>CM073580.1:8159289-11061102 GCA_037074715.1 Magnolia kwangsiensis | reverse complement strand
CCTTATTTAAAGGGTTGTGAACTTTTTTTTATTCATTCATTAATCATTTTTGAATTTACTAGAATTTATTTTCATTTTCTGCTTTCTTTCCTCGTGGATTCGAGAAGTCTCTGTGAGGAGTCCAGAGAAGTTCCATGGATTTGGGATAATTATCCTCTTGAGGAAGACGGTGCTCGACCTCACATCCTTCGCTACGTCAAAAGGGTTGACATCTGGAGGAAGGACCACACACGGTCATCTCTAATTTGGTTAGATTTACAGTTCTTTGTAGTTTCAAGCTTTTGTAGGATTATTTGGGCCTTTTTTTTTTTTTAGTTTAGTTAGAAAGTCATAAGTTTGTTAGAGTTAACCACTAATCACTAGGATCAGTTAGAAGTTAGTAAATGTTGTTCTATAAATACAATGTTTGAGATATTGCCAGGGGCTTTTGGAATTTTAAAATAAAACTTGATTTTCTCTTCTAGCTAGAGAGAGAGAGAGAGAGATTCCCCTTCTCTTGCTCTTGTTGAGATTGGGTTCGTTTAACACTCGAGATTCGTGGATTGTCCTATCTTGTAAGATTTCCGATGGCCCGTGCTAGAGCCGCTCGCTGATGTCAAATTCCATGCCATGGGCGGCTGCACCGTGGGTTCTACCCACCCCCTCCTGCATCAAGTTTTATCAAGAAAGTTTTCACGCAATTATAGCACTAAATATCATGCGAAACTAAGTTGAGTCAACCAAGTCGTCTCAGTTTTGGTGGACAGTTAATTGAGTCATGAGATCGAACCGAATGAGAGTTGGCATGAGTCACACCCCAAAACATTATTTAAAACCATGCACATAATGCTACCAATCTTATAGTATCACCACATGATGTATTTTTTTAGTTAGTTTTGTGAATGCTATCTAGTACTGATTGGTACACCAACAATGTGTGTCCATGGCTCCACCTGCATTATGTTGAAACCATCTCCCACTATGGGCTGTTGGTGCTTGGTGGTGCAGGGCAATCCCTGCATATTTTGAAGGAGAAATGCATAGGGATTCCCTGCACCACCAACTAACAATGGTGGATGGTTTCCACAAAATGCCCATGTGTCTGTTCATGTGTTACCATGTCTACGATCGATATTTCCCTACTTATTTTTTTCAACTCTCCATGACATCTCTTCATACTGCTTTGACAACAAAAATCATAATAGGATTCTTTAGAGTTTGAAAACAAGAAATGTAGCAAAACTAGAAGATGGTAATGGATTTTATAAGATGGAACCTGTTAGTCAGTCAAGGGGGGGCGGCAGTTCTGACAGTTTTGAAATAATAGAGAAAAAATTCTCATCATAGTCAATCCCATACTCTTCAAATGCCACTTAAAATATTTTTAAAACTGCCAGAGCTACTAACACTGACTAACAGTCTCCATCATACAAATTCATTACCATCCCAAACTAGATTTCCTAGTTTTGTGCTATGTTCCTTGTTTTCAAATTCCTAATAATCCTATTGTGATTCTTGTCATCAAAGTAGTGAAGAAAAGATTTCATGGAGAGTCTTCAATGAAGTATGGTAAAACATGAGCAGATGGGACGTTTTATGTGTTGCACGGGGTGTGGAGGTGCATCTAGGCTAAACCAACCACCCTTTATAACTAATAAATCCAATGTAGTTTTTGCAAGCCTGGTGCATGCACAAAAATATGATTGTTGTTTCTCTGTGTATGTATGCACAAAAAAAAAATGTGCAAGGCCAATCACTAATGGTACATGCATGCATGCACACATGTATGTATGTATGTTTGTAAACGCTATTATGACTAGCCTGGCAAGCATACACGAGGTTATTGCACATAACAGTTGTGGGCGTGCACAGGAGAAGTCGCTGAGGGAGCAGAATAACATGCTAGAGAAGGAGGTAGCTTCTGTGTTATTTCACGCATGAAACTCATTTCATTGGTTTATCCTTTGCCTTTTTTTTTCTGCTAGTAGTAGTAAAGAGAGTGAGTGATACATGCAAACAGATTCAAGAGAAGGAGAAGGCAATGGCCCAGCAGGCTCAGTGGGAGCAGCAAAACCAATCCCAAAGCTCACCATCCTTCCTGCTTGCAAGCCCTCTCCCCACTCTAAACATTGGGTATGCTCTCTCTCTCTCTCTCTCTCTCTCTCTCTCTCTCTCTCTCTCTCTCCAATGCAATTTGATAGTACATCCAAACACACCCTACCTACTGCAATGGCGGACTACACTGTATACTGAGAGCAAAATACATTGATACAATGCAGCACATTTCACCAGGGAAATGAAGTGGAAGAGGAAGGGGCTCGGCCCCCAGCCCGGACCAACAGCCTCATGCCACCTTGGATGCTACGCCATGTCAATGAATAAACATGTGTGCAGAGTGCATTTTTTTTTTTTTTCTTTATTTTTGAAGTACTAGTGTTCGTAGTGGGCTGTGGGCATAGGCATGGATATGTGCATACATGGGGAAATGAAAGTGTACGGATCGAAAACTGTAATCTCACTCCCCATATATAAATATCCTATATTAGATTGATAAAACATGCTTCATCAATCAAAAAGTGGGCCTTGATTAACTTGTAAACTCACTTTGGATTTTTTGGACCATTGTTTTTTCCCTTTTGTGTGTGTGTGTGTTTGAAAACCATCTCTACATGTCCTGCATCCCCCCTCACTCTCTCTCTCTCTCTCTCTCTCTCTCTCTCTCTCTATCTCTCTCTCTCTCTCTCATGCACTCACCTCCTAGCTTGAATATATAGATCTACACCTAGCAGTTTGCTATAATACATCCCCACAATGTCATATGATATGTCGGGACTAGCTGTTGGACTTGGGGTCATGTTTGGTGATCCAAACGACTTACTAGATGGGCTTCGTTGTTTTATTTCTTAGGACTAGTTTAAGTAGTAGAATATGACTCTAGATCCAACACTACAGTCCTGGCAAACAATATGTAAGGACGTATTCTAGCAAACTTCCCCCACCAATATTTATTAGCTATGTGTGCCCCAGAAAGCTAATCTTTCATGTTTTACCTCAGTTATTTTTTGTTCATGCCATGATATTTTTCGCCTCAATTAATTATGTTTGTGGAATTCATAAAACATGTGGATATATTATAAGTTGAAAGGGAGAGTTTCCCCTAATTGTCCAAAAGGAATATGACTTTAGACACGATAATCACTAGCCAAGGAAGAGAAGTGTTACATGGATCTCAGCACCCCAACATCCATGACCATATAAGAAAGAGTGGGTAATCCATGAAAGATATATTAGCGATCAAAAATCAACAATGAGTTGATGTTTGTGCTTTATACTACATAGGACCTTGAATGTTCAAGGAGGTGAGTTTTTAGGTTTAGACCTGGTTGAGCACTTGCAATTGACCAGATCATGTATCAGCTTTCACTCGTCCTTAGAACTGAGGTGTAAGCCAGCACCTGAATGGTAGACAAGGTGTGATTCAACGTTGAGATCTTGGGTCCGAAAAAATTAAAAAGAAAGAAAGAAAAAACAGATAGAGAGAGAGAGAGAGAGAGAGAGAGAGAGAGAGTAATGGATAAGATTATAAGCAAACCTTATTGGGGCACAATAGATGGATGGGCCCGATTGATTATTCATCTTCTCGTTTTCGTACGGTTCCTTGCTAGTATCAGTATGTTGGCCGGTTTCCAATATCTGAGTTGCACATAAGGTGTAAAAAGGACATGGAATGGTCCCCGGCCTGAAAAATCTGGCTAGTGCACTAATCAGTTTGGCCACACCTATGCATTACATGGACTATTTATCTTTTCCCATTCTATCTTTTCATGGTACACATGCGACCCACATCAGTGAATCAACCTGAGCTTTTTGTCAGTGGCCCACAAGATGAATGGCCCTGATCTTGTGAATGTCTGCCACGTGTACTGACGTGAAGCCCTGAACGGGAAATTCTTGTATCCGGATGCCCATCATCAAGCCCAACCACTCATCATGTGGGCTCCAATCATGTTGAATGAAGATCGTTGGTTATCACTTCAAAACCGTCCATTTTATCGTACGTGGAGTCTACTTGATAAATGGACCGGGAGGCTCAAGATTATACCAATTGGATGATCCAAACCATACTGTCAAAGCGTGGGGGAATGGATGGTCAAGATCGAGCAGAGAAAAATAGATCCAATCAGGATCTTGAAGCATGTATTGTGGGGCCCACCGTGGATAGCTTATGATTCCAAAGAAACAGAGATGATGCTGCTATCTAATCTATGGCTCGGAAGACAAAATTATTATAGCAAAATGACCAAGATACTGAGGGTTATGATCATCCCATCAGTTTTTTTTATTTATTTATATGTTTATTATTATTATCATCGTGGCCTGGTGATAGTCGCATGGAATGAATGGGCGGTCCAGATCAATGGCTGGACTGCTAACGTGCCCATGGCCCACCTTAGTTTTTTTTTTCCACACATAAAGAGGTTACGTTCGCGTATTATCTTTGGGTTTCTCCACGGGTGTGGGCGACGGATCCACATCGTCCATCTCATGGGTCCCATCCATGGAAAATCCACTTTGATGGATTCCAACTTCTGGCCATCTACTGAAGAGACTGTTTAGATGAACGGCTTGGATCTAATAACCATGCGGGCCAGGCTAGCCCTGATGAGCAGGCCGGCTTCATTTTCGTGCTAAGTGGCTGGGATTGGATTGACCTTGCCTTTGATGAGACATGGCCAAAATATCAAGCTGATTGAACAATCCCATCATTTGATTAGAGGGGAAGAAAATGTGTAAGGTCAAGATGGAATGTTAGTACATACAAACTGAAGATGAGCCAAAAGCATTGTTAATGGAAGGGGAGTGGTATCCCAGTTAAAAAGAGTTTATCTCTTTTCTTTGTGAGGTTCCATCTTTGAGATTGCCAAACTCCTTTAAAAGGTTACCAGATGCCTTGGTAGATAAGACCTTTAAAAAAAAAAAATCTTTCTAGGAGATTTGAGTTTATTCATTCGATCTATCCTCTTCGTCTTCCCTTATTTTGGTCTAACTCTTTTCTATTACCAAAGCCCTGGTAGAAAAGCTTTCTTTGAGGTAACTCCATTCATTTGTTTGGCTGGGATTTGATTTGCAATCCATTCATCTAACATATCAGCCTTTGTAACAGCATTTCAAAAACCCAGTAACCAGACTGGACGAAATGGACAGGGACCAGTTGGAACCAGAGCCTGCGATCAAGACAGACTGGGTCACCTTAAAACCCACCCAGTTAAGTGGGTAACAATTTTGTAAAAAAAATGCAACCACATCACTCAAAGCTTTGAACCCCATGACTTGGGCTGGGTTTTCAAGGTCCTCAGGTTGGGTTCTGGTTGACAGAATTCAGGACAGGTTAAGTGGTTTGGGAACATACAAATATGCTTCGGTCGGACTGAGTTGGGTTGAGTATACAGGAATTTGGGTTGGGTTGGGTCCTCTTGGGTCTGTTCAGGCTCAGGTTGACCCTCAACCCAACACAACCTGCCCGAGTTGCACCCTTACTACCAACATATTCACAACATAGACATTTTGATCATAACACCAAAGTTCTCATGATTCACAATTTGCAAAAGAGGAATGATTTCTTCCGAATGTGTGTCTTATGCATTACCAGGACAAGTCGATGAATCATCTATTCATCCATTGCAAAAAAAATGTTTCAATCTTGGAATGGCGGGGGGCAAAAGAAAAGCAGCGAAGAGGATATTGCATCTATGCAAAAAAATGTTTCAATCTTGGAATGGCGGGGGCAAAAGAAAAGCAGCGAAGAGGATATTGCATCTATGCTTGTTGACCAGGATTTGAGTCCTATGGATGGAAAGAATCAACCGATGTTTCAAGAATCGGAAAAGATCACTAACGGAGATTGGTTTTTTGGCAAAAGAGCTGGTCAAGGAATGCACTATTGAATCTAAGTTGACCGTGGTGGATCAATTGAAAATAGCTGGTCAAGGAATGCACTATTGAATAAGGTGCATTCCTGCAAGAGAAGTGATTACTTCAAGGTCACAATTGAAAACGAAAGGTTTGAACATATAATGAGAAGTTGTGTCATACAACCGGTAGTCGGTAATCAGCACTCCCCCAATGATATCATCATCAGCTAAGCCGACATTTGGAAAGAATTGCCGGTGAAGCAGATTAAACCAAAAGACCAGATTGAAACATAAAAAACAATGCTGCGCCTCAAGTCTTACTACCCCTATGCTGATAGTAGATTACAAATTGGGTTTAGCAAATGGTTTATGAATACAACAGCTGTTTGACTGTTTATGTTTGTTTCTTTTTCTTTTCTTTTTTTCATTTACAAAGAAGAGTTGTGAAATGCTAGACCTACTAATAAAACAGAGAAACTGAATGATGATTTTTTTCCCTTAACCTGCAATGTGCAGATGGGGCACTGAATATATTTAAAAAGAAAAAAATAAAAAATAAAGGGTGCAGCTACTCATCTCACATCATCATCTCCCTGCTAACCTCCTCTTCCTCCTCGCAATCACAGTTGCCACCTCCATCAAGCAAATGTTCCCTGAAAAATACAGATAGACAACCTCTTTATTTTTAACTAATTTTTTGAATAGTAAATAGTAGACAGCTGGGCGTCCCTCCCATTTTTAAACATCCACTTTTTTTGTACATCTGACCCACCTGCTGAGCAGACGGGTGACTCTTATGGCAGCTAAAATTCACAATGGGGCCCAGCTGATGAATGCATGGACCATGAAGAAGATTCTCAATCCCCTTTGAACAAATTTTCTAAGCAGGGCTCAGAACAAAATACTGAAAAGAAAGAAACAGAAATGAAGAAACACACAATCTGAAAACGCTAACAACCCCCTACGGCCACTGCTAATTCCAGATCCCTAAGTTTTAGAAATGGCTGTAGATTACAGTTTCCCAGAGATATAAGTAGATCTTTTCTTCTTTGTTTTTTTTTTCCTTCCTCTTTCTTTACAAACAGGAATGGAAGTTGAAAGAAGTTATTTAGTCACAAGTATGAATGGATGAATTTAGCTTCTTAGGCAAATTGTATCTGGATTTCAAGGGAACCCAAATCCATCTGAGGCATGCATCTGGAACAGTGAGGATTTCTGCATTGCATGGGATCCTATTTTTCTGCCCCTCTTCCCACCCAGATCATTTGAGGTTTCAACCTGAAAAGTTCTAGATATGAATTTGGGCAGGAAAAGCAGTGCTGGGCAACAACCTTTTCTGGATATCCAAATGAAATACCCCAAATAGCTGACCCTCGACTTTTTCTACAGATCCAATTGCACCCTGCTGCAACTGGATATGGATTAAAGAAGCAGACAATTAATTAAAAACAAAAACCTCAAGATTGTAGAAGTTCGCAAAGAGAACTAAACATTTGGGGGTTCACTATGCTCATAAAATCTGACTGACATGCCCTGTTCCAGTGTGTGACCAAGTTTAGATGACCCCAGGCCCAAGAATTAGGCCAGCCCACTGATCAGGTGAGCTATGCATGCATGTTGATTGTAAACATTGTTTTAAGACTCGGACTGGTAACATGGTTCTGATCAAGTTCGACTCATCCAAGTCCCATGCAACTCGTCCAAGTTGACTCGGACATGGTCAGGCCTGATCAACTTCAATACCATGAGTCACCCCTGAATCAGGAGTATTGACTGAACTCGAGTTTGGGTGAGTCGGTGCGAATCCCCGAGTCTTTTACCATTGTGGAAGCAATTGTTATCTTTCTCAAATCGGCCATTGCTTTCATACAAATTTTGATGCAAATTAAAATCCACAAATTAGCCAAGTGTTTAAACCTCGCATCCATCCTGGCCCTTGATTTATCATAATCTTAACCATCCATTCTTAATAGAATAATCCCAATGACTAGACACCCTCAAAACATGCCACAACGTGACATCTTACCCATAACTTGGCAGTAAAGTGAACAATGTCAGATTTGCACAACTTTGGGCCCTATTTGGCAGGTGATTCGATAGGTCACCCAACGATACAGTTTATGACATCTAGACACTTGATGCTCGAAAATTAGTCCTATTAACAATTATGGGTGTGGGCCTACGGCCCAGTAGGAATTGATTATGGGACTACAGCCCACTTATTCCTTAGTGTTTTTGGTCCTGGGATATGCTAGACATTATATTTGTAGTATTAGGGGCAGTTTCATTATATTTGCTTCTTATCACTTAAATATAATAGAGAGGGAGTGGGGGCATGTAACTATAGTCACATTTTTTCTTCTCTCATCTTCTCTCCTTTCTTTCTCTCTCTTTCTTTTTCCATCTCTAGACAAGTCTACATGGTAGCCGAGCAAATGTGTGGGGCCCACGAACCCAAAAAATCCCCTCTTGGGTCTGGTCAGCTAGCGCTGAGCTTCAAAACCTCCAAGTTTCAAGTTGATCCGATGTACAATCTGGGTGTGGTGCTCCACCGAAGTTTCAACCCTCCTACAGGGCCAAATTCTGGAATTCTGCTGAAGAGAGAAAATTTGCTGCAATAAAGGACAGATTTGTAGCGCAGATGATTGTGAAAGATGAGAAGGGTAGATGGTAGAAGATGGGAGCGAATTGGGATAAATGTGGCTTCGCACCACGGTAGTTAGCCCTTCAAAGAAGGAAAGGCTTCGTACCCAATTAGGTTTTCAGAACTCGGAAAGAAGCAGGAAAACGCAACAATTTTTATTAATCTTCATTAAGAAAAAAAGCCTACAAGGGGTGTTTATTTATAAGAAAGCCCTATACCCCTAAAACTCGCGCCATGTGCGCAACCTATTACTTGGCAATGAAGTAAACAAAAATAAAAATTAATCAAAGAAATCTAAAGCGTTCATGATACTCTAAATAACATTAATAAGCAAAACCTAAAATATGAGATTAATCCGACTAGCGGGCCACGATCATGAGATCCCATGATGGGCTTTACTTGACTACCGAGCCCACTCTAATGAACCATAACTTAGTCTTCTAGCTAGGAGACCCTCCCTGCATGTCGTCATCGATCCAGATCGACGGTGGGGACATCCTCCTCCTTGCGTACGTACGTAGGGGGACGGCATATGTGTGCGTGCGCGCATGATGTCTCCATCAATTGGGCATGGTGCTCTCCATAGTAGGAGAGGTGGTAAATTCCAGGGGAGAGGTAGAGGCGGTCGTAGTGGTCAAGGAGATCGTGCGTGCACTCATTGTGGCCTAGCAAATCATACTGATCGTTTTTATTAAAACCTTCATGGAAACCCCCAAAAGAATAATCAAGCCCTTGGTGGAGGATGCTTCTTCCAATGGTAGATCCACCACTCTTCCTTTATCTAATTCTAGTAGTGATCATATTAGTGTTTCACTATCACAGGAGAGATATGTGTGTTTTCTATCTTTTAGTGGTTCCACATCCAACTATGCTCCCACCACCTCTACAACCACTTTGGTTCAATCAAGTAAACCATGTCTTTTGTTGTCTTCTGGCTCCTCTTGGATAATCAACTATAGGGCATCCGACCATGCACTGGTAATAGTAATCTCTTTTCTTCCTTTAATTGTGTTTTACCAAATACATTGGTTACTATAGCTGATGGTACATTATCTAATGTCTTTGAAGTTGGTACTGCTCAGCCTAATGTATCAGTCTCTGTATCATCAGTTCTATATGCACCCAAGTTTTCATTTAGCCTTTCATCTATAAGCAAACTAGCAAAGACTTTGAATATTGTCCTTCTTTCCTTCCTATTGGGTATTTCAAAACCTCAGAATGGGTAGGACAATTGGTGGAGGTTGTGAGAAGAATAGTCCGTACTATTTGGAGAGAAAACCAGTAGGTGCGGCAATTTCCTACAAATTCGGCAATTTAATGGCATTGCGTTTAGGACAACCCTCTCTCCAAAATCTACAAACTCTCATCCTATCTCGTCCCAAGATGTCAAAGTTAGAGTATGTAGCATGCGAGATTAGTAAACATCATAGAGTTCTATTTAGATTTGATTTAAGAAGTGATGTTATGTTTAAATTAGTCCATAGTGATACATGAGGACCAGCTCGAGTGCCTAATTTATTATGTTTTCTCTTTGTTGATGATTACTCTAGGATGACATAATCTAATAAAGCATAGCATAGGTCAAATATCTTTCATGTATTTCAGAGTTTTTATAATGAAATAAATAGTCAAGTTGGTGCAAATTTGTGTATGTTTAGGTCAAATAATGCCCTAGAAATCATCTCAGCTAAGTGTATTTTTCTGAGATATTCTTGTGCTCAAAAGGGCTATCAGTGATATTCCCGCACTCGTAAGAAACATTTTATGATTATGGATGTCACCTCCTTTGAAAGTGTTCCATTCTACACTAAAGATGAGCATATTGTCAAAGCCACATCTATGGAAGCTCCCTTGCTAAAGTATTTCCTTTAGAATCTGATATTGAGATGCCATCGCCACCTGAAAAGGATTTCACCAAACTAATTAAGCAAGAGGAGAAAAGACCAAGCATTACAAACCATCCCTCTTCCCTCTTCATTCTATACAATCGACTACTAAACCAACTTAGTTCTTCTAAGTCTCCTAAGGTTGCCGATCATCTCCCTATTGCAATCTGAAAAGGTAAACGTTCTTGCATTACTTATCCTAATCTCTAATTTTGTCACCTTTACCCTTTTCTCTACAAATATCGTAAGTTTGCCCTTACATTCTTTGCTCTATTCATGCTTGAGTCAATCCATGAGGCTCTGTCAAATGAAAATTGGAAAAGAGCTATGGATGAAGAGATGGAAGCAATGTACCCCAATGATACTTGAAAGCTAACCAATCTTCCTTCAAGAAAGACTCCATTCAAGTCTAGAAGGGTGTATACAGCTTAGTTCCTGCCTGATATGTCAATTAATTATTATAAAGCCATGTTAGTTGCCAAGGGATATACTCAAATTTAAGGAGTAAATTATCTGCATACATTTTCATCAATGGCTAAGCTAAATTTCGTTCAAGTTGAAATTTTTTTCTTTATATATATGATGATAGAGTGTCCCCACCCCTTTTTAAGGCGAGATTAATCCCTGTGGATGCACGGGTTGTAATATCACTAGCTACAAATCACGATTGGCCTCTCTTTCAGCTGAATGTGAAAAATGCATTCCTCTATGGAGATATACACAAAGAAGTCTACATAGAACAACCTCCTAGGTATGTTGCTTAGGGAGAGTCATCTAAAGTATGCAGGTTAAACAAGTCTATATATAGGTTGAAGCAATCATCATGGGGTTGGTTTGAGAAGTTTAATAGTGTGGTTGTACCATTTAGATTAAAAAGAAGTAAAGTAGATCACTTAGTCTTCTCAAAGCACTCTACCTCTGACTACATAATACTTGTTGTGTATGTGAATGATATTATATTGACTAGTAATAACTTAGAGGGTATGGAAAAGCTGAAGTCATATCTTCAAACTCAGTTTTCGATCAACGACATTGGTATTCTTCGATTTTTTTGGGCATTGAAGTGGCAAGAGCAAAAGTCAGAATAAATCTATGCCAAAGAAAATATACTTATCATTTGTTGAAAGAAACAGGGATATTAGGTGCCAAACCAGTTGATACACCAATGGACCCTTATCTCAAACTTGAAACTAGAAAGAAAAACTGTTAAAAGACCTTGGTGTGTATAACAGACTTTTGGCAAACTCATCTATTTGACCATCACGAGGCTTAATATTGCCTTTTTAGAGTGTGATGAGTCAATTCATGTATAATCCAAGGACATCACATCTAGTAGCAGTTATAAGGATCCACAGATTTTTTCAATGTTCCCCTAGGAAGGTTATCCTATATAGAGCTCGTGGTCATTTTCAGGTAATTAGTTATTCATATGCAAATTATGCTAGAAGGTTGACTATAGGTTATTGCACCTTCCTAGGCGATAATGTGGTTACTTGAAAAAGTAAGAAATAAAACGTTGTTGCCACTAAAGATGATTATAGGTTAATGGCATATACGACTTATGAACATATATGGTTGAAATCTCTTCTCGAAGAATTGGGATTTAGAGTTTAGGTTCCAATGTCTTTACATTATAACAATCAAGTTGCAATACATATATCCAATAATCATGTCTTTCATGAGAAAACGAAGCATATAAAAATTGATAGCCATTTCATTCGAGACAAGATATCTCAAGGACAATCCACACACCTTATATTTCATCTCATGATCAAATCGCATATTTATTCTTTTTCTTTTTTTTTTGGGGGGGGGGGACGATGACAATTTTATTGATAAAAGGCCGCAGACTAAAGAAAACAAATAACTGAAAAAGAAACACAAAAGATAACAAACAGCCATATGCTCTTGAAAAAACTTAGTTCAAAAAACTTGTTTCCGAACTGGACATGCAAGACATCTATGCTCTAGCTTGAGGGAGAGTATTAATGGATATGGATATGGGGCAGATTTGGTTATTAATGGATATGGCCCACTTATTGCTTACTAGACATTATGTTTATTGTATTAGGGTTGCCTTCTATCACTAAAATATATAGAGAATATAATAGTATTAATGGATATGGGTATGGGGGCAGATTTGGTTATGGCCTACGGCCCACTTATTGCTTAGGTTTTTCAGTATTGGAATATGCTAGACATTTGGCATTGGAATATGCTAGACATTAGTTTATTGTATTAGGGTTGCCTTCTATCACTAAAATATAATAGAGAGGTCCTCTCTCTCTCTCTCTCTCTCTCTCTCTCTCTCTCTCTCTCTCTCTCTCTCTCTCTCTCTCTCTCTCTCTCTCTCTCTCTCTCTCTCTCTCTCTCTTCTCTCTCTCTCTCCTCTCTCTCCTCTCTCTCTCTCTCTCTCTCTCTCTCTCTCTCTCTCTCTCTCTCTCTCTCTCTCTCTCTCTCTCTCTCTCTCTCTCTCTCTCTCTCTCTCTCTCCTCTCTCTCTCTCTCTCTCTCTCTCTCTCTCTCTCTCTCATATTTCCCACCCATGTGCCGAATGTAGAGGTGCATGCGTACTTGCCAAAACATCAACATACCTCAATCTTTCACAGAGGCGGACCAAGGCATCTGATCCAGTTCTGTATGCAACATCTCAATCTCCGAAGCATTAGATATAGTCACGCTGTCAGCAAGCCTGAATTCACATAACTCCTTCAAAGAGTATGCATCAGTTAATACAGCTGAATGACCGCCACCAGCTGCCAGTTTCCGCACTTCTCCAATGCACCTGCACCAGTAAACTTCATCAATTCAGTATATAATTGAGAGCTTTGCAAAACCCACATGCATGTTACATCCAAGCACACCAGGTGAGACCCACTGTCTAGATCACCTGGAGCAAACGCCACGCCCATCAACTAAAAAGGCAGCCTCACATGTACAAAATCAATGCTGTTTTAAAAAGAAAAAAGAGAAGCTGCACCAGTGCACGATCTCTGACACACATGGTCCATCTGATGAGTGATGGGCCTGATTCTTAGGTCAGATCATCTACAAAGTGGCTGATGCGCAGCTCAGATGTCCACCACACTTCCAGGCAGCCATGTGCAGAGTGGTGTCCATGTGTGTGCATGCACATGATTACCAAAATTCAACCAATGATGAATATATTGTTAGAAGAAAAAAAGAAAACAATAGAAAATATAAGGTCCATGAGGAAGCTAAGCATATCATAGTGACCACCCTACCAATCAATAGGTGACGGGTACCAAGCGTATGTAGATTTTTCATTAGCTGCCTGACCATAGCTATTATAACCCCACCCACGAATCCTTCCATCTTTCATGGAAACAAGAGTGTGAGAATGTCCGCATGCGACGAGTTGCACACCAGCCGGTACAACCAAGTTGGGGATATTCCGAAGCAGCATATCTGACTCATTAGGAGTGCATGAAAAGAATCCATTTTGGGGACCAAGCCCTAATTGCCCTGCTTGCCCACCACCCCAAGCATATAATGCTCCTTTTACAGTTACAGCACATGTATGCACACCACCACATGCAATGTCCTTCACGACCATCCCATCAAGGGCAACCACTCGCCTAGGCAACAACTCTTTATCAGCAGACTGAAGAGAGCAATGCCCAAGCTGACCCATAGTTCCTAGGCCCCAAGTATATCTGAAAAATTCAAAGCAAATTTCAATGTAAAAAAGAAAAAGAAATGCAGGTAACAAGTGTACTGACATTCAAGTTTGAACATTCTCCAATATGAAGATGAGATACACAGTCCATATTTCAGCAGCATACAAACCATAGAGAAGCTAGCCTCATATAGAGGAACTTCACAATGATCAGATAATTAGCATACAAACCTGGTGCAGGAAAATCTTAATATACACAAAGTCATGTGACCAGTATAAGAATAGCACATGTATGCATAAAAGATATTCTCACAAAATATCTGCTTTTTTAGAAGTCTGAAATGGCAGCAAGGTTGACGGTAAAATGGCATAGGAATGAGAAATAAATAAATAAATAAGAAGAACCACCAATTGTTCAAACGGCAACTGTTTCTCGCTAAAAGAAATTGCATGTTACTAGAAATCGAGATTCGATGGAAAAAATGAAAGGGAAACAGAACGGACAAATGATTTAGAATCTTTACAAATTGTGGTTGTGTGGAGTCTCAACACACAATCTGGAAGAGTTGCACTTAGAACAGTGAAGCATTGTACCCTAAGAAAAACCAATAGCAGGTTTCAAAGAGTTAATGGAAAAAATTCATTCGTTCATTCAACTATTCATAAAAGAGTTTTTACACGCATACTTTTCCCAAAGCAAAAGAAACCCTTACATTATCCTAACCATCCATTAATTCTAATTCTAACCATCTATTTTAATAAAATTCAATAATGACAATAATATCTCTAAATCTCATAACAAATTGACAGACAAAGGACTTCCTTGAGTGGATCATAACCAGTGTTCGAAGTATCGGTATTGCCACAAGTTTCGCCGGCTGGGGATATGGAAACAATACCAATTTCGCTGATAATATTACCGATATAACCATAAATGTGGGGAAACATGGGGAAAACGGTGAAATTTTCAATGAAACTCTAGGAGATGCTAAGATACACATTTGCACATTTAGGAATCGAAAAATTGTAAAAACGAAGGCATATATAATAAGTTTCCATTTAATGGGGGCTTAAAAGCAAGTGTTGCTGTAAGAAATGAGTCCAACCATCCCATCCATCTGTCCAACCATCCCAGCTATCCATCCAACCTTCTATCAAACATCCATTGATATTTTAGAATATCGACTAAAATATCACCAATCTCGATATTTCACTAAGAAATTGTCAGCAATTGGAAAGGAAACAAAAGATTGTGGTCTCGATATTGCCCATGTGATAACGATAATATCACAATATTATCGTTGACAAATTAAACACAACACACAACCATGCGCCCATATATTTTTTTTTAATGAAAGGGAAAATAAACAGATGTTTGGTGATATAGATACATTGGCAATATTATTGAAATATCACCGATACATGGGCGATACAAGCGACACCTGGAATTTACACAGTAAAAAATATTGGCGATACATTGGCAATACAAGCGACACCTGACATAGTCGAAAATATTGGCGATACATCACCAATACGTAGAATTTCTGATACTACCAATGTTATCGGTATCCTCGAGCTAGAGATATAGATATCAAGGATATTTAGATAATATCGGTAATACTTCGAACAATGATCATAACTTACTCAATTCATATTAGAATTGCATGAACTTGGGCTCCTTAAAGGCCTACTACATAGGCTTTCAAAGGGGACCAACTTCATGTCATTCAAATATTTTTAGTACCTGAAATGTGACCCACAAAATAAAAACGAAAATAATGAATTTAAACCCCAAGAAATTAATCATGACATCAAGTATGTTCTTTGAGTATAGATGTAAGCATCAAGGATACATGCATTGGATCAACCGGACAAATCTCGCTATCAATTTTAGAATTGAATACAAGAATATCTTTGTACTAGCATGTTATATTTACAGTAACATGGTCCAGCTCAATTTAAGATTAATGGCGATATACATTAGCAGAATTTTTTTGCAACCATATATAAATATTGAAAGATCCTACATCTTCCTACATCATTGCTTCCTAGAACTTGATGCTATTCCTATGGATGTTGAGATAACACGGGAATATTTCGATGGTTAACTCATGCTCAAGCACAAAAGCATGCAATCAAAGAACCACAATCTAGGTCTATAAGCAATGTTGTCAAAATCTTACAATTTACGATTTACGATTTGAGTCAAATCTTAAGCAAAACAATTTGAATCCCACCTTTGAATCCCTTTTTATATGAATCCTACGATTTTATGATTTGAATCCTACGATTTACTATTTGAATCCTGCGATTTACTATTCGAATCCTGATTTACGATTCAAATTATGCATGTTCTCTTCTATTTTAAGCTTCATATGGCTTTCATTTTAGGTTTTTTAATTGGTGGGGGCTTTAAGAATCATTTAGAAAAAACCTTTAAAAAAATGAATCATTTAGAAAAGATAAATTATTTTATTTTGTTCTTTACAAGAGATTAAATGATATATATTCTCTTCAACGTTAAATTGTGGAGTTCTTAACTAGTCAAAACGCCAAATTGATGTTTGACTTATCTAGAATGTTTTCATAGATGGTTACAATCATGTTGACTTATATGTATTGTGGAATGATGGTTAGCAATCAAAATATCTTTTTTTCATTGGTCTACAAAATCAAATGCCGGTTTTCAACGTGATTCTACATTCAAGCAAGTTAACAAGAACATAAATTATTAAAGGATCCTCGAATGTTTTTAAGGAAAATTTCTTGAAAGACTTAAAGATAAGAATCATTTAACACTATCAT
Source organism: Magnolia kwangsiensis (assembly GCA_037074715.1). Lineage (NCBI taxonomy): Eukaryota > Viridiplantae > Streptophyta > Magnoliopsida > Magnoliales > Magnoliaceae > Magnolia > Magnolia kwangsiensis. The sequence goes on along the minus strand of CM073580.1, from coordinate 11,044,237 downwards.
GACATGGTATTACTTGGTGCATGTTGATGGCAAAAGGATGATTGCTGATTTATTTATTTTTCCTGATTTATTTATATTTTTCATATTTTTAAGAAGACCATAAAAAAATCTTACGATTTACAATTCAACCTCTATTACACGATTTGCAATACAATAACGATTTTGACAACATTATCCATAAGGTAGATTAAAAAAAGCTATGTTCAAAAAGAGTTTTACAAACTTGAGATGATCATCATCATCTAAGCCCTATACCAATTAATTGGAGTCAGCTACATGAATCACATCCCACCATTACACGCTTTCAAGGGCCGCGCCTTCAGTTAGACCATAGGTCATCTAGTTTGTTCTTACTACTTCCATCCACATCCTTCTGGGCCTTCCCCTTGCCCTTTTAGAGCCTTCAACTTGTATTAGCTCATTCCACAACCATCAAGTCACCAATCCATCATCTACATTCAAAATTCTCTCACAAATATATGCAACTTGCACAATAAATGAGTGAACTACACTCACAACACTTAAGAGAATACACACACAATAGCTTGTGGGGACGTGTGCAACACATGCAACACAATGTGAGTGAATTACACATACAACTCACAACAATTGAGAGAATATACACACAATAGCTTGTGGAGATGTGTGCAACATGTGCAACAGAATGTGAGTGAATTACACTCACAACTAACAACAAGGGCCTCATAAAGGAAGAGATAATGAACTAAAAAGGAAAGATCCACTACTTGTAAAATCCCTTACGTCAAGTCAAGCATTACGTCAAACACTTTTTGTGCGCAGTATACTTCTAAGCACGGAATAAGAATATCAACTTCATAATCACTATCAACATGATTTGGCATTGCATTTCACAACCCCATAACATTAGAACAAGAAGGAATAAAGAAATTCCAGCAAATAAAAAAAAAGGTTCGACGGCACCCACTTCTCACGAAACACGTCATAGCACACCCGAATCTTGATGAAACTTCGTTATTTTTGCTTCTAGTGATTGCACATGATAAATCGCACTTGCTCCATGTGGAAAAGTCATCCAAAAAAACCTTCAGAATAACAAGAAAACCAAAATCTAGACTTTTTCTGATTTTTCTCTATTTAACTTCTCTAAAAATGCAAAAAATAAAATAAAATAAAAATCATCATCATTATTATTCCTCTAAATCAAGATCTAACCAAATCCAATATTTTCCTGCTCCAAAAAGACTAACTAGCCATACACTGCTGACATCATCCAAACATACCCGCTATCGTAGGCTGCAACCAAGTCCCAACAATCATAAGCTCCAACACACACACAACACACACCTTGAAAGAAAGATTGAATGCTCCACAGGAGTACAAGAACGATAGAATGCTCCACAAGAGTACATTGTGTGTATGCTCCACAAGAGTAAAAGAAAGATAGAATGCTCCACAGGAGTACATTGCATGCATACACACAAACAAACAAAATTACATGTTTTTCCACATCCTCATCATATTATCTATTAGTGCTAAGTTCCCCAAGATGCATTCATTTCTACTTCTATCCTTCCTCATCTTACCACTCATCCATCTTAACATCGTCATTTCAACTACATTCATCTTATAAGCATGTTGTTCCTTAGCTACCCAACATTTTGTCACATAAAGCATGGCTGGTCTTATAGCTATAAAACTGTCCTTTCAGTTTGAGTAGCACACGATGATCACATAAAAGAGGCACATCTCCATTTCTTCCACCCAGCTTGAACTTTATGGCCAACATCCTTCTCAACCTCTCAACCCTCATGAATTATTGACCCAAAGTATTGAAAGTGGTCATTTTGGGAAACTTCTAGGTCAACGATCTTAACAAATTCCTCGTTTTTACTCCAATCATTACTAAACCATATACTCCACTTTAGTCCGACTAAATTTAAATCCTTCATATTCTAAAGCACCCTTCCATAAATCTAGCTTAGTGTTTATGCTCTCCCTCATTGTCAATCAAAACATGTCATTTGCAAATAACATACACCATAGGATCTCTTCCTGCAAATGCTTCATTAACTCATCCATAACCAATGCGAAAGGTATGGGCTCAATGCTGACCCCTAGTGCAAGCCTATAGAAATTGGCAGCTCACTTATTTCTCCACTAGTGGTCCTCACATTTGTTATTGTTCCCTCATACATATCCTTAAATTATATCAATATATCCTCTTGAAACTCTTTTCTTTCCCAATGCCCACCAAATTAACTCTCTAAAAAACCTACCATATGCTTTCTCTAAGTCAATAAAGATCACTTGGAGATCCGTCCTCCTCTCCCTATATTTGTCCGTCAATTGTCCAAGTAGGAAAATAGCTTCAGTGATGGACCTCCCAAACATGAAACCAAACTGATTTTCTGACATATTCATCCCATGCCTTAGTCTTTGCTCAATCACTCTCTCCCAAGTTTCATAGTATCACCCATAAATTTAAATCCATGATAGTTAGTGCAACTCTATGTCTCCTTTATTCTTATATATATATATATATATATATATATATATATATATATATATATATATATATATATATATATATATATATATATATATATATATATATATATATATATATAAGTACCACGGTGCTTTTTCCTCAATTCATCTGGCATTTTCTTCGATCTTACAACCTTGTCAACCAAAATAGCCTCATATGATATCTCCTGTACACTTTCAAAACCTATTGGTATACCATATGGTCTGAGGGCTTTCTTGTATTCATCTTTCTCAAAGCTTCTTTTACTTCAAATATCCTATTCTCACGGAAGTATCTATGGCCTTTGACATCATTTAGGTTTATGGTTCCTTCTACCCCTATGCTCTTAGAGTGGTTGCTATTTAACCATTTTTGAAAATAGCTTCTCCAACTTCATTGATCTCATTATCCTTTACTAGTACCCTCCGGTTATTGCTCTCAATGCATCTAACATGATCTAGGTCCCTACCCTTCCTCTCTCTCATTTTTGTAAGTTTGAAGACATCTTTCTCACCTTCTTGTCCCCAATCTATTATAAAGATCATAATAGGCCTTAATGTTTAGCCCCGCCTGCTATTTTATTAGCAATCTTTTTAGCATAGCTTTCTAAGCTTGAGATGGAAATCTTAAAGAAGATTATTGGCTTTCTTTCTTTTTCTTTTTTTTCTTTTTTTTTTGGAAGGATGATTAAAAGCAAAAATTCTCAAACCTGAATTACTTAAACACTTACATCAAAGAAAAATAATTATAAATAAATAAAAACTTGAACAGGTATGGTGTCTAACCAAATCAACTTTTAAGAAGATAGTGGCTTGATTATTCATAAATAAGAAATTACAGGAAGCTTATTTCCCATAAATGTGGTTTTCTGAGAGCAGAAAGGGTGACAATCCATGGTGGAAAGTGATTTGCAGGTTTACATGAGCAACCAGGAGACTAATTTCACTATTTGGATCACAAGCTGGAACCTGAGTCAACCTGTGAGGGCACTGAAGACTACAGAGGTCACTTCAGCTAAGATACCCAGAAATTCACATCTGCTAAGTATATCATGTCAGGCATGACACAACAATGATACTCATACAAGATATTCTGGTACTTTGTAGAATTTTTTTTAAATGGATCCTACCATCTCAGGTTCATTGTGTTTAAAATCCTAGTAATTTTCTTATATTCTCATCTCTCAGATGCTGTAAAAATTTTGAAGTGATGTAAAAGCTCATAGTTTCATGGGATGCATGCTGGAATGGCTGGAAAACAATACCTTACTTCATCATCATCATCATCAAAGCCTTATCCCAGTTAATTAGGGTCAGCTAGAACAATAAATAAGATAAAAATTTAGTTTCGACCCCAACTAACTTGGATAAGGCTTAGATAATGATGATGAATTAATTCAAACGAATGGGTCAGCTGTTTTAAGAAACTCATCGATGAAATGTTTTTAGTAATAATGATTGTTATATACATAATATGGGCCGTACAGTCCACCTGGACGGTGGATATGGGCTTAGCCCGTCTTTTATCTTATTGCCTAGGGTTTTAGATTGATTCATTTTTTATCATTGATAAGAATTCCTCTTTAGGACATAGTTGGAATTTTTGCTTTCGTTAATAGCGGCAGAGGGGGGCTGTGGGCTCTTTAGCATGTTTCAATCTCTTTAATATAAGTCAGCTGCTTTTAAGAAAGAAATTCTCGGATGTCGTTTATGGGCTCTCAAATTCCATTCCTTTTTTCCTTTAACTCTTGACCATTTGCAACTAAATTGTTCCATTAGTTAATTGGCACAACAACCAGCTACCATACAAGGAAAATGAACATCTGACTAGATTTATTCCTCGAATGCCAGATCTTCCCCTGTTTCCAGCCTCAAACAAGAATGGATGAGTGGGCCACAGTTATATGTTAAAGTCCATGGTGTGGCCCGCCTGATGAGTGAACCAGACTACTATTAGGTGCCAGAAGATCTTCATGGATGGGCCCACCATTTGAATGGCTCAAATTTCCCATACATACGACATGACGGTGGGAAAGATGGCTGCATGCTAGGTTAGCATGTTGTTGGCTTTGAACACTTAAGGGTGCTTGAAAACCTAGGTAAGCTAGTAAGCTAAACTAACAAGCAAGTGGTACATACAACCATAGAATAAAATGTATGAAGCTCTGAGAGAAGGCTGCCCAATGTTTCATTTTTTAGGACTTATAAATAAAAAAGTATCACAAAATAATAGGAAAGGATCTGGTTTTAAACAATATCTAAGATAGTAGTTACCAGACCTCTATATCTATATATGCCACATACATGTATGAGATACAGATTTCATCTGCTGGACCATGTCATGGATGAGCCATAACCAGGAAAAACAATCAGGTGACCTTAGCCACAATTGAAGGATTTTTGAGATATACAAATAATTATTAGAGAAAATATCTTTCAAAAAAAATATATATATATTAGACAAAATATCTTTCAAACAATTTATTAGAGAAAATATCCAACCAAAGTTCCTCATACAACAGGAAGAAGTCCTCCGATTGACAGCTAGGATCATATAAGAGTAAAACCTGTCATGCACACCTCAGCATGTGAACCATTCGTTTATTGCAGGCATGCGACATATACAGATACAAAGTGATTGTGGCTCAGATCTCATTTATGCATGCCATGTGTACAGAAATAGATTGCTTGAAAACTGCTTTAATTTTATGCCAATTAGCAGGGGCCACAAGTGTATATCACTAGCAAATCACCAGGTTAACTGTACATAAGCAACCAAGCCAGTGAGTGGTTCCCCTATGTTCATCAATTGGGTATGACAAAAGGGGGGGAAAAAAGAGGTATCAGAAAAGTATGATGTCGGTGGGTTAACTATACATAAGAAACTAACGTAAAACAGACTGGTGAGTTCAGATGCACTCCTTTTCCTTTGTATTCACTCATCCACCAACTGGGATGTTTTTACTAGAAGATCTTTCTAAAATCTTCAAAAATGTTATTTGTGTCATGCGGAAAATCCACATGTTTCTCAATAGGTAGAATCTCCAGCTATCAATGTCCTTTCAGATCACTTACACCTCGCCACTTTCTGATATGGCTGCCGAGTGGTACTCCCCGCATGACACTTGGGTAATCTTCACAAGCTCAGGGGCTTCATCAAGGAACCTCACATAGGCATTTAAAATGCGAGCTCCTTGCAGTCCTTCGCAAGTAAAACCTCTGCCAAGCTGACCACACTCATTATAGCCTGGTTTATCAGAACAGTAATGCAACTCTAATTAATATTTAATTCTCAACACAAAACCACAGTAATATTCAGGGGTTTATTCTCCAATACAGTTCATGCATGGAACAGAAAAATAGTAAACAAGCATATAATATATTTCAGCTTAGGAATTAAACAAATTTACGTTTGTGATTAAAATCCTTGAACTACAGTGCAAGCTTTTCTCAAACAGAGAAGCAAAAGTAGCAAAAAAATCCTAAATATTGATACAAAAGACCAAGGCTCTGTTTAGTAGCAAGAGACATATTGTGGTAGGCACACTTGCGGCAACAGGCATAATCATTACACCTTTTTCATTCATTTCATTTATCTGTAGAACTTAAGAGGAAAAAGTGATCAATGAGAAAAGAAATTGCACAAATGTAAATTAACATGATCACTAGAAGAAAAAGAATGAAAAGGTGTAATGCTTGCACCCTGCAGCAAATGTTCCTACCACGATATCATTTTATACCCAGCTACCAAATGCAGCCAAAATAAAATAGTAATGAGTATATTATGACATTACCCCATGCCTGTAGTAAGCCATCATCTGATAGAGCCATCACATGAACTGCCCCACAAGAGACTTGGCGGACAATCTGTGATAACATATATTTTATTATTAGAACTTTTCCATAGGAAATAGTGGAGACATTAATGAAATACACGCATATAGCTCACAAACCACAACCATGACTCAACAAAACCATGGGCTAGGTTAATATTAAGCAGCATGCAAAATATGAAGGATGTTATTCAAATGCTGGCATGTTGCAATAATCTAAATTATAGATGACAGGGAATGACATGTCAAATTCTGCCAAGAGGTGGAAATAGAGGCCAGCAAACATGAATAACAACCTATGCAGTAAAATCCTCAAGACATCATATTTTCTGAAAGCAGTAAAAGGAAGGTGCCTCAAGTCGAACCAGAGGACCAAGTCGAATGGTGTAACAATTGCTTAAACTATTACATCCATAACTTTCCATGATGGAACCTATTCATATGAATGCATTTGCTCTGTTGATGTAAAATAGTTTTCTGTTGAATTGAATAAAGGCCTTTCCGTTTCTGACAAAAGAATATGATAACATACTTATTCATTCATAGACAGATCAATTGTGAAGTATATCAATAGTGGGGTTTCGGACACAGGAAGACAAGTGGTTTGGGCATGAGAGAGAAAGAGAGCACAATAATGCTGTGCTCGTGGGATTGAAGTTTGCAAGAAAGCAACATGCCCAACCTCATAAAATTGTATTTGTATCCTTGTCTCTCTAACGCTATACATATCAAAGTGCATAATAAGCTAAGACGTCAAAGGAACAAACTCAGGCATAGAAGAGTATGAAGAGAGAACAGATGGAAAAAAAAAAAAAAAAAGGAACCCATAAAGAAAAGTTTGAGCTTGTTTTTTCCACTTCAAGCCTTCAGGCATCGAGAAAATATGACCAAAATTTCCCTACAAGAAAAAGATACAGTGGTAATGCCACACAACAATAAATCCAAACCAGCTCGGATTGGCAAATTTAGACTTGACTGGCTAGGCCCAGCTTTGGCAATTTGACATGGTATGGTTCATCTAGTTACAAAATAATGAGAAATAAAGGAATCAAGTCCAAGAGAAATAAGGGAAATTCCCACTGATATCCCGAAAAAGAACCAACTAATAAAAAAGAGGATGAACATTTACCCACACCAAGCCTCTGAGCATAATAAACATATTTCATCAAACTTTGTTTTCTATGCCTTAATGTTGATTGTTTGGCATCAATGCCCCAAGTAATAAGAACTTTAATGTTTCACCCATGAAATTAAACTAAATAATCTTATCCATAATAAAAAAATACTACATCGCTAATCTTCCTATAAGAGCCCAGTCATGTATCTCTCTTCAGCTGAGGGCATTAGTGAAATCATATTATATTAGGTGGTATGGCACATGCGACATGTGGAGCATGGGGATAGAGAAATGGGAAGAGATCCAGAGGGGAGAGAGAAGTTGAGGGAGGAGTTGGGGTTACATGCAGGTACGAGCCACATATTGGAAACTTCCCTGTTCTTTCCCTTGCTATGTAGCCCACTTGAGTCCCAATCCACCTAATTTTTGGGATGACATCGTAACATGATCTGACACAATAGATGTACATAGTGGATGTTACACAACTATCGGGGTGGGACAATGGAGCCTTTCCGACTGTTCACCCTAATTAGATGGTGGACTTCTCTCAGAGAAGATAAGAGATCGTTGTTAGCTGCAACCATTAAAAGAAGTGCAAGGAAATGGGTGCAATTCATGTTGTCCCTTATGCAATAAAATCTCAACCGTTCTCGAACAAGCAGCTCAATTTAAATAGCATGCGAAGAGTAACCATAACACTAAGTAGCACACTGAACCGCTTAGGGTGTAGAGTACGCTATATGCCATGTAGCGTATTGCTTTGGTAGCGCATGCTACAATGGAGTTCGATTTTAAAGCCCCAAAACCTTAAAGTTTTGGCTCCAAACTTTCATGTTTGTTTGGCATGAATTATAAAATGGTGGTGAATCATCCTCCTCACAAGTGCCACTAAAGTACAGCCAACCATGAAAACTGTGGGTCTGACCATGTATTGAGCACATCCATATAACCACACCCATCATGCAATTGTAATCATATACAGGTATGCCAAGTGTATGGCTGAAGAGTTATAACCATTTATTAAAGTGTAAAAGTAAAACTAACATACAAGGCTAGCCCTTTTAAAGCAAGGCTTTTAAAAGAAAACCCCTAATACTTCAAGCCCTTCAACGAAACTTCACTGCTAACCCCAAATTTCTTCCTTCCAATTAGCTCTATCCAAACTAGCGATGAAGACAAAAAATTAGACCCCTTTTTATGTCCGTACAGCTGTGGAGCTCAAGTTTTTTTGTTTTTTTCTAATTGATTTAAAGCTCAAAAGTGGTAAGTTCTTCCCCTTAATTTCTGTTAATGAGTTTTATTTCATTTTGGATGTAGATTTAAGGTATTTTTTGGCTTTTTTCTTTCTTCTTCTTTTTTTTTACCTTTTAGGAAGCTGGTTCCTATGCTACGTTGTAGAATAAGCTTTGCTCTACAACTCTTTTGTTGTGTGGGGTGGCCTACTTTAATGAGCATATGGCATGGCATCCAACCCATCTAGTCCATCATGTGGGCCACCACTACAGTGATTTTTGGAGTGGTTGTGCATTGTTTTTGGTGTGGCAAATGTGATGATTGGATAGGATTTTCTTTAATTTTTATATGGTGGTTGTGCATTGTTTTCTATTTTGTGGCCCATTAGCCAACCTGTCCAACTGAGCATGTTTGATCCAACCACCAAATGGGTGACCACACTATAGTGGAGGGTGACTATCAATTTTTTTTATGATGTGGGCCATGTGGCCCACCTGATGATTGGATAGACCTATTTTTTGCAAAATCTCAATCACCCAGTTACACATGGTGGGCTCCACAAAGTCAAGTCCCATTACCCTTTTTTCTATTTTTCTATTTTTCATAGTTTTCCAATTATTTTAATTAAAAAATAGTAGTATTGTGTGGCTTACGCTACGCAGTATAGAGCACTGAACACTAGACACTATTTAAAACACTGAAGCAGCTACATCGTTATAACGCATTTATCATCTATTAACGACTGTTGTGAAGACTATGGTGAGGGCAAAATTGTCCAAAGCTATTCGTGTTACATATAGTAGAGATAAGTCTTCAACATAGTAGTACATGTTCATGTCTATAGAGTTACTACCCATGATAATATGACTCGCTTGGAAATTAACATAAATGATTACAGATCAGATATAAGCCTACAGTTTCCATATTTTTGATAGATTTCTAATTCAGAAGAGCAGACTCCATTTCTCCTTGAAGCTTACAACACAGCAACCATAGTGTCTAAATTGACTTCAGGATTTAGTGCCATATCCTGTCTGACAATATGTCTTGCAGGGGTATGTTTGTGAACATTTCAACAGGTTTAATCAAATTCGGCATCAATTCCAGCATCAAGAGTTTCAAGAGTAAACAGCAACTAATTCTTCATCATCATCATCAACATTGCAGACCTATCCTATCTACCTCGAGTTGGCTTTACAAACAAATCTTGTTTCCTGGTCAATTTTATTGAGGCTCTATCCTCAGCATAAGTTTGACGACGGCTGCCAACCTGCAGCCTTCCTTTATCCAGACTGGGGACCAGCAATGAGAGCACACAACTCCCACAGGCGCAATATAGTAGACTATTACATAGGTTGATTACACTGAAGCACTATCTAATAGTTTATTACATAGGTTAATTACAATCAATAAATTTTTTTAAAACCAATTATATTCATAATTTCACCATCTAATATGTTTTCAGTTGATAAAAAACCATTATTACATGTTTGCAACACATCAAGAGATTATTGCTTATAAGAATCTCTCTCCACAAATCGTCGCTCTAATTTACAACACGTTCGAAAAAAAAAAGAACAAGTCTGCAACCTGCTCAAACTAAGCCAGTGCTCCATCAATATCCAGCCAATATTCAAATTATCGATCACAAAATTAAATTAATCAACCAGAAAGAAATAAAAGTATACCGTGTTTGGAGTAAAGGCTCCCCAAAAAAGGTGTGGATAATTGGATCCCTGACAAGATAAAAAAGAATTGTAAACTTGGAAGATGAATACAACATATAGAAATGACAAACCAAAAGAGCAAATATGAGCACCTGATTTTGCCCCCAAACCCAAATTCTACTAGTGGATACATTTCCATCATTTTCACGAGGTTCTGCAATGGCAGCTGTACAGTGTGCTCCACAAGAAACTGATTTCACAAATTCTGTTTCTAATAGCGTTACTTTTTTAGGATATTTGCTACCCTCTTCAGTTCCATCTCCCAACTGGCCAAAGTCATTGGAGCCTGTGTTCAATGATAAAGATAACTAAATGATCACTCATAGATTAATCGGAATTGTCACATAATGAGACATAACCACTCCAAGCCCAATAGAATGAAAGAAACATAGCATATTCATTATGACTTCATGTTGATGCAGTCAGATTTCAAAGAAAATTACTTTTGAATATAATGATCATACATACCAGATTTCAACAGTCAATAATAGTGGTAAAACACACACAGGAGTCACTAAATCTCCCCTCAATCTGCTTCAGAATAACAAGCCCTCTCAAAACTACTACGGTCCCCATGCAGCATGGTTCTGAATATTCGTAATGGGGGGTGTGTATCAGCCCGGTGATAAGATATAGGCGTCGTATATTGGTATCGGCCCATATCAAAATGCATAGGCCCATTTTGTTTTGTTTTTTTTCCTTCAAAGCCAAAGAATCAAGGAAAATATCAAAAAGAAAAAGGAACAGTGAGATACTAAATATATCATTGCTTTGTGTTTTGGACAGGTATATAATGTTGTATTGGACCACTCTTTGATGAGAATGGTCTATCAACTTGACCAGTTAAAAATGGAATAAATGAGCCTTAATTGAACACATAGACCAATTAAAAATGAATCAAATGGGCTCTAATTAAACACAAATCAAGTATGATGTGGTAAATTAGGGCCCATTAAATACAACAAAGGAAGATAAAAACATGAAGGAAAAAAAAGGTGATCGCTAACAGTTGACACTTGTTTCTGATTTTTAACAGTTTACATAATGGTCTATTTCACTTCAAATCATTAAATCCCGCTAAATCTTGTGTTTGATCCCCAAAAAAGCCTAAATCTAGTTTGAATGACTTTCTAAACTTCCTCTACAGTTGAAATGCAAAAAACAAAAAGAAGAAGAAGAAGAGGAAATTTAAAAAGAAAAAAAAAATCAATTTTTGGCCTTGAAGGGCAAATTGGCCTGTATCAACCCATATTGGCCATATCAGCCAATACAGCTCAATATGGCCCATTCTTTTTTAGGGTGGGCCAATTCGGCCCCATATCGCATATCGTATCAGGCCAATATGTATAGATGCAGCCCTATTGCTCAATATGATAGCAATATTCAAAACTATGGGACATATCTTCTCTTCAATCTGCCTGTCCATTTGGATTTTTTCAGGTTTTTCTTGGGTTTGAGCAGTTAAAAACTGACATGTCTGTTTACTGTTCCAGCCACTAAATGTTTTTAGCTGCACCAGATGTCCAGTTCAAGTCAAATATACAATCCGACAAACCAAAGTTTCTCTAAGTCCAAGCAAGATATGTACTGAATAACCAATACTATGCATTAAAATATGTACCAGTGATAAATCAAATCCCGTATTCAAGCAATGTCAAAGCTCCAACTTTTAGATCAACTAGACATTATTTTTCTCCAACACCATAAAGACCTTATCAGCAAGCTACATGACACAACAAAATTTCAAATTCTGAGTAACAATGGTGATCAAAGTCATATATGGAAATTTAGATTAATTTGATGCCCAGGATTGATGGGAGCAAGTAGAGCAAGGTTTGGGGTAGAAGAATCCATACATTAATGCCTCTGACACCATGTCACCTAAAGAAAAACTCTTGGAGAAACATTTTTCTCTCAATGTCAATCAAACAAGATAGTAGCTCCTACCAGTCAACTACTCTGCACTTCACTAATACAAGGCGAAAGATCGAAACATATAAATTATAGTAGAGCTTCTAAACTTCCCTAAACAATATACAATATTTCAACAAATACCACAAGACAGTTATGATTCTTATATCATTCCAGTTCCACAAAGCTGTTCTTATTTGAGCAATCCAAAATCAAATCTTATGCTTTTTTTTCGCATGCACACACGGATATCACCACCTATGGGTACTTGAACCCTAGACCTAGTGTTGAAACTCTTGTGAGTCTACCACCGGAGCAAGAGTAAGGACCCAACTACTTGTCATTATTTTTCCATGGAATGGGCTCACTTCATGCACGCTCTAGAGTATGGAGCACGTGATAGGCTGCCACTGTCCTATCAGGGAAATACTACAGTGCATAAAAGAATCATTCCCTGCAAACTCCAGCTTTCTTGAGAGTTGAGAGCAGGGATGTCAAATCTTATGCTAAAGAGATGGAAAGATGATATACAAGTTAAAACATCCTATGCTAGACAAAGAAAGGTTAGATTTTAGGCATGAATGGACAAGTTCCCAAAGAACTACAGTTCACTCCATAAATCACTAGCTCATGGGCTGGACAGCCTCTTAGAAGAGAGAACGTGTTCCAACTCTTGCAACCTGGAATGGTGCGCCATGGAGGAGGCATGTCTTGAGTGAACCACACTATGGCATTATTTGAATCACCCTAGATCCAAATAACCACAATGACTCACCCGGAGACATGATCTTTGCTCCATAAAGCCAAAACCTACTACAACTTGATTCCATGATGGATTACAAATGGCATGGCTTAGCAAATATGGCACTGCTTTTGGAATTGGAAGATGGTGCTCCCAAGACCCACCTATCCAAGGTAGGGATGAAATTAGGGCAGGTTAGGTTAGGTTGAGGGCCCCAACCTGACCCTACCTCAGGAGGACCCAACCCGCAACCCACTCAACCTAAATTCCAACCCGAGGTGTCCAACCAAAACACAACCCAAATTCCTCTATACCGAACCCTAACCTAACCCAAGCACGTGATTATTCCAAACCCAACCCGAAGTTGCTAACCCCGAAAATAACCCAATCTCAAATCGGGTTAGAGATTTCCAACCCTAGCCTGAGCCAACGACCCTGACAACCCGACTCCAAGTCAGGTTGGGCCAGTCGTGTTCAGGTTGACCTGAGCCCAAGCTGCAGCCCTAGTCTGAGGTCAACCACTACAGATAATACTCAATTTCGATGGGATTCTACTGGCGGAAATCACCCATATCTCCCTGTCTGATGATCAGATTGAACTACAATTAGATTACCCACAGCTAATTGGACTGTGGATGCAAGGCTAAAGAAGCTTCCAATTGTAACCCAACAAAACTCCAGTAATTACCATTGCTAGCTCTGAATATGACTCAAACAAAAATTCCATCATTTCTGTCTCAGAATGCCCCATCGAATAGCGCAAGAAGACAATATATGGAATTATGGATACAACTGTCTGCTCCCAAACAATTGACAACATATCACCCAAAAAAGGGACGAAATGCAGCACAAAAATTTTCAAAACAAAAATGTGTGCCCAATAACAAAAGAGACTAACCCCACAAGAAGAGCAACCCATCAGAGGCCACAGCTGCAGTATGCTCGCGGCCGCAAGCAATGTCCAACCACCGTGAATTCGCCCCTCCCGAGCACTCGAAGAGCTCAGGAGGGAGACGCTTCGGGATCCTCAAATGGCATTCCTTTCCCTTCCGACCCGTTTGCCCACATTGGTTATAGCCCCACACGTAAATCGCGCTCTTGGTTGGGAGACTCACTGACTGGAATTCGCAGAAGAGTTCGTCGATATCCATTTGCAAGGAAAATGGAACCTGAAAATCATGAAAAGAGAAATTAAACTTTAAGATTGGGAAAAGAAAAGGATGAGACCCATCTGTGCGAAAGAAGATTTGTTTCGGAAAAGAATCTTTTCCATAGCTTCAATCATATGTCAAGGGCATGAATATTGAATGACAAACGGAATTGGGAATTTCAGATAGGAAGAAAAGAATATTGTTTGATTCAAAGGACAATCTCCCACATAAATCAGGTTGCAGAGAAGGGCATAAAATTACAACAAGCCAAGCCACGCCATCCAAGCTCAGGCCTGACCGAAAAAGGAAAGAAAAAAGGTCAACGCATCCAATGGCTCACATCCAGCGAGCCCTGGAACAGTACGCCATATGCTCACTGCGCATGTTAGCAATGCCCCAGATACTCCGGCACAGATCAGCACAGCCGCCAGCTCAAAAACTTCTCTTAAGAACAAAAGAAGACGATGAATCTCATCCGGACGCATTTATAGCCCTGCTTATCTACAAGCCAGCATGCATCGCAATCTGTCACATGTACGCAAGATCCGAGCATTCCATGATGTGGGCCAAAATGTCTAGATCGACTTCCCCAAAAAAATCAGGCCCAGTTCACTCAAAAGGTGGGCCAATGCATACAAAACAAATGGACGGCTAGGAAGAAGATGCCTCATAGGACTTCCATTTCTTTCTTACACTCTGGCCGACCTGCCTGATTTTCAGAACAGATGATCTGAGCAAAGTAGCCCATCTCATGGAAATCCCGGATCTTGAACACACGTGCCAAATGAGCAGGGCTGTAGATCCGTGTTGTCATGGCAAACATCTATCCCTAAAAATGATAGGGAAGGAATTTGAAAACCGAAAGGAGAGAAAGGAAAAGAAACAAGAATTCATGATTTTTTTTAAGGGTTTGTTTGGTTGCACCAAATCCATTGAAATTTTGCACCGAATTAGACTAATTGATGATGAAATTTCATAAGAATTGGTGCATCCAAACGCATAATATTAGGTTTCCAAATGTACAAAAAAAAAAAAAAAAAAAAATCAAGAATAACAGAATATTGCAGAAGAAGAATACCTGAGGAAAAGAAGAACTTCTCCCGAAATGTTAGAATATCTGGAGAAAGAGAGGAAGCCTATTCATATCTCTCTATTTAAAGAGAATCTTCTGGAACCAGCGAATGCCGTTGTAACTGAAAAAACGTGCTTTTCGCAGTAGCCACGGTATGCACGTGTCATTATAGGTACACAGGTGCACGTGTGGGCTGTGATATGTAGGTCCGGGAATAATGCACGTAGACGGAAGCGGATTGGTTGGTGACCCCAACCCCACCCAGCTGTGGGTCCCACTGTGATGTATATGCTTTATAGCCACGCGATTCGAATCCGGATCCTCTCCTTCCCAAAAATTCCTATTTTCCTACATGATGATTGAGGTTATCAGCACTATTGCATTAGATGTGTTATAATATTGCCAAGTTAAATTGCAAAAAAATTAGAAATTTTCTATTTATGACAATACATGATCCGTACAGGATGAAATACCTCGGATGTCTAATCTTGGTTTTTTTTTTATAAAGGGTTTTATATATTCTGTCTCAGCAAAGTAAATAATATATATATATATAGAGAGAGAGGAAAAGGTACTATATGCTCTACCGTATTATACCTTCCTTAAGGTCAAGTGTTGGCAGCACATTATTAGTCAGATGGTAAAGGTTTTAAATAACGAGGAGATTTTATAGGAAAGTAAAGAAACACGGATAGATTTCATAGGAAATTTGAATAAATAAAATTGGTGCTATGTGGACCCCACCATGATGTATATTTTCTATCCATGTTGTTTATCCATTTTGAAATATAATTTAAGGGATTTACACCAAAAATAATTTATACATGAATTTCCAATGAACCACACCATGGAAAACAGTTGTTATTGAATTTCTACCGTTACAAACTCCTAGGGCACACTGTAATGGTTATGTAGGGAAAAATAAAGTTGTTACTGAATTTTTACCATCCAACCTATTCATAAGGTCATATAGACATGGATGAAGTGAAAACATAAATATCAACTTGATACCAAACTTCTCTAGCTTGTAAGAAGTTTTTAATGGTGGATGTTCAATCCCCACCTTGTGGTCCACTTAAGCATTGGACCTACCTCATCTTTTGGTACATATATTAAAATGATATGACAAAATTGTTGAACGGCGTGGATATAAAACACTTACATCATGTTGGACCCCACAGAGCCCTGAGAGATGTGGTAGGACGTGGAAGCGGATAGGTACGTGTCGTGCGAGACGAGGAAGCAGATTGCGTACTGAGTAACTCAGCATCGATAGTGTACTTAGTAAACCATGTGGGGTCCACCGTTATTTATTTATTTTTTCCACTCCGTTAATCGATATTAACAGATAATTGTAGGGATTTATCCCTAAAAGGAAGCATATATAAAGCTCAAGTGGACCACACCACAGGAAACAGTGTGATTGAGCCTCTACCATTGAAAAATTCTTGGAGACCACAGAAGTTTTGGATCAAGCTGATGTTTGTGGTTTCTCTTCATCCATATCTTTGTGATCTTATGAACAGGTTGGATGACAAATAAACATCATTGTGGGCCCTAGGAAGGTTTCAACGGTGGAAATCATTATTCCACACTATTTCCTGCGGCATGGTCCACTTGAGCTTTGGATTTACTTCAATTTTGGGATCAACCTTAAAATTAGTAGGAAAAATGGATGGATGGTGTGGATAAACCACATACATTCACAGTGGGCCCAACTGAGTTTACTCAGTATGATAAAAACGTACTGAGTAACTCAGTACGCAATACGATTTCGTGAGAGGAGCACTAACGCTCCTCCAGCTCCAAGTTGTACGAACGGTTTAAAGGAGATCAAAGTTACATGGCCCACACTGATGTATTTATTATATCTACATAGTTCAGCTATTTTTAGAGATCATTTTAGAGCATTATTCAAAAAATGAATCATATCCAAAGATCATCTGGACCACACCACAAATAGCAACGGAGATAATGATTTTCACCATTGAAAATTTTATAGGGCCTACCATAACGTTTATTTTCTATCCAATCTATTCATAAGTTTAAAAGGACCTGAATGAAGAGGAAAAAAAATAAAATTTCATACTGATCCAAAACTTCTGTGATCCAAAAAGAGTTTCAATGGTAGATGTTCAATCTCACACTGCTTTTTGCAGTGTGGTCCAATTGACAATTAGATCTGTCTTATTTTTCGTCCAAAGCCTTAAAACAAGCTCACCAAATGGATGGACGGTTTGGATATATATAACACATACCTCAGGATTACATCAAAAAAACTTGTTAACCAGCCAATCCGCTTCCCCTTTTAATGTGGAAGTAGATGTACGCACAGTTGAGTAGCGAGTCGGCTACTGAAGCTACGTCACCAAGTTCTGTGAGCCCCGCTATGATGTATGTGTTGTATCCACATGGTCCATCTATTTTGATCATTTTACGGCATGAGTCAAAGAATGAAGCAGATAAAAATCTGTAGTGGATCCATCATAGAAAACAGTGGGGAGAGTGATTCCCACCATTGAAACTATCCCAAGGCCCACCATAATGTTTATTTGAAATCCAGCATGTTCAAAAGTTAAAAAAGACATGAAATAAGAGAAAACACAAATATTAGCTTGATCTAAAATTTTCATGGCCTTTAGAAGTTTTCAATGGTAGGCCTCACTATCCCCACTATTTTGTATGTTAGGTCCACTGGAGCTTTGGATTTAACTCATTCTTTTCATATTGCCTTAAAATGACCTCGTCGGGTTGATGGAAGGTGTGGATATAAAATATACATCATGATGAGGCCACGGAACTTCGTGACACACTTCAATAACATTTCTAGCTATTTTAGTATCTAATTCACACCATGTTTCTTTGGTTTCCTATAAAATCTCTTCGTTGTTTAAAACTTTTACCGTCTGACCAATAATGTGCCGCCAGCACTTGACCTTATGGAAGGTATAATACGGTCGAGCGTATAGTACATTTTCCATATATATATGATTTTCAATATTACTTATCCCTTAAGTTTGTTTGGTGCATCTTTATTAATATATCTCATCCATCATGTAGGGTAACCCTTTGATGCAGATGGTTGATTACGTTGGGCCCAGCTCACTCCTCTTTTCAATGTGAATCATCTATCATATGTGCCTATCTTCAATATGGACCATTCATCTTATGAGGCTCACCTTCAATGTAGGCTATCCATCATGGGTCACTTTGGATTACGTGGATGTAACGCCCTGAAATTCGGGGGTCGAGCACAACTCAGCTCCCGAGTTCCAAAACATCACTTATGCAACATATGAGATGATGATTGTATGTTGTCTGGATTAATTCATAAAACATGATATAGATCAAGCTAGATTAGCAGACATAATTCAGGGATATTGAGAAAATGCAAGCGAAAGACTTAATACATGTATAACTCAAAAACAATCCTCAAATGATGCGTGCTCTGCCCAGGGCAATATACATAAATCTTTGTCTTAAAATATATACATGAACTGTTCAAACTAATACAATACATATCCCAAAAATAATCCCCGCTGGTCAGGACAAGGCTCACTCGAACCCGCCTAAGAACTGCATATATGAAAACGCCTCCTCGTCCTCATCAAAGTCCGGCTCTGCCTCACCAGCATCGCCATCACCTGCATCTAGAGCAGAGTCTGGTTGGTGTTCAAACATCGTCCCAGAACGTGGGAGTGAGTGATCAACTCAGTGGTACTATATAGCAAAGGTAAACATGTTATCAATCCAATCAAGCAGTAATGACAAGGCAGTACAGTCAAACAGGTCCTAAATCTCTTGTTAATGAAAGGATGATATGAAGAATGATGCATGCCCTCACCTCCCTCTGCGATCTTCATCTTATTATCGCGCATGTCAGTCACTTCCTCAGTGCTCTTACGCCAACACCGATAGCACATGCAATGCGATGATATGAGTATGCTTACCAAGTTCTTATTAGTCCTTTTCACACAGCAAGATTGGGAAGCTAAGACACCTCCCTTGTATCATTTCCCAACATTAATCCTTTCTAGGGCCGTCAGTCCTAGGATATCTCATACAATAGTATGGTTCTAGGTCGCTGCAAGGGTTGTCAGGGCTGTTGCACGCAATCGTTGCTCCTCTCCCCCATCACCTTATCAATACAGTCCTATTTATATCCTTAAGACTGCATCAGGACTCGTCGTCCCCATGCGGCATCAGGATTCACTCAAGGTCACTACAGAGGGCTCGTCACCAATCAGTGTAGGCCGACAGCAAGAATATAGTGTCTCATACCACCATAATCTGCTCAGAGTAGGGTGCTCACTGGTCACTACGGGGAGATTTGTGGCCCCAGCGTAGGCCGACAGCACGACCACGGTGTCCCATACCACCATGCCCGACTCATGAGTCTTAGGAAATCTTGGTACCATGGTTAACAGGAATATCACTGGTAAGCTCAGTGTCTTAGATTCAAACAGTGGCGACCAAACAAGGTGAACAAGCATCGGTCAATCGGGCTGGTTGATAAGCTCAACTAGGCCAAGCGCACGTTGAGTTGAACGACATGGAATGCATAAGCACTCCGTGTGGCCTAACCACTGCCGAACTCCCCAAGCACGACTCAGATTCGCTAAACTCATCTTCTGTGGCGAAAGCAACCTCAGCCACTACTTCCAGAATGGTTTCGGATTGCCTGGATTGTAATACATCCCCATTCACAAACAAAGCTAATAACTAGCATATGATTCATATCCTGCAGTTATATAAACAATCATGGAATACAACTTGAATGTAAACACAGTACATGCAGGAATTCATATACTCATATAACATGATTCAACTAAGTACATAATCTATGAAAGAAATCATACACTCAGTTAGCATGAATGACCTAAATTGCATGATTCATGGAGGAAATCATACACACAAGCCTTACGATTGAAATCTATATCTCAACCATTTTAGCAAGCACATTCTACTAACTACCAACTCACTTAGGCATTTATTCAAACACTTAGGTTACACTATTCAACATACATCACATATGTCGAAACCGTTGTAAATTAGGGCAAGACCTTTCACCAAGGAGTTGTCGTATACATATTAAGCATATAACAACGATCATTTATCATGGCAAGCATATCAACAAATTCCGTACGCATACGTGTATTCTAACATATACATGAAATATGGTATTGACAATATACAGTATACGTATACGGAAGACAAAACAGATAGCATGTTTGGCATGTGTAATTACATTCTTAGCATGAATAAATCATTAACTATCATTGAAAGGGTTGAAAACCATAACCTAAGCGCATATAGTCTGCACCTTACGCCAGTAAACGCGTAATGAACTCAGTTTGTTCACTCACGCTTTGTCTACAGCCCAACGGTAACCTATTACATGAAATAGGTTAGCTATTACATCACTTTAACTGATTGAAATCCCAGAACTGATTAGGATTAGGTTTCCTTACCCAATAGTGTCTTTGAAATCACCGGAATAGTGATTCGATAACGATGTGTAAGCATAAGGAATAACGGGAATTGAATCCCAGGAGTAACTCCCACTTCTCTCTCACTTGCTCTCTCTTTTCTCTCTCTCAACTCTCTAGGGTTTGAAAAATTCGTATGGGTTAGAAAGCTAAGGGTTTAAGGCCCTTTTATAAGCCCAAACATAACGAAAACGGACCTTAAGTCAAGGTATACTTAAATTATAACCAAATCGGGATCTTTCTGATCCAACAGAGCGTTTCTGGAGGTCCTGTTATCAATTGTGGTCGAACTTAAGCTCACTAACATCGGATCTTTAATCATTTAAGTTTTCAGTCCGATTGGATTTCTAGATCGTCCATGGCGGACCAGTTTCAATTCAACGGTCACCGAACTTCGATCAGGGCCATGAGTACTTGGACATGTATGGGCAAATTTTCCTAACCTGAGGGTGAAATTTGGTTGAATTCTGACGGCCAGAACGCTTAAAAATAACGTGCAAGTGATCATGCCAGATTTAGAATTTCTTTTCTAAATATTTTCATTTTCTCACTCTCTTCACTCCGAACTCAGTAAAATGATGTCAGGACATCAGTTGGGCTTAATTTTCGAAATGATTGTCAAGTCCAACTAAGCGGTCATAATGGTCTGAAATTACGCGGTCTAGATCCAATACAAACTTACCAAACATTCCCTAGAATAACTGGATTTAGAGTTGGATCCTAGATTTCAAGGTATTATAGTGTCATTAATTCTACAAGTTTTAAGTCTTGCAGAATGTATTTAAAGCGAACAACACTAATTTCATAGCCAGTCTAACTTAGCGCTAGGTAACTTAGGTTAAATTTCTAAGAGAATTAATCCTAAGTGATTTCTGATCGAGGTGGTACTTGGGTCTTGGTACGGAATTTTTCGGGTCGTTACAATCTACCCCAAAAAAAAAAAATCATCCTCGAAATTCGTACCTTCTCATACTCCTCAAGAAGCTGTGGGTAGTTCTTTCTGATCTCGGCTTCAGTCTCCCAAGTAGCTTCTTCTTCAGTATGATGCGTCCATAATACTTTCACAAGGGAGATGACCTTGCTACGCAATACCTGTTTCTTCCTATCTAATATACGCGTCGGGCGCAGTTCATAAGTGGCATCCTCGCTCAACTGCACTTGCTCCCATCTGATGATATGGGAAGGATGAAGAACATACTTCTTCAGCATGGACACATGGAAAATATTATGCACGCCTGCGAATGGTGTGGGAAAAGTAAGACGATACGCAACCGCCCCCACTCGATCAAGTATTTGGAATGGGCCAATAAATCTCGGCATGAGCTTCCCTTTCTTCCCGAACCGAAGGACTCCCTTTATAGGAGAAACTCTTAGAAATACGTGATCTCCAACCGCGAACTCTAGCAGTCGCCGTCTTGTATCAGCATAACTCTTCTGCCTGCTCTGCGCTGTGAGAAGTCGACGTCTGATGATGTCAATCTTCTCTGAAGTCACTTGTACTAACTCAGGACCAATCATTTTTTACTTTCCGACTTCAACCCAGCAATGCAGTGCTCGACAAGCACGTCCATACAAGGCCTCATAAGGTGTCATACCGATACTCGCCTGAAAACTGTTATTGTACACAAACTCCGCATATGGAAGACAATCATCCCAACTGTCGTTAAAATCCAACACGCAAGCCCGCAACATGTCTTCTAAAATCTGGTTCACCCGCTCTGTCTGTCCGTCGGTCTGTGGGTGGAATGCAGTACTGAACTTCAACTTTACACCCATCGCTTCCTGAATGCGAGTCCAGAAAATAGAAGTAAACCGCGTATCCCTATCCAACACGATCTCCAAGGGAACTCCATGTAGACGAACAATCTCCCTGATGTACAATCTAGCTAACTTGTCTGTAGAGTTCGTAACTCTGATCGGAAGGAAGTACGCCGACTTCGTCAAACGGTCGACGATCACCCAGATAGAATCATGTCCCTTTCTCATTTTTGGCAGTCCCAAGATGAAATCCATAGAGATATAGTCCCACTTCCACTCAGATATAAGCATAGGCTGAAGGAGACCAAGAGGTCGGCGATGCTCTGCCTTCACCTGCTGGCAAGTGAGACAACGGGATACAAAGTTTGCAATGTGAGTCTTCATATCATCCCACCAGTACGTCCTCTTCATGTCACGATACATCTTTGTACTTCTCGATGCATCACAAGTCTAGTACTGTGCGCAGCCTCGAGAATCTCTCATCTCAAGTCAGGGATATCTGGAACGCATAGGCGGCCAAGATAATGTAAGCCCCCATCCGTCCCAACTTGTCACTCGGCATCTGCATCATCACTGGCCTGCTCTCGAAGCTCAGTTAGATGCTCGTCGTCTCTCTACGCCTCGATGACCCTGTCATCGATAAGAGGTCGCACTCGAACGTGTGCGATAACCTCGAATGGCTCCTCCACAGTGAGTTTCTGCTCAAAGTCTCGCAAAAACTCAACCATGTCCCACTCAGCAACCATCAGCGGAGCCGCAAACTCTATCGCCTTCTTGCGGCTCAATGCGTCAGCCGCAAGGTTTGCCTTGCCCGGATGGTAGGAAACCTCAAAGTTAAAGTCTTTCAATGTCTCCATCCATCTACGCTGTCTCATATTTAGATCTCGCTGTGAGAATATGTACTTGAGGCTCTTGTGGTCCAAAAGAGCTCGAACTCCTCCCCATAGAGGTAATGTCTCCAGAGCTTCAATGCGAAAATGACAGCCGGCAACTCTAGGTCATGTGTAGGGTAATTCTCCTCGTGCTTCTTTAATTGTCTCGAGGCATATGCAATCACCCTGTCCTTCTGCATAAGGACATAACCTAAGCCAACGTGAGACGCATCCGTATAGATCGTATATCTAACCCCCTGCTCTGGTAATACTAGCACAGGGGCAGACGTCAGCCTGTCTTTCAGCTCCTGAAAAGCTGATTCCGCCTTCTCATTCCAGGCGAACTTCAGATCCTTTCGTGTCAACTGAGACAAGGGTCTGGCTATTTTAGAAAAATATTGTATGAACCGTCGATAATAACCTGCCAGACCCAGAAAACTCATCACCTCGGTAACTGAACCGAGCTGCTTCCAATCCTGCACCGCAGCTACCTTAGTAAGGTCTACCGCTATACCATCCTTGGACACGACATGTCCCAGGAACTTGACTGCCTCCTTCCAGAAGTCGCATTTCTTGTACTGTGCGAACAACTGGTGCTGTCTTAGAGTATCCAGGACCAATCGCAAGTGCTCCTCATGCTCCTCTCGACTAGGGGAGTATATCAAGATGTCATCAATAAAGACAATGACGAACCGGTATAAAAAGGGCCGAAACACTCGGTTCATCAAATCCATAAACACGGCTGGAGCATTCGTGAGGCCAAAGGACATCACGAGGAACTCATGATGACCAAAACTGGTCTTGAATGCAGTCTTCTACACATCCTCCTCCATGACGCGCAACTGATGATACCCAGACTGCAAGTCAATCTTCGAGAAATAGCAGGCCCCCTTCAACTGATCGAACAAATCATCAATCCGGGACAAAGGATACTTGTTCTTCACTGTCACCTGATTCAACCTGCGATAATCAATACACAATCGCAGGGATCCGTCTTTCTTCTTTACAAACAAGACGGGCGCTCCCCAAGGTGACACACTCGGTCGAATAAAGCCTGCTTCAAGCAAGCCATCAATCTGACTCCTCAACTCCTCCATCTCACACGGAGGCATGCGATATGTCGGTAGGAAAATCGGTGTCGCAGTGGGCACAAGATCAATGGTGAAGTCAATCTCACTCCGAGGAGGAAGCTATGGAATCTTCTCAAACACGACTGAAAAATCACTTACTACTGGCATAGCATCAAATGTCGGACCTTCCACATTCTTCAATAAGGACATATAACAACGTAAACGACAGGGCATACTGACCTGAACTGAAAAAGTAAAGGTCGTGCCCTCGGGTCCATAAGCTGTCACCACTTTAGACTCATAATTGATCTCCGCTCGCATATCCGTGAGCCAATCCATACCGAGGATAATGTCATAATGCCATACCGGGGCAACAATCAAATCGATGCGAACTATCTTGCCTCCTAAGTCTACCAAGCAGCCCTTACACATCTTAGTAGTGTCAGAAAAAGTTCCTATAGCTTCCAGAAGTCTCAGCCCCTTCATAGGACTAGTTTCCAAGCCCAAACGCTTGACTGTAGCGCAGGACACTATAGAAGTAGTGGAGCCAGTGTCCACTAACAGAAAAACTGGTATACCTTGAATGTGCGCTGTGACCTCGAAAGCTGACGGTGTTGTAACTGCTGCCTCGGATGCCTCAGCTGTGAGCGCATGCACCCGAGCCTGCTGTGGTCGATGAGGTGGAGGAACCATGGGCTGTTGTGGCGGCCTGAAACGGGGTGCTAGAGGTCTGAAGGAAGGATGTGCTGGTGCTGAACGAATAGGTGGCGCTGAAATGGTCTGAAGCATCGGATGACCGATCTTCTGAGGCGGCGAGAACCCACCGTCTCACATCCTATAAAAACATGATATCTTAGCGTAGTCAGGCTTCTTGCAGTAGCTACATCACACATCCGGATGCCTCACAAGAGTAGGAAATGCAGAAGACCCCTGGGGTGTATCAAATCGAGGCCTCTTAGCGAGGAAAGGCCTACTCTCGAACTCAGGTCGCGGCCTAGGGATCATAAGTGCTCGCGTGTGGGCCGACCTGTCCCCGTCCTGCTCTGCACGCAAGGACATACTCACCAGCTCTGCATAAGAAGATATGCTCACACAGCACATCTTCGATCTGATCTCGGGCCGTAAGCCCTCAGAGAAACGCCGCATCCTCATCGGCTGGTCACGCAGAATCAAAGGAGCATACCTCCCTAGCTCCGTAAACTTATTCTCATACTCTGTCACTGACATGCCTCTCTGGCGAAGGCAAAGGAACTCACTCTCCTTCTCATGCCGGTACGTGACAGGAAAATACTTCTCGTGGAACCGTGTCTCAAACGCTACCCACGTCCACTCATACCCCTCCGCAACTGTGCGGAGAATGCTGTCACACCATAGGCTAGCCTCCTTCTTAAACATGAAGGTGGCCAACTCAACCTGTTCCGCCTCAGAACAGTGCAACGGTCTTAGCATCTTCGAGATGCGATCTAACCAATACTCAGCCTCCTCAGGTTTGTGAGTACCTGAAAATGTGGGAGGCCTCAAGCACTGAAATTGCTCGAAAGAACCGCTCGCACTAGCCTGCCCAACAGGGTGTAGAGGCGAGGCAGGTGGAGTCGCTGCCATCGACTGAGTAAAAATGCCAGCCATGGAGGACAGGAACTACTGCTGCTGCTGCTGCTGCTGTATCTGCTGTTGCTGCATCAACAGCATCATCTGCTCAAGTTTATCAAAAGATGGAGCGGTCTGTGAAGTAGAGGGCATCGACGCAGATGCACGATGCTGCTCAGGAGGCACGAGCGTAACCGGAGGCACCACAGAAGGTGTCACAGGAGGTGGCCCAGCAGCAGGACCAGAAGCCGGCTGAGAACTCGGCCTGTGATCTGAACTAGATGGGCCCGTAGGAGGGTCCATAGGAGTATCTCTCAGGGCGAAAGCCCCGTCAAGTGAGTCGCCCAGAGAGAGACGGGCTGACGATCTCGAACCCTTAGGTGGCATACCCTACACACAACAGAGGGTAGCAACCGAAGAAATTAGGTATTCATACAATCCATTCACAATCTGTGCTTCACAAACTAAGAAAACCACATGCATTTCATTAACAAAATTGTCACAATACATGATTTGCAGTATTACATGAATCACGACAGAGAAAGCATGTGAACAAAACTCTTAAGCTTCACACACGAAGCTTTTACACTAATTACAAACACCAAACAACTATCAAACAAACACCAAGTAAAAACTAAACAAACAACAAACTAACAAACAACGGCTACAGAAAGCCTATGCATCGGAATCTGACGACGGAGGAGGAGCACCCTTATCCTTCAGGAAATACAGGATGACCTTCAAGGTGCGAGTCACCTTGCCAAATTTTCACTTCATGACGGCCTTGGTATCCTCAAGCTCTTGTTTCACCTCGGCCTGAAGTTCTTGGACTTCTCGTTGCAAGGCAACCTGACTCTCCTCAAGTCGGGCTAGATGAGCATCCCTAGCAGCCTGAGTCGCAGGAAGAGGACTCTCATCAGTATCCTGAGCCTCCTCTTCCCACGAGTTTGGGTCAGTAACAGGGGTGCAATGGGCTAAGAAAAGAAGAAAGAAGAGAAGGAAAAGACCAAAGGCAAAGAGAGTTGAAGGCTACCACGTTTTGGAGCTTCAAATGGGAGCTTGAGAGCTCCACACGCAGAAATTGGATGAAGTAGCTAATGGATATGGTGGAGAACAGTAGAGGGCTAAAGGAAATAACAGAAAATGAAAGAAGGGACGATTGAAAGGGAGGTTGGAGAGAGAAAATAGCAAATGTAGAGGAAAAGGAGAGCTTAGAGGGTTGATTTGTGAAGGAGGTAGGTATTTTTGAACGAAGTAAGGGGCGAACCCTGTATGAAGGGGCCCCATTTAACCCCAAAAGTGAAGGAGGTCCTCGCCGCTCTCTGGATCATCTGGCGAGGCCTCGCCATATGGGCGAGGTCCTCCTACCCCCCTAAGGTCAAAAACATGTGGTCCCCCCCCCCCCCCCCCCTCTCCTGGAACCCCTTGGATGTGCTAGATTTGGCCCCCTCCTCCGTTTCGAACCATTTCGGGTAGTTTCGAAGCTAAACTAATCCCTATTCAAAATTAGTGATTTCCAACTACTGGAATGGACTAAAATTCGGACTATACCCATCCATTGATGGTCTAGAAGCGATTTGGAATCGTCGTGTGTAATTAAGAGCGTGCACAGACTCAATCTCGGCGATCCTTTTCAGTAAACTTTCGTTGAATGACAAATTGGGAGTCGTAGTGCTGTTACTAACTTGTTCTCGCACCCTCCTATGTTCTAGTGGCGTCAACGTGTGGTGTGTGACCCTAACCCAGGTCCAGATTAATCCAAATCATGCTCTGATACCAACTTGTAACGGCTTGAAATTCGGGGGTCGAGTACAACTTAGCTCCCGAGTTCCAAAACATCACTTATGCAACATATGAGATGATGATTGTATGTTGTCTGGATTAATTCATAAAATATGATATAGATCAAGCTAGATTAGTAGACATAATTCAAGGATATTAAGAAAATGCAAGTGAAAGACTTAATATATGTATAATTCAAAAGAAATCCTCAAATGATGCATGCTCTGCCCAGGGCAATATATATATATCTATGTATCAAAATACATACATGAATTGTTCAAACTAATATAATACATATCCAAAAAATAATCCCCGCTGGTCAGGACAAGGCTCACTCGAACCCGCCTGAGAACTACATGTATGAGAACGCCTCCTCATCCTCATCAAAGTCTGGATCTGCCTCGCTAGCATCACCATCACCTGCATCTCGAGCAGAGTCTGGTTGGTGTTCAAATACCGTCCCAGAATGTGGGAGTGAGTGATCAACTCAGTGGTACTATATAGCAAAGGTTAACATGTTATCAATCCAATCAAGCAGTAATGATAAGGCAGTACAGTCAAACAGGTCCTAAATCTCTTGTTAATGCAAGGATGATATGAAGAATGATGCATGCCCTCACCACAAACTCCCTTTGTGATCTTCATCTTATTATATCGTATGTCAGTCACTTCCTCAGTGCTCTTACGCCAACACCGATAACACATGCAATGCGATGATATGAGTATGCTTATCAAGTTCTTATTAGTCTTTTTCACACAGCAGGATTGGGAAGCTAAGATACCTCCCTTATATCATTTTCCAGCATTGATCCTTTCTAGAGTCGTCAGTCCTAGGACATCTCCTACGATAGTATGGTTCTAGGTCGCTGCAAGGGTTGTCAGAGCTGTTGCACGCAATCGTTGCTCCTCTCCCCCATCACCTTATCAATACAATCCTATTTATATCCTTAAGACTGCATCAGGACTCGTCGTCCCCATGCGGCGTCAGGATTCACTCAAGGTCACTACAGAGGGCTCGTCACCAATCAGTGTAGGCCGACAGTAAGAATATAGTGTCTCATACCACCATAATCTGCTCAGAGTAGGGTGCTCACTGGTCACTACGGGGAGGTTTGTGGCCCCAGCGTAGGCCGACAGCACGACCACGGTGTCCCATACCACCATGCCCGGCTCATGAGTCTTAGAAAATCTTGGTATCATGGTTAACGGGAATATCACTGGTAAGCTCAGTGTCTTAGATTCAAACAGTGACAACCAAATAAGGTGAACAAGCATCGGTCAATAGGGTTGGTTGATAAGCTCAACTAGGCCAAGCGCACGTTGAGTTGAATGATATGGAATGCATAAGCACTCCGTGTGGCCTAACCACTGCCAAACTCCCCAAGCACGACTTAGATTCGCTAAACTCATCTTGTGTGGCGAAAGCAACCTCAGCCACTACTTCCAGAATGGTTTTCGATTGCCTGGACTGTAATACAACCCCATTCACAAATAGAGCTAATAACTAGCATATGATTCATTTCCTGCAGTTATATAAACAATCATGGAATACAACTTGAATGTAAACACAGTACATGCAGGAATTCATACACTCATATAACATGATTCAACTAAGTACATAATCCATGAAGGAAATCATACACTCAGTTAGCATGAATGACCTAAATTGCATGATTCATGGAGGAAATCATACACACAAAATTTACGATTGAAATCCATATCTCAACCATTTTAGCAAGCACATTCTACTAACTACCAACTCACTTATGCATTTATTCAAACACTTAGGTTACACTACTCAACATACATCACATATGTCGACATCGTTACAAATTAGGGCAAGACCTTTCACCAAGGAGTTGCCGTATACATATTAAGCATATAACAATGATCATTTATCATGGCAAGCATATCAACAGATTCCGTACGCATACGTGTATTCTAACATATACATGAAATACGGTATTTACAATATATAGTATACGTATACAGAATACAAAACAGATAGCATGTTTAGCATATGTAATTACATCCATAGCATGAATAAATCATTAACTATCATTGAAAGGGTTGAAAACCATAACCTAAGTGCATATAGTCCGCACCTTACACCGGTAAACGCGTAATGAACTCAGTTTGTTCACTCATGCTTCGTCTACGGCCCAACGACAATCTATTACATGAAATAGGTTAGCTATTACATCACTTTAACTGATTAAAATCCTAGAACTGATTAGGGTTAGGTTTTCTTACCCAATAATGTCTTTGAAATCACCAGAATAGTGATTCGGTAACGATGTGTAAGCACAATGAGTAACGGGAATCGAATCCCAGGAGTAGCTCCCACTTCTTGCTCACTTTCTCTCTCACTTTCTCTCTCTTTTCTCTCTCTCAACTCTCTAGGGTTTGGAAAATTCGTATGGGTTAGAAAGCTAAGAGTTTAAGGCCCTTTTATAAGCCTAAACATAACGAAAATGGACCTTAAGTCAAAGTATACTTAAGTTATAACCAAATCGGGATCTTTCTAATCCAACGGAGCGTTTCTGAAGATCCTGTTATCAATTGCGGTCGGACTTAAGCTCACTAACATCGGATCTTTAATCAGTTAGGTTTTTAGTCCGATTGAATTTTCAGATCGTCCATGGCGGACCAGTTTCAATTCAACGGTCACTGAACTTCGATCAGGGCCACGAGTACTTGGACATGTATGGACAATTTTTCCTGATCCGAGGGTGAAATTTGGTTGAATTCTGACGACCAGAACGCTTAAAAATAACGCACAAGTGAACGTGCCAGATTTAGAATTTCTTTTCTAAATCTTTTCCTTTTCTCACTCTCTTCACTCCAAACTCAGTAAAATGGTGTCAGGACATCAGTTGGGCTTAATTTTCGATACGATTGTCAAGTCCAACTAAGCGGTCATAATGGTCTGAAATTGTAGATATCGGACTTTCGACGCTCGGTCTAGATCCAATACAAAGTTACCAAACATTCCCTAGAATAACTGGGTTTAGAGTTAGATCTTAGATTTCAGGGTATTATAGCGTCATTGATTCTACAAGTTTTAAGTCTTGCAAAATGTATTTAAAGCGAACAACAATAATTTCACAGCCAGTCTAACTTAGCGCTAGGTAACTTAGGTTAAATTTCTAAGAGAATTAATCCTAAGTGATTTCTGATCGAGGTGGTACTTGGGTCTTGGTACGAAATTTTTCGGGTCATTACAGTGGATCATCCATCAAGTTAGACATCGCATATTGATCGTTCATCATGTAAGGCCCACCTTTAATGTAGACCGTCCATCATATGAGGCCTAACGCCCAATTTGAAGTAGGTCGCCCATTGTAGGAGGCCTGCTTTAGATGTATACCATTCATTATTAGGGGTCAACCTTCTATGTGAATTATTCTCATGTAGGGGCCCATCTTGTTATTGCTAATCAATCATTTGGAGCCCTCTATCAATTTTGTCATCCATCATGTAGAGCCCACATTCACTATCCATCATCTATCAAGTGGAATCCACTTTTGATGTGGACCTTCCATCATGTGAGGCCACCCTTGATATGTGTTTATACCCATTTTTGACATCCTGATGTGGTCCAATAGAAAACTACTACGTGGTGACACCACATGTTTAGCACGCATGAAAGACGTACTTGTAGCCTTCAGCGTCACACATTTTGTTATTAATGTGATAACATATATGTAACACCCTAAAAATCGGGGGTCGTGTATAAACTCAACTCCCGAGTTCCAGACCGTCACTTATGCAACAAAAATGATTATGATTCAATGTTGTCTGATTTAAAGCATTCACATGAGTAAAAGTATACCAAAACTGCAATTCATACTCCAGATCTAGTGAGCGTCACACATTTTGTTATTAATGTGATAACATATATGTAACACCCTAAAAATCGGGGGTCGTGTATAAACTCAACTCCCGAGTTCCAAACCGTCACTTATGCAACAAAAATGATTATGATTCAATGTTGTCTGATTTAAAGAATTCACATGAGTAAAAGTATACCAAAACTGCAATTCATACTCCAGATCTAGTGATAAAAGCAAGCGGAAGACTAAACAATATATATATCATTATAAGGAAAAACAAAGTAGATCTCATCTGTCTCTAAAGTATGAATACATCTTTGAGTCTCATATACATATACATGAACAGAATCAAATGTTCAAAATAGTCCCACTGAAGTCCCATCAACCCAGGTCGCCTACGCAAAGCCATCATGATACTGCATGTACGAGAACTCATCCTGGTCCTCGTCGAAGTCTGGCTCTGCCTCCTGGATCTCAGCATCACCTGCATCTACAACAGGGTCTGGTGGGTGTTGCAAACACCATCCCGTAACGTGGGAGTGAGTGATCAACTCAGTGGCATCATAGAGCAAAGATTAGCATGTTCACAAATCAATCATGCGATAATAGTAAAGCAGTAAATCAAACAATCCTAATACTGTTGTTAATGCAAGATGACATGACGTGATGTATGCCCTCACCGACGATCTCCCTCATACGGCAACATCTTACGACCGCGGCATGCCACACTCCCTAGAGTGCTCCACATCTTTCAGGCACATGCAATGTTATGGTGATATGATTTCCGAGTTGTTATTAGTCCATTCAAACAGCAGGATTGGGAAACTAAGGTACTTCCCTTGTATCAATCCCAACACAGATTCTGTCTAGGGTCGTCACTCCTAGTAATCTCATATGATGTATATTTTTTAGGTCGCTGCAAGGGCTGCCAGGGCTGTTGCTCGCATTCGTTGCACCGCTCCCCCATCACCTTATCAATATAGGCCTACTGTACTCTACTTCTACTGAAGGGTCGTCGCCTCCCGTAGACTCAGAATACGCTCGCGGTCACTATAAAGGACTCGTCGCCTGATCAGTGTAGGCCGACAGCTAGATGTAACATCCCGAAAATCAGGGGGTCGAGCAAAAACCCAACTCCCGAGTTCCAAAATGTTATTTATGCAACATAGAAATGTATGATTGAATGTTGTCTGTGATAATGTATTAAACATGAGTGAGATTAAGCCAGAACAGCATATCATACTCCAGAGATAGTTAAATTTGCAAGCGGAAGACTGTAATAGTATGTATAACATATATAAACCATTGTATGTCTCCAGAGTGTGAACATGTTACCAGGTTATATACATACATGTATACTTCAAAAGTAACCAAAAGAATATACATGAGTGCTCTAAAAATATAAAATGACAAGTGTCAAGGTATTTAAGCAACCTCCCTGTAATCCCGTCAATCAGAACACGCATAAAGGAGGGATCCTCCTCATCATCATCAAGTCCAGCTCCGCCTCATAGGCCGCGCCATCATCTGCAATCACAAAAGGGTCTGGTGGGTGTCCAGGAACACTGTCCCGTAACGTGGGAGTGAGTAGCTAACTCAGTGGAATATTAGAGCAAGGATTAACATGTTCTCAAATCAATCACGCGATAATATTAAAGCAATAAATCAAATAATCCTAATACTGTTGTTAATGCAATTATGACATGACGTGATGTATGCCCTCACCGACGATCACCCTCATGCGGCAACATCTTACGACCGCGGCATGCCACACTCCCTAGAGTGCTCCACATCTTCCAGGCACATGCAATGCTATGGTGATATGAATTCCAAGTTGTTATTAGTCCATTCAAACAGCAGAATTGGGAAACTAAGGTACTTCCCTTGTATCAATCCCAACACAGATCCTGTCTAGGGTCGTCACTCCTAGTAATCTCATACGATGTATATTTCGTAGGTCACTGCAAGGGCTGCCAGGGCTGTTGCTCGCACTCGTTGCACCGCTCCCCCATCACCTTATCAATACAGGCCTACTGTACTCTACTGCTACTGAAGGGTCGTCGCCTCCTGTAGACTCAGAATACGCTCGCGGTCACTACAAAGGACTCGTCGCCTGATCAGTGTAGGCCGACAGCTAGAATATAGTGTCCCATACCACCATAATCTGCTCACGAGTCTAGGTGCTCACTGGTCACTACGGGGAGGTTTGTGGCCCCAGCGTAGGCCGACAGCTCGACCACGGTGTCCCATACCACCATGCCCGGCTCATGAGTCTTTATGGATCAAGGTACCATGGTTAACAGGGTTTGCAATGGTAAGTTCAGTACCCTAGGTTCAAGCAGTTATGACTCATACAAGGTGAACATACAACGGCCAGTCGGGTTACTTGACGAGCTCGACTGGCACGAGCGCATCGCAAGTCGAACGACATGAAGTGCGTAAAACACTTCGCGTGGCCTAACCACTGCCGTCAACTCCAACACGACTCGCGTTCATCGACACGTCCTTCGTGGCCAAGATAAGCTAACCACGAATTCTTTCGGTTACCGACTGCCTGGACTAGGCATAGTCCCAAACAATCATAGAATCACATCAGTAGTTGTGTAAGGGTAATGGAAATGAAATGGAACCATGTGAGCATGTTAACACATGTCATTACATACAACTTAAGCAAGTCTTCAAACACATGCCTTTCATACATATAATGAAATTATACATATCGCCGACATATAGGAAATCATCACCATCAGCGTATTAATTGAGAATTCAATCTCTAACTAAGTCATAAGAAAATCATCTAGCACATGTTATAACATACCACTTAAATGAATCATTAAGCACATGCATTTCATACATATAATGAAATCGTACATATGGCTGACATGTAGGAAATCATTCACATCAACATATTCATTGAGAAATCAATCTCAAACTAATCCATAACACCATTTAAGCCAATACATACTAATACAAGCATTTATACAAACACTTACACTACACACTTAAGTCTACATATAGTATGTCGATCCGACGTGCGCATTTAGGCGAATCTCTTCGCCAAACTAATTATGCACGCATTCCTAACTTCCTAATGCGACAACAAACCATGTCAATCACATCATCAAAATATGAATGTAAACTGTACTTCCTACAAATGACTAAAATACCCTAAATCTCATATTCTTCGTTAATTTACGAAACAGGAAACGGAGAGCATTTTGTACATGTCAAACGGCGTTGCCATCAAGAATCTACTATTAAACGACATTGAAAGCTTTGGAAACAGTCAATCAAAGCGTCTAATATCCGCACCTTTTCCCTTTTAGGGATGAGAATTCGAACGGAGCGTATACGCTTCGTCTACGGCGAATAAGGAACCTAATACACGAGATCCATAAGCTACATCGCTATGGAAACAAAGGAAACTCAAATCAGTAACATTTAGGGTACTTTCTTACCTAGAAAAGCGGAGAAATCACCGGCAACGTGATTGAGTTGCGTTGCTTAGGCACTTGCAACAGGTAGCATAAGCGGCAAGGAATTCTCCTCCAATCTCTCTCACAAACTCTCACCTTTTCTCTCTCCCAATCTAGGGATTTTTGCAAATTCGGATGGGAGAGAGGAGTGAGGGTTTCAACCCCTTTTATAAGCCTAAACATGCCCAAAATAGGCTCCAAGTCAAGGTATACTTAAAGTATATCCAAATCGGGGCTGTTTCGATCCAAAAGAGCATTTCTGGAGGTCCCCTGGCCAAATGCGGTCGGACTTAAGCTCGTGCATACTGGATCTAGTACGCATCTAGATTTCAGGCCGGTAGGGTTCCCAGATCGCACGTGGCGGCCCAGTTTCAGTTTAACGGTCACCGCACCAAGATCAGGCCTAAAAGTCTCCTGATATGTAATAGAAATTTTTCCTGATCCAAGGGTGTAATTTGGCTGTATTCTGACGGTCAGAATGCTTAATACTGATGCGTCAAATTTGTGTGCCAGATTTGAATTTGAAATTCCAACTATGTCCCTATTCACACTCTCTTCGGTCCGGGCTCAATGAAATAGCCTGTGATCGTCAGTGGGACTTGATATTCGAAACGATTGCCAAGCCCAGCTAAGTGGTCATAACGGTCTAAGATGGTAGGCATCTGACTTACGACGCGCGGTCTAGATCCAATACAAAGATTCAAAGTGGTCCAGAGAACAAACCTGCTTAGAGTTTGGTCCGAGGTTTTAGAGCATTATAGCACCATTGGTTCCACTCGCTTTGGGCCTTGTAGAACGTATTTAAAGTAATCAGGGACTGTTTCCCAGCCACTCCAACGTTGCGCTAGCTAACTTATGCTTAGTTTCTAAAGAAATTTATCCTAAGTGGTTTCTTTGGCTATGGAATTGGGTTCTGAATGATTTTTCAGGTGTTTTAATTGACCCACTGCCTAAGGACGTCAAATCCCAGGTTAGCCAAAATCCGGGGTGTTACAATCTACCCCCCTTAAAACACAATGTCGTCCCCGACATTGGCGAAGGGCAAGGAGTACTTTCTCTAAGGAAGGTTCAAATCCTATTTAATAACCTAATTGTACATATAACCTAAATCAAATGTTTCGATCCTGGGCCAGTGGGAAAGAGGCCAACCACTCTTCCGCTGCGCCACTCTGATCAAACGGTAGTGTTGACTAACCTAACTGTATTGGACTCAATACGTTCTACCCCCCTTAAAACTTAGTTTTACTTAAGGTTGAAGAATCTTAGCATCGATTCGTATATCAGAACGAGGCGCAACTTAGGAACTATCCTTGACCTAAAATGGAAACAACCTTTCTCTACATGGTTTTCCTTGCTAATGATGCGTTCTATGGCATTGGTATCTATGGTAATAGGGACGAGCCTAAGCTCTATAGTGGTTGAGTTCAGGGGTAGATATGAGTTGGTGGCAAGATGTCTAATTCTCTACTAGCTTTAAGTCCTCGCCATTTCCCAAAGACAATGTGATCCTGTTTGGTTATAGGTGGTTGGGTCATCTCAGAAGAAAGGTTGTGTAGTAGGTCTGAGCCGGATACATAGACTTTCTGTCTAGCTAGAACAGAAGATTTATTGTATCAATTCTTAATCCGAGTCGATGCCGATCTTCTGCTTGATCAGAGCATTGGATTTATTGGTAACCACTAGGATTAGGAAGTCGATTCAAACCGCGAATACATCGCTTACATGTAGTTCCTTTATTCTGCATTCCCGAATGCAATAAGCCCTTGGGGAAGGCAATTCTAAGGGGCGTGCTAGTACATTCTAAGTTCAATCTGAGGGAGTTATAAATGCTCCCTGAGAGTGTATGGTTCCTTCCTATGGGAAACAACAGAAGTCTATAAGCCATAAAGGAATCTACCGAAGGAAGGGAGTCCCATTCCAACCAAATCTAACCTACTGTCCCTTAGCATATATAGGCCTTACACTGCCTAAGACAACTAGTAGCCTAGTCTGTAACTCTGTAGCTATAATTCAAAGCCCAAGATTATACGGTAAATGGCTTTCCATTCCATTTCTACTACAGGGAATTCTTCTATTGCTTAGGGTCAAGATTTGTCTAACTGGAATTGAATTTCTTATGTCGTCAGATCCTTCAAATCTAGGAGTTCTAACACTAGATCCAAAATGCCCAAAGGCCTATATGGCCAGTAGCATTAAGTTGTATTAAATGGAACCGCATTCCTAGTCCCATAGTGGGATCGGAAGAGGCATGCTTGGTAGGAGGGTGGGTTGGGATAAAATCTAATTTGTAGGCTGAATCCCGGGAGTTATAATACTCCCAATCTAGGGACAATACCTCACAACAAAATGAATCGGCATGCATTTCATTCAACAAAATT
The DNA here is from genome assembly GCA_037074715.1 of Magnolia kwangsiensis. NCBI lineage: Eukaryota > Viridiplantae > Streptophyta > Magnoliopsida > Magnoliales > Magnoliaceae > Magnolia > Magnolia kwangsiensis. The sequence continues at coordinate 11,006,695 of CM073580.1, read as the reverse complement.
CGGCTATGATAAGGCCAAACCACAACACAAACACAGTTTCTACCTGTAACTTCACTAACCTAACAACAACAAAACACAGAAATCCTTAAAACAAAAATCAAACAATCTACAGGGCAAAGGCATAGATGCCTAACTCTACCAAAGGACTTTACCACAGTCCCGACTTACCTTCTTTATCCCTGTCGAGTCTAATACTGTCTGTTGCTCACTAGAGCTCTCTCAGCCATATATTTTCAGTATCCCTTAAGCAAAGAAAATGGAGAAATAGGATTGAGAGGGAGGATGGTGAAAAGAGAGAAAAAGGCTAAAACGGCTTAACAATAGCCATGGAAAATGGGGGAAATGTAAGAAAATGGCTAACCAAACTAGAAAAGGGAGATCTAGGCGTTGTAGAGGGATGTTTCAAGCTCCCCTAGAATGTATTTTCAGAAAGAAAAGAGAATGAAAAAGGGGAATGGAGCACCTCACGATTTCAGCTCGATTTGGGCGTTGTAAGAGCTCCAAACGATGAAACCTTCAAGAGGAAGGGCTGCAAACCGAAATAGAATGGTGGAGAGTGGTCTTTTTCAACCAAGGATGGATTTGGGAGTGATTTAAAGTCACGATTTTTGGAATAGGGCAGCAAAAATGAAAATGGAGCTTGAAATGGGGGCCGTTTGTGAAGGAAGTACATCTTTTAGGGGGTTTCAAGGTACGAACCGCATACCAGGGGGCTAACCTAGCCCCCAAACTCCACCAGCCCAAAGTTTAAACCCATCCGACAAGTTTGACCGGCGATGCATCGCCGAACCGGCGATGGCATCGCCGGTGAAGTTATAAACTGGCCTCTGAGGCCATATGGGATGGATTCCCCTTGTCCTAGGGATTCCAAAAAGGTATGGTTCACACTCTAGTTCATTGTAGATTTCCCTAGGGAGGCCAATACATTTGTAACATCCATTCGAGGCTTTTCGGGTCTAATATTCAATCCCGAATACAAAACCCTATCATGCAGCATATGATTTTGGGGTAGAAGGATCTAGTACATCCATCTAACCCATTAGTTGCTAAAGAAAGTGAATTTAGAATGGCCTTATGGCCATTTTTTATGAAATTTTACTATTCACTGTAAAATTTTATGAAAGTAAGATTTTATGTTATTTTCACATTAGTATTGATGCCTAATATGAAATGGATAAGAAATAATTGAAGATTGGGGTGGTGAGAGGAAGAATTTCGAAGATTTTCGGTGAAACGGGGGTTTTTAAGCCCTGGCGATTGAATACAGGGGTCGTGGTTGTCCCACGGCCCAAGGATTCACATTAACGGGTTTATAATTGTTCAAAGAACAGCTCAACCCACTTATCTACAACCTAGGAGCTATTCGGGTTGCTCTACGCGACCCGAGACGCGTTACAGGCTCGATCTTGCGATCGATTCTAATAGACTTCGCCTATCGGCGAATCTGTGATCCTGGACGTGTTTCTAGACCCTTCTCACACCCCCCTAAGTCAAAGGAAGCAACAGCGTGCGTCGCGTGACCATAACCCAGGCCCGGTCTAATCCAAATCATGCTCTGATACCATCTGTAACATCCCAAAAATCGGGGGGTCGAGCAAAAACCCAACTCCCGAGTTCCAAAATGTTATTTATGCAACATAGAAATGTATGATTGAATGTTGTCTGTGATAATGTATTAAACATGAGTGAGATTAAGCCAGAACAGCATATCATACTCCAGAGATAGTTAAATTTGCAAGCGGAAGACTGTAATAGTATGTATAACATATATAAACCATTGTATGTCTCCAGAGTGTGAACATGTTACCAGGTTATATACATACATGTATACTTCAAAAGTAACCAAAAAAATATACATGAGTGCTCTAAAAATATAAAATGACAAGTGTCAAGGTATTTAAGCAACCTCCCTGTAATCCCGTCAATCAGAACACGCATAAAGGAGGGATCCTCCTCATCATCATCAAGTCCAGCTCCGCCTCATAGGCCGCGCCATCATCTGCAATCACAAAAGGGTCTGGTGGGTGTCCAGGAACACCGTCCCGTAACGTGGGAGTGAGTAGCTAACTCAGTGGAATATTAGAGCAAGGATTAACATGTTCTCAAATCAATCACGCGATAATAGTAAAGCAATAAATCAAACAATCCTAATACTGTTGTTAATGCAATTATGACATGACGTGATGTATGCCCTCACCGACGATCACCCTCATGCGGCAACATCTTACGACCGCGGCATGCCACACTCCCTAGAGTGCTCCACATCTTCCAGGCACATGCAATGCTATGGTGATATGAATTTCAAGTTGTTATTAGTCCATTCAAACAGCAGAATTGGGAAACTAAGGTACTTCCCTTGTATCAATCCCAACACAGATCCTGTCTAGGGTCGTCACTCCTAGTAATCTCATACGATGTATATTTCGTAGGTCACTGCAAGGGCTGCCAGGGCTGTTGCTCGCACTCGTTGCACCGCTCCCCCATCACCTTATCAATACAGGCCTACTGTACTCTACTGCTACTGAAGGGTCGTCGCCTCCTGTAGACTCAGAATACGCTCGCGGTCACTACAAAGGACTCGTCGCCTGATCAGTGTAGGCCGACAGCTAGAATATAGTGTCCCATACCACCATAATCTGCTCACGAGTCTAGGTGCTCACTGGTCACTACGGGGAGGTTTGTGGCCCCAGCGTAGGCCGATAGCTCGACCACGGTGTCCCATACCACCATGCCCGGCTCATGAGTCTTTATGGATCAAGGTACCATGGTTAACAGGGTTTGCAATGGTAAGTTCAGTACCCTAGGTTCAAGCAGTTATGACTCATACAAGGTGAACATACAACGGCCAGTCGGGTTACTTGACGAGCTCGACTGGCACGAGCGCATCGCAAGTCGAACGACATGAAGTGCGTAAAACACTTCGCGTGGCCTAACCACTGCCGTCAACTCCAACACGACTCGCGTTCATCGACACGTCCTTCGTGGCCAAGATAAGCTAACCACGAATTCTTTCGGTTACCGACTGCCTGGACTAGGCATAGTCCCAAACAATCATAGAATCACATCAGTAGTTGTGTAAGGGTAATGGAAATGAAATGGAACCATGTGAGCATGTTAACACATGTCATTACATACAACTTAAGCAAGTCTTCAAACACATGCCTTTCATACATATAATGAAATTATACATATCGCCAACATATAGGAAATCATCACCATCAGCGTATTAATTGAGAATTCAATCTCTAACTAAGTCATAAGAAAATCATCTAGCACATGTTATAACATACCACTTAAATGAATCATTAAGCACATGCATTTCATACATATAATGAAATCGTACATATGGCTGACATGTAGGAAATCATTCACATCAACATATTCATTGAGAAATCAATCTCAAACTAATCCATAACACCATTTAAGCCAATACATACTAATACAAGCATTTATACAAACACTTACACTACACACTTAAGTCTACATATAGTATGTCGATCCGACGTGCGCATTTAGGCGAATCTCTTCGCCAAACTAATTATGCACGCATTCCTAACTTCCTAATGCGACAACAAACCATGTCAATCACATCATCAAAATATGAATGTAAACTGTACTTCCTACAAATGACTAAAATACCCTAAATCTCATATTCTTCGTTAATTTACGAAACAGGAAACGGAGAGCATTTTGTACATGTCAAACGGCGTTGCCATCAAGAATCTACTATTAAACGACATTGAAAGCTTTGGAAACAGTCAATCAAAGCGTCTAATATCCGCACCTTTTCCCTTTTAGGGATGAGAATTCGAACGGAGCGTATACGCTTCGTCTACGGCGAATAAGGAACCTAATACACGAGATCCATAAGCTACATCGCTATGGAAACAAAGGAAACTCAAATCAGTAACATTTAGGGTACTTTCTTACCTAGAAAAGCGGAGAAATCACCGGCAACGTGATTGAGTTGCGTTGCTTAGGCACTTGCAACAGGTAGCACAAGCGGCAAGGAATTCTCCTCCAATCTCTCTCACAAACTCTCACCTTTTCTCTCTCCCAATCTAGGGATTTTTGCAAATTCGGATGGGAGAGAGGAGTGAGGGTTTCAACCCCTTTTATAAGCCTAAACATGCCCAAAATAGGCTCCAAGTCAAGGTATACTTAAAGTATATCCAAATCGGGGCTGTTTCGATCCAAAAGAGCATTTCTGGAGGTCCCCTGGCCAAATGCGGTCGGACTTAAGCTCGTGCATACTGGATCTAGCACGCATCTAGATTTCAGGCCGGTAGGGTTCTCAGATCGCACGTGGCGGCCCAGTTTCAGTTTAACGGTCACCGCACCAAGATCAGGCCTAAAAGTCTCCTGATATGTAATAGAAATTTTTCCTGATCCAAGGGTGTAATTTGGCTGTATTCTGACGGTCAGAATGCTTAATACTGATGCGTCAAATTTGTGTGCCAGATTTGAATTTGAAATTCCAACTATGTCCCTATTCACACTCTCTTCGGTCCGGGCTCAATGAAATAGCCTGTGATCGTCAGTGGGACTTGATATTCGAAACGATTGCCAAGCCCAGCTAAGTGGTCATAACGGTCTAAGATGGTAGGCATCTGACTTACGACGCGCGGTCTAGATCCAATACAAAGATTCAAAGTGGTCCAGAGAACAAACCTGCTTAGAGTTTGGTCCGAGGTTTTAGAGCATTATAGCACCATTGGTTCCACTCGCTTTGGGCCTTGTAGAACGTATTTAAAGTAATCAGGGACTGTTTCCCAGCCACTCCAACGTTGCGCTAGCTAACTTATGCTTAGTTTCTAAAGAAATTTATCCTAAGTGGTTTCTTTGGCTATGGAATTGGGTTCTGAATGATTTTTCAGGTGTTTTAATTGACCCACTGCCTAAGGACGTCAAATCCCAGGTTAGCCAAAATCCGGGGTGTTACACTAGAATATAGTGTCCCATACCACCATAATCTGCTCACGAGACTAGGTGCTCACTGGTCACTACGGGGAGGTTTGTGGCCCCAGCGTAGGCCGACAGCTCGACCACGGTGTCCCATACCACCATGTCCGGCTCATGAGTCTTCGTGGATCAAGGTACCATGGTTAACAGGGTTTACAATGGTAAGTTCAGTACCCTAGGTTCAAGCAGTTATGACTCATACAAGGTGAACATACATCGGCCAGTCGGGTTTCTTGACGGGCTCGACTAGTGCGATCGCATCTCAAGTCGAACGACATGAAGTGCATAAAATACTTCGCGTGGCCTAACCACTGCCGCCAACTCCAAACACGACTCGCGTTCATCGACGCGTCTTTCGTGGCCAAGACCAGCCAGCCACGAATTCGCTCGGTTATCGACTGCCTGGACTAAGTGTAGTCCCAAACAATTATGGAATCACATCAGCAACTTATGTAGGAGTATTGGAATTGAAATACAATCATGTGAGCATGTTAACACATGTTATAACATACAACTTAAGTAAATCTTCTACCACATATATTTCATGCATGTAGTGAAATCATGCATATAGTCAACATGTAGGAAATCATTTAGGTCAGCATATTAATTGAGAAATCAATCTCAAACTATTTCATAACATCATTTAATTCAATACATACTAATACAAGCATTTATACAAACACATACACTACACACTTAAGTCTACATATAGTATGTCGACCCGAAGTGCGCAATTAGGCTAATCTCTTCGCCAAACTAATTATGCACGTATTCCTAACTTCCTAATGTGACAACAAACCATGTCAATCACATCAGCAAAATATGAATGTAATCAGTCCTTCCTACAAATGACTAAAATGCCCTAAATCTCATATTCTTCGTTGATTTACGAAACAGGAAACGGATAGCATGTTGTACATGTCAAACGGCGATGCCGTCGATAATCTACTATTAAACGACATTGAAAGCGTTGAAAACCGTCAATCAAAGCGTCTAAAATCCTCACCTAGTCTCTTATGGATGCATAAATTTGAACGGAGCGTATACGCTTCGTCTACGGCGATAAGAGAACCTGTTTTACAAGACCTATTGGTTAAAAAGCTATGGATCCTAGTGAACCTTAAATCAGCAACTTGTAGCGTTGTTTCATACCTGAAAATGCGGAAGAATCACCGGCTTGGTGATCAGGAGGTGTTGCTTAGGCACTAGCAACAGGTGGCTCAAAAGCTGGAAAAATCTATCCTTCACTCTCTCTCAAACTCTCACCTTTTCTCCCTCCAAATCTAGGATTTCTCTCAAATTCGGATGGGAGAGAGGAGTGAGGGTTTCAACCCCTTTTATAAGCCCAAAAATGTGAAAAATAGGCTCCGGTACAAAGTTCACTTAGTGCATATCCAATTCGGGGCTGTTTCGGTTCAAAAGATGCTTTCTGGTGGTCCCCTAGCCGAATGCAATCGGACTTAAGCTCATGCGTAACAGATCTAGCACGTATTAAGTTTTCAGTCCGGCAGGGTTCACAGATCGCACGTGGCGGACCAGTTTCAGTTCAGCGGTCACCTCACGTAGATCAGGGCTGAAAGTCTTATGATATAAAATAGAAAATTTTCCTGATCCGAGGGTGTAATCTGGCTGAATTCTGACGGTCAGAACGCTTAATACTGACGCGTCAAGTCGCGTGCCAGATTTGAATTTAAAATTCCAATTCTGTCCCTATTCGCACTCTCTTCGGTTCGGGCTCAATGAAATAGCCTGTGATTATCGGTTTGACTTGATTTTCGAAATGATTGTCGAGTCCAGCTAGGCGGTTCTAACGGTATAAGATAGGAGGTATCGGACTTTCGACGCGCGGTCTAGATCCAATACAAAGATTCAAAGTGGTCCAGAGAACAAACCTGCTTAGAGTTTGGTCCGAGGTTATAGAGTATTATAGAGTCATTGGTTCTACTCGATTTGGGTCTTGTAGAACGTATTTAAAGTGATCAGGGACTATTTTCCAGCTACTCCAGCGTTGCGCTAGCTAACTTAGTCATATTTTCTAAAAGAATTAATTCTACGCAATTTCGGGTCGAGTTGGTACTCGAGCCCAAGTATGAATTTTTCATGGGCGTTACAATCTACCCCCCTTAATAAATAATTTCGTCCTCAAAATTTGTACCTTTTCGTACTCCTCGAGAAGCTGTGGGTAGTTCTTTCTGATCTCGGTTTCTGTCTCCCAGGTAGCCTCCTCCTCAGAGTGATGCGTCCACAATACCTTCACAAGAGGAATCACCTTGCTACGCAGTACCTGCTCCTTCCTGTCTAGGATACATGTCGGTCGCAGGATATAAGTAACATCCTCTCCTAACTGCACCTGCTCCCATCTGATGATATGGGAAGGATCAGCAACGTACTTCTTCAGCATAGAAACATGAAATACGTTATGAACGCTCGCGAGAGGCGTGGGTAAAGCCAATCGGTAAGCCACTGCTCCCACACGATCGAGGATCTGGAATGGACCAATGAATCGCAGTGCCAGCTTCCCCTTCTTCCCGAACCGAATGACTCCCTTCATAGGGAAAACTCGCAAAAACACATGATCCCCAACTGTGAACTCTAGTGGCCTCCGTCTCGTATCGGCATAACTCTTCTGTCTGCTCTGCGCTGTGAGAAGCCGACGCCTAATGATATCGATCTTCTCTGACGTCGCCTGCACTAACTCTGGGCCAATCAAGCTACGCTCACCGACCTCTGCCCAGCAATGCGGTGTGCGACAAGGTCGCCCATACAGCGCCTCATAAGGTGCCATACCGATACTCGTCTGAAAGCTGTTGTTGTACGCAAACTCCGCATATGCAAGACAATCATCCCAACTGTCCTTGAAGTCCAATGCGCAAGCTCGCAACATGTCCTCTAAGATCTGGTTCACCCGCTCTGTCTGTCCGTCTGTCTGTGGGTGGAAAGTAGTACTGAACTTCAACTTCACACCCATAGCCTCCTGAATGCGAGTCCAGAAAATAGAAGTGAACCGCGTGTCTCTGTCTGACACGATCTCCAGCGGAACTCCATGCAGACGTACAATCTCTCTGATGTACAGTCTAGCCAGCTCGTCTGTAAAGTTCGTAACTCTGATCGGTAGGAAGTGCGCCGACTTCGTTAGACGGTCGACGATCACCCAAATGGAATCATGTCCCTTCCTCGTCTTCGGCAAACTAGAAATGAAGTCCATGGAAATAAAATCCCACTTCCACTCTGCGATCGGCATAGGCTGTAAAAGTCCAAGTGGTCGGCGATGCTCTGCCTTCACCTGCTGACAAGTGAGACAACGGGACACGAACTGTGCTATGTGGGTCTTCATACCTTCCCACCAATACGTCCTCTTCACGTCACGATACATCTTCGTACTGCCTGGATGCATCGCGAGTCTAGTGCAATGCGCAGCCTCAAAAATCTCTCGTCTCAAGTCAGGGACATCTGGGACGCATAGGCGGCCACGATAACGTAAGCCCCCATCCATACCAACTCGCCAGTCGGCGTTTGCATCATCACTGGCCTGCTCTCGAAGCTCAGTCAGATGCGCATCGTCCCTCTGCGCCTCGATGACTCGGTCATCGATCTGAGATCACACCTGTACATGTGCGATGAACTCAAACGGTTCCTCTACAGTGAGTTTCTGCTCAAAGTCTCGCAAAAAATCAACCATATCCCACTCAGCAACCATCAGCGGAGCCGCAAACTCTATCGCCTTCTTGCGGCTCAATGCATCAGCCACAAGGTTCGCCTTCCCAGGATGGTAAGAGACTTCAAACTTGAAGTCCTTCAACGTCTCCATCCATCGCCGCTGCCTCATATTCAAGTCTCACTGCGTGAATATGTACTTGAGGCTCTTGTGGTCTCAAAAGAGCTCGAACTCCTCTCCGTAGAGGTAATGTCTCCAGAGTCTCAGTGCGAATATAACGGCTGCCAACTCTAGGTCGTGTGTAGGGTAATTCTCCTCGTGCTTCCTTAATTGTCTCGAGGCATACGAAATTATCCTGTCCCTCTGCATAAGGACACAACCCAAACCAACGCTAGACGCGTCAGTGTATATAGTGTATCTAACCCCTTGCTCTGGCAATACTAGCACAGGGACGGACGTAAGTCTGTCCTTCAGCTCCTGAAAAGCTGACTCCGCCTTGTCATTCCAGGCGAACTTCACGTCCTTCCGTGTCAACTGAGATAAGGGTCTCGCGATCTTCGAGAAGTCCTGTATGAAGCGCCGATAGTAGCTAGCGAGACCCAAGAAACTCCTCACCTCAGTGACAGAACCAGGCTGCTCCCAGTCCTGCACCGCAGCCACCTTAGACAGGTCAACAGCCATGCCATCCTTGGACACCATGTGTCCCAGGAACTTCACCTCCTGCTTCCAAAAGTCTCACTTCTTGTACTGTGCGAATAACTGATGCTGTCTGAGCGTATCCAGGACCAAACGTAAGTGCTCCTCATGCTCCTCTCGACTCCTAGAGTACACCAAAATGTCATCAATGAATACAACGATGAATCGATAGAGGAAAGGCCGAAATACCCGGTTCATCAGATCCATGAACACGGCTGGTGTGTTCGTGAGACCGAACGACATCACGAGAAATTCGTAGTGGCCAAAACTGGTCCTGAATGCTGTCTTCTGCACGTCCTCATCTCTGACGCGCAACTGATGATATCCTGACTGAAGATCAATCTTCGAGAAGTACTGCGCTCCTCTCAACTGATCAAACAAGTCATCGATCCTGGGTAAAGGGTACTTATTCTTCACCGTGATCTGGTTCAGCCTGCGATAATCAATACACAATCGCATCGAACCGTCCTTCTTCCTCACGAATAGGACCGGTGCTCCCCAAGGAGACACACTAGGCCGTATAAGGCCAAGCTCTAGCAGACCATCAATCTGCATCCTCAACTCCTCCATCTCACACGGTGCCATGTGATACGTCGGCAGTGAGACGGGCGTAGAACCAGGAACCAGATCGATAGTGAAATCGATCTCTCGTCAGGGCGGCAAACCAGGGATCTTCCTGAACAGATCCCCGAACTTGGAAACGACTGGCGTATGCTCAAGTACCTGGGCACCAGCGTCTCGCAATAAAGTGGCGTAACTAAGTATGCGGAAAGGGAGATTTATCCGGACTGAAAATGTGAAAGGCGTGCCCTCTGGCTCGTACACCCTCACCATACGAGTCTCGCAGTCAATCTCGGCTCTCCCAGCAGTCAACCAGTCCATGCCAAGAATGACGTCGAGATAAACGAGAGAGGGATCGACGACAAGATCAAGAGCCATCGTCTTGCCTCTCAGATCAACCAAACAACCCTCACTCATCTGGATAACACTGAATAATCCCCATGAGCTGCAAAGATTCGCACCCTATCCATAGTAATAGTCTGTAACCCAAGACGCCTGACTACAGCACGTGATATCAAAGAAATCGTGGAACCAGTGTCCACCATCACGAGAATAGGAGTACCTCCAATATGGGCTGTGACCTCGAAGGCCGAATGCTGAAAAGTCGGTGTTGCAGCTGCCTCAGCTGTCAATGCATGAACCCGTGCCTATTGTGGCCGGTTCGGCCGCTGTGTCATGGGCCGTAGAGGCTGTCTGATCTGCGATACCGGAGGTCTGAAAGAAGGGTGCGCAGGAGCTAATCGTATAGGCAGTGCTGATATCGCCTGTGAACGTGCACGGTCAATCTTCTGCGGCGGCGAGAACCCACTGTCCCGCATCCGAGAAAAATAGCTCTGCGTCAAGTGGCCTGACCTCCCACAGTATGTACATGCCAAATCAGGGCACCGAAACGGTGGTACAGGCGCTGTAGCCCTAGTAGGAGGGTCGACGCGAGGCCTCTTGCCCGCGAAGGGCCTGTCCTGCATATCTGGTCGCGGCCTAGAAACAACAGGGCCACGAGATCGCGCAAGTCGATCCACATCCTGCTCTGCCCGCATAGACATGTGAATCAACTCCGCATATGAGGGAATGCTCACACAGCACATCTTCGACCGAATATCCGGTCGCAAACCCTCCGAAAAGCGCCGTATGCGCATCTGCTCATCAGCCAAAATAGTCAGGACGTATCTGCCCAACTCCGTAAACCGATGCTCATACTCCGTGACTGTCATGGCTCCCTGTCGGAGGCGGAGAAACTCATTCTCCCAGTCATGCCTGTACGTCTGGGGGTAATACTTCTCGTGAAAGCGGAACTCAAACGCTGCCCATGTCCATATAAAGTCGGCGGCAACGGTCCGCAATACGCTATCCCACCACAGGCTGGCCTCTCGCTCAAACAGGAATGTAGCCAGCTCTACCTGCTCGGCCTCTGTGCAATGAAGCATCCACAATATTTTTGACACACGGTCGAGCCAGTACTCGGCCTCCTCGGGTCTGTGAGAACCCGTAAAAGTGGGAGGCCGTAAGCACTGGAATCGCTCTAATAGGCCCCGTGTATCTTCGGCATTCCCCGCAGGGTAAGCAGCGGTACAGGATGAGTCATGCCCTCATCCTGGGCGTATGTATAAGCATCCACAGCTGGATGCGCAGGTGGTGCAGGTGGAGTCACACCCCCACCCTGGGCTAATGTCCCCACAATGGTAGTCAGAAGCTGTTGCTGCTGCTGCATCATAGCCATCATCTGCTCAAATCTGTCAGGAGGTGGAGCAGGCTGTGGCGTGTGCTGCGTCGAAGTAGACGCACGATAAGGCTCTCTGACTGGTGGTGTGAACGGCAGTGGTCCAACTGTAGGACCAGCAGTAGGCTGAGACGCATGAACTGCCTCAGGAATCGGGCCCACAGTAGGGTCCGCATGGGTGTCAGACTGTGAAGGAGCCTGATTCATAGGCTCAGTCAATGCAAGCCAAGCCGTGCTCTGCGTAGCCTTAGGCGGCATTCCCTATATTCAAAATAGGGCGCAACCTTGTCAGTCTCAATAGCACAAATACACCGCAATCATTCACACAAGGAGTCAAAGGCATTCCATGCATTTCATTTAATCAAAATTGTCACAATACAAGGGATATATCCTTACAAGCATCATGACGAGAAACACATAAGAACTAAGACAGTTAAAATTACAACAGCAACATAAGCATAGCACTAACCTTAACAAGCTTACACAATAAAAGCAGAAAATGACTAACTACTAACAACAACATCAAAGGTCGCGTCGCTAGTCTGAGTCGGGTGATGGAGGAGGAGCACCCTTATCCTGCAAGCAACACAGGATCGCCTTCAAGGTGCGAGTCACCTTGCCGAATTTTCTCTTCGTAATGGCCTTGGCATCCTCGACTTCAGCGCGAAGTTCCTGAACTTTCCTTCGCAAGGCGATCTGGCTCTCCTCAATCCGAGCAATGCGATCATCGCTAGTAGCCTGAGCAGGAGGAGGAGGGGTCGCATCTGTATCCTGAGCCTCCTCTTCTGCCTCTTCTTGGACTTCTTCCTGAACTTCTGCTCCAGGTTCTCCCTCACTTGGATCCTCTTCATCATCAAAGTCATCCTCGCTATCCTCCTCAAGCTGATTTTCACGGTACTGAGACCCAATCTTCATCTTGACCATAGTCGACTCATCAATGCTATGAATCGAAACTGACAATTTCGGCCCAAGTTTATAAGCAAACTCAAGCGCGATCTTGCATATCAGTCGGCCAAAAGGAAGCAATTCGGACTTTCTTCTTAACTTGGCTATGAGGATTATCTGTCGCAAGATGAAAGTGGCCATACATACGTTCTCTGCCTGGGCCACCAGATACAAGAAGTCGACCATAAGGCGTGTACATTCAATGCGATTCATCGACCTGGGATAAACATTGAACGTGCAGATATGGGGCAGCAAGCGCAAATCATCAGACATATACGTCGCCTTGAGGCTATTATTAGACTGCCATGGAACCAACTTACTGCACAGAAACCTGGTGCGGCGCTCTGGTTCACGCCTACTCCTTAGATTCTTCTCACTAGGATGAACATCACCAAGAGGCACGTTCAGAAGTCGTGCAATCAGTCGCACATTAATCGTAGCCATCTGATCTCTACCAAAAGGGATTTTGAACTGCAATGGCTCCAAGGTAGGATCCTGGATACAAGCGTAGAAGGCACGAACGGTGCTCACATTAGCACGAGCGCGAGCTTCAAAGATCGGACCCCAATGCGCAGCTTCAATGCGCTCGAATAATAAAAATTCGCCTAACAATCTCCCTTCCACGTCCGCCTCAAACAACACTTTGCGATCAGTGTATTGACCGTGAGGCATCTCTGATAGAATTACTCGCCCAAGGTGAGTATGGGGATCCAAATCCCGCTTTGTACGGCACTCTAGGGCTGTAGCTGGACCTGTGGCGGCGCTTGAACTTGCGGCACCACCCCGCGGTCTTCTCGATTGAGCAGGGCGACTTGGCCCAGCCTCGTCTACTGCAGTGAGTGATCAACTTAGTGGAATCATAGAGCAAAGATTAGCATGTTCACAAATCAATCATGCGATAATAGTAAAGCAGTAAATCAAAAAATCCTAATACTGTTGTTAATGCAAGATGACATGACGTGATGTATGCCCTCACCGACGATCTCCCTCATGCGGCAACATCTTACGACCGCGGCATGCCACACTCCCTAGAGTGCTCCACATCTTCCAGGCACATGCAATGTTATGGTGATATGATTTTCGAGTTGTTATTAGTCCATTCAAACAGCAGGATTGAGAAACTAAGGTACTTCCCTTGTATCAATCCCAACACAGATCCTGTCTAGGGTCGTCACTCCTAGTAATCTCATACGATGTATATTTTGTAGGTCGCTGCAAGGGCTGTTAGGGCTGTTGCTCGCACTCGTTGCACTGCTCCCCCATCACCTTATCAATACAGGCCTACTGTACTCTACTGCTACTGAAGGGTCGTCGCCTCCCGTAGACTCAGAATACGCTCGCGGTCACTACAAAGGACTCGTCGCCTGATCAGTGTAGGCCGACAGCTAGAATATAGTGTCCCATACCACCATAATCTGCTCACGAGACTAGGTGCTCACTGGTCACTACGAGGAGGTTTGTGGCCCCAGCGTAGGCCGACAGCTCGACCATGGTATCCCATACCACCATGTCCGGCTCATGAGTCTTCGTGGATCAAGGTACCATGGTTAATAGGGTTTACAATGGTAAGTTCAGTACCCTAGGTTCAAGCAGTTATGACTCATACAAGGTGAACATACATCGGCCAGTCGGGTTTCTTGACGGGCTCGACTAGTGCGATCGCATCTCAAGTCGAATGACATGAAGTGCGTAAAACACTTCGCGTGGCATAACCACTGCCGCCAACTCCAAACACGACTCACGTTCATCGACGCGTCGTTCGTGGCCAAGACCAGCCAGCCACGAATTCGCTCGGTTACCGACTTCCTGGATTAAGTGTAGTCCCAAACAATTATGGAATCACATCAGCAACTTATGTAGGAGTATTGGAATTGAAATACAATCGTGTGAGCATGTTAACACATGTTATAACATACAACTTAAGTAAATCTTCTACCACATATATTTCATGCATGTAGTGAAATCATGCATATAGTCAACATGTAGGAAATCATTTAGGTCAGCATATTAATTGAGAAATCAATCTCAAACTATTTCATAACATCATTTAATTCAATACATACTAATACAAGCATTTATACAAACACATACACTACACACTTAAGTCTACATATAGTATGTCGACCCGAAGTGCGCAATTAGGCGAATCTCTTCGCCAAACTAATTATGCACGTATTCCTAACTTCCTAATACGACAACAAACCATGTCAATCACATCAGCAAAATATGAATGTAATCAGTACTTCCTACAAATGACTAAAATGCCCTAAATCTCATATTCTTCGTTGATTTACGAAACAGGAAACGGATAGCATGTTGTACATGTCAAACGGCGATGCCGTCGATAATCTACTATTAAACGACATTGAAAGCGTTGGAAACCGTCAATCAAAGCGTCTAAAATCCTCACCTAGTCTCTTATGGATGCGTAAATTTGAACGGAGCGTATACGCTTCATCTACGGCGATAAGAGAACCTGTTTTACAAGACCTATTGGTTAAAAAGCTATGGATCCTAGTGAATCTTAAATGAGCAACTTGTAGGGTTGTTTCATACCTGAAAATGCAGAAGAATCACCGGCTTGGTAATCAGGAGGTGTTGCTTAGGCACTAGCAACAGGTGGCACAAAGGCTGGAAAAATCTATCCTTCACTATCTCTCAAACTCTCACCTTTTCTCCCTCCAAATCTAGGGTTTCTCTCAAATTCGAATGGGAGATAGGAGTGAGGGTTTTAACCCCTTTTATAAGCCCAAAAATGTCAAAAATAGGCTCCGGTACAAAGTTCACTTAGTGAATATCCAATTCGGGACTGTTTCGGTTCAAAAGATGCTTTCTGGTGGTCCCCTGGCCGAATGCGATCGAACTTAAGCTCATGCGTACCAGATCTAGCACGTATTAAGTTTTCAGTCCGGCAGGGTTCGCAGATCGCACGTGGCGGACCAGTTTCAGTTCAGCGGTCACCACACGTAGATCAGGGCTGAAAGTCTAATGATATAAAATAGAAATTTTTCCTGATCCGAGGGTGTAATCTGGCTAAATTCTGATGGTCAGAACGCTTAATACTGACGCGTCAAGTCGCGTGCCAGATTTGAATTTAAAATTCCAATTCTGTCCCTATTCGCACTCTCTTCGGTCCGGGCTCAATGAAATAGCCTGTGATTATCGATTTGACTTGATTTTCGAAATGATTGTCAAGTCCAGCTAGGCGGTTCTAATGGTCTAAGATAGGAGGTATCAGACTTTCAACGCGCGGTTTAGATCCAATACAAAGATTCAAAGTGGTCCAGAGAACAAACCTGCTTAGAGTTTGGTCCGAGGTTATAGAGTATTATAGAGTCATTGGTTCTACTCGATTTGGGTCTTGTAGAACGTATTTAAAGTGATCAGGGACTATTTCCCAGCTACTCCAGCGTTGCGCTAGCTAACTTAGTCATATTTTCTAAAAGAATTAATTCTACGCAATTTCGGGTCGAGTTGGTACTCGAGCCCAAGTATGAATTTTTCACGGGCGTTACAATATATATACTCTTACACATGCCTCTAGAGTGTGAACCGTTGCATGCCATGCAACCAAGATCAACGTGCCCATTTAGGAGGTAATGTATCAAGCACAGTTATAAAAGACCCACTGAGATAACATATCTAATCATGGATATGGTGATGATATTCTCAATAGGGACATCTCTCAAAATCTTTCCAAAATGGAAGATGTTCCCAGAGATGTTTGGAGAGTTAATAGTGCTCAATAAGGTAATAAATATCAAGAGATATTAGACTTATATCCAAGCTAATCTAGTTGTGGTTCGGAGCTAAGTCGAGAGACACAGACAATTTAGTCAAGTTCCCCATTCCGTAAATCAATCGACTCTAAGAAAATGGAATAACTAGATCCAACATGGCCCAATAATAAATCAGTATCAGGTGTCAAATCTCATATCGCTTTAAACCATTGCCTTATGGATAGTTAAATGTAGGAGGAGGTTTGAACTAAACTGTCCAACATCTCGAAGTTGACAAGGTGGGTCATTAGCAAAGATGTTGACTGGTCATGATTGGTCTAAGTTCAGCCCTTGAGATTCACCGATCTTGGTCTAGTTGTCTTCATCAAAGAAACTCTGGTAATTCTAGATCTAATCTTTAGTGGGTTACAAACATCTTCGTGGCATATTAATTATGAGAAGAATATTCGAGAAGCCAGCGAGTCCAAATTTGGCTGGAGTCATTTCTTCCCAATTTAAGTATCTAATTTCAAGTCAATCAAGAGGATTCCGATATACGAAAATGCGACGTGAGTGCAAAGGATTCATAAGCAATAAAAAAGCCCAACGAGGGATTTCACCACCTTGACAAGCTATAAAAGAAGTACATGAAGAAGATCTCAGGGTTCCACTTAAACACATCTATTTACTTTACATTTATCTTTTCTTAGTTTAGCTTAGTTCTATCATAAATAGATACTACATAGCGGCTCCCACTACATTTCCTTAGGAATATGAGTAAATATCTTCAACCTTAAGTTCAAAGATCATGTTCAACTAAGTTTTATTTCTATTGATTATACCAATCCAATCACATCTTACTAATCACTCGTCTCGATAGTCTATTCCGATAGACAAATCAAGTATTTATTTTTGTTTTTGTTTCATTTATTTCTCTGGTTGATTATTACTTTGTCGATTATAATTGACCATACATTTTAAATATCAATAAAGTCCACATTATCTATCATTATTTTGTTTATTTATATATTTTTGTTTATTTGATATGCATGTAAACCTAAAGACTGGTGAAAGAATGAGTCCTTAAGGTCGTAGATTCACGACTATTGTGACAAAGGCAAAAAGAATTCATTCAGAAGGGTTAACCCCAACCCTTTTACAAATCACTTGAATATAGCATAAACCGATGTTTAAGAGGATAACTGGATTCCGGTCCAGTGTCCAATTTTTTCATCTCAACGTAGGTGACATTGATTATGTTTAAATATTGTATATTCATCCTATCAATTGCACTGGTTTTCATACATTTAAATGATTTAATTAGATAAATCAATTTACACTATCATCATAATGTTTTAAGAGTGTTAGGCGAGAATACGAGAGTTTATATTTTATTCAATTTTTGTCATGTATATATTGGAGTCCCCAGCTTAGTGGACTTTATGCTTTGGTGTTGTGAATATTTATTGTGCTTTGTATAGTTTTCTTTTGGGCGAATACGACTCTTGGAATTGTATATTTGAATAACAACTATCTATTTCTGGATTTAGTGATCTTCGCTTAACTTTTGATGCCGTTAATTTAAAGCTACTCTGATTGTCAATCATTAGTGAACATTAACCGGACTATGTGGGCACGTGGAAACTCGCTTATATGTATTTTTGTTAGGTTCACACCCAGAAACTTGAGATTAGAGTCTCCGTACTCGAGTGCTAATTTTTGGTGTGTGACACACTACAGCTGTGATTGATTCAAATATGTAATGGGGCGGTGCGCTTGAAATATGTTACGTATCCACAATACTTCAATAAGACATATATTATATCCAGTGTGGAGGCTCCTAAGGAAGTAGTAATTGTGATGAGTTAAGCTACTACTCCAAGACTCTCTTCCATAAATTTGTCTTGATCCCAAAGTCCATACAAGGGAAACCTTAAGTCCCACTAAAAAAAGTTTTAAGAAATGGTGTGAGCTGCAAAAGGCCATGTACAAGGCTAAGTTTGTCAATTCATCTATTCACATCTAAATAATACGACACCTTTCAATTACACTTTTAAGATTCACTTATTCAATTTTAATCTCCATAATTGATGTATTGACAATCTATTATTCCGCGTTAAGTCTTACATAAGACCCACTTGAGTTTTAAACTTACCTTATTTGTTAGCTCATATCCTAACATGAATTGGAAAATTGAATAGACAAGTGAGATTCTCACAAACATCACGTGACCCATAGAGATTGCAAGCAATCAAAGCTTGTTAGGTGCAACCCAAACCTCACCCAACATGGTGCAGTCCTAACTGTGGGGCTCAACTTGATGTATGTGTAGTATATCCACAGTCAATCCATTTTTCCAGCTTATTTTAGGGCATGATCCAAAAAAAATAAAAAGGATCTAATATAAATCTTGAGTGAATCACACTATAGGAAACATTGGTGATTAGATGCTCGCTATTAAAAACTTCCCAAGGCCCATAGTAATGTTTATTTTCCATCCAACTTGTTGATAAGGTCATTAGGACTTGGATGAAAGAAAAAAAGAAAAATACCAACTTAATTAAAAAACTTTTGCATCCCACAAGTAGTTCTTGAGATTTAAATCTACTTCATTTTTTTTTTGTCTCATGCCTTAAAATGAGATGGCAAAAATGGATCGATAGTGTGGATATACTGCACATACATCAAGGTGAGCCCAACACTTGGGGCCACACCTAGCCCCTCCGGTTTTCTTGTAGCTAATTATGTGCCTTGATGTATATGTATTGTATATCCCTACTCTGTCCATTTTTTTAGCTCATTTTTTAGGACCGTGCCAAAAAATGAAGAAGATTCAAATCTCAAGTGGGCCACATCACATGAAACAATGGTGATTGACCACTAAAAACTAACTCAAGGTTTTGGATCAAGTTCATATTTGTTTTCTTAGAAGATTTTAATGGTAGGTATTCAATCACCACTTTTTCTTTTAGAGTAGCATACTTATGAGGTTTGAATTCATATCCTCTGCTTGCCACAAACATAAAATTCTAATTTTCCTGTATGGAGATTGGGCCACCTCATCACTAACATCATCGGCACTACTTCATTAATTACGGTGTGTGATGATGTGGTTCAATCATATACAACAAACAAGAATTTTCAGTCTTAGGCAAGTAGAGGATATGGATTCATGAGGTTTGGATCTCCTTCACTCTTAGGCTTACGCCAAAAATGAGCTCTCTTTTTATGCATACTTCATAGGATTTCAGTCCACCCTGAAAGCGGATTGAGTAGTGTGTGTTGATAGATGCGTTAAATTTGTGCTGCTTGACCGGTCGAGAGCCTGACTCGACTGGTTGAGGGATGTTCGACTCAAAGTCCAGCGACTTGTGTTTTTTAGTTTTCGGGCTACTCGACCGGTCGAGGGGATGACTCGAGTCGAGGTCTTGGCTCGACTAGTCGAGGTTATGCAAATCCTGCGCGGACTGCGTAAATTTGAAGTGGTTTTCAGACTCTTCTGGACTAAGTGCATAAGTAGAGTTTCCTAAACTATAAATAAGGGTCCCTAGCGTTATTCTAAAGTATTCTAAAGGGTTCTAGGGTTATCAAAGGGTGTAGCAAGGGTGAGATTCAAGGTTGTTCAAATCGGATAAATCCTCTCGCTTTGTAATTTATGTTTTTATAGTGGAGATCTGTTGCTTTGTGTTGTGGTTTTTTTCCACAAGGGTTTTCTATGTTAAATCTACGTGTTCACTTGTGTGTTTGGTGTCATTAGATTGTTATCCTAGATTTAGATCTGCATGATTTCACAGCACAAATCCCCGATAAGTGGTATCAGAGTAATCGTTAGGGCACAGATCTGAATCTGAGGGATTAGTAATAATGCCGAGCACCAGGTATGATATTGAGAAGTACTTAGAGAAAAATAATTTTGCGTTATGGAAGATCAAGATGATAAGTTCCTTAATCAAGCAAGGCAAAAATGGTGCTCTTAATGAGCCAAAGTCTACTATGACTGATGATGAATGAAATACTCTTGATAAAAAGACATTATCATCGATCCGTTTATGTCTTACGAATGAGGTTTTCTACAACGTCATGAGGGAGAAAACTGCAGCTAAGTTATGGGCGAAATCAGAGGATGTCTACACTAAAAAAATCCTCTAAAAATCGTCTACACTTGAAGCGGCAGTAATATAACTTCAAGATGGCAAAGGGTGGAGATTTGGAGGTTCACATCAGCAACTTTAATAAATTAGTTTACAAATTGCTAGATATGGAAGAAGTGATGAAAGATGAAGAACAAGCATGCATGTTGCTGAATTCTCTTTTGGCGTCTTATGAGTTATTTAAGGACACAATGTGTTCAACGAATAAAACCTTGAGTGTCGACATCGTTATCTCGGCCCTTCAAGGGAAGGCTATGAGAAAGCTTAACATCGACATGAAGATATCTTCTGAGGCACTGCTTGCAAGGGATAGGAATTCTAAACAAAGTACAGGTTTTTCAAGTTCTAGGTCCAAATCCAAAGGCAAGGGCAAAGGAAAAGGAAAATATTGGAACTGTGGGAAAGAAGGACATGTGAAGAAGGATTGTGAAAATCCTAAATCGAAAAGAGAAGATTCTGAGACTTCATATATGGAGGTCAATGCTGCTACGTCTGATGGATCGAGTGGATGTGATGGTAATATTTTTTCTGTGTCTACTATCAGGCTGTCATACGATGATCGTAAGGACGAGTGGATTCTAGACACAGGGACATATTTTCACATGACTCCTCATCGAAGTTGGTTTACTAATTACAAGGAGTGCAATAGTGAACAAGTATTTATGGGCATGATATTGCCTGTAATGTTGTGGCTATTGGTATGGTGCGTATCAAAATGTTTGATAGGGTGGAGCGTACCTTGACTGATGTCAGATACATTCTTGATTTGAAGAAGAATCTGATTTCTTTTGGTATACTTGAGGTAATGGGCTGTAAATTCACAGGTATTGATGATGCTCCTAAGGTATCTAAGGGAGCATAGGTAATTATGAAAGTGCAATGACTCCGTAACTTGTGCAAGTTGATCAAGAGCACTTCAAAAGGTGGAGCTGCAGTGGATGTAGCGAATTTTACCTCTGCACATGTGTGACATGTTGGGTATCAAAACATGAGCGGGTAGGGCAGGAAGGCTGAGACGCACGGATAGGGATACAGAGCAGGTGTAACAGCTACCTGTGAGAAGAATCACAAGGCATGGTCGCAAGATATCGGTGAGGTATATTGACGACTCCAATATCATAGGGGATTCATCTTCTATTCAGATGCCTCTAGGTGAGCCTGGTGCTGAGAAGTGAAATGTGACTATGGGCGATGTGATGGATTCGTTGTACTAGACCGACATATGGGAGTGGGTGAAGCTTACAGTGGGCCGGAGAGCGATTAGATGTAGGTGGATCTTCTGGAGAATATATCATAGATACAGGGCGAGGTTGGTAGCGAAGGGTTATGCTTAGAGAGAAGGGATCAACTTCTCAGAGATATTTGCGCCGATGGTATAGGAGGTGTCTATTAGATCCTTGATTGGTAATTGTTGGGCAATGTGATCTTGAGCTGGAAGGATGGATGTTGAGTCTGCCCTTTGCAAGAGAAAGTGAAGAGCAGATCAATATGAAGCAACCAGAGTAGTTCGAAGTTAAAGAGACTGAGAAAAAAGTTTGTAGGAGGTCGTGTTACGACCTATCACCTAGGCAATGGTTTGATTCCTTTATGGTGTGTCAGGTATTGTATATTGATGACATGTAGATCTCCAATTATGACATGTCTGGAATCAATGTACTGAAGACTCGGTTAAGTGGGACATTCAGGATGAAGGATCGAGGGGCTGTAAAGATGGTTCTTGGCATTGATACTGAAAGAGGAGTAGACTTTGGTTATCTCAGACAGAATACCTTGGGTAGGTATTGATCAAGAAGGTGATGAACCATGTAAAGTTAGAGAGCGTTCCCTATGCGTTTCTCCTCAAGTTTTCCTTAGGACATGTCCCAAAATAGATGAGGAAAAGCAAGATATCTCATGAGCCTTATTTCAATGCGGTTGGCAGTGTATGCCATGGTCTATCAGTGAGGAAAAAGCTATCAGTATTGTGAGCAAGTACCCCGACAAACAATATTAGGTAGCGGTGAGATGATAAGAAGACTACGTCTTTCCTTTTGAAAAGACAGGAGCAAAGGTGGTTGCGCACGGGGATTTTGATCTGACAGACATGCTCACCTAGATCGTTCCTGTAGAGAAGTTTAAGTTTTGTGCAACTTTTCTAGGCTTGGCGATGACATAAAAGAAGGACGGAGTGTGCACGAGAAGCGTTAACTGAAGCTATGATATGATGCAGAGATAAGAAAAGAGGGCAGCAAGATACACGGTTGAAGATTAAAGGCATTGTAGAGATCGTTGACAGGTGCCTTAAATATGCGTTGCTCGACCGGTCGAGGGTTGTTCGATTCAAAGTCCAGCGACTTGTGTTTTTTGGTGTTCGGGCTGCTCGATCGGTCGAGGGGGTACCTCGACCAGTTGAGGTTACCCAGATCTTGCGTGGACTGTGTAAATTTGAGACGATTTCCGGACTTTTTCGGACTAGGTACGTAAGTGGAGTTTCCTAAACTATAAATAAAGGTCCCTAGGGCTATTCTAAAGTATTCCAAGGCTTCCTAAAGGTATTCTAAATGGTTTTAGGGTTATTGAAGGGTGTAGCAAGGGTGAGATTCGAGGTTGTTCGAATCGAGTAAGTCCTCTCTCTTTGTAATTTATGCTTTCATAGTGGAGATCTGTCGCTTTGTACTGTGATTTTTTTCCGCAAGAGTTTTTCACGTTAAATCTGCGTGTTCTCTTGTGTGCTTGGTGCCATTGGATTGCTATACTAAATCTAGATCTGTGTGATTCCGAAGCACAAATCCCCGACAGTGTGGTGTTGGGCGCCGTGGGTCCACCAAAATGTATATGTTTTATCCACCTTATCCATCCATTTTTCAAGATAAATTTAAGACCTGAGTATAAAAATGAGGTAATCCAAAACTTAAGTTGACCATGGAATGAGAACTATGGGGATTCAATGCCTGCCCATTGTTAAAACCTTCCGGGGTCATAAAAGTTTTGGATTAAGCTGATATTTATGTTGTCCCTTCATCCAAGCCTATAAAACCTTATCATCGCGTTGGATGATGTTGAACATTTGGTTTCGAAAAATATTAAAATTCAGGATTTTTCTTTTGGCCCCAAAACAATGTTGAGAATTTTCAAATAAAAAATTATGATTTTGATTTTATCCCATGTCGGAAATGAAAAAAAAAACCTTGTGATTTATATGTGGAGGTATGTGTAGTATTATTATCTGGAGTTTTGGAGATTGAGATACTTGGGTTGCGTGTGCTTGCGCTCACGCTCGGGCACGGGCGAGAGCAAGGGCAGTGTGGTGCTAGTTGGCGCTAATACATCTATTGTTTGAGTATGCCAGAAGATCAGCTACGTTGAAAATTTTTCAAGTTGACCATTCGTGATTGTTGCATGCAGGATCCAGATAGACTTGTCTCATCATATAAGTAATTTGCATGCTAACCCATTAGCAATTGATAAAGGGGCGAATCCCAATTTAAGGATAACATAATTTTCACACGAATCAACTTGATGAAACAAAAATAACTTCCGTTTCTTTTTTTTTAATCAAAAATTTCCAACGTATTTCCAACTTATGATAAATAACATCATGGTGGCCTTAGAAAGGTTTCAATTGTTTCCTGTAATGGTTTTCTGGAGCATTTGGTTTGTTTCATTGTGAGGTATGTCTTAGAGTCAGCAGACAAATTAGTATGAGTTGGAATCCTCCGCTGGACACAAATAGAAATTTATGTCAACGCGTTGAAGACTTAGCCCACAATCTCATGCCTACTAGTGGGAACGCGCGAGTAGACGGACCAACTAATCCCATCCAACGGCTCAGATCGTCGTTCTGACATCTGACCAAATTATTGTGACCGATGACGAGTCGCCTCCCCTTCCCTCAGCAATAGAGGTTCGCTGATTCCAGCAGCACTGCCCCATCAGCACTGCCACGTGTCACTATAGAATGCATATGCAAGATCAGATCTTTCCATGAGGTAGAGATTCACTGTTTAGATGTCCTCCAAAAACCGTGCAATTTCACACCCCAGGTGGGCCACAGCTTACAAAACAAATGGACGTCTAAAGAAAATGGTTTACCCATCTAAATTGTGGCCCACATAAGGAATCGAAGTTTCCTTATTTTTTAGACATATAAGATGTAAGAATTATTTCCATACAGATGGAAAGCTCAGATCTCCTGCACGTGTCCCATATTGGCACTTCGGTCTACGTGTTTATAGGCAGGGCTCCACGTGTGTGGAATTCGTAAAACTTCTGTACATACGTTTCTATGTTAGACCTTAAATATAAATCCCAAACGTGGGGCCTACAGTGATGTTTTAATATCATCCAATCTATCCATCACATGATTCCAATACTTTTCTCCCTATAACCAAAAAATCAAGCTGGTTCAAAAGTCAGGTGGGCCACACTAAAGAGAATAATTGGAAAGAGAACTTCCACCATTAAAAGCATTCCAATTCTATGTATGTCCCACTATGTTTTTCCATATCCCATCTACTCCATTCATAAGAAACATCCGGATGGGATGAATGGAAAATAATAAATAGGTCATTCCAAAACTCAGTTAGGACACAACACATGATTTTAGAGGTTTTAGGCATGATTTTACATGGTGTGGCCCACATGAGTTTTGAATCATCTTATCCTTTTTTTCAAATGAATAATAGAAGGAACCATAGATGATGGGCGGATTCGATATCATTGAAACTGTACAGTGGGTCCTACAATTGAGTTGTATGGTGGGCTTAATATAGAAACGTTTGTATTGGATCCGACAACCAAACCCGTCACACATAACGACTTCTTCTCCTATCTTTATTTCAACGCTTTCATGGTAAGAAGCCTTTGTAGCTCTCCATCCATTGCAAAATTCTCCATATTCAGGTAGTTTTTCATCTCTTCTGATCTTAACCCATTTCCAAAATCTTGTTTTCTAATCTGGGTTTTTATTTTTGAGAAATATCATCTGGGTATGTTGAAAGCAATCAGCATTAGCCAAGAGCCTTCCCTGGGTTGTGTTTGGTTGTCCCAAAATGAAAATTTGCACCAAATTATACTGATTAATTATGAAATTTCATGATATTTGGAGCAACCAAACGCACCCTAAAAGCTGTTCTTTTCTTATGCTGATTTATGTTGTATGGTTGGTGATTGTCTGAATTTGAATTGTATTGACTACAAATTCAATTGGGAAAAAACCCATTTGGTATAAATACTGTTTTTTTTTTTTTTTTTGGGTAAATTCCATAGTTATATTTGGAAATGCAAGCAATAAAGGAGCTCTGGATTGTTTTCATCATGATTGTATTCGCCTATGCTCTTCATGGATGTGATTATTGAGAAATTCTATTTCAAAAATTGCAAATTGAGAAATCAGTTAGCTTTTGCTTTTCTGAATCTTATCCGTAATTGCTGCAGAGTCAACAAGTTAAAAAATAACTTGGTGTAGATGCTTTTACGAAATTTGTAGATAACTTGCAAATGCAAAGCAGTTGAATAGCTTTTGATTTTATGCAAGGAGATTGTGATCGGTGCATCTCCAACATGTGAGTTTCAAGAAATTCTATAATTAAAATGGACTTTAATTGCTAAAATTAATAGGAAAGAACGATCAAATATAGATGCTAGTCTTGAATATATATATATATAGGTTTTGCATTTTTTGAAGTAATGTTTCATAAAAGTGAATGATTATACCAAACAATTAAATTCAACCATTTTTCTTTCATAGTTTAAGGTTTCACACAATATAGCCCCATGTACTGTAATTAGATACATCGGAACTATTGTTGTTTTTATCGGAGGTCATGTTCAGTGATCCAAGCCATGAATGTGATAAGATACCTTGCTGATGTGGGTGCCTCGAAAAGCTTTGAGATTGGAAGATCCTAAACTTTCAAACGGTGTTCCACAAACCAACGGTTAAGGACACGATCCACATTCATAGGAAAAGAATTAAATGATCAAAGAGTTGAAATGTTTCAATATGAGATTTTTCTTTTTTGGGGTACCATCGAGTTATGGTGAGGCTCATTGTTTAAATTGATCAGATCCATGAAACATGGCTCCAGATCCAATGGCTATATTCCCTGCATACTCTAAAACAATGCGTAAGAAAGTAGTGTTACACACCTCTTATAATGTATAGAAGATGAGAACCAATAAATGATGTTGAACTTTGAAATCTTTCAGGCACAAAACATCCATGGCTCAATCAGTAGATAAAAGTACTGGGAAGAAGCTTTTCCGAATTGACATAAGTTCAGACACCGTCTGTCCCTGGTGTTTTGTGGGCAAAATGAACTTGGACAAGGCTATAAATTCATCAAAGGATCTATTCGATTTTGAGGTTTCCTTTTTCTTTCTCTCTTATCATTTCCGTTCTTATCATTCTTGTGCCTTCTATGGTTAATCAATTCTTCATTATCAGGTTTGCTGGCACCCATTTTTTCTTGATCGTTCTGCACCCAAACAAGGCATAAAGAAGTCTGAAGTTTACAGGAAAAAGTTTGGAAATCGATATGAACAGATTACTTCGAGAATGGCAGAGGTTTTTTTTTTTTTTTTCCCCCTCATTCCTGGATCGGTTGTAAATTGTAGTACAGAGAATGCTAGTCACAGATATGCATCAGCAGTCAACAGACTCAACACCCTGACATATTCTAGCACGGCACATGTATGAGATTTAGTAACCTAATGAGCAGACTAGCCTGATTCTTGGCTAGGAAAGATTAATGGCGGGGTCCACTTGTGCATCTGCAAGTAGCGTTCCTCTTTCGGGGCGCATTCTAGTGTTACTGGTACCACCGTAAGCTTACGGTATGATGGTACCAGGTATATGTGGGGCCACATGATGTATACACACCATCCAACCCGTCTTTAAGCTGCGCCACATCATAAAACCCCCTTGACATAGAAAAAGGGAACAAACTCTATGGGAACACCCACCCTTGAATTTCACATGAATTGCAAAACAGCCTGAGTTTTGGCCTGTCCCTTCATCTTTACTGGATGAATGGTAACAATGGACATGATTATATATGGGCAACACAGTGAGCCCCCCCACACAAGTCAATGGTGGGCATTCCCTCTTAATATTTTCCTTGTGCTGTGGCCCATATGAGTTTTGGATTTGGGCTGATATTTGAACTCTTGGAGTTTTCTGAGGTGACACATCGTACGGTTGGGTTGGATGGTGTGAATGCATATGTTCCAAGTGCCACTGCAAGCTTATATATTATTATTATTATTATTATTATTATTATTATTATTTAAAATACAACTTACATGTATCCGTATTTTTGCCTATTAATCCATATTGAAAATTAAGTCTTGCAGGTTTTTCGAGGTCACGGACTTGAGTATGATACTTCTGGGCTAACGTAAGTAAAATAATATTTTTTTCTTTCTTATGAACTGTATGTGCAAGAGGCAAATGCATCAGTCTCAATGATTTAACAGCAACACATGAATGCAGGGGGAATACAATGGACAGCCACAGGCTGATACAATTCGCTGGGCAGCAAGGCTTCAGTAAGCAAAATGCTCTTGTACAAGAGTTGTTCCTCAATTATTTCACGCAGGGCAAATATATAGGTGATCGGTAAGTACCTTACAAAAAAGAAAAATGATAAGTAACTATATGTTTATGAAGTTAGTTGCATGAATCGCGAGCTCTGTAACAGCAACATTCCACTTGGTAATCTTTTGAGTTTTGCACACGTTCTACACACACCTAGCTGGACCCATCAAGACAGCCATTCAGATAAAACTATAGTCAGAGAAACTCTATTAAAAACTCCGTATAATAATAAAAAAATTATGACCTTTTTGATGTTTATAACTCTTTATAATTCTGAAGATAAGTGAAAAAAGAAAAACTTGTGTTCTTTGGTCAAACTGAATTAAACTCATGTTCTTCGAAGAAAAAATTCATTTAATTAATTAATTTTTATTATGGTGATTTAGATACAAAGATTGGTCGTCTTCATACATTGATAGAATTGAGTGGAAGGTGGAAAATTTTTAGTGGAGAGGGATCAATTTATATAGAGATTACTTAGAAATGAAGGATATATTAACCTGCTATTTATTACCTATCCACATAATCACTCATATGTAGATAGGTAATCTCTATATTGTGAATTGAAACGCCTGAGCTTTTCATTCTCCAATCTGTGGCATCTTCGTTTTGGATTGAAGCTGAATTAAACACAAACTTTTCCCATGCCATCTTTTGCAATATGGCATTTTGCTAACAATGAGTGAACCATGATAAAAGCATAATCTCTTTCCTCAAATTTTTTTTTTTTTTTTTGGGTTTCTTTTTCTCCTATTTATAACTATGTTGCCTGAAGATAGGTACGATAGTAAATGAACGTGGGATCCTTTAAACCTAATCCCTAGGATTTGGCAAGAATTGGTCACGACTTGAAAGTATAACTAATGCAGGGCCATTTTCATACTGGGCTCGAGTGGGGTTGTTTGTGGGATGCAGGGGCACACTCGGGGTGAGCGACCCATGTGAGGTAGGCCCCACCCATGTGAGGTAGGTGGCTCATGTGAGGTAGGTGGCTCATGTGATTTGGGGCCCATGAGGTGGGTTCAGCCGAGGTCTTAACCTATGAGATATGAGGCCTAGATTATAAGATAAATGGACTAATTCACCATGCTCTAACAGTTCGAGCTTCTAGAGCAAGTGGTTAATTGTCTTGCATCAATAACTATGTTAAGATACCCCCTAACAATATATAGTGGTTGAACTAACAACCCGTTTGGAACGATTCACACTAAATTAGATATAACTAGTTGGTTAGGAATTCAATAACTTGTTAGATGTGGAAGTCAAGTCTGAAGTCTCGAGAAGGACTTATCCCTGTCCTTATCGAAGAAACAGGGTATCCACGTCAGGCACTCCCGTTTTTCTAAAGGATTTGAGCATTTCAAGGGCGAGCAACCCATCTCCACATTTTCCTTTGTTGTGGCCTTCTCGAGCATTTGGGCTGACGTCCTAACATGAGCCAACTCAATAGATGTATGGTATGAATTTCCAATCCTTTGTTGTGGCCCTCTCAAGCTTTTGGGTTGAGATCCTAACATGAGTTAGCGCAATAGATGTACAGTTTGGATTCCATATGATCCTAACAGTGGGCCCCATAGAGCCATTGTTGTACAATCTCTCTACTACGGGTTACATGCAAAGAGGAGGAAAGTTCAAGCGGGCTACTGACATCAAAGAATTGAAAAGATGCAAAATTGAAATCTAATCTATTACAGGCTTTTTGTGGGCGAAATCTCAACTGTGCACTAGACAATGGCTATCGGCCCCATATTCCAATTCCCAAAATACGCTGGACTTCATTTAAAATGTCTTCTCATGTCATTTAAATATTTAAGGCGGTGCACAGAGTCCTTATCTAAGTCAAATTGATTGTGAACAATGAGTCATGTAGCGACTGTAGATTAAGCCCAAGAGTTAATGTGCAACCTTGAGTTATTACCGGGAAGAAATATACAATGCTCGGCCCAAAAGTTTGTAGAGCATGCTCAGGCTTTCAATATGTAAATGTGGGGCCGTTTGAATCCGTGGTCCAAACAGCTGAATGCACAAAAAACACCTGCAGATATTTTGTTTGCCATCTTCCCTTGCTGCGTTTTGGCATTTTTCGTTCCTTTTTTTAATGTGGTTATTGTTATCCAAAAATGATGAAGAAGAAGAAAAAGAACAATATGGAAATATCTTAATCATTCAATATATGTCCACCATACATACGGAAAGAAAGAAAATACATTGTCGGTCTACATTCAATAGAAAAAGGCCGATGACTTGATGGTAGATCTTCCAGTCTTGCAGTTCCATCATACCATCATATCAATGGCTTCGATCAATGAACCATGGGGCCCCACATGTGCAAACTGAAAACTGAGCGCATTGTACAAACTTGGGGCCAAGCATTGTATAATACTTCTTTAGTACTAAAGGTCAGCAATCTAGTTTCACCTGCCTAGAAAGATCTTGATGTCTGAGATGGTATGATATCCACCTTGATGGTTTTTTATTTGAAAGCTGTAAACTTTTTTTGGCAATCTGAACATATGCTTAGAGACCAACAAACCCTCTCTATGGAAACATATTTACCAAAATTCCATTCAACCTAAATATTCAAAGTTCTATTGCAGGCAAGTTCTTGTGGAAGCTGCTACAAAGGTTGGTGTAGAGGGAGCAGCAGAGTTCCTTGAAGATCCAAATAATGGGGTCAAAGAGGTAACTTTTTTGTAATTCGATATGTTCCTCTACACAAGTAATATATTTCTTTTGGTTTTTAGTGAAATCTTGTCTGTTCACTGAAACTAAAACGTGTTTTTGTGGGTAACATAGGTTGAAGATGAACTCGAAAAGTATTCTGCAGTCATTAGTGGAGTCCCATTTTTTGTGGTGGGTTCATGTTCGATACAATCTGCAGTGCAATTATTTTATTATTCCTTTTAAAGCTCTTATGCCCACTCTACCTGGGGGAGTAGGACTTCAAATCCCACTCTCCCATATATGTGCGAATGTGGCATGTGTACAAGATCTGGGGCTGTTCATCAGGTTGGCCCATGGCTTAAAAACCTGAAAACTCAACTCGAATAAATATGCAGAAGTAGACAGCATGGCTAGTTTGTATTGATGTCTGTACTTAAACTGAGGTTGTGTGCGCGTTTGAATCTTGTTCCCACCATTATTTATTTATTTATTATTAAAATGCCCACCAACCAGTGAGTAACTCAGTTCGAGTCGCCTCGAGTTGAATCTGAATTGAGGAGTTGACTCAACGAGTTGTCAAGTCAGAAGTGAGTTGACTCAGACCAGTTTCAAGTCGAGTCACTGAGTTTTATTACCATGGGTTGGCCCACTGTTTATGTGTCATGGTGCAAAATCAGGCTGGTCCAATCATCAGGTGGTCACATTCATATGGTGTAGACCAACAGCCAGTCTTTCTAAGTGTAGATTTTTGTTATGCATGTGGCATGCCTGATGAGTGACCATCCTGATTTAAAAGCCATGCAACATAGACGGTGAGGCCCCATCTAATAAATGGCCTGGATCTTGGGCACATGCCAGATTGGCACACATGGGGGGCTAGGATTCTGAGTCCCACTCCTTTTAAGTAGCATTTTCTTTTCTCTTACACCAATGCGTTTATTTTCTGACAGATCAACGGAAAGCACAAGCTGAATGGTGCCCAACCGCCGGAGGTGTTTGTAGGAGCTTTTCAAGCAATTGCAAATGTCCCTGCCACATGATATGATTACAAGAAACCCTTGATAGTTAGGGAAATAATCAAATCCTAAATGCTGAAATCTTAGCTAGATATTAAAATTTCAATAGTGGCAGTCATGCACATATCCGACCCGTTCATCTATTTGGCCTTACCATGGATGGCTCACATACGCCAAAGGTCAGGCTGTTAGATAATCCTAACTAGTGATTGTATCTTGAGTGGTGATTTACTGTAATCATCAAACTCATCTGATTGTGGCTAGGATTAACTGACCACTGTGATTTGGGGCACACTCCAAAATAGAGCCCAACAGATGAAAGGTCTGGATTATGTGTGTTACTCCAAAAAATTAAGTAATAATAATAGTAAGGTTTACCGCCTAGCAGCATTATTCGCATGTAGTTATGCAAGTATTTACCAAGTGTGTTACTTTCAAAAATTAAACAACAACAACAACAATAATAATAATAGAGGTGTGTTTGGTTAAATTTCATGATATTTAGTGCAACCAAACACGCCCCAAAATAAAAATTGCAAAGAGACCTTCCTATCAAAAATGTCTGTAAGGGGCTTTGAATATTCTGATGCTTGTATTACAGTATGGTTAAAAACCTGTTTTCCCAATACAATTGTTTCCATGATAATGGTCTCTTTCGTCTGTGAAATAGATTGGCGATTCTATCGCTCCAATGGTGTGACTTTGGTTATGATTTTTTTATAGCAAGAACTGGACCCACCTTTTGGCAATCCTGGTTGATTACTCGGTGGGCCCCACATTGGATAATGCTAGCTATATGATTGTTGGCATGTGAATGAATGGTAAAAAATATAGTACCTGGAAGTCAATATGCAACATCAAAAGCAGTAAATGGAAGGAAATCTTTGATGGAAGAGATTTTTGGTCTAATCTCATCAACGGTGCTGCCCCCCCAGATGAATGATCTGAATTGCCTAAAAGGTGGGCCCACATGTACAGAATGCTGGTACAGACAAACGGGGCACGGATTTGGGCTGAGCATTGTGTAAAGCTTCTGATTAGGTGAGCATTTGATTTCCTTTAATGTTAATCCAGAGTCTGAAGGAAGCATAAATCTGATCAGGTTGGGAATTGATGGGGACATCATGTGCACACGCGCACGCACACCACCCCCTACGCATATACGTAAGAGAAAGGAGGGTCCCACCATCGATCTGGCTCAATGGCGATGTCCAGGGAGGGCCTGCTAGCTAGAAGACGAAGTTTTAGTTCAAAAAGGTGGGCCCGATAGTCAAGAAAAATCCATCATGGGATCTCATGATCGTGGCCCACTTGTTGGATTGATGTCATATTTTAGGTTTTACTTATTGTTATTATTTAGAACATCGTGAACGCTTTGGATTTCTTTGTTTGATTTTAATTTTAGTTTACTTCGTCGCTAAGTAATAGGTTACGCACATGGTGCGAGTTTTGGGGTATAGGATTTTTTCTATAAATAGGCACCCCTTGTAGTTCTTTTCATTCATTGAAGATTAATAAAAATTCTACGTTTTCCTACTCTCTGAGTTGTGAATCCTAATTGGGTGCGAAACCCTCCCTTCATCGAAGGATTAACTACCGTGGAGCGAAGCCACATCGACCTCGATTCACCCACATCCTCTATCATCTTCTTTTCCATCTTCTACCACCATTCATACTTCGAATTTGTCCCTTTTGTTGCATCAAATTTCTTCATTATAGCAGATTTTCAGATTTCGACCCGCCGGCGAGCTGAAACTTCGGCGGAGCACTACGCACAAACCGTACATCGGATCGAGCTAATATTTGGGAGTTTTGGAGTCCATCCGACGAGGGCCAAGGTGGCCTTTTTCTGAATAGTGGGCCCCACACATGCGCGGCCGTGATCACACGCACGAGCGTTTGGGCCATTGTTGCTGTCCGCGCGTGGGTAGTGTCTTTCGGTTTAGGTTTTCTTCTTATTTTACCCTTTCATACCAGTTTTTCATAAACCCTAACCCTAGATCGCATTATCCTTAATTTATTTGTCTCTTTTCTCACTCTAGGGTTCCCCGAATTGAAATTTCTAAATCCCTTGGATTAAGGGTTGATTACTATACATGTGTGGGTGATTATTTCTTATTTTTGAGTGTCGTTTGATTTATAATTTTTATTGATTCAGCCCTATCATGTGTAGGCCTGGACCCGCATAAATTCTCCTTAATTGAATGTTTGGACTTTCGTGTGGGATATGGAATTTGTGTAATTGTTTATGAACTAACGTGATCTTAGCCTGAAATCTCGCATACCATATTTAATTTTCATGTCCTGCATCAGGAATGGCCTATGATCTTCTCCCCTGATTCAAAATCATCAAAACAATCTTGGGTGGTGAAATGCTAACAATGACAATGGAATTTCTGTGATCAATGAAGTAAGATTTGAACTAATCAGACCCCTGATTTAATCATGAGATTCTTAAAAGATTGAAATAACCCGGAATCCGATTGAGGGTTTCCCTGCTGTTTGGACGTGCTATTGAATTGGAAATGCATGGATTGGTTCATTAGAGAGGAAATGTCCATATTGTAACTACCATCCTCAAATTATTGCTGTAACATTCATTTCAAGTGTAATTTTAAACTAATATAATTACATTTTGTAGCTGTATCCTGTCTGAATCATGTAATCTACACACTTGAGGACTCGACTCAACTCCATGTTCATTCGGGTTGGGTTGAATTGAAGACTCGATCGGGATCAACTCTTAACTCTTAATAACAATAAGTGGTTTCAACATATAGCACTTTCCCTTTGGCTCAAAGACAAATAACATGCTTGACTCTTAATAACAAGAGGTTTTGACATATAGCATCCTCTCTTTTAGCTCAAAGACAAATAACCCCCTCATGTGTTTTTTCAAATAAAACATTCCATTATCGATATTCAGGACCACACAATAAGAAGAAGAAGAAGAAGAAGGCATGTTAGCTTTTACCCCTGGTTTGGGAGAGAGGAGAGGTTGGTCTAGTGTTGGGGTTTTGGAGATTTGGGAGATGAGTAATATAATCATGTAAAATGATTTTGTTAACCTGAACATGATTAGTTTTTCGTTCGAAATAATAATAGCAGATGGTTTTTATTTTTATATATTATTATTTTTTACAGTATTTGGAAAGTAGGTGTTATTAGCAAAACCAGTTTAGGGAAGGTGTTATTTGTCTTTGGGCCTAAAGGGTGGGTGTTATATGTCAAAACTTCTAATAATAAATTAAAAATAGTAACACTTGTAAGCATGATGTAAATCAGTTAGCTTTAGGATTAGTATTAGAAATGAGAAAACAAGCAAGAAACTGTTGCATTTCTTGATAGTTGAGGGTGGTACACTTGCAAAAGAGGCTGCAGGTATAACCACCGACTCGTCGTCCTCGGCAATTCACTGGGCCCAAGTCACATTGAGTTGACCGAGTTAGCCAGTCGACTCGACAAGTCTTCTTGAGTCAAGGGTCTAGTCGCTCTAAGATTCGAGTTTAACGAGTGACTCAGCCCAAAATCTCATGGAGTCAGAGTTGACTAGGACGAGTTTCTAGTCTGAGACAACTAGTTTTAGAACCATGTTCTGAATAATAAGTGTTTGTTTGGGTATGCAAACCCCATAAGATCACAATTACACCTTAATCCTGATTCTAGTGGGCCCCATGCCCTCCAAATCAGATTATTGTGTATGAAACCAAAGCTTTCTCTGCTTAATCACATTTACGTGCACAAAGTAAAACATCGAAAATCATGATTAAGGTGAGGAATTACGGGATGGGCCCTGCCAAAATGGGGATTAAGGCATAATCCTGATTTTGCAGGATGATGAACTGAAATGAACCCAAATGTAACAAAATTGCAATATGGTGATTCACCTCTCTATTGAACTCATTGTTTTTGCAATCCAATTCATTACTGTATCCAAACGCTAGCGTACATGTTTGAAGTTGGGAGAAGAAAACAACCCAATCCATCCTTGTCTTTGGTTGTGTTGATCATGATCTCAAAGTGCATGGCCTGTCTCTGTGTTCAGCTCATGGCTGTAATCAGCAATACTGCATTCTTAATCCAGCCATTTTCTTGTCTTTCAAAACAAGAAGACTATGAAATCGAGCTCGAATTCACCAATAATCTCCACAAGAACAATACCCGTCCTCAAAATGGTGGAACCCATTCTTGTCCCTTGCGATGATTTCACGGCTGTAGATCTTTGAAATTTCCTTGGTCGCCAATTGACAATCAACACAAGTGTGCAAGTTCTTCACGATTCTGATCAATGTCCCCTGCTCTTAAGTTAAGAAGCCCAAAGCAATAGCAAGACGAGGAAATCGAGCTCAAATTCACCAATAATCCCCACAAGAACACAACCCATCCTTAAAATGGTGGAACCGATTCT
The DNA here is from genome assembly GCA_037074715.1 of Magnolia kwangsiensis. Taxonomy (NCBI): domain Eukaryota; kingdom Viridiplantae; phylum Streptophyta; class Magnoliopsida; order Magnoliales; family Magnoliaceae; genus Magnolia; species Magnolia kwangsiensis. The sequence goes on along the minus strand of CM073580.1, from coordinate 10,970,622 downwards.
TATCCCGCATGACGATTTCACGGTCATAGATCTTCGAAATCACCTTCATTGCCGAATGGCAATCAACGCAAATGCGCAAGTTCTTCATGATTCTAATCGGTGTCCCCTGCTCTAAGCTAAGAAGCCCAAATGCTGTGGCTAATCTCTCGCTGTGGTGCCAAAGAGCTCTCTCTTTCTCCTCCTCTTTGACATCCAACAGCACTTGTTTCATGTCTGGCATATATCCTTCTGTCTTTAATCTCTCCATCATCTCATCAATCTTCGCATAGATCTCAAAACGCATTGGATGCCGATCATCTTCTGCAAGAAACTCATGCACTACACCATTAGATTCGACCCAGCTACGGCCGGGCACCTTCTGGACACCATCTCTCTTCATCATCTCCCTCACTTTGGCCACTTCTTCCCATTTCCCAGCCGAAGCGTAGCTGTTTGATAACAGAACAAAGAGCCCATCGGCTGTACTTCCCATTTCTATCAACTGGCGGGCTGCAAATTCAGCGACAGTGACATTTCCATGGCTTCTACCGCCACTAAGCAATGTTAGCCAAATAACTTCATTTGGATCAATCGGCATCTTGTCTATCACATCTTTTGCGGCATCTAGATGTCCCGCCCGGCTCAGGAGATCGACCAAACACCCAAAATGCTGCACTTTCGGCATCATCTTGTATTTTTTCTTCATGAGCTCGAAATATATGAGACCATCCTTTATGAGGCCGGCGTGGCTACAGGCAGTAAAAACACCAATGAAGGTTATATCATTCGGTCTCATCTCTAATCTCTGCATCTCCACAAAGAGATCGAGAGCTTCATGGCCCAAACCATGGACTGCCAGACCCATGATCATGGCTGTCCAATGCTCGACCGTTTTGTGTTTTATTGATCTGAACAAGTGAATTGCGCTGCAAATGCTCCCACAATTCGAATACATGTCGATGAGAGCAGTGCCAAGAGGTCCACCCAATTCGAACTTGTTCTTACTAATGAAATTCGACAGCCATCTTCCTTTCTCAAGCAACCCAAGATCTGAAACTGCAGAAAGCACTCCCACCATTGTAGTCTCATCCGCTCTAACATTTCGTTCCATCAGCATTGCATCGAAAACATCCAATGCTTCCTTCGACCGTCCATTTCGGGCAAGACCCGTGATCAAGGAATTCCAGGACACCAAATCCCTGCAGCCTATCGAATCGAACAAATCCTTCGCTTCATCAACCCGGCCACACTTCGCATACCCATCAATCATCGAGTTCCAACTCACTACATCTCTCTCTTCCATCCGATCGAAGAAGGACCTCGCCAATTCAATCTCACCAGACTTGGCATACCCGTCAATCATTGAGTTCCACGAAGCCACATCTCTCTCCGGCATTTCTTCAAAAATCCGGCGTGCAGTGTCAATCTCCCCAATTTTGACGTACCCATCAATCATCGCATTCCACGACACCAAATTCTTCATTCCCATCTGATCAAAGACTCGGCGGGCCGCAACCGCATCGCTGCACCTAGCGTACATATGAATCAGAGTGTTCTGTATGAAAGAATCCAATATATATCCGTTCTTAATGATCTGGCAATGGATTTGCTCGCCTTCTTCTATTGAATTCATCTGCGAACACGCTTTCGCAATGAAGGTATACGTGAATTTATCGCAGCTAACATCCAAAACCAACATCTGATAGAACATGTGCAGAGCATTTTCGTGCTGGCCATGGTTCACGTGGGCCCGGATCAAGGTGTTCCAGGTGAAAGTATCAGGCCGCTTGATCGCATTGAAGACCGAGAGGGCATAATGAAGGCTGTCGGATTCGTTCCCATGCCCACCGATCACGCAGAATTCAACGATTCGGCCGGTGGCAATTGGGTTTTTCACTAGGCCTGTTTTGATGAAGTGTGCATGGATTTGTTGCAATTCTCTGATGTTTGTGCACAAATCAAGAAGGGGGAGATTTGGGATTTTTGATTTGAATGGTTTGGGATTTTGAATTGTCGCAACGGCATACATTTTTTTTTGACGGGAATGCTGTTTTTGAAATTTGGAGTACATAAACGAGAAGCTCAGGTGCGGAGAACCGTAAACAGATTGGCTACTGATCCTGTCACTAGCCAATGGCTAGTTGTCGGTGCTCTGTGCCCCCCACCATGATGTATGTGTTTCATCCATGCCGTCCATCCATTCTTCCGAATCATTTTATGATATGAGCCCAAAAATTAGGTTGATCCAAATCTCAAGTAGACCGCACAGTGTTGATTGAATGACCACCATTAAAAATTAACTGGGGCACAAAAGTTTTGAAACAAGCTCTTTTATATATATATATATATATATATATATATATATATATATATATATATATATATCTTCATCCTAGTATTTATGACCTAATCAACAGGTTAGGACCTAAGAGGTTTTTAAGGGTAAACTTCAATAACTGCTGTTTTCCCCAGTTGTGATTAGGGGTGTACACAAGCTAAGCTAGCTTGGTTAGTTTGCTCGACTCAACTCAGAAAAGCTCGATTCAACTCAATTCGAAGTTGAGTTTGAGCCGAGCTAAGCTGAATTTTTGAGCTCGTATATGAGTTTGATCAGCCCCAACTCGACTCGACTTGAATTGAAGCAGCTTCATGACTCAATTACTTTGTCAATGATATTGCTTACCAAGTGTTTGATAAAATAGCTCAACGAAGTATGGCTGGTGGTAAGGAAGGCATGTACATAAAACACATGCCTTTTTTTTTTCTTAATTTTTTTTGAGTTTTTTAGTTGCTTAGAAGGTGTTTGATAAAATATAGTAAAACTACTAACCCTATTTCACATACAAAGAATTTTGAACGTGTAGTCTAAGTGTTTATGGAAACGTTGCAATGGCAAACTCAGCTCAAGTTGTTGACCGAACTGACCTAAGCTGACCAGTTAGGCTTGAGGACCATGCCAAGCTAAGTTCGAGATGAGGTCAGTGAGTGGCCAAGCTGAGTCAAGCTGAGGCCAGCTTCTTGACTCAATTTGACTCGATGTACACCCCTGTGCGTGATCCACCAGAGATTTATGTTTACCTAAAATTTGGGATAAAGCCCTAAAAATTATCTTTCGGAATGGATGGACCGCGTGGATAAAACACATGCATGATGGTGGGATCCACATAGCACCGACCACAAGCCACCTGGCTGGTGGCAGCGTCATAGCCAAACCGCGTCCGATAACTATGGAGTGTAGATAGAGTGAATAGCTAATCACAACTTTATTCTTCTACTTTATATTTATGACCGTCGGATCGTAGGCTAGCCTAAAAACCATGCTGATCTGATCATCTTAACCGTCAGATTTCAAATGTTGGATCGAGATTGCCGGCCATTATCTTTACAACATTCTCCGTTTGATCAATGTTGATTGGATGGTTGGATCGTTTGATTGGTGGCATTTTTGAACTATGATCCAGTCACAGCGGGGTCCACTATTTGTACGGTCAGGATGAGCGTGCATTGATTACGTGTGTGGGGAATGACCAATGAGTTGCCGCGTTTTGATGAATTGTGTGTCAAGTGAACATTGTAGGCCCTTCTGCGAATTCGTAGTCTGAAAGTCAGGCCATGGATGATCAGAACCGTTCAAGAGGCAGGTCCCACCATGATTGGGACATATGAAAAATGCGAGTAGCCACAGTAATCCTAGCTATTTATGGACAGATTAACAAATAGATTGACCGATGGCTTACATGCAAGTCCATTTTTGAATGGATATGATCATCTTTACAGAAAAGAGGACCCTCCACAGACTACCTCTGGTGGGGCCCACCTTACACGGATATACAAGGCCCAGCCGGTGGACAACGATTTGATTCAGTAGTCCGAGGACTACCATCCTCTTACTTCTTCTTCTTCTTCTTCTTCTTCTTCTTCTTTTTTTTTTTTTTTTTTTTTTTTTTTTTTGTGGTGGACTCTTTTTACAAGTTTTCCACCGTTTAGAAAATGGTGGTGACTCTGCAAACGTACACATGGCATCGTCATACGGCAATCTAGACTGTCCAAATCATCGACCCAACTGTGGATGGAGCATAACTGAAAAATTGCATTGAGAAGATAATATCAACCACCTGATGTTTCCCTTCATCTTTAGACCACTCAGTATTTTACTTTTAACCATCCAATTTATCTATAGCCATTAATTGGATGGTTAGGATTTCATAATCGGTGCAATTTTATGTATCTGCTCCACCCACGATAGGACACACATTTTGAATAGTCTGGATAACTGTAACTCAGTGCCGCATATTAGGAAGATGAGATACCACCATTTTCTAAAATGGTGCAAAACTCACATGGAAGTTTTCTTCCATTTTCATGCGGTTGCGCGTCAGCTAAAGATATTTTTCTTCTCGTGTGGAAAGCAATGTGGATAAGATGACCACAGACCACCTCAATTGGTGGTCCCCCAAGTGGTCTCCCTGATCTTCAGCGTACATGTCTTTGCGTTGGTGAATTGAAACGTTCATCCAGGGGGACGCACCAAAGAAGAGCCACACCCAAAAAATCATTCCTGACCATTCGATCAGAGGCAATAAAAACCGATGGTTAAAAAAGCCGACCAACAGTTCGCATTCAACGGCAAAGGTCACGTGGGAAGGAATGTCCCATCCGTGAGATTTTTGGGTGAATGCCCATTCATCGCTGGAACAACACGATCTACAAGAACGGCCACATGCATCTCGTGGACCACCAATTATGATGGTATGCTGGACTACTTTGCCTAATATCAGCATAAATCGGTACGGAAAAATTAGCACTGCAGAAGAGTTCGCACAATGCTTTTATTTTCTCAGCTCGGAAATTTATCTCAGCGAAGGATATTTGTAGGTCACATATTTTTAATTTTTGACAAAAACATTCTTACTTTTATGATTAAGTAGTTGAAAAAGTAGTTGAAAAAGCAGTAATATTTTTATCTTTTTAGGTTCATACATACTATTAGTAGCCTAATTCGGTTATTAAATTTTTTTTCTGAGGTCATATAAAATAACGTAGGTAGTCCGTCGGTTCTATACTAAAAACGTACCCGCATCTGCATGTTAGGTTAGATCTAGATTTCTTGAATGTTCATTGATTTTGATTCTATGGCCCATCCGATGGTTGGATCTGAATGAATTTCACAAAAAGAAAAATTCATGATGAGGCCGAGATTTTGTACGGACCAGATTTCCTACCCATATAACAAACTAGCACTAGCAGGAATAAAATGTACAGTATGGTAAGCTTGTGCGAGGGGCAGTACCGGACATTATGGATATCCTGGGACAGTATTGCATCGGTAGAACGATCCTATCCATCTGATTGATGGTGGACCTTTGAATTTGCCGTTGTGATGTTCGTTCAACCCTTCATCTCGGAGTGGGTCCCACCTGATGGAAAGAAACGTTCGGATGGCGGCGCACATGGCTATAGCCCATGTGTACTCGGTGATCTCGCACATGGTTCGTTCATCCAGGCCATCGATCTGCTGTGCCCCACCAGCAATGGGCTACAATTCAAAACTGTCCTCCAGAAGAAAATCTTAACCTTCCTATTTCTAGGCTATAGATAGACGGTTAAGAAGAAGATACAAGAACTGTTCACCTTCAACTGAAAAGGGGTCCTAATAACTGGTTGAGCCAACACGACCCAAGATCCAATAAGTCGATCCAAGTCATGGATTCTAAAAACTAGACAAGCATAAAATTCAAGCAGTTTACATATTTGAAATTTTAATAATCGGCTTACAATCGCACGAAGGGTTAACTAACACCGTCAATTTTAATGGTATGGGGTAATGGGATTTATACAGTTCTTATGGTATGGGGTAATGGTATTTATAGGTTGAGAAACTTGAGTTAGTTTTTTTGCTTACATCTTTCAATACTGGATAATGGTATTTATAGCGCTCTCAGGCGGTTTTAAGATATGCTTAGGTCCTGTTTGGATAGGAAACTACTTTGAAATTGTCGTCGGGCCTGCCTCCGTCAGCGTATTCCTTGAACAAGATAAGATCAGACCCTCTTTCTCTAGACATGGAGGCATAATTCCGTCAGCGTATTCCTTGAACAAGATAAGATCAGACCCTCTTTCTCTAGACATGGAGGCATAATTCCTTCTGGGTTACTTATATCATTTTCGCGATGGTCGGTTGGATTAGCTTGAAAGGTAGGGTGAGCTCGAATTATGAGCTCCTTATCTCGTGGGTCATTTGCTTGTGCTATGGATGCTCTCAGTGAGACGAATCCTACTCCCCTGAGCTCTATCCTTGGACATCTCAGCTCAAAAACTCGTCTTATGCCTTCAACAACCTCGACATCTCAGCTCAAAAACCCGTCTTATGCCTTCAACAACCTTGGTTTGAATTCTTTTGCAGTTAGTCTTATGCCTTCAACAACCTTGGTTTGAATTCTTTTGCAGTTAGTCTGTTAGTCGATCATTCTTTCCATGCGAAGGACCAGTTCGATTTTCACATTGCACGATTCAATTTCCCAATAACACAGGTCATCATCCAAATTTTAAATTGATTTAATAATCTTAAATTCCAATTAATAAATATTTCCATGTTGACTTTGGGCTATTGACTGGTTTCATTTTGACCATCTCCATTATCATCATCATCCAAACTTTATCACAATTAATTAGGGTAAGCTAGCTGAATCTATCAAGGGCCACTAAATTAAATGAACGTTGTTTTTATTTTTTTAAGCCATCTAAATCAGGCTCACTTCTAGATTATTATTCTTTATTTATTTTCTTTTATTTTATTTTTGTTAAAAGAATGTTTTCGTACTGGGCGTGGGTTAGTCTAAAGGATTTTGAGCTGGGCAATGACAGCATGGAGCTTGGCTCGGCTGAACCCATTGGTGGTCCTAGTCTAGATATTATGGGAAAAATCAGGACACTTGAAAGTGGGCCCATATGTTGTTCGCATGCCATACAACCCATCCATACGGCCCACCCAAAGATTGTGGGGAAGAAGTCCCAAGCCAACCCAGTGATCAGCCAATGCTCGACAAAATAGAAAATAATAGAGAAACGCCCAAAAAACATACGAATTCAAATGGGTGGGGGTGGGGGATCACATCATGAATTGTTTGGCGTCCAAGTCCAATCATCTAGGGGGGGCGCACTTGATGCAAGGCCCTTGAGAAGTGTAGGTTCTCTCAACCAATGATCGAACAAGCACTTGAGTCTCAAACAAGGGGTCCCACATTAGTGTTTTTTAACAAAAAATAGCAGTTGATTGGCACGCAACTCGGTCGAGTCATGCCAAGTTGTGTCAAGTTGCCTGAGTTTTCAAGCGACTTGACGAGTCTTGTCGAGCCCCGAGCTTGCCTGTTCATTTTCAAGAGACTCGGTTCAAGATCTAGCTGAGTCAAGTTGACTCGGCCGTTTTTAGAGTCAAGTAGAACTATGGTCGAAATTCTAGGACTGATTAAGGCAACTTTCGGCGGATGCCTCACCCACAGTGATGTCCAACAGACCAATCATCTGGACGACTGAACCATTTGCCAAAGTTGCATAAACCAGAAATCTGAATAATTCTATACATACCTCTACTCAATATCATATAATTACTGAAAAAGATAAAAGATAAAAACAGGACACTCTGTAACATGTACAATGCAAGAAAAATCCATATCCTCTCTCAAGAAATTTTATTTGTAATATGTCAGACATATTGCCGACAAGGGTTACATATAGACAACGGTTACATATCATCGGCATTTTTCGATAGTGTGGCAAAGTGGACTCTGTACAGATATCAAGTGAAGAAAGAGGAGTTGTAGGGTCTGGTTCATTAGCAACTGTGTAGTTTTCTGATGAGCGTGATTCCATACAGGTGGGGCCATGGTTGTTGATCCAAACCATTGATCTGATGGGGTAGGCAGCTCATGGGGGCTGTCTCAAAATTATTCAAGATTGGTATATTATAACCCCTCAATCAATAGGCTACCCAAAGATGGTTATGTAGAGCGTACATATACAAAGGAACATAGCTCAATGATCAAAGGGTTGATTCATTTCAATGTGGGAGATTTTCTGGGTGTTGGGTCATCAAATAAACGGTCTCGATCGTTTAAAAATGTCCTGCGTGAATGGAATCCTTAGGGCCTGTTTGGCCAGGCAGATCCCATGGTATTAGGAGGGATGGGATCGGCAATATCCTTGGATAGGCATGACGAGCCAAACAGATCCGGTGAACTTGTCCTGGGATATATGCCATCCCATGGATCTTGAGACAATCCACTGACATCACCATCATTACCTTAAAATTGATCCTATCCCTTGGTTGAATGGATTGGAAGGTAAAATCCCGGGATATGCGGGGTGTGCCAAACAGACCCAGTGAACTTATCCTGGGATATAAGCAATCCCATGGATCTTAAGACAATCCACTGACACCACCATCATTACCTTAAAATTGATCCCATCCCTCCTAATACCATGGGATCTGCCCGGCCAAACAGGCCCTTAAAGTCAGTGAATGCCACATTTTGCTAATGAGCTGGACCATACAATTCCTCGCGAATAAAGCCGATACATCTCCACCTGTGGCATCGTTACAGGGTTTTTCTTTCTATATCTGTTTCTAGTCCATGTATCCACGACGTATTCAGAGGGGGAGTTGCTATGCATGAGGTTTGCTAATTCTACATACCCATGTGCCAGTGTGGCACATACATGGGACATTTTAGCTGTGTATCAGGTGGGCCCCACTGTGTAGATGCCCTGGGCATAAACCATGTGGGTCAAGTCATCAAGTGGGAAGGGCGTCATTGAACATTGATAATAATAATAATAAATTTTTTTGTTGTTGTTTTCTGAACGTTCATTTTTTTTTTTTGTACATGTGTGCTTGCATGATGAGTTGAACTACCTGTTTTTTTGGGCCAGGTCATTTACATAGTTCCACTTGACGAACAGCACGGTTGTCCCATGCATGGCAGGGCAGCATGTGGATATGCATGAGACATGCAGAAATTCCTCAAGCTACTAAATCGATGACTTCACCTGGGCACATCGCAGCTACATGGCCTTTCAGTCATCTTCCAATTCCACAGAAGCTTGGATTCCCCACCATATGATCACATGGTCTCATCGAATACCATCATCTATAAAAGGCAGGGAAAAGCAACTCAAAATGAATAGATGATTAAATTTCAAAAAAAGAAAAAAAAAAAAAAGATTTATCTGCAATTGGAAGATAACCAAGGCAAGACAAAAGCGAGGAATATCAGAGGTGCCTTCAGCCTCGGCAGATGCAGTTCAATGATGCTCAGGATCCTTCCTTACATGTGATGCCAATGGCCTGGTGTTCCACCAGATTGATTAAAAAAATAAATCCCAAATTTGATTATCCGAACCAATGTTGTCAAAATCATTATCGTATTGCAAATTGTAATAGGCGTTGAATCGTAATGAATTGCAAATCATATTGTAAATTGTAAGATTTTTTATGATTTTCTTAAAAATATAAATAAATCAGAAGAAAATTAAAAACTCCGCAATCATCCTTTTGCCATCAATATGCACCAAGTAATGCTATGTCATGATAGTGTTAAAGGATTCGTATCTTTCCTTTTTGTTGTTAATGCAGGGGCATTTTCACACCGGGCCCGAGTAGGGTGATTTGTGGGATGCAGGGGCACACTCGGGGTGGGCGGTCCCTATCCATGTGAGGCGGGTGGCTTATGTGAAACAAAACCAATGTGAAGTGGGGCCCGCGAGGGGGGTTCGGTTGAGGTACTAACCCATGGGATGTGGAGCCTAGGCTATAAGATAAAGTGATTGATTCGCCATGCTCTATCAGTTCAAGCTTTTAGAGCAAGTGGTTAGTTGTCCTACATCAAAATAAAATAATTTACCTTTTCTAAACAATTCTTCTTCATTTTTTAAAGGTAAAGGTTTTTTTTTTTTCCAAATGATTCTTAAAGCCCCCATCAATTCAAAAACATAAAATGAAAGCCAATTGAAACTTAAAATAAAAGAGAACAAGTATAATTTGAATCGTAAATCTGGTCTTGAATCATAAATTGTAGGATTCAAATAATAAAATAGTATGATTCATATGAAAAATTTTGACAACACTGATCCTAACTATTTGATTGTTGGCTATATCCGCCCCCCCTCCCCTTTTTGTTTTTTTTTTTTTTTTGGGGTGGATGATATGCCCATCATGGACAAGTGGGGCCATGGTTACTTGACATGGACCACTGATCTGATCTGAACCACCTTACATGGGGGATGATATGAAGCTCTTGCAGATGAGGAGCCCAAGCCATCCAAACTCTAGCCCTTTCCTTGGACTGTTGCTGTATTATTCTCTTATCTAGTTGAACCTTAGGGGCCCCTGATTCAATGATTAGGATACATCTGATCTAGTAGGATTTTAAGGATCAATGATTAGGATACATCTAATATAGTATGATTTTGAGGATCAACGATTAGGATACATCTGATCTAGTAGGATTTTGAGGAATCACCTAGCTGTGGTAGGGCCTGTTAAATCAATGGTTTGGATCACCAAACTGGGTCCCATTTATAAAAACTGATAGGGCCAGTTAGATCAACAGTCATATATTCGAACTCCCTCTTATGTGAATATGCACAGTATAATTCCTGGTAATTCTTTCCCAGTACCCAAACATGGTTTTTGGATTGGATTCCACAAAATTACATTCCCAGTACCCAAGCATGAGAAATCCCTCACATCCAGAGAACCCCTCGCACAAGGATACGCAACAAGAAAAAGATGGAAGGAAAATCAATTCCCAATAGGCACCCATAATCGCCACAGCTAAGCATCCCACATGTGCAAAAACTGCATAAGATCACAAAATATATGCCCTATTCCATAAATCAGGCTAGTTGACTTATCAGCTCAGTCACACATGTATATTGGATGCAGACTGTTGGTCAGCATTTTTCAACTGTCCATTTCTTTTGTACACTTGTCACATGTGGCCCACCTGATGAGTGTAGTGACCTACTTCTGGACAAGGGCAGATTCACTGTGGGGTCTGTGGTTGGCCTCATGAATGATCTGGATCTCACATGTGTATGATTTGGCATGTGTGGGGCATTTCTTGTTGACACTTTCAAATGGATGGTCTACAAGTAACACATTCCTTGAGAGAGAAATTACCTTGCCACAGATGGGACAGCTTTCACTTCTTTCCATCCACTCGTATATACAACCAAGGTGAAAATGATGAGAGCACCGAGTCATTATCTTGGGGTTTTCAGGTGTATATTCTGCAGAAAAAGACATGAAGAAAGATTCAATATTCGTATTCATACTCAGAGAAAGCTTCGTACTATTAACATTCATCTTTGATATATATAAAAAAATCTACCCAATAATATCTACAGTTAGCCAGCATTATCAGTTGGTACAAGTGGGCCCCATGCCATAGTTTCAAAACTCAGTGACTCAACTCAAAACTTGGCTGAGTCAACTCACCGCGCTGGGATTTCTAGTTGAGTCCGTAGGAAACTTGCTACTGAGCTCGACTCGGTCTTGACATGACAAGACTCGTCAAGTTGACCTGTTCACTCAGCCTACTTGATACAACTCAGTACAATTCAAGCTGAAACAGTCAGCCAAAGACACTTTTCTTGTCTGTTTGGCCCATTTTATATATTTTAACCTAATTTTTGTAATATTTATCACTGTTTTCCCTACTTTCATTGTACTACTGCATGTCGAGTTGAGTCAATGAAAACTTGGCCAGGTCTTTGAGTCAACTCAATACAACTAGACATCGGTTCGAATCGAGTTTTAGAGTTTTTGAACCATGCCCCATGCACTCACCATTATACAAATTGGAAGATCCTAGCCAATGAATCTTTTGATCTTTTTCTGGTTGAATTATGAACCCTCGCCATATTTTCTTTCTCAGCTGTTTATTTTCCATAAAGTTCAAGATTTATCCCATGTAAATGATTTTTGGTGCATGGACCACCACAATGGAGGCAAGAACATAAAAAGATTGAATCCACCAATGATAGACCCTACTTTCACCAACTGAAGTTGAGCACTGTCTACAGCCTTATCAAATGCACATACAAGCGATGAACAAAATAGTGAAATAGTATGACACAAAGCTGTTAATAGAATCACTGATCGGGTGCAGCTCCATCGTACTGAACCTCCATGACTGTATAATCACTGCTCAGGTGCAACTCTATGGTTCTGTATTCCATGCATTGATCTGATAACCCAGCCACAGATGGTGGACACCTCAAAATTTTCCTAGATTGGTAGATCCTAACCCTTTGATCAGTGACTTCAAAATAGATCACCATCACCATCATCAACATCTAAACCTTCCCAACTAATTGGTTCCACTCTATCAAGGGCCATAACTTCAGTTAGACCATAGGTCATCAAGTCTTTTCTTACTACCTCCATCCACGTCCATTTGGGCCTTCCTCTTGCCCTTTTAGAGCCTTCGACTTGTACCAATTCACTCCTAACCAGCACGGTTCTTGGTCTCCGTTGCACATGACCAAACCATCTAAGTCTACTTCCACTCATCCCATTACCTATTGTTGCTACTCCTAAGTTCCCTCAAATGCATTCATATCTAATTCTATCCTTTGTCATCTTGCCACTCATCCATCTCAACATCCTCATTTCAACTACACTCATCCTATGAACATGTTGTTCCTTAACTGCCCAACATTGTGAGCCATAAAACATGGCTTCAAAATAGATGGTTAAGAAAAAAATACAAAGAACAAAGCAATGGTCCAAATTCAATGGAAAATAGGCCAAAGATGAAAAGGCTATTAGAACCTTCCAATCTAGGAGATTAGTTTCCTTTATACATTCCTTAAGCCTACAAGGTCCATGGAGATGTTATTAATCACTTACCAAGACACTTGTTGAACCATGACATTTATTGGCTCATCTATGTTAGTTTGAGAGGGAGCGTTGGACGATCTGTATATATGCATGTATTACAATGTTGGTGTGATGGCAGAGAGTATATATGACATGTAGGTTAGGTACATATCAATATTATTTCTTGTAACTATATTACACCAAATTGAGGATTTGCGAAAGGGCCATGAATCGTGATTAAATGAGGAGCTCCTCATGTTCGTTTGTGTGTCATGGACCAAATTAATGTTAGACCACTGATCGGGGACGTCAAACTTGTATGAGAAAAATGGGCAGTTGGGGGAAAAAGTCGAATAGTCTAAATTCAGTGTCCATTTATGGCTTAATTGATGAGTGTACCACCCTGATTTTTGGTGCATGACATGTTTACAGCACCCACGACATGATGAATGGGCCTGGCTCAACACATGTGCTGTCTGCCAGAAACTCTAACGTTCCGCCTCCTCACATGAGGGGCTTCTGATTGAATCACAAGTCACGACCCAAAAAAAATAAAATAATAATAAATAAATAAAAAAATAATAATAATAAAAACAGTATTCGGAAAGCAAAGGAAAATTATCAAAAGAAGTACCTCAGACCCAACTGATGCAAGTATGTTGACAGTTGAGCTGACCAAGCACACTAGGATCATTTTTGAAGTAGGGGAAAAGGGATTAAAAATTTTCTTTTTGAGATTTTTCCCTAAAATTTCTCTAATTTTTACAAATTCAAGAATATTCACTGACCTTCTAAAAAAATCATGAATAGGCCATGATTTTTTTCAAGAAAAAACAGCCAAATTTTGTAACCATTATTAGAACTGCATATTCTCTCATAGTTAACACATAAGCATACAATACGAAAGTGTGAATCGTACCTTCAAGACATGTGGGGCAAACGTCTTCATCTTCTGAGGAAGACAGTATATATGCATCACCACTTGTCACTTTCGCTGATTGGTGCTTCATTGAAGATCCAGTCCATTTGTCTGCTACACCGAATGATCCTGAATAGCTGCTGCTTCTAAGTGGTTCTGTTTCCTCATTGAAATGACTGGAGGCCTTCTCATGCCTTGAGAGCCGTCCATCACGCTGTAGGCGAGAATATCTTGGATCGGCATCATAAGGCAAAGGCCTCATAGGAGCACGGTATGTGTCCAGTAGAGAGTTGTCAACTGAAGGTGCGGTTAGTCCAGTCGAAGCCAAAGGATTCGCTCCTTGAATGGATGAAGGGACTGCATGCATTTCCCCTCTTTGGAATAATGCAGTATACTTGAGAGCGAAAGAAGGGAGAAATCAGGAAGGTATTATGATTTGAAGGCCTCAAAGTCCGACAAGCTTGTCATTTAAATTCAGAAATCTTAGTTGCATTCTACCACAAATAAACTTTTATATCCAAAGAATTTTTTAAAAAAGAAATACTATGCTGTTAGATACTTATTCCAATGCGGACTTGTGGATAGAAGCAATCATCTAAAACAAATAAGAAAAATGCTATTATGAGATGTAGTTCATTGAAGTTCTATGAAGAGACAACTCCAACTAACACATGGATGGGCTGTAGGGCGAGAATCATACCAATTGCCTGATTGGAAAACTACAGCCATCAATTGTTGTCAGGTTTGTATAGTGAATGACAAACACTGCTCTTTTTTGTTTGAAGCCGCTTTTCCAGTGCATGGATTGGAATGTAACCAGTGTGATTGCCTGACATTTGCAGGCATGCCCATCCATGTGGTGGCCTCACATACCAATGTATCTACCATTATGTAAAAAACTAGTAAAAGCTCAACTGGACCCAGCCACTCAAACAGATTTCTTCAAAATGACACTGAAAACTGATTTGATCACAAATCAGTCAAGATTAAACTCAACTCGATTCGAAAAAACTCAGAAAAGAAAAAAGAAAAAAAGAAAACACTTGACTCAACAAAACTCGGAGAGAACCCATTGAAACTCGGCCAAAGCTGACACGACTCACCAAGACATGGCAATATTACATACTTATTATATTTTTAAGTAGCAAAGGTTATAAGAGAAGCTCAGAGAAAACTCGAAAAAAGTCATCCAAGTTACTTGAATTGACTCAATGGACCCTCAAGTTGAGTCAGATTTTTAAGTTTTAAAACTATGCTATCTACTGTTTTGAGACTTGTACAGAAGGTGTTCTGTAACCATTACGATACGGCTGTAAATACATATAGGTAACAGCCGTGACTGTTATGTGATACAGGGGTGAAATGAGACAGTTGGTTTTTTGGAACCGTATTAGCTGTTATAGGGGCCATAATAGCTGTTACGGGGCATAATGAGTGTTACCATTGTAACGGTTTAAAAATGACCACACTTTAAAAAAAAAAAAAAAAAAAAAAAATGTAAATCCATTTTTTCCTCATTTTTTTTTTTCACTTTTCTCATTCCAAAAACGTCCCAAAAGCATTCTAATCAGATTTTGACCACTTATACTATAGTTTTTAGGATTAGAGTGAAGTGATTTGGGTGAATAGAATCTCCAAGCACCCCCCCCCCCTTTTTAATCGAAAAAAGTTGTATATATGCATTTTTTTTTTCTTCCAATTTCTAATGTCAATGCTTGATTGTGATGTGTAAACATTAGAGACACATAACCACGTTCCTAAATTCACCATACAACCCAATACAACACTTTCACCAAAGAGTGGACTGTTACACTATCATAAAGTTAGATGTTTTTGAGAGGGCAAAGTTAGATGTATGTTCTTAGGTCAATTGTTCTAATGCTTTTGACTAACTGTTTGGTTTGTGAAGGTTGGCTTGTACGTCCTTTTGGTGCTTTTTAATACAAGTCTCTCTCTCTCTCTCTCTCTCTCTCTCTCTCTCTCTCTCTCTCTCTCTCTCTCTCTCTCTCTCTTCTTTTTTCTTTTTTAACCTTAAAAAAATGAATGGAAATTAGGCAACTATAATGAATTCCCAACGAATTTTGACATATTTCTTTTCAGAGTGTGTGGTATGTAAATTACTAGTCTAGTACAGGAAACTGTTGGAAACATCCAACTGTCAATATTTGGGTTTCATTTTCAATCGTGTGGCATCCATCTAGAAGGGAGTTTCAATTATCTAAAATGTACATACAGATGCTATCTCCTTTAATTCAATTTCCTTTCTTGTTGCTACATTACCAGTCCACCCCTCCCACAGCATTCCATACTGGACACAAGGTTTAAAAATCAGTTTTGGAGCATCAGACTGTTCACCGCGGATCTGGGATTGTATTGCCCTGTATCACTCTGTTTTGGACCGGTATCGTCCATGGCTGATACTGTTTTGTATCAGGCGATACATATCTGTTTTGGATTATACTTAAAACCTTGGCTGGATGGTTACACTTGGAAAAGAGATGGATAGGTTCATGGCTTATACTGTTTCGTATCAGTCGATACATACCTGTTTTGGATTATGCTTAAAACCTTGGCTGGATAGTTACACTAGGACAAGAGATGGATAGGTTCATTTGTGGCATGTAGCTCAATTAGACAAGCAATTAAATCATGGTTTGGGAGTATGGCACACTCCTGATTAAAACCTGAGTAGTAATAGATAAAACCAATTGAAAACTGACCAAAATTGGTTGAAACTGAGTAGCAATGACCAAGAAAGACACTAAGTTGGGACGAGTCGAATTGGTTTCAGCAAGTTTTGATCAGGGGTGCAACTCAGGCAAGATGGGTCAGGTTGAGGGTCAACCTGAACCCAATCCAACCTCAAGAGGACCCAACCTACAACCTGAATTGACGTGACCTCAAGAGCACCCAACCAGACTTCCAACCTAGCACCCAACGCGAATGCCTCAGTACTCCACCCAATCCCACCCGACCCGACATAAATACATGTGATTATTCCCAAGCCAACCTAATCCAACCTGAATTTTCCCAACCCAAACCCATTTCAAACCAGGTTGTTGAATTCCAGTGAGCCCAACCTGAGGGCCTTGACCAACCTGACCCAACATGACCCAAACTCAGGTTGGGTCAATCAGGTTCAGGTTGAACCGAACCCATGTTGCAGCCCTAATTTTAATTCCCTAATTGGAATAATCGGACGGCATGTTGTTTCGCAACCACGAGGCCACGGGTTACATCCAGGCTAACCTAGCATACAAAAAGATGGTAGATGACGTGTAGCTTTCACAGAAGAAGTGACTTTGTATCCTCTCAACTGTGTAAGTTGATAAATGATTCACGGGGCCAAATCCGAACACTCCGCAGCATTATGCAGCGCAAAGTTAATAATGAAGTAAGCTATCAGGATGATACAAATGTCATGAAATAACCAATGAATTCTAGCAAGATGAATTTCTAGAGTCATCCTCAACGTACAATTAACAACCGTCCCATGATCATCTCATCTATACTTCTAGTGTTGATGCGTGAATAGTACTGCATGTAAATGTCACACGCAATTGGTTGTACGATACAACTCTTCATGTGGGGCCCAATACGTAGCAATCCATTCATAAGGTAGGCTACATTGTGGATATGAGATCACCCAATAATCCCTACCCCTACATTATCTTAATTGTCCGATTGGTCTTCCATTAAATGTGGACGGTTGGCTGTGATTATCCCTTTTCATTGGACAGATAAGCTCACCTGATGAGGAAGATAATTGGGCCTGCTCAATCCTCTAAAAGTGTCTCCCAGATCAGCAGCTAAGGTTATTGAAATGCAGACCCAAACTCTACCACTGCTTGGTCAAACAAAAAAAAAGCAGTTTCTTTCATAATCGCTAATACACAACTCATATGAAAGCCGGAAGTAACAAATCCTTCATGACAATACAACCATCATCTTCAAGTTCCAGAAGCAGGTTCAAAATATCAAAATGTATCAGCAATATATTACAACAAATTCATGAAGAGATGCGAAAAAAAAAAGTTTTGTATCTTCAAGATTTCCATTTTAAAAAAAGCATTGGTTTCAATGGTTTGCATCATCGATTTCTTTAATGAAATTCAACAACACACGGAGGTCGATAGTATTGGAAGGTATCATGTTTGCATTCTTCAACAAAATCATATTGCATTGAGAGATAAGATTCATTCAAATGGTATTTTCACCTTGGTTCAGAAAGCTCCTTTTCCTTTCTGTTTTTCATTGGCAAGACCAAATCATGGATGCTCAATCAATCAATTCACTTAAATGATGCTCTAGAGGGTAGAAACAAATGTCACTAAAAACCAAGATTTTGAACCATACCACATTTAAGAACTGCTGAACAAAGCAGCTGATGCATATACAGTGTCCGTAAATGTCACTATTTGGACAGATATCCTCCACTTGCAAACAGGAACACACCGCACCCATGATAATGCTGCCTTCTTAGTTCTTTCTTGTTCGGACTCAGCAGTCAACAATAACTTCCCAAAATCATGAATGAAAACCCAACATATCAGGCATTCCCATGAAGAAAATTCTTTCTTCCAGAAATAAGAAATCCATATGAGAGAGGACACTATGCTCGCAGAAATTATGGTTTTCCCACGAGCAAGAATCCTCTCTCTTCAAACCACAAGGCCGAACAGAAGCGTGCCAAGAATCTGATAATTGTACTTCAGTTATTCTATACAATAAGAATCACTTCACCACGGCCTGTCAAAAAAGAGTTCCCAAAAGTAAATTTAATATTAAATGAATGGATATCTCTCAACATGATCTCTATAACAATGCCATTGAGCTACTTGAAGAAAGAACAATTTAGTTATATCAGGATAATATTAGGGTCTGTCAATGAGTCAGGTTCAGGTTCAGGTTCAGGTTCAGGTTCAAGTCCGCGTCCCTTCAAGTCTGGGTCTGGTTCTTGAATACCCAGACCTGGATCTGATTAGGTTTGGGTACCCATTAGGTCTTTGGATCTAAGTTTCAAGTTGGGTACAGTAAAAGTAAGAAAATTTACATGGTTGGGCCCACCCGATGAATGGATTAGATTGCAACAAAATCTGATTGGGTTCGTCGAGCAAGCGTGTGCAATCTAATCCATTCATCAGGTGGGGTGGGCCCAACCATGTACATGCACCCTAACTGAACCCAACTCAAAATCTAGATCCAAAATCATCAATGAAACCCCAACATAACTTTGGGGCCATAGGGTACCCGTGGGTCCAGGTGCCCATTGACAAACCTTGGTAATAAAATTTAAAATGTGTTTGGAAACACAACTTATTGCAATATTAAGCAGACAATATTGCACTATTTCAATTTTCTTTATAGCTAATATTAAAATGATTTTTCTTAGCTAATATTAAAATGACTAAAGCTGCATTTGGATGCACAACAGAATTGAATTGCAATGATAAGTTCAAGAAACAAACAGATTGTAACAACCAACAACATGTCATAGTTTTCACATCCAGGGCTAGACTCCAAATTGCAATTACATGACTTTTAATCCAAGTTAAATTCGAAAGGAATTTAATTACTGCAATTCGAGGGATAACAACTACAATCTGTTCAATAAACAAACAGATTGTAACAACCAGCAATATGCCATAGTTTTCACATCCCAGGCTAGGCTCCAAATTGCAATTACATGACTTTCAATCCAAGTCAAATTCAAGAGGAATTTAGTAACTAAAATTTGAGGGATAACAACTACAGTTTGATCAACTACTCCTGATTGAATTAAACTTTGGCAATTCAATACAATTCCGTTGTGCATCCAAACAGGCCTAAGAATTTTGGATGAACCACTGTTGCTAGAAATTGCAATATTTGGGGAAAGGGAAGAACGCTGCGATATTCCGCCCAACGCCGGAACCCATCTTTACAGGAAATTGTAATATGCAATGTATATTGTTCGCATAAAAAGGTCAAAAATAATAATTATAAATATACATATGATGATTATTATGATCGGTGAGAGCTTCCAAAAACATTGAAATTTAGCCCAAAAAATTATAAAAAGTAGGGAAAAAGAAAACCCAGATAAAAAATAATATATTACCTACATATAATCTTTCTCTTAAAATGGAAAACATCTACCAACAAAGAACAAACACTACCCATTCACAAAATAAAAATTAACAAAAAATAATAATAAAACCAAACAAAAAAGCTTTAAAAAAAAAACCCAATTAAAAAAACGGGGAAAAATCCAATTCGATTTTGCTTGGTTAAAAAAAAAAAAAAACAATTGAAAAAGAAAAAACCCAGATGAAAAAGTCCCAGAAAAAAAAAAAAACAACCAATTCATTTTTCTTGGTTTTCTTCAAAAAGAAAAAAAAAAAAAAAAAAACCAAAAACCCAATTGGAAAAGAATATACCCAAATAAGAAAAGTTCCAGAAATGAAAAACTCAATTCGATTTTGCTTCGTTTTCTTCAGTTTCATGATCATGAGCAGCCATGCAAATATATGAATATTCTAGGAAGAAAAAAAGACCAAAAATCCAAAAATTAAAAAGAAAAGGAAATGAAAATAACGTACCCGTGGAGAGAGATGGAAAATTTCCTGAATAAATTCTCGAATTGGAGTAGATGGAGTTGGATTTTGTTATTTCACGGGCATCTGAGTGTCTTTTCGCCGAGAATAGAATTTGATGTCTACTCGCGAGAGTAGCCATTCAGATTCGACTCCAACAGCACGTGCCAACGTCGTACGTGTGCTAGATCTGCGACGTTCATCTAGGTGGTACCCACATTCTGTTTCGTTGGGTAAAACATCATGAGGCACGGTGATCAAATTGGTCACTTGTGCATCACATGATGGACGGTTAAGAATAGACTGGCCAATCTTCCACACACAACATGATGTAAGAAGGTGTGGCCCGTGACCAGACGACCTTGATTTCTAGATGAGCATGCATGCACTGTGGGCCCATCTCTCAACGGATTGGATCTCTGGAGCATGTGAGAGGACTTGTTTTCGGATGTCTACTCTCGCGAGTATCGATAATGAGGTTCGCGCGGAATTAAAGCGACATGGTGGGTGGAGAATGGGAGAGGTTTGGTAGCTCCACGTGGACGTGACTTGCCTGTGCCCCGGCCACGTGAAGCTCTTGTGCTCGGAAGCTATGTGGGACCCACAGAGATGCCCGTAACAAATCCAATCCGTCCATAAGTTTTAATATACCACGTTAGGACAAGAGACCAAAAATCAGAAGATCTAAAGCTCGAGTGCTCCATGCTACAAGAAAAGGTTAAAACAGAAACGTCCACCGTTGAAGCCTTCCTGGAGCCTACTATGAAGTTTATATGCCATCCAAACCGTTCATAGGGATAATACCAGTCAGATAGACCATAGATATAAATATCATTCTGATACAAAACCTCTGTGGCACCACAAAATTTCAAATGGTAGATAGGCATTCAATCCCGCTGTTTCATGTTGCGTGGCCCACCTGAGTTTTAGATCTACCTTATTTTTATATTTCTAACCTAATGTGATCTTGAAAAACTGATGGACGGAGTGGATTTGTTGCGGGAACTTCCTGTGGCCGGTGGGACAGGCAAGTAGCGTCCGCTCCACATACACCACTGCTCGCCACATGCGTGCCACTATGGAATGAATCTGGGCGATCTGATCCGTTCATAGTGCGAACCTCACATGGAGATGAGATGGAATTAATATCAGATACGTTGAATGCAAGCCATTGGAAAGTTATTTTGGGTGGTACATGGTTTTCAAACTGACCAGCATAGACTCAATTGCGTACACAGTAAACTCCGTGGGGCCCACCTTCATGTATGTGTCTTATCTACACCGTCCATCCGTTTTAAAATCTCATTTTAGCTCTTGATTCCAAAATTTAAGCATATCCAACGTACAATTGAACCACACCACAGAAAACATGGGAGATAATAACATCCACTGTTGAAACCTCCCTAAGGCCTACACTGATGTTTATTTCTCATCCGATATGTTCAGGTCACATAGACATTGATGAATGAAAAACACATATATCAACTTCATTCAAAATTTCCGTGGCCCCAAGAAATTTTCAAATGCAGTTATTTAATTCTCCCTATTTCCTATAGTGTGGTCCACTTGAGATTGGGATATGCTTCAATTTTAGGCTCATGTCTTAAAATGAACTAAGAAAATATATGGAAGATGTGGGCCTCATTGAGTTTACTCCGAATGTTAGTCACAGGCAATTCACTCTCAGACACAGCTAGCCTGTGGGGCCACTATGAAGTTTGCCAGAAATCTATCCCATCTTTTCATGGTTCACGTCAGAAGAAGGGATCTAAAGCCAGGCGGATCCAAAACTGAAGTGAGGCACAAAAAGAAATTAGCCGGGGATTAAACGTCCACAGTTGATTCTTGGCCCACAGGTGTTCTATATAAGGCTAAAATTTTGTGTTTTCAGTTCATCCCAAGCAGAAATTATCTCATGAGTAGTTTGGATGGCACATAAACATTAAGGTGGGCCTCGAAAGGCTTCAATAGCAGGCATTTTCCTCTCCACTTTTTCCACTCACCTGACCATTTTGAGTTTTGAATCCATATATTTGGGCACATATCCTAACATGATCTGAAAAAATGAATGGACCGGATGGATTTCTCATAAACATAATGATGGCCGTACCTAGCTTTCGATCTTAGAACTTCCTCAGGGTTGGGTGTAGTAATCAATTGATATTCATGAAAGCCGATGGCCTGTGACTGAATCACATGGGATATCCTTAGGTGACCGTATATGGCAAGATTTGATTCGAGCGACACTTTAATGGTCAATAATCATGGTTTCGTATGGTATGGTCCGCTTGAAATTTGTATTTATTTCATTTTTGGGACTATGACTAGCCAGGAATAATCCAGCAAGATAATGAAGGTGTGGATATACAATGCATACATAGAGGTGGGTCCTATCATCAAAGTCTCATTCATATTGATGATTTGAGTTACTTTCGAGTTGCACTCATTTGATTGAATTATGTGCCACTGTAAAAAAAATAAAAAATAAAAATATAGTCAAATATAACTAAACAACATTCAAATATATTTTAGATAGGTCATTTTAATAATGGTGTATGGCCCAATCAAATCCAGCCACATTGAGTCACCGAAGATATCCCAATGACCAGTAGGCAATTCAGCAGCTTCTATCATGAAGGGCCTGGTCCTCATCTACATGTATGGGAGGGCCTGGTCTATATGAAAATGATAAACGCTGCAAAAGAACTTTCCACCGGACAACTTGTTATAATAGCTAGCACATGTTCTGACTTTAATCATTGGCTTAGATTATTTTCAATAATAAAAACTATTTATACTATCGAAGTCACGGGAGATGTCTTAAAAACATATCTGATTAAAATATATAAATCTTTTGATTATTTAATTTTTTAGGAAGCCATCCATATTCAAATGATGAGAGCCAAATGATTAAATGACTAGTGGTGGAATTTAATATAAGAATCTTTGTTTTTTTATGAACTTAAATTTGAATTGAGGTCCATTGTGTAAGCAATTTGGATCTTAAGGTCGATCTCTATTGTTCATCCAAGAATAAAATATGACCGAATTATCCAGGGTCAACATGCTTATTAGTTAGTATCATTGCCTTTGACTTTTGGGCTCGTGCCTTTAATTTATTTTAGAACTCGTTGGAAAGTGGAGAAATTCAACCTCTCATTAAAAGAGAAGAAATTCAAATTAAGTGTACATGATCTAACTAACAAATTCTAATTATTAATTATAAATATTGAAATATAAATTACAGATTTGCAATCTAATAATCTCCTTCAAGTTGGAAAGTGAGAATTGAGAATGCTTAAGTTGAAGCTCAACCGGTAAAAAGATTCCTTGCCAAATGGTTTGGTGATGAGGTTGGCAAGTTGAACTCTAGATGGAACGTAAGAGGGATGACTTAAACTAGACTGGATCAATTCACAAATGAGGTGACAATTAATTTTGATGTGTTTGGCTCATTCATGAAAGATAGGGTTTGCGGTAATGTGAAGGGTTGTCAGATCGTCATAGAACAATAGTGCCAACTGAATATTATGAACATGAAGATCATGAAAGAGATAAATAAGTGATGTAGAGCAAGCCGTAGACCTATTCTTGACATAGTTGGACTGAAAGAAGCCCGAATGAAAACAGAGGTAGTTCGTTAGATCCACGCCCAGTCCCTCGTCAGGTGTGATGTAATTGGCTACAGGTGCATTCAGTTCGAAGAAATTCATTATAGATAGGGAGAAACTATTGTTTGAAGTGTGAACTGTAAATTAGCTAATAAAGGTTGATAGGTTGTGTGTCCCATAATGATTTCTGTATTAAAAACTATGGCTAATTTACGGTTCACACTTCAAATGACAAATTTTCCCTAATCCGAAATGAATTTCTTTGAACCGGAAGCACCTGAAGTCTAACTATGTCATGCCCTACGTAGGACTTGGTCTAGATTTGGCAGAATATGCATACTTCCTTTCAAGCTTCTTTTAGTCCAGCTATGCCAAGAATAGGTGTGTGGCGGCTCCACATCAAAAAGCCAAGTTAGTTCACAACTGGTAGCTAGTAGCCATGGAGCAATATTCTTCAATGATGGAGGAAAAAGATGCTGGGGACCTTGCACAAAACCTTAGGATCTAGCCTCCCGAAATAAATCAGAATTATGGGATAATAAAGCAATGAAATAAATCAAAGCATAAACCACACCACATAAGAAGTTTTTACATGGAAAACCCTCAAAGAGGTAAAAACCACAGGACCTTGTCCAGATCAACAATCCACTATAAAGTAGAACGTTATAACCTTCTTCACACATGCAGGAGTGGATAAACAGTAAGAGTAAAAGAAAAACAAAGAGATCTAACTGATTACGAGGATGTAGAAACGCTGAGATATCAAGTGTACAATAGATCACCTTTAAGAGCAGAACCTCCCTTTCACAAGTTTCCTCTCTCTCTCTTTCTCTCACTCTCTCACACACCTTTGATAGCCCTAAACCCTTTAGCAAGCCCTTGTAAAGCTTTAAGAAATCCTCTTTTATTGCTTAGAAAAGCCCTAGGCATCTCTATTTATAGTTTTAAGAAACTCCCTTATGCACCTTGTCACGAAAGGCCTCAGATTTTCGCAATCCGCACAAGTCCGGACTCAAATTTACGTAAGCTCGACTGGTTGAGTTGAGTCTTCGATCAGTCAAGCGGCCCACTTGACTAGTCGAGCACCTCCCTCGACTGGTCAAGCACCTCGGAAAAAATAATCAGATGGTCGCTAGACTTTAAGTCGAGCCTCACTCGACCGGTCGAGTCCTGGGAGGAAATCTCATCAAAACTCTCCCTTTTTGACCCAGGAGGGATTCACCTTCTTTAAGCCAGCTAGGTTTCTACAAACCTCTCCCTTGAGTAAAGCCTTGGTCATCATGTCTGACCCATTATCGTCCGTATAGACCTTCTCAAGTTGTAACACCTTCTGTTCCAAAGTATCCCTGATCCAGTGATACCGAATTTCTATGTCCTTCGACTTGGAATGCTGACTTAAATTCTTACTTAAGTGTATAGCACTTTGACTATTACAATAGACCACGTGCTCCTCTTGCTTCAGGCTAAGTTTTTGTAGGAACCTTTTCATCCAAAGCATCTCTTTGCATGCTTCTGTGACTGCAATGTACTCGTCCTTTGTCGTCGACAATGCTACAACCTTTTGTAGCTTGCTCTGCTAAGAGATTGCTCCACCTGCAAACGTGAACATGAACCCCGATGTAGACTTCCTGAAGTCTATGTCGCCTGCCATATCTGCATCTGTGTAGCCTTCTAACACAGATTTTCCATCACCATAGCATAGGCTCAACCTAGATGAGCCTCTTAGATACTGCAGTATCCACTTCACCGTTGCCCAATTCTCATTGCTATGATTGGCAAGATACCAAATGACAATAACTGCATATGATATGTCTGGACATGTACACACCATAACATACATCAAACTTCCTACAGCTGACTCGTAGGGTATCTTCTGCATCTCTTCCACCTCTGCCTTTGTCTTGGGACATTGCCTATCGCTCAATTTGAAGTGACTATCTAGTGGAGTATTGACCTACTTCGCTGCATTCATATTGAACCGCTCTAGGACTTTCTCAATATACCGCTCTTGTGACAGCTAAAGCTTCCTGCTGCTTTTGTCATGAGTTGTCTCCATTTTTAGGATCTGTTTAACCAGACCCAAGTCTTTCATCGCAAACAACTTGTCCAACTCCTGTTTCAGCCTGTCGATCTTCTTGATCTCTTTTCCCATGATGAGCATGCCATTAACGCATAAGAGTAGAACTAAGAAATCACCATTTGAGAACTTGTGCATAAACACACAGTGGTCCAACTCTATTCTTTCATACCCATACTTCAACATAAATAAGTTAAACTTCTTGTACCATTGTCATGGAGATTATTTCAACCCATACAAGCTCTTCCTCAACCTACACACCATATGTTCTTTACCTTTGACTTTGAACCCCTGGTTGGTATATGTAGATCTCTTCTTCCAAGTCACCATGGAGGAAGGCAGTTTTAACATCTAACTGCTTTATTTCCAGATCTATGCTAGTCGCCGACCCAAGCAACACCCGTATGGATGTCATCTTCAACACCGGTGAAAATATCTCCTCGAAGTCTATGCCTTTTTTCTAACCAAACCCATTCACCATAAGTCTAGTCTTAAACATCGTTTCTGAATTCTTCTGCTCAACTTTCTTTCTGAATACCCACTTGTTGCTCAAAGCTTTGTTGCCCTTAGGTAATTTCACCATATGCTAGTCGGCCAAGACTTCAACCACTTGTATAACTTTCAACCACTCCTCCTTATACACATCTCCTCTTGCATAGCTTTCAACCACTCCTCCTTATGCTCGTCGGCTAAGGCTTCAAAATAATCTTTTGGCTCTCCCCCATCAATTAGCATAATGTACTCATGCGACGAGTACTTCTTGGACATTTGTTTGTCCCTAGATGAGCTCCTCACCTGTGGCTCAACAGGTGGATCAAGTGGGGGATGCTCCCTTGGTCCATCTTCTGTAGGAACTCCCTCATCCTCTGTACCTTGCTGCACTCCCCCGTTATCAGGCACCATAGGAGGAATAACCGGATCCATGTCTTCTAGCTTACCTGAACTAGGGTGGTTCTTCTCTGGCTTACCAATGTCTTGTATACACTGATCTTCAAAGAAAACCACATCCTGACGAGCTTCTTCGTAGTCAGATCCCACAATCCATAACTGAACTTTTCATCACTGTACCCCAAGAACACACTACCTAATCTTTATATCGAGCTTGGACCTCTTGTCCTTTGGTACATGAACAGATGCCCTGTATCCAAACACCTTGAGATGACTATACGATGGATCCTGTTCAGTCCACACCTTCTCAGGTACTTCTTCATTCAATGGCGCTGATGGAGACCTGTTTATCAGATACACTGCCGTGTGCATTACTTCTCCCCAGAACGTCATGGGAAATTTTACATGGGATAACATGCATCTGATTCTCTCAACAATGGTGCGATTCATTCGCTCAGCTACACCATTATGCTGGGGGGTCTTGGAAATCGTCTGTTCATGCCATATACCTAGGGACTTACAATACTTATAGAAGTCACCGATGTATTCACCACCATTGTCAGTGCAGATGCACTTCAATAATCTACTTCTCTCTCTATCGACCATAGCATGAAACAATTTAAACACACCAAAGACCTTGTCCTTGGATTTTAAAGCATAAATCCAAACCCTCTTAGATGCATCATCTATAAAAGTAACAAAATATAATGCCCCACCTAAGGTTTTTGTCCTCATACGACTACAAACATCAGAATAAACCAAATCTAATGCATGCATTTTATTAACATGAGAAGTAGATTTAATAAATGAAACTCTATATTATTTTCCTGATAAACAATTAAGATAACTTTTGAGAGATATACCTGTCACGTCTAGAAGGAGCCGCTTCCTCGCTATTGCCTGAAGCCTTTTTCACTCATGAGGCCTATACGCTTGTGTCACATGTCAATAGCTGAATCTTCCGCTATGTTCAACCCACCTTTACACACACTGACACTTGCCTTGTAAAGGGTGCAACACTTCTTTCCTCTGGTTACGATCAACGAATCTTTGATGAGCTTCCAATACCCACCAGCAAACCAGCTTTCATAGCCATCATCATCCAACCTTCTTGTCGACATCAAGTTGAGGTGAAGGTCTGGGATATGCCTCACATCCTTGAGAACCAATGTGCAGCCCACATCGGTCTTCACACAAATATCACTGATCCCTATGATCTTCGATATGCCAGAATTCTCCATCTTCACGGTCCCATAGTTACTTGATTTATAGCTTGTGAAGAAATCCTTACATGGAATCGCATGAAACGAGGCTCCCGAGTGTATCACCCAGTCGGTGTCCTGACTCGTAGCTATTAGACATATATCATGGTCTGCTAAAAGAATAACTACAACGTCGCCATCTGAAGCGACCACAGTGGAGTTTAATTCATCTTCCTTCTTTTTTTTTTTCATTTCTTGTCGTTCTTATTCTTACGACATTCATGCTTATATTGACCCTTCTTGCCACAATTCCAGCATTCAACATCCTTCCTGGTACTCGACTTGCCTCTTAATTTATCTTGGACCCTCCCGCCCTTCTTGTTCTTTTCTCTTTCCAGTTCCTTTTTACAAGGGCATATTGTTGAGTAAACCCCTAAGACTTCCTTCTTGTCTCCTCATTATAGAGATAAATGGTTACCTGTTCCATGAATATCTTTTCATTTGGGGTGGAGTTACTTAGAGACACCACCAATGTCTCCCAACTATCAGGCAATGAATTAAGAAATAGTAAAACATGTAATTTATCATCCAGGACCATCTTCATAGTGGAGAGTTGGTTCACTATATTGCTGACCTCATTCATATGCTCGGCCACAGGACCACCTTCTTTGAACTTGAGATTCACAAGTCATCTTATGAGGAAGATTTTATTACTGGCTGTCTTCCTCTCATACAGCCCTTCCAATTTCAGCTATAGGCTAGCAGCTGAGGTCTCTGTAGACACATGGTGGAACACAAAATCATCTAGCTATTGTCCAATAAACCCCACCGCCTTCTGGTCCATCCTCTTCCAATCATCATCAGATATATCCTTAGATTTTGTTGATATGCCTAAAATTGGAGAATATAAGTCCTTACAATAAAGCAATTCTTCCATCTTAGCCTTCCATATGGTCTAGTTAGAACCATTGAGGCTGATCATCCTTGATGAGCCACCTTTCATAATTCAAAACTGATCCTACCCGTTCAATGAACTTAGCTTTGATACCACTTTGTTGGGGGCCTTGCACAAAACCTTAAGATCTAGCCTCTCGAAATAAACTAAAATTATGAGATAATAAAGCAATAGAATAAATCAAAGCACAAACCACACCACACAAGAGGTTTTTACGTGAAAAACCTTAAAACAGGTAAAAACCACGGGACCTTGTCCAGTTCAACAATCCACTATGAAGTAGAACGTTATAACCTTATTCACTCACGCAGGAGTGGATAAACTGTAAGAGAATAAAAGAAAAACGGAGAGATCTAACTGATTACAAGGATGTAGAAGTGCTGAGATATCAAGTGCACAATAGATCACCTCTACGAGCAGAACCTCCCTTCTACAAGCTTCCTCTCTCTCTCTCATACACACACACACACACCCACCTTTGATAGCCCTAAAACCTTTAACAAACCCTTGTAAAGCTTTAAGAAACCATCTTACATTGCCTAGAAAAGCCCTAAGCACCCCTATTTATAGTTTTAGAAAACTCTCTTCTTCACCTTATTGCGAAAGTCTCAGATTTTCGCAGTTCGCACAAGATCCGGACTCAAATCTATGTAAGCTCTACTGGTCAAGCCGAGTCCTCGACTAGTCGAGCGACCCACTCGACCGGTCGAGCACTACGGAGAAAATAATCAGATGGTCGTTAGACTTTGAGTCGAGCCCCACTCGACCGGTTAAGCGCCGCCCATGACCGGTCGAGCGAGGCTCACGACCAATCGAGTCCTGGGAGGAAATCCCATCACAAGAAATGGTGGTTTACTTCATCATTTTCCACGATAAATGGGAATTACTGAGTGAGGTGCAATAACCTGGAAGGGATTGGTGTGTCATGGAACAACTAGCCAAATTAAAATACAATAATCTTTAAGAATAAAGAGGGTTGGAAGATGACATGAGTAAACCTTCACCTAAAGATCCTTTCAAAAAGTGAAGAACATAAAGAGATGCATCCTAATGTGACTGTTATGGTTTTCTCATGAATTAACTGAAGATTTGTATAGATCGACAATATCCAACCAAGTGATGATGAGATAAATCAGATGGCTAACTAATCGACGATATGGAGTGGGATTGCTAAGAAGACTTCATTAGCACTTGTCAATTTGAAATTCTTATCCATAGGTAAATCAACAGGACATGCATTAAGTAAATCGACAAGAGATAAGATGTCAATGGTGTATTTTCATTGGCTGAGGTAAAAACTTTGACACGAGTGAGTGATTTTAATACCTAAAAAGAATTTAGTGGTCCAAGTCTTCAAGACAATGATTGCCATGTTATTGTTGCCAATGATAGCTAGATCATCAACATAAACCAATATTGTAACAAAATCAGAACTATGATGTCG
Organism: Magnolia kwangsiensis; assembly: GCA_037074715.1. Classification (NCBI taxonomy): domain Eukaryota; kingdom Viridiplantae; phylum Streptophyta; class Magnoliopsida; order Magnoliales; family Magnoliaceae; genus Magnolia; species Magnolia kwangsiensis. Next base: position 10,940,089 of record CM073580.1, on the reverse strand, counting down.
AGTGAAGAGGGAGTAATTGGCTTTGGATCGAACATATCATGTATAAAGTAAAGCTGCAACAAGAAGCTTGTTTTAGACAATAAAGTGACTTGTGGAGGTGATAAATACAACTCTCCCTGGCGAGAAAAGCTTGGAGGAAAGGACATGTAATCTTCCTCATCCAAGTCACCATATAAGAAAGTCTTACTAACATCCAACTAGTAGAGAGGCCATCACCTGATGGCGACGACACAATGAAACAATGGATAGTAACCATCTTTACAACAGGGAGAAATGTCTCATGATAATCAATGCATTCTTTCTGAGTGTAACATTTTGCAATGAGATGTGCTTTATATCTTTCAAGAGTATTATGAGAATGAAATTTGAGTTTGTAAACCCATTTTATAACCAATGGTGTGTTTTCTCAGTAGTAACGAGGTCAGTGTCCAAGTGTTTTTTAGCTCAAGGGCCTTGATTTCAATAGCCATAGTGTCACACTAATGAGGATCCTTCATAGCCTAGGAAAAAATTATAAGTTTTACAAGGGAGGAAATGTTGACAAGAAATGATTTATGGGAAGAAGAAAATTTATCATAAGATAGGAAATTAGCTAAAAGGAAAGAGGTTGCCTGAGAGAGTGGCATTGATGGAGAGGGCATGTTCTAAGCAAGGGACATGATGATATTGGAGTAGTAGAAATCATGTAGCCAAACGGGAGGGCATTTTTATCAAGTGGAGCGGCGTAGGTTGGAAGAGATAGATGTGATCCGTAGGATTGTTGTGACGATCCTTGACTTTGTGGGTACTGTAAATGAGGTGGTCAAGGCAGTTACGATTGAGTAAGATGACTCATGAGACCACAATTAATATGGCAGACTCCTAGAATAGTGATGAAGGGTATGCGGTAGGTGGTTTGATCATCGGTGTTGACATTGTCCTCTATATTTTACTTGCATTGTGCTATGTAGGTAGTGCAAATGACATTGTCCTAACACCATTCTCCAGGTCCTTCCTTAGCTCACGGTTCTTCCAGAATTCCTTGATATCATTTTCTAATGCCAAAGCATGCTTCAACACTTCTGCATAGGTCTTCAGTAAGAAAGGGGCTAATCGAATACAGATGGAGGCTTTTAGACCTAGCTCAAACTTCTAGGCTTTATGGGTCTCGTCAGACACCAGGAAAGTTGCAAATCTTGACAATTCCATGAATTTAACATTGTATTGGCACACGGTCATGTCGCCTTGCTCCAAACTCACAAAGTCTTCAATCATGTACGTAACTTGGAGAGTACTTTTCATCAAACTTATTGTAGAATGCGGCCCAGGTCCATACTTCATTCTTGGATTCTCCTTAGTGACTGAATCCCTCCAATGATCTGCTTCTCCTTGGAGCATATAGACTACCAATTTTGCCTTTTGGTATTTGTCGCACTTCATGATAGTAAAGATCTTTTTAATCCGCTTCTTCTATTCATTAACTTCATTCAAATCAAGCCCGCCCTTGAATACAGGCAGACTGTCTCCTAATTTTCTCAAGTAATTTTCCCATCCTATCTTGGGTTGTAGGCATGGGTCGGGCCTGGCCTTGAGTCTGATTTTGGAGTATCTAGATACTCATGAGAACCGTGAGATTTCCAATTGCCTTAAGAATTCTATTAATAGTTATTCTTAGCTCGGTAACATTGGGACCATGTGTTCCTAATGAGGTTCTATCATTCATAATTTATTCCAACATGACGTATGATTAATAAAATAGAGAGCCTAAGGACGTGAAAAATTCAAGATTGTGTTATAAGAGATAATCGAATCTTATTTCATCATAAAAGGGAACTCAATACTAGGTTTAGGTTCTTAGTTCATTAATTGCTCTGGGTCCTCGGTGTAATCCTAAACCTAGGCTTTGATACCAACTTTTCACGCCTTGAAATCCCCATACTCGAGTAGGGTTACTCAAGACCCAAATCCTAAGGTTGTGATTTTTTTATTTATTTTTATTTTTTATAAATTTAATATCAGTCACATAATTATATCCATTCCAATAGACATCTAGAGCTAAATAAAAGAAAATACCATTGAAATAAATCTCATTTATTAGCTATTCACTATCCAAATCTCAATTTTTCAATGATTCTTTATTATATTGATACTCAAATTCAAATTAAACCTAGTGAACAAAATAAAATTGAAATTCAAACTAAAATCGATTAACTGTAATCCAAACTATTAGTAAATGTTGTTGATAGATGTCTTAAATCTATTAAACAGGCTTAATGGCATTACGGAAATTTGGCCAGCCTAAGAAAGTTTGGCTGAAAATCCAGCAACATATTCTTTTAGAATTTGTGGAAGTTCGGCCAGCCTAAGGACAAGTTCAGCTAACCGAACTTGTTGGTCGGGTACCCCAAGTTTAGGTTCAGCCAGCTTAAGGTTATGCAGTTTGTGCATGGACTACATAAAATTGAGGCAGTTTTCAGACTATTCCAAGTCGATGCGAAAGTAGGGTTTCCTAATCTATAAATAGGAGTTCCTAGGGCCATTCTAAAACATGCTAAGGCTTTCTAAAGTATTCCAAAAGGTTTCTAGAAAGGGTACTAGGGTTTCAAAGGGTGTAGCAAGGGTGAGATTCGAGGTTGTTCAAATCGAGTAAGTCTTTTCTTTTTGTAATTTATGCTTTCATAGTGAATTTCTATCACTTTGTGCCGTGGTTTTTTCCTTCAAGGGTTTTCCATGTTAAATATTTGTGTTCTCTTTGTGCTTTCTTAGTGCTCTTGGATTGCTATCCTAGATCCATCTTTGTGTGATTCCCTAACAAGTGGTATCAGAGCTATCGCTGGGGCACAGATCTGAATCTGCAGGATTAACAGTAATAGGAAACACCAAGTTTGATATTGAAAAGTACTCAGGCAAAAATAATTTTAAGTTATGGAAGATTAAAATGATTAGTCTATTAACCAAGTAAAGCGAAGTTAAGACTCTTGAGGAGCGAAAATTGACTATGAAAGATGAAAAATGGGAGACTCTTGATAGTAATGCTTTAGCCTCTATCCATTTATATCTTACGGATGAGGTTCTTTACAATGTCATGAGAGAGAAATCTGCGGCTCAGTTGTGGGCCAAGTTAGAGGATGTCTATGCAAAAAAAATCCTCTGAAATCGCTTACACTTGAAGTCACATTGGTATATTTTTAAGATGGCTGAAAGTGGAGATTTGGAGGCCCACATTAGCAACTTTAATAAATTGGTTTGTAAATTGCTGTATATGGAGGAAGTGATTAAGGATGAAGAACAAGCATGCATGTTGTTGAATTCTCTTTCGGCATCGTATGAGTCATTCAAGGACATGATGTGCACCGTAAATAAAATCCTAAGTATCGACACCATTATCTCAGCTCTTCAAGGGAAGGCCATGAGAAAGCGTAACAGGGACATGGAGACATCTTTCGATGTACTGATTACAAGGGGCAGGGATACTGATCGAGGTATAGGATCCTTAAGACTTAGATCAGGATCCTTAAGACCTAGATCCAAATCCAAGGGCAAGGGAAAAGGAAAAATGAAGTGCTAGAACTATGGGATGACTGGACACATGAAGAAAGATTATACCAATCCTAAAACAAAGAAAGAAAATTCAACGACTTCTTCTAATGAGGCAAATGTTATTACATATGATGAAGAGACAAGTGGTGGTGAAGTTCTGTCTATGTCCATGATCAGACATGTGCACGAAAATCTTAAAAATGAGTGATCCTAGACACAAGAGCGTCCTATCACATGACTGCTCAACGGAATTGGTTCACCAACTACAGAGAATGTGATGGTAGACAGGTCTTTATGGGCAATGACAATGCATGTAATGTTGTAACTATTGGTATGGTGAGCATTAAGATGTTTGATGGGATGGAGCGTACCCTGACTGACATTAGATACATTCCTGATATGAAGAAAAGTCTGATTTTTCTTGGTGCACTCGAAGTTGTAGGGTGCAAGTTCACCGGTGACAAAGGTGTCCTTAAAGTTACAAAGGGGGCACTCTTGGTTATGAGAGCACAGAGACACGGAAACCTTTATAGGTTGATCGAGAACACTTCAACAGGTAGAACCACAACAGCTGTTGTAGATTTCACCTCTAATGTTCACACCCCAAGTAAAGGGTTGTGATGTAGTAATAAACTCGGTGAGACCGAGGTCGAATCCTAAGAGACTGAAACCTGTACGTAATCTAAAATTAAGTAGAACTAGAACTAGACTAAGATGAAATCTAAATTGAATGAAATTGAGAGAATAATGGTGAAATATTTATCTAAAACTTAGAGAAATCAGAGGTAGGAAATTAGAGATTCAGAGGATCCACTTGTAGATATCAGGGAGATCTTTCTGCTTGATTCAAGAACTCAACTGGACTTAGAGTCCCATCTTCATCCAGTTGGAGGGTGTAACCATGAATATCAAATTTGAACTTCCTTTGATCTAGTTTTCAAAAGATGAAAGGTATAAGAATTAGAATGAATTCCATCACCAAACCATGCCTAGTAGACAAAGTAAACAACGGAATTAAACGAATTGGTAATCAATCAACAAGATATATGAAGGTTAGGAAGGGTTCCATCATCCAACCATGCCTAGGAGATGATAGTGAACAACAGGACTTCCTGACGCCAAAATCATAATAAGGAAAGGAACATGCTCAAAGCTATCGCAGACCCATTGTAATTTCAGTTACAATAGACCATTAAAAACTAAAAACATTCCCCATAATTAAACTAAAATCAAGATCAGTTCAGTCTAAACAAAAGGCTCAAATAAAAAGTTTTCCCATCACGCTAAAAGCTTCACCTCTTAGCCATAGCTAAGAGGTTTAGCCTAGCATAAACATGATTAGGCTAAATATCTTAAAAGAAAACAATTAAAATTGAGAAAAACAGGGAAGAAATGGAACCAGCCAGCCGAACTCTCTCTCTCCTTCTTGCTCTTCTTGGCTTCCAACGTCTCAAAGATACTCCCTTACATATCCTCTTTCTCTCCCTTTTATAGGCAAGAGTAGTCAGTTTGGAGCTTTACATAGCTTTTCCTTACGCAACAAAAAAAAATCGATGCGTAAAGCTGTTTACGCACCAAGAATCATGCATAGCAAAGACACCCCTTTACATGCTTGTTTTCCCGAAAAATAATGTCACCTGGGACATTTTTGGACGATCTTCACGATGGATGTTTTGGATCGGCCATCCGATCAACGATGGTGGCCCACCCGAATTTAAACGCAACTCTGTTTCGCAAACAGAGCTTTGTCAATGTGTTGCTATGAAAGATGGTGGGCCCGTGATTGGTGCCAGACAGTGAATCCATTCTGTTCATTGGAATACTCTCGAACAACCATTCGAGAATGAATTTTTTAGCTTGAATTAGGTGTGGTCCGCTGAACTTTCCATTTCACTGTCCATCTTCCGTTCGGCTGAGATCTTCACACGACTACTTGCAAGGTGGCAAAAGGACACTTAGGCGTTAGTCTTGGCCGTCCTAAGGATCGAATAGACGGTCTGATTTTCCGTTTGACCAATGTATGGGTCCCACAACTAAAACCCTGATAATGTTGTCCGTCCACTGGATGTTTTACATTGGAGAGACGGGTCAGCCCGTCTTTGACTGGGCTGACCGTCCAGTGCACAGTTGGTGCGTGTACACCATGTATACGCACTGTACATCTAGGGTCCACTATGATGCTTGTGAGAAATCCGCTCCGTCCATCCGTTTTGCCAATTCATTTAAGACGTTGAGTCCAAAATTGAAGCGCATCTAGCGATCAGGTGAATCGTATAAGCGGCATTCCCAATCGTCAAACCATTTTTAGGTGCGAACCATTAGTCTTAGGTGACCAATTATTGAACCTAGGCTAGAATTAATGATTATGTGTGCAAAATTTACTTTGCATGTTGATTTACAAGGAATTTGTTAGTAGATAATTCATTATAAATATGCCTAAATATGTTTAGAGTGAGAGTTGCTTAATTCCGTGTCAAATTAGACTAATTTATTATGATGTTGCCCTTTTTCCTTGTTTCCCTTCTCATTATGTGAAATTGAACATGCTTCACCCCCAAGTCTAAAGTAAATTTGCAGAAATTGTACCGCATGTCTCCTATGTAATTAAATTGATTCAAATGCTTGTGGATTGTTTGCATGCATACCCAAATTTTTTATAAATTAGGAGTAGTACATGATCCTCCTATGATAATAAGCAATTTAAAACTTATTTAAATGCATGCCTAAAATTTCTGCAATTAGAAGTAGTTCATGAATTTCTTATGATATTAAGTAGTTGAACCTTATATACAGGCATGCATGAATTTTCTACATTTAAAAGAAATTCATGATCCTCTTTATATTGTTAGGTAAATTTAAATCCCCCTTGTTAGGTTGGCCAACAAACACCGAAGCTCTTAGCGGCAGCCCCATTGGTAGGGTTGTCCAAAGGCCAATCTAACCCATTTAGTTCGAGTACGGATAACCAGCAGTAGTTGGACTACATAGGACGCTCGCTCCTAATGCCATGTGTTTCATAACTTGCCTGACTGGGGAAAATTGGCTCACTATCTGTCCAACCATGTATGGTCACACCTACCTGGATCCGAAGCACCCTATACCTTTGAGAGGCCACTATTAACCGTTAATGATATGATCCCTAAGACTCATGAGCCGAGCATGGTGGAATGGGACACTGTGTCCAAGCTGTCGGCCTACACTTGAGTGGCAAGCCTCCTCATAGTGACTAGTGAGCAACCAAGTCTTGAGAGTCGGGCATGGTGGAATGAGACACTGTGACCGTATTGTCGGCCTATGCTGGGGTGATGAGATTCCCCGTAGTGACCAGCGAGTACAGGAGGTGATATGTCCTTATTCGAACAGCCCCTGTTAAATTACCTGGCCGATGGTTCTGTGCTAGAGTACCTTTCGAACAACCTGGGTATGAATGAAATTGGGTGACGAGCCCTTTTTCTTATGGTGATTTGGTTATGTGACAAGCCCGCACCTCAAAACTAAGTAATCATACTCGGTGTTTGGGTGATGACCTAAATCAAGTTGATCCTCATACCTTTGGATATTATACCTTACTTTTGGAATTATAAATTTATGAGATAGATGGATGATACCTAAATTTGGATCATGGATCGCAGGCTCAGAGCCATTGTGGCCGCCCTAGGAAAAGTGATCTGGATAAGACCATTGATTAAATAAAGGTGTTTCAGCTTCTCTAATCTTACTAAATGAACGGACTTAATTAAATACTCGGTTAACATATTTACATCGCATCGAATTAGTTAGATTGGTGACTCAGCAGTTAAGGTCGCATTAAGGGAGTGTTTGATATTACGAACGTTAAATGGTATCGCTCGAGGGAGTGTTAGATGTGAGGGCATGCATCATATCATAATAACATGCATATGTATTACTAAGAGTAGCTAGGAATGTTGTATTTGATGCTTTCATTAATTATGTCTATAGAATTAATAATATGTGTAACTTATTGCTAATGGAACCCATTAAGTTGATCACTCACTCCCACTCTCGAACGGTGTTTTAAAACACCAACCAGATACTTTTGTAGATTTAGGTACTATGAATTTTGATGCGTCGGAGGAGCTCTCATTTCATTCATTTCAATGTACGTTGCATGATCCATTTTAATTCATTAAATGCTCACATGCCAAGCAAAATGAACGATAGAGCTAACTTCCACAAGACATAAGTGACACTTAAGATATCGAAAGTCGAGCATTACTCAGCCCCTGAAATTTGGGGCGTTACAGTTCATCAGCTTCAAAGAACGCGAAGGTGGATAGGTTTTTATGGGTAATGACAATGCCTGTAATGTTGTGGCTATTAGTACTGTGAGCATCGAGATATTTAATGAGATGGAGTGTACCTTGACTGATGTCAAGCACGTTCTTGATAGGAAAAAAAGTTTAATTTCTCTCGGTGCACTCGAGGTTATAGGGTGCAAGTTCACCAATTTTAATGGTGTTCTTAAAGTTTCAAAGGGGGCACTCGTGGTAATGAGAGCGCAAAGGCACGAAAACCTTTATAGGTTAATCGGGAAGACTTCAACAGGTGAAGCGGCAGTGGATGTTATAGATTCCACGTCGGTACGTATGTGGCATGCTCGTCTGGGCCACATGAGCAAGTGGGATATGAAGGTACTATCTGATCGTTGTTTGATTCTATCTTTTAAAAATTCTGATTTAAATATATGCGAGCATTGTATATATGGTAAATAATCTAGATTATCTTTTAAATATGAAAAACATGTATGTAAATGAGTGCGTGATTATGTGCACTATGATGTATGGGGACCATCGCTAGAGGTTTCCATTTGGGGGTCATCATGATTTATTTCATTCATTGACAACTATTCCAAGAAAGTTTGGGTTTACTTCATAAAATGTAAATCCGAAGTTTTCACCATATTCAAACAATGAATATTGTAAGGATGAATGGATAATTAGGCAGAACATATTGCGCCACACGCCCGAATAAAACAGTGTGGCTGAGTGGATGAATCGGACCCTCTTGGAGAGGGTCAGATGCATGTTAAGTAATATTGTGTTGGGCAAGGACCTATGGACGGAGGCCGTCAACATGGCTTGCTATTTGGTGAACTGGTCTCCTTCTACAATAATTGAATTTAAAATCCTAGAGGGAGTATGGGGTGGCCATAAGTTGGATTACTCAGATCTGCACATATTTGGTTGTGAAGCTTACTCTCTTGTACTGTTAGTTGAGAGAGATAAGCTAGACCATAAAGCTAAAAAGTATATCTTTATTGGATATAATATTGGTGTGAAAGGTTACAGGTTATTCGATAAAGTCACATGCAAGGTCATCACTGGCCGTGACATCAGGTTCGAGGAAAGCTCCCTATTCTACAAGAATAATTAGGAGGAGCAAGAGGAACCAGAAAGGTTGAACGTAGACATCCATATTGACACAGATAATACTCAGGTAGAAACAGATGCGCAGACAGAGGTACATGAGCAGGTGGAGTAGCCACTTATGAGAAGAAATGCATCGCGTGATCGTAGGTTACCGGCAAGATACATGGATGACTTTAATATCGCATATGCCCTCATTACAGATGAGGGTGACCCGTTACTATTTGAGGCCCTTGATGAGCCTGATGCAGAAAATTATAAGGCGACTATGGACGATGAGATTGACTCGTTGTATAAAAACTATACATGGGAGCTAATGAAGCTACCAGTGGGCCAAAAAGTGATCAGATGCAAGTGGTTATTCAAAGAAAAACATGAATGATACAAAGCGAGTCTGGTAGCAAAGGGATATGTTTCGAGAGAAGGAATTGACTTTACAAAGATATTCGTGTCGATGGTTAAATAAGTATCCATCAGATTCGTGTTGGCGTTGGTTACCCAATACGATCTCGAGTTGGAACAAATGAATGTCAAGACTGCATTCCAGCATGAGAAGTTGGAAGCACAGATCTACATGAAGCAACCAGAGGGCTACGAAGTTAAAGGGGAAGAGAAAAAGTTTGTAGGTTAATGTGGTTGTTGTACGGCTTAAAACAGTCGCTTAAGCAATGATATAAAAAATTTGATTATTTCATGTTGAGTCAGAAATTTACTTAGAGTGAATACGATCACTGTGTCTATTACAAAATACTGAGTGATAACAAATTCATCATCGTAGTATTGTATGTTGATGATATGTTGATCACTTATCATGATATGTCTGAAATCAACATATTAAAGACTTAGTTATCAGGGACATTTGAGATGAAAGATCTGGGGGTTGTAAAGAGGGTTCTCGGCATAGATATTCATACAGACAGGAAGACAAGCAAGCTTTGGTTATTATAGGCAGAATACGTCGAGAAGGTATTGATCAAGTATGGAATGGACTAAGTAAAGTCAGTGAGCATTCCCCACACGGCTCACTTCAAGCCTTTTTCAAAACAATGTCCTAAATCAATTGAGTAAAAGCAGGTTATGTCACATGTGCCTTATTTGAATTTGGTTGGTAGTTTAATGTATGTTATGGTCTGTACGCGACTAGATATTTCACAGGCAGTCGGTGTTATGAGCAAATACATGTCAAGCCTCAACAAACAATATTGTGAAGCAGTGAAATGACTACTTCAATACATTGAGGTACAAAAGACTACGTCTTAACTTTTGGAAAGACATAGCTAAAGTTAGTAGGCTATGTGAATTCAGATTACACAAGCAGTGTGGATTCCAGAAAGTCACCTTTTGATTTCTCATTTGTACTAGCGGGTGGAGAAATTAGTTGGCTATCGGAGCTTCAGTATGTGGTAGCTCTTTTTACGATCGAAGCAGAATATATGGTAGTGACAGAAGCATTTAAGGAAGGTGTTTGATTAAGAGTCATGATAAATCAGTTGGGACTTCAGTAGGAAGTCATGCCGGTTAATTGTGATAGTGAGAGCGCTATCAATTTGGCTAAAAATATTATTTATCACTCATGTAATATTGATGTTCATCACTATTTTATCCAACAGGTGCTTAAGGAAGGAGGCAAAACACTGAAAAAGATTCACTGCGTGAATCCAACAGACATACTCACCAAGGTCGTTCCTACAGAGAAGTTCAAGTTTTATACAACTTCTCTGGGCTCGACGATGACGTAAAAGAAGGACAGTGTACACGAGAAGCATTGATTAAAGCTATGATACAATACAGAGATAAAAAAAGATGACAAATAGCTACATGTTTGAAGATTGAAGACATGGTAAAGATTGTTGTTAAAAAGATGTCTTAAATCTGGAGATCTTCGACTAGCCTTGAGAAAGTTCAGCTCAAAGTCCAACAGCAATGTATTTGGAATCCCCCAGTTCTTTGACCATTCGAAGGGTCCTTTGACTAATCGAAGCTCTGACTCAACTAGTCGAGGGTTATGTAGATTGTGCACGGATTGTGTGCGGACTCCATAAATTTGACGCAGTTTCTAGGAAGGTGCGTAAGTGGAGTTCCCCAACTATAAATAGGAGTCCCTAGGCCCATTTTAAGGCTTTCTAAAATATTTCTAAAGAGTTTTTAAAAGGGTTCTAGGGTTTACAAAGGGTGTAGTAAGGGTGAGATTTAAGGTTGTTCGAATCGGGTAAGTCCTTACTCTTTGTAATTTCTGTTTCATAGTGAAGATCTATCGCTTTGTGCTATAGTTTTTTCTTGAAAGGGTTTTCTAAGTTAAATCTTTGTATTCTCTTGTGTTTGCTTGGTACCCTTAGATTGATATCCTACATCCATCTCTATGTGATTCCGCGACCTAATCCCCAATAGAGGAGACAGGAAGTAAGAGACGAAGACTCTGGGACTCCGGGTCAACGTCAACTCTTTTTTATTTTTTTATTTTTACAAGGGGTCTACAGACACTACTTTTAGTGTTTTCGAGACATCTAAACCATCCATCTAATTTGGTGGGTATTGAAAATATGTGAGCCAAAAAATGAGATAGATCCAAAACTCTAGTGGGCCGTATGATTAGAAACAATGGTAGAAAGGCTTCCCGTTGAAACCTTCATGGTGTTTGTGATTATGGACAATTGCAATCCGCTCGGTCCCATTATTTTGAATGGTTTTGATAATGTAATATCATAGATGTATCCTTTGAACGAATGGCTTTGAGAAATAGATTTCAAAATGAATGGATGAATAGATGTAGTGGGCTCAAATTTGCTCTATGTCTATTTTTATAATGTTATATAAGAGGACCAGAATTGAAATTAGATAGTTGGGTAGTTTAATAGCTTTAGTGTAGAGTTTCCTCAACGGTTTAGATCGATGATAGTTGAGGTGAGTAAGATTAGGTAGGCCCAGGATGTATATGAAGGCGTGTATGTACATGTACTTGAAAGTGGGGTAGTTAGATCTTGAATTCAAGAGTGGTTTAGGTAAATACATGGGTAATGAGCAAGATGGACGGTCAAAATCTCGATTAGGTGTGTAGATGGATGGATGTGATAACCCCAAGGTTCGTTCATTAACATTGAATGGTTAAAAGTGAAGTAGATGATCAAATATCCTACTTTAGTAATGAATAATTGTTTCGATGGTTAATTTGATGAAAAATCAAATGTGAGGTTGAAAATCATCCGAAATGTATAAAGTATATATACAAGGACATGCATTTACTAGTGTTTCTCTAATTCGAAGGAAAGAAAAATTTTCTTCACTAAATCATACATGCAGATGGGCACTTGAAGAGCTATGTCATGATCTATGAATATAGAGGAGGAATGATTGAGATGCATTTACGAGATGTGAACTCTATAGAAGATAGCAGAAAAAGGCCAGGGTATATATATAATTAGTGAACTCTTTGAAGCCATGGAGTCAGACACTAATAACGAAGAGGGTTCCTGCCTTAAGAGATGATAGTGAGGGCTTTGGCCTCTGACCATTACGAGATGTGAACTCTATAGAAGATAGTAGAAAAAGGCCAGGATATATATATAATTAGTGAACTCTTTGAAGCCATGGAGTCAGACACTAATAACGAAGAGGGTTCCTGCCTTAAGAGATGATAGTGAGGGCTTTGGCCTCTGACCATTGAGAATAGTGGGAGTAAACCTATAATACCCTAAAAAGTTTTGCGCTCATCTATGTACACGGGTACTTAAACACATGCATATCCCATAATTGAACCCATATTTAAAAAATATATATAACACTTGAGCTTACACGCCCAACATTCTAAGCGCTAGCCAATATACCTTTACATGCTTTATAATCGCAATCCTAATCTATATTTGTAGTTTTGGATTCAGTTGTGTTAGCCACCATAGTAACCTCAATCGATGAAAATATTATAAGTACAGACTTGTAACATTGGGATAAGCGGATTGCATACAGTTGCGTTCACATTTTCATGCATACGGTAATGAAAACACAGACGATTACCATTTGGCAGACACGTGAACGGGTGAAGTAAATGGTGTTAGTAATGTAAAGCTTAAAGACTTATCTCACCCATAGGTGTTGAATGTCTCAGATTTACATAACTAACATCACTTAGCTTCATGTTCAGGAGGATCACTAACATGTTATTATCACCTCCTACAAGAGGAATGATGATGATGTAACATATTCTCACCAGGAACTGATGGCTGGGCCCATTTTCATCTTGGATGATTCAGTTGATGCTTCCCTTAGTAACTGAATTGATTAACTTTGCCTGATAATTTTGTTTATATTCACGAAATTGATTTGTGAAATTATGAACTAATGTGAGTATATATGTGTCTTTTATTTCAGTCTCAATTCCAACTAAACAGAATCAAGTCCCTACCATAAATCGATCTAATTATGCTCAATGGAAGAATGTCATTGAAGTTGTATTAGGTTGTCTCCAATTAGATCTGGCCTTAATAACACCAGAACCATCTGACAATGGTACTGAAGCTGAATATAATTGATGGGTTGCATGGTTTAAATCAAATGATACATGCCTAAAGGTCATAAAGTAGTCGATTTCTGAATCTATGAAGTGCGTCATGCTTGAAACGAATAAGGCCAAAGTTTTCCTAACTGAAATGAGAAAACGATTCCAGAAATTTGATAAATCTGAAGTGGGCATTCTTTTGAATAAATTGACTCGCCCATCCTACGATAGAAAAAATAATATCCGTGAATACATTGTAGAGCAGATCCAAGTTATATCTAAAATCTATTCTCTAGGGCTTGTACTCATTGATGATCAACTGGTTCATTTGATCATGAATAATATACCTTCCCAATTCGGCACGTTCCTGGTAAACTATAACACTTTGAAGGACATGTGAACATTGGATGAACTTACCACTCAATGTGTCCAAGAAGAAGACAGGATTAGGCAGGTAGTTAAAATTCAAAATGTTAATATGGTGACCTCAGGTCATGGGCAAGGGTAAGGGAATAAAGGTAAAAAGAAAAGGAAACAAGGTTTTAATAATGGATTCTCTGTTCCTCTATCTGAAAACCATGAGAATCAATCTAAAAATGGATCTAAACGTAAACGGTTTAAAGATAAACCGTACTTCTTTTACAAAAAGGCGAGTCATTTAAAGAAAGACTGCGAAGGATTCCAGAATTGGCTCATAAAGAAAGGTAATCATTCTGTGCTTGTTTGTTTTGAATCTAATCTAACCGATGTGTCAGCGGATTCCTGGTGGATAGATTCATGAACTACTATTCACATATACACTTCTATGTAAGAATTAATAAAGGCTAGGTCACCAACTGATGCAGAACACTCAGTATATATAGGCAATGGTGTCAAGGTTGACGTGGAGACAATAAGAGTCTATAGGCTTAAGTTGAAGTCTGGTCATTTTTTGAATTCAGTAGATACATTATATGTGCTGTCAATAAGGCGCAATTTAGTTTCAATTTCCTGTTTGGATAAGTTGGGATCTTTATTCTACTTTGGAAATAAAAGATTTAGTATTTACTTTAATTCGATTAAAGTTGGAACCGACTCTATAGTAGACAACTTCTACCTGTTAGACTTGATTGCCTCTCACGTCTATAATATTAATACCTTGCATGGAAATAAAGTAAGATCCAAGCAAAGGATAGACTATGAAAATTCCTCCATGTTGTGGCATAGGTGGCTATACCATATATCTCGTGAGAGATTAGACAGGCTTATGCGAGAAGGAATTTTGTATTCTCTAGACTTCTATGACTATAAAGTATGCATTAATTGCATAAAAGGGAAACAGACTAAAACTAGAAAAAAATGTGCAATAAGGAGTGTAGATCTATTAGAGGTGATACATACAGACATCTATGGACCATTCCCTACAACATCATGGAGTAGACACAAATATTTTATTACCTTTATAGATGACTACTCTCGCTTTGGGTACCAATACTTTATCAGTGAGAAATTAGATACCCTGGATACTTTTAAAATTTATAAGGTCGAGGTTGAAAATCAACTCGATAAGAGAATTAAAATTGTCAGATCTGACCGTGGTGGTGAATACTATGAAAGATATGATGAATTAGCATATAATCTAGGGCCATTCGCTAGATACCTACAAGATTGTGGCATTGTCGCTCAGTACACTATGCTTGGTACTCCAGAGCAGAATGGTGTGGCTGAGAGACGTAATTGTACTCTTATGGATATGGTGCAAAGCATGGTCAACAATTTGACATTGCCAAAATCTCTTTGGGGTGATGTGATAAAAATCGCAATTCATATACTAAACAGGGTTCCCAGCAAAGCAGTAAATAAAATTTCTTTTGAGTTGTGGAATGGGAGAAAACTAAGTCTTCGATATCTACATGTTTGGGGTTGTCCTGTTGAGGCCAAAATTTATAACCCACATAAAAGAAGCTTGATCCTAGAACCATAAGTTGTTTCTTCATTGGATATCAAGAAAGATCAAAAGGCTATTGATTCTATTGTCCTTCCCACTCTATTGGGATTGTTGAGACTGAGAATGTCAGATTCATTGAGGACACCGAAAACAGTAGGAGCACAAACATAAGAAATTTTGTATTTAAGGAACAAAGGACTGTGACTCCAGTTATAGTCAATCCAAATCACATGGATATTAATAATGCAGTCGATTCTGCAGTCACTGTAGAACACCACGTAGAACCTCATATATAAACCACTGATGAGGAAAATCAAGATCAGACCCAACAAACTGAACCATTGAGATTTGAAAGAGAGAGAAGGCCTATAAATCGAGACGATTACATCGTATACTTACAGGAGTGCGACTTTGACATAGGGGTGAAAAAAGATCTTGAATCTTTTACACAAGTCAAACAAAGTGTTGATCCTTCAAGTTGGTTTGATGTCATGAAAGATGAGTTGAAATCCATGCAGGACAACAAAGTATAAGATCTTATAGAGTTACTTACTGAAGTAAGGCTGATTGGTTTTAAATGAATATTTAAAACTGAACAGGACTCCAAAGGTAATGTTGAACGATATAAATCCAGACTTGTTGCCAAGGGTTTTAACCAACGTGAGGGCATTGATTTTAAGGAGACTTTCTCACCAGTACCTAAGAAAGACTCATTTAGGATCATAATGGCTCTTGTAGCTCATATGGATTTAGAGTTACATCAGATGGATGTAACGACTGCATTTCTCAATGGGGATCTAAATGAGAATGTATACATGTTGCAGCCTAAAGGTTTTGTAGCTACTAGTTCAGAACATTTGGTTTACAAATTTAAGAAGTCCATCTATGGGTTGAAACAGGCATCGCGACAGTGGTACCTTAAGTTTCATAAAGTAATTTTCTCATATATTTTTGTAGAAAACACTGCAGATGAATGCATCTACATTAAAACTAGTGGGAGTAAGTTCGTTATGATGATTTTGTATGTTGATGACATTTTGTTGGCTAGCAGTGATAACAGGATGTTGAGTGTTCACTCCCCAAGTGCATGGTTGCGATATAGTAATAAACTCGGTAAAACCGAGGTCGAATCCCAAGGGACTGGAACTTGTATGCTATCTAAAACTAGGTGGAAATAGAACTAGCCTACGATAAAATCTAAATCGATTGAATTTGAAGGAATAATAGTGAAGTATTAAATTAAAACTTAAGGAATTCAGGGAAAGAAAACTAGGTATTCAGAGGATCCACTTATAGAGATCAGAGAGATCTTATGTCTGCTTCAAGAGCTCAACTGGACTTAGAGTCCCATCTTTATCCAGTTGAAGAGTATAACCATAGAAATCAAACTGAACTTACTTTGATCTGATTTTTAAGAGATGAAAGGTATATGAATTAGAATGGATTCCATCACCAAACCATGCCCAGGAGACAAAGTAAACAATAGAATTAAACTAATTACCAACCAATTAACAATGCATGAAGGTTATGAAGGGTATCGTCATCCTACCATGCCCAGGAGACGATGGTGAACAACAGAGCTTCCTGTAAGCCCCGTATCCTACACTGTACCATTCCACAGACTTCCGCGGTCTTATCGGTTGAATTTCGGTAACCTTCGACCCTTAACCAATATTTATGTGCAACCCTGATTCGTATACCGTCAACCCGTATCGACTCAACCCAAGACCTTTACCATAACAACCGCACCGTCGCTATGGTTCCGATGCCGCGACTTACGTGCCGAGGCGATACCCTGGTCAAGAGATGTGGGCCAACGTTCGGTGCCAAGAAAACGCTACGCGTTGCGAAACTCAAGAGAATCTCTACGAGGTGTCACATCAATCCCATCAATCCATCACGTGTCAAGTACATGTCAAGTACACATCACCTTTCACCCATTCCCAAGCAACTACAAAAGTCAAGAATATCTTACAAGCCCATACCTCTCTTACACCAAAAGCCCTCAAAGTCAAAAAGTTCTTACACCACCCATGCTTTTCTTACACAAATGGTCACAAAAGTCAAGATTTTCTTACACCCATCACTCACCACATCCATCACCCATCTCTCTCTCCCTTTACAACTCTCTCTCTCTCTCTCTCTCTTTCTCATTTTCAAACTCAAAAAAATCTAAGGAGAGAAATTTCATATGTATGAGAATTCTCCAAGCCTCTCCCTCTCTTTCAAAACTTTAAGTGTGGTCCACTTTCCTACCCCATGATCTCCCATCCTAACCATTCATTCCCCATCTCCTCCATTGGAATCAAAGCTAAGTTGCTAAGGAACTCATAGGAGCAAGAAGATCGAACGGTGGGTGCTCCTCTAGATGTAAAAAATCTGATTTTTATAGCCTAGATGTTTTCTTTCTTTCATGAGAAAAGTGTAGGACCCACCAATCAATGGTGGAGATCCCACACAATCCCATGGTTGTGGCCTAATGACCTACCTTATGCATGCATGATTCATGCATGGGGCCTTTCTCTATGGGCCCCATTATGGTAGTTTTATTTCATATCATATAATGTTTGGGTCATCTAGATCTTATAACCATGGTGGGAATGACATCCTCACCATACATTTTAATTATAGGCCATGCATGTGCAAGATCCATGTTTTAAATGTAAATCTAGGTATGATGTGCAGGTGTGATTGATCTTGGGAGGGCTCAATAGTGGAGGAGCCCCTTTCCCTATCGCCAGATTGTCCTTTTATCTCTCTTTTCCTTCATTTTATTTTCTGATGTCTGTGGCCCATTAATGTATTTCCCTTTTTATTTAACTTATATAATAAATTTTATCTAAGTACATGTTGCTGTCCAGAATTTTCTGGATAGTTTCTGGTTATTTTTGGACCAAATTTTGGGATTGTTTGGGAGACTATTCATACCTATTAAATATACTTTTCTGAAAGGTGGGGATCTCATCTTGATGTCCTCTAAATTTCAGCCCCAACTGACCTTTATTGAGGTCCCAAAGGTGTGGTCCAAGTGAGGTGGACAGTCTGAATTTTCTGCATTGTTCCATCAACGTTCTATCATGGACAGTTAGATTTTTAAAATTTATTAAAATATCTATGGGTGTTTAAAAATTATAAAATTTTTTAAAAGGGTGGCATACTTATGGTAGGACTCACCTACAAAATTTTGGGGCCAATAGACGCCTGTACACACCATGGTGATGGCGGGACTGGCCCATTATAATATGGTGTCTAGATCAGTCCGATTTTTCAGGACAGATTGATTTATGTAAATGAATTAAAATATTTATAGATGTCCAAAAATTCTAAAATTTTTTGAGAGTGTGGTCTACTTATTTTAGAACCCACCTACCAAATTTTAGGGCCAATGGACCCCTGTACACACCGTGGTGAGGGCCAGACTAGCCCACCACGTTGGGACGTCCAGGTCTGTCCAATTTTTCTATACAGTCTGTTTTGTTTAAATTAATTAAAATACTTAGAGATATCTAAAAATTATGAAATTTTTTAGAGGTGTGGCCTACCTATGGAAGTATCACTCTGTGAAATTTCAGCCTCAAGTGACCCCGTTTGGGTATCCAAAAGAATGGGCCAAGATGGTCGGACTCTCAAATTTTTTCTGCTGTGCGGTCCAGCAATATGCCTTGATAAAAAACCATAATTCAAAAATATTTCTTCTGATGGTGGGCCAACTTTTTGGGTTTTCTCTCATTGTATACATGATGAGGGACCTTAGCCCTCAATTTTTAGAGTTTTAGAGGCCTTGGACCCACTCCAATGGAGTACCCAAATTTAGGACAACAACATGTTATAATTATACTGGCCTTGGGCTGAAATTTTGAGGAGTGGGGCCCACCATATTATAAAGATCTTAGAGAAAATGATTTATACCTTTAGGTCCTTAAATGTTAGGCTTAATGAATACACTTTTGAGGCCCACCACAGTTGAATTTAATTGGGTCCATGAATGTAGCTAGTTGTTGAACTATTTAAGGCCCATAGAGTGAACCCATTTGATGTGTTCCAAGGTCCATGGGATTGGACCCATTTGATATATTTTAAAGCTCATGAGATTAGGCCCATTTGATATGCATAAGGCCCATGGGTCGAGAACCATTTGATGTAATTTAAGGCCCACGGTTTATGACCCATTGCAATGCACATAAGGCCCATTGGTGCTGCCCATTGATGTGGCCCATTTAATGAGTAAAAGGCCCATATGACATGGCCCATTTGATGTATTTAAGGCCCAATGGGGTGTACCTAAGGTCCATTATAATGTGTGATCCCAACCTAATTTACGTAACGTTATTCACTACGAGCTACACCTTAGGAGCAATGTTGGTTTGACGTCCACATTGCGAGTATAATGTTGGTTAAATGTCCGCATTGCGACTCTCCCTAGGGCCCATTGGTAAGCCCGTACTTGTTGTATGCAAGCTGTCTAGGCCAGCTGCGTTGTAAGGATAAGGCATTACTTTATAACATGCTTAGTATAACTCCATGATGCACAACCCATTTGTATCGGTCCATTTGATCGGCCTGCTCGTATCGGCCATTTGATTGATTTAGCCCATATGATTGATTAGGCCCATCTTGATATATTTGTGGCCTGTTGCTAAGGCCATATATGAGGCCCGTTATTGAGGCCCACCTTGATGTATATGAGGCCCGTTGTTGAGGCCCACCTTGATGTGTATGAGGCCCGTTGTTGAGGCTCACCTTTATGTGTATGAGGCCTGTTGTTGAGGCCCACCTTGATGTGTATGAGGCCCATTGTTGAGGCCCACCTTGATGTGTATGAGGCTCGTTGTTGAGGCCCACCTTGATGTTATGAGGCCTGTTGTTGAGGCTCACCTTAATGTGTATGAGGCCCGTTGTTGAGGCCCACCTTGATGTGTATGAGGCCCGTTGTTGAGGCCCACCTTGATGTGTATGAGGCCCACCTTGATGTGTATGAGGTTCGTTGTTGATGTGTACGAGGCCCAACTTGATGTGTATGAGGCCCACCTTGATGTGTATGAGGCCCGTTGTTGAGGCCCACCTTAAATATATATGAGGCCCATGTTGCAAGGCCCATTGTGATGTATGCAAGGCCCATGGGTCATGGCCCATTGCAATGTATGTAAGGCCCAATTGGTGCGGCCTATTTGATATATTTATGGGGTCCACGTCATTAGGCCCATCCTTTTATATTGGTGACCCATTCATTGAGGCTCACCCGTGGTATATATTTGAGGCCCATGTGTAGGGCCCACCTATTGTGTATTTAAAGCCCATGGGTTGTGGCCATAGTGATGTATATTAGGCCTATGTGATGTAGCCCATACTGATGTGCATTAGACCCAGGTATGTGACTCACCTGCGAAGTATATTTGAGGCCCATTGTGATATATCTGAGGCCCATGGGTGCGACCCATCCAAATATATTTGAGGCCTATGGGCAAGGCCCATTGTGATATGTGTTAGGCCCATGACCAGGGCCCACCTGTTTCGTATATTTGGCCCTTGTGTGAGGCCATGTGCCCATTATATATTTGATTCTATGTGGGCCATTCCTTGGGGGCATTGTTGGTTAAAAGTCCACATTATCGACGCCGGTTATTGATACCATTTATGAGTATGTGATATCATAACATCATGATACATGCCCATTCGCATCATCTGCATGTTTGTTATGAGATGTGATTGACCATTGCATATGTCATTGGGTAAGATGATGTGAGACTCCCTGATAGGTGGAGATTATCTCACATGAGCGCATGACATGCGCAGGATTGATGCATGATTGGATTGTATGACTCATGCATCTTGCATTATGTTGTGATTACTGTACGCCCTAGTGA
Source organism: Magnolia kwangsiensis (assembly GCA_037074715.1). NCBI lineage: Eukaryota > Viridiplantae > Streptophyta > Magnoliopsida > Magnoliales > Magnoliaceae > Magnolia > Magnolia kwangsiensis. Next base: position 10,918,903 of record CM073580.1, on the reverse strand, counting down.
CATTAGGGTCGTAGTCTCCACAGGCATATCGTGGATGGCTAGATGGGACACCGAAAATCTGTTCAAGCATCGGGCCGCCATACATGGCCCTGGGTGAAAATCCCTAAACACCCTCTTGGTTCAAGAGGATACTCCAACGTCTAGACCGAGTGGGTAGATGAGCGTTGAGTGCCGATTACCAGATGACTGCGCTGTCCACTGTGTCGTGGTCGGTTGAAAGGGAGTGCGGCCTTACCCGCCCGAGGGAGCAGTCATGGCTAGGCTGAGTTTGACCAGCTCGAGGAATGGGTCCGCTATCGGCGAGCCGGGTAGGTATTGACAGACTACTGACAGGCGGATAGTGAGGTCTTTTTCACTTACCCAGTTGTGCGCTTGATTAGGGCGCCAGGTGGTGTGAAGTGTAATAGACTTCGGTGATTTTTTCAGAGAGGAATCGTACTGATATGAGGACTGACATGATATTATGACACCCCATCACTGTTGTGCATGTGGGCGGGCGCACGTGGGCGGACGCTGATGTGGGCGGGTGTGATGTGGGCGAGGCAGAGGCCTGGGCGAGCTACCAGCGGTTGGCATGCTACTGTGCTAACAGGCTACTGAGTATGAGTTGCATAATCATTTATTTATCCATTCACTATCCACTCGGGCTGGTGGTGTGCAACTAATTGTTGTGTATCTTCGTTATGGCAAGGATTTCAGTTGGGCGCGCGACTAACCTGAGATCAAGAGTTTACCACATTGAGTCAGACTATCCAAATTTAGGTATGGGACTGGTTTGGATAGAGGTTCCTTGTGGTGAACCCCGTAGCCTGCGATACTACGTACTATCATCCCGACATCAAACTCTAGTATGGTCATTCCATTAGCACCATATACTGCATATTCCATTACATCTTCAGCGTGTGATATTGTGGGTTGTTATGTTTCTGTATTCTTGTGACTTAGATGAGAGTGATGATATTTGTTAGATCTTTCGAATCGTGTATTACATTATATCCTTGTCATTTGACATTTGATTATCTATGACTCATCATTTGCATAGCTGTCCTATATTGCGTATTCTGATATTGATTAATTTATGGACTTGTTCATACTTCCACTTATTCTGTTATCGCATGATTATAATCTTGTCAGTATTTTTGTTTACGCTGATAATTCCTGCTCTTATCAGTGTTTCTGCTTATTCAGTCATTGTATGGTTTATGGATTAATAGCTTTCCGGTATTGTATGATTATGATATTGTATTGAATACTTGATACTTATCTCGTGCACACACTTACACCACCCTCTAAGCTTTCTATAAGCTTATGCACGATAGATGCGTCCAGGTGATGTTAGGTTGCAGCAGCATTGAGCTTGGAGCGTGCAACTATTTTCTGGAGCTTTGATTTTGACATATATATTTCCCTTTAGCATTGTATTCAAATGATTATATTAGTGAATATGTGATGATGATGTTGCCTTTATGATTTGGGTAAACTTGTGGTTATGCTTATTACTAGCTAAATGTATAAAAAAAAATCCTCCTTGTAGGATCCCAGGATCAGAATCTAGCATATGAATGTTAGGAGCCAAGAATGGGGTACTACGGAGGCTGTCGGCACCGGATTCGGCGATCGGGATTCCTGTGAATCCGATTTACGGGTTTGGGGCGTGACACTTCCTAACGTCATAAACATAAAAAAGAAAAAGAACATGCTCAAAGTCATTGCAGACCCATTGTAATTTTAGTCACAACAGACCATTAATAACTAAAAATATTCCCTTAATTAAACTAAAATCAACATCAGTTCAGTTTGAATAGAAATTAAACCAAAGACATAAAGTAGAGTCACCCATCACGCTACAAGCTTCACCTCTTAGCCCTAGCTAAGAGGTTTAGCCAGACATGATTAGGCTAATCTCTAAAAAAACATAAATAAATAAATAAAACGAAGGGGAGAAAACACTCTGTTAGAGGCGTCTCCACGTCCTTGGCTCCTTGAATCCCTCTCTCCTCCTCTCTCTTTTATAAGTTATCAAGATGGTGGATGGTCGGTTAGTTTCCTTCATAGCAGAGGTTGGTCTAGCTTTTACACAGCAAGAGTAGTAAAAAAAATCCTGCAGAAGTTCTTTACGCAGACAGGCCTTGCACGCATCTCACCTCAGAGTTTTCCTAGTTCATCTTCCCTCCTATCTTTTAAAAATAAAACAACGTCCCCTGGGACATTTTTGGATGATCTTCAAGATGGTTGGTCTGGATCAGCCATCCGATCAACTGGGGTGGCCCACCTAGATTGACCGCAGGTCTCTGTTGCGAAACAGAGTTTTCGTTTTCGCTCAGTGATGGTCGGTGGGCCCCAGATTGACAGTGATGGAGAAATCCACACCGACCATTGGATTACTAATGAAAAACTGCCCAAAGATGGCTGGTTTTGAATTGATTTAAGTGTGGCCTATTGAATTTTTTTCACTGTCGTCCGTCTAGTGTTTTCTAAAGATTCATGCGCATACACGTGCATGGGCCAAAAAGGAGAGCTAGGCGAGGGTTGTAGCTACCCCATGGGATGAATGAACGGTTCAGATCTGTGATTTGAATGAGTAGTGGGCCCCACTGAGAGAGACCGGCGAACAGGGTGCGTCCACTGTTTGAAAAAGAGAAGGAGAAGGAGATGCGTCGGTCAGCGCAACGCTGACCGACTTGAATGTTTGCGGTGCACAGTTGGTTCTTTGCGCACGCACAGTCCCATGTGGGGTCCACTTTGATGTTTTCGCTAAATCCGCTCCGTTCATCCATTTTGTTAGCTCAATTAAAGAGCTGAGTCCAAAATTGAAGTGTATCCCGAGATCAAGTGGGCCCCATAAGGATTTAAGAGGTTGATCTGTCTGTTGGGCCACTTTTAAAGGGATTCAATGGCTGAAAATTTACGTGTACAATTAATTTATGATCCTGAAGCCATGTATAAAGTTTTGAGTCAAACGGATAGTGGAAACCCCGTGATCTTGTATTCTGGATGATTTTTGGGTCACTTGAGCTTCAGTTTCCTGATTTTCTTGGATATTTGGTGTGTAATTCTACCGATCTTGGTCGCCTGGGGTCTGACTCATGCTTCGGTAAATTCGGAGCGTCAAATCTATGCATTTAACACCCTTTTTTAGTCCAAACTCTTAAAGTCATTTTGCAACACAAACACAAGTCAATCAGGCTGTTAAACAGTGTCCTGTGCATAAATCCAGGCAATAACTGGGTCTGATATGTAATATTTGACCCTCAACATTGAGCGACACAAAGAAATTCTTATCTCAAAAGTTTGAAATGAAAGACCTTGGTGAAGCTTCTTACGTCATCAGCATTGAGATTCGCATTGACAGAACACTTGGACTGCTCAGCCCGTTACAGAGAGCTTATATTACTAGGGTACTCGAAAGGTATGGGATGCAAAATTGTACTTTAGGAAAGTCGTCCATTGTGAAGGGTGACAAATTTGGTCTATTTCAGTGTTCAAAGAATGATTTAGAAAAGAATCGAATGAAATTTTTTTCGTATGCATCAATAGTAGGGAGCATCATGTATGCTCAAGTTGTATGCGATAGGACATTACCTTTGTCACTGAAATGTTAAGAATCCAGGAATGCAACATTGGATACTTGTAAAGAAAGTATTACGGTATCTTCAGAGAACGAAAGACTTCGGACTCACATACAAAAGATCTTATCAGTTGGAGTTGATCGGATATTCAGATGCAGACTTCGCAGGCTACATTGATACTAAGAAGTTTATTTCAGGATACATCTTCATGATGATGGGAGGAGCTGTGTCGTGAAAAAAGCATGAGACAGTCTACCACAGCCTCATCCACCATGGAAGCTCAATTTATTGCCTGTTATGAGGCATCTAATATGACACTATGGTTACAGAGTTTCTTCTCAGGTTTGTGGATACTGTAGCATATCTCGAAACCATTGAGAATATTTTGTGATAATTCGGCTGTTATTTCCTTCTCTAGTAACAACAGGTATTCGTCAAGGTCGAGGCATATCGACATCAAGTATCTTGTTGTAAAGGAAAGGGTTCATAATCATCGAGTGTCTGTAGAGTTCATCGACACTAAGCAGATGATTGCAGATCTGCTCACTAAAGGGCTCTCTATCACGCCATTTCAGGAGCATGTAACATCCATGGGAGTCATTAATCCTACAAATGTTTTCAGTTAGTGGGAGTTGAGCATACTTTAATTTTCTTAGACACTTAGAGATCTCATTTTATACCGTTTATTTGAAGGATTTTGATATAATGATTTATTTCTGCTTCTCTATATATATGCGCAAATTTTGAGTAAGTAGAACTACAGTCGCGTCTCATTAGAGACATGTAAAAGCTTTAAGACTTCTTAAGGATAGACACATATCATCACACTAAAGTGTGTAATCCTTATACCACATTTTCTAGATCATGATCTATGTCGTTAAGATTGAAAGTACTTGTAATCGTGCTTAGTCTCACTTCACCTAAATTAAATGTTGCGACGACTACCACGTTTTGATACTGACAGTCTTAATGGACCAGATTGAATAACATTACTCATACTGTCCAACTATTTCATTGGTTAACCATTTGGATATTTTCTTAAAAGATCAAAACTTATTTTCAAAATTATTCTATATGACTATCATTAACGTTGCTCAATGAGGCCCAAGTTGGAGAATGTAAGAACTCTATTTAGTGGGCCTTACTGATCAACGGTCTGGATTGTCATTCAGTTGGATTGGATGATTGAGTAGACCAGTGGGCCCCACTTCAGGTGATTTGCTGTGCAGTTCTGATTGCGCAGCTTTGCGTTCTAGGGCTGGAATGCTATAGCTGTCTTACGTAGACAACAATTTGAGTTGAACTAGGATGTTACAATGTGGAGCTTGTGAGAGAGAATTGTGATGAGTTTCATACTCTCTCTCCAAAGAGTCTATAAAAGAGAGTTGAGTCCCCGATCCTACACTACACGACAGAATTTGAGTCCTATCTATTCTTTTACAGAAAGGGTGTGAAGGAGAGGAAGATCGTAAGCTCTACAGGAATTCTGGTATTCTCATCTGGCTTCCATGGCGGCGTCTCAACTAGGTAAGCTATTTGAACCCTTGATCCCATGTCCTATACACAAATAGATTCATGGGCCTATTCCGCATACATCTTAAGTCCCACATCTTTGACCAAACATCAAACCAATTGTTGAACATGCTATCCATCGGTAAACTTAAACATCTAACCATTCAAATCCCTTTCGGACCACCCGATCGCGCAAACCCAACTTCAAATCATCACATCCATTCACACACCGCCCTTCCTCAAATCAACCCGTTGATGTTCATCACCACTCTCGTATAAGTACATTGAACCATCAGAGTCCAATCCGTACCAGTACCTCATTTAGAAAAAACTCAGGTATTACCCCAACCAACCATAGATAATATACCCTTACATCATGATAACCAACTCGATTCAACAATCACTGATCGTCCATCTTACAATCTAAACCAACCATACCTGCGTCCTGACTACTCATATTCTACGATCAAGCACCACAACAGACTCTATGGAGATTTCAATGGTAGCCACTTTCTTATCACCATTTTAGTCATGTGGCCCATCTAAGCCTTAGATTTTCCTAATTTTTGAGTACATAACCTAAAATAATGTGGCAGAACTAATGAACGGAGTGGATCTATCTAAAATCGTCTCAGTGAGGCCCACCGCCAATTCCGTTAAAAAACTATTTTTGAACGGCCAGCGTTGATTGACTGAGCACTGACTGCGAGACTAGAAAACTCAGCCAGACCTCCCGACTCCTGCTCCTTCGTGCGAGCAGACAGAAGCAATCTCAGCCGCACCATCATCCATCTTCACGGCCCACCTTCTAAATCTTAATCATTCATTCAAACCGAAACTCTAAAAAACTCCATCCTCTACAGTTCTTCGATCAACAACTTTCGGTGCGGCCCACCTGATATCCCGTTCTTCTTCATCTTTCAACACCCGATCCAGTATTATCTTACAAGCTGATGAACGGATCCGATCTCCCTTCTAAAGCATCATTGGACCCACCTAACTGCTTTCATTCAAAGTCTCCCAGCGGTGCCGGAACTTCCTTTTATTTTCTACAAGCGGTGCACAACCCGACGTCTCTCTGGCAATCCATGAGATATATTTTCAGATGATCCCAGCTGCTCAAATATGCTCCATCCAACGGCCCTGGACTCTCCCGCAACACTCCCATCTAGCAGCCAACTAAACGCACCAAAACCTTCCAGATCATCCCTTGTCATTGTTCCATATTTACGCCGAAACCTCCAGAGTTAACTCGGTGAGTTAGCCTCTATTACCTTAGACTCAGATTCTTAAGACTAAGAATTCTCATATTATCAGCCGTGTTATTGCATGTCAAACTTGTAGAATCTGGAAAATCCAAACAACCACCAAGGAATTCAGATTTTACTTAGATCAATTTTCATAAAATCAGGTAGGTGATCTCTCTCGATTTGTAAATTTCAGGTTCATATTGTATGTTGAGTTTTGTTAATATTGTTTCTCTATATAATATTTAGAAATGCATTATTTTAGTTTAAATAAATGTTGCTGATTGAATTATGTCTTATTTTGATTATGAGGATGATTATGAAATGTATGTGGATGCACTTGTGTTTTGCCTTACATGATGAACTTATGGAATTATTTAATTACAAACTCTGAGTGTTGATTATGTGTACCTTCATAGCGAACATTGTACTTAATTGGAAAATGTGATTAATATGGGGTGCTCTGCCTTAGATGTTTTTCTAAAAGATTATACGTGTGCTCTGTTTTTAAAAAATGTTTTAAATTTGAAAAAGTTCAACTAGCCTAAGAAAGTTCGGCTTGAAATCCAATAACAAAGTATATTGGAATTTCCGTGATTCTCGACCAGTCGAAGGATATGCTTGACTAGTCAAAGGTCCTTTCGACTGGTCGAAGCTCTAGCTTGACTAGTTAAAGGTTACACAAATTGTGGGCGGACTACGTATATTTGAGGCGGTTTCCGGACTATTCCAAGTCGGTGCGAAAGCGAGATTTCCTAAAATATAAATAGGAGTTCTTAGGGTCATTCTAAATCATCTTAAGGCTTTCTAATGGTATTAAAATTATTTCTAAAATGGTTCTAGGGTTTATGAATGTTCACTCCCCAAGTGCAGGGTTGTGATGTAGTAATAAACTCGGTAAGACCGAGGTCGAATCCCAAGGGACTGAAACTTGTACGTTATCTAAAACTAACTAGAACTAAAACTAGGCTAAGATGAAATTTAAACTGAATGTAATTTGAGGAATAATTGTGAAAATATTAATCTAAAATTTATATAAATCAGAGGAAAGGAAACTAGGGATTCAGAGGATCCACTTGTAGAGATCATGGAGATCTTATGCCTGTTTCATGAATCATGAAATTTACTGAATTGTCATTGATCTAGTTTTCAAGAGATGAAAGGTATATGAATTAGAATGGATTCCGTCACCAAACCATGCCCAGGAGACTATAACAAACAAAAAAATTAAACTAATTACCAACCAATCACATGTACGAATGTTAGGAAGGGTACCGTCATCCGACCATGCCCAGGAGACTATGGTGAACAAAAGGGCTTCCTGACTTCATAAACATAAAGAAGAAGAAGAAATACTCAAAGCCATTGCAGACCCATTGTAATTTCAGTCACAACAGACCATTAAAGGCTAAAAATATTCCATCAAAACTAATAATCAACATCAATTCATATACTTAAATTAAAAGCACGGAGTCTCCTATCTCACTACAAGCTTCACCTCCTAGCCCTAGCTAGGAGGATTTAGCCTGTCATAGATGGACTAATCATCTTAAAGAGAAAAATAAAACCAAGTAAATAAGAAAAAACCAAAAGAATCTCCAATCCTCCTCCTCCTCTCTCTCTCTCGTGGCTGCCTCTAAGATGCCCTTTGCCTCTCTCTTTCTTCTCCTTCTTATAGCCGATGTAGTCCGTGCATAGTCGTTGGACAGCTGTCGCAGTGGGAGTCGGACGAAAAAAAACTTTCACGCAGCCAAGATTCCTTGCGTAAATCTGTTTGCACAGCCAAGAAACTGAGTCGAGATTTGCCCACTTTCCATTGATTTTGTCCGAAAGAAAAACATCCCTTGGTGCATTCTTGGACGAGGTACATGATGGACGGTTCAGATCAGTCGTCCGATCACCAGCATGGGCGCGCAATGGCCCGTGAAAGCCGGGCGATTTCCGGACGTGCGTTACTGCGTAACGCCTGCGAAAACTCGAGTTTGCGTAATCAGAAGAGTCCACATTCCTTGATTTTTGAGAAATCCACACCTTCCATCCGCTTCAGCTCAAAAAACCGTTCAGATATGGACGGTTTTGGATTGGGTTGAGTGTGGCCCATTGAATTTCAAACTTACCGTCCATTCTCCGTTTGGATCTTTCAAGTGCATGAAATAACTGAGGAAATCCATCTGTAGATCAGGGAACGGTCAGTTTTGCCCCCTGAATCTAATGAACGGTGTGGATCAACAAAATGCATCATGATGGTGGCCCACTTGGAGTTGAGCGTAACTCCCTGTTTACGAACAGAGCACGCGTAACCGCTATACTGTGATGAAGGTGGGACCTATGCTTGGTGCAATTACGAAATCCAGTCCGTCCATTGAATGAGGCTCGAAAAACCGGTCGAGTATGATGTTTTTGAATTGGATTTTGTCACGGCCCACGGACTGATTCAGTTCGCCATCCATCTGGGTTTTGAACGGAGTTTTCTTGTGATCTGGTGCATGGGACAAAAATGTCACCTTGCTGAGCGTCGTGGCCATCGTCTGGAGTTATTGAGCGGTTCAGATCATGCGAAGGAAGGACAAGTGGGGCCCACTAGTGAAAAACGGATGGATGCTGTCCGTCTGCTGCCTTATTTACGCACGGGCTCGGGTTAAAGTCGGTCAAACCGACTTTGGTTTGCAGTGCACGCCTGGTACACGTGCACATTGTACATATGCAATGTACATGGGGTCCATCATGATGTATATGAGGAATCTTCTCCGTCCATTTGTCTTTCCGTCTAATTTGAGGCGTTGATACTCGGATTGAAGCATATCCAGGTATCAGGTGGGCCCCAAACTAATGATTTATGGGCTGATCTGACTATTTGGTCACTTCCACTGGGATTGAACGGGTGAAATTTGATATGTACAGTTAATTTATGATCCTCAGGTCATGTCTGAAATTTCGAAGCTGATCAGATGGTGGAAACTCTACAATGTTACGTCCTGGACAACTATTTGGCCTCTTTAATGTGAATGGCTTGATTTCCTCCGATTTCTGGCATGGAAATTCGTCGTTCTTGGTCCATGGAGTCCGTCCCTTGCCTTTGGTGTCCTCAGAGCGTTAAATCCATACTTTTAATACTCTTTTTCAGTCAACTCTCCTAATCACACCCTGCAACGAAACACGATTAAAACCGGGCGTTAAACAGTATTGTGCTCGTAAATTCGAGTAACAAATGGGGTTTAATATGCAATATTTGACCCTCAACAGTAAAGGGTATAACAAGGGTGAGATTCGAGGTTGTTTGAATTGGGTAAGTCCTCTCTCTTTGTAATTTATGTTTTCATAGTAGATTTTTGTCGCTTTGTGCCGTGGTTTTTCCTGAAAGGGTTTTTCATATTAAATCGTTGTGCTCTTTTGTGTTTGCTCGGTGTTCTTGGATTTCTATCCTAGATCTATCTCTATGTGATTCCTCAGCCCAATCCCCAACAAATGATATCAGAGCAATCGTTAGGGCACGAATTTGAATTTGCAGGATTATCAATAATGGAAAGTACTAGGTATGATATTGAGAAGTACTGAGGCAAAAATAACATTGAGTTATAGAAGATCAAGATGATCAGTTCTTTAACTAAGAAAGGTGAGGATAGTACTCTTGAGCCAAAAAGGTCTACTATGACTGATGATGAATGAAATATCCTTGATAAGAAGGCCTTATCCTCAATCCGTTTATGTCTCACAAATGAGGTTCTCTATAATGTTTTGAAAGAGAAAACTGTAACTAGTTTATGGATGAAGTTAGAGGATATCTATATAATTTTTTTTTTCTGAAAATCACTTACACTTGAAGTTACAGTGGTATAACTTCAAGATGGCAGATGGTGAAGATCCGGAAGCCTACATAAAAAACTTTAATAAATTGGTTTGTAAATTGCTGGATATGGAGGAAGTGATCAAAGATGAGAAACAAGCATATATGTTGCTGAATTTTCTTCTAGCATCGTATGAGTCATTCAAGGACGCAATATGCACAACAAATAAAACCTTGAGTGTCGACACCGTTATCTTAGCCCTTCAAGGGAAGGCCATGAGAAAGCTAAACGGTGACATGGGGACATCTTCCGATGCACTGATTACGAGAGGTAGAAATTTTGAACAAGGAAAAAGATCTTTAAGATCCAAATCCAAATCCAAGGGTAAGGGAAAAGAAAACTAAAGTGCTGAAATTGTGGGATGTCTGGACAGATGAAGAAGGATTGTACCAATCCTAAAATGAAGAAAGAAAACTCAGAGGCTTCTTCCAATGAGTCCAATGTTGTCACATCTGATGAAAAGATAAGTGGTGGTGTGTTCTCTCTGTGTCCATGATTGGTCACTTACACGACAATTATAAAGATGAATGGATCCTTGACACAGAAGCATCATATCACATGACTCCTCATTGGAGTTGATTCGCAAGTTATGAGGAATGTGATGGTGGATAGGTCTTTATGGGCAATGATAATGCCTGTAATGTTGTGGTTATTGGTACAGTGAGCATCAAGATGTTTGATGGGATGAAGTGTACCTTGACTGATGTCAGGCACGTTCCTGATATGAAGAAAAGTTTGATTTCTCTCGGTGCACTCGAGACTATAGGGTACAAGTTCACTGATATTGATGGTGTCCTTAAAGTTTTAAAAGGGGTACTCATGGTTATGAGAGCATGAAGGCACGAAAACCTTTACAGGTTGATTGGGAACACTTCGGCAGGTGGAGTAGTAACAGTTGTTGTAGATTCCACACCTATACGTATGTGGCATGCTCGTCTGGGCCACATGAGCGAGCGGAGTATGAAGCTACTATTTGATCGTTGCTTGATTCCATCTTTTAAGAATTCTAATGTAGATATATGCGAGCATTGTATATATATAGTAAACAATCTAAATTATCTTTTAAATCTAAAAAATATGTATGTAAGGGAGTGCTTAATTATGTGTGTTCATAACTCAAAGTGTAGGGTCACGATGTAGTAATAATCTCCGTAAGACTGATGTCGAATCCACAAGGACTAATCTTATGTGTATTCTAAAAGTAACTACAAGTAGAACTAGAAAAAGATCTAAATCTAAATTGGGTATAAAAGGAAGTAATTGTGAGGTATTTAATTAAAAACTTAAGAATTCAAAGGTGAGAACTAGGGTTTTCAGGGATCCACTTACAACTAGTAGGATGTTTCCTTATTTGATTCAAGGAACACAATTAGAGTTAGAGTCTCATCCTATTCAATTGGAATGTATATCAATAAGATCATATTTGAAAGCCCATTGGCCTAATTCTCAACGGATGAGAGTTGTGAGGATTGAAAGTGATTCTATCATCTGACAATGCCCATAAGACAATGGCAAACAATATGATATACTGATCCCATAACTAAACATTAGAGAATTGTGAAGATTAGAAGCGATTCCCTCACCCAACCATGCCCAAGGAATGATGGTGAACAACAGAATTTTCTAATTTCACAATCTCAAATCATGAAAAGAAGATACTCAAAGCTATTACAGATCCATTGTAATTTAAGTCATAATAAATCATTAAAAACTAAAAGTATTCCTTAAATATAAAATTAGAATAAAAGAGGTTCAACAAGAACAAGAACCAAATAAGAAAAATATCTCAATGACGCTACGAAAGACATTTAGCTAACCATAAACATGATTGGATTCAAAACCCTACAAGAGAGCATTAAAAATTAAGAAAAAGAGAAGAAGAAAATCTTAGATGACGGCTCCACCCCTTTGCTCTGCTCTTCCAAACCCTAGATATACTAAAAATCATATGGAAACCCATATTTATAGCCTTCAACACATAAAATCGTAAAACTGCCTCAAATTTACGCAGTCTGCGTAACTCTGTGTGACTCATTTGATGTTATTGAATGTCCTTTGATGTCATCGAAGAGTGTTCAAATTTTGAAAGTTGAGCTTTTATGCAGTGTAACTTTTTCGTACTGTGTAATTCCTTGTGTCAACGAACCTTCCTTCGATCTATCGGTAAAGCGTAAGACCTGTATCCTAGTCCGTACCGTTCTGTAGGCTTCCGCGATCCTCCCGGTCGAATTCTGGAAACTTGTGACCTGTAATCGGCGTTTGCACACGACCCTAAGTCGCATCCTGTATATCTATATCAACTTGACTCAAAACTTGTACCCTTGCGACATGTCGTTGCCGCGGTTCCAACGCCGCGTCTCACGCGCCAATGCGATACCCGAGCAAGGAGTTATGGGCCCATGTTCATTTTGAGAAAAATGCAGTGCATTGCGAATTCTAAGAGAATCTCTATCAAACTTCACATCAATCAAGTACCAACCCATACCTAGCCATCCCTTTTTCACCAACAAGGCATGACACCCATTCATCTCTCACCCAAAAGTCAACAAGCACCATGCCTCCCATGTCATTCACAACACTCCTCTCTCCCTCACTTCTCACTCCATTTTTCCAAATAACAAAGAGAGTGTGGACGTCCAAGTTTTCGAAGAGAGAGCTAAGAGTGTGGCCCACATTTTTACCCTCTCTTCTTTCATCCTAACCCTTCAATCTTCATCATCCTCCATCAAAATCGAAGCCTGGGAGCTAAAGAGTCCAAGGAGCCTAGAAGAGTGGAATCGGTGGGTGTTTTGGTAGGCTTAGGTTTCATTTTTTTATGATGGGCCGAGTGGGGCCTACCGATTGATGGTATGGACCTCACTTTGGACCCTAGGTGTGACCGATGGCCCACCGTGATTCATATGATCATCCCATGATGGGGCCATTCTCCATGGACCCCATCATGATGTTTAATATTCTCCATAGACCCCATCATGATGTTTAATTTTCTTGTATGAAAAAGATCATCTAGACCTTGCATTTTGGTGGAGAATGGATCTCCACTGTTAATTTTGATTTGGTGGACCCACATGTAAAGAGGACTGATGAATGTTGTATGTATGAAAGGGAGGGCCCATAGTGTCGGGGTCCCTCCATCACACTCATTCTCTCTCTCTCTCTCTCTCTCTCTCTCTCTCTCTCTCTCTCTCTCTCTCTCTCTCTCTCTCTTTTTTTGTGTTTGATCGCGGCCCACTTAGCATGAATTGATGGACGGGGGGGACCACAACTATACAGCTGTGGTATTGACCTCAACAAATTCTATGGGGCCCACCCATGATATATGTATTTTATTCATACTACCCAGCAACATGGCCCCACACATGTGTGGACTCCACCGTGATGCATGGTCATGTAGGACCCGCTTGTAGCAGATTGGCTACATGTACAATAGTAATAAAGCTATTGTATTCACGTTTGCAAGTTCTGTGGGTCCACGCATGATGCATGTATTTAATCTACATTGTCCACCCTATTTTCTAGCTCGTTTTAGGCGTTGAGCTGAAAAACGAAGCTAATCCGAAACTCTGGTAGGCCACACCATCTAAAACATTATTTTGATAGTGAAAAATTGTTAGGGCCCGCTGTGATGTTTCTGTGTGTCAAAAAATATATATTAAATATTAGGCTTATTAGACCCGTCATGAGTCATAGAACCCAGCCGACGGACTGAATCATCTTGATATGGGTCCCACCTATGAAAAATCTTAGTTATATATATATATATATATAGTTTACGTTGCTGCTACCAGCGTCCTGCTGCTTATAAAATGGGCAAGGACAGTGGGCCCCACCACAGGCCCCACCATGATATATGTTGTACATCTACATCGTGTATATAATGGGTCCCCTTTGGGAATTGGGATCCCCCAAAAATCTGTCATTCACTAAACTCAAGTGGCCCACACCATCCAAAATTAGCAACGGATTGAACGTCTACCATTAAAACCTCTTTTTTTGGTCCCGGAAGTTTTAGATAAATATGAAATTTGTTTTTCCTCTTTATTTAGGTCCATGTGACCTTATCAACTAATGGGATGGAAAATAAACGTTATGGTGGGCCCCATGTGGGACCCACCTGTGAAGAGGATTGGCTGGTGTACGTATACACTAGCTATATAGCTGTTGTATTGACGTCCCAAGTTCCGCGGGTCCCACCTATGATATATGTGTTATCCACACCGTCCATATGCCGGACGGGTGGGCCCACCTTGATGTGTATATTGCATCCACCCCATCCAGTTGTCTGGACGGTGGAATGCCACCATGGTGTATGTGCTTTAGCCATGCCGTCCAGTGGCTATGTGGCCCACATGAGGTACGTTTCAACCGTCCATCTGTTGGACGAGCTCGTCTTAAGGCTTGAGACTAAAAATGAGGATCTATTAGGTGGATCACACTGCAGAAAATAGTGGGGAGATGAATGGCTACCATTGAAATCCTTTTTGGTACCACAGAAATTTTGGATCAATATGATATTTGTTTTTCCTCTTGATCTAGGTCTTTGTGACCATATGAACAAATTGGATGGAAAATAAACATTATGGTGGGCCCTGAAAAGTTTTAATTGTGAAAATCATTATCTCCACTGCTAATTGTGGTATGGTCCAGATGATCTTCCGATATGATTTATTTGTGTGGGTAATGCTCTAAAATGATCTCTAATAATAGATAAATGGTGTAAGTAGTCCCACTAGGACGATCCGCCTACCTTGGTGTATATGAGGCCTATTGGTACGGCCGTGGATGCGGCCTACTTGATGTATATGAAGCCCATTGGTGCGACCCATGTGATGCAGCCCACTATGATGCATATGAGAGGCCCATTTGGTGAGGCCCAATTTTGATGCATTTGTGGCCCATTTGGTGAGTCCCATTGTGATGTATTTATGGCCCATTTTGCGAGGCCATTGTGATCTACTTGTGGCCTTTGATGTGGCCCGATGTGATGTATATGAGGCCCATATGATGAGGCCCGATGTGATATATATATATATATATATATATATATATATATATATATATATATATATATGGCCCTTATGATGAGGCCCATTATAATGTATGAGAGGCCCATTTGGTGAGGCCCAATGTGGTGTATGTGTGGCTCATGAGTGGGGCTCGATGTGGTATATATGAGGCCCATGAATGAAGCTATGGGCCCACTATATGTTTGGCTTTATGAGGGCCACTCCTTGGGAGCGATGTTGGTTAAATGTCCATATTGAGATGGTACGAGGGCCACTCCTTGGATTTTAAAACACATACATCACACTGGGTCACACGGATGGACGACCCAGATGAAAAAAATAGATGAACGACATGGAATGAGATACATAAATCATGCGTGACCCACATAACTTGGTGACGTTAGCAGCAGTGGGACTCGGTGTGGATCTTACACGCACATGGTGGGGTTCCACAAATGGATAGGGTGGATATAACATATATCAAAGGTGGGCCCCCACCCCACACGTGCTACACGTGTGGGTGGGTCCCACTCGCCAAAAATGGATGGACGGTCTGGATGGCGTCCACATAGCAGCTGGCCCCACGCTACTGCTGCTTCAACGCAACAGGTGGGTCCCACGCAGGGCCCACCATCATAAATATTATAATAATAATTTTTTTTATTATTATTTGTTAGCTAGTTAGTACACTCCACTGTCAGTTCACCTTTTCCGTTAGCACGTCCAACATCCAAGGACGTTGAACGGATGGTGGATATGTATGTGGGTCCCACGTGTGGGGCCACACCTGGTGGGTCCTACTGTCCTACTGTGTGGACGGTGTGGATGTGCCACATCATCACAGTGGCCCACCCATTTAGGATCAAGCTTATATTTATATTTTCCCATCACCCATTAAGATAGGGCCCAAATGGCCTGGACGGTGTAGATCCAACACGTTCATCAAGTGGGTCCCATGAAGGTGGACAACATGGGTAAGTTACATACATCATGGGGCTATCAACAAGGGAAAAAAAGAGAGAGGGAAAGAGAGGCGAGATGAATGTGAGAGGGGAGGGGCCCCGCCACTATGGGCCCTTCCTATACATGCATACATTAAGATGGGTCCCACATATGTGGGCCCTCAAATCACAAAATCAACAAATAAAAGCACCCACCTCAAATTCCTTCCTTCTTCCAACAACAGGTTTTAGAGCTCCAAGGAAACAAGATTCAACGATTAAGATTGATTTTGGAGGGCGGGATTGGGTGGTAGGGAGTGGACCACACCTAGCTTTTCTCATGGAAGCCATGGACGTGGGTTACTTGGAGAATGAGGGAGAGAGAGATGAGAGAGAGATGTTGTAAGAGAGAGAGGGAGATGGAAGATGTGAGTGATGGAGTGATGTGTAGTTGACATGTAAGGAGAGAGTTGAATTTAGGGATGGGTGTTGGTACTTGGGGATGGGATGTACTTGACATGTAAGGTGATTGATGGAATTGATTGATGAGACATTTTATAGAGATTCTCTCGAAATTGCAACGCGCGGTATTTTTCTCGAACTAAACGTGGGCCCACAGCTCTTGGCCCGGGCATTGTCTCGGCGTGTAATACGCGGCGTTGGAACTGCGGCGACGGCGTGGTCACAAGGGTACAAGTCTTGAGTCGAGCCAACTCTGTTATACAGGACATAACTTAGAATCGTGTGCAAGATATTGAGCTCTAATGTCATATTCTCAAAAGAAAAATTCATGACTCCATTCCTACAATTAATGATTGCATTTGATGTAGCAAGAAATGGGCGACCAAGAATGACGAGAATTTGAGTGCTCATATCCACGATGGGTTGAGTATCTAGGATGATAAAATCTACTGGATAGTAGAATTTGTCAACCTGGATAACACATCCTCAATTATCCCTCTCGGTACATGAACTGAGCGATCGACAAATTGTAATGTGGTTCGGGTGGGTTTTAATTCACCTAGACCCAGTTGTTCATAGACCAAGTAAGGGATCAGTTTTACACTCACTCCTAAGTCAAGAAGTGCGTACTCAATCCGGTAATTCTCAATTACACAAGTGATAGTTGGGATACAAGTATCTTTATACTTCTATGGCACATCTTGCTTTAGGATGACACTCACTTTTTCTGTTAAAAAGATTTTCTTTTGAATATTTTACCTTCTTTTAGTCGTACATAAGTCTTTCAGAAATTTGGCATATGAAAGTATTTGTTTAACGACATATAGTAGATGAATGTTGACCTTCACTTGTTTTAACACCTCTAGAATGTCCTAAGAGTTAGAGAGAGTTTTTGGTGTAATAAACCATTGAGAAAATTGAGCAATCGGCTTACCTTAAGTTTTCGATTCTAACTCATGTGGAGTGTTGCTAGGTCTATCAGTTTCATCTATTTTCGGGTCCTTAGACTTTTTATCCCTTACCGGAATAGATTTGTCAATTATTTTCTCACTCCTAAGAGTAGTGATAGACTTAGCTTGCTCCATTTGATTTGAAGAGCTCGGGTTGCTGACTTCATATTGCCGTTTTGGATTTGAAAAAGGTTGAGCTGGAAGGTTTCCTTTTTGCCCAATCATATTTTTTGTCTCAAGCCCTTATATGACCTTTGTAAGGTCTTGAAAAGCTTCTAGTATACGCTGATTGAAACGCTCTTGATTTTGAAGATGCTTTGGAACTGGATCTTTTTGAAGTTTTTCTTGATTTAGAATTTGATTAGGAAATCCTTGAGGAGAAGCAGTTTGTTCATTCCTCCAACTGAAGTTTGGATGACTTCTCTAACTAGGATTATATGTATTTGAAGTGGATCCACTGAAAGGTTTTTGGTAATTATTCACGACATTAGATTGCTCATTTAGTACCTCTTGAAAAGCAGGTATTGTTGGACAATTTTCAGTTGTGTGAATGTTGTAAGTACAAATACCCTTCTTTAGTTCCATAGCCTTGAGTTTTCTTGTAAGATTAGCCACTTTAACATTTATATCATCATCTTCTTTTAGAAGATATATTCTACCCCTCTCCTTTAATTAAGTAGGCTTAGAAGTGGTGCTAGATTTTGGAGAGATGTCCCATGATTGTGTGTTTTCAGCAAGCTTGTCAAAATAATCTCACACATCATCAACCTCTTTGTTCATGAATTCCCCATTGCACATTGTCTCAACCATTTGCCACATGGAAGAAGTCAACCCATCATAAAATAAAACTTGTTATTCGCCAAGTTTCAAAACCATATTATGGGCATGAATTGATAAGATCCTTAAACTGCTCCCAATATTGGAAGAATGTTTCATATTATTTTTGGGCGAAGTTCATGATTGATTTTCTAAGGGTATTAGTTTTATGGTATGGGAAATTTTTTTTAATAAACTCCCTTATCATGTCATTCCATCTGCCAATAGATCATGAACATAGTGAATGCAACCATGTCTTAGCTTTCTCTTTTAAGGAGAAGGGAAAGAGTTTCAGCCTAACCATGTCCTTAGACACGTTCAGAAAATATAAAGGGGTTTAATCTCATCAAACTCTTTCATGTGTATAATGGATTTCATATTCAAGTCCATGAAATTTTAGAAGGAGTTAGATCACCCCTGGATTGATATCCATATGTCTTGTATTTTCTTGAAAAACTATACAGGAAGGTGTGCTCACTCCCGCCGGTTGTAAATAATCTCACAAAGTATGAGGCGGGAGTGCTTGATGCACCTCATTTTCATCCTGAATTTCCTCAACCTAATGTTGAGGTATATTTGGAGGTTGATTGGCAACCATAACTTCAATTAACTCCGTGGATCTCGAGTGGTATCTAATTCGGTGATGGATAGATAACCCCTCAACCAATATTCCTTCACTGAAGAGACGTAGAGTATTATCACGGACCCACTTGGGCATGAAACACTCTCAGCCCTCAAGTAACTAAGTTAACCTAAACATATAAAGAAAGAAACTTAAAGCAATAAGAAACCTAGAAATAGAAAGAAGTTATCAAATTAGAAGTTTCTATATTAAGATCCTGCAAAATAGAAAAAAAATAGTTTCTAAAAACAAATTAGGAAAGTAGGTTAGTTTCTAAAAACAAATTAGGAAAGTTTCTAACCTAGAAATAGAATTAAAGTAAGTTAGTTTCTAAGAATAATTCAGAAAAACCCTAATCTTAACCTAATTCTAAAACTAGTTAATCTCAAAACAAATGCAACCATTAGTCCCCGACAACGGCGCTAAAAACTTGTTCACAACCCCAAGTGTAGGGTCGTGATGTAGTAATAATCTCGGTAAGACCGAGATCAAATCCATAAGGACTAATCTTGTGTGTATTCTGAAGTAACTAGAAGTAGAACTAGAAGAAGATCTAAATTTAAATTGGGTATAAAAGGAAGTAATTGTGAGGTATTTAATTAGAAACTTAAGAATTCAAAGGTGGAAACTAGGGTTTCCAGGGATTCACTTGCAGCTATCAAGATGTTTCCTTATTTGATTCAAGGAACACAATTGGAGTTAGAGTCTCATCCTATTCAATTGAAAGGTATATCAATAAGATCATATCTGAACGCCCATTAACCTAATTCTCAACGGATGAGAGTTGTGAGGATTGGAAGTGATTCCATCATCTGATCATGCCCAGGAGACAATGTCAAACAACAGGATATACCGATACCACAACCAAACATAGGAAAAAAGTGAAGATTATAAGAGATTCCCTCACCTAACCATGCCCAAGGGACGATGGTGAACAACATGATTTCCTAATTTCACAATCTCAAAGCATGAAAAGAAGATATTCAAAGCTATTGCAAATCTATTATAATTTGAGTCACAACAAACCATTAAAAACTAAAAGTATTCCTTAAATATCAAATTAGAATAAAAGAGATTCAACAAGAACAAGAACCAAATAAGAAAAATATCCCAATCACATCACATGCTTCACCCCTTAGCCCTAGCTAAGTGATTTAGCCAACCATAGATATGATTGGATTCAAAACCCCTAGAAGAAAGCATTAAAAACTAAGAAGAAGAGAAGAAGAAACTCTTGGATGATGGCACCACTCCTTTGCTCTGCTCTTTCAAACCTTAGATATCCTAAAAATCACATGGAAACCTATATTTATAACCTTCACCGCATAAAATCGTAAAAATGCCTCAAATTTACGCAGTTCGCATAACTCTGTGTAACTTGTTCGAAGTCATCGAAGGGTGTTAAAATTCTGAAAGTCACGCCTTTACACATTGTGTAACTTTTTCGCACTACGTAAGTCCTTGTGTCATTAAACCTTCCTTCGATATATCAATAAAGTATTTAAAATGGTCCAGCGAGTTACTTCAATTTCTTCAATAAATTCGATGAGCATCTTCTTCGAGTCATTGAACATGACTTTGCTTCATTGAGAATTGCATCCAATATGTCTAGCAACCAACTTAATTTTCTTGTGAAAATTCAATTTCATCGAGTTGTGGTCGATGTCATTGAACCGTGGCTTCAATGTCATCGACAGGTGGTTGATGACATAAATTTTAAAGTGAATTTTAACACTTTATTTTTTTGAATTCCTTCATTCTCTACTTAGTTTTCTTAGATCTTAGGATCTTGAAATTTTTAATTTTGGTCTCCAAAGATCCATTCTTTGCTTTGGAAATTCTTGAGCCTTAGATCCATGCTTTCAACATTCTTTTCAATCCAATCTCTTAAACTCACCTTGCAATACAAACATGTATAAAATATACCATTAAACATTATCATATTCATAAAACCAAGATATAAATAGAGGAAAATATGCAATATTTGAGTCTCAACAATGTGCACTCTGACGTATGGGGTCATCACTAGAGGTTTTCATTGGAGGGTCATCATGGTTTATTTCATTCATTAATGACTACTCCAGGAAAGTTTGGGTTTACTTCATGAAACATAAATCTGAATTTTTCACTATATTTAAACAATGGAAGACAATGATGGAAAAATAGTTAAGGTGAAAAATAAAAGTTTTAAGGACTGACAATGGTGGAGAATTTACTTACACTGAGTTTAATGAATATTACAAGGATGAAGGAATCATTAGATATAATACAGTACACCACATGTCTAAACAAAACGGTACGGCTGAATAGATGAATCGGACTCTCTTGGAGAGGGCTTGATGCATGTTAAGTAATGATGCATTGGGCAATGACTTACAGACTAAGGCCGTTAACACGGCTTACTACTTGGTGAGCCGATCCCCGTCTACAGCAATTGAATGTAATATCCCAAAGTATAGAGTGACCATAAGCTGGACTACTTAGATTTGCGCATATTTGGTTGTGAGGTATATTCTTATGTATCGTCAGTTCAGAGAGATAAACTACACCATAGAGCTAAAAAGTACATCTTTGTCGGTTATGGTGTAGGTGTGAAAGGTTACAGGTTATTCGACAAGGTCACACACAAGGTCATCACTAGCCGTGACATCAGATTCGATGAAAGCTTCCTATTCCACAAGAATAATCAAGAGGAGCAAGAGGAACCAGAAAGGTTGATTGTAAACATCCAGATTAATACAGATGATACTCAGGCAGAGACAGATGCATAGATAGAGGTATAAGATCAAGTGGAGCAGCCACCTATGAAAAGAAACTCATCGCGTGATTGTAGGTTACCAGCAAGTTACAAAGACAACCCTAATATCTCATATGCCCTAATTACAGATGAGGGAGATCCGTCAACTATTTAGGAGGTTCTTGATGAGCTTGATGCAAAAAAGTGGAAGGCGGCTATAGATGATGAGATCAACTCGTTGAACAAAAACTACACATGGGAGCTGGTGGAGCTACCAGTGGGCTGAAAAGTGATCGGATGCAAGTGATTATTGAAAAGAAAACAGGATAGAAGTGAGGCTGATAGCGAAGGGGTATGCTTAGAGAGAAGGAATTAACTTCATAAAGATATTCGCGCTAGTGGTTAAGCAAGTATCCATTAGATTCGTGTTGGCGCTGGTTATCCAATACGATCTCAAGATGGAACAGATGGATGTCAAGATTACATTCTTGCACTGGGAGTTGGAAGGGCAGATTTATATGAAGCAAGCAGAGGGTTATGAAGTTAAAGGGATAGAGAAAAATTTTACAGGTTAATGAGGTCGTTGTACGGCCTGAAACAGTCACCTAGGCAGTGGTATAAAAAATTTGATTCTTTCATATTGAGTCAGAAATTGACTCGAAGTAAATATGATTACCATATCTATTAGAAGACATTGAGTGATAAAAAATTCATCATCCTAGTATTATATGTTGATGATATGTTTATCGCTAGTCATGATATGTCTGAAATCACCGTACTGAAGACTCGATTATCAGAGACATTCGAGATGAAAGATCTGGGGGCTGCAAAGAGGGTTCTCGGCATAGATATTCATAGAGACGGGAAGAGGAGCAGGCTTTGCTTGTCACAAGCAGAATATCTTGAAAATGTGTTGATCAAGTATGGGATGGACCAAGCAAAGCTGGTGAGCGTTCCCCACACAGCTCACTTCAAGTTCCTTAAAACAATGTCTTAAATCAAATGAGAAAAAACATGTTATGTCTCATATGCTTTATTCAAATGCGGTTGATAGTTTAATGTATGTCATGGTCTGTATGAGACCAGATATTTCACAAGTTGTCGGTGTTGTGAGTAGATACATGTCAAATCCCGGCAAGCAACATTGATGAGCAATGAAATGACTACTTCGATACATTTAAGGTACAAAAGACTACGTCTTAACTTTTGAGAAGACAAGGATAAAGTTAGTAGGGTATGTGGATTCAGATTATGCAAGTAGCATGGATTCTAAAACATCGACTTCTAGTTACTTGTTTGTACTAGTGGGTAGAGAAATTAGTTGGATGTCGAAGCTTCAGTCCGTGGTGACTCTTTTCATGACCGAAGCAGAATATATGGTAGTGACGAAAATGTTTAATAAAGGCGTTTGGTTAAGAGGCATGATAAATCAGTTAAGACTTCAGCAGGAGGTTGTGTCGGTTAATTGTGATAGCAAAAATTCTATCAATTTGGCTAAAAATTCTGTTTATCACTCACGTACTAAACACATTGATGTTCCTCACCATTTTATCTGACATGTCTTTGAGAAATAAAGCGTAACACTGGAGAAGATTCACAGTAGCGTGAATCCGCCAGACATGCTCATCAAGGTCATTCATAAAGAGAAGTTCGAGTTCTGTGCAACTTATATGGGCTTGACAATGACAAAAAAGAAGGATGGAGTGTGCACAAGAAGCATTGATTGAAGATATGATGTGATGCGGAGATAAGAGAAGAGGTCAAGAAGCTGTACGTTTGAAGATTGAAGACATGGTAAAGATTGTTGTTAAAAGATGTCTTAAATTTAGAAAAGTTCGACTAGCCCAAGAAAGTTCGACTCGAAGTCCGGCAACAAAGTATATTGAAATTTTCGTGATCCTTAACCAGTCGAAGGACAGGTTCAATTAGTCGAATATTATGCAGATTGCAAGCGGATTACGTAAATTTGAGGCAGTTTCCAGACTATTTCAAGTCGGTGCGAAAGTGAGATTTCTTAAACTATAAATATGAGTTCCTAGGGCCATTCTAAATCATCTTAAGGCTTTCTAAATGTATTAAAAGGGTTTATAAAAGGGTTCTAGGGTTTGCAAAGGGTGTAGCAAGGGTGAGATTCGAGGTTGTTCGAATCAGGTAAGTCCCCTCTCTTTGTAATTTATGTTTTCATAGTAGATTTCTGTCACTTTGTGCAGTGGTTTTTTTCCCAAAAGGTTTTCCACGTTAAATCTTTGTGTTTGTTTGGTGCTCTTAGATTGCTATTCTAGATCCATCTCTATGTGATTCCGTGGCCCAATCCCCAACATGCTCTACCTTGGGTGATTCCCTAAAACATTACATGGGTACTCTACCTTGAGTTTTTCCTACAAGATTCGAGGTTGTTCGAATCAAGGGTGAGATTCCGTGGTTGTTCGAATCAGGTAAGTCCCCTCTCTTTGTAATTTATGTTTTCATAGTAGATTTCTGTCACTTTGTGCAGTGGTTTTTTCCCCAAAAGGTTTTCCATGTTAAATCTTTGTGTTTATTTGGTGCTCTTAGATTGCTATTCTAGATCCATCTCTATGTGATTCCGTGGCCCAATCCCCAATATGCTCTACCTTGGGTGATTCCCTAAAACATTACATGGGTACTCTACCTTGAGTTTTTCCTACAAGATTACGTGGATTATGCCTTGGATGATTCTTTAAAGAATTACATAGGTGCTTTGCCTTAATTTTTCTTTTTCTTTTTTCTTTTTTATATTAAATGATGTCTTCCTTAGGTGCTTCTGTTAAAGATTACACGGGTGCTCATTGGGTGTTTCCCTAAAAGATTACATGAGTACTCTACCGTAAATTTAGCACTAAAACATTATCATGAGGTGTTATGCGTTGGCTTTGGGAGTTTACCTAGGTCATCAATGTAGGGCTAACGTGACATGTCACCCAGTTTTGAGATTGCTTCCGCTACATTGATATTCACATAATCAAACACCACATACAACCACCACAGAAAAAATACATGGGATGCGGCTATCATCTCACTCTCTCCCACCAATATGTTATTTCACTCAACTACAATAATAAGAAGGTGTTATGTCACTCATCAAGAGACTTCATCTTCTCTCTATTACCTAACATGACTTAACCTCATTGCAATTGGTAGGACTTTGTGTTATCCTATGGTTTAATGAAGAACCGTGCCTTGGAAGGACAATCCTGGAGTCCTCGATCTTCGATCCCAAATAGTGTGCATTCCACTAGTTTGGAGTTTTTCTCTAGTTTTCTTCCTTTCATAGTGGAGAACTTGCACCATGAGGTTTCATTCTTAGGGCCTGTTTGTTAATGCTGAATTTTTACACTTAATGCAGAGTTGAGAAAATATTCCGTGTTTAGTGGTGTTTATTAATGTGTTGTTAACGCTGAAGAAGGAAAGAGCTAAGTGGTTTTTCACTGAATTGTTTTCGTGATAGGAGTCTGGCTTAATGGTGAATGCGGAATGCGGAATGTGCTCCGTGAATTTTTTATTAAACAAAAATTTTTATTTCCAAAATTACTCTTTTAAGTTACCACGGATTGGCTACTCCCCTGACACCAGCCCCATGACTGATGGTCGGTGCTCTGTGAGCCCCACCATGATGTATGTGTTTTATCCATTCCATTCATTCATTTTTAAAGATCAATTTAGGGACTTATGACAAAAATGAGAGAGATATAAATCTCAGGTGGACCACACCACATGAAAACAATAGTGATTGTATATCCACCATAAAATCCTACTAAGGCCTATTGTACAGTTTATTTGACATCTAATATGTTGATTAGGTCATACAGGCCCAGATGAAGGGAAAAAACAAAAATCAGCTTGATCCCAAACTTTTATGGGCCCCGAAATGTTTTTAATGGTCGACGCTCATTCAACGTTGTTTCCTATAATGTGGTCCACTTGAGATTGGGATATATCTCATTTTTTGTCTCATACCATAAAATGATCTGTAAAAATAGATGGACGGAATGGATGAAACACATACATTATGGTGGGGCCCACAGAGCACTATAATGTCGGGGAGTAGCCAATCAGTTTCCGATACATGTCGTGCGAAGACGTAGCGCACACGCTACTGGATGCGGATTTCCTGCGAAAGCCTTTCACAAGAAGTTCCTAGGCTTGAAACTTAGGTGGGGTCCACCGTGATGTTTTTCAGAAATTCACTCTGTCCATCTATTTTGTGAGCTCATTTTAGGAGATGAAACCAAAATCGAGCAGGATACAATACTAAAGTGGGTCGTACTAAAGGAAAAGGTGGTTAGGAAAATTTCTACCATTGAAACCTCCCTAGGTTCGACAGTGATGTTTACATGCCATCCATATTGTTAATAACGTCATTTATGCTGGGATGAACTGAAAACGCAAATAATAGCATGATTCAAAACTTTTTTGGCCCCACAAATATTTCAATTGTGGACGTTCAATTATCACATTTTTTGCCCACTTGAGCATTGGATACGGTTCATTTTTGGCCTCATATCCTAAAATGAACTCAAAAACGGATGTACGGAGAGGATTTCTCACAAATATGACAGTGGGCCCCACCCAGGTTCCTAGTGTAGGAACTTCCTATGAAAGGCTTTCACGGCAAATCCGCGTCTGACGCTCCTGGCTCTCCCACTTGTACGAGCGGTTAAAAGGAGATCAAAGTTACATGCCTTACTATGATGTATTTATTATATCCACACTCTTCATCAAATTTTCGAGATTATTTTAGAGCATTAGCCAAAAAATGAATCATATCCCCTTATTTGAAACTTCTGACCCCCAAAAGGTTTTCAATGGTAGACGTACAATCCCCACTGCTTTTTGCAGTGTGGTCCATTTAATTTTTGGACGTCTTATTTTTCGACTCAAGGCTTACGACGCGCTCAAAAAATTTATGGGCAGTTTGGATATAACCAATACCTCATGATGGGACCCACAAAACTTGCTGACGTCAGTACACTAGCTATAGCTGGTGTGTCGTACAACAGCCAGTGCAGGAAACGGATTGGCTACTCCCCTTGCCACCAGCCAATGGCTAGTGGTCGCTGCTATTTGGGCCTCAACATGATGTACGTATTTGTTTCATCCATGCTGGCCATCTATTTTGCTAGATCATTTTATTGAATGAGACCAAAAATAAAGTATATCCCGATCTTAAGTGGACCACGTTACAGGAAATAGTGTTGAATAAGCGTCTACCATTAAAAACTTTTTGAGGCCATGACTTAGGTCATGTTAGTAAAATCTAAAGTCTAAAGCCTAAATCTACAGTGTTGAATGAGCCACATTATAGAAAATAAGATGTATCCAAAACTTAAATGGGCCACATGATACAAAATAGTGGGGATTTTGTGACCACCGTTGGAACATTCATATGGTCACAAAAGTTTTGTAGAGGTTCAAGTTCACGGCGTTTTCACTTCATCTCAGTCAAAATGACCTTATAAACAGTTTGGATGGAATTTAAATATCAAGGTAGAGTCTAGGAATGTTTCAATGGTAGGCATTCCTTTTCCCAGTATTTTATCTCATATGGCCTACTTGAGTTTTAGATACTCCTCATTTTGGTTGAATGTCCTAAAATGTGCTCAAAAAATGGATGGACGTGTTGGATTTCTCACAAACATCATAGTGGGCCTCACCCAAATCCCTTGTGTTGGAACTTCACATGACGTCCATATGCCCATCTTTTTTGTGAGTTTATTTTAGAACATGGAACTAAAACTGAGGTGGATCCGATAATCAAGTGAGACCAAAACATAAGGATTGAACATCCTGATTTGAAATATTCTTGGGCAACATAAGGAATTTATCTTCTTCTTTCTTTCTTTTTTTTTTCTTTTTTTTTTTTATGAATGATGATATTTTATCGGTTTTTTTTAGGAATAATGATATTTTAATTTTCTCTCAAGTACTTCAGTTTATTTGAATTAAATAGAATAATTTTATTTTCATTTGATAGAAAATAATTTCTTTATAATGTAAAACATTTCCAAATAAGAGATATTGGCAAATGCATCAAATTAATGTATTTCAAACATTTTAAATGTTTGTTAACAAACACGTTGTTTCAAATTCGGTACCTAATTTTCAGACTTCATTTATAATTACGATATAAGTTTTTTGACTTTAGCTTTCATATTCAGCCTTTGGATTTCAGATTCAGGCTTCAGATTTCAACTTCAGACTTTACACTTCAGATTTAACAACCAACAACGGGGCCTTACTCCTCTCCACGACTAGGGGACAACGGTAGCCCATGCCCATCTGTAGGACCACCTAGACGAAGTCCACATGGATTTCTCCCCATGAATCTGTCTCTGCCGTGCCCTTCAATATTTATTCCTTTAATCAGGATTTTTCCTCATGAGATGTAATCAACCTTTTTTTTTTTTCAAATGAGATGTAATCAATGATTTGTGGTATATCATAGTCCAAAGTATAAAATTATGAAATTGAGGCCATTCATCATTTGACCCATTAGTTGAACTGTCCCAATTGTCAAATTGCCCCCTCATGTACACATACATTTTTTTATTTTTTATTTTTTATTTTCTTTCAGTCCAGCTTTGAGTGTGGTGCCTCTGATGTCTTTTATATGCCATCCAATCCATTCGTAAGATTTGCCCCATTAGGATAAAAAGACCCCAAAAAAATTTGGCCATTTCAGAACTCATGTGGACAACACTGCATGATCTTAGAGGTTCCATGCATGATTTTACATAATATGGCTCATCTGAGTTTTGAATCAACCTGATTTATGGACTCCAAGTACAACATGAGGGGGTGCACATGAACCGAAGTGGACATCGTGAACACTTAAACGGTGGGGTCCACACACAATGTTGTATAATAAGCATATTTTACAAGGGTTGTAGAGTAACCGGCTTGGATGACTCAATTGAGTCTTTCCTCGTTAAATCATATTAATCCAGCTGCGCCACTCCTTCCTGAGTGTACATGGGTACGCATGTAACCCTGCCTATGCATACACAAGAACATTTTAAAACATGCCAAGAGAGTTTTAAAGATATTCCTAGCTTTTCAACAGGTGGGCCACATTGTTTAGTTTTTTTGACTTAAAATTCGGGCCATTTTTACTCATAATTTCAACGCAATACACTAAAAAAATTGATGACTATTTTTATTTTTTAAATTTAAGCCGTCTGTTTTTTGGTGTGTTGTGGTCCACCTGATGAGTGAAATGGCATGATTCTTTTGGCCAAGTGACTTAATGTGCCCAACTAGATGCAAATTAAGATCGGACATCAGACTCATGTTTTATATGTGTACTTAGGTGCTTGTGGCCGTTGTTACACATGTGTGGGCTTTCTAAATCCTCCCTCAACAAAACATGATTTTGGGCACTAATGGCATCATTGGCCATAGTCCCCCTAACAGGACGTTTCTACTGGCGGAAGCTATGTGAGTCTACCATGATATGGGTGAAAAATCTGCTCCATCAATCAGTTTTTCCACCTAGCCTTAGGATATAAACTGAAAGATAGGCAGATCAAAAAATCAAGTAGACCACTTGAGAAGAAACATTGAATTAAGAAGCACCAACTGTTTGAAACCTTCTCAGGGGCCACCTTGATGTTTATACGATGTCCATGGGATAAGCTGAAAACACAAGCATTAGCTTGATACCAAACTTTTGTAGTGCTATCAAGGTTTTAATGTGAGAGTTCAATCCTCACTATTTTCCGTAGTATGCCCCACTTAAGTTTTGGTTGATCCACCTTATTTTTACGCTCCTGTTCTGAAGTGTGAGCTGGCGATACTAACGGACAGAGTGAAGTTTTCACTGGGCTCGACATAGCATAGTCTATTGGGTACCCATTAAGTAATTGGATCCAATTTCTCTAAAATGTCATTTGGAATATTAATCATTTTCTTAAAAAATGCTTATCATGCCCCGGTAACCAGAAGTCAATGACATTTGCCAACCAAACAAACATAAAATTTTAACAGTATTAGCATTGAGGTATGATAAAAATCTTTAGATGGAGGGAAAGTTTCAAATATTTCAAGAATAGTTATCTGACATGTTTTTAAATTTTTTTTTGGATCAAATTGGCCATGTTCTTGGAACTTGGTGAATGTACGGAGCTTCTTTTTCTACTTTCTTTCCAATTTTCCTGTGGCTTCTTCTTCCCCTTCAAAAATGTTTTCCAATGACCTACTACCACTCATTTTGACTGCATTTTCTAGTGTATGTTGACCACTATCAACTTCTCTAGCGTATATGCACCATTAACTTCTAAGGTCCTAAAAAAGTATTGTTTTGCTTCGACGATCACATTTCTTAGAAATATAAGCCATTAATATGTGAAAGATATTTTAAATGAATTATTTATTTTATTTTTTATAATAACATTTTCTAAGAGATGGAAGCCTCTTTTTATTGTGAATAGAGAGGGATGGTCGTAATTGTTGTTGTCACGGGGAGAAGTGATTTAAGGTAGATAATGACGGTTGTGATTATCATGTGGAAGACACTGAATGAAATAAAATTTGAACTTTGCGATGCATTATCTTGGAAGACAATGAACATATATTAATTTTTAAGTGTTGAGGTTGTGTTAAATGTTTGGGTTGTAGTTGTCATGTGTTAAGGGTTTGGGTCGTAGTTGTCATGTGTTGAGTTTGGGTCATAGTTGTCATGTGTTAATGTAACACCCTGGTTCTCAAAACCCGAGGACAGTCGCCCGAGTCCGAGAACCCGAGGGTTACGCTATGAAGTAACCAGCTTTACATCTAATCACTAGGAAGTTTCACGATGTAAAATAAGACAACTATCATGTAAACTAGAATATCAAGAGTAACGATAAGGAAGTTTAAATACATGTAAATGGAAGTAAATGAAACCCCATAACAGGAAAAATATTTTATTACAATTCAAACAAAACATACAAAATTTGAAGTATTAAATAGGTAAATCTTAAAGCTCCAACGGCTCAACAACGTGTACATAGAACTCTTCCTCGCCACAATCCACCGCAGCCGTCCTTGGGATCCCGTCATAGGAGTCTCCACTGGTCATCACCTGTGTCTATTTGGTGTAACCGCACGATAGGTGAGTGAAAACTCAGTGGGAAGTTTCCTCATAGATTCAACCATGACACATCATTCTAAAATGGGTTAACAATTCACATATAATTCATATGGCAACATAACTAACAATGCGTTTGTATGAATGTATGAATGTATGCTCGAGTCACAGATCTAGGGATGCACATCTGGCTGTCAAAATAAAGGGGTCGCCCAAGGCGAACTAGTCACCCGAAAAAATACTCATAGGTACACCCAAGGAGAACTAGCTGTCCGAAAAAGACCATGCAGACCGCCCATGGTAGGTTAACTACATAGAAAAGGCCATGAAGGTGAGTGCACACAAGGATATCTTCTGAAAAAATACACGGGGTACGCCTAAGGAGAGTCTAATCCCGAAAAGGCCTCATGTAAAGAAAGAGCGGCCCAAAGTGCACAAATGCACATGCCTGATGGTTAGACTTAGGTAATAGAACCATAACCAACTCAATAAGATGTGACTTACGAAGAACACTCGGAAAAGCTCACGTGTCGTGCGTGGATGTTATGCGCCATAACACTTATATACATTACTTTTGATAGAATAGGAAAGATCATCAACTTTCAAATAAGGAATATCCAACTATGCGTTCAACAATGACTTCCATAATTTCTTTACATTTAAAGGAGAACACACTAAGTATCATGTAAATTTTCAAGTGAGGTCACATCAGTATCTAAGAGTCCATGCATAAGTACACTACATGTAAACAAATTCTCATTTTCCATATTGTAAGAACTATTCACAAGATTATGCCAACTAAATTAGAGATTAAAGAATATAGACAGTCATGAAGGAAATGTCTCACAATTCACAAACAATCTAATATGAAAGCCTCCCTTTCTCAACATAAGAAAAAAATTATAAATGCAACATGAAGTTTGTAAGACAACACAATTATTTCATGAAATTCAAGATAGCTAGGAACTAATAATTTTCTAAAATTCTATACATTAGAGATTTAATACACATGGAAATTAGTGAAAGGAAGAAGTTATAGGGGATACTCACCTTGAGTGGATGCTCTCCTCGATTTGAAATGTTCTTATGGGGTGGACGTATCGATCCTAAAATTTAAGTATATGATTAATTCTCTAATCTTACAATTAGTTTACTAATTTGATAAACTTTGATTCCTATTTTCTTGAGTGGACAAGTTTGGAGACAAAAGTGTCTTATGAGGAAATCAGTTGCTGGCTGCACCTGAATAATCTGTTATATGCTATCAGTGAATCACGGTTGAGTTAACTCGGTTGGGTTTCTCAACCAATAATTAGTTGAGTTTGCTTCAAGAGTCTTGATAACAAATGAGTTAGATTAAAAATCCATAGAGCTCTAGGCTTCTCAGATCATCTACAGATGATGGGAGCCAGCCAAACACAGTCAGGGACTAGTCGGATCGGCCCACTACTGAGTACAAAGTTGACTCAGTAGCACAACAACAGAGTTTACTCGCTCACAAGTTGAATGTAGATCTAATTGACTGAATGAGTTTGATTGTTATACCTGTCTGCTATTGTTGATGAGAATGTAGCCCGACCACACACTCAACGACGACTGACTGGAGTTAGGAAGCTGGCTTTGAAGGTGATCACTGAGTCAACACAATAACAGGCGGTTATGAGAGGAGTTTTGCCGGAACTAGTTGAATGCCATACCTGCTTTACGGAATGGTCTCCACAGCTAGCGTAGGGAGGACAGGGCAGATCTCAGGACGATTTTGATCGGGTCGGGAAGCTGATTTCTGGAGCCTGACTAGGTTTGTGAACTCATCCAGCGCCACAGAGTCTCAGCATTGAGCTGATCGGGTCGGAACTGGTTCGGTCAGATGGTAACTGAATCGAATCAATTCCAAGATCGGAAGGCTATAGATTGAAGGAGTTTTCTCCTACCGACACATACATTCACCTAGAAACGGTTGATTCAGACCCGCTCGGCCCATTATCTGGTGTAGCTGGATCGAGTTGCAATGGAAACCTGTAACTCACATTAGAGCCGGACCACCATATTCCCCATTCCCTCCCACTATCTTCCTCTTCTCTTTCAGTTTTCTCTCCTCTCTTACTATCTCTCAGAACTGGATGACTCGGTTGAGTCGAGTTGCTACCGAACTGGCAACCCGCTCGAGCGGCGCTCTCTCTCTCTCTCTCCATCTCTCTCTTTCGCTTTCCTCTTTCTGTTTTTTTTTTTTTTTTTTTATATAGGTTTTCCTTGGGAGATGCCCTAATTCCCAGACTTTTATAGACATTTCTATTTCTAGAACCAACCACAGCTAATCCCAGTGATTAGCGTGTTATTAACTCATAGCTGCCGAGAGAAACTTATCATCAGAAATCTCTCAAACTCCTGGACATATGAATGGGCCCAAATAACGTTCGTTGATGAGCTTTAGGTAGGATGGGCCACGCAATGAACGGTTTGGATTAGTGAAAGGACCCGATCTTTAGAAGGATGGGTTTCACTGTCAGTTTAAGGAAGATGACCCATGGGTCATGGTGATTTCTCAATGGCCGGCTGATCCAACGATCAGAGCCGAATGGATGGTGAGGATTTCATCCTAGAGCACGGTGGGACCCACCATTCGAACGGTCGATTAGGTTTTCTAAAGAGATAGGTTTCCGAGTGCGGCGGCGGTTTTCTTCTTTTAAGGAAAACCCTAAAGTCTACGTGGATTGAAAGGCCTGGATTTTCTGAGGTGGAGGGTTAGGATGAGAGGAAGAACGTGCACGAGGCTTGACAGCGAAGCAGATATATTCTATTTTCGAAAATTCCCTCTCGTGCACGCTTCTTGCGCCTGAGATCATGTACGTGAACAAGAGTGGTCACGTACGGTAGTGATGGGGATTTGGTCTAAATTTCGTCCTGAACATTCTGGACGGTTTGGATCATCCGAGATGATCATGATGGTGGCCCTAATTTTAAACAGACGGACGTCGTTTGTCTCTGGCAGCAAAGAAGGAAAGGGGAGAGAAAACTCTCTTTTCCAAGTAAAACTCGGGTCGGCTCTGTTTGGCCGAGCTAACCGGTCCAGTGTTGCGAGTGTACACTCGCTGGTATACACTCACACCATGATTGTGGGGCCCCAATGATGTGTTGAAAGATCCAAGCCGTTCAGCGGACTCTACTAGTCCTATTAAGGTCCCGATTCATAGAGGGGGCAGATCTATAGATAAGGTGGGCCATACTTCTAACTTTTAACTTAAATCGTGGGTTCCTTTCAGTTTGATGGTCAGATTATTCTCAATTTTTCATATCAACGGTTAAAAAGGTCTTAGGGACCCGGAAGAATGCTCGAGAGTGATATAGGAGTTGATCTAAAACTTAGGTGATCCGCAATCCCCTATATATTCAATAATCTGATAATTACATGTAGTTTAATGATCGTATTTCACCATGATTGATCATCTACTAATTTATATGCCCCCAATGACTTTTGGGTTGATCTAAACGATGGGTCCCGAGTAGATTAGTTGTTCATTCTAGTTTAGGAGTTGATTTACTATTAGGCCCTTTAGAATGTGATTCACGGTGGATTTGTTGGTTCATGCTTCGCAACTAAAATGGACGGTCGAATTTACTCTAATTCGATTTAGGATGGTGGTAGGGTCATGAATTTATGAATCAAAAGCTGAATTTGTAAACGTATAGTTGATGAGATGGTATAGGTCTTGATGATGAAAGTGAAAGGTGCATCCTTTGTAACAAGGTGTCATGCAAAGTCTTGTTTAGATTAAGATACTTTAGGTCCGATAAACGGTAAACCTGATGATGTGACAGTGTAGCTTGAAAATTTATGGATGGATGTCTTGATTCATAGATAAAGATTACTTCTAACCATTAGATTTAGTCAAAATGAAGATGAGTAATTCCATAAGTTAGGCTATCGGGTAACACCCGAATACTGAAAAGTATAGGGTGTTACAATCCACCCCCCTTAAAGGGAATTTTGTCCTCGAAATTCGTTGCTTCAAATATGATTAGGGATAATGACAACATGAGTCATGGTGATATTAAGCATTCATTATTTTCCTTCGAAGGTTGTTTGTATGTGCAAACATATACCACTAACAGCCAGAATTGAGGTTTAATGAAGAACTGTGCCTTGGAAGGACAATCCTAGAGTCCTCGATCTTCGATCCCAAATAGTGTGCGTTCCACTAGTTTTGAGTTTTTCTCTAGTTTTCTACCTTTCATAGTGGAGAACTTGCACCATGAGGTTTCATTCTTAGGGCCTGTTTGTTAACACTGAATTTTTGCACTTAATGTGGAGTTGAGAAAATATTCCGTGTTTAGTGGTGTTTGTTAATGTGTTGTTAACGCTGAAGAAGGAAAGCGCTAAGTGGTTTTCATTGAATTCTTTCCGTGATTGGAGTCTGGCTTAATGCTTAATGGTGAACGCGGAATGCGCTTCGTGAATTTTTTATTAAACAAAATTTTTTGTTTCCAAAATTACCCCTTTTAAGTTACCACGGATTGGTTACTCCCCTGACACCAGCCCCGTGACTGATGGTCGGTGCTCTGTGAGCCCCACCATGATGTATGTGTTTCATCCATTCCATTCATTCATTTTTAAAGATCAATTTAGCGATTTATGACAAAAATGAGAGATATAAATCTCAGGTGGACCACATTACATGAACACAATAGTGATTGTATATCCACCATAAAATCCTACTAAGGCCTACTGTACAGTTTATTTGACATCTAATATGTTGATTAGGTCATACAAGCCCAGATGAAAGGAAAAAACAAAAATCAACTTGATCCCAAACTTTTATGGGCCCCAAAATGTTTTTAATGGTCGACGCTCATTCAACGTTGTTTCCTATAATGTGGTCCACTTGAGATTGGGATATATCTCATTTTTTGTCTCATACCATAAAATGATCTGTAAAAATAGATGGACAGAATGGATGAAACACATACATCATGGTGGGGCCCACAGAGCACTATAATGTCGGGGAGTAGCCAATCAGTTTCCGATACATGTCGTGCGAAGACGCAGCGCACATGCTACTGGACGTGGATTTCCTGCGAAAACCTTTCACAAGAAGTTCCTAGGCTTGAAACTTAGGTGGGGTCCACCATGATGTTTTTTAGAAATTCACTCTGTCCATCTATTTTGTGAGCTCATTTGAGGAGATGAAACCAAAATCGAGTAGGATACAATACTCAAGTGGATCGTACTAAAGGAAAAGGTAGTTAGGGAAATTTCTACCATTGAAACCTCCCTAGGTTCGACAGTGATGTTTACATGCCATCCATACCGTTAATAATGTCATTTATGCTGGGATGAACTGAAAACACAAATAATAGCATGATTCAAAACTTTTTTGGCCCCACAAATATTTCAACTGTGGACATTCAATTATCACATTTTTAGCCCACTTGAGCATTGGATACGGTTCATTTTTTGCCTCATATCCTAAAATGAACTCAAAAACGGATGTACGGAGAGGATTTCTCACAAATATGACAGTGGGACCCACCCGGGTTCCCAGTGCAAGAACTTCCTACGAAAGGCTTTCGCGACAAATCTGCGTCTGACGCTCCTAGCTCACCCACTTGTACGAGCGGTTAAAAGGAGATCAAAGTTACATGCCTTACAATGATGTATTTATTATATCCACACTCTTCATCAAATTTTCGAGATTATTTTAGAGCATTAGCCAAAAAATGAATCATATCCCCTTATCTTAAACTTCTGACCCCAAAAAGGTTTTCAATGGTAGACGTACAATCCCCACTGCTTTTTGCAGTATGGTCCACTTAATTTTTGGATTTGTCTTTTTTTTTGACTCAAGACTTACAACAAGCTCAAAAAATTTATTGGAAATTTGGATATTACAAATACCTCATGATGGGACCCACAGAACTTGCTGACGTCAGTACACTAGCTATAGTTGGTGTGTGGTACAACAACCAATGCAAGAAACGGATTGGCTACTCCCCTTGCCACCAGCCAATGGCTAGTGGTCGCTGCTTTGTGGGCCTCAACATGATGTATTTGTTTCATCCATGCCGGCCATCTATTTTGCTAGATCATTTTACCAAATGAGACTAAAAATAAGGTATATCCCGATCTTAAATAGACCACGTTACAGGAAATAGTGTTGAATAACCGTCTACCATTAAAAACTTTTTGAGGCCATGACTTAGGTCACGTTAGTTAAATCTAAAGTCTAAAGCCTAAATCTACAGTGTTGAATGAGCCACATGATAGGAAATAAGATGTATCCAAAACTTAAATAGGCCACATGATACAAAATTGTGGGAATTTTATGACCACCGTTGGAACATTCATGTGGCCACAAAAGTTTTTTATAGGTTCAAGTTCACGGCATTTTCACTTCATCTCAGTCAAAATGACCTTATAAACAGTTTGGATGGAATTTAAATATCAAGGTGGAGTCTAGGAATGTTTCAATGGTAGGCATTCCTTTTCCCACTATTTCATCTCATATGGCCTACTTGAGTTTTAGATACTCCTCGTTTTGGTTGAATGTCCTCAAAATGAACTCAAAAAATAGATGGACGTGTTGGATTTCTCACAAACACCATAGTGGCCTCACCCAAAATCCTTGTGTTGGAACTTCCCGTGACGTCCATATGCCCATCCTTGTTGTGAGTTTATTTTAGAACATGGGACTAAAACTGAGGTGGATCCCATAATCAAGTGGGACCAAAACATAAGGATTGAACATCCTGATTTGAAATATTCCTGGGCAACATAAGGAATTTATCTTCTTCTTTTAAAAAAAAAGAAATTTTTTTTTTTTTTTTTTTATGAATGATGATATTTTATCCGTTTTTTTTAAGAATAATGATATTTTAATTTTCTCTCAAATACTTCAGTTTATTTGAATTAAATAGAATAATTTTATTTTCATTTGATAAAAAATAATTTCTTTATAATCTAAAACATTTCCAAATAAGAAATATTGGAAAATGCATCAAATTAATGCATTTCAAACATTTTAAATGTTTGTTAACAAATAGGTTCTTTCAAATTCAGTACCTAATTTTCAGACTTCATTCGTAATTGCTAAACAAGTTTTTTGACTTCAGCCTTCAGGTTCAGCCTCTAGATTTCAGATTTAAGCTACAGATTTCAGATTCAGACTTTACACTTTAGATTTAACAAACGGGGCCCTACTCCTCTCCACCACTAGGGGACAACGGTAGCCCATGCCCAACTGTACGACCACCTAGACGAAGTCCACATGGATTTCTCCCCATGAATCTGTCTCTGCTGTGCCCTTCAATGTTTATTCCTTTAATCAGGATTTTTCTTCATGAGATGTAATCAACCTTTTTTTTTTTTTTAAATGAGATGTTATCAATGATCTGTGGTATATCATAGTCCAAAGTATAAAATTATGAAATTGAGGCCATTCATCATTTGACCCATTAGTTGAACTGTCCCAATTGTCAAATCGCCCCCTCATGTACACATACATTTTTTTATTTTTTATTTTCTTTCAGTCCAGCTTTGAGTGTGGTGCCTCTGATGTCTTTTATATGCCATCCAATCCATTCGAAAGATTTGCCCCATTAGGTTAAATAGACCCCTAAAAAATTTGGCCATTTCAGAACTCATGTGGACAACACTGCATGATCTTAGAGGTTCCATGCATGATTTTACATAATATGGCTCACCTGAGTTTTGAATCAACCTGATTCATGGACTCCAAGTAAAACATGAGGGGGTGCACATGAACCGAAGTGGACATCGTGAACACTTAAACGGTGGGGGTCCACACACAATGTTGTGTAATAAGCATATTTTACAAGGGTTGTAGAGTAACCGGCTTGGATGACTCAATTGAGTCTTTGCTTGTTAAATCATATTAATCCAGCTGCGCCACTCTTTCCTGAGTGTACATGGGTATGCATGTAACTCTGCCTATGCATACACAAGAACATTTTAAAACATACCAAGAGAGTGTTAAAGATATTCCTAGCTTTTCAACAGGTGGGCCACATTGTTTAGTTTTTTTGACTGAAAATTCGGGCCATTTTTACTCATAATTTCAACGCAATACACTAAAGAAATTGATGACTATTTTTATTTTTTAAATTTAAGCCATTTATTTTTTGGTGTGTTGTGGTCCACCTGATGAGTGAAATGGCATGATTCTTTTGGCCAAGTGACTTAATGTGCCCAGCTAGATGCAAATTAAGATCGGACATCAAACTCATGTTTTATATGTGTACTTAGGTGATTGTGGCCGTTGTTACATGTGTGGGCTTTCTAAATCCTCCCTCAACAAAACATGATTTTAGGCACTAATGGCATTATTGGCCATAGTCCCTGTTGAGGAGAAACCTTCAATCTTCAAGTTTTCATGTTACTCAACCGGTCGTGGGGGAGTTACGACTGGTCATGGGAGGCACTCGACCGGTCGTAGGTTCGAGCCCTGGCACGAATCGAAGTCCGTGCTGTTTTTTTTTCCCAGTCTAGGACCAGTCCTGGAATTTCCAGGACCAGTCTTAGGGGTCTACGACCAGTCGTAGGAGAGCTACGACCGGTCGTAGGGGTCTACGACCAGTCGTAAGTTACGCATTTTGTTCCGCGATTTTGCGCGAAACTGCGGATTTGAGTCCTTTCGCAACTGGGATGCGAAAGGGAAGTTGCCTAAACTATAAATAGGTATTCGTAGGGCTTTTTTTAGGGAATGAGAAAGTTTTCTAATGGGTTTCAGGATAATTAAAGGGTATAACAAGGGTGAGATTCAAGGTTGTTCGAATCGGGTAAGTCCTTTCTCTTTGTAATTTCTATTTTCGTTGTGGAGATCTGTCGCTTTGTGCCGTGATTTTTTCCTAAAACGGTTTTCCACGTTAAATCTGGGTGTTCTCTGTGTTCTCTTGTATGCTTAGTGCCATTGAATTGCTATCCTAGATCTAGATCTATGTGATTCCGCAGGTCAAAACCCCCCAACAAGTGGTATCAGAGCGATCGTTAGGGCACGGATCTGAATCTGAGGGATTAGTAATAAGGGCGAGCACTAAGTATGAGATTGAGAAGCACTTAGGGAAAAATAATTTTGAGTTATGGAAGGTTAAGATGATTAGCCTGTTAACTAAGCAAGGCGAGGATGGTGCTCTTGAGGAGCGGAAGTCTACTATGAATGATGCTGATTGGAATACTCTTGATAAGAAAGCTTTATCATCGATCCATTTATGTCTCACGGATGAGGTTCTCTACAACGTCATGAGGGAGAAAACTGCGGTTGGTTTGTGGGCGAAGTTAGAGGATGTCTATGCGAAGAAATCCTTAGAAAATCGCCTACACTTGAAGCGGGAGTGGTATAACTTCAAGATGGCAGAGGGTGGAGATCTGGAGGCTCACATCAGCAACTTTAATAAATTGGTTTGCAAATTGCTGGATATGGAGGAAGTAATGAAAGATGAAGAACAAGCATGTATGTTACTGAATTCTCTCCCGGCGTCCTATGAGGCATTCAAGGACACTGTGTGCAGCATGAATAAAACCCTGAGTGTCGACACAGTTATCCTAGCCCTTCAAGGGAAGGCTATGAGACAGCTAAACAGCGACATGGGGACGTCTTCTGATGCACTGTTTACAGTGGGTAGGAATTCTGGATAAGGTATAGGTTCTTCTGGTTCTAGATCCAAATCCAGGGGTAAGGGCAAAGGAAAAGTAAAGTGCTGAAAGTGTGGGAAGGAAGGACATGTGAAGAGGGATTGTGAAAATCCTAAATCGAAGAGGAAAGATTCTGAGGCTTCATGCAGGGAGGCTAATGTTGCCACGTCAGATGGATCGAGTGGATGCGATGGTGATGTTTTATCTGTGTTTTCGCTCAGATGGTCATAATGATCGTAAGGATGAGTGGATGTTAGACACAGGGGTATCTTTTCACATGACTTCTCATTGGAGTTGGTTCACCAGCTATAGGGAGTGCGATGGTAGACATGTATTTATGGGCAATGACATTACTTGTAATGTTGTGGCTGTTGGTTCTGTGCGCATCAGGATGTTTGATGAGGTAGAGCTTACCTTGACAGATGTGACGCACGTTCCTTATTTGAAGCAGAATCTGATTGCTCTTGGTGTACTTGAGGCAAAAGGATGCAAGTACATAAGAATTGATGGTGCTCTTAAAATATCCAAGGGGGCACGGGTAATCATGAAAGCGCAACGACTCGGTAACTTATACAAGTTGATCGGGAGCACTTCTAAAGGTGGAGCTACGGTGGATGTAGCGGATTCCACCTCTGTACATGTGTGGCATGTTGGGCATGGCCACATGAGTGGGCAGGGTAAGAAGGCTGAGACTCGCGAACAGGGATACAGAGCAGGTGGAGCAGCCACCTGTGAGAAGAAACACATGGCATGATCGCGGGATATCGACGAGGTACATGAACGACTCCAATATCGCAGGAGTATTCATCTTTTATTCAGATGGCTCTAGGTGATCCTGGTACTGAGAAGTGAAAGGTGACTATGGGTGATGTGATAAATTCATTGTACCAGACCGACAGAAAGCGGTTGGATGCAGGCGGATCTTCAGGAAGATACAACATAGATACAGAGCGAGGTTGGTGGCGCTGGGTTATGCTCAGGGAGAAGGGATCGGCTTCTCAGAGATATTCGCGCCGACGGTATAGCAGGTGTCTATTAGATTGGCGCTAGTTGGCCAATGTGATCTTGAGCTGGAAGGAAGGATGTGGAGTCTACACTTCTGCAAGGGAAAGTGAAGAGCAAATCTACATGAAGTAACCAGAGTGGTTCGAAGTGAAAGGGGCTGAGAAAAGACTTTGCAGGAGGTTGTTGTTCGGCCTGTCGCCTAGGCAGTGGTTTGATTCCTTCATGGTGGGTCAGGTATTGTATGTTGATGACGTGTGGATCGTCAATTGTGACATGTCTGAAATCAATGTACTGAAGACTCGGGACATCCAGGATGAAGGATCGGGGGGTCTACAAAGATGGTTCTTGGCGTTGAGACTGAAGGAGGAGTAGGCTTTAGTAATCACAGGAAGAATACCTTGTGTGTAGGTATTGATCCAGGATGTGATGGGCCAAGTAAAGCCGGAGAGCGTTCCCTACGCGTCTCTCCTCAAGTTTTTCTCAGGATTTGTCCTAAAACAGATGAGGAAAAGCAGGATATCTTATGAGCCTTATTCGAATACGTTGGGCAGTGTATGTCATGGTCTAGTTTAGACCGGTTATTTCACAGGCTATCAGTGTTGTGAGCAAGTACCCCGGCAAGCAATATTGGGTAGCAGTGAGATGGTAAGAAGACTACGTCTTTTCTTTTGAGAAGACAAGAGCAAGGATGGTTAGGCATGTGGATTCTGATCCGACGGACATGCTCTCCTAGATCGTTCCTGTAGAGAAGTTCAAGTTCTGTATAACTTCTCTGGGCTTGGCGATGGTGTAAAAGAAGGACAGAGTGTGCACAAGGAGCTATGATGAGATGCAGAAATAAGAGAAGAGGTCACGTAGCTATACGGTTGAAGAATGAAGACTTGGTGGAGATTGTTGAGGAGAAGCCTTCAATCTTCAAGTTTTCATGTTGCTCGACCGGTCGTGGGAGGCGCTCGACCGGTCGTAGGTTCGAGCCCTAGCACGACTCGAAGTCCAGCGAATTGTGCTATTTTTTTTTCCAGTGTAGGACTAGTCCTGAAATTTTCAGGACCAGTCTTAGGGGTCTACGACCGGTCGTAGGTTGGCAGTTTGTTCCGCGATTTTGAGCGAAACTGCGGATTTGAGTCCTTTCGCAACTGAGATGCGGAAGGGAAGTTGCCTAAACTATAAATACGTGTTTCTAGGGCTTTTTTTGGGGAATGACAAAGTTTTCTAAAGGGGTTCCAGGGAAATTAAAGGGTGTAGCAAGCGTGAGATTCGAGGTTGTTCGAATCGGGTAAGTCCTTTCTCTTTGTAATTTCTGTTTTCATAGTGGAGATCTGTCGCTTTGTGCCGTGGTTTTTTTCCGAAAGGGTTTTCTATGTTAAATCTGGGTGTTCTCTTGTGTGCTTGGTGTCATTGAATTGCTATCCTAGATCTAGATCTGTGTGATTCTGCAGGTCAAAACCCCCCAACAGTCCCCCCCCCCCCCCCCCCCCCCCCCCAAGACGTTTCTATTGGCGGAAGCTATGTGGGTCTACCGTGATATGGGTGAAAATTTTGCTCCATCAATCGGTTTTTCCAGCTAGCCTTATGATATAAACTGAAAAATAAGCAGATCAAAAAATCAAGTAGACCACTTGAGAAGAAACATTGAATTAAGAAGCACCAACTTTTTGAAACCTTCCTAGGGGCCACCTTGATGTTTATACGATGTCCATGGGATGAGCTGAAAACACAAGCATTAGCTTAATACCAAAATTTTGTGGTGCTATCAAGGTTTCAATGTGAGAGTTCAATCCTCACTATTTTCCGTAGTATGCCCCACTTAAGTTTTGGGTGATCCATCTTATTTTCATGCTCCTGTTCTGAAGTGCGATCTGGCGAAACTAACGGACAGAGTGAAGTTTTCACTGGGCCCAACATAGCATAGGCTATTGGGTACCCATTAAGTAATTGGATCCAATTTCTCTAAAATGTCATTTGGAATATTAATCATTTTCTTAAAAAATGCTTATCATGCCTTGGTAAGGAGAAGTCAATGACATTTGCCAACCAAACAAATGTAAAATTTTAACAGTACTAGCATTGAGGTATGATAAAAATCTCTAGATGGAGGGGAAGTTTTAAATATTCCAAGAATGGTCATCTGATATGTTTTTGATTTTTTTTTTTTGATCAAATTGGCCATGTTCTTGGAACGTGGTGTAT
This sequence comes from Magnolia kwangsiensis, assembly GCA_037074715.1. Classification (NCBI taxonomy): domain Eukaryota; kingdom Viridiplantae; phylum Streptophyta; class Magnoliopsida; order Magnoliales; family Magnoliaceae; genus Magnolia; species Magnolia kwangsiensis. The sequence goes on along the minus strand of CM073580.1, from coordinate 10,875,270 downwards.
GTACGGAGCTTCTTTTTCTTCTTTCTTTCTAGTTTTCCAATGGCTTCTTCTTTCTCTTCAAAAATGTTTTCCAATGACCTACTATCACTCATTTTGACTGCATTTTCTAGCGTACGTTGACCACCATCAACTTCTCTAGCGTATGAGCACCATTAACTTCTAAGGTCCTTAAAAAAAGTATTGTTTTTCTTTGACGATCACATTTCTTAAAAATAGAAGCCACTAATATGTGAAAGATATTTTAAATGAATTATTTATTTTATTTTTTTATAATAACATTTTCTTAGAGATGGAAGTCTCTTTTTATTGTGGATATAGAGGGATGGTTGTAGTTGCTGTTGTTACAGGGAGAAGTGATTTGAGGTAGATAATGACGGTTGTGATTATCATGTGGAAGACAATGAAGGAAATAAAATTTGAACTTTGTGATGCATTATCTTGTAAGACAATGAACATATATCAATTTTTAAGGGTTAAGGTTATGTGTTAAGGGTTTGGGTTGTAGTTGTCATGTCTTAAGGGTCAAAGTCGTCATGTGTTAAGTGTTTGGGTCATGGTTGTCATGTGTTAAAGGTTGATGTTGTCATGTGTTGAGTCTAAGTCATAGTTGTTGTGTGTTAAGCATTGAGGTTGCTAAGGTATGGGTTATAGTTGTTATGTGATAAAGGTCGAGATTGTCATGTGCTAAGGGTTGAGGTTTTCATGTTATAAGGGTATGAGGTTGTGGTTGTAATATGTTAAAGGTCGAGCTTGTCATGTTATAAGGGTTGAGGCATGATTGTAAAGTGTTAAGGTTGAAGTTTTCATGTGTTAAAGGTCTAGGTTGTCATGTATTAAGGGTTGTGGGCCCTGTCGTGTGTTACGTGTCGAATCCACTTCGTCCATTGGATTTAGAATTTAATTTAACGTTATGCGTCAAAAAATAAGTTATATCTAGAAATTCTATAGCCCTAAGAAGTTTTTAATAGTATGTTTTCAATCTCACTACTTTTTATGGTGTGGTCCACATGAGCCTTTCATATATCTCATTTTTGGGCTTATATTCTAAAACGATCTTTCAAAATGGATGGAAAGCGTGGATTTTATATATATATATATATATATATATATATATATATATATATATATATATATATATATATATATATATATATATATAAGATCATCTATCTCTAGATAGGTCCTGTTATTCTATCGCGCATCAATTCACATTACATTGGCACGGATTAAGAGAGAAGCTATTCGGAGACATTTTCTATCACATTAAACTAAGTTAAGCTTGTTGTCATGTTTGTGGAAAATCCACTCCAGTCATCCATTTTGGAAGATCATGTCAAGACATAAGATGAAAAATTGGACATATTTGAAACTCAAGTGAACCACACGATTGGAAATAGTGGAAATAAGTTGCATACCATTCAAACCTTTCTAGCCTCCACTGTGATGTTATATACAATCCAAACTGTTCATAAAGTACCCCAAATGCTCATAAACTCCTTATTATAAACTCCTTATTGTTGAAAGAATAAAAATATTAGCCTGGTCTAAAGCTTCTACAACCCCATGAATGTTTTAACCGTGGACATATGATCTCCACTGTTTTATGTTGTGTGGCCCCATTGAGCTTTGAATCTACCTCGTTTTTGATTCATTTCAAAAAATGATTTGACAAAACATATGGGCGGCGTGGATTTCTCACAAACATCGATCATAATGGCCCCACAGTATTTTTTCCGTCCGAATCTCTCCCACGGTCACACGCTGGATCAAGGCAAAAGGCAGCCAATGACAATTTAGGTCCCAAATTTTATTTTATTTTACTTTAAAGTGTCAGGTGATTAGATGGGAGCATTTGTTTAATCCTTCCGACATAAGGCGCAATACAACTATGGTCAGAATCCCACCAAAAATATACGAATGAATCAATGGCCTTATTCTGGCCCTCTAGAAAAACCACGTCATCAGGTTGAGTTCCATCTATTTTTTATTTTTCAGGGAGATGATTCAGTAGAGCTGCGAGGAGCATAATATGGTAGACCCATCTTTCCACAGGACACTTGGTAGGGTGATGTGCAAATCAGGTCCGTTCATTTATGGGTCCATAGAATGTATAGTTTATGTGTCCGAATCACTCGTATTAGACTATTTTATCCATCTGATCTGAGGCTATTAAAGTGACGGTGGAAAACAAACATAGTAAACAGTCGAAGTTGGAGTGGGGACAACTGTATAAAAGCAACGGATAGGATTGCCTCATGGATTTTTAGTTTTAGAACATAAGCTATCCATCCTGGTGGTAAGTGCCCGTGTATGGATGGACCCGATTGATCAATCGCCCTGCCAGGAGGGATGGCTCGGCCCATGGGGTTGATTGCGGTCCGATAGGGGGAGACCGTTCTTGGCTAATGGTCTGATTGTGAGGCCCGTTAACAAATGGGGTGGGCCCAGATCTCATGCCTTGGCCCGATTACTAATCGGGTCTGGCCCGGGCAGAACGTAATCCGGCACAGTCCTGGCCTTTTGCCAACCTTCGGGCTTCGGCCTTTGTATGGGAGAGCAACAGCATGTTTGGTATAATTCCCCATCAACCATCGGCGGTCACGATGATTAGTTTTAGACATCGCTACCGTCCAATACGCTTACCACAACTTTTTAAGCATGCCAGATGGTAGGAGAGTGCATACATAGAACTTTCGGTGTATAAACCAAAAGAGGGATCGAGGGCTGGATTGCCTACACTTGGGGGTCATGTTTTGGTGATCCAGACCGTTGATCTCATTGGCCCACGATATTTGTGGTGTGGAGGATCCCAACGTTTCAATTGGTGAGACAATAACTATTTTTGAGAGAAAATCAACGCACACGCCTACGAAAGAAATCGACCATTGACATAATTGGCCAATGGTCCACATCCAATGTTCTTGTGTGGCCACAAAAATGAGCTTATGGCCAGATGTTAGTCCTTGTAAATAGATGTAGTGGGGCCATCAAAACAAAGCCATACATCCTGACCATGCGATGGGCCCCACTCTTAAACGTGAGCAGTGATATAAAAGGTATACATACCGAACGTTCAATGTATATGCCTGATTTATTTATTTATTTATTTTTGCTAACGTACGACAAATTTCAACCTCTGAAGTCCGAATGGCCAAGAGAACTGATCACTTATGGGCGGCTGCATGGTGAGGCGGCTGTATGATAACTTAACATGCAGCACCGCCTATCTCACCTAGAAGTCACGTGTAGCTGAACCGTGAAAAGGGCTAGCCCCACCTTGAAGATCACCTTTTTCAATAAGCATGCTAAGACCTATTTAGGTGGGCCACATTTTGAGTAATGCCACTGCCGCCCATTGATTTTAACGGTGTGGCCAGCTTGGACGCTGATTGCTTGTAGTCGGAAGCTGTGTGGGGTCCACAGAGATTTCCGTTACAAATCCACTCCGTCCATCAGTTTTTCAAGACTAATAGGACGTAATTCTAAAAATCAGGCAGATCCAGAACTTATATAGGCCACACCGCACGAAAACAGTGGGAACGGAAACGTCCACCGTTAAAAACATGCAATCCAAACCGTTCATAGGGTTATTAGCACTCAGATAAACTGTAGGCATAAATATCATCGTGATGCAAAACTTCTGTGCCCCCCCCCCCCCCGCCCCGCAGTTTCCAATGGTGTGTTCAATCTCCACTCTCTCGTGTGGCGTGGCGAGTAGGAGTTTTGGATCTGCCTGATTTTTAGATTCCTGTCCTATTGTAATCTTGAAAAACTGATGGACGGAGTGGATTCTTCACGGACATCTATGTGGCCCCACACAGCTTCCGACTATGGGAACTTCATGTACCTGCAATCCGCCTCCAGCAAGCTTGATAAATGGACTGGCCTGGTTTTTCGGCCAGCTGATCTCATTGGCGGGCCCCACTGTTTGGATGGCTCTGATGTCCAACCCAATAGAGAATTAGTGAAAAATATGGGGCTGCATGCATGGCAAGTTAGCACGTGACAGGCTGCATGTAGGTGATTAGTTCTCTTGGCGAAGAGGAGAGAATGGTCCATAACTAGGTCTAGTTGAGTGGGCCCCACAACTTCATGCTGAGCACGTTGAAGAGTGAAGACGAGCCCACATGGAAAAACAAAAGAAGATAAAAGAAAAAACAAATGAAAATGATGATGCACGTCTCTCTCTCTCTCTCTCTCGCTCTCATACTCTCCCTCCTCCACCCACCCCCCCCCCCCCCCCCCCCCCCCCCCCCCCGGCTCTCTTTCTCTCTCTCTGATACCCATTTCAGTCATGGCACGAACAAGCCCAAAATCACCTAGCTTTTGCTTCAACTGGGTCGTGCCACGAGTTCGGTTCCGTTCCTGGTCCATCGAATCAAGGCCCCTTAATGACGATCCAACCGTCCAATTCAGTCATAAGCATTCCATCAGCGGGGCGAAAGTGGGCCACGGAAGAAGGATAATGATCGTAATCGATTCAAGCCTTGATGCTAAGGCTGCACTCCAGTGGGCACTCTCCCACACCATTCAAAACCAAGACATTGTAGTTCTTCTCTTTGTGACCAAACCTTCCAAACAAGGTCAGTTTTTATTATTTTCTTTTATGGGTCTTCTTAACACTGGTAAAGTTTCCTCTAGATCCACACCGTTCATTAGAATGATGATCTCTTGGATAAGCCACTGCCTGTAACCTGGATTGATTCGACAATACAAAACGTGTAAAATGTTGTCTAGAAGGTCCATTAATTGGACGGCCAATTGATCATCCCATTAATGAAGACCATTAATGGACGGTTCTGATCTACGAAAAGATTAACCGAAACTTTTTTTAAGATATAGATACAGATCTTGGAATAAGATTTTTGTTTTTGATCATCAGGTGAAGAAACCCTAAGAGAGATGAATCCAAGGGGCTCTGAACTTGTTTACACCATGAAGAACATGTGTCACATTTGGAAACCTGAGGTAAAGATGGCCATCATCATCATCATCATCATCATCATCATCATCACCATCACCATCATCCATGTTAATGTGGCCCACATGCACATCAATTTAGAGTGAGAGAAAGTGAGTCTGTTGTGGATGGATCATAGCCTGAAAGTCAACAGTTGAATTTAGACCGTTGATTATTTATGTTTGGGCATTGATGGTTATGAACCTCCCATCAGCAAATGCTCCTCCATGACGGGTCTCGTTAATTGGACGGTCGGGATTGGCATAAATCGTCCAGATTGTTACTAACCCCTTCAATGCTTTTGGGGTGACATATATAGGTGCAGGTGGAGGTTGCATTAGTGGAAGGCAGGGAGAAAGGTCCCACCATAGTGGAAGAGGCAAGGAGACAAGGGGTCTCTCTTCTTGTACTGGGTCAGAGAAAGCGATCTATGACGTGGCGGCTGCTGATGAGGTGGGCCGGGGGCAGGATGAACGGCGGGATCGTCGACTACTGTATCAACAACGCGGATTGCATGGTACTTGCGGTGAGGAGGAATAGGAAACTTGGGGGGTACTTGATCACCACTAGGCGCCATAAAGATTTCTGGCTTTTGGCATGAACAAATGCCGTGGGACCCATTCGAAGGCGGGGGCCATGTAAGGTGTGGTTTTTGGGGATTGGAAGATCTTACTGAGTTGTAGTAGTGTTGGGGAATGATCAGATCATACATCCAAACGTACGTAATTACCATGTGTTCGAGCTGTGTTGGGCCCACCCGTGATGGTATACGTAATCCAAACCGTCCATTCGGTAACTCTCTCATTTTCAAGTCAACTCAAAGAATCATCCAGATCTAAAACCTATATCTTCACTTGTTGTGGCCCGCCTAATTTTTGTAATTTTTTGAATGCCGGTTAAGGAAGTTCTTTTGCAGTAGTGATGCGAACCAGATGAAGGGATTGGATGGCATAAATAAAACACTGTGGACCTTTCATCAGCAGGATTCGTCCTCCCCAATGTCCACCATTACTTACTTTGGTGTGGTCTACCTGAATTATGGATGAAAAATTGGTTTTAGGACGTATGTAGGCCTATGATGAGAGGGCGCGTCTAATGGACGGGTAGGATGTACTTAAACATTACAGTGGGTCCGACAGAGCTGGGACGTATGGTAATAACTATACGTTGGAATGTATACTATAAGGATATTTTTTGTAAATAAAAACACGTGGAGAGATGAAAAAAAAGGCTTTTGCATGGAAGAAAACTTTGAAAAGTCGTTGGTTTGGCCCCAGTCACATGAGACATGGCATGTTAGGCGGTCAGTGGGTCCCTTGGGTACTGCCACGCGTCCATCAAAGCATGATTTCGAACTTTCTTTTGGGTCCACTGCCAGCCTTGACTCGACCATGATACCCTGGAATGCATTTTACATGGCAGCATCAGGCACTGGAATCCACTACAACACCTGTCAATCGCAGGGTGTCCAATACCACAGTTCTGTGGGGTCTACGGGTAACATCAACTCGATCCGTCTATCAGGTATCTGCCCCTACCTTCACTGTTGGTGTCAAAACATAGCCCGATCAGAATTCATGTGGGCCACATCATGGGAAGGAGTGTATAATTACCCCTAAAACCTCTTAAGCTCACGAAGTGTACATAAGTTTCTTCCGTTGATGGTAGGTGTGGATAAAAAATAAGGGAGATTGGGCCCACTGGTATTCATACAAGTGGGCCCAGAAACAGTGGGACTGAATGCCCACCGTTGAAACGTTATGGAAGTCCACCGCATGTTCGCATGCCATCCAACCCTTCGTAAGGTGATTCCCACGTGATGAAGGGGAAACATACATATCAGCATGATCCAAGATTTTCCAGGCTCAGAGTGTTCAACACCCTTTGGATTACTTAATACCAACGTTCCTGATCACTGAATCATGGGCCACTTGTATAAATACCATGATATCATGGTAGGGAAGACCTTGTTATAAATATTTTAAATATGTCAGTACTGGAGGTCTGGGGATGTCATCAACAAACCACTCGATGCCACCAAGCAGATGTCGATGTCATCGACATATGCTCAATCTCATTGGAAATATTCAAAAAATCTATGTTGGTTGTTGGAACGTTATAGTATTGCTACTTGATGATATTAAACAAGTTCGATACCATTAATAGATCCTCAATGGGGGTATCGATGCCATCGAAGGCCTCATTGAATATATGCACATAATTGTGTATATGAGTAAGTTGTTTCTTATTTCATATATATATATATATATATATATATATATATATATCAAGTGTGATCAGGTTTGAAGAGAGAGAGAGAGAGAGAGAGAGAGAGAGAGAGAGAGAGAGAGAGAGAGAGAGAGAGAGAGAGAGAGAGAGAGAGGTGTATTAGAACTTTCTAATTTATTACTAAGGGTTCAAGGACATAGCTAGGGCTCATGAAAAGAGATTCGATGTTTGTTCGAATTGGTAAGCTAGTATCTCTTGTAATGTTTCCTTTCATAGTGCATTACTCATTACTTTGTGCTGTGGTTTTTTCATGTAAGGGTTTTTCTACATAAAATTTGGATTATTCTTATTAGGACTTGGTTGTGTGATTGCATGTACTTTGTTTGATTCATCTTTGAGTGTTTTCTCGATTTCCTGATAAGTGGTATTCGAGCTAACATTGGGAAGCGAATCGATCTGAAAGCAAAGTATCAATGACATCTAATATAAAGTTCAATATAAAAAAAATTTCAGTAAAAAAAAATTTGAATTATGAAAAATTAAGATGAATGGTATCCTAGTTCAGTAAGAATTGGATGAATCTCTCCTTAAAAAGTAATCGAAAACTATGTCAGAAAAAGAATGAAATAAGTTAAGAAATACTACCAAAAAAATAAATAAAGGCTACAGACTAGTTTCGTTTTTATCTACAAATACTGTAGCTATATTACTATGGATTTAATTTGTAGCTAAAAGCTAGGGGACGCATAGTCCATAAAGAGCCTTATGGAGCCTACTGTAATGTGTGTATTTTATCTAAGCCGTCCATCCATTTTGATATATAGCTCATTTTAGGGCAGGAGCCCAAATAAGTAGGCAAATAAAGTATCGAAGGAAACAATGGAGATTAAGTATCTACTATTGATTTGTTGAGTGGTCCATTTGGAACTTCGATCTGCCTTTTTCTGGTATCATGCCTAAAAATACTCATTGAAATGAATGAATGGCATGGATAAATCACATACATCACAGTGGGCCCCATAGAGCTTTTAAAAGGACCGTGGGTACCCAATATGCGCCTGTAAAAAGGGAGGTGGATTGCCTTATGAAATTGAATAACGAGGTGGTTGCTGAAGTGATGTCACCAAGTTCTGTGGGCCCCACCATGATGTATGTGTTGTATCCACACCGTCCATCTATTTCGAAAAATCGTTTTAGGGCATGAACTAAAGAATGTGGAATATTAAAAGATGGAGTGAACCCACCACAGAAGACATTAAGGAGAGTGATGCCCACCATTGAAACCTTCCTAATGTCCACCATGATGTTTATTTAAGATCCAACCTGTTCATAAGTTAACAAATACATGAAAGAAGGGAAAACAAAAAAATTATCTTGATCAAAAACTTTTGTGGCCCTTAGAAGTTTTTAATGGTGGTCGTCAATTGAGACTCTCTCAACTGTTTTTGACTCATGCCTTAAAATGATCTCTCCAAATGGATGGACGGTGTGGATACAAAACATTCATCATGGTGGGACCCATAGGACTTGGTGACGTCGCTTTATTAGCGAGTCTCGCTGCTCAACCTGCCAGTAAAGCTAAGCATGTTTGACTTAATCCGGTGGATCCGACTCGATCAGACCAGATCCAACCCATTCCGAACCGAACCGACGGCCTGGATCAGTGTGGATCGAGTAAGGCCATTCAGATCCGACAGTTTTTCAGATCGAGATCGGATCATGATCAATTCGAACCGATCCGATTCGAAAACCCGATCCGAATGGTTCCGAACCGATCCAATTCGATCTGACCCGATTAGGAGTGATTCTTATCAATACTTATACTTTTTCCTGTGGTATGGTCCACTTGAGCTTTGGATATGCATCAATTTTAGATTCAACCACTAAAATGATTTGGAAAAATGAATGGATGGTGTGGATAAACCACATGCATTCACGGTGGGCCCCAACAGAGTTTACTCAGTACGATAAGAGCCCACTTATACTGGATGGTTTCACTAGGGCCATTCATGTCATTTTCACCAAATGGCTGGTGTACCTTACACGCAAGTTGCAAGACGCGGATTAGATACTGACAAGGTCAATAGTGATGTCGCCAAGCTTTGCGGACCCCACCATGATACATGTGTTGTATCCATACCGTCCATCCATTTGGAGAGATCATTTTTGGCATGAGAAAAATAATGAGATAGATCTAAAGTTCAAGTGGACCCCACCATAGAAAATAGTGGGGACAGTGACATCCACTGTTCAAAACTTCTTAGGTGCTATAAAAGTTTCCGATCAAGCTTATATTTTTGTTTTCACTTCATCTATCTCTATGTTAACTTATGAATAGGTTGGATCTAAAAAATACATCATGGTGGGCCCTATAAATGTTTCAACGGTGGGTGTGACTGATCCCACAATTTTCTACGGTGGGTCCACTTGAACTTTAGATCTATCTCATTCTTTTTTTCATGCCATAAAACCATCTCTACAAATGGTTGGATGGTATGGATACAACACACACATCATGATGGGGTCCATAGAGCTTGGTGATGTCACTTTAGTAGCAATTTGGTACTGACCTTGTCAGTAACTAATTTGCGCCCACACGCAATGTAGTTTCATGCACAGCACGTCAACACAGTAAGCTGGTATAGTCGTGTAGATACTCGTCGTGCAAAGACGATTGGAGACGCGCCTCGAGCTCCGAGTTGTACGAACGGCTCAAATGAGATCAAAATTACATGGGTCCCACAATGATGTATTTATTATATCCATACCATTTATCCAGTTTTTGTAATCATTTTAGAGCATTTGGAAAAAGAAAAAGAAAAAAAGAATCATATCTAAAGCTCAAATGGACCACATCGAAAATAGCAGCGAGGATAATGATTTTTACTGAAAATGAATTCGAACCTTGCCCAATTCGATCCGACTCGGTTTTCCTGACCGAGTCAGACTCGGATCGGATTAGGCCAGTGGTAGTTCGGATCAGTTCGAGTCAGATGACCCGGACTCGGTCTCGAATCGGATCGAGTTCGGGTCAGGCCATGTAGATTTCAGACTGAGTCGAGTTGGACCTAATCCGATCTAACTCAGTTCGATGCCCAACTATACCCGTCAGTAGATAATCCGCGTTCGTGATTTCCGGGACACGGTTTGGCTAGTGACGCTACCACCAGCCAGGTGGCTAGTGGTTTGTACTGTGGACCCACCATGATTTATGTATTTTATCTACACCGTCCATACATTTTGAAAGATTATTTTACGGCTTGATTCCAAAAATAAGGTAGATCTAAATCTCAGGTGGACCACATGGGAAAATAGTAGTGATTAAATGTTCACTGTTAAAGACCCCCTAGGGCCCACTGCAATGGTTATTTGACATCTAACCTATTGATTAGGTTAAACATACTTGGATGAAGGGAATATATATATATATATATATATATATATATATATATATATATATATATATATATATATATATATATATATATATATAGACACACACACATACATACACGGAAACACTCACCTGTGAACCAGTTCGTACGTACTACGTATGAACTTTTTTGAGAACGCATCATACGTGATGTGGATCCAAAATCTGAATCGTTCATGTGAAGCAGCACCTCGTGAAACCCCCTAGGCCTAAGTTTTACTTTGATCTAAAACTTTGATGGGCCATGAAAAATGAAAACAATTTCCTCCCTTGATTTGTATTTCTCTTTGCTATGGCCCACCAGAATTTTAGATTGGGGTGAAAATTTGTCACATTAAGTTTCATGGGATTCCGCATCACATGGACCGTTCAGATTAGACACCCATGGCACGTGTACAGAGGTACACATGTGCATAAGTGCGCAAGGGAGCGTGACTCACTCTCTCTCTCTCTCTCTCTCTCTCTCTCTATATATATATATATATATATATATATATATATATATATATATATATATATATATATATCATCTTGATCTAACACTTTTGTAGCCCCAGGAAGTTTTTAATGGTGGGCGTTCAATCAACACTGTGCGGTCCACTTGAGATTTGGATCAACCTCATTTTTGGGCTCATAAAATAAAATGATCTTTATGAATGGGTGAATGGCATGGATGAAACACATACATCATGGTGGGGCCCACAGAGCACTAACCATTAACCATTGGCTAGTGGCAGGGTCAGTAGCCAATCTGTTTCCGGATTTCCTGCCAAAGCCTTTCGAGAAGTTCATGCGCAAGGATGTTGGGTGGGGCCCACTGCAATATTCATGAGAAATCCATTCTGTCCATCTGTTTTGCCAGATCATTTAATAACGTGGGACCAAAATCCAGGTGGATACAAAATTCAAGTGGGTCACACGAAAGGAAAACTTAGGGAAAGAAATTCTCACCGTTGAAACCTCCTTGAACTCCACCTTGATGTTTATATGCTATCCAAACAGTTTATAAGGTCATTCCCAATTGGATGAAGTGAAAACAACAAACAATAACCTGGTACAAAATTTTTATGGTCATAAGAATGCTTTTAGGGTTTTCATTGAATGCCCAATGTTTCCTTTCGTGTGGCCACTCGAGTCTTGGATATACTTAATTTTGGTCGTACGTTCTAAAATGGGCTTGTAAAACGGACGAACTGGGTGGATTTCTCACAAACATCTCGGTGGCTCCACCCAGTATCCTTGCGCCTGAAAGGTTTTTTTAGGAAATCGGCATCTGTAAAAAAGAGCCCGCCGGAAGTGGATTGTGCACTGAGTAACTGAGTACGGTAAGCGTACTGAGTAAACTCTGTGGGGTCCACCGTGATTTACATATTTTATCTACTCCGTCCATCCATTTTAATAGATAATTATATGGCTTGATCCCAAAAATGAGATATATCCAAATCTCAAGTAGACCTCACCACGGGAAATAGTGTGAATTGAAATTCTACAGTTGAAAATTTCTTGGGGCCCACAGAAGTTTTGGATCAAATTGATATTTGTCTTTTCCCTATATCCATGGCTGTGTAATCTTATGAACAGGTTGGATGACAACTAAACATCACTGTGGGCCCTAGCAAGATTTCAACAGTGGAAGTCATTATTCGCATTATTTCCTTCAGTGTGGTCCAATCAAGCTTTAGTAATACTTCTATTTTATAATCAACCACTAAAATGATCTGAAAAAACGGATGGAAGGCGTGGATAACTCACATACATTCATAGTAGGCCCAACTAAATTTACTCAGTACGATAAACGTGTACTGAGTAACTCAGTACCCAATCCTATTCCGAGCCCGCCCTAGCAAAATTTCAATCTCGCGGTTTCTTCGTCTCTCTCATGCACCACATTCCTCTCTGCCTGTATCACGCACCACCTTCATTCCTCCCTACCTATATCATGCACCACCTTCCTTCTTCCCTCTCTCACACACGCCCTCTTTCTCACCGAAGCTCAGGTTGAATCGGATTCACGCACGATAAGTATCTCTCTCTCTCTCTCTCAATATTAATGCTGATTTAAGAATTTGAAAGTTAGTAATTCGTAGATTTTCGATTTGAATGTGGACCCTTATTTCGGGATTTGGAGATTTTAGGGCTTACAGATTTGAATGTGGACCCCAAATTGGATTTTTCTGATTTTACAAATTGGGGATTTAGGGATTTTAAGGTTTTGGGGATTTGCGGACTTTTAAAATTGGAAATTTTTTTATTTTATAAATTGGGAATTTGTGGATTTTAGGATTAAAGAAAATAAGTTTTCAATCTTGGATTTAAAGGTTAAGCATTGGCTCCTTGGTCTGGGTGTCTAACATAAATGGTTGGCCCCATTGTGGATATGTCATACTTCATCTGGTCCATTGTTTATTGGAGATGCAGTGGCTTAAGATTGGCAGCTAGAATTCTACCCACCTGCATAAGGTTGGCAACGGGCTGTGTTGACTCCTTGAAAATTTCAGGTTCAATACCATACCACAAATTTCAGGTAACTCTTTTGAACATCTTACACCTGCACATCAGATGTTCGATTAAATTCCTTTAAGAATGTTTAATAGTATTTCTTAATTTATGTGGTTTGCTAATTCCACATGCATGCACATCCACTTGGGCACATGTATTGGGCTGTGAGATCTGAGCTTGCCATCATGTGATCTTTTGGCATAAAAATCTGATTTGAGCTTGCCATCAATTGCATAGTATGGTGCTTGATATGCATGCATTCAAAGCTTGTACATGAGGCATGCATTAACTCAAAAAAAACTGATTAAATAAGTGTACTTATTATTATCTGCTCAGTGTCATTTTCGGTTTTACTCCATCCAAGATCGAGTCAGTGGTTTGGCTGATCTGAATTTCCATCCATATGTATGGTGGAAGAGAACACCATGTTTGAGATTATGGTGAACCATAACAGGATTCTAGCCCATTTTAAATGATGTTTCTTACCATGTAATTAGGAAGTAGCTCTCAAATTGAAATTATGTTCCCTTTTTTATGAATGCTAGGGAAATTACATTTGCAGTCCTCACACTGCATTTGTTTTATGATTCTATTCTATCTCATCCAATTACAATTATACAATACAACCCAGTTCCAAAAGAAACTCAGAGCCATATGGCCTTGGTTCTAGAGTAGAGACTAGAGACAGTAATCTGGTTTTACTTATAGCATTTATGCACGTATCACTTTAGATGCCTGCTAAAACATTACTCTTTAGCTATTTCTGCATGCAGTCTTAAAGTCGCAGGGGTTGCTACTTACCGATGATTTACAGTTATTTTCTTTTAATGGTTCGTCTTTTCTTATAAACTTTCACCATTCAGGTTTATTTCTCATTTGTGCTCTGCATTCTCTTTGGACCACCTATTTCTCCTTGCAAAAAGAGAATGAACATTTTGGTTTGAAGTTTCCTTGATTGTTGAAATGACAGATAGAAACATTTTCCCTACTCAAGGAAGTGTTCTTACAAGACCATCCATTTATCTGTAGGAGGTACCTTCTAGTTATTCTTCTATGCCAGGTAATGCTTCAGTTATTGCATTTTCTTTTCAGCAATTTAACTATTTTTCACCAAGTTGGTAACTATTTTTACTGATAAATAAAATACTCACTCATATGAGTGGGACATCCAGGTTGTGTATCAGATGGATCCCGATAGTTCTTTGAGAGTTGCAAGTGGACTACACAATTCAGGTATGTCCATCCTGTCTTGATATGCATGCTAATTTGTGCGTTTGGATGCAGTATTGAAGTGATATATGAACCTAATTGTTTGGCTTAGATGTTGTCAGCATGCTCAGGTCTTGTTGGTATTTGATTCCGTCTACTTTGAGAACGCAAGTGGGTCATTTACCTTAGATGGAGGATGTAAATCATGGCTATGATCCAAATGTTGAAAGGTGAGACTGCATTTTGAAATTTCCAGCTTTCAATACCAGAAAAATAGGCTATAATCAAATTCCAGTTGAGATATGGATAAAAATTAGGAATATGACAGCTTGATTAATGTGATTCTTTACTCCAATGCAGAGTATATTACCAGATGGTACCACAATTGCAGTGAAGCAACTTTCTTCCAAATCAAGGCAAGTGAACTGTAAATTTTTGAATGAGATAGGCATGATTTCTGCATTTCGACATCCCAACCTTGTGAAGCTTTATGGGTGTTGTATTGAAGCAAAGTAGTTGCTGCCGGTATACAAGTACATGGAAAATAATAGCATTGCTCATGCTCTGTTTCCTGAGCTCATCAGTTGCTTCATGGCATTTTTATGTTGTACACATAAAAAAAAAGTACTACAACTCAGTTTTGTCAATTGGATGATTTGCAGGTCCCGAAGAATGCCAATTACAGCTTGACTGGCCAACTAAGAATAGGATTTGTATTGGAATAGCAAGAGGTTTGGTGTACCTCCGTGAAGAATCAACATTGACAGTTGTTCATAGGGACATCAAAGCCACCAATGTATTGCTTGAAAGTTGACCTTGAGGTTTTATTTTGATGGTGGTATATGAAGTATACCAAAATTTCTATTGTTAGTGAGAACTTTAAATAGACAGATAACTATTTTGTTGATATTATGCTTTTATTAATGGATTTAAATGAATGATTGTATTTGATTGAATGAATAAATGATTATGCCATGAAGTCTTTATCTCTATTAACTTAGATGAGTTGATCTATTAGGGCATGTACTAGCAATGGTAACGGACACCATTATTATCATTATTATTATTTTATATTATAAATAGGTATTAGCTACGGATTTTGGCCGTAGCTTTATTTTTGAAAACCGTAGCTACATATTATTCATAGCTATTTGTAAATTTCGCTACGGCATATATGGATACGGATCTAAGGCATAGCCATGTCTTCTATAGCTAGGGATTAAGTCTGTAGCTGTTTCTTTCAGAAGCAATGGCTATGGTACCTATGGCTATAGTCAGAGTCGTACACAAGCAACCTAA
Source organism: Magnolia kwangsiensis (assembly GCA_037074715.1). Classification (NCBI taxonomy): domain Eukaryota; kingdom Viridiplantae; phylum Streptophyta; class Magnoliopsida; order Magnoliales; family Magnoliaceae; genus Magnolia; species Magnolia kwangsiensis. Next base: position 10,859,641 of record CM073580.1, on the reverse strand, counting down.
GCTCGGCAACTCGCTCGACTTGGATCGAAATGTTTTTCGAACTGAGTCGAGCCATATTTTGGGTACTCGGAACATTTCGAGTCGAGTCCGAGTTGGACGTAGCTCGACTTGGTATTAAGCTTGACTCGACTTGACTTTAAGTTAGTATATAAAGGATTTTTAAAAAACCCTACCTAGTTGCCCAACCCTACCTTATATGCCCAAACTAGTAACCCTACCCGTTCTCCCTCCTTTTCGCCCAAATTGACTATCCGTCTGGCTACATTTCCTTCTTTTAGTGACTGTTTGATGGCATTTCTTTCTTCCCGCGTTTGTTCGGACGAGCGTTTCCTTCTTCCAGCGTCTGTCTGGACGAGCTCCGCCTAATACTCTCTGCCCGACGACATTCCCTCTTCCCGCGTCTGTCCGGATGAGCTTCTCTTCGAAAGTGAGTCCTATCCTCCACTCTCTCTATTTTTTTCGGTCGTCCAAGTAGCGAAACCCATCCAACCAGCGACCACTGGCCGGACTCGAACTCGACTGAGCCGAGCACGAGCTGCTGTTCCGAGCTCAAAGGCCAAACCAAGTCGAGCACGATTTGAGATTCAAGCAGTCCAAGTCGCGCACGGGCTGGGTAAAGCTTGGCTCATGTACACCTCTAACTACGGTCGTATTATGGATTATAACCGTAGCTATATATCTTTAGCTACAGCTTTTATCCATAGCCTTTGACCATTTTTTTTTTTTGGTAGTGAAAGTTAACATATCTATCTAGTTGTGTCTAATGAATGAAGTCCTTTATAATGTTATGAGAGAGAAGACTGCAGCGGATACACGAGCAAAATTAGAGAACATATATGTGAAGAAGTCTCTTGAAAATCGTTTGTATCTAATGCTATAGTTGTTAATATGAAGATGGTGGAGGGGGCTGATGTTGAGGCCCACATTAGTAACTTTAATATGTTGATTTGCAAATTGTTGGATGTGGAGGAGATGATGAAAGATGAAGATCATGTATGTATATTGTTGAATTCTCTTTTGGCTTCGTATAAGTCATTTAAGGACTCTTTGTGCACCTTGTGTGAACTGTATATTTTAGATATATGTATATTTCTTAATACAGGTACTCTAAACAAGTTTATTCAAAGCTCAAACTAAGGGGGAGTAGATTGAGGGGGAGTATATATTGTAAATGAAAGAGTGTTGTGAATGATTTTGAAGTTATGAAGTTTGTATATTGAAATCTTCTAAGTTTGTTTTGTCAAAAATTTGACAAAGGGAGAGATTGTAAGTGCTATGATGTATATAAACACCCTTTTTTGTCCAATTTTGATGAGTCAAAACAATTTAGAGTGTGACTTGTTCATATGATGGAAAGTTCACCTTCAACTAAAGTATGATGGAAAGTTCAAGATCATCATCATTGAAAGTGCAAGACATGAAGGTATTTCTTCAAGGCTAAGATCAACTTCAACTTTAAGATCAAGATACTAATGCAAGTCTACTTCAAGATCAAGCTTCTAATGCGAATCTACTTCAAGTAGAAAAACTGAAGCTATTAAGATTTGAGTTTAATGTCCAATGTTTCAGGTATAAGTGACCGTAGAAAGACCCTAGGTTTGGGTCTTTTTTTATGCATAATATTTTCGGGTATTTATACTTCGTATAGGCTAAAAGTTGACTAGTCCTATCCTAAGTTTGACTAGTCCAGGCTCTAGTTCATCTAGTTCAAGAATTGCTTCGACTAGTCCAAGATTTAATCTCAAATTTGAAAATTTTCTAGTAGATCCTCGACCAGTCGAGCACCCTGTTCGACCAGTTGTGGAAATATGCTTGACCAGTCGTGGGGAGCTCGACTCAAACTCTAACAATATATTTTTTTATCCCACGACTAATCGAGGGCTATGCTCGACCAATCGAGCAAGCCACTCGACCAGTCGAGCAACCCACTTGACCAGTCGAAGGTTAGTTTTATCCGATCGTGTCAAAAAATTTGAAATTTTGTTGAATCTAAGACCAGTTGAAGGAACCGTTTTTCAACCTATAAATAGATATCTTTTCTCATTCCAAATCATTCAATTAAGCCATAGAAAGCTTCCACTTTGATAGAAAAGTTCTTGTCATTATCAAGCTATAGTCCGATAATTTTAGATCCTTTTAATAGCTTATTTGTTTTTGTAATTTCTTGATCTCAGTATTGTAAATTTGTTTTTCTTTAAAGGGAATTTATACTCTACCCTTTGAGATCCAAGGAATTCAAACAAGTAGCCTAAAGTTTGAGATAATTTAAAATCTATTTAGAGCCTAGAACTCTTGATTATATTTATTGGACATTGAACATCTACATCAAGCGAAGCGGTTCTACGGGCTACATCAAACAAGCGTCTTCAAGAAGAAGATAAGTACTTTTTTATTATTTGATTTTTGGTTTTTGAGATTAGTTAGACAATCTTTGTATTGGTTTTGACTGAGATCAGTCAGAAAATTTCAACGCAGGGTTTGATTGTGTAAGCCTAATTGAAAACACAACTGTATATAGGTTTTAAGGTGAACCTGAGAAGACCTTGTTTCACAGTGAACGCTAATATCACGTGGGTTGTGATTATTGGGGGTAGAGTAAGTGTGACTGTTTAAGAATAGTTGGTGTATACACTGAACCACTATAATTCTTGGTGTTTGTGGTGGACGACGATGTATGTGATGAATGTATGTTGCATGTTTGTAATCTCTTCTTTCATGTACATGTGGTGAATGCGTGTAATAGATATTATCCTTTAGTTGCCTCTCGTTTTAGTTTGCGATCTTGATCCTTATTGCATTCAAGAAATCATGTTGTCTTACCATAAACATTTCTTTTTCGTGTAAGGTTGTTCTTTGAGCAAAGTTTGAATCAGTTTCTCAATACTATTACAATTGAGATCTTTGATTAATTCAGTTATATTTAATATTTCTGTTCGGCATTTTTAATTTTTTTTTTTTTTTGACATAATCCTATTCACCCCCCTCTAGGATTGAGAGCTCACCCTCTTCATTTAGAAAATTACATTTTTCGATTCTAATGCAGTAATCAAAACCTCGTAAGACCACGAAACATAGGGATGACTACCTCACTAAAATATGGATTTGAAGACATTCTTAAATAAAGATACCAATCATAATGGGAAGGTAATGGAAGGATTCTCATAAGGTCATAAAGCACAGGGCTTCCATAAAGCATCAGGTAAACTCGACATGATGAGATCAATCACAATCTTCCTCAACCAAAGAACACCTCTCTATATATATAATTTCCACCTTGATATCATCACTAAGTCAATCAAGTGTGAATGTTACAAGGGCAGTGAGCTGTATTTCATGCTGTAAATAATGATTTATTTACATCCTTTTTAAGAATAAAAAATAAAGTGAACTCATGCCACAAGAATTTCAATTAATAATGAGAATTTACAGCCATTCAAGTGAGTCCCAACAAAAAGATTACGCCCATCATATAACTACAAGCTAAGCTAGACAAAGCGACAAAAGAAAACGGAGACCTGATCAAGAACACATGATGGCTCGTAGACCAACATACATTAATTTACATCAATTTACACTAGTAAATAGGAAATCAAACACTTATTGTCTGCCTTTTCTTTTAGCAGTGGGAGTTGATCACTCAAAGGTACCTTTTATTCTGTGACTTTTACTCGCGATGTATTTAGAAAATTACAAGCAAGTGCATAAAACTTAAGCACGAAGTTTTTGATGTCCCAATAACATAGCTAGGCCTATGCTAAGAAAACCGTTAGATCCGGTGCATGTGATTAACCCCTTTTCCATTATTCTTTCCTGTTGCCAGGTGCTAAGGGCGACTGCACTTCGCAAGTAAACTTGTTCCTATATTAGACACCATGCGTCCTCATATTCATCATCTAAGACGCTCATCAGGTGGAACCCACCGGATAGAGTCGGTGATCTAAACTTATCCTCATACGCCATTCTGGTGGGTTACACAAAAGCATTGAATTGAGACCACCGGTTTGTCTTTTTTAACATCAATATCTTTTCCTTACGTTTGGTTCTAAAGTCGACCCGCATGCTGATGTTCCGCTTAGAACACGTTTGAGATTGTGTGGGATCCACTGTGATTTATACATTTTATCCACTCCGTCCATCCATTTTAAAAGTTAGTTTTAGATCGTAATATAGACCATGAAGTATATCCAAAGCTCATGGGGACCACACCGTAGGAAATAGTGTGAATTGAGTGTCTACTGTTGAAAATTTCCTGGGTCATAGAAGTTTTGGGTCAAGATGATACTTTTTTTTCCCTTCTTACAGGTATTTTTTTTATCCTATGAACAGGTTGGATGGCAAATAAAGATCACTGTAGGCCATAGAAAGGTTTCAACGGTCGAAATCATTATTCATACTGTTTCCTATTTTATGGTCCACTTGAGCTTTAGATATGTTTCAATTTTTAGATCAACGCCTAAAATGATGTGCAAAAACGGATGGACGGAGTGGATAAACTGCATACATTTACGGTGGGCCCAAATGATTTTACTCAGTATAATAAACCGATTAACTCAATATGCAATCCGATTTCGCTTCCTGTAGTAAGAGAAACTCCCTTGAGACTCTGATAGAGTGTATGGATGATACGCAGGCACTTAGAAATGACATAGAAACTGCGTACGTGGCATACAACTGATTCAAAGTAAACCCTAGAAATTATAAGTAGAAGTTTTGACGTGTGATGAACAAAAATTTACATTTTTTTTTTTTTGGTTATTCTACTATCAGATCATGGGCATTTATTTTACGGCTGAAAATGAAGAATAAAAATCCAATGGCTTTGTTTCATCAAACAAATGTCCGCCGGTTAGAGGTCAAGATTATTCACCCAACCTGATTTTATTATGGTAAATGATGCACAATGGATTCAGAAAATTTTCAGAATTTTAGAATTAATATATGCTACGTGCACCATTTTTAAGTACTTGCGTATCAAGCCTCATACGTAGCCAGAGTATCGTAAGGAAAAAAAAAACGCCTTGAATAAATTAATAAAGGGCCAGTCCCGTACCGAGAACACAGCTGATGATCCTTACCATACACGTGGCAGTTAACTCAAATTTTAACACCGCGGTCCATAGCTCAAGTGGTAGATGGGGTGAAAGATACCTCGTTCCAACGCTGAGGTCATGGGGTCGATTTCTTAGTGTGGGTGGCTAACAATGAGTGTGAATTCACAGTTGGGTGTACTAACAAGTAGGGTTGTGCACAAACCGGGTTAGCCCGGTTAACTCGACTCGGCCCGATCTGAAACTGAGTTCAGGCCAAGATCGGTCATTTTCTTCAACCCGAAATTGAGTTCGGACGAAATTTAAACATGTCCCAGTTTGGCCCGACTTAATCTGAAATCCAACTCGACCTGGCCTGACTCGATCCGACTCGACTGTTTATATCCTAAATCTTTATCCTAATTATTTGAGACAGAGAAGTAAGAACGCCGTCCATACCTTTATAGATGGAGCAGGCCCGAAATTGGTCCGAACTCGACTGATTACTGACCAGGCCGAATTCGGGCTAGATATGTTGGCCCAGTGACCGGGCCAAGTCATATTCGGGCTGTGTGTGGCTAGTGACCAAGCCGGGTCGGGTTGAGCCCAGTTTGACTCGAATCGACTCATGTACACCCCTGCTAACAAGCTTTAAAAAAAAAAAACTCAAATTTCAACCAATAATAGTGGACACGGTTTCCTGCGAAAGCCTTTGCAGAAATTTCCTGCGAACGGAAGTTGGGTGGGGCTCATCATGATGTTTATAGGAAATCCACCACGTCCATTAGTTTTGCAAAATTATTTTAAGTGATGGGCCCAAAAATGATCTAAATTTAAAACTCAAGTGAGCCGTACATTAGAAAAACATTTGTAGGCAAATTCCCATCGTTAAAACCTTCTTGGGGGTCCACCATGATGTTCATATTCCATCCATACCGTTCTTAAGATCATTCCTACTGGGAATAACTGAAAACATAAAAATTAGCCCGATTCAAAACTTCTGTGGCCAGAGGCATGTCTCAAAGGTGGACATTCAATATCCTGTCGTGTGGCCCATTGAGTTTTTGAATTCCTTTACTTTTCCGCCCATGCCCTAACATGTTCTTGAAAAACTGAGGGACGTGGTGGATTTCCATAAACATCACGGTGGGCCCCACATTACTTTCCGTCGCAGGAAGTTCCTTCTTGTAATATTGTCTACCGAAATTTACAATGAAATCATGAGTCTATAAGGTCGATTGGTGGACAGACAATGGACCACAAAAAGAAATGTAGTAAACGGTCCATATTGCTCAAATATACAGTAGTTAATCAGAGGTCAAGATCATCTAATCAATATGATTTTGAATTAATAACTAATCGACAGTTGATCACACAATTTAAGCAGTTAAGATGTGATCTAAATTCCACATGTATGGTGGTGAAGTGGTGAGGCTCACATGTATTCTAGCTACAGTGCAACTGATTGCACTTTTTTGAAGCGCTCTTTATTCCTTCCTTCGTTCCATTCCTTTCGGTTACTTTCGAATTCGACGCGAAAACGCATGTCGTGCATGCAACTTACAGCTGGTGTGATGCATTGGGATTTGGTAGTCGTACTCGCACACTCTACACGCGGCACACGTGTAAACATGGCATGTTTAATGGAAATCCAGCCCATTCATAATGAGTTCCTCACAGTAATCAGGAAATGTTGATAAAATAATTTTGTTATGTTCATCAGGTTGGCTACACTACTCAAAATGTCTAAACATTTTATAAGAACTAACCAATGGTTCAAATTCATAGTAATTAAATTGCCGTCTTGATAAATCAATATATCTGAATTTTATTTATTGGCCATAAAATAAGTGGGATCCACATCATGGACGAATCTGATTTCGAATATATTTTTCAGGTTGACACGTGTTATGCATGTAAATGTGCGTGTTTGGATAGGATAACCTACTGTTTGCATCAGCATTCCACTTCAAAAGGAATTCATTTTGTCTGTCGCGACATACGATACAAAAATATTTGCCTCCCATGTGGACCACATCCTATTTATGATATGATGATCGTAAACGTGAAAATTATTTAATATATTCTATTAAATAAATTTGTTGGATATTATACTGGAAAGATTATTTGAACTATCAGTATCGGTTAGCAAATTTAGAACAATGAAAAGAAATTTGTCAGTGGCTTGAATTCAACACTACCAATTAAAAAGGATAGTATCATCTTTGAAGATTTTAAGTGAGTCAATTGTTTATATATTATGGTATGTTAAAAATGAACATTTCAGATTAACGGACTGTCTTACCAGGTGTGCCCAAGTAGCTGGCGACATACACAGGAGATCTGATCGCGACGGAGGGAAAGCGAACTCCTTCCCGGACACAAAAGCAGAAAGAAGCCATGGAAACGAGATGTTCTAGACTGAGATTGTGAAAGAAACTCGCCAAAAAGGCACTAGAAAATCAAATTTATTCCAGATCTGATACATTAATTAGGTGGGTAACATTACTAGAATTATATTTTTAAAAATATAGATATTTTCTTCTAGTTAGTTTTCAAATAAAATACATACGGTTATAAAAACATCAATAGTCCTTGTTTATTAAAAATCTATGATTATCATGAATAAATTTAAAATTAAAATTTAATTAAGTACATAATTATTATTTCCTGGATTATTAACGTACCAGATCTCTAAAAAATATACGTTTCTTCCACGTGTACATCAATATTCCTTCACCATCCCACGCGCGCAGGCCCTCTTCACATTTCCAAGAAAACATTGCGTCCCCCTACTTTTGCAAATTTCACATGCGTGCCGGTGTATTTCCATGCATATGCAATTGCACGACCAAATATAAGATAGACGTACAAGATTTGAGCTTTTTATCATCAAATATAAATTTATTAGCTACTTTTTCCCTTAATATCCTACAATTTTAACAAATAAGGTGGGCCACAGCATACAGAATGGATGGACGAACAGAAAAGATTGTTAAACCGATACATATCTTTGTACATTGTGGTCCATTAGAATAGAAAACTAAGTGAATTTTAAGGAAAAATATCTGACTATTAGATCCAAACAAATGGAAAGATCAGATCTCAAATATATTTTCAATTTTTTCACGTGTGAATGCGTGTGGATAGGAATGCTCCACACGCATACAGGCATGTGGAATCAACGTACCTCCCAAAACCTATATAAATCCCGCCTTTTTTTGTGGTTTTTACTCTCCCACTCTCTCGCTCGCTCTCTCCAAAATTCAAAACCCCAAATAGAGAATTTCATGATCTGATAAAATCCAAATCCAAACGGAAATGGGTTGCTCCCAATCGAAATTCAGCACCCAAGAATCCATCTCCCTCTGCAAACAGCGCCAGAATCTCATCAAACAATCCGCCAGGGCCCGCCGCCACCTCGCTGCAGCCTACTCCTCCTACACCACCTCCCTTAAGAATTCTGGCGCCGCCCTCATCGATTACTCCCACGGCGAGGATTCCCAGCATCAGGATCTCCACCCACAACCGCCTTCCACTGCAGGAGCTGCTTCCATCCCACCGTCCATCGACACCCTCCCGCCACCGCCACCACGCCCACCCGAATTCTCTCATTCCCATCTCCACCGGTCCTCCAGCATGCCTCACCTGTCCGTACTGAAATCCGTTGCTAAAACCACCAATCCCATCAAAAAAAAAAATGAGCCAGATGAAGGTTTGGTGGGCCCCACTACTTCATCGCCATCGAAGCTGGGCCCACCTCCTCCAGAGCCTGAATCGAAAGGCAATATGCTGGATTATATCTTTACGTACGATCACATGGATTGTTCAACCCTGATAGAGGTCGAAGAATCAGAGCCACACGATGAGGAGAAGGATGGAGAAGGAGAAGATTTCAATGGTCAAGATGAGAGCATTGATGAGAATAATAAAATGGAGTCGATGGAAGAGAATGTAATCAACCAGCCTTTGGAGAAGCAGAAGCAGGGCAGCAACAGGGGAAGCAGTCTTATACATCAGGATGCTGGTTCTATTTCAGCCGTTGATCAGGTGGGCCAGCCCATCGATGCTGCTCCTGTTAGTCTGTTCCAGATTGTAAATGAATTGGATGATCATTTTCTCGAGGCGTCTGAGAGTACCAGCGAAGTGTTGAAGATGCTCGAGGTGAATCGGATGCATTACCACTCGAATTTCACGAATAATCGAGGTGCGTTGATCGTAAATTCTGTGATTTGTCAGTATATCCACCGTTGGTTAGCCACTGACCAAAAAATCTATATTTTTAAACTGTTCTTATGCTGCCATTTAGATGGTCAGGATCGTCTGATCAGTATGATTTGTGGACCAAGAAAAATCATAGGTCGACCCATTCAATGAATGGTCCAGATGTTGTGTATGTCTATTTCATGTATGTTAACTTTCGTCCATCCGGGTCCACTTGAGTGGCTATCGTGATGTCTGAGAATTATCCACACCGTCCATCCATTTCCCGTGACATTTTGTGAAATAAAACCAAAATTTAGGCAGATCCGAGACTCAGGAGGACCACACCACAGGAAGCAACGGTGATAATGATTATCACCGTTGAAAATTTTTTAGGGCCCACCATGATGTTTATTTTCCATTCAACCTATTCATGAAGTTTCATAAACATGGATGAAGAGAAAACACAAATATCAGCTCCATCCAAAACTTCTGTGGCCCCAAGATGTTTTCAACGGTAAGAGTGTAATCCCCATTGTATAGCCCATCTCTGTCTTGGATCTGCCTCAGTTTTGGGCTTCTCTCCTAAAATGATAGGGAAAAATGGATGGACGGTGTGGATAATCACGGTGGCCACTCAAAGCTCCTGCCTGTTCCGAACTGGAGACCGCGGGGGTAGGACACAATCCGCGTTCGCTTAGAATGCAGGAAGGTGGCCACACTTTCACCATTAATGGGAATTATATGATCCCTGATCCGAAAGATATGCATAGTACACTTGGATTTCAGTTTGTCCAAGTGGGGCCATGGTAATTCAATGGTCCACCATTGGTGGATTTGGGCATCGATCACATGAGTGATACATCTTAGATAGATTTAATCCTAGCCTTTCATTTTTATGACCTGAAAAAGAGACGATCAAGCGGAGTAACACACAAATGGTTGACATTTAACTCATCATCATCACTATGTAAGCCTCATCCCAACTAACTGGGGTCAGCTACACGAATCATGTTATGTTATTCCACTCTATCTATCGTGGCCTTATCTTCAAAGTCAAGTGCCCACGGGAAAAAGCCCAATATTGGTAGCTGAGGCCTTACAATCTTGGAGATTTTTGGGCCATGAAAGTTGGATCATTGAATCATGGGCCCACTTGTATAAAGGGTCCAGATCGGGTTGTATATAGTTCCTTTTAATTGGAACCTCGTTTCAACACTTGAGGTCTTGGTATCGATCCCTAGCGGGGGTGGCTAACATGGAGTGTGTGCACTGACATGGGTGTGTACTAACAAGCTAACCCACAAAAAAATAAAATAAAATGGAATTGTATAGGGCCCACCTGATGAGTTGATCAACCATCTACAACGCTGGGCACTTTGCTTTGTAGCAATGTGCTAGTATGTCCCTGGCCTGGGCAAAGGAAGATGATTGAAGTCAGTGGGTAGCTGGTCATTAAATGGATGCATTATAATTGTACAGGACACATCGATCATGCCGCACAAGTTATCCGTGTAATCACATGGAGTCCGTTACGCATATCCAACGATGATGATGAAAGAAAGGACGGCAGTGATTCGGAAGAATATGGTGCTCATGCTACTACGTTGGAGAAGTTGCTAGAATGGGAAAAGAAGCTGTATGAGGAAGTGAAGGTATGTTTAATTGGTTTATATCCTATCATCTATTTTCCTAGTCAACAGTAGTTCTTAGGTTTAATTTATTTTTTCTTACTTCTCCAATTATATTTAGAAATTTTTATATATAAAGCCTTGCCTTCTGGCCTATCTCCAATTTCACCCGTATTAGCCATACATAATGTTAGTGTATTTTCATGTGGATGATCTTGATTGTCGTAGACCATTGACCAATCATCTGCATCAATCAATGGGGTCTCAAGTGCCATGTCTCACAATTCGGATACAGAGTGTACTCCCTAATACTTGATTTATGGCAAATGACTTGTACCTGGAGTGTACTTGAAACAGTGAGTCGTCTGGTTTGTTGATTAGCGGCATAGTACCATCTGTAATATGGGTTCTCATTAACATCCACCATCCACACTTATCAACCAACAATCTTTACATGTATTCACAAACGCCTGCACATCTCTAATATTGATAAATTACTAATTATTTCGTTAAGTCCACTTACTTGGACCTAGTGAAACCATTTTCAAAACTGTCAACTTAATAATTAATAAAACGCTTTAAAACATCCACAACTACAATTTGTGAGTAATAAATCAACTTCCAACCATAATTAATTATTATTATTATTTTTTTAAAAAAAAGAGAGATCTAGAACTAACTCCATTTCAACGTGATATTAGTCGAGTACATTCAACTCATTTTCTTCAAGATAAGGCCACTACCCTTTGGATCATCCACTAGTTTAACCTCATCCTGGAATTGAGCAACTATCTCATTTTTCATAAAATTTGTACAGCCTTTTCCATCAATATAATGTTATGTGGTCAGACATAGTGAGTGAACCCATCATCGTTCATGCACGTCATAAATAAAATAGGAAATGTATAAATGTTATGGGATGTGTGATGCATGAATGCATCAAGTGGGTTGATTAGTCTACTTGCTTGAGTTGGATTCCATAAACTCGCATCTCCTCTTCTAGAGTAGGCTTCCACATATTGTGGGCATTAAGGGATAGTCTCCTAGGTTACCTGTTACTATAAGTACGTACAAGTCTTATAGGAAGAGCCCTCAAGAAAACAACATAGGTATGCTATGCATGGCATGAATGAATGGAAATATTCAATGCATCATATTAATTCAAATTTCCAACACAACTCTTTGGACGCTTTTTGCCCCATTCGATCGATTGAACTACCCTGTCGATCGATCAATCTTGATTCGAATTTTAGACTTTGGTTGCTGGATATTTTTGGGTTGCCTTCAATCGATCTAACGCAGTTAGACATAGTTCGGACAATTCACATATAACAAAATTTTGAGCTTTCTTATTCCTCTTATTTTAAATGGTTCATTGATCATATGGGACAAACCTAAATGATCCATTGACTCATATAATTCCACATTAGGAATAGGTTGATAGATTCTTTAGATCTAGACCATCCATGATCTCAATTTTTAGATCTAAGCATGCTATGTATGATTCCTTCCCTTCATCTTTATAGCCCATTAAACAGTTAGATCCACCCACACTTTTTGGATATTAAGTTACATCTATCCCAAATTATGCATGAATGGTGTGGATCAGATCTGATCCATCTGATCACCATCCTAGAATCCAAGGTGCAAAATGATATTGACAGTTAGATTTGATCGATGAAATCTAACCTATGGTCAGATTGATCTAGAAATTAGGGGTCTCATTATTGTTTAGCCCTTAGGATCAAATGATCTATACAAATCAGAGCTAAGGCCCTTTGATAAGACCACATCGATTTCTACAAGAAAGGATTGCAACCCAGATTTGGATTCCTAATAATCTCTTGCTGAGATTTTTTATATGGAACAATGTAATGACCATGTGGTCTATCCACACCGTCTACTGCATCGATTGGGCAAAAATAAATTGATAGCATAAAAAAAATTTAAAGAAAATGTATTAATGAAAAAATGGTTATTATTACTATCACATAAATCGATCATCCCCCCGCCCCCCCAACTAAGAGACTTGTTTTTACTCTTATTTTAAAAATTAAATTTATAACTATTAATTAAGACTCTAAGGTGCACTAAAATTCAGGGTTGTTACACCAAGTGTCACCTATTGATCGGGGGAATGTGTGTCTGCTTTTAATCATGTGAATGTTCTAATTGCATGGTTTAGATTGGTCTAGACAATTGATTAATAAAGTCAATCAATGCAGATCCCATGTGATACCTATTTATCAAGTTTTGAGGTAATTATGTCTCATGCCGTGAGATATATTCACATCTTGTGTTGCTTCCAACACATGTTTATATTGAATTCTACATTCCCTATGATTTGGTTGGGTCTTTCTTATGGTATGGTCTATATATATAGGTAAGAACATAGTTACAATATTCTTCTATAGCATTCTTTTGTGAGAGAGTTATCATACATAAGAAAAAAGAAAAGAGATAAGCCTTGCATATATAATTCTTTCTTTTATTTTAGTAAAGAAGAAATCTCTCCATTTCTGCCTACGAACACAAACATTGTTGAATCATGTAAATTTTTATACTTCTTATTTTTTGTTTCTTTTTTGGCTTTTAGGTTTTTTGTTTGAATTTTTTCTCCTGCAATTTTACTTTAACCGCGTCAATTATGTTTAAGTGTTTTTTAAGCATCATATATATAATATGTCTACATGATTGAATTTTAGATTTAAAAACATATTAGAGGGGCAATTTTATTTTTTATTTCCTTTAATAGAGACCAAAGGCAAAAGAGTCATTTCCTTTTACTAAAGGTGAGCTTATTAATAAATGCTTAAAATGTGGGGTGTATACGAGGGGAGAAGGTCTCAAGTCCTCCAACAAGTTGGATCACAAGTTATAGTCCATGCAGTAGATAACTTCTGGCTTGTTAAGTTCATAGGACATCGAACCTATTCAATGGATCAACCCCACCATGAAAAACATTTTATGTAAAAATCAGCCCCATCCACTGACCAAGTGGACCACACTTGTATTTTGCTATTTATCAATGGCTATACACAGTTTTCTATAGTGTAACTCAATGATTAGATAGGGCTATTTTTGCACTAGGTGATCCTCATAGTGAGTCCAATCAATGAGGATGATTGGATGTCACAAGCTTCACAAGCTCTTACTACGTTGGAAGTATTATATATATATATATATATATATATATATATATATATATATATAGAGAGAGAGAGAGAGAGAGAGAGAGAGAGAGAGAGAGAGAGGGAGAGAGAGAGAGAGAGAGAGAGAGAGAGATGCTTAAAAGACTTGTTAGACCATTGAAATTGGTACAACTAACTGCACATTAATGACAAAAAATCATTTTTCTATGCACATGTAATGCACCACATGTGAAGATACGTGACATTGAGTCTTATGTGAGTATGATGGCAATTACATGTCAGTTCAACCTATTCATTAAATAGGGCCTACCAATCAAATTTTTATGTATTAAAAATTAGTAAACGCTTATATAACTGGAACCACATATGTAAGTTAAATTTATGTTGTTGGAATGAAGTTTTAACAACTTAATTTTCATGTATATGAATATTATACTATTAATCACTAAAAAAATTCCTTAATATGCTCATATGAGACCCAATTTAATGAACAAACTAGATTTTTTATACATGTGGTGCATGACTCTAATATATCACACATGTACAACTTCTTTAATCATCCCACTTTCTTTATAAACAATCATTCTTTTTTACTCTCACCTCATTTAATGCACTATGCTCTTCCTTTAATTCAATTCTATGTTTATCCCCAACTATTGCATTATATTGATAGAGTTTCTTTTGCACAAAATTCATGCGCTAGAAAACTAAGTGGGCCTACCATCATGTTTATGAAATATCCACTCCATCTATCCTTTTTGCCAACTAATTGTAAGCCCAAAAATGAGGTGGATCTAAAACTCATGTGTGCCATACAATAGGAAAATAGTCATGAAAGAAATTGCTACCGTTGAAACCAATTTAATGTTTATATGCCATCCATACCACTTATAAGGTCCTTCCCATTACCATAAAATTAAAGAAAAATATCTTACCCTCATACAAATATCAAGCGGACCACACTGCAGGAAAACAATAGTGTTTGAATACACACCATTAAAATCCTCCTATTGCCCACTGTCTAATTTATTTGACATCCAATCTATCGATTAGGTCATGCAGACCTAGATGACGGGAAAAAACAAATACAAGCTTGATCTAAGACTTTTACGGTCCCAAGAAGGCTTTTAATGGTGGACGCTCAATCAACACTGTTTCCTGTGATGTGGTCCACTAGAAATTGGGATATATCTCTTCTTTGGTATCATACCATAAAATGATCTAGAAAAATAGATAAATAGCATGGATGAAACAAATACATTATGGTGAGGCCCACGGAGCACCGACCACTAGCCATTGGCCAGTGGCAGGGTCACTAGCCAATCTGCTCTCCATCTTTACAGCGCTGGAACTTCCAACCGCGCATGGAGTGAATTAGGTGCAACCCTGTCCAAGCACAACAGGGTGTATCCCTGACTGTGGGGTTCACTTTGATATATGTATTAAATATCCATGCAATCCAATCATATTTTCATTTCATTTTAAAACACTATTCAAAAAATGAAATAGAAATAAATCTCAAGTGGACCACACCATAGGAAATAATGGTGATTGGCCATAAGAAGCATTTTGTGAACCACAAAAGTTTTGGATCAAGAAATCTTTTATTTTTTATTTTTTTACTTTCCCATAATCTAGGTTTTGTAACTTTATCAATAAGCCAAGTGAAAAATAAACCCTAAAGACCTTAGGAGTTTTATCAACTAGCCAAGTGGAGTCTACCACCCCGGTCGTTGCTCATACCCGGGTGGTTGACTCACTGGAGTTTGAACACCGGGTCAAGGGTTCGAGTACCCATGGTGGTGAAATCCCACGGTGTGTGTGCGTGTGGCGTGAGTGTGTAGGGTGTGTGTGTTAAAAAAAAGAAAAAAAAAAGAAAAAACAAAAGTGAAAAATAAACACTAAAGTGGACCTTAGGAAGTTTTTAATGATAAATGCTCAATATCAAATATTTCCTATCGTGTGATCATCCTGAGATTTTTATCTTTTCACTTTTTTGAATTAGCTATGGACTAATGGCATGGATATAAAGTACATTAACTAAGGTGACTCCACGGTGAAGGATGCACCATATTGTTACTTTTTTTTTCTTTTATTTTATTATATATTTTTTTTCTGGGTCCCCTTTTCTCGGAATGAACAGCAGGGAGGAGCCCTTTTCTCGGAGCCAACAGCCGGAGAGGGAGGCTATAACATTAATTTTTTTAATAAGGCTCAGCGTGTGATGTATATTTAAGATCCCCTATGACCATCAGATTTATAATCTCATTCTAGTTAAAGAGTCAAAATACATATCAAGCCGATATTTTATTCAAGTAGGCCATACAAGTGGAACAGTTGATGCAAAGACATCCACCCTTGATTTTTATAGAGCCCACATTTATCATTACGGGAAATCCACTCCAGCCGTTAGAGGCTGCAACAAAAGCCATGTGTGGTACCAAAATATCAGGCTTACATGTGATTCAAAAAGGCCCCATCAAAGGAATCATTTTGAAGGGTGAGCTTTTTTTTTTACACTATTCTCAATTATGTAGTCCATTTGAATCATGGATGGAACTGATTTTTGCACCTGATGTCTAATACGAGGTGACACACATAATGATCAGGGAAACTCTCATGTTAACACCATGGCAGGTCCCATGACTTTTGATCCTTTCTAAATTGAGAAATAACCATCTTTCTAAGGATTAATTAGCATTAATTAATCAAACTAGTTGGACGGTCCAACTAGTTGTGTGTGAGCATTACTCATATAAGGAGATAAGCGAAAAGATAGAGGTTTATACATCAGAAGACCTTTAGTTTATATTAATCGGAGTAATGCGTAGCCAACGTACGATTAATATTTTGAGTGAAATAAAAGTGAGATTGTTGGTTGCTATTTTCGACACTGGGTCCGCCGGAATAGAAATTGTGGCTTTAATTCAAACTGAACAACAATGACCACGAGCCCAAGATAGGCCGACACATGGTGTATGATTGGGATCTGAGAAGATCAGTCACCTCTCGCTTAACGTATAAAATTGGATTAGACGATATGCATATGGTGGAATTTATCTTCTGATAATGGGTTACTCCTTTGTCTTTCATACGAAAGCACTTTTCAATATAGAAATGAGAGTAAGGAAGTGATTCTTACAGTTAATCACAAAAAATAGCCGTAGAATACCTTTTCAATTGAGAAACTAAATCCAATGCGCAGGTGTAGACTCAAATTATAGTTAATGTTCACCAACAACTTAATTACTGTTATGGATTATACTATGGAATGTAAACAATATGTCAAAAAGTAGAGATTACACTATGGAATGTAACTTGCTTAACATGGAAAGTAAAATATTACATTGTGGAATGTAAATTTATTGGTAAATTAGAAGGTAATTGAAAAATAGATTTGATTTGTTTGAGTTGGTATGAAACACCTTTCCTTGCTACCTTACTTTGCTATTTATATCTTTGATCTAACCATCTAGACCTTCTCATGTTCCAATGGCTACTATAACTGCTCTCCATTGCTTGAACTCTTTTGCTTGTCCACTTGCCACCATTCACACATGACTGCTTCCTCATTGGTCACTTAAGCAATACACAACATCATTTGATACGCTCCAACTACACTTATTAAGAAATCTTCCTCGTACGTATTTGCATATCCTTAACTACATATCTGCATATCCTCAAATATATATACCATGCATATTCTTAAAATATTCTAGACAACCTTAATATTGCCTATAACTTAATTCTTAAATTATCCAGTTAAGTCAAGTGGAGACTTGTTTGAGCCTTTGAGTTGACTCGACCTGGCTAGATATCAAGTTGCGTTTTAAAACTAATGCGTTTGATGAGTAAGCTCATTGGCTCAACTGAGTCTTATCAACTGGGACTGAACCATACACTGTAATGAACTTCCTAGTGACTCTGCTCAGAATTTCAACAGCAGAAGCTTGAGTTTAAGGTCTGTGGTTCACTGGTTATATACTTTTGCTTTCTTTTGATCCGTGAGCTCATTGGCTTAACTGATAAGTCTTACTGATTCCATATAAGTCACACTCAGCAACGAGTTTTGTAGTGACTCAGCTGAAAATCTCATCTAATGGAGTTGACACATAGTTTGAAGCTTGTCACCGAGTTTTACCAGGGCTTCGTTATTTTGGATGTGGCCTTAGCAACACAAATGTCCAAATTTCAAGTCATTTGATGAGGCTCTTTGTATTTTGAGTTCATATGATAGGTGGATCACAGTGAGTGTGTGTGTTTACACACATATAAAAATGCTCACCTGCGAACCAGTTTGTACAATTCGTACATACTACATACTACGTAAGAACTTTTTTGAGAACGATATGATGAGTTTTGAAAATCTCACATATATATATATATATATATATATATAAATGTGGGCCCAACCCAAAAGTCCCTTTAATCCTTCTTCCAAGAAATTTCTTTATTAAATAAAACACAAAGCCAAAAAAAGAAAAAGAGAAAATGAAGAACGCTTAGGTCGACAAACAACACGTGGGGCCCATGTTCTGGGGATAGAGGGATAGAGAGTATTCATGTGGTCCACCTCGTGGTTGATTGGAGATAACCCCATGAAATTCCCCCCTTTGATGACCCTACGATCATGACAATTTAAGTATGTATCACTCACTGTAATTGCGATCGTCCATGATGATCGATGGTTTATTTTACCGAAAGGTGGGCCCCACTTGTATCACTGTTGTAACACACTCTGTCATGGAGGTGCGCAGGCAAGCGAGATTATGAAAGTGGAGTATCAGAGAAAGCTCTCTTTGCTGAATAAGCAGAAGAAGCAAGGCTCGAATCCCGACGCACTTGAAAAAGCTAGAGCCGCCGCTAGTCATTTGCATGCAAGGTACATGATCGCGGTGCAGTCCATGGATGCCACTCTATCAGAAATACAACGGTTACGCGATGATCGATTGTATCCGATGCTGTTAGCCCTCCTTCATGGGTAAGTTCCAAACTGTTTCTTTTTCTTCTTCATAGTGGCCACCATGATGTCTAGCCATCCATTATTTTCACTACCTCATTTTATGGCATGAGCCCATATGACATATCCAAAGTGAGCCACAACACAACAGCGGGATCAGAGACATCCAACCATTGAAACCTTCTGGGGTCCACGATAATGTCCATGAAAGATCCAATCCAGCAAAACTGGTAAACAGCTCCTATATATGTGGGTGGTGCACAGACCTTCATGCTCACATCCATGTATGCATTGTATATCTATGCCGATTATCTGTTTTGCCAACTTATTTTATGGTATCCAGCTGATAAAAATCTCAACTGGACCACACCACATGAAACAATTGTCATGTTTGTGGTGTGGCCCACCTGATATTTTTATCTGCTTCAATTTTTAGGCTCATGCCATAAAATTGGTGGGTAAAATGAATGGACGGCGTAGATATGCAAGGCAAAGATTAAGTTGGGCCCGACGGTGAGGGTACTGCTCAGGTCATACCCACACCTTAGTGGGTGCTACCATTACTCTGGGGCCCACCTCGATGATGTGTTTTATATCCACGTCGTCCATCCGTTTTTCCAGCTCATTTTAGAACGTGATCCAAAATCTCAAGTGGGCCACATCGTAGGAAACAGTGGTGATTGAGTTGCTCACCATTAAAAATTCCAAATGGCCCGTAGTAAGGTTTTCGTGATGTTTATTTTCCATCCAACCCGTTGATAACGTCAATAAGACCTGGATGATGAAAAATACAAAGATCAGATTGATCGAAAACTTTTGTAGCCCAAAATAAGTTTTTAACAGTCTTTTATCAGTACTGTTTCTAGCGGTTTTGTCCACGTGGGAGGGGTTGCTCAGCATAGAAACTGCTAGGTGGAATGCCGGTAAGGATTGAGAGACAGAGAAACTCAAGACTGACAAAATTTTAGGTGGACCACGACAAGTGAATATACAAGTTGTAGGTACGATCGCCCATTTCTCCCTGTGGTGTGTGCCACTGGAGTTTTCGATAGGGATGATTTTTGAGATATATAGAGCCCATGAGGAATGTCACCAGATGCACGGTTGGGATTCTACATAAACATTACATGTGGGCCCCACGCTGCTCAAACCCTTATCATCATTCCCCTCTTTTCATTGTGCATGGCCCACCGAGAACTGAAAATTAATGACCCTGATCTTCGGGTTATTGTACGTAGAATGCAAGGCACGCCTGATGACCACCCGAACTTGGGAAACACGCGCCGACACGGATGGGGATTATCTACTGAACTCGGCAGTGGTGGGTCTGGCTTCTGAAGTGACGTCACAACGTTCTGTGGGCCCCACTGATGTATTTGTTGTATCCACACCGTCCATACATTTGGAGAGATTATATTAGTATATGAATCAAAGAATGAGGCAGATCCAAAGCTTAAGTGGACCTACCATAGAAAACAGTGGGGATTGAACGCCTACCATTAAAAACTTCTTTGGGCCATAGAAGTTTTCGATAAGATGATATTTATGTTTTCCCTTATTCCATATCTTTGTTAACTTATAAACAGGTTGGATCTCAAATAAACATCATGGTGGGCCTGGGAAGGTTTCAACGGTGGGCGTCACTGTTTCCACTGTTTTATGTGGTGGCGTCAACCTGAGCTTTGGATCTTCCTCATTCTTCGGATCATAACCTAAAATGATCTCTCCAAATGTTTGGATGGTGTAGATACAACACATACATCATAGTGGGGCCCACAGAATTTGGTGACGTCACTTCGGGAGCGATGCTAGCAGCTAATCCGCGTCCCCCCACACACGTGTGACTATATGGGGCTCACCGTGATGTTTTTGAGAAATCCACCCCGTCCATAAGTTTTTTCAGATCATTTTATGACTTCTGACCAAAATTTAACAGAATCCAAGAGTTAACTGGGTCGCACCAAAGGAAAAAGGTGTGTAGGGAAATTCCTACCATTAAAACGTCCCTGGCCTCGACAGTGATATTTACATGCCATCCATACCGTTCATAATATGATTCTTACTGGGATGAACTGAAAACAAAAATATTATACCTATTAAAAACTTATGTGGCCCACGAATATTTCAACTGTGGACGTTCAATCCTCACGTTTTCGGCCCACTTGAGTAGTATACTGCTCCTTTTTTTTTCTCGTTACATCCTAAAATGAGCTCACAAAACGGATGAATGGGGTGGATTTCTCACAAACATCACGGTGGGCCCCACCTAGGTTCCGAGCGCAGGAACTTCCTGCAAAAGGCTTTCGCAGGAAATCCACGTCTGTGGTGTGGGTGCAACTCCATTATCCTATGGTTTTTCTCTCCCAGGATGGCTAGAATGTGGGATATCATGCACGCACATCATGTGGCCCAGCTACGGATCGTAACGGTCCTCAGATCACTTAAAACATCCAACGATCCGAATGGAACGAGCGATCATCATCACGACCGGACACGCCAGCTATGCAGGGTAATCAACGAGTGGAACTTGCATTTCCAAAACCTAATGGCCCACCAGAAGGAGTACGTTGACGCTCTCAAAGGATGGTCGAAATCAAACTTCATCCACGTGCCGAAGGAAGATGCACCGTCTCCTCCAATCTACACCCTTTTATGTACATGGCATGAACAGCTCGAGAAACTGCCAGTCGAGCTTGCGAAGACAGCGATATCGAGCTTCGGCGCTGTTGTAGATACCATCTTGGTGCAACAAGAGGAAGAGATGAAACAGAAGGAGAAATGCGAGGAGACGGAGAAGGAGTTCAAGCGGAAGAGCCGGGCATTCGAGGAGTGGTATATGAAGTACATGGAACGGATGGCTATGATATCAGAAGGGGTTGAACGGGACGTTGCTGGAAGTGGGCCCGGAGATGATGATCAAGTTATAGTGAGGTGGGCCGTTGTGGAGACTCTGAAGAAGAGGCTGGAAGATGATGAGGAGACATACTGGAAGCTTTGTAAGCAGGTGAGAGAGAAGTCGATGAGTAGCTTGAAAATACACTTGCCGGAGCTGTTTCGTGCCATGTCGGATTTCTCCCTTGCATCATCGGAGATGTACAAGAAGCTGCAGGCTCTCTCGGGAGACTAAGAACAGGCCCATGGGAGCCCATTTGAGGGTGGGTGATGAGCTTGTTAAAGAAGGGCTCTCGTTGTTTATAATATCTTGTGTTCGTACGTAGAGAGATTATATACCGTAGTTACTCATGCCGTACAAATGTGAGATAAACAAACTGTCAATCTACGTGGGACCTACCTTGGATGGGTCAATATACCCCAATAATCACAAAATCCAAGTCATTGATTGGTTGAGGAGTTTTGAAGGACTACTGTACAATTTGCTAGTTTGAAAGAGTGTAACCGACGGTGCGCATTCAATGGATAAAAGTCCACATTGCGTGGCAAGTCAATTGATGACTGATCAGCATGCTTTGTATTTTATGAGTCAAAAAGGTGGGGTCCAGTGTATGAACTGCCCTGATCTTGTACATGTGGGCCACATGTACATAGATTGTGTACTGGATCTAATATAGATCCTTTTGTTTAGTCCTTGTATGCTTTTTCTTTTTCTTTTCTTTTTTTTTTCTTTTTTTTTTTTTTAAAAAAAAAACGAGATTTATATATACCAGGAGAAGGGCCGGGAACGGGAACAGGGCTACATTCGGGGTGTGCCAATAGCAAAAAGGGAATGGCCCCCTATCATATGGACCAAGAGATGAAAGAAGGAAAGGACCAGGGGCTGGTTTATGCAACCTGCAGGTTACTTAGGCCTACTACGTAGAGGTATAGGAGCCCTCTGATGGGGGCTGGAAGGCAACCCTGAGAGTGGAATATGGCGTTAACCTGGGTCTCACTGCCAAGTGTGGCCAGGCCATCAGTGACCGAGTTCGCCTCTCTTGGTGTGTGGGCAACAAAAACTACAAGGTCACGGGAGATGAGATTGATTCTCGCCTTCCAGTACCAAATAGACCAGCAAGAGTTTAAGGGATTGCGCATAGTCCTCACCAAGCCCTTGTATGCTTACGTACGTAACAGTGATATTCACATGCATGCACTATCCTATTAATAGAAAGGGTATGCACATAATGCATGCAAACTAAACCGTCCACAGCGGGACAAACAGTAGATTGACTATAACCCATCTCAGTGGATTTAGGGCTAGGCTTAAGTTGGCCCTAGCTCATTCCTGGTTGCCTGTGTCCTGGTCCTAATTGAATAAAGAAGGCCATCAAACAGGCCCTAACCCTAGAAGGCAGCATCACCTGTATATGGAAAAGAGTGGAATAAAGAACGGCAACAGTTCAATCTGAGATATATTTTTTTTTTTCTTGGGTATTACCAACATCATCGTATGAATTGCTTTGATTATTGAAACATGACCCTAAATCCAAGATTGCTTATGGTTGCAAGCATCTTTAAATAGTATGTTATTTGTTATAGCTGTGGCCCACTTGATGTAAAGCGGGTCTCGGACTCTTTCATTTCTAAGATGGACCAAAGAAAGTTTGTTTGAGGTGGAAGTAAAGATTGTCAAAACCTTGAAATAGGCATATCTCGCAAACCAGAATGAATTATTTAACGTACCATATATGATTTTGGGGGTAGGAGAAGCTACTTTAGCCAACCAACCCTATTATACTGAGTTGCCTATGCCAAATTTGTGATATTCAATCGGATTGATGGCTAGAAACCTTTTTTAATTTTATTTTTACTATTTATAATAAGTTTTAATTGGATCATAACTCTTGATCAGTTGTGCCCAACATCGGCATAGAAATTTTAGGAGAATAATGTGGTTAGGCCAAAAGGGACACTATTTTTGCCTGAAAACCATGAAGTCTATTAGAAATCATGACTGTCTACAAATAATAAGTTTACTATTTATAATAAGTCATGTTTTTAGGAAGTTAGACTTAAGAGTTTGATTCTGAAACTTCTTCCTATGTTTGAGATTACTATTTGAAGGGTTGTAATTTTATTTTTATCATCAATCAATTTATTAGAATTTATTTTTACTTTTCTATTGAATCTTTGCAAGGAGTCCAGAGATGCTCACGAGGCCGGAGTAGTTATCCATGAGAAGACGGTAATTGAACTTATCACGTCCATCCCTATGTCACCACTTGACGATTGGACCATGTCAACAAGCTATATGTGTTGTATCCACACCGTCCATCCATTTAGAGAGTTCATTTTAGGACATGTGCCAAAGACTGAGGAAGATCCAAAGCTCAAGTGGACCCACCACAGAAAATAGTGAGGACAGTGACACCCACCGTTGAAACCTTCGTGGCCCACCATGATGTTTCTTTGAGATCGAACTTGTTCACAAGTTAACATAGATATGGAAGAAGGGAAAACACAAATGCTAGCTTGATCCAAAACTTCTGTTTCCCGAGAAGTTTTTAATGTTAGGCATTTAATCCCCACTGTTTTATGCAATGAAGGCCACTTGAGCTTTGTGTTTTATGCAATGAAGTCCACTTGAGCTTTGGATCTGCCTCATTCTTTGTGTCATGTCCTATGTCTCCAAATGGATAGACATTGCGGATACAACACATACATGATGGAGGGGCCTATAGAACTTGGTAACGTCACTTCAGTATCCAATTCGGTACTATGTAAGTAGCTGATTCAAATCTGGTGGTTGATTTGCTCAATGGCGAAGTAATGCCCGGTTGGAAATGGAAGATGTTGTTACATAGGATTCATCAGTTGCAGCAAAGAGTTCGAATCAGATTATATGTTATGAGGAAAGGGAACACGCTAGTAGATTTTATGGTTAGGTTAGGGAGTGCTTCTCAATCTTATGCTTAGTTCGAACGTCAAGTGGAGCTTTCTCAGCACGTTAGAGGCTCTATCTTTCTTGATAAGGTTGGATTAGGTTCTGTTTGGATAATCTGATCCTCTTGCAGATATCTTTTTGTAAGTACTGAGTGCTTATCATGAATGGCTCCCTGATTTATGCAAAGGGGTACTTCTGATGTATAGGTGATGATTTTTTTGAAATGAAAAAAGTCTTTTGCCCAAAAAAAAAGTAGCTAATTCAGTATTGACTATGAAAGCGGATTGGGTGGTGGATGTTGGGCGCACCATGCTGCATGTGATTCACATCCACATGGTCCATCAGTTTTGCTAGATCATTCTAAGTTAGGATCGAAGTGGAGAGCGACTTGGCGGCAGTGGTGGCAATGTTCACTTCAAAAGTACAAGTATGGTGGATCATCTATTACTAGAAAAGACGATTTGATCAAATTTTGAACTCCATTATAGTCTCAAATGCTAACATCCCTGGTGAGGCTTACAGCGTGGCAGATAGCCTGGCCCACTTGGGCAGCTCCAATCAGCAGGATAAAGTTTTAGTAGATCTTTCGGGCCTGCCGTGCCTTTCTAAGGGAGCCCTCTTGCTGGACAGGACGGGACTCGGAGTAGTGAGGGTCTCTAATCCAGCTGTAATCAATCTGAGGTTGCGAGGAGTCTAAAGGCAAGAATTGGATTCTAGGCATGCAGCACTAGGATCGGAGGCTTGCACTTAGTTGGCAGCAGTGCTCCTCTCGGGTGGTGGGTCTTGTGCCTCCAGGAAAAAGCTGAGGGGAAGAAATCAGAGCTAGCAAGAGGAGCATTCTGAAAGCTTAGATGGTTGGTATCAGTTGCTTGTGACTGATATCTGATGGTTGCTTGGTATGGGCGACAAAGCTGATGGTTGATGTTAGTTTCTTAGTGGGCGAGATTGTTGCGTGATGTAGCCTCTAATAGCCTCAATTGCAAGCACGTTGGAAGTGGCTGTCAGCATTACAGCAGGATCGAGCAATTATCTGTGTTGCTTCAATTGCTGCTTTCATGGGGAAGTTGTAGGCCTTTGTCTTTGGCCCTATTCAATTGTTGTCATCTGATCAGTCTTTTTAGGGCCTTCTTCTGTTTTGGCACCTCTTTAGTTTTCTCCCCCTAAAGTAGGCCAGAGGATCATAGGATCACATTCCAATGTTTTGGTCCAGTGAAAGATATGTACCTTCCAAAGAATTCTACACCGGAATCAAAGCTTTGTAAATTGAAGGCCCAAGTCAAGATTGTCCACGTTCCCATAGAAGCCAACGTGGCGGCATATGGCATGACCCAACTGGGTAGTGTGTCTCAAGGCTCAAAGATCGATCTCCTCCATCTCGGTCTTCCCCACCCTGCAAGGGGATCCTCTTTCTGATGAAGTGGTGTTCGGAAGTATTAGATAGTCCCAGTCCCTCTTTATTTTTGTTTTCAGTATTGGGGTGAGGGTTTATGATAGGCAAGAGTGGGCTGGTTTTTTGTTCTTCGCTCTGCCCAAATGTGTTTTCCGTTGTTTAGCTCCCTCTTATTAATGGAAAGTTTTCCTTGAAAAAAAGAAGAAGATCATTCTCAGGCATGAGCCCAAAAACAAAACAAATTCGAAGCTCAAGTGAACCATACTACAGGTAAACATCCACTTTTTTTTTTTCTTTTTTTTCCAATAAACTTGATGAGATCATTTCATTAATATTGCAAATTTATAGTCTAAGCCTTTCGGGTGGGAAACGGGGCAAAAAACCTGCGCCACCTATCATATCCTATACAGAGGATGAATATAGACATTCTCTAATAGAGCCTAAACCAGTTCTATCCAGCAGGTAGCGGCCCTTAACTGGACGTGGCAGAGAAGACGCCTCACTGAATTACTTATCAGATTGCACCTTACTGCCCTCCTTCGTCAATCCATCCACTGGACCGTTTGCTTCTCTAAGGATGTGAGAAATCCTAAAGGATCCCCTGCGGCTAAGCTTCCAAATTCTTGACGTCCAATAAGACCATTTCCAGCCAGCTGGGGACTTCCCGCTGATGCAGTCCACCGCCCATTTAGAGTCCTATTCAATGAGAACTCTGTCTAAACCAAGCACCACATGGAAAAACATACCGTCGTGTATAGCCCGCAATTCAGCCCAGTTATTGGAAGCTTCCCCCGTAGCCACTGATGAAAGTAAAAATGAACTTCCTTAGGTAGTCCCTGCAAATACCCTTGCCCCCAGCCAGCCCTGGGTTCGAAAGGGAGGAGCCATCGACATTTATCTCTACCCAACTTGCTGGTGGTTTGGACCATTTAACAATAAAGAAGCCCGGGGGGGGGGGGGGGGGGGGGTGGGGGGTGGGGAACATTTATCTTTACCCAACCTACTGGTGGTCTGGACCATTTAACAATAAAGAAGCTGTAGATGGGCAACAGGATCTGTAGAATCAGTCGGTAGGTTGGGAATATTCTGAAATTGAGGAAAACAGGCTTTCATCTACCATTCCTGGCCCTCCATATCTCCCAAAGCAAGAAGGAAAGGGGCCAAATAAAGAACTATAGGGGTGCTCCTGAGAGGAAAAGATCTCTGCCACCACCATAGGAGCTTGCCCTTGATCGTGTTGTGGTGCGAAAGGGAAACTCCGAAAAATCCAGCAAGCAGGTTCCATAAATTTTCAGCCAGAAGGCCAGTCAGGAAAAGGTGAGATAATGTTTCCACGTCCGGGCTAGAAGACTGAGCAGCCCCACAACACTCGCACTTAGATGCCAAGAGGACCCCCTTCTTCTGAACGGAAACATCGACAGGCACGGCCTCCTGCAGCAACCTCCACAAAAATATGGAGATTTTAGGAGGAATTTTTAGGTGCCACACCCTTTTCTCCCAGGAAATCCTTTGACCTCCATCTCCACCCGCTTCCCAGGCCGATTTGACTGAGAACTTGCCTGAGGGATCGAGAGGCCATATACGTGAATCATCAGCATCCGAGGTGCAGAATCCTCTAAGATGAATATGCTCCTTTAACCATCCAGGAAGAGCACGAGGGATTATCGATTTGAGTCCATACTCACCAATGAAGTTAGCTACTCTTAGCCCCGACATATTTGACGGAATGTCCAAAGAAGGCAAAGAATTAAGGGGGCCCAGCCCGGATTAGTTATAGTCCCATATGTTACAAAAACCTCAGCCCACTTTCCATTGGACATTACTGTCCATAACAAGGAAGAGGCCCGTCAAAACCTTCCAGATAGGTGAGGCGTTCGAAATAAGATTGCTGGAGCTAGCGACCAAACCCCCCTGTTTTTCCAGATCAAACCTTCCAGGTAAACATCCACTATTGAAACTTTCCCAGGCCCACCGTAGCCTTTATTAGCCATCCAAACTATTGATAGGGTCACCCAGCCCAAGAGGAAAGGAAAATACAAATATCATCTTCATCCAGAACTATTGCATTAAAGAAGTTTTTATTGGTGGCCGCGGGATCACTACTCTTTCCTGTGGTGTGGTCCACTTATGCTTTTGTCCGCTTCATTTTTTGATTTCATACTTATAATTCGATCCGGAAAAACGGATGGACGGCGTGGACATATACATGACAGTGTGCACCACAGCATCCAACACCACCTACCTGAGTGGTGTTGGGGTCACCATCCAATACGATTCCAAGTCATAATAGTCTATATTACACTCGACATATATGAACTCAGACATTGTAGATATGGAACGTATTAACTCAACAAAGCTATGTGGGCCCACAATAATGTCCATGCAAAATCCGGAAGCGGATTGGCTGGTGTACCACACACGAGCTATATAGCTGGTGTAGATACCTGTCGTGCGAAGACGAGCGCCGACGCCCTCCTAGCTCCGAGTTGTACGAACGGTTCAAAGGAAATTGAAATTACATAGGACCCACAATGATGTATTTATTATATCCACACCGTCCATCCATTTTTCGAGATCATTTTAGAACATTAGACAAAAAATGGATCATGTCCGAAGCTCAAATGGACTACACCAAAAATAACATCGAGGATAATGATTGTCACCATTAAAAACTTTGTAGGGCCTACCATAACGTTTATTTTCCATACAATCTGTTAAGGTTAAAAAAATAACATGGATGAAGAGTAAAAAAAAAAATTCATATTTATCCGAAACTTCTATGACCCCAAATGGATTTCAATTGTAGATGTTCAATCCCCCATTGCTTTTTGCAGTGTGGTCCACTTGATCTATATATATGTCTTATTTTTTGGTTAAATCTTTAAGAAGAGATCGCCAAATGGATGGACGGTTTGGATATAATGCATACCTCATGATGGGACCCCCAGAACTTGCTGATTGCATCCAACTTGTTCATGAGGTGATTCACCCCAAGATGAAGAATAAACCCGATATCAGTATATATGACACAAAACTTCTTTGGCCCCAAGAAGGCTCCAATGGTGGGTGTTCAATCCCCACTATCTTGGTGTATCCCACTTGAGTCTTGGATCAATGGTGGGCATCCAGTCCTCACAGTTTTTTGTGATGGGCCCATTTAGGACTTGGATCTAGTTTATTTTTGGACTCTGATTGTAAAATGAGCTGGCAAAATTGATGGACAGAGTGGATTTTACACACCAGGTCCCACAAACTCGCCTCTTCCATTTCTTCTTCTACTGGTGAAATGCACCTGCATTGCGGCATGTGGAAGACCACAAAGTGTGTGAGTGATTTTTCGATGGATCATTTGAATGTCACCCATTGTTAGCATAGGATTAACAAATCTCATGGATATTCATCGACCATAGTATGGATTATAGTTCTTAATAATGAGCCCAACTTTCCAAATTCATCACGGCCAAGCCTGGCTTGGACAGCCCTTGGCCCAGCCCTAAACCTAATTGGATTTCACCATGGGCGCGCATGGGAATGGTCTGCCTCACCTATTTTAGTAAAACACCCAGGCAGTGTTGAATTCACTTCATCCATCAGGTTCTATCCTTAACCATGCACCCTATGGGGAAAAATCAGCTACCCTACAATTCAAGTGCACCACACCACAGAAAACAAAAGGTTTGCATGTGGGGCCACCATGGTGTGTATCTTTCATCAAAACTGTTAGACGGAAGTAAATTGAAGTTAAAATCTGAAGCCTGCTCCAAAACTTAAGCCAGCCACACCACGTGAACTTAGAAGCTTTAGTAGCAATTTTAGTTTTATATTGTTTTCAATGGTGTGGCCCATCGAAGGTTTTTATGGAGCTGATCTTCTGTAGGTACAGGTTAAATAAGAGTATTATCACCTGTTGGACAAAGCTAACTACTTGTTTTACATCCCCCTCCTTATTCTCTGGGAAATTTGGCGGGCTAGAAATGATGCAACCTTTGGCGACGTTGTGATGAACGATAGATCCTCCCTATATAGAATCAATTGGTGGGCTTCCAAGGTGATCCCCAATTTCCATTTTGGTTCCCATGCCCCTCACCGTAACAGGACCGCCCCAAATATTCCAGCTTCCAGTCGCTCCAGCCTTGATTTGATGGTGATTAAATGGAAAACCCTCTCCCCGGGATGGGTCAAAATAAATGTTGATGGGTCTTCCACGGGTAACCCTGGGCTTTCTGGCGGAGGAGGTATCAATAGAAAGGAAGATGGATCTTTTATATTCGCGTTCTCTGTAGGGTTTGGGGTGGACTCAAATAACATATCAGAATTACAAGCAATTCATGACGGAATGCTCCTAAGCTTGAAAAAAGGGTTGAGTCAAGCTATTGTGGAGTCGGATTCAAAGCTATTAGTGGACACCCTGATGGGTTCTACTACTTGCCCTTGGAGATGGAGGCCATGGGTCAACCGGATTAACTTACTGAGAAGATCAGGTTTCTTCCATTTCAATCATATTTTTCGTGAGGGTAACGGTCCGGCAGACGGCTTAGCAAAGATTGGAAGCGAGACCCAGCAGGAGTCCATTTATAACCTCTTCGACTCGCTGCCCAGGAAAATAAAGGGTTTAGCCTTCCTTGATAAGGTCGGCCTTGGTTCAATCCGTAATCTTCCATGAGTAGGTTTTACATTGTCTTGAGGTTCTAAAGCTCTTAGGGGCTTCTTTTTGGTGTTGGTTGGTTTGCCGAGGCCTCGGTGGTTAGGTAAAAAAAACGTCAAAGGAGAGTTTAGTAGGGCGAGGGGGTGACATGATAGGAGGGGTCCATTGTTTTTTATTGCGGCCCTCCCGAAATACCTGTAAATTTCTTCTTTTAATGAATTTCGGTGGTAGGAGTCCCCCCCCCCCCCCCCCCCCCCCCGCCCCTTTTTTTTCAAAAAAAAAAAAAAAAACTACTTGTTGTACATTGTGAACCCCATAGGCTTGTTGGGGGAACCACAAAAGCACATGGAGATAAATCAACAATAGCAATCTAAAAGCACCAAGCACAAGAAAGAAAAACACATCGATTTAACGTAAAAAAATTCTTTCGGGAAAAAAACCATGGCACAGAGTGATAAATGATCACTATAAAAGTAGAATTACAAAGTATAGAGCTTACCGGACTCGAACAACTTCAAATCTCACCCTTGCTACACCCATTTGAAACCCCTGGACAATTCGAAAACCCTAGAACACTTACCTTTTTTTTCAATTCCGATTACACTCCAATATATAACCTTTGGAGGAAGCCCAATCAGAAAAGGTAATAAATCACACAAATTTACAACTTCGCAAAAACCTGGGCCGATCAATTCAATGACATTGAACACCCTTTGATGTCATCGAAACTTATCCTTCAATGACATCGAAGTTGGGTCGATGGCATCAAACTAACACCCAAATAGTCGAGATACTAAAATTAATTTTTCAAAATATCACGATTGCATCGAGCAATGTTTGATGTCATCGAAGGTGCAATCGCACCCTTCGATTGCATCGAAAAAGTGTCAAGATAAGTCAGCAACCAACTAGAGAAAATCAGAAAAATCTAGATGAGATCGAGCATTGTTTGATATCCTCGAAGGTGACATCGAACAGTTTGTTGATTACATCGACAACCCAGTGACATACTTGATTTAAGACATCTATTACGACAAGGCTTAGGTCATTTCCACATACAAAGGTCTTTCAAGCTCTCATATAACCATCCACATACGAGGACCTATCTTAATACACAAGTTTCATCTTTGTTTTTCCGTTATATTTTAGGGCACAGAGCGATAAATGATCACTATAAAAGTAGAATTACAAAGTATAGAGCTTACCGGACTCGAACAACTTCAAATCTCACCCTTGCTACACCCATTTGAAACCCCTGGACAATTCGAAAACCCTAGAACACTTACCTTTTTTTTCAATTCCGATTACACTCCAATATATAACCTTTGGAGGAAACCCAATCAGAAAAGGTAATAAATCACACAAATTTACAACTTTGCAAAAACCTGGGCCGATCAATTCAATGACATTGAACACCCTTTGATGTCATCGAAACTTATTCTTCAATGACATCGAAGTTGGGTCGATGGCATCAAACTAACACCCAAATAGTCGAGATACTAAAATTAATTTTTCAAAATATCTCGATTGCATCGAGCAATGTTTGATGTCATCGAAGGTGCAATCGCACCCTTCGATGGCATCGAAAAAGTGTCAAGATAGGTCAGCAACCAACTAGAGAAAATCAGAAAAATCTCGATGAGATCGAGCATTGTTTGATATCCTCGAAGGTGACATCGAACAGTTTGTTGATTACATCGACAACCCAGTGACATACTTGATTTAAGACATCTATTACGACAAGGCTTAGGTCATTTCCACATACAAAGGTCTTTCAAGCTCTCATATAACCATCCACATACGAGGACCTATCTTAATACACAAGTTTCATCTTTGTTTTTCCGTTATATTTTAGGGCATGAGCCAAAAAAAAAAAAAAGAAGATTCAAAGCTCAAGTAGATCACACCACATAAAACAACAAGGACCGAATGCCCACCGTTAAAAGCTTCTTCACGGCCTCGTATTAGTGTTTTCCCCTCTCCCCGATCCATCATTGCAAAGAGGGTCGTGGGTTTTCTGTTAAAGGCAGAAATTATCTACCCCAGTCGCAGTCTACAGTTTACATACAATCCTGACCGTTGAAATCACGGAATGCAAAAATAAAAATAAAAATGGCAGAGTTAGTGTGGCCCAGATGTAGCCTACATGAATACTTATATACCATACTGAATGGATGGCTCAAATCTACCACACTTTGTTGCAACTAGGAGTTCTACAACTTGGAATTCTCCCAGAGCACTAGACCATTTCTCTTTATCAAAATAGAAACCATAAGATAAAACCATAACAATGGTATAAAGTAACTACTATTTTAAAACAAAACCCAAAAGGCATTGAAAAAAACTGATCACCACACACAAAAAAAGGCCCACCGGACAATGCCACCCTACATCAGCAAATACAATACTACCCTCAGTAGTCACGCAAATCACGGAAATACCCCCGTGGGTCCCTCTCGAAATCATCCCACATAATGTAATAATCTCTTCGGGAACTTTCATCATTCTTTTATTTGTATCTGCATGCCCCGATACGCCCGATAAAAGCTTATACGCACCCCATGCAACAACAGCAACGACCACAACGCCACCCACAGCAAGGGCTGTGTCAAAACCCTCTGGTGCCTTTCCACGGCTCGTAACGGCCTGATTCTGGTCCATCTCTCGTGCGTCTTCGCGACTTGTGCTTCTCAACAGCCCACATTTCTGCCGATACGTGTTTGTAGCGGTTTCGGATATCTGTGATTTGAGTGAGTAAAAGATGGAGTTAGGCAACCTTAAATGCGAGAGTTTGTGATACAAAGAAGGGTGTAACTCCTGCAAGAGAAATTTGCAACTGTACGACCCATATATGGCCCATCAACCTTTTGAAGCCTACTTGCTTTTTACCTCTCAAGATTAAGCCCCAGCTGTACGGCCCCATTTCTCAGGCCGAAAATGCCCCTACTTTCTAGATATCAAAGTTACATGCCCCGCAGTTATGTATTTATTATATCCACAGCATTTATCTATATTTTGAGATAATGAGCATTATCAAAAAGAAAAAATTATATCCAAAGATCAACTGGACCACACAACAAAGAGCAGCGGGAAAATTGATTTTCACTGTTAAAAATTTTGTACGGCCCATTATAATATTTATTTTCCATCCAATTCATTCATAAGGTCACAAAGACATGGATGAAGAGGAAAAACAAATTTCATAATGATCCAAAATTTCTTGACCCCTAAAAGGGTTTCAATGGTAGACATCCAATCCTCCGCTGTCTTTCACAGTGTGATCCACTTGATAGCTAGATCTATCTTATTTTTCGTCCCAAACTTTAATATGAGTTCGCCAAATAGCTGGACGGTTTAGATATAACACAAAGCTCATAATAGGAGCCACAAAAAGCAGTGAAGATTACAACTGGAAAGAAAATAAAAAAAAATATCTAGCGAGTTGGGTCCGGGTCAACTAGAATGAGTTATTTAACATACCACATATGATTTTGGGGTAGGAGAAGCTAATTTAGCCAACCAATGTAGTTATTTTCCAAGATTCCATTGGGTCTATGGTCAAAAATTCATTTTATTCACTTCGTGATCAATTTCATTCACTTCGTAGTCAATTCAATAAGTTTGCGGTAAATTTTATTAACTTTGCGATCAATTTCATGCATTTCGCTACGAATTTCAGCAAATTTCCTCTACTTCATGGTCAATTCCATGCATTTTACGGTCAATCCCAGCAATTCCCCATCACTTCACGCCCAATTCCATGTATTTCACGGTCAATTTCCTTCACTTAATGGGTAATTTTGTGCATTTCACGATCAATTCCCTTCACTTCACTGTCAATTTTGTACATTTCACGGTCAATTTCCTTCATTTCACGGTCAATTCCATGCATTTCACGGTCAATACCGGTGATTCTGCTTCACTTCGCGATCATTTCCATGCATTTCACAGTCGTTCGGTTCACTTCACAGTCATTTCCATACATTTCACGATCATTTCCATGCACTTCACCTTCAATTCCCTTCAATTCACGGTCAGTTCGTTGCCGTGAAGTGCATGGAAATGACCGTGAATCTAAACGGAATCGCCGAAAATGATCGTGAAGTGAAGCGAATTGAATGTGAAATGCATGGAAATGACCGTGAATCTAAATGGAATTGCTGGAATTTACCGTGAAATGCATGAAAATGACCGTGAAGAGAAGCGAATTGACCGTGAAATGCATGGAAATGATCGTGAAGTGAAGGGAATTGACCGTGAAGTGCATCGAAATGACAGTGAATCTAAACGGAATCGTAGAAATTGACCATGAAATACATGGAAATGACCATGAAGTGAAGCGAATTGAATGTGAAATGGGTGGAAATGACCATGAAGTGAAGGGAATTGACTATGAAGTGCATGGAAATGACCATGAATCTGAACGGAATCGTCGGAATTGACTGCAAAATGCATGGAAATGACCGTGAAGTTAAGCGAATTGACTGTGAAATGCATGAAAATGACCGTGAAGTGAAGGGATTTGACCATGAAATGTATCGAAATGACTGTGAATCTAAACGATATCGCTAGAAATGACCGTGAAATGCATGGAAATGACCGTGAAGTGAAGCGAAATGACCGTGAAATGCATGGAAATGGTCTTGAAGTGAAGGGAACTGACCGTGAAGTGCATGGAAATGACCGTGAAGTGAAGCAAAATGACCGTGAAATGCATGGAAATGGCCGTGAAGTGAAGGGAATTGATCGTGAAGTGCATCGAAATGACTGTGAACCTAAACGGAATCGCCGGAATTGACCGTGAAATACATGAAAATGACCGTGAAGTGAAGCGAAATGACCGTGAAATGCATGGAAATGACCGTGAATGTAACGCCCTGAAAATCGGGAGTCATGTATATACTCGACTCCCGAGTTCCTGGGGTCACTTATATCCGATTTTCATTAATGTGATTAATCCAGTCTAAATGCACAGCATGAAATTTTTTGGAACATGGAACACATCCACACAAGTCCACTGAAATGAAAGAGACAAATATATATATATACACACACACACACACACACACACACACACACACACACACACATGTCTAAAAGAATAACGGGGTCGCACATGGTGCCACTCAACAAAATCACAAAAGAATAATATGTTAAAAAAAAATACGATTGAGCCTAACTCAGCCATCCAATCCCGCCTCTCAAGCTAACAGGGAACCTTCCATCAACTGAAAGTAGGACGGCTCGTTCTCCTCCTCAAAGCTCACCTCACCAGGCTCCTCATGCCTTAAGTCACTTGCATCTATGAACGAGTTTAGTTGGTGTTTTAAAACACCGTCCCAGAGTGGGAGTGAGTGATCAACTCAGTGGGTGCTATTAGTCTCAAATTATAACAGACATCAATTATAACATGAACTTAATGAAAAGTAGTCAATCATAAACATCTATCTAATTTTATTAATGCGCATGTGTGATGGATGATATGATGCATGCCCTCGCCACAACGCTCCCTCAAGCGACTCTATCTAACGATTGCGTATGACAACACTCCCTTAGAGCGACCGCGACTTCTGAGTCGCCACCCTAACTAGTGTGATGCAATGTGATTGTGTTAGCCGAGTTATTAGTTAAGTCTATTCATCCAGTAGGTTGGGGAATCTGATACAACCCACGAATCAATGTCCTAAGCTGGTTGCGAGGTCAAGACCCCCCAATGCATGAAGCCGAGACCCCACGATCCGTGATCCCGTCGGGTTTCTCATCCCCGACTTTAAGTACATGAGGAGTGTCGAGAGAAAGGAATTACTCGCAGTCACTACGAGGAGGCGCGACACCCCAGCGTAGGCCGACAGCTCGGACACAGTGTCTCATTTCACCATGCTCGGCTCACGAGGCTATGGATCAGTTTTAAATGGGTTATTGATGGGCTACAACGGTTGTAGGGTAGTTCAGGTTCCATATATATGTGAGCAAACAGGGTTAACAAACAAGGTTGGTCAGCCCGTAGACTAGACCGTGTGAGTCCAGGCAAGTATGTGACGGAACGACATCGGGTGCAAGCAACCCATGTAGTCTAACTATTGTCGCCCACACACACTCGTCCAAATCCATGGGTTTAGCCTCGAGGTGGTCCTACCAACGGAACCACCTTCGCTCTCCTCATGTTCCTGACCAAGCTAAGGGTACGAATGGTAATTCACAGTATGTCGACTACCAATGTATCATCTAGCATAAACAACATCATGTTCTCATACTTCTCAATATACAATTCAGATTCTTATAGCAAGCAAGACTAACAAAATCATGAAACAAGTGCATGTGAGTTGTGTGTGTATGTGAAGAAGTTAAATACTTTCTCCATCTTAAGAAATCAGATGCACAAGAGTAATGAAATCATACATACTATGAAGCAACAATATATGAAAAAATCAACAAGGCATGAGCATGTAATCATTCATACACAAAATCATATAAGAAGCAAGAACAACATCATGAGAGAGCCAAACATACAACTCCATATAATTCCAATAAACATACAATTCCTAGGGTTTCTCTAGATTCTCCAAATATAGCATTCAAGTAATCAAAATCATTAAACTCATACTAAAATTAGTGCTAAGCCACCTAAGAAGAATAGTCTGCACCTATGGATCGTTGGAGATTTGAAAAATATCCTAGGAAAGAGGGCTTTGAGGTCGATCGGCCAGAATCCCTAAAACAAGCTCTTGCATGTAAGAAATCCAAGCCAAACCGTTCTCAATACATGAGTTTCAAGAAAAAGGATGAAGGATCTTACCTAGATGCTCCACGGAATGGTTATTGTGGTGGTGGTATAGGATTTCCTTTGGAGAAAGGGTAGGGAGTTGCAACATTTGATTTCCTTGGCCCCGCCTCGATCTAGGGTCCAGCTTGCTCTTCTTCACCCATTCTTTCTCCTCTGTTTACCCCTTACTCTCTCTTTATGGTAGTGGGAGTTATGAGATAAGAGAGGTTGATTGTTGGTGGATGGTGGGAGTTTGTAAGGGAGATTTGTTGTTGGAGAAAGGAGGAGGATATGAGAGAGAAGGATTTGTTGTTGTTAGAGAATGGTGGGAGATATGAGGAAGAGAGCTTGATGATTTGGGGAAAGTAGAAAGGTATGAGGGAGAGCTTAGTTGTTGGGAAGAATAATGAAGAAAATATGAGGGAGTGAGCTAGGGTTTATTTCCTAGATTTGGACCCTTTAGCCTTAAGTTTTCTCAAATTCTCAAAATAGCCTCCTAAGACTCCCCATTAGTATTGGGGTGGCCCTGACACTCCTTTGGCTATCAAATTAAGTGTGTAGGTCTCTTATGGCTCGATGAGAGGTCATGCAAAGCTTGGGGACAAACGGATCAACGAATGTGGGATTTGGTCATAAGGTTCCAATCTTTAAATGGCCCTGTGGGGTCCATTCCGGTTGTTGGGGCGGTTCTGGTAGCCCTCTGGCTATGAAACTTATAGGATAGGTGGTCCATGGCCCGATGAAGGGCCATAAAATTTTTAGAAATGATCGGATATGGGGTTTGGTCGTACGAGTTCGATTTACGATCAACGGTCGTCGTGCCACGATCGGGTCGTAGATTTTGTGGACGGGCGTAGAACACCACATTAGATCTTTACAGTAAAATTTGAAGAAATTCGACGGCTGAAAAGCCTGGAGTCTTAGTTTCATTTACCAGTGCCAGATTTCAACTCTGGCCTTGGGTGAGCTGACATGGGCTATTGGAACGGCTCGGATAATTAACTTCTGGGTGTCCAATGAGTCCGTGGTCAGTGATGGACTACAAGCCCAGTGGGATTTATGATTCCTTAAAGTTTTATAATTTTTTGACCTTCCTGCGTCGCGGTATGGCCCGTACGGGCTGATGCTAAGTGCAACTGATCATTTCACTTGATGGCCTGCACACGGTCTGATCGTGACTAGACTGGACCACTCGTATATAAGCTAATGTTGAGTGTTAATGGTCAGTAAGTGATAATATAAGTTAATTAAAAAAAATTTAAGAATTTTTGAAAATCCAAAGCATTGAAAATTCAGGATGTTACAGTGAAGTGAAGGGAATTTGACTGTGAAGTGCATGAAAATGACCGTGCATCTAAACGAATCATCGGAATTGACCGTGAAATGCATGGAAATGACTGTGAAGTTAAACGAATTGACCGTGAAATGCATGAAAATGACCATGAAGTGAATGGATTTGACCATGAAATGCATCGAAATGATAGCGAATCTAAACAGAAACGTTGGAAATGATCATGAAATGCATGGAAATGACCATGAAGTGAAGCAAAATGACTATGAAATGCATGGAAATGGCCGTGAAGTGAATGAAATTGACCATGAAGTGCATGAAAATGACCATGAACCTAAACGGAATCGCCGGAATTGACCGTGAATACATGAAAATGACCGTGAAGTGAAGCGAAATGACCGTGAAATGCATGGAAATGGCCGTGAAGCAAAGGGAATTGACCGTGAAGTGCATGGAAATGACCATGAATCTAAACGATATAGCCGAAATTGACCATGAAATGCAAGAAAATGACCATGAAGTGAAGTGAATTGAACGTGAAATGCATGGAAATGACCATGAAGTGAAGGGATTTGACTGTGAAGTGCATCGAAATGACCATGAATTTAAACGGAATCGCTGAAAATGACCATTAAGTAAAGGGAATTTACCATGAAGTGAATGGAAATGACCGTGAATATAAACAGAATCGCTGGAATTGACCGTGAAATGCATTTCACGGTCAATTCGCTTAACTTCACGGTCATTTTCATGCATTTCACGGTAATTT
The DNA here is from genome assembly GCA_037074715.1 of Magnolia kwangsiensis. Lineage (NCBI taxonomy): Eukaryota > Viridiplantae > Streptophyta > Magnoliopsida > Magnoliales > Magnoliaceae > Magnolia > Magnolia kwangsiensis. Next base: position 10,819,989 of record CM073580.1, on the reverse strand, counting down.
CGGTGATTCCGTTTAGATTCACAGTCATTTTCGTGCACTTCATGGTCAATTTCCTTCACTTCATGTCATTTCCACGCATTTCATGATCAATTCGCTTCACTTCATGATCATATTCATGCATTTCACGGTCAATTCTGATGATTCCGTTTAGATTCACGGCCATTTCCATGCACTTCACGGTCAACTCCCTTCACTTCATGGTCATTTCACTTCACTTCACGGTCATTTCCATGCATTTCACGGTCAATTCAGACGATTCCGTTTAGATTCACGGTCACTTCCATACACTTCACTATCAATTCCCTTCACTTTACGGTCATTTCCATGCATTTCACGGTCATTTAGCTTCACTTCACGGTCATTTCCATGCATTTCACGGTCAATTCGAGCGATTTCGTTTAGATTCATGGTCATTTCCATGCACTTCACAGTCAATCCCCTTCACTTTATGGTCATTTCCATGCATTTCACGGTCATTTCGCTTCACTTCATGGTCATTTCGATGCACTTCACGGTCAATTCCCTTCACTTCACCATCATTTCCACGCATTTCACATTCAATTCGCTTCACTTCACAGTCATTTTTATGCATTTCACAGTCAATTCCGACGATTTCGTTTAGATTCATGGTCATTTCCTTACACTTCATGGTCATTTCCATGCATTTCATGGTCATTTCGCTTCACTTCACGGTCATTTCCATGCCTTTCACTGTCTATTGCGGCGATTCCGTTTAGATTCAAGGTCATTTCCATGCACTTCACGGTCAATTCCCTTCACTTCACGGTCATTTCCACGCATTTCACGTTCAATTCTCTTCACTTCAGGGTCATTTTCATGCATTTCATGGTCAATTCCAACGATTCCGCTTAGATTCACGGTCATTTTCATGCACTTCACGGTCAATTCCCTTCACTTCATGGCCATTTCCATGCATTTCATAGTCATTTCCATGCATTTCACGGTCATTTCCAGCGATTCCGTTTAGATTCACGGTCATTTCGATGCAGTTCATGGTCAAATCCCTTTACTTCACGGTCATTTCCACACATTTCACATTCAATTCGCTTCACTTCACAGTCATTTTCAAGCATTTCATGGTCAATTACAACGATTTCGTTTAGATTCACGGTCATTTCCATGCACTTCACAGTCAATTCCTTTCACTTCATGGTCATTTCTATGCATTTCACGGTCATTTCGCTTCACTTCATGGTTATTTTCATGCATTTCACGGTCAATTTCGACGATTCCGTATAGATTCACAGTCATTTCGATGCACTTCACGGTCAATTCCCTTCACTTCAGAGTCATTTCCATGCATTTCACGGTCAATTCGCTTCACTTCATGGTCATTTGCATGCATTTCACAGTTAATTCCGACAATTCTGTTTAGATTCGCTTTCATTTCCATGTATTTCACGTTCAATTCACTTCACTTCACGAAATTGACCGTGAAGTGAAGTGAATTGACCATGAAATGCATAGAATTAACCGTGAAGTGAATTGACCATGAAATGCATGGAATTGTCCGTGAAGTGAAGGTAATTGACCGTGAAAGTGAAGGGAATACACCGTGAAATGCATGGAATTAACCTTGAAATGAATTGATTTAAATTAACCACGAAGTGAATGAAATGGATTTTCAGCCATCGACCTAATGGAATTTTAGAAAATAAGTAGGTTGGTTAGCTAAAGTAGCATCTCCTACCCTAAAATCCTATATGGTTCATCAAGTAACTCATTCTGGTTTAAGAGATATGTTTATTAAATGAATAAAGAAAGAAATGAATAAAAAGAGAGAAAATTTTTTTATATGCTTATCTATACATATTTATATAAATATATATTAGAGAAAAATGTAGGAGAGAAAAAGTTCTCCTTGTATAATTTTATTTTAAATAAAATAGGTGGAACAACAAGTTGGGGTCGACCGGGTTTGGACTCGATCGACCTCGACTCGCTATCCCACTGACCCAGTCGACCCCGACTCGCTGTCAACCCTTTTGCAATCGGCAGGTTATGGCTATGGTTATAGGTATGACTATGGCTACGGTTATAATCCGTAGCCCAAAGGAGCCCAAGCTTTAGAGCTTTTTTTTTTTTTCAAAAGAAAAGCTTCATAGATATATGAGACATGTACATTCGGGCCCCCCCAAAATAAAGGGCCTATCGTGAAAAGAAAAACAACCTGCACAAAGCCATGTAGCCCCAATTAAAAAACATTTTAAACCTTCGATCTAATTACGCCTAAACCGACCCTATCCAAAAACACCCTACCCCGGACAATAGGAGGAAGACACCTGGCTTGGAGGAAGATCGAAGACCGTTGACTGAGGCTCCCTGCCCGAGCTAAACCATCTGCCGGCTCATTGCCTTCTCTGTAGATGTGGTTAAAAACAAAGTTACCCAGACTGCAGAATCTGTTAATTTGAGAAAGCCAATGAGTCCACTTCCAAGGGGCCTTGATTTGGGATGTTAGGCTCTGGATAACCAACTCAGAATCAGACTCCACCAGGACTCTGTCCAATCCATTTTCCAAGCAAAACAACATTCCGTCATGAAACGAGCGAAGCTCCGCCAAGTTATTGGATCCGACCCCATAACCCATGTAAAGACCAAACAAAAAGTTCCCGTCTTCATTCCTACAGATGCCACCCCCTCCGGAGAGACCAGGGTTTCCCATCGTCGAACCATCTGTATTTAATTTGACCCAACGCGGAGGAGGGCATCTCCATTTCACCACTATGCAGTCGTTACGTTTCTGATCAGAAGGCCGTTTTCTAGGAAATAGGCCATAATTTCAGTTGACTGCTTCCATTAAATCCGTGCCTAGAAGCAATTTCACCCACCATTTGACACGAGCCACCAAAGTACTCAAGTTCATCGGAGAGTTGTCGTAAACTGCGATGTTTCTAGCACGCCAGAGATCCCAAAGGATGAGAATTGGCAGCAGGAATCTGACATAGCAGTGCGCAGCGCCGGGGGCAGACGCTTGTCTCCAATGGCATGGGCATTTTCGGCTTGAGAAATGGGGCCGTACAGCCGGGGCTTATTCTTGGGAGCTCAAAATAAGTGTGTTCCTTTTTTAGAATGGGCCATAAATGGGTCGTGCAGTAGGAAATTTCCCTGCACGCAAGGGCGGTCTCCAGTGGTACCGGTACCAGCAAGTAAGGTACTATACCGTACAGATGTGCAGCTCACTTGATGAATATATGAAATCCAACCTATACATCAGATGCTTCAGAACATATTACCTCTAAATTAGAAGAATCAGGGTGATCTGGGCATCAGTGGGCCACGAAAAAGGGTACACGTTGGAAGGAGATTTACACCCTTGATTAGTGTGGAGGACCCACCATGTTTTGTATATGGAATCTAAGCCGTTCCTAAAATTCCTCTGGCATGGATGAATAGTAAAATTAAAACTCAGACTGTTTTCCAAATCATGTGGGCCCTTGTGCAAATCAAGGGTGGAACTTCTCTGTCACATTTTCCCTGTGTCGTGGCCCACCTAGGTGTTGGATCTGTCTAATTTTCGAGCCTTTACGTAGTAAGATGAGACGTGTTCGATGGACGAGTTGGATGGTGTGAGAGCATCACTTGGGTCCCACATTTGCGCAGTACCATTGTAAGCTTACAGTGGTACGATGCCACTGGAGCGCGCCTCTTTATTTAATCAATCTTGCCGGATCATCTCCCATAATTAATTCTATTCTTGTGGGACTTAAACGAGAAAATGGTTGGAATTCCAAGCTGATTGCGTACTGCGCAAGTCAGGTTACAACTCTTTGGGTCCACTATAATGTATGCTTCTTATCCACTCCATCCATCCATTTTATAAGCTCGTTTTAGGGCATGATATCCGGCAGTGAACCATTTACCGGTGGTTTTTGGGGTCTTTCCTGGCGGTTCTCACCGCCGGTGAATACCAGTTTTGTTGTAGTGGCATATCCAAGGCTTAAGCAGACTACACCTCAGGAAAAGGTGTGAATTAAACATATACCGTCGAATTTTTTTGGGAACAGAAGTTTTGGATCAAGCTAATTTTTATATTTTCTCTTCATCCATGTCTGTGGGCCCTAGGAAGGTTTCAATGATGGACGTCATTATTCCCACTATTTCCTGCAGCATGGCGTGGTCCACTTGAGCTTTGGATATGCTTCAAGTTTATGCTCATATCAAATGATTTGGAAAATGGGTGGATGACATGGATAAGACACATACGCCCACGGTGGGCCCCACAGAGTTTACTCATTGTACTGAGTTAGTAAGCAATCGATGGCTGGCCGCAAATTGACAGGCCGGGACAAGATCAGGATCAATCATTCAGTGTACTCTAACGTGTTGGCTATCAAACTGTGATGACCATCATATTAAGGGGCACGAATTAAGTGAGTCCGGTAACTGCTTCATGGGTGAGTCCCTGACCGCGGGGCCCACCTACATGTATGTGTTGTATATTCACACTGTCCATCCATTTTTCCAACTCATTTTATGTATGGGCCTAAAAATGTATCAGATCTCAATCTCGGGTGGACCACACAACAGGAAACAATGGTGATTGACTATTAAAAACTTCTTATGGGCTACAAAAAATTTGGATCAAGCTTATATTTTTTTTTTCCCGTCATCCAGGTCTATGTGAGCTTATCAAAAAGTTGGATGGTAGTAAACATTACGGTGGTCCCTACAATCACCACTATTTCCTATGGTGTGGTCCACTAGAGATTTGGATCTTCTTCATTTTTGGGGCCATGCTTAAAATTTAGTTGCCAAAACGGATGAATGGCATGGATATATAACACATATGTCAATGTGGGCGCCACAACTAGGGACTCACCTGCTAAGTTATTACCCCAACTCACATAATCCGCGTCCCATATCAAGAGTTTGGCTCATTGAGCCATTGGCCTATTCATGCAAAAGATGATCAAGAGGGTGCATGTAGCATTTGATGTAAAGATGTTTAGAAAAGCATATATAGTGCTTAATATAAAGCAAAAGGAAATTTATCGATATGGTGCTTCATATAACACATATGTCAATGTGGGCGCCACAATTAGGGACTCACCCGCTAAGGTATTACCCCAACTCACATAATCCGCGCCCCATATCAAGAGTTTGGCTCATTGAGCCATTGGCCTATTCATGCAAAAGATGATCAAGAGGGTGCTTGTAGCATTTGCATAAAGATGTTTAGAAAAGCATATATGGTGCTTAATATAAAGCAAAAGGAAATTTATCAATATAGTGCTTCATATAAAGCATATATTGAGGCGATACGATGCATCATCGAGAAGGCTCTCTAATATTATGTTTTGGCATGTAAGATCTTAATCACAAGTGAAAGAAAAGAGTAGCATTGATTACTTCGTGTTGTGAGTGCAAAGAAGACTACATTAAAAAAATAAATAAATAAAAGAGTAATAATCTTGTTAATCATCGACAACTTCACTTTAACATATTAAGTGTCATTATTATGACAATAATCTAAAGGCCTAGCCGTGAAATAAAGAAATAATGAGATCGATTAGTCCCACTAGGTTACAATATTTTTTTATTTTATTTTTTTTCAAAAAGGCTATTTCCATAAATGAGAAAATACTTACAGAACTTGCTTTTGGGAAACCCAAGAAAAAAAGGAGCTGGAGTAACCTATCATATGACGTAAGAAAAATAGAAAAACCTCGCTGAATGGACTACCGAGCGAACGGTGAATGATTCCCAAAACCGCATGAAACGTCTCTGATTGTCCCCAGCCCCACCTTGTCGAAGAAAAGAAGCCCGTGAATACGTTGAGGGAGATCGAAATATCTGTTAAATGAAAAAGAGATCTGAGCCTTGCTCCCTAGGTGAGCCAGAGAATCCGCAGGAGCGTTTCCTTCCCCGAAAACATGCGCGAACTCGATACGACCTCTGCTCTTCAGCATCTTTATCCGGTCCAGCCAGTAGATCCACTTCCAACTCAGGTGGCTCAGCCCGTTTAGTAGTTTGACAGCCTGTAAAGAATCAGACTCAACGATGATATGATTCAAACCTTTAGCTAGGCAAATCTGAAGGCCTTCAAAGACCGCATGCAACTCTGCATAAGAGTTTGAGCCAAAACCGAAACCCGAGGAGAAAGCGCAAATGAACTGACCTGTGTCATCCCTGTAGACTCCTGCGCATCCCGCTAAACCCGGGTTACCTCTAGAGGAACCGTCTACGTTTACTTTGACCTAATTATAGCAAGGCCTGATCCATCCGATCACTTCAGCAATTCTCGAACACTTAAAATTGTCCTTTAGAGGGGAGGCCCCAGACGGTGAAGCCCAAAGCCGTTGATCTCTGCTGATGCACACGTATGGGCAAAACTTCTGGCTTGTGAACGTTGTCCAGGGAGGCCTCGTTGATAGATGCCCACTAGAACACACGTCCCATAAGCACGTTTGGTGAGGTCTTCTTCCCTTCAAATTAGGCAGTGTTTCTGGCCTTCCAAATCTCCCTTAAAAGACACCCCGGGATAAGCTTACACAACAGCGAAGAGTTATGAGAAGTAGCCATGACACCCCACCATTGAGGCAATCTGGATTCAACAGATGAAGTAGCATGGACGCTGATCTAAAAGGAAATCCTCAAATGATTCCAGGCCAGTTTTGCTAAATCGCTGTCCAGAAATAAATGCTGGATTGTTTCAACCGAATCACCTTCTGAAGATAACTGTATACAACATTCACATCTTGATGCTAATTGAATGCCCCGTTACTGAATAGAGACGTCCACTGGGAGGGCTCTATTTAAAACTTTCCACAAGAAAACTGAAATCCTGGGTGGCATTTTGGAGTGCCACACCCAACTTGCCCACTCTTTCCTATTACTAGATACTGTGCTAGCCGTCCAAGCCGAAGAGACCGAGAATCTACCTGATGGGAAGAATGGCTAGATCGGAAGCTCAGGACCCTCCATAATGCAAAATCCCTGCTAAAAAATGTGGTCAATGGCCTCCTGTGGTAAGAACTTGAACACCACAGATGGCGGGAGGGGGCCATTCGTGCCTAGTAGTTGATGGAGCTGAAGAGACAGCAAGGGGAGGAGGGATTGGATCCTGGACCAAATTTCTGAGGGGCCCCAGGCCCGACCAATTGACATTCCAGATATTACAATTTCCTGATCCTATCTTCCACTAAGGAACAGACTCTAAAAAGGAGAACAAATTTTAAATTTTCTTCCACATCGGCGACGCATCAGTAGGGAGTCTCAGCGAAGGAGCTCCTACCAAATCAGAAGAGTATTTTGCAGCCATAATGTTTTCCCATAAGCTTGAACCACGATGGAAATAGATGGTCCATGCCATCTTGATTCGAAATGCTTTCATGGATTCTGATAGCGGACAGATACCCAAACCACCTTCTTTTTTGGGGCGGGCAATAGATTTCCAGCTGCGCCAGTGTAATTTATTTTTTCCATCTGCCCAGTCCCACAAGAAGTCGGCAAAGAGCTTCTCGAGAGAGGAGATAACTTGAACTGGAAGGTGTGTGGCTACAAGCGTGTGGATGGGAATACTTGCAAGGATGTGATTCAGCAATATTAGCCTGCCCGCCTGAGATAGGCATCTGGACTGCCAGCCACAGATACGGCTTTCGATCTTGTCAAGAAGAGTCTGGAAGAGATTGATTTTCACCTTACCCATTGCCATAAGAATCCCGAGATAAGGAAGATGGGATACCGCTCTTGGAATCCCCAACACAGACTCCGTAGCTCTAATTATAGGTTGCGGCATCTTACTTGAGACGAAGAAAGATCTCTTTCGTGAGCTGATGACTTGGCCTGAGATAGCGTGATACGAGACTAGGAAGTCCTTCAATTTCCTGAGGGAGGCCAAACCTCCATTCACAAATAGCAGCGTATCGTCTGCGTATGAAAGATGCAAGGCCCAGTAGCAGTTGCTGGCCACCATATATGGTTTACAAATGCCCCGGTCTATCAAATTTCTGAGGCCCCTGCTTAGGACTTCAGCGGCAATGATGTATAGGCTAGGGGATAAGGGATCTCCTTGGCGCATTCCTCTTGAGGACTTAAAAAAACCCGTCGGGGAGCCATTAACTAAAACTGAGAACCAGACATTTGCCCAACAGCCTTCAACCATTTGTATCTATTTGAAGCTGAAGCCAAAACGGATCAGGACCTGCTTAAGGAAGGACCACTCCACCTTGTCATATGCCTTTTCCATATCAAGCTTGATAACCATGTTTCCGCCACGAACCTTTTTATTAATGTCTCTAAAGAGCTCCTGAGCAAGCGCAATGCTATCCGAAATTGGCCTACCTTAAATAAAAGGCCCCTGCTTAGGTAAGATGATGGTGGGAAGCACCGGACTCAACCTAGCTGTTATAACATTGGCCATGATCTTATAGAAACAATTGTAAAGACTTATTGGGCGAAAATCAGTGAACTTGGACGGGGAGGTTGTTTTGGAATGAGGCAGATGATGGAAGCAGAAACGGCCCTGGGAAGGCTTCTGCCTTGGAACAAGAAGGAAACTGCCTTACGAAGATCTTGACCCACCACATCCCTACAGGCTAGGAAAAAACCTCCAGAAAATCCATCCAGGCCTGGGGCCCCATCCTCTGGGATGGCTTTAACCGCAGAGAGAACTTTTGCTGAGGGAGGGAGGGGAAATCATCATGTCATTTTCCTCCTGTGAAACAAGGGAAGGAATGATGTCCAGACTTTCAACTGGATTGGCACACGGTGCTGACTTGAAAAGCTTTGAAAAATGACGAACGGCCTCTTCCCTGATTTCCTCTTGGTCGGTCACTACCTGGCCAGTATCCAACTCAATACTATGAATACCAATTCTTCTGTGTCTTGCCGATGCTGCTCCATAAAAGAACCTTGTGTTCCTATCTCCCTCAGTCAGCCAGCTAATTCTGGATTTCTGCTTCCAGAAAATCTCATGACGAAGCTCCATCTTGCGCGGATTTTCCTCCGTCCCAATGAGCGCTAGCCGATCTGCAGTCTGTTGCAATATAGTGCATAATATAATGCATGTCAAACAAATGAGCTTTACCTATTAAAGGAATCATTTAGCCTCTTAGGGGCTTCATGTTCATTGCTAGGGCTACAATAAGCGCACTGCTTGGGCGAATGCCATTGGACGAGGCCTAAAAAATAGGTAATCACTTAGAGAGGTAAATCCGTGAGTCATGAAGTCTCTCTTATTATTAACTCTTGAGATTTGACTCAATTTCAAATTTAGCCAACATGATTTTGGCTTCAATATTGGTTCATTATGAGATAACATGTGATGGCGGTATAAAAAATATAAACTAGTGATCTAAATCTGGAGTCTAGCATTGTTTTGGCTTCTGCCCCATGAAAGGAATTAAGCATCATTAGAGAGGATGATTAACACATCGCCATGATATTTTTAGGCCTGTAAGGACTTCACCATTAATTATGGGGTTTATCCATGAGGTAAGACTCTGCAGTACAAAATTATGATCATGGTCTTCATGACATGGTTTATGCATGAGTCAATAGGGTTATGTGCCCACAAGGCCATAAAAATATGTGTACGATTACTGATAAAAGATAAGTGTGTAGCTACAATGAATGCAATAGTAGCACTTTGAAGATTTCATCCAGTACAGTGAAAGGTGGTATGAGTAGTCAACCTTCTGTTGAGATTTGTAAATCCCACGGCCACAAGCATTTGGGTACCCATGGTGGTGAAATCCCACGGTGTGTGTGCGTGTGGCGTGAGTGTGTGGGGTGTGTGTGCGTGTGTTAAAAAAAGAAAAAAAAGAAGCATTTGGCTATCTATATTTTGATGACGTGATGGATCCACTCCGTCCATCAATTTTGCTGATCAACAATAAAACAGGTGTGTAATATTCAGGCAATCTAAAACTCATGTAGGCCACGTAGACCTTAACGATGGTAAAGAAAAACATCCAGTACTGATTGAGCAACTGAAGCAACACATCAATTTTTATTTTATTTTACGATGGCCATTCAAGTCAAATTCTAAATATGGACCACTCTTGCTGAATTATTAGGATCAGCTGCCAGCTGTAACCATTACATGTATACATCACAATGCAATATTATAGAAATATCAACAAATTGGCAGGTGACATACATCATTGTTTTTTTATATGTCATTTAAAAATTGGCAAGGCGCGTTTGGATGGGCACGGTGGATGGGATTGAGTTGTATTAGGCTGGATTGCACGCCTTTTAAGAGAGTGTCAGTGGATTGCCTGCAATCCCACTGGATTGTTGTATACAGTGGCCTAGGTATGACGTGTTTGGACGGGTGGATGGCAGTCCAAAATGTATGCAGTGAATGTGTTTGGACGGGCTGCTGGTCGATGCTCCATGGGACCCACCACAATGTATGTGTCTCATCCATGCCGTCCATCTAATTTAACAGATCATTTTATGATCTGAGAACAAAAATAAGTTATATCCCAATCTTAAATGAACCACATTACAGTAAACATTATTGAATGAGCGTCGACCTTGAAAAACGATTTGGGGCCATAAAAGTTTTGGATCAAGCTCATTTTTGTTTTTTCCCCTCATCTGGGGCTGTACGACCTAATCAACCAATTGGATGTCAAAAAAACAATACAGTGGGCCTTATGAGGATTTGAATGATGGATATCCAATCAATATTGTTTTCATGTGGTGTGGTCTAACTGAAATGCATATACTTCTAATTTTTTGAATCAAGCCGTAAAATGATATGTAAAAATGGATGAATGGAAAGGATGAAACACATACATCATGGTTTCCAAAAAATCTCCTATATAGCATCAAACCCTGCATGATTGCGCTTTAGGCCTAATAATTCCTGCAATCCAGCGACCAATACCTCACAATCCAGCGGTCAATACCTCGCAATCCAGGAGATTTTCATCCAGTGGCGAATCCACCGCCCATCCAAACAGGCCACTGCTTTGACGCTGTGGGATTTGAGTACCCAATCCAACCTAATAAGGGCTACTCCCATGCACGTTGCCCATCCAAACACACTGTTCCGACTGTCAACGTGGTTTAACATGGACACGTATTACATAACTGTGTAGAGCCCACATGATCTATTTATTTTTATAGATAATTACATAGCATGAGCTCAAAAATGTGGTAGATCTAATCGACTGCCTCAGAAGACTGGTGATTGAATGCTCACCATTAAAAATTTCCTAAGGCTTACTATAATGTTTATTTGTCATCCAACCTATTGATTAAGTCAAGCACATCTGGATGAAGAAAAAGCATAAATATCAACTTAATCGAAAACTTTTGTGTCCCTTAAGAACTTTTTTATTGGTGAGTGTTCAATCACTACTCTTTCTTATGGCGTGGTTCATGTGAGATTTGCATATGCGCATGTCATAAAATAGTCTAGAAAAATAAATAGAAGGCATGGATAAGATACATACATCATGATGAGGCTCACAGGCCACTTGCTACTGGCACCGTCGGTATACAATCGGGTCCCTTTAATACTTGATACACGCATGCTAATGTATTATTTAGGGCTGCCAACTATGCATGAATATATCAGAACATACAGACACTCACCAGATTCTTCGTGTGGCCTTCTGGTCTAATGCACGTTCAAATAATGCCACCATTGCACTGGTATACTCTGCAGTAATGACGAGGAATATCGCTGGTCAATTGGAGTAGGACAATCCAAATACAAGTTTTTGCTGCAACTAACCTAATTGATGCAAAGTCAATTATAATCGCAGCATCAGGATGATATTTGTATCTTATCTTCATCTCCATGATTTATGCATGACTAATGGGTTTGTTGAAGGATATATATCATAGTGGCCCTCATACAAACCTATGGTTGGTATACCATCCCCATTGTTCCAAATGATATTGTACATTTTTGTTGGAATTGTCGCACTCTGTTAAATACGATTAGACTGCATGCATATGAGTAAGGCCAAGATTTAATGTTTGTGAGTAAGATTTACGGTATGCCAGAGCCTACTTGACCCAAGGGTTAATTGAATTGTTGGTGTCTCCCTCTAAAGAATAGATTTGAAGACTGGATATAGGATCTAAAATCCTCTTGGCAATATTCTCAGCTATCAATATTACGCTTCATTTATATAATTAGTAAAAGAAAATGAGGCTAATCTTTTTGAATCAGCTCATTTTACCTTGTGACAATTGGCGTTAGTCTACAAACTTGAGGACTTATTTCTTCACTGACACTTTAAGTTCAAAATAATTATCAAATGAATAAAAATACACATTTAAATTAAAGAAGACATAATGTTGCTGATTTCATTAATATTTAGAACTAATTTTTATTACAATCAATAAATTGTGAGATAACCAAATGAATAAACAAAATGAACAGGGTAAATATATGATATGCCTATCAAAACAAATGATCAACGTGGGTGTGAACAGTTAAATCAGAATGTAGATGATCACGATCTATATCTTAAGGTCATAGAAATATTACTTCTACTCCTAAGGTAGTATATGTATGTGGACCATTCTTGCTGAATTATTAAGATAAGCTGCCACATGTAACCATTACACGTATACGTCACAATGCATGCGCATTATTATACAAATATCGGCAAATAGACAGGTGACGTCATTGTTGTTTTATATGTCATTTAAAGTGGGTCATTGTTGTTTTATATGTGATTTAAAGTGGCTGACTGTCCACGGAGTTTTAATATATATGGACACGGATTACGTAACTGATAGTGTTATGTAGATCCCACATGATATATGTGTTTTATGGGAGCAGTCTATTTATTTTGTATAAATCGATCATTACAGAGCATGAGCTCAAAAATAAGGTAGATTGAATCCATGGCATCACGAGAAAACAGTGGTGATTGAATGCCTACCATCAAAAATTTCCTGAGACTTGCTATAATATTTGTTTGTCATCCCCGCTATTTCCCGCAGCATGGCGTGGTCTACTTAAGCTTTGGATGTGCTTCAAGTTTGTGCTCCTATCAAATGATTTAGAAAATGGGTGGATGGCATGGATAAGACACATACACCCATGGTGGGCCCCACAGAGTTTACTCAGTGTACTGAGTTAGATGAAAATTTTGTAAATCTTATTTTGTTTTTATCCTTCTTCTATGATAGGCCTCCACCCAGAATTTTTTGTTGGCCGAAGCCCGAATCGCTGCCCAGGCTGTATATCCTTTTGGGATGAATGAATCTATATTTCAAAAAAAAAAGAAAAAAAAAAGAAGAAAAGAAAAGCAATAAATGGATGCAAATTGACAGTCCGGGACAAGATCAGGATCAAGCATTTCAGTGTACTCTAACGTGTGTTGGCTATCAAACTGTGATGACCATCATATTAAGGGGCACAAATTACGTGAGTCCGGTAACATGAGCTTCGTGGGTGAGTCCCTGACCACGGGGCCCACCTGCATGTATGTGTTGTATATTCACACGGTACATCCATTTTTCCAGCTCATTTTATGTATGGGCCTAAAAATGAATTAGATCTCAATCTCGGGTGGACTACACAACAGGAAACAATGGTGATTGACCATTAAAAACTTCTCATCATGGACTACAAATTTTTTGGATCAATCTTTTATTTTTGTTTCCCATCATCCGGGTTTGTGTGACCTTATCAAAAGGTTGGATGGTGATAAACATTATGGCGGTCCCTACAATCACCACTATTTCTTATGGTGTGGTCCACCAGAGATTTGGATCTTCTTCATTTTTGGGGCCATGCTCAAAATTGAGCTGGCAAAATGGATGAACGGCATAGATATATATAACACATGTCAATGTGGGCGCCACAATCAGGAACTCACCCACTAAGTTATTACCTCAACTCACATAATCCACGCCCCGTATTAAGATTTTGGCTCATTGAGCCATTGGCCTATTCATGCAAAAGATGATCAAGAGAGTGCATGTAGCATTTGATGTAAAGATGGTTAGAAAAGCATATACAGTGCTTAATATAAAGCAAAAGGAAATTTATCTTTCATATCTTGCAAATGTAAGCAAAAGTATATAGGCACAGGTAACTTAAAATTTTAAATGAATACGTGGGCATACCGGATTGAGGCGATATGGAGCAACGTCAAGAAGGCTTTCTAATATTATGTTTTGGCTGGATCCTTACTCTTGCTCGGGTGGTAGACTCTCGGGATTTTCAACACCCGGTCAAGGGTTTGAGTATCCATAAGTGGTGAAATTCCACTAGCGTGAGTGTGTGGGGTGTGTGTGCATGCGTAGTAATAATAATAATAATAATATTATGTTTTGGCAGGTAAGATCTTAATCACTAGTGAAAGAAAAGAGTAGCATTGATTACTTGTTGTAGTGAGTGTAAAGAAAGGCCACAGTAATAACCTTGTCTTTCATGGACAGCTTAAAAACCACAATAATAATCTTGTTAAAATCATGGACAGCTTAAGTTTAACACATAAAGTCGTTATTATGACAATAATCTTAAGGCCTAGCCGTGAGATAAAGAAATAATGAGATCGATTAGTCCCACTAGGTTATAATATAGTGCATAATATAATGCATGTCATGCAAATGAGCCTTACATAATAAAGGAATCATTTAGCCTCTTAGGGGTTTCATGTTCATAGCTAGGGCTACAATAAGCGTACTGCTTAGGCGGATGCCATTGGATGAGGCCTAAAAAATCTAAATTTCCAGTCTAGCATTGTTTTGGCTTTTTCCCCAATAAAGGGAATTAAGCATCATTAGAGAGGGTGTTGAACATATTGCCATGATATTTTTAAGCCTGTAAGGAATTCACCACTAATTATGGGGTTTATCCTTAATGTAAGACTCTGCAGTACAAAATTATAATCATGGCCTTCATGACATGGTTTATGCATAAGTCAATAGGGTTATGTGCCACAAGGCTATAAAAATAAGTGTGGGATTGCTGAAAAGAGTCAAGTGTGTAGCTACAATCAATGAAATAGTAGCATTTTGAAGATTTCATCCAGTACAGTGAAAGGTGGTATGAATAGTCACCATCTGTTGAGATTTGTAAATCTTACCACCACAAGCTTTTGGTTATCTATATTTTGATGACTTGTGATAGATCCACTCCGTCCATCAATTTTGCTGGTCAACAATAAAACAGGTGTCTAATGTTCAGGCGATCCAAAACTCATGCAGGCCATATAGATCTTAATGATGGTGAAGAAAAGCGTCCACTGATTGAGCAACTGAAGCAACACATTAATTTTTATTTTATTTTGCGATGGCCATTCAAGTCAAATTCTAAATATAATATGGTAAATCGGAATTCAAATACCAAGTGTATGTGGACCACTCTTGCTGAATTATTAGGATCAGCTGGCGCCTGTAACCATCACATGTATAAATCAGAATGCAATGTTATACAAATATCAACAAGTAGACAGGTGACATCATTGTTGTTTTATATGTCATTTAAAGTGGTTGGACTGTAAACGTAGTAGTTTCATATGGACACGGATTAGGTAATTGACAAGGAGAAATTCAAATCAAGGGAAGAAACTATTTTCATTTTTCATGGCCCACCGAAGTTTTGGTTCAAAGTAAAAAATTAGTACTAAGGGATTTCAAGAGGTTTTGCTTCATGTGGACCGTTCAGATTTTCAAGACTCATCGAATATGATGAGTTCTCAAAAAAGTTCGTATGTAGTCCCCACCAACTGGTTGGCAGGTGAGCTTTCCACTATATATATATATATATGTGTGTGTGTGTGTGTGTGGGAAAAGGTACTATGCATTGGACCTCACGATAAGCTCCTGTGAGGTTGAGCTATGTGGGCCCCACCGTGATGCGTGTCGACCATCAACACCGTGCATTTGATGGGTCCCCTTTAAATTATGGGATATCCCAAAAATCAGCCGTATACGAAACTCATGTGGGTCATACCATCTAAAATCATGTGAAGACACCGTTAAAACATATAAAAGCACTTGGTGGGGCCCACCTGAAATTTTCATGCGCCTGAAACTTGGTCTGAACCCTCATCCAAGTGGGACACACATAATAGATGGGCTGAATTTTCAAACCACATCTCGGAGGGCCCAAAAAATGATTATGAATGTTTTAATGGTGCACGGCCCCTCTCCACTTCTGTATGTGGTGTGGCCCACACAAGTCACGGATTGACTTGATTTTTGAGACATACACCCATGATGGAATGGTGCATCTGACTGATGGGGTAGATGTTTGAAACGCATCATGGTGGGGCCCACATAGATCGACCTCATGGGACGGACTCGTGAAGTCGAGCTCATGGGACGGACTCGTGAGGTCGCATAGTACCTTTTCCATATATATATATATATATATATATATATATCAAATGAGAGCAGCCTATTTATCTTTATAGACCATTACAGAGCATGAGCTCCACAAATGAGGTAGATACAAATTACGACCACGTCACAAAAAGACTGGTGATTGAATGCCCACCATTAAAATTTTCCTAAAATTTACTATAAATTTTATTTGTCACCCACCTGTTGATTAGGTCACGCTCATCTGGATGAAGAAAAATAAGTAAATATCAGCTTAATCTAAAACTTTTGTGCCCCTTAAAAAGTTTTTAATGGTGAGTGGTCAATCACTACTCTTTCTTGTGGTGTGGCTCATATGAGATTTATATATGTGAGCCCATGCCATAAAATAGATAAGAAAAATGAATAGAAGGCGTGGATAAGATACATATATCATGATGAGGCCCACAGGCCACTTGCTATATAGTACGCAATCGAATCCGTTTAATACTTGAGACATGCATGCCGCCCATGTGCAATTATTCAGGGCCCGCCAACTATGCATGACTCTGGCAGAACATACACTAAATTCTGCGTGTGGCCTTCTGATCTAACACGTTCAAATAATGCCACCATCATTGCATTGGTATACTCTGCGATGATGATGAGGAATCTCGCTGCTCAAATGGAGTGTGGCAATGAAAATACAAGTTTTTGACGCAACTAACCCAATTGATGCAAAGTCAGTTACAAACCTTGAATCAGGATGATATTTGTATCTTGTCTTCATCCTCATGATTTATGCATAACTAATATTGGGTTTGAGAAAGGATATATACCATGGTGGCCCTCGCAAACCTATGGTTGGTATACCATCCCCATTGTTCCAAGTGATGTTGTACATTTATGTTGGGATTGTCGCACTCAATTCAATTTTATTTATTTTTCTTCAAAATGTGCAATTCATTGATAGCAAAGGATACATGAAAGAGCCATTTGGGCGGGCTTGAGACAAAAAGAGAAGCCCCGTGTAACACCCCGGATTTTGGCCAATCTGGGATTTGACGTCCTTAGGCAATGGGTCAACTAAAACACCTAGAAAATCGCTCAGAACCCAATTTCATAGCCAAAGAAACCACTTAGGATTAATTCCTATGGAAATTTAGCGTAAGTTAGCTAGCGCAATGCTGGAGTAGCTGGGAAACAGTCCCTGATCACTTTAAATACGTTCTACAAGATCCAAATCGAGTAGAACGTATGACTCCATAATACTCTATAACCTCGGATCAAACTCTAAGCGGGTTTGTTCTCTGAACCACTTTGAATTCTTGTATTGGATTTAGACTGCGCGTCGAAAGACCGTTACTTCCTATCTTAGACCGTTAGAACCGCCCAGCTGGACTTGACAATCATTTAGAAAATCAAGTCAAACCGATAATCACAGACTATTTCATTGAGCCCGGACTGAAGAGACCGCGAATAGGGACAATTGAAATTTGAAATTCAAATCTGGCACTCGACTTGACGCGTCAGTATTAAGCATTCTGACCGTCAGAATTCAGCCAGATTACACCCTTGGATCAGGAAAAATTTCTATTTTATATCATGAGACTTTCAGCCCTGATCTACGTGCGGTGACCGCTGAACTGAAACTGGTCCACCACGCGCGATCTGCGGACCCTGCCGGACTGAAAACTTAATACGTGCTATATCTGGTACGCATGAGCTTAAGTCCGATCGCATTCGACCAGGGGACTACCAGAAATCATCTTTTGGACCGAAACAGCCCCGCTTTGGTTAAGCATCAAGTGAACTTTGTTCCCGAGCCTATTCCGGGCATTTTTAAGCTTATAAAAGGGGTTGAAACCCTCTCATATCTCTCCCATCCGAATTTGGGAAAAGCCATAGATTGAGGGAGAGAAAAGGTGAGAGATTGTGAGAGAGGTGGGAGAGAATTTCCTGCTGCTGGTGCTACCTGCTACATGTGTTTAAGCCACGCGATCCAAGCACTTTCCCGGCGATTCCTCCACGTTTTCAGGTAAGAAATAGCCCTAGAAGTTGTTGATTTGGCATTCGTTCCGTTCCATAGCATGTAAACTGATATAACTCGTAAATTAGGTTCTCTATTCGCCATAGACGAAGCGTATACGCTCCGTTCGAACTCTCACCCCTAAAAGGGAAAAGGTGCGGATATTAGACGCTTTGATTGACTATTTCCAAAGCTTTCAATGTCGTTTAATAGTAGATTCTTGATGGCAACGCCGTTTGACATGTACAACATGTTGTCCGTTTCCTGTTTCGTAAACTAACGAAGAATATGAGATTTAGGGCATTTTAGTCATTTGTAGGAAGTATAGATTTCATTCATGTTTTGCTGATGTGATCGACATGATATGTTGTCGCATTAGGATTTAGGAATACGTGCATAATTAGTTTGGCGAAGAGATTCGCCTAAATGCGCACTTCGGGTCGACATACTATATGTAGACTTAAGTGTGTAGTGTATGTGTTTGTATAAATGCTTGTATTAGTATGTATTGAATTAAATGGTGTTATGAATTAGTTTGAGATTGATTTCTCAATTAATATGCTGGTGTGAATGGTTTCCTACATGTTAGCCATATGCATGATTTCATGATATGAATGAAATGCATGTGCTTGACGATTCGCTTAAGCTGTATGTTATAACATGTGCTTGATGATTTCCTTATGAGTTAACTTTTGGATTGAATTCTCAATTAATATGTTGATGAAGAGGATTTCCTATATGTTGGCGACATGCTTAATTTCATTATATGTGTGAAAGACATGTGTACGATGATTTGCTTAAGTTGTATGTAATAACATGTGTTAACATGCTCTCATGGTTGTATTTCATTTCCATTACCCTTACACAACTGCTGATGTGATTCTATGATTGTTTGGGACTATGCTTAGTCCAGGCAGTCGGTAACCGAGCGAATTCGTGGTTAGCTTATCTTCGCCACGAACGACGCGTCGATGAACGCGAGTCGTGTTTGGAGTTGACGGCAGTGGTTAGGCCACGCGAAGTGTTTTACGCACTTCATGTCGTTCGACTTGAGATGCGATCGCGCTAGTCGAGCCCGTCAAGTAACCCGACTGGCCGATGTATGTTCACCTTGTATGAGTCATAACTGCTTGAACTTAGGGTACTGAACTTACCATTGTAAACCCTGTTAACCATGGTACCTTGATCCATAAAGACTCATGAACCGGGCATGGTGGTATGGGACACCGTGGTCGAGCTGTCGGCCTACGCTGGGGCCATAAACCTCCCCGTAGTGACCAGTGAGCACCTAGTCTCGTGAGCAGATTATGGTGGTATGGGACACTATATTCTAGCTGTTGGCCTACACTGATCAGGCGACGAGTCCTTTGTAGTGACCGCGAGCGTATTCTGAGTCTACGGAAGGCGACGACCCTTCAGTAGCAGTAGAGTACAGTAGGCCTGTATTGATAAGGTGATGGGGGAGCGGAGCAACGAGTGCGTGCAACAGCCCTGACAGCCCTTGCAGCGACCTACGAAATATATATCGTATGAGATTACTAGGAGTGACGACCCTAGACAGGATCTGTGTTGGGATTGATATAAGGGAAGTACCTTAGTTTCCCAATCCTGCTGTTTGAATGGACTAATAATAGCTCGAAAATCATATCACCATAGCATTGCATGTGCCTGGAAGATGTGGAGCACTCTAGGGAGTGTGGCATACCGCGGTCGTAAGATGTTGCCGTATGAGGGAGATCGTCGGTGAGGGCATACATCACGTCATGTCATAATTGCATTAACAACAGTATTAGGATTGTTTGATTTACTGCGTTACTATTATCGCATAATTGATTTGATAACATGTTAATCTTTGCTCTATTATTCCACTGAGTTAGCTACTCACTCCCACGTTACGGGACGGTGTTCCTGGACACCCACCAGACCCTTTTGTGATTGCAGATAATGGCGCGGCTTGCGAGGCAGAGCTGAACTTGACGATGATGAGGAGGATCCCTCCTTTATGCGTGTTCTGATTGACGGGATTACAGGGAGGTTGATTAGATACTTTGACACTTGTCATTTTATATTTTTAGCGCACTCATGTATATTCGTTTTGTCTACTTTTGGAATATACATGTATGTACATAACCTGGTAACATATCCACACTCTGGAGGCATACAACAGTTTATATATGTTATACATACTATCACAGTCTTCCGCTTGTTAATTTAACTGTCTCTGGAGTATGATATGCTGTTCTAGCTTAATCTCACTCATGTTTAATGCGTTATCATAGACAACATTCAATCATACATATCTATGTTGCATAAATAACATTTTGGAACTCGGGAGTTGGGTTTTTGCTCGACCCCCCGATTTTCGGGATGTTACACCCCGCCTATCATATCCTATACAAAAGAATTCTTATGAATTTTTCTAACGGAGCCTAATCCCACTTTCTCCAGAAAGATCCCACCCTTAGCTAGACGGGGGAGACTGGAAGAGTCATGGAAGATGATGGGGTTTTTCTCCTCAATTCAAAGGAGAGATAAAGCAGCCGGTTGTAAAAAAAAACAGATGTTTCACCATGCTGCTCGATCGGTCGAGTGGTCTGCTCGACCGGTCGAAGGGAGCTGTTCAACCGGTCGAGTGGGCTGCTTGACCGGTCGAGGGTCGTTCAACTCAAAGTCCAGTAAGTCATGTTTTTTGGCCTTGACCAGTCAAGCACCTGGCTTGACTAGTCGAGGGTTACGTAGATTCAGTCCGGATTTGGTGCGGACTACGTAATTTTGAAGCGGTTTTCACAGAGGTGCAGAAATGAGTTTCCTAAACTATAAATAGGGGTCCCTAGGGCTTTTCTAGGGTATTGAGAAGGCTTTCTAAAGCTATTGTGCTAAGTGTTTTAATGGCCAAGATAAGAGAGAGAGAGAGAGAGAGAGAGAGAGAGAGAGAGAGAGAGAGAGAGAGAGAGGAAGCTTGTGGAATGGAAGATTTTGCTCGTAAAGGTGATCTACTTCGCAGTCGACGTCTTAGTGCTTCTATGTCCTTGTGATCAGTGAGATCTCTCCATTTTCATTATTCTCTTATTGTTCACCCACTCCTGCATGAGTGAAGAAGGTTTGATCCAAGCAAGGTGTGCTTGTGATCGGTTGTAACGTTCTACTTCATAGTGGATTGTTGTTCTGGACTAGGTCCTGTGGTTTTTACCTCTTTGAGGGTTTTTCACATAAAATCTCTTGCGTCGTGTGATTTATGTTTTGATTTATTTCATTGTTTTATTATATCCCATAATTCTGGTGTTTTAGGAGGCGAGATCCTAAGGTTTTTGTGCGACGCTCCCAACAAAGTGGTATCAGAGCGTTCAGATTGGTTGAACTGAGTGGGATCATTTCTAAATTATGGAAGGTGGGTTATCAAGGATGATTAATCTTAATGGTTCTAACTGGACCATATGGAAGGCTAAGATGGAGGACTTGCTTTATTGCAAGGACTTATATCATTCAATTCTAGGCATATCAGCAAAAACAAAGGATATGTCAGATGATGAGTGGAAGAAGTTGGACCAGAAGGTGGTGGGGTTTATTAGACAATGGCTGGACGATTCTGTATTCCACCATGTGTCTACGGAGACCTCAGCCGCTAGCCTATGGCTGAAATTGCAAAGATTGTATGAGAGGAAGACAGCCGACAATAGGATATTTTTGATAAGACGACTTGTGAATTTCAAGTTCAAAGATGATGGTTCTATTGCTGAGCACATGAATGAGGTCAGCAACATATTGAAGCAGCTCTCCTCTATGAAGATGGTCCTGGATGATGAATTACAAGCTTTGCTATTGCTTAGCTCATTGCCTGACAGTTGGGACACATTGGTGGTGTCTCCGAGTAACTTCGTGCTAGACAGAAAGGTGTCCATGGAACATGTAACTAGTTGTCTCTTCAATGAGGAGACAAAAAGGAGTCTCAGGGGTCTATTCAATAAGAGGCCCTTTTGACACAAGAACGGGGGAGAAGAAAGAACAGAAAGGGAGGGAAGGTCGAAATAAATCAAGAGAAAAGTCAAATATCAAGAACGATATTGAATACTGAAATTGTGGCAAGAAGGGCCACTATAAGTATGAATGTCGTAAGAAGAAGAATGACAAGAAAGGAAAAGAAAATGAGAAGGAAGATGAATTAGACTCCACTACGGTCGCTTCAGATGGTGACGTTGTAGTTATTCTTTCAGCAGATCATGATATTTGTCTTATGACTATGAGTCAGGAGACCGACTAGGTGATAGACTCGGAATCCTCATTTCGTGCGACTCCACGCAGGGATTTCTTCATAAGCTACAAGTTAGGTGACTTTGGGACCGTGAAGATGGAAAATTCTGGCATATCGAAGATCGTAGGGGTTGGCGATATTTGTGTAAAGACCGATGTGGGCTGCACATTAGTTCTTAGGGATGTGAGGCACATTACAGACATTTGCCTCAACTTGATATCGATGAGAAGGTTGGATGATGATGGCTATGAAAGCCGATTTGTTGGTGGGTGCTGGAAGCTCATCAAGGGTTTATTGATCGCAGCTAGAACGAAAAAGTGTTGTACCCTTTACAAGGTAAGTATCAGTGTGCGCAAGGGTGGGTTGAACATAGCAGAAAATTCAGGTATTGACATGTGACACAAGCGTCTAGGCCACATGAGTGAAAAGGGGCTTCAATTACTAGCAAAGAAGCGACTCCTTCTAGACGTGACAAGTATACCTCTCAAAACCTCTATTGACTGTTTATCAGGGAAATAACATAAAGTTTCATTTGTTAAATCTCTTCTCATGTTAATAAAATGCATGCATTAGATTTGATTTATTCTAATGTTTGTGGTCCTATGAGGACAAAAACCTTGGATGGGGCATTGTATTTTATCACTTTTATAAATGATGCATCTAGGAGGGTTTGGGTTTATGCTTTGAAATCCAAGGACGATATCTTTAATGTATTTAAATTATTTTATGCCATGGTCAAGAGAGAGAGACAGGTAGATCATTAAAGTGCATCCACACTGACAATGGTGGTGAATACATTGGTGACTTCCATGAGTATTATAAGTTACTGGGTATACGACATGAACAGACGGTTCTCAAGACTCCCCAGCATAATGGTGTGGCTGAGCGAATGAATCGCACCATTGTAGAGAGAATCAGATGCATGTTATCTCATGTAAACTTGCCCAAGATGTTCTAAGGAGAAGCAATACAGATGACAGTGTATTTGATAAACAGGTCTCCATCAGCCCCGTTGAATGGAAAAGTACTTGAGAAGGTGTGGACTGGACAAGATCCATCGTACAATCATCTCAAGGTGTTTGGATGTAGGGCATCCATTCACGTACCAAAAGACGAGAGGTCCAAGCTCGATACGAAGATCAGACAATGTGTGTTCTTAGGGTACGGTGAGGAAAAATTCGGCTACAGGTTGTAGGATCCGACTGAGAAGAAGCTCGTCAGAAGCAGAGATGTGATTTTCTTTGAAGATCAATGTATAGAAGACATTTGTAAGCTAGAGAAGACCCAGCCTAGTTCAGGTGAGCTAGAGGACATAGATCCTGTTATTCCTCCTTTGGTGCCTGATGACGAAGGAGTACAGTAAGGTGCAGAGGATGAAGGAGTTCTTACAAAAGATGGACTAGGGGAGCAGCCCCCACTTGATCCACCTATTGAGCCACAGGTGAGGAGGTCATCTAGGGACAGACATCCATCCAAGAAGTACTCGCCGCATGAGTACATTATGCTCATTAATGAGGGAGAGCTAAAAGATTATTCTGAGGCCCTAGCCGACGAGCATGAAGGGGAGTGGTTGAAAGCTATGCAAGAGGAGACGAAATCCTTACATAAAAATCACACCTATGATATGGTAAAATTGTTTAAGGGCAAGAAAGCTCTAAGCAACGAGTGGGTGTTTAGAAAGAAGATTGAGCAGAATAATTCACAAACGAGGTTCAAGGCCAGACTTGTGGTGAAAGGATTTGGTCAGAGGAAAGGTGTAAACTTTGAGGAGATATTCTCGCTAGTAGTGAAGATGACATACATACGGGTGTTGCTTGGGTTGGCGGCTAGCATGGATCTAGAGATAGAGTAGTTAGATGTTAAAACTGTCTTTCTCCATGGTGACCTGGAAGATGAGATCTATATGTACCAACTAGAGAGTTTCAAAGTCAAGGGCAAAGAACATATGGTGTGTAGGTTAAGGAAAAACTTGTATGGGCTGAAACAGGCTCCAAGGCAATGGTACAAGAAGTTCGACTCATTCATGTTAAAGAATGTATATGACAGAACGGAGTTGGACCACTGTGTGTTCACACGCAAGTTCTTAGATGGTGATTTCTTAGTTCGACTGTTATATGTTGATGACATGCTTATCATGGGTAAAGACATCAAGAAGATTGAAAGGCTAAAATAGGAGTTGGACAAGTCGTTTACGATGTAAGACTCGGGCCCGACTTATAATGTAAGACTTGGGCCCGACAAAACAAATCCTAAGAATGGAGATAACCCGTGACAGAAGCAGCAAAAAGCTTTGGTTGTCATAAGAGCGGTATATTGAAAAAGTCCTAGAGTAGTTCAATATGAATACAGCGAAGCTAGTCAATACTCCACTGGATGGTCACTTCAAATTGAGTGACAAGCAATGTCCAAAGACGAAGGCAGAGGTGGATGAGATGAGGAAGATACCTTACACGTTAGCGGTAGGAAGTTTGATGTACGTTATTGTGTGTATGCACCTAGACATGGCATATGCGGTTGGTGTAGTCAGCTGGTATCTTGTTAATCCTGAAAAAGAACATTGGGCAGTGGTGAAATGGATACTGCGGTATCTAAGAGGCTCATCAAGGTTGTGCCAATGCTATGGTGACGGAAAACCTGTGTTAGAAGGCTACACAGATGCAGATATGGCAGGTGACATAGACTCTAGGAAGTCTACATCGAAGTTCATGTTCACGCTTGTAGGGGAAACAGTCTCTTAGTAGAGTAAGCTACAGAAGGTCATAGCATTGTCGACAACAGAAGCCGAGTATATTATGATCACAGAGGCATGTAAAGAGATGCTTTGGATGAAGAGGTTCCTACAGGAACTTATCTTGAAGTAGGAGTTGCACATGGTCTATTGCAATAGTAAAAGTGCTATACACTTAACCAAGAATCCAAGTCAGCACTCTAAATCGAAGCACATAGAGATTCGGTATCATTGGGTCAGGGATACTTTGAAACAGAATGTGTTACAGTTTGAGAAGGTCCCATAGATGATAATGGGTCAGACATGATGACCAAGACACTGCTCAAGGGCAAGTTTGAGGTTTGTAAAAACCTGGCTGGCTTGAAGATGGTGAATTCCTCGTGAGTCGAAAAGGGAGAGATTCGATGGAGTTTCCCTCCTCAGTTCAGAGGAGAGATAGAGCAGGTGGTTGTAAAAAATGGATGTTTCATCGTATTGCTCGACCGGTCGAGGACGTTGATCAACCAGTTGAGGGTCCGCTCGACCAGTCGAGCACCTGGCTCGACTAGTCGAGGGTTATGCAGATTCAGTTTGGATTTGGTGCGGACTGCGTAATTTTAAAGAGGTTTTTGCAGAGGTGCAGAAAGGAGTTTTCTAAACTATAAATAGGGGTCCCTAGGGCTTTTTTAGTGTATTGAGAAGGCTTTTTAAATCTATTGTGTTAAGGGTTTTGATGACCAAGGTGAGAGAGAGAGAGAGAGGAAGCTTATGGAAGGGAAGATTCTGCTCGTAGATGTGATCTACTTTGCAGTCAACGTCTCAGCGCTTCTACGTCCTCGTGATCGATGAGATCTCTCTATTTTCATTATTCTCTTATTGTTCATCTGCTCCTGCGTGAGTGAAGAAGGTTTGATCCAAGCAAGGTGTGCTTGTGATCGGTTGTAACGTTTTACTTCATAATGGATTGTTGTTCTGGACTAGATCCCATGGTTTATGCTTTGATTTATTTCATTGCTTTATTATATCCCATAATTTTGGTGCTTCGGGAGGCGAGATCCTAAGGTTTTTGTGTAACACTCCCAACAAAAGAATCGGGTCCTTGCCTCGCGCTACCTTCCTTGGCCAAGTCGTCAGCTGGCCCATTCACCTCCCTAGGAATTCAATTATATTAGACTGCATGCATATAAGTAAGGGCCAAGATTTAATATTTGTGAGTAGGATGTAGGGCATGCTAGAGTCTACTTGACTAAGGGTTGATTGAGTTGTTGGTGTCCCCTTTTACATGAACAGATTGGAGAGTGGATATAGGATCCAAAGTCCTCTCAACAATATTCTCAGCCATCAATATACGCTCCGTTCAGACGATTAGTGAAAGGAAAGGAGGCTAATCTTTTCGAATCAGTTCATTTTGCCTTGTGACAATAGGCGTGAGTCTATATACTTAAGGACTTTTTTTTTCCATAAGATTTATATATTCCAAGGGAGAACATATACAACTCATTCGGGCCCAAGCCAGGCGAACAAAAAGAGACCCCGACTACGGCCTATCGTAAAAGCAGGAAATAAAACAACTATATACTTAAGGACTTGTTTCTTCACTGACACTTTAAATTTAAAATAATTCTCAAATGAACAAAAATAAACATTCAAATTAAAGAAGGTAGAATGTTGTCAATTTCATTAATATTTAGAACCAATGTTTAATACAATTGACAAGTTACTAGATAACCAAATGAATAAAAAAAAATGAAAAGGATAAATACCTCACATGTCCATAAGAACAAATGATCGATGTGGGTGTGATCAACCAAATCAGAACGTAAATGATCACAATCTATAACTTAAGATTGTAGAAATATTACTTCTACTCCTAAGGTACTATAGTGGGAGCCGATAGGCAATATTTATGTAAACTAAGCTAAGTTACGCTATGAAAAATAAAGAAAAGATAATTAAAAGATATGTTGATGTGTTTGGCGTAGGGCCCCGGGCTCTTCTTTGATTGCTCGTTTTATAAATTGTCAAAGCGATGAAACCCTTGTTGTGTTTTTTTTTTTTTTTTAAGGAAAATTTTATTCTATCGAAGTAGAATACATTCGGGCGGGTTCGTAAAAAACCTGAGGAGCCACCTATCATGTGATCAACTAATAATATCTAAATATTGTATATATATCATCTCAATTGTATTAGTTTCTATGCATTCAAAATTCTTAATTGATTAATTAATATATATTTTGTACATATGAGGTATAATATGAAAAATAAATATGAAATCATGCTTAAGAAAGATGATTAATTAAAGTTCAAAAGATTAATGAAGAGAAGACTTGCATGTTTAGAAGTCATTAATTAAGAATTCAAATGCCAAATTTCTAAGAAAACTAAGTACAAAAGATGAATGACTGACTAAAAAATCATAAAGTACAATAATATAAATAACAAACTGTTCGATCCCACATGAGGTTAGTTCGGTCCGATTGAATGTACATAAAATATTCAATCAAGAAATTGTGATTTTCAAAGATAATTTGGCTCGACACTTAGGTCTGACTGAATCTAGGTTTGATGTCACTAAAGGAGAGTTCAGTGCAACCTAATGGGGGTAGACACTTCGGACAAATTTTTATGAAATTCAGCTGCATTTAAGGGTATCTTCAGCTGGATTTGGTGCGACTTCAGTGACTATCAGTGCAATCGAAGTTAACAAAAGTGCATAAATTTGAGGTCGGTTCTAAGTCGGTGTGAACTTTTCCTATTAAAATGATGTTCTAAGCTGTTCTAGATATGAATTAAGGCTTGAGAGCGATACCTAGTAGTATCAGAAATTCTTTGGAATCATCCTTCCTTCTCAATCCTTCGGTCTAGTTTATTTTTCTAATTTTTTCTTTATGTTTTAGTTGTTAATTATGCTTGGCTAATCTCTTAACTAAGACTAGGGGATGAACCTTTTAATGGATATGTGATAGTTAATTCGTTTCTTGAATGAAAGTTAAGATTATTTTTTTTATGTTGAATTGTGATTGAATTCTTAAATTGGGGAAGGAATCAATCCGTAAAGTTGTTTAATCTATTGTCACATATAGGTACATTAGATGCTTTTAATTCCTTGCGATGTAATTACCTAAATCTTCATGAGAGATTAAGGGTGTCATGATTTTAATATATGTTGTATGTTTTTTTATTGATATTACTATTCTATCTTCCTATTAGAATGGATTAGAATCTAGTTCTAGTTGAGTTATCAACTTGAGAAGACGAATTAAATTTAAAGTCTATTGATTGGGGATCCTAAATCCTTAATCATTTTTATAATTATTTTTACAACTCTTTTATTCCACTAGATTAAAAACCTAGACTAACTGTTTCCCTTAAGTTTAAAATAATTTTCAAATGAACAAAAATACACATTTAAATAAAATGTGGTAGAATGTTGTCGATTTCATTAATATTTGGAAATGATTTTCATTACAATTGATAATTTACGAGAAAACCAAATGAATAAATAAAAAGAAAATGATAAATACCTGATATGCCTATTGGAACAAACAATCGAGGTGGCTGTGATCAACTAAATCGAAACTTAGATGATCACGGTCTATAACTTAAGGTTGCAGAAATATTACTTCTACTCTTAAAGTACTGTAGTGGGAGCTGCTAGGTAGTGGCTATGTAAAGTAAGCTAAGCTACACTAGGAAAAAAAGTAAAAGATAAGTTGATGTGTTCGGTGCAGTGAAATCCTCGCTAGGGTTTTCTTGTTGCTTATGAATCCTTCATGCTCATGTTGTTGTTCTAGGATATAGGAATCCCTTTGATTATCCCAGAACTAGCAACTTGGATTTGGAAAAAAAGACTTCAGTCATGTTCAAACTCCCTTCCTTCTTGGATCTTCTTCTCACAGATGATTCATTACGAAGATCTTGGTGGCCCACTAAAGATCAATCTTGGGACCACCAAAATTTCTTGGGATGTCCACAATTAGATTCCAGAAACCTCATGGGTCGATTCAGAAGGGACATCACTCATCCACAAAATCCTATTAGATCACCTAGATAGTTTGGAGTGCTGGTGAGAGTAGATGGATAAGATCCATCACATCAAAATCTCCCATACCTTTGATTGGGTATTGGTTAAACTAGATTTTGGATCTAGTTCTCCCATTTTCTCAATTCTGATTAATGTACAGAGAGAAGATGTGTCTGTTTATCCCAATTTAGGTCCAATTTGTAGTTGGGTTCGCTTAGACATTGGTCTGATCTTCGAATCTTCAGAATCTTCTCGAGCACTACATCTACTCTGAATGTGTCTAAGAAAATTTTCCATTTTGAAAGGACTATGAGAGACGGTCTCACCAAAAATATTATCACTAGATTCGTGATAGATCATTTCTCATGGCGGGTCTTTTATAGACGTGGTGGGTGGAATTTTGCATTGTGAGCTTACGGACCATGTGCGGAAGCTTGGAGAAGCTAAGGAATGATGACTATGAGCAAGAGGGCTTGATTAGGACCAAATAAAAATTTAGTCAATTAAAACACAATTGATTAACTTAAACTAATATCTAAATTAAACTAAGGTAATTAACTCTAAGGCTTTCAAGCCATTAAATGGTCCAATTACATAAACTATAAAGGATATGACAATTAAGCAACTAGTACTCTATAAACATGATAGTGTACATGTATGTGTGGGATGTGCTACTTATTAATTCTTAACATTAATCTAATTATGCATATATAATTAAACATTTATCACATAAGCATAATTAAACAAGTACTTAAAAGATAATCTCAAACACAAGCATATATAGTGGTTCAATTTTCCTATTCCACTCCTGGCAGACGCAATCAACCCATTAGTTACCGAATTTTACTATCAGAGGTTTTAAATCAGGTTCACCTCTAACCTTTACAACCTACACCAGGACCGACTCCCACAAGACACTCTATATGATTTTCTATAAGCTTGTCACGAACCTTAGTCCTACATAAGAGTCTACTGACATGCACTCCCGTCGGAGGCTTCCACAAGAGACTTTAGTTGATTTTTAATTGGGTAACCAATGACATCAGTCTTAGTCCAAGGACCTACGTTTACTACCATTGGAGGCTCCCATGGATACTAACATGTATGTACCTATGTTTGGTGAATTCGACACTGCACAAGAGCCTAGGTCCTATACAAGAACCTATCAAGTTTGGGTCATAGACTCTTACCCTCAATCCTAGCCAAGGAAATAGAGTATGAACTCACTCAATGAAACTTAATTATTGAATTAAGACTCGTTGATGCATCGTTCTTAAGTCGCTTCTTCAAAGCTCTCCCATAATTAAATATGTTCTTCAATTGCTCACCTGATCATGATGTTGATGCATTGCAAATGCTTCAGCTCCAAAATCAACCCTCTTGCATATGATGCATCTTTGAGGTAACCAAGGTGATGGGAGGTTAGATAAATCTCACTATAAGAAATTGGCCTTTTACCGACGAACATATTTCCAATGAAATCAATTTCGTCGGTAAACATGACTTTCCCCGACGAAATAAATATTTTGTTAGCAAAAGATACAAATCCTTCCCTCCATGACCAAATATGTTCCCGCCAGCATTTACAATGATGGCGTGGAAACTTTTCCCGACAATATTATGTATCATCAGTGAAAACTATTTTCCCGACGATTATTTCGTCAATAAATTTAATTTTTCCCAACGAATCAAAATAGTTCATCGGCAAAAAGTCACTTGGTGTCCTTAGCGATGACAGAGAGGCTATGTTTATTGACATTATACAATATCGTCGGTAAAAAGTCTTTTGCTGACTAAAAAAATCGTCGGTAAAGAAACTTTTTACCAATGAAATAGATACATCGTCGGACAAAATGAACGGTACTGGACATATTATTTCACTGTGTGGTTGATCATGGATGTTGATTTATAATTTTTGTTTTTGGTGTAGCTAATAAGTATATTTAAAAACATATG
Source organism: Magnolia kwangsiensis (assembly GCA_037074715.1). Classification (NCBI taxonomy): domain Eukaryota; kingdom Viridiplantae; phylum Streptophyta; class Magnoliopsida; order Magnoliales; family Magnoliaceae; genus Magnolia; species Magnolia kwangsiensis. The sequence goes on along the minus strand of CM073580.1, from coordinate 10,788,764 downwards.
TACGGATTGTATGGGGCTGATAGAGCATGGGTGGGCCCAAATATTTTTTAATCTTTTTACCTTCGGTTGTTAAAACTATCACCGACGAAAAGTTTCGTCGGTAATAATGTTATGTTTTAAGTTGAAATGACTCCAGCGCCCATCCATCTCTCTCACTGTCGCTCTCTCTCTCTCTCCTACCGTTACCGCCGTTCGGCCGTCACTGCCTTACGCCGTCCGGCCGCCACCCAAGTCAAGTCCGACCGTCACTGCCTTACACCGTACGCCGCACGTTCAGCCGTCATCACTTCCGGTAATGTCACGCTCCAAACCCAGAAATCGGATTCACAGGAATCCCGATCAGCGAATCCGGTGCCGATAGCCTCCGCAGTACCCCATTCTCGGCTCTTGGCATTCATATGCCAGATTCCAATCCTGGGATCCTACAAGGAGGATTTTTTTTATAATTTAACTAGTAATAAGCATAACTACAAGATTACCCAATTCACAAAGGTAACATCATCATCACATATCCACTAATATAATCATTAGAGTACAACATTGAAAGGGAATACATAAATAGAAATCAAGCTTCAGAAGACCATCGCACGCTCCAAGCTTAAAACTATTGTAACTTAACATCACCTGCACGCATCTATCGTGCATAAGCTTATAGAAAGCTTAGAGGGTGGTGTAAGTGTGTGCACAAGGTAAGTGTCAAGTATTCAATACAATGCCATAATCATACAATATCAGAAAAACTGGTAATCTATAAACCATACAATGTCTGAATAAGAAGAAACACTGATAAGATCATGAATTATTAGAGTAAGCAGAAATACTGATAAGAGTAGGAATTATCAACGTAAACAGAAATACTAGCAAGATCATAAATCATACGATAACAGAGTAAGTGAAAGTATGAACAAGACCATAAGTCAATCAATATCAGAATACGCAATATAGAACAACTATGCCATAAGGAGTCATAAAGAGCTAAATATCAGATGCCGAGGATGCAACATAATATACGAATCCTGATAAGTCTGTTTAGGCCATATAAGTGCAAAAACATAGCAACCCAAAATGCCATATGCCTGCAGATGTAATGCAATATGTGATGTGAATGAAATGACCATGCTGGAGTGTGAAGTCGGGATGATAGTATAAAGTATTACAGGCTATGTGGTCCACCACAAGGGACTCCTATCCAAACCAGTCCCATACCTAAATTTGGATAGTCAGACTCAACGTGGTAAACTCCTGATCTTAGGTTAGTTGCGCGCACAACCGAAATCCTTACCATAACAAAAGTACACAATAATTAGTTACGCACCACCAGCTGTTGAAGGTCAAATATTGCATATCAGACCCCATTTATTGCCTAGATTTACGAACAAGATACCTTTTAATGGGCCATTTTAATCGTGTTTGTGATGCAAGGTGTATTTACAAGCTTGGAATGAAATAGGTACTAAAAGCATGAATTTGACGTTCTGATGACACCAAAGGCAAGGGATCGACTCCTGGGGACCAAGATCAACGCCAGAGATCAGCAAAAATCAAAGAACTGAAGCTCAAATGGCCTAAAACTCATCCAGAATGCAAGATCACATGTTTCCTACCATCCGTTCGGTTCGAAACTTCATAAGTGGCCTGAAGACAAGAAATTAACTGTAAACGTCGAATTTCAACCATTAGATCCTGGTGAAAGTGGCTTAACGGACATATCAGCCCTCATAATCATGATTCCAGGCCCACCTACTATTTGGATCTGCTTCATCTTCGGTATCTATGGTTAAAATGATATGACAGAATGTATGGACGGAGAAGATCGTACATAGACATCATGGTGGGACCCACTTTTCAAAGTGGAGTGCACTGAAAGGGTGCACTCGCTGTGCACCGGATGGTCAACTCGGTCAAAAGACAGGCTGACTCGTCTCTCCTTCTTCTTCCCTATTTCAAACAGTGTCCGCAACGCGCTGGCTATTTTTTAGTAGTGGGGACCACACATCATGTATCTTGAAGATCCGAATCGTCTGTTATGTACAGAGGGGGTTTAGTAACCTCACCTAGATGACCTTTTGAGACCATGCAAGCAAGTGTAAACTCCTAGCCGTTAAACGTCAAATGGAAGGTAGAACGGAAGATCGTATGTGCCATACCTGTTTCATTCCCAAAAGATTCTTTCCATGACGATTTTTCGACACGAATATAATGAACGGTGTGGATTTCTCATTAGATGCTTATCATGGGTCTCGCCAGCAGCACAGTGGAAGAAGTCCGATTTTCCTTCGTTTATGCAAACAGAGATGTGCAGTTGGGTGCAGTGGGCCACCATGATCAGGTGTACGACTGATCTGAGTCGTTCATTCACTCTAGAGGAGGGACGTGACCGTTGCCTAGGTGGCATAACTTCAAAAGACCGCAAAGATGAATTTTTAGCCCATTAAATGTAATATGGACGGCCGGTTTATAAATCAAGTGGGCCGTGTGATCAGCGCTCCAAAAACGACCCTTTCCGACCGAAATTCCGATAGGAATTCGGTGGACGGATTGGATTTCTCAGACACCGAAGGGTGTGGGCCCCACCAATGCCGCAGCGAACGATGATCCGTAACCCTGTTTTGCGTCCGAAAAATCTGGTATTTTTGGGCGATTGTGGCCCACTATCGTTGATCAGATGGTTGATCCAAGCCGTCTATCATGTAGGCCATCGAAAGCATTCCCAGGGGGCGTTGATTTTTTAGATAACATCCAAGGAAAAGGGGAGTTTGAATACTCCGAAGTTAGTTGCGTAAAGGAGATACGCAGCTGCTGCTGCGAAACCGACTCCAAGCCATCGTCTCTCCTTACGCAGCCGTCCACGGCCTTCTCTTCACAGCTATAAAGAGGGAGAGAAAAAGAGGGCATGGGGCATCAGATTTTGGACGTGGAGCAGACGTTAAGGAAGGGAGAAAGCTGGAGCTTTTGGAAGGGGATGTGAGAGAGAGTGAAGGGAGTTACAGCTTCCTGGTTTTCTTTTCATTATTTCTTTCTTTTCTTTTTTCTGTTTTTCTTATATTCCATGGAGGTTAGTCCAGCCATGTTGAGCTAAACCTCTTAGCTAGGGCTAAGAGGTGAAGCCTGTAGTGAGATGGGAGAGTTTAATTTATGATTTTTGTTTAATTTATGAATTGAATTAATGTTGATGCTAGTTTAATTAATGGCATGTTTTAGTCTTTAATGGTCTGTTGTGACTGAAATTACAATGGGTTTGTAATGGCTTTGATCATGTCCTTCCTCTTTTATGTTTATGACGTCAGGAAGCCTTGTTGTTCACCATAGTCTCCTGGGCATGGTCGGATGTCAGTACCCTTCCTAGCCTTCATACATGTGATTGGTTGGTAATTATTTTAATTCTGTTGTTTGCCATAGTCTCTTGGGCATGGTTTGGCGATGGAATCCATTGTAATTCATATACCTTTCATCTCTTTGAAAACTAGATCAATGGCAGTTCAGTAATTTTCATGATTTTTGATGCAAGTATAAGATCTCTCTGATCTCTACAAGTGGATCCTCTGAATCCCTAGTTTCCTTACCTTTGATTTATCCTATAAGTTTTAGATTAATAGTTTACAATTATTTCTCAATTTATAATTCAATTCAAATTTTCTCTCATTCTAGTTCTATTTCCAATTAGTTTTAGATAACGTATAGATATCAGTCCCTTGGGATTCGACCTCGGTCTTACCGAGTTATTACTACATCACAACCCTGCACTTGGGGAGTGAACACCAGCCCGAGTGGATAATCAATAAATGAATAAATGAGCATGCAACTCCTACTCAATAAGTCCACATATCATTACAGATCCTCTCTGGAAAATCATCACCGGGGTTTAATACACTCCAAATGGCACTGCCGCTCTCCCTAGCCGCACAGTCCAAGTGAGCGTAAGAAACCTCACTATTCGCCTAGCCAATAGTCTGCCAATAACTATTCGGCACGTCGATAGTGGACCCATTCCTCGAGCTGGTCAGACTCGGCTTAGCAATGCCCCCTACGCTCGGACGGGTAAGGCCACACCCCCTCCCAACCGACCATGGCACAGTGGGAGACGCGGCCTCCTAGTATTCAACACTCAGGCGCTCATGTATCCACTTGGTCTCGATGTTGGGGCGTCCTCAGGTACCAAGAGGGTGTTTAGGGATTTTCACCCAGGGCCATCTATGGCAGCCCGATGCTCGAATAGATTTCTGGTGTCCCATCTGGCCATCCACGATATGCCTATGGAGGCCACGACCCTGATGTCACTAGGGCATACAGTAATCACAACACACAATGTAAGATGCATGAGTCATACAATCCAGTCATGCATCAATCCTGCGCATGCCGTGCGCTCATGTGAGATAACCTCCGCCTATCAGGGAGTCTCATAACAACCTGCCTAATGACATATGCAATGGTCAATCATGTCTCATAACAAACATGCAGATGATGCGTATGAGCATGTATCATGATTCTATGTTGCCACATACTCATAATCGGTAACCACAATCAGCCTCGACAATGTGGACATCTAACCAACATTGTCCCAAGGAATGGTCCACATAGAGCCGAACACATAATGGGCCCATAACCTCACACAAAGGCCTAATGTACAACACAGTGGGCCTTACCCAAGCACCACATATACACAACAGGTGGGCCCTGCTCATGGGCCTTAAATACATGACATGTGGGCCTTACACATGTCTCTCGAATACATCAAATGGATCATGCATCATGGGCCTAATACATATCACAACGAGCCTTGCCCATATGCCACGAATACATCACAACAAGATCCAACTACTGGTCGCACATACCTCATATAGGTTTTGAAAATCGGCCTCGGCCTCGATTCTCAGTCTCGATAGTCAGAATCGGCCTGTACAATCGAAATTGGCAATCGATCACGATAATCAGCCTAACAAGGCCTAAGGGAAGGTCACAAGGTGGACATTTAACCATCATTGCTCAAAAGAGTGGTCCACATAGGGCCGAACATACAGTGGGCCCACGACCTCATACAAGGGTTTGATATACGTCACAATGGGCTCTATACAAGGGCTACATATACAACAGGTGGGCCCTGCATAAGCAGCAAGTGGGTCTACTCATAACATACCCATCTAGATGGGTCACAAGTATATCAAAGTGGGCCTCATAACATGGGCCTCATATATGGCCTCAGCACCAAGCCACAAATACATCAAGATGGGCCTAATCAATCAAATGGGTCGATACAAGCAGGCTGATCAAATAGACCGATACAAATGGATTAAATCAAATAAGCCAAGTCAAATGGGCCCCCAAATACATCAAATCGGGCTTCATCAAGTGGGCCCCAAATACATTAAATGGACTATGCGTCATGAATTATACTAAGCATGTTACAAGGTGAGGGATGCTGTTCATAACGAAGATGGGCCTAGACGGCCTATAAGTATGGGCCTAATAATGGGCCCAAGGGAGAATTATAATGCGGACATTTAACTAACATTATTCATACAATGTGGACGTCAAACCGACATTGCTCCCAAGGCGTAGCCCTTAGTGAATATCATTACATGAACCAAGTTGGGATCACACATTGCAATGGGCCTTAGGTACATCCCATTGGGCCTTAAATACATCAAATGGGCCATATCATATGGGCCTTTCATTCGTTAAGTGGGCCACATCAATGGGCCGCACCAATGGGCCTTATGCACATTGCAATGGGTCATAACTCGTGGGCCTTAGAATGCATCAAATGGGCCTAATCTCATTGGTCTTATATGTAACAAATGGGCCACACCAATTGGGCCCCATATGCACATCGAATGGGCCTCAACCCATGGGCCCCTAAAATAACAAATGGGCCTAATCCCATGGGCCTTAAAATACATCAAAATGGGTCTAATCCCATGGGCCTTAGATCCACATCAAAGTGGGTCTCAACCATGGGCCGTAAATACATCAAATGGCCCCATGACATGGGCCTTACATCCACATCAAAGTGGGCCCCAATAGACTACCATAAAGGCATTAAGATGGCCTCATAACATGCTAAGGTGGCGTCCACTTGGACTATGGATTTGGCTCATTTTCTAGCTCATACAATAAAATGAGCTTTTAAAATGGATAGACGATTTGGATGCAATACACGTAACATGGTGGGGGTCCACATGAGCTAAGGATCTGACTCATTCTTTAGCTCTTGTTATGAGTTTTTAAAATGGGTGGACGGATTGGATGCAACACATGCATCATGGTGGGCCCCATTGTCAATTGACAGTATGAATAGAACACATGCATCAGCAGCTCCACCATCCAGGCAGACGGTGGAGATAAAACATACATCATTGAGGGCTCCACCGTCTACTGGATGGTGGAAATGGGACACATACATCATTGTGGGCTCCACGTGGGGCCCACCACCAGGTTTAAATGCCATCCACCCATTGACAAGGTCTCACGGACCTGAGTGAAAAGAAAACACAAATTTCATCTTGATTCAAAACTTTTGCGGGCCCAAAAAGAATTCCAAAGGAAGCCACTCAATCACCACTATTTCCTGCGTTGTGGGCCACTTGAGCTTTGGATTAGGCTAATTTTTGGAGGGCAGCCTACCACCCTAAGGGTCCACAAAATGGATGGTGCGGATATACAAGACATACATCAGGGTGGGGCCCATGGAGGGGCCGTGGAGCTGCTAGTCCGCCCGTCGCCTGTGCAACAAGCGCTGCCTGCGCGGTCTGACACCAGCAGCGTCAGCTGCTGGATGCTTTCTTTCTTTCCTTTTTTTATTTCTTGTGGTTTTTCACAGGTGCGGCCTATATTCCGAAAATCCATCCCAACCATGGGATTCTACGACTCATAACAGGCGAAATGAGTCCAAAGTTAGAGATTTTTGGGTGTATAAAGACATCGGGCGATTTTTCAATTGTAACCACTGAAGTTTCCTATGCTATGGCCCACAAGATGCTCAGATCAGCCTCATTCTCTGGCTCAACGCCTAAAATGATCCAGGGAATGAGGTGGACGGCGTGGATTGAACACATACATCAAGGTGGGGCCTATGTGAGTGGGTCACCCCTAAGCTTAGAAAGGAGCTGATATTTTTTTTTTATTTTTTTATTTTTCCAACCCACGTCCAGCGTCCCAGGGACGCTGGACGTTGCACGAATCCAATACATTAGAGGTGGGCCCTGCTTAAGTGGGCCACCTCATGGAGGATGGTGTGGATACAACAAACAAAGCGGGCCCCACTTGTAGATGCTTCAGATAGAATACATGCATCATGATGGGGTCCATTCAAGTGGGTCACACAACCATATTATGATCTCAAAAAAAATGAAATGAAATAGAGAGGGAGAGAGAGAGAGAGAGATAGAGAGTGGGACACGCTTGTGATGGAGGGCTCCGCCACTATGAGCCCTCCCTTGCAAGAAATCATACATCAAATGGATCCCTTACACATGGGACCACCGAAATCAAAAATCATCGGTGGGGATCCTTTCCCCACTAATATGGACGGTCTAGATGACCTTTCTAATGCAAGGAAATAAATATCATGATGGGGTCCATGGAGAATGGCCCCATCATGGAATGATTATGATGATCTTAGTGGGCCATCGGCCACATCTTAGGGTCCCAAGTGAGATCCAAACCATTGATCGGTTGGCCTCACTTGGCCCATCTTAAAAATATGAAAAACTACTATTATTAAGCACCCACCATTTAATCTTCTTGCTCCTATGGGTTCCTTAGCTCCTTAGCTTCGATTTCAAAGGAAGAGATGAGGTTTGGATGGTTGAGATGGGAGATTTTAGGATGGAAAGGTGGGCCACACTTGGAGTTTGAAAGAGAGGGAGAGACTCATACGTATGGAGGTCTTTGGTTGCTTGGAATGAGTTTGAAAATGAGAGAGAGAAACTTGTAAAGGGAGAGAGAGTGTGTGATGGATGATGGAGTGATGGATGTGGTGGTGATGGGTGTAAGAACTTTTTAACTTTTGTGGCTTTTTGTGTAAGAAAAGCATGGGTGTGTAAGAGACTTTTTAACTTTAGGGGGTTACTTGGGGAAGGGTGAAAGGTGATGTGTACTTGACATGTACTTGACCCTTGATGGGATTGATTGATGGATTGAGGTAACATGTTGTAAAGATTCTCTTGGGTTCTTCAACGCGCGGCGTTTCCTTGCATCGAACGTTGGCCCACATCTCTTGACCAGGGTATCGCCTCAGTGCACGAGTCGCGGCATCGGAACCGCAGCGACGGCGCGGTCGCTATGGTAAAGGTCTTTGGTTGAGTCGATACGGGTTGACGGCATATGAATCAGGGTCGAGCGCAAATATCGGTTAAGGGTCGAAGGTTTCTGAAATTCGACCGGGAAGACTGCGAAAGTCTATAGAACAGTACGGTCTAGGATACGGGGTTTACAGGTAACCCCCTTTCTCTCTCTCTTCCTTCTCCCTTTATTCTCTCTCTCTCTCTCTGTCTCGTTGTCCATTACTTGTGGGGCCCACTACCAAAATCCATTACCTGTGTGTCCCACTGTCGTTGTGCATTGCTTGTGGGGCCTACTGTCGATATATAGTGCTAGTTGGGCCCACCATAGCTGTCCACTGTTTGGTGGGGGTCCATTGATTTAGTAAATCGCTAATTAGGGATTTCAAAATTAAAATCCTTAATTAGGTATTTTAATTTTGAAATCCATAATTTGAGATTTTCAATTTAAAGGGCTAAAATACTTGATTGTGGGGCCCATCGTCATTGTCCACTGCCTGTGGGGCCCACCGTTGATGTCCACTATTTGTGGGGCCCACCGTCGTTATCCACTGTTTGGTGGGGCCCACTGTTTTGTAAATCCCTAATTAGGGACTTCAAATTTTTAGAAATTAAAATCCATAATTTGGAATTTTTAATTAAAATCCCTAATTATGGGGCCCACAGTCAATGTGCACTGCTTGTGGGGCTCCCCGTCGTTGTCCAATATTTGGTAGGGCCCACTATTTTGTAAATTTTTAATTAAGGGTTTCCAATTTTTTAAAATTAAATTTCCTAATTTCAGATTTTCAGTTAAAATCACTAATTGTGAGGCCCACCGTCGCTGTCCACTGCGTGTGGGGGCCACCGATGTTCACTGCTTGTGGGGTCCACTGTCGATGTCAACTGTTTGGTGGGGCCCACTATTTTAGTTAATTTGTGAGTTGTACAATGATGTATGTATGTGTTATACACCTTCCATCCACTTTACCATCTCATTACAGGGCATGAGCCATGATGGGGTGCACAAAACAACCCGAATTCATCCATCCATTTTGACAGATCATTTTAGGTCATGGTCCCAAAACTTAAGCAGATCCACATCTTAGGTAGTGTACCATACCACAAAAAATAGAGTTTATTGACCGTTAAAAACTTCTTGTGGGCCACCAAAGTTTTGGATCAAGTTGATATTTGTTTGGTTCCTTCATTTAGGTATCAACAGGTTGGATGGTAAATAAACATTCCTGTGGACCCCAAGGAGCTTTTAATGGTGAGTTTTCAATCACCACTAGTTCCTATGGTGTGGTCCACCTAAGATTTAGATATGCTTCATTTTTTTTTGGGACCATGACCTACAATGAGCTGTCAAAATGGGCGTGGATGTAAGGAAATACATCATGGTGGGCCCCACACTTAATTGTTCACAATATAGTCTCTCAAGTTTACAAACATCTAATTAGGTAAGTGATTAGACTTGATTCATGATCTTGATGATTCTTCCATTTTCATATACTTGTGTATTTGGAATTGTTAGAACAGACTCGGATGTGCGTCAGAACTATCCAGATGCTGAGCAGGGGTCCCTGGAAGGTGGGAACCGTTGTTATGACCATGATGAAGCTGTCCATTTCCTATGGACAACAATATATGTGGCTTGGCCATTTGGACAGGCCTGTGTTTATGTATTAGCTCAAAATTGATGGAGCAGACCCGGATGTGCGTCGGAGCTATCCTGATGTTGAACGGAGGTCCCTGAAAGGTGAAAACCACTGTTATGACCATGATGAAGCTGTCCATTTCCTATGGACTGCAATATGGGTGGCCTGACCATTTGGACAGGTCCATGTTTATGTATTAGCTCGAAATTGATGGAGCAGACCTTAGTATAACCCTAAACCTAAACCTATTCTCAAATCCCTAAACCTAAACATACACCTAAACCTAAACCTAAACTCGAAAACCTAAGCCAAAACCTGATCTCGAACCTGAACCTGAATCCGAATCCCTAAACCTAAACCTATTCTCAAATCCCTAAACCTAAACCTATAACCTTAACCTGAACCTAAACCTGAACTTAATTCACTTAACTTAGACCTACACCTAAACCCAAACTGATAACCCTAATCTAAACCTGTATGTATTTGTGCATGGATGAATGGCTAAAGGAAACAATTTCCTCCCTTAATTTGCCTCTCTTTTTGCAATGGCCTACTAAAGTTTTGAATCAAGTTGAAAGTTGGGTCTTAGGGGTTTCATGGGTGCCACATCACATGGACCAGATTTTGGGCCTATGACACACACACACACACACACACACACACACACACACACACACACACACACACACACACATATATGAGTAATGCTCACACACAACTAGTTGGACATTACATTTTCATCCAACTAGTTGTGTATTTAATGAAAACTTTCTTCCTAATTAATGTAAATGCTTCCATTGCATGCTAATTAATGTAATCTAAACCTATTCTCAAATCCCTAAACTTAAACCTACACCTAAATCTAAACCCGATCCCGACCATGATGAAGATGTCCATTTTCTATGGATAGCAATATGGGTGGCCTGGCCATTTGGACAGGTCCATGTTTGTGTGCAGCAGACCCAAATGTGCGTCGGAGCTTCCGTGAGTTGGTTGAGTCTCCAAGACCTAAAACTTAAACCCTAAACTTAAAACTAAACATCATGGTGGGGATAGTGCCCCCGACCGTTGATTCCTTCCTAGGACCCACCATGATGGTTATTTGAGATCCAACTTGTTGGTAAGTTCACACATACCTAGACCGGAAGAAGGGATAACACAAATATCAGCTTGATTGAAAATTTTTGTGGCCCCAATTAGTTTCGAGGTCCACTTGAGCTTTGGATCTACCTCATTAGTCAGCTCATGCCCTAAAATGATCTCTCTAAATGGATGGATGGTTGGATACAACATATACATCATGGTGGGATCCAAATCTCAGGTGGATCATAATACAGTAAGCAATGGTCCATCGTGATTTATGTATTTCATCCACTCCGTTCATCCATTTTAATAGATAATTTTATGTCTTGAGACAATAAATGAAGTATATATATAAAAATCTTAAATGGACCACACATACAAGAAAGAATGTGAATTGAACTTGTTCCGTTCAAAAATTCTTAGGGGGGCACGAAAGTTTTAGATCAAGCTGATATTTATTTTTTCCCTTCATCAATGTCTGTGTGATCTTGTGAACAAGTTGGATGATAAATAAACATCACTACAAGCCTTAGAAAGGTTTCAACGATGAAAATCATTATACCCACTGTTTCTTGTGGTATGGTCCACCTGAGTTTTGGATATGATTCAATTTTGGTTTCAATCCCTTAAATGATCTGGAAAAGCTGATGGACGATGTAGATAAACTACATATATTTACAGTGGGCCCAACTGAGCGTGCCGAATAACTTAGAACGCAATCTGATTTCAGGTGTAACTAGCTTAGTGGGTTAGGCCTTGACTATGGGACCCAATTCAATCTATGTGTTGTACATCTACGTCGTCCATCTACATTTGTAGCAGCTCATTTTAGAGGATGTCCCAAATTGAGGCACATCCAAAGATCAAGTGTGGATCACACCATAGGAAAACAATGGTGATTGAATGCCCAGCATTAAAAACAAACATGTTAATAAGGTCAAATAGATCCTAAACCTAAGAAGGGAAAACACAAATATCTGATTGATCGAAAACTTTTGTGGCCCTAAGAAGTTTTTAATGGTAGGAGATCAATCCTCACTGTTTTATTTGGTGAAGTCCACTTGAGCTTTAGATCTATCTCATTCTTTAGCTCATGCCTTAAAATGATCTCTCCAAATGGATGGATGGTGTGGATACAACACATACATCATGGTGGGGCCCGCATAAGTTGGTGACGTCACATCAATAGCCAATAGCCACTCAACTTGTCAGTAGCTAATCCGCGTCCGGATACAGCCATTTGCGACCCTGACCTACACTTACACCTAACCCTAAACCTACACCTTAACCTAACCCTAAACCTACGCCCTAACTTAACCTTAAACCTACACCTTAACCTAAACCTTTAACCCCATTCTCAAATCCCCAAACCTAAACCTAGACCTTAACCTAAACATATAACCCTAACCTAAACCTAAACTTAAACTCGAAAACCTGAACCTAAACCCGATCCCGAACCTGAATTCCTAAACCTAAACCTAAACCTATTCTGAAATCCCTAAACCTAAACCTATAAGCCTAACCTAAACCTAAACTCAAAACCTGAAACCTAAACTCGATCCCGAACCCGAATCCGAACCCGAATTCCTAAACCTAAACCTAAAATCGAAAACCTAAACCTAAACCCGATCATGAACCCGAACCCAAACCTAAATTCCTAAACCTAAACCTAAAATCGAAAACCTAAACTTAAACTCGATCATGAACCCGAACCCAAACCTGAATTCCTAAACCCGAATCCTAAACCTAAACCTAAACCTATTCTCAAATCCCTAAACCTAAACCTACACCTTAACCTAGACCTGTAACCCTAACCTCAACCTAAACCTAAACCTAAACTCGATCCCGAGCCCAAATTCCTAAACCTAAACTCGAAAACCTAAACATAAACCCGATCCCGAACTCGAATCTGAATCCCTAAACCCTAAACCTAAGCCTATTCTCAAATCCCTAAACCTGAACCTACACCTAAACCTAAACCTATAACCCTAACCTAAACTTAAACCTAAACTCGAAAACCTAAACCTAAACTTGATCCCGAACCCGAACCCGAATCAGAATCCCTAAACCCTAAACTTAAACCTATTCTCAAATCCTTGAACCTAAACCTAAGCCTATAACCTTAACTTAAACCTAAACCTAAACTTAATTCACTTAACTTAAACCTACACCTAAACCCAAACCTATAACCCTAACCTAAACCTAAACCTAAACTTGAAAACCTAAACCTAAACCCGAAACCAAACTTGAATTCCTAAACCTAAACTCAAATCTCTAAACCTAAACCTACACCTATTCCTAAACCTATAACCCTAACCTAAACGTAAACTTAAACTTGAAAACCTAATCCTAAACCTACTCTGGAACCTAAAACCGAACCTTAATTCCTAAACCTACACCTAATCCTAAACCTATAGCCCTAATCTAATCTTAAACCTATTTCCGTAAACTGACTCTAATATTTTCATTGTAGAGATGGATAAGAGTTGGATGCGAGCTAAGAATAGGCTTGGCCTAGAGTATAAACAAGGGGTTCAAGAGTTCATGGAATTTGCATGATATCGGGCAGATTCAAGCAATAGGATTAGGTGTCCATGTCAAAAATGCAAGAACATGGTTCATAAGACTTTAGACAAAGTAGAAGGCGATTTGTTCATAGTTGGGATTAACCAGGGTTACACTTGGTGGATCCATCATGGTGAAGAGTTCCACCAAAGAGTTGAGGCCACTGAAGTCCTTGCTGACCCAATTGAGCTGGATGACGAGGATGAAGACGTTGACGAAATGTAAGATATCATTAGGGATGTGTTCAGGGGAATAATTATAGATACTGATTTTGCAGCGACAAGTAGTAGCTAAGATATTCCTCATATGAGTGATGTCGAATCAGAAAAGTTTAGTAGGTTGTTGAAGGATGCGCAACGTCCACTTTATCCAAGGTGTGAGAACCTCTCCAAGTTAAATTTTCTTATAAGGTTACTTTATTTGAAGATAATAAATCGTTGGAGTATCAAATCATTAAACATTTTTCTTGACTTGTTGAAAGTAGCATTACCAGACGGTGAGGCATTGCCTAAGTCTCATTACGAGGCAAAATTCTTGATACGAGACTTGGTCCTTGGTTACATCCTCATACATGCATGTATAAATGATTGTGTATTGTATTGGAAACAGCATGAAAATGTTGAAGAGTGTCCAAAATGTGGAGAGTCTAAGTGAAAGTATGACGAAGCCAAGCATAAGAAATCCTGCAAAAGGTGTTAAAGTACTTCCCATTGAAACCCAGATTGCAAAGATTGTTTACGTCTGGCAAGATGGCTGAAGATATGAGGTAGCATAACGAGAAACCCGTTCATGATGATAGTACACTGAGGCATCCTGTGGATTTTGAAGACTGGTAAAATTTTGACAAGCAATATGACTGATTTGTAGAGGATTCTTGTAATGTTCGACTAGGTCTTGCGAGTGATGGTTTTAATCCATTTAGTAATATGAGTAGCTCGTACAGTATGTGTCCAGTGGTACTTATGACCTACAATTTACCTCCTTAGTTGTGTATGAAGGAGTCATTTTTTATGATGTCATTGATTATTCTTGTACCTAGGTCACCTGGGAATGACATTGATGTGTATTTGCAACTGTTAGTAGATGAGTTAAATGAGTTGTGGAGTCAAGGTGCATAGACGTATGACACATTTGCAGGATAAATATTTTGATTGCACGCAGCAGTCTTGTGGACAATAAATGACTTTTCCGCATATGGGAATTTATCTGGGTGGAGCACGAAGGAAAAGTTGGCTTGTCCTACATGTAGTATTGAGACTTGTTCATTGTCATTGAAGCATGGTAAAAAAACGTGTTATATGGGGCATCGTTGTTTCATTTCGAGCGATCATAATTGGCATAGGATGATGATGATCTTTGATGACAAACAAGATCATATGCTACCACCGAAAGAATTATCTAGAGAATATGTGATACAACAACTGAGTAACATTAGAAAAGTTATATTTGGTAAGGCACCGTACTTGAAGAAGAGGAAACGTATAATATTGGAGTATAACTGGAGGAAGAAGAATATTTTTTTAGTTTTTCTATTGGAGTGATCTGAAATTACGACATAACTTAGATGTCATGTATATTGAGAAGAATATATGTGCTAATAGCTTCGAAACATTGATGAACATAGAGAAGAAAATAAAAGATAGTTTCAAGACTCGATTGGATTTACAAGCAATGGGTTTAAGGAAAGAGTTGCACTTGCAACCACATGTAAATTCATATACTATACCAACAGCCTGCTACACATTGACAAAATTAGAAAAAAATGTTTATGTGAATGGTTGAGATCGGTGAAATTTTTCGATGGGTATGCATCAAATATATCCCGATGCATAAACATTACGGACTGTAAGGTAACAAGAATGAAAAGTCATGATTGTCACGTCCTTCTACAACGTCTTCTACCGGTTGCGATTCGTGGATTCTTGAGCAAGAATATCAGTGTGGCATTGATTGAGTTGAGAATATTCTTTAAGGATTTGTGTTCAAAATCGTTGAATGTAGAGGTTATTAAACGACTAGAGAGGGACATTGTCGTAATCCTTTGTAAACTTGAAAGAATATTTTCACCCGCATTTTTCAATGTCATGGTACACCTAGCGATTCACTTACAGCATGAGGCGAAGCTTGCAGGCCCAGTACAATATCGTTAGATATATCCGATTAAAAGGTGGTAGAACCTATTCAAATTTTTCTTCATTCCACAAACTACATATATCTATGTTTTCATACATATAACATAGTGGTTTTATGTACAGATACCTTCACACACTAAAATTATTTATGAGAAATAAGGCACATCCAGAGGGATCCATTGTTGAGGTGTACATTGATAATGAATGCCTGACATTTTGCTCCATGTATCTTCGTGGCATAGAGACTAGATTCATCTGAAAAGATGGGAATGCCGATGAAGGGCAGGAGCATGAACAAGGACTCATATCTGTATTCACACATAACGTCCGTCCTTTAGAATCCCTGACATTTTAGGATATGGATCATGGGGATTAAGCAAAGGCGTGGTGGTATGTGTTGCATAATTATGAAGAAATAGAGTCGTACTTAGAGTAAGTCTTCCCTCGATAATTGTATCTTTACATACGATGATCTTAATGTTTCTTGCTGATGACATGTCAATTATATGTAGAGAACACATCGAGGAGATGAAGTCCCAATACTCAACAAATTATGATCGAATGCATTAGGATCAGTTTTCAGAATGGTTTGCAAAACATGTAAGATTTCACCTTGTATCTCGCCGCACTTAGAATTTTATTATATTGCACAATATTTAAACCTAAGAAAATCTCTAAACAATTACATTTTGTACGTGATAATAGATGAAGACGTTGTGTGCTAGTAACTCTGCAGATGAGTTTGATGCACTCTACTCACTAGCGTGTGGCCCTGATAGACGTGTATCTAGATATATATGTTGTATTGTAAACGAGATTCAGTTCCACACTGAAGAGCGTGAGAAGTATAAGATCATACAAAATAGTGGGGTGATTGTGAAAGGAACGCATGAGGAGGTAAAAATTGACTTTTATAGCATCTTGACGAATATTATTGAGCTAAGTTATTGTATGAGAAAGCGGGTGTACTTATTTAAATTTGATTGGTGAGACATGAGAAATAAAAAGTTGGAAATACAGACTGATGACTACTTTATAAGCGTAAATTTATCTCGGAAGTGACTTAAGGATGCCCCATTTGTCATCGCCAGCTAAATAAAATAAGTATTTTACCTCGCTGACACCAAGTTATGCTGCTCTTGGCACATGGTACAGAAAATAAAGCCTAAGAACATATTTGATGTTCCCGAACCAGATGTTGAAGATAGCGAGGACAGAAAAAATGAAACATTTAGTGTTGAACAAGCATATCAAGAAGATATGTCATCTGAGGATAGAGGGATTGATCCAAATGTCGATATTGATGTGGTGCAATTGGATAGAGATGATGTGCCACCTGATCATATTGATGCCTCAATAATACATGACATTGTTAGAGATGATAGCGGTTTCATTGATGATGACGTTGCAGACGATGAAGAAGAAATACTGATGATCGATAGTGATGGTGGAGAAATAGTCTTAAGCGATAGTGATATAGACGACGATTATTAAATGTACACATGATTTACATGTCATTTTTTAATTCGAATAATTTGATTATTACATGTATACATGTTTTATAAGTCATGATTTATTCTTTTTTTTGACTTGTTTCTAATCCACATTTGCAGTTGAGTCAATTTCTGATCATGTCCTCTTCAAACCAGAGCGTAGCAGAAGCACGTAGCATACTTCATGAGCTGTTCCAGATGGACTTTTGGGCCTTATCTTCTTCTGGTAGGGCCAAAGAGATACCTGGTCTGGTCGATGAGTGTAGGGATGAATATATCGACGATGACTCAGATGAAAGATTATACAGTCTTAAAGAAATTTTGAACCTAATGGAGAAATATAACTAAAGGAAACTTCGTATGGAAGATGTGGTTTTGTCACTTGCACATCTAAATGGAGTCTCGAGAGACCATATTTCTCCTATTGTGACTGACATGTTAGCTGTAACAATGTCGAGTGCTTCACACAGCTAGACGTATACTTCTGTAGTGTATAATAACTTACGTAGGGAGTACTTCGAATAGTTGATCTGAAGTTGTTTCATATTACAATGAAATACATGTATTTAATATAGAATGACAATGTGTAATGAAATTTCTAAATTTTAATAGAATATTTATGATTTTATTATATTCTGCTTGCATTATAGTGTAATGGTCTAATCATATTTTAATCATCTCTCTAAGCATAAGCACAACACTACCAAAAAATCGAGCAAAGGCTACGGACCAAAACCGTAGCCATAGGTTTATGGCTACGGTTTTGGTCCGTAGCCTGACTGTGGCCGTAGGTACCGTAACAATAGGTCTTGAACCTATGACTACGTATTTAATCCGTAGTTATAGGGTGTAATAGCTACAGATATAATCCGCAGCAATTATATCTGTAGCAAAAACTTCAAACAGCTACGGATATTATTTGTAGCTAAAAGTTCGTAGCAATATGCCTAAATTGAAAAGGCTACACCTGTCAGATTAGTGGCTATGGTCAATATCTGTAGCTATTTTGTACATTAAAAATATATATATAATTATTTTCTCATTCGGTGGTTCAATTACCACCTATACAATCATTCATTCATTTATTCGATTACAATCAAATTACAATCCTTCATTCAATCAATTACAATTACAATTCAATTCATTCAATCAATTACAATTACAATTACAATAATGCTAAAAATATAAATCTTTGGCTTCATTAGAGAAATGTGCTCGACTTCACCCTGAAATTTCAACAGCTTCGTATATTCCATCATCCTACAAACAGTTATGTCATACATAAATTAAAATGTCCATTGGGGAAAAGAAAGAGAAAGTAAAAGAAGTGCATTATGTATAACTACTTTTTTTTCTTAATGAATTAAAAAAAAAAAAACTCAAAGAGGAATGAAATTGACACAAAAGAAATGGTCTCACCATATGATTTTAGATTTTGGTTTAGGTTTAAGTTATAGGTTTAGGTAAAGGTTTAGGTTAAGGTTAGGCTATAGGTTATAATTAAGTTTAGATTATAGGTTATAGGTTATAGGTTTAGGTTTTGGTTACGGTTTAGGTTTAAGTTATAGGTTTAGGTTTAGGTTAAGGATTAGGTTTAGGTTAAGGTTTTGGTTTAGGTTTAGGTTATAGGTTTTTGGATTTGAGAATGGGTTTGGGTTTAGGTTATAGGTTTTGGTTTTGGTTTAGATTTAGGTTATAGGTTTTTGGATTTGAGAATGGGTTATGGTTTAGGTTTAGGAAATCGGGTTCAGGTTTGGGATTGGGTTTAAGTTTGAGTTTTCAAGTTTAGATTTAGGTTTAGGTTAGGGATTTAAGGTTAGGATTAGGTGTAGGTTTAGCTTTAGGGAATTGAGTTTAAGTTATAGGTTTAGGTAAAGATTAGGTTTAGGTTATAGGTTTTGGGATTTTGGAATACTTTTAGGTTATAAGTATAGGTTTAGGTTAGGTTATAAGTTAAGGTTTAGGGATAGGTTATAGGTTTTGGGATTTAAGAATGGGTTCGGGTTTAGGTTATAGGTTTTAGTTTTGGTTTAGGTTATAGGTTTTGGTTTAGGTTAAAGGTTATAGGTTTTTGGATTTAAGAACGGGTTCGGGTTTAAGTTATAGGTTTTGGTTTTGGTTTAGTTTATAGGTTTTGATTTAGGTTATAGGTTATAGGTTTATGTTAAGGTTTATGTTTAGGTTTTAGGTTTTGGGATTTGAGAATGAGTTCGGGTTTAGGTTATAAGTTTTGGTTTTAGTTTAGGTTATAAGTTTTGGTTTAGGTTATAGGTTATAGGTTTAGGTTAAGGTTTAGGTTATAGGTTTTGGGATTTGATAATGGGTTCGGGTTTAGGTTATAGGTTTTGGTTTTGGTTTAGGTTATAGGTTTTAGTTTAGGTTTAGGTTATAGGTTTTTGGATTTGAGAATGGGTTCGGGTTTAGGCTATAGGTTTTGGTTTTGTTTTAGGTTATAGGTTTTGGTTTAGGTTATAAGTTTTGGGATTTGACAATGGGTTCAGGTTTAGGTTATAGGTTTTAGTTTCGGTTTAGGTTATAGGTTTTGGGATTTGAGAATGGGTTCGGTTTTAGGTTATAAGTTTTGGTTTTGGTTTTGGTTATAGGTTATAAGTTTAGGTTAAAGTTTAGGTTTAGGTTATAGGTTTTGGGATTTGAGAATGGGTTCGGGTTTAGGTTATAGGTTTCGGTTTTGGTTTAAGTTATAAGTTTTTGGATTTGAAAATGGGTTTGGGTTTAGGCTGTAGGTTTTGGTTTTGGTTTAGGTTATAGGTTTTGGGATTTGAGAATGGGTTTAGGTTTAGGTTATAGGTTTTGGTTTTGGTTTAGGTTATAGTTTTTAGTTTAGGTTATATGTTATAGGTTTAGGTTTAGGTTATAGGTTTTGGGATTTGAGAATGGGTTCGGGTTTTGGTTATAGGTTTTAGTTTTGGTTTTGGTTATAGGTTTTTGGATTTGAGAATCGGTTCGGGTTTAGGTTAAGGGTGTTGTTCATGCAAATACAAATATAAACACGGCCTGTCCAAATGGCCAGGCACTTCCAATGCCGTCCATAGGAAATGGACAGCTTCAACATGGTCATAACAGTGAGTCTCACCTTCTAGGGACCCCCACTCATCCGGATAGCTCTGATGTACATCCGGGTCTACTCCATTAATTTTAAGTAAATACATAAACACGGCCTGTCCAAATGATCTGGCCCCTCCAATGTCGTCCATAGAAAATGGACAGCTTCATCATGGTTATAACAGTGGTTCCCACCTTCCAGGGACCCCCGCTCAACATCCAGATAGATCCGACGCACATCCGGGTTTGCTCCATCAATTTTAAGTAAATACAGATATAAACATGGCCTGTCCAAATGGTCAGGTCACTCCAATGCTGTCCATAGGAAATAGACAGCTTCATCATGGTCATAACAGCGGTTCCTACATTCCAGGGACCCCCGCTCAACATTCGGATAGCTCCGACGCACATCCGGGTCTACTCATTTAAATAAAATGGATTATCAAGATCATTTAAATAAAATCAGGTCCAATCAACAATCTGACCGGGAGGATTCTGTGAGCATTGTTTACGGTACCTCAAATCTTATTTTAAGGCCTAGAAATTCAAAATTAGATACAAAAATTAGAAAAACCAAAGAAATTTAAGAAAGATAATCAAAGTCCATGTGAATGAGCACAAGTATGCACTTACATATGAATTCTGAAAAGTTATTGCATATCACAAAAAAACTAATAATAATAATAATAATAATAATAATAATAAATAAAAAAATCCTTGCGTTTGGATATTCAACAAAATGGGTTAGAATGAATTCATTTGCCTAATTCATGGAAACCTTGCGTTTGGATATTCAACAAAATTGAATTGTAATAATTCAATTCTGTTCAACAAACTCAGATTTCTGAGAAGGATTTAGTGGTTTTAAATCCATGGTTTTCTGGAAAAGGTTCATTTCCTGGACGTTAAATTCAACGGGTAAAGTAAGATGGTTAATATTACTTTTCACAGTGCAAAGTTTCAGTTATGTCTTCTTTACCTTTCATTTTCTTCTTAATAAGAAAATCCATATTTACTAATATTCCCATTTTTCTATTTTTCAAATATAAAATAGATCACTCTTCTATGAGAAAAAGAAGCCCATTTCTCCAAACTCAATGTGCATGCCTTAGTTTTCACTGCATGGTTTCCATTTTGATCATGTGCACATTACATAACATGTTCATCAAATTCAAGAACAAGGTTTATTATCTGATCAAGCTCAGTAACTTTAAGTGTCGATAACAAAATATGAGCAGAGGATGAGCATTTGAATCAAGAGTATGCTACTCAAATTTCAACTAGTGAGACTAAGAACAACAAAACATGGAATTAGAATTGACAATATTGAAACTATTTAAACATGAATACCAAAGATGTGTGTGTCTTATGTAGACATGTATCATGTTGATGTATGTGCCTATGTAGCTGAAGTACTATTCTTTTGACCAGTCCATGAGATTCCCTGAAATCTGTGGCTCCTAAAAAAGGAAAAAAGAAAATAATGAAATCTAAAAGGAGGTTGAGAAAGGGTTGCCACATAGGCAGCCCTGTGTCCAAAACTCTCCCACTTGAAGTTAGTGGTTCGTAGGATTTCCACCACCAACCAATATTATCAGGAAAATCTTGCTGAGAATCTCATTATAATATTACTTCTAAATAATTTCTGTTAAAATCACAATAATTTCGCAAAAAAATCACAAAATAAAAAATAAAAAATAAAAATACCGTTGATATATAAAAATCTAGCTATATTATCATAATAACATCATTTAATCATATTTTCAATAATACCACAAGATTTTTCAAATCATGGTGATATTTGTAATAATGGCTACGATGATGCAAATAGGGTGCATGGTTGCAACAGTTTTTCATAATTTGATGTCATTTGTTCAATGAAGAGGATTCAGAAGAAAAACATATGGATCAGATGAATATTGGACAGGCTGCATCATCAGATGGATCTCCAAGATCAGTGATATTTATGCCAAATATCAAAGGAAGATTAATGCTTTATGTGCATGATCTAGGGACCATGAAAATAGAACCCATTGTAAGAAATAAAGAAGTGTGGATTTAGATATTATTATATTATTCTAATGGTGGCTCTGATGAAAATAGAAGTGAGACTTGATTTGCAATACAGAACCAGCAAATAATTCAAATCAGAAGCATCAAGATTCTTGTCATACTGAAAAACACATTTTCTTGACCCAAAACTTTAAATCACTCAAAGGCAACAAGAAAATACAGAACATAACTTCCAAAAGAAGGAGAAAAAATCTTTATATAAAATAAAAAATAATAATTTTTTTTTTTTTTTAAAAAAGATCCCTACAGTCAATTTAGTGACTAAAATGGAAAAATCAATGAATATTACAAGAACAAAAATGCAAGAGAATAACTAGCAGCACATTTTGTTATATATATATATATATATATATATATATAAAGCATATATTATTCTCTATTATGTAACATGTACTGTTGAGAAAATAATGGCTGTTATTTTGGAAGAAAATGGTTGTTATTTAAAGGGCATTTCCATTGACTGTTTCAGTTATAATGGTTATTACATGCTTTATAGCATTTTTTAGCCTTTTATTTAACCCCTTATCAAATATTTCATAAATCAACCAACATACTAAATAAAAAATAAAAAATTGCAAGTAATTTGCATCGTGCAAGCAAGCTGACATGAAGCCAAAAAGAAATTTTCAATCGAATTCAAATCAATCCAATTCAAAGAGAACAAAATTTTCAGTTTGGATTAAACTGCCTGAAATGATTACTATAGTTGAATCCGAAGCTTTGAAACTAGCTGACAAGCCTCCGAGTTCTTAATGAATCACCTAAAATAAGATTTGGATTTAGTCTCTAAAAAAAATCAATGACAATAACTAAGAGGAAAGATAAAATCAAATCAATAAACTTCAAAAAATCAAATACAATAAAAAATCAAATAAAACAAATGAAACAAAAAATGTCATTAATTTAGATCTTGATCTAAAGCTATTTGTAGAAATTATATTGCAATGGCTCAAGTATCAACCTCAAATCTTGGTGAAGATATAGAAGGCCTCCATCGATCCCTAAGATGATGTTGAAGTGCTTCTCCCAATCTAGCAACTTGCTTCATTTTTCATCTTCATGTTTCCATCCAAATGTATCAAATCATTAGTCATGCTAATCCAAACATAAGCTTGAATTAAAAGTTTCTTATGGTTATATAGACAAACCAAAGATGAAGAAATCTAAGCTCTTGCTTAACAAGTATTCAAAGAACATTACTATCTCAATTAAAAGATCAAGAGCTTGTTTGGATACACAATTAAACTAAATTGTGAACATTCAGTTCAATCAATGGAAATTATCAAATGATTTTGTGTTGCCTAGTAATCGTATGAGGAAGTAGCTCTCAAATTGCAATTGCATTTCATTTCTAGTCCATGGTGTTGTGAATTCTGTATAATGGCAAAGAGTTAAGAAAATTCATAGCAGTGTTTGACTTTTACCTCGAGTAATGGCCGCACCCATTCCTTGGTTTTGTAAGAGCTATGCGGAAATACAATAGCCAAACTGTTTTTCTATTTGCTTTCCTTCATGCTCAAGATCAGCACTGGCATGCATCCAATAATCAAACTTCAAGGATGATCCTGGACCATTTCATTACTTATGCCACAGTAAGCAAGGATGAGTTGTTCTGATCCCGGAAAGTGATTACAATTTAATTAGAACACAAGGAAAGGGAACAAACTTTAAAGTTCTGTTACACTTAGTCACACGTCACTCCTTACGATTCATATCCACTCAAACATTCCAATCATAATTCAAATCAGGAAATGGCCTTAGATATGATTGATTGGAAAATCACGACATAACATCCTAAACAAATATAGTACAAATCAGTGAGGTAGTTCCAAGCATCCCAAGCTCAATAGCCCGAACCAACTAGCATACAGTATTAAAGGCATACTAATAATCGCGACTAAATAGACAATTTGATAAACTAGTAAGTAATTTTTGAGCTGATAAAAAACAATAGGCATTAGCAAGTAACAATGCTCTTAAACTAAAACCATGATAAAACTTGAAGAAAAGAAAAGAAGAATGAGGAAGCTGCCATATTCCACTAGAACCAACTATTGAATGATGATCCTAGTGTAACTGCACAGACTATGAACACAAGTCTGCAGCTATCAGAAGGTACGTAAGGATTGCCATTGGTTGGGCAAAATAAACATTAAAACATCAACAACCAAGTCAAGTTTTGGTAAATAATGTGAAAAATGAAACAATTCAAGAAGTAAAAGAGCGTAGACAATTCAAGAACTACATAATTGGAAATGAGATATTAGAGTAGCATATATACCTTGTCCATCTGTAGTTAACATCCTTCTCATTGTAGGCAATAAAATGGGCTCAATTTGTATAAAAAGATGGGGAATCCGGCTCACAGATTTAAGAATTGTGCTTATGGAATGCAAACTCAACCAACGGCAACCAGAGCACAAGGATCCACTGACTCATCATTAGCTTCAGAGTTATCCATAAACTTCCAAAATGCAAAAGCCTAAAACCAGGATCCTCTGGATAACTGAAGTATGCATCCCACTTGCTTCCAGTCAAGGCATGAGGACACAATAATAACATGATTTCAAGTAACCATGACCTGAAATGAAAGTGCATTGTGTCATCAAATGCACTGCAGGGCATAAGCATAACCAGTCTCACAAATAACCATTAATACCAAAACTTATACAATCACCAAGACTTCCCTGGGCACACCAAATTTTCACTTGATGTCATAACAAGGAATTACCATCACTATGTCAAGAAAATGCTTTTCTGCTACAACAACCATCTTCTACATGTGCCAGCATACTGTACAAAGATACAAATTTGTAAGAGCATCTTGTCTCGAAATATTTACAACGAATGAATTTTATGACTAGTTTTGAAGAGCTTGAAAAGAGGATGAAAGGAAGACCTAAAAGGACCGAGGTGATGACAGGGATACCAAAATTTGTTCATTTACTAACGACATGGCCATATTAATGATTGGAGAAAGAAGATTCTAAACCCCAAATAGTTGGGATAAGCTATTATGATGAAGATAATACACGTTGCAAGCCACTTGCTAGCTTCCTGTAGTGAGAATACTTCAATGAGCCATGGGTGATAGGAAACCTGGCCCATTAACTAAGAGGAATCAGTATACTAATGCATGCAGATCAGTACATTCATGCTTCACTAGCCAGCTAGAGAAGGTAGGACCGAAGGGAATCGACTGAAGAATAACCGTGTTGCTGGAACAACTGACTCAGAACACCTTTTAAAGGATTATGTGTTATGATTGGATCAAACTTTCTACTTGAGCAAAAAAAATAAAAAATAAAAAATAAAATAAAATAAAAGAGTAACAATTTGTACGTCAAGAGATTAGGATTCTTCCAATCTAGGAAGCTTGGGGAATCATCCATCCACGGTGCAATCAGTAAACCATAGCGCCCACTCCTACAAAGACTGGAAACATCAGACGCCATATGTCCTGATGCATCAGAACCTAAAAAACCGTTAAACAAAATCTTGAAGAAAAAGAAATCTCCAAGGACAAACATCCCAAGCTTACTTTTCATGTAAAATGTCAAGTTACAAAGTAAAATTTACAGATTTTCTTCAAATATTCCTACAAAAACAGGGACTTTTTTAAAGATCCTATAAAATATCCATAAACAGATGGTGTCAAGTCATAAAAAAATCTATAGCAAAAGGTTCAGATCCGCACCACGCAAAAGAATCAAAAGCCAAATTTGAACTGAAACGAAGAAAATCAAGAGCTATTCCTCAAAATCCATACTCAGAGAATAGAAACACCAACTTTCAAAGCTAAATCAGCAATATCACGGGCAAAAATCCTTCAAAAATGTGACGTTTGAAACCATTACTCACATAATCCTACACTAACAAAGTCAGATTTTCTCAAAAACAAAGATTCAAAACCAAAATGAACAGACAAATCAAAAGGCAACATCACCTCTTCAGATTGGCAATAGGTTGTAGCTCAATAATGTCTATTTTTGTTGATGACAGGAGATGCGGAAGGGTTTCAGCGGTTGGTGGATGCAGTGTAAGGGTCGCAGATCGAGAGTCGGACAGAGAGAGGGAAAATGAGAGAGAGACAGAAGGGGAAAACCAGAACCTGAATAGAGATCCAAGTTGCAGCATCTACAATAGGCTGATCGATTTGGTGCTCTTGCTGGCACTTTCCAGGATGGAGCTTGCTCTGATCATAACATCTCTTGTTCAGAGATCGGGCTTAAGAGAAGGAACCGTGAACTGATGGTGGCTGGTGGATGACCTGGGGCAGTGACGAGGGTTAGATGAAAGGGGTTTCGAAAACCCTAGCACGAAATGTGCTCACAGATCAATGGTGAGTTTGCGGCAAAATGGGGTTTTGAAAACCCTAGCGAGAGAGGGAAATGAGACTGAGTGATAGAGAGAGGATGAGGGAGTGCAAGAGATCGCGAGAGGGTGAGGGAAAGGGAGAGGGTGAGTGAGAGAGAGAGAGAGAGAGAGAGAGGGGGGGGGGGTTTGGTTTTGGGAATTTGGGTGCGCGCGAGAGAGAAGGGGTGACAGACATCACCATCCTGATTTAGTTTCGAACTTGTGGGGCCCACCATTATGTATTTTATCTATCCACTCCGTCCATTCATTTTAACAGCTCCTTTTTAGGGTTTATCCAAAAAATGAGTCAGATCGAAGATGTATATAGACCACACCATATATTAACGATATAAATATATTTTCCATTGTTTCTTATGGTGTGGTCCACTTAAACTTTTGATCTTTTTACTTTTTGGGATCTTGCACTAAAATAATATTTTAAAATTTATGAACGGCTTAGATAAAATAAATATATTACAATGGGCCCCATGGAGCTCCTTAAGCATCATTAGTCTCTAATAAAGTCCAATGGGGGAGGTATGTTTTAGCTACCGATTAAGTAGGTTTTAGCTATGGATTAAATCCGTAGTAATATAGCTACAGATTAAATCCATAGCTAAAAACCTACATAGTCCATAGCGTTTACTCATTTTTTTGATAGTGCAAATTCATTCTACTATCAATACTACTTGTATAATGTTTTAGTATATTCCACTTGCACTGTAAAGTTTAATGTGTTTATTATATTGATGTCCATACACTTGTACTGACATTGTTTAAATTTATAAGTTCGTAGTTCGCACATATTCAATCATGGCACCAGGTGGGAGATCAGGTCGTTCGTGCACTGGATCTACCCCTTCCACCCGTGATGCGACGAAGACAGCATTGACATCACATACTGCATCACAGGCGTTTGATCCCTCAGTTGCGCATACATTGGGTACTGCATGTAAGTTTAGACATATCTTTTAGTGACTTCTATTTATGTTTAGACTTACATATTTCTTTTGCGACAGTATCGTCGACCAGCCAACGAGGACGTGGACCCATGCGTGGGTTAGTTTTAGAGCGACTTACACGTGAGGGTAGGGTGATGCTAGAGTTTCTAAAGGACTACCTTAGACTTATTGGGGGAAATATCAGGTTGTTTACATCGGAGGTCGGTGTCTTATGCCGATCTCTGATCCCCGCTACCACCCCCGTTGGGTAGACGTGACAGATGATGTGCGACAGTTAATCCGTCAGCGTCTTACGATAAATTTTAGTAAATTAAATTTTCTTTTGTGAAAGTTCATTTACGGTTAAGTTATTTTCTTAATAAGTTTATTGCCTTAATCTATTATTTACGAAACTGCATGATAAAATTTTCTTAAATTTAAGTATTCCCTACATTTCCCATGCCATCAACGACATGGTCAGGGAGCGGTTCAAAGAGTACCACAGAGAGTTACACTAGCAGTACAAGCAGTGCAGGACTCACGATGAGGTCGTACTGTCCGTACCCCCGCACGTGACTATAGACGACTAGTGGATACTCTATGAGAGATTTTCGTCTAAGACTTTTTAGGTAATATTTACATATTTACGATATTTTAAGGTAACAATTAAATTCATAATTAATAACAATATATTATGAATAATGTTTAGAAGAGGAGCAGAATAAATTTTACGAACAAGAAAAAGTTTCAAGTGAACCACATAGCTGGTTCAAAATTATTTGTACGACATCGTTACGACATGGTAAGAAATTATCGGTAATTATTAAGCCGATATATTCTTTCCATGCATTTATATTAACTCTATTGTCCTTTTAATTGTGCAGTGAGATTCCGTCACCGGCTAGGAGCCTGGACCAGTGACCTCTACAGAGGAACTCACTGTCGGCAGGTGACGGGATTATGGGTTCATCCTAGATTCGGCGAGAATAGGGTAAAAATCCTTATATTATAAATTTTAATTACATTGATTTATAATAATGTCATTCGTTATGAAAATTAATATGTTTTCATTATAGGCGGGGATGTACACCATACGCAGTCAGCCCACTCCGGATGGTAGTCAGTGGAGTGAGCCAGATATCCTGAGCAAGGTGCTCGGCACCCGTTCTGGATATGTGCGTGGGCTTCGCCATGGTGTCAAGCTCATCACACCCGCTAGAGCTGCCTCCAACCAATCTGTCGCTGGGGAGAGCGCCCTATGTCGAGCTGATATGGCAGAGAGAGGGGTTCAGCAGCTACGGGTCATCTTCGATAAGATCAAAGAGCAGCTGGAGAGGTAGAGGGAGGAGGAGCAGAGACGTAGGGAGGAGGAGAGGTGACGAGAGTATCAGGAGAGGAGGATCGAGGAGATGCGGGTGGAGCATGAGCGACGGATTTAGGAAATGTTTAAGGCTCTCGCTACACGCTTTACCACCGATGCCCCACCACCTCCGCCTTCATCTTCGTGATTTATTTTAAATTTTTTTATGATTTATTTTATATACGAATGTTAAACTAATATGTATTTGTGCGTGGATGAATATTGTGGGTTGTATGTGGATGTGGATAGGATTATTTTATTTTATTTATGATTTATTTTATATACGAATGTTAAACCTATATGTATTTGTGCGTGGATGAATGTGGGTTGATGTGGATGTGGATAGGATTGTTTGTGTATGGATGGATGTGGTTTGTGTTTAGATGGATGCAGTTTGTGTTTGGACGGATGTGGATGTGAATATGATGAAAATGTGTTGTAACAGGTGTATATCAGGAATTTTTTCATGAATTTTGAAAATAAATGAAACTAGGAAGAAACAGACTATTACCGATGAAATATTTCGTTGGTAATAGTAAGTCCAAAACTTATGCCGACGAAATATTTTGTAGGTATAAATTAATACAAAAATTTATATGAACGATCTATATATGAGATATACCGATGAATTATTTCATCGGTAATAGTGGGCTTATGCCGACAAATATACTCATCAGTATTATTATTTTACCGATGAACGTACTTGTCGGTAATGTCGTTAATCCACAGTTTTATTGACGAAGATATTCGTCAGTATAAGCTGTGTTTACCAAAGAAATATATTATTTTTTCTTACCAAAAGCAACATGTTTTGCCGACGATTTTAGTCATCGGTATTTGTTTTATCATTGCCGATGAAGTCATATTTCGTCGGGAAAATCCTTTAGCCAAAGTCTTATTGTGACGATCTTTTCGACAACAGATTTCATTGGTAATAATCATTACCGGTAAAAAAAGATAAAATAACGACAAATTATGTCGTCAGTAAAAGAGCAATTTCCTGTAGTGTGTCTTACAACTAATGGAAGGTTCTAATTCTAAGGAATTCACGTAGATGAATTTTCTAGAGGATTTAGACAAATATTTGACTATAGGTTGTTGAGAGTCAAATATTGTATATTAGACCTCAGTTATTACCTGATTTTACGAACATGATACTGTTTAATGTCCTATTTTAATCGTCTTTGTATTGTAAGGTGAATTTAGAAGCCTAGACTGAAAAGGGGTACTAAAAGCATGGATTTAACTCTCAGAAGTCACCAAGGCAAGGGACAGATCCCAGGAGACCGAGATCACAGAATTTGCATGCCAGAGATCCGAGAAAATCAAGCAACTCTCGCTAAAGAGGCCTAAAAATTGTCCAGAATGCAAGATCACAGGGTTCCCACCATCCGTTTGGCTCATAACTTTATATCTAGCCTGAGGACCCTAAATTAATAGTACAGGTCGAATTTTAGCCCTTGGATCCCTGTGGAAGTAGCCCAACGGTTAGATCATCCCATGAACCATTGATCTTAGGCCCACCTAATACCTAGATATGCTTCAATTTTGGTCTCAGCCCCT
Source organism: Magnolia kwangsiensis (assembly GCA_037074715.1). Lineage (NCBI taxonomy): Eukaryota > Viridiplantae > Streptophyta > Magnoliopsida > Magnoliales > Magnoliaceae > Magnolia > Magnolia kwangsiensis. The sequence goes on along the minus strand of CM073580.1, from coordinate 10,758,216 downwards.
TAAATGAGGTGACAAAATGGATGGACGGAGTGGATTTCTCATAAACATCATAGTGGACCCCACATGCGTCGTGCTGTACACACCGTATGCACTCGCACTGGAAGGTCAGCCCGGTCAAAGGCAGGTTGACCTGTCTTTCTTCGCGTCAGTGTCCAGTGGACGGATGATGGCCGACCAGGTTTGATCAGTGGGCCTCCGTGCTCGTCCTAATGGATGATTTGGACCATGCATTAGCCCCGGGGGGGTGGCCACGACCCTTGCCAAGGTTTCCTTTCGGCCCCATGCACACGTACACACGTGGATCATCGAAAAACATAGGATGAACGGCGAGGTGGTTTGATATAGTGGATAACACCAAAACTCGACCAAAACCACTCCTTTCCTACCAAAATTTCACCAGGAATCTAATGAATGGGGTGGATTTCTTCGAAAACATCACTGTGGGGCCTATCGAGCATCTCAGCGCAGGTTCTTTCGCGCCATACACACGTCTGATTTTCCTAGACGCAACAGGGTGTTGTACGACCTAGATGATGATCGGATCTTTGATCCGAACCGTCCAACAGCTCGGGAAGGGGGTCTCTACGCCAACCATGGAGCCAAAATCAATTTTTGGGACGTCCACCAGCCGAAAAGTCCTTCCAAACGCAAGTTAAGTTGAGTTGTTGCATAACAGGTTGCATAAGACCTTTTTCTGTGAAAGATCTCTTCTCCCACCGACTCCCAGCCTTCATATCTATAAAAGGGAGAGAGAAAGAGAGAAAAAGGATATCACTGGGATGTGGAGAACGTGGAAAGAGAGAGAGAGAGCTAGACGGCTTCAAGTTTTCTTCCTTTTTCTTTATTTGCTCTCTTTCCTTTCCTTTGATTTTGTTTAGAGACTTTTAGTTACTCATGATTTTGGTTAGCTAAACCTCTTAGATAAGGCTAAGAGGTGAAGCTTGTAGCGTGATGGGAAGTTTTCTATGCTTTGATTCATGTTTAAACTGAACCAACTTTCATTCTAGTTTGATTATAAGGAATGTTTTCAGTTTTAATGGTTTGTTGTGACTGAAATTACAATGGATCTGGGATAGTTTTGAGCATGTTCCTTTCATTATTATGATTGTGATGTTAGGAAGCCCTGTTGTTCACCATCGTCTATGGACATGATTGGATGATAGAATCCTTCCTAACGTTCGTAACTCTTTCAAATTGGTTGTGGATTAGTTAAATTCTGTTGTTTACTTTGTCTCATGTGTATGGTTTTGTGATGGAATCAATTCTAATTCTTATACCTATCATCTTTTGAAAATTGGATCAAAAGAAGTTCAGATTTGATTTTTAAAGTTATATCTTCCAACTGGATGAAGATGGGACTCTAAATCCAGTTGTGTTTATGAATCAAGCATAGATCTCCCTGATCTCTACAAGTAGATCCTTGGAAAGCCTAGTTTCCCACCTTTGAATTTTACAAGTTTTAGTTTAATAGTTCACCATTATTCTATTAATTTTTCTTGATTTAGTTTACATCTTCGCCTAGTTCTAGTTCGAGTTACTTTCAGATTACATACAAGGTTTAGTCCCTGTGGATTTAACCTTGGTATTATCGAGATTTTACTACATCGCAACCCTATACTTGGGGTGATGAACAAGTTTTTGGCGTCGTTGCCTGAGACTGACGGTTACGTTTTTCTAGGATTAGGTAGTTTTAGAATTAGGTTAAGATTATGATTCTTCATGTTTTCTAATTTTAGGTCTAGTTTTTTTTTTTTTTTTTTTTTAGAAACTAACCTAACTTTCTTATTTTGTAGGATCTTGACATAGACTTTCTAAATTGGTAATCTCTTTCTAATTTTTCTAATTTTTCTATTTTTAGGATTAGGTCTTATTTTCTATCTTTAGAAACTATTTCTAGGTTTTCTTTTATTTTTAGAAACTAACTTACTTTCAGGTTTAGAACTTTCTTAATTAGTTTTTAGAAACTTTCTATTTTCAATTTTTAGAAGTCTTTTCTTTTTTTAGAAACTAGTTTACTTTCTATTTTAGGAACTTTCTAATTTTGGAATTTCTATTTCTAAAAATTAACTTATTTTGGTTTGTTTTGCAGGTTTTTAACTTAGGAAATCTAATTTGGTAACTTCTTTCCAACCCTCTCTTTTCTTAGATTTTTATTCCTTTCTTTCTCATAGGTTTAGGTTTAGAATATGGATTGCAAGCTATGAGTGTTTCATGCCCAAGTGGGTCCGTGACAACACTCGACGTCTCTTGACTGAAGAAGGATTGGTTTTTTTTTTTTTTAACAAAAAAAAGGTGGATTGGTTGAGGGGTTAACTATCCATCGCAGGACTAGACATCGCTCGAGATCCCCAAAGTTAATTGAGGTTATGGCTGCAAATCAACTGGTCCATCAACTAGAAGGACCACCTCAACCTTAGGTTGGGGAAGTCCATGATGAGAATGAGGTGCATCAAGCACCCCTGTCTCATACTTTACGAGATTATTTACAATTGGTGGGGGTAAGCACACCCTCATGCATGGTTTTTCTAGAGAATACGGGACACATGGATATCAAGCCAGGGGTGATCCAACTTCTTCCTAAATTTTATGGGCTTGTGTCAGAAGATCTATACTTACACCTGAAAGAGTTTGATGAGATCATAGCTACTTTATATTTTCCAAACATGTCTGAGGACACAGTCAGGCTGAAACTCTTTCCCTTTTCTTTGAAAGAGAAAGCTAAGACGTGGTTGCATTCACTACATCCTAGATCTATTGGCACATAGAATGATATAATAAGGGAGTTTATAAAGAAATTTTTTCCACATCATAAAACAAACACCCTTAAAAATTCAATCATGAACTTCGCCCAAAAGGAGGATGAAACATTTTTCCAGTGTTGGGAAAGGTTCAAGGATCTTGTCAGTTCATGCCCACAACACGGTTTTGAAACATGGTGCATTACACACTTTTTCTATGATGGACCGACATCTTCCATGCGCCAATTAGTTGAGACAATGTGTAATGGGGAATTCATGAATAAAAATGTCGATGATGTGTGGGATTACTAGGATAGACTTTCTGAAAACGCACAATCATGGGATACATACCCAAAATCAAGTACCACTTCTAAGCCCACTCACTCAAAGGAAATGAGAGAATTATACCTTCTGAAAGAGGATGATGATATCAATACTAAAGTGTCTAATCTCATAAGGAAATTCGGGGCCATGGAATTAAAGAAGGATAAGGCTAAGGAAACTGTTTGTGGTATTTTTGCTTGTAACGTTCACATAACTGAAAATTGTCCAACAATATTTTCCTTTCAAGAGGTGTTTAATGAGAAACTCAATGCCATGAACAATTACCAAATACCGTTCAATGTACCTACCTCCAAGACATACAATCCTAGTTGGAGAAATCATCCGAACTTTAGTTGGAGGAATGGACAAATGGCTACTCCCCAAGGTTTTTTCAATCAAATTCCAAATCAAGTGAAACCTTAAGAAGATCTGGTTTTAAAATATATTCAAAACCAAGAGCTTATCACTTAGAGAATATTACAAACCCTTCAAGACATTTCAAAGGCCATACAAGGGCGTGAGACAGAAAATTCAATTGGAAAAAAAAGAAATTCTTCCAGCCTAACCTTTCTCCAATCCAAAACTGCAATATGAGATAAGTGATCCAAGCTCTTCAAATCAGATGGAGCAAGCTAAGTCTATCACCACTCTTAGGAGTGAGAAGATAATTGACAAATTTATTCCGGTAAGGGATGAAAAGCCTAAGGACCCGGAAAGAACAACAATGATAGACCTAGCACTGCTCCACAAGAATTGGAACCGGAACTTCAAAGCATGTCAATTACTTCATTTCCCCAACAGTTGGTTGCATCAAAACCCCCCTCTAACTCTCAGGACATACTAGAGGAGTTGAAAAAGTAAAGGTCAATATTCATCTACTTGATGTCATAAAACAAATACCTTCATATGCCAAATTCCTAAAAGACTTGTATACGACCAAAAGACGGCAAAATATTCAAACAAAAATCTTCTTGACTGAGAAAGTGAGTGCCATCCTAAAGTAAGATGTGCCGAATAAATTCAAGGATCTCGGTAGCCCAACCATACCTTGCGTAATCGGGAACTACCGAATTGAGCACACACTTCTTGATTTAGGAGCGAGTGTAAATATGATTCCTTACTCGGTGTACAAACAGATAGGTTTGGATGAATTAAAACCCACCCTAACCACATTACAACTTGCTGATCGTTCTGTTTGTATACCGAGAGGGATAATTGAGGATGTGTTGGTCCAGGTTGATAAATTCTACTATCCTGTAGATTTTATCGTCCTGGATACCAAACCTGTAGCGCCCTGAAATTCAATTTTTGAGTGTCATGTGTACCTTAATAGGCCTCATGTACATGTAAACATGGATATCAAGAAGTCAAAGAAATATTAAATCAACATAAGGTAACTAATTATCGGAAATTAAAATAGAAATCATCCATAAATCCAAGTGTTATTAATAAAGTTTTGAACCAGCATAAAACTCATAGTCCCAGAAAACAAATATCCATTAGGGACCTAGTCCCATCCTCCTATCTCTCTCTAAAAAGGGTGGGCCCTGACCCAGACCCGAGATCATCCATCACGCTAGTAAGGTCCACCAAAGGTCTAGAAGTATGCCAGCTCCTCGTCATCATCCACACCGACATCGTCCAATGCTTCTTGCTCCAGGGTTCCTGCATCTATGCAAGAGTTTGGTAGGTGTTTTAGAACACTGTCCTAGAGTGGGAGTGAGTGATCAACTCAATGGTACCATTAGCAATAGACAACAAAAATAATCATGCATAGAATAGATTTAATAAACAACATACATCATAGATTCCTAAATACTCTTATTAATGAAATGCATGGTTTATGATATGATGCATATCTCTTTCCACCACACTTCCTCGAGCGACAACATCTAACGATCTCAAATGACCAACACTCCCTCAGTGCGACCTCGACTCCCTAATCGCCAAAGTAACCAATGCAATGTTATGAATCATGTTAATCGAGATGATTAGTTAGGTTTGTTCATCCAGCAGGTTGGGGAAACCATAATACCCTTAGTAGAAATGTTGCCCTAACCTAATCGCGCGGCTCAGGGCCATGGCCAACTGGCTCTCGCGATCCTTAGCCCTCATGGGTTCGATAATCCCATGGCCCTTAGGCTCATACAAAATTAATTAGAACTTCTATGTCCAGCTCGCGGTCACTATGAGGAGGTCGTCACCCCAGCATAGGTCGACAGCACGGACAGTGTCCCATACCACCATCCCCGGCTCACGAGTCTAGTGCTCATTGGTCACTATGGGGAGGCTTGTCACCCCAATGTAGGCCGATAGCTCGGGCATAATGTCTCATACCACCATCCCCAGCTTATGAGTCTTGTGGGCAGAATCTTATAATTAACAATGGGCTCAAAGGTCTCAGGGTATCTCGGGTTCCTACATAGGCGTGCAATCATGGTTAACACACGAGGATGGCTGATTGTGAGTCAATATGCCCCCATAAGTCGCACTATAAACCAAATGGCTTGAGAATGATGTCTTGTGTAATCCAACTACAACCGCCGATCCACAACTTAACTGATTAGACCAGATTTACTCGAGTGCAGGTCCAACGGAAGGTCGCCCAAATGATTCAGTTAACCGACCAATCCATAAGGGTCTATGCACTAGTAAACAGCATGTATCATCCATTTTAGGAATAAGTCATATAAAGCAAGCATAAATCAGTAACTTAAATACATGGATAGCAATACACCAAATTCAACTAGACCATATGAATCCTATTCAACATGTTCCAACTAGACCATACGAATCCTATTCAACATGTTCCAACATAAATAGTCATGCACCAATGCATAATAATTCGATCATTCATGGGTCAACATAAATCATGCAATTCAGTTGCGCATAGGGAATCAAGTATAAGTAATTCAACGAATCAGCAAATTGACAAAAATTTATGCTTTCTCTCCTGTCAAATTGGCATGCAATGGCAATTCATCCATAATCAGCAATATTTGGAGAAAGTTAAGTACCTATACCCTACAAGAACATGCGATCAACAATTCGTGCATTGAAGTATTAGGGGCTCAGACCCCTTTCCATAGATTGGAGAAATCCCTAGACTATTGTCTCATTCATGCACTCCCAAAGAAATTTCAACAGCATGCAATAGTAATGCACCACACACGTTTAATAAACCCATGCTAGGCACGATAATCGGCCTTCTAAAGGTAATGGTCCACACCTATTGTTGACCAGAAGTTGCTGAAATCATGCTAGCGTTGTCCGATCCGCAAACTCGACGTGTCGGGGCCCTGCATTGCATAAAGTGATGGTCAGTGACATACATGCAGCTAGAAATTAGGGAGAAGTGCTTTGGAGCTCAACCTTAACTTAAATTGGACGGGATCTCTCTCCAACGATGATTAGGTTGGCGTTTTTCGACAAACGGAAGGCGTAGACGTGGGGATTTTCAAATCCCAAGCACTACGAACCCACAACACCACCTAATGGCCCTTCTCTCTCTCTCTCTCTCTCTCTCTCTCTCTCTCTCTCTCTTTGGTTCAGCTGCTGAACTCTTAGCAAATGAGAGAGAGCTGGCCTTAAATACCTTGGGGATTATATCTCATAGCCCTGAATTTCATAATATCCCACCAATGGCCTTGTGGGTCCCATTTTTGGCTATTGGGGCCACCCTATTGGGCCCCTGGCCCATCCAGTTCATGGATAAATGGTCCCATGGCCTGATGAAGTGTTGGGTGAAATTTGACGACAAATGGATCCGGGGTTTTGCTGCAGCAGCCCGATTTGCCCACAACGGTCCGATTTGCGATCAACGGTTAAATTCTGTGGGTAAGGGCAGGGAAATATTTCTAGCCTTTAGTGTAAATTTAAAAGAGATTCAACGGTTGAAATGTCCGGATTAGCTGACTTGTGAAACAAGGTCAATTGAGTTAAATTTTCAAAATTTCCCTCTATAGGCCTGGCGACTTGCGTTGCTCAAGTACCAGCTGGACTGTACTATTTATCTATTTCTGGGCATCATCTGAGCCCGGAGTCCACGATGGACCACAAGCCCAGTGAGGCCTATAACTTTCCAAAATTTCAAAATTTTTGGTCCTTCCTCGGGCGGAATATAGTTCGTATGGACAGTCGTCAAGTGTAAACCGACCGTCTGGCTCTACGATCCATGTCCAGCCCAAACATAATTTGACCTAATCGCATTAACGGCTTAATCATGATTAATCTATAGGTAATAAGCCCACATGTGCGACCAAAATGTATGGTCCTGCGTCAGTTCACACATCAGCGCCTCAGGACATTATTCTAGGTCTGGGCCGGGTGTTACTGAACCCATCAGCAACATGAGTACTCAGATTCCCGTCATTCTTGGTCACTCATTCCTTGCCACTTCAAACGTAATCATCAATTGCAGGAATGATGTCATGAGTATGTCTTTCGGGAATATGACATTGGAGTTGAATATCTTTTTAAACACAGGCAGACGATTAAAGGATGATGACAATTTCCATGACATTTACATGATTGACTCTTTCATGAAAGATAGAATGCCTTTGACTTTATCCTCTGATCCTCTAGAGACATGTTTAGCCCACTCCCATGAATTTGATGATGACATAATTAGGGAGATGAGTGTCATGCTTGATATTGCGCTGGTACTTGATGTTAACCGGTAGAGGCCATAATTTGAAGAATTACCCCAAACCGAAGAAGTGCCTCTGCCGTCTAACCTCAAGGTACTGAAGCTTGACCTAAAACCTTTGCCCTATAATTTAAAATATGTTTATTTAGGTCAAGATGAGACATACCCGGTGGTGATTTCATCCCATCTTGAGCAAGAACAGGAGAGTATGCTCACATCTACTCTCATTGAGCATAAGGGAGCCCTTAGATGGACGATTGCGGACCTCAAGAGAATTGACCCTTCAGTTTGTACTCACCGCATTTATCTCGAGGATAATGTAAAGCTCTCTTGACAATCACAATATAGACTAAATCCAAACATAAAGGAAGTGGTTAAAGCTGAAGTTCTTAAACTATTGGATATGAGTATTATATACCCTATATCCGATAGTCAAGAAGTCTGGAATCACCATTGTAGCCAATGTCAATAATGAACTCGTGCCAACTAGAGTTATTACTGGTTGGAGAATGTGCATTGACTACAGGAAGTTGAATACCGTCATGAGGAAGAACCACTTTCCTTTGCCCTTCATTGATCAAATTTTGGAAAGGCTATCTGGTCAGTCATATTACTGTTTCCTTGATAGTATTCAAGCTACAATCAGATAGAGATAGCCCCTGAAGATCAGGAAAATACTACATTTATATGTCCTTACAGCACCTTTGCTTACTGAAAGATGTCATTCGGACTATGTAATGCCCCCGCCACTTTTCAGCGATGTATGATGAGTATTTTTTCTGATATGGTGGGGCAATATCTAAAGGTCTTCATAGACGATTTCTCTATCTTCGGTCCATCTTTCAGCGAGTGCTTAGAGAGTCTTAAATGTGTGCTGAAAAGATGTGAAGAAAAGAATTTAGTACTCAATTGGGAGAAGTGTCATTTCATGGTTCGTAAGGGAATTGTCCTTAGACATATCATCTCATCCAAAGGAATCGAGGTAGATAAGGCTAAAATTGGTCTTATCTTTAACCTACCTCTACCCAAGAACATACGTGACGTGCGATCCTTCTTAGGACACGCAGGATTTTATAGAAGATTCATAAAGGACTTTGTCTTATCTCTCATCCTTTATATAATCTACTTCAAAAGGATGTTGTAACGCCCTGACTTTTCAGGACCCGAGTACACGACCTGTTTTTCAAAAATTCGAGTGTTAACCTTAAAGGATGGTCAAATTCAAGTGTATTTTTTTTCTTTCATCAGAGTAAGCAAATGAGCTTAGAATGGACAAGTAAGCATAAAGGAAAATTTTTTAATTTCAATTAGAATATACAAGAGGTTGTCCATAATGACTTATATAAACAAATGCCTCTGAATTTAACAAGTACAAGATTTATAATATTTAATACATGAAGAATGGTAGAAAGCATATAAATATAAGCTGCAAGATCACGTAGCTCCTACAGGAAAATACGGCATGCATCCCTGGAAATCGTACACTTCTCCTCATCAAATCTGAACATGCATATCACTAAAGCCACCTGTACTACCTGTACGGTTATATATTTGATGGATGAGTGACCAACTCAGTGTGAATTTTCTTATGATTACACACCACCACATTAGGTAAGAAATAGTATAAAACATCCAGACAACTAAAATAAAGTAAATGCAGCCTTATTAGATGCATGGATCCATGAATGCAATCATCGACCTGGGTAAAACATCCAGACGGTCTGTGCCTCGGGTAAAATAATTGGACGGGCATTGCGGTCGTCACTCATGAATGTGACTAGTGATCAGCGTAACATTCAACGTAATCGCATGGGCATGAAGATCCAAGTCATCATCATAAATCGAATGACTGGTCATTAGCGCAACACTTGGCGTAATCGCATAGGCATAATAATCCAAGTCATCGTAAATATGCCATTTACAACCAGCTAATTTAAATAAGCTCACAGTCACTACGGGGAGCACATGGCCCAGCGTAGGCTGACGGCTCTGGCATAGTGTCCCATTACCACCATCCCCAACCTATGAAGCTACCATATTAGGATGTTTAATGGAAATCCATCGACTAGTGGCCAATCATATTACAGTATCTGGGGCTTACCATCGCATGGTTGCACAGTATAAAACATCGAACCCATATAAGAAAAATATTAAAACAAAACCACAGAGGGCGAGTATCAAAATATGTCACATAGGGCGAATATCAAAACCATACAATAAAGATCATCCTTAAAAATCACTGGACACAACAACCCTGTATGGTAGGCCCACATCAATGATCCATCTAGACCACCACTCAATAACCACTAAATCGAAGGTCTATAGAAATCATCGTCAATCAAGTTACATCCCAAGTATGGGTGTACATTTATAAGTGGGAGTTTCCCACTGATGTACTAGTTTAAGTTGTATAAGAAATTCACAAATAATTCATGAACAAATATACATGATGAACATTAAGCAGGAAATATAACAATTCAATTTTCACCAGCTAACACATATAATTACAAGAGAGATATCAATTATAAATTTAAATAAAAACTATAACTTAAGCCAATGGAAAGATAGAAAGCTCAAGGGGAAGAATCATCACCTTATAGTCTGCATTGCCTACCAGCATCGCTAGGTAATGCGCGTTCCCTTAAAATCAAATCCTACCATAAATCAGGATGTACAATTAGATCCAAGTTCTACATACCACCTAGGGTTTAGGATCATAGCCTAGGGTTATCTTTTAGGGTTTTAGTGTGGAATTAAGGTTTTATCCTAGGGTCTAGCCCCATACTTAGATTTTAGGATTTGAATCCTAACTTATTATTATTAATGTTATTATCATTATTATTATTGTACAATGGGTCAAATAATATTCATAGTAGGAGTATCAATCCATCAGTATTAGTAATGACGGTTCATAAGTTCATATTTGAATGCACCGCCAGTATCTAATGACTAATAACCCCTAGGTAATGATAACAGAATATTTATTAATGATAATATAACAAGGACTGATACTAATGATTTCAAAATAACCATTAATATTAATAATATACCCTATATTAGCTAACATGACACTAATAATCATTGTGATGAAAATACATAATATGTTACCCTTAAGGATAATAGATAAAATAAAACATTAATATTTAGTAATAATATCTTCATATGTAATATCCGATATCAGTATAGATAATTTACTAAAGGCCATACATTTATAATATTAGAATTCCTAATAATGATAATTATGGTAACGCTTAAACTGAGTCTAGTGTAGGTTTAAAGGGCCCCATGTATAAGATTATTATTTGGGCCAGGAGTAGTGAGACCAAGCCTCTAAATTTCTGTTCAACAAATGGCCCCAATTTGGGCCTAAAATTTTTTCCTAACCAAGGGCCAAATTGGGCCTGGTTTTAGTTCGAATCAAGGCCTATTCGAGGCCCGTCTTTAGACTCAGATCAGGGCCCTGCCTGAGGGTGTTTTCAGCCCAAAACAAGGCCCGTTTGAAGGCATGTTTCATCTTGGTCTGAGGCCTAACTGATGGACTATCTGTAGTACATTAGGGCTTGAGAAGGGTCTGGACTGGGGCTGATCTTGACCCATTTCTGGGATAGATTGGCCCAGATCCAAGGTTGATTTCAACCCACCACAAGGCCAAATTCAGGGGTCGGCATTGGCCCAGATTTGTGGCTCAACTTAGGGCTGATTGGCGACTAGAACCCAGTCCATAGATGGCCCAGCTAAGGGTCCTTTTTCAACTCAGGTATCGGCCCAACTGAGGCCTAATTCAGCTCACATTGAAGGCCCCGAATGAGGCCAGTTTTCCAGCCTGATTCTAGCTAGGTCTAGTTAAGTGGCATTTTTAGCTCCATGCATGGCCTGATGGAGGCCTGCGTCTCAGCCCTACTCCTGGACCTGGCCTGATGGAGGCCTGCGTCTCAGCCCTACTCCTGGACCTGGCCTGATCTCGACCCTGATATCATGGTGTAGCCTACTACGAAACAGTTTACCTGATCCACACTTGGGCCTGGATGAATGAACGGCTGCCAAGAGGCCCACGTGACGTGTGTGGTGTGTCTTGTTGAGATGCTTCTTAGGTGAAGCATGACAATGGTGGCCCTGCTATCTCTCCCTCCTCTCTTAGATTTCTCTTTGGTTGTCCCAAGCCCACACTGAGCCAACTCAATCCGAGTAAAATGGATTGACTCAGTGCAGTGTGGCACCGATCCAGCACTCAAGTGAGCTTACTCTCCCTCTCTTTCTCCTATTCATCCTCCTATTATTTCTCCCTCTTTAACTCTAGCTCTCTGCTCTTTCTCTCACCCTTTTCTCTTTCTCTTACAGTGGCTACACTGGTCTGCACTGAGCCAACTCAACCCGAGCTAGATAGGTCGACTTGGTGCAGTGTAACAACAAGCTTGTCGTTCCTACACTCACTCTCTCTCTTTTCTATTTCTTTCTCTCTCTGCCCTGGTGTGAATCCCGAGACGTATGCTATTTATAGCCGAGAGGAGCGCTTGCACCGTCCATCCAACGGCTGAGATAAGGTACTGATCTTTATGCTCCCAACTTGGTTTCCTGAATGCATGTGGTCCATCCATCATGAGGGATGGATTTTACACACCGAGGCCCACTAGAAAAATAACTCAGATCTTAAAGTGGGGCCCACGCCATGATGGTGGGTTACCCAGCTTAACGGAGAAGATGACATGGCCGAAAATGGCAGATTCTCATCTAGATGAGGCAAGTGATCACTTTGGGGCCCACTTCCCGGGCCTTTCATCTGCGTTTCACCACACGGCGTGAGATCTCCCGCCTCAAGTGGTTTTCTCGCGAGAAGAACACTCCCAGCATGCTAGTTGTTGCCGCCCTAAAGGGAGCTGTGGAGATTGCTCCATGTGGACTGCTGTGAGGTTCGGATCACGCCAGATGGGGTTTCCCAAAGAGAAAATGTCTCCCCACACCTTTACGTCCTGCAATCATATGTCTGCCCTTCTTTGGTAGTGGAGGAAGGGTGCGGATCAAGGCCTGGAAGAACGGCTGGGATGGAGGGGGATAGATTGACGCGGATTGCCTACGTGGAAAACCTTGCAAGCATCTGATTTACTGAAACACTATTGGCCGTCCGAGACTGCCCATATCACGTGCACATGCACGTCTACACGGGTCGGATGGGCTTTAAATTTTTGGTCACCCTGGCCCCCCAAGTCTAATGGATGGTTCGGATCGTCCAAATAGAGACCGAGGTGGGCCACTTAGAGAGCTGACATCCGTCATTTTTGAAATATAAACGGGCGGGAGGAGTTTTTCGCTTTTTCAAGTGGAATTCGGGTCAACGTCGATCAACCAGCAAACGACATCTCGTGCACTTGCACTTCATGTGGGGGTCCATCGTGATTTTTATGACCAATCCACACGGTCCATTATATTCTTTGGGCCCTTCCATAGACTTTTACCAAAGGTGGGGCAGATCCAAGGTCCAGGTGGGCCGTACGAGTTTATTCCTAGCTCCAACAGTGGCATTCCATTGATTTAGTGGTCGAATCACCCCGAGATTGGATGTCAACAGTTGAAAGGGTCCAAGGGGCCATTTGTAAGGCTTTCATCATTTATTATTAGTCGATACTAATATTAATATAAATTTCATTACTTTTGTATATTCCTTGTAACTAAAATAATTAAAATCTCATACATATATGTAAATATAATTCCTAAAATTAACATACTACTAAATACATGCTTATTAATCACATATCTTTTAACACATAATTCATAATAACACCTTATAAATAAACATACGTATAAATGAATTGAAAATATCATATTAAAATCATATTTTTATTCAGTAATATTGTTGGATGATATAGATTTTATTAAAATATCTAATAATCTTTTGTATACATATTTCTAAAGGATATTTAATACAACCTAAATATTTATAGTTCAATTATACATTGTAAAATTTCCATTCATTATGTTTATTTAATATAATATTATCTTCATAATATTTCATATACATTAAATATATGCATATCACCCTGTTACGATACATTTTTGGATAGATTATTAAAATACATCTAATAATTATTATTATTATTATTTCTATATTTATGTAAATTAATATACTTATTAAATATCATATGACTTCTGGATGGTTTGGTTCATCTTTTAAGTGATTGAAATTCTAATACAAGACTTATTTGATGATGTAGCGGTCTTTACATTCAGGTTTAGGCTAGGACGTGTGGACATTCAATTTAATTAGACTGGTATTTATACTAAGTTAAGTTACGTGGTAACACCTAAGTACTGAAAAGTATGGGGTGTTACAAATGCACCGTACGAGTGGACTGAACAATGTCAGGAAGCTTTCACTAAGCTTAAAGGTATGTTGACCATTATACCTATCATGCAGCCACCCGACTAGAACCTTCCTTTTGAACTTATGTGTAACGCGTCTGATTATGCTCTTGAGATGGTTTTAGGACAAAGAAAAGAAAAGACGCCCTACATTATCCATTACGCAAGTAGAACTCTAAATCTTGCCTAAGTGAACTACTCGACTATGGAAAAGGAACTCTAGGTCTTAGTGTTCGCTTTGAAAAAATTTAAGTCCTACTTGATTGGATCCAAGATCATTGTTTACACAGATCATGCGGCGCTCAAGTATCTTCTTTCTAAGAACGACGCTAAGCCCCGTCTGATAAGATGGATCCTTCCTACTTCAAGAATTTGATTTAGAAATAAAAGATAAAAAGGGAGTAGAGAATGTAGTGACAGACCATTTTTCTCGCCTTAATATCTCTGAATCCCTTAAGACGACACATATCAATGACATGTTCTATGATGAAAAATTGTTCAGAGTCTCTCATTCACCTTGGTTCGCTGATATTGCTAATTATCTTGCCACATGTTTCACACTAACACATTGGACTGTGCAAGATAAGAAGAAATTTTTTAGTGAGGTGCGCAACTTTTTCTGAGACGATCCATATTTGTTTAAATATTGCCCAGATCAAATCTTAAGAAGAAGTGTGTCAGACGATGAGCATCAGAGTATCATCTCCTTCTGTCACTCACAGGCTTGTGGTGGTTACTTTTCTGCTAAAAAGACCATGACTAAAATTCTGCAGTGTGGCTTTTACTGGCCCGCTATGTTTAGGGACACCCATGAGTTTTGTAAGGCTTGTGAGCGTTGTCAGAACTTGGGAGCATTGTCACGTCGAAATATGATGCCCTTGAACCTTATACTTATCATAGAGGCATTTGATTGCAGGGGCAACAATTTCATGAGACCATTCCCCCAATCCTTTGAAAACCTATATATTTTGCTCATCGTAGACTATGTCACTAAATGGGTTGAAGCAATTCTGAGTTAGAACAATGACCATCGCACGGTCATTAAATTCTTAAAAGAGAACAACCTTTTCCGGTTTGGAACACCTCGAGCCATCATTAGTGATGGGGGCTCACACTTTTGTAATAAACCATTCAAGAGTTTAATAAACAAATATGTTATCTCTTATTAGGTGAGCATTTCATACTACTCACAGACAAGTGGGCAAGTTTAGATTTTCAATAGAGAGATCAAACATATTTTGAAAAAGACGGTTAATCCTGACCGTAAGGATTGGTCAATCCGATTGACCGATGCCGTATGGGCTTACAGTACTGCATTTAAATCCCCTATTGAAATATCTCCCTTTAGACTTGTCTATGAGAAAGCTTGTCACTTACCTGTGGAGTTGGAACATAAAGCCTACTGGGCAATCAAATATCTAAATTTCAATATGGACAATGTTGGCTCGCTGCAAACTTTAGTTGAATGAACTTGAAGAAATCCAGAACGATGCGTACGAAAACTCGAGAATTTACAAAGACAGGATGAAAGTGTTTCATGACCAATATATTCTGCAAAAATCATTCACGCCAGGTCAGAAGGTCTTTTTTGTATAATTCTCGATTACATCTCTTTCTAAGTCAACTTCGATCTCGTTGGACTGGCCCGTTCATTGTTATCAATGTTTATCCTCATGGGGCTGTTGAGATTCAGAATCCAGACAATGACAATGAGTTTAAAGTAAATGGACATCGATTAAAGCCATTTGTTGAGAAATTTGATTCAGAGGACATGTCCATGCCTCTGAATGATCCTGTTTACAAGGATTGATCTCCTAGTCTGATGGAGGTATAGGTAGGTTTACTGCTTTCATAGGACTAAGGTAGTTTTCTTATGTTGTTTTAGGATAGCCAGCTTTATGCCGTTAGGATAGGTTGTTTTTCAGTTGTTCTAGGTAGTTTGCTTTTATTGGTTTAAAACTCTTATGCCGAGCCGCCTTCACGCTGAAATCTCTTTGGGAAAAAGTCGTACGACTCCGTCATCAGGTACTATCTTTCCATCATTTCTCCTTCAATTTCGTTGTCTCATGTGTATTGCATGCTTATATCTTTTACATTGAGGATAATGTCGATTTTAGGTTGGGGTGGGAGATTAGGTTACCTAATCAGTATTTTCTTAGTCTTGAGCAAAAATTGTGAAATTTTTTTAAATTTTTTCTAAAAATTCTAGTGATTTTAAAGGCCATCTTTAATTTAGAAGTATAAGATATGTAATGTTGGTAATTGATGACTCTTAGATTCAGCTACCTATTAGATTTCACAGTTACGTTCGGATTATTAATCCGTGATTATAAATTTTAAACATTAATTAAGTCATGATTTCACATGTCACATCTCGCTTACACATTGAGGTTTCAGTTCAATATCGAATTATTAACCTGGTAATCACTAAGCGTGGAAGAAACCAACCTGAAAAAGTTATCCATCATGTTCATTAAAAAAAAAAAAAAAAAGAGAGAAGAATATCCAGCTTAAAGACGGATACCTATTAAAGATCTTTAAAAAGGTTGACACAACGTGAAGCCATCGATGGAAAATTCAAAAGCTGGAAGAGTAAAAAGGCTGAACTATAGGGTAAGTTTCAGTTTAGGTCGGGATATCCAGGAATGCTCTGTTTGATTATCAATGTTATCATAAAAATTGACGATTGGACTCTTAATGTTGATAAGCCGAGATTACACTATACACCCATGGAAATCAATGTTTAGAATTGTTCTAATTGATATATTAATACTTTGAACTTGACTATGAAGTTTACCGTGCGCTTAAGTCTAAGAGAAAAGTAATGCCCAACATTCATGCATCTTAGAATTCTATTAACTAGATTGTATTTCAAAAATCACTCAGGTTTATAAGAAATCGTCCCGTAATTCTTAAAATATTTTTCACATACTTTGCTCGGGACTAGCAAAATTCTGGTTGGGGATTGTGTTGAGGGTCAAATATTGCATAGTTATTACCTGATTTTACGAACATGATACTATTGAATGTCTTATTTTAATCATGTTTGTATTACAAGGTGAATTTAGAAGCCTGGATTAAAAAAGGGTACTAAAAGCATGGATTTAACGCTTATAAATCACCAAGGCAATGGAAAGATCCCAAGAGACCGAGATCAAAGAATTTGCATGCTAGAGATCCAAGAAAATCAAGCAATTCATGCTAAAGAGGCTTGAAAATTGTTCAAAATGCAAGATCACAAGGTTCTCACCATTCGTTTGACTCGAAACTTTATATCTGGCCTGAGGACCCTAAATTAACCGTACACGTCGAATTTTAGCTCTTAAATCCTTGTGAAAGTGGCCCAACAGTCAGATTAGCCCATGAACCATCGATTTGGGGCCCACCTGATATCTAGATATGCTTCAATTTTAGTCTCAGCCCCTTAAATGAGGTGAAAAAATGGATGGACGTAGCATATTTCTCATAAACATCACAGTGGACTCCACACGCAATGTGCGTGTACATAACGAGCACCACACGCGCGCTGCACCGGACGGTCAGCCCAGTCAAAGACGGGCTGACCCGTTTTTCTTGGCACCAGCATCCAGCGAACGGACACTGGCCGACCGGTTTTGATCAATGGGCCTCCTTGCTTGTCCTAATGGATGATCTGGACTGTCCATTAGCCCCGGGGGTGGCCATAACCCTTGTCAAGGTTTCCTTTTGGCCCCATGCACATGTACACACGTGGATCGTGGGAAAACACAGGATAAACGACGAGGTGATTTAATACAGTAGACCGCACCAAAACTCAACCAAAACCACTCCTTTTTTATCAAAATTTCACCAGGAATCCAATGAATGGGGTGAATTTCTTCGAAAACATCACTGTGAGGCCCACTGAGCATCTCCGCGCTGGTTCTTTCGCACCATATGCACGTTTGGTTTTCCCGGACGTTACGGGGCATTATACGGCCCAGATGATGATCGGATCTTTAATCTGAACCGTCCAACAGCTCGGGAAGGGGGTCTTTACCTCAACTATGGAGCCAAAATCAATTCTTAGGACATCCACCAGCCGAAAAGTCCTTCCAAATGCAAGTTGGACTGCATTGCTGCGTAACAGGCTGCGTAAGACCTTTTTCTGTGAAAGATCTCTTCTCCCACTGACTCCCAACCTTCATATCTATAAAAGGGAGAGAGAAAGAGAGGAAAAGGATATCGTTAGGACGTGGAGAACGTGGAAAGAGAGAGAGAGGGCTAGACAGCTTCAAGTTTTCTTCCTTTTTCTTTGTTTTCTTTCTTTCCTTTCCTTTGATTTTTTTTAGAGACTTTTAGTTACTCATGATTTTGGTTCGCTAAACCTCTTAGTTAGGGCTAAGAGGTGAAGCTTGTAGCGTGATGGGAAGTTTTCTATGCTTTGATTAATGTTTAAACTGAACCAACTTTGATTCTAGTTTGATTATAAGGAATGTTTTCAGTTTTTAATGGTTTGTTGTGATTGAAATTACAATGAATTTGTGATAGCTTTGAGCATGTTCCTTTCATTATTATGATTGTGACGTTAGGAAGCCCTGTTGTTCACCATCGTCTCATGGATATGGTTGGATGATGGAATACTTCTTAACATTCGTAACTCTTTCAGATTGGTTGTGGATTAGTTAAATTATGTTGTTTACTTTATCTCATGGGCATGGTTTTGTGATGGAATCAATTCTAATTCTTATACCTATCATCTTTTGAAAATTGGATCAAAGGAAGTTCAGATTTAGTTTTTAAGGTTATATCTTCTAACTGGATGAAGATGGGACTCTAAATCCAATTGTGTTTATGAATCAAGCATAGATCTCCCTGATCTCTACAGGTGGATCCTTGGAAACCTTAGTTTCCCACCTTTGAATTTTATAAGGTTGAGTTTAATAGTTCACCATTATTCTCTTAATTTTTTCTGATTTAGTTTACATCTTCGCCTAGTTCTAGTTCGAGTTACTTTTAGATTACGTATAAGGTTCAGTCTCTGTGGATTCGACCTCGGTCTTATCGAGATTATTACTACATCGCAACCCTATACTTGGGGTGATGAACATAGGTTCAAGTCTAATTTGTTGAAAATGGTAGAGTTCAAGTACATCTTCAAGGTGGAGGTTGAATTCTCATTAGAGTGTTAATGTCAAGGAAGATGGCTTAAAACTTATTAGTTTAAAGGCGTAGGATGATGGATATGATCATTGAATCACCTAAGATTCTATTGCACCAAAAACCCATCAAAACGCATAATAACCGAATATCCTTTATAACAAGTTCGTGGTCTAATGGTAAAAAACGGGCATATAACAACTCTATCAAGGGTATAGGACGTGTCTTCGATGGCATCAAGAAAATAATATTTTCATTTGAATATTACTGGACAATTTTCACGCTGTTATCCGATGTTATCGAGTGGACTTTGATGTCATTAAGGGGACCCTTCAATGGGTCCTCGATGCCATTGAGTAGCTAAGATAAAAGATCGTTTTGTTGGGCAGATCTGAGTTACCTACTCAATTCCATTGAGGGGATCTCTAATGCCATCGAAGACTTCTTGAGGGCTGCTCGATAAGATCGACTATCACTCGAAAGTCTATTGTTTTGGATATACGATTTCATATAATCTTTGTATCTCTTCTAACCTTATTTATTATGTTTCAATTAAGCTTTTAAGGCTAAGGGATGATCAACAAGGTTTACCTATAAGGCTAAGGATCATCTAGATGTTAAATGGGTTGTTTTGGATCAAGGATTAGGGTCATCAAGGAACAATATGTATCCGTTCTTTGCTTCTTGATGCTCATGTCCTCTTGTGTCTTTAGTCTTCAACTTCAAATGGCTCAATTGATTACATAACACACAGACTCATATGATTAATAAACAAAATACACAGATCCATATACTAACAATGGGCACGTTGCCTTATTAATGGACATAATAAGCATGGCCACTTGGCCTATGCTAATTCATTCTCTAAAAGGCAAGCATAAACGATCTTGCCTTTGCATTATAACATAATGCATACCTTTGAAGGAAATGCAAATTACGAAATTCTTAGATGAGAGTGTTTTAGGCATAACAATTATGGTCATGTGGTGTTGACACATGGTGGTCTTTGATTGGTCATGTTATGGCACCAAAAAATGGGTGTAAATAGGGGAAGCAGATTTTCTATTGTAACACACCACCAACCTTGTTGGCGTTGACGTCAGCAAGTTATGTGGGTCCCATCATGAGATATGTGTTATATCTAAACCGTCTATCCTTTCGGTGAGCTCATCGTAAGGCTTGAGCGAATAAAAAAATAAAAAAAATTCAAAGATCAAATGAACCACACTACAAAAAGCAGTGGGGGGATTGAATCGTCCACCATTGAAACACTTTTGAGGGTCACAGAAGTTTTGGATAAATATTATATTTATTTTTCCTCTTTATCTAGGTTTTTATGACCTCATGAGCTGATTGGATGGAAAATAAATGTTATAGTGGGCCCTACAAATTTTTTAATGGTGAGAATCATTGTCATCACGACTAATTGTGATGTCGTCCACTTGATCTTTGGATATAACTCATTTTTGAGCTCATGTCTTGCCAAATGGATGAATGCTGTTGATATAATAAATAGATCATTGTGGGGCCATGTAACTTTGTTTCCTTTAAACCGTTCATACAACACGGAGCTCAAGGAGGGTGAGCACTCGTCTTGTCACGGCACGTACCCACACCAGCGAGGTTGGTGGTGTGAGGTAGACTAGCCAATCCGCTTTCATGGTGAATGGAACCTTATAAACGGAGTGAATTTTACATATAAAGCATGGTGGACCCCATTTACTTGGTTATATCAGGATCAATCTACAACAGGTGTTGCAGAGTATTGCACCCCACACTAACCCATGCCCAACGAATGACTCCGACCTGCGCATATACTCTTATACTAAAATCTATCTAATTAATGAATGGCTAAGATCCATCTTTCTGAGGACCATCTTTCAAATTGTAAATTACAAGCATGCATTAGGTTCCCTTTGCGTTGCTCTACTGCATGGGCCTGACATGCCTCTCAAAAAAATAAAATCACGGGAATCTTTCTGCACCGACCTTGTACATACAGGACCCATATATGTTTGGTTTATCTAGCTCATTGATATGACATCTATGGCTATGGATGGGCGTTGAATTGAAATATACTGTTATCGAATCTGTGGCCCTTTACCACTAAACATTGGTTGTGGTCCATATCTTCTTAACCGGCCACGTAGTTGTCAACTACGAAAGAGAAGATTTGAGCAATTGAAAAGATACTTTTTTGGGCATGTTCTTCAATGACAAGGATATATAATGAATGGCTCAGGAAAGCGAATTGGCACAACACTGGCCTTGCTGGTGTGTCGACTTCAAACACTAGAAAAAGGGAATCAAACACTTACCATTTAAAACCTCTCAAGCCCAATGTTTCTTTTGGTGTGGGTCATTTGAGTCTTCAATCTGCCTTAGTTTTTGACTCATGCCTTAAAATATTGTGTTAAAACGACAGGACGAAATGGATTTATCATATACATCAGCTTAGGTTCCAAAAATTTTAAATAAATCTTTTAAACCGATTTCCTATGTAAAAAGTAGGGTGGATTTTCAAATGAATTTCAAACGGGTGAAATGGTAATAATTACTCATTTCACAAGTATTTACACAACCACTGAAAATCAAACACGCCCTAAAAATCAAGTGCACCACGCTGAAAAGCAATGGAGGATTGAAATCCTTTTAGGTGTCACAGAAATTTTGCAACAATATGATATTTGATTTTATTCTTCATTCATGTCCTTGTGACCTTAATTATGAACATATTGAATGGAAAATAAACTTTATGGTGGGCCTTATGAATTCTTTAATAATCCACTTGAGCCTTCAAAATGACCTTTTTTTTTTGGGTTAGCTTGTTAGTACACACTCCACTGTTAGCCACCCCCACTAGGGATCGATACCAAGACCTCAAGTGTTGAAATGAGGTATGTCAACTCAGTCTACTAGTTGAGCTGTGGATCTGGGTGTACCTTCGAAATAACTTTTTTTTGAAAGAAAAATTAAAAATGATCTCTCTAAATGGATAATCAGTGTGAGTATGAAAAATACATCACTGTGGGGCCATGTAACTGTAATTACTTTTGAATTGTTTGTACAATTTGGTGTTTGAGTGTCAACGCTCGTCTTCTGAGATTTTTCCCACCGTAAATCTCACCTTTTACCCACCGGCTTTTCAAAACCACCCAAACTTTACTCTCCATAACTAAACCACTATTGTATGGATTTTTTGTTTGCGGATGAAAATACCCTTGGGCAAGCTTCAAATAAAATTGAGCGAGCCTAACTTGAAATTGAGCAAGCTTCACATGAAACCTTGTTAGGTCCCACAGTATTAAATACGATGTAACTTCTTATTCACTCAAAAACTGTACAACTACTAAATCGAGGATAATGACATTTTGGTCTGAAATTTTTTTCAATGCTTGTCAGAATGCTACCCTCGGAATATTTGGAAGGTGGAACCTCTTTCGCGAATTTGACCATACAACGATGTTAGTACGGTCAAAATCCTTACATATAAAGCATGGTGGACCCGTTACTGCTTATATCAAGATCTAACTACAACAGGACAATTGTCAGATGGTAGTACTTTCAATTCTCTATGACAATGCCTTCCTCCCACACAAATAGGACGACGATTGTCAGATGGTTAAGACCAATCGTGACCTGGATGAAAATGAACCTTGACAGTTCTGCGCGGGGTAATCCCGAGGCTGGAGGTGGTGGAGGGGTTTGTCACGATCACAACATGAATCTTATCTTTGCCTTTCATACTAGCTACGGCCTTATCTCCAACATGATCGCAGAAGCCCGTGCTATGGTTGATGGACTTAAATTCTACAAGGATTTGAGGCTATCATCTATCATAGTTAAAACCGATTCACGTGCCTCTACGAAGCAGTCTCCAACCACTCCTCTTCCTACGGCTGGAATCTTTAGTATCTTTTAGAGACCATCCACCAACTATCGCAACCTTTCAACCTCAGCTTTAGCCATACCTTGCAGGAAGACAATTTTGTGGTGGATGGCCTCACTAACATTGCTAACAGCGGTGCTCCTGATAAGGATTTCCTCAACACAGCTGATCTTCCCAGGCAAGTTAGAGGCTCCATGATTCTAGACAAGGTTGGGGTAAGTCTAGTCAAGCAATGCAAGGATAAGTGACGCAAAGGAAGATGTGAGGTCAAGCACCGTCTTCCTCAAGAGGATAATTATCTCGAATCCACGAAACATCTCTGGACTCCTCATAGAGACTTCTCGAATCCACGAGGAAAGAAAGTAGAAAATAAAAATAAATTCTAATAAATTCGAAATTGATTAATGAATAAATAAAAATGAGTTCACAACCCTTTAAATAAGGGTACCAAGCAATAGGAAAGAAATCAGAGGTAAACTACAACTAAAACTCCTAGAATCCGCGACTTACTATAAATAGTAAACTTACTATTTATAAACGGTCGTGATGTTTACTAGTGCGCAAGGTTTTCGGCCAAAAATAATAAGTGTCCTATTTGGCTTCACCAAACCGTTCTCCAAATTATTCTAAGCACTTTTCATGTTGGACACAACTCCTAAAGCCCAATGGATGAAGAGTTATAATCAAACTAAAACTTACTATTTATAGTAAAAACGAAATTAAAATAGGGAAACGACCATCGATCCAGGGGTTTTTCGCAAATCCGGCTTACGCAACCTGGCATAGCGGGTTGGTTGGCTAAAGTAGCTCGTTGTACCCCAAAATATACCCAAAATCATATATTTTGCATCAGATAATTCATTCTGGATTGCAAGATACGCCCAATCTAAGGTCCGACGGTTCGGATCACTTCTGTCGTCGACCGTGCCTGTTCTGATCCATCTTGGCCATGAAACTATTCCCGATCTGCTCTACATCAATAAGACAAGTGTCAGCTAAGTGCCTTGCCGCTGAGCTCCTCCTTGGCAGGTGCCCTTTGTGAGCGCTGCCCCTGCTTCCATCAATTTCACGTGGGATTCCTCTCTCCCCTTTCCTATCTCATTGCTACTCAGCTGCTAGCCTGCTCGGTCCATCTTTCTTCCCTGTTGAGGGTTTGTTAGAATGCTGATGACCTGTCTTAGGTTTCTCATGTGATGCTGCTCCCACTCCTTGAGGCCTTCCTTTTTTGGTTTCTTTATATGTTTACTGTTTAGCCATGTATAGGAGTTTTATATGATAGACGGCTTAATTAGGATCTTTTTTGTTGGAACCACCCAAATGGTTGTACATCCCAGTTCACATTTATAAAAAATCAAGTGGAATGGCTCCACCTTTTACCAAAAAAATTAAAAATAAAATCAAACAGTGTTTGGTTAGTGGGATTAGAAGGGATTAGGTGGGATGGGATTCATCTGGTCCTATGCCAATTCCACTCCATGTTTGGGAAGAATGGAAAAGCTTGGAATTAGATTAGATGGAAATACATTGGTCCCTTGCCAATTTCACTTAATGTTAGCAAGTTGTGTAAGTCCTACCATGATCTGTGGGCTATATCCACACCGTCCACCCATTTTTCGACATTATTTTAGAGCATGGGCCAAAAAATCAGGGAAATCTAAAGCTCAAGTGGACCCCACCATAGAAAGCAACAAGGATTGAATACTTACCATTGAAAACTTCTTTGGGGCCACATAAGTTTTGAATCTACCTCATTTTTAGGCCCATGCCATTAAACGAGGTTACAAAACAAATGTACAGTTTAGATATAATACGTATGTTATTCTCAATAATTTCAAATGATGGTGAGTATATTCATTCAATGTAACACCGTATTATCAACAAAGTTGGGCATTAATCTTATCCCAGGGCAACAGGGGACAATCCCTGCCATGGGTGATAATTATGTTTTTTGATTCCCTTATAATGCCACCGTCCAAACAGGCCCTAACGTATGATCAACGAATGACTCGGTTCTACGCACTTATTCTAAAATCTATCTAATGAATGGCCAACATCCAGCATGGCTGACACTATTCTATTTCAAGGTCCATCTTTCAAATTGTAAATTACAAGTACACATTAGATTCCATTTGCGTTGCTCTAAAGCATTGGCTTGGCGCACGCCTCCCAAAAAATCACGGAAAACACCGAGCTTGTACGTGCGGGACCCATGTTTTGTCTAGCCCATTGATACGGTATCAAAGGACGGACTATGCTTAAAAATAAAAAAATAATAATAATAAAAAAAAAAAAAAAATCTTCCAAATTGAAATATCCTGACACCGAATCTTTGGCATTTTCCCATGAACATGCCAAAGATTATGGTTCATATCTTATCAGCCAGGTATTTGTCAACTACAAAGATAAGAGCCGAGCAAGTAAAAAAATATTTCATCTTCTGATAATGGGATATATGATTGATGGCTATAGTAAACCGATTAGCATACCACGTAGCTGGTATGTTGACTTCATATGAGTCTCATCATGAGGTATGAGTTATATATACGGTCACTAATTTTATATTTGTTGGCACTTATCAACACAATCTGCATTTACATACCACTGCTGATGTAGAGCCGGTCACAAATAATATGGCTAAGATGGATTAGTAAAGGCCCGTTCGACGATAGAAGTGGTCCAAGCTGTCAAATTTCAGATTGAGCATATCTTGTAATTCGAAATAAGTCATCGGGCGTAAAATATATGATTTTGGGATAGGACAAGCTACTTTAGCTAACCAACTTGATAGAAATTGGGTTGCCCACATGCAGAATTTGCGAGACTCCATTATATCGACCGTCAAATTCCATGTTTAATTCCATTTTTACTATAAATAGTTAGTTTTAGTTTGATTATAACTCTTCATTCATTGGGCTTTAGGAGTTATGTCCAACAAAAAAAGTGCTTAGAATAATTAGGAGAAAAACATAGTTAAGCAACATAAGAAACATACTATAAAAAGTAAATATGCTATTTATAATAAGTTATGAAATTTTTAAGAGTTTTAGTTTTAGTTTGCTTCTGATTTCTCTCATATTGCTTGGTATACCTATTTAAAGGGTTGTGAAATCATTTATTTCATGAATCAATCAAATTTTGAATTTATTAGAATTTATTTCTATTTTTCTTGCTTTCTTTCATCGTGGATTCGAGAAGCCGTGAGGAGTCCAGAGAAACTCCATAGATTCAGGATAGTTATCCTTGAGGAAGACGGTGATCGACCTCATCACGTTCATCCCTACATCAATTGCTGACAATGTTAGTAATGACGTTGACAAATCACGATGCATGAAAGTAAGATTTCCTTAGTTGAGGCAAGCAAAGGATTGACATTTTCAATCCAGACATCCACTTGGCAACCTCTCCATAAGTCTTGAGTCACAAGATAAGACAAAACAAGTCTTGAGTGGCAAAATAAGACAACCAAAAATCAAGTGGACAAAACTGTAAAAAGGTAGGGGATTGAACAACTACCATTAAAACCTTTAGAACGTCACAAAAATTTTAAATCAATATGATAATCTAGGTATTTTTTATTTTTATTTTTTCCTTCATTCAGGTTAGGTTGACTTTATGAATAGATTAGATGAAAAATAAATGTTATTGTGGGTAAAGGTGGGCACGAGACAACCCGATCTAGCTAACTCGACTTGTCCGATTCAATTCGATCCGACTGGACCCGAACCGAATAGGTGAGAGTCGGTTTGAACCGAGTAAGCTTCGTCCAATCCGAACTCAAACTGAGTCGAGTTCGAGTTACCCAGTAACTCGACTCAACTCGACCCGTAACTTGATCTAGTTATACTCGACTCAATTCGAAACCCAACTCGACCCGACTCTCTAACCCTACCCTAACTTGATCCCAACCTCTCTCTCCCTCCCTCATCCTCTTCCTCTTCCAAGCCCGGCAACCACCCACCACCATCACTCTCCTCCTCCTCTCTCCTCTCCACTCCCTCCCTCCCTCTCTTCTTCATCCCTCTCCTCCTCTTCCAAGCCCGACAATCACCTCCTCCTCTTCCTCTTCCAAGCCCGACAACCACCCACCACCATCACCCTCCTCCTCCTCCTCCTCCTCTCCACTCCCTCCCTCCCCTATCTCTCAATCCGAATCAGTGCAAACTCAACCTGACTCATTACTTCTGACCGGATCGGACTCGGTCCGAATCAGTCCAAGCCAAACCGAACTCGGATCGAGTCAGGCATGTTGGCCCGGTATTGAGTCGGATCGAGTTCGGGTCATGCCTATTTCAAAACCAAATCGAGTCGAGTCAGCCCTAACTCGGTCCGACTCAAGTCGATGCCCAACTCTAATTGTGGGCCTTATGAATGTTTTCACGTTTAGCATCATTGTCCCAGTGCTATTTATGGTGTGGTCCACTTGAGCCTTTGAAATGACTCATTTTTGGGAGAAAGATCTAAAATGATCTCTTAAAATGGATGACCGGTGTAACTTTGATCTCCTTAGTGTTTGTACAACGCGGAGCTCGAGGAGCGTAAGCGCTAGTCTTGCACAACACGTACCCACAACAGCTAGGTTGGTGGTGTGTGGTCCACCAGCCAATCCACTTCCCGGGAGGTCCCCAGATAAACTCAGTCTCAGCCTCCATTATATAGATAAGATATGAAGGTAGACGAAAAGTAAGAAAACCAATCAATCATTCAATGGCTATCTTTCCCTCTCTTCTCCTCTGGGTTGTAACCATTTTTCTTCTAATCTTGGCTACTTTCAATGGAGGTAGAAGAAGGAATAAATCCAACCAACCTCCTTCTCCATCCAAGCTTCCGATCATTGGCAACCTCCACCAGCTAGGTGGGCCTGGTTCCCTTCCACACTATTCTCTAAGGTCGCTTTCCGAGAAACATGGCCCGCTAATGCTCCTCCACATGGGGAACATTCCAACTCTCGTAGTTTCATCAGCAGAGATGGCTGAAGAGATCTTGAAAACCCATGATCTTGTTTTCGCAAGCCGGCCTTTGCCTTGTCCGTACGCAGCCAGGCAGCTTCTTTACGGCGGCACTGACTTAGCCTTTGCACCCTATGGGGAGTACTGGAGGCAAATTAGGAAAATCTGCGTCATCGAGCTTTTGAGTGGTAAGAGAGTGCAGTCATTCGCATTTATTAGGGAAGAAGAAGTTGGGAGTATGATCGAGGAGATTAAAGGTTCAAATTCGATCTCTGCCGTTAATCTGACCGATATATTTCTCTCCCTGTCGAGCGGCATAATCTCAAGAGTTGCTTTAGGGAAGAAGTACATAGGAGGAGAGAATGGGAAGAATAGATTCATGGATCTAGCAAGGGAATTGGCTGCTCTCTTGGGATCTTTTTGCGTAGGAGATTATTTTCCATCATTCGGATGGATTGATGTTCTGAGCGGCTTGGATGCGAGATTGAAAAGAGTTTCCAAAGGCATGGATGATTTTCTTGATCAAGTGATCGACGACCATCTCATTCGTTCGAATGTCAACTGCGATGGAAACGACCGTGAGCATAATGACCTTGTGGATATATTGCTCCACCTTCAAAAGGATACCAATGCCGACAACCGTCTCACCAAAGATAACCTGAAAGCCATCATCTTGGTTCTCTCTCTCTCTCTCTCTCTCTCTCTCTCTCTCTCAACACGGATCATGGTATTCAATACGGGTGAAAGCGAACGTAACATGGGCTGTGAGGGACATTTAAAAAACTATATTAGCCCGTAACGGTCCATTCAAGGCCATTTCTAATGCAACGGCCATTACAGCTCTGTAACACATAATGGTCCCACTGTTACCATTATGCAACGGCCATTAGGTAACCGGTTTTAGATACCATGGCGCACACACACATGTAGGTTTGTTCACACAAACACCTACTGATGGGAACCTTTCCATCATTCACACACATGGTGAATATTATGAAATCTAGGTGAGCCGGCTACATGCTGTCAACAGGTTGGGTTCCCGTGATATTGGCATGCAAGATAGGTTGCAGAATTATTTTTATTTTTATTTATACATGGAGCATACACCCTGTAATTTTATTTCATCCATACAACTCATGGCAAACATTGCAACCAATGAAGCACATGCACCCACTCAAAAATAGAGGCCCCCAGTGCTACATGGAGTTCCTCAAATATGACCTCCTCCTTGCAAGCCCAGTACCCGCCTCAAAATTACGTCCTTTTAACTTTTTCGTGTGGGCTAAACTGACAAATCCAATGTATGGCTAGTCATTTTGACGTAGAGCGGGTCTGAGTATAATTTCATCGCCAAGATGGACTAGAAAAGGCCTGACCGGAGGTGGAAGTGATCCAGACCGTCAGAACCTTAAAATAGGTGTATCTCTCAAAACCAGAATGAGTTATCTGACATGCCATATATGAATTTGGGGTAGGAGAAGCTACTTTAGCCACCCCACCTTGTTAAGCCAGGTTGCCCATGCCGTATTTGCGAGATTCCATCAGATGGACAGTCAAAATCCCATTTTATTTTCATTTTTACTACTTAAAGTAAGATTTAGTTTGTAACTCTTCATCCATTGGGCTTTAGGAGTTGTGTCCAACATGATGCAGATCATCTTCCAACAGCTACAACGATCCAAAACAAAGGAAGAAGAAGAAGAAGAAGAAGAAGAAGAAGACAAACCTCACGGCTACAACGACCCAAAACAAAGGAAGAAAAAGAAGAAGAAGAAGAAGAAGACAAACCTCTCTCTCTCTCTCTCTCTCTCTCTCTCTCTCTCTCTCTCACCAGAGAAAAATCTAGGGGTTTGTCTTTTCTTCTTGAATGGCTTTAGCAGGCTGTCTTTGACCTAATTTAGCTCTCATACAAAGGATACTAAGAATCGAACCCTTTTCATGCAAAGATCTAGCACTTAGAGGAGCTCTGCCAGCCCTAATTTTGCCGCTCCTGAGGTGAAAAAGGAAAAAAATGGTTTCCTTTATCATCTTCATCTATTCCTTTGTGA
Organism: Magnolia kwangsiensis; assembly: GCA_037074715.1. Classification (NCBI taxonomy): domain Eukaryota; kingdom Viridiplantae; phylum Streptophyta; class Magnoliopsida; order Magnoliales; family Magnoliaceae; genus Magnolia; species Magnolia kwangsiensis. Next base: position 10,728,151 of record CM073580.1, on the reverse strand, counting down.
TCTTCTTGGCACTTCATTTAAGAATCTTTGAAGTCCTCATCCTTGGCATACAGCTCCTTTAGACAGTCGAAGCCGACCACCTCGTTGCTCATCGTAACATGTAGTGGTGCACGACAGCTAAGTGCATTAGCCACCTTGTTCTGCTATCCTGACTTATGCTTTAGAACGAATGTAAATTTCTGTAAAAATGCAACCCATCTAGCATGCACACGATTCATGTTAGTCTGACTATTAATAAACTTTAATGATTGATGGTCAGTGTACAAAATAAACTCTCTTTGAATCAGATAATGCCGCCAATGTCGCAGCGCCTGAATAACTGCGTACAACTCAAGCTCATAAGTCAACCACTTCTTTCGGGCTTCGCTGAACTTCTCACTGTAGAAGGTTACCGACTTGCCTTCCTGTGATAATACTCCTCCAATTCCGACATATGAAGCGTCACACTCAACCTTAAACAATTTATCGAAATTAGGAAGCACTAAGACCGGTGTTGTAGATAAACGATGCTTGATCTCATGAAAGCTCTTGTCAGCTTTATCGGTCCACTGGAACGATTCTTTTTTCATGCAATCTATTATGGGCGCGACTATGGTGCTAAAATCTCACACAAATTGACGATAGAAAGTCGTCAACCCGTGAAAACTCCTCACCTCATGAATGTTTGTTGGGATCGACCATTTCCTAATGGCTCGCACATTTTCATCGTCCACACGGATGCCTGTAGATGTTATAACAAATCCTAGAAATAATAAGTTGTCAGTTAAAAAACTACACTTTTCAAGTTGAGGTATAACTTGTTAATTTGTAGGACCTTTAACACCTGCCTGAGATGTTTCTTGTGCTCTGCCTCATCCTGACTATATATCAATATGTCATCGAAATATACTACCACAAATCGGCCAATGAACGGTTTTAGAACTTGATTCATCAAATGCATACAAGTACTTGGTGCGTTTGATAGGCCGAAGGGCATGACCAGCCACTCATACAACCCTTCCTTGGTCTTGAATGTCGTTTTTCACTCATCACCAGGTCGGATACGAATCTGATTGTACCCGCTCCTTAGATCTAGTTTAGAAAATACCTTAGCCCCTTCTAGCATATCAAGTGTGTCGTCTAACTGTAGTATTAGGAACTGATATTTGATGGTAATTTTGTTGATTGCCCTGTTGTCGATACACATGCACCAACTTTTATCTTTTTTTGGCGTTAATAATGTCGGTACAGCACATGGGTTCATACTCTCTCTCAAGAGACCCTTACAAATCAATTCCTCCACTTACCCCTGAAGTATCTCACACTCTTTCGGACTCATCCGATAATGAGGCTGGTTGGGCAGGCTTGTCCTAAGGAGGAGATCTATGTGATGATGGATGTCCCTCATAGGGGGTAATTCATCAGGTAAATCTTCAGGCCAGACTTCTTTGAATTCATTTAGCAACAGTCTTAAACTTAGAGGGATGTTTGAGGATTCCTCTTCCTCGCCCTTCACTACTACGGCGTATACCTCACCAGTTTCCTTGAATTCCTCCATGAAATCCCAAATGGTCAAGAGGGAACTCCCCTCCACTTTAGAGGTTTCAGGATGGTTATCTGGTGCCATAGGAGCAAAGATTATTTTTTGACTATCCTTGACGAATATGTAGACATTGTCTCATCCCTGATGGGTCGAATCACGGTTCGACTACCAGGGTCAGCCGAGTAGCATATGGTAAGCTTCCATGTCGACCACATCACAAAGTATCTGATCCTTATAATGTTTGTCAATTGAAAATAAGATAGTGCATTGTTCAGTTACCTTAGTCTCATTCACCTTTTTTATCCAACCAATTGAGTACGGGGAAGGATGTTTCGTCGTTGGTAGCTGCAACTTGTCCACCATCACTCTTGAGAAGATGTTCTCGCTGCTACCACTATCTATGATCACATCATAGACCTTTCCATTGGCAGTACACTGGGTACGAAATATATTATGTCGCTCTGGATGTAATTCCTTTCATGGGGTATACAGTAATCGCCTCACAACGAGAGATTCGCCACGATCCTCGCCCGTCACTTCATCGCCACCTGTTATTTTTTCAGTGGTTTGTTCATATTCATCAAAGCCATGATCTTCCTCTGCGACCTCATCTTCAGTGCCCCCTTCATTTATAGTCAAGTGTGCTACTGAACGTTGAAGACAAGTGTTTGATAAGTGGGCTGGTTGGCCACAGTGGTAACAATTGTTCAACCTTGGCCAAGCATAAGGATTTGGAATCCTACTCAGGCCCGCTGTTATGGGTGCTGCACGTTGAGGTCTGTATGGGCTGCTCCTCATATCACGGTTTGCGGTTATAGGAGGTTGGGGACGTTTTTCTACTGGATCTTTTCCTCGTACTAGCAGTGGATCCTGTGTGGGACCCATCATGGGGGGTCGAGTTGAAGGATAGGGACGAGCAGGAGCTCTTTCAAGCTATGTTTCTACCCTACCCGCCAATTGAACTGCTTCATCCACGGTCCCGACTGGGTACATCTGAACTCGGTCCTGAATTATCGGTCACAACTCACCTATAAATCGTGTCACCTTCTGTGACTCAGATTCTGACAGATTGTTTCGTGCAGCCAACCACTGAAATTCTTCAGTGTAATCGGTGATGGTTCGACTTCCTTATTGGTAATTTTGGTACTACTGAAATAATATCTGCTCATAATCACTGGGGAGAAATCGTGATCGAAGAAGACATCTCATCCATGGCCAAGATGAGATGGGCGCCTTGTTATGGCCGGGTCGCGAGAGTTGTAATTATTCTCACTATACAGAAGCACCAGATTTTAATTTAAATGCTACCAATTTCACCATTTTATGATCTAACACATCCATATAATCGAAATATCTTTCTACTTCGGCTAGCCAATCGAGAAAATCTTCGATACGTAATAAACCGTTAAAATTAGGAAGTTCAGTCTTACCTCGATAGTCTCTTTCTGCACGATCTAGATGATCGCCTCCATGGATTGGTCATCGGACAAAATCCTCATTAATGTCCTCGTCGTTGGAACTTAAATCATCTGGTATAACCCTATGGTTTGTCACCGGTAGTGCTCTACGATAATCGGGGTTGCATCGTACAGCAAACACGGGTGGTGGAGCACTGCCTAGGGCTTGGGGCGGAAGTAGCGCATCCACCAAACAGTCGAGGGTTGCCTGTAGCCCTTGCATGGTCAACTGACTCTCCCGATGGAAAACTTTCATTCTTTCTAAAAGATAACTAATCCCTGGATCACCGTCCATAGGATTGTAATTCATACCTTCTGTTTGCCATCGGCCCGAGGGGAAACCTCGCTTTGATACCAATTGACGCAGTGATGAACGTGATAAAGTTGATCACCGTCTTCCTCAAGGATAACTACTCCGAATCCACGGAGCTTCTTTGGACTCCTCACAGAGACTTCTCAAATCCACGAGGAAAGAAAGTAAGAGAATAGAAATATATTCTAATAAAATTTGAAATTGATTAATGAATGAATAAAAATGAGTTCACAACCCTTTAAATAAGGATACTAAGTAATAGGAAGGAAATCAGAATCAAACTACAACTGAAACTCCTAGAATCCGCGACTTACTATAAATAGTAAACTTACTATTTATGGATGGTCGTAATGTCTACTAGTGCGCAAGGTTTTCGGCCAAAAATAGTAAGTGTCCTATTTAGCTTCACCAAACCGTTCGCCTAATTATTCTAAGCACTTTTCATGTTGGACGCAACTCCTAAAGCCCAACGGATTAAGAGTTATAATCAAACTAAAACTTACTATTTATAATAAAAACGAAAATAAAACAGGTAAACAACAATCGATCAAGGGTTTTTTCACAAATCTGGGCTGCGCAACCTGGCATAGCAGGGTTGGTTGGCTAAAGTAGCTCGTTCTACCCCAAAGTCATATATTTTGCGTCAGACAACTCATTCCAGATTGCGAGATACGTCTGATCTAAGGTCCAATGGTCCGGATCACTTCTGTCGTCGACCGGGCCTTTTCTGATCCATCTTGGCCATGAAACTGTCTACGACCCGCTCTACATTAGCCCTTAGAAAAAAATAATCAAGTCTTTCTTGCATGATTTATAGATTTTGAAAGGTTCACCGCCCAAGCTCTCTAGTATGAATACCTACTTTATTAATTGTAAACACTTTACAGGTTAGGCAAACATACAATCTATTTACCTGTAAGTAGATTATCACTTAAAAGCCAAACAGTATTACATGTATGCTAATTATACCTGAAACTCGCTTCAGGTGTAATGTTTTTATAACTAAAAGAATTACCGGCCTCCAAACAACCCCTTAGTCAACTAAGTCAAACTTGGACTTGAGAAATCAAATTCGATTCACACGCTGATTCTTGTAGGCTTGGATTTCCCAATCCAGGGACCAGGATCATGAATGGCCTGGCTGACTAGGCTGAGTCAACTCAAGTGGTCGGCAAACCATGTACATGTGTACTTGCTCCATTTCCGTGCTCTCCACTCGTTTTTAATGGATGATTGAACTACTTTATCACTTACATGCTTTTTTCTTTCCTGTTTGTTTTTCTTTTATTCCCAGGACATGTTCACTGCAGGAACCGACACCTCATCAGTCACGTTGGAATGGGCTATGGCGGAACTCATGAGGAATCCACATGTGATGGAAAAAGCTCAAGCAGAGGTAAGAAGAGTGGTGGGAAGAAAAGCAAAGGTGGAAGAGGATAAACTTATCCAGATGGACTACTTGAAATCCATAATCAAGGAGACACTACGATTACACCCTCCAGCACCCTTGTTAGTTCCACATGAATCCACAAGAAGCGTGACAGTACAAGGCTACCATATCTCTGCAAAAACGAGGGTCCTGATTAATGCATGGGCTATTGGAAGGGACCCCAAATCATGGGAAAATGCTGATGAGTTTCTTCCTGAGAGATTTACCAACAACCCAATTAATTTCAAAGGTCAGGATTTTCAATTAATACCATTTGGGGCTGGGAGGAGGATTTGCCCAGGAATGGCATTTGGCATCTTCACCGTTGAAGTTGCTCTTGCCAACCTTCTGTATTGGTTTGATTGGGACTTGCCTGGTGGCACAAAAAAGGAAGATATAGACATGAGTGAAGTTTCAGGTATTGTTGTCCACAAGAAATTTCCTCTTCATCTGGTTCCAAAATATCACTTTTCAATGTAATTAATTAAATTGTACTGCTCAGTTAGAGGGAGAGTGTTAGGGTTTTCTCTGCTCTATATTGCAAGAGAACTAAGTTAGCTCTCCCAAGCCTCTTCTTTATTAGGACGTGGGTTGTTGCCATTTATCCTATGTTTTATTTCTTTTCTTGGAATCTGTATTGTAATAATCTTTGTTTAGGAAGCGGATTGCATCCTTCCCCGCCAGGAGGATAATCCGTCCACGTTGGGCTTTGTGGGGCCTATCGTGATATGTGGGCTTTATCTACGTAGTCCAACCATTCTTCCGTACCTTTTTAGGATAAGAACCGAAAAATTAGGCAGATCCAAGGATCAAGTGGACCACACAATTAGGATTAAACTCCCACCATTAATTACTTCATGTGAGTTGCAAAAGTTTTGAATCAAACTGATATTTATGTTTTCCCTTCATCCCTTTCTATGTAGTCTTATAAACAGGTTGGATGGTAAATGAATATCACGGTAGCTTTATAAAGTTTTCAACAATGAGTTTTATTATTTGTGTCATTTCATGTTTTGCGATCCAATAGAACAGTAGATCTCTTAAGTTTTAGACTCATATCTTAAAAGAGGGAATTTGACCAGGCTGATCTCAAAGTTTGGTCAAATTACCTTGAGAGGTACTACCTTTCATATATCCCAAGAGTGACCTTCTGACAACTTTTGAATATTGTTTCGAACGAAAATGCCCATATCCTTCATTTAGCAGTTGTACTGTCCTAGAGTAAATAAGAAGTTACATTCTTTTTGCAATTCCGAGAAAGTGACGGATTGACTACTCCCCCGCCACCAGCCAATGGCTGGTGCTCGGTGCTCTGTGGGCCCCACCATGATGTATGTGTTTCATCCATGGCGTCCATATATTTTTCCACATCATTTTATGGTACGAGACCAAAAATGAGGTATATCCCAATATCAAGTCAACCACATTATAGGAAACATGGTTGAATGAGCAAGGACCTTTAAAAACTTTTTGAGGGCCATAAAAGTTTATAAATGTTTTGGATCAAGTTGATCTTTGTTTTTTCCCTTCATTTGTGTCTGTATGACCTAATCAACAGATTAGATGTCAAGTAAACAATATGGTGGGCCTTAGGAGGATTTTAATGGCTAGGTAATAAAGGAAGTGAACACCTTGAAAACCACTATCCTTACAACATAACAACCACGACCCATATAACATGGCAACTACTACCTATGCAAACCATGACTCATATGAGGCCACATTGATGTATGTGTATAATCCATGCCGCCCATCCTTTTTTGCCATGTCATTTTAGGGGTAAGACCCAAATATCAGCCTGATCCAGTGCTCGTGTAGGCCACAAAATAGAAAATAATGGTGACTGTTGAAACTTTCTAGGCTGACTGTGATGTTTGTTAGAAGTAAACACTACCTAAGTCACGACTTTTTGGGTCCACGACGAACTGGCTGACAAGGTCGATGGATTGGATCGCCCTATTATGGGCATTAAGATATGGTATCAATGATTTGGCAGAAAAGGAAGCAAACACATTGAAAATCACGATCCATACAACATGACAACCACAAACCATATAACATGACAACTACGACCCATGCAAACCAGTACAATAAAAGGTGGTATGAATAGTCACCTTCTGTTGAGATTTGTAAATCCCACGACCACAAGCATTTGACTATCTATATTTCGATGAAATGTGATGGATCCACTTCGTCCATTAATTTTGCTGATCAACAATAAAACAGGTGTCCTAAAACTCATGTAGGCCATGTAGACCTTAATAATGGCCAAGAAAAGCAACCCACTGATTGAGCAACCGAAGCAACACATCAATTTTTATTTTATTTTACGATAGCCATTCAAGTTAAATTCTAAATATGGACCACTCTTGATGAATTATTAGGATTAGCAGCCACCTGTAACCATTACATGTATACATCACAATGCAATATTATACAAATATCAACAAATTGACACGTGACATGCATCATTATTGTTTTATATGTCATTTAAAGTGATCCGACCGTCAACATAGTTTAATATGGACACAGATTACATAACTGCTAGTGTTCTGTAGAGCCCACATGATATATGTGTCTTATGGGAGTAGTCTATTTATTTTTATAGATCATTACATAGCATGGGCTCAAAAATGAGGTAGATTCAATGGACTGCATCACAAGACGATTGTGGTGATTGAATGCCCACCATTAAAATTTTCCTAAGGCTTATTATAATGTTTATTTGTCATCCAACATGTTGATTAAGTCAAGCACATCGGGATAAAGAGAAAGCATAAATATTAACTTAATCCAAAACTTTTGTGCCCCTTAAGAAGTTTTTATTGGTGAGTGTTCAATCACTACTCTTTCTTATAGTGTGGTTCATATGAGTTTTGTATATGCACATGTCATGAAATAGTCTAGAAAAATGAATAGAAAGCATGGATAAGATACATACATCATAATGAGGCCCACAGCCCACTTGCTACCGGCACTATCAGTATACAATGGGGTTCCTTTAATACTTATATATGTTGGGGATTTGTGTTGCGGAATCACACAGATCTAGATCTAGGATAGCAATCTAATAACACCTAACAATCACAAGAGAAACACAGATTTAACGTAAAAAATCCTTGTAGAAAAAATTCACAGCACAAAGCAACAGAATTCTATTATGAAAGCATAAATTATAAAGAGAAAGGACTTACCCGATTCGAACAACCTCAAATCTCACCCTTACGATACCACTTAGAAACCCTAAAACCCTTTTAGAAACCCTTGAAAAACTTTTAGAAGGCCTTAGCATGCCCTAGAATAGCCTTAGGGACCCTTATTTATAGTTTAGAAAACTCCCCTTTCGCATATCCTGCGAAACTGCTTCAAATTTACGCAGTCTACGCAAAATCTGCACACAATCTGCGTAACTCTCAACTAGTCGAGCCAACCCCTAGACCGGTCACCACGGATACCTAAAAGAATAATACGCTAGACTTCGAGTCAAGCTGTCCTCGACTGGTCGAGCAACCCTCTCGACCGGTCGAGTCAATCCCTCGACTAGTCGAGCAGCGCGGGAATTACAGATTTAAAACATCAGTTTACAACAATCTCCACCATATCTTCAATCTTCAACCATGTAGCTTGTTGACCCATTATCTTATCTTTGCATCACATCATAGCTTCTTGTACACACTCTGTCCTTCTTTTCTGCCATCGCTAAGCTCAGAGAAGTTATACAGAACTTAAACTTCTCTATAGGAATGTTCTAGGCGAGCATGTCTGTCGAATCAGAATTCACGTGCCCACCCACCTTTGCTCCTGTTTTCTCAAAAGGAAAGACTTAGTCTTCTTCCCATCTCACCGCTATCCAATGTTGCTTGCCGGGGTATTTGTTCACAACGCTGATAGCATGTGAAATAGCCAGTCTAATCCAGACCGTGGCGTACACTACCAACCGCATTCGAATAAGGCTCATGAGATATGTGCTGCTTTTTCTCATTTATTTTGGGACATGTCCTGAGGAAAACTTTGAGGAGAGGCGTAGGGAACGCTCTCTGACTTTTCCTGGTCCATTACATCCTTAATCAATACCTACCTAAGGTATTCTTCTTGAGATAACTAAAGTTTACTCCTCTTCCAGTCTCAATGCCGAGAACCATCTTTGCAGCCCCTCGATCCTTCATCCTGAATGTCTCACTTAACTAAGTCTTTAGTATATTGATATCAGACATGACATAATTGACAATCTACATGTCGTCAACATACAATACCTAACCCACCATAAAGAAATCAAACCACTGTCTAGGCGACAAGTCGTACCACAACCTCTTGCAAACTTTTTTCTCAGCCCCTTTAACTTCAAACCACTCTGGTTATTTCATGTAGATCTGCTCTTCCAATTTTTCATATAAAAGTGCAGACTCCACATCCATCCTTCCAACTCAAGATTGCATTGACTAACCAGCTCTAATCATGGATATAATAGACACCCACTATACCGACGACATGAATATCTCTGAGAAGCCGATCCCTTCTCTCTGAGCATAACCCTCCGCCATCAACCTTGCTCTGTATCTATATTGTATCCTTCTGAAGATCAACCTGCATCCAACCACTTTTCGGCTCACTGGAAGCTCCACCAGCTCCCATGTGTCAATCTAGTACAATGAGTCCATCACATCACCCACAGTCATATTTCACTTCTCAGCACCAGGCTCACCTAAAGCCATCTGAACGGAAGACGAATCCCCTGTGATATTGGAGTCGTCCATGTACCTCACCGATATCCAGATTCTTCTCGCATGTGACTGCTCCGCCTACTCTATATCCACGTCCGTACGTCTCAGCCTTCATGCCCTGCCCGCTCATGTGGTCATGCCCATCATGCCACACACGTGCAGAGGTGAAATCTACTATAGTCATTACAGCTCCACCTTTTTGAAGTGCTCCTGATCAACCTGTAAATGTTACCGAGTTGTTGTGCTTTTATGATTACCCGTGCCTCATTAGATACCTTAGGAGAACTATCAATACCTGTGAACTTGCAGCCCATTACCTCAAGTACACTAAGAGAAAGCAGATTCGTCTTCAAATCAGAAATGTGCCTGACATTAGTCAAGGTACGCTCCACCCCATCAAATATCTTGATGCGCATCGAACCAACAGGCACAACATTACAGGCAATGTCATTGTCCATAAACACCTGTCTACCATCGTACTCCCTGTAACTGGTGAACCAACTCCGATGAGGAGTCATGTGAAAAAATTTTCATGTGTCTAGCATCCACTTGTCCTTATGATCATCGTAAAAGTATTTGACCGTAGACACAGACAAAACATCACCATCACATCCACTCAATCCATCTAACGTAACAGCATTGTCCTCCCTATACGAAGCCTCATAATCTTCTCTCTTAGATTTATGATTTGTACAATCATTCTTCACATGTCTTCCATCCCACAATTTCAGCACTTTACCTTTCATTTTTCCTTGCCCTTGGATTTAGATCTAGAACTTGAAGAATCAGAACTCTCACCCCTTGTAAGTAGTGCATCAGAAGATATCTCCATGTCGTCGTTAAGCTTTCTCATGGCCTTCCCTTGAAGGGCTGAGATAATGGTGTCGATATTTAGGATTTTATTCGTGGTGCACATTGTGTCCTCGAATGACTCATACGATGTTGGAAGAGAATTCAACAACTACATACTTGTTCTTCATCTTTCATCACTTCCTCCATATTTAGCAATTTATAAACCAATTTATTAAAGTTGCTAATGTGAGCCTCCAGATCTTCACCCTCTACAGATCTTCACCATCTGTCATCTTGAAGTTATACTACTGCAGCTTCAATTTTATGTGATTTTCAGAGGATTTTTTCGCATAATTATCTTCTAACTTCGCCCATAACTTAACCGCAGTTTTCTCCCTCATGACGTTGTAGAGAACCTCATCTGTGAGACATAAACGAATCAATGATAAGGCCTTCTTATCAAGAGTATTTCATTTATTATCAATCATAGTAGACTTTCACTCCTCAAGAGCACCATCTTTGCCTTGCTTAATTAAGGAACTGACCATCTTGATCTTTCAAAATTCAAAATTATTTTTTCTTGAGTACTTCTCAATATCATACCTAGTGCTTGGCATTATTACTAATCCCTCAGATTCAGATCTGTGTCCCAACGATTACTTTGATACCACTTGTTAGGGATTTAGGTTGCGGAATCACACAGATCTAGATCTAGGATAGCAATCCAATGACACCAAGTAATCACAAGAGAAACACAAATTTAACGTGGAAAACCCTTACAGGAAAAAACCATGGCACAAAGCGACAGAATCCTGCTATAAAAGCATAAATTACAAAGAGAAAGGACTTACCTGATTCGAACAACCTCAAATCTCACCCTTGCTACATCCTTTAGAAATACTAAAACCTTTTTAGGAACCCTTAGAAAACTTTTAGAAAGCCTTAACATGCCCTAGAATAGCCCTAGGGATCCCTATTTATAGTTTAGGAAACTCTCATTTCGCACATCCTACAAAACCGCCTCAAATTTACACAGCCTGTGCAAAATCCGTGCACAATCTACGTAACCCTTGACTAGTCGAGCCACCCCCTCGACTGATCGAAGGGCACCATCGACCGGTCGAGCCTGGGCCTCAACTGGTCGAGCACCACAAACACCTAAAAGAATAATACGCTGGACTTCGAGTCGAGCTATCCTCGACCAGTCGAGCAGCCCCCTCGACCGATCGAGCCAGTCCCTCGACTGGTCGAGCAGCGCGGGAATTATAGATTTAAGACATCAGTTTACAACAATACATGCATGTTAATGTGCAATTATTTAGGGCCTGCCAACTATGCATGAATCTGTCAGAACATATAGACACTTACAATGGGTCCCACCAAATTCTGCATGTGGCCTTCTAGCCTAACACGTTTAAATAATGCCACCATTGCATTGGTATACTCTGCAATAATGATGAGGAATCTCGCTGGTCAAATGGAGTAGGACAATCAAAATACAAGTTTTTGACACAACTAACCTAATTGATGCAAAGCCAATTACGAGTGCAGAATCAGGATGATATTTGTATCTTATCTTCATCTCCATGATTTATGCATGACTAATGGGTTTGATGAAGGATATATATCATAGTGGCCCCCATACAAACCTATGGTTGGTACACCATCCCCATTGTTCCAAATGATATTGTACATTTTAGTTGGAATTGTCGCACTCAGTTAAATTAGATTAGACTACATGCGTATGAGTAAGGCCAAGATTTAATGTTTGCGAGTAGGATGCAGGGCATGCAAGAGTCTGCTTAACCCAAGGATTGATTGAATTGTTGGTGTCTTCTACATGAATAGATTGGAAACTGGATATAGGATCCAAAGTCCTCATGGCAATCTTAGCCATCAATATTACACTCCATTAAGATGATTATCGAAAGAAAATGAGGCTAATCTTTTTGAATCAGTTCATTTTGCCAAGTGACAATAGGCGTGAGTCTACAAACTTGAGGACTTGTTCCTTCACTGATACTTTAAGTTCAAAATAATTATCAAATGAACAAAAATACACATTCAAATTAAAGAAGGCATAATGTTGCTGATTTCATTGATATTTAAAACTAATATTTATTACAATCTACAAGTTGCGAGATAACCAAACAAATAAACAAAATGAAAAGGATAAATACTAATGCGCCTATCAGAACAAACGATCGACGTGGTTGTGATTAGTTAAATCCGAACTTAGATGATCATGATCTATAACTTAAGGTTGTAGAAATATTACTTTCTACTTCTAAGGTACTATATGTACGTGAACCACTCTTGCTGAATTATTAGGATAAGCTGCCACCTGTAACCATTAAACCATTACATGTATACATCACAATGCAATATTATACAAATATCAACAAATAGACAGGTGACAACATTATTGTTTTATATGTCATTTAAAGTGGCCCGACTGTCAACGCAGTTTAATATGGATACAGATTACGTAACTGATAGTGTTCTGTAGAGCCCACATGATATATGTGTTTTATGGGAGCAGACTATTTATTTTATATAGATCGATCATTACAGAGCATGAGCTCAAAAATGAGGTAGATCGAATCCACCGCGTCACAAGAAAACAGTGATGATTGAATGCCCACCATCAAAATTTTCCTGAGACTTAGTATAATGTTTATTTGTCATCCCCACTATTTCCTGTAGCATGGCATAGTCCACTTGAGCTTTGGATATGCTTCAAGTTTGTGCTCCTATCAAATGATTTGGAAAATGGGTGGATGGCATGGATAAGACACATACACCCACGGTGGGCCCCACAGAGTTTACTCAGTGTACTGAGTTTAGCTGAAAATTTTGTAAATCCTATTTTGTTTTCATCCTTCCTTTATGATAGGCCTCCGCCGAGAATTTTTTGTTGGCGGAAGCCCGAATTGCTGCCCAGGCTACATATCCTTTTGCGATGAATGAATCTATATTTCAAAAAAAAAAAAAAAGCAATCGATAGCTGCAAATTGACCGTCTGCGACAAGATCAGGATCAAGCATTCAGTGTACTAACTTGTTGGCTATCAAACTGTGATGACTATCATATTAAGGGGCATGAATTAGGTGAGTCCGGTCACATGAGCTTCGTGGGTGAGTCCCTGACCGCGGGGCCCACCTGCATGTATGTGTTGTATATTCACACTGTACATCCATTTTTCCAGCTCATTTTAGGTATGGGCATAAAAATGAAGCAGATCTCCATCTTGAGTGGACTACACAACAGGAAACAATGGTGATTGACCGATTAAAACTTCTCATCATGGGCTACAAAATTTTTGAATCAAGCTTATATATTTGTTTTCCCATCATCCAGGTCTGTGTGACCTTATCAAGAGGTTGGATGGTGATAAACATTATGGAGTCCCTACAATCACCACTATTTCTTATGGTGTGGTCCACCAGAGATTTGAATCTTCTTCATTTTTTGGGCCATGCTCAAAATTGAGCTGGCAAAATGGATGAATGGCATAGATATATATAACACATATGTCAATGTGGGCGCCACAATCAGGAACTCACCCACTAAGTTATTACCCCAACTCACATAATCCACGCCCGTATTAAGATTTTGGCTCATTGAGCCATTGGCCTATTCATGCAAAGGATGATCAAGAGAGTGCATGTAGCATTTGATGTAAAGATGGTTAGAAAAGCATATACAGTGCTTAATATAAAGCAAAAGGAAATTTATCCTTCATATCTTGCAAGTGTAAGCAAAAGTATATTGGCACAGGTATCTTAAAATTTTAAATGAATATGTGGTCATACCGGATTGAGGCGATATGATGCATCGTCAAGAAGGCTTTCTAATATTATGTTTTGGCAGGTAAGTTCTTAATCACAAGTGAAAAAAAAAGAAAGAAGAGTAGCATTGATTACTTGTTGTAGTGAGTGAAAAGAAAGACCACAGTAATAGCCTTGTCAATCATGGACAGCTTAAAGACAACAATAATAATCTTGTTAATCATGGACAGATTAACTTTAACACATTAAGTCATTATTATGACAATAATCTTAAGGCCTAGCCGTGAGATAAAGAAATAATGAGATCGATTAGTCCCACTAGGTTGCAATATAGTGCATAATATAACGCAAGTCATGCAAATGAGCCTTACCTATTAAAGGAATCATTTAGCCTCTTAGGGGTTTCATATTCATAGATAGGGCTACAATAAGCGTACTGCTTGGGCGAATGCCATTGGATGAGGCCTAAAAACATCAAAATTTCCAGTCTAGCATTGTTTTGGCTTTTGCCCCAATAAAGGGAATTAAGCATCATTAGAGAGGGTGTTGAACATATTGCCATAATATTTTTAAGCCTGTAAGGAATTCACCATTAATTATGGGGTTTATCCTTGATGTAAGACTCGGCAGTACAAAATTATAATCATGGCCTTCATGACATGGTTTATGCATAAGTCAATAGGGTTATGTGGCACAGGGCCATAAAAATAAGTGTGGGATTGCTGAAAAGAGTTAAGTGTGTAGCTACAATCAATGAAATAGTAGCACTTTGAAGATTTCATCCAGTACGGTGAAAGGTGGTATGAATAGTCACCATCTGTTGAGATTTGTAAATCCTACCACCACAAGCTTTTGGTTACCTATATTTTGATGACATGTGATGGATCCACTCTATCCATCAATTTTGCTGGTCAACAATAAAACAGGAGTCTAATGTTCAGGCAATCCAAAACTCATGTAGGCCATGTAGATCTTAATGATGGCGAAGAAAAACGTCCACTGATTGAGCAACCGAAGCAACACAACAATTTTTATTTTATTTTGCGATGGCCATTCAAGTCAAATTCTAAATATGATATGGTAAATCGGAATTCAAATACCATGTGTATGTGGACCACTCTTGCTGAATTATTAAGATCAGCTGCCACCTGTAACCATTACATGTATACATCACGATGCAATATTAAACAAATATCAACAAGTAGACAGGTGACATCATTGTTGTTTTAAATGTCATTTAAAGTGGTTCGACTGTAAACGTAGTTTCATATTTACACGGATTAGGTAACTGACAGTGTTACAGTGTTATGTGGAGCCTACATGATATATATATATATATATATATATATATATATATATAGAGAGAGAGAGAGAGAGAGAGAGAGAGAGAGAGAGAGAGAGAGGCATGCTCACCTATGCACCTATGCACGTGCGTACTTTTGCACACATGTCATGGGTGTTGAATCCGAACGGTCCATAAGATGCGGAATCCCCTGACCTTAAGAGGTAAATTTTCACCCTGATCTAAGATTCTGATGAACCATAGCAAGGAGAAATTCAAATCAAAGGAAGAAACTGTTTGAATTTTTCATGGCCCACCGAAGTTTTGGTTCAAAGTAAAAATTTATACCAACATATTTCAAGAGGTTCTGCTTCATATGGATTGTTCAGATTTTCGAGACTCATCGAATATAATGAGTTCTTAAAAAAGTTCTTATGTAGTCCCTACGAACTGGTTCGCAGGTGAGCGTTTCACTATATATATATATATATATATATATATATATATATATATATAGATCATTACGGAGCATGAGCTCAACAAATGAGGTAGGTACAAATTACAACCACTTCACAAGAAGACTAGTGATTGAATGCCCACCATTAAAATTTTCTTAAAATATACTATAAATTTTATTTGTCACCCACCTGTGGATTAGGTGACGCTCATCTAGATGAAGAAAAATAAATAAATATCAGCTTAATCTAAAACTTTTGTACCCCTTAAAAAGTTTTTAATGGTGAGTGGTCAATCACTACTCTTTCTTATGGTGTGGGTCATATGAGATTTATATATGTCAGCCCATGCCGTAAAATAGACTAGAAAAATGAATAGAAGCCATGGATAAGATACATATATCATGATGAGGCCCACAGGCCACTTGCTATGGTACACAATCGAGTCCGTTTAATACTTGAGACATGTATGCCGCCCATGTGCGATTATTTAAGGCCCGCCAACTATGCATGACTCTGTCAGAACATACACCAAATTCTGCGTGTGGCCTTTTGATCTAACACGTTCAAATAATGCTACCATTACATTGGTATACTCTGCGATGATGATGAGGAATCTCGCTGCTCAAATGGAGTAGGACAATCAAAATACAAGTTTTTGACGCAACTAACCCAATTGATGCAAATTCAGTTACAAGCCTTGAATCAGGATGATATTTGTATATTGTCTTAATCCTCATGATTTTTGCTTAACTAATATTGGGTTTAAGAAAGGATGTATACCATGGTGGCCCCCACGCAAACCTAAGGTTGGTATGCCATCACCATTGTTCCAAGTGGTGATGTACATTTATGTTGGGATTGTCGCACTTAATTCAATTTTATTTCTTTTCTTCGAAATGTGCAATTCATTGATAGCAAAAGATACATGAAAGAGCCATTCGGGCGGGCTTAAGATAAAAAGGGAAGCCCCGCCTATCATGTCCTATACAAAAGAATTCCTATGAATTTTTCTAATGGAGTCTAATCTCACTTTGTCCAGAAAGATCCCACCCTTAACTAGACGAGAGAGACTGGAGGAGTCGTGGAAGATGATGGGGTTTTCCTACTCAGTTCAGAGGAGAGATAAAGCAGCCGATTGTAAAAAAAACGGATGTTTAGCCACACTGCTCGATCAGCCGAGTGGTCTACTCGACTGGTCGAAGGGAGCTGCTTGACCAGTCGAGGGTCGCTTGACTCAAAGTCCAGCAAGCCATGTTTTTTTGCCTCGACCAGTCGAGGGCCTCACTCGACCAGTTGAGGGTCCTCTCAACCAGTCAAGCACCTGGCTCGACTAGTTGAGGGTTATGCAGATTCAATCCAGATTTGGTGTGGACTGCATAATTTTAAGGCGGTTTTCACAAAGGTGTGGAAAGGAGTTTCCTAAATTATAAATAGGGGTCCTTAGGGCTTTTTTAGGGTATTGAGAAGGCTTCTAAAGCCATTGTGCTAAGGGTTTTGACGACCAGGGTAAGAGAGAGAGAGAGGAAGCTTGTGGAATGGAAGATTTTGCTCATAAAGGTGATCTACTTCACAGTCGACATCTCAGCGCTTCTACGTCCTCGTGATCAGTGAGATCTCTCCGTTTTCATTATTCTCTTATTGTTTACCCGCTCTTGCATGAGTGAAGAAAGTTTGATCCAAGCAAGGTGTGCTTGTGATCGGTTGTAACATTCTATTTTATAGTGGATTGTTGTTCTAGACTAGATCTCGTGGTTTTTACCTCTTTGAGAGTTTTTCATGTAAAATCTCTTGCGTTGTGTGGTTTATGCTTTGATTTATTTCATTGCTTTATTATATCCCATAATTCTGGTGTTTTGGGAGGCGAGATCCTAAGGTTTTTGTGCAACTCTCCCAACAAAGTAGTATCAAAGCGTTCAGGTTGGTTGAACGAAGTGGGATCATTTCTGAATTATGGAAGGTAGGTCATCAAGGATGATTAGTCTCAATAGTTCTAACTGGATTATATGGAAGGCTAAGATGGAGGACTTGCTTTATTGCAAGGACTTGTATGCTTTAATTCTAAGCATATCAGCAAAAACAAAGGATATGTTAGATGATGAGTGGAAGAAGTTGGACCGGAAGGTGGTGGGGTTCATTAGACAATGGCTAGACAATTCCGTATTCCACCATGTGTCTACGAAGACCTCAGCCGCTAGCCTATGACTGAAATTGCAAGGATTGTATGAGAGGAAGACAGTCGGCAATAAGATATTTCTGATAAGATGACTTGTGAATCTAAAGTTTAAAGATGGTGGTTCTGTGGCTGAGCACATGAATGAGATCAGCAATATATTGAACCAACTTTTCACTATAAAAATGGTCCCAGACGATGAATTATAGTCTTATTATTTCTTAGCTCATTGCCTAACAGTTGGGAGACATTGGTGGTGTCTCTAAGTAACTCCGCACTAGACGAAAAGGTATCCATGGAACAGGTAACTAGTTGTCTCTTCAATGAGGAGACAAAGAAGAGTCTCAGGGGTCTACTCAACAAGAGGCCCTTATGACACAAGATAGGGGAGAGGAAAGAACAGAAAGGGCAGGAAGGCCCGAAATAAATCAAGAGGCAAGTCGAGTGTCAGGAAGGATGTTGAATGTTGAAATTGTGGCAAGAAGGGCCACTATAAGTATGAATGTCGTAAGAAGAAGAATTACAAGAAAGGAAAAGAAAATGAGAAGGAAGATGAATCAGACTCCATTGCGGTCACTTCAAATGCGACGTTGTAGTTATTCTTTCAGTAGATCATGATGTTTGTCTCATGGCTACAAGTGAGGACATCAACTAGGTGATAGACTCGGGAGCCTCGTTTCATACGAATCCACGCAGGGATTTCTTCATAAGCTACAAGTTAGGTAACTTTAGGACCGTGAAGATGAAAAATTCTGGCATATCGAATATCGTAGGTGTTGGTGATATTTATGTAAAAACCGATGTGGACTGCACATTAGTTCTCAGGGATGTGAGGCACATTCCAGACAATTGCCTCAACTTAATGTTAACGAGAAGGTTGGATGATGATGGCTATGAAAGCCGATTTGTTGGTGGGTGCTGGAACTTATCAAGGGTTTGTTGATTGCAGCCAGAGCGAAAAAGTATTACACCCTTTACAAGGCAAGTATCAGTGTGTGCAAGGGTGGGTTGAACGTAGCGGAAGATTCAGGTACTGACATGTGACACAAGCATCTAGGCCACATGAGTGAAAAAGGGCTTCAGCTACTAGTAAAAAAGTGGCTCCTTTCAGACATGACAGGTATACCTCTCAAAACCCATATTGATCGTTTATCAGGGAAATAATATAAAGTTTCATTTGTTAAATCTCTTGTCATGTTAATAAAATGCATGCATTAGATTTGGTATATTCTAATGTTTGTAGTCCTATGAAGACAAAAAACTTGGGTGGGGCTTTGTATTTTGTCACTTTTATATAGATGATGCATCTAAGAGGGTTTGGGTTTATGCTTTGAAATTCAAGGACGAAGTCTTTGATGTATTTAAACTGTTTCATGCCATGGTCGAGAGAGAGATAGGTAGATCATTAAAGTGCATCTGCACTGACAATGGTGGTAAATACATTGGTAACTTCCATGAGTATTGTAAGTCTCTGGGTATACAGCATGAACAGACGGTTCCCAAGACTCCCCAGCATAATGGTATGGCTGAGCGAATGAATCGCACCATTGTAGAGAGAATCAGATGCATATTATCCCATGCAAAGTTTCTCAAGATATTCTAAGAAGAAGAAATGCACACGGAAGTGTATTTGATAAACAGGTCTCCATCAGCCCCGTTGAATGGAAAAGTACTTGAGAAGGTGTGGACTGGATAAGATCTATCATACAGTCATCTCAGGGTGTTTGGATGCAGGGCATCCGTTCACGTACTAAAGGACGAGAGGTCCAAGCTCGATACGAAGATCAGACAATGTGTATTCTTAGGATATGGTGAGAAAAAATTCAGCTACAAGTTGTAGGATCCGATCGAGAAGAAGCTCGTCAGGAGTAGAGATGTGATTTTCTTTGAAGATCAATGTATAGAAGACATTTGTAAGCCAAAGAAGACCCAGCCTAGTTCAGGTGACCGGTTATTCCTCCTGTGGTGCCTAATGACGGAGGAGTATAGTAAGGTGCGAAGGATGAAGGAGTTCCTATAGAAGATGGACTAGGGGAGCAGCCCCCAACTTAATCTACCTGTTGAGCCACAGGTGAGGAGGTCATCTAGGGACAAACATCGGTCCAAAAAGTACTCGCCATATGAGTACATTATGCTCACTGATGGGGGAGAGCTAGAAGATTATTCTGAGTCCTTAGCCGACAAGCATAAGGGGGAGTTGTTGAAAGCTATGCAAGAGGAGATGGAATCCTTGCATAAGAACCACACTTATGATATGGTAAAATTACTTAAGGGCAAGAAATTTTTAAGCAACAAGTGGGTGTTCAGAAAGAAGATTGAGTAGAAGAATTCATAAATGAGGTTCAAGGTCATACTTGTGGTGAAAGGATTTGATCAGAGGAAAGGTATAGACTTCGAGGAGTTATTCTCACCAGTGGTGAAGATGACATACATACGGGTGTTGCTTGGGTTAGCGGCTAGCATGGATCTAGAGATAGAGCAGTTATATATTAAAACTGTCTTTCTCCATGGTGACTTGGAAGAAAAGATCTACATGCACCAACCAGAGGGGTTCAAAGTCAAGGGCAAAGAACATATGGTGTGTAGGATAAGGAAAAGCTTGTATGGGCTGAAACAGGCTCCAAGGCGATGGTACAAGAAGTTTGACTCATTCATGTTAAAGCATGTATATGACAGAACGGAGTCGGCCCACTGTGTATTCACACACAAGTTCTCAGACGGTGATTTCTTAGTTCTTCTATTATACATTGATGACATGCTCATCATGGGTAAAGACATCAAGAAGATTGACAGGCTAAAACAGGAGTTAGGAAAGTCGTTTACGATGTAAGACTTGGGCCCAACTAAATAAATCCTAGGAATGGAGATAACCTATACAGAAGCAGCAAAAAACTTTGGTTATCACAAGAGAAGTATATTGAGAAAGTCCTAGAGCGGTTCAATATGAATACAACGAAGCCGGTCAGTACTCCACTGGATGGTCACTTCAAATTGAGCAATAAGCAATGTCCAAAGACGAAGGCAGAGGTGGATGGATGAGGAAGATACCCAGTATGAAGTTTGATGTACGTTATGGTGTGTACACACCCAGACATAGCATATGCAGTTGGTGTAGTCAACCGGTATCTTGTCAATCCTGAAAAAGAACATTGGTCAGCGGTGAAATGGATACTGCAGTATCTAAGAGGCTCATCCAGGTTGTGCCTATGCTATGGTGACAAAAAACTTATGTTAGAAGGCTACACAGATGCAGATATGGTAGGTGACATAAACTCCAGGAAGTCTACATCGAGGTTCATGTTCACGTTTATAGGAGGAGCATTCTCTTAGCAGAGTAAGCCACAGAAGGTCATAGCATTGTCGACAACAGAGGCCGAGTACATTGCGGTCACAGAGGCATGTAAAGAGATGCTTTGGATGAAGAGGTTCCTACATGAATTTAGCCTGAAGCAGGAGCTACACATGGTCTATTGCGATAGTGAAAGTGTTATACACTTGACCAAAAATCCAAGTCAGCACTCCAAGTCGAAGCACATAGAGATTCGGTATCACTGGATCAGGGATACTTTGGAACAGAAGGTGTTACAGTTTGAGAATGTCCCACAGACGATAATGGGTCAGTATGATGACCAAGGCACTGCTCAAGGCAAAGTTTGAGGTTTGTAGAAACTTGGCTGGCTTAAAGATGGTGAATTCCTCGTGAGTCAGAAAGGGAGAGATTTGATGGAGTTTTTCTCCTCAGTTCAAAGGATAGATAGAGCAGCTGGTTGTAAAAAATGGATGTTTCATCACACTACTCGACCGGTCGAAGGTAGTTGATCGAGCGGTCGAGGACGCTACTCAACCAGTCGAGGGTCCGCTCGACCAGTCGAGCACCTGGCTCGACTAGTCGAGGGTTACACAGATTCAATCCGGATTTGGTGCGGACTGCGTAATTTTGAAGAGGTTTTCGCAGAGGTGCGGAAAGGAGTTTTCTAAACTATAAATAGGGGTCCCTAGGGGTTTTCTAGTGTATTAAGAAGGCTTTCTAAAGCTATTGTGCTAAGGTTTTTTACGGCCAAAGTGAGAGAGAGAGAGAGAGAGAGAGAGAGAGAGAAAGCTTGTGGAAGGGAAGATTCTGCTCGTAGATGTGATCTACTTCACAGTCGACGTATCAACGCTTCTACGTCCTCATGATCAATGAGATCTCCCCATTTTCATTATTCCCTTATTATTCATCTGCTCATAAGTGAGTGAAGAAGGTTTGATCCAAGCAAGGTGTGCTTGTGATCGGTTGTAACATTCTACTTCATAATGGATTGTTGCTCTGGACTAAGTCTCGTGGTTTTTACCTCTTTGAGGGTTTTTCACGAAAAAACTCGTGTCGTGTGGTTTATATTTTGATTTATTTCATTGCTTTATTATATCCCATAATTCTGGTGTTTGGGAGGCAAGATCCTAAGGTTTTTGTGTAACGCTCCCAACAGAAGAATCAAGTCTCTTGCCTTGCACTACCTTCCTTGGCCAAGTCATCAGCTGGCCCATTCACCTCCTTAAGAATTCAATTATATTAGACTGCATGCGTATAAGTAAGGGCCAAGATTTAATATTTGTGAGTAGGATGTAGGGCATGCTAGAGTCTACTCGACTAAGGGTTGATTGAATTATTGGTGTCCCCTTCTACATGAACAGATTGGAGATTGGATACAGGATCCAAAGTCCTCTAAGCAATATTCTCAGCCATCAATTTTACGCTCCGTTCAGACGATCAGTGAAAGGAAAGGAGGCTAATCTTTTCGAATCAGTTCATTTTGCCTTGTGACAATAGGCGTGAGTCTATATACTTAAGGAATTTTTTTTCCCAAGAGATTTATATATTCTAAGGGAGAACATATACAACTCATTCGGGCCCGAGCCAGGAGAGCAAAAAGAGACCCCGGCTACGGCCTATCGTAAAAGCAGGAAACAAAACAACTATATACTTAAGGACTTGTTTCTTCGTTGACACTTTTAGTTTAAAATAATTCTCAAATGAACAAAAATACACATTCAAATTAAAGAAGGCAGAATGTTGCCGATTTCATTAATATTTAGAACCGATGTTTATTACAATTGACAAGTTATGAGATAACCAAATGAATAAAATAAAATGAAAAGGATAAATACCTCACATGTTTCATTAAGAACAAATGATCGACGTGGGTGTGATCAGCTAAATCGGAACACAAATGATCACGATCTATAACTTAAGAATGTAGAAATATTACTTCTACTCCTAAGGTACTATAGCGGGAGCCGATAGGCAATATTTATGTAGATTAAGCTAAGTTACGCTATGAAAAATAAAGAAAAGGTAATTAAAAGATATTTTGATGTGTTTGGCGTAAGGCCCCAGGCTCTTCTTTGATTGCTTGTTTTATAAATTGTCAAAGCGATGAAACCCTTGTGTTTTTTTTGAGGAAAATTTTATTCTATCGAAGTAAAATACATTTGGGCAGGTCCCTAAAAAAACTGAGGAGCCACCTATCATGTGATCAACTAATAACATCTAAATATTGCATATTTATCATCTCAATTGTATTAGTTTCCATGCATTCAAAGTGGTTAATTGATTAATTAATATATATTTTGTACATATGAGGTATAATATGAAAAATAAATATGAAATCATGCTTAAGAAAGATGATTAAAGTTCAAAAGATTAATGAAGAGAAGACTTGGATGTTTAGAAGTCATTAATTAAGAATTCAAATGCCAAATTTCCAAGAAAACCAAGTACAAAAGATGAATGACTGACTAAAAAATCACAAAGTACAGTAATATAAATAACAAGCAGTTTGATCCCACATGAGGTTGGATTGGTCCGATCGAATGTACATAAAACATTCAATCAAGAAATTGTGATTTTCAAAGATAATTCGGCTCGACGCTTAGGTCTGACCGAATCTAGGTTTGATGTCACTAAAGGAGAGTTCGGTGCAACCTAAGGGGGGTAGACACTTCAAACAGATTTTTATGAAATTCTGCTGCATTTCAGGGTATCTTCAGCTAGATTCGGTATGACTTCAGTGACTATTGGTGCAATCGAAGTTAACAAAAGTGCATAAATTTGAGGTCGGTTCTAAGTCGGTGTGAACTTTTCCTATTTAAATGATGTTCTAAGCTGTTCTAAATATGAATTAAGGCTTGAGAGAGATACCTAGTAGTGGCAGAACTTCAGAATCATCCTTCCTTCTTAATCCTTTGGTCTAGTTTTTTTTTCTAGTTTTTTCTTTATGTGGACATTTAAATAAAATGTGGTAGAATGTTGTCGATTTCATTAATATTTGGAAATGAAGTTCATTACAATTGATAATTTACGAGACAACCAAATGAATAAATAAAAAGAAACTGATAAATACCTGATATGCCTATTGGAACAAACAATCGAGGTGGGTGTGATCAACTAAATCGAAACTTAGATGGTCACGGTCTATAACTTAAGGATGCAGAAATATTATTTCTACTCTTAAAGTACTGTAGTGGGAGCCACTAGGTAGTAGCTATGTAAAGTAAGCTAAGCTACACTAGGAAAAATAAGTAAAGGATAAGTTGATGTGTTTAGTGCAATGAAATCCTCACTAGGGTTTTCTTGTTGCTTATGAATCCTTCATGCTCATGTTGTTATTCTGGGATATAGGAATCCCTTTGATTATTCCAGAACTAGCAACCTGGATTTGGAAAAAAAGACTTTAGTCATGTTCAAACTCCCTTGCTTCTTAGATCTTCTTCTCACAGATGATCCATTGCGAAGATCTTGGTGGCCCACTAAAGATCAAGCTAAGGACCACCAAAATTTCTGGGATGTCCACAATTAGATTCCAGAAACCTCATGGGTCGATTCAGAAGGGACATCACTCATCCACAAAATCCTATTAGATCACCTAGATAGTTTGGAGTGCTGGTTAGAGTAGATGGATAAGATCCATCACATCAAAATCTCCCATACCTTTGATTGGATATTAGTCAAACTGGATTTTGGATCTAGTTCTCCCATTTTCTCAATTCTGATTAATGTACGGAGAGAAGATGTACCCAATTTAGGTCGAATTGGCAGTTGGGTTGGCTTAGACATCGGTCCGATCTTCGAATCTTCAGAATCTTCACGAGCGCGACAGCTACTCTGAATGTCTCTGAGAAAATTTTCCATTTTGGAAGGACTATGAGAGATAGTCTCACCAAAAATATTATCACTGATTCGTGATAGATCATTTCTCATGGCGGGTCTTTTATAGACGTGGTGGGTGAAATTTTGCATTATGAGCTTATGGAATGTGCGCGGAAGCTTGGAGAAGCTAAGGAATGATGACTATGACCTAGAGGGCTTGATTAGGAGTAAATAAAAATTTAGTCAATTAAAACACAATTGATTAACTTAAACTAATATCCAAATTAAACTAAGGTAATTAAATCTAAGGCTTTCAAGCCATTAAATGGTCCAATCACATAAACTATTAAGGATATGGAAATTAAGCAACTAGTACTCTATAGACATGATAGTGCACATGTATGTGTGGGATGTGCTACCTATTAATTCCTAACATTAATCTAATTATGCATATATAATTAAACATTAATCAAATAAGTATAATTAAACAAGTACTTAAAAGACAATCTCAAACACGAGTATATATAGTGGTTCAATTTCCTATATTCCACTCCTAACAGACGCAATCAACCCATTAGTGTACTGAATTTCACTATTAGAGCTTTTAAATCAAGTTCACCTCTAACCTTTACAACCTACACCAAGACCGGCTCCCACAAGACACTTTATATGATTTTCTATATGCTTGCCATGAACCTCAGTCCTACATAAGAGTCTACTGACATACACTCCTGTCAGAGGCTTCCACAAAAGACTTTAGTTGATTTTTTATCGGCTAACCAACGACATCAGTCTTAGTCCTAGGACTTACGTTTACTACCGTTGGAGGCTCTCATGGATACTAACATGTATATACCTATGTTTGGTGAATTCGACACTGCACAAGAGCATATAGGTCCTACATAATAACCTATCAAGTTTGGGTCACAAACTCTTACCCTCAATCCTAGCCAAGGAAATAGAGTGTGAACTCACTCAATAAAACTTAATTAATGAATTGAGACTCGTTGATGCGTCATTCTTGAGTCGCTTCTTCAAAGCTTTTTCATATTTAAATATATTCCTCAATTACTCACCTGACCATGATGTTGAGGTGTTGCAAATGCTTCAGCTCCAAAATCAACCCTCTTGCATGTGATGCTTCTTTGAGGTAACCAAGGTGATGGGAGGTTAGATAAATCTCATTATAAGAAATTAGCCTTTTACCTACGAACTTATTTCCAATGAAATCAATTTCGTCAGTAAACATGACTTTCCCCGACGAAATAAATATTTTGTCGGCAAAAGATACAAATCCTTCCTGCCACAACCAAATATGTTCCCGCCAGCATTTACAACGATGGCGTGGAAACTTTTCCCAACGATATTATGTATCGTCGGTGAAAACTATTTTCCAGACGATTATTTCATTGGTAAATTTAATTTTTGCCGATGAACCAAATAGTTCGTCTTGGTTCGTCAGCAAAAGGTCCCTTGGTGTCCTTTGCGATGACGGAGAGGCTATGTTTACCAACGTTATACAAAATCATCGGTAAAAAGTCTTTTGCCGCCTAAAAAAATCATCGGTAAAGAAACTTTTTACCAACGAAATAGATACATCATCGGAAAAAATGAACGATGAACATATTATTTCATTGTGTGGTTGATCATGGATGTTGATTTGTAATTTTTATTTTTGGTGTAGTTAATAAGTATATTTAAAAACATATGTATGGAGTGTATGGAGATGATAGAGCACGGGTGGGCTCAAATATTTTTTAATCTTTTTACCGAAGAGTTGTTAAAACTATCACCGATGAAAAGTTTCATCGATAATAATTTTATGTTTTAAGTTGAAACGACTCTAGCGCCCATCCATCTCTCTCACTGTCGCTCTCTCTCTCCTACCGTTACCGTCGTCCGGCCGCCACCCAAGTCAAGTCTGACCATCACTGCCTTACACTGTACGCCGCACATTCGGCCATCATCACCTCCAATAACCCTCCTTTCACTCTCTCTCTTCCTTCTCCCTCTATTCTCTCTCTCTCTCTCTCTCCCTCTCTCTCTCTCTCTGTGTCTCGTTGTCCATTGCTTGTGGGGGCCACCACCGAAATCCATTACCTGTGTGTCCCACCGTCGTTTTGCATTGATTGAGGGGCCCACTGTCGATATACAGTTCTAGTGGGGCCCGCCGTAGCTGTCCACTGCTTGGTGGGGTCCACTGATTTAGTAAATCGCTAATTAGGGATTTTGAAATTAAAATCCTTAATTAGGTATTTTAATTTTAAAATCCATAATTTGAGATTTTCAATTTAAAGGGCTAAAATACCTGATTGTGGGGCCCATCATCGTTGTCCACTGCCTACATGGCCCACCGTTGATGTCCACTGTTTGTGGGGCCCACCGTCACTGTCCACTGTTTGGTGGGGCCCACTGTTTTTTAAATCCCTAATTAGGGACTTCAAATTTTTAGAAATTAAAATCCATAATTTGGGATTTTTAATTAAAATCCCTAATTGTGGGGCCCACCGTCATTGTACACTACTTGTGCCCCCCCCCCCCCCCCCCCCCCCCCCCCCCCCCATCGTTGTCCAATGTTTGGTAGGGCCCACTATTTTGTAAATCCCTAATTAAGCCAATTTTTTAAAAGTAAATTTTCTAATTTTGGATTTTCAATTAAAGTCACTAATTATGAGGCCCACCATCGTTGTCCATTGCATGTGGGGACCACCGATGTTCACTCCTTGTGGGGTCCACCGTCGATGTCCACTGTTTGGTGGGGCCACTATTTTAGTTAATTTGTGGGTCATACAATGATGTATGTATGTGTTATACACCTTCCATCCACTTTACCATCTCATTACAGGGCATGAGCCATGATGGGCTGCACAAAACAACCTGAATTCGTCCATCCATTTTGACAAATCATTTTAGGTCATGGTCCCAAAACTTAAGCAGATCCACATCTTAGGTAGTGTACCATACCACAAAAAATAGAGTTTATTGACCATTAAAAACTTTTTGTGGGCCACCAAAGTTTTGGATCAAGTTGATATTTGTTTGGTCCCTTCATCTAGGTATCAACAGGTTGGATGGTAAATAAATATTCATGTGGACCCTAAGGAGTTTTTAATGGTGAGTTTTCAATCACCACTAGTTCCTGTGGTGTGGTCCACCTAAGATTTATATATGCTTCATTTTTTTTAGGACCATGACCTACAATGAGCTATTAAAACGGGCGTGGATGTAAGGAAAATACATCATGGTGGGCCCCACACTTAATTATTCACAATATAGTCTCTCAAGTTTACAAACATCTAATTAGGTGAGTGATTAGACTTGATTCATGATCTTCATGATTCTTCATTTTCATGTACTTGTGTATTTGGAATTGTTAGAGAAGACCCGGATGTGCGTCGGAACTATCCGGATGTTGAGCGGGGGTCCCTAGATGGTGAGAACCGTTGTTATGACCATGATGAAGCTGTCCATTTCCTATGGACAACAATATGGGTGGCCTGACTATTAACTCAGAATTGATGGAGCAGACCCATGTGCGTCGGAGCTATCCCGATATTGAGCGGGGGTCCCTGAAAGGTGGGAACCACTGTTATGACCATGACGAAGTTGTCCATTTCCTATGGATTGTAATATGGGTGGCTTAGCCATTTGGATAGGCCCGTGTTTATGTATTAGCTCGAAATTGATGGAGCAAACCCTAGTATAACCCTAAACCTAAACCCACACCTAAACCAATTCTCAAATCCCTAAACCTAAACCTACCCCTAAACCTAAACCTAAACTTAAAAACCTAAGCCAAAAACCCAATCCCGAGTCCGAACCTGAATCCGAATCCCTAAACCCTAAACCTAAACCTAAACCTGTTCTCAAATCCCTTAACCTAAATGTACACATAAACCTAAACCTATAACCTTAACCTAAACCTAAACCTGAACTTAATTCACTTAACTTACACCTAAACCCAAACCGATAACCCTAACCTAAACATATATGTATTTGTGCGTGGATGAATGGCTAAAGGAAACAATTTCCTCCCTTAATTTGCCTCTCTTTCTGCAATGGCCTACTAAAGTTTTGAATCAAGTTGAAAGTTGGGTCTTAGGGGTTTCATGGGTGCCACATCACATGGACCAGATTTTAGGCCTATGACATATACATACATACATACATATATATATGAGTAATGCTCACACACAACTAGTTGGACATTACATTTTCATCCAACTAGTTGTGCATTTAACGAAAACTTTCTTCCTAATTAATGAAAATGCTTCCATTGCATGCTAATTAATGTAAATCTAAACCTATTCTCAAATTCCTAAACCTAAAACTACACCTAAACCTAAACCCGATCCCGACCATGATGAAGATGTCCATTTCCTATGGACAGCAATATGGTTGGCCTAACCATTTGGACAGGCCCGTGTTTGTGTGGAACAGACCCAGATGTGCGTCGGAGCTTCCGTGAGTTGGTTGAGTCTCCAAGACCTAAACCCTAAATCCTAATCCTAAACCCTAAACCTAAAACTAAACATCATGGTGGGGATAGTGCCCCCAACCGTTGATTCCTTCTTGGGACCCACCATTATGGTTATTTGAGATCCAACCTGTTGGTAAGTTCACACAGACCTAGACCGGAAGAAGGGATAACACAAATATCAGCTTGATCGAAAATTTTTGTGGCCCCAATTAGTTTCGAGGTCCACTTGAGCTTCGGATCTACCTCATTCTTCAGCTCATGCCCTAAAATGATCTCTCCAAATGGATGGATGGTTGGATACAACATATACATCATGGTGGGATCCAAATCTCAGGTGGATCATAATACAGTAAACAATGGTCCACCGTGATTTATGTATTTCATCGACTCCGTTCATCCATTTTAATAGATAATTTTATGTCTTGAGACAATAAATGAAGTATATATATAAAAATCTTAAATGGACCACACGTACAGGAAAGAATGTGAATTGAACTTATTCCGTTCAAAAATTCTTGGGGGGCCACAGAAGTTTTAGATCAAGCTGATATTTATTTTTTCCCTTCATCAATGTCTGTGTGATCTTGTGAACAGGTTGGATGATAAATAAACATCACTACAAGCCCTAGAAAGGTTTCAATGATGAAAATCATTATACCCACTGTTTCTAGTGGTATGGTCCACCTGAGTTTTGGATATGATTCAATTTTGGTTTCAACCCCTTAAATGATCTGGAAAAGCAGATGGACGGTGTAGATAAACTACATATATTTACAGTGGGCCCAACTGAGCGTACTGAATAACTTAGGACGCAATCCGATTTTAGGTGTAACTAGCTTAGTGGGTTAGGCCTTGACTGTGGGACCCAACTCGATCTGTGTGTTGTACATCTACGTCGTCCATTTGCATTTGCGGCAGCTCATTTTAGAGGATGTCCCAAATTGAGGCACATCCAAAGATCAAGTGTGGATCACACCACAGGAAAATAATGGTGATTGAATGCCCAGCGTTAAAAACTTCGTAGGGCCCACTATAATGTTTATTTGGCATCAAACATGTTGATAAGGTCAACAGATCCTAAACCTAAGAAGGGAAAACACAAATATCTGATTGATCGAAAACTTTGGTGGCCCTAAGAAGTTTTTAATGGTAGGAGATCAATCCTCACTGTTTTATTTGGTGAAGTCCACTTGAGCATTAGATCTATCTCATTCGTTAGCTCATGCCTTAAAATGATCTCTCCAAATGGATGGATGGTTTGGATACAACACATACATCACAGTGGGGCTCGCATAAGTTGGTGACATCACATCAATAGCCAATAGCCACTCGACTTGTCAGTAGTTAATCTACGTCCAGATACAGCCATTTGCGACCCTGACCTACACCTACACCTAACCCTAAACCTACACCTTAACCTAACCCTAAACCTACACTTTAACCTAACCCTAAACCTACACCTTAACCTAAACCTTTAACCCTATTCTCAAATCCCCTAACCTAAACATAGACCTTAACCTAAACATATAACCCTAACCTAAACCTAAACTTAAACTCAAAAACCTAAACCTAAACCTAAACCCGATCCCGAACCTAAACCCGAATTCCTAAACCTAAACCTATTCTCAAATCCCTAAACCTAAACCTATAAGCCTAACCTAAACCTAAACCTAAACTCAAAAACCAAAACCTAAACTCGATCCCGAACCCAAACCCGAACCCGAATTCCTAAACCTAAACCTAAACCTAAAATCGAAAACCTAAACCTAAACCCGATCCCGAACCCGAAACCAAACCTGAATTCCTAAACCCGAATCCCAAACCTACACCTTAACCTAGACCTATAAACCTAACCTCAACCTAAACCTAAACCTAAACCCGATCCTGAGCCCAAATTCCTAAACCTAAACCCGATCCTGAACCCGAACCTGAATCCGAATTCCTAAACCCTAAACCTAAACCTAAACCTATTCTCAAATCCCTAAACCTAAACCTATAACCCTAACTTAAACCTAAACCTAAACTCGAAAACTTAAACCTAAACCTGATCCTGAACCCGAACCCGAATACAAATCCTTAAACCCTAAACCTAAACCTATTCTCAAATCCCTAAACCTAAACCTAAGCCTATAACCTAAACCTAAACCTAAACCTAAACTTAATTCACTTAACTTAAACCTACACCTAAACCCAAACCTATAACCCTAACCTAAACCTAAACCTAAACTTGAAAACCTAAACCTAAACCTGAAACCGAACCTGAATTACTAAACCTAAACTTAAACCTAAACCTAAACTCAAATCTCTAAACTTAAACCAACACCTAATCCTAAACCTATAACTCTAACCCTAACCTAAACCTAAACTTGAAAACCTAATCCTAAACCTACTCCGAAACTCGAAACTAAACCTGAATTCCTAAACCTAAACTTAAACCTAAACCTAAACCTACACCTAATCCTAAAATTATAACCCTAACCTAATCCTAAACCTATTTCCGTAAATTGACTCTAATATTTTCATTTTAGAGATGGATAAGAGTTGGATGTGAGCTAAGAACAGGTTTGGCCCAGAGTATAAACAAGAGGTTCAAGAGTTCATGAAATTTGCACGATATCAGATAGATTCAGGCAATAGGATTAGGTGTTCATGTCAAAAATACAAGAACATGGTTCATAAGACTTTAAACAAAGTAGAAGACGATTTGTTCATAGTTGGGATTGATCAGGATTACACTTGGTGGATCCATCATGGTGAAGAGTTTCACCACTGAAATCTTTGCTGACCCAATTGTGCCGGATGACGAGGATGAAGACGTTGACGAAATATAAGATATCATAAGGGATGTGTTCAGAAAAATAATTACGGATACTGATTTTGTAGCAACAAGTAGTAGCCAACATATTCCTCATATGAGTGATGTCAAATCAGAAAATTTTAGTAGGTTATTGAGGGATGCGCAACTTTCACTTTATTCGGGGTGTGAGAACCTCTCCAAGTTAAATTTTCTTACAAGGTTATTTCATTTGAAGACAATAAATCGTTAGAGTAATAAATCGTTGGACATGTTGCTTGACTTGTTGAAAGAAGCATTACCGGACGATGAGACATTGCCTAAGTCTTATTACGAGGTAAAATCCTTAATGCGAGACTTAGGCCTTGGTTACATCCCCATACATGCATGTATAAATAACTGTGTATTGTATTGAAAACAACATGAATATGTTGAAGAGTGTCCAAAATGTGGAGAGCCTAGGTGGAAGTATGACGAAGCCAAGCATAAGAAAATCCGACAAAAGGTGTTAAGGTAATTCCCATTGAAACCCAGATTACAAAGATTGTTTATGTCTCGCAAGACGGCTGAAGATATGAGGTGGCATAATGAGAAACACCTTCATGATGATAGTACACTGAAGCACCCTACGAACTCTGAAGCCTAGCAAAATTTTGACAAGTAATATAACTGATTTGCAGAGGATTCTCGCAATGTTCAACTAGGTCTTGCAAGTGATGGTTTTAATCCATTTGGTAATATAAGTAGCTCATACAATATGTGGCTAGTAGTACTTATGCCCTACAATTTACCTCATTGGTTGTGTATGAAGGAGTTATTTTTTATGATATTATTGATTTTTCCTATACTCAGGTCACCTGGGAATGACATTAATGTGTATTTACGACCGTTAGTAGATGAGTTAAACGAGTTGTAGAGTCAAGGTGTATAGACGCATGACACATTTGCAGGATAGACATTTTGATTGCATGAAGCAGTATTATGGATAATAAATGACTTCCCTACATACGAAAATTTATCTAGATGGATCACGAAGGGAAAGTTAGCTTATCCTACATGTAGTATTGAGTCTTGTTCATTGTCATTGAAGCATGAAAAAAATATGTTATATGGGACATCGTCGTTTCGTTCCGAGCGATCATAGTTGGCACAAGAAGACGATGATCTTTGATGGTAAATAAGATCATATGCTACCACCGAAAGAACTATCTGGAAAAGATGTGATACAACAACTGAGTAACATTGGAGAAGTTAGATTTGGTAAGGCACCGCACTTGAAGAAGAGGAAACTATACTATTGGAGTATAACTGGAGGAAGAAAAATAATATTTTTAGTTGCCTTATTGGAGTGATTTGAAATTGCGACACAACTTAGATGTCATGCATATTGAGAAGAATATATGTGACGATGTCTTCAGAACATTGATGAACATAGACAAGAAAACAAAAGACAGTTTTAAGACTTGATTGGATTTACAAGAAATGGATTTAAGGAAAGAGTTGCACTTGCAACCACATAGAAATTCATATACTATACCAGTAGCCTGTTACACGTTGATAAAACTAGAGAAAAATCATTTATGTGAATGGTTGAGATCAGTGAAGTTTTTCGATGGGTATGCGTTAAATATATCCCGGTGCATAAACATTACAGACTGTAAGGTAACAGGAATGAAAAGTCATGATTGTCACGTCCTTCTGCAACGTCTACTAACAGTTGCGATTCGTGGATTCTTGAGCAAGGATATCAGTGCGGCACTGATTAAGTTGGGGATATTTTATAAGGATTTGTGTTCAAAATCATTGAATGTAGAGGTTATTAAATAACTAGAGAGGGACATTGTCGTAATCCTTTGCAAACTTGAAAGAATATTCTCACCTACATTTTTCAATGTCATATTACACCTTGCGATTCACTTACCGCATGAGGCGAAGCTTGCAAGCCCAATACAATATTGTTGGATGTATGCAATCAAAAGGTGACAGAACCTATTAAAAATTTTATTCATTCCACAAACTACATATATCCCTGTTTTCATACGTATAACATAGTGATTTTATGTACAGATACATTCACACACTAAAGTAATTTATGAGGAATAAGGCACATCCAGAGGGATCTATTGTTGAGGCATACATCAATAATGAGTGCCTGACATTTTACTCCATGTATCTTCGTGGCATAGATACTAGATTTAACCGAAAAGATGGAAATGCCGATGAAGGGCAGAGCATGAACAAGGACTCATATTTGTATTCGCACATAACGTTCATCCTTTAAGATCTCCAATGTTTTAGGATATGCACAATGGAGATCAAGCAAAGGCGTGGTGGTATGTGTTGCATAATTGTGAAGAAATAAAGTCGTACTTAGAGTAAGTCTTTCCTCGATAATTGTATCTCTACATACAATGATCTTAATGTTTCTTGTTGATGACATGCCAATTATGTGTAGAGAACACATTAAGGAGATGAAGTCTTAATACCTGACAAATTATGATCGAATACATCAGGATCAGTTTTTAGAATGGTTTGCAAAACATGTAAGATTTCACCTTGTATCTTGTCACACTTAGAATTTTATTTTATTGCATAATATTTAAACCTAAAAAAATCCTTAAACAATTACATTTTGAACGTAATAATATATGAAGATATTGCGCGCTAGTAACTCTGCGGATGCGTCTGATGCACTC
Organism: Magnolia kwangsiensis; assembly: GCA_037074715.1. Taxonomy (NCBI): domain Eukaryota; kingdom Viridiplantae; phylum Streptophyta; class Magnoliopsida; order Magnoliales; family Magnoliaceae; genus Magnolia; species Magnolia kwangsiensis. Next base: position 10,693,120 of record CM073580.1, on the reverse strand, counting down.
TACTCACTGGCGTGTAGCCCTGATAGATGTGTATCTAGATATATATATATATATATATATATATATATACACACACACACATATATATATATATATGTTGTATTATAAACGGGATTCAATTCCACGCTGAAGAGTGTGAGTATAAGACTATACAAAATAGTGGGGTAATTGTGAAGGACACATGATGAGGTAAAAATTGACTTTTATGGCATTTTGACAAATATTATTGAGCTAAGTTAATGTATGAGAAAGCGTGTGTACTTATTTAAATGTGATTGGTGGCACATTGGAAATAAGAATTTGAGAATACAAACTGACGACTACTTTACGAGCATAAATTTATCTCGGAAGTGGTTTAAGGATGCCCCATTTGTCATCGCCAGCCAAGCCGAACAAGTATTTTACCTCGCTGACACCAAGTTAGGCGGCTTTTGTCACATGGTGTAGAAAATAAAACCCAGGAACATATTTGACATTCCCAAACCAGACGTTAAAGATAGCGAGGATAGGGGAAATGAAATGTCTAGGGGTGAACAAGTATATCAAGAAGATCTGTCATCTGGGGATAGAGGGATTGATCCAAATGTCAATATTGATGTGGTGCAATTAGACAGAGATGATGTGCCACCTGATCATGTTGATGCCTCAATAATACATGACATTGTTAGAGATGATAACGGTTTCATTGATGACGATGTTGCAGACGATGAAAAAGAAATACTGATCAGTGATAGTGATGGTAAAGAAATAGTCTTAAGCAATAGTGATACAGATGATTATTATTAAATGTACACATGATTTACATGTCATTTTTTAATTTGAATAATTTAATTATTACATGTATACAAGTTTTACAAGTCATGATTTATTCATTTAATTGACTTGTTTATAATCCACATTTACAGTTGAGTCAATTTCTGATCATGTCCTCTTCAAACCGAAGCGTAGCGGAAGCTCACAGCATACTTCATCAGCTGTTGCGGATGGACTTTTCGGCCCTATCTTCTTCTGGTACGGTCAAAGAGATACTAGGTCTGGTCGATGAGTATAAGGATGAATATATTGACGATGACTTAGATGGAAGATTATGCAATCTTAAAGAAATTTTAAACCTGATGGAGGAATATAACCAAAGGAAACTTCGTATGGAAGATGTAGTTTTGTCACTTGCACATCTGAATGGAGTCCCAAGAGACCAGATTTCTCCTATTGTGACTGGCATGTTGGCTGTAACAATGTCGAGTGCTTCACATAGCTTGACATATACTTATGCAGCGTATAATAACTTACGTAGGGAGTACTTCGGATAGTTGATCTGAAGTTGTTTCGTATTATAATGAAATACATGTATTTAATATAGAATGACAATGTGTAATGAAATTTTTAAAGTTTAATAGAATATTTATGGTTTTATTATATTCTACTTGCATTATAGTGTAATGGTCTAATCATATTTTAATCATCTCTCTAAGCATAAGCACAAATTCATTCTACCATCAATACTACTTGTATAATATTTTAGTATATTTCACTTACACTGTAAAGTTTAATGTGTTTATTATATTGATGTTCATACACTTGTACTGATATTGTTTAAATTTATAAGTTCGTAGTTCGCACATATTCAGTCATGACACCAGGTGGGAGATCAAGTCGTTCGCGCACTGGATCTACCCCTTCCACCCGTGATGCGACGAAGACAGCATCGACATCACATAATGCATCACAGGCGTCTGATCCCTCAATTGCGCATACACCGGGCACTGCATGTAAGTCTAGACATATATTTCTTTTAGTGACTTCTATTTATGTTTAGACTTACATATTTCTTTTGCGACAGCATCGTCGACTAGCCGACGAGGATATGGACTCACGCGTGGGTTAGTTTTAGAGCAACTTACGCGTGAGGGTAGGGTGACGATAGAGTTTCCATAGGACTGCCTTAGACCTGTTAGGGACAATATCAAGTTGTTTACATCGGAGGTCGGTGTCCTATGCCGATCTCTGATCCTCGCCACCACCCCCGTTGGGTAGACGTGACAGATGATGTACGACAACTAATCCGTCAGTGCCTTAAGATAAATTTTAGTAAATTAAATTTTCTTTTGTGAAAGTTTATTTATAGTTAAGTTATTTTCTTAATAAGTTTATTGCCTTAATCTATTATTTACGAAACTGCATGATAAATTTTTCTTAGATTTGAGTATTCCGTATATTTCTCATGCCATCAACGAGATGGTCAGGGAGTGGTTCAAGGAGTACCACGGAGAGTTACACTAGAAATACAAGCGGTGTAGGACCCACGATGAGGTCGTTCGATCCACACCCCCGCAAGTGATTATAAACGACTAGTGGATACTCTGTGAGAGATTTTCGTTTAAGGCTTTTCAGGTAATATTTACATATTTACGATATCTTAAGGTAACAATTAAATTCACAATTAATAACAATGTATTATGAATAATGTTTAGAAGAGGAGCAGAATAAATTCTGCGAACAGGAAAAAGTTACAAGTGAACCACGTAGCTGGTTCAAAATCATTTGTACGACATCGTTACGACATTGTAAGAAATTATTGGTGATTATTAAGTTGATATATTCTTTCCATGCATTTATATTAACTCTATTGTCCTTTCGATTGTGCAGTGAGATTCCGTCATCGGCCAAGAGCCTAGACCAGTAAACCTCTATAAAGGTACTCACTGTCAACAGGCGACAGGATCTTAGGTTCATCCTAGATCCAGCGAGAATTGGGTACCTTGCATTATAAAATTTAATTGCATTGATTTATAATAATATCATTCGTTATGAAAATTCATATATTTTTATTACAGGCGTCGATGGACACCATACGCAGTCAGTCCACTCCGATGGTAGTCAGCGGAGTGAGCCAGATATCCTGAACGAGGTGCTCGGCACCTGTTCCGGATATGTGCATGGACTTGGGCATGGTGTCAAGCTTATAACACCCGCTAGAGCTGCCTCCAGTCGATCCATCGCTGGGGAGAGCGCCCTACGTCGAGCTGATATGGCAGAGAGAGGTTCAATAGCTACGGGTCGTCGTCGATGAGATCAAAGAGCAGTTGGAGAGGTAAAGGGAGGAGGAGTAGAGGCGTAGGGAGGAGGAGGAGAGGTGATGGGAGGATTAGGAGAGGAGGATCTAGGAGATGCGGGTGGAGCATGAGCGACGGATGTAGGAAATATTTAAGGCTCTCGCTGCATGCTTTATCACCGATGCCCCACCACCTCCGCCTTCATCTACGTGATTTTTTTTATTTTTTTATGATTTATTTTATATACGAATGTTAGACTTATATGTATTTGTGCGTGAATGAATATTGTGGGTTGTATGTGGATGTGGATAGGATTTTTTTATTTTATTTATGATTTATTTTATATACGAATGTTAAACTTATATGTATTTGTGCATGGATGAATGTGGGTTGATGTGGATGTGGATAGGATTGTTTATGTATAGATGGATGTGGTTTGTGTTTAGATGGATGCAGTTTGTGTTTGGACGGATGTGGATGTGAATATGATGAAAATGTATTGTAACAGGTGTATTTACAGGTGTATATCAGGAATTTTTTCCTGAATTTTGAAAATAAATAAAACTAGGAAGAAACAAACTATTACCGACAAAATATTTCGTTGGTAATAGTAGGTCCAAAACTTATCCGGTGAAATATTTTATAGGTACAAATTAATACAAAAATTTATACCAACGATCTATATATGAGATATACCGACAAATTATTTCGTCGGTAATAACAGGCTTATTCCGACGAACATACTCGTCAGTATTATTATTTTACCAACAAACCTACTCATCAGTAATGTTGTTAATCCACAGCTTTACTAACGAAGATATTCATCGGTATAAGCTGTGTTTACCAACGAATTATATTATTTTTTCCTACCAAAAGCAACATGTTTTGTCAACAATTTTAGTCGTTGGTATTTGTTTTGTCATTGCCGACGAAGTCATCTTTCGTCAGGAAAAGCCTTTAGCCACGGTCTTATTGTGACGATCTTTCCGACAACAGATTTCGTCGGTAATAATCATTACTGACAAAAAAAAGATAAAATAATGACAAATTATGTCGCCGATAAAAGAGCAATTTCTTGTAGTGTCTCTTACAACTAATGGAAGGTTCTAATCTTAAGGGATTCACGTAGATGACTTTTCTAGAGGATTTAGACAAATATTTGATGATAGGTTATTGAGGGTCAAATATTGCATATTAAACCCCAGTTATTCCTGATTTTACGAACATGATACTGTTTAATGTCCTATTTTAATCGTGTTTGTATTGCAATGTGAATTTAGAAGCCTGAACTGAAAAAGGGTGCTAAAAGCATGGATTTAACGCTCAGAAATCACCAAGGCAAGGGACGGATCCCAAGAGACCGAGATCGAAGAATTTGCATGCTAGAGTTTCGAGAAAATCAAGCAACTCACACCAAAAAGGCCTAAAAATTGTCCAGAATTCAAGATCATAGGGTTCTCACTATCCGTTTGGCTCATAACTTTATATCTGGCCTAAGGACCCTAAATTAATAATACTGGTCTAATTTCAGCCCTTAAATCCCTGTGGAAGTGGCCCAAAGATCAGATCAGCCCATGAACTATTAATCTTGGGCCCACCAGATATCTGGATATGCTTCAATTTTGGTCTCAACCCCTTAAATGAGGTGAAAAAATGGATGGACGGAGTGGATTTCTCATCAACATCACAGTGGACCCCACACGCGACGTGCAGTACACAATGCACACTGCACCCACGTCGCACCGGAAGGTTAGCCCGGTCAAAGACGGGCTGACCTGTCATTCTTCACGTCAGCGTCCAGCAGACAGACACTGGCTGACTGGATTTGATCAGTGGGCCTCTGTGCTCGTCCTAATGGATGATCCGGACCGTCCATTAGCCCCAGGGAGTAGCCACGACCCTTACCAAGGTTTCCTTTCAGCCCCATGCACATGTACACACGTGGATCGCTGGAAAATACAGGATGAACAGCGAGGTGGTTTGATACAGTGGATAACACCAAAACTCGACCAAAACAACTCCTTTCCGATCAAAATTTTGCCAGAAATCTAATGAACGGGGTGGACTTCTTCGAAAACATCACTGTGGGGCCCACCGAGCATCTCAGCGCAGGTTCTTTCATGCCATACACACGTCCGATTTTCCCAAAAGTTGCGGGGCATTGTACGGCCTAGATGATAATCGGATCTTTGATCCAAACCGTCCAATAGCTCGGGAAGGGGGTCTTTACCCCAACCATGGAGCCAAAATAAATTCTTGGGACGTCCACCGGTCGAAAAGTCCTTCCAAACGCAAGTTAAGTTGAGTTGTTGCGTAACATCCTGCGTAAGACCTTTTTCTGCGAAAGATCTCTTCTCCCATCGACTCCCAGCCTTCATATCTATAAAAGGGAGAGAGAAAGAGAGAAAAAGGATATCGCTAGGATGTGGAGAACGTGGAAAGAGAGAGAGAGAGGGCTAGACGGCTTCAAGTTTTCTTCCTTTTTCTTTATTTTCTCTCTTTCCTTTCCTTTGATTTTGTTTAGATACTTTTAGTTACTCATGATTTTGGTTAGCTAAACCTCTTAGATAGGGCTAAGAGGTGAAGCTTGTAGCGTGATGGGAAGTTTTCTATGCTTTGATTCATGTTTAAACTGAACCAACTTTGATTCTAGTTTGATTATAAGGAATGTTTTCAGTTTTAATGGTTTGTTGTGACTAAAATTACAATGGAACTGGGATAGTTTTGAGCATGTTCCTTTCATTATTTTGATTGTGACGTTAGGAAGCCCTATTGTTCACCATCGTCTCATGGACATGATTGGATGATAGAATCCTTCCTAACGTTCGTAACTCTTTCAGATTGGTTGTGGATTGGTTAAATTCTGTTGTTTACTTTGTCTCATGTGCATGGTTTTGTGATGGAATCAATTCTAATTATTATACCTATCATCTTTTAAAAATTGGATCAAAGGAAGTTCAGATTTGGTTTTTAAGGTTATATCTTCCAACTAGATAAAGATGGGACTCTAAATCCAGTTGTGTTGATGAATTAAGCATAAATCTCCCTGATCTCTACAAGTGGATCCTTGAAAATCCTAGTTTTTCACCTTTGAATTTTACAAGTTTTACTTTAATAGTTCACCATTATTCCATTAATTTTCCCTGATTTAGTTTACATCTTCGCCTAGTTCTAGTTCGAGTTACTTTCAGATTACGTACAAGGTTTAGTCCCTGTGGATTCGACCTCGGTCTTACCGAGATTATTACTACATCGCAACCCTATACTTGGGGTGGTGAACAAGTTTTTGGTGCTGTTGTCGGGGACTGACGATTATGTTTTTCTAGGATTAGCTAGTTTTAGAATTAGGTTAAGATTAGGATTCTTTTAGTTTTCTAATTTTAGGTCTAGCTTTTTTTTTTTAGAAACTAACCTAACTTTCCTGTTTTGTAGGATCTTGACATAGACTTTCTAAATTGGTAATCTCTTTCTAATTTTTCTAATTTTTCTATTTTTAAGATTAGGTCTTATTTTCTATCTTTAGAAACTATTTCTAGGTTTTCTTTTATTTTAAAAAACTAACTTACTTTCAGGTTTAGAACTTTCCTAAATAGTTTTTAGAAACTTTCTATTTTCAATTTTTAGAAGTCTTTCTTTTTTTTTAGAAACTAGTTTACTTTCTATTTTAGGAACTTTCTAATTTTAGCATTTCTATTTCCAGAAATTCACTTGTTTTGGTTTGTTTTGTAGGTTTTTAACTGAAGGACTCCAATTTGGTAACTTCTTTCCAACCCTCTCTTTTCTTAGATTTCTATTCCTTTCTTTCTCATAGGTTTAGGTTTAGAATATGAATTGTAAGCTACGAGTGTTTCATGCCCAAGTGGGTCCATGACAACACCCAACATCTCTTGACTGAAGGAGGATTGGTTTTTCTTTTTTAAAAAAAAAAAGAGGATTGGTTGAGGGGTTGACTATCCATCGCAGGACTAGACATCGCTCGAGATCCCCAAAGTAAATTGAGGTTATGACTACAAATCAACTGGCCAATCAACCAGAAAGACCACCTCAACCTCGAGTTGGGGAAGTCCAGGATGAGAATGAGGTGCATAAAGCACCTTGTCGCATGCTTTACGGGATTATTTACAACCGGTGAGGGTAAGTACACCCTCATGCATGGTTTTTCCAAAAAATACAGGACACATGGACATCAAGACAGGGGTGATCCAACTCCTTCCTAAATTTCATAAGCTTGTGTCAGAAGATCTATACTTACACCTAAAAGAGTTTGATGAGATCATAGCTACTTTATATTTTCCAAATGTTTCTGAGGACACAGTCAGGATGAAACTCTTTCACTTTTCTTTGCAAGAGAAAGCTAAGACATGGTTGCATTCACTACATCATATATCTATTGGCACATGGAATGAAATGATAAGGGAGTTCATAAAGAAATTCTTTCCACATCATAAAACAAACACCCTTAGAAAGTCAATCATGAACTTCGTCCAAAATGAGGATGAAACATTTTTCCAATGTTGGGAAAGGTTCAAGGATCTTATCAGTTCATGCCCACAACATGGTTTTGAAACAAGGCGCATTACGCACTTTTTCTATGATGGACCGACATCTTCCATGCACCAATTGGTTAAGACAATGTGCAATGGGGAATTCATGAATAAAAATGTCGATGATATGTGGGATTACTTAGATAGACTTGCTGAAAACGCACAATCATGGGACACATACCCAAAATCAAGTACCACTTCTAGGTCCACTCAATCAAAGGAAATGGGAGGATTATACCTTCTAAAAGAGGATGATGATATCAATACTAAAGTGTCTAATCTCATAAGGAAATTCGGAGACATGGAATTAAAGAAGGATAAGGCTAAGGAAACTGTTTGTAGTATTTGTGCTTGCAACGTTCACATAACTAAAAATTATCCAACAATATCTACCTTTCAAGAGGTGTTTAATGAGTAACTCAATGCCATGAACAATTACCAAAGACCTTTCAATGGACCTACCTCCAATACATATAATCCTAGTTGGAGAAATCTTCTAAACTTCAGTTGGAGGAATGGACAAACCGCTATCCCTAAGGTTTCTTCAATCGAATTCCAAATCAAGCGAAACCTCAAGAAGATCCGGTTCTAAAATATATTCAAAACTAAGAGATTATCACTCAGAGAATATTGCAAACCCTTCAAGACATTTCAAAGACTATACAAGGGCGTGAGACAAAAAACTCAATTGGAGAAAAAGGAATTCTTCCAGCCCAACCTTTCCCCAATCATAAACCGCAATATGAGATAAGTGATACAAGCTCTTCAAATCAGATGGAGTAAGCTAAGTCTATCGCCACTCTTAGAAGTGAGAAAATAATTGACAAATCTATTCCGGTAAATGCTGAAAAGCCTAAGGACCTAGAAGAGAACAACGATGATAGACCTAACACTGCTCCACAAGAATTGAAACCGGAACTTCAAAGTATGTCAATTACTTCATTTTCCCAACGGTTGGTTGCATCAAAACCCTCCTCTAACTCTCAGGACATTCTAGAGGTGTTGAAATAAGTAAAGGTCAATATTCCTCTACTTGATGCAGTAAAGCAAGTACCTTCATATGCTAAATTTCTGAAAGACTTGTGTACGACCAAAAGATGGTAAAATATTCAAACAAAAATCTTCTTGACTAAGAAAGTGAGTGTCATTTTTAAAACAAGATGTGCCGCATAAATTCAAGGATCCCAGTAGCCCAACCATACTTTGTGTAATCGGGAACTACCGAATTGAGCATGCACTTCTTGATTTAGGAGCGACTGTAAATTTGATTCCTTACTCGGTGTACAAACAGTTAGATTTGGGTGATTTAAAACCCACCCTAACCACATTACAACTTGCTGATCGTTCTATTTGTATACCGAGAGGGATAATTGAGGATGTGTTGGTCCAGGTTGACAAATTCTACTATCCTGTAGATTTTATCATCCTGGATACCGAACCTGTAACGCGTCGAAATTCAAGGGCCGAATAGGAACTTGGCTCTCAGATTTTCGAGTGTCATGTATACCCTAACGGGCCTCATGTACATGTAAATATGGATACCGAGAAGTCAAAGAAAGATTAAATCAACATAAGGTAACTAATCATTGGAAATTAAAATAGAAATCATCCACAAATCCAAGTGCTACTAATAAAGTTTTGAACCAGCATAAACCTCATAGTCCAAGAAAATAAATATCCATTAGGGACCTAGTCCCATCCTCCCATCTCTCTCTAAAAAGGGTGGGCCCTGGCCTAGTCCCGAGATCATCCATCGCGCTAATAAGGTCTACCAAAGGTCTGGAGTACGCCAGCTCCTCGTCGTTGTCCACACTGACATCGTCCAATGCTTCTCACTCCAGGGTTCCTGCATCTATGCAAGAGTCTGGTAGGTTTTTTAGAACACCATCCCAGAGTGGGAGTGAGTGATCAACTCAGTGGTACCGTTAGCAATAGACAGCACAAATAATCATGCATAGAATAGATTTAGTAAACAACATACATCATAGATTCCTAAATACTCTTATTAATGAAATGCATGGTTCATGATATGATGAATGCCTCTTTCTACCAACACTTCCTCGAGTGACAATATCTAACGATTGCGAATGACCAACACTCCATCAGTACGACCTCGACTCCCTAATCGCCAAAGTAAGCAATGCAATGTTATGAATCATGTTAATCGAGATGATTAGTTGGGTTTGTTCATCCAGCAGGTTAGGGAAACCGTAATACCCTTAGTAGAAATGTTGCCCTAACCTAATCGCGCAGCTCAGGGCCGTGGCCAATTGGCTCTCATGATCCTTAGCCCTCGTGGGTTCGATAATCCCATGGCCCTTAGCCTCATACAAAATCAATTAGGACTTCTAAGTCCAGCTCGCGGTTACTATGGGTAGGTCGTCACCCCAGCGGGCAGTGTCCCATACCATCATCCTCGGCTCACGAGTCATAGTGCTCATTGGTCATTACGGGGAGGCTCCTCACCCCAGCATAGGCCAACAGCTCGAGCATAGTATCCTATACCACCATCCCCAGCTCATGAGTCTTATGGACCGAATCTTATAATTAACAATGGGCGCAAAGGTCTCGGGGTATCTCAAGTTCCTACATAGGTGTGCAATCATGGTTAACACACGAGAATGGCTGATTGTGAGTCAATATACCCCCATAAGTCACACTATAAACCGAACGACTTGAGAACGACGTCTTGTGTAGTCCAACTACAACCGCTGATCCACAGCTTAATTGATCAGGCCAGATTTACTCGAGGGCAGGTCCAACGGAAGGTCACCCAAATGATTCAGTTAACCTGCCAATCCATAAGGGTCTATGCACTAGTAAACAGCATGTATCATCCATTTCAGGAATAAGTCATACAAAGCAAGCATAAATCAGTAATTTAAATACATGGACAGCAATACACCAAATTCAACTAGACCATACGAATCCTATTCAACATATTCCAACTAGACCATACGAATCATATTCAACATGTTCCAACATAAACAACCATGCACCAACGCACAATAATTCGGCCATTCATGGGTCAACATAAATCATGCAATTCAGTCGCACATAGGGAATCAAGTATAAGTAATTCAGCGAATCAGCAAATTGACGACAATTTATGCTTTCTCTCATGTCAAATTGGCATGCAATGGCAATTCATCCATAATCAACAATATTTGGAGAAAGTTAAGTACCTATACCCTACAAGAACATGCAATCAACAATTCATGCATTGAAGTATTAGGGGCTCAAACCCCTTTCCATAGATTGGAGAAATCCCTATACTATAGTCTCATTCATGCACTCCCAAAGAAATTTCAACAAAATGCAATAGCAATGCACCACACACGTTTAATAAACTCATGTTAGGAACGATAATCAGTCATCTAAAGGTAATGGTCCACACCTATTGTTGACCGAAAGTTGCTGAAATCGTGCTAGCGTCGTTGGGTCCGCAAACTCGACGTGTCGGGACCCTGCATTGCACAGAGTGACGGTCAGTGACATGCATGCAGCTAGAAATTAGGGAGAAGTGCTTTGGAGCTCAACCTTACCTTAGATTGGACGGGAACTCTCTCCAATGATGATTAGGTCGGTGTTTTCCAACAAACGGAAGGCGTAGACGTGGGGATTTTCAAATCCCAAGCACTACGAACCCACAACACCACCTAATGGCCCTTCTCTCTCTCTCTCTCTCTCTCTCTCTCTCTCTCTCTCTCTCTCTCTCTCTCTCTCTCTCTCTCTCTCCTCTCTCCCTCTCTCTCTCTCTCTGGTTCAGTTGCTGAACTCTCAACAAATGAGAGAGAGCTAGCCTTAAATACCTTGGGGATTATATCTCATAGCCCTAAATTTCATAATATCCCACCAATGGCCTTGTGGGTCCCATTTTTGGCTATTGGGGCCACCCTGTTGGGCCCCTGGCCCATCCAGTTCATGGATAAATGGTCCCATGGCCTAATGAAGGGCTGGGTGAAATTTGATGATAAATGGATCCGGGGTTTTACCGTAGCGGTCCGATTTGTGATCAACGATCAAATTTTATGGGTAAGGGCAGGGAAATATTTCTAGCCTTCAATGTAAATTTAAAAGAGATCTGATGGCTGAAATGCCCGAATTTACTGACTCGTGAAACAGGGCCAATTGATTTAAATTTTCAAAATTTCCCTCTATAGGCCTGACGACTCACGTTGCTCAAGTGCCGGCTGGACTGTACTATTTATCTATTTCTGGGCATCATCTGAGCCCAGAGTCCATAATGGACCACAAGCCCAATGAGGCATATAACTTCCCAAAATTTTAGAATTTTTGGTCCTTCCTAGGGCGGAACATAATTCGTATGGACAGTCATCAAGTGTAGACCGACCGTCTAGCTCTACGATCCATGTCCAGCCCGAACATAATTTGACCTAATCGCATTAGCGGCTTAATCATGATTAATCTACAAGTAATAAGCCCACATGTGCAACCGAAATGTACGGTCCTGCGTCAATTCGCACATCAGCGCCTCAGGACATTGTTCTAGGTCTGGGCCGGGTGTTACAGAACCCATCAGCAACATGAGCACTCATATTCCCGTCATTCTTGGTTGCCCATTCCTTGCCACTTCAAATGCAATCATCAATTACTATAATGGTGTCATGAGTATGTCTTTTGGAAATATGACATTGGAGTTGAATATCTTTTTCAACACAGGCAGACTGTAACACCCTGAATTTTTACCAACCTAGGATTACACGTCCTTAAGCAATGGGTCAACCATAACACCTTAATAACCTCTCAGAACCCAATTCCAAAGCCAAAGAAATCACTTAGGATTAATTCCTTTAGAAATTAAGCGTAAGTTAACTAGCGTAAGTTAACTAGCGCTACATTGGATTAGCTGCGAAATTGTCCTTGATCGCTTTAAATACGTTCTGCAATACCCAAAACTTGTAGAAATAAGGACGCTACAATACCCTAAAATCTTGGATCAAACTCTAAACCCGTTTGCTCTCATGAACCCTTTGAAACTTTGTATTGGATCTATACCGAGCGTCGAAAGTTCGATATCTACAATCTTAGACCGTTATGACCGCTTAGCTGGACTTGACAATCATTTCGAAAATCAGGCCCAACCGACGTTCAGAGGCTATTTCATTGAGCCTGGAGTGAAGAGAGTGAGAAAAAGGTTAGATTTGGAAATTTAAATCCAAAACTGGTACGTGACTTGGTGCATTATTATTAAGCGTTCTGACCGTCAGAATTCAGCCAAATTACACCCTTGGATCAGGAAAAATTTCTCTTTCATATCATAAGACTTGTACACCTGATCTAGGTGTGATGACCGCTGAATTGAAACTAGACCGCCACGTGCAATCTGGAAACTCTACCGGACTGAAAACTGGGTGTGAGCAACATCCAGTGACCATGAGCTTAAGTCTGACCACGTTCGGCCAAGGGACCTCCCGAAACACTCTTTTGGATCAGAAAAGTCCCATTTTGGTTATAACTTAAGTGTACCTTGTTCCCAAGCCTAATTTGGGAAGGTTTTGGCCTATATAAGGGCCTTAAACCCTCACATATCTCACCCATCCGAATTTGCTAGAAACCCTAGTTAGAGAGAGAGAAAGTGAGAGTTTGTGAGAGAGTGTGGGAGAGATCTTCCTGCCACTTACACTAGTTGTTGCACGTGCTAAGGCATCGCGTTCAAATCACTTTTTCGGTGATTCCAAAGCATTTCTAAGTAAGAAAAACCCTAACTACTTGTTGTTTTGGAGTTTTCTTCAATTCGTTAGCGAATTAGCTTATACATCTGGTGCATTAGTTCGCCTGTACACTGTTGAAGAAGCGTATACGTTCCGATCGAAGCAATACACGTCTAGGGCAAAAGGTGAGGATTTTAGACGCTTTGATTGACTGATTTCAAAGCTTTCAATGTCGTTTAATAGTAGATTATCGACGGCAACGCCGTTTGACATGTACAACATGCTGTCCGTTTTTCGTTTCGTAAACGTACGGTAAATATGAGATTTAGGGTATTTTAGGCATTTACAGAAAATATTGTATACGTCCGTATTTTGCTGAAATGCTTGACATGTAAATTTATCGTGTTATGATATTAGAAATACGTGTATGATCGGTTTGGCGAAGAGATTCGCCCTAATGCGCAATTTGAGTCGACATACGCTATGTGGACTAAAGTGTGTAGACTAAGTGTTTGTATAAATATTTGTATTAGTATGTATTAAGTAAGATGGTGTTGTGAATTAGTTTTGAGATTGAATTCTCGACTAATATGCTGATGTATATGAATTCCATCCTGTTGGCTATATGTATTGATTTCATTATATATATGAAATGCATGTGTTGGAGGATTTACTTATGTGGTATGCTATAACATGTGTCAACATACTTACAATGTTGTATTTCATTTCTGTTACTCACATATGCTTACTGATGTTGATACACAAATGCTTGGGGCTATGACCTAGTCCAGGCAGTCGGTAATGGATCGAATTCGTGGTTGGTTTTTATTTACCACGAAGGACGCGTCGATGAACGCGAGTCTGTTTGAGTTGGCGGCAGTGGTTAGGCCACACGAAGTGATTCATGCACTTCATGTCATTCAGCTTAAGATGCGCTCGTGCTAGTCGAGCCCGTCACGTAACCCGACTGGCCATTGTATGTTCATCCTGTATGAGTCATAACTGCTTGAACCTAGGGTACTGAACTTACCATTGGAAACCCTGTTAACCATGGTACCTCGATCCATAAAGACTCATGAGCCGGGCATGGTGGTATGGGACACCGTGGTCGAGCCGTCGGCCTATGCTGGGGCCACAAACCTCCCCGTAGTGACCACTGAGTACTCTACTTTGAGCAGATTATGGTGGTATGGGACACTATATTCTTGCTGTCGGCCTACACTGATCAGGTGATAGCCCTTTGTAGTGACCTTGAGTTTATCCTGACATCGCATGGGAGCGACGAGTCCTGATGTAGTCTTAAGGATATAATAGGCCTGTATTGATAAGGTGATGGAGGAGAGGAGTAACGAGTGCGTGCAACAGCCTTGGCAGCCCTTGCAGCGACCTATAAATATAACATCGTATGAGATTACTAGGAGTGACGACCCTAGATAGGATCTTTGTTGGGATTGATATAAGCAAGGTACCCTAGTTTTCCAATCCTGTTGTATGAAAAGGACTAATAACAACTCGGTAATCATTATCCACATCGCATTGCATGTGCCTGGAAGATGTGGAGCATTGTGGGAAGAAAGCATGCTGCGGGAGTAAGATGGTGCCATATGAGGGAGAATGTCGGTGAGGGCATCCATCATGTCATCTCATGCTTGCATTAACAACAGTATCTAGGAATGTTAGATTGTTTGCTTTATTATTAACGCGTGATTGATTTGATAACATGTTAATCTCCGCTCTATGATTCCACTGAGTTAATTACTCACTCCCACGTTACGGACACCACCAGACCCTTTTGTAATTGCAGATGATGGCATGGCCTGTCAGGCGGAGCCAGACTTGATGATGATGAGGAGGATCCCTCCTTTATGTGTGATCTGATCGACGGGATTACAGGGAGGTTGAGTAGATGCCTTGACACTTGTCATTTTATATTTTTGGAGCACTCATGTATATTCTTTTTTTTCCAGATTTGGAGTATATATGTATTTAATTAACCTGGTAACCTGTTCACACTCTGGAGACTTACAATCAATTATATATTTTATATATTTATCAGTCTTCTGCTTGCTCATTTAACTGTCTCTGGAGTATGATATGCTATTTTGGCTTAGTCTCAATCTTGTTTAATGTCATTCTATAGACAACATGCATTTATCATTATCTATGTTGTATAAGTGATGTTTTGAAACTCGGGAGTTGGGTTTCTACCCAACCCCCGATTTTCGGGATGTTACACAGACGGTTAAAGGATGATGACGATTTCCATGGCATTAACATGATTGACTCTTTCGTGGAAAATAGAACGCCTCTGATCTTATCCTCTGATCCTGAGACGTGTCTAGCCCACTCTCATGATTTTGATGATGACATAATTGGGGAGATGAGTGTCATGCTTGATAATGCACTTGTACTTGATGTTAACCAGTGGAGGCCATAATTTAAAGAATTTCCCCAAACCGAAGAAGTGCCTCTGCCGTCTAACCTCAAGGTACCGAAGCTTGACCTAAAACATTTGCCCTCTGATTTGAAATATGTTTATTTAGGTCAAGATGAGACATACCTGGTGGTGATTTCATCCCATCTTGAGCAAGACAGGAGAGTATGCTCATATCCACTCTCATTGAACATAAGGGAACCCTTAGATGGACGATTACGGACCTCAAGAGAATTGACCCTTCAGTTTGTACTCACCGCATTTATCTCAAGGTTAATGCGAAGCCCTCTTGATAATCACAAAGTAGACTAAATCCAAACATGAAGAAAGTAGTTAAAGCTGAGGTTCTTAAACTATTGGATGTAGGTATTATATACCCTATATCCGATAGTCAATGGGTGAGTCCAACTTATGTGGTTCCTAAGAAGTCCGGAATCACCATCATAGCCAATGCCAATAATGAACTCGTGCCAACTAGAGTTACTACTGGTTGGAGAATGTGCATTAACTACAGGAAGTTGAATACTGTCACGAGGAAGGACCACTTTCCTTTGCCCTTCATTGATCAAATTTTGAAAAGGCTAGCTGGTCGGTCATATTACTGTTTCCTTGACGAGTTTTCGGACTACAATCAAATAGAGATAGCCCCTGAAGATCAGGAAAAGACTACATTTACATGTCCTTATAGTACCTTTGCTTACCGAAAGATGTCATTCGGACTATGTAATGCCCCCACCACTTTTCAGCGATGCATGATGAGTATTTTTTCTGATATGATGGGGTAATATCTAGAGGTCTTTATGGATGATTTCTCTGTCTTCGGTCCATCTTTCAATGAGTGCTTGAAGAGTCTTAAATGTGTGTTAAAAAGATGTGAAGAAAAGAATTTGGTACTCAATTGGGAGAAGTGTCATTTCATGGTTCGTAAGGGAATTGTCCTTAAACATATCACTCATCCAAAGAAATCGACGTAGATAAGGCTAAAATCGATCTTATCTCTAACTTACCTCCACCCAAGAACATATGAGACGTGCGATTCTTCTTAGGACACACAAGGTTTTATAAAAGATTCATAAAGGACTTTAGTCTCATCTCATAATCTACTTCGAAATGATGCTATAACGCCCCAACTTTTCAAGACCTAAGTACACGACCCATTTTTCAAAAACCCAAGTGTTAACCTTAAAGGATGGTCAAATTCAAATATTTTTTTTCTTTCATCAGAGTAAGAAGATGAGCGTAGAATGGACAAGTAAGCATAAAGGAAAAAATTTCAATTTCATTTAAAATATATAAGAGGTTGCCCATAATGACTTATACAAACTAATGCCTCTGAATTTAACAAGTATAAGATTTATAAGATTTAATATATGAAGAATAGCAGAAAGTATATAAATATAAGCCGCAAGATCACGCAGCACCTCTAGGAAAATACGGCCATGCATCCCTAGCGATCGTACCCTACTCCTCATCAAATATGAACATGCATGTTACTAAAGCGACCTGTTCTACCTGTACGGTTGTATATTTGATGGATGAGTGGCCAACTCAATGTAAATTCTCCTCAAGATTACACACTATCGCATTAGGTAAGAAATAGTATAAAACATCCAGACAATCAAAATAGAGTAAATGCAGTCTTATTAGATACATAGATGCATGAATGCAATCATCGACCTGGGTAAAACAACTTGATTGTCTGTGTCCCGGGTAAAACATCCGGACGGGCATTGCAGTCATCACCCATGAATGTGACTGGTCATCAGCGCAATATTCAGTGTAATCGCATGGGCATGAAGATCCAAGTCATCATCATAAATCGAATGACTAGTCATTAGCGCAACATTCGGCGTAATCGCATGGGCATAATGATTCAAGTCATCGTAAATATGTCATGTATGCATGATTAGCCAAGTTATTATCAGTCCATTTACAACCAGCCAATTTAAATAAGCTCACAGTTACTACGGGGAGTACATGGCCCAACGTAGGCCGACGGCTCAGGCATAGTGTCCCATTACCACCATCCCCAGCCCATGAGGCTACCATCTTAGGATATTTAATGGAAACTCATCGACTAGTGGTCAATCATATTACAATATATGGGGTTTACCATTGCATGGTTGCATAATATAAAATATCGAGCTCATTTAGGAAAAATATCAAAACAAAACCACGTATGGCGAGTATCAAAATATGCCACATATGGTGAATATCAAAATCACACAATAAAGACCATCCTTAAAAACCATTGGACACAACAACCCTGGATGATAGGCCCACATCAATGATCCATATAGACCACCACTCAATAACCACTAGATCGAAGGTCCATAGCAATCATCGTCAATTGAGTTACATCCCAAGTATAGGTGTACATTTATAAGTGGGGTTTTTCCACTGATGTACCAGTTTAAGTTTCATAAGCAATCCATAAATAATTCATGAACAAATATATAGGATGAACATTAAGCAGGCAATATAGCAATTTAATTTCCACAGCTAACATATGTGATTACAAGAGAGATATCAATTATAAAATTAAATAAAATAACTTAAGCTAATAGAAAGATGGAAAGCTCGAGGGGAAGAATCATCACCTTATAGTCTGCATCGCCTACCAGCATTGCTAGGGAATGCACGTTCCCTTAAAATGAAATCTTACCATAAATCAGGATGTACAATTAGATCTAAGTTCTACATACCACCTAGGGTTTAGGATCATAGTCTAAGGTTATCTTTTAGGGTTTTAGTGTAGAATTAAGGTTTTATCCTAGGGTCTAGCCCCATACTTAGATTTTAGGATTTGAATCCTAACTTATTATTGTTAATGTTATTATCATTATTATTATTGTACAATGGGTCAAATAATATTCATAGTAGGAGTATCAATCCATCAATATTAGTAATGACGGTTCATAAGTTCATATTTGAATGCACCGCCATTATCTAATGACTAATAACCCCTAGGTAATGATAACAGAATATTTATTAATGATAATATAATAACGACTGATACTAATGATTTCAAAACAACCATTAATATTAATAATATACCCTATATTAGTTAACATGACACTAATAATCATTGTGATGAAAATACATAATATGTTCTACCGTTAACGATAATAGATAAAATAAAACATTAATATTTAGTAATATTAATCTTCATATGTAATATCTGATATCAGTATAGATAATTTACCAAAGGCCATACATTTCTAATATTAGAATTCCTAATAAAGATAATTATGGTAACACTTAAACTGAGTCTAGTGTAGGTTTAAAGGGCCTCATGTATAAGATTATTATTTGGGCCAGCACTAGAGAGACCAGGCCCCCAGATTCCTGTTCAACAAATGGTCCCAATTTGGGCCTAAAATTTTTTCCTAACCAAGGGCCAAATTGGGCCTGGTTTTAGTTCAAATCAAGGCCCATTCGAGGCCTGTCTTTAGACTCAGATCAGGGCCCTGCCTAAGGGTGTTTCTAGCCTGAAACAAGGCCCGTTTGAAGGCATGTTTCAGCTTGGTCTGAGGCCCAACTGATGGACTATCTGCAGCCCATATCAGGGCCTAAGAAGGGTCTAGGCTGGGGCTGATCTCGGCCCATTTCTGGGACAATCAACCCAGATCCAAGGCTGATTTCAGCCCACCACAAGGCCAAATTCAGGCGTCAACATTGGCCCAAATTTGTGGCTCAACCCAAGGCTGATTGGCGATTGGAACCCACCCCATGGATGGCCCAGCTGAGGGTCCTTTTTCTGCTTAGGTATCGACCCAACTAAGGCCTGTTTTAGCTCACATTGAAGGCCCCGAATGACGCCGATTTTCCAGCCCAATTCTAGGTCTAGTTGAGGGGCATTTTCAGCTCCATGCATGGCCTGATGGAGGCTTGCGTCTCAGCCCTACTCCTAGACCTAGCCTGATCTAGGCCCTGATATCATGGTGTGGCCTACTACGAAACGGTTTACCTGACCCGCACCTGGGCCTGGATGAATGAATGGTTGTCAAGACGCTCGCGTGACGTGTGTGGTGCATCCTGCTGAGATGCTTCTTAGGTGCGGCATAGCAATGGTGGCCCTGCTCTGTCTCCCTCCTCTCCTGAATTTCTCTTTAGTTGTCCTAGGCCGACACTGACCTGACTCAATCCGAGTAAAATGGATTGACTCGGTGCAATGTGGCACTGATCTAACACTCAAGTGAGCTTACTCTCCCTCTCTTTCTCCTATTCCTCCTCATATTATTTCTCCCTCTTTCACTCTAGCTCTCTGCTCTTTCTCTCACCCTTTTCTCTTTCTCCTACAGTGGCTGCACTGGTCTGCACTGAGCTAACTCGACCCAAGCTAGATGGGTCAACTTGGTGCAATGCAACACCAAGCTTGTTGTTCCTACACTCACTCTCTCTTTCTTTTTTATTTCCTTCTCTCTCTCTCTCTCTCTCTCTCTCTCTCTCTCTCTCTCTCTCTCTCTCTCTCTCTCTCTCTCTCTCTCTCTGCCCTGGTGTGAATCCCGAGACGCATGTTATCTATAGCCGAGAGGAGCGCTTACATGGCCCATCCAATGGCTAAGATAGGGTGTTGATCTTTATGCTCCCATCTTAGTTTCCTGAATGCATGTGGTCCATCCATCACGAGGGATGGATTTTACACACCGAAGCCCACTAGAAAAATAACTCAAATCTTAAAGTGGGGCCCATGCCATGATGGTGGGTTACCCAGCTTAACGACGAAGATGACATGGCCAAAAATGGTGGATTCTCATCTAGTTGAGGCTAGTGATCACTTTAGGGCCCACTTCCTGGGCCTTTCATCCATGTTTCACCACACCGCGCGAGATCTCTCGCCTCAGGTGGTTTTCTCGTGAAAAGAACACTCTCAGCGTGCTAGCTGTTGCTGCCCTAAAGGGAGCTGTGGAGATTGCTCCACGTGGACTGTTGTGAGGTTTAGATCGCGCCATATGGGGTTTCCCAAAGAGGAAATGTCTCCCCATACCTTTACGTCCCACAGTCGTATGCCTACCCTTCTTTGGCAGTGGAGGAAGGGTACGGATCAAGGCCTGGAAGAACGGCTGGGATGGAGGGGGATAGGTTAACGCGAATTGCCTATGTGGAAACCTTGTAAGCGTCTGATTTACTGAAACACTATTGGCCGTCCAAGACTCCCCATATCATGTGCACATGCACGTCTGCACGGGTCGCATGGACTTTAAGGTTTTGGTCACCCGGGCCCCCCGAGTCTAATGGACGGTTCGGATCGTCCAGATATAGACCGAGGTGGGCCACCTAAAGAGTTGACATCCGTCATTTTTGAAATACAAATGGGCGGGAGGAGTTTTTCGCTTTTTCAAGTGGAATTTGGGTCAGCGCCAGTCAACAAGCAAACAGTGTCCCGTGCACTTCGTGCATGGGTGGCCTTCATGCACTTGCACTCCATGTGGGGGTCCACCGTGATTTTTATGACTAATCCACACCGTCCATTATATTCTTTGGGCCCTTCCATAGCCTTTTACCAAAGGTGGGGCAGATCCAAGATCCAGGTGGGCCATACGAGTTGATTCCTAGCTCCAACAGTGGCTTTCCATTGATCTAGTGGTGAATCACCACGAGATTGGACGTTAACAGTTGAAAGGGTCCAAGGGGCCATTTTTAAGGCTTTCATCATTTATTATTAGCCGATACTAATATTAATATAGATTTCATTACTTTTGTATATTCCTTGTAATTAAAATCTCATACATATATGTAAATATAATTCCTAACATTAACATACTATTAAATACATGCGTATTAATCACATATCTTTTAACACATAATTCATAATAACACCTTATAAATAAACATACGTATAAATGAATTGAAAATATCATATTAAAATCATATTTGTATTCAGTAATATTGTTGGATGATATAAAATTTTATTAAAATATCTAATAATCTTTTGTATACATATTTCTAAAGGATATTTAATACTACATAAATATTTATAATTCAATTATACATTGTCAAATTTCCATTCGTTATGTTTATTTAATATAATATTATCTTCATAATATTTCATATACATTAAATATATGCATATCACCGTATTACAATACATTTTCAGATAGATTATTAAAATACATCTAATTTTATTATTATTTTTTTTTTCTATGTTTATGTAAAATAATATACTTATTAAATATCATATGACTTCTGGATGGTTTGGTTCATCTTTTAAGTGATTGAAATTCTAATACAAGACTTATTTAATGAATTAGCAATCTTTACATTCAGGTTTAGGCTAGGACATGTGGACATTCAATTTAATTAGACTGGTATTTATACTAAGTTAGGTTACGTGACAATACCTGAGTACTGAAAAGTACGGGGTGTTACAGATGCACCATATGAGTGGACTAAACAATGCCAAGAAGCTTTCACTAAGCTTAAAGGTATGTTGACCATTGCACCTATCATACAACCACCCAACTAGAACCTTCCTTTGGAACTTATGTGCAATGCGTCTGATTATGCTCTTGAGGTGATTTTAGGCCAGAGAAAAGAAAAGAAGCCATACATTATCCATTACACAAGTAGAACTCTGAATCTTGCCTAAGTGAACTACTCGACTATGGAAAAGCGACTCTGGACACATTTAGGTCCTACTTGATTGGATCCAAGATCATCGTTTACATAGATCATGCGGCGCTCAAGTATCTTCTTTCTAAGAATGACGCTAAGCCCCGCCTGATAAGATGGATCCTCCTACTCCAAGAATTTGATTTAAAAATAAAAGATAAAAAGGGAGTAAAGAATGTAGTGGCAGACCATCTTTCTTGCGTTAATATCTCTAAATCCCTTTAGACGACACATATTAATGACATTTTCTATGACGAAAAATTTTTCAGAGTCTCTCATTCACCTTGGTTCGCTGACATTGCTAATTATCTTGCCACAGGTTTCACACTGACACATTAGACTATGCAAGATAAGAAGAAATTTTTCACAGAGGTGGGCAACTTTTTCTGAAACGATCCATATTTATTTAAATATTGCCCAGATCAAATCTTAAGGAGATGTGTGCCAGACGATAAGCATCATAGTATCATCTCCTTCTGTCACTCACAGGCCTATGGTGGTCACTTTTCTGCTAAAAAGACCACAGCTAAAATTCTGCAGTGTGGCTTTTACTGGCCCACTATGTTCAGGGACACCTATGAGTTTTACAAGGCTTATGAGCGTTGTCAAAACTTGGGAGCATTGTCCCATCGAAATATGATGCCCTTAAACCCCATACTTATTACAGAGGCATTTGATTGCTGGGGCAATGATTTCATGAGATCATTCCCCCAATCCTTTGGAAACCTATATATTTTGCTCGTCGTAGACTATGTCACTAAATGGGTTGAAGGGATTCCGTGCCAGAACAATGACCATCGCACGGTCATTAAATTCTCAAAAGAGAACATCTTTTCCCAGTTCGGAACACCTCGAGCTATCATTGGTGATGGGGGCTCACACTTTTGTAATAAACCATTCAAGAGTTTAATGAAAAAATATGTTACCTCTCATAAGGTGAGCATCCCATACCACCCACAGATAAGTGGGCAAGCTGAGATTTCCAATAGAGAGATCAAAAATATTTTGGAAAAGACGGTTAATCCTGACCATAAGGATTGGTCAATCCGATTGACCGATGCCTTATTGGCTTACCATACTGCTTTTAAAAATCCTATTAGAATGTCTCCCTTTAGATTTGTTTATGGAAAAGCTTGCCACTTACCTATGGAGTTGGAACATAGAGCCTACTGGGCAATCAAATATCTGAATTTCAATCTGGACAACGCTGGCTCGCTGCGCAAACTTCAGTTGAATGAACTTGAAGAAATTCGGAACGATGCGTACGAGAACTCGAGAATTTACAAGGATAAGATGAAAGTGTTTCATGACTAACATATTCTACAAAAATCATTCACGCCAGGTTAGAAGGTCTTTTTGTATAATTCTTGATTACATCTCTTTCCGATTAAGCTTTGATCTCGTTGGACCGGACCGTTCACTGTTATCAATGTTTATCCTCATGGAGCTGTTGAGATTCGGAATCCAGACAATGACAATGAGTTTAATGTAAATGGACATCGATTAAAGTCATTTGTTGAGAAATTTGATTCAGAGGACATGTCCATGCCTCTGAATGATCTTGTTTATTAGGATTGATCTCCTAGTCCGATGGAGGTATAGGTAGGTTTACTGCTTTCATAGGACTAGGGTAGTTTGTTTATGTTATTTTAGGACAGTCGGCTTTATGCTGTTAGGATAGGTTATTTTTCGGTTGTTTTAGGTAGTTTGCTTTTATTGGTTTTAAACTCTTATTTCGAGCCACCTTCACGCTCAAAATCTCTTTGGGAAAAAGTCATACGACTCTGTCATCAGGTACTATCTTTCCATCACTTCTCCTTCAATTTTGTTGTCTCATGTGCATTACATGCTTATATCTTTTACATTAAGGATAATGTAGATTTTATGTTAGGGTGGGAGATTAGGTTACCTAATCAGTATTTTCTTAGTCTTAAGCAAAAATTGTGAAAAAATTTTAAATTTTTTCTGAAAATTCTGGTGAATTCGAAGTGATTTTAGAGGCCATCTTTGATTTAAAAGTATAAGATACATAATATTGGTAATTGATGACTCTTAGATTCAGCTACCTATTAGATTTCACAGTTACGTTCGGATTATTAATCCATGACTAGAAATTTAAACATTAATTAAGTCATGATTTCACATGTCACATCTCGCTTACACATTAAGGTTTCAGTTCAATATCAAATTATTAACCTGGTAATCACTAAGCATGGAGGGAACCAACCTGGGAAAGTTGTCCATCATGTTCATTGAAAAAAAAAGAGAAGAATATCTAACTAAAAGACAATTGTCTTCAAAAATGGCTACCTATTAAAGATCTTTAAAAAGGTTGACACAGCGTGAAGCCATCAATGGAAAATTCAAAAGCTGGAAGAGTAAAAAGGCTGAACTATAAGGAAAGTTTCAGTTTAGGTTGGGATATCCAGGAATGCTCTATTTGATTATCAATGTTATCGTAAAAATTGATGATTAGACTCTTAATGTTAATAAGCCAAGATTACACTATACACCCATGGAACTCAATGTTTAGAATTGTTCTAATTGATGTATTAATACTTTGAACTTGACTATGAAGTTTACTATGCGCTTAAGTCTAAGAGAAAAGTAATACCCAACATTCATGCATCTTAGATTTCTATTAACTAGATTATTTTTCAAAAATCACTCAGGTTTATAAGAAATCGTCGCGTAATTCTTAAAATATTTTTCGCATACTTTGCTTGGGACTAGCAAAATGCTGGTTGGAGATTGTGTTGAGAGTCAAATATTGCATATTAGACTCCAGTTATTACCTAATTTTATGACAAGATACTATTCAATGTCTTATTTTAATTGTATTTGTATTACAAGGTGAATTTAGAAACCTGGACTGAAAAGGGGTACTAAAAGCATGGATTTAACGCACAGAAATCACCAAGGCAAGGGAAAGATCCCTGGAGACCAAGATCAAAGAATTTGCATGCCAGAGATCCAAGAAAATCAAGTAATTCACATTAAAGAGGCCTAAAAATTATCCAGAATGCAAGATCACAATGTTCCCACCATCCGTTTGGCTTAAAACTTTATATCTGGCCTGAGGACCCTAAATTAATCGTACACATCGAATTTCAGCACTTAGATCCCTGTGGAAGTGGCCCAACAGTCAAATCATCCCATGAACCATCGATCTGGGGCCCACCTGATATCTGGATATGCTTCAGTTTTGGTCCTAATCCCTTAAATGAGGTGACAAAATGGATGGATGGAGCGAATTTCTCATTAACATCACAATGGACCCCAAATCTAATGTGCGTGTACACAACGCGCACCGCACGCGCCTCCCACCGGATGGTCAGCCTGGTCAAATGTTTTTCTTCGCACCAGCGTCCAGCGGATGGATGCTGGCCGATCGAGTTTCATTAGTGGGCCTCCGTGGTCGTCCTAATGGACAATCTGGACCATCCATTAGCCCTGGGGGTGGCCACAACCCTTGTCAAGGTTTCCTTTCGGCCCCGTGCACATGTACAGACGTGGATCACAGGAAAATTTAGGATAAACGGCGAGGTGATTTGATACAGTGGACTGCACCAAAACTCGACCAAAATAAATCCTTTTCGATCGAAATTTTTCCAGGAATCTAATGAATGGGGTGGATTTCTTTGAAAACATCACTGTGAGGCCCACCGAGCAACTTCGCACTGGTTCTTTCGCACCATATGCAAGTCTGGTTTTCCCAGACGTTACGGAGCATTGTACGGCCTAGATGATGATTGGATCTTTGATTCAAACCGTCCAACAGCTCGAGAAGGGGGTCTTTACCTCAACTATGGAGCCAAAATCAATTCTTGGGACATCCACCGGTCGAAAAGTCCTTCCAAACGCAAGTTGAGTTGCGTTGCTGCGCAACAGGATGCATAAGACCTTTTTCTGCGAAAGATCTCTTCTCCCATCGACTCCCAGTCTTCATATCTATAAAAGGGAGAGAGAAAGAGAGAAAAAGGATATCGCTAGGATGTGGAGAACGTGAGAAGAGAGAGAGAGGGCTAGACGGCTTCAAGTTTTCTTCCTTTTTCTTTATTTTCTCTCTTTCCTTTCCTTTGATTTTGTTTAGAGACTTTTAGTTACTCATGATTTTGGTTAGCTAAACCTCTTAAATAGGGCTAAGAGGTGAAGCTTGTAGCGTGATGGGAAGTTTTCTATGCTTTGATTCATGTTTAAACTGAACCAACTTTGATTATAGTTTGATTATAAGGAATGTTTTCAGTTTTAATGATTTGTTGTGACTAAAATTACAATGGAACTAGGATAGTTTTGAGCATGTTCCTTTCATTATTTTGATTGTGACGTTAGGAAGCTCTATTGTTCACCATCGTCTCATGGATATGATTGGATGATGGAATCCTTCCTAACATTCGTTACCCTTTCAGATTGGTTGTGGATTGGTTAAATTTTGTTGTTTACTTTGTCTCATGGGCATGATTTTGTGATGAAATCAGTTCTAATTCTTATACCTGTCATCTTTTGAAAACTAGATCAAAGGAAGTTCAGATTTGGTTTATAGGACTCTAAATCTAATTGTATTTATAAATCAAGCATAGATCTCCCTGATCTCTACAAGTGGATCCTTGGAAACCCTAGTTTCCTACCTTTGAATTTTACAAGTTTTAGTTTAATAGTTCACCATTATTCTCTTAATTTTTCCTAATTTAGTTTACATCTTCGCCTAATTCTAATTCGAGTTACTTTCAAATTACTTACAAGGTTCAGTCCCTGTGGATTCGACCTCGATCTTACTGAGATTATTACTACATCGCAACCCTATACTTGGGGTGGTGAACATAGGTTCAAGTCTAATTTGTAGAAAATGGTAGAATTCAAGTACATATTCAAGGTGGAGGTTGAATTCTCATTAGAGTATTAATGTCAAGGAAGATGGCTTAAAACTTATTGGTTTAAAGTAGTAGGATGGTGGATATGATCATGGAATCACCTAAGATTCTATTACACCAAAAACCCATCAAAATGCATAATAACCGAATACCCTTTATAACAAGTTCGTGCTTTAATGGTAAAAAACGGGCATATAATGTCACGCCTGAAATCCAAAAATCAGATTCACAGGAATCCCAATCACCGAATCCAATGCTAACAGCCTCCATAGTACCCCATTCTCAGCTCCTAGCTTCCATATGCTAGATTCTGATCCTGGGATCTTACAAGGAGAATTTTTTTTATACATTTATCTCGTAATGCATAACCACAAGATTACCCAATTCACAAAGGCAACATCATCATCACATATCCACTAATATAATCATTTAAGTATAATGCGGAAAAGGAAATACATAAATCAAAAATCAAGCTCCAGAAGACCACTAAACGCTCCAAGCTCAACACTGCTACAACCTAACATCACCTACACGCATCTATCATGCATAAGCTTATAGAAAGCTTAGATGGTGGTGTAAGTGTGTGCACAAGGTAAGTACCAAGAATTCAATACAATGCTATAATCGTACAATACCGAAAATACTGGTAATCCATAAATCATACAATGTCTATATAAGCAGAAATACTGATAAGATCATGAATTATTAGAGTAAACAGAAATACTGACAAAGTCATAAATCACACGATAACAGAGTAAGCGAAAATACTGACAAGTGCATGAGTTATACAATATTAAAATACTCAATAGAAATTAACTATGCAAATGAGGAGTCATCGAGAGTTAAATATTAGATGCAAAGAATGCAATGCAATATACATTCCTGATGAGTAACACAAACAGCTTTAGTCATACCATATGCCGCGGATGTAATGCAACATGCAGTGTGAATGGAATGATCATGCTGGAGTGTGAAGTTGGGATGATAGTACATAGTATCGCATGCAATGGGGTCCATCACCAGGGACTTCTATCCAAACCAGTCTCCTACCTAAATTTGGATAGTTAGACTCAATGTGGTAAACTCCTGGTCTCAGGTTAGTCGCGCGCCCCAACCGAAATCTTAGCCATTACGAAGGTACACGTAATAATTAGTTACGCACCACCAGCCCGAGTGGATAGTGAATAAATGAATGAATGAGTATGCAACTCCTGCTTAATAAGTCCACATATCAGTACAGTTCCTCTTTTGGGATCATCACTGGAGTCTATTACACTCTACGCCAGCTTGCCGCCCCTATCCAAGCGCACAACTGGGTAAGTAGAAGAGACCTCACTATCCGCCTGCCAATATCAGACCCGGCTCATCGATAGCGGACTCATTCCTCAAGCTGGTCAAACTCAACCTAGATATTGCCCCCTCACTCAGGCAGATAAGGTCACATCCCTTCCCAATCGACCACGACATAGTGGGAGACGCAGCCTACTGGTATACAGCCCTCATGCGCTCATATATCCACTCGGTCTCGACGTTATGACGTCTCCTGGCCACGGAGGTTTAAGAATTTTCACCCGGGGACATCTATGGCGCCCGTATGCTAAAACCAAACATTTTCGGTATCCCATCTAGCCATCCACGATATGCCTGTCGAGACTACGGCCCTGATGTCGCTAGGGCGTATAGTAATCATAATGCAAGATGCATGAGTCATACAATCCAGTCATACATCAATCCTGCGCATACCGCGCTCATGTGAGATAACCTCCGCCTATCAAGGAGTCTCATAGCAACATGCTTAATGACATATGCAATGGTCAATCACATCTCATAACAAACATGCAAATGATGTGTATGGGCATTTATCATGATGCTATGTTGTCACATACTAATAAACGGTATTAACATTCGGCCTCGACAATGTGAACATTTAACCAACATTGCCACCAAGGAATGACCCGCATAGAATCAAACATATAATGGGCCCACGACCTCACATAAAGGCCTAATATACGACACATTGGGCATTACTCAAGGGCCACATATACACAATAGGTGGGCCCTGTTCATGGGCCTCGAATACATCAAACGGGTCATGCCTCATGGGCCTATTACATATCACAATAGGCCTTGCCCATAGGCCACTATTACATCACAATGGGCCTTGCCCATGGACCTCAAGTACATCACAATGGGCCCCATCACATGGACCTCCTACTCATCACATTAGGTCTTAAACACAGGCTACACATACATTACACGGGCCGAATACACATCTCAATGGGCCTTAACTACAGGTCGCATATACATCATATAGGTCTCAATAATAGGCCTTGGTAATCGAAATCAGCCTTAACAATCGAATTCGACACTCGGAACCGACCTCGATACTCGGCCTCGGCAATCAGAATCAGCCTCGACGAATTAGCCTATACAATCGGTATCGATGAGAATGGGCCTAACTAGGCCTAAGGGAAGGTCACCATGTGAGCGTTTAACCATCATTACCTAAAAATGTTGACATTCAACCAATACTACTCCAAGCAGTGATCCACATAGAGTCAAACATAAGGTGGGCCCAATTATCCAACAAGTGGCCTCAAATAGTCATCACAGGTGGGCCTACACATTACGGCGGGTCGATATATTGGGCCGCACCATTGGCCTAATATACACATCACGGTGGGTCACATCATTGGGTCACACCAATGGGCCTCATATCCAACAAGTGGGCCACATCAATGAGCCGCACTAATGGGTCTTATACACATCAAGTTGGGCCTCGATAACTAGGCTGGAAACATATCACAATGGGCCACAACATACGGGCCAGAAATACGTCACAATGGGCCTCGACCCATGGGCCGAAAATATATCTCAGTGGGCCTTACCAAATGGGCCATAAACACATCCTAATGGGCCTCAACCATGGGCCTCTAACATATCATAACGGACCTTGCATCAATGGGCAGCACTAATGGGGCTCATAAACATCAAGTGGGTTGCATCAATGGGCCGCATAATTGCACAATAGGTAGGCCCTGCACATGCAGCAGATGGGCCCCACCAGATGGTTAGTGTGGGTATAGAATGCATACATCTACTGGGTCACACGTCCCATGGACGGTGTGAATAAAACATACATCGAGGCTGGCCCTATATAACCTGGACGGTTAGGATGGAACATATGAGGTGGGCTCTGCTCACGGGTCCCAAATACATTATAATGAGCCTTAACCCATGGGTTTTGAATACATCTTAATGGGCCCTGATATATATCATAATGGGGTGCCTGCCCTGGATGGCGTGGATAAAAATACATCATGGTGCATCCCTATCCAAATAGTTGGACAGTATGGATATGAAAACATATATATTATGTGGGATCCATGTGTAGAATGGATGCATCAAGGTGAGCCTCACACAGATGGACTGCATGGAATGAAATACATATGTCACACGAGTTCCACATCCCATGGCCAGAGATTGGGCGGTGTGGATAAATACATCATGCTGGCCCACACTACATATGGACGGTATGCTTATTCAACACATATAATATCATATAATAAGGAGGGCCCCACCGTCCAGTAGCTGCTGGACGATGTGAATATAGAATGCATGCATCAAGGTGGGCACCTCGAATGGACCACAAAATATATCAAAGTGGGCCTGACGGATGGGCCACAAAGTACATCAAAGTGGGCCCGACCAATGGGCCACAAAATACATCAAGATGGGCCATGCATCACATCAGCCTTGCATACGTCACAATGGGCCTCATATCTATTAAGGCGGCCTTAACAACGGGCCTCATACAAATCAAGGTGGGCCTCAATAATGGGCCATAAGTATGGTAAGTGGGCCACACCACGTGGGCCACGTGTATATCAAATGGGCCATACTCAAATATAGGTGGTGATAAGGATTTTCACCATTAGAATTCCCAAGGCCCGCCATAACATTTATTTCCATCCAATCTAATCATAGGGTCCTAAAGGATTTTAATGGTAGTCGTTCAATCCTCACCGTGCATCATGGTCCACATGATAAATAGTTATGTCTCATTGTTGTCTTAAACCTTAAAATTACTCCTCAAAAATGGTTGGACGGTTCGGATGCAACACATGCATCATGGTGGATCCCATAGGGATGGGAAGAATGGATGACATATTTGAGGTACATATCTCATAGTAGGGCACACACTAATGGAAGGTGTGGGTCACAAAACATACATCAATGGGTCCATGTGGGGCCCACCATAAAGTTTATTTTCCACCCGGCCCACTGTAATGTTTATTTTCCACCCAACCAGTGGGTATAATGTCACACGGACCTGGGCCACTATGATGTTTATTTGCATCCAACCTCTCAGGGGCCCACGGTGACATTTACTTACCACCCAAACTATTCATAAGGTCACGTGGACCAAGGGTCCACGGTGATGTTTGTTTGCCATCCAACCGGTTGATAAGGTCACATGACCAAGGGCCCACTGTAACATTCATTTTTCATCCACCCTGTTGAAAGGTCATGTGGACAGAGCCTCTGCAATGTTTATTTGCCAACCAAACTTTTGGTACGGTTATGTGGTCCTGGGGTCCACCGTGATGTAGTTCACAAATCCAACCCATTCATTGTGTGTGTCCCACCAATTTAAGGGTTCAAACCGAGTTTCAGGTGGATCCAACCTGCATGTGGACCCCAGCATTTGATTCCATGTGATTTGGCATACCATCGCATGAATGGTGTTGGTGTGGGTCATCCGAGAACTGTTTATGGCTGATTTTTGGAGCCAACGCATCATTAAAGGGGACCCATTAAATGAACGGCATGGATGTAGAACATACATCATGGTAGGGTCCACAACTGGGGCCAATGGGGCCCACCCCTTTTTAACGTTGGACGTCCAAACTCCTCTAGACTTCAAGGCAGTTAAGGCATCCCATATGTATATTTTTTTTATCCTAGGTGGGACTCACATTAACCAGATCTACCCCATCCATTGTATGTGTCCCACAAAATTAGGGGTCCAAACCAAGTTTCAGGTGGGTCCAAGCTTCTTGTGGACCCCAACAATCATTTTTCCAAGTTTTAACAGAAAATACTAGCATTCTCAATGCCATGGCCCACCAGATAATTAGATCGGTCTCATTTTTCAGCTCAACGCCTAAAATGATACAAGGGTTGGGATGGACAACTTGGATCATGCATAAACATCAAGGTGGGGCCTACTTGAACTGTCATACCCAAACCCATTATGGGTAGCTTGTTAGTACATCCATGTCAGTTCACACTTCATGTTAGCTACTTGCAGCGTCCAGCGTTAGATGCTGGACGGCATGGATTAAATAGTGGGTCCCACACGGATGTGGCCCACTTTTCATCAAGGTGGGTCCCACATGAATGTTGCCCACCTGATCAAAATCAATCTGATACTTGTGTGTTTCCACCATCATAAGGTAGGGTCCACAAGACTTTGATGGTTTGGATAAAGCATACATCAAGGTGGTACTTTTGATTTTCTTGGACTTCTTCCACCAACACGATCTAGAGCTCCAAGGAAATGATTCTGACAGTTAAGATGGACTTTGGATGGTGGAGATGGAAAGTAGGAAGGTGGGCCACACATGGCATCTCATATGGAGGCTTAGACGTTGGAGTCTCATGGTTGCTTGACAAAAATGAAGAAAATGAGAGAGAGAGAGAGAGGATGGGATGGGTGAGTGAGGTGATGGGTGTACTTGTGTAAGGGAGAGAGTTGACTTTAAGGGGGGTGGTTGTACTTGGGGATGGGTGAGTGATGTGTACTTTGATTGATGGAATTGATGGGATTGATGTGATGGATTCTCTCAAGATCGTAATATGCGACGTTTTCTTCAAACTAAATGCGGACCCACATCTCCTGGCCTGGGTATCGCCTCGGCACGTAATACGCGTCATTGGAACCGTGGCGATGGCGCGGTTGCTAAGGTACAAGTCTCGGGTTGATCCGACTCTGAAATACGGGACACGACTCAAGATTATGCGCAACTGCTGATAATAAATTATGGGTTTTCCGAATTCGACCGGAAGGACCGCGGAAGCCTACAGAACAGTACAGGCTAGGATACGGGTCTTATGTATAACAGATCTATCGAGGGGTATAGGACGTGCCTTCAATGGCATCAAGAAAATAAGATTTTCATCTAAATTATTATTGGACAATTTTCACGCTACTATCCGATGCCATCGAGTGGACTTCGATGTCATCGAGGGGACCCTTCAATGGATCCTCGATGCCATTGAGTAGCTAAGATAAAAGATCGTTCTGTTGGGCAGATCTGAGTTACCTACTCAATTCCTCCAATGCCATCGAAGACTTCTTGAGGGCTGCTCGATAAGATCAACTACCACTAGAAAGTCTATTGTTATGGGTATACGATTTCATACAATATTTGTATCTCTTCTAGCCTTATTTATTACGTTTCAATTAAGCTTTTAAGGTTAAGGGAGGATCAAAAAGGTTTACCTATAAGGCTAACGATCATCTAGATGTTAAATGGGTTGTTTTGGATCAGGGGTTAGGGTCACTAAGGAACAATATTTACCCGTTCTTTGCTTCTTGATGTTCATGTCCTCTTGTGTCTTTAGTCTTCAGCTTCAAAGGGCTCAATTGATTACATGATACACAGACTCATGTGATTGATAAACAAGATACACAAATCCATATACTAACAATGGGCACGTTGCCTTATTAATAGACATGATAATCATGGCCACTTGGCCTATGCTAATTCGTTCTCTAAAAAACAAGCATAAAGGATCGTGCCTTTTCATTATAACATAATGCATACCTTTGAAGGAAATGCAATTTACGATATTCTTAGATGAGAGTATGTTTAAGCATAACAATTATAGTCATGTGGCATTGACACATGGCGGTCTTTGATTAGCCATGTTATGGCACCGAAAAATGGGTGTAAATAGGGGAAGCAGATTGTCTGTTGTAACACACCACCGACTTCATTGGCATTGACGTCACCAAGTTATGTGGGTCCCATCATGAGATATGTGTTATATTTAAATTGTCTATCCTTTTGGTGAGCTCATTGTAAGGCTTGAGCAAATAAAAAAAATAAAAAAATTCAAAGATCAAATGAACCACACTGCAAAAAGCAGTGGGGGATTGAATCATCCACCATTGAAACCCTTTTGAGGGTCATAGAAGTTTTGGATAAATATGATATTTATTTTTCCTCTTTATCTAGGTTTTTATGACCTCATGAGCTAATTAGATGGAAAATAAATGTTATAGTGGGCCCTACAAATATTTTAATGATGAGAATCATTGTCCTCACAACTAATTGTGATGTCGTCCACTTGATCTTTAGATATAACTCATTTTTGAGCTCATGCTTTAGAATGATCTTGCCAAATGGATGAATGTTGTGGATATAATAAATAGATCATTATGGGGCCATGTAACTTTAATCTCCTTTAAACCATTCATACAACACGGAGCTCAAGGAGGGTGAGCACTCGTCTTGTCACGACACATACCCACACCAACGAGGTTGGTGGTGTGAGGTAGACTAGCCAATCCGCTTTCATGGTGAATGGAACCTTATAGATGGAGTGAATTTTACATATAAAGCATGGTGGACCCCATTTACTTGGTTATATCAGGATCTATCTACAGCAGGTGTTGCAGAGTATTGCACCCCACACCAACCTATATATGCCCAACGAATGACTCCGATCTGCGCACATACTCTTATACTAAAATCTATCTAATTAATGAATGTCTAAGATCCATCTTTCTGAGGACCATCTTTCAAATTGTAAATTACAAGCATGCATTAGGTTCCCTTTGCGTTGCTCTACTGCATGGGCCTGACAGGCCTCTCAAAAAAAACACAGGAAACTTGTTGAGATTTGGAGCCACATCTGGGGCCGTCTTTGACCGGTCGTGCGCTATGCACGACCAGTCATAGGGGCCCACTTAACCGGTTGTGGACCGGCTCGACTCAAAGTCCAGCGAGCATCATTTTGGGTCCCGAGGTGCTTGACTGGTCATGACCCATTCACGGCCGGTCGTGGGGTTCTCTCGAACGATCGTGCAGTCTGCTCGACCAGTCATAGTTATGCAGATTCATTTCCGAATCCAATGCGGACTGTGGATTTTGGTGTCACCTTTCACAAGGGTGCGGAAGGGAAGTTACCTAAACTATAAGTAGGGGTTCCTAGGATTTTTCCTGGGTATTGGAAAGTAATAGAAAATATTTTTAAGGTGTAGGCAAGGGATTTTCACTATACTTCTAAGGGAGAGGTTAGTAGTTTGCCTTGTAATCTTTATTTTTCTTCATAGTGGAAGTTTGCACCCGTGATTTTTTGCCCTAGTTTGGAATTTTTCCACGTATATCTTGTCTTGTGGTTTGCTTTGATTGCTTTGATCTGTTTCTAGTCTATATTTCTTCCTATTTATCATTTGTAGGTGAGGCCTAAGATTGGATTTAGGCTCACAGTGTTGTTAGCGTGCTACCCAACAACTAGTATCAGAGCTATTGGTTTAGTTTTATTGGGAGCGATGGCGGAAGAAGGGAAAACTAGAATTGAGAAGTTTAATGGTTCAAACTTTGCCTTCTGGAAGATGCGGATGGAGGATTATCTGTATCAGAAGGACCTCTATATTCCTCTAAGAGGAAAAGAGAATAAAGTAGAAAAAATGACAGATGATGAATGATTTTTACTGGATAGGAAGGCTTTAGGAACGATCCGACTCTCTTTGTCTAAGAGTGTCGCTTCAATATATCCAAGGTAAAAACGATAAAAGAATTAATGGAAGCACTAGCCACCATGTATGAAAAACCGTCAGCATCTAACAAGGTTCATCTTATGAAACAGCTATTCAACATGAAGATGTTAGATGGTGGGAGTGTGGCTGAACATCTAAACGAGTTCAATATAGTCTTGAATCAGTTAAAATCTGCTGGCGTCATTTTTGAGGATGAGGTCAGGGCGCTATTGATCCTATCCAGTCTACCAGATAGTTGGGATGGTTTGGTGATTGCTGTGAGTAATTCTTCAAGGTCAACAAAGCTGAAATTTGATGATGTGGCCAGTCTAATTCTCAGCGAAGAATTTACAAGAAAGACATCAGGAGTTTTAGAGGATTCAGGGAATGCTCTAAACATTGAAGGAAGAGGAAGATCACTGAATAAAGGAGGCAATAAACACGGGCGTTCTAAGTCAAGGAAGAAGTCCAAGGGACCAAAAGACAAAGACGGGTGTTGGCATTGCGGCAAGAAGGGACACATGAAACATGATTGTAGGGCGCTTAAGAAATAAGATGAAAGCTCTCAAAGTGGGAAGGATTCATTGAATCTGTCTGAGGAGAATGACACAGAGGCGTTGATTTTGTCTCTTAATGCGAGGAATGAGTCTTGGGTTATAAATTCGGGTGCTTCGTTCCATGCCACTTCATGTAAGGAAGTTCTGCGTGATTATGTGTCAGGTGACTTTGGAAGAGTCTACCTGGGTGATGATGAGTCGTGCAGTATCGTTGAAAAGGGAGACGTTCAAGTCAATCAAAAAGATGGAACGATTTTGAAATTGAAGGATGTTAGATATGTACCGAGTTTGAGAAGGAATCTGATCTCAGTGGGGCAGTTGGCCGATACCAATTATGTGACGACATTCACCAGTGATTCCTAAAAGATCACAAAAGGTGCCTTGGTGATATCTCGAGGTAAAAAAGAAGGTACTTTGTACGTGACTTCAGGATCATATAGTTCACTCGCAGTCCCATCAACTGGAGTGAATGGGCAGTTATGGCATCAGAGGTTAGGACATATGAGTGAGAAGGGGATGAAAGTACTATTGTCAAAGGGGAAGCTACCAGGGCTGAAGTTTATTGGCTTAGAATTCTGCGAGGACTACGTGTATGGCAAGCAGAAGAGGGTAAGCTTCAAGAAGATAGAACGGGCTCCAAAGACGCATCTGCTAGAGCTTGTATACACTGATGTGTGGGGACCGATACAGGTATCATCTTTTGATGGCTCACGTTATTTTGTTTCTTTTATTGATGATGTTAGTAGAAAACTGTGGGTTTATTTCTTAAAACATAAATCTGATGTATTTAATGCGTTTAAGAAGTGGAAAGTTATGGCAGAAAATGAGACAGGTAAAACAGTAAAGTGTCTCAAATCTGATAATAGGGGAGAGTATTATGATAAGTGATTTGAGGAGTATTGTACAGCAAGTGGAATCAAACATCGAAAAATGATTCCAAGGACACAGCAGCAGAATGGTGTGGCTAAATGCATTTAACAAGACCATTCTTGAGTGCACTACGAGCATGAGGTTACATGCAGGGTTGCCCAAGACCTTTTAGACAGATGCTGTGAATACTGCCGTATATTTTATCAATAGAAGTTCCTCAGCACCATTAGATGGTGGGCTACCAGAAGAAACATGGACTAAAAAAGAAGTAAACCTTACACATCTCAGAGTGTTCGGTTGCACTTCATATGTTCACATTGATACAGAACACAGAAACAAGCCGGATGCGAAGTCCATGAGGTGCACGTATATAGGCTACGGGCAGCATGATTTTGGCTACAAGTTTTGGGATGCAGAAAATAAGAAAATCATCAGATGCAAGGACGTAGTCTTCAATGAAAAAGTGATGCATAAGGACAGTGTGTAGGAAAATAATGCCGAGGAAAAGGAATTCATAGAATTGGAAGAGTTACCGGACACGGGTGTTACAACGCCACAGGATGCTCATGCACAGGAGCATTATGAGGTAGAGCCGCATACATCGGTTGTGAGGAGGTCTACTCAGGAAAGGAGACCCACGGTCTGTTACTCACCCTCCTTACATTATCTACTGCTGACAGATAATGGTGAGCCAGAGTGTTTTGAAGAGCGTTACAGTCAGATACACAGGTTAAGTGGGAGCATGCCATGGATGAGGAGATGGACTCTCTTAAATCTAATCGTACATGGGAGCTAGTACTCTACCTAAGGATAAGAAAGCTCTTCATAACAAGTGAGTTTATAGACTGAATGAGGAGCACGATGGTTTGAAACGGTACAAGGCTAGATTGGTTGTGAAAGGGTTTCAATAAAAGGCAGGTATCGATTTCACTGAAATATTTTCAACTGTGGTGAAAATTTTTACGATTCACATGATCTTGAGTATAGTGGCTACAGAGGACTTACAACTGGAGTAACTAAATGTTAAGACAACCTTTCTTCATGGGGACCTTGAAGAGGAGATATATATGCATCAGCCGACAAGATATGTGGCACTAGGAAAGGAGAGCAAGGTGTGCAGACTGAAGAAGAGCTTATATGGCCTGAAGCAGACCCCAGGCAGTGGTACAAGAAGTTCGACAATTTTATGTCAGAAAACGGTTTTAAGAGATGTCATGCAGACCACATTGTTACTTGAAGAAGTTTTATACATCGGACATCATCCTTCTTCTGTACGTTGACGATATGCTTGTGGCCGGTTTAAGCATGAAGGACATCTCAGATCTCAAAAGACAACTATCTAGAGAATTTTTCATGAAGGATTTAAGAGCTACAAAATAAATCCTAGGCATGAGGATAAAGCGTGACAAGGAAAATAAGAAATTGGTTTTGTCACAGGCAGAGTACATAGCCAAGGTATTTGATCGATTCAATATGGGAGGTGCTAAGCCAGTTAGCACTCCATTAGCCAACCACTTCAAGCTATCTAAGGAGCAAGGGCCAAAGACGCAGGAGGAACGGGACTACATGGCTAAAGTCCCATACGCTTCAGCTCTTGGGAGTCTCATGTATGTTATGGTGAGAACGAGGCCAGACATCGCTTAAGCAGTGGGAGTTGTTAGCAGATTCATGAATAACCCCTGGAAGGAACATTGAGAAGCTGTGAAGTGGATCCTCAGATACCTGGTAGGTACTAAGGATGTAGGGCTATACTATGGTGGATCGAAAATGAAGCTACAAAGCTACATGGATTCATATTTGGCAGGAGATATCGACAGCAGAAGGAGCACTACAGGTTATGTGTTTACTCTGGATAGTGCTGCAGTCAGTTGGGTCTCTCAGTTATAAAAGATAGTATCTATCAGTACGACGGAAGCAGAATATATTGCGGCTACAGAAGCGTGCAAGGAGATGGTGTAGATACAAAGTTTCATGGAAGAGTTGGGTAAGAAGCAAGCAGATTGCAAGCTGTACAGTGACAGTTAGAGTGCAATACACTTGGCTAAGAATTCAGTCTTTCATTCAAGAACCAAACATATTGCAATCAGATATCACTTCATACATTCATTACTGGAAGATGGATCGATTACTCTAGAGAAGATTTATATAAGTGAGAATCTTGCGAATATGCTGACCAAGGTGGTCACACGGGAGAAGCTGAAGCTCTGTTCAGCTTTAATTGATCTTCAGGCTAAAAGATGGGGAGGTGGTGCACTCCGGATGAAGAAGAAAAAGATTTGTGGAGATGTGTCTCCAAGTGAGAGATTGTTTTGATGTGGAGCCACATATGGAGCCGTCTTCAATCGGTCGTGGGCTATGCTCGACCGGTCGTAAGGGCCCGCTCGACCGGTCGTGGACCGGCTCGACTCAAAGTCCAGCGAGCATCATTTTTGGGTCCCGAGGTGCTCGACCAGTCATGACCCATTCAGGACTAGTCATGGGGTTCTCTCGACCGGTCGTGCAGTTTTCTCGACCGGTCATAGTTACGTAGATTCATTTCCGAATCCGATGCGGACAGTGGATTTTGGTGTCGCCTTTCACAAGGGTGTGGAAGGGAAGTTACCTAAACTAGGGCTTTTTCTAGGTATTGGAAAATGATAGGAAATATTTCTAAGGTGTGGGCAAGGGATTTTCTCTGTACTTCTAAGGGAGAGGTTAGTATTTTGCCTTGTAATCTATATTTTTCTTCATAGTGGAAGTTTGCATTCGTGATTTTTTACCCCAATTTGGGATTTTTCCATGTATATCTTGTCTTGTGGTTTGCTTTAATTGCTTTAATCTGTTTCTAGTCTATATTTCTTCCTATTTATCATTTGTGCGTGAGGCCTGAGATTGGATCTAGGCTCACTATGTTGTTAGCGTGCTACGCAACAAAACTTCTTGCACCGAGCGTGTACATACGGGACCCATATATGTTTGGTTTATCCAGCTCATTGATATGACATCCATGGCTATAAATGGACGTTACCCAAAAAATATCTCAAATTGAAATATACTGTAATCGAATCTTTGGCCTTTTACCACTAAATATTGATTGTGGTACATATCTTCTTAACCGGCCACGTAGCTGTCAACTACGAAAGATAAGATTTGAGCAATTGAAAAGATATTTTTTTGGGCATGTCCTTCAATGTCAAGGACATATAATGAATGGCTCAGGCAAGCGAATTGGCACAACACTGGCCTTGCTAGTGCATCGACGTCACTGAGTTCCCATCATGAGCTATGAGTTATATCTAAATAGTAAATTTGCTTGTTAACTCATCATCACTAGCATTTAATGCATCACCGCCGACAATGTCAATGATGATGTAGGTAAGGAGGATTTATCTATTTACAGCAGTACAAGATCTTGATTTTGTCCATCTACTTGGGAGCTCTTTGGGCCAAAAAAGTAAGACATTTAAGGGCTTGTTTTATTTTTCAATTCAATGGGAAATGAGGTGAAAATATGTAATAATCATTTCTCCCGTGTCTATGTTACTTTTTTTTATGTTGGATTTGATAACATACATTTTTGACACAAAAATTGAAAACGCCACAACGTATCTGTGGGTCCCACCGTGATGTGTATCGCTTATCCACACTGTTAATCTATTATGCTTGATGAATTTATAGCATGAACCAAAAAACGAGGCATATCGAAAACTCAAGTGGACCACACCACTAGAAAAAGGGAATCAAACACTTACCATTAAAAACCTCTCAGGCCCATTGTTTCTTTTGGTGTGGGCCATTTGAGTGTTCAATCTACCTTATTTTTCAACTCATGCCTTAAAGTATTGTTTTAAAACGACTAGACGAAATGGATTTATCATATACATCACTTTAGGGTCCAAAAATTTTAAATAAATCATTACTCATTTCAAATGGGTGAAATGGTAATAATTACTCATTTCATGAGTATTTACACAACCACTGAAAATCAAACACACCCTGAAAATCAAAAGCACCACACTGAAAAGTAATGGAGGATTGAAATCCTTTTGGGTGTCACGGAAATTTTGGACCAATATGATATTTGATTTTCTTCTTCATTCATGTCCTTTTGACCTTAATTATGAACATATTAAATGGAAAATAAACTTTACGGTGGGCCTTATGATTGCTTTAATAGTCCACTTGAGCCTTCAAAATGACCTTTTTTTTTGGGGGGTTAGCTTGTTAGTACACACTCCACTGTTAGCCACCCCCACTAGGGATCGATACTAAGACCTCAAGTGTTGAAACGAGGTATGTCAACTAAGTCTACCAGTTGAGCTGTGGATCTGGGTGTGCCTTTGAAATAACTTATTTTTGAAAGAAATATTTAAAATGATCTCTCTAAATGGATAATCAGTGTGAGTATGATAAATACATCACTGTGGGGTCATGTAACTGTAATCACTTTTGAACTGTTTATACAACTCGGTGCTCGAGCGTCAGCGTTCGTCTTTTGAGATTTTTTCCACCGTAAATCTCACCTTTTACCCACCGGCTTTTCAAAACCACCCAAACTTTACTTTCCATAACTAAACCACTATTGTATGAATTTTTTGTTTGCAGACGAAAATACCCTTAGGCAAGCTTCAAATAAAATTGAGTGAGCCTAACCTGAAATTGAGCGAGCTTCACATGAAATCTTGTTAGGCCCCACAGCATTAAATACGATGTAACTTCTTATTCACTCAAAAATGGTACAACTACTAAATCGAGGGTAATGACATTTTGGTACGAAAATTTTTTCAATGCTTGTCAGAATGCTACCGTCGAAATATTTGGAAGGTGGAACCTCTTTCGCGAATTTGACCATACAACGATGATAGTACGGTCAAAATCCCTACATATAAAGCATGGTGGAACCGTTACTGGTTATATCAAGATCTAACTACAACAGGACGATTGTCAGATGGTAGTACTTTCAATTCTCTATGACAATACCTTCCTCCCACACTAATAGGACAATGATTGTCAGATGGTTAAGACCAACTGTGACCTAGATGAAATTTAAAGTTAACAGTTCTCACGGGGTAATCCCGAGGCTAGAGGTTGTGGAGGGGTTTGTCACGATCACAAAGGGAATCTTATTTTTGCCTTCGATACATGTTACGGCCTTATCTCCAACATGATTGCAGAAGCCCGTGCTATGGTTGATAGGTTTAAATTATACAAGGATTTGCGGTTACCATCTGTCATGCCCCAAACCCGGAGATCGGACTCACAGGAATCTTGATCGCCGAATCCGGTGCCGACAGCCTCCATAGTACCCCATTCTCGGCTCCCAGCACTCATACGCCAAATTCCGATCCTGAGATCTCATAAGGAGGATTTTTTAACGTACATTTATCGAGTAAGAAGCATAACCACAAGTTTACCCAAATCACAAAGGCAACATCATCATCACATATCCACTAATATAAACATTTGAATACAATGCTGAAAGAAAAATACATATGTCAAAATCAAAGCTCCAGAAGACCGCTGCATGCTCTATGCTCAACGTCGCTGCAACCTAACGTCGCCTGCACGCATCTATCGTGCATAAGCTTATTGGAAGCTTAGTGGATGGTGAAGGTGTGTGCACGAGGTAAGTGCTAAGTAAGCAATATCAGAGAAATTAGAGTAAGCAAAAATACTGACAAGCTCATAAATCATACAATATCAGAAATACTGTCAAGTTAATAAATTATACGATATCAAAGTAATGCGAAAATAAACTGATAGGCCCATAAATACCATCAACCTTATCCAGCCTATGCAATGTAGAAATATATTAAAAACAAAATCATATACTGATGAAACAATGTAGATCAGTTATGCAATGCGAAGACAGCAAGCCAAATATCAAATGTCGATGATGCAATGTAATATGCAAATCCTGATGAGTCCACGAATACCGTCAGTCGTATCTAGGCTATATAAACGCAGAAACATAATAACCCAAAATGCCATATACTGTGGATGTAATGTGATATGCGGTGCGAATGAAATGACCATGCTGGAGTGTGAAGTCGGGATGATAGTACATAGTATCGCGGGCTATGGGGTCAATCATAAGGAACTTCTATCCAAACCAATCACATGCCTAAATTTGGATAGTCAGACTTAATGTGGTAAACTTCTGATCTCAGGTTAGTTGCACGCCCAAACTAAAATCCTAACCATTACGAAGGTACACGTAACAAATAGTTGCGCACTACCAACCCGAGTGGATAGTGAATGAATGAATGAATGAGTATGCAACTCCTGCTCAATAAGTTCACATATCAGTATGGTTCCTCTCTGAAAAATCACCGAAGTTTATTACACTCCAAACTAGATTGTCGCCCCATCACACATAACAAGGTGAGTGGAAGAGACCTCACTATTCGCCTGCCAATATTGGGCCTGGTACGTCGATAGCGGACCTATTCTTCGAGCTGGTCAAACTCAGCCTAGCTTTACCACCTCCTCTCAGGCAGGTAAGGCAGTACCCCCTTCCAACTGACCGCGACACAGTGAGAGACGTGGCCTAACAGTATACGGCCCTCATGCGCTTATGCATCTACTCGGTCTAGGCATTAGAGCAACCTCTGGAACCAAGAGAGTTTAGAAACTTTCACGCAGAGATATCTATAGCACCCTATGTAGAACAGATTTTTGGTGTCTCATCTAGCCATCCATGATATGCCTATGGAGGTTACGGCCCTGATGTCGCTAGGGCGTACAGTAATCTCACAATGCAAGATGCATGAGTCAGACAGTTCAATCATGCATTAATCATGCGCATACCATGAGCTCATGTGGGGCAACTCCGCCTATCAGGGAGTCCCATGAACAACCTACCATATGTAATGGCCATCCATATCTCATAATCAAACATGCAGATGATGCGTATGGGCATGTATCATGATGTTATGCTGTCACACACTCAAAATCGACCTCGATACTCGGAATCGGCCTCGACAATCGGAATCAGTCTCAATAATGGAAATTGGCCTCAACAATCAGCGTCGATAATCGGAATCGGCCACAACTATCGGAATCAGCCACAACTATCAAAATCGGCCTCAACAATTGGAATCGGTCTCGATAATCAGAA
The DNA here is from genome assembly GCA_037074715.1 of Magnolia kwangsiensis. NCBI lineage: Eukaryota > Viridiplantae > Streptophyta > Magnoliopsida > Magnoliales > Magnoliaceae > Magnolia > Magnolia kwangsiensis. The sequence goes on along the minus strand of CM073580.1, from coordinate 10,648,629 downwards.
TCGACCTCAAAACTCAGAATCAGCCACGATAATCAGAATCATCCTCGACAATTAGAATCAGCCTAGATACTCGGAATTGGCCTCGACATATAGAATCGGCTTCGTTAATCGGACTCGGCCTCCACAATGGGAATCAACAATCGAAATCGACCTCGACTAACGGAATCAGCTTCATCAATCGAACTCAGCCTTGACAATCGAAATTGACAATCAGAATCGGTAATCGAAATCGACAATTGGAATCGACCTCGACTAACGAAATCGGCCTCGTCATTCGGACTCGTCCTCAACAATCAGAATCGGCCTCGACAATCGGAATCGAAGATCAAAATCGACAATCGAAATCGGCCTTGACTAACGGAATCGGCCTTGACAATCAGACTTGACCTTGACAATCGAAATCGGCCTCAACAATTGGAATCGACAATCGGTGAGAATGGGCCTAACAAGGCCTAAGGAAAGGTCACAATATGAACATCCAATCATCATTGTCCATCAATGTGGACATTCAACCAACATTACTCCTAAGGAGTGGCCCACATACAGTTAAACGTATAGTGGGCTCATGGCCTCACATAAGGGCTTAATACACATCACTATGGGCCTCACTCATAGGCCGCACATACATCACAATGGGCCTCGAATACACAACGGTTGGGTCTTGTACCTGGGCCTCAAATATATCATATGGGCCTCATCGCATGGGCCCGCATACCAGGCCTTATATATTAAGTGGGCCTCATTACATAGGCCTGACAATACAAACGGGTGGGCCCCGCCCATGGGCCAACATACATCGTGATGAGCTGCACCAATGGGCTTCATGTATATCAAATCGGGCCGCACCAATGGGCCTCATGTATATCAAATTGGGCTGCGCCAATGGGCCTATGTATATCAAATCGGGTCGCATCAATGGGCCTACATATATCAAATCGGGCCGCGCCAATGGGCCTATGTATATCAAATCGCGTCCACCCTTATGTATTTTTGAGATCCAACCTATTCATAAGTTAACATAGAGGTAGTGAAGACAAATATCAGCTTAATTGGAAACTATTGTGGCTCCTAAGAGGTTTGAACGGCGGATGTCACTGTGCCCCATTATTATTGCAAATGGTGGGGTCCACCGGAACTTTGGATCTGACTCACTCATTTTCCCATACCATAAAATGATCTTACAAGTGGTTGAACGGTAGGCATACAACACATGCATCATGGTGGGCCCCACCACCCAAACAGTGGACCGAGTAGATCAAACACATACATCATTATGGGCCTGCGAAACTTGCTGACATCAACAGCAGCGGGACCCACATAGCTGGACGGTGTGGATTGGATCCACACGTACAACAGGTCCCACCGACCTTGCTGACACCAGAAGAGCAACTATATAGCTGATGCACGTGCAGCTTTGCTGCAGGAGGTGGGCAGAGGTGGGTCCCACGTAGGGCCCACCACACCACCATATTTATAATATATATATAATATTAAATTAATAAAGCATTAACGTCCAGGCCCTGGACGGCCTAGACAATGCATTGCAGTGTGGCCCCACACGTGATCACCAATGGAGGGACGATTTGGATCAAGGCCATACACCGTAGAAGGTGGGCCCCACCCGCCCACTGACGTCAGCAGCAGCAGCTGCTGCCGTTGCAAAAAGGGGAGAGGGAGTGCACGGCGTGGAAATACATGTGACATGGTGGGGACCCACCGTTCTCAGCGGATGAACGGTTAGGATGTAACATATACATCACGGTGGGTCCCGAATTGCTGCCGTACACAGCAGCTTCTAGCTGCAATGTCCACACAGTCCAGATGGACGGTGGGATGAAACACATGCCATGGTGGGGCCCTTAGTGCTGGTGGCGTCAGTACCCTACATGTAGTGGCACATCAGCCAATCAGTTCAAACAGGTGGGTCTCACATGGGGCCCACACGCACAGATGCATAAATACATAAGTAGTGTATATGTGTGTATGTGTGTGTATATATATATATTACATCATATTATATAATATAATATAATATAGTATAATATTAAAATGTATATGTACCACACATATATATGTATATATAACACATATATCTTGCATCCAGCCACCATCTAGCAATCTGGACAGTGCTGGATGATGCTCATACATCATGGTGGTCCCATGCAGTGGGCCACTAGATTTGAATCAAGCTGACATTTATTTTTCCCCTTCGTCCAGGCCCATGTGACCGTCCGGTCATGTAGGCCCCAACCAAGATCAAGGTGGCTCATTTGTCGGACATCATGGATGAAATACACACATCATTGGTGGGCCATGATCATAGAGAGAGAGAGAGAGAAGAAGAAGAGAGAGATCGGCGAAAACGGAGGGACCCCGCCACTATGGGCCCCTCTTGGATATAAGCATACATTAAGGTGAGTCTCACCATATGTGGGCCCTTAAATCACAAAAAAACTCAGTGTAAACTCAAGATTCACCCACCATTGATCTTCTTGGTCCGATGGAAAGGTAAACTCCTTAGCTTCGATCTTAACGGAAGATGATGAAGAATGAAGGGTCAAGATGAAAGATGAGAGGGTTAGGAAGTGGGCCACACACAAAACTCTCTCATGGAGGTTGGGAGAGCTTGGACGTGGGATATTTTTAGTTAATTGGAAATGGGTTTGAGAAATGAGATAGAGAGGGTTGTAAGGAGAGAGAGAGAGAGAGAGAGAGAGAGAGAGAGAGAGAGAGAGAGAGAGAGAGAGAGAGAGAGAGAGATGGGTGATGGAGTGATGGATGGGAGAGAGGGATGGGTTATGTAAGAAATTGTTAACTTTTGGGGTAGCTTGTGTAAGAGAGGTATGGGTTGTGATGAGTTGAGTGATGTGTTGAGTGATGGGTTGAGTGATGTAGTACTTAACTTGTACTTGACCCTTGATGGGATTTGATTGATTGATTGATGCGACATTGGGTAGAGATTCTCTTGAGTTTTGCAACGCGTAACGTTTTCCTCGAATTGAACGTGGGCATACATCTCCTGGCCTGGGTATCAGACCGGCGCGTGAGATGCAACATCGGAATAGCAGCGACGGCACTGTCGCTTGAGTATAAGTCTCGGGTTGAGCCGACTCTTATATATGAGACACGACTCAGGATCGCGAGCAAATGTCAATAACAGATCGCCAATCACAGGAATTCGACCGGGAGGACCGCGGAAGCCTACGGAACGGTACAGGCTAGGACACGGGCTTTACACCATCTATCATAATTAAAATCGATTCACGTGTTCTCTACGAAGCGGTCTCCAACCACTCCTCTTCCTGCGGCTGGAAGCTTTGGTATCTTTTAAAGACCATCCACCAACTATCGCAGCCTCTCAACCTCAGCTTCAGCCATACCTTGCGGGAAAGATAATTTTGTGGTGGACGGCCTCGCTAACATTGCTAGTAGTGGTGCTCCTAATAATGATTTCCTCAATCCAGCTGATCTTCCTAAGCAAGTTAGAGGCGCCATGATTCTAGACAAGGTTGGGGTGAGTCTAGTCCATCAGTGCAAGGATAAGACAAGTGTCGGCTAAGTGCCTTGGTGCTGGGCTCCTCCTCGATAGGTGCCCTTTGTGAGCACTACCCCTACTTCCATCAATTTCACACGATATTCGTCTCTCCCCGTTCCTATCTCATCGCTACTCAGCTGCTAGCCTGCTCGGTCCATCTTTCTTCCCTGTTGAGGGTTTGTTAGAATGTTGATGCCCTGTCTCAGGTTTCTCATGTGATGCTGCTCCCACTCTTTGAGGCCTTCCTTTTTTGGTTTCTTTCTCTGTTTACTGTTTAGCCATGTATAAGAGTTTTATATGATAAATGATCTTCGAATCTTTTTTTGTTGGAACCACCCGAATGGCTGTACATCCCAGTTCACATTTATAAGAATCAAGTGGAATGGCTCCACCTTTTACCAAAAAGGCAAAAGATCTAACTACAGCAGGTGTTGCGGAGTTTTGCACCCTACACTAACCTATGCTCAACGAATGACTCTGATCTATGCACTTATACTAAAATCTATCTAATGAATGGCCAAGATCCAGCACGGCTGATACTATTCCATTTCAAGGTCCATCTTTCAAATTGTAAATTACAAGCACACATTAGATTCCATTTGTGTTGCTCTACAGCATTGGCTTGGCGCATGCCTCCCAAAAAATCATGGAAAACACCGAGCTTGTACATACTGGACCCATGTTTTGTTTGGCCCATTGATTCGACATCGAAGGACGGACGATGTTTAAAAAAACAAAAAAATAAAAAATATCTCCGAAATTGAAATATCCTAGCATCGAATCTTTGGCCTTTTCCCATGAACATGGATTGTGGTCCATATCTTATTAGCCAGGTATTTGTCAACTACAAAGATAAGAGCCAAGCAATTGAAAAAATATTTTTGGACACATCTCCTAATGATGGGACATATGATTGATGGCTATGGTAAACCGATTAGCACACCACGTAGCTGGTATGTTGAAGTCGTATGAGTCTCATCATGAGGTATGAGTTATATATACAGTAAATTCATATTTGTTGGCACTTATCATCACAATCTGCATTTAATGTACCACTGATGATGTAGAGCGGGTTGCGGACAATTTGCCAAGATGGATCAGAAAAGGCCGGGTCGACGATAGAAGTGATCCAGGCCGTTTAAATTCCATGTTTAATTTCATTTTTACTATAAATAGTTAGTTTTAGTTTGATTATAACTCTTCATCCGTTGGCCTTTAGGAGTTGTGTCCAATATGAAAAGTGCTTAGAATAATTAGGAGGAAAACGTAGTTCCACATAAGAAACTTATTATAAAAAGTAAATATAATATTTATAATAAGTTACGAATTTTTAGGAGTTTTAATTTTAGTTTGCTTATGATTTCTCTCCTATTACTTGGTATACCTATTTAAAGGGTTGTGAACTCGTTAATTTCATGAATCAATCAAATTTTGAATTTATTAGAATTTATTTCTATTATTCTTGCTTTCTTTCATCGTGGATTCGAGAAGTTGTGAGGAGTCTAGAGAAGCTCCATAGATTCAGGATAGTTATCCTTGAGGAAGACGGTGATCGACCTCATCACATTCATCCCTACATCAATTTCTAACAATGTTAGTGATGACGTTGACAAATCACGATGCACGAAAGTAAGATTTCCTTAGTTGAGGCAAGCAAAGGATTGAGATTTTCAATCTGGACGTCCACTTGGCAACCTCTCCATAAGTCTTGAGTCGCAAGATAGGACAAAACAAGTCTTGAGTGGCAAAATAAGACAACCAAAAATCAAGTGGACCAAACTGTAAAAAGGTAGGGGATTGAACGACTACCATTAAAACCTTTAGAACGTCACAAAAATTTTAAATCAATATGATAATCCAGGTTTTTTTTTTTTTCTCTTCATTCAGGTTAGGTTGACTTTATGAATAGATTAGATGGAAAATAAATGTTATTGTGGGAAAAGATGGGCACGAGACGACTCGATCCAACTAACTCAACTCATCCGACTCGGTCTGATCCGACTCGACCCGAACCGAATAGGTGAGAGTCAGTTTGAACCGAGTAAGCTTCGTCCAATCCGAACTCAAATTGAGTTGAGTTCGAGTTACCCAGTAACTCGATTCGACTTGACCCGAAACTTGATCCTGTTAGACTCGACTCAATCCGAAACCCAACTCAACCCGACTCTCTAACCCCACCCCGACTTTATCCCAACCTCTCTCTCCCTCCCCCATCCTCCTCTTCCAAGCCCGGCAACCACCCACCACCATCACTCTCCTCCTCCTCCTCCTCCTCCTCTCTCTCCTCTCTACTCCCTCCCTCCCTCTCTTCCTCATCCTCCTCCTCCTCCTCTTCCTCTTCCAAGCCCGACAACCACCCACCACCATCACCCTCCTCCTCTTCCTCCTCCTCCTCTTCCTCTCCACTTCCTCCCTCTCTCATCTCTCAATCTGAGTCGGTGCCAACTCGACCTAACTTGGTACTTCTAACCAGATCGGACTCGGTCTGGATCAGTCCAAGCAAGACCGAACTCAAATCGAGTCAGGTATGTTGGACTCGGTATTGAGTCAAATCGAGTTCGGATCAAGCCAATTTCAAAACCAGATCGAGTTGAGTCAGCCATAACTCGGTCTGACTTAACTCGATGCCCATCTCTAATTGTGGGCCTTATGAATGTTTTAACGTTTAGCATCATTGTCCCAATACTATTTATGGTGTGGTCCACTTGAGCCTCTAAAATGACTCATTTTTTGGAGAAAGATCTGAAATGATCTCTTAAAATAGATGCCCGGTGTGACTTTGATCTCCTTACTACTGGTATAACTCGGAGCTTGAGGAATGTTTGTGCTAGTCTTACACAACACGTACCCACAACAGCTAGGTCAGTGGTGTGTGGTCCACCAGCCAATCCACTTCCCGGGAGGTCCCTGGAGAAAGGCGTGTTTGATTTTCCAATTCTCAACGATTTTCCTATGAATGGTGATAAATATTTTCCTCCATAATTGTCGCACTCTTCCCCATAATTAATTAGATGGCTTACTGTTTTGATGTAAAATGGTAAATATTGAGAAATATTTATGGATCCCATCATGACACATATTATATATTTACACCGTTCATCCATTATGTCAGATGAATATATGATATAAGCCAAAAATTAGGCATATCCAAAACTCAAGTGAACCATGCCATAGAAAAATGTGAATTAAATATTTGCCAATAAAAACTTCCTAAGGCCGTTGTTTCTTTTAGCATGGGCCGGTTGAGTGTTAGATTCACCTCATTTTTCTTATCATATCTCAAAATGGACAGAATAGATATGTCGTATACATCAAGATGAGGTAATAAAATAGCCAGTATTACTTTTGAAACGGTTTCCAAAAATGAATTGCACGTGAATATTCAAACAGGTGTAACGGTAATAAACACCCATCATTTCAAAGGTATTTACCGTTTCCAGGTGAAACGATTGAAGTCAAACAGGCTCAGCCTCCTATCTAAGTCAGGAAGGTAGACGAAAAGTAAGAAAACCAATCAATCATTCAATGGCTATCTTTCCCTCTCTTCTCCTCTTGGTTGTAGCCATTTTTCTTCTAATCTTGGCTACTTTCAATGGAGGTAGAAGAAGGAATAAATCCAACCAACCTCCTTCTCCATCCAAGCTTCCGATCATTGGCAACCTCCACCAGCTAGGTGGGCCTGGTTCCCTTCCACACTATTCTCTAAGGTCGCTTTCCGAGAAACATGGCCCGCTAATGCTCCTCCACATGGGGAACATTCCAACTCTCGTAGTTTCATCAGCAGAGATGGCTGAAGAGATCTTGAAAACCCATGATCTTGTTTTCGCAAGCCGGCCTTTGCCTTGTCCGTACGCAGCCAGGCAGCTTCTTTACGGCGGCACTGACTTAGCCTTTGCACCCTATGGGGAGTACTGGAGGCAAATTAGGAAAATCTGCGTCATCGAGCTTTTGAGTGGTAAGAGAGTGCAGTCATTCGCGTTTATTAGGGAAGAAGAAGTTGGGAGTATGATCGAGGAGATTAAAGGTTCAAATTCGATCTCTGCCGTTAATCTGACCGATATATTTCTCTCCCTGTCGAGCGGCATAATCTCAAGAGTTGCTTTAGGGAAGAAGTATATAGGAGGAGAGAATGGGAAGAATAGATTCATGGATCTAGCAAGGGAATTGGAAGCTCTCTTGGGATCTTTTTGCGTAGGAGATTATTTTCCATCATTCGGATGGATTGATGTTCTGAGCGGCTTGGATGCGAGATTGAAAAGAGTTTCCAAAGGCATGGATGATTTTCTTGATCAAGTGATCGACGACCATCTCATTCGTTCGAATGTCAACTGCGATGGAAACGACCGTGAGCATAATGACCTTGTGGATATATTGCTCCACCTTCAAAAGGATACCAATGCCGACGTCCGTCTCACCAAAGATAACCTGAAAGCCATCATTTTGGTTCTCTCTCTCTCTCTCTCTCTCTCTCTCTCTCTCTCTCTCTCTCTCTCTCAACACGGATCATGGTATTCAATACGGGTAAAAGCGAGCTTAACATGGGCTGTGAGGGACATTTAAAAAACTATATTAGCCCCGTAACGGTCCATTCAAGGCCATTTCTAATGCAACGGCCATTACAGCTCTGTAACACATAACGGTCCCACTGTTACCATTATGCAACGGCCATTAGGTAACTGGTTTTAGATACCATGGCACACACACACATGTAGGTTTGTTCACACAAACACCTACTGATGGGAACCTTTCCATCATTCACACACATGGTGAATATTATGAAATCTAGGTGAGCCTACATGCTGTCAACAGGTTGGGTTCCCGTGTTATTAGCATGCAAGATAGGCAGCATAATTATTTTTATTTTTATTTATACATGGAGCATACACCCTGTAATTTTATTTGATCCATACAAGTCATGACAAACATTGCAACCAATGAAGCATACACCCACTCAAAACAGAGGCCCCCAGTGCTACATGGAGTTCCTCAAATATGACCTCCTCCTTGCAAGCCCAGTACCCGCCTCAAAATTACGTCCTTTTAACTCCTTCGTGTGGGCTAAAATGACAAAACCAATGTATGGCTAGTCATTTTGACGTAGAGCGGGTCGCGTATAATTTCATCGCCAAGATGGACCAGAAAAGGCCCGACCGGAGGTGGAAGTGATCCGGACCATCAGAACCTTAAAACAGGTGTATCTCTCAAAACCAGAATGAGTTATCTGACATGCCATATATGAATTTGGGGTAGGAGAAGCTACTTTAGCCACCCCACCTTGTTAAGCCAGGTTGCCCATACCGTATTTACGAGATTCCATCAGATCGACGGTCAAAATCCCATTTTATTTTCATTTTTACTATTTATAGTAAGATTTAGTTTGTTTGTAACTCTTCATCCATTGGGCTCTAGGAGTTGTGTTCAACATGATGCAGATCATCTTCCAATGGCTACAACGACCCAAAACGAAGGAAGAAAAAGAAGAAGAAGAAGACAAACCCCTCTCTCTCTCTCTCTCTCTCTCTCTCTCTCTCTCTCTCACCAGAGAAAAATCTAGGGGTTTGCCTTTTCTTCTTGAATGGCTTTGGCGGGCTGTCTTTGACCTAATTTAACTGTCATACAAAGGATACTAAGAATCGAACCTTTTACACGCAGAGATCTAGCACTTAGAGGAGCTCTGCCAGCCCTAATTTTGCCGATCCCGAGGTGAAAAAGGAAAAAAAAATATGGTTTCTTTTATCAACTTTATCTATTCCTTTGTGACTATCAAATCGTATTTGTGTTATGAAATCTTCAATTTCTTTGCACAAATTCCCAATTTCATTGGAAGATTGAACCGTTTTAAATCAATTTCTGTTATACATGAATCAATGTGAGCCATTCATAGTAAAATTGATATTTCTTTTGTTGTGTTTAGTCTTTAGAGGTGTTACACCGGCGATGGCCTGTCTGGGCCGCGAGTTACAGTTAAACTCTCTGTTTCGAAACTTCTCGGATCTTCCTTCCCATGTTCGAGGTCTGCTCCTCTTGGACAAGGTGGGTCTAGGTGCAATCAGGCTTGGCTTGGATGATGGCTCCTAGCGCCCAGCCCGCAGTTTTTCTCGTTTTGGCTCCGTCTGTGTATAGCTGCTGTGCAGTTTTTCTTCCTCGTTTTTTTTTTTTTTCCTTTTTTCTTGCTTCTATAATTGGCCTCCTTGGGTCCTTTTTTCCCGGGGAAGCCTGCCATGATCCTGTAAACGCTTCCTTTTGCAATGAAATGCGGGTTTCCTAATTTTTTTTATTTTTTTATTTATTTTTATTTTAAAAAAAAAAAGATGTTACACCGGCGCAAGTGTGAAATTTAGACTGAGTTTTGTTTTTCGTTTTTTTTTTTAAGGTTGAACCCTCATCTTAAAATTTGTTAATTATATGATTGTTTGATCAGCCATTGGCTAACTCTTGATCTGTAGGAATCAATCCAACCGTTGAGATTGCTCAATTGTAGGTATTTTTGAGGAATGAAGTATCCATGATAGGGTAGTCCATATGAATTGCATGGATGTCCTTATGTAGAACTGAATGCGACACTGCTTGTTTCTCATCAAACAAGGGAATTTGAATTAGTGGGGCCCACTAAATAATTTGTTTACCGTAAGAATCGGCCACATTATTTATTGAATTAGGCTTATCCCAATGATCTATCTTATATGAAGACTTTATATATTGTTTGATTATTTTTTAAAGATTTATCACTCTAAACTCTATGCGGGTGAATACCTAATTACAAACTGTAAATAAATTTCAAATGACAACTAATTTCCTATAATCATATTACAGCTTAAAGCCAAATAAGACATGCCTTAAACACCTTATACATGTAATCAGATTACCTATAGTCGGATTATAACTTAACGACTTTACATGCATTCAAACGACCTCTAATGCCTGTAAAGTCCTTAAGTTGTAAATGGATTATAGGTAATTTGATTATAGAAGTTGTTTGGATACATATATTTTCCTATAAAGGCTTTACATATTGTAAACAGATTACATCTTTTAGCTATGGGGATACTTTAGTGTATGCATGCTTTAATGATCTCTTAGGACCCTAAGAAAAAAATAAAATCAAGTCTTTCTCACGTGATTTATAGATTTTGAAAGGTTCACCACCCAAGCTCTCTGGTATGCCTACTTTATTTATTGTAAACACTCTTCGGGTTAGGCAAATATACAATCTGTTTACCTGTAAATAGATTATTACTTAAAAGCCAAACAATATTACATGTAAACTGATTATACCTGAAACTCAGCTTCAGGTGTAATGTTTTTATAACTAGAAGAATTACTGGCCTCCAAACAACCCTTTAGTCAACTAAGTCAAACTTGGACTTAGAAATCAAATTCGAGTCACACGCTGATTCTCGTAGACTTGGATTTCCCAATCCAGGGACCAGGATCATGAATGGCCTGGCTGACTAGGATGAGTCAACTCAAGTGGTCGGCAAACCATGTACATGTGTACTTGCTCCGTTTCCGTGTCTCTACTCGGTTTTAATGGATGATTGATCCGCTGTATAACTTACACGCTTTTTTTTTCTTTTTTTTTCCTTCTTAGGACATTTTCGTTGGAGGAACCGACACCTCATCGGTCATTTTGGAATGGGCCATGGCGGAGCTCATGAAGAATCCACATGTGATGGGAAAAGCTCTAACAGAAGTAAGAAGAGTGTTAGGAAGAAAAGCAAAGGTGGAAGAGGACGACCTTGCTCAGATGGACTACTTGAAATCCATAATCAAGGAGACACTACGATTACACCCTCCAGCACCCTTGTTAGTTCCACATGAATCCACAAGAAGCGTGACAGTACAAGGCTACCATATCTCTGCAAAAACAAGGGTCCTGATTAATGCATGGGCTATTGGAAGGGACCCCAAATCATGGGAAAATGCTGATGAGTTTCTTCCTGAGAGATTTACCAACAACCCAATTAATTTCACAGGTCAAGATTTTCAATTAATACCATTTGGAGCTGGGAGGAGGATTTGCCCAGGAATGTCATTTGGCATCTCCACTGTTGAAGTTGCTCTTGCCAACCTTCTGTATTGGTTTGATTGGGACTTGCCTGGTGGCACAAAAAAGGAAGATATAGACATGAGTGAAGTTTCAGGTCTTGTTGTCCACAAGAAATTTCCTCTTCATCTGGTTCCAAAATATCACTTTTCAATGTAAGTAATTAAATTGTACTGCTCAGTTAGAGGGAGAGTGTTAAAGAAAAAAAGAAAAAAAGAAAAAGAGAGAGAGTGATAGGACTTTCTCTGCTCTATATTGCAAGAGAAACTAGGTTAGCTCTCCCAAGCCTCTTCTTTATTAGGACGTGGGTTGTTGCCAGTTGTCCTTTGTTTTATTTCTTTTCATGGAATCTTTGCTGGTATGTATTGTAATAAACTTATTATTTACCTTCCCGATGACAGAGAAACGCTCTTCTTTGTTTAGGGGGCGCGGATTAGGTACTACCCCCGCCCGTCTCGAGCTCAGGACGGGCTGGACGTGTAGCTCATTCAGCGGTGGAAAGTGATTACGACGGAAGGCATTAGGCCATGTCAGTAAACGGAGGCGTTAGCTCGCATTTATACTTGGTCCACAATTAACCCCAACTGTCTCCTTTTTTTTTTTTTTTTTGTTTACTGCCTTTTTCCGTGCGCAGAGGTTGAGTAGCGAGACTCGCTACTAAAGTAACGTCGCCAAGTTTTGTGGGCCCCACAATGATGCATGTGTTGTATCCACATCGTCCATACATTTGGAGAAATAATTTTTGGGCATGATACAAAGAATAAGTCAGATCCAAGGCTAGAGTGGACCCCACCACAAAAAACAGTGGGGAGAGTGATGCCTACCATTGAAACCTTCCAAAGGTCCACCATGATGTTTATTTGAGATCCAACGTATTCATGTATTAACTCAGACATGAAAGAAAGGAAAACACAGACAACAACTTGATCAAAAACTTTTGTTGCCCTTATAACCTTTTAATGATGGGCATAGCTCTTTCCACTGTTTTGTTTGGTGGGGTCCACTCGAGATTTGGATCTGACTCATTGTTTGGAACTTGAGTTAAAAAGTTATGATTTGGTATGATTGAACTCTATAAAAACACCATTTAATCTAGACCGTCCAAATATCTGGTCTAACTGTGAATGGTACATTCCTGAGTAATTTGCACTTACAGGACAACATTAACACTCTAATTTATTTATTTTCTTTCTTTCTTTAAAGTTGAAGGACTTAATATTTTACTTTTAACCATCCAATTGTCATTGTGGAGAGTTACTCCCAAATCATATTCTAAATAAATCCCCCCCTGTAAGCATATAAATTTACCATAGAACTTATCACACTGTTTAATTCCAGACTATCCAAATTTATTTATTTTTTTCTTCTTCAAACCCTTTCTTATCTCATGAATAAACAAGATATACAATCTGGCCTTTGGGTGAGGCCCAACAAAAAGGGCGAGCCCCACCTATCATATGCAACACCTGAACACAACACCGAAGGAAAACAGGCTACCTCGAAAACCTTTTCCTGATTGCCCCAAGCCCCACTCTATCAAGGAAAAGGCCGCCCCTAACTTCGTGGGGGAGGTCAGGAAAAGAGAAGAACAGGGAAGATCCTTGAGTGGAGCTCCCCATGTTCGCTAAACTATCCGCCGGCCCATTTCCTTCTCTTAAGACATGAGAAAACCTTACCTGACAGTGGGTTGTGAGAGTGTGGATTCGATCGATCCAATACCTCCACTTCCACCCCGCTTGGGAAGAACCCGTCAGCATTTGCACCACAAGGAGGGAGTCCGATTCTAGGAAGATGTTCTCCAACCCCTGGAGTAGACATAGAGTCAATCCGTCGTGGATGGCTCGCAACTCAGCCCTGGTATTGGAGGTCATACCGTAATTGGTGTAGAAAGCAAAACGGAAGTTACCACTGTCTCCTCTACAGACACCACCTCCCCCAGCCAACCTTGGATTGCCACGCGACAAGCCATCAACATTGAGCTTCACCCAACCAGTCGGCGGTTTATTCCAATAGACGACGTGGGTGTGATCATGGAGGGAAGACACACCACTGAGGCTTAAAGGCAGGGACATCCTGTTACCTCTTTGGTTAAGAGAGGAAGCAGCACAACCGTTCTCAATCCGCTTCACCCACCCAGCAATTCGAGCTATGATGGTTCCCGACCTTACGTTATAATTATCAAACCTGGATTCATTTCTCGCCTTCCATAACTCCCACAAAATCAAACAGGGCATCATCTTACATAAACCGCTCTTGGTCCGTCAAGCAGGAAGAGGATTCCACCAGCGGTTGAGGCGATCCTGGACAGAGGAGCTGGTGGACAAAGTAATCCCAAAATCTGAAGAAAAAAAATTCCACACTAGAGTCGCCCAGGCACTATGTAAAAAAGTGTGCTCATTCGTCTCAATGGCAAGCACACTGTTCGGCTCGTCTGGACAGCAGCTGCAGCACGAAGCCATCTGAATGTCACGAACCATAACAGCCCCATCAATCGGTGCCGCATTCCTGATAATACACCACACCAACATCAAAATCCTTGGCGAAATTTTTATGCTCCAAATCTTCCCACCCCAGCTAGTGCGTGGGCAGCGACTACGACAAATCTCCCAGGCTGAGGAAACCGAGAAAGCACCACTAGAAGTAAGGGGCCAGAACGGAGAGTCATGGCCCGGGGTAAGGCAGAAACCCCCATAGAAAATGGCATTAATGTCTTGCTGGGATAGGAAATTGAACACCGCAGAAGGTGCCAGCGAGCCCATTCTACCCAGAAAATCCTGCACTCTCAACGTCAACAGATGTAGAGGAATAACCGAGGTGACCCTGGCCAATAGAGGGCCGAGACCTGTCCAATTTGCTGACCACAAGTTGACGCTGACCTCGCCAACGTGCCACTGAGTGAACGCCTGAATGGAGGGGAGGAAGGACCTAATCCTCTTCCACAAAGGGGAGACAACCGACGAGAGGGAGGGCTGGTCGGCATGAAGGATGTCATGGCTGTACCCAGATTTGGAAAACTTTCCCCACAACCCCTTTTCAAAACGATGCAGGACAGACCAAGCAAACTTCAGGTGGAAAGCATTCATGATATCCTTGAGCCGTCTGATCCCCAGGCCACCTTCCACCTTAGGAGACAAATCTCACGCCAACTGCGCCAATGAAACTTTTTCCTGCCATCAGCCCACTCCCAAAAAAAGTCCGCAAATAGCCTCTCAAGGGTCTGTAAAACCGCTACAGGAACATGAGTGGCCGCTAATGTGTGCACTGAAATACTAGTCAGAACGTGATTAAGAAGAGTGGTCCTTCCTGCCATAGAAAGGAATCTTGCATTCCAACCCCTTATTCGACTCTCCACCTTGTTAACCAGACATTGAAAAGCATCTCGTTTTCTCCGACCAACCGAAATTGGGACCCCCAAATAAGTGATCCCCTCCATCGAGACCAACATACCCAACTCCTTATGGATGCACGCTCTCCGAGAAGTCTCCATATTCTCAGAATAGAGAACCACACTTTTTTGGAAATTAACCTGTTGACCCGATACCTGCTGATACCGGTCCAGAAACTGCTTAGCTGCCTTTATATTCTGAATGCCCCCATTCAAAAATAGAAGAGTATCATCCACAAAAAGGAGGTGGGACACCAACATACTACTACGCCGCCCTTTGAATGGGAGAGAGTTCCCCGAAGATATCAGCCTCTTGAAGCCTCGACTAAGCACCTCAGATGCCAAAATGAAGAGACTAGGAGAAAGCGGGTCTCCCTGGCGGAGCCCACGCGTAGACTTGAAGTAGCCTCCTACTTCTCCATTCACAAGCACGGAGAACCAACAATTTTCCAACAGCCCTCCACCAAACGCAGCCAGGGGGCCGAAAAACCAAATCGCTTCAAGACTCTTTTGAGATAGAGTCAATCCACCCTATCATAGGCCTTCTCCATGTCTAACTTTATGACGATGTTTCCGCCCCTGACCTTCCTGTTCATTTTTCTAAGCAGCTCCTGCGACAAAGAAATATTTTTCACCATAAAACGACCTTGGACAAAGGCACCCTGCTCCAGCGAGTTCACCCTAGGAAGGATGATGCTCAGGCGGTTAGCCACAATTTTGGTGAAAATCTTGAACAACATATTACATAAGCTAATAGGCCTATAATCAGAGAAGGTTTTGGGCGCTTCCTTCTTGGGGATAAGGGCAATGAGGGAAGACGTTATGGCTCTGGGAAGCGGGACACCCTAGAAAAAGGCAGTGGCCACTCTGAGCAGGTCCTGGTGAACAATCTCCCAACACACAGCAAAGAACGCACCCGAGAAGCCATCCGGGCCAGCAGCATTGTCACGAGGAATCGACATGATAGCCCGATGAATTTCTTGAGACAAAGTCGGACACATCAAGCTCGCATTATCTACGTCTGAGACAACCGCCGGAATGACATCTAGGAGGTCCTCACCCTGATCCACAGCCCCCGCCGAGAAGAGAGAGTGAAAGAATCTAACCGCATTGGTTTTTATGTCTTCTTGGGAAGTGACAGTCTCGCCCGAGTGCAGCTGAATGGAGGATATGACTGCTCTTTTGGCTCTTTCGGTGGTAGATGCATGAAAAAAACCAGTATTTCGGTCACCCTCTTGGAGCCAGTTATTTCTAGCTTTCTGTTTCCAGAAGGTCTCCTCCATGAGTTCCAGATGAGCAAGGTGGGCTTGGGCATGAGAAATCTCCTGCTGAGTGTCACCAACTGAAGGCACTTTAATCCCATTTTGGGTAGCACCCTCGAGATCAGCCAGGGACGAGGCTGCCTGCTTAACAGCACTGAAGATACTGCCAAAAACTGATTTATTTCAATCCTTCAGTTGGATCTTAACTGCCTTCATTTTCCCGATGATGTTGCGCATAGGGTGAGGGTCATTGTAAGAGTCCCATGCACTCTTGCCCAGCGGTAAGAATCCGTCATGATGTATCCACATATTTTGAAATTTAAAAGCTTTCGGGCCTGCAAAAGGAAGGGACGAAAACAATAACAGCAGGGCGCATGATCAGAATTATGGCGTGGAAGATGATGTACCTGAAAGGTCAGAAAAGTGCTGCTCCAATCAGCATTCATGAGAACCTGATCCAACCTAGCCCACACCCTAGATGCCCCTGATCAATTATTAGACCAGGTGAATTTGTTGCCCCGAAATCCTGCATCTTACAGCCCCACCCTGTTAATCGCTTCCACAAATTCTCGGGAGCTAGCGGCTTCGAATCTTCCTCTGCTCCTGTGCTCTGCTGCATCCGCGACGACATTAAAGTCACCGCATATTGCCCAGGGCCCCTGAGAAGGGGAAGCAAGACCTGCCATGTCCTCCCACAGCATCCTCCTTTGGATTCTCGAACAAGAAGCATAAACCACTAAGAGAGAAATGGGAGCTCGGCTTTGCTGAAGAGTGACGAACAACGACATAAGTTGGGCTGACTTCGATAACATTCTGATAGACGCTTGGGCCTTGCTGAAAATCCAAATTTTTCTCCTGACATCTACATTGGAGAAAGAGTAGTGGAAGCTGTGAGACCCGACCCAAGTTTGCATGTGTGCATGTGTGTGTAAGTGTGCATTTCATTTCTTGTGGTCTTGCGGTCCTATCGGTTGAATTTCGGTGACTCGCGACCCTCAGATAGTGTTGCGGTCATCCTTGAGTCCGGTCATGTAGACCCGACTCGGATCGAGCTGAGATCTATGCCATTGCGACCGCATTGTTGTCACGGTTCCAACGCCGCGTCTTGTGCGTCCATCCGATATGTGGATCATAAGTTGTGTACGTTTCATTCTATGACCCTTGATTTCGATCATGTGGCCCACCTTGGAGTGGTGCATGTGGCCCACAATCTTCTTTTGTACAAGTTCCAACACACACTACACACACCACCTAAATCTTCATAACTCATACTACCAAGACCTCACACACCACCCACACCTAACCTACCCTAGCAGCATTATTTGTATCATCATAGGGTAATGATTACTTTCCTTAAAAAGATTTTCCCTCTCTTTCCCTCTCATTTCTCTCTCTCTTCTCTTCCTCTCTAGTAATTTTCCTTCATTTCTCCAGCCCATTTTCCTCCATTTTTCCAGCCACCTTCCTCCTTAATCCCCCACCATCTAACCCTTGAAACCTCATCTCCACCATTGATCCATCTCCCTTGGTGCTAAAGGACCTTAGTGTGAAAGTTTGGTGGTCATCTTTGAGGTGGGTGCTTTCTTCATCAAGTAAATATTTTCTCTCCTCATGTAATCTCTTTCCTCTCTCTCATTTGGATGTGTACGACCCACCAATTAATGGTAGAGATCTTACACAACCATCTAGATGTGGCCATCAGGCCCACATTGTACATGCATGTCCATGCATGGGATTCTTCCCTTGATGGACCCCTTGCATGTAGATTTCTCTTATTTTTCTAAGTATGATGGGTCATCTAGGCTCTTGCTTTCAAAGATCTAAGCCATGCATCATAAGATCTAGTTGTACAATGTGTTTATATTATTGTTTGTGGTTGTGATTGTGTGGGGACGGCTTAATAGTGGCGGAGCCCTCCCCTGATGGCTGGATGCTCTTCCTTCTCTTTCCTTAGTTAGAAATCTGATGATATTATGTGTGGTCCACTTAGTGGGCCTGGATTGCCCAAAAGAAAAAGCCTAGGAAGAAAGGGACATCTATACTCAACCTACACCATGGTTTAGATGCCTCTTTTTGCCAACTTAAATGTTCTTATAGGGGTAGAAATTTGAGAGTTTGTTCTGAAAAATTGTGGGGCCCACTAGGGTGGGCCATGACACCTAATTTATGGGCCAATCCCTTCCTTAATAGGCCCATAAATTTGTTTTATTCCATGCATGCATTGCTGTCCAGAAATTTCTGGACAGATTTTTTTTTGTTAGACTTGGGCTTGAAATTGGGACTGATTAGGAAACCTTTTGTACCCATCAAATATATTTTTCTGAAATTTAAAGATCTCATCTTCCAAATTTCAACCCCATCCAATCTTGATAGAGGTCCCAAAAGTGTGGTCCAAATGGGGTGGACAGTCTGGATTTTCTGCACTGTTCCAGCAACATTCCACCCTAGACAGGTTGGCAATTTGAAATTTATTAAAATATTTCTGGGTCTCTAAAAATTTTAAAAATTTACAGGGATTTGATCCACCCTTGGTAAGAAATACCTGCAAAATTTTAGGGCCAATGGACCCCATTTGGGCATCTAAACGGGTGGTCCAACATACTGGACTGCCAGAAATATTCTGTTGTGCAGTCCAGCAGTATAGTTCCATAAAAATAAAATTTTAAAAATATTTTCTCAAAAGGTGGGCCATATTTCTGAGCTCCATGTTAATTTAAGCTTAATGAGGGACCTTGGGTCCAAATTTCAAGAATGTTGGAGGCCCGGAACCTTCCCATTTGGGTTGGCCAAATTTAGAACAATTACATTCCAGCAATAGTTCATCCTGGACAGATTACATTCTTAAAATTTATTAAAATACTTTTGAGTGTCTAAAAATTATAAAAAATTTATAAGGATGTGTTAAACTCAAGTTAGGACCTACCTACAAAATTTTGAAGCCATTGGACGCCTGTACACACTATGGTGGTGGCTGGACCGGCCCACTATTATATGGTGTCCAGATCAGTCCGAGTTTCAAGACAGATTATTTTATTTGAATTAATTAAAATATTTTTAGATATCCAAAAATTATAAAATTTTATGGGGGTGTGGTATACCCATGGAAGGATCACCCTATAAATTTTTAGGGCCATCGGGCCTCTCTACCGACCGTGGTGTGGCCTGCAATTTGGACCAGTTTTGGGTCAAATACCCAGGCACACCCTTACCTTGGGTTGCTGGGCCTACATTCTAATGGCATGGCCCACTTGAAGTAAGTGTTGTATATCTCCCTTCTTATCTGGTGGGGCCCACTATGATATATGTGAATCACCATGGGTCAATAACCCATCTAAATTAATATAAATTTCTGGACTCCACCAGGCCCAAGAAATGGGTGGGCTGAAATTCCAGCAAGGGGCCCAAAATTTGCTACATGGTTGATTGTTTAGGAACTATTGTGGCACACCAGATTTGAGAGAGTGTTGCACACACTCTTTGCTTTCCTCCCTTAGACATTTTAGGCTTAATGAGTACCCCCTTGAGGCCCACCTTTGTGGTGATCTTGTGGGCTAGCCTTAATCAGAATTTTTAATAGTTTTATAGGCTCAATGGGCTGAGAACTTCTTTCTTGAACCCAAGATTGTGGAAGGACTGACCTTATTGATTTACAAACCCAATAGGCTATCTATAAGCTGACCATGTGTATTAATGGGCCTTGATGCCCTCATGAAGTGTTTAATTATGGGCTGACTTGCAAAGCCTACATAAATGCATATTGTGGAGGGCCTTGTTAAGTCTTTGTCTGATGAGGCAAGGCCCACCCTGTCGGTATAGGTCTCGCCCTTGTGTATTCTTGGACTTATGAGCTGACCTCTAGTCCACCATAATGAAGGAATTGGATGACTTTTGTTTTGGGCCCATTATGTAATATCGTATATGCATAGCCGCCCTTTTTGTGGTAGTGATTAGGCCTTGTGGACACAGTTCTTTTGGATAGGCCCATTGATCTTAGGCCTATACTATCTCATCTATTATGATGGGATTAAGGGCAATAATATGCAAGGAGTTGGGCTCTTGGCTGCCTACTAAATTGACCTTGTACTTAGGCCAAAAGTGAGGCCCAACTCACTTGTGTTAAATGTAAAACTTGCTCATGTAAATGAATTACTGGGCTGCCCATGAAGCCCACCACAATATGTGGAATTATGACCTTTGTGGTTGGGCCCAAACCTTACTTGAGGGTCCACTATCTGGCCTATAAGTTGGGCTTGGTGTATGGCCCATTAGGCCATGCATTGCGTGGGCTTTAGACCTTATACCATATGAGTAGTGGCGAGCTACCTCTTGGAAGCCAGTTGAGGTTGAACGTCCTCCTGGGTGATCCTAAGGTAGGCCCATGGGTTTCTCTATGAATGGTTAAAGGCCCACCATGGACCCTAGGCCATTTAATTAGAGCTTAATGTGTATGTATGTGGAACCTACCTTAACGCATGTTTGGTCCAGGTCATCCAAGCCTTGGATCGCCCGATTATGGATGCACTGTCTATCTTGGGTTACTGCTGGACTCACAATCCAGTAACAGGCCCACTTGATCTTTTCATAATATATACGCACTCTCCATCTAGTGGGATCCCCCAGCGAATATAGTTGGCTTTCATGAGATTATTTGCACATAGTCAACTGATTTCTGGACCTTAGCAGGTCTTGAAAGTTAAACTGGCCAAAAGTTTATCAAAGGGCCTTAATGTAAAATTTTATAGTTAAAACTTTATTTGGTTGCGGGGCCCACCATTTGAGAACTTGTGTACATGTTGCATGCTTATATTTTCTTAAAATCTTTGGGCTTAATCAGTGTATTCTTTTGGGTCACCTTTAGTGATTAGATGAGGACTCCATCTTAGATCAGATTTTTGGGGCATCCCATGGGCCCAGAGTGGGCAAGGTCGTCCCAGATTGGCCCAACCGTATATTGGGCCGACTTCCACCATTTTGATGGACTTGTGGGCTAAGACAATGATAGATTGGGCCCTTGGTTGCCCACTTAAATTGGTAAGTTATTGGGCTGATGTAGTTGGGCCCATTTCATCCAAACTTAAACTTATTTAGTCGTATATTGTGTATGCGGGCTGCCCACTAAGTCTAGCTCAATGCATGGATTCTATGGCCATTGAAAATTGAGCCTTAGGCCTTAATTTCCCTCTTGGGGCCCATGTTGTTAAAAGTGGTATTTTATCTTTTTATGGCCTATTATGAGGAATATATATGTATATGGTTGGTTACATTTATTTTTATCTTTAATGTATGCCTTGGGCCTTCTATCCACATCATTCATGGTTGATATGCTTTTTGGAGAATGGTGGTTAAATGTCTCCATTATGGACCCCTTTTAGGCCCGGTTGTATCTAAATGTGATTAGATGCTCATCTTAAACTCTTACTGACTTATTTCTGTATTACTTAGACCTATAGTTGTATACTTAGTCTCGTGGGTTACCCTAAGTAAATGGGCCCCCACTAGAGGTGAGATTCCTTATGGATATTGTCTAAATACCTAGTCTTGGTCCCTTCTTGGATAGGAGTGTGCTACTTTGTATATCACCGCATAATGCGTCTAGACTCATCTTCATGACCCATGTACATCATTGTATGCTTGGTTGACACTATGTATATGTGGTCATATTGTGTCATTGGGCATTGCATGATACTTTCCCCGAGGGACGTAGTATCCCCTATTGAGCACGTTGGATGCTTGGGATTGATGAATAGTTGATTGTGTGATTCATGCATCTGGCATTGCATAGCATATGAGCATTATCGCTCTTGCTTCATCAGGGCTGTAGCCTCCACATATACATCGTGGATGGCCATGTTTGGACACCGAAAATGTTACTTGAGCATACCGGGTGCATAGGATGCCCATGGGTGAAATTTTCAAAACTTCCATGGTACCAAGGATCTGCTCCAGCTCCGTGACCGAGTGGTATATATGAGCGCATGAGGGCCTTATACTGTTAGGCCGTGACTCCCACTGTCGTGTAGTTGGTTGGATAGGGGTGTCGCCTTACTCACCTGATGTAAGAGGGCATTACTAGACTGAGTCTTACCAGCTCGTGAATGGGTCCGCTACCTTCAGGCCTTGTTGGTGATTGGCTGTCCACAGGCGGATAGTGAGGTCTCTTATGCTCGTTTGACTGTGCGGGGTCTGTAGAGCGGCAGTCATCCAGTAGTGTAATGGACCCCGGTGATTTCCTTATGATGGAAATGTACTTGATATATGGATTGGATATGAGCACTGGCATTACTTCGCATTATTGTATTTGCATCGGCTGTATAGGCCTCATATTACATCGCCTTGGCATGGCGCCCAGTACTCATTGCATTACATTACGCATTGCACTATATAGCCTTGGTATGGCTTCCTGCATTATCATACTGCCTTGGTATAGCTTCTTATGTTCATGATAGCCTTGGTAAGGCTCGTGGTATTAGCATTGATCGTGACTTTCTTCTGCATTCTCTACCTTCTTCTGAGCACCATTGTCACACACTTTCACCACCCTCTAAGCTTCCTGTAAGCTTATGCACGATTGATGCGTGCAGGAGATCGTAAGTTGGTGTCTTAGCAGTGGAGCTTGGATAGGTGTGCGATCTGAGGATCCAGTGTTGCAGATTCTCTTCCTTCTTTCTTCTGTTATCCTATGTATGTCCTTTCGGACCTGATGTAAGCTTGTAAAAGTTCAAATTCATAGTGGATTTTGTGATATGTGCCTTTGTTATTCTCAAATTTACTCGTTGTGATCTTGGGTATGCTCGTATTGGAGATGATTACATTGTTGTGAAAATTCTCCTTGTAGGATCCCAGGATCGGAACCTGTCTCAGGAGCCGAGAATGGGGTACTACGGAGGCTGTTGCGGCCAGAACCGGTCATCGGGTTCCTTGTGAGGTCTGGTTACCGAGTCTGGGGCATGACAGAAGCCCAACTGCAGACCAATACTCACTCTCCTGGTTTCCCTGGCCATTGGTTCCAAGATAGCAACGATCCACAGATTGTGTTCTAAAATAAGCCTCTTCAGTGATCTGATGGTGGGAGAGTTTCCTACCCCCCGAGCATTCCAAATTAAAATTTTATCTGTCATGAGAAACCTTTTGAGCAACAGACCTTCTCTGAATATGCCTCAGTCTTAATAACCATTCATCTCTGAAAACTGCACTAAGCGGGTTTTTAGGAGCTTTCTTGGTTCCTTTCTTAGTTGGTGGGAGCCTCATCCTGGCTACATCACTCTGCATGGGCAAACCTTGGGCTGGCACAAGTTCCTCGCCCTATCCTTCTTTCAGTTTTTCCTCCTCAAGTGTGGTCAACTGCTGGCTCCCAGACTATCCAAATTGTTGAGCTGAACCAGTGTTAGACCTTTTCAATTGTTTAGTACCATTTTAATTTAGACCATCCAAATTGTTGAGATGATAATAATACCCATATATATATTTCTTTTTTAACACAGGCACACACACTACCCCACACACTCACGCTGGTGGAATTTCACCACCTATGGGTACTCGAACCCTTGACCGGGAGTTGAAACTCCTAAGAGTCTACCACCCGAGCAAGAGTAAGGACCCACCCGTGTTATATTTACTGTCCAATTTTTAACCATCTATTTTCTACCAACTCAGCTGATGATCAGGATTGCTTCACCATTATAAATCTAAACATATGCTCCATCCATAATCTGATGCAACTTAAGCCGCAGGATTATCACCATTCTAAAATTGGTACAACTCGAACTTTTTTATATTTTTGAGAAATTATAACCTATGTACACAATTTTTTGAGTGAATCCTACTTATCCACGGTCAGACGAGGATTAGATACGGACAGGTTGAGTGGTGAGATTGGCTACCAAGTGATGTCATCAACTTATGTGGGCCACCATGATGTATGTTTTATATCCACACCGTCCTTCCATTTGGAGAGATAATATTAGGGCATAATATAAAGAATGAGTCAAATCCAAAGCTCTAGTGGACCCCACCACAGAAAACAGTGGGGAAAGTGATGCCCACCATTAAAAAGTTCTAAGGGCCATGAAAGTTTTCGATCAAGCTGATATTTATATTTTCCTTCTTTCATGTCTACTTTAGCACATGAAGAGGTTGGATCTGAAATAAACATCATGGTGGACCTTCGGAAGGTTTCAACTGTGGGCGTCACTCTCTCCACTGTTTTCTGTGGTGGGGTCCACTACAGCCTTGGATCTGCCTCATTCTTTTTATCATGCCCTCAAATGATCTCTCAAAATGTATGGACAGTGTGGATACAAAACATACATCATGGTGGGCCCACAGAAGTTGGTGGAGTCACTTTGGTAGCCAGTCTCGCTACTCAACCTATTAGTAGCTAATTTCGAAGGTAATTGCAGGAAGCGGATTGCTTACTGCGTAACGTACGCTAACTGTACTAAGTAAACTCTATGGGGTCCACCATCATTCATGCATTGTATAAATTCCTTCCATCCGTTTTATCATGTAAATTTAGGGCTTTAACCCAAATATTAAGCATATCCAAATCTCAAGTGGACCACACCACTGGAAACAGTGTGAATTGAAGTTTACTGTTGAAAAATTCTTAAGAGGCAACATAAGTTTTAGATTAAGCTGATATTAGTGTTTTCCCTTCATCCATGTCATTGTGATCTTATGAACCATTTGGATGACAAATAAACATCAATGGGCCTTAGAAAGGTTTCAACGGTGCAAATAAATAATTCCACTGTTTCTTGTAGTATGGTTTAGATATACTTCAAATTTGGGTTGAACCCCTAAAATAATCTGAAAAATCAGATGGACAGCGTGGATAAAACACATGAATTCATAGTGGGCTAACAGAGTTTACTCAATATAATAAGAGCGTACTCAGTATGCAATCCGATTTCCCAATTGTATTTGGGTTTCACGTTATCTATTTGGTGCGTGGATTGAGCCGCCACACTCACTATGAAGTGACGTTCTATAGGCCCCACCATGATATATGTTTTGTCTCCACACCATCCATCCATTTGGAGAGATCATATTTGGGCATGATCCAAACAATGAGTTAGATCCAAATCTTAAGTGGACCCCACCATACAAAAGAGTGGAGAGAGCGATGCCCATCATTAAAAAGTTTTAAGGGCAACAAAAGTTTTCGATCAAGTTGTTATTTGTGTTTTCCTTTCTTTCATGTCTGAGTTAATACATGAACAGGTTGGATCTCAAATAAACATCATGGTGGACCTTTGGCAGGTTTCAACGGTAGGCATCACTCTCCCCACTGTTTTTTTGTGGTGGGGTCCACTCTAGCCTTGGATCTGACTTATTCTTTGTATCATGCCCTAAAAAGATTTCTCTAAATGTATGGACGGTGTGGATACAACACATGCATCATTGTGGGGCCCACAAAACTTGGCGATGATACTTTAGTAGCGAGTCTCACTACTCAACCTCTGCGCACAAAAAAAGGCAGTAAATGAAAAAAAAAATAGGAGACGGTTGGGGTTACCTGTGGACCAAGTATAAACGCGAGCTAACGCTTCCGTTCACTGACATGGCCTCGCGCCTTCTGACGTAATCACTTTTCACCGGTGAACAAGCTACACATCCAGCCCATCCTGAGCTCGGGATGGGCGGGGGTAGTACCTAATCCGTGCCCTTATTTAGGAAGTGGATTGTGTCCTTCCCCGCTAGGAGGATACTCTATCCACGTAGGGCTTTATGGGGCCTACCGTGATATATAGGTTTTATCTACGCCGTCCATCCATTCTTTCATACCATTTTAGGATAAGAATCAAAAAATGAGGCAGATTCAAGGATTAAGTGGACCAAACAATTAGGATTGAACTCCCACCATTAAATACTTCTTGTGAGTGGCAAAAGTTTTGAATCAAGCTGATATTTATGTTTTCCCTTCATCTCGTTCTATGTAACCTTATAAACAGGTTGGATGGTAAATAAATATCACAGTGGCTTTATGAAGTTTTGAACAATGAGTTTTATTATTTCTGTCATTTCATGTTTTGCCGTCCACTAGAACATTAGACTGGCATAAGTATTTGTAACATCCCGTCTAACCAGCACCACGTCCTGGGGCGTCCACGTAGGACTGGCCGCAGGACCTTTCGATTAAAGCCACTTGTGGTGGGGTACCACACCTAAAATAATCTAGGATTAGTCCTACAAAGTAGTCTAGGCAGGTCATGATAGAACCTAATGCAGGCCGCCAAGGCAGATGACCGTCTGTACTTAGCGACAGCCCGTGTGTGCCATACCGCGACGTAGGAAGGTCAGAAGATTACAAAACTTTAAGAAGCACTAGATCTCACTGGGCTTGAAGTCCACGCGGACCTCAGACCCTATGGACACCCAAAACTGGGATCTGGCACGGGCCATATGCACCTCATCAATGCCAGAATTTAAATCTGGCACTTGTAAATGGAATCGAGACTCCAGGATTTCCAGCCATCGGATCTCTTCTAAATCTACGGTGAAGGTCTAATGTGCGTGCTTACGCCTGTCAATAAAACCTGGGCCCCGATCGTGGCACGGTAACCGTTGATCGCACATCGGACCCGTATGGTTAAACCAAATATCCGATCGACCTCAAAATTTGTATGATCCTTCATCTGACCATAGACCACCTATCCTATAAATTTCGTAGCCAGGAGACCACCAGAACTGCCTCAATGACCGGAATGGACCCTACAGGGCCATTTAAAGATCGAGATCGCTTACTCTGATCTCATATTCATCCATCCGATTGTTTTCAAATTTTATATGGCCCCTCATTGGGTCATGAGGCACGTGCGCACCAAATTTGGTGGGCACAGGAGTCTTGGGGCCACCACCACACCAATAGTAGCTCTAAGAGACTATTTTGGGAAATTATAGAAACATAAGGCCAAGGGGCCCAACTGAGGAAAATAAACCCTAGCTCTCTCTCATAACTCCTCCATCCTTCCAACAACAACCCTCTCTCCCTCACAACCTTCTTCAAATCTCAACAACCCTCTCTTTTCTTCATAACTTCCTCCAAACTTCCACAACCAAATCTCTCTTTCCTCATAACTTCCACCACCATCCGACAACAAACCTTCCCTTCGTAGCTTCCACCTTTCTCCAACGACCAAGGGGAGCTAAGGGTGAAGAAGAGGGTGGAGAAGGGCATGTGTGGACCCTAAATCAAGGTGGGGCCAAAGGCATTGACCCATCCAACTCTCAATTTCTCCTCCAAGGAGGAATTCTCCGCCTCAATCCTCCAAACCCATCCGTTGAGCATCTAGGTAAGCACCTCTCCCCATTTCTTCTTGAGATTCAAGCATTAAGAAGGGATTGGCATGAGATTTCTTACATGCAACGGTTTGATTTTAGGAATTCCGGCCAGTCAACCCTCAAACCCCATTTCTAGGTCGCATCCAAGCCTCCAACGAATTCAAGGTGCGGACTATTAATCCTAGGTGGCCTAGCACCAATCATAACATGAGTTTAATGATTTTTCTTGATTGGATGAAGCATGTGTGGAATCTAGAGAGACCCTAGGATTTGAGTGTTTGATGGAAAAGTATGGAATTGCATGTTTGTTAGTTCTTTCTTCTTCATGATCGTATTTATGATTCTTATATGTTTGATGATATAATCGATGCTCACATGCTCATATGTGGTGTGATTCCTTCTTATGATGATGCCTATGACATGTATGATGTTTTGTCTTTGCATATTTTAATTCCTAGGTGGGTAGGAGACGTTTCGTTTCCTCACCCACTCACACTCCTCACATGCACTCTAATTACGGTATTGTAACATGTTTGTTAGGAACATTGATATGTATGATAGGATGAATGCATCATGATACTGTATGTTAGATAATAACCTTGATGTTAGTATGCTATGAATCATCGTTGAACCGTGGATTAGTCAGGAACATGAGGTTAGACGGTAGTCTCGTTGGTTGAACTACCTGGGACTAAACCCGCGAATTGGGCGGATGTGTATAGGCGGCAGTAGTTTGACTACATGGGTCTATAGTACCCGATGTCGTTCATCCCATATTCGCCTGACTTAGGCAGTTTAGCCTACATACTGGCAAATCCTGATTGTTAAGCATGTTTGCTCACACATGTATGGAACCTGGAATACCCTGCTACCGTTGTAGCCACCGATGACCACTTGAATTTCGATCCACTGTCTCGTGAGCCGGGCATGGTGGAATGAGACATTGTGTCAGAGCTGTCGGTCTACGCTGTGGTGACGCGCCTCCCCGTAGTGACCGCGAGCGATCCCAGTTCTCAGCACTCCCCATGTGCTTGAAGTTGGGGATGGGGAACCCGATGGGATCAAGGATCGTGGGGACTTGGCCTCACACGTTGGGAGGTCTTGCCCTCGCAACTAGTTCAGGGCATTTGATGTGGGGGGTGTACCAGATTCCCAAATCTGCTGGATAAATGGACCTAACTAACAACTCGGCTAACACGATCGCACTGTATTCATTAATTAGGTTGGCGACTCGGAAGTCGAGGTCGCAATGAGGGAGTGCTGACATATGCGATCGTTAGACAGAGTCGCTCGAGGGAGCATTGTGGGAGGGCATGCATCATATCATCTCGCAACCATACATTTAATTAAGAGTTTCTAGAAATTGATGAATGCCTGTATTTCATTAAATTCATATTATAATTGTTGTCTGTTGTAACTTAAGACTAATAGCACCCACTGAGTTGATCACTCACTCCCACTCTGGGACGGTGTTTTAAAACACCAACCAGACTCTCTCGTAGATGCAGGAGACGCGGAGCAGGGGGAGCATGGCGATGCTACTCTCGACGAGGAAGAGGAGCTGTCTTACTTCCAGCTGATGGATGATTCTCCGCCAGCTTGAGTGGCAGGTTCGGATTGCTGAGAGTGGACTCAGCCTCATATTCTTTTGGACTTATGTATTTTTTTGTGATTTTGACTGGTTGATGCCATGTGTGATCCCCTTATTCTTTTGGACATGTATATACACGTGGGTTGAATGAGTAAAGACCATTAAAAACTTTTTGGGGGCCATAAAAGTTTATAAAAGTTTTGGATCAAGCTGATCTTTGATTTTTCTATTCATCTGTGTCTGTGTGACCTAATTAACAGATTGGATGTCTAGTAAACAGTACAATGGGCCTTAGGAGAATTTTATTGGTTAGGTAGTAATGGAAGTGAATACGTTAAAAACCATGATCCATACAACATAACAACCACGACCCATGTAACATGGCAACTATGACCCATGCAAACCACGAACCCTATGGGGCCACATTGATGTATGTGTATAATCCATGCCGCCCATCCTTTTTGCCGTGTCATTTTAGGAGTAAGGCCCAAATATCAGCCTGATCCAGTGCTCGTGTGGGCCACAAAATAGAAAATAATAGTGATTGTTGAAACTTTCTAGGCTCACTGTGATGTTTGTTAGAAGTAAACACTGCCTAAGTCACGACTTTTTGGGCCTATGGCGAACCGGCCAACAAGGTGGATGGATCGGATCACCCTATTGTGAGCCTTAAGTTATGGTACTAATGATTTGGTAGAAAAGAAAGTAAACACATTGAAAACCACGATCCATACAACATGACAACCACGGTTCATATAACATGGTAACTACGACCCATACAAACCAGTATAGTGAAAGGTGGTATGAATATTCACCTTCTATTGAGATTTGTAAATCCCATGGCCACAAGCATTTGGCTATCTATATTTTGATGACATGTGATGGATCCACTCAGTCCATCAATTTTGCTAATCAACAATAAAACAGGTGTCTAATGTTTAGACAATCTAAAACTCATGTAGGCCATGTAGACCTTAATAATGGCCAAGAAAAACATCCACTGATTGAGCAACTGAAGCAACAAATCAATTTTTATTTTATTTTACGATGGCCGTTCAAGTCAAATTCTAAATATATATGGACCACTCTTGCTGAATTATTAGGATCAGCTGCCACCTGTAACCATTACATGTATACATCACAATGCAATATTATACAAATATCAACAAATTGACAGGTGACAAGCATCATTGTTGTTTTATATGTCATTTAAAGTGTTCTGGCCGTCAACGTAGTTTAATATGGACACGGATTACATAACCGCTAGTGTTCTGTAGAGCCCACATGATATATGTGTTTTATGTGAGCAGTCTATTTATTTTTATAGATCATTGCATAGCATCAGCTCAAAAATGAGGTAGATCCAATTGACTGCATCACAAGACGACTATGGTGATTGAATGCCCACCATTAAAAATTTCTTGCAGCTTACTATAATGTTTATTTGTCATCCAATCGACTACTGGGACATATGGATACAAGTCCCCAGAGTATGCAATACAAGGACTTTTCTAGGTGAAGTCGGATTTATTTAGCTTTGGCGTTTTACTTCTGGAGATTGTGACTGGCCAGAAGAATAATTCTTTTTATGAGTCAAATCGTGCGTAGGACCTTCTATGCTATGCATGGAGACATTGGAAGAAGGGAACATTCGTAGACTTATTGGATTCCAGTATGAGAGAATGTTATTCAAGAAGTGAAGTCATGAAATTTTTAGTTTTTTAAAATATAATTTTCATTTCACTGTTGCAAAGCGAGACTGGTATAAAAAGGAAATAGGGGCGCCTATCATAAAGCAACGCAAAATAAAAAGACCAAAAAAGAAAATGCCAGAAAAGGCTCTACGATTTTCGACAGCCATTCTAACATAGCCCAGCTTGATCTTATCAAGGAAGATGAAGCCACGGGCCTGGGACGGCATATCCCTCAGATGGGCGTACACTACCTCTCTCTGGTTCCTACTACCTTCTTTAGCAAATACGTCCGCCAGGCCATTTCCTTCGCAATGAATATGCTGGATCTGGAAGACAATTGCTGGTTTAAGAAAATGGATCCGCCTAAGCCACGCCTGCTAACTCCAGTGTGGATCAGCTTTCCCGTTAAGAACGTCGGCCACTAGTTTGGAATCAGATTCAATCTCAACTCTGGAAAGGCCTCTTTCCAGGCACTGCGACAGGCCATCGTAAATAACTCACAATTCAGCCATATTGTTTGTCCCCAAACCATATCCCTTCGAGAAGGCGAAAACTATGCTCCCATCTTCTCTTCTGCATATACCACCTCCTCCCGACAGCTTGGGATTGCCTCTAGCTGAACCATCCATGTTCAATTTTACCCAATTTCGAGACGACTTCTTCCACTTGATGATGCTCAAGGGCCGATCACACTCGAAAGAAAGCTGGGGTCTAAGCCCCTAACCTAACCAAAAGATGTCCCTTTGGAGGAGAGAAGTAGCCCACCAAGAGATTCGGGCTAAGAAGGTGTTCAGGTGCATAGGGATCCCATCATTTCTGGCATAGTTTCTAACTTTCTAGAGTTCCCACACTATGAGAATGGGGATGATACGCCGCGTTTTGGTTAGAGTCGCTCTCGCTGCCGAGGCCATCTTCCACAGCAAGAATCGACTCTCTAGCGATGAGTGAGAGATTAGAGAGACCCCAAATCAGCCCAGCCATGTGACCCGAGAGGAAAAGGTGCTCGATTGATTCAATGTCCGGTTATTGAGAGAGGAGTGGCTGCAACAAGAACAACACGAAGTCAGTTGGATTCCTTTTCTCTGTATTCTAACGTCCAATGCAACAGCGTTTTGGAACAGCCTCCAAACAAGGATAGACATCTTTGGTGGAATTTTCCTGCTTCACAACCAGTTGTGCCAGAGGCTATGACCGTCCTGCACTTCTGCCAAGCTGATTTGATTGTGAAAGATCCAGACGAGTGCTGAGGCCAGAAGCTTGCCGGAAGTAGCGAAGCCCCCTTGAAAGATATGGTTTAGGCAGTGTTGGGGCAGCAACGTACAGGCCACCGATGGGGGGAGAGGGCCTGCTGACCGAAGAAAATCTAGCATGTGAAGCTGATGGATGGCCGGAGGCAGAGGGAAAGGATGTAGCTGATGTAAGGGCCCCAGTCCTGACCAGTTTTTTGACCACGGGTTCATCTGACCAGACCCCACGTGCACTGCACGTTCCTGTCTAGGACAAGCAGGCAGGTTTTGATCTCCTTCCAGAAAGGAGGCCTTTGCAGCCTTCATCTTCATGCAAATCCGCCCCAAAGGATGCTTGCATAAGGTTGACCCAGGGGCCCTGTTTGTCGTTGTACTTAAGATTCCACGCCAACTTCAGGCGCAATGCCAAAATCACATCTTTCAGGGACGCCCAACCCCCCTTCTTCAATCGGGCATGCCACTTTCTTCAATGCAATCCAGATGAGATTCTTTTTCCCTTCAGTCCACCCCCAAAGAAATTGAGCAAAGTTTCTCTCGAGCATAAGAAGATGTTGCAGTAAGACACACCACATCGACAGTTGTTCTCATGCTTAACCGTTACTTTGTTACTCTCCCTTCACCTTCATAGCCTGCATTTCTCATGGCTAGTAGAATGACATCAGACATGCCTGTGGGCGAGTACGACTCGCAGGCATATCTCCAAATTCACCCATATCAGCCATACATAACGTTAGTGTACTTTCACATGGATGATCTAGATTGTTGTAGACCATTGATCAATCATCTGGATCAATCAATAGGATCCCAAGTGCCAACGTTCCACAAATTGGATACAGAGTGTGCTCCCTCATACTCGATTTATGGCAAATGACTTATACATGGAGTGTACTTGAATTAGTGAGTCGTTTGGTCTGTTGGTTAGAGGCATAGTACCATCTGTAATATGGGTTCTCATTAACATCCACCATCCACACTTATCAACCAACAATCTTTACAAGTATTCACAAACGCCCGCACGTCTCTAATATTGGTAAAATGCTAATTATTTCGTTAAGTCCACTTACTTGGACCTAATGAAACCATTTTCAAAACTGTTAACTCCATAATCAATAAAATGCTTTAAAACATCCACAATTCCAATTTGTAAGTAATAAATGAATTTCCAACCATAATTAAATAAAAAAAAAAAAAAGATCTAAAACTAACTCCATTTCAACATGATATTAGTCGAGCGCATTCAGCTCATCTTCTTTAAGATAGTGCCAATGCCCATTGGATCATCCACTAGTTTAACATCTTGTCCTCGAATTGAGCAATTATCTCACTTTCCATAAAATTTGTACAGCCTTTTCCATCAATATAATGTTAGGTGGTCAAGCATAATGAGTGAACCCATCACCGTTCATGCACATCATAAATAAAATAAGAAAGGTATGAATGTTATGGGATGTATGATGCATGGATGCATCAAGTGGGTTGATCAGTCCACTTGCTTGAGTTGGATTCCATAAACCTGCATCTCCTCTTCTAGGGTAGGCTTCCACCATCTTGGTAAGCTTCCACAAATTGTGGGCATTAAGGGATAGTCTCCTGGGTCACCTGGTACTGTATGTACAAGTCTTATAGGGAGAGCCCTCAAGAAAACAACGCATGTATGCTATGCATGGCATGAATGAATGGAAATAATCAATGCATCATATTAATAATTTATCACATATGGCATAATGTTCCAACAATAGAATTTTAATATAGACAAATTTAGCAAAATAGTCATACAAGAAAATACGGTAAATATAACAATTAAATGAATGCTTTAATCATAATGGAGATGAAACGCATTGGGATCACTCACCACTATTTTGGTGATGTAAATTTTGAGATGTACCCCTACTTTCAATCAATTGATAACTACCTAATTACATAACTCAATTAACTGATTGTTTGCATCTATCTATACATATATGATCAGTTCACTTTTGGTTGATCAAATCCTAACTTAGGGCCACCTGCATAGAGAATCCAACTGTTAGATTTGAATTCTCCTAGATCCCACCCATAACACATGTAAATAGTTATCTTTCCATATAGCGTCCACTTGATTAACCAAAGTACTCTGACCATTCCAATGTCTAAAGATGATCAAAAGTTATAATTACTTCACATGGTATCATTAAAATATTATATTTCCAATTCAAATAGAAAGTTCCATCAAGTTGTCAATTGATTGATTGATTGAAATCTACTTGATTAATCGAAATTAATTCAAATTTCCAACACAACTCTCTGGATGCTTTTTTCCCCATTCGATCGATCGAATCGATCGATCGATAAAACTATCCTGTCGATCGATCAATCTCGATTCGAATTTTAGACTTTGGTTGCTGGATATTTTTGGGCCGCCTTCGATCGATCTGATGCCATCGGACATAGTCTGAACGATTCGAATATAACAAAATTTTAAGCTTTCTTATTCCTCTTATTTTAAATGGTTCATTGATCATATGGGATAGACCTGAACCATCCATTGACTTATATAATTCCACATCAGTGATAGGTCCAAGGGTGAGCTTTTTTTTACGCTATTTTCAATTATGTGGTCCACTTGAATCATGGATGGAACTGGTTTTTAGACCTGAGGTCTAATACGAGGTGGCACACATAATGATAAGAGAAAATTTCACGTTAACACCATGGTAGGTCCCATGACTTTTGATCCTTTTCTAATAAGAGCCTGTTAAAAGCCACTGAGAAACAACCCGTCTCTCTTTCTAAGCATTAATTAGCATTAATTAATCAAACTAGGCTTATAAAAAGGCTCTTACTAGAAAAGGATCAAAAGTCGTGGGACCTATCATGGCGTTAACGTGAAATTTTCTTTGATCATTATGTGTGCCACCTCGTATTAGACCTCAGGTCCAAAAATCAGTTCCATTCATGATTCAAGTGGACTGCATAATTGAAAATAGTGTTAAAAAAAGCTCACCCTTTGAAATGATTCCTTTGATGGGGCCTATTTAAATCACATGTAAGCCTGATATTTTGGTACCACACATGACTTTTGTTGTGGCCTCTAACGGCTGGAGTGGATTTCATAAATGTGGGCCCTATAAAAATCAAGGGCGGATGTCTTTGCATCAACTGCTCTATTTGTATGGACTACTTGAATCAAGTATCCGCTTGATATTTTGACTTTTTAACTAGAATGAGATTATAGATCTGATGGTCAGAGGGGATAGCCTCCCTCTCCCGCTGTTGGCCCCGAGAAAAGGACCCATCCCTGCTGTTCATTCCGAGAAAAGGGGCATTTGCCCCGCAAAACAAAAAAAAACAGAAGTTTCCAACTGTACGACCACTATATGGCTCATTTCCAAGACGAAGCCCACCCCATGTTACTTTCCACAAATACTCCCCGGATGTACGGACACCCTGCAAAAGGTCAAAAATGCCCCGCTTTTTCCTTCAAGCGTTGACGCTCGTGGAATTCCCAGTCGTACGAACGGTTCAAAGGAGATCAACGTTACATGGGCCCATCAGTTATGTATTTATTATATCCACAACGTTCATCCATATTTTGATATCATTTCGGAGCATTATCCAAAAAAAAACATATCCAAAGATCAACTGGACCACACCACAAAGAGCAGCAGAAAATTGATTTTCACCGTTAAAACTTTCGTAGGGCCCACCATAACATTTATTTTCCATCCAATCTATTCATAAGGTCACAAAGACATGGATGAATAGGAAAAATAAATTTCGTAATGATCCAAAACTTCCGTGACCCCTGAAAGGGTTTCAACGGTAGACGTTCAAAGCAGAATGGCATTACAATTTGCTCCAGTCAGACCTATGGCTACGAATTATAACCGTAGCCATAGATACTATAATTCATAACAATATGGTCGGTCCGAGGTGGGCACGCCGAACTCGCGGCCCCCCGCTCCACTTGCTGGCCTGTCCGGCGCGGCCACGCCAATCTAGCGGGGCTGCGCCCATAATGTGGGCCTTATGGCTACGAATAATAACCGTAGCTAAAATTCGTAGCAATAGGTTTTTTGTTTTTTTTCTGTTTTTTTTTTTTTAAAAATGGGGAGAACATTTTCTCCCTTACATTTTTCTCAAATACATAATTATATAAATATGTATATATAAGTATATAAAAATATTTTTTGATCTCTTAATTCATTTCTTTGTCTATTTATTTAACAAGCATATCTCCTAAACTAGAATGAGTTACATAACGTACCATATATGATTTTGGGGTAGGAGAAGCTAATTTAGCTAAATAATATAGTAAGTTTCTGAGATTCCATCGGACCGATGGTTAAAAATACACTTCACGGTCAATTCACTTCACTTCACGACCAATTTTACACACTTCACGGTCAATTCACTTCACTTCACCGTCATTTCCATGCATTTCACAGTCATTCCCAGCAATTTTGTGTTGATTCACGGTCAATTCGACGCACTTCATGGTCAATTCACTTCACTTCACGGCCATTTCCATGCACTTCGCAGTCATTTCACTTCACTTCACCGTCATTTCCATGCATTTCATGGTCATTCCTAACGATTCCGTGTTCATTCACGGTCAATTCGACCCACTTCACGGTCAATTCACTTCACTTCACGGCCATTTCCATGCACTTCGCGGTCAATTCACTTCACTTCACCGTCATTTCCATGCATTTCACGGTCATTCCTAACAATTCCATGTTCATTCACGGTCAATTCGATGCACTTCATGGTCAATTCACTTCACTTCACGGCCATTTCCACGCACTTCGCGGTCATTTCACTTCACTTCACCGTCATTTCCATGCATTTCACGGTCATTCCTAGCGATTCCATGTTCATTCACGGTCAATTCGACGCACTTCACATTTAATTCACTTCACTTCACGGCCATTCCCACGCACTTCGCAGTCATTTCACTTCACTTCACCGTCATTTCCATGCATTTCATGGTCATTCCTAGTGATTTCGTGTTCATTCACGGTCAATTCGACGCACTTCACGGTCAATTCACTTCACTTCACGGCCATTTTCATGCACTTCGCGGTCATTTCACTTCACTTCACCGTCATTTCCATGCATTTCACGGTCATTCCTAGGGATTTCGTGTTCATTCACGGTCAATTCGATGCACTTCACGGTCAATTCACTTCACTTCACAACCATTTCCATGCACTTCGCGGTCATTTCACTTCACTTCACCGTCATTTTCATGCATTTCATGGTCATTCCTAGTGATTCTGTGTTCATTCACGGTCAATTTGATGCACTTCACGGTCAATTTACTTCACTTCACGGCCATTTCCACGTACTTCGTGGTCATTTCACTTCACTTCACCGTCAGTTTCATGCATTTCACGGTCATTCCTAGTGATTCTGTGTTCATTCACGGTTAATTCAATGCACTTCACAGTCAATTCACTTCACTTCACGGCCATTTCCACGCACTTCGGGGTCATTTCACTTCACTTCACTGTCATTTCCATGCATTTCACGGTCATTCCTAGCGATTTCGTGTTCATTCACGGTCAATTCGATACACTTCACGGTCAATTCACTTCACTTCACAGCCATTTCCATGCACTTCGCGGTCATTTCACTTCACTTCACCGTCATTTCCATGCATTTCACGGTCATTCCTAGTGATTCCGTGTTCATTCACGGTCAATTCGACGCACTTCACGGTCAATTCACTTCACTTCATGGCCATTTCCATGCACTTCACACTCAATTCACTTCACTTCACCGTCATTTCCATGCATTTCACGGTCATTCCTAGCGATTCCGTGTTCATTCACGGTCAATTCGACGCACTTCACGGTCAATTCACTTCACTTCACGGTCATTTCCACGCACTTCGCAGTCATTTAACTTCACTTCACCGTCATTTCCATGCATTTCACGGTCATTCCCGGTGATTCCGTGTTCATTCACGATCAATTTGACGCACTTCACGGTCAATTCACTTCACTTCACGGCCATTTTCAAGCACTTCGCAATCAATTCACTTAACTTCACCATCATTTTTATGCATTTCACGGTCATTCCCTGCGATTCCGTATTCATTCATGGTCAATTCGACGCACTTCACGGTCAATTCACTTCACTTCACGGCCATTTCCATGCACTTCGTGGTCATTTCAATTCACTTCACCGTCATTTCCATGCATTTCACGGTCATTCCTAGTGATTCCATGTTCATTTCACGGTTTAGGTTTTGGGATTTGAGAATGGGTTCGAGTTTAGGTTATAGGTTTTAGTTTCGGTTTAGGTTATAGGTTAACGGTTTAGGTTAAGGTTTAGGTTTAGATTATAGGTTTTTGGATTTGAGAATGGGTTTAGGTTTAGGCTATAGGTTTTAGTTTTGGTTTAGGTTATAGGTTTTGGGATTTGAGAATGGGTTCGTGTAACGCCCGTGAAAAATCCATACTTGGGTTCGAGTACCAACTCGACCCGAAATTGCGTAGAATTCATTCCTTTAGAAAATGTGACTAGGTTAGCTAGTGCAACATTGGAATAGCTGGGAAATGGTCCCTGATCACTTTAAATACGTTCTACGAGGCCCGAAGCGAGTGGAACCAAGGGTGCTATAATGCTCTAAAGCCTCGGATCAAACTCTAAGCCGGTTTGTTCTCGGGACCTCCTTGAAACTTTGTATTGGATCTAGACCGCGCGTCGAAAGTCCGATACCTCCTATCTTAGACCGTAAGGACCGTCTAGCTGGGCTTGACACTCATTCCAAAAATCAAGTCAAACCGATTATCACAGGCTATTTCATTGAGCCCGGACCTAAGAGAGTGTGAATAGGGACATAGTTGGAATTTCAAATTCAAATCTGGCACACAAATTTGACGCATCAGTATTGAGCATTCTGACCGTCAGAATACAGCCAAATTACACCCTTGGATCAGGAAAAATATCTATTATATATCACGAGACTTATAGGCCTGATCTTGGTACGGTGACTGTTAAACTGAAACTGGGCCGCCACGTGCGATCTGGGAACCCAACCGGCCTGAAAACTGGATGTATGCTAGATCCAGTATGCATGAGCTTAAGTCCGACCGCATTTGGCCTGGGGACCTCCAGAAATGCCCTTTTGGACCGAAACGGCCCCGATTTGGTTAGGCACCAAGTAAACATTGTTCCCAAGCCTATTTTAGGAATGTTTTAGGCTATAAAAGGGGTTGAAACCCCCACTCCTCTCTCCCATCCGAATTTGAGAGAAGCCCTAGCTTGGGAGAGAGAAAAAGAGTGAGAGATTGTGAGAGAGTGGGAGAGTTCTTCCCGCCACTTGTGCTACGTGTTGCACGTGCTTAAGCAACACTCCTCTACCGCTTTCCCGACGATTCCACCGCAATCCTAGGTATGTAAAAATCCTAAATAGTTGTTGATTTGAGTTTTCCTTGTTTCCATAGCGATGTAGCTTATGGATCTTATGTATTAGGCTCCTTACTCGCCGTAGACGAACCATATACACTCCGCTTCAATTCCCGAGTCTACAAGACACTAGGTGAGGATTTTAGACGCTTGGATTGACGGTTCCCAATGCTTTCAATGTCGTTTAATAGTAGATTCTTGACGGCATCGCCATTTGACATGTACAAAATGCTCTCCGTTTCCCGTTTCGTAAGCTAACGAAGAATATGAGATTTAGGGCATTTTAGTCATTTGTAGGAAGTACTGTTTACATTCATATTTTGCTGAAGTGATTGACATGGTTTGTTGTCGCATTAGGAAGTTAGGAATGTGTGCATAATTAGTTTGGCGAAGAGATTCGCCTAGTTGCACACTTTGGGTCGACATACCATATGTAGACTTAAGTGTGTAGTGTATGTGTTTGTATAAATGTTTGTATTAGTATGTATTGAATTAAATGATGTTATTTGATAGTTTGTGATTGATTTTTCAATTATTATGCCGACCTAAATGATTTTCTACATGTTGACAAAATGCATGATTTCATTACATGCATGGAATGTATGTGCTTGAGGATTTGCTTAAGTTGAATATGCATGGGAAGTATGCCTTGAAGATTTGCTTAAGTTGAATGTTATAACATGTGCTAACATGCTCACATGATGTATTTCAATTCCAGTACCTTTATAGTGATTCCATAGATGTGTGGGACTTGACCTAGTCCAGGCAGTCGGTAACCGAGCGAATTCGTGGCTGACTGGTCATAGCCACGAACGACGCGTCGATGAATGTGATTCGTGTTGAGAGTTGGCGGCAGTGGTTAGGCCACGCGAAGTGTTTTACGCACTTCATGTCGTTCAATTCGATATGCGATCGCGCTAGTCGAGCCCGTCAAGTAACCCGACTGGCCGATGTTTGTTCACCTTGTATGTAACATAACTGCTTGAACCTAGGGTACTGAACTTACCATTGTAAACCCTATTAACCGTGGTACCTTGATCCACGAAGACTCATGAGCCGGGCATGGTGGTATGGGACACCGTGGTCGAGCTGTCGGCCTACGCTGGGGTCACAAACCTCCCCGTAGTGACCAGTGAGCACCTAGACTCGTGAGCAGATTATGGTGGTATGGGACACTATATTCTAGCTGTCGGCCTACACTGATCAGGCGACGAGCCCTTTGTAGTGACCGCGAGCGTATTCTGAGTTCACGGGAGGCGACGACCCTTCCGTGCAGTAGAGTACAGTAGGCCTGTATTGATAAGGTGATGGGGGAGCGGTGCAACGAGTGCGAGCAACAGCCCTGGCAGCCCTTGCAGTGACCTACGAAATGTACATCGTATGAGATTACTAGGAGTGACGACCCTAGACAGGATCCGTGTTGGGATTGATACAAGGGAGGTACCTTAGTTTCCCAATCCTGCTGTTTGAATGGACTAATAACAACTTGGTAATCATATCACCATAGCATTGCATGTGCCTGGAAGATGTGGAGCACTCTAGGGAGTGTGGCATGCCGCGGTCGTAAGATGTTGTCGTATGAGGGTGATCGTCGGTGAGGGCATGCATCACGTCATATCATCTTGCATTAACAACAGTATTAGGACTTGTCTGATTTACTGCTTTACTATTATCGCGTGATTGAATTGTGAACATGCTAATCTTTGCTCTATGATTTCACTGAGTTGATCACTCATTCCCACGTTACGGGATGGTGTTTGCAACACCCACCAGACCCTGTTGTAGTTGCAGGTGACGACGAGATCCAGGAGGTGGAGCCGGAGATTGACGAGGACCAGGATGAGTTCTCGTATATGCAGTATCATGACGGCTTCCCGTAGGCGACCTGGATCGAGGGGACATCAGTGGGACTTTTCTTTTTGAACATTATTCTTTTGTTATGTACATGTATATGAGACTCAGAGATGTAGTCATACTTTGGAGACAGTTGAGATTACTTTGTTTTTCCATACAGTGATATATATCTTGTTTAGTCTTCCGCTTGCTTTTATCACTGGATCTGAAGTATGAATTGCAGTTTTGGTATACTTTTACTCATGTGAATGCTTTAAATCAGACAACATCGAATCATAACCATTTTTGTTGCATAAGTGACGGTCTGGAACTCGGGAGTTGAGTTTATACACGACCCCCGATTTTCAGGGTGTTACAGTTCGGGTTTAGGTTATAAGTTTTGGTTTTGGTTTTGGTTATAGGTTATAGGTTTAGGTTAAGGTTTAGGTTTAGGTTTTAGGATTTGAGAATGGGTTCGGGTTTAGGTTATAAGTTTTAATTTCGATTTAGGTTATAGGTTAATGGTTTAGGTTAAGGTTTAGGTTTAGGTTATAGGTTTTTAGATTTGAGAATGGGTTCGGGTTTAGGCTATAGATTTTGGTTTTAGTTTAGGTTATAGGTTTTGGGATTTGAGAATGGGTTTGGGTTTAAGTTATAGGTTTTGGTTTTGAGAATGGGTTTGGGTTTAGGCTATAGGTTTTGGTTTTAGTTTAGGTTATAGGTTATAGGTTTTGGGATTTGAGAATGGGTTCGGGTTTAGGTTATAGGTTTTGGTTTTGGTTTTAGTTATAGGTTATAGGTTTAGGTTAAGGTTTCGGTTTAGGTTTTGGGATTTGAGAATGGGTTCGGGTTTAGGTTATAAGTTTTGGTTTCGGTTTAGGTTATAGGTTAATGGTTTAGGTTAAGGTTTAGGTTTAGGTTATAGGTTTTTAGATTTGAGAATGGGTTTGGGTTTAGGCTATAGGTTTTGGTTTTAGTTTAGGTTATAGGTTTTGGTTTAGGTTATAAGTTTTGGGACTTGAGAATGGGTTCGGGTTTAGGTTATAGGTTTTGGTTTTAGTTTAGGTTATAGGTTTTGGTTTTGGTTATATGTTATAGGTTTAGGTTAAGGTTTTGGTTTTGGTTTAGGTTATAGGTTTTGGGATTTGAGAATGGGTTCGGGTTTAGGTTATATGTTTTGGTTTTGAGAATGGGTTCAGGTTTTGGTTTTAGTTTAGGTTATAGGTTTTGGTTTAGGTTATACGTTTTGGGATTTGAGAATGGGTTTGGGTTTAGGTTATATGTTTTGATTTTGATTTAGGTTATAGGTATTGGTTTAGGTTATAGGTTATAGGTTTAGGTTAAGGTTTTGGTTTAGGTTTAGGTTATAGGTTTTGGGATTTGAGAATGGGTTCGAGTTTAAGTTATAGGTTTTGGTTTTGGTTTAGGTTATAGGTTATAGGTTTAGGTTAAGGTTTTGGTTTAGGTTTAGATTATAGGTTTTGAGATTTGTGAATGGGTTTGGGTTTAGGTTATAGGTTTTGGTTCTGGTTTAAGTTAAAGGTTTTGGTTTAGGTTAAGGTTTAAGTTTAGGTTATAGGTTTTGGTTTAGGTTATAGGTTATAGGTTTAGGTTAAGGTTTTGGTTTAGGTTTAGGTTATAGGTTTTGAGATTTGAGAATGGGTTCGGGTTTAGGTTATAGGTTTTGGTTCTGGTTTAGGTTGAGGTTTAAGTTTAAGTTATAGGTTTTGGTTTAGGTTATAGGTTATAGGTTTAGGTTTAGGTTATAGGTTTTGGGATTTGAGAATGGGTTCGGATTTAGGTTATAGGTTTTGGTTTTGGTTTTGGTTTAGGTTATAGGTTATAGGTTTAGGTTAAGGTTTTGGTTTAGGTTTAGGTTAT
This sequence comes from Magnolia kwangsiensis, assembly GCA_037074715.1. NCBI lineage: Eukaryota > Viridiplantae > Streptophyta > Magnoliopsida > Magnoliales > Magnoliaceae > Magnolia > Magnolia kwangsiensis. The sequence goes on along the minus strand of CM073580.1, from coordinate 10,605,473 downwards.
AGGTTTTGAGATTTGAGAATGGATCGGGTTAGGTTATAGGTTTTGGTTTTGGTTTAGGTTATAGGTTTTGGTTTAAGTTAAGGTTTAGGTTTAGGTTAGAGGTTTTAGGATTTGAGAATAGGTTCGGGTTTAGGTTATAGCTTTTGGTTTTGCTTTTGGTTATAGGTTTTGGGATTTGATAATGGGTTCGGGTTTAGGTTATAGGTTTTGGTTTTGGTTTAAGTTTAGGTTATAGGTTTTCGGATTTAAGAATGAGTTATGGTTTAGGTTAAAGGTTTTGGTTTGGGTTAAGGTTTAGGTTTAGGTTATAAGTTTTGGTTTAGGTTATAGGTTTAGGTTTAGGTTATCGGTTTTGGTTTAGGTTTAGGTTATAGGTTTTGGGATTTGAGAATGGATTCGGGTTAAGTTATAGGTTTTGATTTTGGTTTAGGTTATAGGCTTTGGTTTAGGTTAAGGTTTAGGTTTAGGTTAGAGGTTTTGGGATTTGAGAATGGGTTCGGGTTTAGGTTATAGGTTTTGGGATTTGAGAATGGGTTCAAGTTTAGGTTATAGATTTTGGTTTTAGTTTAGGTTATAGGTTATAGGTTTAGGTTAAGGTTTTGAGATTTGAGAATGGGTTCGGGTTAGGTAATAGGTTTTGGTTTTGGTTTTGGTTATAGGTTTTGGTTTAGGTTTAGGTTAGAGGTTTTTTGATTTGAGAATGGGTTCGGGTTTAGGTTATAGGTTTTGGTTTTGGTTTAGGTTATAGGTTTTGGGATTTGATAATGGGTTCAGGTTTATGTTATAGGTTTTGGTTTTGGTTTTGGTTTAGGTTATAGGTTTTCGGATTTAAGAATGGGTTATGGTTTAGGTTTAGGAAATTGGGTTCAGGTTCAGGATTGGGTTTAAGTTTGGGTTTTCAAGTTTAGGTTTAGGTTTGGGTTTAAGTTTGGGTTTAAGATTGGGCCCCACAGTTATGTATTTATTATATCCACAACGTTCATCCATATTTCGAGATCATTTCAGAGCATTATCCAAAAAAAAATCATATCCAAAGATCAACTGGACCACACCACAAAGAGCAGCAGAAAATTAATTTTCACCGTTGAAACTTTTGTAAGGCCCACCATAACATTTATTTTCCATCCAATCTATTCATAAGGTCACAAAGACTTGGTCCACTTGATAGTTAGATCTGTCTTATTTTTCATCTTAAGCCTTAATATGAGCTCGCCAAATAGATGTACAGTTTGGATATAACATAGACCTCATGATTGGACCCAAAAAAAATAAAGATTCGACATTAAAAAAAAAATAGATTTTTATTTTATTGGATACAAAGTGATTTGCTACGGATTATAACCGTAGCTATATCCAGCAAAATCCGTAGCCAAAGGTGCCTGTCCGGGGTGGATGCGCCGAACTGGCGCGCCCGCACCACTCGCTGACATATCCAGCGGGGGCGCGCCAATCTGGCGGGGCCACGCCCACCTGGCGACTCCTATAGCTACAGATTATAACCATAGCCATAACTGTAGTCTGTGCCCCTCTATGAATTTTTTATATTTTTTATTTTTTTACATGGAGAACATTATTCTACCTACAATTTTCTCTAATACATATTTATATAAATATGTATATATAAGCATATAAAAAAAAATTCTCTCTTTTTTTTCATTTCTTTCTTTTTTCATTTAACAAGAATATCTTCTAAACTAAAATTAGTTACTTGACGTACCCTATATGATTTTAGGGTAGGAGATGCTACTTTAGCCAACTAACCTGGTTATTTTTTAAGATTCCATCAGGTCGATGGTTGAAAATCTTTTTCATTCACTTAACGGCCAATTTCAATCAGTTCGCGGTCAATTTCGCTCATTTCATTTACTTCGCGATCAATTCCATGCATTTCACGGTCAATCTCGGTAATTCCGTTTTGATTCACGGTCATTTCCATGCATTTCACGGTCAATTCGGGTGGAAATGACCGTGAAGTGTGTCGAATTGACCTTGAATCAACACGAAATTGCCAGGAATGACCGTGAAATGTATGGAAATGGGCGTGAAGTGAAGTGAATTGACCGCAAAGTGCTTGGAAATGGCTACGAAGTGAAGTGAATTGACCGTGAAGTGCGTCGAATTGACTGTGAATCAACATGGAATCGCTGAGAATGACCGTGAAATGCATGGAAATGACGGTGAAGTGAAGCGAATTTACAGCGAAGTGCGTGGAAATGGCCATGAAGTGAAGTGAATTGACTGTGAAGTGCGTCGAATTGACCGTGAATCAACACGGAATCGCCGAGAATGACCATGAAATGCATGGAAATGACGGTGAAGTTAAGTGAATTGACCGCGAAGTGCGTAGAAATAACCATGAAGTGAAGTGAATTGACCGTGAAGTGCGTCGAATTGACTGTGAATGAACACAGAATCGCCAGGAATGACCATGAAATGCATGGAAATGACGGTGAAGTTAAGTGAATTGACCGCAAAGTGCGTGGAAATGGTCGTGAATTGACCGCGAAGTGTGTCGAATTGACCGTGAATCAACATGAAATTGCCGGGAATAACCGTGAAATGCATGGAAATGACAGTGAAGTGAAGTGAAATGACCGCGAAGTGCATGGAAATGGCTGTGAAGTGAAGTGAATTGACCGTGAAGTGCGTCGAATTGACCGTGAATCAACACGAAATCGCCGAGAATGACCGTGAATTCACTTCACTTCACTTCGCGGTCATTTCCACGCACTTCGCAGTCAATTCACTTCACATCACCATCATTTCCATGCATTTCACGGTCATTCCTAGCGATTCCGTGTTCATTCACAGTCAATTCGACACACTTCACGGTCAATTCATTTCACTTCACGGCCATTTCTAGGCACTTCGCGGTCAATTCACTTAACTTCACCGTCATTTCCATGAATTTCACGGTCATTCCTAGCGATTTCGTGTTCATTCACGGTCAATTCGACGCACTTCACAGTCAATTCACTTTACTTCACAACCATTTCCATGCACTTCGAGGTCAATTCACTTAACTTCAACGTCATTTCCATGCATTTCACGGTCATTCCCGACGATTTCGTGTTCATTTACTGTCAATTCGACGCACTTCTCGGTCAATTCACTTCACTTCACGACCATTTCCATGCACTTCGCGGTCATTTCACTTCACTTCACCGTCATTTCCATGCATTTCACAGTCATTCCTAACGATTCCGTGTTCATTCACGGTCAATTCGATGCACTTCACGGTCAATTCACTTCACTTCATGGCCATTTCCACAATCTATAACCTAAACGAAAACCAAAACCTATAACCTAAACCTAAACCTATAACCTATAACCTAAACCAAAACCAAAACCTATAACCTAAACCCGAACCCATTCTCAAATCTCAAAACCTATAACCTAAACCAAAACCAAAACCTATAACCTAAACCCGAACCCATTCTCAAATCCAAAAACCTTTAACTTAAACCTAAACCATAACCTATAACTTAAATCAAAACATATAACCTAAACTAAAACCAAAACCTATAACCTAAACCCGAACCCATTATCAAATCCCAAAACCTATAACCTAAACCGAAACCAAAACCTATAACTTAAACCTAAACCCATTATCAAATCCAAAACCTAAAACCTAAACCCGAACCCATTCTCAAATCCCAAAACCTAAAACCTAAACCCGAACCCATTCTCAAATCCCAAAACCCAAACCCAAACCTAAACCTAAACGTAAAACCTAAAACCTAAACCTAAGCCTATAACCTAAACTCAAATCCCTAAACCTAAACCTAAACCTAATCCTATAACCTAAACTCAAATCCCTAAACCTTAACATATAACCTAACATAAACCTATACTTATAACCTAAAACTATTCCCATATCGCAAAACCTATAACCTAATCCTAACCTTTCCCTAAACCTATAACATAAACTCAATTCCCTAAAGCTAAACCTACACCTAATCATAATCTCAACTCCCTAACCTAAACCTAAACCTAAACTTGAAAACCCAAACTTAAACCCAATCCCGAACCTGAACCCGATTTCCTAAACCTAAACCATAACCCATTCTTAAATCCAAAAACCTATAACCTGAACCTATACCAAATCCAAAACCTATAACCTAAACCCAAACCCATTCTCAAATCCCAAAACCTATAACCTAAACCAAAACCAAAACCAAAACCAAAACCAAAACCAAAACCTATAACCTAACCTGAACCCATTCTCAAATCTCAAAACCTATAACCTAAACCTAAACCTTAACCTAAACCAAAACCTATAACCTAAACCCGAACCCATTCTCAAATCTCAAAACCTATAACCTAAACCTAAACCAAAACCTTAACATAAACCTATAACCTATAACCTAAACTAAAATCAAAACCTATAACCTAAACCCGAAACCATTCTCAAATCCCAAAACCTAAACCTAAACCTTAACATAAACCTATAACCTATAACCTAAACCAAAACCAAAACCTATAACCTAAACCCGAACCCATTCCCAAATCCCAAAAGCTATAACCTAAACTAAAACCTATAACCTAAACCAAAACCAAAACCTATAGCCTAAACTCGAACCCATTCTCAAATCCCAAAACCTATAACCTAAACCAAAACCTATAACCTAAACTAAAACCAAAACCTATAGCCTAAACACGAACCCATTCTCAAATCCAAAAACCTATAACCTAAACCTAAACCTTAACCTAAACCGTTAACCTATAGCCTAAACTGAAACCAAAGCTTATAACCTAAACCCGAATCCATTCTCAAATCCTAAAAAACCTAAACCTTAACCTAAACCTATAACCTATAACCTAAACCAAAACCTATAACCTTTGGGATTTGAGAATAGGTTTAGGTTATAGGTTATAGGTAAAGGTTAGGGTGTAGGTTTAGGTCATTTGCTATAGGTTATTGGTTTACGTTAAGGTTTAGGTTTAGGTTTAAGTTATAGGTGTTGGGATTTGAGAATAGGTTTAGGTTATAAGTATAGGTTTAGGTTAGGGTGTAGGTTAATGTTTAGGGAAATGACCATGAATCAACACGAAATTGCAAGGAATGACCGTGAAATGCATGGAAATGACCGTGAAGTGAAGCGATTGGACCGCGAAATGTGTGAAAATGACCATGAAATGCATGTAAATGACCGTGAAGTGAAGGAGTTTGACCGTGAAATGCCTCGAAATGACCGTGAATCAACACGAAAATGTTTGGAATGACCGTAAAATGCATGGAAGTGATCATGAATTGAAGCGAAATGACCGTGAAAAGCATGCAAATGACCGTGAAGTGAAGGAGTTTGACCGTGAAATGCCTCGAAATGACCGTGAATCAACACGAAATTGTTTTGGATGACCGTGAAATGCATGGAAGTGATGATGAATTGAAGCAAAATGACCGTAAAATGCATGCAAATGACCGTGAAGTGAAGGAGTTTGACCGTGAAATGCCTCGAAATGACCTTGAATCAACACGGAATTGTTTCGGCTGACCGTGAAATGCATGGAAGTGATCATGAATTGAAGCAAAATGACCGTGAAATGCATGCAAATGACCGTGAAGTGAAGGAGTTTGACTGTGAAATGCCTCGAAATGACCGTGAATCAACACGGAATTGTTTTGGATGACCGTAAAATGCATGGAAGTGATGATGAATTGAAGCGAAATGACCGTGAAATGCATGCAAATGACTGTGAAGTGAAGGAGTTTGATCGCGAAATGCCTCGAAATGACCGTGAATCAACACGGAATTGTTTCGAATGACCGTGAAATGCATGGAAGTGATGATGAATTGAAGCAAAATGACCGTGAAATGCATGCAAATGACCGTGAAGTGGAGTTTGACCGTGAAATGCCTCGAAATGACCGTGTATCAACACGGAATTGTTTCGGATGACCGTGAAATGCATGGAAGTGATCATGAATTGAAGCAAAATGACCATGAAATGCATGCAAATGACCGTGAAGTGAATGAGTTTGACTGTGAAATGCCTCGAAATGACCGTGAATTAACATGGAATTGTTTTGGATGACCGTGAAATGCATGGAAGTGATGATGAATTGAAGCGAAATGACCGTGAAATGTATGCAAATGACCGTGAAGTGAAGGAGTTTGACCGTGAAATGCCTCGAAATGACCATGAATCAACACAAAAATGTTTCGGATGACCGTGAAATGCACGGAAGTGATGATGAATTGAAGCAAAATGACCATGAAATGCATGCAAATGAAATGAACGAAATTGACCGCTAAGTGAATGAAATGGATTTTCGATCATCGAGACCAAGTTGGTTGGTTAAAGTAGCTTCTGTTACCCCAAAATCATATAGGGTACATCAAGTAACTAATTTTAGTTTAGAAGATATTCTTGTTAAATGAATAAAGAAAAAAATGGAAAAAAAGAGAAAAAAAAATTTATATGCTTATATATATATATTTATATAGATATGTGTTAGAGAAAATTATAGGTAGAATAAAGTTCTCCATATATCAAAAAAAAAAACCACAAAAAAAACCTATTGCTACGGACTTTTGCTACGGTTATTATCCGTAGCCATAGAGACCACCCTATGGGCGTGGCCCCACCAAATTGGCGTAGCCGCTCCAGATAGGTTACCAAGTGGCGCGAGGGGCCGTTAGTTCGGCGCGCCCATCCCTTTATTGCTACAGATTATTGTATCTATGGCTACAGTTATAATCCGTAACCATCAATCTGACCGTAGCAAATGGCATTGTCATTCTGCTTTGAACATCTAACGTTGAAACCCTTTCAAGGGTTATGGAAGTTTTGGATCATTATGAAAAAAAAATTTTCTATTCATCGATGTCTTTGTGACCTCATGAATGGATTGGATGGAAAATAAATGTTATGGTGGGCCCTACAAAAGTTTCAACTGTGAAAATTAATTTTCTGCTGTTGTGGCGTGGTACAGTTGACCTGTGGATATGAATTTTTATTTTTTTTTTGGAGCTGTGGATATAATAAATACATAACTGTAAGGCCCATGTAACGTTGATCTCTTTTGATCCGTTCGTATAACTCGGAGATCGAGGAGCGTCAGTGCACGTCTTCGAGCAGCTGCCGATCCGCTTAAAGGCAAAAGTAGGGGTATTTTCGATCTTTGGGAAGGCGTCCGTACACCTGGGAAGTAGTAAAATGGAGTGGGCTTCGTCTCGGAAATAGGCCATATACTGGTCGTACACCTGGAAATTTTTCAAAAAAAAAAAAAACCCAACGGAAGTAGGTGTAGCATGGTCCTCAGGTGCATCCTTCACCGTGGAGTCACCTTAGTGTATGTATGGTATATCCATGCCATTAGTCCTTACCTTGCATCAAGATTCCAAAAAGTGAGAAGATAAAATTCTTAGGACGACCGCACGATAGGAAATATTTGATATTGAACATTTATCATTAATAACTTCCTAAGGCTCACTTTAGTGTTTATTTTTCACTTGACTTGTTGATAAAGTTACAAAACCTAGATTATAGGGAAGTGAAAAAAATAAAATAAAATTCCTTAATCTAAAACTTTTGTGGTTCACAAAATTCTTCTAATGGACAATCTCCATTGTTTCCTATGGTGTGGTCCACCTGAGACTTATATCTATTTCATTTTTTGAATAGTATTTTAAAATGAAATGAAATTATGATTGGATTGCATGGATATATAATACATACATCAAAGTGAGCCCCACGGTCAGGGATGCACCCTGTTGTGCTTGGACAGGGTTGCACCTAATTCGCTCCATGCGGGGTTGGAAGTTCCAGCGCTGAAAAGATGGAGAGCGGATTGGCTAGTGACCCCGCCACTAGCCAATGTCCATTGGTCGGTGCTCTGTGGACCTTACTATGATGTATCTGTTTCATCCATGCTATTCATCTATTTTTCTAGATCATGTTATGATATGATATCAAAAAAGAGGTATATGCCAAATTCGCGTGGACCACATCACAGGAAAGTGTTAATTAAACGTCGACCATAAAACACTTCTTAGGACCATAAAAGTCTTGGATCAAGCTTATATTTGTTTTTTCCCGTCGTCTAGGTCTGCATGACCTAATCAACAGATTGGATGTCAAATAAATTAGACAGTAGGCGTTAGGAGGACTTTAATGGTGTGTATTCAATCACTACTGTTTTCCTACGGTGTGTTCCACTTGATTTTTATATGAGGCTAAGATATTTTTCTTTCCGTTTATGGTAATGGGAAGGACCTTATAAGTGGTATGGATGGCATATAAGCATTAAATTGAATCCACAAAGGTTTCAACGGTAGCAATTTCTTTCATGACTGTTTTTCTCTTGTATGGCACACGTGAGATTTAGATCCACCTCATTTTTGGTCTCATGCATTAGAATTAGTTCGAAAAAAGGATAGACGGAGTGGATATTTCATAAACATGATGGTAGGCCCACTTAATTTTCTAGCGCATGAATTTTGTGCGAAAGAAAGACAAATTTCCAACTGTACGACCAGTATATGGCCATTCCCGAAGCTCACCCCATTTTACTTTCCAAGAATACTTCCCCGAGTATACGGACGCCTTGCAAAAGGTTGAAAACGCCCCTGCTTTTTCCTTCAAGCGCTGACGCTCCTCGAACTCCCAGTTGTACGAACGGTTCAAAGGACATCAACGTTACATGACCCAGCAGTTATGTATTTATTATATCCACAGCGTTGATCCATATTCTGAGATCATCCCGGAGCATTATCAAAAAAAAAAAATCATATCCAAAGATCAATTGGACCACACTACAAAGAGCAGCAGAAAATTAATTTTCACCGTTGAAACTTTTGTAGGGCCCATTATAACATTTATTTTCTATCAAATCAATTCATAAGGTCACAAAGACCTGGATAAAGAGGAAAAATAAATTTTATAATGATCCAAAAACTTCCATGACCCCTAAAAGGGTTTCAACGGTATATGTTCAATTTCCAACTGCCTTTTGCATTTCACGGTCATTTCCGGTGATTCCGTGTTCATTCATGGTCAATTCGACGCACTTCAGGGTCAATTCACTTCACTTCACAGTCATTTCCACACACTTCGAGGTCAATTCACTTAACTTCACCGTCATTTCCATGCATTTCACAGTCATTCCTGGCAATTCCGTGTTCATTCACGATCAATTTGACACACTTCACGGTCAAGTTACTTCACTTCACGCCATTTCCACGCACTTCGCGGTCATTTCACTTCACTTCACCATCATTTCTACGCATTTCACGGTCATTCCCAACGATTCCGTGTTCATTCACGGTCAATTCGACGCACTTCACGGTCAATTCACTTCACTTCACGGCCATTTCTACGCACTTCACGGTCAATTCACTTCACTTCACCGTCATTTTCATGCATTTAATGGTCATTCCTAGTGATTCTGTGTTCATTCACAGTCAATTCGACGCACTTCACGGTCAATTCACTTCACTTCACGGCCACTTCCATGCACTTCGCGGTCAATTCACTTCATTTCACCGTCATTTCCATGCATTTCACGGTCATTCCTAGCGATTCCATGTTCATTCACGGTCAATTCGATGTACTTCACAGTCAATTCACTTCACTTCACGGCCATATCCACACACTTCGCGGTCATTTCACTTCACTTCACCGTCATTTTCATGCATTTCACAGTCATTCCAAGCGATTCCGTGTTCATTCACAGTCAATTCGACACACTTCACTTCACAGCCATTTCCACGCACTTCGCGGTCATTTCACTTCACTTCACCGTCATTTCTATGCATTTCACGGTCATTCCTAGCAATTCCGTGTTCATTCACGGTCAATTCGACGTACTTCACGGTCAATTCACTTCACTTCATGGCCATTTCCACACACTTCGCGGTCATTTCACTTCACTTCACCGTCATTTCCATGCATTTCACGGTCATTCCTAGCGATTTCGTGTTCATTCACTGTCAATTCGATGCACTTCACGGTCAATTCACTTCACTTCACGGCCATTTTCACTCACTTCGCTGTCATTTCACTTTACTTCACCGTCAATTCCATGCATTTCACGGTCATTCCTAGCGATTCCGTGTTCACTCACGGTCAATTCGACACACTTCACGGTCAATTCACTTCACTTCACGGCCATTTCCACGCACTTCGCGGTCATTTCACTTCAATTCACCGTCATTTCCATGCATTTCACAGTCATTCTTAGCGATTCCGGGTTCATTCACGGTCAATTCGACACACTTCACGGTCAATTCACTTCAGTTCACAGCCGTTCTCACACACTTCGCGGTCATTTCACTTCACTTCACCGTCATTTCCATGCATTTCACGGTCATTCCTATCGATTCTGTGTTCATTCATGGTCAATTCGACGCACTGCACGGTCAATTTACTTCACTTCACGGCCATTTCCATGCACTTCGCGGTCAATTCACTTCATTTCACCGTCATTTCCATGCATTTCACGGTCATTCCTAGTGATTCCATGTTCATTCACGGTCAATTCGATGTACTTCACGGTCAATTCACTTCACTTCACGGCCATTTCCACGCACTTCGCGGTCATTTCACTTCAATTCACCGTCATTTCCATGCATTTCACAGTCATTCCTAGCGATTCCGGGTTCATTCACGGTCAATTCGACACACTTCACGGTCAATTCACTTCAATTCACAGCCATTCTCACACACTTCGCGGTCATTTCACTTCACTTCACCGTCATTTCCATGCATTTCACGGTCATTCTTAGCGATTCTGTGTTCATTCATGGTCAATTCGACGCACTGCACGGTCAATTTACTTCACTTCACGGCCATTTCCATGCACTTCGCGGTCATTTCACTTCACTTCACCGTCATTTCCATGCATTTCACGGTCATTCCTAGCGATTCCATGTTCATTTCACGGTTTAGGTTTTGGGATTTGAGAATGGGTTCGGGTTTAGGTTATAGGTTTTTGGATTTGAGAATGGGTTCGGGTTTAGGCTATAGGTTTTCGTTTTGGTTTAGGTTATAGGTTTTAGGATTTGAGAATGGGTTCGGGTTTAGGTTATAGGTTTTGGTTTTGGTTTAGATTATAAGTTTTGGTTTAGGTTATAAGTTTTGGTTTAGGTTATAAGTTTTGGTTTAAGTTTAGGTTTAGGTTTTGGGATTTGAGAATGCGTTTGGGTTTAGGTTATAAGTTTTGGTTTTGGTTTAGGTTATAGGTTAACGGTTTAGGTTAAGGTTTAAGTTTAGGTTATAGGTTTTTGGATTTGAGAATGGGTTCGGGTTTAGGCTATAGGTTTTGGTTTTAATTTAGGTTATAGGTTTTGGTTTAGGTTATAGGTTTTGGGATTTGAGAATGGGTTCGGGTTTAGGTTATAAGTTTTGGTTTTGGTTTAGGTTATAGGTTATAGGTTTAGGTTAAGGTTTTGGTTTAGGTTTAGGTTTTGGTTTTAGTTTAGGTTATAGGTTTTAAGATTTGTGAATGGGTTGGGGTTTAAGTTATAGGTTTTGGTTTGGGTTTAGGTTATAGGTTTTTGTTTAGGTTTTGGTTTAGATTTAGGTTATAGGTTTTGAGATTCGAGAATGGGTTCAGGTTTAGGTTATAGGTTTTGGTTTAGGTTATAGGTTATAGGTTTAGGTTAAGGTTTTGGTTTAGGTTTAGGTTATAGGTTTTGAGATTTGAGAATGAGGTCGGGTTTAGGTTACAGGTTATGGTTTTGGTTTGGGTTAAGGTTATAGGTTATAGGTTTAGGTTAAGGTTTTTGTTTAGGTTTAGGTTATATGTTTTGGGATTTGAGAATGGGTTCGGGTTTAGGTTATAGGTATTGATTTTAGTTTAGGTTATAGGTTTAGGTTGAGGTTTTGGTTTAGATTTAGGTTATAGGTTTTGGGATTTGAGAATGTGTTCGGGTTTAGGTTATAGGTTTAGGTTTTGGTTTAGGTTTAGGTTATAGGTTATAGGTTTAGGTTAAGGTTTTGGTTTTAGGTTTAGGTTATAGGTTTTGAGATTTGAGAATGGGTTCGGGTTAGGTTATAGGTTTTGGTTTTAGTTTTGGTTATAAGTTTTGGTTTAGGTTAAGGTTTAGGTTTAGGTTAGAGGTTTTGGGATTTGAGAATGGGTTCGGGTTTAGGTTATAGGTTTTGGTTTTGATTTAGGTTATAGGTTTTGGGATTTGATAATGGGTTCGGGTTTAGGTTATACGTTTTTGTTTTGGTTTAGGTTATAGGTTATAGGTTTAGGTTAAGGTTTCGGTTTTAGATTTAGGTTATAGGTTTTGAGATTTGAAAATGGGTTTGGGTTAGGTTATTGGTTTTGGTTTTGGTTTTGGTTATAAGTTTTGGTTTAGGTTAAGGTTTGAGTTTAGGTTAAAGGTTTTGGGATTTGAGAATGGGTTCAGGTTTAGGTTATAGGTTTTGGTTTTGGTTTAGGTTATAGGTTTTGGGATTTGATAATGGGTTCGGGTTTAGGTTATAGGTTTTAGTTTTGGTTTAGGTTATAGGTTTTGGTTTAGGTTGTAGGTTATAGGTTTAGGTTAAGGTTTTGGTTTAGGTTTAGGTTATAGGTTTTGAGAGTTGAGAATGGGTTCGGGTTAGGTTATAGGTTTTGGTTTTGGTTTAGGTTATAAGTTTTGGTTTAGGTTAAGGTTTAAGTTTAGGTTAGAGGTTTTGCAATTTGAGAATGGGTTCGGGTTTAGGTTATAGGTTTTGGTTTTGGTTTAAGTTATAGGTTTTGGGATTTGATAATGGGTTCGGGTTTACGTTATAGGTTTTGGTTTTCGTTTAGGTTTAAGAAATCGGGTTCAGGTTCGGGATTGGGTTTAAGTTTAGGTTTTCAAGTTTAGGTTTAGGTTTAAGTTAGGGAGTTGAGATTAGGATTACGTGTAGATTTAGCTTTAGGGAATTGAGTTTAGGTTATAAGTTTAGGGAAAGGTTAGGTTTAGGTTATAAGTTTTGGGATTTGGGAATATTTTTAGGTTATAAGTATAGGTTTAGGTTAGGTTATAAGTTAAGGTTTAGGGATTTGAGTTTAGGTTTAGGCTAAGGTTTAGGTCTAGGTTTAGGTTTAGGGAATTGCGTTTAGGTTATAGGTTTAGGGAAAGGTTAGGTTTAAGTTATAGGTTTAGGTTAGGTTATATGTTAAGGTTTAGGGATTTGAGTTTAGGTTATAGGATTAGGTTCATGTTTAGGTTTAGGGATTTGAGTTTAGGTTATAGGTTTAGGTTTAGGTTTTAAGTTTTAGGTTTAGGTTTAGGTTTAGGTTTGGGTTTGAGTTTTGAGATTTGAGAATGGGTTCGGGTTTAGGTTATAGGTTTTGGTTTTGGTTTAGGTTATACGTTTTGATTTAGGTTATAGGTTAACGGTTTAGGTTTAGGTTATAGGTTTTTGGATTTGAGAATGGGTTCGAGTTTAGGCTATAAGTTTTGGTTTTGGTTTAGGTTATAGGTTTTGGGATTTGAAAATGGGTTCGGGTTTAGATTATACATTTTGGTTTTGGTTTAGGTTATAGGTTTTGGTTTTGGTTTTGGTTATAGGTTATAGGTTTAGGTTAAAGTTTTGGTTTAGGTTATAGGTTTAAGTTAAGGTTTTGGTTTAGATTTAGGTTATAGGTTTTGGTTTTCATATAGGTTATAGGTTGTGGCCGTGAAGTGACCGTGAAATGCATAGAAATGACGGTGAAGTGAAGTGAATTGACCGCAAAGTGCGTGAAAATGGCCGTGAAGTGAAGTGAATTGACCGTGAAGTGCGTCGAATTGACCATGAATGAACACGGAATCGCCGGGAATGACCGTGAAATGCATGAAAATGACGGTGAAGTGAAGTGAAATGACCACGCAGTGCGTGGATATGGCCATGAAGTGAAGTGAATTGACCGTGAAGTACATCGAATTGACCGTGAATGAACATGGAATCGCTAGGAATGACCGTGAAATGCATGGAAATGACGGTGAAGTGAAGTGAAATGACCGCGAAGTGCATGGAAATGGCCGTGAAGTGAAGTAAATTGACCGTGCAGTGCGTCGAATTGACCATGAATGAACACAGAATCACTAGGAATGACCGTGAAATGCATGGAAATGATGGTGAAGTGAAGTGAAATGACCGCAAAGTGTGTGAGAATGGCCGTGAACTGAAGTGAATTGACCGTGAAGTGTGTCGAATTGACCGTGAATGAACCCGGAATCGCTAGGAATGACTGTGAAATGCATGGAAATGACGGTGAATTGAAGTGAAATGACCGCGAAGTGCGTGGAAATGGCCGTGAAGTGAAGTGAATTGACCGTGAAGTGCGTCAAATTGACCGTGAATGAACACGGAATCGCTAGGAATGACCGTGAAATGCATGGAATTGACGGTGAAGTGAAGTGAAATGACAGCGAAGTGAGTGAAAATGGCCGTGAAGTGAAGTGAATTGACTGTGAAGTGCGTCGAATTGACCGTGAATGAACACGGAATCGCTAGGAATGACCCTGAAATGCATGGAAATGATGGTGAAGTGAAGTGAATTGACCGCGAAGTGCGTAAAAATGGCCATGAAGTGAAGTGAATTGACCGTGAAGTGCGTCAAATTGATCGTGAATGAACACAGAATCGCTAGGAATGACCATGAAATGCATGGAATTGACGGTGAAGTGAAGTGAATTGACCAGGAAGTGCGTGAAAATGGTCGTGAAGTGAAGTGAATTGACCGTGAAGTGCGTCGAATTGACGGTGAATGAACACGGAATCGCTAGGAATGACCGTGAAATGCATGGAAATGACGGTGAAGTGAAGTGAAATAACTGCGAAGTGTGTGAAAATGGCCATGAAGTGAAGTGAATTGACTGTGAAGTGCATCGAATTGACCATAAATGAACACGGAATCGCTAGGAATGACCGTGAAATGCATGAAAATGACGGTGAAGTGAAGTGAATTGACCGCGAAGTGCATGAAAATGGCTGTGAAGTGAAGTGAATTGACCTTGAAGTGCATCGAATTGATCGTGAATGAACACGGAATCGCTAGGAATGACTGTGAAATGCATGGAAATGACGGTAAAGTGAAGTGAAATGACTGCGAAGTGCGAGAAAATGGCTGTGAAGTGAAGTGAATTGATTGTGAAGTGCGTCGAATTGACCATCGCTAGGAATGACCATGAAATGCATGGAAATGACGGTGAAGTGAAGTGAATTGACCAAGAAGTGCATGGAAATGGCCATGAAGTGAAGTGAATTGACCATGAAGTGTGTCGAATTGACCGTGAATGAACACGGAATCACCAGGAATGACCGTGAAATGCATGGAAATGATGGTGAAGTGAACTTAATTGACCGCGAAGTGCGTAGAATTGACCGTAAAGTGAAGTGAATTGACCATGAAGTGCGTCGAATTGACCGTGAATGAACTCAGAATTGCCAGGAATGACCGTGAAATGCATAAAAATGACGGTGAAGTGAAGTGAATTGACCGTAAAGTGCGTGGAAATGGCCTTGAAGTGAAGTGAATTGACCGTGAAATGCATGGAAATGACCGTGAATCAAAACGGAATCGTCGGGATTGACCGCGAAATGTATGGAATTGATCACGAAGTAAATGAAATGAACGAAATTGACCGTTATGTGAATGAAATGGATTTTCGATCATCGACATGATGGAATCTTGGAAAATAACCACGTTAGTTGGTTAAAGTAGCTTCTCCTACCCCAAAGTCATATAGGGTACATCAAGTAATTAATTTTAGTTTAGAAGATATTCTTGTTAAATGTATAAAGAAAGAAATGGAAAAAGAGAAAAAATATATATATATGCTTATATATACATATTTATATAAATATGTGTTAGAGAAAATTATACGTAGAATAAAGTTCTTCATGTACAACAAAATAATAATAATAATAATAATAAAAAACTCATGGCTATGGCTTTTATTCGTAGCCATAGGGACCACCCTACGGGCGTGGCCTCACCGGACAAGTCAGCAAGTGACGCGGGGGGTCGCTAGTTCGGCGCGCCCACCCCAAATGGACTTTATTACTACGGATTGATGTATCTATGGCTACGGTTATTATCCTTAGCGATAGGTCTGATCGTAGCAAATGAGTTTACCATTCTGCTTTGAACGTCTACCGTTGAAACCCTTTCAGGGGTCACGGACGTTTTGGATCATTACGAAATTTGTTTTTCCTCTTCATCCAGGTCTTTGTGACCTTCTGAATAGATTGGATGGAAAATAAATGTTATGGTGGGCCCTACAAAAGTTTCAACGGTGAAAATCAATTTTCTACTGCTCTTTGTGGTGTGGTCCAGTTGATCTTTGGATATGATTTTTTTTTTTTTTTTTGGATAGTGCTCTGAAATGATCTCAAAATATGGATGAACGTTGTGGATATAATAAATACATAACTGTTGGGCCCATGTAACGTTGTTCTCCTTTGAACCGTTCGTACAACTGGGAGTTCGAGGAGCGTCAGCGCTTGAAGGAAAAAGCAGGGGCATTTTCGACCTTTTGCAAGGCGTCCGTACACCCGGGGAGTATTCTTGGAAAGTAAAATGGGGTGGGCTTCGTCTTGGGAATGGGCCATATACTGGTCGTACAGTTGGAAATTTCTCCAAAAGAAACTCTATCAATATAATGTAGTAGTCGGGAGCGGATTGGATACTAAGGGCCTGTTTGGCCGGACCAATCCCACGGTTTTAGGAGGGATGGGAATGCGATATCCCGGGATATGCATGACGAGCCAAACAGACCCGGTGAACTTGTCCCAGGATATAAGCAATCCCATTGATCTTAAAACAATCCACTGACATCACCATCATTACCTTAAAATTGATGCCATCCCTTGGTTGGACGGATTGGAAGGTAAAATCCCGGGATATGCCAGGCATGCCAAACAGACCCAGTAAACTTGTCACGGGATATAGCAATCCCATGGAACTTAAATCAATCCATTGACACCACCATCATTACCTTAAAATCCATCCCATCCCTCCTAATCCCATGGGAATGGCCCGGCCAAACAGTCCCTGAACACTTCGGTAGTCAAAAGGCTACTGAAGTGACGTGGCAAAACACCATTGGTTAGATATCAATAGTATGTTCCCTTGGTATAAATGCTACTCTAGAACAGACCCTTTCTCGGTTCCTCGTGCACCCACTCGGCCACGAAATCAGATTGTCATACCTAGAAAATTCAGTTGGGCCTATTGTAAATTTATGTGATTTATTTGCGCCTTCCATATGTTTTTTCATCTAATTTTAGGCATTAAGCCCAAAATTGAAGCTTATAAAAATCTCAAGTGGACTATACCACACAGTGGAAATAATGACTTTCACCGTTGAAACGTTTTCAGGCCCTACAGTGATGTTTAATTTTCATCCAAACTATTCAAAGGATGAAAAAACATAGATGAAGGTAAAAAACAAATATAATCTTGAACCAAAACTTCTGTGGGCCCTAAAAAATTTTCAACTGTATAAATTCTATTCACACTATTTCCTTTGGTGTCGCCAATTTTAGCCTTTTATATGCTTAGGTTTTGAGCTAAGGCCCTAAAATTATCTTATAAAATAGATAGACAGACTTGATAAAATACATAAATCACGGTAGACCCAGCAAAGTTTACTCCGTATGCAATCCGCTTCCCTTCACATACCGGTGAATTCCACATACGTTTTTTTACACGGATTTCTTGCCATGGGATCCCAGGTGGGGCCCACTATCATGTTTTTGAGAAATCCTCCCATTCTATCTATTTTTAAAGTTCATTTCAGGACATGATGCCAAAAATGAACCGTATCCAAAGCTTAAGTGGGCCGTACTAAAGGAATATGTGGTTAAGGAAATTCTTACCATTAAAATCTATCTGAGTTCGACAGTGATGTTTACAAGCCGTCCATCGGTTAATAACTTCATTCCTACTGAGATGAACTGAAATCACAAATATTAGCATGACTCAAAACTTCTATGGCCCACGAATATTTAAACTGTGGACGTTCAATTATTATATTTGCAGCCCACTTGAGCTTTGAAAATGGTTCATTTTTGACTTCATGTCCTGAATTAGACTCACACAAGGGATGGACAAGTAGAATTTCTCACAAACATCACAGTGGGCCCCACTTAGTTTCCACCTGCATCCTTTTTCTCTTAAGATAAACACTTACTGTGCGTAGCCAAGTGCGTTCACGGCCTGCCTGAATAGAAAAACAGCCCACAGGAAGAGCATTTATTGGAAGGAAATAGCTCATCAGTACTCACCAATGCTATTTTCCCACGTCACTTCAGTAGCTACTACATAAGTATCCAATCCGCTACCGTAATAGTCGGGGATACATGTAAAATTGAATTAAAGGAAGAGAGGAATGCATTAAATGAGGTGAGAGAGATGGAGAATGGTTGTTTCTAAAGAAAGCTGGATGATTAAAGAAGTTGTATATGTGTGATGTAACGGAGTGATGATCCACATGTTTCAAAAATCCGTTTTGTTCATTAAATTGGGTCCCATATAAGCGTATTAAGGTATTTATTTATTTATTTTGTGATTAATAATATAATAGCCATTTACAAGAAAATTGAGTGGTTAAAAATTTATTCCAACAATATACATTCAACTTACATATGTGCCTCTAATGATGATGTGCATTAACTAATTATTAATGCATAAAAATTTTATTGGTGGTCCTATTTGATGAATAGGTTGATGACATGTAACTGCCATCATACTCACATAAGACTCGATGTCCCGTATCTTTCATATGTGGTGCATTACGTGTGTATGGAATGATGATTTTTTGTCATTTAATGCACAGTTATATCAATTTGAATGCTCCAAATAACTGTGTGAGCATTTCTCACATATTTTTATGTATAACCCAGCACCTTCATTTCGATCCCAGCCGCGACTCTCTCTCTCTTGATGTTGGCCATTACACAGAGCGAAGACGATGGAATCTGCCTGATCTGCCTTTCTCCTTCTCAGATATGTGGTAAGTCTCTCTCTCTCTCTCTCTCTTCCCCTCGAATATCGACCCTCGATCTCTACAGATCCATGTCCTCGGATCTCTAGATCAGAACCCCAGGGCCCATTCTACACTTCTACACTTCGTAATTGGAATTCGCTGGTTTTCGTGAAATGGGATAATCGGTTTTTGATGTTTGGATGCAGTTTGCAATTTGTTAGGGGTTTGAGAGAGCGAGAGAGACGAAGAATGCTGACGAAATTCGAGACAGAGTAATAGGGTAAAGGGGCTGAGCTTCCACAGCAATAGGCTATGGATCCTAGCGAGCCTCCATAGTGGTGTCATCCAGCTCTGGGATTACAGGATGGGGACCCTCATCGACAGAATCGACGAGCACGATGGCCCTGTACGTGGGGTCCACTTCCACAAATCTCAGCCACTCTTCGTCTCCGGAGGTATATCAATTATCTCTTGCACTCTCTCTGTGCCTCCCTTTTCCTTTTTAATCAGTGTTTCATTTCATGGTTTCTGGAGGTCATTTCCTGATTAACAATGCTAAGAGAATTTGTGGCACACATGCGATATTTGGGCCACCGTCATGTCATGATCACGGTCGACGTTCCCTGGACTAGAGACCTAGATGGTCCACCTTTCATGTGGAAGATAAGTATACTGAATGTAGACCATTGGTCATCTTTTTGTAATTACTATTTTCTATCCATCCGCTTTCTCATACATTTGTGGTCCCTCCTGATGAATGGGTCATCATAATTTTTGGGCCGGTCCATGTTCACGGTGGGACCCACCTGATGAATGCCCCCTATTTCGAAAGCTAACATACATTCTAGATATACTTCCAGCTGTAAGAATAGTTGTCTACTTTATTGTTATTTATTTTATTCTTTAAATAATGAAAAACATTTTCAGTTGGGATTACAGATGTTGATGATATCTTAGAAGTTAACAAATTCAGAAAGAGAATATTGAAAAAAAAAATATTTAAGAAGAAAACAATTGACATATAATCATAAATTGCCCATTTTAGTCAACAATTGTAGATTATTTTCTCTGATTGGCTGCAAGTTATAGAATTTAAAACTTGATTGCAGATTTCCACCAAGAGCACTGAAAAACATAAATAGCCGTCACACATTAGCTCGAAAAGCAAGACATTGCAATGCCATATGAATGTCCCTAGGTCCTCATGGGCCAGGGCTGCACCCTCTATGGCTTTGATGTCATATTGATTTTTCTTGGTCAAGTTAGTTTTGATGTCTCCGTGAACAATTTTCAATCTTGATTCTTCATGAAGATATGCCAAAACTCCAGCAATCCCAACACATATCTTATGCCTTGTTGGCCGATCCAAATTCAGCTGACATTCTTCCGGGCCTATACATATCCAAAAAACAAAATCAGGCAAACTTTTATGCACTTTATTCACACAGCATACACATCATGACACCAATGATAAAAGGTGGTGAAACAAATCATACCAAACAGAGCACGTGCAATTATGTTACCATTTGATAGTAGGCTCTGCATTAGGGTAATAAAGTTCTCTAAATGACCTTGATGGGGAAAAGAACTGAATAAATCAACATTTATTTATTTTTGTATATTTGCATATGTCCTTATTCTGTCACGATTTGATTTGTTTTTACAACTAATTGATGACATTACCATCTTAATTAGGCATAAATCTATGTTTGTGCGTAGGTCAAGGGCATTGAGTACAAAGTATAGCTATCTATTTTGAAGATAGTGTTTTGATTGATTCAGTTCCGTTTTTCATTGCGGCTTGTTCCTTTACAACTATTGTAGAATAAGCTTATTTTACATCCACGTGTCGGACCCATATGCACTCCCTTTTTTTTTAAAAAAAAAAAGTTGTTGTTAGTTGGAGGGAATAGGAAAAAAGAATCAGAATTTCTTCATTTTTTGGTAAGTCTTTTTCCTTTCAAAATCTTTATCATCAAGAAACATCATGATATTTAACGATTAATCAGGATAAATTTGAGAAAAATATTATGAATTGGTATGTTTGAGTGTTTTGGCTTTGTGGTGGATGGAAGCATTCTATCCCAATGTGCATCAGATTGTGGGACACTTGAGTTCCATCCCAATGTGCATCAGGTGGTAGGGCACTTGATGTTTCTTTGTATGTCCAATACCGAGTTTTGGGTCAGCCTGATTTTTGTCCTCCAAAAGGAAAATGAGGGGGGACACACACGATGGACACTGGAACCTTGCACAGATCATGATGGGCTCCACACATATTGTAGAATAAGCTTATTCTACAAATGTCACTGAGGAATCTGCTTAGTTGTAGAATAAGCTTATTCTACTATTGTTGCAGAGAAACATTATCATGCATGAAAATATCTTTCAAAATTTCTTTTGTAGGATGCTTCTATTGATCAGTCGGAGGTCTTCAACAGGTTTGTTTCTTCTGTTTGCATTTTGCTAACCAAAGATGAGGTAAGGATTTATTTCATTTTATTTTTGTTTCCATTGATTTGCATGAAGTTCAGTTTGAGCAGCTCTATATCTCTTATCGATTTTGTGTGGCTTGTAATCACCATGCATGGATGCACTGCTGCTATATGTGATAAAGTGAAGCAATCACCAGAAGGTGCAATTCAGGCTGCCATTGAGTTCATTACAAGAAGAGGCAATGAGTTGAGTGAAACTGATGTATCAAGGTTCTGGCTGAGCATTGGCACATCTAGGGGTGTACATCGAGTCGAACCGAGTCGAGCTGGCCTCAGCTCGAACTCAGCTCGGCTCGGTCCTCGAGCCTGATTGGCCATCTCGGCTTGTACATCGAGTCGAACCGAGTCGAGCTGGCCTCAGCTCGGCTTGGTCCTCGAGCCTGACTGGCCATCTCGGCTTGGTTCGGTCAGCAGCTCGGGCCAACTTGGGCCGAGTTCGCCATTGAGGCACTTCCACAAACACTTGGACTGCACCTTCAAAATCCCTTTGTATGTGAAACAGAAGCAATGGTTTTACAGGTATTTTATCAAACACCTTCTAAGCAACATAAAAACCAAGAAAAACTAAGGAAAAAAAGGGTATTTGTTTCATGTACATACCTTCCTTGCCACCAGCCACACTTTTTTGAGTCATTTTATCAAACACTTGGTGAGCAACATCAATGGCAAAGTAACCAAGTCATCGAACTGGTTCGATCTGAGTTCGATCCGAGCTGGATTCGATCCGAGTCGAGTCAAGCTGGGGCCTGCTCGAACTCGTCTCAAACTCATTTTCAAACTCAAAAAATCAGCTCGACTTGGCTCGAACTCAGCTTCGAACCGAGTCGAATTGAGCTTTTTCGAGTCGAGTCGAGCGATCTAACCGAGCTAGCTCAGTTCGTGTACACCCCTAGGCACATCATGTATTTTGTATAATTTCCTCTCTCTATGTTGGGATCTCTATGTCGGACCCCAACAATACATCCAATGGTTGGGAATTAGGGACTGGTTCTAGGTCTATGGGGCTGTCAATTTGTCTCTCGAGGAATAGGTAAAAGAAACAAAAAACTGGATGGCTTTTATCATGTCTGGGGGGCTGTAGTAGACTGGGGAAAGAGGGAGAAGTAACACGAGACTGGATATCCTGTTCACAGGGAAGCTAAACCCAAACTCCAATGGGGAACCGTATGCAGAAACAGGAAAGTTTATTACACCTTAATTAGGGAACTCTTTGCAGCAGATCCAGAATTCAATTCCTAAGAAAATTCTTCTAATTGCAGATAAAACATGGAAGCTAGAATTCAGATATGAAAATATAACAGTCATCAAGTCTGATGAGTATGCGGAACTGATCGACATTGCCAATCTGAAAATTGGTGTAAAGGTGCAAAAGTATCATATGCAATGTAGATCTGGAAACATCAATCTGAAGCACCCAAGGATTGGAACTCGCTCCTGCACCAAAAATTGCAGCCGACGTATAGATGCAGTAATCAGAAAAATAGATAAAGATTAAATGAGAATCTCACAGTCCACTAGTCAGAATGCAAGATAAACAGCACTGATGAAGAAGATTTATGTCGTAGGAAACTAAAACGTGGAACTCAAAATAAAACGTGGAACTCAAAATAAACATGGCATTGGTTGCATGGGTTTCTTGTGTATGATTCTCAAGCAGCATCAAACACATGTTCATTGGATGGCCAACCTTTTCTGTTTATTTTTATTTCATGACTCATGTGACCTCTGATTGGATTGGGAAATCTATCTTAAAAATGCAGGTACTGGTCAAAGAAAACCTGGATTACTGGCACGCTATATGAGAGTAAGGTTCAACGTGATATATTTTTTTTCGTACCAGTAATGATTTATTTTTTTTTTTTCCTCTTTTATGATTACTAATTGATATCTTTCTGTGTACCAATTTTTGAAATATACTTTAAACTGGTCAATCTGTTCCTTTATTAGAATTGAACTTTGCGTTTTTATTTATTTGATGCAATTAATTTGGCTTTTGG
The DNA here is from genome assembly GCA_037074715.1 of Magnolia kwangsiensis. NCBI lineage: Eukaryota > Viridiplantae > Streptophyta > Magnoliopsida > Magnoliales > Magnoliaceae > Magnolia > Magnolia kwangsiensis. The sequence continues at coordinate 10,582,073 of CM073580.1, read as the reverse complement.
GACATTATTTCTTTTTTCTTAAAATATTGTGGCACAATACTGTTGGAACGTTATGTAGGCGTGTACTCATGGAGACAAGGAGTGCCTGTCGACAAATCACATTCAAAATGCATATTTATTGATGGTGCACACGTGTGACAAAAAAAAGAAAAGAAACAGAGACAATTCCAAGTCTAAACTAAACAATTAAGCAAAGCACTTCCCATTTTCTGGAGAAAATGGAATGAACAGTTTCATAAGTTTTAATATCTGTTCACCACAAGGATTCTTTCTCACTATCCATTACAGCATAATTGTACAACACCCTGTCTCTGTTCTATATCTTCTTTTTCTTTCTTTCTTTCTTTCTAATGTTGCTTACATTTGAAATTTACATGCTTCATCAATGCTGGTACAAACCCTCTCTGTGACAGGAAAAGGCACAGCCAATTCTCCCAGTCTTATTCTGCGAAAAAGGTTCCTGCATAATATACATTTATCAGGTCCATGCATCATTATATCCCTGATTATTGTTGTTGTGCACCAATTCATTGATGGGATTTCAGCAATTGTCTCAGAGCTCCTCCCTACCATGAGAAGAGAAAAAGGAAAAGGAAAAAAAAAGAAGCATCCATGTGGATATCTAACAACATTTTAGTTAATCAATTAGAAAAGAGTAAAGAAATATATGCTTTATTTCATTGAAAATAAATTTCTTTTTTCCTTTGACAAAACCATCTGCATTTGATACATGTGACAGCAAAATACAGACATCGACAAAACAGGATACGAGATACAACGGCTTTGAGAATCAAATAGAAGGATGATCACCTTTGGTTGTAGCTTTGAGATGTTAACTATCGTGAGTTTTGATATGTTACACAAATTTACATTCTTGAAACAAACATTTCCAAACCCATCTAAACAGTACAAGCCATGAAACTACATTTGATTGCAGAATTGGAGAATACTCCATGGGCTTCACATAAATCTGAAGTGTGCGAGCAGAGGAAATGCAATTGAGGACCTGAATGGATACTAGTAAACAAATCCGGCCATTTGCAGATGATGATGGCTTGTCATGGCTTCCACAATTTCCGAGCTTCCATCGTTTTGAGAGGTTCATTTGCCATTGCTGCAAAGTTCTCTGCCCCACTTTCAAGCTCTGCAGTACGTTTGCTGATCCTTTGGTCGGAAAATATAAGGAATGAAATCTTTATAATGGGTAGAGTAACAATGAGGCTTTGCTCAATCAAAGATATTCTAGAAATATGTTTCGTTAAGTAGCTTAGAAATATTTAAACAACTCATAATCTCTCATTTACTCTCAACTTGTGAAAGAGAAGAATCAAATAATCCTTTGACCCCGAGGCTATGAATATTATCATCGGGTCTTGAGTACAAGTGGGGCCAATGGTTTGCTGATCCAGAGTCTGATAGGCCCATAGTGGATAGACCATGTCAAAAAAAATCTCCCCCACAAGAGCTAATTCTTCCATTGATGATCATCACATAGATGTGGTTTTAAGAAAATACAACAACAGTTCACATTCAATTCAGAAAGGACAATGATTGTGCATGATGGGGTCTTGTTGGCACGGTAGAAAGGGCTGTCTCGGCTTGTGATTGAATCGGATTCAAAATTTGCCATTGATATGCTTGTGGGGAACTCTCCCGTGGCTTTGAAGTGGAGGCCTTGGATGAGTAGGATTCGTAAGTTCTCTGTTGGTGTCCATATCTCTTTCTTGCTCATCAAGCGTGAGGGGAATGGTTCGGCCGATGGTTTGGCTCGAATGGGCAGCCGATTTGCAGTCCCCTCTCCTTTTTGAGAATGTCAGAGATTTCCCGGCCCACATCTGTGGGTTAGTCTTCCTGGACAGAGTGGGGTTGGGCTCCATTAGGGTGTCCAAGGAGGGTCGGTAGGCCTTGTATAGGAGTCGTTTTCCTATTTTCTCCCTTTTTTGGAGCCCAGTTTTTATGCTGCTGTAGGGTCTCCGTTGTTGATCTTGATTGGCTGTATAGCATACTTGCCATAGGAAATGAAATACTTTTGAAAAAAAGAAAAGAAAAGAAAACTAGGACCTTCCTATGAAGGAGATGTTGAGCATGGTCTATACACAATTGACCATCATATCAATGTTCTGGGATTGCCAAAACATGGACAACTGACCAAAACACCATCATTTGATACCTTGTCTATTTTTAACACTGACATTTATGGCCATTTCTAAGTTTTGTAGCGTATCAATAACTGCAAAAAACATTTTATGGTACTAAAACTAGTCGGTTCAATTTGTTTATGGAAAAAAAAAAAAACTGGTTGGTTAAACAGTTGAATGTTGTTTGTTGAACTAGCCATTGATAACTCTGTTATATTGTTCGACCTTGTAATTAATGGCTTATTTTTTAATTTATTCATTTTATCTTTGTTGAATGCTACTTTTTGACTTCTTTTTTTTTCCCCTTATGTACAGGATTTTAATCAATCGTGCCTAAATTTAGGCCTACAAGCACTTCAGCCTTTTGACGCCACTCGTGCTAAGAGTAGACCATATAGATGATTTGTTTTTTTTAATTTAATACCATTTTCAATTTATTGTAATAAATATTTTATTTATATATTGTGAAGTATATAAATTTTGTTTAATATTCAGTTTAAATTGTATTGCAATATTTTTTATGTTTCAATTTTTTTTTAAAAACTGCAGGTTTCAATTGAATTATATATAATAATAATAAATTACTGGCCTTGTACTGGGGCCTCTCAAATCTGTATAAAGACTTTTATCAGAGCTTGTATAGACCTTTGTCGATGCTTTTCCGTGATTAAAAATGTCCAGGATCTGTGCTTTACCGGCGCTTTTGTCAGAAATACCAGCGGCCACTGGAAGCATCGGTGAAGTTGAAGTGGGCACCGAAAAAGTCTCCATAAAACCAGCGCTCAAACAAATACCGGTAAAAGTCAGTTAGCGCTGGCAGAGGTTTTGCCGACATACCCCTCTACCAGCACTTGTCTAGTGCCAGTAAAGTAAAATGCTGGCGGTTTTGGGAGCTTTTACCTGTGGTTTTGACCGCCAGTAAAAGTCCCTTGTCTCGTAGTGAAGCTAAGACAACAGCCAAAAGAGTGAAGCTTATCCCTCACCCCTTCCAGGAGATTTCCTTCTCCATCTCATGCCTATTCCTGCATTGGCTAGAGCTACTAAGCCTCTAATATGCCTGGGAAGTTCAGCATGACTACAATAAATCCTATTTGGGCAACCCTCACTAGCCATTTTGGATAGGCCATTTGCAATCAAATTGCCCTATTGAAGGGTATGATCAAAAGAAAGATTTAGGGTGGTTTTCTTACTTTGGATGATCCCCACTCGATACCAAACATTCCAAGGGCAAGGGCCTAAGGGATTGGACACTGGATCTGTAATAATGCGAGAATCGGTCTCCACTATAATATTGTTTAGACCCATCTCTTCGTGGAGTTCCAGCCCATCTTGTATTGCCTAAGCTTCAGCAATAGTGTTGGAGGTCCTACCCTAGCTCCTGGAAGGAAAAAAACAAGACGCCCATGATGTGCTCTACAAATATCCCCTCCGGTGCCTTCACCGGATTATCCTTGAAGAGCCATCGACATTTAGTTTCAGCCATTCACTATTTGGTTTTTTCCACTTAACAGTTTGAACCATATCTCCTGATTCCATAATGTTTGTGGGCTAGGGGCCCAGAACCTGAAGATAGGTGATTTTTTATAGTGACTTTTAGTCAGGTTTTGTAGGCCTGTTTCCCACTTCTTGAGCCAAGACTTGACCCTATTTATCACTTGGCCATCACGAAACTCTAATCTTCAAACCTAGCAGCATTTCGACCTAACAAAAGTTCCCAAATAATAAAGTTTGGAGCGAGACCCCGGAGCATAAGCCATTGAGTAGATCGGCTACCTAGCTTCATCCATTGACCTATCTGATTGGAAATGGTTTGATCAGTAATGAAGGGAACATCAAACAGATGAGCCAAGTAAGACCATACATTTGTTGCGAATATGCCTTTGCAGAAGAGGTGGTCAAGGTCCTCCACATTTTAGGAATGCTGAGAGTCGGTGTTAATGCACTGAGTTGTGCACTTTAGTTGTCAATCAAGTGAGTCAGTGTGTCATGTAGTTAATCGAGCCCTTGGAAGCTAAAGATCGAAAGAGGACATGAGTATCAATGAGCAAAGAACAGGTATACAAGATACCTTAGATACCCTAACACTTGATCCAAAACAACCATTGAACCTCTAGATGATCCTAAAGCTATAGGTAAACCTTGTTTGATCATCCTTAGCCTTAGAAGCGTAATTTGAATATGATAACTAAGGCTAAAAGATATGCTAAATTGTTGTAAAATATATAGCTTTTTTTAAAAAAATAAATAAATAAGAATTTCATTCATATTGGCAAGATTTACAGGAGCCTGGAACAACTATTTCAGGCACCCCTCAAAGGGGGGCCTATCATATGACAAAAGAAAAACCAAGAAGAGGAAAATTAGGACCTCTTCCTAATACAGCCAAACCCAATTTTGTCTAAGAAAATAAGCCCTTTGATATGAGAGGGGAGCTCGTTTAGGGTAGAGAAGAAAATGTGCCCTTGGGAGCCGCTGCCTAGACATGCCAGCCCATCCGCCGAGGCATTAGCCTCCCTTGGGATACGACGAAAAAAGAAGGAGCCTCTGCTGATGAGGTTAGTGGTTCTCCTAAGCCAATGACACCAAGGCCAGGAAGGGATGGAGGTCCCTGAGATGTGATCAATCACAAACCTGGAGTCTAATTCTACCTCCACTCTGGACAGACCCCTACTCAAGCAAATCAAAAGCCCGTTCCACACAAATCGCCACTCCACCCTGTTACTCGAATCAATCCCGAACCCAACTGAAAACTCAAAAAGTAGGTCACCGTTAGAGTCTCTGCAAATCCCGCCACCGCCAGACGGCCCCAGGTTACCTCTGGCCCAGCCATCTAGATTGAGCTTAGCCCAGCCCATAGGAGGTTTCGTCCATTTGATCACGTCAAACCTCATATTATGAGGGATAGACAACCCATCAACAAAAATGGAGGATATCCACTAGTTAATCTGAGCTATTGTAGCCCCACTTGAGGCCAATTTACCCTCCATCTTCATGGCATTTCTGGCCATCCAAATCTCCCAGAGGATGAGATTGGGAATGATCATTTTCTGAGCATGATTACTTCCACCTGGGTCAGCCACCCACCACTAATTTAGCCTAGCTTCAACTAAGAGGGCCATCAAAACTGTGATCCCAAAATTGACCCCAAAATGGTTCCAAACATTTGAAGCAAGCTTCCCATGAAAGAAGAGGTGGTTCAACGATTCGACATCTGGTCTGCGGGTCGTCTCCTCCCATCAACAGACACATTTAGAAGCTAACAAAACACCTTTGGATTGAATTCTTGAGTTGACAGCAATTGCACCTTGGAGCAGCCTCCACATAAATAGAAAAAATTTTGGCAGAAGCCTTCTTTGCCAGACTCCCTTCGTCCAACTCCTCCTAGGGGCCCTGGCTCTGCAGAGGCCCTAGGCAGACTCCACAGAAAAAAGGCCAGACGGTTCAAGGGCCAAAAATGTTGATTTAGGACGTCTGATGTAGCAAAACCCCGTTGAAAGATGAGGTCGATCGCCTGTTGTGGCAGAAACGAGAATGCAGAGAAAGGAGGAAGAGGGCCATTCGGGCCGAGAAGACTACTAACCGTAAGCCCATGAAGAGTAGAAGGAATAGGAGCATCAGCTTAAAGGGCCCCCAAGACCAAACCAATTATCATCCCATAGGCTAAGGTCACCGCTGCCAATGAGCCATTGGGAGTGCTCCTCGAGTAAAGCTCAGATACTCTTCTAAATCGAGGATGTTCTAATCAAGGCCTTGTTGGGTGTAATCGGGAGGTAATCAGACTAATGTTTAGCACACATTAGCGACCCCCCCCCGCTATTCCACTAACCGGTACACTACCCAAATTTAGCTTCCCAAGCGAGTTTCATCCTAAAAGCCATCATGATTTCCTTCTACGGCCTAATTCCAAGCCCACCCTCGCTGATGGGTTTGCAAACGATCTTCCACCTGAGCCAGTGCAGTTTCTGTTTGCTGTCAGCCCAACCCCATAGAAAGTTAGAGAATTTTTTCTCCAGATTAGCCAGGACATCAATTGGGACCTTGGAGGCTAAAAGGACAACTACAAAAAAGAGGGTTTTTATCAATGAAACTTTTAGCGACAAAACTTTTTTTCATCGTTAAAAGTCACTTTTAGCGACCAAAATTTTTTGAGTCGGTAAAAGTTTACTTTTATTGACGATTTTTTTTTTCATCGCTAAAAGTTACTTTTAGCAATGAAAATTTTCGTCGCTAAAGGGTGTTTTGAATTTTTGAAAAAACAAAAAGTCGAAAAGTTTCCTTTTAGCGACTAAATTAATTTTGTAATTAAAGGTGGCTTTTAGCAACGAAAATTTTCGCCACTAAAGGGTGTTTTGAATTTTTGAATAAAACAAAAAAGTTGAGAAGCTTCCTTTTAACGCAAAATTAAGTTCATAGCTAAAAGTGACTTTTAGTGACGACAATTTTCATCACTAAAGGGTGTTTTGAATTTTTGAAAAATAGAAAGTCGAGAAGTTTCCTTTTAGCGATGAAATTAATTTAGTAGCTAAAGGTGGCTTTTAGTGACGAAAATTTTCGTCGCTAAAAGGTGTTTTGAATTTTTGAAGAAAAATAAAAAAATTGAGAAGTTTCCTTTTAGCGTAGCTAAAGGTGGCTTTTAGCGATGGGTTTGCAAACGATCTTCCACCTAAGCCAGTGCAATTTCTGTTTGTTGTTAGGCCAGCCCCATAGAAAGTTAAAGAATTTTTTCTCCAGATTAGCAAGGACACCAATTGGGACCTTGGAGGCTGAAAGGACCACTACAAAAAAGAGGGTTTTTACCGAGGAAACTTTTTAGTGACGAAACTTTTTTTCATCGCTAAAAGTCACTTGTAGCGATGAAAATTTTTTGAGTCAGTAAAAGTTTACTTTTAGCGATGAAATTTTACTTTTAGCGATGAAAATTTTCGTTGCTAAAGGGTGTTTTGAATTTTTTAAAAAACAAAAAGTCAAGAAGTTTCCATTTAGCGACGAAATTAATTTTGTAGCTAAAGGTGGCTTTTAGTGACGAAACTTTTCGTTACTAAAGGGTGTTTTGAATTTTTGAATAAAACAAAAAAGTCGAGATGTTTCCTTTTAGCAACAATTAATTTCATAGGTAAAGGTGGCTTTTAGCGACGAAAATTTTCGTCACTAAAGGGTGTTTTGAATTTTTGAAAAAAATAAAAAAGTTGAGAAGTTTCCTTTTAGAGTAGGTAAAGGTGGCTTTTAGCGACAAAAATTTTCATCACTATAGGGTGTTTTGAATTTTTGAAAAACAAAAAGTCGAGAAGTTTCCTTTTAGCGACGAAATTAATTTCATAGTTAAAGGTGGCTTTTAGCGACGAAAAGTTTTGTCGATAAGGGTGTTTTGAATTTTTGAAAAAAACAAAAAAGTCGAGAAATTTCCTTTTAACGACGAAATTAATTTTATAGCTATAGGTGGCTTTTAGCGACGAAAAGGGTATTTTGAATTTTTTTTTAAAACAAAAAGTTGAGAAGTTTCCTTGTAGTTACGAAATTAATTTCGTAGCTAAAGGTGGCTTTTAACAACGAAAAGTTTCATTGCTAAAGGGTATTTTGAATTTTTGAAAAAAATAAAAAAGTCGAGAAGTTTTCTTTTAGCGACGAAATTAATTTCGTAGCTAAAGGTGGCTTTTAGCGATGAAAATTTTTGTCGCTAAAGAGTGTTTTGAATTTTTGAAAAACAAAAAGTCAAGAAGTTTCCTTTTAGCAATGAAATTAATTTCATAGCTAAAGGTGGCTTTTAGTGACGCAAAGTTTCGTCACTAAAGGGTGTTTTAAATTTTTAAAAAAACAAAAAAGTCAAGAAGTTTCCTTTTAGTGATGATATTAATTTCGTAGCTATAGGTGGCTTTTAACGACGGAAAGTTTCGTCGCTAAAGGGTGTTTTGAATTTTTGAAAAAATTCAAAAAGTCGAGAAGTTTCCTTTTAGCGACGAAATTAATTTCGTAGGTATAGGTGGCTTTTAACGACGAAAAGTTTCATCGCGAAAGGGTGTTTTGAATTTTTGAAAAAAACAAAAAAGTGGAGAAGTTTCCTTTTAGCGACAATTAATTTCGTAGCTAAAGGTGTCTTTTAGCGACGAACATTTTCGTCGCTAAAGAGTTTTGAATTTTTGAAAATACAAAAAGTCGAGAAGCTCCTTTTAGCGACGCAATTAATTTCGTAGCTAAAGGTGGCTTTTAGCGACAAAAATTTCTTCGCTAAAGGGTACTTTGAATTTTTGAAAAAAATAAAAAAGTCAAGGAGTTTCTTTTTAGCGATGAAATTAATTTCATAGCTAAAGGTGGCTTTTAGCGACGAAAATTTTTGTCGCTAAAGGGTGTATTGAATTTTTGAAAAACAAAAAGTCAAGAAGTTTCCATTTAGCGACAAAATTAATTTCATAACTAAATGTGGCTTTTAGCGAGGCAAAGTTTCGTCGCTAAAGGGTGTTTTAAATTTTTGAAAAAACAAAAAGTCGAGAAGTTTTCTTTTAGCAACGAAATTAATTTCGTAGCTATAGGTGGCTTTTAACGACGAAAAGTTTCATCGTTAAAGGGTGTTTTGAATTTTTGAAAAAAATAAAAAAGTCGAGAAGTTTTCTTTTAGCGATGAAATTAATTTCATAGTTATAGGTGACGTTTAACGATGAAAAGTTTCATCGCTGAAGGGTGTTTTGAATTTTTGAAAAAAAAAAAAAAGTCGAGAAGTTTCTTTTAGCGACAATTAATTTTGTAGCTAAAGGTGGTTTTTAGCGACGAAAATTGTCGTCGCTAAAGGGTGTTTTGAATTTTTGAAAATACAAAGAGTCGAGAAGTTCCTTTTAGCGACGAAATTAATTTCGTAGCTAAAGGTGGCTTTTAGCGACAAAAAGTTTTGTCGCTAAAGGGTGTCTTGAATTTTCCAACAACAAGTCGAGAAGTTTCCTTTCAGCGACGAAATTAATTTCGTAGCTAAAGGTGGCTTTTAGTGACCAAAATTTTCGTCGCTACAGGTTGTTTTGAATTTTTTTAAAAAAAAATAGTCGAGAAGTTTCCTTTTAGCGGCGAAATTAATTACGCAGATAAAGGTAGCTTTTAGCAATGAAAATTTTCGTCGTTAAAGAGTGTTTTGAATTTTTGAAAAAAAATAAAAAAGTCAAGAATTTTTAAATTTTTTTTATATATAATTAAAAGGTAATATTTAAATGATTTAAAATATTATATGAAAAATAATATTGAAAAGTATAGAAATTTTAACTATGTTTGACAAAAAGTTTGAGAACAAAATGATGCTTTTGAAGAAAAAAATCGAAATTTTGAAATTTTTGAGAAAAAAATTAAAATATGAGAAATTTTTTGAGATTTTGAAAATAAAAATTCAAAATTTATATTTTAATTTTTTTGAAATATTTTATAATAAAAATGATATTTTGTTAAAAGAATAAAAAAATATACATTTTGAAAAAAAAATGTTATTTTTAAATGGAAATCAAAATTTATCTGTGAAAAATAAAATTACTAAATTATTAGGGACATCCAATAATTGAACCTTTAATCAACTCTTTTTTGACAATTTAATCAGTTCAGATTGAAGAGTAAATAATTTCAAATGTTTAAATCAATTTCACCAATTTCTCCCAAATTGGATCATCTGCCCTCAAATTTTGAAATCGAAGGTTCGAATCCTTGATTTTGCTGGAAAAACATGAAGAATCAAGCATTTCTCACCTATTGGCACTAATTTGGTACGATTTAAACAAAAAAAAAAGGGAGAAAAATGCAAAAATACTCGCCGAATCAAAACCGACGCCAAATAGCATTAGTAAACGTATATTTTGAAAGGATTTATTTCATCTGTTGCCAAAGTATTAGTATTATCATCCATGCGAATACCCATTGTAAACATGACATTAGTGTTCTTCGATCAGAACCATCTAGGTAGTGGGCCCCATTATGTGTTTCTCACCACTAAGAAATCATTCTAAATGATTTATCCCACTTCCTGTCCTTGTGGCCATCAAAACTAAGAAATCACTTCATGTGTTTGAAGGCTCTATCCTTGTAATCTTCTTTAGATTGACACCCGGCCACTGAAACTACAATTTTCTTATGTTATATAAAATCAGTGGACTCCATTTTTAGCATTGCTTTCAAGAGGTAATTGCTTGTGAGAAAACCTCATGTTAAAATCCAAGTTACCTCATGAACGGACTTAGACTGATGTACCGTCTTGATAGATGATCAACACTTCAGCGAGTACAGATTAAACTATGTTCATGCACAAATTACCATACACTTCTAGCCCATGAGATTTTTTTCTCAACCAACCTTCTATAAATAAGACGCTTGGCAGAAAACTCTCCACCTACCCTAAACCCTAATCCCTAAAACTCTCCACCCCTTCATAGGGAGAGAAACCCTGCGCTGAAGGTTGTGTTATTCTTGTGCTTCATCCTCAGTCGTCTGTGAGGATGATGTCTCCTTCGCCAGGTATGGATTTCCAGGATTGGTAACGGACTGGGTTGGCCCGTTGGATTTCATCAGCCTTATAACAGAGGAACCGTTCCAAAATCCAAAACTGGGTTGAACCGTTTTTCTGTTTGGATCGGGTTTATGAACAGATTGAATGGGAAAAAAAATGTTATGGTGGGCCCTACGAAATTTTTAACGGTGAAAATCATCATCCCCTCTAGTATTTGTGGTGTGGTCCATTTAATTTTAGGATATTATTCATTTTGTTGGATAATTCTTTAAAATGATATCATAAACTCAGTTGGGCCCACCGTGAATGTATTTGTCTTATCCAATCCGTTCATCCATGTTTTCAAATCATTTTAGTGGTTAAACTCAAAATTGAGGTATATCTAAAGCTCAAGTGGACCATACCATAGGAAACCGTGGGAATAATGTTTCCACCATTGAAACCTTTCTATGGCCCATGGTGATGCTTATTTGTCATCCAACCAGTTCGTAATATCACAGAGACATGGATGAAATGAAAACACAAATATTAGATTGTTCTAAAACTTTTGTGGCCCCCATGAAATTTTCAATGGTAGATGTTCCATTCACACTCTTTCCGGTAGTGTGGTCCATTAGAGCTTTGGATATGGTTAGGATGGGAATGGATGGGTGGTTGTTTGGATGAATAGATGATATGGATGGATGGGTAGATGTTTTGATGATTAGATAGAATGAATGGATGGATGGGTTGGTTTGATGGATGGTTAGATCGGATAGCTGGGATAGATGGATGAATGTATGGCTGGGATGGTTGGATGAATTTATGGATGGATGGATGGGGTGGTTGTATGGATAGATAGCATGGATGGGTGGATGTTTTGATGATTGATGGGATGATCAGATGTATGAACGAGATGGTTGGATGTTGGATGGATGGATAGTATGGTTGGATGGATAGATGCATGGATGGATGTTTGGATGACTGGATATATAGATGGATGGAAGGGTTGGATAGATGGATCAATGGATGTTTGGATGATTAGATGAGATGAATGGATGGTTGGATGGGGGATGCAATGGTTGGATGAGGGATGAGATGAATGAGGCTCTAATGGGCGAATAAGGGGCCAATAAGATGTATGAATTCTATCCACACTGCCCATCCATTTATACATATTATTTTAGAGTATGACCCCACAAATAACGAAGATCCAAGGCTCAAATGGACCACAAAGTGGGGATTAAATTCCTTCCATTGAAAAATTCTTGGGGGCCACAAAAGTTTTTAATTAAGATGATGTTTACTTTTTCACTTCATTCAGGTGTATATGACCATATCAACAGGTTGGATGACAAATAAACAATATGGTGGACCCTATAAAGGTTTCAATGGTGGCCATCCTTAGCACCATTTCCTGTGGTGTGGTCCACTTGATACGTAGATATGCATTTTTATTTTTTTATCTATTATAATCTAAAATGATATGAAAAAATGGATGGACAGTGTGGATACAATTCAGACATCTCTTCGAATTGATGGACAGTGTGGATACAAAACACACATCGCGGTGGAACACATATAACTAGGAGTCTTGCGAAAACAACTTGGGTACTCCCCTTACCACCCGCCATTGGCTGGTGGTCGGTGCTCTGTGGGCCCCACCATGATGTATGTATTTCATTCATGCTGTCCATATATTTTTCTATATCATTTTATGATATGAGACGAAAAAATGAGGTATATCCCAATCCAACGTGGACCACATTACAGGAAACAGTGTTTAATGAAAGTCGACCATTAAAATATTTTTAGGGGCCATAAAAGTTTTAGATCAAGCTGATCTTTGTTTTTTCCCTTCATCTGGGTCTGTATGACCTAATCAACAAATTGGATGTCAAATAAACAGTACAGTGTGCCTTAGGAGGATTTTAACGGTGGATATCCAATCACGATTGTTTTCTTGTGGTGTTGATTTGATGGGACTTGATTTTTGGGCCCCACCATGGTTTTCTATTTGCAGGTTGAAGATGTGTTTGGCATCATGGCCACTAAATCAACGGTCCCTATAACATCATTAAAGAATTTTGTCGCTTTGAAGTATGACTTGCCAGGTCTCCAATAAGGGGTGAAAATGGGCTAGGCCCACCTAATGAGTCACTGGACAAGATGGTCATATGTCAAAAATTGAAACTTATGATGCAAGTTTGGATTTTCGACTTGTACAAGTGGGGTCCATTGCTTAGTAATCAACCGTGTTGATCTAATGGGATCCATTGGAAGGGAACGGATTGGCTACTCCCCTTGACACCAGCCAATGGCCGGTGGTCGTTGCTCTATGGGCCCCACCATGATGTATGAGTTTCATCCATGCTGTCCATCTATTTTTACAGATCATTTTATAGTATGAAACTAAAAAGAGGTATATCCCAATCTCAAGTGGACCACATTACATGAAACAGTGTTGAATGAGCGTTGACCATTAAAAACATTTTGGGAGCCATAGAAGCTTTGGATCAAGATGATTTTTGTTTTTTCCCTTCATCTATGACTGTATGACCTAATCAACAGATTGGATATCAAATAAACAGTACAACGGGCCTTAGGAGGATTTTAATGGTGGATATCCAATCACTATTATTTTCATGTGGTGTGGACCACATGAGATTTATATACCTCTAATTTTTGGGATCAAGCCCTGAAATAATATTTAAAAATGGATGAAACACATACATCATGGTAGGGCCCACAGAGAACCGACCACCAGCCACGGGGATGGTGGCAGGGGGAGTAGCCAATCTGTTTCCTCATAGATTGGCCATACCTACATCTCTAATGAATGGATTAGATCTTGTACCAATATGCCAGGTCGACGCATAGTGGTGACGTGTGTGGATTATTATTATTATACACAACATGTGGACTTGGCAAAGCTCTAATATGTTGAGTTCTTTAGAGCTGTATTTAATTTTTCAATATACCGCAAGTTAGTAATAATTTTTCGAGATCATTTGAGATCATCAACCAAAAAATGAATTATATCCAAAGCTCAAATGAACCACACCAAAAATAGTAGTGGAGATAATGATTTTCACCATTAAAAAATTCATAGCCCCACTATAACATTTATTTTCCATCCAATCTGTTAATAAGGTCACGTATATTTGTACGAAGAGTAAAAATAAATTTTATCTTGATCCAAAACTTCTGTGATTCCAAAAAGGTTTCAATGGTAGACGTTCAATCCCCTGCTACTTTTCGCACTGTGGTCCATTTTATCTTATTTTTAGTCCCAAGCCTTAAGACGAGCTCGCCAAATGGATGGACTGTTTGGATATAACACATACATCATGATGGGACCCACAGAACTTGCTGACGTGAGGCAGATAGAAGTGATTTATCTATGGGCCCACCATGATGTACCTGATTTATCTAAGCCATCCATCCATTTTGACACCTCATTTCAGGCATGAGCCTAAAAAAATGAGGCAGATCGAAGCCTCAAGCGGACCACATCATAGGAAACAGTGTAGATTAAGTGCCTACCGTTGATCTGTGGTGTGGTCAACTTGGGATTTCGATCTGCCTTAGTTTAGGGATCATGCCCTAAAAGTAGATCTCAAAATGAATGGATGGTGTGGATAAACTATATACATCACGATGGACCACATGGAGCGTCTGCTAGCACCATCCGTCTCCAACATCGTCCCGCGCGTGGGCAAAAACGATATGCCCGCGCCCAAATCAAAAAAACCCTAGCCTTCAATTCCCCCCTCTCACGCCTCTTCCTACCTCTCAATCTCTCTCACGCCTCACCCTTTCTCTCCAACCGCATTGGAATACTTCAACCCTTCCTTCCAATTGCGTCCATCTATCTTCGATTTTTTCATTTTCTCTTCTCATTTCAGATGCTCTAATCGATTTCTTTTTTTCTTCTCATTTCAGGTTTTCTGATGCCCTATTAACAACTCTATTTTTGTACATAGAGAAGCAGAGGGAAGCATTACACTTCTCCGATTTCAACCTCTGATCATATCCCATGGGATTTCTATGTATTTTTCTAGAGAGAGCCTTGAAATTTTCATAAGGTATGGGATTTGTTCGATTTCGATTACTATCTCTCTTCATTTCTTCAATCTTAGATCTATTTTGTGATATTTCTCTTCATATCCGCGTATGCGATTTGATTAGTTGTTGGAATTTCATTCATTTTTTATTTTTATTTTCTTGAATTTTGATGAGATGCTTAGCTTTGGATTCTCAATTGAATTAACTTCCCTGGATCTGTTCATTTGATTGGGTTTTCCCTTCTGATTGGATCTCTTTTTCATGTTAGAAATTGCACTTACATTCTATCACTATCCAACTTGAAAGTAACTTTGGAAAAATTCCCTCTTTAGTGCTTGCGAAAATGCCCTCTTTAGTGTTATTTCAAAAATAAAATCCCCTCTTAGTGTGACTAGTTCCACTTCATTGGACTAGTTATTGCAATACAGTTCGACTTTCCATCCAAACGGTCCTTTCTTGATTCAGCTGTGTTATTTCTTCCGAGTAGCTTGAGGAAAGGAGATTTATATCTAGAGGCAACTGCAATTTCTGGTGCTTATCATCCAATGTTCATCATCAGCTTTCTCACTTTCAACTTCCCATCTCCATTGATAAATCTGTGAACTCTTGTTCCTCCTCTTAGATGGGCAGAAGTCTTAAGCTTCTTTTTTATAATATATTCAGGCAATAAACTTTTGGAATTGATAGTTTCTGATACCTGGGGATGTACTTGGTTTTGCTATTAGGTACATTTCATTGATATTAGTAGATTTACATGGTATTTTTCCATGGCATGCATTGTGTTTTTTCAAAGACTTAAATTGAACATTGAGAATATCTTCGAGTGTGTATAATCAAATGTATTCAAGCCACTGGTGGTGGTGAAAACAGGAAATTCAACAGTGTGTTTTTTTTTCATTGTCTTTTTTTCCTTGCTTTTTACCGTTTGTTCCAGGTTGAGAAGTTTCTAGAGATTTTAGAGGTGTATTGCTGTGTCTGCATAAGTATAATCATCAGTCTTAATTTCCAACTTGTATTGCTGTGTCTGCATAAGATTTGAGTATTTCCGTGTCTGCACCCAACATGAAGCTTGTAGTTGGCTGTAAATTATCGATCATGAATAGAGTATTAGAATGCAAAGATTCACTTGCCTCTAGAGACATAGGAGTTGTCCTGCTTCCATATCATTGCACACATGCGGCATACACTGCCGAGAATGGAACAGTTTATTCAAGAAAAAAAACTAAATATTCATTGTACTTGAATTCCCTAGAATAGTGATAATCTCTACACAAGATGGCCTTAAACATGTACACAATCAGACTAATCAGATTGGTTGGCAGCCCATAGGTATGGTTTGGGCCTATCAGGTGGATAATCTGCAAATGGATCCCAAACATGTGGTTGATAAGTGCATTTGCTCAAAGAACTGTTCGTGCCATCTATGGATCCCAAATTCTGTTTGTATAAAATAGAACTAATTAACATAAGTTTAAATAAAATTCAGTAAATTTCTTTAGAACAACAGCCCGTTTAAATAAAGATACCATTAGGGATTCTATTAGATGGCTATATCGTCGTCGCTTGTGGGGTGAGCAATAATGGTGCTTATTTCATTTCAAATTTCAGGCAAAAGCTCTTGCGGAGAAAAATATGCATGACATTCTTGTTCAAAGGGAGCAAGCAGAGAGAAAAGTAAAATATCTGTTCACAGTCCAGAAACTCAAGGAATTACTGTTTGTCTTGCATTTCTTTGTCTGACCCAAATCAAATCATGATTGCAGAGTTTAGCAGAAACTCTGGATGCTGATGTTAGAAGGTGGTCGAATGGAAAAGAAGGGAACTTACATGCATTGCTCTCCACTCTGCAATATGTATGCAAGATTGTTCTGCAGTTGCTAATACTTAAAATTTATTATCTCTGTAACTGTTTTGATTACTGCTGCTTTGAGCTATCATTATCTAATTGTGTTGGCACATTTCACGTGTGCGACTCCAAGGTGGTCCATGTGATGAAAAAAAAAACCCGCGCCAAACAGAGGACCCTTGTCAGAAACACCCGAGCGAAGTCCATATCTATCCCCATATGAAGCAGGAAAGCCCCCATCAGGACTACCAAGTTTTACCCCATAAGTGCCACCAGCACCCCATGGTCTAACATCGGTACTTGCAATATCTGCCTGTAGTTTTCCTTAAAGCTCTTGCATCCTGTAGGCTAAAACTGTATCTTTGGTAATATGCAGCTTTTGAAGTCCTCAAGTGGAGATATGACCAATCTACATTCCCTTCAAGGAGAACATCTCAGGTTTAGAATCGAGTATTGTAGTTAAAACAGTTATTGCTTGTTTACTTTAACAATTGAAGTTCTTGTCAACAATTTTATCTTCTAATATAGGATGAAATAGAAGTAGAGCAAGCTGCATCTTCTGCTGCTCAAGATCAGCGAGTTCCCTCTGCCTACAATCAATTCATCAAGTATTAAATCTGTTCTCAGCCTGTTGTATCTTTCTAAAAAAGGCTTTTGTGATAAAAGGCATATCTTGAATTTCCTTTTCTCTTGCATATAAATGTGGATATCAGGGAAGAGATTCAGAGGATCAAGGCCAACAACCCTGAGATCACCCACAGGGAAGCATTCAGTACTGCAACTAAGAATGTGAGTATACCCTCTCTGCATTTGCAGTGTTTGATGAGTTTCCTTTATATCTCATGTTGTATCTTCTAGATTGGTGTTTTAATTGAAACATTTCCTTTCTTTGTTAGTGGGCTCACTTCCCTCACATTCATTTTGGGTCGATGATTAATATACTATCCTATCAACCATTTCTCAAAGCACTTGCATCCATCGGTAGCTATCTATCATCCTTAGCTTTCGAGCCCTTCCAGTGGGGTTGCAATTGGTTTTGTTTCACAATAAACCAAACTTTACCACTAAGCTAACAATGAGCTTCTTTCAAAGGATCAAAATTGATAGCACTCTTACCTAAAAAGTATTGAAGGTCTTTAAAGTCCTTTATCTTAAATTTTTGAGAGAGATTTTTCAAAATTTTCACATATCCTACAACACCACTTGTGATGATCAAATTATCTATGTCAACAACACAAAGTTTCATTTATATATTTCTTCACAAAAGTGCATGTATTAGTAAAAGGGAAAATAAAATCACTTGAAGAAAGTATTCTCTAACCTTTGTAACCAAGCTTTAGATGCTTGTTTTAGATTATGGAGTGCCTTTTTTGGTTTGCATGCTTGCCTCAGCTTCATATGATCATAAAATTCCGTAGGTTGATCAATATATATGATGAAACCCTACTCTCTCACAGCAATGTGAGAATAACAACACTCCAGATATGCATATCCTTTATCTTTCTTGTATGTAGTTACATGTCGAATTTCTTCGTTCTTTGATTCATTACACTCAATTCAGGTATGGTTTGCACCAATTCAAGAGACTGTATATTAAGCATTCAATATATAAGACTGGAGTGAGACTGATTAGGCATTTAAATGTGTTGCAGGATGTTGTTTGAATTGCTTGTCCTAACAGGTGCAGTTGGGATGGATTGGACTTCTATCTTGAAAAAACGCCATGATTTCAGGTAGTTATTATTGTAATGGAAAGTTAAAAAATTAAAAGAGAATGAATTCATGGAAAGAAATGTTCTTTATCATTAGGGCTGCTTTTGCCGGGTTTGATGCAGAAATCGTCGCCAACTTCACAAAAAGACAAATAGCATCAGTGGCCACAGATTGCAACCTAGATTTAAACAAGGTTCGAGGTGCCGTCAACAATGCTAACAGAATCCTCCAGGTCAGATTGTTGATTGGACCTGATTTTATTTAAATGATCTTGATAATCCATTTTATTTAAATGAGCAGACCCGGATGTGCGTTGGAGCTAACCGGATGTTGAGCGGGGGTCCCTGGAAAGTGGGAATCGCTGTTATGATAATGATGAAACTATCCATTTCCTATGGAGAGCATTGGAGTGGCCTGGCCATTTGGACAGACCGTGTTTATGTATTAGCTCGAATTTGTTGGAGCAGACCCGGATGTGCGTCGGAGCTATCCGGATATTGAGCGGGGGTCCCTGGAAGGTGGGAACCGCTGTTTTGACCATGATGAAGCTGTCCATTTCCTATGGACAACATTGGAGTGGCCTGACCATTTGGACAAGCCATGTTTATATTTGTATTTGCTCGAAATTGATGGAGCAGACCTGGACGTGTGTTGGAGCTATCCAGATGTTGAGCGGGGGTCTCTGGAAGGTGGGAACCGCTGTTATGAGCATGATGAAGCTGTCTATTTCCTATGGACAACATTGGAGTGGCCCGGCCATTTGGACAGACCATGTTTATATTTGTATTTGCAGGGACCACACCCTTAACCTATAACCTACACCTATTTTCAAATCCCAAAACCTATAATCGCAACCTAAACCTTAACCTATAACCTAACATAAACCTATACTTATAACCTAAACCTATTCTCAAATCCCTAAACCTATAACTATAACCTAAACCTATAACCTATAACCTAAACTTAATTCCCTAAACCTTAACCTACACCCTAACCTAAACCTATACTTATAACCTAAACCTATTCTCAAATCCCAAAACTTATAACCTAAACCTAAACCTTAACCTAAACCTAAAGCTAAAACCTAAACCTAAAACCTAAACCTAAAACCTAAACGTAAACCCGATCTCGAACCCGAACCCAATTTCGTAAACCTAAACCTTAACGTATTCTCAAATCCCTAAACCTAAACCTAAACCTAAATCTATTCTTATAACCTAAATCTATACCTATAACCTAAACCTAAATCTATTCTTATAACCTAAATCTATACCTATAACCTAAACCTAATGCTATAAGCTATAACCTAAACCTAAACTTACACTTGTAACCTTAAACCTAAACCTAAAATCCAAACGTAAACCTGATCTTGAACTCGAATCCGATTTCCTAAACCTAAACCTTAACGTATTCTCAAATCCCTAAACTTAAACCTACACCTAATCCTAATCTTAACTCCCTAACCTAAACCTAAACCTAAACTTGAAAACCCAAACCTAAACCAGATCCCGAACTCGAACCCGATTTCCTAAACCTAAACTTATAACCTTAACATAAACCTATTCTCAAATCCCAAAACCTGAACCTAAACCTACACTTATAACCTATACCCTAAACCTAAACCTAAAACCCAAATGTAAACCCGATCTCTAACCCGAACCAGATTTCCTAAACCTAAACCTTAACGTATTCTCAAATCCCTAAACCTAAACTTACATCTAATCCTAATTTCAACTCCCTAACCTAAACCTAAACATAAACTTGAAAACCCAAACCTAAACCCAATCCTGAACCCGAACCCGATTTCCTAAACATAAACTTATAACCTTAACCTAAACCTATTCTCAAATCCCAATACTTATAACCTAAATCTAAACCTATAGCCTTAACCTAAACCTAAAACTTAACCTATAAGCTAAACCTTAACCTATAACCTTAACTTATAATCTAAACCTATAACCTAAACTCAATTTCCTAAACCTTAACCTATAACCTAACCTAAACTTAAACCTATAACCCGAACCCGATTTCCTAAACCTAAACCTTAACGTATTCTCAAATCCCTAAACCTAAACCTACACCTAATCTTAATCTCAACTCCCTAACTTAAACTTAAACCTAAACTTGAAAACTTAAACCTAAACCTGATCCCGAACCAGAATCCGATTTCCTAAACCTAAACTTATAACCTTAACATAAACCTATTCTCAAATCCCAAAACCTAAACCTTAACCTAAACCTTAACCTATAACCTAAGCCTATAACCTAAACTCAATTTCTTAAACCTTAACCTATAACCTAACCTAAACCTAAACCTATAACCCGAACCCGATTTCCTAAACCTAAACCTTAACATATTCTCAAATCCCTAAACCTAAACCTAATCCTAATCTCAACTCCCTAACCTAAACCTAAACCTAAACTTAAAAATCCAAACCTAAACCCGATCCCCAATCCGAACCCGATTTTCTAAACCTAAACTTATAACCTTAACCTAGACCTATTCTCAAATCCCAAAACCTAAACCTTAACCTAAACCTATAACCTAAACTCAATTCCCTAAAGCTTAACCTATAACCTAACCTAAACCTAAACGTATAACCTACACTTATAACCTAAACCTAAACCTATAACCTTAACCTAAACCTAAACCTATACTTATAGCCTAAATCTATTCTCAAATCCCCAAACCTATAATCTAAACCTAAACCTATAACCTAACACTTATAACTTAAAACCTAAACCTAAACCTAAACCTACACTTATAACCTATAATTTAAACCTAAACTTAAAACCCAAACGTAAACCTGATCTCGAACCCGAACCCGACTTCCTAAATCTAAACCTTAACGTATTCTCAAATCTCTAAACTTAAACCTAAACCTACATCTAATCCTAATCTCAACTCCCTAACCTAAACCTAAACCTAAACTTGAAAACCCAAACCTAAACCCGATCCCGAAACCGATTTCCTAAACCTAAACTTATAACCTTAACCTAAACCTATTCTCAAATCCCAAAACCTATAACCTAAACCTAAACCTAAACTTAAACCTATAACCTAAACTCAATTCCCTAAACCGTAACCTATAACTTAACCTAAACCTAAACCTAAACCTATAGCTTACACTTATAACCTAAACCTAAACATAAAACCTAAACCTAAACATATACTTATAACCTAAACCTATACTTATAACCTAGACCTATTCTTAAATCCCAAAACCTATAACCTAAACCTTAACCTAAACCTATAACCTATAACCTAAACCTAAACCTAAACCTACACTTATAACCTATAACCTAAACTTATAGCCTAAATCTAAACCTAAAACCCAAACGTTATCCCGATGTCGAACCGGAACCCGAACCCGATTTCCTAAACCTAAACCTTAACGTATTCTCAAATCCCTAAACCTAAACCTACATCTAATCCTAATTTCAACTCCCTAATCTAAACCTAAACATAAACTTGAAAACCCAAATCTAAACCTGATCTCGAACCTGAACACGATTTCCTAAACCTAAACTTATAACCTTAACCTAAACCTATTCTCAAATCTCAAAACCTATAACCTAAACCTAAAACTTAATCTATAACCTATAACCTAAACTTATAACCTAAACTCAATTTCCTAAACCTTTACCTATAACCTAACCTAAACTTAAACCTATAACCCGAATCCGATTTCCTAAACCTAAACTTATAACCTTAACCTAAACCTATTCTCAAATCTTAAAACCTATAACCTAAACCTAAACCTATGTAACCTTAACCTAAACTTAAAACTTAACCTATAACCTAAACCTTAACATATAACCTTAACTTATAACCTAAACCTATAACCTAAACTCAATTTCCTAAACCTTAACTTATAACCTAACCTAAACCTAAACCTATAACCTGAACTCGATTTCCTAAACCTAAACCTTAACGTATTCTCAAATCCCTAAACCTAAACCTACACCTAATCCTAATCTCAACTCCCTAACCTAAACCTAAACCTAAACTTGAAAACCCAAACCTAAACTCGAACCCGAATTCCTAAACCTAAACTTATAGGTTATAGGTTAGGTTTAGGTTTTAGGTTTTAGGTTTAGATTTAGGTTAAGGTTTATGGTATTTTTGTTTATGATGTTAAGTTTATATGTATTTATGCGTGAATGAATGTAATGTGGATAAGATTGTTTGTGTTTGGATGAATGTAGTTTTATGTTTGGATAGATTTACTAGTTTTGGTTTAGATGGTTGTGAATGTGAATATGATGAAATATATTACATAACAGGATGAATATGATGAAATATATTGTAACAGGTGTATATCAGGAATTTTTTGCGGAATTTTGTGCTGGATTATGTGTGAAAAAAAAAAAAAAGACTTTTACCTACAAAACTTTTCGTAGGTAAAAGTTTGTAAATATTTTTACCTACGAAAATTTTCGTCGCTAAAAGTTTTGGAATTATAAAAGTTTAACATTTATTTTTTAGCGACGAAAATGTTTGTTGCTAAAAGTTTTGTAATTTAAAATTTATTTTTTAGTTTTGTCGCTAAGTTTTGTAATTATTTTTAGCGACGAAAACTATCGTCACTAAAAGTTTAACATTTATTTTTTAGCGACGAAAATATTCATCGCTAAAAGTTTTGTAATTATTTTTAGTGACGAAAACTATCATCGCTAAAAGTTTAACATTTATTTTTTAGCCGTGAAAATATTCGTCGCTAAAAGTTTTGTACTTATTTTTAGCGACTAAATCTATCATCTCTAAGAGTTTAACATTTATTTTTTAGCAAGGAAAATATTTCTCTAAAAGTTTTTTAGTGACGAAATAATTCGTCGGTAAGTTTTTTTAGGGACCTAAAAATTCGTCGTTAAAAAACTTGTCTTTGCCAACGATTAAAATTTTTCGTCGATAAAAACCTTTTGCGTTGGTCTTTTAGCGACGAATTTAGCGTCGCTAAAATTTTTTAGCTACGAAAATTTGGCTTTTAGCGACAAAAATTTTCGTTGGTAAAGGTGGGATTTCTTGTAGTGGATGTGAATAGGTATACTCCCAAGAACGTGCTTAATCAAAATCTGCCTACCAGCCTGAGATAAAAACCTCACATTCTAGCCATTGGTTAAGGATTGAATTCTGTCTTATAAGAATTGAAAGAAAATCAGTTTTCTTAAGTCTATCTGACTTAAATGGGACTCCGAGATATTTCATACCAGCCGAAGCTCTTGGAAAACCCAGAATCTGCTCAATCGATCTAACTCTTCTTTCAGGGATTTTGTTTGAGCAAAGAAAGGAACTCTTGTTGAAGTTTAGTTTTTGACCTGAAGCGTCTTGGAAAGAGCGGAGGAAGGAAATGGCACCCTGGATCGACACCCGCCCCCCGTTAAGAAAGAGAAGTGTGTCATCGGCAAAGAGGAGATGCGAGATTAGAGGGTTACCCTGCTTGAGATGGAATCATTGGCAAATCCCACGCTCGATAAGCTGTTTGAAACCTCTACTAAGAGCTTCAACAGTGATAATGAATAGGCCAAGAGATAACCGTTCGCCTTGGCGAAGGCCTCTAGATGATTTGAAGTAACTTGTTGCTTCCCCATTCACCAACACCAAGAACCAATTGTTGTTCTAGCAGCATTCCATCAAGCTAATCCATCTGCTACTAAACCCAAATTTGCCAAGGATTGCTTTTAAGAAGTTCCAATCAACCCGGTCATAGGCCTTTTCCAAATCAATCTTGAGAATAATGTTGTCCCCCCCCCCCCCCCCCCCTCCCGATCCTTCTGTTGATCTCCCTGATCATTTCCTAAGCCAAACTAATATTTTCAGCAATGGAACACCCTTGAATGAAGGCACCTTGTTCAGATGAGATAATGCAGGGCAACACGCTGCTAAGTCTAGAAGCTAGGATCTTGGTGAAGATCTTGTAGGCACAATTGCATAGACTAATTGGCCTGTAATCAGCGAAAGAGGACGCTGCCGAGGATTTCGGGATTAAACAAATAAGAGAGGAAGCGAAGGCCATGGGAAAGACTGCACCTTGAAATAGGGTCATCGCAGCCATGTGGAGATCGTGGTCAATAATATGCCAACAAGAAGAAAAGAATCCGCCGAAGAAACCGTCCGGACCAGGAGCAACATCCTTAGGAATCGCATAGACAACTGTGTGCACCTCTTAAAGGGAGGGAGGGGCTAGTGGGGCCTCATTGTCTAAGCTGGAGATCAGATGAGGGATGGTCGCCAAAGATCAAGGTTGGAAACCGTTCTAACCTTCTTAAAGGATGCTTCAAAGAATGAGACTGCTTCCTTTTTAATGGTCTAGTTGTCCGTGATCACCCTACGATCAATAAATGTAACCGCAATTATCTCTGCTCTCCTGATGCGCTCTTGAGCCGAGTCATGGAAGTATTCGGTGTTTCTATCTCCTTCATTTAACCAAGAGTTCCGGGCTTTTTGCTTCCAAAATACCTCCTTCCTAAGTTCTGCCGAGGCCAGCTGAAGTTTAGCAGCCGAGAGCTCATTGGAGAGGTCCAGGCCTTGAGCATCTTGCATCCTGATTTCAATGTTTTTCACTGACTTCTCTGCCAGGCTGACCTGTTGAAAAATGTTACCAAACACCTCTAGGTTCTAGCGTTTTAAAGAACACTTAACATTCCTCAGCTTCAGTTGGAAATTCAGCATTGGCTGAGTAGATAAATTTCCCTCCCAGGCCTCCCTAACAATCAGATGGAAGGAGTTGTGGAGGGTCCACATTCTCTGGAACCTAAATGGGGTTGGGGGGTTGGGGCCTTTGGAAGATTGGAGGGGAAGATTAATAAAAGTGGGGAGTGGTCAAAACTCACTCTAGGAAGATGCTTCACTCTGAACCGGCTGAATCGGTTGGCCCATTCACCGTTGAATAAAACTCTGTCAAATCTTGCCCACGGCCTAGCATTGTCGGACTGGTTGTTACTCCAGGTAAACTTACTACCTGAGAAACCCGCGTCAAGAAGGCTAGCATTGTCCACTACATTTGCAAATTCGATCGAGCTCGGGTCAGCACCACTTCTTCTGCCCAGCCTCTCAGAAGAATCAAGGACCGCATTAAAGTCACCGCATACCGCCCACGAACACTGTATAGATCTACTAATGACTGCCAAATCTTCCCACAACAATCGTCTAGTCACTCTCCCACAGCTAGCATAGACGATGATAACAAGAATCGACAGAGAATTGACCTATGAGGAAATGTACAAAGAAATCATTTGATTAGTGGAGGAGTGGACTGAGACGTGCATCTGGTTATTGAAGAAGATCCAGATTTTACCACCCTCTCCCACATTGGAAAGGGAGGAGTGGAACCTAAGCTTCAGGCCAATTACCACACGGTGATCTTCCCTAGCCATCAGCTCAAGAATAACAACCAGTTAGGGGTTGAATTTCTTGATAAGCCTCACCGTTGTCCTGATTGTAGGTGCATTACCTACCCCACGAGCATACTAAACAAGGGCTTTATCCATCCGTAACATACCCTGAGTTCATGGCCCTCCTCTTTAGCCTTCTCAGTCTACTATTCCATTCCCCATTCCTTGTTTTCACAAACCCCATCTTCCTGTGTCCACTATAGCTCGAATAGAAGTTTTTTAAGTAGTCTTCGATCCCATTAACAATCTGTCGATGGGTTTCGATCCTATCAAAGGTCCACTCAATTAGATTGAAGAATGAGTCTAGCAATCATAAGATAAAATCCTACATTTTCTCGATGGGATCGATACACTATTCGATCCCATTAAAGATCATTCGATCTCATTGAAGGGTCTTTTGATCCCATTGACCGAGCCGTTAACTAGTCATTTTATAGCTATTAGAACACAATTTCTTATAAAAAGGCATTTGACTCTTGGGCATTTGTATGGGTTGTTAGCGCATTAGAAGTTTAGGCGATTCCATGATCATATCTCTTAACCTATGCCTCTAAGTCCATGATATATAAGTTATCTTCCTTTCAATTCATTACTTGAAAGAGGATTTCATGCTCAATGAAGAAAATGAACTTGATCTCCACCTTGTTCTAGATATTAAACTTGAAACAATATTCAAATCCATATCAATACCCTCTCGAACACCCATTGAGGTGAATCCCCTAAGATTACAACATTTCTATTTATTGTAAGAGATTTTCTCAATCTCCCATCAGCTTGGTCATCGCATTGGAGCATCACATTAAAGGTGTTTATCTTAAAGTTGAAGCATTGATAATGCATCGGCATCATGATCAGTGGAGCATTTGAGGAGCGGATTCAAGTGAGCTTTGAAGAAGAAATTCAAGATTGATGTATCAACGGGCTCAATTTAATAAGTAAAGCTGTCATTTGTAGAGTTCATGTACACTCCTTCCTTTTGTGGGATTGAGTGTAAGAGTTTGATTGCCAAACTCAATTAGGTTCTTGTGTAAGACCTAAATTAAAGTCCTTGTGTAGGTCATCGGACATGGGTGTGTACACATTAATCTCTATGAGAGCATCCAGCAAGAGTAAATATAAGTCCTTGGAGTATAACCGAGGTTCGGGGCGAGTATATAAAAAACCATATAAGTCTTCGAGGGAGTCAGTCCTTGTGTTAGATTGTAAACGTTAGATTTGAACCTTATTTAAAATCTCCGATAGTGAAATCCAGTACACTCATTGAATACATTCGCTAGAAGTGGTAGTGAAACTGAATCATTATACATGCTTTTGTTTGAGATTTTCTTTGAGAACTTGTTTAATTATACTTATGTGATTGATAGTTGAATTATATATATGCATGATTAGATGAATGCTAGGAATTGATAGGTAGCACATTCCACACGCACACATGTATACTATCATGTTTATAGACTAGTTGCTCAACATGTTGCATCTTTTGTAGTATATGTGATTGGACCCTTTATTAACTTTGGAAGCCATAGAGTTAATTGTCTTACTTAACTTTAAATGGAGATTAGTTTAGGTAGCCAATTGTGTTTTAAAAAATTGTAAATTTTATTTGGTCCTAATCCCCCCCCCCCCCCCCCCCCCCCCCCCCCCCCCCCCGCGACATATCCTTCATTCTATAGCTTCTATAAGCTTTCGCGCATAGCCGTTGCCGTGGTATCCTACACCAAGTTCAATTTCAATTGGTATCAGATCGGGTTCCTCCTGAAAGGCTTAACCGCCTGGAGTAAGATTTGAATGAGCCTTATAATGATATCTTGCTATAAGGAGAAAGATAAGGTTATCTAAGAACATGAACATATTTATAAATCTATAGTATGGGTAAGCCTATTGGGGATTATAAAATATTTGAACTTGATAATCATATATTTGCCTCTACCTCTCCGATAATTCAAATGAAATTTTCTAAGACTGGAAGTATACCAAGAACTTCTCCTATGTGCCATACTTGTGAAAATGTTAGGCACCTTAAATTTAAATGTGTAATCTTAAAAAGGACACAGTATACCTCAATCTCAGACCATAGTGGTAAATTCTTCATGACTGAGAAATTGACACACCAATGGAAAAGCAGTCATAAAGGATAACCGAAAAATAAGAGAGTTTCCAACCCTTCTTAAAAAAGACTTATTGGATGAAGATGTTGCTAACTCTAATTGCTCGGGTTAATGAAAAGGTAAAGTTAATGCTAATCAAGGGCAATAATAGTCAGGATAGTACTCACATAGTTAAATCTCCTACCCAACATAAATATCTAAGTAGGAATTCACCTAAGGGAGATGTATTAGGTATGAAAAGGGATATGTGACCTTAAAAGGTGTATGAGGGCTTAAATGGAAAATCAAATAATTAAGTATCATTTTTTTAGCTCAATAGTAAAATCAGAGGATTACAGCCTCTTTAGCAATCAATATAAGAAAAATATGAGGATTCTAGTCTCATCTTATGCTTCATAGTTAAATATGAGGATTAAGCCTCATTTATTTTGATAGTTTAAGTTTTAAAGTTGCTAAATTTTGATATCATATTTTTTTAGTTTAGACTATCATTGATCATTCTTATTTTAATTAATAAATCACTTAAATTACTATAATAAATATGCTCCATGTTTTTAATATTCATATGTGCCCTTTAATCCCCTGTTAGTATGTGCTTATAATTGGTAAATCTATAACTTACAGAGTTGTTCCATGCTATGATTTTATTGGTATATCTATTTGAATTAACTCTTTACCAAATACTGATAAAAAATAGAGAGAAAGATCAAGTCTCACCAAAATAAGGAATTTTATTTTACATTTTTTTTTTTTTAAAATAAAAATTCTATGCATGGATTGATGAAGATAGGGTGAGTAATGCAAGTGTCATATGTCTTGTTTGTATTGAGTTGTAAATCATTTATACTTTGACATAAAATATTTTGAGTTATTTTGGTATGCCATTGGTGTAGACCATGACATGGTCTAGGTTAGGTTTTTTTCATGTTTGACAAAGGGAGAGTTGTTAGTGTCAGATCCTGATCCTTTGAAACATCGCTCGTGTACACACGTGTCCCAACCCACACCATTGATAAACTATTCACCACACCCCAGTGTACTCAATAACTTCAATCAAGTGATTTGTGTTAGATGCCTTCAGACCCCTGTCATGTCGACTGCGTCGTTCTTACGGTCGCAATAGTGAAAATCATGTGTTAATCTAACACTCTGTTAGTGAGATACAACCCGTTGAGTCCACAACTCAAATTGTGTATCTTGTAACACAAACAACCTTTATTGTGCTAGGCCCATTAGACTTGAGCCCATGTGGGTATAAAGCCAACTTTCTATAATATATAAATTATCACAAGATAAGATAAACACTACATGACAAATGAAGAGCTGACATATACAAGGCAATGTGCTATGAGATATAAAAAAGTGTTTTATCCCAAAATTTATCATTAGCCCTCTCCTCATGCCTTAGAAACTAATCATGGCTCATGTCCATCTCATCCTACACATGCATCCAATGCATACTTTGTTTTGTGCCACATCACTTCAAACAACCAAATGAAAC
This sequence comes from Magnolia kwangsiensis, assembly GCA_037074715.1. Classification (NCBI taxonomy): domain Eukaryota; kingdom Viridiplantae; phylum Streptophyta; class Magnoliopsida; order Magnoliales; family Magnoliaceae; genus Magnolia; species Magnolia kwangsiensis. The sequence goes on along the minus strand of CM073580.1, from coordinate 10,552,861 downwards.
ACTCCATTTCATCATCTACCATACATCACCTACAACCCACAATCCTTACCCATCTACTAGCCAATACATGCTTAAATTTCATCCACCTTAGCCAATGCATGCTTAGCACCATCCACTACCATTAGCATACACCACCTTCCACCTCACTTTTAATACCAATAAGACCCCCCAAATTTATATATCACATCATCTTGCCACCTCAACCCCTTTTCTTTATAAAAGAGTAAGGGCTCTCTTATACACATACTTTTGCTACACTTAGAATTTTTTGATATGTTGAGAGAGTGGGGCCAAGTTGTGGCCCACCATTAAACCTAAGAGTGGACCACATATCATCATCCAGTCGTCCATCCATTTGAGGTGAGTTTACGCCCCCTCCAAATCCCTCATTCTCATTCTCTTCCTTCTTCTTTTTATTTTTTTTTGTAATGTGTGTGGGGCCCACTAGTGTGGGGCCCCTGTATGCATGTATGAATGGCCATGGTGATCATCAAGGAGGTCCACATCGGTATGGACAACCAGGATGAACATTATATCCACACACTTCATATTTAATCATGTTTTCCTATATGGACAACAAGTTGTAAAATTTGTATAAAATCAACTTTGTTAAGATCTATAGTAAACTTTTTTTTTAAGTAATATGTAACATAATATGAGGTTACTCTAGACCCAACTTCATGGCTATCTGATGATCAAATTTCTCGTATCATCAATTTTACTTGGCTACTATCCAGCAGCGCATAGATAGTCCTGATTTACCAAAAATGGACCCATTTTTTTTTTTTAATCCCTTTATTGAAATTAATAGAAATATATAATCTGTTGGATTTATAATAAATCGAAGTATCTTTCCAACGATGTATAATACGCCTTGATTGGAGTTCAGACGATTGAGATCTTGGACTTGTACAAAAATATATACAGGAGCATGTTGTGGCTATATATTGTCTGGGCCATATCCATAATTCCAACAGTCAGATCTATTTAAGATTTTTCTTTAGATTATGATGTAGAGCAGGTCGCGGACAATTTCATGGCCAAGATGGATCAGAAAAGGCACGGTCGACAACCTAAGTGATCCGGACCATCAGACCTTAGATCGGGCGTATCTCACAATCCGGAATGAGTTATCCGATGCAGAATATATGATTTTGGGGTAAAACGAGCTACTTTAGCCAACCAACCCTGCTATGCCGGGTTGCGTAGCCCGGATTTGCGAGAAACCCCCTGATCGACGGTCGTTTTCCCGTTTTAATTTCGTTTTTACTATTTATAGTAAGTTTTAGTTTGCTTATAGCTCTTCATCCGTTGGGCTTTAGGAGTTGTGTCCAACATGAAAAGTGCTTAGAATAATTAGGAGAACGGTTTGGTGAAGCCAAATAGGACACTTACTATTTTTGGCCGAAAACCTTGCGCACTAGTAGACATCACGACCGTCTATAAATAGTAAGTTTACTATTATAGTAAGTTGCGAATTCTAGGAGTTTTAGTTGTAGTATGAGTTTGATTTCTTTCATGTTGCTTGGTTCCCTTATTTAAAGGGGTGTAAACTCGTTTTTATTTTTTCATCAATTAATTTCGAATTTATTAGAGTTTATTCCTATTCTCTTGCTTTCTTTCCTTGTGGATTCGAGAAGTCTCTGTGAGGAGTCCAGAGAAGCTCCGTGGATTCGGAGTAGTTATCCTTGAGGAAGACGGTGTTCGACCTCATCACGTTCATCCCTGCGTCAGATTACTTGAATTATCTAATGATCATATGTACGATCCATGTGGTCAGATGCCTGGTTGATAAAATTTAAAAAATTCTGGACTGATAGATACTTTTGTAAGGATAAATCTTAAATTGACCATGTATGGTTGGAAATTCATCTATAGACTAAATGATGTATTCCAGAACCATCTGTTGCCCCAGATTTTCCAAAAGAGAATCTGATCATAGAAATTTGATTAACAAATTTCATGTGCCACTTGATGTGTCTTCCTTGGGAATCCTTCACCTGGTCCAACAATCAACAGGGCCCTGCCAGCGTGTGGGCCAGATTGGATAGAGTCTTATTTAATCCTTCTTGGAGTAGCTCCTTTCCTTCCTTCCAGGTTGAGCATCTAGCTCATGCCAACTCAGACCATGCTCCTTTGTTGATGGTCAGCCCATTACATGTCCAAAACCTTTCCGCCGTATGTGGTTCCAACATGATTCCTTCCTTGCAGTTGTTAAGAAAGCCTAGTCCATGGAAGGTGTCACGCCCCAAACTCGGAACCGGGCTTACAAAATTTTCGATTGCCGAATCTGGTGCCGACAGCCTCCGTAGTACCCCATTCTCGGCTCCCAGCACCCATACACTAGGTTCCGATCCTGAGATTCTACAAGGAAGATTTCTAACATGATTTTGATTCGTAATGAGCATAACCATAAGCATAATCCACAAACAACAACCACAAGAAGACCATCACAAAATCCACTATGATAAAAAAATTTTTAAGTATAATGTGTATGAAAGGAAATACAAGATAATGATAATAACGAAAACTCCTAAAGCGCGACTGCACGTTCCTACTGCGGCGAAGCTACGACTGCATCCTAGCGTACCTGCACGCATCAATCGTGCATAAGCTTATAGAAAGCTTAGAGGGTGGTGTAAGTGTGTGCGTAATATGAGCGTGCTCAGAATGCAATGTCAGAGTAATGTGGAATCATGCTGATGAGTACACGAATGCAATCAGCCGTACCAAGGCTATGCGGTGCAAAACATGAATGCTATCGGTCATATCAAGGCCATGCGATGCGAAATGCAGCTCATGCATGCCAATTCTCATCCACATATCAATGTAGCTCCTCACTAGAGCATCAAATATCAGTACGGAGTCTGGATAATCACCGGGGTTTAGTACCCTCCAAATGGCACTACCCCTTTCTCAGGCGCACAGTCCAAGTGAGTGTAAGAAACCTCACTATCCTTTTGGCCAATAGTCTGCCAATATCTATCTGGCACGTCAATAGCAGACCCATTCACGAGCTGGTCAAACTCAGCTTACCAATGCCCCCTACCCTCGGGCGGGTAAGGCCACACCCCTTTCCAACCGACCACGACACAGTGAGAGACACAGTCTCTTGATATTCGGCCCTCATGCACTCATGTATCCACTCGGTCTCGACGTTGGAGTTATCCTCTGGTGTCATCGGGTTTAAAAATTTTCACCCAGGGACATCTATGGCGCCCCGATGCTTAGAACAATATTTTCGATATCCAATCCGGCTATCCATGATGTGCCTGTGGAGGCTATGACCCTGAAGTCACTAGGGTATACAGTAATCACCATCACACAAATGCAAAGTGCATGAGTCACACTACTAGTCATGTAATAATCCTGCGCGTACCGCGCGCTCATGAAGGGCAACTCCACCTATCAGGGAGCCCATAAACAATCTGCCCGAAGGGATATGCTATGATCAATCACTCCTTAAATCAAGCATACATATGATGCGTATGAGTATGGATCATGGAACTATACTAAACATGTTATGTGGTGATGGATCCTGTTCATAACGAAGAGGGGCCTAGATGGCCTACACACTACTAGTATGGGCCTATCAATGGGCCCTAGGGAGAGTTACAATGCAGACATTTAACCATCATTGCTCTTACAATGTGGACATCAAACCATCATTGCTCCTAAGGCATGGCCGCCAAAACATCATTACATACATCGTGGTGGAATCACACATCGCAATGGGCCTCATATACATCACAGTCGGCCCACACAAAGGCCTCACATACGTCTCATTGGGCCTCATATACCTCAAGTGAGCCGCATCATGTGGGCCGCCCTAATGGGTCAATCATGCGTCAAATGGGCTACATCAAATGAGCCGATTCAAAAGGGCTGAATCGAATAGGCCGAGTCGAATGGGTCGGGTCAAATAGGCCGAGTCAAATGGGCCGAGTCGAATATGCCGAGTTAAATGGCCGAGTCGAATGGGCCGAGTCAAATGGGCTGAATCAAATGGGTCAAATCTAATGGGCCTTATGTATATCAATTGGGCCCACCCTTGTGTATTTGTGAGGTCCGACCTATTCATAAGTTAACATAGAGGTAGATGAAGTGAAAACAAATATCAGCTTAATTGGAAACTATTGTGGCCCTTAGAAGTTTGAACGGTGGATGACACTGTCCACCATTTGAATGGTGGGGTCCACTTGAACTTTAGATCTGACTCATCCTTGTGCTCATGTCATAAAATGATATCTCAATATGGTTGGACGGTTTGGATACAACGTATGCATCATGGTGGACTCCATCGTCGAAACAATGGACGGTGTAAATAAGACACATACATCGTGTGGGGCCTGTGGGCTTGCTGCTGTCAAGAGGAGCAGCCACATAGTTGCTGTACGTGCAGCATACTGTACAGAAAAGGCAAAGGTGGGTCCCACGTAGGGCCCACCATCAAGAATATTTTATATAATATAACATATAATATATATATGATATAATATAATTTAATATATTATAATATAATATAATCCATATATAATATATGATATACATCAAGGTAAATCCCACACGTGGGGTGGGTCCCACCATCATGCATATATTATATATAATATAATATATTCATATATATCATTTATTCATATATATCATCGTCCAGGCCTGGATGGCCTAGACAGTACATACATCAGGTGCAGCCCCCACACCAGGGGTGGGTCCCACCGTCTTTGGACAGTGGATGCGTCACCTGCGCGAGGTGTGGCCCATCTAATGAATGGACGGCGTGAATGGGTCCCATGGACCTTGTCGACGATGATGGGGCAACTATTTTGCTGCTGCTGCTCGTTGCAGCTTAAAGAAAATAAAGGAGAGGGATGGGTCCCACGTGCAAGCCACCCTCCCCTCATGAATATAATACAATATTATTTATTCTTCTTCTTCTTCGTTTTTTTTTTTTTTGGCTAGCTAGTACACCCACTGTCAGTTAACACTTCACTGTTTACCACTCCACTGTCCGTTCACACTTCACTGTTGGCCATCTCCACCGTCAGTCCACTCTCCACTGTACGTCATCAAGGTGGGTCCCACATGGCCGACCTGTTTTCGATTGGTCTAATATTTGTGTTTTCTCATCATTCAGGCCTGCTAGATGGCTTGGATAAAACAGATGGACGGCGTCGATAAAATACATAAATCATGGTGGGCCAGACCGATTAGGGTGAATGGACGAGGTGGATTAGAATAAATACATCAAGGAGGGCCCCACCCACACATGTGGGGTGGGCCACGTCCTAGATGGACGATTGGGATGACATACAAACATCATGGTGTGTCCCACATGGATGGGGTCCACCGATAGATGGCTTGGATGTAAACATCATGGTGGGCCACATACCTCATCATCATCATTACCATACAAAGAAGGAAAAGAGAGAGAAAGAGAAGAAAATGAGACCGGATGGTGATGGAGGGACCCCGCCACTATGGGCCCTCCATGATCACAATACAGACATAAAATGGGTCCCATCACAAGTGGGCCTTCTAATTGCAAATCGATGGTGGATCACCCAACTATCGGCCTTCTTCCTTAGCTCCTTAGACACCTATGCTCCTAGCCTTCAACTTTGATGGAGGTAGATGATGAATGGATGATTGAGATGGGAGATGAGAGAGTGGGAAAGTGGGCTACACTTGTTTTGGGAGGGAGAGAGCTTGGACGTTGGAATTTTTTTTGTTGCTTGAGAGATTTTTTTGAGAAATGAAGGAGAGAGAGAAGTGATGGGTTGATAAGAGATGGAGTGATGGGTAGAGTGATGGATGAAGTGATGTAAGGGTTGACTTTGGGGTAGCTTGTGTAAGAGAGAGATAAGGGTAGGGTATGGGTTGCTTGTACTTGACTTGATGTGTGTTGTGTACTTGATTGATGGAATTTGATTGATTGATTGATAGGATAGGTTGTAGAGATTCTCACACGCTGCGTTTTCCTCGAAATGAACGCGGGCCCATATCTTCTAGCCTAGGTAATGGATCGGTGAGCGAGTCGCAGCGTTGGAACCACGACGACGGCGCGGTCACTAGGGTACAAGTTTTGAGTCGAGCCGACTTCGGTATGTAGGACTCGGCTTAGGATCACGTGCAAACGTCAGATACAGGTCGAGAGTTGCCGGAATTCGACCGGAAGGACTGCAGAAGCCTACGGAACGGTACAGTCTAAGATACGAACCTTACAGAAGGTGACCCGCAGCCTATGTCTAACCTTCTTATCAAGTTGAAGAATGTCAAGAATCAGTTAAAATCCTGGAATAAGGATACTTTTGGGAACATTTTCTCTCTTATCAGGAATGCAGAGAAGTCCCTTGCAGATATTGAAGACAAGCTTCTGCAGCGTGATGCCTCTGAGGAGTTGGTTAGTCCTTCCCATGTAGAGCTTATTGAGGCGAGAGCTAACCTGTCTCGTCTGGAACTTATTGAAGAGATTTTTTAAAAGCAAAAAACTAGGAACAGTTGGTTAGAAGAAGGAAACATAAACTCAAGTATTTTCATGCTTCAGTGACTGAGAAAAACAGGAGAGCGACCATTAGATCTATCGAGTTGGAATCGGGGCAGTTGGTGGAATCTCAACCTGAAATTAAGGAAGCAGCAGTTAGGTTCTTCCACAGATTGTTCTCGACTGATGCAGTGGAACACGATAGTATTTCAGTCATTCCTGAGCTGGTATCTCAGGAAGACAACATTCAACCGATGGCTCCGCCGTCCATTCTAGAAGTTCAACAGGTTGTCTTTGATCTCCCCAAAGATGGAGTAGCAGGTCCGAACGGGTTCTTAGGTGCTTTCTTCTCGGCCTATTGGGACATAGTGGGCCCTGATCTCCATAGGGCTGCCTCTATCCTGTTCTAAGGGGGCTCTTTGCCTAGGGCGATCTCTGCCTCCCTCATTTGTCTAATCCCCAAAACAACGTCCCCAAAGAAATTTTAAGAGTTCCGCCCTATTAGTCTTTGTAATTGCATTTACAAAGTCTTCTCCAAGATCATAGCGGGCAGGCTGAGCCAAGTGCTTCCAAAGCTGATTTCCCATGAGCAATGAGCTTTCATTCAAGGCTGCTCTATCTCAGATAACATTGCCCTCACCGAGGAACTTCTGAGGGAATTAAACAGAAAATTCAGAGGAGGTAACATAGTGTTGAAGCTCGATATGGAAAAGGCCTATGATAGAGTTGAATGGTCTTTCCTAAAGAAGGTTTTGAGGCGTTTTGGCTTCTCGGTTCCTTGGGTTGACCTAGTGGCTCGTTGCAGGAGTAATTGTTGGTTTTTGGTGCTTGTTAATGGAGAAGTTGGGAGCTTCTTCAAATCAACAAGTGGGCTCTGTCAGGGTGATCCATTATCTCCAAGTCTGTTCATTTTGGTGTCAGAAGCTCTTAGTAGAGGTTTTAAGAACCTAGTAGCTAGCGGCTCCTGTCTCCCCTTCCAGAGGCCTTGGGGCTGCCCATTGGTTTCCCATCTCCTTTTTACAGATGATACTCTGCTGTTTCTCAATAGTAACTTGAAGTCGATCCATGCTACAAAGGTTTTCCTTGATTCTTTTCATCGCGTCAGGGCAAAAGGTCAACTTTTAGAAAAGCACTTCCTCTTTTCGAGCCGTCTTCCCCCATCTAGGGCCTCCTCCATCCAAAGATTGCTAGGGATGGCTAGAGCCTCGTCGACTCTTACATATCTGGGGATCCCTGTTACAGTGGGGAGGAGCAAAAAAGAAGCCTTTCAACAGTTGATTGACAAAGTAGACTGTCACGCCCCAAACTCGGAAACCGGGCTCACAAAATTCCCGATCGCCGAATCCGGCGCCGACAGCCTCCGTAGAACCCCATTCTCGGCTCCTAGCTCCCATTCGCCAGGTTCCGATCCTGGGATGCTACGAGGAGGATTTTTTTTTTACATCAGTCTGATACGTAATGAGCATAATTAAAGGCATAACCCACAAACAACAACCAAGCACTCCATTACATTTCCACTATGATCAAAAATTTTACAAGTACAATGAGCATAAAGGGAAATACAATGGTAAATAACAGAAAACTCCAAAATGATCAGCAACGCGCTCCTGCCTCAACGCTGCTGCAGTCCAACGTCACCTGCACGCAACGGTCGTGCATAAGCTTACAGAAAGCTTAGAGGGTGGTGAAAGTGTGTGCACAAGGTAGTAATATGAATGCAATGTCAGAGTAATGCGGAATATGCAGATGGAACCAAAACGTCATGAGCCGTACCAAGGCTATGCAATACAAGACATGAATGGTATCGGCCATCCCAAGGCCATGCAATGTACAATGCAACTCAAGCATACAGATACTCATCAATGTCCACACGTCAATACAGCTCATAGTAATGGAATATCACCGGGGTCTAGTACACTCTAAACCAGATTGCCGCCACATCGCGCGCAATAAGGTAAGTGGAAGAGACCTCACTATCCGTCTGCCAATATCGGGCGCGACTCGTCGATAGCGGACCCATTCCTCGAGCTGGTCAAACTCAGCCTAGCATTGCCCCCTACACTCGGGCGGGTAAGGCCGTACCCCCTTCCAACCGACCACGACACAGTGGAGAGCGTAACCGTCTGGTAATCGGCACTCAACGCTCATCTACCCACTCGGTCTAGACGTTGGAGCAACCTCTTGGTACCATAAGGGTTTAGGGACTTTCACCCAGGGATATCTATAGTACCCCATGTAAGTCAAGATTTCCGGTATCCAATCCTACCAACCACGATGCGTCTGTGGAGGCTATGGCCCTGATGTCGCTAGGGCGTACAACAACCATATCACACAAATGCGGAATGCATGAATCACACTATCCAGTCATGCAACCAATCCTGCGCATACCGTGCACTCATGTAGGGCAACCCCGCCTAACCGGGAGCCCATAAACAACCTGCCCAAAGGCATATGCCATGATCAGTCAATCCTCATATCAAGCATGCATATGATGCGTATGATCATGGGTCATGAAACTATACTAAACATGTTATAATAAAATGCATTATCTTACAATGCAGATGAGCCTGAACGGCCTAAATACGATAAACATGGTCCAGTAATGGGCCCTAAGGAGAGTCGTAATGTGGACATCCAACCATCATTACACTCGCAATGTGGACGTCAAACCAGCATTGCTTCCCAGGCACAATCTTCTTAACGTCGCTACATAAACTGTATTGGGATTACACATTGCAATGGACCGTAGGTTCATCCCATTGGCCTTACACATGTATCAAATGGGCCATATCTTATGGGCCTTTTATTCATCAGATGGGCCATATAAATGGGCCACACCAATGGGTCTTATGTGCATTGCAATGGGTCAAATCCCGTGGGCCTTGGGTTACATCAATTTGGACCTAGTCACATGAGTCTAATATGTATCAAATGGGCCACACCAATTAGGCCCTTATATGTAGATCAAGTGGGCCTCAACCCATAGACCTAAACATGGGTTCAAATGGGCCTAACCCCTAGGCCTTATGGTTCATTAAATGGCCTAAATCTGTAGGCCTTGAATACATATCAAAGTGGGCCTAACCCCTAGGCCTTACATATATCAAATGTCCTCCTTCCATGGATTTTTAAGAATGCAACAATGGGTCCAATTTCATGGGCCTTGAAGTACATCAAATGGGCCTAGTCCCATGGATTTAGAACATATCAAATGGGCCTAAGTTCTTAGGCCTAGAATGAAATCAATGGGCCTAGCCCATAAGAATTTCATAACCCAAATGGGCCTAGCCCATAGTCCTTTTGAAATTCGAATGGCCTAGCCCATAGGCGTTATATGAGCCAGATGGGTCTAAATCCCTAGGCCTCATATTTAATTCAAATGGGCCTAGACACATGGCCTTGGGACATATCAAGTGGGACCAAGCTCTCGGGCCTTAAACGAATCAAATGGGCCTAGCCCATAAGTATTTCATAATTTAAATGGGACTAGCCCATAGGCCTTCCTCACATTCAATGGGCCTAACCCATAGGTAGGTGGCCCACCCAATCCACACTCATGCCTACGACGCCTTTACCAAGTAGGTGGACGGTTGGATTCATCACATGAACAAGGTGGGTCCCACTGTCCAGTGGACAGTACGGATATCACACATACAATCTAAGGGCCCCACCGTCCGCTGGACGGTGGGATTGCATATACCCAACAGTGGGTGCCACCGTCCACTGGACGGTGGACTTAAAGATACATGCATCAATCGTGGGTCCCATGTGGGGCCCACTCTGTAATGTTCATCTGCCATCCAACCCAATCATAAGGTCACTCAACCTGGATGAAGGGAAAACGTAAAATTTCAGCTTGATCCAACACTTCTGTGGGTCCCAAAATCCTTTCAACGGTAACATTCAATTCACACTGTTTCTTATGGTGTGGGCCACCTGAGTTTTGGATCGACCTGAAATTCGGAGGGGGCCCACTACTGGGGACGGCCCACCTCACGGACGGCCTGGATATAACATATACATCAAGGTGGGGCCCACGGCTAGAGGCCGTGGGTCATGGACGCCCGCCCGCCGCTGGCGACAGCGCAGGCAGCGCCTGCGCCGGTCTGACACGAGCAGCGGGAGCAGGCTGCTCCCTTCCATTTTCTCTCTCCTCTTTTCTTGTATTTGTGTGGTTTTCCACAGGTGGGGTCCATATTCAAACAATCCATCCCAGCCATGGGATTCCCCAACTCATAACGAATCAAATGAGACCAAAGTTTAAAATTTTTTGGGTATATATAATCGTCAGGAAAAATTTTAAGGGTAACCACCAAGGTTCCCTATGCTATGGCCCACCAGGTACTCAGATCAGCCCCATTCTTTTACTCGACGGTTAAAACTATGTGGGCAAGGGGATGGACGGCTTGGATCGAATATATACATCAAGGTGGGGCCTAGGCAAGTGGACCACCCAAAAGTCCCTTTTCTTCATTTCCCTTTTTTCTCTTTTTCCTTAGAAACGTCCAGCGTCTCAGACGCTGGACGGTTTATATCACTTTTCTTCCTTTTTTTTTTTTTAATGATGGGCCCTGATGAAGTGGGCCACCACTGATGGGGGGCCTGGGTTCAATGTCTAAGGTGGGCCCCACTTGAATAAAAATAATTACATCAAGGTGGGATCCATTCAAGTGGGCCACATAATCCTATAGCATAAAATGAAATAAAATAAAATAAAATAAAAGAATATAAGAGTGAGAGATGGAGAGTGGGACACGGCTTGTGATGGAGGGACCCCGTCCTTATGGGCCCTCCTTTAAAAGTAAATGATACAAAAAAAGGGTCCCTCAACACATGGGACCATCAAGATCGAGAATCAACGGTGGAGATCCTCTCTCCACCAAAATGGACGGTCTAGATGACCTTTCTTAAAGAAATAGACATCATGATGGGGTCCATGGAGAATGGCCCCATCATGGAATGATCATGATGATCCAAGTGGTCCATCGGCCACAAATAAGGGTCCCAAGTGAGATCCACACCATTGATCGGTGGGCCTCACTTGGTCCACCATAAAAACAAGAAAATCTACCCTATAGAAGCACCCACCGTCCGATCTTCTCGCTCCTAGGGGTTCCTTGGCACCTTGGCTTCAACTTCAACGGTTAGGATGAAGAATGGAGGGTTGAGATGGGGGATTTTGGGGTAGGAAGGTGGGCCACTTGAAGTTTAGAGGGGCTTGGAAAATTCCATACGTATGGAACCCTTGCAAATTTTTGTTGCTTGGATTTTTTTGGAATGAGGGAGAGTAAGAGAGAGAGTGATGTAAAGGGAGAGAGAGAGAGTGATGGATGGATGGGTGAGTGATGGTTGTGTAAGAAAGGTATGGGTTAGGAAGACTTTTGTGGCTTTTTGTGTAAGAAAGGTATGGGTTGAGAAGACTTTGGTGGTTGCTTGGGAAAAGGGATGGAAGTGATGTGTACTTGACCTTTGATGGGTTGATGGGTGATTGATTGATGGGATTGATGTGATTGATGTGACACATCGTTGAGATTCCCTTGGTTTTCGCAACGCGCGGCGTTTTCTCGCACCGAACGTTGGCTCATATCTCTTGATCAGGGTATCGCCTTGGCACGCGAGTCGCGGTATCGGAACCGCAACGACAGCGCGGTCGCTATGGTATTGGTCTCGGGTTGAGTCGACTCGGGTTGTCGGTACATGAATCCAGGTCGCGCGTCGATATTGTTTAAGGGTCGAAAGTTGCCGGAATTCGACCGGTACGACCGCGGAAGTGTACGGAAAGGTACGGACCAAGATACGGGTCTTACAGCTCTTCCCTCCTTATAAAAATTTCGTCCTCGAAATTTACACAAGCATCGCAACTAAGCGTAACTCGCGAAAAATAATAAATATAACGTCATCATATAGAATCAGGGACAACGTACAAAATACAATACACGATCATCAACCATCAAAGAGATGAGGATATCGCTCTCGAATCTCAGCCTCACGCTCCCAAGAAGCCTCCTCTACAGAATGGTGACCCCACTGCACCTTCACCAACGGAATGACCTTGGTTCTGAGGACCTGCTCCTTCCGATCAAGGATACGGACTGGCTGCTCAATGTAAGAAGCGTCCTTACGAACCTCCAACGGCTGCCAATCAATAACGGGAACTATGTCTGACCCACACTTCCTCAACATGGAGACGTGAAACACGTTGTGGACGCCAGACAACTGTGATGGTAAGGCAAGCCGATAGGCCGCGGCGCCAACGCGCCCAGTGATCTCAAAAGGTCCTATGAATCTCGGGGCAAGCTTGCCCTTCGCTCCAAATCGAACTACGCCCTTCATGGGCGAGACCTTGAGATACACATGGTCCCCTACATCAAACTCCAAGGGACGACGCCGACGATCAGCAGAACTCTTTTGTCGGCTCTGAGCTGTGCGCATCCTCTGCCTGATGATGTCAATAGCCTCTGAAGTCTCCTGCACAAGCTCGGGACCTAGGAGACGGCGCTCTCCAACCTCGGTCCAACAACTCGGTGATCTACATGGTCTGCCATATAGTGCCTCGAAAGGAGCCATGCCGATGGTCGCCTGATAGCTGTTATTGTACGCAAACTCAGCCAATCGCAGATGCTCATCCCAGCTACCCCCGAAGTCAATCGCGCAGGCCCGAAGCATATCCTCAAGTATCTGATTGACCCTCTCGGTCTGGCCATCGGTCTGCGGATGGTACGCGGTGCTGAGCTGCAAATCAGTCCCCATCGCACGCTGGAAGCTCCCCCAAAACTGAGATGTGAACCTCGAGTCTCGGTCAGAAACGATCGAGACTGGAACACCATGCAGTCTCACAATCTCCTCAATAAACAATCTCGCAAGCCGGTCCATAGACCAAGTCGCACGCATCGCAAGGAAATGTGCCGACTTCGTCAGACGATCCACAACAACCCAAATGGAGTCATGACCGCGCTGAGTCCTCGGCAAACCCATGATGAAATCAGTCGACACGTGCTCCCACTTCCACATCGGGACACTCAACGGCTGCAATAGACCAGGAGGTCTCTGATGATCGGCCTTGACACGCTGACACGTGTCACACTCGGCCACAAAACTCGCGATCTGGCGCTTCATCCCCGCCCAAAAATACTGTCGCCTCATGTCACGGTACATCTTCGTCGAGCCCGGGTGGATAGAAAACCGCGATCGATGTGTCTCGGTCATAAGCTCTCTGCGTAACTCTGGAATATCCGGGACACATAATCGGCCTCTGAAACGAAGTCCACCGTCTGTACCGATCTGCCAATCTGCCTGACCCTCAGATGCCGCCTCAGCCATATAACTATGCAACGACTCATCAGCCTGCTGAGCCTCGATCACCCTAGCGACAAGAGAGGGTTGAATCGACAAGCTCGATAACTGTACAATGGAAGACTGCAGGCCGAACTCAAAGTCATATGCAGCAATATCCTCAAGCATCCGCCACTCCTGAATCATCATGTGCGCCACTAGGCCTCGTGGCTGACGGCTGAGGGCATCTGCCACCACGTTCGCCTTGCCCGGGTGGTACTGAAGGTCGAAATCATAGTCCTTTAGGAGCTCCATCCAGCGCCTCTGTCTCATATTCAACTCAGACTGCGAGAAGAGGTACTTCAAGCTCTTGTGATCAGAGAAGAGCTCGAACCTAATCCCGTAAAGGTAGTGCCTCCACACCTTCAGTGCGAAGACAACGGCAGCCAGCTCCAGATCATGTGTAGGGTAGTTCATCTCATGGACCTTGAGCTGACGAGACGCAAAGGCCACTGGTCTCCCGTGCTGCATCAGGACAGCACCCAAACCGATATGCGAGGCATCGGTGAATACAATGAAGCCGTCACTCCCAGATGGGAGAGTGAGGACAGGAGCGGACGTCAGACGGTCCTTCAACTCCGTAAATGCTCGCTCGCAGGCGTCACTCCAAACAAACTCTGCGCCCTTCCGAGTCAACCTGGTCAGCGGGGCTGCAATACGAGAAAAACCCTCGATGAAACGTCGGTAATAGCCCGCTAGACCAAGGAAACTACGGATCTCTGTCGCAGTCGTGGGCTGGCCCCACTGACGCACTGCCTCGACCTTCGAGGGGTCCACTGCGACACCCTCCCTCGTCACCACGTGACCGAGGAACTTCACCTCCTCCTGCCAGAACTCGCACTTCTCCAGCTTCGCATACAGCTGGTGTGCGCGGAGGGTCTGTAGAGTAATCTCCAAGTGCTGCTCATGCTCCTCACGGGTCCTCGAATAGATTAGAATGTCGTCGATGAAGACTACGACAAACTGATCCAGATATGGGCGAAAAACCTCGTTCATCAGCTGCATGAAGACCGCTGGTGCATTGGTCAGTCCGAAGGACATGACCTGAAACTCGAAATGACCGTAACGCGTCCTGAATGCTGTCTTCGGAATGTCCTCATCTCGGACCCGAATCTGATGATAGCCGGAACGCAGGTCAATCTTCGAAAAGAACTGTGCACCCTGCAGCTGGTCAAATAAATCATCAATCCTAGGGAGCGGGTACTTGTTCTTGATCGTGACTTTGTTGAGCTCGCGGTAGTCAACGCAGAGCCTCAACGAGCCATCCTTCTTCTTCACGAAGAGTACCGGCGCTCCCCACGGCGAACTGCTCGGACGAATAAAACCCAACTCACGTAACTCGTCCAACTGCTTCTGCAGTTCCCGTAACTCCAACGGTGCCATACGATACGGGGCCTTCGAAATAGGCGCGGTACCGGGCACGAGATCGATCTGAAACTCGGTGAGTCGACGAGGCGGTAATCCCGGAATCTCCTGGAACACATCGGGAAAATCGCAAACTGTCGGTAAATGGTCGATGCAAACGGCGACATGCTCCTCTATGGCGCACGACATCAAACAAGACAACTGCTCTCCTCTGGCCTCTGCAACGAACTGGAACTGAGGTACGCCGGGTATACAAAATGTGACGGTCCTCGCGGCGCAGTCCAAAATGGCATAATACTCAGCGAGCCAATCCATGCCCAAGATAACGTCGAACTCGGACATCGGCAAAACAAACAAATCAGCAGGCAGGAAGGTATCCCCAACTAGAACGGGGCATGACGAGCAAAATCGTCCTAGCGCTGCAGTCCTCCCCAAGGGAGTCGACACTGATAGGCTCACATCAGCAGACTCTAACGGTAAGCCAGCCGATCGACAGAAGCTCTCGGCCACAAAAGAATGCGATGCACCAGAATCAAACAGTACACGTGCAATGCATGCAGAAACTGGCAATATACCCTCAACGACTCCCCCAGATGACTGCGGATCCTGCTGAGCCGCATAAAACCTAGCCTGAGCTGGCTGGGGAGGTGCCTGTCCCCTCTGAATGTGCTGCTGCTGCTGCTGGGGTCGCTGAGGCGGTCGAAACTGCTGCCTCTGCTGCTGTGGCCTCTGAGGCTGGTGCTGGTGCTGATGCTGCTGCTGAGGTGGCCTCGGTGGTAGAGGCTGCTGTCGCTGCTGCTGTCGCTGCTGCTGTGGGGGTCTCTGCTGCTGAGGTGGAGGTCTCTGCTGCTGTGGACCTCTCTGCTGCTGCTGGGGACTGGGACACTCCCATGAACGGTGTCCCGTCGCACCGCACCTGAAGCAAGTGCCGGTGAACTGCCTCTGAGGTGGTGGTGGAGGTGCTGCTGGTGCTGATGGTGCACGGAAAGCTGGGCGACCAGTACGCCTCTGCTGCTGTGGTCGACCCTGCTGGGAATGACTGGAAGGAGCCTGCCTCTTCCGGTCTCCCCTCTGACCACGATCAGACTGAGAACCGGCCCACTCAGTCTCATATATCTGAGCCTTCCGCACTACTGCCTGGAAGGTAGGAAGCTCATGCCCAATGACACGACCTCGAAGGCCGTAACGTAAACCGTGCTCGAAACGGCGGGCCTTCCGCCCCTCATCATCAACCATGTACGGCGCAAATCTCGATAGTGCCATGAAACGGGCCGCGTACTGTGCCACGGTCATGTCTCCCTGCACCAGAGTCTCGAACTCTAAGGCTCGCTGACGACGGATGTGGTCAGGGAAGTACTGCTCCTCGAATCGCTCCACAAAGTCCTCCCATGTCCAGACATAGTCAGGTCCGGCGACATGGGCGACAGAGGTCCACCAATGCTCGGCCTCACCGTGGAAGAGAAATACTGCTAACCGGACGCGCTGCTCGGTCGTGCACAACATGGTATCGAATATCTTCTCCACATCGGAGCGCCATCTCTCGGCTGCAGTCGGATCCGGCTCGCCCTGGAAACGAGGGGGATCATGCCGTCTAAACTCACGAAGTACGGCGCTCGCGCGCTCCTGCTCCGCCTGAGCTGGTGAAACAGCTGGGCGTCTACCCTG
The DNA here is from genome assembly GCA_037074715.1 of Magnolia kwangsiensis. Classification (NCBI taxonomy): domain Eukaryota; kingdom Viridiplantae; phylum Streptophyta; class Magnoliopsida; order Magnoliales; family Magnoliaceae; genus Magnolia; species Magnolia kwangsiensis. The sequence continues at coordinate 10,536,018 of CM073580.1, read as the reverse complement.
TCCCTGTAGTGCAGCTGTCACAGCCTGCAACATCTGCTGTAACTGAGAGGCACTCACAGTCACAGTCGGCTCCTCATCAGTCTCGGGTGGAGGAATGTCATCCTCATGGGAGGAATCAGGGATCTCTGAGGGTGGGATGGGAGACGCAGGTGGTAGAGCTGGAGTCTCTGATGGTGAAGTGGAATCCTCAGGTGGTGGTGCGGGAGTCGATCGAGTAACAGGCGCCATACCCTACAGGAAAGAGCGAAAGCGCCTATCAACTTCAAAACTCTCGAATGTACGCACGTTAACGGTCTGAATCAGAAGGTCGTGAAGTTATCCGAACTTCAGAACTTAGCCATTCTTCACTCATAGCAAACATGTAATGTTGTTCTCGGTTATTCCCAAGTTATGCTCTGATACCAACTTCTGTCACGCCCCAAACTCGGAAACCGGGCTCACAAAATTCCCGATCGCCGAATCCGGCGCCGACAGCCTCCGTAGAACCCCATTCTCGGCTCCTAGCTCCCATTCGCCAGGTTCCGATCCTGGGATGCTACGAGGAGGATTTTTTTTTTACATCAGTCTGATACGTAATGAGCATAATTAAAGGCATAACCCACAAACAACAACCAAGCACTCCATTACATTTCCACTATGATCAAAAATTTTACAAGTACAATGAGCATAAAGGGAAATACAATGGTAAATAACAGAAAACTCCAAAATGATCAGCAACGCGCTCCTGCCTCAACGCTGCTGCAGTCCAACGTCACCTGCACGCAACGGTCGTGCATAAGCTTACAGAAAGCTTAGAGGGTGGTGAAAGTGTGTGCACAAGGTAGTAATATGAATGCAATGTCAGAGTAATGCGGAATATGCAGATGGAACCAAAACGTCATGAGCCGTACCAAGGCTATGCAATACAAGACATGAATGGTATCGGCCATCCCAAGGCCATGCAATGTACAATGCAACTCAAGCATACAGATACTCATCAATGTCCACACGTCAATACAGCTCATAGTAATGGAATATCACCGGGGTCTAGTACACTCTAAACCAGATTGCCGCCACATCGCGCGCAATAAGGTAAGTGGAAGAGACCTCACTATCCGTCTGCCAATATCGGGCGCGACTCGTCGATAGCGGACCCATTCCTCGAGCTGGTCAAACTCAGCCTAGCATTGCCCCCTACACTCGGGCGGGTAAGGCCGTACCCCCTTCCAACCGACCACGACACAGTGGAGAGCGTAACCGTCTGGTAATCGGCACTCAACGCTCATCTACCCACTCGGTCTAGACGTTGGAGCAACCTCTTGGTACCATAAGGGTTTAGGGACTTTCACCCAGGGATATCTATAGTACCCCATGTAAGTCAAGATTTCCGGTATCCAATCCTACCAACCACGATGCGTCTGTGGAGGCTATGGCCCTGATGTCGCTAGGGCGTACAACAACCATATCACACAAATGCGGAATGCATGAATCACACTATCCAGTCATGCAACCAATCCTGCGCATACCGTGCACTCATGTAGGGCAACCCCGCCTAACCGGGAGCCCATAAACAACCTGCCCAAAGGCATATGCCATGATCAGTCAATCCTCATATCAAGCATGCATATGATGCGTATGATCATGGGTCATGAAACTATACTAAACATGTTATAATAAAATGCATTATCTTACAATGCAGATGAGCCTGAACGGCCTAAATACGATAAACATGGTCCAGTAATGGGCCCTAAGGAGAGTCGTAATGTGGACATCCAACCATCATTACACTCGCAATGTGGACGTCAAACCAGCATTGCTTCCCAGGCACAATCTTCTTAACGTCGCTACATAAACTGTATTGGGATTACACATTGCAATGGACCGTAGGTTCATCCCATTGGCCTTACACATGTATCAAATGGGCCATATCTTATGGGCCTTTTATTCATCAGATGGGCCATATAAATGGGCCACACCAATGGGTCTTATGTGCATTGCAATGGGTCAAATCCCGTGGGCCTTGGGTTACATCAATTTGGACCTAGTCACATGAGTCTAATATGTATCAAATGGGCCACACCAATTAGGCCCTTATATGTAGATCAAGTGGGCCTCAACCCATAGACCTAAACATGGGTTCAAATGGGCCTAACCCCTAGGCCTTATGGTTCATTAAATGGCCTAAATCTGTAGGCCTTGAATACATATCAAAGTGGGCCTAACCCCTAGGCCTTACATATATCAAATGTCCTCCTTCCATGGATTTTTAAGAATGCAACAATGGGTCCAATTTCATGGGCCTTGAAGTACATCAAATGGGCCTAGTCCCATGGATTTAGAACATATCAAATGGGCCTAAGTTCTTAGGCCTAGAATGAAATCAATGGGCCTAGCCCATAAGAATTTCATAACCCAAATGGGCCTAGCCCATAGTCCTTTTGAAATTCGAATGGCCTAGCCCATAGGCGTTATATGAGCCAGATGGGTCTAAATCCCTAGGCCTCATATTTAATTCAAATGGGCCTAGACACATGGCCTTGGGACATATCAAGTGGGCCCAAGCTCTCGGGCCTTAAACGAATCAAATGGGCCTAGCCCATAAGTATTTCATAATTTAAATGGGACTAGCCCATAGGCCTTCCTCACATTCAATGGGCCTAACCCATAGGTAGGTGGCCCACCCAATCCACACTCATGCCTACGACGCCTTTACCAAGTAGGTGGACGGTTGGATTCATCACATGAACAAGGTGGGTCCCACTGTCCAGTGGACAGTACGGATATCACACATACAATCTAAGGGCCCCACCGTCCGCTGGACGGTGGGATTGCATATACCCAACAGTGGGTGCCACCGTCCACTGGACGGTGGACTTAAAGATACATGCATCAATCGTGGGTCCCATGTGGGGCCCACTCTGTAATGTTCATCTGCCATCCAACCCAATCATAAGGTCACTCAACCTGGATGAAGGGAAAACGTAAAATTTCAGCTTGATCCAACACTTCTGTGGGTCCCAAAATCCTTTCAACGGTAACATTCAATTCACACTGTTTCTTATGGTGTGGGCCACCTGAGTTTTGGATCGACCTGAAATTCGGAGGGGGCCCACTACTGGGGACGGCCCACCTCACGGACGGCCTGGATATAACATATACATCAAGGTGGGGCCCACGGCTAGAGGCCGTGGGTCATGGACGCCCGCCCGCCGCTGGCGACAGCGCAGGCAGCGCCTGCGCCGGTCTGACACGAGCAGCGGGAGCAGGCTGCTCCCTTCCATTTTCTCTCTCCTCTTTTCTTGTATTTGTGTGGTTTTCCACAGGTGGGGTCCATATTCAAACAATCCATCCCAGCCATGGGATTCCCCAACTCATAACGAATCAAATGAGACCAAAGTTTAAAATTTTTTGGGTATATATAATCGTCAGGAAAAATTTTAAGGGTAACCACCAAGGTTCCCTATGCTATGGCCCACCAGGTACTCAGATCAGCCCCATTCTTTTACTCGACGGTTAAAACTATGTGGGCAAGGGGATGGACGGCTTGGATCGAATATATACATCAAGGTGGGGCCTAGGCAAGTGGACCACCCAAAAGTCCCTTTTCTTCATTTCCCTTTTTTCTCTTTTTCCTTAGAAACGTCCAGCGTCTCAGACGCTGGACGGTTTATATCACTTTTCTTCCTTTTTTTTTTTTTAATGATGGGCCCTGATGAAGTGGGCCACCACTGATGGGGGGCCTGGGTTCAATGTCTAAGGTGGGCCCCACTTGAATAAAAATAATTACATCAAGGTGGGATCCATTCAAGTGGGCCACATAATCCTATAGCATAAAATGAAATAAAATAAAATAAAATAAAAGAATATAAGAGAGAGAGATGGAGAGTGGGACACGGCTTGTGATGGAGGGACCCCGTCCTTATGGGCCCTCCTTTAAAAGTAAATGATACAAAAAAAGGGTCCCTCAACACATGGGACCATCAAGATCGAGAATCAACGGTGGAGATCCTCTCTCCACCAAAATGGACGGTCTAGATGACCTTTCTTAAAGAAATAGACATCATGATGGGGTCCATGGAGAATGGCCCCATCATGGAATGATCATGATGATCCAAGTGGTCCATCGGCCACAAATAAGGGTCCCAAGTGAGATCCACACCATTGATCGGTGGGCCTCACTTGGTCCACCATAAAAACAAGAAAATCTACCCTATAGAAGCACCCACCGTCCGATCTTCTCGCTCCTAGGGGTTCCTTGGCACCTTGGCTTCAACTTCAACGGTTAGGATGAAGAATGGAGGGTTGAGATGGGGGATTTTGGGGTAGGAAGGTGGGCCACTTGAAGTTTAGAGGGGCTTGGAAAATTCCATACGTATGGAACCCTTGCAAATTTTTGTTGCTTGGATTTTTTTGGAATGAGGGAGAGTAAGAGAGAGAGTGATGTAAAGGGAGAGAGAGAGAGTGATGGATGGATGGGTGAGTGATGGTTGTGTAAGAAAGGTATGGGTTAGGAAGACTTTTGTGGCTTTTTGTGTAAGAAAGGTATGGGTTGAGAAGACTTTGGTGGTTGCTTGGGAAAAGGGATGGAAGTGATGTGTACTTGACCTTTGATGGGTTGATGGGTGATTGATTGATGGGATTGATGTGATTGATGTGACACATCGTTGAGATTCCCTTGGTTTTCGCAACGCGCGGCGTTTTCTCGCACCGAACGTTGGCTCATATCTCTTGATCAGGGTATCGCCTTGGCACGCGAGTCGCGGTATCGGAACCGCAACGACAGCGCGGTCGCTATGGTATTGGTCTCGGGTTGAGTCGACTCGGGTTGTCGGTACATGAATCCAGGTCGCGCGTCGATATTGTTTAAGGGTCGAAAGTTGCCGGAATTCGACCGGTACGACCGCGGAAGTGTACGGAAAGGTACGGACCAAGATACGGGTCTTACATAGACAGCCGCATCAGAGGTTGGCAGGCTAGATGCCTATCGCAAGCGGGTAGGGCCTTGCTATATTAAGCGGAATCTCGGTTCACACGTTGGTAGCTATGCACATTCCAGCTGCGAGTTTAAATGCTTTAGAGAGCTATTTTGCAAACTTCTTTTGGGCCTGGGCAGATGGAAAGAAGAAGCTCCATTGGTGGAGTTGGAACAACATTGCGCTGGCTAAACTCAAAGGGGTCCTGGGGATTAGGAAGCTCTCAGATGTCATGCAGGCCCTCTGCCTTAAAATGGCCTAGTCAGTTAAGGTCAAGGAGAAACGGAGCTTGTGGGGCTCCTTTATGAGAGCCAAGTATAGTGCGGATCTGTCCTTCGTCGGGCCCGTGCACCTTTCATTAGCGGCCTCCCCATTGTGGAAGAGAATCAGGAGCCTTTTTTCGATTTTAGAGGCCAACACTCAATGGAAAATTGGGGAGGGAGAATGCGATCTTTGGCGGGTCAAATAGACTGGGCTTGGCCCACTCGAGGGCAAGGTGACAAGGTTGATTCTAGTAGACTTGCAAAATTTGAAGGTTAGAGATTTCCTGGGCCAAGTGGGTCCTCTCCCCCCTCTCTGTCATCTACTCCTTCCTATCTCAGGAGACGGTGGACTCCATTTTTCATGGGGGTTTCTGCCCCTCTGAGGGCCCTGCTCACCCTTTTTGGACATCAGATCCATCGGGTTCCTTGTTCGTTAGATCGACATGGAATATGTGCAGGGCGCCCAGGCCGTTTAGCAGCTGGGGTAAGAAGTTATGGCACCCTTATCTTCCTCCAAAAATTTCGGTCCTCGGGTGGAAAATTCTTAGGGGCATGCTCCTAGTGGATGTTGTTGTCCAATCCCAAGGGATTTAGTTGGTCTCTCGATGTTCCTGTTGCGAGGGATTCTAGAGTCAGGGTCCTAAAGTCGAAACCCTATCTCACCTCTTTTTGCATAGCGCCCAGGCTGAGTCCATCTGGGCCCATTTTGCTGATATTTTTGGCCTATCGCTAGTGGGGGCCCAATCGGTTGAGGCGAAGCCGATCGATTGGTGGCGCACCCCGTTATCAGGTGGCTCATCGGGATCATTCAAATTGCTAACTGTAAGACCCGTATCTTGGTCCGTACCTTTCCGTACACTTCCGCGGTCGTACCGGTCGAATTCTGGCAACTTTCGACCCTTAAACAATATCGACGCACGACCCTGATTCACGTGCCGACAACCCGAGTCGACTCAACCCGAGACCAATACCATAGTGACCGCGCCGTCGTTGCGGTTCTGATACCGCGACTCGCGCTCCAAGGCGATACCCTGATCAAGAGTTATGGGCCAACGTTCGGTGCGAGAAAACGCCGCGCGTTGCGAAAACCAAGGGAATCTCTACGATGTGTCACATCAATCACATCAATCCCATCAATCAATCACCCATCAACCCATCACATGTCAAGTACACATCACTCTCACCCATTTTCCCAAGCAACCACAAAAGTCTTCCTAACCCATACCTTTCTTACACAAAAGACCACAAAAGTCTTCACATCCCATACCTCTCTTACACAAAAGACCACAAAAGTCTTCACATCCCATACCTCTCTTACACAAAAGCCACAAAAGTCCTAGATTTCTTACACAAACATCACTCACCCATCCATCCATCACTCTCTCTCTCTCCCTTTACATCACTCTCTCTCTTTCTCTCTTTCTCATTTCAAAATTTCCAAGCAACAAGAGAATTCCAAGAGTCCCACGTATGGAATTTCTCAAACCCTTCTAAGCTCCAAGTGGCCCACCTTCCTACCCCAAAATCTCTCATCTCAACCTTCCATTCTTCATCTTAACCATTGAAGTTGAAGCTAAGGTGCCAAGGAACCCCTAGGAGCGAGAAGATCGGACGGTGGGTGCCTCTATAGGGTAGTTTTTATTGTTTTTATGGTGGACCAAGTGAGGCCCACCGATCCATGGTGTGGATCTCACTTGAGACCCTTATTTGTGGCTGATGGACCACATGGATCATCATGATCATTCCATGATGGGGCCATTCTCCATGGACCCCATCATGATGTTTATTTTCTCTTCAAAGGTCATCTAGACCGTCCATGTCGGTGGGGAAAGGATCCCCACCGTTGATTTTAAATTTCGGAGGTCCCACATGTTTTAAGGCCCACTTGTTACATGATTTGTTGTTAGGGAGGGCCCATAATGACGGGGTCCCTCCATCACAAGCCGTGTCCCACTCTCCATGTCTCTCTCTCTCTCTCTTTTATTTTATTTTATTTTATTTTATTTTATTTTATTTTATTTCATTTTATTGCAATAGGAGGGTGTGGCCCACTTGAATGGATCCCACCTTGATGTAATTTTTATTCAAGTGGGGCCCACCTTGGACATTGAGCCCATGACACCCATCAGTGGTGGCCCACTCCATCAAGGCCCACACTCAAAAAAAAAAAAATTTAACAAAAGACCGTCCAGCGTCTGGGACGCTGGACGTTTCAACAGAAAGGGAATAAAGGAAGAAAGAAAAAGAAAAGGGAAATGGTGGGCTGCTCCAACATGGCCCCACCTTGATGTATATTTTTAATCCAAGCCATCCATTTTATTCTCGGGATCGTTTTAGGCGTTGAGCCGAAAAATGAGATCGATCCAATTATCTGGCGGGCCGTGGCATTAAGAATACTAATATCTTCCTTTAAAACTTAAAAAAATGATTTCTGGGGTCCACCAGAAGCTTGGACCTACCTGAAACTTGTTTTGGACTCCTATTTTTGTGGGAAACATGCAATGGACGGGATAGATTTGTTTAATGTGGGTCCCACCTAGGAAAACAAAATTAAAGGAAATCCATGCATGCGTTTGCTACTTGACGTCCAGAGGTGTCTGGACGTCCAACCAAAAAAAAAAAAAAGAAAGAAAGGAAAAGAAGGGAAATGGTGGGCCACTCTTGTAAGCCCCAACTTAATGCATGGATTTAATCCAAGCTTTTCACCATCTTCCTCAGATTAATTTAGGCGTTGAACCAAAATTTGGGACCAATCCGGAACTCAGGTGGGCCATACCATCTAAAATCATGAGGAGACATGCCTGAAACATACAAAAAAATTTGGTGGGGCCTACCTGAAATTTGGACGTGGCTGAAACTTGGTTTGGACGCCTAATTTTGTGGAACACATGCAATGGATGGGGTAGATCTGGTTAATGTGGGTCGCACCTAGGATAAAAAATAATTTTTTTTTTTGGCATGACTTTGTGCCATGAGTCCAGAGACGTCCACGTTAAAAAGGGTGGCCGTATTGGCCCACTTGTAGACTCCATCATGATGTATATTTTGCATCTATACCGTTCATTTAATAGGTCCCCTTGAATGGTGCGTTGACTCCAAAAATTATCCACAAACTGAACTCAGGTGGGCCATACCATCCAAATCATGTGAAGACATGCCTAAATCATATAAAAACACTTGGTGGGGCCTACCTGAACTTTGAATGTAGCTAAAACTTGGTGTGAACCCTCAAACAGGTGGGACACACGTAATGGACGAGTTGGATTACAAATAAACACTTTGGTGGGCCCTATATGGGACCCACTGTGGTATGTGTGGCTTACCACACCGTACACAACAGTGGGTGGTGACACCCACTGTGATGCAAGTGTTTTACTCACGCCGTCCGTCCACGCCAGTGGACGGTGGCCCCCACTCAGATGTATGTATTGTGTCCACGCCGTCCATCTTGTGGGCCGCTGGCCACGTGACGTTATGAACAGGTTTGGATGGCAATAAACATTACAGTAGGCCCTAGGCCATGTGATTCAATGAACAGTTTGGATGCAAATAAATAGTACAGTGGACCCAGGTTGGGTAGAAAATATACATTTCGGTGGGCCCTGGGTCTATATGACCTTATCAACAGGTGGAATGTAAAATAAACATTTTGGCGGGCCCCTTGCCACACGGCCTTAACAACAGGTTGGGTGGCAAATAAGCATTTCAGTGGGCCCAGGATTGGCTGGAAATAAATGTTATAGTGGGCCCACATGGGAGTCTACCATGATGCATGAGTTTCATCCAAACCGTCCAACCATTTTGAGATCATTTTAAGGCCATTGTTGAGGCCCATCTTAATGTATTTGTGGCCCGCCCACTAAGGCCCACTTTGTTATTTATGGGCCCATGTGTGTAGGCCCAATTGATGTATTTGTGGCCCATCGTTGAGGCCCACCTTGGTATATATAAGGCCTATGTGATTAGGCCCATTTGATGTACATAAAGCTCATATGATTGGGCTCATTTTAATGAATTCTAAGGCCCATGGGTTATAACCCATTGCAAAGGACCTAAGGCCCATTGGTGAGGCTCATTAAGGTGATCCATTTGATGAATGCAAGGCCCATATGATACGGCTCAATTGATGTACTTAAGGCCCAAATTGAGTGCAACTAGGTCCATTGCAATGCGTGATCCCTCCATGGCAAATAACGATATTTATAGTAAGTAATGCCTCAGGAACAATGATGGTTAGACGTCCACATTGTAGGTACAATGTTGGTTAAATGTCCGCATTGTAACACTCCCTAAGGCCCACTAATAGGCCCATACTTGTAGTAAGTAGGCCGTCTAGGCCCATCTCAGTTATACACAGAGCCCATCTCTATACATACATGTTTAGTATAGATCCATGATTCATTATCATACGCATCATATGTATGACTGATATGAGAAGTGACTGATCATAGCATATGCCTTCGGGCGAATTGTTTATGGGCTCCCTGGTAGGTGGAGTTGTCATAGTGCATGGTGCACGTAGGATTGTTGCATGACTGGTAGTGTGACTCATGCACTTGCATTTGTATGATTGTCATTATTATATGCCCTAGCGACATCAGGGCCATAGCCTCCACAGATGCATCGTGGGTGGCTGGATTGAATACCGAAAATGTTTGGTTCTAGCATACGGGCGCCATAGATGTCCCTGGGTGAAAATCCCTAAACCCGATGGTACCAGAGGATGACTCTAACGTCGAGACCGAGTGGATACATGAGCGCACGAGGGCCGTATACCAGTAGGTCGCGTCTCCCACTGTATCGTGGTCGGTTGGAAAGGGGTGTGACCTTACCCGCCTGAGTGAGGGGGCAACTCCTAGGTTGAGTTTGACCAGCTTGAGGAATCGGTCCGCTATCGACGAGCCGGGCCCGATATTGGCAGGCGGATAGTGAGGTCTCTTCTGCTCTCCCAGTTGTGCGTTCGGATAGGGACGACAAACTGGCGTAGAGTGTACTAGACCCCGGTGATTATCCAGAATGAGAACTGTACTGATATATGATGAGGATTGGCATGCTTGAGTTGCATCTCGCATCACATGGTCTGGATATGGCCGATCGCATTCATATCTTGTACTGTATAGCCTTGGTACAGCTGATTGCATTCACGTATTCATCAGCATAATTCCGCATTACTCTAACCTTGTATTCTGAGCACGCTCGTATTGCGCACACACTTACACCGCCCTCTAAGCTTTCTATAAGCTTATGCACGATTGATGCGTGCAGGTGACGTCAGGATGCAGCCGTAGCGTAGTAGCAGCAGGAGCGTGCAGTCGGGCCTTTGGAGTTTTGTTATTAGCACTATCTTGTATTTCCCTTTATACATCTTGTACTCAAAGTTTTTGATCATAGTGAAAATGTAATGGAGTTCTTGGTTGTTGTTTGTGGGTTATGCCTTTGGTTATGCTTATTACGAATCAAACTGACATCGAAAATCCTCCTCGTAGCATCCCAGGATTGGAACCTGGCGAATGAGAGCTAGGAGCCGAGAATGGGGTTCTACGGAGGCTGTCGGCGCCGGATTCGGCGATCGGGAATTCTGTGAGCCCGGTTTCCGAGTTTGGGGCGTGACACTAACTCTGTGCATCATCCTTTGGGATCTTTGGAAGGGTCGAAATGAAGCCAAGATGGAAGGTAAGGTCGTCCCCGTCGGTGTTCAGATCTTTCGGATCAAAGGATGGTTCCATGTATCGATGATAGGTGGCCCTTGGCAATAGTGGGGACTACCAGCCGTGCGCTTGCGGCTTTGGGGATTGCTTCCCATCCTCCTCTGGGGAAAAGTTTCCTCGTGGTGAATGGATCAAGTTGCCCCCTAGATGGGTAAAGCTGAACGTAGATGGGTTGTCTAGGGGAAATCTTGGCTTGACAGGTGATGGGGGCATTTGCAAAGGTAAAAGAGGGAACTTTCTTTTTGGTTTCTACACCGGTTATGGTAGGGCCTCCAACACGAGGGCGGAAATCCGGGCCATTTATGACGGGCTTTACATTTGCTTCTCCAAGGGCTTATTCAACGTAGTGGTAGAATCAAACTCCCAGCTGGTGATTAATTTATTCTCTGGGTCATCTAACCTAGGTTGGAAATGGGACTATTGGCTGGACAGGATTAAAGGGTTCTCTCGGATTGGTCAGGTCAAGTTCGATCACATCCTTAGAGAAGGCAATGGGCCGGCGGATGGCATGGCTAGATTGGGCAGTGGCAGCCAAGTTTCGGCCCACTTTTCCATCATGGCAGCCCTTCCCGGTGTTGTCAGGGGGGCTGCTATTTCTCGATAAGGTGGGTTTCGGAGAAATCAGGGTCGAGGGGAGCAGTTAGCTCTCCTTCATTCAATATGAATGACTATTAGGATGTCCCACCACTTCATCAGGAATAGCCCCCAAGTGTTTGAGAAGTGGGCCTAAAGTTGGGACAGATTCATTCCTGAAACTCCATGTCTGATTTTCTAAGTTTTAGAACAACTTTGGGCTACAATGGTGGACCCCACGCACAAGATATGTGTGGGCCACCACTTTAGACTTTTAACCTATAACAATTAATAGATAAATAATATTTTACTTGGGCCCAAGCAGACCCCACATGATCTGCGAGTGGATCCCAAGATGGGGCTATGCATAGTTGTATAGAAAATTCTTGGTAGAAAATTGAAATACCTATGTTTGGCCTTGCGCCAAAAATTATGTGCACATAAATAGTTTGTCCCAACTTACGATTTGTGAATTCCATATATAGGACTACTAAGGGAATCTGACGACACACTAAAAGGTGGCTCCATGTGATCGTGGGACGTACTCAAAATTGGGCCAAAACTATTTCTGCACTTTATTTCCTATACAGTTTCTCCAAGTACATATGTTTGAGAAATCATGGTAAATTGTACACATTTAATCAATGACACCCACCTTTTGGGTTTTAAAGGCCATATATAGATATACCATATGGCTATTTCTTTTCACCAGATGTGGTCCCCTCATGATCATGAAATTGACTCAAAAAATGTCCTACAACCACTTTTTCACTAAAGATCCATTTGACAGAAAATTCATGTGGGGCTACACCAGTGGGGTCCACTACCTTTCCGAGGCATTAAATGCAATATATAAACCCTGAAAATGAATTCATAGGTTTTGGTGGACCCAAAACCTTAGGTGGGCCATGTGGTGTTGGTTGTCTTGTATGGGCCTTACCCTTTATCTAATGAGGCCCACCTGGCATGTTTTGTAAATGGGTGTTATATAACTTATGAAATGTGTAGTGGAAAAATCTTGCTACCCAATTTTTGTCTTGAGATATGGGTGGTCTTGGGTCCATCGAAACAAGGAAACCCTAAGGCCTAAGTGGGCCCAATACAAGTAGAAATCGTTGGGGAGTGAGAAGCCCACCACGGTAACCTTCCTTAAACTCGTTAGGCAAGTCCACTGCCTAGTGGTCAATGTGCCTTGCACACTACATCTATTCAATTGGACCACACTTAATGAGGCCTATTTTAGAATGCATAAACTAGATAATTGGGATTTTTATTGGTTTGTTTGTGTATGTGGCTAGCGGGCCCAATTTGATGTATGACGTGAAAGATGTTAGTATGTTTCCCTTATGTTTGAAATTGTGCATTGTTTCTAGTTGATGGTGGAATGTGTGGGGCCCACTTAGCAATGGAATTGGATCCACACCATTAAAAGCCTTGTAGGTGGAAGTTTATTAATTGGAGTTAGCTTAACGGTTCGCCAAGTGGGACTCATGCTTGACCTATAGGATCACATGCCTTGCACAGTCCAAAGTCAATGTGAGGGGTCACAGCTTGGTGGGACATACTTATTGATGGTTGAGATGATGATACATATGTGGTAACATGATAATGATGACAAATGTGAGTTTTTGGTTGAAATGATAGATATTATCTAATTTATGGTGATTATGGTAGGGTTAATGTCGATTATGGTGATGATTTAATGGATGGTGATTTGATGGCATATGCATTGATGGTGGTTGAGTAGTTGTTTGTGGCAGTTATAACATTTTCTTATGTTAATCATGAAATGGAAATGATACTCATGCTAATGATGATGATGATATTATGTGTGTGATGACAAAATATACTAGTTGATCACCATACTTTACTAGATGATTGTTAAATGGATGATGATGTTGATATCTTAGTTGATAAATCTTGGATATGTTGATGCTCATGATGATGATATTTGTATAATCTCTATGCTTTACTTAACACTGATCACATAGGAGATGATATTGGTATCCATGTGATAATAATGTATACATTGATGGCCACAATGATCACATGCATGTGATAATCATGTTTTGCTCGATGCATGGACGAAAATAACATAGATGAGGATGATGCAGGTTAGGATAACCACATACATGATGATGAACAGACACCTGACACCTAAGGCATGTGTGAGGATGGCGTTGGATGATGGCTATGATATTTATGACGATGGATGTAAATTCCAGCATGTCATACATTACATGCACATGCACGTTGAAAAATAAATAAGCTTGTTATGATATAATTAATGGTGATGAATTAGATGTGATTAAGGGCTATGAAATGATGATGCATTAGAATACTTGAAATTATGATACTTGACATCATGTTGGCTATTCTTGTGATGGGCCTTGTCCCTTGGGTTTGTGAAAGCCCACTTGCCCATGAAACTTGGAATGCAAGATGGTTACAAATAACCGTTGAATAAGAGGCCAAGTGAGCCCACTTCCATGGTCAAGGGAAGGGTGTTGATTATTATTAGTTTGCTAGTCTACTTGGTTAGTTGTCACTATCGTTAAGTAAATTCCGGAGAAGATAGGTTCAACGAACAGAAGTCGGAACAACTAGGCAGGTAGAGACTACCAAGCCAAGCAATCAAGGAACAGTCAAGCCATTAGGTAACCAGAGACGCTCAAGGTCAGAAGGGTGCTTACCGATCGGGTATGCAGAAGGGCTTAAGGCAGAGGGAGGTCTCCCAATGAGAGTATCACCCGTACCTTTTTCACCACCTCAATGGAAATTAGTCCTCGGAACAGCGACCCAGAGACTATTATGGGGGACACCAATAAGCGAGAAATGGAAATAGATCTCTCTTGGTATTTTTTCATGGATTCAGCTAATCAGAAGCAGTAAGAATAAGACAAATTTAAAGCTTAGGCAGAGTCAGGGGGACAGAGGCAATTGATACCTCTAGCTTCAGGGGAGTGGGAGCGTCTGGAGGAGGAGCTTCTCATCACAAGCAGCAGCAGTTCAGCTAAGGTCCTAGTAGAAACCATAGCTCAGAAGAGCCAACCAACTGAATAGATGGACGTAGTATCTAAAAGATTTAAAAGAAGGAATCGTATAGTCCGTAAGAAGGAAGGCTTCTTGGAGATGGGTGATTGGTATGGAAGACTTCGAAGGCTAAAGAGGAGGGGTTGTAAACACGGGCTGTGTTACGGATGAGTGGGTAATGTATCCACTTTAAGAACAGCCTCCAAGATCATCAGGGAGCGCAATCCTTGGATAGTGGCGATCCTTGACCCCATGCTTAGGGATGAGAAGAGAGTGGGGATTGGCCTGAGGTTGGGCTTCCACTCTTCATTCTCCAATGCTGATTCAGGGGCAAGATTTGGGTGTTTGTGAAAAACAACATTATTATCTCACAATCCTTTTTTACTAATCAAATGTTAATGCTGGTTATTAATTTGCAGAATTTCATCATTCCCATCATGCTTTCTATAGTGTATGCAAGGTGCAGCAGAATTCATAGGAGAGCTCTATGGGAGGACATGACGTCTTGTTCAAGTTCCTTCCAAGGGTTGTGGGTAGTTGGCGGCAACTTCAACGCGGTCACATATGCTTCAGAAAGGAGATGAAGCAGAAACCTAGATATTGCCAGCTTAAGGGAATTCATTGGGGGGGGGGGGGGGGTAAGTTTTACATTATCCTATCGACATCAGATCAAAAGTGGTGAAATTCTTCGAATCAATGTAGTCCGAAGATTTAGTTCTGTCCCCCAGCCTTCTTCAGCACATTTCGAAGCTAATTGCAGATGAAGATAATATGTTCCTACTAGCCACCCTGTCCCTTTAAGAGGTTCAAAGTGTTGTTAGCGCCCTCCCAAAGGATGGGGCCTTAGGCCCGGACGGGTTTTCTGGGGCATTCTTCGCCACCTGTTGGCCTATGGTAGGGAGCGATCTCCATAGAGCAGTCATCTAGTTTTTCAAGGAGGTGAAACGCCTCGTGCTTTCTCCTCCTCTTTCATCTGCTTGATTCCAAAAAGGGCAGCCCCATCTTCCTTCTCAGATTTTAGGCCAATCAGCTCTGTAACCGTGTTTACAAGATTTTCTCAAAGATTATTTTTGCCAGATTGAATCTAGTGCTTCCGTCCCTCATATCTCTCGAGCAAGGTGCTTTCGTTAAGGGTAGATCAATAGCAAAAAGCATCGGCTGGCACATGAGATGTTCAGGGATATAAACAGAAAGGTTTGGGGAGGTAATATATATTGTGGTGAAGCTAGATTTGGGGAAAGCTTACGATAGAGTTGAATGGAATTTTCTCAAGCAAGTCCTCGGCAGTTTTAGCTTCAGTGTTAAATAGATCGAGTTGGTGAAGAAATGCTGGGCTAATAACTAGTTCTCCGTCTTAGTTAATGGAGAAGCCGCGGGTTTCTTCAAATCCTCTCGGGGCCTGCGTCTGGGAGATCCACTCTATCCAAGCCTGTTTATCCTGTTGGCGGAGGTCCTCAGTAGAGGTTTCAAGTCTCTTATGGCCAGGGGATCATGCATCACCTTCAAGCTCAAGTAGGGCTTCTCGCTTGTTTCCCACCTTCTCTTCGCAGATGATAACCTCCTATTTCTCAACGAAGATATTTCGTCCCTCACAGCTATGAAATCCTTCCTCGATGCTTTCCAATCGGCCTCGGGTCAGCTGGTGAACTACAGCAAAAGCTCCTTCCTATGTTCAGATAAGCAGTCCCCGACCAGAATCCGAGCAATAGAGCGCAGCTTGGGTATCCCAAAGTCGTCTTTAGGGGCTACCTATCTCATTGTCCCTATTGCTAGGGGGAGGGTTAAAATCTCTGATTTTCAGCCCCTCCTCAACAAGATTGTGGCTCATATCAACGGTTGGAAGGCGCGGTGCCTTTCTTAGGTGGGAGGGCCACCCGTATCAGGGATGTCTTGGAGAGTATCCCGGTGCATTCTATGGCAGCCTCCCCCATGCCGGCTCAGGTACTAGCAGATATGGAAAAGAATTTTGCCAACTTTTGCTAGGGTTGGTCGAATGGGAGCAAGAAGATGCACTGGGTCAGCTGGTTCAAGATATCCAGGCCAGAGTGAAGGTGGGATGGGCTTTAGGCCCCTCAAGGAGATCGTGGTGGCGTTCAAGCTTAAGCTAGCTTGGGCAATTAAATTCAGGTAGGTTTCTAATCCATGGGTTGCGCTGATGAAAGCCAAATATCCCCACGATTTGCTGGTGTGTGAAGGTGGCCCTTCTGCCTCGTCTTCCCCCTTCCCAATGTGGAAAAGCGTAAGATCCTCTTTTCAACTGCTGGAGGACTTTGTTCAATGCCATCTGGGGCAAGGGGAGTGCAACTTGTGGCGAGACAATTGGTCCAGTCTTGGTCCGCTGGTTCAGCATGTTACTAGGCCCGTCTCAATTGCGTTGCAGAACTTAAAGGTCAGGGATTTTCTGGGCGCTTTCGATCCTTTCCCTCCTTCAGTGGTCTCCTCATATCTCCCCCAAGAGGACAATAATTTTCATTTCCAGGGGGGTTTCTGTCACTACCAAAAAACTAGGCAAAGCTGACGGACTTGGGGTAGTTTTGGCTATAGCTAAAATGCATCGGTATTGCCGACGGCTAAAAGCCACCGGCGAAACCCAATAATCTGTCGGCGCCACACATGTTTTGAATGGTGGACGTCCAACCGTCCAGTATATTCTCCTTTTGTGGTCCACCTGAGACTTATTTAGGGCTAAATTTCTAGGATTGTCCTAAAATAATGTGGAGAAATGGATGGACGGCATGGATGAAACATATCCATCATGGTGGGGCCCATAGAGCCCTCCCATTTCAAAAGCTATTTTTACCTTTTTTTTCTTCTTTAAAAAAACTGTGAGTTTTGTACAGAATGTAAAATGGTGATGACTCGTTCATGAAAATAGTGGCAATGATATAGAGTTATCCAGACCATTCAAATAATCCGTCTAGTTATAAATGTTTAATATTTATAATTTTATTATATAATACATCTTAACTATCCAGAAAATGGTCCCTCTTGCATGTACGGTTGTTATCAAGTTGTTTGTTATAAACAATGGTAAACTAACACTTGTTCGGATTTAAAATGTTTCTGTGATTTAGAAGAGGAATGCTAAAATGTTGAGCGTCGTTTCCTATTTTCCCATTTTCATTGAGCAGGTCTTCAACCTTCCATCGAGTGCATCTTCAACCTTCCATCGGCAGCGACCTCTTCCATCGAGCAGCGTCTTCAACCTTCCATCGAGCGGGTCATCTTCCATTGGCAGCGTCTTTAGCCTTCCATCGAGCAACGTCTTCAAATAGGTAAGTGCCTGTTTGGCCTGGCAGATTGGATGGGATTGGATGGTATTAGAGTGGATTGCATGGATTTCAAGGTAATGATAGCTGTGTCAGTGGATTGGTGCATGATCTATGGGATTGCTATATCGGGTCTGTTTGGCACGCCCGGCTAATCCCAGGATTAAACCTTCCAATCCCTTTCAATCTTTGGAACCAAACACGTCCCAGGCAATTTTGAAGGGATTAAGGTGGATTGGATGGGATTTAAAGGTAATGATGGTGATGTCAGTGGATTGTCTTAAGATCCATGGGATTGCTATATCCCAGGATCAGGATCCCGTGTCTATTTGGCATGCCTGGCCAATCCTGAGATCTATCTTCCAATCCCTTCCAATCCCATCCAATCTGCTCGGCCAAACAGGCCTAAGCTTCTCTTTTCCCATTCCCTCTCAGGCCTGCTTTCGTATGTTGAAGATGAAGAAGAACTTGCCCGGGCAGTCCATCCGCTACGGATGCAGAGTATCAATTGGATTTTATGCCATGTAGCTATTTTCGTAGTAATTGAAACTGCCTGCGTATCATCCATTGCAGTCTGCCAGAGTATCAAAGTATTTCTCTAGATGAAAATTATACTGTCTTTGAAAAGTTCATTTTGGTTTTTAATTTGTTGATACTTCTTTTGATATGCTCAGTTCTGTTTAGTCCCCAGCATTTGCTTTCTCCCACGTTGCATGTTTGCCATATGCATGATGTGGCATTAGTAGTGTTTTGATATATTTTAGAATTCTGAAGATATTCGTACTTATATTTTGAAAAATTGGTGGTATTTCAGTTGTTTAATGAGAAACAATTGGGTGTAAGTAGTGGTTTTTTACTAATGGCTTGAAGTAGTGCTCATTGGCAGGAGGCAATGGACTGAAATTAGTATGGAGAATGAGTGTAGTAAAAGGTTGGTTGAATGTCACCATCTAAATGTCAAAGCCAGATGATGTCCAAAAATTAGATAGGTTGGCCTATCCAAACCTTTCATATGAGGCCTTTGTCCATTCAAATAGGATCATTGAATGCTTCACCTATTAAAAAATAATATTATTAAAGATGTTTGATATTGATGTCTGATTTTCATTTGAAATGTGAATATGTTGTTTGGATGGTCAGGTAAGAGATGTTGGGTGAGTTCTTTGATTGCTTGGAGATTTCGATTTGGTTGGTTCGATTCAAGGGATCGATGGGTGTATCTATCAATCAAAGTGGGTGAGAAGAATTCATATCAGTAGCTCATTGCATTCTTTTGTGTTTATATTTTTATTATGTCAATGGATTCTCATCATTTTATTTTTTAAGTTTCTAAATATCCCAGCAAAGGTTTGTTTGACTAAGAGGTTTGCTAATTCCACACATTGCTTGGGAGGCCTGCGCATCCAAATCAAATGTTTGAATGACTTCTTGCTGGATAGAAAGATATGGAACAGAATACTGATTAAATGAGGCTTTCTTTGTTCTTTGGTTGGCTTAGTAAAAATAGTTCCAAACACACAAAATGATTTCCCAAACCGTACCAATTTCTGTAGATATATTGAGAAATGAAAAATGGGTGGCATCCAAACTCACCCCTATAGTAATTCAGGCTTCTTGTAATGGCTGCCCTCCTTGCACTTGGTGGTGTAGCCGGAACATTCTCCTACTTGGACATGCAAGTCATGGGACCAGCCTCATTACTCTTCTAGAGTGATGCTTCATTGTATCAATTTGTTTTATGGTTTTCTGCCGGAATGGCTTGGCAAAAGCATAAAACCTTATGGAGAAATGATGTTAATTTTCTTCATAACTAGATACTATTAGTAAAATGAATGTTGGCCCATGTACATCAGTTTCACCACCTCGTGTTAGGATATGATCACAAAAATGACTGGATCCAAAACTCAAGTAGGCCATGCCAAATTAAACAATGGAGATTGAACACCCACCATTGAAACCTCATTGGCGAAAACTGATGGACAGGGTAGATGTCATGTGGACATGTTGGTGGGACTGTTATGTTTTCCGACAGACTTTCAAGGCTGGTGCTAACTTGTATGGTGTAAGTAGACAATACTGTACTTTCATGAATATGACATACTGCAAAAATGATTCAATTCCTATTTTGCAGATTGGCCAATATTGGGTGGTTTTCAAAAATAAGGGTGGAGTAAACTAGAGCTCCGAGGGTTTATTTGGACTTTAAGATTTCACCTGACATTCTATGGGGAGGTAATTCTTGTGTTGGTCTTACACTTTTGATTAACGAGTCTTTTAGAAAGTTTATATTTTGATGGCCATTATAGACATCATAGTTGGTGATACTCATAGATATGTTTCAATGTTATTTCTTGTTCATGCTGCTTGCACCAATTCAAGCTAATCATGCACTTTCAAGGTCCATTTGGAATTCCCCAATTTTCAGCACACTTGATGTGCTCTATACAAGTCAAAGTGGGATAAGAATATCCCACTTGTGGTTCGGTGTGGAAAAGCTGGCTGGTTCCCATTCTCTGCTCCAATCTAAATGCTAGGCAATTGGTTCTATTGCAATGTTTAATCAATCCCGACTTGTGTGGACTTGTACACGAGCCCTTGTGTTTGTCACTATTCATTAACTAAGAATATCCTACCAAGAGTACGAGGATTTGGGTGGACCGTACACAAGCCTCTTATGTATGTCATTATCATTGACTAAGAGCATCCCACTAGTGGTTTTGGAGTGGAAAAATCTGGGTGGCTCCCATTCTCTACTCCAACCTAAATACAAGGCAGATTCATTCTCAGTGATTTATGTGTTCAGTGACTGAAGTCTTCTTTTAGTTAGTAAGTACTTCATTAGAGCTGTGGCAAGATTTTTTATGTAAGCTAGTCTTGCATCTGGGTCTCCTTATTGTAAAGAAACCAAGGATTTTCAGCTGCTGCTGCTGCCGCCCATGGGATTGGAGTTGTAGTGGATTTTAAGCCAGTCGAACATCCGATTGAACCTCTAGACACTGATCAGCCAGTCAGATGTCCATTGCCTGAACCTTCAATTCTAAATGTAAGCACAAACCCAACTACTGATTCTCTATTTTTCTGTAACCATATATGAGAAAGGAGGGTTCCCTGGTATTTTTCTGAACAATGGTCCTGCTTTTGCAGTTTCACAGGTACTTGCTCATGTTTACTTCTTCTTTTTTTTTTTGTTACGATTTTGTCATATTTACATTTTCTTAACAATGAGTTTGTGTTGTATCACGCTTCCCTTTTTCACATTAATAAATGTGGACAGCATGATGTTGGTGATTTTTGTGTCCCTGAAGATACATTTTCAGGAAAATACATGTGGTTTTGCTCATTTTTCAGGAAAAAATCAAAATAAAAATCCATCTCTAATTCTTCTAAATTGATTTGGGATATGATCCACCTAACCCATGTTATGAATGGTTTAGGGTACATCACATGGTTTATCTCTACCCATCTTATTATTTTGACTTTATCCTTCTCTTTTTCTGTTTTTGCAAACAGTTGATCTAGGATTTGTCAGTTTGTTCTATAGCTAAGCGGGTAGCAAATGTGCTAGGGTGGTTGAAGTGTATGTTTCCTCACTTAATAATGCCTTCTTCATACTATTGCGATGTTCCATCTGCATATATTTGTTCCTGGTGTATTGGCCTACAGTTCACATGTTGAAAAGGGGGACATGGTGGAAGTTTCAGTTGCATTTGAGTAACCTGATCTTGATGGTGGATGGGGAGTTGGTATAACACGTGGAACTGTTCTCCAAGGATTGCAAACAGGTAAGCAGTTTGAATTTTGATTAATAATTACATGTAAAACTAATATAAAGATGAAGTAGATCTTGGACCATTTTGTAGTTCAGCCTTCATTATTCAGTAATCTTCTTGCATTTATATTGTCAGTTCCACAAACATTCATCTATCTTTTACTTCCTTGACATGAAGGTTTCGCCGAACTTAGGTAGGTCCCAACAGTAAAACTTAGATGTAGTGACTTATTTCATCTGAATAAATAGCCATTGATGGGATTTTGGTTAAAAAAAAAAAAAAAAAAAAAAAAACCCAGCTTGATTGATTTGCATACACCCATTCTCCATTTTGGGAATTGGAAAGCTATGCGTGTTTATTTTCTTGCTTTTTAGTCCCAATTCATCTCTCTCTCTCTCTCTCTCTCTCTCTCTCTCAAATTCTATTTTTTTTTTTTTTTAATTACTGTTTTGCATTGTACGAGGGATGATGATTCGGAGGAGCTAGAGAAAAGCAATGTATTGATGATGGGTCCAACTAGCTCGGGTATGGCCTCTGCTTTATAAAAGCAATGTATTGTAGATGGGTCCAACATATCATGCATGCTCAGTATGTAATTTTGATGAGTTCCTTCGTATCTGCTCATTAATATCTTTCTTCCTTCAATTCATCAATTCTTCACCCTCAACTTCTCTTGAAAGAGTTTGCACTGAATTATAATAATTCATTTGATGTCTGGCTGTGTAGGTTCTCAAAGAAAGGATTTCTTGGCTGGAAGCAACTAATGAAGATCTTTGTAGGGAGCTTCATGAATACCGCAGCAAATGTCCTCTGCTTGAGCAGTCTGGAGCTGATACCCAGGTATGAGTAGGTTCTATCCTTTTCTTGTTTAGCTTCTCTTTGTTACTTCCAAACCTTTTGAATTCATTTCTTGTGCTTTGATTTTAGACGCCATAATATAATCAGTAAGTCCATCTATAAACACATAATGTTCCACCCATAGTGGACGTTTTCTGTATCGGCTGGATTGGTTAGTGTGCATGGATTCTGATTTACACCTTATGTGCCAGGAAGGTGGTCCCTGTTTTGTTAAAGCTGAAGGTCTAAAGAGGGGCCTGCAGAATATGGATTCATCTGATTATCAAATGGGTGGAACCATCACTTGTATGTGCTTGATCCATTTCTAAAACCACTATGTTCATCATTTGAAGTTTGGTAAAACCATTGATGCAACTGAAAATAGGAAAGACAGTTTTAACCTATGTTGATTTTAGTTGCCTTGCCTATTCACTAGTCATTACTAGTTTATTCCCATGTTGAGAAAAAAAAACTCATTATTGAAATTCTTCTCTTATTTATTACCTTAATTATTTTATAACCGCAATATAATTGCTATTTTCAGCAGGTGACAATTCCAAGCTAAACTCATGTCTTTGTATTAAAATCATTGATGAAAATGGCGAAATTAAGTCATTTTTTTTCTTTTGGGTTTTCAAGCTTCTATCCATGTCTAAATCCTGCTGCGTGATTGTTGCACAGGCAACTCATAAAAAGAGTAAGAAAGATTGCCAAGCAAGAAGGATTAATGAAAAGATTTAAGATGACCACCTTGATCAGCACAACCAACATGCACCTATTCGACGCAAGGGGTGTCATCAAGAAATATGACAGTCTCGAACAAAGTAAGTTTGCTTATTCTAGTTTATGAATTTCACTCGCTGAGTCAATGAATACCAATAAACTTGGCTTCTTTTTTTCCCCCCCGTTAAGTATCAATCTGAATTTTTAATGCATGGTTCTGTATAAGAATTCCTGAGCAGTCATCTTAATTTATTTGCAGACACCTCCACAGCATATCCTCATTTAAATTGATATAATATAAAATCAGTACACATATTATAAAATTAGGGTTCCCGCACAGTGGCAGTTTGGTAATTTTGGAGTCCTTGGTTAGGGCTTGGGCTGAAAGTACGAGTCCTGGAGCCGACGCTTTCGGAGTCCGAACTCATTCTTTTGAAAAATAGAAAAATGGGAATATTAGTAAATATGGATTTTCTTGTTAAGAAGAAAATGGAAGATGGATTGAAAAAACATAAAAGAGATTTCCTTTTTTTTCTTCTTTTTTGCTTCAAGAGAGAGACGGAGAGGTGAGAGTGGGGAAATCGAGGGAGAGAGTGGGGGAATGAAGTGGCCGCGTGAGATTTGAAAATAACGAGTGTAGTTTGGTTTAAAAATCGAGGGAGAGAGTGGGGGAATGAAGTGGCCGCATGAGATTTGAAAATAACGAGTGTAGTTTGGTTTAAAAATCGAGGGCTTTGGCTTGGAGTTCTTGAAATTTTCTAATCTAGAGTTCCAAGATATGTTTAAATTAGTTTCTTTGTAAATTCAAGTCAAAGATAGCTTCTAAGTTTTGCTAGGTTTGCAAGTTACCTTATTGAGAAGTTTTTTTTTTTTTTTTTTAACAGCCAGTCTAAGTTGATTTCTTTCCAATTTTAGATTGTGTTAATTTTCTGATTTCAGGAAAATTTTACATGAATTTATGCATGTTCTGGGATGTTTTATGTTTAGAAAGTCATGTTATGGCAGTAAATTGAGTAAGGGTTGTTTTGGACCCTGACAATTGGGCTTTGGGAGGTTTGTTAATTGCACATGCGTCTGGGGCCCCGTCTTTTTAGAAGGTTATCCCATTGTACCAGTCCAAGTTTGTACACTGCCCCTATCTTTTTAGAAGGTTATCCCATCGTGCTTTCAATGGGTTATCCATTGCAGGAAAAATTTTTCAGTTTTGCATTTTTGGATGTACATTGTTTAATAATGCTATGCAAATGGAAATGCCTCGCTGAAGGATTGACTGCTACTTGAAAAAGCAAAGACATGATGGGTAGATGTTGATATGAAGTTTTGAGTTACTGCTAATCCTATGAATTGAGGTGGTTTTCACACCCTTTTCATTGGACAGTTTGTTGATAATGCATAGGAGCTTTGATGTCTATGCAATAAAACTCATGTTCAGGCCACAAATGTGCGAGCATGACATGATAGGTCCAAGATCCAATCCATCCATCAGAATGACACCATTATATTGATGTCCTAGGAAAAGAATCAGGTTGAATCACTTGTCAGGTGGGCCACAGTTTGTTAAACAAATGTACAGCTCTGAAAAACTTGGCAGAAGTTTCTAACCCATCCACATGTTTCCAATATAGTGGCCTGCATACTGATCATGCCAGATTTTGTTTTTGGGAAAATATGTACATGGTCTGACCAACATAATGGATGGATTAGATCTAGCATGCATGTGCCATGCTCGCACCTTCTTCTCATGAAGAAGGTGCATGCTTGCAATAGCAAAGTTTTCTAACCCATCCACATGTTTCCATTTTATCATGTATTCTCCGTTTTGTTGGTTCTGGATTCTGTTGCCTCGTCTGCTGCAACGAGTTTGATGAATTTCTTTGGGCCGACGACTCTGTTTATTCAGAGGTGGCTTCCTCTTTTTTTATGTTCCGTCATTGGTGGTGTTGCCTCTGGCAGTAAGGGATATCCCTACAGCTTCAGGACTCAAGATCCATTGCATCCTAGGTATTGGATTCTTCAATGGTTTCATTTCGCAGGCTACACGGCCTTAACTGTAAGAAAGATTGTAAAGACAGAAATGGTGTCTTCTAAGATCGGAAGAATTCTAGACATCTAATCTGAAAAACTTTTTACAGGTTGGTAGGTATGAAAACCCAGAGGAGTGTCCGTTCTTCCCTGATGATTTACCGTCCCCATTGGCTCCTCCTCTCGACCGTGCAGAGGTAAATTTCCGCTGCATTCAGCTAAAACTTTCCTCACGCCCCCCTATCCGAATCTCATTTGGTGCCAGTCCATCATAGGTGTTGTATCCTAAAGCTGCATCTATCATCATAAATAAGACCATATGGAATATGTACATCAACGAGCTGCTGCCGCTATTCACGACCGAGGGTGATGATGGCAACTATGTGTCAATGGCAACGTGTGATCTCGCATGTTTGCAGCTTAAGGATCGGTTGAATTCATCTTATGGGAAGTGCTGATTATATGTGCTAGTTACACAAATGAGACGATTTTGGTATTCGCAGGCTATCTCTAGAAGGATTCATCATGGAATGTATGTTGCCAAAATCAAATTCAGAGATTGCCCACAGGAGTATGGGCCTGCTGTCCGTGCTCAGGTCTGCACTTCTTTTCTATTTTGTGTTTTTTGAAGTGAAATGAATAGTTTGAAATTCAGGCTCGACTCCTTTATTAGCTTTTCACCATTTGGAAAATGGGGGTTGCTCTTTAAATGTGCACATGCAGAGCTGTGCGGCAGTCCAGACTGTCCAAGATGCTGACCCAACTGTACATAGCATAATAAAAAATTTGCTCTGAGAAGATAATATTAACCATCTAACTTTTCCCTTTGAATTTGGATCACTCACGATTGTTTTTGAATGATCCATTTGTTACCCACTAATTGTATGGTTAGGAATGCTTGATCAGTGTGAATTTTAGATATATGCTTCATTCATTGGATTAGGTATATGCTCCATCCACAATGGGACTTCAGAATTTGGATGGTCTGGATAGCTGCACCTAAGCACCACTTGTGAGAATGATGAGTTGTCACCATTTTTAAATGGTGCAAAATAAAATGCTCTCTGACCCTTGAAAGATGGTATGGATGTTGATAAACAACTGGTTAGATGGTTTTTATTTCTACATTTAAGCAGTCTTCTATGCTTTGTGTTGGTTCTTTTTTATGTGGAATGATCGGGAAGTATGGTGCAAATGAATTGTATAGGACACCTTGAGATTCCGATCATTGGTCTGAACTGTCCATCTGGTAACTCTAACCATCCAATGGCTGATCATTTTGCCGTCTCTTTTCAAGTAATTAATTTGTTTTTAAGAACATTACATCAAACTGTTTAACAGGGCTCATCGGATGGATGGTCCAGGTTGATGATTGGACGGTTTTTTTTTTTTTTTTTTTTTGATATTTTTTGGCCTGTTGGTTGGATGGTCAACTGAATGTGGATTACATTTCTAGATTTAGAGCCAAGGACTTCAAGAAAACCTCCACAGGTCGAGCAGCAAAAAAAAAAACTAAGAGACTTAAATGATATGTGGTCTCTCTCGCTTTTTTTTTTTTTTAAAAGTATATATCCAATTCAAATATTTGGAATTTGGATGATATATTTGATTTTGATTTCTTCCTTTTCTATTGTGTAAACTTACCTTCTCAAATAGGTTGGTTCGTTCAGAGCTTTGGAGAAATGGGTATATCTAGTTTTGGATGTGCGTTGATTAATACACAACTAGATATACCAATTTCTTCAGAGCCCTAATGAACCAACTTATTTGAGTAGGAAAAGTCTACACAATAGAAAATGAAGAAATCGAAATCAAATATATCATTCAAATTCTTTATTATTATTATTATTACTATTTTTTTAACTAATGAAAATCGCCGACGGATTTTAGTCGCCAAAAACGCCAATAGATTTTAGCCGCTGAAAACATTGACAGATTTTAGCTGCCGATAACGCCGATGGATTTTAGCCACTGACAACGCCGACAGACCCTTTACCGATGGACCTTGCGATGGTTGAAAGCCATCGAGGAAGGTCATTGCCGACGGTTTTTAGCCGTCGGCGTTGCCCTATTTTTTAGTAGTGTGTACCTCAGAGGGCCCCGATTCTTTTTTTTGGCCCGTTAAGCTGTCAGGAGAATTCTCAGTGAAATCGGCATGGCAAGCCTATAGATCTAGAGGGTAGAGGAAGAGCCGGGCGGACTGGATTTGACATCCCAAAATTTCCCAAGATTTCATGCTTTGTTTGGAGGTTGCGGCATGGAGCGAGCCCTTCAGATAGCAGGGTTCAATCTAGAGGGATCATCATGGCGTCAAAATATATTTGTTGCGAGGCATTTTTTCAGTAGCTTAGTGAGGGTTGACAGCACTTTGGGTCCATTTTTGGCATCGCAGTTATGGATAATCCTTCAATGGAGGACAGGTTGTGCTCTTGGTGGCTCGCTCCAAATCCTAGGGGGAGCATTGTGATCCTACATGGGCTGGCCCCAAACATCATTCTATGGGAAATCTAGAAGAGAAGTAATGAGGCCAGATTTGACGTGGTGGATGTCTGGCCTTCCAGGGCCATCCGATGTGTGTCTTGGTGGCTTAAAAGTCTGGCCCAAGGCCTTCCTTGGCCCAAGATATATTCTATGATTACCGATCTCACATTCAAGGCCTTGGGGATTGAGGATTCACCCCCTCCAAGAATGGTAGCAAACCTTGTTAAATGGATTCCTCCCTTAGTAGGTTAGAGCAAGCTGAATGTCGACGGCTCATCCAAGGGCAATCTAGGGCTGACTGGAGGGGGACAAATTTGTAGAGGGGAGAAAGGCCAATTCATTTTCGCTTTCACGATGGGCTATGGATTGGGCTCCAACAATATTATAGAGCTTAGAGCGATTTGGGACGGTTTGATGATTTGCATGAATAGGGGCCTGAGCAAGGTTTTGGTTGAATTAGGCTCCAAGATGTTTGTCAAATTATTGAATGGGAAGCCCCAGGTTGCTTTGTGTTGGAGATATTAGGTGTCTAGGATAGAGAAGATTAAATGCTTAGGCCAATTTTCTTTCATCCATATTCTGAGAAAAGGGAATTCCACAGCAGACGGATTGGCCCATATGAGGAGTGATGCGCAGGCCTTTTCCTTTTTCAGGCTGCCTTCTGAGCTCCCGCCTCATATTCGGGGTCTGGTTCTGCTTGACAAAGTGGGACGAGGCTCGATTAAGCAGTTCCTTTGGAGTGATAGGAGTAGCTCGCCCACTCCATCCCTTTTTTTTTTCCCCTTCTTTTCTTCTTTTCTTATGCAGAGTTTTCCTCATAATAGGCCCCTCTCAGTCCTATTTTTCTGAGAGGCAGCCCAAAGTGTAGCCCAAGCTGTAAAGTCATTTTCATATATATAGGATAGAGCTCTTTCTTTATAAAAAATAAAAATAATAAATAAATAAATAAAGCCTATGAGGGCATGAAATGTATGGTAGATGTCTGATGACATGTAATGTGATGTATGATGAAGGCATTGTGCCATAGAATGCATGATATAAGTGTGATGATATTTGATATATGGTGAAGAATAATGATGTGTAATATGTAGCTCATACACAATGATTATGGCATATGTTATGTATCCAATACATTATAGATATAGCATAAAAATGTGTACCTTAGACACAACGTGTGTCTCATAAGATCATATTATAAATTGACGATTGAATCTAAGTTGGGCCCAAGTTAAGGCCAATTGCTTATGAATATTAATGCAATGATCCAATCCGTATCAAAATAAGATTAAGGGTCCAAATGGACATTCTTATGGAAAAATGGGTTATGACCTGAGGGTCTACTATTAAGTGTCCATGTGCCATAGCTTGACAATATGATTTATCTTACCTTTGTTCATGTTAGCACTAGCTTGATAGTTTGATATACGTAGTTGATTCATGAGCATCCATTTTATGCAGGCTTGGCACATCATGAAATTAGGGTCTTCGTATTGGTCCATATACCCGGATGAAATCCACATATGTACTATGTTTGAGCCCTCATGTTGATCCGTATGATAGTATGTGAGCCCTCCTGTTGGTCCTTGTGCTTGGATGAAAGTGCAGGAGAGTGGGGTATGTATATGCCTTTGTGATTCTACATTCAATTATATGGGGCTTTCATGTTGACGTATTTCATGAGTGGATGTTATGGTAATGTAATGGCTAGTTAAGTGAGATAGTTTGTGTTGAGGCATTGTGATGGCCAAGTTGTTGATATTATTGAGGAGGTTTGAGAATGGTGCGCTATGGCCACCCTAGGCTTAGATCCTGTGATTGGAGACACCTATCCTCCAATGAACCCGCAAAGATTGGCTAACTGAGTCCCCTTCTGTCATGTGTCGAGTGTGTGTAAGCACAATAGGATGGGTGCAAGAGTCATTTTCACTGCCGAAATCGGGAAGGGAAGATGTATGATGAGCCTACCAACTGTCGTGTGCCGGGACGAGGTGGGTATTATTCTGGATGCTGAGGCAAGATAAGGTGAAACAAATCAAGGTCTCCCATTGTTAAGCTAATGGATACACAGGTAAGGGTTAACGCGCCCAATACTTTATATTTTGAAAATGTGTCTCACACTTGTGTGAAGAAGTTGAATTACATGTGTAGTATGTTTGTGATTCTTGAGGAGATATATCATGTGGTAGAGAGACACAATTTTATGCCATCCAACATGCCTAAATCTTTAAGATAGAGATAAGAAACTTTATTCACTAAAAAAAATAGAAAATGCAAGACATAGTTTTTTCTTCCACTCATTCCCAAGATAAGAAATTTCTCACTAAGGAATTATTGGAGGAAATATATGTTCACTTATTTACCCACAAAACATCACCCAAAAAAAGAACTCATGTGTGCGAAGCTTATTACCACTAGGATTGACAGGTTTTACATCCGCGTCAACATAACTCACCACAGTAAAGAGAAGATAAAAAATCAGCCTAATACAAAATTCAAGCAAGTAATTTTTTTAAATCGGGTTTGTCTCATGTATCCATGGTCGAACTAATGGTTATGACCTGGTGAACGGTACTTACAAAACATGGTGGCAACCATAGAGCTTGGGTGTCTTACGCGCTCACGTAAAAAAGGTGTAGTCGATGATTCCAGTCCCAAAGTGCCCCATTGCTTAACAGCTATTCACTAGAAATTCATTTTGTATACAGTAACTCAGGCATTGGGTCTCACTTACTGAGATTTTCTAATGATCAGAACTGTTTTATTCCAAACAGAAAATTCTAACTATCATTATTTGTAGATGAAGGTAGATCATGAAAAGAACATTTTGAATGGGTCTAACTTTAACTCTAAAAATCAAAGGCCAGAATCATTCTTCAAGCGTGATACTTATAACAGAGAAGATGGACGGTTATTAGATAACGGACCATATCTGCATGTGGGCCCCAAGCAGTGACACATGGCGGCAATCCTCAGTTGCAGCACATGTGAAATGATGTCTTTGCTGGAGAAGACCAGATAAGGCTTGACACATAGGCACCGTAAAATTAAACCCAATGAAATCGTGAGTCTTAAATTATATCGTTTATAAAAATAAAAATAAAAAAAATAATAATAATAATTCCACTATACATGGGAGTTTAATGGCCGGATGAAGTGAGAAAGAAGTAGACAACATTTACTTTGATTCGATACTTGTATCTGTGTTAGCCATCATACACTTCCAGAGTATCAACTAACTCCCCTTTAATAATGGATGGTTGGGTTTTGATAGAATAGGGGCCACCGATGGTACCTACCATGTTAGTGGGACATGGGTTTTCTAGTAACCCAAATCTCTGTGGGTCTAATGTGATGTTAGTGTTAAATCTACTGCATGGATCAGTTTTGCCAGCTAACATTGGGATGAGAGCCCTAAAAAGAGGCAGATCCAAGCCTCGCGAGGACCACTTTTGCCGGCTAACATCGGGACGAGAGCCCTAAACGGAGTCAGATCTAAGACCCGTGGGGATGTAAACATCGCTATTAAATCCTTTTAGAGCATTAAAACCTAATGTCGAGGGCTTGTTTGTTTTGCCAATTTTCACTGTAATGCAATGTTAATAAGCAATAATTGGTATTTTATTGTATTTGTTTAAATAAACATTATGATATATAATTTAAGGGTTAAATATATAAATATAATAGGGAACAGATAAAATAATTTTAATTATTAAAATTTTATATTATAAAATTATCATCTGTATAGATTTATATGGTTAAATAAACAGTATAAGTAATATGATTGTTGCGCTGAAATACAACTAATATTACGATAAATTAAATAATTTATAAGCACTAGTCATTTCTTTCACCGGCATAATGGGTGAAATAAACAACCCTTCTCATGGCATGTCAACTTGATTGATCAAAAGTTCTGTGGGTCTTGGGAAGACAATGGTGGGCATTCCATCCACACTGTTGCTTGTGGTGTGACCGGCCAACTTGGATTTTGAGGCTTTTATCCTAACGTTTGCTGATGAAGTATGGATGGAGACCGTTTCATCCGGATATGATAGTAGGCGTAGACCCGAGCAATGGGTAGATTGGATGTATGTTAGACATCAAAACCTTTGGCCCCACCATCTGTATGCATTGCTTGTCCACATCAGTGATCAGTGGCACGTCCATTGGTCCCATCGGATAAGGTTCATGCACCCAAAATCAGCATCTTTTCTTTGTCCAGCGGTAGGGTGGACGTTCACGGAAGGCTAGTGTACCAAACACCACGGATTTAGCTGGTGTGTTGACGTCACTAAGTTATGTGAGTCCCACCATGAGGTATATGTGATACCCAAACCGTCCGCTCATTCGGAGAACTCATTGTAAGGTTTGAATCTAAAATTAAGACAGATCCAACGGTCAAATGGATCTAAAAAGCAGTGGGGAATTAAACACCTATCATTGGAACACTTTTAGACCAATATGATATTTGTTTTATCTCTTCATTTAGGTTTATATGACCTTATCAACATATTCGATGCAAGGTAAACATTATCTGGAGCCCTGCAAATGTTTTAACGTTGAGAATCATTGCCCGTCTACTATTTGTGGTGGTCCACTTGGGCTTTGCCTCACTACTATTTGTGGTGGTCCACTTGAACTCTAGATAACTCATTTTTGAGCTTATAATCTAAAATTATCTAGGAAAATGGATGAACGGTGTGGATGTAATAAATACATCATTGTAGGGACATGTTATTTTGATCTCCTTTGAACCGTTCGTACAACTCGGAGCTGGAGGGACGCGGATAGCGTCCTACCCTTTACCGTCCGGGCAGGACTTTGTGGGGCCCACCGTGATGTAAGTATGTTATCCACACCGTTAATAACTTTTATATGGTCATTTTAAGGTATAATTCAAAAAATAGAGGTAGTTTTAGAGCTTAAGTGGACCAGGGATTGAACGTCCACTATTAAAAGCTTCTTGGGAGCTGGAGAAGTGTCAGATCAAGCTGAAATTTGTGTTTTGACTTCATCCAAGCCTGTATGACCATATTAATAGGTTGGGTGGTAAAAGAACATTACGGTGGGCCTTAGAAAGGTTTCAACGGTGGGTTTCATTATCACTGCATCTTCTTTTGATGTGGTCCACCGGAGCTGGGTAACTGCTTAATTTTTTCTATCATATCTTAAAATAACCGTGTAAAAATTATTAACGGTGTGAATAACATACTTACATCACGGTAGGTCCCACGGAGCCCAGCCCGGACGGATTACCGTCCGGGTGGGGGTAGGATGCAATCCGCGTCCGAGCTGGAGGAGCGTTAGCGCTTGTCTTCGCACGACACGTACCCACACCAGTCAGGTCGGTGGTGTGTGGTACACCAGCCAATCCGCTTCCGACGTTCAAAAAGAAAAAGTGAGCGAGGGGCGAGGATTTGGGAAGATAGAAGAAAGGGAAGAAAACTAATCAACCATTCAATGGATATCTTTCCAGCTCTTCTCTTCTTGGTTTTTGCTATTGTTCTTCTAACCTTGGCTACTTTGAATGGAGGTCGAGCAAGGAATAAAACCAACCAACCACCTTCTCCATCCAAGCTTCCGATCATTGGCAACCTCCACCAGCTTGGTGGGCCTAATTCCCTTCTACACCTTTCTCTACGGTCGCTCTCCGACAAACACGGCCCGCTAATGCTCCTACACATGGGGAGCATTCCTACTCTCGTAGTTTCATCGGCAGAGATGGCTGAAGAGATCTTGAAAACCCATGATCTTATTTTTGCAAGCCGACCTTGGCCCTGTTCGAACGCAGCCAAGCAGCTTCTCTACGGTTGCAATGACTTGGCCTTTTCACCCTATGGAGAGTACTGGAGGCAAGTTAGGAAAATCTGCGTTATTGAGCTTTTGAGTGGTAAGAGAGTGCAGTCATTCACTTTTATTAGGGAAGAAGAAGTTAGGAATATGATCGAGGATATTAAAGATTCTTGTTCGATCTCGGCCGTTAATCTAACCGACACGTTTCTCTCCCTATTGAGCAGCATAATCTCCAGGGTTGCTTTCGGGAAGAAGTACACAGGAGGAGAGAACGGGAAGATTAGATTCTCGGATCTAGCCAAGGAATTGCAAGTTCTTTTGGGATCTTTCAGTGTAGGAGATTATTTTCCATCATTTGGATGGATGGATGTCCTCAGTGGCTTAGATGCTAGATTGAAGAGAATTTCTCAAGGCATGGATGATTTTCTTGATCAAGTGATTGAGGACCATCTCATTCGTGGGAATGTCAACAATGATGGAAATGACGATGAGCATAAGGACCTTGTGGATGTATTGCTCCACCTTCAAAAGGATGCCAATGCCGACATCCATCTCACGAAAGATAACCTGAAAGCCATCATCTTGGTATGGCTCTCTCTCTCTCTCTCTCTCTCTCTCTCTGGACCTCCTTTCCTTCTAATATGGCCTATACCCGTATTATCCATAGCGATCAAGCCACAGACCTCCCAAGGAAGTTTCTCTCCTCTTCTAAAGAGACTCCCTTCCATACCACTACTCCCAGGCCAGGCTAAGTTGTCCACTACCTCATTACCTTCCCAAAAAATTTAAGATACAATTGAGGCTGGACAGGTCATGATGAATCTCCCTCCACCAAATACGAGATGTTCCAAGGAATGGGGGAGTTGGTATTTGTAATGGCTGCCATAATCACTTTAGAATCATATTCAACTATTAAATTGCCAAGGCACATGCTACAACATATCTTTACTCTGTCTAATACATATCTTTACTTTATCACCACTAACCATGATGGAAGGCAAAGATGACCTTTCTTGACACAAGGATGGGCGTGATGAGGTCGAGCACCGTCTTCCTCAGTAGGATAATTACTCCAAATTCACAGAGCTTCTCTAGACTCCTCAGAGAGACGCCTCAAATCCACAAGGAAAGATAGAAACTAGAAGTAATTCTAGAAATCTGAAATAAATTGATTGATACTCAAAACTTACTTTGCAACCCTTTAAATAATGTTATAAACCCTAGGGAGAAGTTTCCGAATCAAACTATAACTAAAACTCCCTAAAATTGTGACTTACTATAAATAGTATTATAGATGGTCATGATTTCTACTAGACCTCATGGTTTTTGGCTAAAAATAGTAAGTGTCCTATTTGGCTTAACTGTGTTATTCTCCTAAATTTTTTAAGAACTTTTCATGTTGGACACGACTCGTAAAGCTCAACGGATGAAGAGTCACAGTCTAAGTAAAACTTACTAAATATAGTAAAAATGAAAGTAAATTAGAATTTCGAACGTCGATCTGATGGAATCTCACAAATTCTGCATGGGCAACCTAGTATAGCGGGGTGGTTGGCTAAAGTAGCTTCTCCTACCCCAACATCATTCATGGCATGTCGGATAACTCATTTCGGTTTGTGAGATATGCCCGTTTTAAGGTTCCGACGGTCTGGATCACTTCTATCTCTGATCAGGTCCTTTCTAGTCCATCTTGGCCATGAAATTGTCAGCAACCCGCTTTACATCAATCTCTCTATATGATCCTTACAAAACCCACCCACACCTCCTTCGCCCAAATTGCCACGAGATGACTAGTCTACGTTTATTTTCACCTAGCCCAAACTCAATCGAATCCACTAGATAACCAGAATGGAGAACTTTCTTTCAACATTATTTTGGAGGCCTAGCAAGTGCAAGCTCATCTCCTTTATGGATAAGATTCTATGATCTCCCAGAACGCGGCTTCCCACCTCTTCCCAACTCTTTGAACCACTAATTGATCTTAGCAATAATTCTACCCGCTGAGACACTCCTTGCCTCAAATTCCTGACATTTCTCCCAAGCCACAACTCTCACACTATAAGCGCATAATATATCGATATATATATATATATATATATATATATATATATATATATATATATATATATATATATATATATATATATATATATTCCCATCATACCTGTCACCTACGCGAGATATGAGCTTTTTTTTTTTTTTTTTGTTTTCAAGGAGGGCCATGCCCCTATTCCATTGATCAGAAGAACAAACGATGTACAAGCTATATTTTCAGGTGGGCTCCACATCAAATTGGCCTGACATATCATATCAGCTAAACAGATAGCGCACAAAAGGAGAACAGAAAGCAGAACAACAGCAAGCAAAACAGGAAAAGGAAAAAGAACAAAGGTTAAAACTTCCCTGAGGAAAACATTCTCCTAGAAAACAGCACTTCCCAGCCAACAGAACTTGCAAATCCCCAAATAGACATAGATTCTACATCCCAGCGCTGCATGATGCTGTTGTGCCACTGAGAGGCGGAATCACCAAATTGCTAACTAAGAGGAGTGTGCTTCATTGAAGCAACAGACCCAGAGAGAAACCATCTGGCAATCCCAGAGAAACCTATATCCTGTCAGAGTTGCATACTATTATCCATCCAATTTTCTAGCATCCGAGAAGAACACGTAGCACATGATATGAGCTCCTTTGAGTGCCGCAACCGCACCTCTAACTAGCCTGCTCTGTTGGTCCTGAACATCTGCTCTCTCTATTGACCTCTCCTCCTCTTCATTCCAATCCCAATGGTAGCAACAGATCCCGGTTTTCCATTACATCAATGCACCGCCCTCTCGCAATACATCTCTGGGCGACACACTGCTGGTCTATCCTTCCCTCTTCTAAATGCAAACCTCTACAATGTTGGGGGACCGCGGAAGCATAGATAGATAAATCAAGTGGAGTAATTCAATAGTACCAAGCAAGCGCAATGCAAACACTCTGAATTTAACATGGGAAAACCCTTACCGGAAAAAATCATGGCACAAAGTAATAGAAAGCACTATGAAAGCAGAAATTTACAAGAGATAGAGAGAATATCCGATTCAAACAAGCCTCAAATCTCCCTTTACAAGTCCTTGAAACACTAGGAATGAATTAAAAAGCATTAGATACCTCTCAATCCCAATTATACCCAAATATATAGCCTCTAGAAGAATCCCAATCAAAAATGGAAACAAATCCCATGAATTCGCAAATTTGCGAAAATCCATGCGAAATTGTTCAATGACACCGAACACACTTCGATGTCATCGAAGCTTAACCATCAATGACATCGAAGCTACTTCGATGGCATCAAATAAATACCAAAACGTTCCTACAACCAAACATAAAAATTCAGATATTACCGATGACACTGACCAAGCCTTCGATGACATCAAACAACCGTCGATGATATCGAACGGTCTTTGAAGGTATCGTAAAAGGCACCAAAGTGTCCAACAACCAAATCGATTTATTCTGGAAAATCTCGATAGCATCGAGCCAACTTCAATGACATTGAAGCCCACTCGATGGCATCGAACTTGTAATCGACAAACTGTTGAATTACAAATTTAAGATATCTATCAACACCTAGAGCTGGACCTCATACGGAAACATCCCATTAATCATGTTTTGAATTGAGTCAGCTAACCCAATTCCAACACTGTACTCTCCCTCACTTCCAAGCCGTCTCTGAGCACTCCTAATGTCATTTCGCCAATGCCAATAATTGCTTCCTCATTCTCACTACACACACCCCAACCTGCTGAATTGCAACATCAACTGGCAATGCCTTGTTCATAACCTTCTAGACGAAACATATTAGATAATGTTGTTGATGTCTTAAATCTGTGACTAATAAAGTCTATTGATGCCATCAAATAGGTGCTCGATGTCATTGGAAAAATTTGAAAAATTCATGTTTTCTTACTAGAATGTTTTGGTGTTTTCTCAATGCCATCAAAAGAGTTCGATACCATCGACAGTCTGTCAATGCCAACGAAGTCCTATCGAGCACGTACATAGAATTGTATAAGTGTGGGATTTGTTTCTGATTTCGATTGTGATTCTTATATGTGTTATGTGTGTGTGCGTGAGGTGCAATCAGGATTTGGGGAATGAGAGGTATTTTAGGTTTTTTAAATTTGTTTCTAAAGGTTTCAAGGGCATAGCTTGGGGAGATTCGAGACTTGCTCAAATAAAGTAATCACTCGATTATAATTTTCTACTTTCGTAATGCATTACTGGAATATTGTACTGTGGTTTTTTGTAGTAAAGTTTTTTCCACATTAAATTTGGAGTGTTTGTGATTGGTCTTGATTGTGCGATTGGAACACTTTGCTTGATTAATCTCTCTGTGCTTCCACGGTCCCCAACATATAATGCCATAAAATATTTTTTATTTTAAAAATAATAATAATACCATAATATTATATAAGAATAATGAAAATATACAGATAATTATCTTTCCATATAATCCAAGCCTCTCACCAGGTAGGCCACAATATTTAAATTTCCCAGCCTCAAAATCATGTCGTTTAAGTCGACATAAAACAATGGATGCCAAGTAATTTGTTTTGCCAGCTATGATCCACCAGATGAGTCAAACAGCCTTGCCCTAAAGCCTCAAATGATGTGGCCCAAATATCTTGGACACGTGTGCCACAAACATGTGCATGTGTATGGGTGCGACTCCAGAAAAGTAAAGGAAAAGAAAAACAGACAAAAGCTAAACAGTACTCCTCACCCTTTGATGGACTTGTATGAGCTTCTTGGAGCCTCCATTTTCCCGACCCAACGACTAGGATAATGACTAGGCTGGCTGATTCGGCTGAGTCCTCAGTCAACTCGCCTTGTAGACAAGCTATGCACATGTCCATTCGAGCTCGCTCTCTAGTGGTTTTTAATGGATGATTGATCTACTTATCACTTACACATTTTCTTCTTTCTTTTTTTCCTTAGGACATGTTCGTTGCAGGAACCGACACTGGATCTATAGCTTTGGAATGGACCATGGCAGAGCTTGCAAAGAATCCACATGTGATGGAAAAAGCTCAAGCAGAGGTAAGACGAGTGGTAGGAAGAAAAGCAAAGGTGGAAGAGGACGACCTTGTTCACATGGATTACTTGAAATCCATAATCAAGGAAGCACTACGTTTACACCCTCCGGTGCCCTTGTTAATTCCCCATGAATCCACAACAAGCGTGACACTGCAAGGGTATCATATCTCTGCAAAAACAAAGGTCCTGATCAATGCATGGGCCATTGGAAGGGACCCCAAATCATGGGAAAATGCTGATGAGTTTCTTCCTGAGAGATTCACCAACAACCCAATTGATTTCAGAGGTCAAGATTTTCAATTAATACCATTTGGGGCAGGAAGGAGAAGTTGCCCCGGAATGCCATTTGTCATTTCCACCATGGAACTTGCTCTTGCCAACCTTTTATATTGGTTTGATTGGGAGTTGCCTGGTGGGGCAAAAAATGAAGATCTAGACATGAGTGAAGTTCCAGGTATCGTTGTCCACATGAAATTCCCTCTTCAACTGGTCCCAATATATCGCTTTTCTTCTTAAAGATGATCGTATGTTATTAAATTCTACTCCATCAGATTGTACTCCTCAATAGAGGGGGATAGCTGGGGTTTCTTCTACTCTGATACCACATTGCAAGAGATATTAGAGTTCTAAAGGTTCTCCAATCCTCTTCTTTATTTATAGAAAAAAAAAAAAAAAAAACTGGCTAGCTATGTTGGTGGTCACACCCATGCTGTGTATCTGTTCGCTTTTATTTTTTAATTTTTCCTTTTTTTTTTTTTTTTTTTTTTTTAGAGTTTTATAAAGTTTGCTAATTCCACATGGTGCATGGAGCACTGCCCACCCACACGTGTAAACATGAGATGCAACCATTAGATCGAAGCTTTCCATCAGGTTGGAAAGAATGTTAGAAGTTCTGCCTAAAAAATCAGACATTTTCAATCCTACGGTAGGCCAGAATGTATAAAGTAAATTGGTGGTCAAAATCATTTATCCATTCATGTGTTTTCATATGTTGTGTCCCATATAACGTGCAAAATGGCCTGAATTTTGAGCCAAAAGATCAAAACTTGGTAGCCTGCATGATGGGAAGCTCAGATCTCTCTAAGGTGTCGCATTTTGGCACGTACGACGGCATGTGGATGTGGACGTACAGGGCTCCCATGCATGTGCCAACCACTTGTTTTATTTATTTATTTATTATTTTATTTTATTTTAGTTCTCGGTGGGAAAGTAACCTGGGTTTATCATAATCCTTTCTTGTTCTTAACCAACAACCATGAGCTTTGTTAAGCCCAACAGCTTCTTTAAGGCGAGCCATGGATCCAAGATGTCCATGTGAGTCCAATGTGCAGATGTCGTGGTTCACAAATAAGGCTGGTCCACTTATCAAGTAGGCTATAAAACAAATGGACGGCTGAAATAATCTGGGCTTAATATTGTAGCCTGCCTCATGAATGGACCAAATTAATTTTTGAAGTATTGTAGCCTGCCTCATGGATGGACCAAATTAATTTTTAAAGTAGATCACCTAGGCGTTCAGATCCTCCTGATGATGACCTGGATCTTGCAAGTAGCATACATTGGATTAGCCAACCTCATGTAAAGAGAAGCGTTTATTGATGGGTTTTTTTGACCTGTCTTCGACCGGTTGAGAGCCCTGCTCGACCGGTCGTGGGTCGTGTTCGACTAGTCGTGGGTTACACGACTCAAACTCCAGCGAGTTTAGGATATTTTTTTTCAGGGGTGCTCGACCGGTCAAAGGAGGTGCTTGACCGATCGCAGATTCGTTATGCGATTTTGCATAGATTTCGTGTCGCAAGTCCTTTCGCAACTGGGATGCGGAAGGGAGTTTCCAAAAACTATAAATTAGAGTTTTCTAGGATTTTTCATGTACAGAAAAATCATAAGAGGATTTTCTAAAGGCTTTGCAAGGATTTTGCTAAAGGGTTTAGGGTGAGAGAGAGAGGAAGCTTGTGGAAGGGAGCCGTCGTCTCAACGTTTCTACGTCCTTGTGATTGGTGAAATCTCTTTGTTTTCTTTTATTCTCTTATTGTTTATCCACTCCCGCGTGAGTGATGAAGGTTGTAAACATTCTACTTCATAGTGGATTGTTGATATGGACGAGGTCCCGTAGCTTTTATCTCTTTGAGGGTTTTCCACGTAAAAATCTGTTGTGTGGTGTGTGATTATTGTTTTGATTTATTTTATTGCTTTTATTATCCCATAATTCTGGTTTGTTCGGGAGGCTAGATCCTAAGGTTTTGTGCAAGGCTCCCAAAAAAGTGGTATCAGAGCGCTAAGTTGATTGAATGGGTAGGATCGGTTTTGAATTATGGAAGGTGGCTCATCAAGGATGATCAGCCTCAATGGTTCTAACTGGACCATATGGAAGGCTAACATGGAGGACTTGCTTTATTGCAAGGATCTATATTCTCCAATTTTATGCATATCAGCAAAATCCAAGGATATGTCTGATGATGATTGGAAGAAGTTGGACCGGAAGGCGGTGGGGTTTATTAGACAATGACTGGATGATTCTGTATTCCACCATGTGTCTACGGAAACTTCAGCCACTAGCCTATGGCTGAAACTACAAGGGCTGTATGAGAGGAAGACAGCCGGTAATAAGATTTTTCTGATAAGACGACTTGTGAATCTCAAGTTCAAGGATGGTAGTTTTGTGGCCGAGCACATGAATGAGGTCAGCAATATAGTGAACCAACTCTCCTCTATGAAGATGGTCCTGGATGATGAATTGCAGGATTTACTATTGCTTAGTTCATTGCTTGACAATTGGGAGACATTGGTGGTGTATCTAAGTAACTCCGCGCCAGACGGAAAGATATCTATGGAACAGGTTACTAGTTATCTCTTCAATGAAGAGACAAGGAGGAAGTCTCAGGGGTTTACTCAGCAAGAGACACTTGTGACATAGGAACGAGGGAGAGAAAAGAACAGGAAGGGCGGGAAGGCCCAAGATAAATCAAGAGGCAAGTCGAGTAACAGAAAAGATGTTGAATGCTGGAATTGTGGTAAGAAGAGCCACTATAAGCATGAATGTCGTAAGGCTAAGAACGACAAGAAAGGAAAAGGAAAGGAAAAGGAAGATGAATCTAATTCTACTACGGTCGTTTTAGATGGCGACATTGTTATTATTCTTTTAGCAGATCATGATGTATGTCTCATGGCTACGAGTCAGGACACCGAATGGGTGATTGACTCAGGAGCTTCTTTTC
Source organism: Magnolia kwangsiensis (assembly GCA_037074715.1). Taxonomy (NCBI): domain Eukaryota; kingdom Viridiplantae; phylum Streptophyta; class Magnoliopsida; order Magnoliales; family Magnoliaceae; genus Magnolia; species Magnolia kwangsiensis. The sequence goes on along the minus strand of CM073580.1, from coordinate 10,494,294 downwards.
ATGCGACTCCACGTAGAGATTTCTTCACAAGCTACAAGTCAGGTGACTATAGGACCGTGAAGATGGAAAATTCTAACATATCGAAGATCGTAGGGGTTAGTGATATTTGTGTGAAGACCGATGTGGGCTGCACATTCGTTCTCAGGGATGTGAGGCATATCCCAGACCTTCGCCTCAACTTGATGTCGACGGAAAGGTTGGATGATGATGGCTATGAAAGCCGGTTTGCTGGTGGGCGCTAGAAGCTCATCAAGGGTTCGTTGATCGCAGCTAGAGGAAAGAAGTGTTGCACACTGTATAAGGCAAGTGTCAGTGTATGCAAGGGTGGGTTGAACGCAGTGGAAGATTCAGCTATTGACATGTGGCATAGGCATCTAGGCCACATGAGTGAAAAAGGGCTTCAGCTACTAGCGAGGAAGAGGTTCCTTCCAGACGTGACAGGTACACCTTTCAAAACCTGTCTTGATTGTTTATCAAGGAAACAACATAGAGTTTCATTTGTTAAAACTGCTTTTCATGTTAATAAAGTGCATGCATTAGATTTGGTTTATTCTGATGTGTGTGGTCCTATGAGGACAAAAACCTTGGGTGGGGCATTGTATTTTGTTACTTTTATAGATGATGCATGTAGGAGGGTTTGGGCTTATGCTTTGAAATCCAAGGACGAGGTCTTTGATATGTTTAAGTTGTTTCATGCTATGGTCGAGAGAGAGAGAGACAAGTAGATCATTGAAGTGCATCCGCACTGATAATGGTGGTGAATACATCGACGACTTTCATGAGTACTGCAAGTCCCTGGGTATACGGAATGAACAGACGGTTCCCAAGACCCCCCAGCATAATGGTGTAGCTGAGCGAATGAATCGCACCATTGTTGAGAGAATCAGATGCATGATATCCCATGTAAAGTTGCCCAAGACGTTCTGGGGAGAAGCAATGCACACGGCAGTGTATCTGATAAACAGGTCTCCATCAGCCCCATTGAATGGAGAAGTACCTGAGAAGGTGTGGACTGGACATGATCCATCGTATAGTCATCTCAGGATGTTTGGATGTAGGGCATCCGTTCACGTACCGAAGGACGAGAGGTCCAAGCTCGATATGAAGATCAGGAAGTGCGTGTTCTTAGGGTACGATGATTAAAAGTTCGGTTACAGATTATGGGATCCGACCGAGAAGAAGCTCATCAGGAGCAGAGATGTGGTTTTCTTTAAAGATCAGTGTATTAAAGACATTAGTAAGCCAGAGAAGAACCAACCTAGTTCAGGTGAGCTAGAGGACATGGATCCAGTTATTCCTTCCGTGGTGCCTGATGACGGGAGAGTACAGCGAGGTGCAGAGGACGAGAGGGTGCCTATAGAAGATGGACTGGGGGAGCAGCCCCCACTTGATCTACCTGTTGAGCCACAGGTAAGGAGGTCATCTAAGGACAGACAGTTGTCCAAGAGGTACTCGCCGCATGAGTACATTATGCTGACTGATGGGGGAGAGCCAGAAGATTATTCTGAGGCCCTAGCCGATAAGCATAAGGAGGAGTGGTTGAAAGCTATGCAAGAGGAGATGAAATCCTTGTATAAGAACCACACCTATGACATGTTGAAACTACCTAAGGGCAAGAAAGCTCGAGCAACAAGTGGGTGTTCAGAAAGAAGGTTGAGCAGAAGAATTCACAGACGAGGTTCAAGGCCAGACTTGCGGTAAAAGGGTTTGGTTAGAGGAAAGGCATAGACTTCGAGGAGATATTCTCACCAGTGGTGAAGATGACATCCATATGGGTGTTGCTTGGGTTGGCGGCTAGTATGGATCTGGAGATAGAGCAATTGGACGTTAAAACTGCTTTTTTCCATGGTGACGTTAAAATATGCACCAACCAGAGGGGTTCGAAGTCAAGGGCAAGGAGCATATGGTGTGTAGGCTGAGGAAAAGCTTGTATGGGCTGAAACAAGCTCCACGACAATGGTATAAGAAGTTCGATTCGTTCATGTTACAGCATAGGTATGACAGAACAGAATCGGACCAATGTGTGTTCACGCGCAAGTTCTTAGATGGTGATTTCATAGTTCCGCTCTTATACATTGATGACATGCTCATCATGGGAAAGGACATCAAGAAGATCGACAGGCTGAAACAGGAGTTGGGCAAGTCATTTGCGATAAAAGACTTGGGCCCGGCTAAACAGATCCTAGGAATGGAGATAACCTCTGACAGAAGCAGCAGAAAACTTTAGCTGTCACAAAAGCGATATATTGAGAAAGTCCTACAACGGTTCAATATGAATGTAGCGAAGCCGATCAGTACTTTACTGGATGGTCACTTCAGATTGAGCGACAGGCAGTGTCCTAAGACGAAGGCAGAGGTGGAAGAGATGCAGAAGATACCCTACGCGTCAGCTGTAGGAAGTTTGATATATGCTATGGTGTGTACACGCCCATACATAGCATATGCGGTTGGTGTTGCAGCCGGTATCTTGCCAATCCTGGCATAAAATATTGGGCAGTGGTGAAGTGTATACTACGGTATCTAAGAGGCTCATCCAGGTTGAACCTATGCTATGGTGACGGTAAACCTGTGCTAGAGGGCTACATAGATGCAGATATGACAGGCGACATATACTCCAGAAAGTCTACATCGGGGTTCATGTTTACGTTTGCAAGGGGAACGCTTTCTTGGCAGAGCAAGCTACAGAAGGTCGTAGCATTGTCGACGACAGAGGCTGAGTACATTGTAGTCACAGAAGCATGTAAAGAGATGCTTTGGATGAAGAGGTTCCTACAGGAACTTAGCCTGAAGCAGGAGGAGCACGTGGTCTATTGCGATAGTCAGAGTGCTATACACTTGAGCAAGAATCCAAGTCAGCATTCCAAGTCGAAGCAAATAGAGATTCAGTATCACTAGATCAGAGATACTTTGGAACAGAATGTGTTACAGCTTGAGAAAGTCTACACGGACGATAATGGGTCAAACATGATGACCAAGGCTTTGCTCAAGGGCAAGTTTGAGGTTTGTAGAAACCAGGCTGGCTTGAAAAAGGTGGATCCCTCCTGGGTCAAAAAGGGAGAGATTTGATGATTTTTTTGACCCGTCTTCGACCGGTCCAGAGTCCTGCTCGACCGGTCGTGGGTTATGTTCGACTGGTCGTGGGTTGCACGACTCAAACTCCAGCGAGTTTAGGATTTTTTTTTTCAGGGGTGCTCGATCGGTCGAAGGTGGACCACGACCGGTCGAAGGAGGTGCTCGATCGGTCGTAGGAGGTCCACGACCGGTCGAACCTACGCAGATTCGTTCGGCGATTTCGTGCGGATTTCGTGTCGCAAGTCCTTTCGCAACCGGGATGTGGAAGGGAGTTTTCAAAAACTATAAATTGGAGTTTTCTAGGGTTTTTTATGTACAAAAAAATCACAAGAGGGTTTCCTAAAGGCTTTGCAAGGATTTTGCCAAAAGATTTAGAGTGAGAGAGAGAGAGGAAGCTTGTGGAAGGGAGCCGTCGTCTCAGCACTTATACGTCCTCGTGATCGATGAGATCTCTCTGTTTTCTTTTATTCTCTTATTGTTTATTCGCTCTCGCGTGAGTGACGAAAGTTGTAAACGTTCTACTTCATAGTGGATTGTTGATCTAGACGAGGTCCCGTGGTTTTTACCTCTTTGAAGGTTTTCCATGTAAAAATCTGTTGTGTAGTGTGTGATTATTGCTTTGATTTATTTCATTGCTTTTATTATCCCATAATTCTAGTTTGTTTGGGAGGCTAGATCCTAAGGTTTTGTGCAAGGCCCCCAACATTTATTACATTGAGAGGTCTGCTAGAATACATGTCCATGTGTCATGGACTTAGCCTATAGATCTGGGTTCATATTCAATGATCTCGACCGTTTTGTATGATGGCCACACTTAGGATGGAAGATAGATGAAAAATAAAAACTTATAGATAGGAATGTTTCAACAATTATTTGAAACTCAGTGAACAAACCAAGAACTTGACTGAGTCGACTCAGATTGGCCAAAAAACTCATCAATCCATGTCATGGATCATTTCTATACAAACTTAGCAAGAATTTTAGGCAACTTGCCGAGTTTTTACATTAAGTGGGGCAATCCGCCTAGTCATGAAAACGAAACCGAGTTGATTCTCCAGAAAAAAAAAAAAAAAAAAAACTTAGCAAGAATTTTAGGCAACTTGCCGAGTTTTTACATTAAGTGGGGCAATCCACCTAGTCATGAAAACGGAAACCGAGTTGATTCTCTAGAAAAAAAAAATAAATGCTAAATTAAGTGGTAATAATAATAAATTTTGACTTATTTTATTTGGTTTTATTAGTAATTTTCTAAGTTTTATTCCTAAATGCTTTCCACATCAAAATCTTACTTTTCACATAAATGGTTGTCCGTACGATTTTTCTTCTAAGCTACCCACCAATTGAGATATTTTCTGATCAATACCGTTGAAGATATTTTTATTTTCATTGGCAGTCACTATTGAATATGTGAATGATGGCCCACTAAACTAGATCAACCATCTGGTGGGCCCTACTAAATATTGGCATGGTAAACGAGCCACTTAATTGTGAATAATGGCTAGAGCTGTACACGAGCCGAAGCGAGTCCAGGTTGGCTACAGCTTGGCCAGCAACTACCCCCGGTTGATGAACTCAAATGGCTTGATCCTTGAGCCTGCCTGGCTAGCTCAGCTTGGCTTGATCAGCAGCTCGAGTTGAGCTTGAGCTCAAGCTTTCAAGCAGAGTCAGCGTACGAGTGAGTTCGAGTTTAGATTTTAAATTTTTTTTATATGTATATAATATATAATATATCATCTATAATATATGATATATAATTTATTTTAATATAAATATTTATAAATTATTTATATTAAGTAAACTTGATCCGAGTTGAATTAATTTGAACTGAGTCAAGTTCAAGTCAAGTTTCAAGTCCAGTTCAGTCTAGTTCAGGCTCAGCTCAAAATTTTTTCAAGCTAAAAGAATCAGTTCAACTTGTCTCAACATAGTTTCAAGTCGTGTCAAGCGAATTATTATTATTATTATTATTTAACACACCCCCACACACTCATGCAGTGGGATTTCACTGCCTATGGATACTCAAACCCGTGACCGGGTTTTAAGACTCCTGGTAGTCTACCAGCAAAAGTAAGTTAGCCAAACTTTCTCAATACGCCTAGAGCTCTAAATTCATGACAACCCTATCTTCTTTGTAATAGTGGCAACTCCACAGTATATGTAATTCTATCTTTTTCTTAATCTTAACAAAAAATATATTATCCTAGACTTAGCCCAGTCACCGGGTTAACTCATCTAGTCTTGACTAAGGGTCAACCAAGCGGGTTCTCGTTTTCAAATAATCGTTTCAACCGCTTTTTTTTTTTTCTTTTCGAGTACTTGAAAATGAACGATCTCTAAATATTTGATGGGGAAATATTTCAATATGCTATTCCTTTTATATTTCAATATGCTATTCCTTTTCTTCTCTTTTCTTTTCTTTTTTCTTATTTATTTATTTTTTATGGATTCTCCCATTCATGGTGAGTCCATCACGTAAACAACTCAAGCCATTCAAAGGAGCCCCATCCAACGGCTAAACCCCGGATGCGTACTACAGGATGTGTTCTAGCAAACCTATTCACTGGACCTAGGTTAGTAAAATTAGGGTTCTTAATGGGTACCTGAACCTGCAGGTATCCAATGGAACCCCACCCGGGTCCAAAACATTGGACCATTAACAAATGGGTTTGGTTTGGGTCTCACCTTTTTAGACCCGGTTTGAAAGTGTAGCCGGGTGTAGGTGGGGTAGTACTAAATGTATAGAATATATATAAATTATTCTGCGGACAAAGTCAGTTTCCTAAGCCACTTGCACGTGTCAAAGTGGTACACGTATGTACGATCCAATCCATTCATGAGGTGGGCCCATTTACTTGAAGGGGTTTTAACCCATGCACAACCCACTGCAGATTTAGCTTGCTTCAAACCCAACTCAAAACCAGGTTGGGTCAGTTGACGGTGGGCACGTAGACCCACTGCCACACCTAATCCTCGGTGGGACCACCATTACCTACGGCTCAATGTCCTACCCCTGTTGGGTCGATGCCTGAGCTAATTGTCAAGATGCTAAGGCTGGCAATAGGCCAGGCCTCAGCCCAGAAAATTCAAATTTGAATTGGACTGGACAAAGGGCCCAGTCCGGCTAGTTGAAAATCCAGGCAGCCCGGCCCATTGTCGGGCCTAAAAGATGCTTGCAGATTGTCCCAAGGCAGAAGGCAGCAGCAATACCTCCTTGGAGTAGGCAATCATATTAATAATAAATGGAGCAATACAAAGAACGGTTATTTGATACTCTGGTAGCACTTGACACTTGATACAAGAGATCTTGGAAATTGCACGTGGCATAGGTTACCTCAATTTCATTTGTTTTTTTTTAGATATTATTCCTTTTTAACTGTCCAATAAATGCCCAGAAATCTAGAGTGCGTATAATCTGGATCGAAGGCACGTAAAATTATAGTGCCCCCGCTTCTGATTGGTCCAAGCCATTTCGGATGACTCCATTTTTTTTAATATATATTAACCCAAAAAAAAAAAAAAAACACCAGTTTCTCTACGAAATAGACTCCACGCTACATGGCACAACTTTTAACCTAAAACTTCTCTAACCCTACCATGAATTTTGTGTTAGATCCACACCCTCTATCATTTTTTCCAGATACTTTTAGAGCACGAGCCAAAATATGAGTTATATCCAAAGCTCAGTTGGACCACGCCATAGAAAGCAGTGGGGAGTGAATAAACTACCGCAGAAACCTTACTTGGGCCCAACGTGAGGTTTATTTTCCATCTAACCTGTTCATAAGGTCACCCATACCTGATGAAGGTAAAACACAAATATCAAACTAATTGATCAGAGCCCACTGGGGTGTCAAGAAGTTTTCAACGGTAGCATCAATTCCTATTATTTCCCATGGGGTGTGGTCCATTCGAATTTTGGGTATGCCTTGTTTTTATGCTCATATCCTAGAATGTTATGAAAAAAATGGTTGGACGGTGTGGATCTAATGAATACATCATGTGGAACTTCTATTAGCCATCATAATGTATTGATTAGTTCCACAGTGTCCATTCATTTCCCATGCATTTTAGGACATGAAACAGAAAACGAAGCAAATTCAAAGCTCAGCTTGGCCACGCTACATGAAACAGTGGGAATTGGACGGCTATCATTGAAAACTTCTTGGGGCCACATAAGCTCTTATTCTACTTTTAGGTTTACGTGAGCTTATAAAGAGGTTAGATGGAAAATAAACCTCACACGGGAGTACCCTAGGAAGGTTTTAATGTTAATCATTCGCACTGCTTTCTGCTTTCTGCTTTCTATGGTGTGGTCCAGTTGAGCATTGGATGTGCCACATTTTTTGGATCATATTCTAAAATAATTTGGAAAATTTTCATACTTTAAAAGGTCAGTTGTATAATGCGCGCAATCCAATATTCCTGAGTGAGAAAATTGCTGTGTTTTGTGAGATACATGGTTATCGGTGATGACATGGACCAATGAGAAGTGATCACACTGAATTTTTCTGTACCTTCGACAAAGACAATCCGCATTCAAAAATCTAATAGTCAAAACCAAATATCCCTAATATTTGGTTCATGGAGAGGAATTTTCTGTGCCTCGATTTCATTCTAAATACGTGGCCCAAATGGATAAGATTTAAACAATCAATTTCGTATATCCCATAATGAATGAGCCATGGTCCAAAAAGCACAACGTTTGACAATTCTAGCCCTTAAATGGGTGGCATACAAATAAATACCAAAAGACTAAAAATCAGCGATGGCTCACATTGAGGAGAGGCCCATTTATTAGATGTTTAAGATAGTCATCTTACCAAAATTTGGTTGCGGCCCAATCAACGATTGCTCCTACATGATGCCCGGTCTGGATCATCATGCAAATGTGAGTTCACATATGTCAAACGCGGTATAGAGGCACAAAATTGAGCTCCAGTGTCAAGTAATCCACCCTTTGGTAAGGATACAGCTACATTGGAATTCATGATGAAAATTAATACAAAAGGATCAAACCCATTGATAGAGTGGAACAGTAGATTAGATACATATACATTGGATTCATGATGAAAGTTACTGCAAAAGATCAAACCCCTTGATAGAGTTAAACATTGGAAGAGGATTCATGCAGTGGATTTCAATTAGTTGGAATGTGTCTTAGATGATGATGCCGATGATTATACTGAAAACTTTTATTATTTGGTTTATGTGAGCTTATAATACATGGATCAGGCTGCTGCTAGTCCCCTGTTCTGGTTTTCTTCTTGGTTTCCTTTTGTTATACAATAGGTGAGGCCCGATTTGTGGAGCCCACCCGAAAATCTTTGCCTTGTACTCCCCGTGTTCATATATACAAAGCTATAGTTTTATTTATTTATTTTTTAAGTAGGAACAGACATCATCTCTAAATAATAAGTTTACTATTTATAGTAAATCACGTTTTTAGGGTGTTTGAGTTGGAGTCTTAAGTCTAAAACTGTCCTAAGTTTGATCTCCTTATTTGAAGAACTGTAATTTTATTTTTTTATAATCAATCAAAGTTATTTCAAATTTATTAAGAATTATTCCTACTTTTATCCCTCATGGATTTAAAGAAGCTCTTAAGGAGTCCAGGGAACTATGTGAATTCAGAGTAGTTATCCCTCGAGGAAAACGGTGATCAACCTCATCACATCCCTGCCAGCGCCGTTCTGTCAGTAGTGTGTTTTATCAGCCATATATGCATTTCAAAAAAAATCAACCTGATTCAAAGCTGAGGTGGGACACAACAAGAGACAGTTTAAAATCACAGTAAAAAAGTGGTGAAAGTCGTATTAGTGTGTCATCATCTAGAAAAATCCTCCTGGTTGTGAAACACACGATAAGTGACTGGGGTGGCTAACAGTCAAGTGTGAACTGATAGTGGCTAGGTTGTGATACACATGATGGCGGCTGGATTGGCATTCAACTTTTATGATGGGTGAATTTTCAGAGCAGGTTCGATGCCATATACACATCCAGGTGGGCCATACATGTCGAACTTGTAGAAAAAGCAAGTTGCTGAACAGATACTGATGGGTCGTACGTGCTAGCTGTTTGTACGTGAGAGTCACGTGGATGAGGTTAATCGACGTCCACCTATAAGGAGAGCTTATTTGGATATACAGAGTCCATGCCAAAATGAAATTTGCTTTCACAAATTCGAAGATGGTATGGTTGTTTGGACGAGTACCACAAATATTGCCTAGGTTTTGAAAATCTTATTATAAAATCACGAAAAATACAATGGTGATAGCATTGTGCGATTTTCAAAACATCAGTAGATTTTAAGATACAGTTTTTTTATTGTGATGTTATACCTATAGTATCTCTATAATGCCGTATTAACTCAAAAACTAATAAAACCCTTAAATTTTTGTTACATAAATATTTATTTTATTTTTGAATTTATTTGTTAATTTAGAATACACACACACCAAGCTGAAAAATTGCTGAGAACAAGATTTATCACTAGATATCTGAATTCCAAACATTAATCATTATTTTCGACCACGATCACAATTCTCTTGTATAAGAAGGTAATGATTCTCTTATGCATTAATTGGGCCTGGAATCTCCTATTTTCTCCAATGACCGTGGAATTATCAATGAGTAATTATCATGTTGTCAATGGAAGCCATGTATACAAGGCTAGCTGTAACAAAAAGTTGTACGTGTTTTACAGATGCTACTTAATTTATTTTTTTAATTAAAACGTCAAATCATGAGTTTAAAGCTGTAAGGATCATAAAATCTTACTAAAATTTTTAATTAAATGATTGTTGGAATTTTGATATCTATATGAAATGTAAAACACAAATAGACAGAAGAAAAAAAAAAAAACACGAGCCTGTTACACAGCATCAAGTATTAGTCAACTGTTCTTAATTATTTTGATATGATCCCATGATTTTGACAGTTTACTAACCTTAACAGTCATCCAGAATAAGGCATGGTGGGTATTGACAGAAGAGAAATGCTCCAGTGACCTTCGAGCACTAAGCTTATAGAGCTCGGAGTTGCATGGGAAGTCCAATCCATTGATCTAGACTGTTCATTATGAACAAATCATAAGTCATGGGCTACCATGAAAAAATCACACTATCTGACAAATATTAACCATTTGATCAATGTCCTTAAACATGGACAGTGAAGATCATTCATATAAAAGTACATTTAATCAACAATTTCATCCATCAGCGTATAGGTGTACGGCTTGAACAGTGGCTGACCTCAGCTCGAACTCCACTCGGCTCGGTCCTCGAGCATGACTGGCCAACTCAGCTCGGTTCGATCAACAATTCGGGCCGAGTTTGAGCCAAGATCGAGCCGAGTTCGTCATTGAGGCATTTCCACAAACACTTGGACTGCAACTTCAAAAACCCACTGTTTTACAAACAGAAGCAATGGTTTTACAAGTATTTTCTTAAACACCTTCTAAGTAACAAAAAAAAAAGAAGGTATTTGTTTCGTGTACAAACCTTCCTTGCCACCTTGCCACCGGCCACATTTCGTTGAGTCATTTTATCAAACAGTTGGTGAGCAACATCAATGGCAAAGTAACCGATCACCGGACCAATTCGATTCAAGCTGGATTCAATCCGAGTCAAGTCGAGCTGGGGCTACTCGAACTCATTTTTGAGCTCAAAAAATCAGCTCAACTTAGCTCAAACTCAGCTTCGAACCGAGTTGAATTGAGCTTTTTTGAGTTGAGTCGAGCGAGCTAACCGAGCTAGCTCAGTTCGTGTACACCCCTAAATCTAGGCCATCATTAATGTCACCCCCGACAATAAAGAATCACATTTTTAAGAAGCTTAACCATTCCATCGAAAATGTCAAATTAAGGATGGCATGATAGTCCAATGACATGTGCTCTCTTGATAGAAACATAATGCAAACCACCGGTTACATCTACCATGACCTAATCTTACCTACTAATAGATGGCGGGAGTGTTTGAGATTAATTCATGTGGGTCCGTCAATAATTCATGTTTGTTATCAGTGCAGCTTTGGTGGATCAAGGTGTGTGGATCCCTGACTATGAGGCCCACCTTGATGTATGTTCTTTTACAATCATGCCTTCTATCTATTTTGCCCTTTCATTTTAGGGTATAATCCCAAAAATGCGGTAGATCCAAATCTCAGGTGGACCACAACATACAACATAAAGCAGTGGTGACTTGGGGCTATTGAAATATTTTTTTGCTATTCAACCTTTTTTTTTAAAAAAAAAAAAAAAAAAAAAAACCATAAAAGTTCCAGATTAAGCTTATATTTGTGTTTTCTCAACATCCAGGTCTGTGTGACCCTATGAACAAGTTGGATGGTAAATAAATATCATGGTGGGTCTCCAAAGGTTTGAATGATGACAACATTTGTTGTGAGATGTTTTCCATTATACAGGAAAAGGGGTTTGATTAATCCACCACCATGGTCAATCAATTGAATGAGCCCTAAATTATACATATTGGTCTCTGGACTGTTTTGGACGGTGTTAATCGATTAAATTATCGGGTTAATTGATTGACAATATTTGGAAAATACTTGTAAATTCTTTAGACACTTTTGAGCATGCTCGAGTGATTGAACATGTGGTGCTCGATCGTTCGAAGATTGATCTATGAATGCTTAGATTGATGGCGCACATGATTTTGCATAATTGCATGACTAGTTTCCTATTCTGATTGTTATGTATATAGGTGTAATTGCGGGATTAGGGGATTCAAATTGAAGCTTAAGAATTTTTACGGTTTGGAGAGGAGAAAACAAGGGTTTTCTTAATTATACATGCTTTGTTTTTATTTTCTCATTGTCATGTGATCTGAATTCAGGATTTTCTTTCATGGATCCCCAACAAATAGTATCAGAGATAACACTACGGTTCGAGTTTAGATTTGAGATATGACAATTAAGGGATCAAACATGAAGTATGAAAATGAGAAATTTACTGGAAAAAACAACTTAAGGTGAAGATAAGAGGAATTCTAGTTCAACAAGTGTTATAACATGCACTCCTTGGTGTAGAAGCATTTAATGCCTATAAGCAATGAAGAGTGAGAAGAATTAGATGAGAGGGCAAAAACCTTAGTCAAAGAATGTTTGGCAGAAGATGTTGTTTATAATGTCCTCAATCAAAAGACCATCACAAGACTTTGGAAGAAATTAGATGACTTGTACATGATGAAATTATTTTCAGATCATCTGTATCTAAAAAAGTAATTATATAATATGAAGATGGAAGAAGGTCAGATCTTAATTATCAGATCGACGTATTTAATTAAATATTATACAAATTAACGAGCATGAAAGTGAATATTTGCAAGGAAGATCAAGTCTTAATTCTGTTGAACTCTCTTCCTGATCTTATGATGGCTTCATAAACATTATGTGCCATGGTAGAGAGACCATTGATATTGATATTGTCATCTCAGTCCTTCAGTCGAAGCAATTGAGATAGAAAGACAGGAGGAGTAGTTCCTCTACAGATGCGTTGGTAGCTAGGAAAAAGAATTCTGAGTAGGAGAAAGAAAGCTCGCGATCACAATATAAGTCTAAAGGCAATGAAAAGATGAAGTGTTGGAATTGTCTGAGATAGGGGCATATGAAGAAGTATTATCGAAATCCTAAAGCCCAAATGAGAGAAAAATCTGATGAAGTGCCATAGGAGGCCAACACAACAGAATCTATCGAAGAGGTGGATGGCGGTGACATCTTGACCACATCCAAACCTGGTTATCCCAACAATAAGTGCATATTGGATTTGGAGGCCTCATACCACATAACTAACTTTTTAGGGAAATTGGTTCACCAATTATAATCATTGCAATGGTGGACATGTATTTATAGACAATGAAATTACATGTAAGGTTGATGGAATTATCATGGCATGCATTAAGATGTTTCATAGAACGGAACGCATTCTGACAGATATGAGACACGTTCATGAGTAGAGGAAGAATTTGATCTCTTTAGGAGCTCTTGATGCATTTGAGTGCAAGTTCACCGAATATGATCGTCTATTGAAACTTTCAAAGGGGATAGTCATTTTAATGAAAGCATAACAGAGTAGTAACCTTTGCAAATTGATCAAGAATGTCGTATCGGGTGGAGTTGTAGCCTCTATAACGGAATTCACGTCGGCATATATGGTATGGTTAGTGAACTTTCTAATCGATGCTTAATTTTCACTTTTGAAAGTATTCATTTAAATATATGAGAGCATTGCATATATGGTAAACAGTCATGATTATCTTTTAAATCTAGAAAGCATGTTAGTAAGAGTATTTTAGATTATGTGCATTTTAATGTATAGGGGTCATCGCTAGTAGTTTCTGGAGAGGGAGCATCATTCTCTATATCATTCATAGATGACTACTCTAAAAAGATGTATGTATACTTCATGAAGTATAAATTAAATATTTTCGCCACCTTCAATGTGTGGAAGACAATGGTAAAAAAATAGTCAGGTGAAAATTAAAAGATTTAAGAATGGACAACGGTGGAGAATTCACTTCAAATAAATTTAACCAGTTTTATAAAGATAGGGGATCGTACATATAACATAGTGAGGCACACATTAGAGTAGAATGGTATGGCGGAACGGATAAATTAGACTCTCTTGGAGAGAGTCCGAACCATGTTCTAACGCACTGAGTTTTTACGACCCATGTACATACGCGTGCCTAAGAAATCTAAGTCTTAGCAAAATAAATGAATGGATACTTCATAATTGCACCTTTTTTTTCTTCAAATCAGATTAATGAAGGTACCCATTCATGAGACCAACCATATTATAAATATTATTCCATTTAAACATAAAAGTTTAACTAATAATTTAATGCTTACTCAGGTAGGAGCTTAGCATAGAACATAAATAAAGATAGTCTAAAATGAAAGCATCACTAATATGATCATATGTCACTCGTAGTCTTTCATAAGGAGATCATGCATCGCCTATATCTTCAACATGTGCATCACTCGCATCATCTATATGGTTGGGTCAACACCCTACTCATAGCAATGATTGTCCTCTAAGATTAACAATAATCAAATGATTCATCATAATAACAATGTAAGGGTTTCAATACACTTCATATTCTACCATTATGAATGGTATCAATATATGCAACTAATCTAGATAAATGCATGCCTAGCATTGCGTGTGGGACTCATCATTCATAGTGATCACCCCATTTTGGAATATAATTCATATAAACCCGGCTTACTCCACATCGTATAACTAAGAAAATTCGTCAATGTGTCTGATACTACCGTGAATTTATGTGAACACCTCAAGACGGCACAACTCATGGATTAGAAGAATTACGTTATACTATTTATTTATGAAGTGACTAATTGTGACATTCAATCCCAGAAAAGTTATGTAACATGCGCCCATAGATTACTTACATTGATGTGTGCATCATTAACTATTTAAGAATTTACACATCAACCAAAAAAGTCACTACCTTCAGGATAAATATATATAAGTAACTAGTTATGAGACCTTCAACATATTAGTTTCATCAATAGAAAAATAAGTCTAACCATAAGAGTTTTAAAATTTCAAGACATTTTCAAGTTATAAAATAAGGGAGGTAGCACAAGGCTAATCAAATAAAGAAGAAAAGTATCAATAAACTAACTTAATTAAAGAAAAAAGTAATATTAGGCTAACTTAACAAAAATAAGGAGAGATAAGCAAAAGCCAACTCATATAGAGTAAAAATATGCGTCACTATCAATAATAGCAAAGCACAAAGCTTGTATCCGTCACTCCTTATGAATTTTAAAAAGTCTAACGGTATTTTTATGAACTAGTTAATATGGAATTATAATAAAATAAACTCCAATGGGATAGAAATTAGTCATACATTTCAAAATGAATCTATAAGCACAATGGTACGATTTTAAGTTAGATGGATACTCAATAATTCTAAATTACTCCAACAAAGAGACCATCTATTCTAAGGTTTAAAATATAGATTTTAAGTCAGATTAATATCAGTAAAATGATAAGATGCGTAAACTATGCACCGTTTAGGGCTCAAACATGTGTAATTTTACAATTTAAAGAAAAATTTTGTGGTCCAATATACGAAATATATCTAACATGATTAAAATCATATATTAAACATAATTTCAATATAAATTAATAATTCATAATAATCCAACAACTTATTACCATGAAAATTATTGTAAAAAATTAAACTATATATAAACTCAACTTAAATTAGTGTAAGTTTAAAGGAATCCCACACATTAGCCTTACATACAAATCATATGTAAATCTTGATGTAGAAGAGGTTATATATGAACCATGATGTCACTCAAGAAAGAGGGAGATACCACACACGTGAAAAAGGAAGAAAAAAGGGATGAGCGTAGGATTCGACCTCTCTCTCTCTCTCTCTATCTCTCCCTTAGACGTGGGAAGATGAGCATACATGAGTTTTTGAGTGGCGAAAGGGTGGACACTTTCTTTTGTAAAGAAGTATGCGTAAAAAGGGGTGTGTGACATCCCACTTCAATTGAGTTTTTCAAATCTCTCTTTTCTAGTGATCTTTCTTCAAATCCAATTTATCCATAGTGTTTAAGTTGTCGAATAGAGTCGAATATATAATTCTCTTAGTGATCTAAAACTTAAATTGGCTTATCTTGAAAATTTTCTTGATGTGCGGACTTGATCTCAATTAAATGTCCACGCTTAATTATCTTGGTTCAATTTTTTTTTTAAAATTATATAGTTAAGATAAGAAAATTAATGATTAAAAATTTTTTGGTAGTTGATTGATGATGAGAAATGCCTAAATATGAAATTTCACCATTTGTACTAAAAAGAAGGAACTGGCTTTAAGGCTATCATCATTTGACGGTGTAGGATTATAAGCTAGGGTCTAAATTTTGTACAATCTTATAGTCATATAAGTCGAAGGTATGTACCAAATTTGAGTTACAATAGACGGCGGAAAGTGGATAATTTCGAAAGTTCAAATTTAGAAATAGTTCATAAGCCAAGAACAACCTAAGGAAAAGTCTACCAATGTGGGATTCTCATATTTCATACTTAGCTCATATGATGTGCAATTTAGCTCATTCATATGAAAGGAAATATCTTACTACAATTACTTATGAACTTTCCTCACTTGATGGACATCAAAATTAAGGGTTAGAGGGTTGATTTGTCAATTAGGCCAATTCTACATTTATCTAAGGGTTGAAATTTGATATGTACAGTTAAGATATATTAGATAGGCATGGTATAAAATTTCACATAAAACGAATCATGATTTATGATATGAAATTCAATGATATAGGTTAAGGTAATTTTCATAATTTTTACTTGAGAATTTTAAAAAATCTAATGATTATACATGGGTATAAGCACATTTCTAAACAATTTTTACAAAAGAACTCATATCTAAATCATTACATATTAAGATTTATTCATCAAATGATTTAAATTTTTTATTGATTAAGGGAAGATACATATATCAAACAATAGGATGAACCTGGGCCAAAATGGTAACATCTGGGATGTACAATCCACCCCCCTTATAAATAATTTTATTCTCAAAATGTATACGAGGATATACTAACTTATAATGTCTAAGTTTCCATTGTATTCCGTATGAGGTAGATATACATTTTTAGGTGTGTACAAGTTCATATAACTGACTATACAAAATTGAAACACTACAATCTTACCCCCCCTCCCAAACGAAAACCTTGACTCTGAGATTTATAAGCATATATCTCTATTGCCAAGGTAGTCAAAATTATCTTAACAATGTATTCTTTCTTCAATGAATTTATTCAATATCTAAATTTAGGGTCTCTATTTCAAGCTAAACTTAAAGTTCAATGTGATTAAGGATTATTTTAGAAATTTAATAAGATTGGAAGTCCACCAAAAATCATTAATAGTTCTCATATGTTACTATAATTCGAAGTTTATATTAGTGACTACTTCCTATATTGAAAATCTATTTCGATATTCATCCAACATCATATTCCTCTTAAATTTTGTGGAGTTGTTCAGATGTATGTATGTAACCTTCAGAAATTTTTAAAAATGTTCAAACTTTTTATTTTGTCGGTTTAAATCATGAACACTAATCTATCTTGGGTTTTTAGCCATACTAGTGAAAACTCATGAAAAAATTAATAGTTCTAATTCCAGCCATTCCACATGCTGATGCTTGATGAAAACGTCTTTCCATGCTTAGGAAGGATTCTCAGAGGCTTGAGTTTTTAATTTGTCATACTTTTTCCTTGGGTAAGTTTTACGAGATTTTTTCGGTTTATTATACAATTCAAAATAGTGGGAATTTGTTCAAGTGACGATTAACATGTAAGGGAGAGTTCAATGTATATTTATTTTATTTATTTACATATTTAATTTTATATCATTTCACACATTAGTTCCCCCACTGTTTAGAGTAAATTATTATTGTTGGTGTTTGGAGCAATATGGAAAAATGGTTATAATAGGGCTAATCCCGATATACTGAACTCTTACTGGTCAAGACGTTAAGTTCTTTGGTATGATCATCCATTCTAGGTAAGTCTCAAACTTCTGCTTGATATTAGGGCATTGAGTTCATTGGAAAGCGCTTGAGATTTAGTATTTGGATCAAACCGCTAATACCTTGCTTGAATATGGTTCTATAAGTCTGTGGTTCCAATCAGTCTAGATCCTTAGAGAGTATTATGTATATTTTCATTCTACCATAAAAGTACTCTAGGTTGCACAAAGGATAGGCCCTAATGATCCATTGTGCAATGTTTATGCATCGACGTACAAAGCCAACAATTACATCTCTCTCTAAGAGGAAAACCACAGATTCTTGATACAGATGTTTGACATGTTCACATAATCACATTTATCGAAGATACCTCAATACATATATAAAAAAGATCATGTTGGCACATCAATACAATAATTCCATCAGTTATGACAATCATATTGATCATAACCATTATAACAATCACAAAATATATATATATATTAACCAGACAGGTATAAGACATGTTGGGATCAACTCGCCTATTTATGGTAGTGACGAATCTTTCGATTAATCAGAGATTTTGGAATCTACACTTCGAATCCCTATTAAAATCATTTAACATACAAAAAATTTAATTACATTGAGCCAATAAGTGGGATTCACCTTTGATCAAAGTAAGATAACCCATCATTAATTGTTGAAATTAAATTTAGAAATTCATAGAAGTTATCAATCAATGTAGTCGATCGATCGACCAAAGCTCGACAACCTTCAATTGATCATCTGATCAATCGACAATAGAGTCGATGAATTATAAAATTAACTTCCAAAGTCTCTAGATATTTGTTGTCATCCTCAATTAAATGAGTACTGCTCATCGATTGATCGAGCTTGCTAGTATTAAATCATTTCGCGTACTGGATAAATTTGATCATTCTTAATCGGTACCCTCGATCAATCGAGACCACTCGAGGAGACCCTCGATTGATCAAACTTAGACATCGATCAATCAAAACTCAACATAAATTTTTAACTTTAGTCACTGGATAAAAATCGACTCCTTCGATCGATCGAACGTTGACTTCAATCGATCGACCAAAGTCAAATAGGCTCTCTTACATATTGTGGTTTTAGGAAAATTTTAGGATTTTTCTTTTTCTTTTTAAATTTTGATTAATTCTATTAATTACGAAATTGGGTCCAACTCATCCAATATGGTTATTCTCATAGTCAAATTCGAAAAAATCAAATGATCGCTTAGATCCAAATATTTGGCATCAACAACTGAGAGTTGAAAACTATTTTCGACAAAAGCTATTATTAACTATACGACTTCATGGATTAGTGTGGAGAATTTATTCGTCAATTCAATATATGATTTGAGGATCTAATATGATTTGGCCTTAAAATCCATAGATTTAGATTTTCTTAGACTAATATGGCTAGATTTTTCAGAGTCGATCTCTCAAAATATATATTCTTATTTGAAAATCAATTCTCTACACCCAAAACCTTCCCATGAATCAAAATGATGAGCATAGTGTTGGCCCACCATGTCCATCAAATAGATTTTGGATTTCTGAATAAGGAAATTAAAAATTTTAAGGAGAAATTGATGAAAACTTACCAGCAGAAGATTCTCATAAGCAGGGTTTCCCTCCCTTGTATGGTTGCTCTTTTGAGTTCAGGGTTTTCTATCAAAATTTTCTGCAAATCTTCTCTGTAAATAGAGGAATATTCCTAATTTTAGAAGATTCTACCAAAATTTTTATGAGTTTAGAAAAACAAAATTCCTATGGCACCGGGAGTTAATCCCTTAACAAATTCATCTACTGAGATTGCTCCTACTAACTAGGTTAAGTTCTTTATTTTGTTAATAAATGAAAAATAAAATTATTAATTTGTTTAGTAAAGACCTCAAGTGGGTTATAAAAACTCATAGACATTACACCACACTAAAGAAAGTAGTGTGAATTTAACATGTACCATTGAAAAATTCTCGGGGAGCACATAAGTTTTGGATGATGCTGATATTTATGTTTTTCCTTCATCCATGTTGGTGTAATCTTATGAATAGGTTGGATGACAAATAAACATCGCTGTGCACCCGGGGAAGGTTTCAATGGTGCAAATTATTATTCCCATTGTTTCCTATGGTGTGGTCCACTTGAGCTTTGGATATACTTCAATTTTGAACTCAACCCCTAAAATGAGTTAGAATAACGGATGAACAGTATGGACAACCCATTACATTCACGGTGTATCCAAGAGAGTCTACTTAATATAGTAAAGCGTACCTATTCCAATTTCCTCCATGAATACCTATGGTGATCCAACTGCTTAAGGCCAACTGTGACATGTGCTTTTATCCGCACTTTTCACCGGTTTCGCTAGCTCATTTGAAGGCATAAGCGAAAGTAAAGCATATCCGAAGCTTAAGTAAACCATGCCATATGAAACCGTGGGAATTGATTGCCTACTATTAAAAACTTCTTAAAAGCTATGGATGTTTTCAATCCAGATGATAAATGTGTTTTCCCTTCATCAAGGTTTGTGTGACCTTGTGAACAGGTTGGATGGTAAATAAATATTATAGTGGCCTTAAGAATGTTTCAACAATGGACATCATTGTCCCCTTATTTCCTGTGTCGTGGTCTTATGCTTTGTATATGCTTCGATTCAGAGCTCCTGTACTAAAATGAGGGGGCAATTAATAGATATGAACACCGTGGATAAAACACATACATTAAAGGTGATCGTCCCCACAGAGTCACCATACCAGGGATATCCGTGGTGCTGGTTCACCACGCAATCGGCTTCCGAGAAAAGTGTTTCACATGCCCCAAAGTCAATCTGGTTGTACAGTCAGTCAACAGCTCAGCCTTATTGGTGCAAATCGTGGGCATCAATAGTCAGTCAACAGGCTAGACTTATTGGTGCAAATCTTAGGCAACAATAGCCAATCAACAGCTCAGCCTTATTGGTGCAAATTTTACACAACAATGATCATGATTTATGTTAGGTCTTCTGTTTTTTACAGTCAAATCTCATGGCGCTGGACACAAATTAGCAACTGAATCCACACCGTCTAACCATTTGGAGAGATCACTTTAAACGATGATCCAAAGTATTAGGCAAATTAAAAGCTCAAGTAAACCTCATCGTAGAAAACAGTGGGGATTGAATGTCTACCGTTAAAATTTTTTTGAGCCATAGAAGCTTTTGATCAAGCTGATACTTGTGTTTTCACTTATTCCATGTCTATAGTAACTTATAAGTAGGTTGTATCTCAAATAAACATGATGTTGGGCCCTAAGAAAGTTTCAACGGTGAGTGTCACTGTCCCTACTGTTTTGTGGTGGGATCCACTTGAGCTTGGGATCTGCCTCGTTCTTTCGAACATCCCTCTGAAATTATCTCTCCAAATGGATGGACGGTGTGGATACAACACATACATCATGGTGCGGCCCCGGGAACATGGTGACGTCACTTCGTACGATCATTAGGGTGGAATGCACGTGTTGGGTCTGTTGGATGTTATTCACGAGAGCGGATTAGGTGAGACCCCGGACTATCCAAGACGGTGCAGCCCCTACGGTGCAGCCCTTACGGTGCAACCCACCTTAATATACGTATTCTTTATCCATGACGTCCATCTGTTTTTTCAGATCATTTTAGGATATCAGCCAAAAAACGAAGCAGATCCAGTTAACACGCGGACCATACCCTAGGAAAAAGTGGTGATTGACCATTAATGGTCACAAAATTTATAGATCAAACTTATATTTGTTTTTTTGCCTTCAATCAGCCTTACGTGACCTTATCAACAGATTGGGTGGAAACAAATACTACGGAAACGTTAAAATATGTCCTAGCAAGTTTTTAATGGTGGGATGTTCAATCACCACAGTTTCCTAAAATATGGTCCACCTGAGATTGGATCTTTTTTATTTTTTGAATAACTCCCTAAAATGATTGGAAAAACGGATGAACGGATGTGGATATAAATTTTAAAATACATTCTTCTAGGTGGGCCCCATGATAATTAAGGGCCGCACCGTCCTCGGTGAGTCTGGGGTCTCACCAAATCCGCTCCCATTATACACCACCACGTGGTTACTTCACTATCTTAAAAAATAATTCAAATAATAATAGAATTTTATTCCTTGTGGCAAGCAGTGGATCCGGACTCGTCATAATAATAATAAAATGGGACAAGGAAAGGAAATTTGATAATTTCGGAAACGGATTGGGTACTCGCCCACCACAAGCCAATCGCTAATGTCCGGTGCTCCGTGGGTCCTAACATAATGTATGTGTCTCATCATTCATTTTTCTAGATAATTTTATACTATGAAACCAAAACCTTGGTAAATCATAATCTCCAGTGGGCCACTCGGTGTTGATTGACCTCTCACCATTAAAAACTTATTGGGGCTACAAAAGGTTTTAGATCAAGCTGATATTTGATTTTTACCTTCATCCAGCTCTGTATGGCTTATTCTACAGGTTGTATGTAAAATAAACATTACAGTGGGCTATAGGAGGTTTTTAATCGTAGATATTTAATCACTACTGTTTCCCATGGTATGATCCACTGAGATTTTTATCTGCAACTTTATTAGATAAAACATTAAAATGATGTGTAAAAATGGACGGCGTGGATAAAACACATAAATCATGGTTGGGTTCACAGAGCACCTATTGTAATTTCCTTCCCCAAAAACTATTTCCCTAGAATTTTTAATCTCTAACACATTATTTACTAAAGTAAGATTCCGAGGAATCTTGCAGTAAATTTTCCACTATATAATTAGGCCAAGAATTCAAGAATTGTGTGGCTTTTCAGCAAAATCTCACAATAACGAGATTAGTAAGAAGAAGAAAAGCCCAGTCATCCATGCAATGGCTATCTTAATCTCTCTTCTCTTCTTGGCCATTGCATTTGTAATCTTTGCCACTCTCAATGCAGGTCGAGCAGCAAAGAAATCCAATGAACTACCTTCTCCATCCAAGCTTCCTATCATCGGTAACCTCCACCAGTTAGGTAGTCCTGGTTCATTACTCCACCATTCTCTACGATCACTCTCCAACAAATACGGCCCACTGATGCTGCTCCACTTGGGGAACATCCCTACTCTCGTAGTTTCCTCAGCTGAAATGGCTCAAGAGATCTTGAAAAACCATGATCTTGCTTTTGCAGGCCGACCTTTGCCTAGTTCCGAAGGAGCTAGGCAGATTATCTATGGCTGCACTGACATTGCCTTCGCACCTTATGGTGAGTATTGGAGGCAAGCGAGGAAAATTTGCGTCAGCAATCTTTTGAGTCTTAAGAGAGTGCAGTCATTTCAGTTAATTAGGGAAGAAGAAGTTGGGAATATGATTGAGGAGATTAAAAGTTCATGTTCTGTTGATGTGTCTGAGATGTTGCTTTCGTTAACGAGTGGAATACTTTCAAGGATTGCTTTAGGGAAGAAATATGTAGAAGTGAAGGATCTAGCTAGGGAAATGGAAGTTCTCTTGGGATCTTTCAGCGCGGGAAATTTTATCCCGTGGTTGGGATGGATAGATGTCTTGAACGGCTTGGAGGCAAGATTAAAAAGGTTTTCTCATTGCATGGATGCTTTTCTTGATCAAGTGATCGATGACCATCTCATTAGCAAAACCAATGGTGATGAAAATGATAATGAGCAGAACCTTGTGGATGTATTGCTTCACCTTCAGAAGGATACCAATGCTGACTTACATCTCACCAAAGATAATCTCAAAGCTATCATCTTGGTACTCTCTCTCTCTCTCTCTCTCTCTCTCATGGTTTCCTAGTAGTTTTTATTGAAAGACTGATCAACCCAATCACTAACATGACTTGGATTTTCTTTTTCTTTCACCGAAGGACATGTTCATTGCAGGAATCGGGTCCACAGCGGTTGCATTGGAATGGACCATGGCAGAGCTGGTGAAGAATCCCCGTATTATGGAGAAAGCTAAAGAAGAGATAAGAAGAGTTATTGGGCTAAAAGAAAAGGTGGAAGAGGACGACCTTGTTCAGATGGACTACTTGAAATCTATAATTAAAGAGACTCTACGGTTCCACCCACCTGGACCCTTGTTAGTTCCACATGAATCCACAACAAGCGCGAGAATACAAGGCTATCATATCTCTCCAAAAACAAGAGTCTTAATCAATGCATGGGCCATTGGAAGGGACCCCAGATCTTGGGAAAATCCTGATGAGTTCATCCCCGAGAGATTTGCCAACAACCCTATTGATTTCAAAGGTCAGGATTTTCAATTTATACCTTTTGGAGCTGGAAGGAGGATTTGTCCTGGAATTTCATTTGCCACCAGCACTATTGAACTTGCACTAGTCAATCTTTTATATTGGTTTGACTGGGAATTTCCTAGTGGCACACGTGCTGAGGATGTAGACATGAGTGAAGCCTCAGGGATTGTTGCTCACAGGAAATTTCCTATTCATCTGGTTCCAACCATGGTTAAAAGATCCGGTAACTCGGACTCAGCTTAGTCATATGTGATTCATGGTGTTGAACTAGATCGGGTCTGATCGGGTCGGAGTCGATTCGAACAAGCCACATGAGACTATCCGTGTACTAAAACCATGGTTCCAATTTATCACTTCTCGTCTATGTAGATAACTAAAGGTTATTGAATTCTAGTGCAGGATCAAGTGCTGTATGCAGTCTCTTTTAGGTTCCTGAATTCGTAGATACGTTGGTAGTTACGGTTATAATTTGCTATGGGCTTAGGTTATATGAGGCTTGTAATCAACATAAATGCGCTTCTTAATATTAATTTGTATTAGATGTTGTGCCTGCCGTGAATGTGGAGGTTTTTTTATTTTTATTTTTGTGTTTACTGGTTATTCTTTATATATAGGTTTTTTTATTTTTATTTTTGTGTTTACTGGTTATTCTTTATATATATATATATATATATATATATATATATATATATATATATATATATATATATATATATATTGGGAGATATATATTGGGAGCTTCCACATATAACTATATAATCATTACGGTGAGCACCACCAAAAAAGAAAAAAAGAAAACCAAAAAAAAAAAGAAAAAAAGCGAGCCTCACCCATCATACAATAAGACAAAAAGAGACAACTTAAACCAAGGCCTATTCACATAGCCGCGGGGTAACCATGAAGCAAACAACCAAAAAAGCAGATTGGAAAGCAGATGGGTGGTTGTTTCTAGTTTTCAATGAAGTACCCCACCTGAATTTTAGGGTGTCCAATTTTCATAGTGGGACTACCTGGTGGATGGGTGAGATGATATTCAAACACCGTAGTAGGGCTCACACGCCAACCAGTTGGACGTGTAATTAGTTTTTGTTTTTTTATTTTTATTTTTATTTTTTTCATACACACGCACACACACCCCATACACTTACGCTGGTGGAATTTCACCACCTATGGTTACTCGAACTCTTGACCGGGAGTTGAAACTCCTGAAAGTCTACCACCCGAGTAAGAGTAAGGATCCACTAGGACGTGTAATTTGTTTTGTATGAGTGTTTCTTTAATTTAAACAAGGCATTTGTGATGTTGTCATGTGCCAAAGGTTTATTTGTCATGCATCAAAAGTCTAAGGCTGCTCATGTGTTAAGGGTTGTGGCGTCTGTCATGGAGAATGTGTTGATTCCACAATTTTATTTAAATTTAGAATTTAATTTAAGGCCATGAGGTAAAGAATGAGTCATAGATATAATGGATAACATAAGAAGATAAAATAAAATTTAACTGCTGATAGTGAAAGTTATCATTGTCAGTCATTGTGCGCCACAAAATGCTTGCATCTCACTAAAATTTGTGGTGGATCATGAAGAAAATGAGGAGATAAGATTTGACTTCAAAGTTAGTTCAACGGGGAACGGATTGGCTATTCCCCCTGACACCAGCCCCGTGGCTGATGGTGCTCTGTGGTCCCAATTATGATGTATGTGTTTCATCTTCTCCGTACATACATTTTTACGGATCATTTTATGACTTGATCCCAAAAATAAGAGGTATATAAATCTCAGGTGGACCACACCACATGAAAACAATAGTGATTGGACATCCATCATTAAAATTCTCATAAGGCCCAATGTACTGTTTATTTGACATCCAATAGGTTGATTAGGTCATACAGCCCCAGATGAAGGGAAAAAATAAAAATCAGCTTGATTTATGGCCCCAAAATGTTTTTAATGGTCTCTGCTCATTCAACACTGTTTCCTGTAATGTGGTCCACAGAATATTGGGATATAACTCATTTTTGTTCTAATACCGTTAAATGACATGTTTAAATAGATGGATGGCATGGATGAAACACATACATCATGGTGGGGTCCACGGAGCACCGACTACCAGCCATTGGCCGGTGTCGGGGGAGTAGCCAATCCGTTTCCAGTTCAACCATCATGTGATGTCACAGCATGCATCGGAATCAATGCTAAAATGCTTGCGGGCCATACCTGTCGATGCACATAAAAGCAAGGCTATCTTGATTTTTGAAAAAAAGTGTCAGAAAGTCCAAATCAAAAGAAATGAAAAAGAGACTATTTCTCTTGGGAAGACCGTACATTGGGGTTATTTGGGTAAAAAATTTGGTACTTACACCGAGCTAAAATACTCTCAGGGTGTAATTTTAAGCTGATCGTATCCTTGTAATCTGGATTAATTCTTCAACAAAAGTGATTTTCCACAAAAGTGCATGATATATTCCTTGACCCACCACGTTGGTACTGTAACCCAATGCAAAAACCCCAACTTTTCAAGAATGGACCAGTGATGTATTATTTCCTGCCATCCATTAGAAGACCACAGACCAATGTAGAAGAATTGTGTGGAATCAGCATCCAGAGAAGGGCTCACAAGCTGAATGGTCCAGATGATGAAACCATGGGCCCCTTCCGTAAAAACAGCTGCATGTGTACATTATCAATGTTACGCTGCAGCTGGAATATTATGTGATTTCATTATACCAAATAAAATGTGAATGCATTTTGAACACGAATGCGGAATATACTGAATAATGCCATCATTTGCAAAGGTTAGGAGCACGGATATGTGATCAGAAATTGTTACTGGCCAACCCACAGTAGATAAGATTCGAAATAGTAGCGATACCCTCCACAGCCTCAGGATGCGGATTGGGTATTATCCCGGCCTGGCCCACCGTAATGTATGGTTTATCCACACTGTCCATCCATTTCTTCAGTATCATTTTAGGGCATGATGTAGAACATGTCACAGAGATATTCCCAGCATGGTTGAACCACAAGAAGATGGACAGTGAATTGACCATAACTTTTGATCTGGGTAATGTAACGGGGCGTATAACCTATCAATCTTTACTGAAATGGGCTATTCGGAGTGAACCGACCCACAAAGTGGGTCGTATATGTCCGTTTTGTAGAAAATGTACGCTTTCAGTTCAAAAACGAATTTTTTAAAAATTTTTACTATTTTTAGTAATTTCAATTTTTAAAATATTTTTAGAGTTTTAGATTTTCTTTCCTTTTACAAATAACTTTTAGTTATATTAGGACTCTTTTAGAGAAAGTTTATTTACAATTTTTATTTTTAGAAATTAGTCCTTAGAAGAGTTTTAATAAAAATTTAGATTTGTGTTACAGTTAGAATTTTGCTATTTTTGGTAATTATGAATTTTAATTTATTTATTTTTCTATATTAATGGTGTAAGGAGATACATTAGACAATTTATCAATGATTCATTAATCAATTTTGAATTTATTAGAATTTATTTTTATTCTCTTATTTTCTTTTCTCGTGGATTCGAGAAGTCTCTATGAGGAGTCCAGAGAAGCTCCGTGGATTCGTAGTTATCCTTGAGGAAGACGGCGATCGACCTCATCACGTTCATCCCTGCGTCAATTTGGTGTCAAAGTGAGGTTTCCCCTCGGCCCGATGGCAAACAACAAAGGTATGAATTAAAATTCTGTGGACGGTGATTCAGGGATTCGTTATCTTTCGAAAAGAATGGAAGCTTTCCATCGGGAGAGTCAGTTGACCATGCAAGGGCTGCAAGCAACCCTCGACCATCTTGCGGATGCGCTACTTTCACCCTGAGCCCTAGGTAGTGCTCCACCACCTATGGTTGCTCCACCACCCATAGTGGCTCCACCACCTGTGGTTGCTGTATGACGTGACCCCGATTATCGCAGAGCACTACCAGTGGCAAACTATAGGGCTACACCAGATGATTCTAGTTCCATCAACGAGGACATTAATGAGGATTTTGCCTGACGACCAATCCATTGGAGGCGATCGTCTAGATCATGCTGAAAGAGATTATCGAGGTAAGACTGAACTTCCTAGTTTTAATGGTTTATTACGTATAGAAGATTTTCTCGATTGACTAGCTGAAGTAGAGAGATATTTCGATTATATGGACGTGTCAGATCATAAAAAGGTAAAAATGGTAGTGTTTAAATTAAAATCTGACGCTTCTGCATGGTGGGAACAATTACAACTTTCACGAGCCCGCCTAAACAAGGCGCTCATCGCATCATGGTCTTGGATGAGACGTCTTCTTCGATCACGATTTCTTTCCAGTGATTATGAGCAAATCTTATTCCAACAATATCAGAATTGCAGACAAAAAAATCGAACTGTTACAGATTACACTGAAGAATTTCAGCGGTTGACTACACGAAACAATCTGTCAAAATCTGAGTCACAGAAGGTGGAAAATTTATAGGTGGGTTGCGATCGGCAATTCAGGACCGAGTTCAGATGTACCCAGTTGGGACCGTAGATGAAGCAGTTCAATTGGCGAGAAGGACAGAAACACAACTTGTAAGAGCTCCTACTTGTTCTTATCCTTCAAATCGACCCCTTATGACGGGTCCCACACAAGATCCAGTGCTGGCTCGAGGAAAAGATCCGGTAGGCTAGCGTCCTCAACCTCCTCCACCTGCAAACCGTGATATGGGGAGCGGCTTATCCAGACCTCAACGAGTAGCACCCACAATAGCGGGCTCGAGTAGGATTCCAAATTCTTATGCTCGGCCAAGGCCGAACAATTGTTACCGCTGTGGCCAACCAGGCCACTTATCAAACACTTATCCTCAACGTCCAGCAGCACACTTGATTATAAACGAATGTGGCACTGAAAATGAGGCCGCAGAAGAAGATCATTGCTTCGATGATATGAACAAACCACTGAAAAAATAGTAAGTGACAATGAATTGACGAGCGAGGATCATGGCGAATCTCTAGTTGTAAGTTGACTACTGTATACCCTACGAACGGAATT
Organism: Magnolia kwangsiensis; assembly: GCA_037074715.1. NCBI lineage: Eukaryota > Viridiplantae > Streptophyta > Magnoliopsida > Magnoliales > Magnoliaceae > Magnolia > Magnolia kwangsiensis. Next base: position 10,465,391 of record CM073580.1, on the reverse strand, counting down.
GCACCCACAACAACATAATATATTTCGTACTCGGTGCACTGTCAGCGGAAAGGTCTGTGATGTGATCATAAACAGTGGTAGCAGCGAGAACATCGTCTTAAGGGTGATGGTGGACAAGTTGCAGCTACCAACGACGAGACATCCTTCCCCGTACTCAATTGGCTGGATAAAAAAGGTGAATGAGACCAAGGTAACTGAACAATGCACTATCTCGTTTTCATTTGGTAAATATTATAAGGATGAAGTAATGTGTGACGTGGTTGACATGGAAGCTTGTCACATGTTACTTGGTCAACCCTGGAAAAATAATATTAATGCTACACATAGGGATCGGGATAACCTATTTATCTTCTTTATTAAAGATAACAAAAAGATTATCCTCGCCCCTATAGGAAGGGAGAACCAATCCAAGACTTCTAAAGTTGAGGAACAGTCTCTCACAACTGAACAAGCTTTTGTTAAACAATCTGAGGAAACAAGAGATATATATCCATTAGTTGAAAAGAAAGAATATATGGAGAATGTGAAAATCTCAAAAGATTTGAAGCTGATGTTGTAGGAGTTTAAGGAGATTGTGCTCGATGAACCCCTCAATAAATTGCCTCCCATACGAGATATACAAAATCACGTTGATCCCGTCTCAGGGGCAAGTCCACCTAATTGCCCACATTATCAGGAAAAATATGAGATCTTAAAGGCAGATGTGAAGGAACTAATCGATATTAGTCAAGTTAATAAAAGCATGAGTACATGTATTGTGTCAGCTCAAGAGCTTAATGTCAAGTACAAAAAAATGGCTAATAAATATCGGTGTCAGAAATTATCTCAAAAGTTATCTCAGAATCATGAGTCAAGTTCCTTAATATAACTCGAGGATGAGTTTTTTTCAAGTGGAAGGGTCTGATGTAGAACGTGTCACAGAGATATTCCCAGTATGGTTGAGCCACATGAAGATGGGCCGTGAATTGACCATAACTTTTGATCCGGGTATCGTTACAGGGCGTATAACCTATCAATCTTTACTGAAACGGGCCATCCGGGGTGAATTGACCCACAAAGTGGGTCACATCTGTCCGTTTCGTCAGAAAATGTGCGCTTTCAGTTCAAAATTGAATTTTTAAATTTTTTTTACTATTTTTAATAATTTCGATTTTTTAAATATTTTTAGAGTTTTAGATTTTCTTTCCTTTTGGAAATAACTTTTAGTTATACTAGGACTCTTCTAGAGAAAGTTTATTTACAATTTTTAATTTTAGAAATTAGTCCTTAGAAGAGTTTTAATAGAATTAGGATTTGTGTTACAGTTAGAATTTTGCTATTTTTGGTAATTATGAATTTTAGTTTATTTATTTTTCTATATTAATGGTGTAAGGAGACAAATTAGACAATTTATCAATGATTCATTAATCAATTTTAAATTTATTTCTATTCTCTTACTTTCTTTCCTCGTGGATTCGAGAAGTCTCTGTGAGGAGTCCAGAGAAGCTCCGTGGATTTGGAGTAGTTATCCTTGAGGAAGACGGTGATCGTCCTTATCACGTTCATACCTGCGTCAGGGCATGAGTTCAAAAATGGAGCAGATCCAAGTCTTGAATGCACCAGACCACGTGAAGCAGCAGTGGTAATGATGACCGTCGTTGAAAAGTTCTTAGGACGCACCTTGATGTTTATTTGCCATCCATTCTGTTCATAAGGTCACGTAGACCAGGATGAAGGCAAAAAATAAATTTTAGCTTGATCCGAGACTTGTGCATCTCCCAAGAAGCTTTTAATGGTGGGCGTTTAATCCCCACTGTTTGGTCCACTCAAGCCTTGAATCTACTTCATTTTTGGACCTATACCCAAAAATTATATGGAAAAATGGTTGGACGGTGTAGATAAACCATATATCACAGTGAGACCCTCGTAACCCCCATCCTAGGGTAGTACCTAATCCACATAGGGAGGGTACTATCCTAACTCGATTCGGTAGATTCGACCTAATCTGATGGCCTGAATCGGTGTGGATTGAGTAGGATAGTCCAGATTCGAAATATTTTCGGGTCGAGTTCGGATCCATACCTACTCGGACTGATCAGATCCTGAATTCGATTCGATTGCATCTGATCTGATCCAATTCGACGCGATCTAGCCCCATTATGATGTATGTGTTTCATCCATTTTACAAATCATTTCAAGGCTCCATACAAACAAAAACAATAGTGATATAAATCTCAGGTGGACCACACCACAGGAAAACATAATGATTGAATATCCACCATTATAATCCTCCTAAGGCCCATTGTACTATTTATTTGACATCTAATTTGTTGATTAGGTCATAAGGACCCAGATGAAGGGAAACAATAAATATCAGCTTGATCATAAACTTTTATGGCCTCCAAAACATTTTTAATGGTCAACGTTTATTCAACACTGTTTCCTATAATGTGGTCCACTTGAGATTTTTATATACCTCATTTTTTTCTCATAACATAAAATGATTTATAAAAATAGATGGAGGGCATGGATGAAACACATACGTCATGGTGGGGCCCACAGAGCACTGACCACTGACTATTGGCTGGTGGCAGGGGGAGTAGCCAATCCATTTCCAGTACGAGCATCTAGAGCTCCTCGAGCTCCGAGTTGTACGAACGGATCAAAGGACATCAAAGGAGATCAAAGTTATATGGGCCCCATGGTGATGTATTTATTATATCTACACCGTTCATATATTTTTAGAGATCATTATAGAACATTATCCAAAAAATGAATAATATCCAAAGATTATCTCAACCACACCACAAATAGCAGCAGAGAATGATTTTCACCGTTAAACAATTTGTGTGGTCCACTTGATAGTTAGATCTGCCTTATTTTTCATCTCAAGCCTTAACATGAGCTCGCCAAATGGATGGACAATTTAGACATAACACATACCCCATGATTAGACTCGCAGAACTCGCTAACGTCAATACAAAGTCACACTATACAAGCTGTGCTTGCGTGAAAAGAAAGTCATTGATTTCGTGCAGTACACATTAACAGTCTGGTAAAATCGTGAATACGGTATATGGAAAGATCTTTCAGAGTCATGTGGGGCCCACCTTGATGTAGATGTTTTATCTAAGCCATTCATCCATTTTAACATATCATTTTAGGCGTTGAGCACAAAAAGGCGGTATATCAAAGGCTGAAGTGGACCACACCACATGAAATAATTGTATTAAATTCATACGATCCGAATTGTACCCAACTCAATCCGACTCAGTTTCTCTGACCGAGTTAGACTCGGTTTAGGTGAGGCCAACCATGTATCAGATCGGTTCGAGTCAGGTGACCTGGACTTGGTCCCGGATCGAATCGAGTTTGGGTCAAGTCATTGATATTTCGAATCAGATCGAGTTGAACCCAATTCGATCCGATCCGGACCAATGCCTAGCTCTACTACCCTGTGCGGATAGGTGGATCCCTAAGGGGTTGTTTGACACTATGGTTTGGAGGGGTTTTCTAATCCTCTAGTTGTTTGGTAGCATAAAGTAATGGGGGTTTCCAATCCCCTCTCTGAGGGGGTTTGCAATCCACGATGAGAGCTTGGATTACTCCTAAAATCATTTCAATAGTTGCAGGTGTAACATGTGTATCACTATACACTATCATTCTATTGGGCACATGGCCCACTAATGATGATCAGCACCGTCCAAACATTTTCCATGTGAATCAGCATCGTCCAAACATTGCCCATGTAAATCAACACTTAAAAATCGTTGGTTAGTCACTCAAACATGATCTTGTGCTTGTGGCCCATCCAAGACTTGGAATTTCATCATTTTCAGGCAAAACACATATTTCAGTGGGCTTATTACAACCATTGTATCAAAAATTACATATCTCACTAGTTAAAGATATTAAAGTTGATTTAGTAATTAAATTCAAAGCCTTGTAAATATACTAGGGATAAGTACTTTTGGATTAAAGTTAATTCACACTCCAGTGTGCCAAACATGCCGGGAGGATTGAAAATCCAAGGGGTTTCTAATCTAAAGGGTTCCAAATCCAGGAGGTTATAAATCCACGCTCCCAAACAAGCCCCAAGTGTTGGGCCCACCATGATATATGTACCTTACATCCATTCCATCGGGTGCGGATTTGATACCGACAAGGTTAGTAGCCAAATCGCTACTGAAGTGACGTCACCAAGCTCTGTGGTCCCCACCATGATGCATGTGTTGTATTCATACCATCTAACCATTTGTAGAGATCGTTTTATGGCATTACAGAGAGAACAAGATAGATCTAAATTTCAAATAGACTCACTACATAAAACTGTGGGAGCAGTCACGCCCACAATTGAAACGTTTATAGGGCCCACCGGGATGTATTTTTGAAATCCGACCTATTCATAAGTTAACATAGAGATAGACAAAATGAAAACAAAAATATCAGCTTGATTGGAAACTATTGTAGCCCCTAAGAAGTTTTGAATGGTGGATGTCACGGTCCCCACTATTTTCTATGGTGGGGTCCACTTGAACTTTAGATCTATCTCATTTTCTTTGTAATGCCATAAAATGATATCTACAAATGGTTGGACAGTATGAATACAACACATGCATCATGATGGGGTCCACATAGCTTTGTGATGTCACTTCTGCAGCGATCTCGCTACTGACCTAGTCAGTATCTAATCTGCACCCCATTCCATATGCATGTTTTGACATGTCATTTATGATGTAAACCCAAGTCCTTGGTGGACCACACCATTAGAAACAGTAGTAATTGACCATTAAAAACATCTTGCGGTCACAAAAGTTTTCGATCAAGCTGACATTTATGTGGTCCCTTCATCCATGTCTTTGTAACCTTATCAATAGGTTGGATGGCCAATAAACATTTCAGCTGGTCAAAGAAGTTTTTAACGGTGGGTGTTCAATCACCACTGTTTCTTTGTGTTTAGATCCACATAAGATTTGAAACTGTTTCAATTTGAGATCATGCCTTAAAATTATTTGTTGGGAACAGCATAGATGTAAGGCATGAAAATCATCATGGCCCCATAGATAGAATCCACCCATCTCAGTGGATTCAGGTATTAGAGTTGCACACGGGTGCGGTAGCTTGATCAGCTCACTCGACTTGACTTGCTCAAAATTGGATTCGACCCAGTCGAGATAGCTTTTTTTAACTCGAAAAAATTTTGAGCCGAATTGGAGCTCGACCGAGCTCGACTCAACTTAAATCCAACCCAAAAATCTATGCGACGCTCTTTTTAAAAATGGTACCTGTCTACTTCTCATGAGAAATTTCTAGTAAACCATAGTCACTTATTTACCATGTTTCAAGTGCATATCCAAAAGTTATGCGGCACCAACCTCAAATATTGCTCGACAACACGTTCCTCACAAGTCAATCATCTCACACTTGGAGGGAGACCAGCGTTAAATTTTGTGCGCTACCAACCGCAAAGCCAATCATCTCACACTGGGAGGGAGACCAGCATTAAATTTTCTCTGACAAAAATGGCCCAGCCAGCACCGGGAACGGATTGGCTAGGTGAGGCTGCTACAAAAATGGCCCAGCCAGCCGGGAACGGATTGGCTAGGTGAGGCTGCCATGGGACAGCTGGCTAGTGATAGGTGCTGTATGGAGCCGCCATGGTGTATGCGTTTTATCAACGCTGTCCATCTATTTTGAAAGATAAATCTAGGGCTTGTACCCAAAGTGAGGTAGATCTAAATCTAATGTGGATCACACCATGGGAAAACGGTAGTGACTGAATGTCCACCGTTAAAAACCTCCTGTAGCCGACTGTAATGGCTATTTGACATCTAACCTATTAATTAGGTCATACAAACTTGGATGAAGGGAAAAAAAAATATCAGCCTGATTCAAAACCTTTGTGGCCCTCGGGAAGTTTTTAATGGTGGGCGTTCAATCAACACTAAGCAATCCACTTAAGATCTGGATCAACCTCATTTTCAGTCTTATATATGCAATGATAGGGAAGAATGGGTAGGTGGAATAGATGAAACACATACATTATAGTGGGGCCTACAGAGAACTACTGACCACTAGCCTTTGGCTGGTGGCCAAGCACGGATCAGCTACTAAACGCTTCAGGAGCAACGTTGCGGTTGAAGTGATGTGGTCGTAATTCATTGGCATAAAAGTTGGGGCCCACTTTAAAGCATTTAACGCTCCTCCATCTCTAAAACAGAAACATCCTCATCTCCTTTGATTTTCTAAAGCCGATTGCATACCATTGACTCAGTATGCATACTAAGTAAACTCTTTGAGCCCCACAATAATATCGGTAATTTATCCAATCTGTTCATCCATTTTACCAAACAATTTAAATGAGACAAAAAATGAAGCATAGACAAATCTCAAGTAGGCTGCACCACGGGAAACATTGTGAATTGAATGTCTACCATTGAAAATTATTGGGGGCCACAGAAGTTTTGGATTAAGCTGATATTTATATTTTCCTTTAATCCATGTCCGTGTGATCTTTTGAACATGTTGGATGACAAATATACATCACTGTGGGCCCTATAAAGGTTTCAACGTTGCAAATCATTATTCCCATTGTTTCTCGTGGTATAGTCTACTTGAGCTTGGGTTGTACTTCGATTTTGGGCTTAACCCCTCCAACCAGCTGCAAAAACAGATGGACAATATGGGTTAGGATTCTATGATTTAGAAGCTAAGGCCACTTGGAACGTCATGGCTATTCAGCCACATCTGTCCTCAACATGCCGTAGGGACTTTGCTGCATTCTTATGTTGGTGGACAAACAAAAATGCAATCAGTAGGAAACAACATTAGAAGAAATATCGAAGCTTGATATGTGTCCAGCATGAGGAAATCAAGGAGAGGAAGAAACAGTGTTGTCGTAGAAGGAAAAGGAAAGAAAATTAAGAGCCTGTTTGGCCAGGTAGATTGGATGTTATTAGAGTGGACTGCACGGATTTTAAAGTAATGATAGATGTGTCAGTGGATTGGTGCAAGATCTATGGGATTGATATATTGGATCTGTTTGGCACGCTTGGCCAATCTTAGGATTGAACCTTCCAAACCCTTTTAAACCCTCGAACCAAATACATCCCAAGCAATTTTGAAGAGATTATGGTGGATTGGATGAGATTTAAAGGTAATGACAGTGATGTCAGTGGATTGCCTTAAGATCCATGGGATTGTTATATTTAGGGATCAGGTTTCTGTGTTTGTTTGGCATGCCTGGCCAATCCCGGATCTATCTTCCAATCCCATTCAATTTGCAAGGCCAAACAGGCCAAGTGTTTTCCGTAGCTGAGTACAAACGGCTAGAAAATGACATTTCGTTTTAGGGGCGTGACACAGGGATGAACGTGATGAGGTCGATCACCGTCTTCCTCAAGGATAACTACTCCGAATCCACGGAGCTTCTCTGGACTCCTCACAGAGACTTCTCGAATCCACGAGGAAAGAAAGCAGGAAAATAGAAATAAATTCTAATAAATTCAAAATTGATTGATGAATAATTGATTATTCTCTAATGTGTCTCCTTACACCATTAATATAGAAAAAAAAAAAAAAAAACTAAAATTCGTAATTACTCAAAATAGCAAAATTCTAACTCTAACACAAATCCTAATTATAATAAAACTTTTCTAAGGCCTAATTTCTAAAAATAAAAATTACAAATAAACTTTCTCTGGAAGAGTCCTAGTATAACTAAAAGTTATTTTTAAAAGGAAAGAAAATCTAAAACTCTAAAAATATTAAAAAATTGGAATTACTAAAAATAGTAAAAAATTTTTAAAAATTCGTTTTTGAGCTGAAAGCGCGCGTTTTCTGATGAAACGGACAGATGTGACCCACTTTGTGGGTCAGTTCACCTCAGATGGCCCGTTTCAGTAAAGATTGACAGGTTGTACGCCCCATAACGATACCCGGATCAAAAGTTATGGTCAATTCACGGTCTATCTCCTTGTGGCTCATCCATGCTGGGAATATCTCTGTGACACGTTCTACATCAGACCCCTCCACTTGAAAAAAACTCGTCTTCAAGTTACGCAAGAGACTTGGCACATGAGTCTGAGATAACTTCTGACGCCGATGCTCATTATCCCTTTTTTCGTACTTGACATTAAGCTCTTGAGCTGACACAATACATGTACTCATGCTTTCCTTAACTTGACTAATATTGATTAGTTCCTTCACATTTGACACAATACATCTACTCATACTTTTCTTGATTTGACTAATATTGGTCAGTTCCTTCACATCCGTCTTTAAGATCTCATATTTTTTCTGATAATGTGGGCAATTAGGCGGACTTGCCCCTAAGACGGGATCAACGTGATTTTGTATATCTCGTATGGGAGGTAATTTATTGGAGGGTTCATCAAGTACAATCTCCTTGAACTCCTGCAACATCGGCTTCAAATCTTTTGAGATATTCACAGGCTCCATATATTCTTTCTTTTCAACTAATGGATATATATCTCTTATTTCCTCATATTGTTTAACAAAATCCTGTTCAGTTGTGAGAGACTGTTCCTCAACCTTAGAAGTCTTGGGTTGGTTCTCCCTTCTCATAGGGGCGAGGATAATCTTTTTGTCATCTTCAATAAAGAAGATAGATAAGTTATCTCGATCCATATGTGTAGCATTAATATTATTTTTTCAGGGTTGACCAAGTAACAGGTGACAAGCTTCCATGTTGACTACGTCGCACATTACTTCATCCTTATAATATTTACCAATGGAAAAAGATATATGACATCGTTCAGTTACCTCTGTTTTGTTGATCTCTTTGATCCATCTAATCGTGTATGGAGATGGGTGTCTTTCTGTTTTCAGTTGTAGCTTCTCCACCATTATTTTTGACACGAAATTCTTATCGCTCCTTACATCGATGATCACATTGCAGACTTTTTTGTATGCAGTGCACCTTGTTCAAAAGATGTTGTCTCTCTCTAATTCTATCTCTACCTTTGGCATGTATAACGGCTTCCTCATAATCAAAGTGGTGGCCTGTGATGAACCATCATCTGATGGTGCCTTGCAAAAATTGGGATTGTGCCGTACAGCGGCCATAGGTGGTTGAGCATCACTTTGAGCTCGAGGCGGAATCAGCGCATCCGCAATACGGTTGAGGGTTGCCTGCGGCTCTTGCATGGTCAACTGACTCTTCCGGTGAATGCTTCCATTCTTTCCAAAAGATAATGAATCCTTGGATCACCGTCCACAGGATTTTGATTCATACCTTCATTATTTGCCATCGGCCCGAGGGAAATCCTCGCTCTGATACCAAATTGACGCAGGGATGAACGTGATGAGGTCGATCACCGTCTTCCTCAAGGATAACTACTCCGAATCCACGGAGCTTCTCTGGACTCCTCACAGAGACTTCTCGAATCCACGAGGAAAGAAAGTAGGAAAATAGAAATAAATTCTAATAAATTCAAAATTGATTGATGAATAATTGATTATTCTCTAATGTGTCTCCTTACACCATTAATATAGAAAAAAAAAAAAAAACTAAAATTCGTATTACCCAAAATAGCAAAATTCTAACTCTAACACAAATCCTAATTCTAATAAAACTCTTCTAAGGCTTAATTTCTAAAAATAAAAATTACAAATAAACTTTCTCTGGAAGAGTCCTAGTATAACTAAAAGTTATTTTTAAAAGGAAAGAAAATCTAAAACTCTAAAAATATTAAAAAATTAGAATTACTAAAAATAGTAAAATTTTTTTAAAAATTTGTTTTTGAGCTGAAAGCGCGCATTTTCTGATGAAACGGACAGATATGACCCACTTTGTGGGTCAATTCACCTCAGATGGCCCGTTTCAGTAAAGATTGATAGGTTGTACGCCCCATAACGATACCCGGATCAAAAGTTATGGTCAATTCACGATCTATCTCCTTGTGGCTCATCCATGCTGGGAATATCTCTGTAACACGTTCTACATCAGGGCATGGATTAGATACAACGTCGGTATCCTTTTTGCTACCGAAGTGACGTCACAAGCTCTCTGGGTCCCGTCATGATGCATGTGTTATATCCATACTGTCCATCCATTTGGAGAGATCGATTTTATGGAATGATAAAAATATTGAGATAGATCTAAAGTTCAAGTGGACCCCGCCATAGAAAACAGTGGGGATAGTGACATCCATCGTTCAAAACTTCTTGGAGGCCACAAAAGTTTCCGATCAAGTTTAAATTTTTGTTTTCACTTAATCTATCTCTATGTGAATTTATGAATAGGTTGGATTTAAAACATACATTGTAGTGGACCTTAAAAATGTGTCAACAGTGGGTGTGACTAATCCCATGGTTTTCTGAGATGGGTCCACTTAAACTTTAGATCTATCTCATTCTTTTTCTAATGAGATAAAACGGTCTCTACAAATGGTTGAATCGGTATGAATACAACACATGCATCATGGTAGGATATACAAAGCTTGGTGACGTCACTTCAACGGGGATTTGGACCTTGTAAGTATCCAATCCGCGCCCGTTTTAGTGATGGAGTGTTAAATGCTTTCAAGTTACCCCAACTTTTAAGCCAATGAAATACGACCACATCACTTCAGCAGCAATGTTGCTACTGAAGCATTCAGTAGCTAATTCGTGCCCATCGGCCACTCGGTTTTCGGCCCAGCAATCAAATCTGGAAGCGGATTGGCTGGTGTACCACGAACCACCGGCTTGGCTGGTGTGTTGACGTCACCCAGTTATGGGAGTCCCATCTTGAGGTTTGTGTTATATCCCAATTGTCCGTTCATTTGACAAGCAAGATATAAGGTTTGAACCAAAAAATAAGAAAGATCTAAGGATTAGGTGGACCACGATGCAAAAAGCAGTGCAAAATTCAACTCAACCATTGAACACTTTTGGAGTCACGAAAGTTTTGGATCAATATTATAATTATTTTTCCTCTTCATCCACTTCTTTGTGACCTTAAGAATAGATTGGATGGAAAATAAAAGTTATGGTGGACCCTACAAATGTTTTAGTATGAGAATTATTGTACCCTTTGCTTTTTGTAGTGTGGTCCACTTGACCTTTGGATATGATTCATTTTCGAACTCACATTCCAAAATGATCTTGAAAATTGAATGAACGGTGTGGATATAATAAAAGCATCATTGTGTGGCCCATGTAATTTTGATCTCTTTTGAACCATTCATGCAACTTAGAGCACGAGGAGCGTAAACCTTACAAAACTCTGTAAGGTTCATCATGATTTATATATTTTATCCACTCTGTCCATCCATTTTATCAGATAATTTTAAGGCTTGAGCTAAAAAATGAAGCATATTCAAATCTCAAATGGACCACACCACAAGAAATAGTGTGAATTTAATGTCTACCGTTGACAAATTCTTGGGGCCCAAAGAAGTTTTGGAACAAGCTTATATTTGTGTTTTACCTTCATCAATGCCTATATGATTTTATGAACAGGTTTGAATAACAAATAAACATCACTAAGGGGCCTAAAAAGGTTTCAACTGAGGAAATCATCATTCCCACGGTTTTTTGTGGTATGATCCACTTGATCCTTAAATATACTTTAATTTTGCGCTCAACCGCTTAAATTAACTGAAAAAATGGATGGACGGTGGGGATAAACCACATATATTTTCAGTGGGCCCAACTGAGTTTACTCAGTACAATAAAGCATACCGAGTACCTCATTAGGCAATCCGATTTCCTAAAGGGCGCAAATTGGCAAGAGTACGGATTGGTTAGTAAGCTTTGTGGGGCCAATGTATGTGTCATTATCCACGCCATCTACCTATTTTTCCAGCTCAATTTGAGACATGACCACAAAATTGAAGTATATCTGAAGTTCAAATGGACCACAAATAATCACCGCTACAATTGTAACGTTCCAAGGGACCATGGTCATATTTATTTGTGATCCAACCTGTTCATAACATCAAACGGTCACAGATGAAGGGAAAAATTAAACAAATATTAGCTTGATAAAAACTTCTATCATACGGTATAGTTTAAACTTTAGGCATTTAATTCCCATAGTTTCTTGTGGCGTGGTTTACTTTAGTTAGTTAAAAGTGTGACATCAAAATTATTATGGGTTTATTTACCTTTTAATAGTTCATACAATACATGTTTCACATGTTAACAATGTTAGTAAACTTTAAAATTAAGAGAGTTACAATTTTGGATTGTTTTTTAGTGTTTCAAGAGTCTCCGAGAAGAGAGCTTTAGGTTTTTTTTGTTTTTAGTTCTCTTCCTTCCTATAATTTTCTTTGAATGATAGATTGGTCATCAACTTGTGTCATGATTTTTTCCCACGAGAATTGTTTAGATTAAAATCGTGTGTTCATGTGTGTGGTTGCTTTGATTTTTAATTTTTTAAAATCCAAATTAAGGCACTTATGTGGTTCTCCAATAGAGCTTTGGATAACTTGGATTTTGGATTTATGCACTAAAATGAGCTGGAAAAATGAATGGACGGCAGGAATAAAGAGTGGTAAACTCTTCACCGTATAATCTTAGCACTATAATTAATAATGCTCCTGGATGCCCTGTATTCGAACACGGTAAAGAGAAAATATTACGCAACTAAACTACTTACCTTCCTTTGTAGCTCTCTTTCTCAAAAGTATAATTTGAGAGAGATTTTTTTTATATATATATATATATATATATATATATATATATATATATATATATAAAGAGAACGATTACAATCCTTACCACGGTGTACCATATCAATATCCTTCGATATTTAAATTTTAGATTACATTTATGATCGATTGAGATAGAGAGATTACGATTTGAAGAATCAAGAATCCTGGCAACCTGACGTACGCGGAGAGTCCTTATATGTTGTTATTCTTAACTCAGTTGAAGAGTAGCCTGGCCAGTTGACGTACGTGAGCATGCATATCTCTACACATAAAGAGTCTAATAATTTGATCCAAGTGTTAGGTAGGTCTAACATATATTTCATGGGCTGTAATGTGATATATCGAATCATGGGTACCATCATTGCTTGGGAAGCAGATTGCCTGGTGTGCCACGTGCCACCGACCTCAGTAGTGTATTGACATGACCAATTTATGTGGGCCCCACCTTGATTTATGTGTTAGATCTACCTTATCCATGACATGGACCAAAAATCAGGTAGATCCAAAGCTCAAATAGACCACACCACAAAAAGTAATTTTGACAATAAAGTCCACTGTTGAAACTTACTTAGAGCCCACCTTGATGTATGTGTTAAATCCTCACTGTTTTCTATAAACCACTGGATGTCAAATAAATATTACCGTGGACCCTAGAAAATTTTTAATGGTGGGCATTAAATCCTCAATGTTTCCTGTTGTGGTCCACCTTAGATTTAGATATGCATTTTTGGCTCATTATGTAATGAGCCATGAATCGGATAGATAGCATTGATATTCAACACCTAATCAAGGTGAGCCCCACAGTTACGGTCTCACCAAATTAGATGAGGAACAATTAAAGCTATTGCAGTTTCCACTCAGTGAGCAGTGTGGCCCACCCTGTCATGATTTGATTTGACTGGGCCATGTGTCACAGTCAGAAATAGCCATATTAAGCCTATCTTTGAAAGTAGTTCTCTACCCACATCACACGTGAGGACCTTACTGATTTGGACCTCAACTTCCTCTCCACGGAGCTGCACGTAACACATCCCTAATTCCTCAATGGAAATGACCGAAGACGATTTTGAATTGTAGGGTCTTGATGCAACCCAATCATAGAACCTTTTCTGGCCATAAAAGCAACAACACATACCCAAATAGATAATAATAAACCATTTTCCAACAGCCAATCATATGATCCTCAGCACTCTTTCCAACCACTGGAACATTTCATAGGTCTAATCTCTATCCCAGACCTTGCAATATGCCTATTTTGGGCTGGGCAACACTATGGCCAGATCTGGCCGGACATTTAAGACACAAGGCCAGAACAAGCACAAGCACGTTGGCCTCGAACCCAAATGGGCTCAGACTAGCGCAACTGAAATTGATAAAATAGCTATTTTCCACTTGAAAATGCAGTTAATCTCTCCAATGACTCAACCTAGCCTGCCATCTCTAGCTAGGTCTAATCAGCATGTTGTTGGCAAGGTTTTGGGATTTTTCCTTGCGGAATCACACATATCTAGATCTAGGGTAGCAATCCAATGGTACCAAGCACATACAAGAAAACACAGATTTAACTTGGAAAACTCTTTCAGGAAAAAACCATAGCACAAAGCGATAGATCTCCTATGAAAATAGAAATTACAAAGAGAGGACTTACCCAATTCGATTAACCTTGAATCTCACCCTTGCTACACCCTTTGATAACTCTAGAACCTTTTAGAATACCTTTAGAAAACCTTAGAATAATTTGGAATAGCCCTAGGGACCCCTATTTATAGTTTAGAAAACTTCACTTTCGCACCCTTGCGAAAACTGTCTTAGATTTCAGCAATTCGCACAAGATCCGAGCTCGAATTTGCGTGAACTCGATTGGTCAAGCCAAGTCCTTGACTGGTTGAGAGACACCCTCGACCGGTTGAGCCATCCCCTCGACTGGTCGAGCGGCCCGGACACCAAAAATCATAAGATGCTGGACTTCAAGTCAAGCAATCCTTGACTAGTGGAGATGCCTACTCGACCGGTCGAGAGACCCAAAACCCTTTTTGATTGAAGGCTTCTGACAACAATCTTCACCAAGTCTTCAATTTTCAACCGTATATCTTGCTGCCCTATTCTCTTATTTCTATATTATAACTTCTTGTGTGTACTCCGTCCGTCTTTTATGTTATCACCAAGTCTAGAGAAGTTACACAAAACTTGAACTTCTCTGCAAGAACGATATGGGTGAGCATATCTGCTGGATCAAAATTCACGTGCTCAACCACCTTTGATCTTATCTTTTCAAAAGGAAGGACGTAGTCTTCTTACCATCTTATCGCTACCCAATATTGCTTACCGAGATACTTGCTCATAACGCTGATAGCCTGTGGAATAACTAGTCTAATCCAGACCATGGCATACACTGCTAACCGCATTCGAATAAGGCTCGTGAGATATCTTGCTTTCCTCATTTGTTTTGGGACATGTCCTGAGAAAAACTTGAGGAGAGATGAGTAGGGAATGTTCTCTGGCTTTACATGGTCCATCACCTCCTTGATCAATACCTACCCAAGGTATTCTACCTGAGATAACCAAAGCCTACTCTTCTTTCAGTCTTAATGTCGAGAACCATCTTTGTAGCTCCCCGATTCTTCATCCTGAAGGTCTCACTTAACCAAGTCTTCAGTACATTGATTTCAGACATGTCATAATTGATGATCTATATGTCATCAATTCCTGACTCACCATGAAGGAATCAAACCACTGCCGATAGGTCATACCATGACCTCCTGCAAACTCTCTTCTCAGCCCTTTTAACTTTGAAACGCTCTGTTTACTTCATATAAATCTACTCTTCACTTTTCCTTGCAGAAGTACAGACTCCACATCTATCCTTCCAGCTCAAGATCGCATTGGCCAACCAATGCTAATAATGGATCTAATAGACACCTATTATACCGTTGACGCAAATATCTTTGAGAAGCCAATCCCTTCTCTCTGAGCATAACCCTTCGCTACCAACTTCACCCTGTATCTATTTTATATCCTCCTGAAGATTCACCTGCATTCAACTGATCTTTGGCCCACTGGAAGCTCTACCTACTCTCATATGTCGGTCTGGTACAACGAATCCATCACATCGCCCATAGTCAACTTTCACTTCTCAGCACCAGGCTTACATAGAGCCATCTGAATAGAAGATGAATCCTCATGCGATATTCGAGTCGTCCATATACTTCGCCGATATCCTGTGATCATGCCGTGTGATTTTTCTCACAAGTGGCTGCTCCACCTGCTTTGTATCCCTGTTTACAAGTCTCAGCCTCCTGGCCTGCCCGCTCATGTGGTCATGCGCAACATGTCATACATGTGTGGAGGTGGAATCCGCTACATCCATTGCAACTCCACTTATTGAAGTGCTCCCGATCAACCTGTACAAGTTACCGAGACGTTGCGCTTTCATAATTACCCGTACCCCCTTAGATACTTTTGGGTGTGTTTGATTTTTCAATTCACTGGGAAATACCCCGGTAAATGGTAATAGTTATTTTCCTTCGTAGTTGCCTCACTCTTCCCCGTAACTGATTTGACGACCTACTTTTTGGAAGTGAAAATGGCAAATGCTGTAAAACATTTATGGGTCCCACCATTATGCATATCATATATCTACATCGTTCATCCATTATGTCAGATAAATTTATGATATAAGCCAAAAAATGAGGCATATCCAATGCTCAAGTGGACCACGCCATAGAAAAATGTGAATTAAATACTTACCGTTAAAAACTTATGTGACCATTGTTTCTTTTGGTACAGGCCAGTTGAGTGTTTGATCTAACTCATTTTTCTTCTAATATCTCAAAATGTTGTGATAAAATGAATGGACAGAACAGATATATCATATACATCAAAATGGGGTCCTAAAATGGCCACTAATACTTTTGAACCAGTTTCCAAGAAGGGAAATTCCCATGAATATTCAAACAGGCAAAACGGTAATATTCACCCATTTCCAGGGTATTTACCATTTCCAGGTAAAAAGATAAAAATCAAATAGGCCCTTAAGAGCACCATCAATACCTGTGTACTTGCATCCTTTTGCCTCAAGCACACCAAGAGAAATCAGATTCTACTTCAGATTAGGAACGTGCCTAACATCAGTCAAGGTATGCTCTACCCCATCAAATATCTTGATACGCACCGTACCAATAGCCACAACATTACAGGCACTGTCATTACCCATAAATACCTGTCCACCATCGCACTCCCTGTAGCTGGTGAACCAATTCTGATAAGGAGTCTTATGAAAAGATGCCCCTGTGTCTACTATCCACTCCTCCTTACGATCGTCGTATGGTCGTTTGAGCCAAGATACAGATAAAACATCACCATCACATCTACTCGATCCATCTGATGTGGCTGTATTGGCCTCTCTATATGAAGCCTCAGAATCTTCCCTCTTCGATTTATGATTTTTACAATCCTTCTTCACATGTCATTCATTTTCACAGTTACAACACTTTACCTTTCCCTTGCCCTTACCCTTGGATTTGGATCTAAAACCTGAAGAACCCGTACCTTGTTTAGAATTCCTATCCCTTGTAACCAATGCATCAGAAGATATCCCCATATCGACGTTAAACTTTCTCATAGTTTTTCCTTGAAGGGCCGAGATAACAGTGTCGACACTCAGGATTTTATTCGTTGAGCACATTGTGTCCTTGAATAACTCATAAGACGCCGGAAGAGAATTCAGCAACATACACGTTTGTTCTTCATCTTTCATCACTTCCTCCATATTCAGTAATTTGCAAACTAATTTATTAGAGTTGCTGATGTGAGCCTCAAGATCTCCACCATCTGTCACCTTGAAGTTATACCACTGCCGATTCAAGTTTAAGCGATTTTTAGAGGATTTTTTCGCATAAACATCCTTTAACTTTGCCCATAACTTAGCCGCAGTTTTCTCCCTCATGACATTGTATAGCCCCTCATCCGTGAGACATAAACGGATCGATGATAAAGCCTTATTATCAAGAGTATTCCATTCATCATCAGTCATAGTAGACTCTCGCTCCTCAAGAGCACCATCTTCGTCTTGCTTGATTAAGGAACTCATCATCTTAATCTTCCATAACTCAAAATTATTTTCTTTGAGTACTTCTCAATCTCATACTTAGTACTTTCCATTATTACTAATTCCTCAGATTTAAATTTGTACCCCAACGATTGCTCTGATACTACTGGTTGGGATTTTGGCCTGCGGAATCATACAGATCTAGATCTAGGGTAGCAATCCAATGACACCAAGTATACACAAGAAAACACAAATTTAACGTGGAAAATCCTTTTCGGAAAAAACCATGACACAAAATGACAGATCTCCACTATGAAAATAGAAATTATAAAGAAAGAGGACTTACCCGATTCGAACAACCTCGAATCTCACCCTTGTTATACTCTTTGATAACCCTATAATCTTTTAGAATACCTTTAGAAAGCCTTAAAATACTTTAGAATAGCTCTAGGGACCCCTATTTATAGTTTAGGAAACTTCACTTTTGTACCTTTGCAAAAACCGCCTCAGATTTCCGCATTCTGCACAAGATCCGGACTCGAATCTGCGTAACCTCGACTGGTCGAGGGACCCCCTCGACCGGTCAAGTCATCCCCTCGACTGGTCAAGTCATCCCCTCAACTGGTCGAGCGGCCCAGACACCAAAAATCATAAGACGCTAGACTTTGAGTCAAGCAATCCTCGACTAGTCGAGATACCTACTCGATCGATTGAGAGACCCAAAACCCTTTTAGATTGAAGGCTTCTGACAACATAAGATACTCTATAAAATGTATTACTGGTAAAAACGGATTCAACCTCGAGAACCAATTTTTCCTTAGGAACTGAACTCAGCCTCGTTAATATCTCTTCCACAATATGCATCCACTATATAGAGGCATTGACATACACATTATTGTCTCCAAAAGGCTATAAATAATGACTCCACATAAAGTGAAAGGTACACAGAATCTCTCACCCAAAATCTTCCTATACTGTGAGATTTTATTTTATTTTATTTAAAAAAAATAAAAAAGGTGGAATCATTCCACCTTAATTTTATTTAGATGAAAGTGGATCGTACTGTGCACTTCCTCTCCGTTGAAAGAGAGAGAGGTGTGGATATATGTGGAGAGAGATACAGGAGGGTGAGGTTTTTTATTTTATAAAATTGCCATGTAAACCCTAATGGGCCAGGCCAGTTTGACAGAAAGTTGTGCATGACTTAAACCTGAGCAGTTTGAAAATTGGGGTTGGATTTTAAGGCCAGCCTAGCCCTCAGGCTTGATACTTCAGCCTAAAGTGGGCCAGGCCATTTCAGCCCATTAATCTAGAAATCGCTCTCCCAAAATCACACCCTCCTCTCTAAAAGTTCATGGATCGAATCAGCTCACACAGGTGTAGAGCCATACCTTGAAACAGGACTGTACCACACAAGTCCAAATAACATATACTTGTAAATACTTTTAGTCAATCAGGTGAGAAGCATCATCTTAACTGCACATGGAAAAGATCATGGGCCTCACTAGTGGGAACTAAGTGAAGCTATTCTTAAAACCTTTTAAGTTCACAAGGTGTGGCTTGCCTAGTATCTGAATAAGGTTAAATTTAACATTTTTACTTCATCCTAATGAGTTAGACATAATTAATCCAGTCTGATGAAAGATAGACATCATGGTGGCTACACACAAACTTATGATTGCCATCCTATCCCATTATTCCTTGTGTTGTGGACCAACTGAGTTGCGGACCTCAGGTTGTGGACATTTTTATGGCAAAGATAGACCAGAGAAGGCCCAATCGGAGGTGAAAGTGATCAGAACAGTCAAAACCCAAAAAACATGCCAATCTGGCAAATTTGAATAAGTTATTTATTTTGGGTAGGAGAAGCTACTTTAGCCAACCTCCAGCTGGATTTGTGAGATTCCATTAGAACTATTGAAATTTCTTTTTCGTTTTTACTATTTATAGTAAGCTTTAATCCAAGCTTAACTTTTGATTTTTTGAGTTTTAAAGTAGTGCCCAATATAAAAAATTATGGTTAGAGATCATGACCGCCTGTAACTCTTCAACAGAAAACAAATTCATGCATGTGGGGCACATGTGCTAAGTTTTAAGGATCCGAACCATTGATGTGTTGGGGCATCACTGTGGATGCGGGACATCCATGCTGGAATATTACAACCCTTGGATCATGGAACTATTTTCCTTTGTACATCGACCGTCTCCGCCATTGTTGGAAGGTCAGGTTCTGCCAATCTTGAAGAGTACAGATGTGAAGAGTACAGATGCGACGTCTCTCTCTCTCTCTCACACACACACATTTCGTAACAGCGATTAGAGCCCTTTTCTTTTTGTAATGGCCATTACGGCCCAGGTTACTGTTAGGCAAGGCCATGGCACAGACACACATGTATATGTGTGCCCACGCACACACTTACTAATGGGTGACTAGGTGGACTGACTTTTCGTCGTTGAACGTTTGCATGGCTCGCCAACATGTTGAATATTATGAAATTTAGATGGGCGTACATGCTGTCGACGGGTGGGTTCCAGCAGCTTTAGCATGCAAGATAAGGCATTTTTTAAACCAAAAGTGGGAGCACTGCATCTCTAATTTTATTCCATCAGAAAATATATGATAGAATCAAAGAGACCCGCCATCAGTACTGTATCTCGAAAGATCAACGGTCTTGATCACGGAAATGTGGCTCTACGTGTAGAGAATTCCATGCACTGGCAACCAGTATACTTATCCATTGCAATTGAATATGTACCATATCTAAGCAGGGAATCGTTGGACAAATTTGCACGGACAGTTAGTTTTTCTTTTTATAGTACAACTAACGCCAAAATTTCATCCGCCGGACTAACCAACGGCTTAGCTTTTCCCCTATTTCGTATCCTAATTTCCAAAACGCATGTGAAGCTTTCACACGGGGTAGTGGATTTAGGTGCAGCCCAGACCATGCTTCCTGCTTTGAGGGACTCGGTGTATACTTAACCCCTTCAACAGCTTATTGTAGCTCATAAGTACAAAAACTAAAACAGATCCAAATCTCAGGTCAACCACATAATTTTCAGGACCCGAGTATATAAATCATTTTCTAAAAAATGGAGTGTTAGTGTATAAAATTTAGTGTAAATTTGAACCATTTGTCATTAATCAGAGTTAACAGCATTGAAGCTAGAGTAAACCATGCATTGAAATAAAAATATTCCAACAATAATAAAAATTCAAACGTAGTGCACATACATAACTTATACAATCCCAAATAACCAAGTTCATATAAGCAGAAATAAGAATCTATCAGCTAGTGGTGGGGCTCAATATGGGCCGCAAGGACCCTGCTTAGCTCCCTAGCTACTCGATCTGCTCCGGCAACCTAGTGAACAGTATCGGCTCGGCCCATACTTGCATCAACTGTTATGGTTTGGTAATGTTAATGGCTATCGCAGTGAGGAACACCCTCTAAGATTACACACTTATCATTCATAATTCAATATAAATCACAATATATGAGAAGGGACATTTTAAACAATGTAATTCAAGAATCATAATCATGCATTCAGAATTAAACTAATTAACTCAATTTCAACATAATGAAAACCGCAATGCAAAGGGAAGTATCTAGATAGTCAAGCAGTCAATCTTATGACCTTTATAAAATGACTAGAAAACTAAGTTTCAAATGTATGCTTCATCCAAAAATCATATCATACATGAACACCACAAGATGGCTAGAAAATCGCTAAGCAAACACCCACTCCACCTGAAAATCATGGTATGACTGAACACCGCAAGATGAAGAGATAAACAACATACAAACTCTATACCACTTGAAAATCATATCGCACGTGAACACCATAAGATGGTTAGAAAATTACTAAGCGAACACCCGCTCCACCCAGAAATCATGGTATGACTGAACACCACAAGATGGCTAGCAACTCCATACGCAAAACTCTACTTCACTCAAAAATCATATCGTATATAAACATCATAAGATGGATAGGAAATCGCTAAGCGAACACCCGCTCCACCCGAAAATCACCATACGATTGAACACCGCAAAATGAAGAGAGAACCAACTAGCCATATGTTTAGAATGTGGAGCCACATCTGGGCCGCCTTCGACCGGTCGTAGGACGTCTTTGACAGGTCGTAGTGGCCTGTTCGACCGGTCATGGACCGGTCCGACTCAAAGTCCAGTGTGCTATTTTTTTGGTGTCCAGGTTCTAGGACCAGTCGTAGGAGGGCTACGATCGGTCGTAGGGGAGCTACGATTGGTCGTAGGTTACACAGATTCGTTTCCGAATCTGATGCGGACTGAGGATTTTGGTGTCTCCTTTCGCAAGGGTGCGAAAGGGAAGTTACCTAAACTATAAATAGGAGTTCCTAGGGCTTTTTTAGGGTATGAGGAATATTAAAAAATATTTCTAAAGGTGTGGGCTAAGAGTTTTCTATATTCTTCCAAGGGAGAGGTTAGTATTTTGCCTTGTAATCTTTGTTTCTTCATAGTGGAAGTTTGCATCTATGGTTTTTTACCCTAGTTTGGGATTTTTCCACGTATATCTTGTCTTGTGGTTTGTTTGGATTACTTTGATCTGTTTCTAGTTTATATTCCTTTCTGTTTATAATTTGTAGGTGAGGCCTGAGATTGGATCTCGGCCCACTACGTTGTTAGCATGCTGCGCAACAACTGGTATCAGAGCTATTGGGAGCAATGGCGGAAGATGGAAAAATTAGAATTGAGAAGTTTGATGGTTCAAACTTTACCTTCTGGAAGATGCAGATGGAGGATTATCTGTATCAGGACTTCTACATTCCTCTAGAAGGAAAAGAGAAGAAACCAGAAAAAATGACAGATGATGAATGGTTTTTACTAGATATGAAGACTTTAAGAACGATCCGACTCTCTTTATCTAAGAACGTCGCCTTTAATATATCTAAGATGAAAACGACAAATGAATTAATGGAAGCCTTAACCACTATGTATGAAATGCCCTTAGCATCCAACAAGGTTCATCTTATGAAACAGCTATTCAACATAAAGATGTCAGATGGTGGGAGCGTGGCTGAACATCTAAATGAGTTCAATACAGTCATGAGCCAGTTGGAATCCGTTGGCATCATTTTTGAGGATGAGGTCAGGGCACTATTGATCTTATCAAGTCTGCCAAACAGTTGGGATGGTTTGGTGATTGCTGTGAGCAATTCTTTAAGGTCGACAAAGCTGAAATTTGTTGATGTGGCCGGTCTAATTCTCAGCGAAGAATCTAGAAGAAAGGCATCAGGAGTTTCAGGGGATTCGGGGAATGCTCTAAACGTTGAAGGAAGAGGAAGATCGTAGAACAAAGGAGGCAATAAACACGGGCGTTCTAAGTCGAGGAAGAAGTTCAAGGGACCGAAAGACAAAGACGAGTATTGGCATTGCGGTAAGAAGGGGCACATAAAACGTGATTGCAGGGCGCTCAAGAAACAAGAAGGAAGCTCTCAAGGCGGGAAGGATTTAATGAATCTATCTGAGGAGAGCGACATAAAGGCGTTGATCCTGTCTCTTGATGCAAGGAATGAGTCATGGGTTATAGACTCGGGTGCTTCGTTTCATGCCACTTCATGTAAGGAAGTTTTACGTGATTATGTGTTAGGTGACTTTGGGAGAGTCTACCTGGGTGATGATGAGCCATGCAGTATTGTTGGAAAGGGGGACGTTCAGGTCAATCATAAAGACGGAACGGTTTTGAAACCAAAAGATGTCAGACATGTACCGAGTTTGGAAAGAAATCTGATCTCAATGGGGCAGTTGGCCGATACCGGTTATGTGACGACATTCACCAGTAATTCCTGAAAGATCACAAAAGGTGCCTTGGTGATATCTCGAGGCAAAAAGGAAAGCATTTTGTACGTGACTTTAGGATCATATGGTTCACTCTCAGTCGCATCAACGGGAGTGAATGAGCAGTTATGGCATCAGAGGTTGAGACATATGAGTGAGAAAGCGATAAAAGTGTTGTTGTCAAAAGGGAAGCTACCAGGGCTGAAGTCTCTTGACTTAGAATTCTGCGAGGACTGCGTATATGGCAAGCAGAAGAGGGTAAGCTTCAAGAAGACAGGACGCGCTCCAAAGACGCATCTATTGGAGCTTGTACACACTGACGTGTGGGGACCGGCACAGGTATCATCTTTTGGTGGCTTACGTTATTTTATTTCCTTTATTGATGATGCTAGTAGAAAACTGTGGATTTATTTCTTAAAGCATAAATCTGATGTATTTGATGGTTTAAGAAGTGAAAATTTATGGTAGAAAACAAGACAGACAAAACAGTAAAGTGTCTTAGATCTGATAATGGGGGAGAATATTGTGATAAGAGGTTTGAGGAGTATTGTGCAACAAGTGGAATCAAACATCAGAAAATGATTCCAAAGACACCACAGCAAAATGGTGTGGCTGAGCGCATTAACAGGACCATCCTTGAGCACGCCAGGAGCATGAGGTTACATGCAGGGTTGTCCAAGACCTTTTGAGCAGATGCTGTGAATACTGCCATATATCTTATCAATAGAAGTCCCTCAGCACCACTGGATGGTGGGCTACCAGAAGAAATGTGGACTGGGAAAGAAGTGAACCTTACACATCTCAGAGTGTTCGGTTGCACTTCATATGTTCACATTGATGCAGAGCACAGAAACAAGCTGAATGCGAAGTTCAGGAGGTGCATGTTTATAGGCTACGGGCAGGATGATTTTGGATACAGATTTTGGGATGCAGAAAATAAGAAAATCATTAGAAGCAAGGATGTAGTCTTCAACGGAAAAGTAATGCATAAGGAGAGTGTGCAGGAAAATAAGGTCGAGAAAAAGGAATTCGTAGAATTGAAAGAGTTACCGGACACGGGTGTTACAGCGCCACAGGATGATCATGCACAGGAGCATTATGAAGCAGAGCCATAGACACCGGTTACGAGGAGGTCCACTCGGGAGAGGAGACCCACGGTCCGATACTCACCCTCCTTACATTATCTACTGCTGACAGATAATGGTGAGCTAGAATGTTTTGAAGAGGCATTACAGTCAGATACACGGGTTAAGTGGGAGTAGGCCATGGATGAGGAGATGGACTCTCTTGAGTCTAATCGTACTTGGGAGCTAGTCACTTTACCTAAGGGTAAGAAAGCTCTTCATAACAAGTGGGTTTACAGACTGAAGGAGGAGCACGATGGTTCGAAACGGTACAAGGCTAGATTGGTTGTGAAAGGGTTTCAACAAGAGGCAGGTATCGATTTTACTGAAATATTTTCACCGATAGTGAAAATGTCTACGATTCGCATGGTCTTGAGTATAGTGGCTACATAGAACTTACATCTAGAGCAGCTAGATATTAAGACAACCTTTCTTCATGGGGATCTTGAAGAAGAAATATATATGCATCAGCCGACAGGATACGTGGCACCAGGTAATGAGAACAAGGTGTGCAGACTGAAGAAAAGTCTATATGGCTCCGAGGCAGTGGTACAAGAAGTTCGATAGTTTCATGTCGGGAAACGGTTTTAGGAGATGTCATGCAGACCACTGGTGTTATTTGAAGAAGTTTGATACGTCGTACATCATTCTTCTTCTGTATGTTGATGATATGCTTGTGGCCGGTTCAAGCATGAAGGACATCTCAGATCTCAAAAGACAATTGTCTAGAGAATTTTTCATAAAGGATTTAGGAGCTGCAAAAAAAATTCTAGGCATGAGGATAAAGCATGACAGGAAAAATAAGAAACTGGTTTTGTCACAGGTAGAGTACATAGCCAAGGTACTTGATCGATTCAATATGGGAGGTGCTAGGCCGGTTAGCACTCCATTAGCCAACCACTTCAAGCTATCTAAGGAGCAAGGTGCAAAGACGCAGGAGGAACGGGACTACATGGCTAAAGTCCCATACGCGTCAGCTATTGGGAGTCTCATGTATGTTATGGTGAGCACGAGGCCAGACATTGCTCAAGCAGTAAGAGTTGTTAGTAGGTTCATGAACAACCTCGGGAAGGAACATTGAGAAGTTGTGAAGTGGATCCTCAGATACCTGGTGGGTACTAAGGATGTAAGGCTGTGTTATGGTGGATCGAAAATCAAGCTGCAAGGCTACGTGGATTCAGATTTGGCAGGAGATATAGACAGCAGAAGAAGCACTATAGGTTATGTCTTTACTCTGGGCAGTGCTGCAGTCAGTTGGGTCTCTCAGTTACAGAAGATAGTATCTATCAGTACGACAAAAGCAGAATATGTTATGGCTACAGAAGCATGTAAGGAGATGGTATGGATGCAAGGTTTTATGGAAGAGTTGGGTAAGAAGCAAGTAGATTGCAAGCTGTACAGTGACAGTCAGAGTGCAATACACTTGGCTAAGAATTCAGCCTTTCATTCAAGGACCA
Source organism: Magnolia kwangsiensis (assembly GCA_037074715.1). Taxonomy (NCBI): domain Eukaryota; kingdom Viridiplantae; phylum Streptophyta; class Magnoliopsida; order Magnoliales; family Magnoliaceae; genus Magnolia; species Magnolia kwangsiensis. Next base: position 10,439,303 of record CM073580.1, on the reverse strand, counting down.
AGCATATTGCCATCAGATATCACTTCATACGTTCGTTACTGTAAGATGGATCGATTGTTCTGGAAAAGATTCATACAAGTGAGAATCCTGCAGATATGTTGACTAAGGCGGTCACAAGGGAGAAGTTAAAGCTCTATTCAGCTTTGATTAGTCTTCAAGCTTGAAGACGGGGAGGTGGTGCACTCCGGAAGAAGAAGACGAAGGTTTATGGCAATGTGTCTCCAAGTGAGAGATTGTTAAGAATGTGGAGCCACATCTGGGCCGCCTTCGACCGGTCGTAGGATATCTTTGACTGGTCGTAGGGGCCTGTTCGACCAGTCGTGGACCGGTTCGACTCAAATTCCAGTGTGCTATTTTTTTGGTGACCAGGTTCTAGGACCAGTCATAGGAGGGCTACGCCCGGTTGTAGAGGGCTACGACCGGTCGTAGGGGAGCTACGACCAGTCGAAGGTTACGCAGATTCGTTTTTGAATCTGATGCGGACTGCGGATTTTGGTGTCACCTTTCATAAGGGTGCGGAAGAGAAGTTACCTAAACTATAAATAGGGGTTCCTGGGATTTTTCTAGGGTATGAGGAATATTAAAAAATATTTCTAAAGGTGTGGGCTAAGGGTTTTCTATATTCTTTCAAGGGAGAAGTTAGTATTTTGCCTTGTAATCTTTGTTTCTTCATAGTGGAAGTTTGTATCCGTGATTTTTTATCCTAGTTTGGGATTTTTTCACGTATATCTTGTCTTGTGGTTTGTTTGGATTGCTTTGATCTGTTTCTAGTTTATATTCTTTTCTGTTTATCGTTTGTGGGTGAGGCCTGAGATTGGATCTCGGCCCACTGCGTCGTTGGCGTGCTGCGCAACACCATAAAGGGCACCAATGTTCCATCAAGGCCACCAAGGGCAAATTAACGGTCCAAGCCGTATGGAGTAATTATGCGGTCTAATCTATGTAAGACAAAGTGTGGTCTAAGCTATATGAGGCAGGTGTGTGATCAAGCCCATATAAGTCAAATAGGGCCCGTAAGATGGTAAGTCTTTAACATGTTATATTCAATACATAAGATAATCACAAACAACCACATTTGATTAATTAACAAACTCTACAACATGTGGCAACCGAATCATTCATGTTACTAGTATTAAAGAGACAAAATTTATATGTTATATGAGCCAATCATGCACCATATTAGCATATTCATGAGAAGAAGTAAGTAAACTAAATAATTTAGAGTTACTAACTATATAGAATTAAAGTATCATTTATGTCCAGATTAGTGAATTTAAGTGGTAAGCTCAAAGGGTGAGTTCTCACCTTGAATGAATGTTTCTCCTGATTTGAGATGTTTTTATGGAGTGGATGTAAAGATCCTAAAATCCAAAGAAAGTATAAATTTAATCTTCTAATTCCAACTTACATATAGTCTAATAGATATATAAACCTTATTCTCTACTTACTCGTTTAGACTCATGGAAGGGAGGGGTGTCCTTCAAGGTAGATGATTAGTACCCGTTGAAGGTTACACGATGTTAGTGAGTCACTGATGGGTTGACTTAGTTGGAATTTCTACCCAACAAGGTAGTTGAATTGAGGGTTTGGGAAGGACTACTTGTTGAAGTAAATGGTTATTGGTCTTTAGGCCTGTAGCAGTACTTGAGATCTCTAGCAATGAACCCAAATACTTAGCCACGGTCAGTTTAAATCCCAACCCAATCAAGGAACTGGGTGAGTCAACTCTCGACCGAGTTGAGAGAGTTTCTAAATGTAGGCAGTTGAGTTGAGCCTTATACCCAAATAGTGTCCGGTAAAATTGGCGGTGTAGAGTAGATTTGAGACTGATCTTACTAGCCCAAAGCCTCACCCTGCAATACAGGGTTTGGCTGAGTTCATGAGCGAATGACTCGCTAACAGCTCCAAGTTAATCTTAGTTTGGGCAAAAATCTTTTACTTGCCACAACATGTAGATTGAGGATGTCTATGGATAGGTCAGCCCCTTTCTGATCAACGACTGATAGATGCGGGGAAAGTTAGCTGACGAGTGAACGTAGGGTGATTGTATCAGCCTGATATGAACACAATACGCCGCTGCTATTGTTGACGCAGGTGATTGATGGGTCTGAATAGAGTTTGGGTCTATCAATGAGGACAGGTGCGTCAGGAGCAGCGATTTAGCACAGAGATGGCTCGGCTGGTGCGGCAATGGTTTGGCAACAGCTCGCCATCATTCTCCATTTCTCTTCCTCTTTTCTTTTTCTATTTTTTTTTCCTTTTTCCCCTATTGTTGGAAATGTTCAGCAACACCTAAACCTAGGCGGAGTTCAGCTGGACGATGATGAGGCAGCAATGGAAGATTTCTTTCCTTCTCCCAACTTCATTCTTCTCCTGCTGCAATGACTGATCGACACTTGAACTGAGCTAGCGCCTGAGTCGCGCTTGACTCGACTGAGATGGGTTGGTGCAGCTGTCACCACTCAACTCTCTTTCTCTCCTCTATTTTCTTCTCTCTTGGACAGGGGAGACTCGAACCGTGGCTCAATTGAGTCCGTGACTCGGTGTGGCAATGTGCAGACAGTAAGAAGAAAGGGAGAAAAGAAATGGATCCCTCACATTTTTTCTTTTTCCTTTCTATTTGGGTGGGTTTCCCTAACTAAAAGAGAGTTTAAATAGGGCTCTCTCTCGGTTCGTTTATATGGGATTTGGATGCAACTAATCCAAAGAATCAGTTGTGTTTTAACGACTTCAACAGTAAGAAATTTTGATAGCACACTCGATCCTACGCATATGGCTGAAATCCGAAGCCACAGACGGAGTTCTGACGCCATGGCCCACTGAATGATCGTCACAGATCAGACAATGGGGCCCACATAATGGTGGTGGGTTTTTTGAACAGACATGGGAGATTGTTGGTGGAGAAGAGAGTTTTTTGGGTGGATTATTTTCTATTTATGGTTAATTTCATTCTCTGCAGTTATTTTTTGCTAAAATAGGTTGTTCCATTGTCATTATAAATTATGGCTGTAATCTCCATTGTTACCATAAATAAGAATATCTCCCATCCTCTTCTCTCATGCACGTAGGATCGCCACACTGGCGGCCGAAGCATGTATATCTGTGTGTATTTTCTTCTTGCTATATTATTTCTTCTTTTCTATATGGTATCAGAGCAGAAGATCTTGTGCAGTTGTGATCTAATTTATCATTAAGAAAGAAGGAAACGTGCTACCTCCTTTTTCATTTTCTGCAGATTTTTTTTTTGCATACTTTATCTGTCTGTTTTTTGTTCGTATCATTTCTCCTTTATCAATGGGTGAATTGGATGCAAATCCTGGTTGGAAGCTTTCATCAGTTCTCTTGAATGGTATTAACTATGTACCTTGGTCAAGGGCTGTTAGCTTATCTCTTGGTAGCAAGAAAAAGTTGGGTTTCATCAATGGAGCAAAAGTTTGTCCTGCATCTACTGATACAGGATATGAAGATTGGATCTCCACTAATCAACTTGTCAGATCTTGGATTCTTAATTCGATGGAACCTCATATTGCTTGAATTTTTACCTTCTCTGAATCTGCAAAAGAGTTGTGGGATTCAATAGCAGATTTATATAGCAGTCAAAATAATCCTGCTCTTGATATTACCTTCTCATATCTAATTTTCTCATTGCTTAGTAGCTTGAAGCCTGAATATGAAAATATCAAGAGTAATATTCTTATGGATGATATGCTTCCTTCTTTTTTCAGTGTTTGTGATATTATTTAGCGTGAAGAAACTCGGAAGAAGACTATGAATTCTGAACAAAAATCTTCATTTGAGAAAGTTGAATCGAATGTTCTTTTGGCTAAGAAAGAAGATAGAAGAAAACCTTTTGGTAGTGAAAAAGGAAAAAGTACTTATCGAAATAAGGACAGAAAAGAGCCTTACCATTGTGATCATTGTGGTAAAAATGGGCACACCAAGGATCGATGTTGGGAATTACATCCTCACCTCAAATTAAACCTTGACAAAAATAAGAAGGATCATATTGCAAAAGCCGATACATCGATCTCAATGAATCAGTTAAGTCATCTTCTTCAACAAATCAGTAAGTCCATGTCTTCTGAACAAGGTCGGTATGCCTCTACTCATGCTTCAGGTAATTTGCAAGCTTACCTCACTTCATCTTCCAAGTTTAATTCTTGGATTATTGATTCTGGAGCCACTGATCATATGGTCAATAGTCCTTCATCTGTGCATAATTTTATTCCTAAATCTGATAAGAATGATGTTTCCATTGCTAATGGGATTACAGTTCCTGTATTAGGGAGTGGAAAAATTAACTTCTTTTCAAACAGTCCCACTTCTGATGCCCTTATTGTTTCGTCTTTTCCAGTCCAGCTCCTTTCTGTTGAGAAAATTACTAATTCTTTGAATTGTGATGCTATTTTCTCTCCTACTTCTGTCATCTTTCAGGATCGAGTGTCGAAGAAGACGATTGGTGAAGGAACTTATTCCCATGGATTGTACTTGTTAAATCTCGTTGATAAGGTATGTTATACCAACGGCCTGGTGAAAAGTCACATCTTACATAAACGACTTGGACATCCTTCCAATCATGTCCTGGTGACACTTTTCTCTTCTATGTCGATTGAATCTAGTGTGTGATGTTTGTCAATTTTCTAAACAAACTCGTTTACCATTTGTTTGTTCTCTGTCTGCGTCTGTTGAGTCTTTTGAACTGATTCATTTTGATTTATGGGGTCCTGCTCCAATTGATTCATATGATGGATATAAATATTTTGTGTTATTTATTGATGATCGATCTCGTGCTACATGGTTATACTTGCTAAAATAAAAAACTGAGGTGTTATTTGTTTTCAAAGATTTTCATAATATAGTGATTACTCAATTCAATGTCAAAGTTAAGGTTTTTAGGTCTAACAATGGTACAAATATACCAAAGGACCTTTCTCTAAATATATTCGCAGCCAAGGTATTATTTACCAAACTAGTTGTATGGGAACACCACAACAAAATGGGGTGGCAGAGAAAAAAAACTGGCACATTTTAGAGATCACAAGAGCTCTCATGTTGTAAATGAATGTTTCAAAAAAATATTAGTCCCATGGAGTTTTGACTACAACATATTTGATTAATCGACTTCCTAGTCGAGTAATCAATTTTCAGTCACCATTGGAAGTCTTGAAGAATCAGAAGCCTGATATATCTCATTTGCGGGTATTTGGTTGTGTATGTTATGTGTACCAACAAGCTATCCATCGTGATAAGTTGGATGCTCGATCAAATCAGTGTGTATTTTTTGGGTATTCTTCCACAAAGAAAGGGTACATACGTTACGACTTGACATCTACAAAGATTTTTATTTCTGGTGATGTACGCTTTGTTGAATCTGAATCTTATTTCCAAGCACAAAGTGATTACAAGAATCGGTCCCAGGGGGAGTACTTGTATGATTTGGTACCGCTTCCAACGGTAACTGATGATGTCATTGCCCAAGCTATATTTCTAGAAAATGAAGCAACTCCTATCGTTGAAACAATAGTACCTCAAATAGCAGCACCTCTAACTCAACGGAGATCAAGTAGAGAGACTCATCCTCTAGAAAGAATGAAAGATTTTTTTACTTATCATGTTGTCTCTTATCCTATGCAGGCTTATTTAACATATGATAATGTTACTCAGTCTCATTCTTCTTTCTTGAGTGCAGTATCTAGTAATTAAGAACCAAAGACTTTTCGAGAATCTAATTCCAATCCAGTTTGGAAAAATGCTATGTAAGAAGAATTGCATGCTCTTGATGAGAATAAAACATGGGACATTGTTAAATTACCTCCAGGAAAGAAAACAGTTGGGTGTCATTGGATATATAAAATAAAATATAAGAGCGATGGAACTGTGGAACAACATAAGGCGAGACTAGTTGCTAAAGGATTTACTCAAACTTATGGAGAAGATTATAAAGAGACATTTGCACCCGTTGCGAAGATGAAAACATTTCGAGTTCTTATATCCCTGGTAATTAATCAAGATTGAAAATTATTCCAAATAGATGTAAAAAATGCATTCCTGCATGGTGACATAGAAGAAATTTATATGAGTGTACCACCTGGTCATCCACAAGAATCTAAACTTGATTTAGTGTGCAAACTAAAAAAGGCTATATATGGTCTTAAACAGTCACCACGAGCTTGGTATGCTAAGCGCAGTTCTGTCCTCATGATTAATGGCCTACAAAGGAGTGCTGCAGATCTTTCTCTATTTGTTAAAAAAGGTATTTCGGGTACCATTATTGTTCTGGTGTATATTGATGATATAGTGATTACAGGCGATAATCAAGATGAAATATCAAAGCTCAAGACTCTTTTACACAAGCAATTTGCTATCAAAGACTTGGGAGTTTTAAAGTATTTTCTTGGACTAGAAATTACCTACTCAAAAAAGGGCATATTTCTTAATCAATGAAAATATGTGTTGGACCTGTTACAAGAAACTGAAAAATTAGGAGTAAGACCTTTAAACACTCCTACTGATAGTAGCAGTAAGCTTGGTGATGATGGTGAATTATTTTCTGATATTGGTCAATTTCAAAGATTAGTTGGTAGACTAATTTATTTAACTATTACTCGGCCAAATATCTCATATGCAGTTAGTTTGGTCAGTAGATTTATGCACGCATTAAGAGTTAATCATATGAAAGCTGTTAACAGAATTTTGTAGTATTTGAAGGGTTCTCCAGGACGAGGTATATGGATGCGTAAAAATGGACACAGTTCCACTACTGCTTATACTGAGGTTGATTGGGCTGGGTGTCCAGTTGATCGAAGATCTACAACAGGGTATTGTACATTTGTTGGAGGTAACTTGGTAACATGGAGGAGTAAGAAACAGAATGTTGTTGCGCGATCAAGTGCAGAAGTAGAATATCGAGTAATGGCTTCAACCACTACCGAAGCTATTTGGCTCCGGGCCTTATTGCAGGATTTGGGTTTTGGTTCATCCCAACCAACAAAAATGTTCTGTGACAATCAGGCTACAATGCACATTGCTTCAAATCCAGTTTATCACGAGCGGACTAAACATATTGAGGTGGATTGTCACTTCGTTCGAGAAAATGTACAAGCCAATATTATTTGCCCTCTTTTTGTTCGTGGCGACCAACAATTAGCGGATATTTTCACTAAGGGACTATTTACTGCCAAGTTTTAAGAGATATTGTCCAAGTTGGGCTATATCGATATTTTCGCACAAACTTGAGGAGGAGTGTTGGTGGAGAAGAGAGATTTTTAGGTGGATTGTTTTCTATTTATGGTTGATTTGATTCTTTGCAGTTATTTTTTACTAAAATAGGTTGTTTCATTGTCATTATAAATTGTGGCTATAATCTCCATTGTCACCATGAATAAGAATATCTTCCATCCTCTTCTCCCGTGTACGTAGGATCGCTACACTGGCGGTCGAAGCATGTAAATCCGTGTGTATTTTCTTCTTGCTATATTATTTCTTCTTTTCTATAGAGATGATGGGCCTGTCCATGGCAACTTTTCATTAGACAGTTCACTGTCCGATCACAGGTGTTTGGAAGGACCGGATTGGTCCCCAGGGACTTGTGCAACCCATAAAATGAACGACTATTAGCACATTCTAATGGTCTAGCTTCAACAGTGGCGGCAATTGTAGATTTTTGCTTGGCTGTGAAGAAAGCCCTAGTACGAAGGGTTAGGATGGGTTTTCAATGAAAGGTTGAGATTCCAGGGGTGGAATTCACGTGGATTGCCAATGTGGAAAGAGAGACTTTCCATTTTCAGAAAGTGGTTGTACGCAGTCCCCTTGTGCCCGTTCTTGTGCAGCTGCACGCACAATCGATTAGGTGAAACTTTGGGGGAATGGACGGCTTCAAAATAACAACTCGATGGACGGTTTGGATCTGGCTTTGGTGGACCATGATCATCGAAATCGATGGCGTTTTTCAAACGCTCTCTTTGGTGGGAGAAAACGAGAGGAAAACTCTCTCTGGAGATCGGGTCAATCCGATTTGACCGGTCTTCCGGTTTCAGTGCACAACGAGCGCACGTATCTTCTGTGAACTCACAGCAAATATGGGGTCCATAGTGATGTCTATAATCTCATCCACTCCGTTCATATGTTTTGTCAGCCCAAAATAGGGCCCAATCCAACGAATGAGGCCGATCCAAGTCTTAAGTGGGCCATATCAGCTTAAAATTAGCCTTTGAGTGCCAATTATTGTCGACCCATTGATAATCTGTCATTCACTCATGAGATCAGGACCGTTCATCTAGCTAGTGGGCCAATCAGGTCCACAACCCATTTATGTAAGTATTATCTTACATAAGAATATGTATATATACATATATATTGCATTATTTTATATTTAAATATAATTTACTAACATATTATAATTTATATTAATAATCATTTATTAATTAATAAAGTTTAATTGGAAATAGCATATATATATATATATATATATATATATATATATATATATATATATATATATATATATATATATATATATATATATATATATATATATATATATATATATATTCATAATTATCATTAAGAACATTCCAAGTGTACTATAGTTAATTTATGTAGTATTCTTATACATTCATTATAATAATATTAGTAAATAATGTCTTAGATTATATAATAAAATATATTTTTATATTTGCTTAGTATAACGTATAAATAGTCATAGATAAGTATCTATTTACAATCATTACTATTTATAACGTATTTTTGGTAATAATATATGGTTAAAAAATGCAAATATTAGTCAATGCACATCAATTATATAATAATGTATTGGCTTACAATTTATTTTATATATAATTTAAATAATATATAAAAATTTGAATAATCCAAGTAACATATGTATTACTACGAATAACTATAAAATTACTTTGTATCATAGTATAAATATACAAATCACATCACATCTGAAAAGAATTATTAGGGTATTAACTTAAGATATGTCAGAGTGTGAATGTACACCTAAATCAGGATTGTATTCATACTAAGTCAGGTTCTCATGGTAACACCCGAGTACAGAAAAGTACGAGGTGTTACAACCACACAATAGCAAACAGTGGTGGTTGAATACCCACCATTAAAAAATTCTCAAGCCACAACGCACTGTTTATTTTCCATCTAAACAGTTGATAAGGTCACATGGATCTAAATGTACGGAAAGAAAAAATATCAGCTTGATCCAAAACTTCCATTACCTACAAGAAGTTTTTAATGGCTAATCACCGCTATTGCATGTTGTGCGTCGAACTGAAATTTGGATCCACTTTATTTTTTGGTTTCATGCCCTGAAATGATCAACTGGGAAAAATAATGGATTACATGAATAAACAATACATACATCAAGGCGGGCCCCACAATGTGGTTTGGCTCAACGTTAGGGCCGCACAATTGTTGAGTAAGGCTTGAGCTGCACCTAGACCGCTTCCTTCATGCTCACAATAACGCCTTACTTTAGCTAATGAAAACAGAGCTAATTCGCATTGATGAGATCCACCCCATCAATCAGGTGTGCCACCTTATGTCTGGACTATGACCCCCCCCCCCCCCCCCCCCCCCCCAAAAAAAAAAAAAAAAAAAAAAAAAATGCTCGTCACCCCATTAAAATATTGTAAATTGCATGGGGGATCCACAGTAATGCCTAAAGTCGGTACACTAAATGCTCATAGTGCCCAAACTGTATAATTTACAAGGTTTTAAGAATGATTTTACACTACTCCGTATGGTGTGGCCATTTAAATCTTGGATTTCAATGAACTTTTTGAGATGTGGTGAAAATGTGATGGACGATTAGATTCATGTTTGTCCCACATGTAATTAGTTAGCATAAATCAGGCCTTTGTCATGCAGAGTTTATTTCATGAGGCCAGGAAACACTAACTTTGGTGAAACCATCACCATGGAGCTCTCCTTGATATAGGTGTTGATGCAAAAATCTAGTGTGCCTTCATCCGTCCTCTCACTTGCACGGGAAGGAGACAAAGGAGACCCTGACTAGTGCCAGGGACCCTTCGGTGATAAAGTCAGGACCAGGACCATACAAGAGGGCTTTCGGGAGAGTTTTTGTGTACCTTTCATCTTGGAGGTTTCCTGTATTTATAGGAGGGTCATTCGTGCCAGGATTCGTTTCCTGATATCTCGGAGATTTTGGTGAGAATTCACTTTTGGACTCTATCCGATCCTGATCGGGGATCCTTTTGCTAGATTTTAGGAGAGGTGTTTTTGTTTACACCATCACTTATCTTGCTTGGCTCAGTCTTAACCGACTCTAGTGATAAGTGAGTCTCAGCTAGCTACAAGGATAAAGCTGTCTACCTTCTGTCGGATGAAACAGAACCGATACGTAATCAATATTCTTTCTTGCTCCGATAGCTGACTCTATAACCGACCTAAATATGGGTCGGTTTTATGGTCGGTCGGGTGGCTTCCGAGTTTTGGGCCTTAATTGGCCTCTCTAGATGTTGTTACTTCGTTTACTGAGTCAACTTTATGCATCTTATATACTTTACCTCACAACTCATGACATTATAAGTCTCGGTCGGGATTCATTCCCCGTAATCCAAGCTAAGTCTCTCCTTTAGGCGTTTAGCTTTCCTGCCTCGGTCGGGCTTATTGCCTCGGATTCCCAGGTGGTGTTAGTGGAGTTGGTCCATGCCATATCCGAGTCCCCAAACTTGTCCTATTTTCCCCAACAGTAAGCCCCTACTCCTTGCGTCAACTTTGTTGACGCTGTGGAGTAGAAAGTCATTGCGTCGACTTGGGCTAAGACCGACTTTATAATGGATCATTTAATGCTCATAGTAGTCTTATATCACCTAGAACATGCATCGGTTCGTGGATCGAGGCCGCAAGAGCAGGTAGCCGTTAGAGCACCTTTCCCGCATATGGGTGTTAGACGTGTGGTGTAGGCGGCGCTTGCATCATTCGAGATGCGCCACGTGTCAGGCAGGGGAGTGGAAGCGGCTGTTGATTTGACTCCTCCTTAAATGCCCTAGTCACGTGGCGCAACTATAAAAGGGGGAGTGGGATGCTCTTCTCCCATTTCCATGCGTGCAGTTTCCTTCTGACTATTCGTTTTCATTCCTCTCCCATTTTCCATCATTTTCATCCTTCCTTTTTGATTTTTGCCTCCACATTCGTCTCTTTTTCAGTTTTTGCTTCCAGTCCTCCTTGCTATTTCCGATGAGTTTCAAACTCTCTCCCTCCATTTTGTTTTCAATTTCAATGGCAATGCACGGCTCCTCAAGCCCCCGGGAGGGAGTTTCTGGTGATGAAGGTGAAGCGAGGTGTCTTTGGGATGTCTTAGAATCACTTTTGTTACTAACAGGGATGGCCGTAGGGGCTAATATAGCTTTCCAACACTCTGAAAGAGTGGCGGGGTTCTCGGCGGAGCACCGCATTTCTACAAGTCCCTCTCGCGGAGGGGCATCACTGGCGACCGCCCCTAGCAGGCCCTATCCTCATGGGGAGGAAACAGAGGAGGAGGACAAGGGGGTCGAAAGGGCCAATGAATCAGTCTCCACCCGGAGATCGGTAAAGGCTGTTGAGTCGGCAGCCGAGGGAGGGGAGGCTAGAGATGAGCAAAGGGGTCTGGTTCCCTTGATTTTAATTGAGGCAGATTTGGATAGGATTAGGGATGTGTACCATGTCCCAGACTTAGTCATTATTCGACTTGCTCTCCTAAGCGAGTTACCCGATTATAATCTTGCTGGGATGGTTGCTATTTTCCAAGTCGCTTTACAGTGCGGCTTACATCTGCCACTCCAAGGAATAGCTTGGGATCTACTTTCCCGACTCTTGTTAGCACCTGGGAAGATAGTTCTGAATGGGTGAAGGAACTTATTCGGATGTTCGGTGTTGTAGGCTGAGGCAAAGCAGCCCCCACTGGCTATCAATGAGTTTCTCTATCTGTCCAAGTATGGCCGAACTTGCAGCAGCCCGGCTGGTACTTTCTGTGCGCCTGACGGAATAAGGGCGGTCCTTTGATAACCGATTCTCCTACCTCCAACAAACATTGAAGGGATAGATGGTTCTGGGCATGTGGCTGCTGGGAGACTACCGAACTAGGGCTCATGGAACCTCGTATTCCTCGGGTGTTCTCTCAAGCAGGTGACTAGGCATACGCTTCTGCTTTATCTCTTTGTGATATCATGTCTTTGAGTCTGACTGAATGCGTTCCGTAGACATCTCTGAGCAAAAGCCAAAACTCGGAGCTGGCGCTTTAGGTCGGATTAAGGATCTGAAGGTGCTGAGTTCAGAGCAGCGGTTTGGAAGAGACTTCTCCACCCGGAGCGTCTTCTTGACTCGGGTTTGGACTCGACCTTGACAGGTACTTTCTAGTTATCTTATTGCATTCTCTTTAAATTTTACTTAACTCGGCTTGCTTCTTCTAATGCAGAGATGGCAGAGGCCTGACCTTTTCTTCATCTGCCCTCAAAGATGAAGGCCCCTCCGTGGTTAAAGACTTGACCTCCACCCCCAAAGAAGCCGAAGAGGGTTTCGAAGGCTAAGGGGCAAGCTGCCCCGGCCATCTTGACCGTGATAGTCCCAACTCGGAGGAGGGGGCGAAAGTGGCGAACACGATGGCTCTCGAGTCTCAGGTGGCTCCTGAGCCAAGACCTGTTGCCGATCAAGTTTTGGAGCAGAGGGGAGCCTTCAGGAGGGGAGACGACTCAACAGGAGACGTCAGCCTTTCAACGGGCTGTGTCGGACCTAATCCCTGGGGCAATTTCCCATGGGAGTGAAAAGGAGTTCGCCGGCCTCTTCGAAGCTCTCCCAGGCGGACCCTCTCCCATATGGCAAAGATACTTCTTGAGGTAAGACTTGGACTTTACACTTGTCCTGTCGATTTTCTTGAACTTAATCTAACCTTTTGTCTTCCTTTTGCAATTTGCTCCTTGTGCGCTCAGGGCTAGCTCGGATCTGGCCGATGCTCAGAAACGGACAGTGGAGGTGGAAGCACGACTCGCTGCCACCGTGACTTAGATCAATATAATGACTGATGACTTAGGGCTTGCCAAAAAGACCGTTGATAAGGCCAGGGCAGAGAGTGCCCTTTTGGCCTTGCAATTGCAAGAGGCCTGGGAGGAGAGTCAGAGGAGTTGTCAGGCCCTATCTTCTTCGGAAGAGAAGTTGTTTCGGCTCAAGACCGAGATCAAGGTTGTCATTAAACAAGCCAAGGTCCAGGACGTAAAGGCCTTTCTTGAGTCCCTAGAGTACTTGGAGGAGCGAGATCGCTTATTTAAGGATGATTACATTAAGTAGAACTGATGAAGCAATCTTTCCCTGACATTGATCTCTTGGGATTTGACGAAGGTGGATCTGGGTCTGAAGGTTCGAAGGCCAAGGTAGTTGGGTCCACTGTAGCTGATCCCGAAGTTGCTTCCGAGGTTGCTTCTGAGATAGTGCCAGAAGTTGCTCCGAGTGGCGGTAGCAACTGAGTTCGAACCACCTCCTGAGTTAGCTCCTGATGAACCCTAGGGCTTAATTTTGAATTGTAGTGTCAGGCACTTCAAGCATACTAAGCTTCAAGCACTTTAAGCATACCAAGCCCCAAGCACTTTAAGCACACCAAGCGTTAAGCCTAGTTCAGAAGCACCTGCCATTGGGAGGGGACTCTAGCGTATCTCGGCCAACTTTTTCGACTCTATGTTATTCCGTTGATGTAGTTCCAAAGTAAAGACAAATGTAACCCGATGTAAAACTCATGATGATGAATGAATATACTCGGCCTTCTTATTCATTTGACTTAGTTTTACATTTTTCCATTTTTTGCTCGACTAGATCTTTCCATTTGCTCAACAACTGTCCTAAGGATAATCGATTTTTAGATGCTCAGCATTCTACGGATGAGGGAGTAATTGTTCGGTTAGATCTTCCAACCGATACATTCCAGGTCGGATGATGCTTGAGACAACATTGGATCCTTCCCAATTGGGTCCCAGTGTGCCCGCACCAACCTTCTTGATATTTAAGAACATTTTTCAAAGGACCATGTCTTCTACTCGGAAGCGTTTAACCTTAACTCGGGCATTGTAGAATCGAGCTACTTGTCGCTGCCGAGCCATCATACGTAGTCGAGCTTGTTCGCTTTGTTCTTCCAAAAGGTCAAGTCCGAGAGCCAGCAGTTCTTCATTGTCTCGCTTATTAAATGAACTGACCCGAGCTGAAGGTAGTCCGATTTCGATCGGAGTGATGGCTTCAGACCCATACTTAAGGGAGAAGGGAGTTTCTCCTGTAGCCATTCGAGTGGTGGTTCTGTATGCCCATAGTATTTTAGGAAGCTCTTCGGCCTATGCTCCCTTTGCTCGATTGAGTTTGGTTTGGAGATGCTGCTTAATGATCTTGTTGACTGTCTCGACTTGTCCATTCGTCTAAGGATGATGGGGGAACGAGTAGACATTTCTGATTCCAAGGTTGTCGCACATATCCCAATACTGCTTGTTGTCAAACTGCTTCTCGTTATCGAAAATAATGGTCCGAGGTATCCTGAACCGACAGATGATATTTTTCCAGACAAAGTCTGTAATCCTTTGTCCAGTTATCCTATCCAATGGTTCGGTCTTAGCCCACTTTGTGAAGTAATTTACTGCTACAATGATAAACTTGGTCTGGTCTTTTTTTAAAAGGAGTGGTCAGATTATGTCGATTCTCCACTATGCAAAGGGCCAAGGACCAACCATAGGGGTCAGCTCCTCGAGGGGTTGTCTCAGAATAACTGTGAATCGTTGGCATTTGTTATAACCCTGGACGGGCTTGCATGCGTCATGCTGAATGGTTGGCCAGTAATACCCCTATCGTAAGACCTTATGTGCAAGTGATCGTCCTCCTAAGTGATTTTCGTAAATCCCTTCGTGTATTCTCGCAATATATAATCGGCTTCATGATGATTTAAGCAGTGTAGCAAAGGGGTAAAAAACTCTTTCTTATACAATACCCCGTTGAGCATGGTGTAACGCGTGGCTCGGATCTTCAATCGTCGAGCCCCAACACAATCCTCAGGTAGCTCACCACTATCGAGATATCGGATGATCGGGTCGAGCTAAGTGGGTTCCGAATTAATTGAATGTATGGTCGAACTAAGCGGGTCGTCGATACTCAGCTTAGCGACGTATTCTATTGGAACTGACCTGGGTATATCGTCTTCGTCAGCAGAGGTAAGTTTTGCCAGTAAATCGGCCTTAACATTTTCTGTTCGAGGGATCTGAGTAATGATACATAGGTGAAAACCATCGATCAGTTCTTTGGCTTTTTCATGTATGCTCGTAATTGCTCTTTACGCGTTTGATATACGCTAGTGACCTGGTTGATGACCAATTACAACTAAATACATTGAGATGAGTAGCACCCAAGCTGGCTGCTAGTCTGAGGCTGAGCAATAAGGCTTCGTATTCTGCTATATTGTTCGAGGCTTGAAATCCAAGTCTTAAGGCATATTGCATGTAGGTTTGGTCGGGAGTTTCCAAGACGACTCCTGCCCCGTTTGCCTTAGAGTTGGATGAGTCATCGACATAAAGCTTCTAGGGGGTTGGGTCAGGCGATAACTCGGGAAAAGTAGTCAGCTGTTTGGTTAGCTCATCTTTAAGCTCGATAGATGATTTGACTTGCGGTGTAACTTCGGCTATGAAGTTGGCCAGAGCCTATCCATTAATTACTACCCTCGGCTTATATTGGATGTCGAATTCGCTGAGTTCGATCGCCCACTTCATCAGTCGGCCGGATGCTTCTGGTTTCTAAAGGATCTGTTGTAGTGGGAGGTCGGTTATAACAATGATGGTGTAAGCTTGAAAGTATGGTCGAAATCGTCGTGAGGAGACAACTAGGACTAGGGCCACCTTCTCTAGAAGCGAATATCTAGTTTCCACCAGTAATAATGCTTTGCTGACGCAGTACACCGACAATTACTTTCCTTCATGTTCGCGTATTAAAGCCGAGCTTACTACTATGTTGGAGACCACCAGGTACAATAATAAAGCTTCCCCAGGCTCGGGTTTTAATAAGACTGGTGGAGATCCGAGGTATGACTTCAACTGCTGGAATGCTGCTTCGCACTCTTCTAGTCAATCTATTGTTTGTCGTCTCTCTAGTTGTTTGAAGAATGGGAGACACTTATCAGTAACTCGGGAGATGAAGCGGTTGAGTGCGGTTATTCGTTCAGTCAGCCTTTGTATATCTTTGATCATTTTCGGGAGTTCTATGTTAAGCAATGTTTTAATTTTCTTCGGGATTACTTCGATCTCTCACCGCTAACTAGAAATTTGAGAAATTTTCCCTACCCGACTCTAAAGGCATACTTGCTTGGGTTTAATTTCATCTCATTTTCGCAGAGGATAAGAAACATTTCTTCTAAGTCGGCGATATGATCGGCCGCGTGTATACTTTTGTCGAGCACGTCATCGATGTATACTTCCATAGTTCAGCCAATCTGCCAAACAAACATTTTATTTACCAATCGTTGGTAGGTTGCTCTTGCATTCT
The DNA here is from genome assembly GCA_037074715.1 of Magnolia kwangsiensis. Classification (NCBI taxonomy): domain Eukaryota; kingdom Viridiplantae; phylum Streptophyta; class Magnoliopsida; order Magnoliales; family Magnoliaceae; genus Magnolia; species Magnolia kwangsiensis. The sequence goes on along the minus strand of CM073580.1, from coordinate 10,422,791 downwards.
TCAGATCAAATGGCTTCATACGGTAATAATAAAGACCTTTGTCAGTGACAAAAGTAGTTCTAGATTTATCGGATTGATGCATTACAATTTGATTGTATCAAGAATATGCATTCATAAAACTAAGAAGTTCGTGTCATGTCGTGCTATCTACCAACTGATCGATCATTGGAAGAGGGAAGCTGTTCTTCGGTTAAGCTTTATTTAAGTTGGTATAGTCGATACAGACTCACCATTTTTCGTTGGCTTTCATAACGAGTACGACACTAGCTACCCATTCTGGGTAGTATATCTCTTCGATGAAGTTAGCCTTGAGGAGCTTGTTAACCTCCTCTTCAATAATAGCATATCTTTCGAGACCAAGCGGTCGTCGCTTCTGTAGGATCAGTGTTGAGGCGATGAGTCATCACTGAGGGATTGATCTTAGGCATATCTTCATGACTCCATGAAATACGTCAACGTATCATCGGAGTAGGGATATCGACTTATCTTTCAGAGGCAATTGCAAGGATGAGCCAATCTGAACTGTCTTAGACTCACTCGACCAGAGGTACTGGGATAAGATCTTCTACCGGTTGCCCTCGCTCGTAAGTCTCGGCTCGCAGGTCTAATGATTCAATCGTGGCTACCTCAGCTGGAGCTTTTATGGCCGTCGCATAAGAGCGCCTTGCATCCTGTTGGTCACCTTTAACAACTCCTACTCCTGACTTAGTAGAAAATTTTATGGAGACGTGGTATGTTGACACTACAGCCTTGAGAAGGCATAGAGAGGGTTGATCGAGTATAGCATTGTAAACAGATGGTTGGTCGACTATCAGAAAGTCGACCATTACTGTTGCCTGGTGCGGAGAATTTTCAGCAGTGAGGGGGCAATGAAATGACTCCTTCGGGGAGGATTTACCCACTTGAGAATCCGATCAGTGGAGTGTGAACCGGCCGTAAAGCCGACTGTTCGACACCCATTTTGTCGAATGCTTGAGTGAATAATACGTCCGTAAATGATCCAATGTCAACGAAGATACGAAATACTCTGTGATTTGCTATCATGAGAGTGACGACCAAGGCGTAATCATGCAGATGGTGAATACCCCGAGCATCTTCATCGGTAAATGATATGCAATATTTTTCCTTCTTGCTTTCTGTCATGGGCCGAGCTAAAATCAAGATCTCAGACTTAGGTCGACTAATGCTCCTGGCATAATTTTTCCAAGCATTGTTCGAGTTGCCCCCGCCTCGGGGACCACCGACGATAGTTTAGATTTCTTCCATGGGTCGGTTGTTACCTGAGCGTTCTTCCGTTGTCTCGGTTCTTTTGACGTGTTCCCTGAGACGGCCTTCTCGGATGAGTCTTTCGATTTCTTCTTTTAGGTGATAGAAGTCATTCATATTATGCTCATGATCACGCTGGTAATGACAGTATTTGTTCTTACTCCGTCGATTTAGATTGATTCAAAGTTTGTTCGGCCAATTGATGAAGCCTTCATTTTTTTTTATCTCCATCAATACCTACTCCTGTAATTTATTGAGCGGGGTAGATGTTGAGCATTTGTTATCAGACCTCTTACCCGACCTACATTAATTACGAGTCTAATCGTCTTTATGCTTCTTTTGGCTAGCCGAGTTAACTTCCATTTTTGCTGACTCTTTGGCCGAGACTTTTGCATTATGGGCGGCTTCACGCATGATCCGGGTTTCTTCGAAGTCTGTGTACTTATCTGATCGATCCATGAACTCTGCCAGCGTAGTGGGTGAGTTCTTGTCCAGGGATGCGAGGAACGGTTTATCTCTTACGCCTTGCATGATTGAATTCAAAGTTGTCTCGTCCGAATGCTTCCGGACTTGGAGCAACTCGAAGTTAAGGTGCTTGATTTAGTCCTTCCATAATTCTCCTTCCTTTTAGACTATGTTGTTCAAATGCGCGGATGGTTTTAATTTTTTCTTTCCGCCGATGAAGTTGGTGAGGAAAGCGTCGCTGAGCTCGAAAAATGAGCTAACGGATTTTAGCTTCAATTGCTTGAACCAAAGTCGGGTTACGTCAGCCAAGGTAAGAGAGAAGGCTCGACACATCATGGTGTTCAAGGCATCGTGCAACTCTATATATGTTCAATAAGATTCAATATGCTCAGCTGGATCATTTTTACTGGTGAAAAACGTAATTTGTTGAAGACGGAATCGTTTTGGTAATCGGGCTTGCATAATCTCTTCTGTGAACGAGGATGCCTTTGCCTCGGGCTTCGTCTGATGCGAGTCGCGATTTTGCTTCATGTCCATGATCTTTTCCCAGACTTCCTTCTGGAAGTCCTGTAGGTCGATTTTTCAGAGTTCATCACTATCAGTCGTACCCTCGGCCGGGGGCCTGCTACGCCTTCTCTGATGTATTTCATGTTAAAGATCAAAGGCAAGTAGTGGGGCAGTCATGGACTGAGAGGGTGTGGATTCGGCTGGACCCTGGCGCTGACTTTGCTGAGGGACAGATCGAGGAGCGGCTTGCTAAGGATTGGTGAATTGGTGTGGGGCATTTTTCACTCGTCCTTCATCATGCTGGGGCAGTTGAAGTTGCTAGCGATGAATCCGTTCCAGCATTTGCTTCATAAAGTTTATGTCGGTCCTCAGTTCTTAGACCTCCTTATCCAACCGCCCGTTCCCTCGATTCCACTGAGTATACCTGGTGAAAACTTAGGTTGCCAGATGGGCTGCAGAGCCTTGTCGATTATCGAGTTAATTTTGTGCTTTGTTCGTACCTGGCAAGCCTTCTGTTGTCGAGGGTCCAGTGACAGCGACCTCGTTGGGTTCGTTTTGAGTGGTTCTTCTGGTTCTAACCATTGAAGATCTGTGATAGAGCTTAGAAAATGGCTTTTTATGTCGTATTCCACAGACGGCGCCAAACTGTTGATGCAAAAATCTGGTGCACCTTCTTCTGTCCTCTCACCTGCATAGGAAGGGGATAAAGGAGATTCTGCTAGTGTCGGGGACCCTCCGATGCTAAAGTCAAGATCAGGACCATATAAGAGGGCTTTTGGGAGAATTTTTGCGTATATTTCATCTTGGAGGTTTCCTGTATTTATAGGAGGAGGGTCCCATCGTGTCAGGATTCGTTTCCTGATATCTCAGAGATTTTGGTGGCAATCCGCTTTTGGACTCTATCTGATCCCGAGATTCTCGAAATCGGGGATCCTTTCGCTAGATTTTCAGAGAGGTGTTTCTGTTTACACCATCTCTTATCTTGCTTGGCTCGGTCTTAACCAACTCTAGTGATAAGCGAGTCTCGACTAGCTACAAGGATAAAGCTGTTTGCCTTCTGTCGGATGAAACGGAACCGATCCGTAATCAATATTCTTTCTTACTCTGATAGCCGACTCTATAACCAACCTAAATATGAGTCGATTTTATGGTCGGTCAAGTGCCTTCTGAGTTTTGGGCCTTAATCGGCCTCTCTAGATGTTGCTACCTTATTTACCGATTCAACTTTCTGCATCTTATATACTTTGCCTCGCGGCTCATGACATTGTAAGTCTCGATCGAGATTAATTTCCCATAATCCGATCTAAGTCTCTCTTTTAGGCGTTTAACTTTCCTGCGTTGGTCGGGCTTATTGCCTCGGATTCTCGGGCGGTGTTAGTGGAGTTGGTCCATTCCATATCCGAGTCCTCGGACTTGTCCTATTTTTCCCCAACAATAGGTATTCTATATCCATGCCCTCCGTCGATCTTTCCAGTTCATTTTAGTGCTTAGCACAAAAATTGTAAAGATCAAAATCTCATATGAACAGTTAACACAGTAGGAATGATGATAGAATGCACACCAACTAAAAACCTTAAAAACTTCTTACGGGCCATAAAAGTTCTAAATCAAGCCCGTTTTTTTTTTCTTCAACTATCAATCGATACACACACACTCACGCCAGTGGGATTTCACCACCTATGGTTACTCAAACCCTTCACCAACTCCTGGGAGTCTTCCACCAGAGTAAGAGTAAGGACCCAATGTCAAATAAATATTACCATAGACCTTGTAAAGTTTTTAACGGTAGACATTAAATCCTCACTGTTTCCTGTAACGTGTTCACCTGAGATTTAGGTATGCGTTTTTGCGTCGTTATATAATGAGCCGCGAATCAGATAGATAGTATTGATATACAACACTTAATCAAGGTGAACCACAAAGCTCCGGTCTCAGCAAATCAGATGAAGCACAATTAATGTTACTGCGGTTTTCATTTTCTCTGTATGCAGTGAGGCCTCGTCCTGTCAATTTGGGCCTCACCTCCTTCCTCTCCACCTGAGCTGCACGTTCCACAACCCTAATTCAATGGAAACGACCCAAGATGATATGGGAATTGCAGGGTCTTGATGCAACCCAATCATTGATCCTTTCCATCAGGCCATAAAAGCATCAACACATACCCCCCGCCAAAAAAACAATAAAAAAACAAACCATTGTTCAACAGCCAATCATTTAATCATCCTCAGCACTCTTGCTGACCACCGAAACATTTCACAGATCTAATCTCTGTACCAGACCTTGAAATAATACCATTTTGGGCTGGTTAAAGCTACGCCCAGAACTGGCGTGACACATAAAGACACAAGGCCAAAAATAAGCACAAGCCCATTGGCCTCAAACCCAACCTGGCTCAGCCTAGCCCAACTTAAATTGATTAAATAGCTATTTCCCACTTGAAAATTGCCGCAGAGATGAACATGATGAGGTCAATCACCGTCTTTCTCAAGGTTAACTACTTCGAATCCATGAAGCTTCTCAAGACTCCTCATAAAGACTTCTCGAATTCACGAGGAAAAAATACAAGGAAAATAGAAAATAAATTTTCTAAAATTCATAATTTAATTAATGAATGAAATAAATGAGTACGCAACCCTTTAAATAGGGATATTAAGCAATGAGAGAGATTTTAAAATCAAAATACAACTAAAACTCCTAGAATTTGCAACTTCCCGTCTTCTACTAGAGCACAAGGTTTTTGGCCAAAAATAGTGTCCTATTTGGCTTCGCCACACTGTTCTCCTAATTATTCTAAGCATTTTTTGCATTGGGCACAACTCTTAAAGCCCAACGGATGAAGATTATAATCAAATTAAAACTTACTATTTATAGAAAAAACAAATTAAAATACGAAACGTCCATCGATCTAGTTGTATTTTGCAAATCCGGCTTGTGTAACCCAGCATAGCGGGGTTGGGTGGCTAAAGTAGCTCGTTTTATATAAAAATAATATATTTTACCTCTGATAACTCATTCCGGATTGCGATATACACCTAATTTAAGGTATGACGGTCCGGATTATTTCTGTTGTCGACCAAGCCTTTTTTGATCCATCTTGGCCATGGAACTGTCTGCAACCCGCTTCACATGAACAAATAGAGTTAATCTCTCCAACGACTCAACCTAACCTGTCCATCTCTAGCTAGTTCCATTCAGCATGATGTGTTGTATTTGTTTTAAAATAATATTAAAAATTTGAATTTTCAAATTTCGGTGTTTTCCCTCCACATTTAAATTTTGGTGTTTTTGAGGTGTTGGTTTTGTCCCACATCGGATTTGACAAAAGAAATTCTCTTGTTTATATGATAGGCTTTTTGCCTAGGGCTTGAGCCCCTTTCAAGGGGCATGTGAATTTGGTCCTGTGGGGGGGCTATGCCAATAGTTCTAATCTATGCCATTAACCACACACGCGCACGCGCGCGCCGAGCCGAGTCGTGCCGTGCCGAGCCGAGCCGAGCCGAGTCCGCGTCAGCGTGCGCGACGTGACGGGACGGGACGGGCTGGGCTGGGCTGGGCGCGGGTGCGCGTGCGGTGTAAGTGTACTCGCGTGGGTGTGTGTGTATGGGTACTCGCAGGACTGTATGTGCGAGAGTGTACTCGCACTTGTGCCTTTTCGTTTTTAAACCAGAGAGATGCTTCCCTTCCGGATGGTCGCCCCTGTTGGGTTTAAACCCAACGGACATAACCTTTTGTAAAGGGTAATACTGTTTTATAAAACTTTCTCTGATACGGTTTTACCATTGTTACTGAGTTCATTGCTGAGTCAACTCAGCACTTTCGGACGGATTAAACTGCAAGTGGTTCGAGCCCGTGTACAGTGAGTGCACCGCTGGGACCGGGTCATAGTCGTTGTATCCTGGAGGTCGATTGCTCTGGAAACCTGTTGCACTTGGGACGCTGTCCAAGGGGAGCAAATTCGATTTCAAGCCGAGTGACTCAGTCACGCCTCGACTCAATTCAATAAGTTTTTCTTTCTCTAAATTTATTTTCCTTTTTGGTTCTCGATTTTATAGTCTATTTAATTCAACATATTATCCAACAATCTTGAAATCGAATATTGTTAAATTACATAGACTATGGCTACAGTAACAGTAAATGCTTCTACTGAGTTAGCCAAAATCAAACCGTTTGCTGGACAATCCTTTAAACGGTGGAAACAGAAATTGATGTTTGCTCTTACCACCCTAAAAGTTTCATACATTTTATCTGAATCATTTACTATAGATCTAGCAAATCAAAATGAAGTAACAGATGAAAATAATTGCAAAAATTATATTCTAAACTCTTTATCCAACGAATTATATGATGTGTATGCTTCTTACGCCTCTGCTAAAGACATATGGATTACTTTAGAAAAGAAATACATATTAGAAGATGCAGGCGCTAAGAAACATGCAATTACTAATTTCCTTCACTATGAAATGACAGACGATAAATCTGTCACAAATCATATTCACGACTTTCAAAGTCTAATTCACGAACTATCGACAGAAGGAATTAAGTTGGATGAGGTGTTTCTGTCAGGAGCGTTAATAGAAAAGTTACCGCCCTCCTGGAAAGAATATAAAAATAGAATGAAACATAAGAAGAACTGTGTTTCTTTGGAAACCACTATCGTACACATACGAATAGAGGAGGCCAATAGAATCAGGGACCAAAAAGGAAATAAAAATGAGATAGATTCAAAAGCGAATCTTGTGGAATCAAGTCGGACAAATAATAAGAAAAAGGGCAACTGTCATAACTGTGGCAAACCTGGACATTATGCAAATGAATGCAGGCTTAAAAAGAAGAATGCAAACAATCAATTCAAGAAAAAGGGAAACTGCTACAACTGTGGAAAGCCTGAGCATCATGTTAAAACCTGCAGGCTTAAGAAAAATAAAGATAAGCCGCAAGCTAATCTTACAGAAACAGGCAATGAGTCTGACATAGTAGTGGCTGTGGTGTCAGAAGTCTTCCTTATAAACAACTTGGAGTGGGTGCTAGATACTGGTGCAACTAGACACGTGTGTAAGGATCGTAGCATGTTTACCTCCTACCAAGTATCAGGAGATGATGAACAGGTGTTCATGGGAAATGCTAGAACGTCTCCAGTTGTAGGGAAAGGGAAAGTACTTCTGAAACTCACTTATGGAAAGACTCTAATGTTAAATGATGTCCTCCATGTGCCTGACATTAGAAGAAACTTGGTCTCTGGTTCGCTCCTCAATAAGGCTGGTGTCAAATTAGTATTTGATTCAGATAAGCTTGTAATGACTAAAAATGGAACCTTTGTTGGTAAGGGGTACTGTAGCGATGGTTTATTCATTGTAAATGTATCCAATGATAATAAGAAAACATCTAGTTCTGTTTATATCGTTGAACCTTTTTATCTATGACATAATAGATTAGGTCATGTGAATGTGACATCTTTAAAGAAAATGAAAAGATTAGGTTTATTACCTAATATATCTAATGAAGAGTTTGAAAAATGTGAAACATGTGTAGAATCAAAATTTATTAGAAAACCCTTTAAACAAATAGAAAGATCATCTGTTCTATTAGAGTTGATACATAGTGATTTAGGTGATTTTAGAAATCACATGTCTAGAGGAGGAAAAAGATATTATATAACCTTTGTAGATGACTACTCTAGGTTCACTAGAGTATATCTATTAAGGAACAAAGATGAAGTTTTAGATGTTTTTTATAAATACAAAATTGAAGTTGAAAATCAATTAAATATAAAAATTAAAAGACTTAGAACAGATAGAGGAGGTGAATTTGAATCTTCTCAATTTAGAGAATTATGTGAAAAGAATGAAATAATTCACGAAACTACAGCTCCTTATACATCAGAACAAAATGGAATAGCAGAACGTAAGAACAGAACTTTAAAAGAAATGATGAATGCCATGTTAAATAGTTCAGGCTTACCCTCAAATATGTGGGGAGAAGCAATTCTGTCTGCTTGTTATATCCTAAATAGGATTCCATCTAAATCTTCTGAACAAACACCATATGAACTTTGGAAGAATCATATTTCTAGTTATAAATATATTAAAGTGTGGGGGTGTCTTGCTAAAGTAGGATTGCCTGAAACTAAGAAAAGAAAATTAGGTCCTAAAACGACCGATTGTGTATTTATAGGGTATGCACAAAACAGTGCGGCCTATAGGTTTCTAGTTTTAAAAACTAAGGATAATATTCTAGATCCTAATACAATTATACAAGCTAGGGATGCAGAGTTCTTTGAGAACGTATTCCCTATGAAATCTAAATCTATAGGAATAGAAAAAGTTAATGAATCAGATATTGCGTCTACTAGTAAAAATGCTTACGAGAAAGTAGTATAAGAGATACAACCAAGAAAAAGTATTAGAGTTAGAAAAGAAACTAACCTAGGAGATAGTTTTTTCACATTCTTAGTAGAAGATGATCCTACAACTTATATAGAAGCTATTAACTCTCCAGATGTAACCTTTTGGAAGGAAGCAATAAATGATGAGTTAGAATCTATTATATCTAATAATACTTAGGAACTTGTAGACCTACCACCTGGTAACAAACCAATAGGCTGCAAATGGGTGTTTAGAAAGAAACTAAAACCAGATGGAACTATCGATAAGTTTAAGGCTAGGTTGGTAGCGAAAGGCTTTAAACAAAAGGAAGGAATAGATTATTTTGATACATATTCCCCTGTAACTAGGATTACAACTATTAGAGTCTTAATACCGATAGCCTCCATATATAAACTAGTGGTACACCAGATGGATGTTATGACTGCTTTCCTAAATGGAGACTTAGAAGAAGAAATATATATGGAGCAACCTGAGGGTTATAAGATATTAGGTAAAGAAAATAAAGTATGTAGACTAATTAAATCACTATATGGTTTAAAACAGGCTCCTAAACAATGGCATGAAAAATTTGATGGTGTTTTAAAATCAAATGGTTATCATATAAATGATGTAGATAGATGTGTATATAGTAAAATTTTTGAAAATGATTATGTTATCATATGTCTTTATGTTGATGACATGCTTATTTTTAGAACTAATATTAAATTAGTTAATGCAACTAAGAAATTCTTGTCATTTAAGTTTAACATGAAAGACTTAGGAGAGGCAAGTATAATATTGGGTATTGAAGTAACTAGGAAAAATGGTGTTATTATATTATCACAATCTCATTACATTGAGAAGATATTGAGAAAGTTTAACCATTTTGACTGTTTACCTGTCAGTACTCCTTATGATTATAGTGTGACTCTCATGAAGAATACAGAAAATAGTGTGTCTCAATTGGAATATTCCAGAATAATTGGTAGCCTCATGTATCTAACAAACTGCACTAGACCTGACATAGCTTTTGCAGTAGGAAGGCTAAGTAGATATACACATAACCCTGGAAAAGAACATTGGAATGCATTGTCTAGAATTTTGCGATACCTAAAAGGTAATATGACATATGGTTTACATTATAATGGTTATCCTACTGTATTAGAAGGATATAGTGATGCTGACTGGATCAGTGATTCATATGAGACAAAATCCACTAGTGGATATATCTTCACTTTGGGTGGAGGAGCAATCTCTTGGAAGTCCACCAAGCAGACATGTATTGCTCGGTCGACTATGGAATCCGAGTTTATTGCCTTAGAAAAGGCTGGATCAGAAGCTGAATGGCTTAGAAATCTCTTAGCTGATATACCATTGTGGCCAAAGCCTGTATCGGCCGTATCTATTCATTGTGACTCTCAAGCAGCTATAGCGAAAGCAAAAAGTAAAATATATAATGGAAAAAGCAGGCATATTAGACTCAGACACAACATAGTGAAACATATGTTGCGTGATGGAGTCATATCTATTGACTTTGTGAGGTCAGAAAAGAATCTACCAGATCCTCTGACTAAAGGACTATCCAAAAAGTTAGTCAATGATACATCGAAGGGAATGGGGCTGAGCCTAATATATGAGCTGCCAGTGTCGGTAACCCAACCCATACAAGTGGAGATCTCATGAGATAGGTTCAATGGGTAAACAACAAGACACGAGGTAGACGATTGCACTGAGTTATATGAGCCCCTTCTATGGTGTACAGTGCGAGCAGCAACGCAGAAGGATGAGTTTTTAGAACTCTTAATGGATCCATAGCCATATATTTGGTGGTGTATACAGTTGCTGCATACACTTGATGGAATTCACCTATATGGGTGTGGAGGTGGAGGCCGCTTTCTATGAGAATCTAGGCGAATTCTCTAGAGCACTCATGAAATCTAGGTAATGGTGTATGGCCGAAACGCACCAAACCACAAAATCACTTGCAGAGGAAGAGTTGTGTGAGTGGCATGTACTTGCGATCTACATTAAAAGGATTCAGGTTCAAGACTATGGTGTCACCTGCTTCCTGTACACCTATCTTGCTTACTCTAATGTCGGTTCAAGTCTATGGTGACACCGGCACCATTGCACAACTATTTCGCTTTAATCCGAAAGCATTTTATTTTAAAACATGTGGGGGATTGTTGTATTTGTTTTAAAATAATATTAAAAATTTGAATTTTCAAATTTCGGTGTTTTCCCTCCACATTTAAATTTTGGTATTTTTGAGGTGTCGGTTTTGTCCCACATCGGATTTGACAAAAGAAATTCTCTTGTTTATATGATAGGCTTTTTGCCTAGGGCTTGAGCCCCTTTCAGGGGGCATGTGAATTTGGTCCTGTGGGGGGGCTATGCCAATAGCTCTAATCTATGCCATTAACCACACACGCGCGCGCGCGCCGAGCCGAGCCGTGCCGTGCCGAGCCGAGTCCGCGTGCGCGACGGGACGGGCTGGGCTGGGCGCGGGCGCGGGTGCGGGTGCGGGTGCGGGTGCGGTGTAAGTGTACTCGCGTGGGTGTGTGTGTATGGGTACTCGCAGGACTGTATGTGCGAGAGTGTACTCGCACTTGCGCCTTTTCGTTTTTAAACCAGAGAGATGCTTCCCTTCTGGATGGTCGCCCCTGTTGGGTTTAAACCCAACGGACATAACCTTTTGTAAAGGGTGCTTATGCACCATTTCGGAGTCTATATAAAGACTTCCGATTCCAGTTTCAAAATACGAAAAAATACTGTCTTATAAAACTTTCTCTGATACGGTTTTACCATTGTTACTGATTTCATTGCTGAGTCAACTCAGCACTTTCGGACGGATTAAACTGCAAGTGGTTCGAGCCCGTGTACAGTGAGTGCACCGCTGGGACCGGGTCATAGTCGTTGTATCCTGGAGGTCGATTGCTCTGGAAACCTGTTGCACTTGGGACGCTGTCCAAGGGGAGCAAATTCGATTTCAAGCCGAGTGACTCAGTCACGCCTCGACTCAATTCAATAAGTTTTTCTTTCTCTAAATTTATTTTCCTTTTTGGTTCTCAATTTTATAGTCTATTTAATTCAACATATTATCCAGCATGATGTTGGCAAGATAGCCAATGAAAATATATTCTAAATCTAATGGGCAGTTTAGATTAATCAATTGAATTGTGCAAGTGCTATCAAAGTCTCAATTTATCAAAGTACAATACCATTAAATCAAACCCAAAGAAGAAACCAACAAAATTACATTAGAAAAAAAAAAAAGCCATCAAAAAGCCCACAAAACAATACCACAACAGCAAGAGGACATGACTACCACAGTGGTGACGAAAAGCAAAGAAAAAACTCAAAATCATTCCTAGCAATTTAATTACCTCTCCCTAGAGCTTGCAATTAATTTTTTACTTCCAATGTGAGATATGAAATAGCTCCCACATTTCTTGACGGCTTTCATGGCGGGAGGCAGGACTGCAGATATTATAGTCACTGGTAGAGAAGTCAAATAGCTGAGAACAGTCGATACGCCCCTAGAGATGGGAATAGCATATAATGAGGTAACGCCGCTGATATATTTAGCTAAATTCGGTACGAAACTAGTTGCAAATGGAATGATTTCACCGAAAAAACCCATTTTTCAGCGGAGATGTTTTTGGAGAGGGGTGATTATTTGGAACTTCCCGAATACAACTGAGGGTTTTATTGGCTTAAGTAGGAGAGCTTGTTAGGGACGCGGATTGCATCGTATCCCCGCCCGGACGGTAATCCGTCTGTGCAGGGCTCTGTGGGGCCCACTGTGATGTAAGTATTTTATCCACACAATTAATCGTTTTTATATAATTATTTTAAAGAATGAGCCAAAAATCAAGGTAGTTTCAGGGCTTAACTGGACCACAAAGTAGGGATTGAACGTTCACCATTAAAAACTTCTTGGGAGCTGGAGAAATGTCAGATCAAGATGAAATTTGTTTTTTCACTTCATCCAAGTCTGCATGACCTTATTAATAGGTTGGGTGGTAAAAAACTATCAAGGTGGCCTTAGAAAGGTTTTAACGGTGGGTGTCATTATCACTGCAGCTTCCTTTGATGTGGTCCAATGGAGCTGTGTATCTGCTTCATTTTTTACATGAAATGTTAAAAAAATATGAGAAAAGTGATGAACGGTGTGGATAAAATAATTACATTACAGTGGGCCCCACAGAGCCCTGCCTAAACGGATTACTGTCCGGGCGGGGTAGGACGCAATCCGCGTCCTGTGATATTGAGAAGCATGACTCATTTAGTACGGAAGCAGTTTGCGTAGCGAGTCACTACGCTAAGGGCATGTTTGGGCGGTGGGATTAGGTGGATTGGAATTTTAAAAATATAATTATTACCCATGGCAGGGATTATCCTATATTGCCATGGGATAAGATTAATGTCATGCTTTGTTAGTAACATGGTGTTACATTAAATGGATATAACCACCATCATTTGAAATCACTGAGAATAACACCGAGAATAACACTCATGTGTTATGTCTAAGCTATTCATTTGTTTTGTAACCTCCTTCTATGACATGGGCCTAAAAATGAGGTAGGTCCAAAACTTATGTGGCCCTAAAAAAGTTTTCAATCGTAATTATGCAATCCCCATTGCTTTCTATGATGGAGTTCACTTGAGCTTTAGGTTTACCTGATTTTTTGGCCCATGCTCTAAAATAATCTCGAAAAATGGATGGATGGTGTGGATATAGCCCACACATCATGGATGGACCTACACAACTTACTAACTTTGAGTGAAATTGGAACTGAACCAATGTAATTCCATTGGATCTAGTTACGTTTTTCCATTCTTTCCAAACATTGAGTGGAATTGGCACAGTACCAGATGAATCCCATCCCACCTAATCCCTTCTAATCCCACCACCCAAACATGCCCTGAGTGTATTGACTAAACTCTATGAAGTCTAGCATGATTTATGTATTTTATCTACTCCATCCATCCATTTTCTCATATAATTTAGGGCTTCAACCAAAAAATGGAGTATATACAATGTTCAAATGGACCACACTATAGGAAATAGTTGAATTGAACTTCTACTATTGAAAATTGCTTAGGAGACATGGAAGTTTTGGATCAAACTTGTATATATATATATATATATATATATATATATATATATATATATATATATATATATATATATATATATATATATATATTGTTCATCCACGTCTATGTGATCTTATGAACTGGTAGGATGACAAGTAACCATCACTGTGAGGCCTAGAAAGGTTTCAATATTGGAAATCATTATCCCCACTGTTTTGTGTGGTATGACATACTTTATCTTTGATCTTTGGATATGCTTTAATTTTGGGATCAACTCCTTAAATTAGATGGCAAAAAAGGGATAAACAGAGTGGATAGACCATATGCATTTGAGGTGGCTCCATGAGCATGGATTGGATAGGGCAAGGTCAGTAGCCAAGTCGCTCCTGAAGTAACGCCATGAAGCTCTGTGGACCCCACCATGATGCATGTGTTGTATCCATACTATCCAACCATTTGTAGAGATCGTTTTATGACATTATAAAGAGAATGAGATAGATCTATATTTCAAGTGGACCGCTACAGAAAACTTTTGGAGTAGTCACACCCACCGTTGAAACATTTATAGGGCTCCTCGTGATGTATTATTGAGATCCGACCTATTCATAAGTTAACACATAGATAGACAAAGTGAAAATAAAAATATCAGTTTGATTGGAAACTACTATACCCCCTAAGAAGTTTTGAACAGTGGATGTCACTGTCGGCACTATTTTCTATGGTGGGGTCACTTGAAATTTAGATCTATTTCATTCTCTTTTCAACGCAATAAAAGGATCTCTACAAATGGTTGGACGGTATGGATATAACACATGCATCATGGTTAGGTTCACAGGGCTTGGTGACATCACTTCAGTTGTGATTTGGCTATTGAACTTGTCAGTATTCAATCCGTGCCCGGGCCCCAATGCAATTTACTCCGTGAAATAAGAGCAGACTTAAGTAACTCAATGCCCAATACATGGCTATCTTCAAGGGATGTAGATTAGCTACTAAACTTGTCAGTAATGAGTGTGGATGCTGAAGTGACGACACCACATTCTCGTTCTTTGGCCCCACCATGAAGAATGTGTTGTATCCACATTGTCCATACATTTAGTGAGATCATTTTAGGACAAGATTCAAAGAGTAAGCCAGATCAATGCTCAAGTGAACCCACCTTATAAAACGGATGCTGGTATCCAAACAATACGGTGACGTCACTTCTGTAGCCGACTCGTTACTGTCGGGTGGGCACAGTAGCTAATTCGCATTTGCTATTATTAGGTTCAGTAGCTAATCCGTGTCCTTTGACATGGCCCGCGGTTTCCAACTAATGGCTTTCACATGAGTTGCTGCGCAAAAATTATGTGTGGAGCCCACTCTAATGTTTGTGAGAAATTCACTCCATTTATCTATTTTTTAATCTTATTTTAGGATATATGTCTAAAAATAAAATTTATCTAAAACTTAAATGGAACACACGATGAGAAACAGTGAAGATTTAGTAACCACCGTTCAAACATTTATATGATTGCAAAAGTTTTGCATCCATTTAAGTTCTCGGTGTTTAGTATCCTTATAAATGATTTGAATGGAGTATGAACAACAAGGTGACTAAGAAGGTTTTTACTATATATATATATATATATATATATATATATATATATATATGCATTTCTGCTCCTACTATTTCATCTTATATTATGGCCCACTTAAGTTTTGGGTCTTCTTCATTTTTTAATCGTGTCTAGAAATGACATCCAAAAACGCATAGATGAATTACATTTCTAACAAACATCAAAGTCGGCCCATCCGCATCCTATGATACCTGCAGCGGTAGCATCCAAATGGATTGGCCTACTCCCTTGACCCGTGGCTGATGGTCGGTGCTCTGTGGGCCCACCATGATATATGCATTTCGTCTTTTTTGTTCATCCAGTTTTATGGATCATTTTAGGTCCTGATGCCAAAAATGAGAGGGATGTTATTAATTAGGTCATACATACCTACGTGAAGGGAAAAAACAAATATAGCTTGATCCAAAACCTTTATTATCTCTTAAAAATGATCGGCATTCATTCAACATTATTTCCACTAATGTGCCCCAGTTAAGACTGAGAGATACCTTGTTTTTGGTCTCATATTATAAAATGATCTATAAAAATAGATTTACACAATGATGTAACTGTTTGTCGCTATAACTTTTTTCAAATGCATAAGACAAAAACTAAATCAAATCTACGCCTCCGGTCAATGATAATGACTCTCATTGTTGGAACCTTTTTAAGGGCCAGCATGATGTTTTTTTACCATCCAACTTAATGTATTAATAATAACAAGCTGACGTGGATGAAGTGTAAACACAAATATGAGATTGATCCCAAACTTCTCTGAGTCTAAAGAAGCTTTTAATGGTGAAAGTTAAATCTCCACTTTATGGTCCAATTAAGCCCTCAACCTACTCATCTTTTATATTATATATTAAAATGACTTGAGAAAAATTATGAACAGCGTGGATAAAAACTTTACATCACTTTGAGCCCCATAGTTTCCTGCAATCGTCGGGGTGGGGTAGGACGCAATCCGCGTTAGGACCTATGAGGAAATGGATTGGCTACTCCCCCTGCTACCGGCCAATGGCTGGTGGTCGATGCTCTGTGAGCCCCATCATGATATATGTATTTCATCCATGCCATCCATTTATTTTTCTACATAATTTTATGGTATGAGCCCAAAAATGAGGTATATCCCAATCTCAAGTGGACCACATTACAGGAAATAGTGTTAACTGAACGTTGATCATTAAAAACTTTTCGGGGGCCATAAAAGTTTTGGATCAAGATGATCTTTGTTTTTTCCCTTCATCTGAGTCTATATGACCTAATCAACAGATTGGATGTCAAATAAACAGTACAGTGGGCCTTAGGAGAATTTTAATGACGGATATCCAATCACTACTGATTTCTTGTGGTGTGGTCCACACGAGGTCGAGTTGTGTGGGGCACTGTGGTAAATGGGATACTAACGATATGTTCAAGAGATTTCAAGATTACCGCCTTGTCGTTGGTAAATGCTCGTGGTTTACGATTTTCTCGATGTGTTACAGGAAATTTCAGAATTTCCGCCTCTTCGACTCATCGAGTTTCAGATTAATCTCGTGCCCGGTACCGCGGCTATTTCGAAGGCCCCGTATCGGATGACACCGTTGGAGTTGCGGGAACTGCAGAAGCAGTTGGACGAGTTGTTTGAGTTAGGCTTTATTTGTCCGAGCAGTTCACCGTGGGGAGTGCCGGTACTCTTCGCGAAGAAGAAGGATGAGTCGCTGAGGCTCTGCATAGATTACTGCAAGCTCAACTAGAGAAAAAATTCAGCCAGACCTACATCTCAAGTGGGCTACACCAAAGGGAACAACTGGAATGGGATACCAACCATGAGTTTGGGTCCTAACTCAAATCATATCCACCCATTGAAAAATTCACTCTGTACATATAATTTTATTTATTTATTTATTTTTAATGTCGTGAGCCCCATGGTGATGCCATGGTAAATCTACTCCATTTATCATCTTATCTTGTCATGAGATGACATAGGACCAAAAATAAAGTTAATCCAAAACTTAGGTGAGCCACACGAAAGAATACATTAAGTAAAAAAAAAAAAGTTGTTACAACACCCTCTCTAATAAATCAAACTGTCCAGCTTATGCAAGAGAATATCCAAGAAATTCAATTTTTTCTTTCTCCTTTTAAGAAAGAATCCGCAATCTCTCCTTCTCTTGATTGAGCAATTTTCCACATACTTCCGCGTGAGAATAGGGTGATGATTCACCATCACTTTTAATGTGGTACACATATTTGGACCAATCTCTTTTGGGCCCACCAGTTATATATGTGAAATCCCCTCCGTCTATTAGGTATATCCTCAAGTTTAGGTCCAAGAGAAAAAAGAAAATTAGGCAGACCCACATCTCAAGTGGGCCACACCACAGGGAATAACTAGAATGGGATACCAACCATGAGTTTAGGTCCTAACTCAGATCATATCCGCCTATTGAAAAATTCGCTATGTAAATATAATAATAATTATTTTTTTCATGTTGTGAGTCCCATGGTGATGAAATGATAAATCTGCTCCATTTATCATCTTGACCTTGTTATGAGAGGACATGGGACCAAAAATGAAGTTGATCCAAAACTCAAATGGGCCACATGAAATAGTACAATGGGTTAAAAGAAAGTTGTTACAATGCCATCTTTGAAAAATCTAACAGGCTAGCTTAAGCAAGAAATTCAATTTTTCTCCTTTTAATAGAGAATCCACAATATCTCTCTCTTTGATTGAACATTTTTCAACATTCTTCCACACGAGAATAGCGTGATGGTTCACCACCACTTTTAATGTGGTACACATATATTTGGACCAATCTCTTTTGGGCCCACTGGTTGTATATGTGAAATCCATTCCGTCTGTTAGGTCTATCCTCAAGTTTAGGTCCAACTGAAAAGAAATCAGGTAGACCACATCTCAGGTGGGCCAACCCACAGGGAACAACTGGATGGGATACCAACCATGAGTTTGGGTCCTAGCTCAGATCATATCAGCCCATTAAAAAATTCACTTTGTACATATGATTTTATTTATTAATTATTATTATTATTATTTT
Source organism: Magnolia kwangsiensis (assembly GCA_037074715.1). Classification (NCBI taxonomy): domain Eukaryota; kingdom Viridiplantae; phylum Streptophyta; class Magnoliopsida; order Magnoliales; family Magnoliaceae; genus Magnolia; species Magnolia kwangsiensis. The sequence goes on along the minus strand of CM073580.1, from coordinate 10,404,443 downwards.
AATGTGGTTGGTAAATCTACTTCATTTATCATCTTGATCTTGTCATGAGAGGACATGAGACCAAAAATGAAGTTGATCCAAAACTCAGGTGAGCCACAGGAAAGAATAGAATGGGTAAAAAAAATAAGTTGTTACAACACCATCTTAGATGAATCAAACAGTCTAGCTTATGGAAGAGAATATCCAAGAAATTCATTTATTGTTTTTATCCTTTTGAGAAAGAATCCACGGTCTCTCCCTCTCTTGATTGAGCAATTTTCCACATACTTCCCCATGAGAATAGGGTGATGATTCACCACCACTTTTAATGTGGTACACATATATTTGGACCAATCTCTTTTGGGCCCACCAGTTGTATATGTGAAATCCACTCCATCTATTAGGTATATCCTCAAGTTTAGGTCTAAGGGAAAATAAAAAAAATCAGGCAAACCCACATCTCGGGTGGACCACACCACAGGGAACAACTAAAATAGGATACCAACCATGAGCTTAGGTCCTAACTCAGATCATATCCACATATTGAAAAATTCACTAGGTAGATATAATTATTATTATTTTTTAATGTGATAAGCCTCACGGTGATGCCATGGTAAATTTATTCTATTTATCATCTTGGCTTTATCACGAGAGGACTTGAGACCAAAAATAAAGTTGATCCAAAACTCAAGTGGGCCACACGAAAGAGTACAATGGGTAAAAAGAAAGTTGTTACAACACCCTCTTTGGAAAATCTAACAGGCTAGCTTGCACAAGAGAAAATCCAAGAAATTTATTTTTTTCTCCTTTCAAGAGAGAATCCACAATCTCTCCCTCTTTGATTGAGCATTTTTCTACATTCTTCCGCGTTAGAATAGCGTGATGGTTGACCACCACTTTTAATGTGGTACAGATATATTTGGACTAATTTCTTTTGGGTCCACTGGTTGTATATGTGAAATCCACTGTGTCTGTTAGGTCTATCTACAAGTTTAAGTCCAATAGAAAAAAATAAAAATAAAATCAGCCAGACCTTCATTTCAGTTGGGCCACACCACAGTGAACAACTGGAATGAGATACCAACTATGAGAATGGGTCCTAACTCGGATCATATCCACCCATTGAAAAATTCACTCTTTAGTTATGATTTTGGACTGCCATCGTAACCTTTATAAAATCAGATGATTAAAATATTGAATCAAAGAATGTTTTATGACCGTAGTGAAATTCTCACATTGTAAAAGTCTTTTGAAACAGATTAAAAATTAAAAAAATAAAAAATAATATAAAATAAAATAAGGAAATGATATGCCGAGTAGTCACTCTCCACCGTATTCTGAAAGGGGAAGAGAGAAAACATGTGAAATTCGCACATTGTAAAAGTCTTGTGGAAGAGAACAATAAAATATAAAATGACATGACAGAGTAGGCACTTTCCACCGTATTCCTCACGGGGAAGAGAGGAAACGACACTCGCGTTATCTTTTATGCGTGGTACCTTAGGACGCGGATTGTCTAGCGAGTAATTCACCGCGTTACAGTGTGGTGACTAAACTCTTTGGTCCCACCATGATGTTTCACGCTGTCCATTCCTTCTCTCCGGTTTGTTTTAGGACAAAATATCAAAATTGAATCATAGGGAAAGCTTAAGTAGACCACACCGTAGGAAAGTGGAAACTAAACCCCTAACCGTTGAAAACTTTTCAGGAGCTACAAATAGACCAAACCCTTATCCACGCCCACATATAGACAAAAAAGGAAAAAACGACAAAGCTGCGGTGTCATTTCCTTTACACGTGTTGAGTTACAAACCACATAATCCACGTTCCGTGTAATAAGAAATGTTTTGCGCAGGGTATTAGATGGTATTGGGTGGGATTAAATTGCATTTGGATCTTGCAAATTCTATAGAGATTACGAGGGATGGAATGCCGTTGCATTTGGTCTCATGCTTGATTTTCATGGACTTTAAAATCCACTACATATGTGAGGCCCGCATTGATGCATGCATGTATCCATGCCGTCCATACATATACACTATTTTCATTTGACATCCTAGTTAAATGTGTACAATTAAACAACATCCGTTTTGAATTTGGTGTAATTACAATTCCAATCCAACAAACATGATTTTGCGTAATCTAGTGTCCTGTATATCTTGCTTAATCTAGTGTTCTATATAGCAAGAATTTTATTTCAAACATCACATTGAGTGGCTAAAATACAATAGTATTTCTAGACATGCAATCATTATGGGCGTGGCTTACGTGGATAGCCGGATACAACGGCAGGAGGATCCCTAAATATGGGCTCACCTTGATGTATGTGTCTTACATTCATATCTTTTGAAAAATCATTTTATAGTATAATCCAAATAATGAAGCAGATCCAAGTTTCAGGTGGACCAAGCCACGGAAAACAAAGGTTAATGACCATTAAAATTTAATGTAGGCTCAACTCGATGTATGTTTCTTACATCCATCTCTATTGTAGCGGGGGTTAGACCAAGTATGAGATGCATCCAAATTTTAGGTGAGCCCCACCAAGTGCTTTTATGTGTTTTAGGCTTGCCTTCACCTGATTTTACATGGCATGGCCCACCTGAGTTTCTTATACGTCTGATTTTTTTTATATATTTTTTTTAATTCCATAATTTAAAGGAGATCCATCAAATGTATAGTGTTGATGTTCAACACACATAACGGTGGAGCCCACACAGCTCGACCTTATGGGAACCTTTCATGAACTCCACGATATAGAATCTTTTCCCATACATACATACACACTTGCACACATACATGCACGTACATACACACACATACATGTGTGTGTGTGTGTGTGTGTGGGGGGGGGGGGGGGGGGGGGGGGGGGGGGAGAAAAGGTACTATGCGCTCGAACTACTGTCACGCCCCAAACTTGGAAACCGGGTTCACAAAATTTTCGATCGCCGAATCCGGCGCCGACAGCCTCCGTAAAACTCCATTCTCGGCTCCTAGCTCCCATTCGCCAGGTTCCGATCCTGAGATGCTACGAGGAGGATTTTCAACGTCAATTTGATTCGTAATAAGCATAACCAATGACATAACTCACAAACAACAACCAAAAACTCCATTACATTTTCACTATGATCAAAAACTTTACAAGTACAATGAGCATAAAGGGAAATACAATGGTAAAGAATAAAAACTCCAAAACGATCTGCAACGTGCTCCTGCCTCAGCGCTGCTGCGAACCAATGTCACCTGCACGCAACGGTCGTGCATAAGCTTATAGAAAGCTTAAAGGGTGGTGAAAGTGTGTGCGCAAGGTAGTAATATGAACATGCAATGTCAGAGTAGTACGGAATATGCAGATGAATCCATAATATCATGAGCCGTACCAAGGCTTATGCGATGCAAGACATGAATGGTATCGGCCACCCCAAGGCCATGCGATGTGTAATGCAACTCAAGCATACAGATCCTCATCTATGTCTACACATCAATACAACTCAAATATGGGATATCACCGGGGTCTAGTACACTCTAAACCAGATTGCTGCCACATCGCGCGCAATAAGGTAAGTGGAAGAGACCTCACTATCCGTCTGCCAATATTGGGCTCGACTTGTCGATAGCGGACCCATTCCTCGAGCTAGTTAAACTCAGCCTAGCATTGCCCCCTACTCTCGGGCGGGTAAGGCCGCACCCCCTTCCAACCGACCATGACACAGTGGAGAGCGCAACCGTCTGATAATCGGCACTCAACGCTCATCTACCCACTTGGTCTAGACGTTGGAGCAACCTCTTGGTACCATAAGGGTTTAGGGACTTTCACTCAGGGATATCTATAGCACCCCATGTAGAACAAGATTTTTGGTATCCAATCCTGCCAACCACGATGCGTCTGTGGAGGCTACGGCCCTGATGTCGCTAGGGCCTACAATAACCATGTCACACAAATGCGAAATGCTTGATTCACACTATCCAGTCATGCAATAAATCCTGCGCATATCGTGCGCTCATGTAGGGCAACCCCGCCTAACCAGGAGCCCATAAACAACCTGCCCGAAGGCATATGCTATGATTAGTCAATCCTCATATCAAGCATACATATGATGCGTATGATAATGAGTCATGAAACTATACTAAACATGTAAATGAGTGATGAACCATTCTTACAACGCGGATGAGCCTGAACGGCCTATACATAATAAGTACGGCTTAGCAATGGGCCCTAAGGAGAGTCGTAATGTGGACATCCAACCAACATTACACTCGTAATGTGGACGTCAAACCAACATTGTTCCCCAGACATGATCTTCTTAAACATCGCTACATAATCGGTATTGGGATTACACATTGCAATGGACCTTAGGTTCATCCCATTGGGCTTTACATATATATATATATATCAAATGGGCCATATCATATAGACCTTTTATTCATCAGATGGGCCACATAAATGGGCTACACCAATGGGTCTTATGTGTATTGCAATGGGTCAAAACCCGTGGGCCTTGGATTGCATCAAATGAGTTTAGTCTCATGAGTCTAATATGTGACCAATGGGCCACACCAATTGGTCTTACATGTAGATCAAGTGGGCCTCAACCCATAGGCCTTAATCAAATAAAATGGGCCTAACATGAGTCAAATGGGCCTAAACCCCTAGGCCTTAATCAAATAAAATGGGCCTAAGTCATGGGTCTGAAATAAATCTAATGGGCCTAATCCCATGGGCCCTTTTTATAATCAAATGGGTTTAGTCCAATGGGCCTTACAATATATCAAATGGCCTAGTCTCATGGCCTTAGAACATATCAATTGGGCCCAATCCCATGGCCTAAAGGCCCACTGAATTATTTATTTGCCACCCAAATTATTGAGAGGGTCATTAAGGCTTGGCCCAAGACTTCCATGGGTCCCAAGAAATTTTCAACGGCGGAAATCAATTCAGGCAATCGCCTAGACTAAGGTCCACAAGAAATTTAGATATATCTCATTTTTGGGGTCAAGATGAATGGTTGGACCCCACAGAGTTTACTCAGCACGCTAGAGGGCTTCACCGTCCACTGGACGGTGGAGGCAGAACACAGGTATCATGGTGGTACCACCGTCCGCCTGGACGGTGGATGCATGGCACATGCAACACTGTGGGTCCCATGTGGGGCCCACTGTAATATTTATTTGGCATCCAACCCAATGATAAGGTCAAACAGACCTGGTTGAAGGAAAGGGACAAATTTCAGCTTGGTTCAAAACTTCTATGGGCCCAAAAAAAATTTCAATGGCAGACATTCAATTCCACTGTTTCCTGTGGTGTGGGCTACCCGAGTTCTGGATCGAGCCGAAATTTTGGAGGGGGCCCACCTGAGGATGGGACCCACCTCATGAACAGATTGGATGACAAACAAACATTACGATGGGGCCCACACGTAGGACCGTGGGCCCCTGCGTCCGTCCACCCGCCCTCACGGCTGCACGCAGCGTGCAGCGGCTGCCCGCTGACAGAGGAGGCAGAGGGAGGCAGAGGGTCTGCCTCTTGCTCTTCTTTGGAAAAACCCATTTTCCGGGGGTTTTTCACACGTGGGGCCCGCTAAAATGAAATCCGCCCCAGCCATTTCGTTCTTCAGCTCGCAACCATTCCAACGGGTCTAATATACAGTATTTTCTATAATTAGAGAATAAAATAATTGAAAAATGATCTTTTGAAAGGTAGGGATGCAACCCACCACGCTATGGCCCACCAGATCTCCCAATCAACCCCAACTCTTGGCTCAACGCATAAAATTAGAAGGGTGAGAGGATGGACGGCTTGGATTGTTTATATTAATCACGGTAGAGTCTAAGCAAGTGGACCACCCAAAAGCCTCCTTTTCTTCTTTCCCTTTTCTTTTTTTTTTTGAAACGTCCAGTGTCCCAGACGCTGGACGGTTTTGTTTCTTTTAAATAGATTGTGGTGGGACCTGATGAAGTGGGCCACCATTGATGGGTGACGTGGGTACAACGTATAAGGTGGGCCCCACTTGAATAAAAATAAATACCTCAAGGTGGGGGTCCCTTCAAGTGGGCCACACAACCCTATTGCATAAAATAAAATAAAATAAAACAAAACAAAAAGAAATAAAGAGAGAGAGAGACATGGAGAGTGGGACACACTTTGTGATGGAGGGCTCCGACACTATGAGCCCTCCCTTAAATGAAATTATACATCAATGGATCCCTCTATGCATGGAATCACCGAAATTGACAATCAACGGTGGAGATCCATTCCCCACCGATATGATCGGTCTAGATGACCTTTAAATACAATGAAACAAACATCATGATGGGGTCCATGGAAAATGGCCCCACCATGGATGATCATGATGATCAAAGTGGTCCATCGGCCATAACTTAGGGTCCCAAGTGAGATCCAAACCATTGATCGGTTGGCCTCACTTGGCCCATCACAAAAATATGAAAAACTACCATAATCTAGCACCCACTGTTCGATCTTCTTGCTCCTAGGGGTTCCTTGGCACCTTAGCTTGGATTTCAATGGAAGAGATGGAGAATGGAAGGTTGAGATGGAAGATGATGGGGTAGGAAGGTGGGCCACTTGGAGCTTAGGGATGCTTAGAAAATTCCATACGTATGGAGCTCTTTTGCTTGGAGTTTTTTTACAAATGAGAAAGAGAGGAGTTGTAAAGGGAGAGAGAGAGAGTGATGGATGGATGTGGTGAGTGATGGTTGTGTAAGAAATCTTTGACTTTTGTGACCTTTTGTGTAAGAGAGCTATGGGAGGTAAAGACTTTTGTGGCCTTTTGTGTAAGAGAGGTATGGGTTTGGGAGACTTTTGTAGTTGCTTGGAAAAAAGGGTGAAAGTGATGTGTACTTGACATGTACTTGATTGATGGATTGATTGATTGATGGGATTGATGTGATTGATGTGACACATCGTAGAGATTCTCTTGGGTTTCGCAACACGCGGCGTTTTCTCGCACCGAACGTTGGCCCACATCTCTTGACCAAGGTATCGTCTCGGCGAGTGAGTCGCGGCATAGGAACTGCGGCGACGGCGCGGTCGCTATGGTAGTGGTCTTGGGTTGAGTCGACTCGGGTTGTCGGCAGATGAATCAGGGTCGCGCGTCGATATCGGTTAAGGGTTGAAGGTTACCAGAATTCTACCGGTAAGACCGCGGAAGTCTATGGAACGGTACGATATAAGATATGGGTCTTACAACCTCATGTTAAGCTCCCGTGAGGTCGAGCTGTGTGGGCCCCACCATGATGCATGTTGACCATCAACATCGTGCATTTGATGGGTCCCCTTTAACTTATGAGATATCCTAAAAATCAACTTTATACAGAACTTAGGTGGGCCATACCATCTAAAATCATGTGAAGACACATTTAAAACATATAAAAGCACTTGGTGGGGCCCACCTAAAATTTGAATTCATTTGAAACTTGGTCTGAACCCTCATCCAAGTGGGACACACATAATGGATGGGTTGGATTTGCATACCACATCTCAGTGGGCCCAAAAAATGATTATCAATGTTTTGATGGTGCACGGCCCCTCTCCACTTTTGTATGTGGTGTCGCCCACACAATTCAGGGATTAACTTGATTTTTGAGACCTAGGCCCATGATGGAATGTTGCATCTGACTGATGAGGTAGATTTTTGAAACGCATCACAATGGGGCCCACACAGCTCGACCTCGTGGGACAGACTTGTGAGGTCGAGCGCATAGCACCTTTTCCCATATATATATATATATATATATATATATATATATATATATATATATATATATATATATAGAGAGAGAGAGAGAGAGAGAGAGAGAGAGAGAGAGAGAACGAAAGAGGTTATATGCCGTCGAGCTCATGAGGTCGAGCGCATAGCACCTTTTCCCATATATATATATATATATATATATATATATATATATATATATATATATATATATATATATATAGAGAGAGAGAGAGAGAGAGAGAGAGAGAGAGAGAGAGAGAGAGAGAGAGGTTATATGCCATCGAGCTCATGGGATGTAAGCAGTGATGAATGCTACCGCCGCAGGTATCATTCAAATGAGCAGGTTTTAGACCTCGTGTGGGCCCTACATGGGACCCACCTCTCCCTTTTAATGCAGAAAAACTGCATGTACAGTAGTTGAATTTTTTAATATATATTAAATATGTGTTTTATATTACATATTATGGTGGGTCGTACATTCGTTTTAAGCCAGCAAGCTGCTCCCTTGACGTCAGCCAGGTTCGTGGGACTTGTTGCACGTGTGGGTATAATCTATACCATCCAACTATGTGGGCTCCATTCCTATTCCATGTGCAGGCTTTACCAGGATGATGTGTTTTATCTTCATGCCCCCTGTTTAGGTGGTGGGGCCCACCATGATGCATGTGTTGCATCCATACCGCCCAACCATTTATGAGATCATTTTATGGCATGGGAGAATGAGTGAATCAGATCTAAAGTTCAAGTGGACCCCACCATTAAATAGTAAACCGTGACATCCGTCGTTCAACTTCTATGGGCAGTAGTAGTTTCCAATTTAATTGATATTTGTTTTCATTTCATCTATCTTTATGTTAACTTGTGAATAGGTCAGATTTTAAAACTATATGAGGGTGGGCCTGATTTGATATACCTGAGGCCCATTTGGCTCAGCCCAATCGATTCGGCCCATTCGGCTCAGCCCATTTGATCGTCCCATATGATTAGGCCCATCTTGATATAGTTATGTCCCATCCGTTGAGGCTCACCTTGACATATATGAAGCCCATGTTATGAGGTCCATTTGATGTGACTAAGGCCCATGGGTCAAGGCCCAATAGGATGTACATAAGTCCATTACAATGTGTAACCCTACCATGGTTTGAGTAATGATGTTTATGACGGTCGTGCCTTAAGAGTAATAATGTTTTAACGTCCACATTGTAAGAATAATGTTAGTTAAATGTCCACATTATAATTCTCCTTAGGGCCCATTGTTAGGCCCATACTTGTAGGCCGCCTAGGCCCATCTACATGATGAATATAATCCATCACCATATAACATGTTTAGTATAGTTTCATGATCCATGATCATACGCATCATATGTATGCTTGATATGAGAAGTAACTGATCATAGCATAGCCTTCAGGTAGATTGTTTAGGGGCTCTCGATCAGCCGGTGTTGCTCCACATGAGCACACAATACGCGTAAGATTGTTGCCCCACATGAGCGCACAATACGCGGGGCTAGAGATGCTCTCCGCAAACAAGGTAACATCTCTGAATGGCAGGTTGTATCGAGGAAGAGAGATAGGGCAGATCGCATCTCTCCACATTCAAGGATTTTTGCAGGAAACCTCACCTACGATACATGTGAGGAAGATATTAACCACATCTTCAGGAGGTTTGACAAAATCTTGGCTGTTTCAATCCCTTGGGACAAGGATAGAAATAGATCCCGTGGCTATGCTTTCATATATTTTCAGTATGAACAAGATGCCCTAAATTCTATTAGCAGTTTCCATGGCCATAGGATCAATGGGAGGGAAATCACTCTGGAAAAGGTAAAGCAGAGATCAATGTCGACTTCCATTCCAGATTCCCGCAGAACATCTGCTCAGGTCAGTTTCTCTTCACGAGCTCCATCTTTCCAGCAATCTAATCCTCTGACCAAACGATCCTACTCTGACTCCCTCAAGAACAATAACCTAAACCCCCAATCCAACTCTAATCCCGTTCAAATCCCCCTCAAATCCCACTCAACTCCCCCTTCCCACCTGGGGGATCTTACTGTCTCAGCAAATATCCACGAAGTTCGAAAGCTCTAAGAAGAGCTATCGTCAGCCCTCATTTGTATTGCCATAGACATTTTAGTATCCATCTCGCATATCTCCGATACCCTTCGCCATTCATCTTTCACTCACCTAAAAGTGGACATCTGCAAAATATCCCATATGCAATTCATCATCGAGTTCAAATCCAGGCAAGAGATGAGTTCTTTTGCCAAAGACTCCATCATTCACAAGAAGTTGAATCTCATTGAGGTAGCTTCTTGGTATCCAGAAGCTTCCATCTTGGGCAATAGAAGGTGGATCAGACTCTTCGAAATTCCGACACACTCCTGGTACCCAGTAGCTATTGAGGACCTTGCAAAAATATATGGGAGGGTGATTCAAATCGATCATGCCAGTAGATCTGCTGCATTTCAGGTTTTTTCTAGAGTTCAGGTTGTTCTCAAAACAGGGGTAGATCTTCACAACTTACATTTTCTCAAGGTTGCTGATTGAACTTTCCCTATCTATGGGATTTTAGAATCTCCTCAGTCTGGCTGTGGTGGATTAGTCAATCCTCAACACCCTAAAGAGTCCACAAAATAATGTGTCTCCAGAATTTTCCACAATACTCTTTCCAGTGACTCAGGCCTCCTACTATCTGGTTGTGATAATGTCCAAATGAATCCTCCTCAGCCTCCTACAACGTTACCTACCTCCTCATGTCCAAATGAATCCTCCTCAGCCTCCTACAACGTTACCTACCTCCTCTCCACCTCCTACACACTTGCCCATGGCGGGTGCATCTTCATTGAACCTAACTCAACTTCCCCCACCATCCCCCACCCTTCCCCCTCCCCCTCAGCCCCCCTCACCCATCAACCAATCTCTCATAGATGCCACCCATCCTCTGCACATCTCGCCTACCTTTAACCCCACACCTCAACTTGCCCTGTCCATACCCACTCCTCAAACGTCTGCCCTCCCTTCCTTCACCACTAACTTGGGCATTGATAACACCCCTACACCTGTTGGCCTTCAAACCCCAGGAGATAGTGGCCCTCTCTTCTTTCAGCCATCTTAGTCTGTTTCCCATAATGATATCCCTGTTGTAACTAGTCATACGGGTTCGATGTTTGACTTTGAACCCATCATGCATGTGCCACCTTTGGCCTCGGCTTTTGATCTTCAATAGGGGGAAACCGACTACCTTGGATCTTTGCCTCATCTCTGTTTGTCACCAATTATGGTATCCAAGCGGCAACCTGATCAGCAGCTTGCAAACCCAGGCAAGGATCCAAGTTCGGATGCCCTTTCGGGGATTATTAGGCAGCCAACAAATGTAGCGACTCCAAATATCCTTTCTACTGATGTGGGCATGAAAGGGCATTATTAGGCAGCCAACAAATGTAGCGACTCCAAATATCCTTTCTACTGATGTGGGCATGAAAGGGCATTATTAGGCAGCCAACAAATGTAGCGACTCCAAATATCCTTTCTACTGATGTGGGCATGCATGATCTGGAGCAGAGGAGCCATGGTCAGTTTTCACAACTCAATAGGGCAGACCTGCCAGCTAAGGAGCAAGCATCAGGCCCTGAAACAAATGGTTCTGACCCCAATCAAAACTGCCAGCACCGCACCTTTATATCTATCGAAGACAGACAGCGAGATTGCTCTCCTCAATGGGTCACTCTAAAGTATGTTAGTAACTCGATTGGCTGCTCCCGCTCAGTGGGCAACTCCCCAATTAAATTTCAAGATTTTCATATCGCGCCCAGTCCAGCATTCAAGTGCAAAAGCCTCCCTCACTGTTATAAGCAGCTCGTCCATGATGTGGATTTTGGTCCAGTGAAATCTGTTGTTTCCGCCGATAGCAAAGTGGTCTTCCAACCAATTGTTCTGGAAGTTGATTTTTCACCATACAAGTTCAAAGCAGGAGAGAGAACTTCTGAAGACCCTGACAAAATAGAAGGCAGTGACAACAATACTATATTTTCTCAGGATTTTCAGGCAAGCTTCAACCCAGCCAGCCAATCCACTCAAGTAGAATGCCAGGGCACCGAAAACATGGCACAACCTCAACCAAAACCCCCATCCAAGAGAGGAAGGAAAAGGATATTGGTCAGGAAAACAGTTAAACCAGGAGCAGGGCTCTTGCAGGAACAATGGGGAGGGCAACTAAGACTTAAGAAGAGGGACATCAGCTCAACTGGAAAAATTCTTGATGGATAGTGCAATCATTTGGAATGCTCGTGGGGTAGCAAATTCTGTTACCCTCAGATCAGCAGCTAGAATTGTGAGACATTAGAAACCTTTATGTCTGGTAATCTTGGAGCCAATGGCTAGAGAAGATAAACGAATATCTACGGGGCTCAAACTGGGTTTTCATTCTTCCATATCAAATGCAGATGAAGGTAGGAAAGTTTGGTTCTTTTACAATAGCAACCTCAGCGTCTCAGTTATGCATAAATCAAATCAGGTGATGACACCACAACTGCAACTAGTAAATTCAAATTTTTCTTTCCATCTATCTATTGTATATGCAAAATGCTCTAGATTGCAGAGGAGAAAGATGTGGACGGATCTTATATTTTTGGCCACCCGCATTCTGGGCCCATGGGCAGTGGTTGGCGATTTCAACACTGTCCTATTCACTGCAAAAACACAGAGTAACAAGAATCAAGACTTGGGCAACTACACAGAATTCGTAGATGTTATGGATTCAGCGGGTTTGATGGATGCAGGTTTCAGCGGCAACAAGTTTACTTGGAGCAATAATCAAGTAGGAAACTCGTGGGTTTGGGCTCATCTAGATAGGGTCCTCCCCCGCTTCCAAGTTAAGCATCTCCCTCTTGTCCACTCCGACCATTGTCCTTTGTTACTTCTTTTCCCACCAGCAATGCAATCCTTTCCAAAACCTTTTTGTTTTCAGCGAATGTGGACCCTACATTAGGAATATTCGAGTGCCATCATGCAGGCCTGGAGGGAAGATCTTTCAGATCAACCACTTATTAACCTTATGCTTAAATTGAGGAAGGTTAAAAATCAGTTGAAAGAATGGAACAAATCAATTTTTGGCAACATTTTCCATCAAATCAAATCTGCAGAACAATCCATTGCCTGCATGGAGGAATGGGCTCAACAATTACAGGATTCCAGTCTCGACGAGCTTTCTGAAGCTAGGAAACGCCTCGATCGTTTAGAGCTGGCCTAAGAAATTTTTTGGAAACAGAAATCCCACATTAATTAGCTCAATGAAGGTGATCGAAATACAAAATTTTTTCACACGTCAGCCACTAAAAAGATCAGGAGAGCTAAAATAACTGAAATTCAGTTGGACTCAGGCGCCATTATTTTTTATCCTAAGTAGATTCAAGAGGAAGCAATTCGATACTTTTCTCCCATGTTTAAGTCGGAACCCATATCGATTCAAGACAACATCTTCGATTCAATCTCGTCATCCGTATCGGCGTCAGATAATGATTTCCTAATGAGCTACCCCTCTTTGGAGGAGGTTAGATGCGTGGTCATGTCCATGCCAAAGGACAATGCCCCCGGTCCCGATGATATGTCAGGTGCATTTTTTGCTAGCAGTTGGGATATCATCGAGCTAGATATCCATAAAGCTGTGATTAACATTTTTCACGGTGAAAATTTGCCTCGTGCTTTCATGGCCACTCTCATTTGTTTGATCCCTAAAAATCCTACCCCTAAAGCCTTCTCTGATTATCGCCCTATAAGCCTTTGCAACAACGTCTATAAAATTATTGTCAAAGTTATTACTGACAGATTGGCGATTATCCTCCCCAACATCATTTCCCTCAAACAAGGTACCTTCGTTCAAGGTTGCTTTATAGCGGAGAACGTTGCTTTAGCTTAAGAGATAGTTAGAGAAATTGATAGAAAAATTAGAGGTGAAAATATCATCTTGAAGTTAGATATGGAAAACGTGTATGACCGCCTAGAATGGGATTTCCTTTCAAGGGTTCTGCAGCGTTTTGGTTTCTCTCGAAGTTGGATTCACCTGGTTGAAAAATGCTGGAGTAACAATTGGTTTTCAGCCAGTATCAATGGGTCTAGTTGTAGTTTCTTCAGGTCGACTAGAGGTCTTCGCCAAGGAGATCCTCTTTCGCCAAGCCTATTCATTCTTGGAGCTGAGGTTTTAAGTAGTGGCTTTGCCATGCTTTTTCTCAGTCCTAGTTGTATTCCGTTCAAGTTAAAACGAGAAAGTAAGAAGATCACGCGCCTTCTTTACGTGGATGATACGGTTCTCTTCTTTAATGGTGGCAGCCCCTCCATCCGGGCCGTGACAGATTTCCTCTCCTCATACCAGATAGCGTCAGGATAGTGTATCAATTTTCACAAAAGCTGCACTCACCTCTCTTCCTCAATGTTGATCAATAGAATTAGAAGCATACAGAGGCGAATTGGTACTCCCACTTCATCAGCTTCCTTCATTTATCTAGGGATCCCCCTCTTCAAAGGGAGGACAAGCATCCCTCTTTTTCGCCCTCTGTTGGAAAAAATTGAAAAGAAGATTCAAGGGTGGATGGCTAGAATCCTTTCTTAGGCGGGCCGGTGCACGCTTATTAACCATGTCCTTTGTGGAATTCCTATCCATGCCATGTTGGCGGCCTCAGTTCCTGCCCAGATCCTTCAGCGAATGGAATCGAGTTTCTCCAATTTTTTTGGGGGCTGGGAGAAAGGAAAAAATAAATGTCATTGGATAAAGTGGAATAAAATATCTATGCCTAAGGAGGAAGGCGGCTTGGGTATCTGGAAACTTTGCGATGTTATGGATGCCCTCAGATTGAAGATGGCCTGGATAGCAAGAGTGTGTCCAAATAAGAGTTTGTGGGCTGATTTCATCGCTTCGAGATATGGCTCTATGTTGGAAGACTCGACAAGCTCATCCAGGTCCTCCATCTCTCCCATGTGGAAGCATATTCTAACGCTAGCCCTGATTCTTGACAGTCACATACAATGGAAGGTAGGACAGGGCTCCCTGAACCCTTGGCGAGAAAATTGGATAGGGAGGGGGCGTTTAATGGACTTGATTACACAACCAATTCCCAATAATCTTTTACACGTGATAGTTAGTAATCTACTCTCTCCTGCAGACATCAACACTCGATCGCCAGCTCTCAACCTTCGTCCTTCGGATATCAAGGAACACATCATCCACTATGGTATTTGTACTTTAGACCAGCCAGATCGCCATATCTGGCCCCTTGATCGGACCGGATGTTACTCAGTTAAATCAGGTTGGATGATATGCAGATCTGCAGGGCAGGTTTCTGACTGGGCCAAACAAATCTGGCATAAAAAACTCCCTCACAAAATCTCCATATTCATATGGAGGTTGTTCCACCGAGCTGTCCCCACGGATGATAGAATTCAATCGAAAGGTATCTCCCTCGCATCCAAGTGCATATGTTGCGTCAGTGAGCATAACCACTCCCCTCATACAGAGACGCTAGACCATCTTTTCTACTCTGGGGTGATTGCCACCACCGTTTGGTTTAAGTTCATGGATATTTTCGGTATCCACCTTTCTTCTTCTTCTTCAACTGCATGTCTTTTCTCTTCTTGGTGGAATCCCACACATCCTGGTGGTGGAACACATCTTTCTCGTCGCATAACTCTGTGCCTCATTGTTTGGGAAATCTGGAAGATGCGAAATTCAGCCAAGTTTGAAGGGACCGCCCCTTCCAGCAACAAGGTCATCAACAATGTCAAATGGATGCTGGGGAGGATTTTCCATGGCTCCCATGTTTCGAGCCCGATTTCTCTCTGTCTTGGTATTCATCACAGGCCTAGTGCGCAGATCTCTCGTCATTTAGTTAAATGGTCCAAACCACAGGCGGGCAGGGTAAAATTCAACATTAATGGGGCTGTAGCTGGTAATCCAGGCCCATCTTTGGGGGGGGGGGCATCTACAGAAATGCCAATGGAAACCTCATGTTTGCTTTCTTTTCGGGTTACGGACAAGCTTCAAACAACAGGGTCGAACTTCGTGCCCTTCATGATGCGATGCAGCTAAGTATATCATAGGGTTTGTAGGATGTACTCTTTGAATCTGACTCTTCCTTTGTGGTGGGAACTTTTAAGGGGACGTCGATCCTTCACTGGAAGTGAGATTATTGGATCTCGCGAATAAAAAATTTGTAAAACAAAGGAAATTTCTCCATTTCTGTCATGCCCCAAAACTTGAAAACCGGGATCATAAAATTTTTGATCGCCGAATCCAGCGCCGACAGCCTCCGTAGAACCCCATTCTCGGATCTCAACGCCCATTCGCTAGGTTCCGATCCTGAGATGCTACGAGGAGGATTTTCAACGTCAATTTAATTCGTAATAAGCATAACCAAAGGCATAACCCACAAATAACAACCAAAAACTCCATTACATTTTCACTATGATAAAAAACTTTACAAGTACAATGAGCATAAGGAGAAATACAATGATGATGAATAAAATCTCCAAAGTGATCTACAAAGCGCTCCTGCCTTAACACTGCTGCGCCCCAATGTCACCTGTACGCAACGGTAGTGCATAAGCTTATAGAAAGCTTAGAGGGTGGTGAAAATGTGTGTGTAAGGTAGTAATATAATCATGTAATATCAGAGTAATATGGAATATGCAGATGGATCCATAAATATCATGAGCCGTACCAAGGCTATGCGATGCAAGATGCAAGTCAAGCATACAATTCTCATCTAAGTCCACATGTCAATACGGCTCAACTTTG
Organism: Magnolia kwangsiensis; assembly: GCA_037074715.1. Classification (NCBI taxonomy): domain Eukaryota; kingdom Viridiplantae; phylum Streptophyta; class Magnoliopsida; order Magnoliales; family Magnoliaceae; genus Magnolia; species Magnolia kwangsiensis. Next base: position 10,387,949 of record CM073580.1, on the reverse strand, counting down.
GGATATCATTGGGGTTTAGTACACTCTAAACCAGATCGCCGCCCCATTGCGTGCAATAAGGTAAGTGGAAGAGACCTCACTATCCGTCTGCCAATATCTGGCTCGACTCGTTGATAGCGGACCCATTCCTCGAGCTGGTCAGACTCAGCCTAGCTTTGTCTCCTACTCTCGGGCGGGTAAGGCCGTACTCCCTTCTAACCGACCACGACACAGTGGAGAGCGCAGTCATCTGGTAATCGGCACTCAACGCTCATCTACCCACTCGGTTTAAAATTTAGAGCAACCTCTTGGTACCATAAGGGTTTAGAGACTTTCACCCAGGGATATCTATAGCACCCCATGTAGAGCAAAATTTTTGGTATCCAATTCTGCCAACCGCGATGCGTCTGTGGAGGCTACGGCCCCGATGTCGCTAGGGCGTACAATAACCATATCACACAATGCAAAATGCATGAATCACACTATCCAATCATGCAGTAAATTCTGCGCATATCATGCGCTCATGTCAGGCAATACCACCTAATCGGGAGCCCATAAGCAACCTGCCCGAAGGCATATGATATGATCAGTCACCTCTCATATCAAGCATACATATGATGCGTATGATCATGAGTCATGGAACTATACTAAACATGTAATAAAGTAATGAAATATCCATACAACGCAGGTGAGCCTAGTTGGCCTACACTCAATAAGTATGAGCTTTTTAATGGGCCCTAGGGAAAGTCATAATGCGGACATCTAACCAACATTACACTTACAATATGGACGTGAAACCAACATTGCTCCCAAGGCACGATCATCGTAAATATCGTTACATAATTTGTGTTGGGATCATACATTGCAATGGACTTAGGTACATCCCATTGGGCCTTAAATACATTAAATGGGCCATATCATATGGGCCTTTGTTCATCAAGTGGACCACATCAATGGGCCGCACCAATGGGCCTTATGTGCATTGCAATGGGTCATAACCTGTGGGCCTTAGGATGCATCAAGTGGGCCTAATCTCATGGGTCTTATAGGTAACAAATGGGCCATACCAATTGGGCCCCATATTGTACATCAAATGGGCCTCAACCCATGGGCCCATTACATCTAATGGCCCCATGACATGGGCCTTATGTGTCTTAAATGGGCCTAAACCCATTGGCCTTATATATCAAATGGGCCTAAACCCATAGGCCTTATATGTCAAATAGGCCTAAATCTATAGGCCTTATAAGTCAAATGGGCCTAAACCCATAGGCCTTATATGTCAAATGGGCCACACCCAAACATAGGTGGCCCACTTGATCATAGATCGGTCTCCTGCTCCAACTCATGCCTTAAAATGATCTTTTCAAGTGGATGGACGGTCTAGATGCATCACATGCATCATGGCGGGTCCCATTGTCGCTGGACAGTGCAGACCAAACACCAGAGGACTCCACCGTCCGCTGGTTGGACGGTGTGAATAAAATAAATTTATCATGGTGGGTACCATCGTCCTCCTGGACGGTGGATGTAGAACACATACATCACTATGGGTCCCATGTGGGGCCCACCTCAATGTTTATTTACAATCTAACTCGTTAATAAGGTCACACGGACCCTAGTAATTAGGAAAAATAAATTTCACCTTGATCCAAAACTTCTATGGCCCATAAAAAGAATTTCAATGGCAGAGGTTCAATCCACTGTTTTCTGTGATGTGGGCTACTTGAGCGTCAGATGGGACCCATTTTTGGAAGGGACACACCTCAGGGGGTGGCCTACCTAATGGACGGTGTAGATATGCAAATCACATATCATGGTGGGGCCCACGGCCCATCCGTGGGGCTGCACCTCCGCCCGCCTGCCAGCGCTGGCAGCAGCGCCTGCACTGGCGCTGTCAGCGCAGCTGCAGCACCTTCTTCCCTTTTATTTTTATTTTTTAAAAAAACCATTTTCCTGTGGTTTTCACAGGTGGGACCTACATTCCGAAAATCTATCCCAGCCATGGGATTCTACGGCTTATAACAGGCGAAATGAGTCCAAAGTTTAGGATTTTTTGGGTGTATAGAAACATTAGACGATCTTTCAACGGTAACCACTGAAGTTTGCTATGCTATGGCCCACCAAAAATTTGAATCAACTTCATTCTTGGGCTCAACGTCTAAAATGATCTGGGGATCGAGATGGACGGCGTGGATTGGATACATACATCGAAGTGGGTCCTATACAAGTGGCCCACCCCAATGACTTGTAAAAACCAAGCCAATATTTGTGCTTTCCTTCCATGTCTAGCAACGTCCGGACGCTGGACGTTTTCTTTCTCTCTCTTTTTTTTTTTTTATTTTGGCCTTATCAAATACATTTAGGGTGGGCCTTGTTTAGGTGGGCCACCACATGGTGAGGTAGTGTGGTTACAATACGTGTGTAAAGTGGGCCCCTCCTTTAGATAGTTTGGATTCAATACATGCTCCATGGTGGGGTCTATCCAAGTAGGCCATAAGGCCATTTCATCACACAAAAATAAATAATTAAATGAAAAGAGAGGGAGAGAGAGAGATAGAGTGGGACACGCGTGATGGAGGGCTCCACCACTATGAGCCCTCCCTTGCATTCAATCGTACATCGAGTGGGCCCTAATATAAGTGGGCCCACTAATTCAAAGATCAACGATGGAGATCTTTCTCCACCAATATGGACGGTCTAGATGACCCTTTTAATACAAGGAAATAAACATCATGATGGGGTCCATGGAGAATGGCCCCATCATGGAATGATCATGATGATCCTAGTGGGCCATCGGCCACATCTTAGGTTCCCAAGTGAGATCCAAACCATTGATCGGTTGGTCTCACTTGGCCCAACTTTAAAAAAATATGAAAAATTACTATCATCAAGCACCCACCGTTTGATCTTCTTGCTCCTATGGGTTCCTTAACACCGTAGCTTTGATTCCAATGGAGGAGATCATGAATGGATGGTTGAGATGAGAGATGATGGGGTAGAAAAGGTGGGTCACACACAAATTCTCTTGGAGAGGTTTGGGAGAAGCTCGTACGTATGGATTTTTCTTGCTTGGATTTTAAGTTTGAAAATGAGAGAGAGAGTTGTAAAAGGGAGAGAGAGAGAGATAGACGGGTGATGGATATGGTGAGTGATGGGTGTGTAAGAAAATCTTGGCTTTTGTGGCCATTTGTGTAAGAAAAGCATAGGTGGTGTAAGAACTTTTTAACTTTGAGGGTTTTTGGTGTAAGAAAGGTATGGGCTTTGTAAGAGATTCTTGACTTTTGTGGTTGCTTGAGAATTGGTGAAAGGTGATGTGTACTTGACATGTACTTAACATGTTGATGGATTGATGGATTGATGTGACATCTCGTAGAGATTCTCTCGAGTTTTGCAACGCGTGGCGTTTTCCTCGCACCGAACGCTGGCCTACATTTCCTGATTAGGGTATCGCCTCGGCGCGTGAGTCGCGGCATCGGAACCGCAGCGACGATGCGGTCGCTATGGTAAAGATCTTGGGTTGAGTCGATAGGGTTGACGACATATGAATTAGGGTCGCGTGTAAATATCGGTTAAGGGTTGATAGTTGCCGGAGTTTGACCGGCAAGACCGCAGAAGTCTACGGAACGGTACGGACTAAGATACGAGTCTTATAGCTCTCCCCTCCTAATAAAATTTTATCCTCAAAATTTACACAATCATCGCAACTAAGCATAACTCATGAAGAAGAAACATAACATCACTACATAAAATCAGAGATAACATGCAAAATCTAATACACAATCAATTATCAAAGAGATGGGGATAGCGCTCTCGAATCTCGGCCTCACGCTCCCAAGAAGCCTCCTCTACAGAATGGTGACCCCACTGAACCTTTACCAACTGAATGACCTTGGTTCTGAGGACCTGCTCCTTCCGATCAAGGACACGGACTGGCTGCTCAATGTAAGAAGTGTCCTCACGAACCTCCAGCGGCTGCCAATCAATAACGGAAATAATGTCTGACCCACACTTCCTCAACATAGAGACATGGAAGACGTTGTGGACGCTAGACAACTGCGATGGAAAGGCAAGCCGATAGGCCACGGTGCCAATGCACCTAGTGATATCAAAAGGTCCTATGAATCTCAGAACAAGTTTGCCCTTCGCTCCAAATCGAACTACGCCCTTCATGGGAGAGACCTTGAGATACACATGGTCCCTTACATCAAACTCCAAGGGACGACGCCGACGATCAGCAAAACTCTTCTGTCGGCTCTGAGATATGCGCATCCTCTGCCTGATGATGTCAATAGCCTCTGACGTCTCCTGCACAAGCTTGGGACCTAGGAGACGACACTTTTCAACCTCAGTCTAGCAACTCGGTGATCTGCATAGTCTGCCATATAGTGCCTCAAAAGGAGCCATACCGATGGTAGCCTAATAGCTGTTGTTATATGCGAACTCATCTAATCGCAGATGCTCATCCCAGCTACCTCCGAAATCAATCGTGTAGGCCCAAAGCATATCTTCAAGGATTTGGTTGACCCTCTCGGTCTGGCCATCAGTCTGCGGATGGTACGTGGTGCTGAGCTGCAAATCAGTCTCCATCACTCGCTGGAAGCTCCTCCAAAACTGAGACGTGAACCTCGAGTCTTGGTCAGAAACGATTGAGACTGAAAAGTCATGCAGTCTCACGATCTCCTCGATGAATAACCTCGCAAGCCGGTCCATAGACCAAGTCGCACGCATCGCAAGGAAATGTGCTGACTTCATCAGATGATCCACAACAACCCAAATGACGTCATGACCCCGCTGAGTCCTCGGCAAGCCCATAATGAAATCAGTCGACATGTGTTCCCACTTCCACATCGGGATGCTCAATGATGCAATAGACCAGGGGGTCTCTGATGATCGGCCTTGACACGCTGACACGTGTCACACTCGGCCACAAAATTGGCGATCTGGCGCTTCATCCCCGCCCAAAAATACTGTCGCCTCATGTCACGGTACATCTTCGTCGAGCCAGGCTGGATAGAAAATCGTAATCGATGTGCCTCGATCATAAGATCTCTGCGTAACTCTAGAATATCCGAGACACATAATCGGCCTCTGTAGCGAAGTCCACCGTCTGCACTAATCTGTCAATCTGCCTGACTCTCAGATGTAGCCTCAGTCATATAACTCTGCAACGACTCATCAGCTTGCTGAGCCTCGATCACCCTAGCGACAAGAGAGGGTTGAATCGACAGGCTCGATAACTGTACGATGGAAGACTGCAGGCCGAACTCAAAATCATACTCTGCGACATCCTCAAGCATCCGTCACTCATGAATCATCATATACGCCACTAGGCCTCGTGGCTGACAGTTGAGAGCATCTGCCACTACGTTCGCCTTACCCGGGTGGTACTGAAGGTCAAAATCATAGTCTTTCAGAAGTTCCATCCAGCGCCTCTGCGTCATATTCAACTTAGACTATGAGAAGAGGTACTTCAAGCTCTTGTGATCAGAGAAGAGCTCGAACCTGACTCCATAAAGATAGTGCCTCCACACTTTCAGTGCGAAGACAACTACAGCCAGCTCCAGATCATGCATAAGATAGTTCAGCTCATGGACCTTGAGCTGACGAGACGCGAAGGCCACTGGTATCCCGTGCTGCATCAGGACAGTACCCAAACCAATATGTGAGGCATCAGTGAATATAATAAAACCATCACTCCCAGAGGGAAGAGTGAGGACAAGAGCGGACGTCAGACGGTCCTTCAACTCCGTAAACGCTCTCTCTCGTAGGCGTCAATCCAAATAAACTCTGCGCCCTTCCGAGTCAACCTGGTCAGCAGGGCTGCAATACGAGAGAAGCCCTCAATGAAACGCTGGTAATAGCCTGCCAAACCAAGGAAACTACGGATCTCTGTCGCAGTCGTGGGCTGGCCCCACTGACGCACTGCCTCGACCTTTGAGGGGTCCACTGCGAAACCCTCCCTCGTCACCATGTGACCAAGAAACTTCACCTCCTCCTGCCAGAACTCGCACTTCTACAGCTTCGCATATAGCTGGTGTGCGCGGAGGATTTGTAAAGTGATCTCTAAATGCTGCTCGTGCTCCTCACGGGTCCTCAAATAGATCAGGATGTCATCGATGAAGACTATAACATACTGACGGAGATATGGACGGAAGACCTCGTTCATCAGCTGCATAAAGACCACGGGTGCATTGGTCAGTCCGAAGAACATGACCTGAAACTCAAAATGACCGTAACGCGTCCTGAATGCTGTCTTCGGAATGTCCTCATCTTGGACCCGAATCTGATGATAATCGGAACGCAAGTTGATCTTCGAAAAGAACTGTGCACCCTGCAGCTGATCAAACAAATCATCAATCCTAGGGAGCGGGTATCTATTCTTAATCGTGACTTTATTGAACTCGTGATAGTCAACGCAGAGCCTCAACGAGCCATCCTTCTTCTTCACGAAGAGTACCGACGCTCCCCACGGTGAACTGCTCGGACGGATAAAGCCCAACTAGTGCAACTTGTCCAACTGCTTCTACAGTTTTCGCAACTCCAATGGTGTCATACAATACGGGGCCTTCAAAATAAGCACGGTACCAGGCACGAGATCAATCTAAAACTCGACGAGTCGACGAGGTGGTAATCCCGGAATCTCCTGGAACACATCGAAAAAATTACAAACCACGGGCAAATGGTCGATACAAGCGGCAACAGTCTCCTCAACGACGCAGGACATTAAACAAGACAACAGCTCTCCTCTGGGCTCTGTAACGAACTGGAACTGTGGCACGCCGGGTATACAAAACGTAACTATTCCCACGTCGCAATCCAAAATGGCATAGTACTCGACGAGCCAATCTATGCCCAGGATGACATCAAACTCGGACATCGGCAATGAAAACAGATCAACAGGCAAAAAGGTATCCCCAACTAGAACAGGGCAAGACGAACAAACTCGGCCCAACACTGCAGTCCTCCCTAAGGGAGTCGATACTGATAGGCTCTCATAAGAAGACTTCAATGGTAAGCCAGTCGATCGGCAGAAGCTCTCGGCCACAAAAGAATGCGATGCACCGGAATCAAATAACACACGTGCAATGCATGTAGAAACTAGAAGTATACCCTCAACTACTCCTCCAGATGACTGTGGATCCTGCTGAGCCACATAGTATTTAGCCTGAGCCGGCTGGGGAGGTGCCTGTCCCCTCTTAGCGTGCTGCTGCTGCTGATGGGGTGGCTGAGGTGGTCGAAACTACTGCCTCTGCTGCTACAGTCTCGGAGGCTGATGCTGATGCTGCTGCTGAGGTGGTCTCGGTGGTGGGGACTGCTGTCGCTGCTACTGTGGGGGTCTCTGCTACTGCTGTGGTAGATGCTGCTGTGGGGCTCTCTGCTACTGTGGACCTATCTGCTGCTGCTAGGGGCTGGGACACTCCCATGAACGGTGTCTCGTCGCATCGCACCTAAAACAAGTGCTGGTGAACTGCCTCAGAGGTGGTGCTGGAGGTGCTGCTGGTGCTCGGAAGGCTGGGCGACCTATGCGCCTCTACTGCTGTGGTCGACGCTGTTGAGAATCACTGGAAGGAGCCTGTCTCTTTCAGTCTCTCCTCTGATCGCGATCAGACTGAGAACCGGCCCACTTAGCCTCAAAAATCTATGCCTTCCACACCACTTCCTCAAAAGTCAGAAGCTCATGCCCAATAACACGGCTGCGAAGACCGTAACGTAGGCCGTCCTTGAAGCGACGGGCTCTCCGCTCCTCATCATCAACTAGATATGTTGCAAACCTAGACAGTGCTACAAAACGAGCTGCATACTGAGCCACTGTCATATCACCCTGCACCAGGGCCTCAAACTCCAACACTCGCTGTCATCGGATGTGATCAGGGAAGTACCATCGGTCAAACCGATCCACAAAATCAAGTGGGCCCTAATACAAGTGGGCCCACTAATTCAAAAATCAACGGTGGAGATCTTTCTCTACCAATATGGACGGTCTAGATGACCCTTTTAATGCAAGGAAATAAACATCATGATGGGGTCCATGGAGAATGGCCCCATCATGGAATGATCATGATGATCCTAGTGGGCCATTGACCACATCTTAGGGTCATAGTGAGATCCAAACCATTGATCAGTTGGTCTCACTTGGCCCAACTTAAAAAAAATATGAAAAATTACTATTATCAAGCACCCACCGTTTTGATCTTCTTGCTCCTATGGGTTCCTTAACACCTTAGCTTTAATTCCAATGGAGGAGATGAGGAATGGATGGTTGAGATGAGAGATGATGGGGTAGGAAAGGTGGGCCACACACAAATTCTCTTCGAGAGGTTTGAGAGAAGCTCATACGTATGAATTTTTCTTTCTTGGATTTTGAGTTTGAAAATGTGAGAGAGAGTTGTAAAAGGGAGAGAGAGATAGATGAGTGACGGATGTGGTGAGTGATAAGAGTGTAAGAAAATCTTAACTTTTGTGGCCATTTGTGTAAGAAATGCATGGGTGGTGTAAGAACTTTTTGACTTTGAGGGTTTTTGGTGTAAGAAAGGTATGGGCTTTGTAAGAGATTCTTGACTTTTGTGGTTACTTGGGAATGGGTGAAAGGTGATGTGTACTTGACATGTACTTGACATGTTGATGGATTGATGGATTGATGGATTGATGTGACATCTCATAGAGATTTTCTTGGGTTTTACAACTCGCGGCGTTTTTCTCACACCGAACGCTAGCCTACATCTCCTGACTAGGGTATCGCCTCGGCGCGTGAGTCACGGCATCAGAACCACAGCGACGACGCGGTCGCTATGGTAAAGATCTTGGGTTGAGTCGATACGGGTTGACGACATATGAATCAGGGTCACACATAAATATCGGTTAAGGGTCGAAGGTTGCTGGAGTTCGACCGGCAAGACCGCGGAAGTCTACGGAACGGTACAGACTAAGATACGGGTCTTACAATTTCTCTCACTCCCAAGCAAATCAATGGTCCGGCGGATGGGTACGCTCATTTGGGAGCAACAAATCAGGACTCCTTTTGGACGGATAAGTGGGCTGATCTTCCTAGGCTAATCCGGGGGCTCTGTTTCCTTAACAGAGCAGATATAGGAGCAGTTAGAGAGAGCTAACTTTTCGATTTTATCTTTCCACTCGTCCTTTCTTTATTGTATAGCTACACGATAGGCTACACTGGGCCTCTTTTAATCTGCCCATGTGCCCTTGAAATCCTCTCCTGTAAGTTTGTTGATGATATTAATGAAGTCCCAGTTTCAAAAACAATAAAAAAAAACAAAAAAAAAACTTACTAATTCACTTTTTAAAAAAAAGTTAGCCTATTTGATTTTTCAAAGATGGTGTTGTAACAACTTATTTTTTTACCCACTGTACTCTTTCATATGGCCTACCTGAGTTTTAGATCAACCTCATTTTTAGCCCCATGTTCTCTCATGAGAAGTTCAGGATGATAAATGGAGTAGATTTAACATGGCATTATCGTGGGGCCCAACACATTGAAAAAGAAAGTTCATGTCTACAAAGTGAATTTTTCAATGGGTGGATATGATCTGAGTTAGGACCCAGACTCATGGTTGGTATCCCATTCCAGTTGTTCCCTATAGTGTGACCCACTTGAGATGTGAGTCTATCTGATTTTTTTCTCTTGGACCTAAGCTTGAGGATAGACCTAATAGACGAAGTGGATTTACATATACAACCAGTGAGCCCAAAAGGGATTATTCCAAATATATGTTTACCACATTAAAAGTGGTAGTGAACCATCATGCTATTCTCATGCGGAAGTATGTGGAAAAATGCTCAATCAAGGGAGGGAGAGATTTCGAATTCTATCTTAAAAGGAGAAAATTTGAATTTCTTAGTTTTCTCTTGTATAAGCTAGTTGATGATACGTTCCTAGCATGGTTGGGCCAAAAGAAGTTGGATTGTAAATTAACCGTAACTTTTGATCCGTGTATCGTTATGGGGCGCACAACCTATCAATCTTTACTGAAATGGGCCATCCAGGGTGAATCGACCCACATGTGCATTGCATCTATCCGTTTCGATAAAAAGCACGCACTTTCTGCTCAAAAATGAATTTTTAGGGAAAAATTACTATTTTTAGTAATTTTAAAATTTTTTATATTTTCTTATTTTTAGAGTTTTACATTTTACTTATTATTTTTTTTATACAAATAATTTCTAATCATGTTATAACTCTTCTAGCAAAAGTTTATTTAGATTTTTTTTTTTATTATTATTTTAAATTTAGAAATTCGGTCTAAGAAGAATTTTATTAGAATTAGGATTTTTATTAAGGTTAGAATTTTTCTATTTTTGGTAATTACGAATTTTAGTATTTTTTCTATACTAATCGTGTAATAGGCACTCATGGAAATTAGACATTCATCAGTTAATTTCAAATTTTATAGAATTTATTTTTTATTTTGCATGCTTTCTTTCTCGTGGATTCGAGAAGTCTCTATGAGGAGTCCAAGCAAATTCCGGGGATTCAGAATACTTATCCCCCTAAGGAAGATGGTGCTCGACCTAACGCCCTCCCCTGCGTCACTAGCCTGTTTGATTTTTCAAAGATGGTGTGGTAGCAACTTTTTTTTACGCACTGAACTTTTTCATGTGGCCCACCTAAGTTTTGGATCAATGTCATTTTTGGCCCCATGTCCTCTCATGACAAGGTCAAGATGATAAATGGAGTAGATTTTTCTTCACATCACCATGGGGCTCACCACATTAAAAAAATTAAAAATCATATCTACAAAGTGAATTTTTCAATGGGTGGATATAATCTGAGTTAGGACCCAAACTCATGGTTTGTATCCCTTTCCAGTTGTTCCCTGTGGTGTGGCCCACCTGATATGTGGGTATGGCTAATTTTTTTTCTCTTGGACCTAAACTTGAGGATAGACCTAATAGACAGAGTGGATTTCACATATACAACCAGTGGGCCCAAAAGAGATTGGTACAAATATATAAATATAAATATAAATATAAATATATATAAATATATATATATATATATATATATATATATATATATATATATATATATATATAAAAGATACATATCATTTCTAGATAAAAGATTACAACTTTTTGGGTCTTCATAGGAAAAAAGGACCTCTAAAAGACCTATCGTAAAGGAGCTGGGACCCCCTGGCCGAAAGAAACAAAACAAAGAAATACCAAAAGGACAGAGGCCTTAATTTCTTCTCTCTTTGAATGACCCGATTCCAACCTTGTCGAGGAAGAGGAGACCCCTAACTTGTTGAGGCAAATCCTCCCTTTAAGAAGTAAGAAAATGAACTTGGGACACACTCCCATCATGCGCCCAAAGCATTACCCTCCCTGAACACGTGTTTGAACTCCACCGAGGCAAGAGTCCGTAGTTTATACGTAATGGTTCTCCAACCATTCCATTGCTAACTAATGTTTACTTCCTCGTTGAAGACCTTGATTACTAATTCCAAATCTGACTCCACCATAATTTTAGAGAAACCTTTTTCCAAGCATTGAAGAAGCCCATCATGAACCGCACGTATTTCAGCTCTAATATTGGACATCACACCATAACAAAAAGCGAAACCAAACATGAATTCAACCTTGTCATTTCTACATACCCTTCCCCCCCCCCTCTAGCCAAGCCCGGGTTTCCCCTAGAGGGCCTGTCAACATTAACTTCACCCAACCAGTAAGGGGTTTCTGCCATAAGACCACAGATTGTTTTGTTGGGTGAGGCTACACAAACCTTCTTTTAACATTTTCATTAGAGGTAATGGTCAACCACTAAGAGACTTTTGCAATAAACGATGGAGCCTTCATAGCTCTAGCTTCTTTCCACCCATTCCCTCATGCTTTCCTTGTATCCTTGCACTCCATTAGAAATTCTTTCTCTACTATGGATGGTTCAACCTTGCGTGATTTCACCTATGGATGGTTCGAAGCAGGAAGCCCTGATAGCGCTCTGGATCCGAAGGATTGAAATGTGGGTATTGGAAATGGTGGTTACCACTCTCAATTTCAAGGTCTGCAATCTAGTTTCAATAGCTTTTCGGTTAGCAATGGTGGCTGCTTCGTCCTCCTGCGGAGCTCTATCAGGCCGTAGAATGTCTTTGGTGTTCACTGCATATGCATAGGATAGAGATGGATTTGATACGGCTGCCACATACCTCGGATCAGGGTTGTTTCGAATGGGAGTGTCACTCGGTAGGGCTTTCCTACTCTGGGCCCATCAGATCTCAACGATTTTTCCATCGATCCGCTTGTCATTTAGACATCCATGGCATTCTTTGTGTCCTACTCATATCTGAATCGAGCGAAGCCATAGCCTCTCGGCTTAAAAGTCCCCGAAATTTTCAAAATATGTGTCTATCACCTTTCCATATTTGCTGAATATCTGGAAGAGATCTTCCATGGATGTGTCAAAAGTAATGTTCTTGACGAACAAGCTAAAATCTCTGGCATTGATGTGCTTACTTCTCCCATTAGGGTTTTGGGGCGAAAAACCAATTGGGGCCACAGTGCTTGTTTGAGGCAATCATCCTCCTCGGTTTGAATGGCGTTGACTTGTAACCTGCTACCATTCCTCATTGGGTCCGACATTGCCGGACCCGGCAAGGTCTCCCATCTCCGATCACGCAATCCAGTTGCTAGGGGCGTTCCCCCATTCTATACGCTTGACGAATTTCTCAAATTGGATTAGTCTTCGAGATTGGTACAAGTATGTGTACGGTGTACCACATTAAAAGTAGTGGTGAACCATCACGCTATTCTCACACCGAAGTACGTGGAAAAATGCTAAATCAAGGGAGGGAGAGATTGTGGTTCTCTCTTAAAAGGAGGAAAAATGAATTTCTTGGATTTTCTCTTGCATAAGCTTAGCCTTCGTACATTGGCAAAGGATGGTATATATTCATTGGGCCAGGATTATATAATTCTTAAATGAACAAAAACCCTTTTACCTTCAATGTCAGTTGGCAGAGCCGAGATTCAAACCAGCCTTTCTATTTCCTCAGGTCATCATCATTTTCTGCGGTGATTAGAAAATGATGTCAATCTTCAGATAGTTCTTGAAAAGGCCTAGCTATAAGTCCTAGAGGAGGGGGTGGGGTAAATAGGACTATGCCAAATTTAAAATAATAATAGTGGAATTAAATAATGAGATAGCCAAATTAAGAAAATCAATTCACAATTTTGAAATGAAAAGCAACCTCGATAAACAAGTATTGAGAGGTTGATACAAAAGTTGTTCTAAGGACAACCTTACACCAAAATCCAAAGGTTTATCGTAGGACAACCTTATTTCTAGAACGGCCTTTATATCAAAGACTCAAACTAATGAGGAATAAATAAATAACAAAGAAATGAAATAAGTTGCAAGAATTTAAATTATTATAACATTCCCCCTCAATGCTTGAAATGTAAATATTACAACATTCACATTCACATATACATCCCACAATCCTGAATGATAAAAGATAGAAAAAATAACGAACACATCCACAAAACACAAAGCGTTATAGTGGTTTGCCTGTGTGTTCACTAACTGTTAAACAACAGCTACACAACTTGCTACTCCACTCTTAATATCCTCACATAGTGGATATTAGCGTTTACTATGAAAATAGGTTTCTCAGGTTCACTTAAAACCTTCACAATTGTGTCTTTTACAAATGGCTTACACAATTCAAAAAACCCCTCTTCTGAGTTTTTTAGCTCTCCTCAGATAACTAACATAATGAAATTTTTCTGGCTTAATATCAAATAAAACCAAAATAAAGGAAATTTACACAAATGTAAAATACCTGAAATTCTTCTTTTGTTGCAGCCTGGAAGAACTAAATCGGAGTAGAAGTTTGAATGAAGGAGTTCAATGTCCAATACTCACTTTAAAATGGTTCTAGGTTCTAGATTGATTTTAAATTAAACCAGTTGGGCTAGCTAGATTTGATTTTGATTCTAAGAAGAAGGAATACAACAATTCCTCTTTTCAATTCAGATTGAAATATAGAAATAAAATCAAATCAATAAAACTAATAAAAGAAAATATTAAATATGCATAATGTAGCTTAAAATAAACACAAACTTATCTCAAAGTGATGCCTTGATTTTTCTTAAATTCTATATTTAGTCTCTGAAATTCATTGTCTATTTATAGCTACAGAAATCGCACATACAACTAGTCTTGAGGACATTATAACTAGTCGTACGAGAAACGAATTTTTGATTTTTTGAGTGTGATAAGATAAAACTGTTCCACGACTGGTCGAAGATCATTTACAACCGGTTGAAGGCTGTCCACCACCGATCGTAAGCACCCTACAATTGGTCATAAGACACCATATTTTTTTATTGTACTTTGAGTCATAGATCAGGATTGGTCGAAGGACGAGGTGACACTATTCACACGATTAGTCGAACAGTTTCTAGGACTGGTTGTAGACAACCAAAAATTTTAAAAATTTACAACAAACTTATGACTGGTCCTGGAATATCTTGGACTAGTCGAGGCAGTGCTAGGACTAGTTGAACATAGTCTAGGACTAGTCTTAGAATAGACCAAATAATTATAATAAGATTCAAATTGAATTATGCATAAAAAATGACCTACCCTAAGGTCAATCTAAGGTCTTTCATACCTTAAAAGGGAGATATGAACATCGCGACTTCATTTCTTCAGAAGACGGTTGACCTTTGAAGATTACGAAGCTTGAGATCTCTACACTTGATGTAGGTTGAACTTGAGATCTTCTAAAGCTTGAATTTTGTCGTTCTTGAGTTATACACTTTCTTGAGTCTTGAACTATACTTGAGTCTTGAGCAGAACTTGTCTTTTGCTGTAACTTTTGAAAGACTCTTATCATTAAAGTTTATCGGAGTGAACAATATACTTGACCTTACATACCTTGTATGTCTTGAAGTAGAGCTTCATTCTCAAGTTAAAACTTTAAAGATGCAGTGTCTTGAACATATGTATATATCCTCATGCTACACATGACACAGGTTGATGTTTTGCCACCACAAAATTTGATAACCAAAGGAGCTTAAAATCATAGCACTTACAATCTCCCCCTTTGTTAAATTTGTGACAAAACACTCTTAACAACAATATGACTAATATGTACATAAGAATCATGCACCAGATATAAGAGGAAACCAGTTACAGCCTGGTTAAAGAATCATGCACCAGTTAGAAGAGGAAACCAGTTATCATCAACTAGCATTGAACATCATGAACTAAGTAAAGACATCTCCTTGCATACTCCCCTTGAGTAGCACACATATATCCAAAAAAAATGCTACTACTCACAATCTATATGCAAAACCATATAAATTCTCCCCCCTTTTGTCACAATATGACAAAGGAAGAAGAAAAATAGAAAAGGATAATAAACAGGAGTAAGAAAGGATTAACTGGCCAAGATATAAGCAAATTAAAGTTCACAAACTATAAACGAGTTCAAACAAAAGTCAGTAAACCAGATAAAGTTTACAAACCAACACAAGTAAACTTAAAGTTATTACAAACCAAAGAGTAAATCACTTAATCTGAACTTGAAGGAGCAGGTATGGTAGGATCAAGTTGATGAAGCCCCTTGTTTAAACACTTAAGATACTTGCGCATATATTTAAAATATAAATCATGGGCAACATTCATGTTCTCTACCTTCTCCTTAAGAGCACGAAGACGAGCATCAAATTCAGATGGCTCATAATCAGGATCATTAGAAGAATCTGATTCAAGTTCATCAAAAATATCATCCATAACAACTCATTAGTAGGAAGATCATCAACGTCTTCTTCATTCCTTGCTTCAGTTCCACCACTACCCACATCCACTTCGCCAGGAGCCAATTCTAACTTCATCTTGTTTATATTTGAGTTATTGAAGATAAGATTATGGATGAGAGCCTCTCCAACAGGTATATCAACCAGCATATGAGAAGCTAAAACAATCATAATATAGACAAATAAAATATGAATATGACCTGGATAGAGACGAAACTGAATGACGGAATGACATATTAAAGAAGGAAGACAAACTTTAGTACCAGAGATGACAGAATGTAAAACACGAACCATAAAGGAAGTCAGTTTTGTTTTGTTACCAGAATGTGTATACAGATTTGAAGTAAAGATTCTGTGGAGAACTCTATATCTTGGTAACAGGTACTTTGAAGGGAGCGCATTTCCTTTATGAGTCCATTACATATTCATATTGCATAAATCTCTAGTGAGCATTCATTTTTCTGATACTGAGGGGTTTTCAGTTAAAATATGAATAGGAATACCCTCGTCATTAACAGGTATGTCCATTAACCTTGAAATCAGATGGCGGTCAATTTCAAACGGACCTTCTCTAGCATCAATTTTAAATGTTAAATTCTTAGTCAAAAAATTAAAGATACATGTAAACATGGACTGAATAATAAATTGGTATGCAGGCCCACCCCAATGTAAGATGTTATCCCATCCTACAGTTTGGAGGAGTGGAAGGATACCAAATGGAGTAATGTGATTAAGAAATACAGGTCGCTCAACAATAACTTTTTGCATTCTTAAATTCCGAACAAAAGAAGGATCATCTTCGGGTGACCGAAGGTGGCAACGAGTTATTGGAGTAGATTTGGAAGAAGATGGACCACAGAAAGTTTTCTTTCTCCCTCTAGCATCCATTTTCAAGAAGAAATACAAAGAAGCAGGAAGATGTAAAGAGGATAGAGTGAGGTTTGCTTAGATCAAAATTTTCAAAATAAAAACCTCAAAACCTCAATAAATCATAAAATAAATTACTCCAAGAGAGAAAATGAAATAATATAGATTAGAATCTACAAGAAAATTACAAATGACGTACTAACCTTGAAGATCTAGGTCGGTGGGTTCGACTGGTCGGGCGTCGGCTTGTTGGAGAGGAAATAGAAAATGAGGAAGATGAGATTTTTTTCAAATTTTAAAAAACCCAGCACTCTACACGATTGGTCATAGGATGTCCTCGATCCGTTGTTCCTCGACTGGTCGAGTACATCCTCGACTGGTCGTGTACCGACTAAAATATGCAATTTCCATATAAATTTAAAATTTAAACCAATAAATTTTCAAATATATATACATTATGATACAAGCAAGCATGACTATTCAATTCAAATTGCACATACCAAGATCAAATTTCAATTTATTAAACTCGCTTTTGTCGAGCAGTTTAGTAAAAATGTCAACAAGTTGAGTCTCAGTAGGAATGTATTATAAAGATATCAGTTTTTCTTTCACTAATTCACAAATATAATGAAACCTAATGTCAATGTGCTTGGTAGGTGAATGCTGGATAGGATTTTTTGAAATATTTATGGCACTAGAATTACTGAAATATAAAACCATTAAATCCTGTGCAATTTCATAATCATTTAACATACGTTTCATCTAAACAAGTTGAGTACATGCATTTCCTGCTACGATGTATTCAGCCACAGCAGTTGAAAGTGATATAAAACTTTGCTTCTTGCTAAACCAAGAAACTAAAAAATTTTCAATATAAAAGCAACCACCACTGATTGATTTCTTGTCGTCAACATTACCAGCCCAATCAGCATCTGAGTACCCAACCAATTGAACACTAGTTTCATGTAGATACCAGAGACCCAATTTAGAAGTACTTGCGACATATCGCATAATCCGCCTAACAATAGTTAAATGAGATTCTTTAAGATTACACTGATATCTAGCGCAAATACCAACACTTAAAGCAATATCAGGTCAACTAGTAGTTAAATAAAGTAAACTGTCAATCATACTGCGATATAATTTAGGATCAACATTTTTACTTGTAGAGTTTTTTGAGAGTCTTAAAGTTATACTTATAGGAGTATCAATACCATTTCAAATTTAAACTTTTTGATCAAGTTCAGAGCATATTTGGTCTGAGAAATGAAAATACCATTAGGTTGTTGTTTCACTTGCAACCCTAAGAAATAATTTAATTCTCCAACCATGCTCATTTCGAACTTAAATTTCATTAAATCTGCAAACTCAACAGTCATATTAGAACAAGTAGATCCATAAATAATATCATCAACATATATCTGCACTATTAAGATATGGTCATTATGTTTCTTAACAAAAAAAGAGTCTTATTTATACTTTCCATTTGAAAATCATGACTTAGTAAAAATTTAGTCACTTTTTCATGCCATGCCCTGAGAGCTTGTTTTAAACCGTAGAGAGTCTTTTTAAGGCAATAGACATGATCAGTGTTTTTAGGGTCTTTAAAACTTAACAGTTGTTCAACATACACTTCTTCATACAGTTCACCATTTAAGAAGGCACACTTCACATCCATTTGATAAATTTTGAATTTTTTAAAACAAGCAATTGATGTAAATAGTTTGATTAACTCAAGACGAGCTACTGGGGTAAAGGTTTCATTATAATCAATACCCTCAGTTTGAGTATACCCTTGTACAATCAGCCTAGCATTGTTTCGAATTATATTACCAAGTTCATCAGACTTATTTTTGAAAATTCACTTAGTTTCGATAATATGTTTATCTTTAGGTCTAAGAACAAGATACCAAATATCATTTCTCACAAATTGGTTAAGCTTTTCTTGCATTGCAACTATCCAATTTTCGTCAGAAAGGGCTTTTTTTAAGTTAGCAGGTTCAATCTGAGATGTAAATCATACGTAGTTACATATATCTTTTAGTTATCTACGAGTGTGTATACCAGTGAGAAGGTTTTCAAGAATCTGAATGGTTGGATGATCATTAACAGTCCTCAATTCAGAATCAGTTTGATTTGATGAAGTATCTGGTTTATCAATTAAAAGAACTGCATCATTATCTAAACTTGGGGTAAGTTTATTCAAGTGATCGTTTATGACCACATTTATATATTCTTGAATAACACTGATCCTTTTTTTCAGTACACAATATGCACGACTGTTTAAAGAATATCGTAAAAAGATCTCTTTATCACTTTTAGTGTCAAACTTTTCTAGATTTTCCTGGTCACATAAAATATAGTACTCGCTATCAAAAACTCAAAAGTATTTGACAGTAGGCTTCTTATTGAACCACATTTCATAATCAGTTTTATTATTGGATTTATTTGTATAAATCTGGTTGATTATATAACATGCAGCATTAATAGCTTCAGTCCAAAAAATTTTAAATAGCTTCATACTATTCAATATAACATTAGCTATTTCTTGAAGCACTCTATTCTTTCTTTTTACAATTTCATTTTATTGTGGAGTTTTAAGAGCAAAGAATTCATGTAATATCCCCTGATCACTACAGAATTTCTCAAAACTGCTATTCTTAAATTCAGATCCATGATCACTATGGATCTTATAGACTTGAGAACCTTTTTCCATTTGAATCCGTTTGAGAACTCTTTTTACTACATCAAGGGTTTTTGATTTATCCATTGAGAAAGATACCCAAGTGAATCTGGTAAAATCATCCACAATTACTAAAATATATTTTTTGTCATCTCAACTCTCTGTCCTGGTAGGTCCTATAAGATCCATATAGAGTACCTCGAGTGGTCTTGATGTGGCATTGGAGTTCACCTTTCTGTGAGAACTCCTTAATTGTTTGCCAATCTGGCATTCGCCACATATGTTATTTATTTTATGTAATTCAGGTAGACCTCTTATTAGTTCTTTTTTGCTCAATATGTACAGATTACGGTAGTGTACATGTATAAGGCGTTTATGCCACAAATCTATCTCATTAGTATGGATCCATATAACACGTTTAACTAGATGAGCTGGATTCATTAACAATATAGCAGTTTTCAAAAGTTTTGTGACCAGTTAAGATTACTGAACCCTTATTATTTAAAATTTCACAACCTTGGTTAGAAAATTTTACACTATGATTGTTATCGCATATTTGAGATATGCATAACAGATTGTATTTAATCCTTCAATATATAAAATATTTTTAAACAAATGGAGGTTATAGAGTTGAACCGTACCTTAGCCAATAATCTTACAGTTGCTTCCATTGCCGAATGTGACTGAACCATCAGTCATATCTTTGAGATCAGTGAATAGACCTTTATCACCAGTCATATGCCTTGAGCATCCACTGTCTAGGTATCACTTTGAATGGCTTATAGCTTTAAAAGTGGTGCGGGCAACCAAGTAGGTAACCTTAGGAACCCATTTCATAACTGTTTTAGGTTTAAGTGTATAGTTGGCCTTATTTTGTTTGTAGTTCTTGTAAGAGTGACCTACTGAGTTAGATTTTAAAAGCTCCTTAAGAAAATTAACTATTTTTTCAACTAAAGGGTTTCCATTCTCATTTTTATAGTTGATATGGTTGTTTTTAGGTTTTTGAAAAGTTTTAGTATTTTTAGAAAATTTTTGACTTATACTTTTTCCTTTTGAGTTTAAGGTCTCTCCTTTTACAAACTTAGGAGGCTTATTCTTCTGTTTAAGAGGATCATTTTTATTGTAGCCCAAACCGGATCAGTCGCCACATGTCTTTGATCCAAATAAAAGTTTTTCTAACTTTGGATCTCCTTGGGCATACTTCCATGTATCCTTTAAACCTAAAAGAGAAGAGACTTCAAGTTTGAGTTTTTCATTTTCAAATTTTAGATCTTCAATCTGGGAGGTTGTGAATTCTAAATCGCATTTAGTCTTTTCAAAACAGTCTAAAATATGAGATTTTTCTAAAACAAGAGTCTCAAAATTTTCTTTAAGCTTTGAAAATATTTCTTTTTTAAGTTTAAGTTTCATAGCAATTTTACAACTTTCCTTATATAGGGCATTATAAGCATCTTGAAGATCATCTTCATTTTCACATTTACTATTCAGATTTTATTCACTTGTTAAATTATCCTTATCTGAAAATGTGAATTTGGCTAGAGTCATAAGGGCTTTAATGTCACTGCTTGACTCGGTTTCAGAATCTTCTGATTCATAAGAGGCTTCAGAATCAGAGGATTCATCCCAAGTAGCCAACATAGCCTTCTTTTTGGGTTTGTCCTTTTTAAGAAACTTGTTTGCTAAATGCCCATATTCATGGTAGTTGTAACACTGACTATATTTTAATGATTTTCTAGATTTAAGTTTAGATTTTTTCTTATCATTCAATTTTTAAAAATCAACCCTCTTTTTACTTTTGAAATTTTTATAAAACCTTTTTGCTAAAAGGGCCATATCATCTTCAGAGTTTTCCAAATCAGAATTGTTATTATTTTCTTAAAAACTATTTTTAAAAGATTTTAAGGCAATGGATTTACCTTTTGGAGCTTTAAAAGTCAACTCATAAGTCTGTAAAGAGCCAACTAATTCCTCTACCCTCATATTGTTCGTATCACAAAGTTCCTGGATCGCAGTTACCTTATAATTGAACCGCTCAGGAAGTGAGCGCAGTATTTTTGTACAAATTTTACTTTTTGGGATTTTATCACCAAGACCCCATATAGAGTTCACAATGTCATTTAATCTTGTATAGAAGTCGATAAACATTTCATTTTCTTTCATATGTATTTCCTCAAATGTAGTTGTGAGGATTTGAATCTTAGATTTCTTGACAATTAATGTTCCCTCATGTGTCATTTCTAAAATATCCCAGGCTTGCTATACAAAATCACAGAATATAATTCTTTTGAATTCATCCAATGATAGTGCGCAAGTGATTGTATTTAGTGCTTTTGCATTAACACTACTCTCACTTTTCTGAAGTGTGGTCTAAGAGAAATAAGGTGTAATTCTTATAGATTTGGATCCATCGATTCCAGTTACTTTAGTGGTAGGAGGGGTTCATTCATTCACTGTGGCTAGCCACACACTTTTATCCATGGATTTAAGAAAAATCCTCATCCTGGCTTTCCAATAAGTATAATTGGTGCCATTAAAAGGTAGAGGCCAAGTGACTAAAGGCTATCAAAATTTAACATCTTAAATATAGCTTAGATCGATTAACTCAGGAAATAAATCCAAATAAAAGGAATTAAAATGAGCTATTATGCTTTGATACCACTTAAAAAGGCCTAGATATAAGTCCGGGGGAGGGGGGGGTTGAATAGTACTATGCCAAATTTAAAATAATAACAGCGGAATTAAATAATGAGATAGCCAAATAAAGAAAATCAATTCACAATGCTGAAATGAAAAGCAACCTCAATAAACAAGTATTGAGAAGTTGATACAAATGTTGTTATAAGGACAACCTTACACCAAAAAGCAAGGGTTTATGGTAGGATAACCATATTTCTAGAATGGTCTTTATATCAAAGACTCAAACTAATGAGGAATAAATAAATAGCAAGGAATTGAAATAAGTTGTAAGAATTTAAATTATTACAACATTCCCCATAATGCTTGAAATGTAAATATTACAACATTCACATTCACATATACATCCTATAATTCTGAATGATAAAAGATAGAAAAAATAAAGCACACATCCACAAAACACAAAGAGTTATAGCGGTTCACCTGTGTGTTCACCAACTGTTAAACAACAGCTACACAGCTTGCTACTCCACTCCTAGTATCCTTACACAATGGATATTAGCGTTCACTATGAAAATAGGTTTCTCAGGTTCACTTAAAACCTTTACAATTGTATCTTTTACAAATGACTTACACAATTCAAAAAACCCCTCTTCTGAGTTTTCTGGCTCTCCTTAGATAATCAACATAATGAGATTTTTCTGGCTTAATCTCAAATAAAGTCAAAATAAAGAAAATTTATACAAATGTAAAATACCTGAAATTCTCCTTTTGTTGCAGCCCGGAAGAACCAAATCGGAGTAGAAGTTCGAATGAAGAAGTTCAATGTCTAATACTCACTTTAAAATGGTTCTAGGTTCTATATTGATTTTAAATTAAACCAGTTGGGCTAGCTAGATTTGATTTTATTTCCAAGAAGAAGGAATACAACAATTCTTCTTTTTAATTCAGATTGGAATATAGAAACAAAATCAAATCAATAAAGTTAATAAAAGGGAATATTAAATATGCACAATATATCTTAAAATAAGCACAAACTTATCTCAGAGTGATGCCTTGATTTTTCTTGAATTCTATATTTAATCTCTGAAGTTTGTCATCTATTTATAACTGTAGAAATCGCACCTACGACTGCTCTTGAGGACACTACGACTGGTCATAGGAGAAACGGATTTTTGAATTTTTGAGCGCGATCGGATAAAACCGTTCCACGATTGGTCAAAGGTCATCTACAATTGGTCGAAGGCTGTCCATGACCAGTCGTAAGCACCCTACGATTGGTCATAAGACACCAGATTTAATTGATGTACTTTGAGTCGTAAATTCAGGATTGGTCGAAGGACGAGTCGACACTGTTCACACGACTGGTCGAAAAGTCTCCAAGACTGGTTGTAAAATAGCCAAAAATTCTAAAAATTTGCAACAAACTTATGACTGGTCCTGAAATATCTTAGATTGGTCGAGGCAGTGCTAGGACTAGTCGAACAGAGTCCAAGACTAGTCTTAAAATAGTTCAAATACTTATAATAATATTCGAATTGAATTATGTATACAAAATGACCTACCCTAAGGTCAATCTAAGGTCTTTCATACCTTAAAAGTGAGATATGAACATCGCAACTTCATTTCTTTAGAAGATGCTTGACCTTTGAAGATTACGAAGCTTAAGATCTCTACATTTGATGTAACTTGAACTTGAGATCTTCTAAAGCTTGGATTTGTCATTCTTGAGTTGTA
Source organism: Magnolia kwangsiensis (assembly GCA_037074715.1). Lineage (NCBI taxonomy): Eukaryota > Viridiplantae > Streptophyta > Magnoliopsida > Magnoliales > Magnoliaceae > Magnolia > Magnolia kwangsiensis. Next base: position 10,364,263 of record CM073580.1, on the reverse strand, counting down.
CACTTTCTTAAGTCTTGAATTCTACTTGAGTCTTAAGTAGAACTTATCTTTTGTTGTAGCTTTTGAAAGACTCTTATCATCGAAGTTTATATGAGTGAACAACATACTTGACCTTGCATACCTTGCATGTCTTAAAGTAGAGCTTCATTCTCAAGTTGAAACTTTGAAGATCCAGTGTTTTGGACATATGTATATATCCTCATGCTACACAAGACACAGGTTGATGTTTTGGCACTACAAAATTTGACAACCAAAGGAGCTTAAAACCATAACACTTACAGTTCTTGTATGCATCAAGTAAAGAGTAGGGCTCTAGAAGGGTATTCCAATTAGCCTTGTTTATCTTCATTGCTTGTAAGAGAAATTAAGAGGTATACATAAATAAAAGAAGGTAACGAGAAAAGGAAAAATGGTAGTACTATTCTAATATCAGAAGTAGGAAAAAGAAAGTGTGTAGAAAGAAAAAGGTCAAAATAATATTTTTTTTCTTTCGTTGAGAAGGACCAGTAGTTGTTTTCATCAACAAAGAGAGAGAGAGAGAGAGAGAGAGAGAGAGAGAGAGAGAGAGAGAGAGAGAGAGAAAGAGAGAGAGAGAGAAATAAAAAGTCGGAAAGGAGAATAATGAAAAAAAATCAAACTGTGGGTCCACATTGAAACCACTTGGAAGGTACACAAATGCACCTCACATATTTCATTTCCACACTGGAACTCTCTAGTCATTACACAAAGTACATAATGAGACATTGTAGCTAGAGTTCATACAAGGATACATAAGCATGATTATGGGCATTTGATGGAGTCTGTCACGAAAATTTCTTCTTGGATCCCAAATGGGAAGTCCCAAGGAGTCCTCTTCAGATGAAAATAGTATTTTAGTGTTCTAATAGCATCTAGTTCACCACCTGTTTCAGGCTATTTTCTACTATTGGTTGATTTGAGCAGGAATTCAGTTGTATTCTATTAATTCTGTTGTAGGTTGTTGGGTTAGTTGTCTTAGTAACTAATCAAAATCCTTAGCAACTAATCATTATGATTAGTTAAGAGGCTGAGATTAGTGGCATTAGTTAAAGAATTACAAGAATTGTAGGACTGCTTTCCCTGCATTGAGATCAGTTTTGAAATTTTCTAATAGAAAATGACAGAGTTAGAGAAAGAAAGATAAAACTCTTAATCCTTCTTATTTTTGAAAGGTGTGACTTGTCAAATCACAATCCAAAACCTCAAAAACTCCTTAAATTCCCTTCCCTTCTCCTCTTCTCCGTGGGATTAATATTCTAGTTTCCTGTCGGTTTAAGTTTATTTGGGATTTTATTGCATACAAAAGCTTGTATATGATCCAATCTAATTTATAATATACTAAGTAAAGAGTCATTAATGTTTTAAACCTAAAATGCATTTCTACTTTGATTGGAAATAAAATTTAATGAGGATGAAATTCATTCCAACTAAAGAAGAAATATGTTCCAACCATAGATAAAACTTGTCTCAACTCCAATTGAAGCATGCATAAGCAGCAAGCGAACTTGCTTCTCCCACTATAACATACCAGCTCAGACGATACAAAAAATCAAGAAAATATTGGAGAGATTGCAATTACCAAGCTATTACAGTTGATGCATCTTTGATTCAGAGGAAGTTTCATCAAATCTTTGATAATCTTCTCATTTCTCTCCTCTTCCTTTCTATTGCTCATTTTCTGTAATGGAATTGAAGAATCGGACCGAAAAAAAAAACCCAAAGATTTCATATTTTCAGGCCGGTGATCAATGGATTGGACAATCATGCTCGAAGTCTGAGCTTTCTAGGGGGATTTAGGGTTCAGATTCGAATGTAGGGTTTGAGAGCGAGAGAGAGAGTGTGTGATCGAATGAGGGAGGAAATTAGAAAAAATCAAGATTCTGAGTAAAAACAGGATGAAACCTCTTGCATTCACCTTCCAAAATGAGATTTCTCACGGAAACAGGAAAAAAAACGAGCAATGCAATTACAAAATCCTAAAAATTGCTCCACAAGGTAACCTCACAGCATGAAAAACTGCGAGATTTGAAGTTCCAAAAAGCAGAAAACATCGAGAAAATTGTCAGTAAGAAGCTTCTAGACTTCTCAACTCAGATAAGAAGATCAAATGCACTGACATTTCCTGTCTGCTTCATGCTCCCTTCTATTAGAGAATGCCACCAGAATCTGACACAAGCAGTACACAACAACAGGACGAAAGAAGGATTCTTCCAGAACCATAGGAGTGAGCAAGAATCTTTGGATGGAAATGTTGTCGGGAATCATCGAGCTCTGCTCTCATTGCCATGGGAAAGCAGTTTCTCTATCGGAAGAGAAGGAGACAAGCTTTTTGTTAGCAGCTGAAAGGAAAAGGAAGAGAAGAAGGATACGAGATTTTTGGTAGCAACTGAAAGGAAAAAGAACCTGTACCTCCGGTTCAATTGCCTTTTTGTTCCTGACCCAATCAACTTGGTGGTTGTACGAATGTTTTAAACGGTGGTCATTCAATCCTATGTGAGGCTCACTTGAATTTTCAATCCAACTCTTAGCCTAACGTTCTAAATTGATCTCTCAAAACATATGCACAGTGTGGATCTTTAGTAAACATTATGGTAGGCATGGTCTTAATTAGTTTATAGAAATGTTCTCTATATCTGTACAGGCATGGTTCAAAACCGTTTCTATATTAGAATGGCTTAAAACCGTTTCTAAACCAAAACTATAGCCACTCCTAATCAGTAATTTTGGTGTAGTGTTCATTGAGTCATTTCATCAAACACTTAGTGAGAAACAACAATATCAAAGTAACCGAGTCACTGAACTAAATTGATCTGAGTTTGATTCGAGTTGGGTTCAATCCGAGTCGAGTCGAGCTCAGGCATGCTCGAATTCGGTTCGAAATTTTTGTCGGGCTCAAAAAATCAGTTCAACTTGGCTCAAACTCAGTTTCGAACCAAGTTAAATTGAGCTTTTTCAAGTCAAGTGGAGCAAGTTACCTATAACGGAACTGTTGGGACCGGACTCTTTAACTTCCTCTAAACCAGAAGCGGATTGCGTAGTGAGAAACTCACTACGATGAGCGTATTGAGTAAAGCCTGTGGGGTCCACTATGATTTTTGCATTTTATCCTCTCCGTCCATCCATTTTCCCAAATAATTTTAGGGCTTTAGCCCAAGAATGAAGTATGTTAAATATTCAAATGGACCACACCACAGGACCACACCACAGGAAACGGTTGACGTTGAAAATTTCTTGGGGGCCACAGAAGTTTTGGATCGATCTTATATTTGATTTTTTTTCCTGTTCATCCATGTCTTTATGATCTTATGAACAGGTTCGATGACAAATAAACATCACTATGGGGCCTAGAAAGGTTTCAACAGTGGAAATCATTATCCCCAATGTTTCCTATGGTATGATCCACTTGATCTTTGGATATGCTTCAATTTTGGGACGAACCCCTTAAATTAGATTTAAAAAATGGATGGACGGTGTGGATAGACCACATACATTCAAGGTGGGCCCAACTGAGTTTACTCAGTACGAGAAGAGCATACTGAGTAACTCAGTAGGCAATCTAATTTACTCTGACCATAATCTCTGTGGGCCCACCCTTATGCCTGTGTTATATCCACTCCATCCATCCATTTCTCTGACCACGTAAGGTTATGATATAAAAAATCAGGCAGATTAAAAATTCAAATGGACCACACCAAAATAAACGGTGGGGAATGGACGTATACCGTTGAAACCTTCTTAGGGGTCACGTTAACGTCTTGAATGGCACAAATGAATCACAAGGTGGGTACCATTGCCACGTGTTCCAAGGCTTCGATGTGCCACACACGTGACACGAATGTATGTCCGTCCGTTTGTAGTGGTGCATATGGGGACACGAAGCCGTTGCCTCAGCTATTTTGTACAAATAGGGCCCATGTTCTGGCGATCCACACCGTTGGCGCCTAGGGCTCTTCAACATGGACTTATGTCCACACACTTCTCGGTATTGGATGGTCTGATCTGAAGTCCCCCTGATGTAGAGGGCCACTAGATGGACGGCCCTAATTGCTGATAGACTGGTTTGAAAATCTCGCCTTTCCCTCCACTTCTCGGCATTTAGTATTAATTAACCATTAAACAGTTCGATGACCCATCCACTACAAAGCTTTGGAAACTAAACGTGATGTATGTATAGCCCACTGCATTGCATCCAAACCATCCATCATTCGCACCCAAAGATCAGGACAATCCAAAACTCAGGTGGGCCACAGCATGTAAAGGTATGTCTAAAAGCCCTAAAATCACATGGCGTGTCCCGCTTAAGTTTGTGGATGGCTTGATCTTTTCCGACATCCACTTCAACTGGTCCTACGCATCTTCTGAATGGATTGGATGCCATATAAAATACACGGTGGACCCCACACACAATCCGGAAGGGTGTTTATGATCCCAACTATTCCCTGTGGTGTGGCCTACCTGAATGTACCCTTAAATGATAAGGCTATCTCACCTTTGTCTGTTTGGATGTCCAAAGTGTTTCATTTATCATATAATGACATTAATGACGCTTCTTAGCTGCCCCCTTTTCTTCAAAAACTTTTTAATCTAATGGTTAGGATTATCCAGCTTTGGGTATGGTCCATCCATAATGGACGAACCAGATGAACAGTTCCTATCTTTCCCCAACATAGATAACCTCCATGAGTATGGTTGCAAATGGTCAGGTTGGGGTCTGGACCTGTATTTGTACCTGTTGGACCACATGGCTAGGTCCAAATCAAGCCACCCTTCAAACCAAAATGAACCTGACCCAACTCATTTACTTACGCAATTAAAGAAATGAGGTAAACGTCCATCTCAAAACACTCTGCCCTTCATCTAAGAATCTCTATCACTGCAGTTTTTTTTCCCCTTCCGATTTCTTCAAACCTTACGCGTGGAAAACACTCAATTCAAATATCATACATACATACATAAAATACATTCAAAATGCACAGATTTTCTCAAAATAGCTGGTCAGAACAAGAGAATAAAAGAAGTCAATGGGTATTGTTAAAATTCTACACATTCACTCTTGAGCAAGCATCTGTTTGGTAGAAATTAGAAGACTCCAGAAAACACAGCTTCCAGCTCCCAATCTCTCTACGATTGTTGTATTCGATGTTAGGTCCCTTCTGAGGAGATTGCATAAGCACAAGGTCAGATGCAGACAGATTCCCTGATTGATCAGCATCAAGATCTTCAAATTCTTTCATCAAAAGCACAATCTCATCTTGTCCAATTTTCTCCATCTCTTTCAGTTTGTATATGACAAACTCAGCAGCATTGGAATTGAAATCAAAAGGAATAATGTAATATCCCAGAGAAATCAAACAAGCCAGTGAACATCATTAGAGGGGAAAAAAAAAAGGAAAAAAGATTACGCTCATCAAAAGATTAACTAAATGAATTTTGTAGATCTTGAAGAAACAGATAGGAAGGGAAAAAAAAAAGATTCAACCACTGAAGATTGATTCAATATTGCATATAATGTTTCTAAACCTCTTATGTTATAAACCTCTCATGGTGAGCTAGTTCCATATGGGAACTCAAATGCATTCGCCATGGTAATTAGTTGCAACTCATTCGATATAAATGTTGATGTACAGCGGGTCGCGGACAATTTCATGGCCAAGATGGATCAAAAAAGGCACGGTCGACGACAGAAGTGATCTGGACCATAAGAACTTAGATCGGGCGTATCTCGCAATCCGGAATGAGTTATCCGACGTAAAATATATGAATTTGGGGTAGAACGAGCTACTTTAGCCAACCAACCCCACTATGCCAGGTTGCGCAGCCCGGATTTGCGAGAAACTCCCTAATCGACGGTTGTTTTCCCATTTTATTTTTGTTTTTACTATAAATAGTAAGTTTTAATTTGAGTATAACTCTTCATCCGTTGGGCTTTAGGAGTTGTGTCCAACATGAAAAGTGCTTAGGATAATTAGGAGAATGGTTTGGTGAAGCCAAATAGGACACTTACTATTTTTGGCCGAAAACCTTGCGCACTAGTAGACTTCACGACCGTCTATAAATAGTAAGTTTACTATTTATAGTAAGTTGTGAATTCTAGGAGTTTTAGTTGTAGTTTGAGTATGATTTCTTTTCTATTGCTTGGTTCCCTTATTTAAAGGGGTGTAAACTCATTTTTAGTCATTCATTATTCAATTTTGAATTATTAGAAATTCTTTTCTATTTTCTGCTTTCTTTCCTCGTGGATTCGAGGAGTCTCTATCAGGAGTCCAAAGAAGTTCCGTGGATTTGGAATATTTATCATCTCGAGGAAGACGGTGCTTGACCTCACGTCCTTTCCTGCGTCAGTTTGGTATCAGAGCGAGGTTTCTCCTCGAATTGATGGCTTCTAACGACGGGTAGGGCAACAGTCCCATGGGCGGTGCCCTAGGGAATTTACCTTTAACGGTGGCAGTTTTCGAAGCAACCATGCAAGAGAATCGGCAAGTCATGCAAGGGCTACAGGCTTCTATGGACCGCATAACGAATCTCTTGGAGGAAACCCTAAGGAAACTCCGTGTTCCTGGTGGTAATCTTCCATCGCCGATTGTTGAAACTCGCAATCACCCTGTTCGCAGGATAGTACTGGCAGTGCATCCACGGGTCATTCCTGAGGAAGGGGGCTCCAGTGAAGAGGAAATTGATGACATAATCTTTTAACACCCCAGACAAGGCGGCGATCGAGTAGATCGAACGGATTGAGAATTCAAGATACGGGTTGATATTCCTAACTTTAATGGCCAACTACACATTGAGGATTTTCTCGATTGGCTTTCTAAAGTTGAACAATTTTTTGACTATATGGACATCCTTGAAGCAAAGAAGGTCAAGCTTGTGGCCTACAAGTTGAAGGGAGGAGCTTCAGCCTGGTGGGAGCAACTGCAACTTGCACGAACCAGACAAATGAAAGCACTAATCCGCACATGGCAGTGGATGAAGCAGCTACTACGTGCCTAATTCCTTCCTAGCGATTACGATCAGGTATTATTCCAACAATACCAAAATTGTCGACAGGGTAATCGGTCGGTGAGATAATACGCAGAAGAATTTTACCGCCTAGCGGTACGTAACGATTTAGTCGAGACTGAATCGCAACAAGTCGCCCGATTCAACGGTGGACTGCGTATGGCGATCTAGGATTGGGTCCATATGCAACCCGTTTGGACAATGAATGATGTGATCAAGTTGGCTACTCGGGCAGAAGCACAACTTGAACGTTCTACCACACGGCCCTATTCTGCTGCAAGGATCACTGCGGCGGGTCCACCCTAGGGAGCTCCACAGTCAAAGGGGAAGGAACCCGTAGGAGCACGCACTCAACCTCCTACGTCTGAGAGCCGAGATCAGGGAAGCGGACAAGCTAGACCCCAAAGGGGTGTATCGAGTGTTGCTGGTCCAAGTAGAATCCCGAATCCCTATGCTCGACCCCGGCCCGACAACTGCTATCGTTGTGGCCAACCAGGCCACTTATCAAATACTTGTCCCCAGTGAAAGGTGGCGAGCCTCACCATCAATGATGGTAATGCTGATAACGCCGATGAAAATCTAGATGTTGAAGAACAAGAGCATACCACCGAGGACGAGACAGATGAATCAAGTTGGGTTCAGAAAAATCACGGCGAGTCACTCGTCGTGAGGCGGCTATTATATGCACCAAGAAAAGAGGTGCATCCATACAGGCATAACATCTTCCGCACTAGGTGTACGATGAATCTAAAGGTTTGTGACGTGATTATTGATAGTGGTAGTAGTGAAAACATTGTCTCCAAGGTCATGGTGGAGAAATTGTAATTGAAAACGGAGCGTCATCCCTCTCCATATACAATTGGTTGGATCAAAAAGGTCAACGAAACAAAGGTAACTGAATGGTGCACCATATCCTTTTCAATTGGTAAACATTATAAGGATGAAGCCTTATGCGATGTGGTTGACATGGAAGCATGTCACATACTACTCGGTCGACCTTGGCAATCTGACCGTGACGCCACTCATAAAGGGTGAGATAACATATATATCTTTGTTAAGGATGGCTGGAAGACCATATTGGCCCCTATGGATCCAGAGGGACCACCTGAAACTTCTAAAGTGGAGGGTTATTTTCTCTTAACCATACGAAACTTCGTAGAAGAATCCAAAGAAACAGGGCAAGCTTATGCATTAATTGTAAAAGGGGAAGAACTCGAGCCTACCATCATCCCTTAAAGATTAAGGCCCTTGCTACATGAATTTAAAGAAATCTAGCCCGATGACCTTCCCGATGGGTTACCTCCCATGCGGAATATCCAACACCATATCGACTTTATCCCCAGGTTTAGTCTACCCAATCGGACTCATTATCGAATGAGTCCGAATGAGTACGAGATTCTTCAAGGGAAAGTGGAAGAGTTAATCCGTAAGGGTCTTATTCGAGAAAGCATGAGTCCATGTGCTATACCAGCTCTATTAACTCCAAAGAAAGATGGGAGTTGGCGCATGTGTGTCGACAGCCGAGCCATCAACAAAATCACCATAAAATACAGGTTTCCTATACCGCGGTTGGACGATATGCTAGACGTACTAGAGGGTGTCAAAATATTCTCTAAATTGGATCTAAAGAGCGTCTACCATCAGATTCGAATACGGCCAGGTGATGACTGAAAAATAGCCTTTAAGACCAAGGAAGGATTGTACGAATGGATGGTCATGCCCTTCGATCTTTCGAATGCGCCTAGCACGTTCATGAGATTGATGAACCAAGTTCTGAAATCTTTCATTGGGCGATTCGTTGTGGTTTATTTTGATGATATTTTGATATATAATTAAGACGAAACTACTCATATGGAACACCTCAAAAAGGTCCTTCAGGTGCTTACTGAAAATAAACTGTATCTCAATTTTAAAAAGTACAACTTCATGACTAATAGCCTATTGTTTTTGAGTTTTTTCGTAACGTCCACGGGCATTCGAGTAGATGAGGAAAAGGTGAAGGCAATCAGAGAATGACCGGTTCCCACAAATATTCATGAAGTGCGAAGTTTTCATGGATTAGCGACATTCTATCGTCGATTCGTGAGAAATTTCAGTAATATTATGTCACCAATCACAGATTGCATGAAGAAAGGGCAGTTTCAGTGGACTGACGAAGCCGACAGGAGCTTTGTCGAAATCAAGCACAGATTATCCACGACCCCAGTTCTTGTACTTCCTAACTTCGATAAACTGTTTAAAGTCGAATGTGATACCTCATATGTCGGAATTGGAGGAGTTTTGTCTCAAGAAGGTAGGTCGGTAGCCTTCTACAGTGAGAAACTTAGTGATGCAGGCAAGAAGTAGTCTACATATGAGATCGAGTTATACGCGGTAGTCCAGGCACTGCGACATTAGCGACATTATTTGATTCAAAGGGAATTCATACTTTACACGGACCATCAAGCTCTCAAATTCATTAATAGTCAAGCTAACATTAACCGTGTGCATGCTAGATGGATCTCATTTTTGTAGGAATTCACGTTCGTGCTAAAACATAAGTCAGGACAACAAAACAAAGTAGTCGATGCATTAAGTCGCCGTACAAATTTGTTAGTAACTATGAGCAATAAAGTTGTCGGGTTCGAGTGCCTTAAAGACATATATGCCGATGATGACGACTTCAAAGACGCATGGGTTAGATACCAAGAAGGTCACTTTGGTGACTTACATATGCAAGATGGGTTCCTTTTCAAGGGAAATCGATTGTGCATCCCCAGCAGTTCGTTAAGGGAACAGATAATCCAAGAGCTACATGGTGGTGGCCTTAGTGGACACCTTGGGCGAGATAAGACGCGAGCTCTTGTGGAAGAACGATATTACTGGCCGCAATTGGCACGTGATGTGGGAAGGGCAGTGCAGCGTTGTTATATTTGTCAGACCTCCAAGGGGCAATCTCATTATACGGGCCTCTATACCCTATTGCCCGTGCCTGATGGCCCTTGGGAGGATTTATCTATGGACTTCGTGCTTAGTCTCCCACGAACACAACACGGCATGGATTCAGTGTTCGTGGTAGTAGATCGTTTCTCCAAGATGACGCACTTTATTCCCTGTAAAAAGACTCTCGATACAACACACGTGGTAAATTTATTCTTCAGAGAAATTGTGCGGCTACACGGAATTCCCAAGACTATTACTTCTGACCATGACACGAAATTCATAAGCCACTTTTGACGAACTTTGTGAACTCGATTCGATACCCGACTTCAGTTCAGCGGCGCCTACCACCCACAGACTGACGGTCAAACTGAGGTTGTGAATCACACTCTGGGAAATCTCCTTTGATGCATTTTAGGAAAAAAAACCGAAGCAGTGGGATTTGGCCTTGTCTCAAGCGGAGTTTGCATTCAACAACATGGTGAACCGGTCGAAAGGAAAATTCCCATTCCAGGTTATTTACGAACGAGTACCTCACCACACACTAGACTTGGTCCCTCTGCCCAAGCTCCCAAGCATGAGCATTGTAGGAGAACATATGGCAGACAGGATCATGGGTGTAAGACCCGTATCCTAGTTCGTACTGTTTCGTCGACTCCCGCGATCTTTTCGGTCGAATTCGACAATCCTCGACCACTTTCTGATGTTTGCGCGTGATCCTAAGTTGAGACCTGTATGCCAAAGACGGCTAAAATTGAAACCTATACCTTAGCGACAGCGCCGTCGCCGCGGTTCTAACGTCGCGACTCGCACACCGACCCGATACCCAGGCTAAAAGATGTCAGTCTGCGTTCAATTCGAAGAAAACACCGCGCGTTACGAATTACGAGGGAATCTCTATGAGATGTCCCATCAATCAATCAATCACTCATGTCAAGTACAAGTCAAGTCACTCCATACCCAAATACAACAACCCATACCTTTCTCTTACACAAGCAAGCCCAAGGTCAACCCTCACATCACTTCACTTCTCTCTCCACCCATCCCTTCTTACAACACACCACTCCACCCATCACCCATCACACCACATCACTCCATCACCCTTTTTCACCCATCACTCCCCTCTCTCTCTCATTCATTCTCAAAAAAAAATCCCAAGCAAAAGAGCTTCACACGTCCAAGCTCTCTCTCCCTCTCCCAAATGTCAAGTGTGGCCCACCTTCCCTACTCTCTCATCTCTCATTTCAACCGTTGATCCATCATCTACCACCGTTAAAAGTCAAGTAAAGGAGCATTGGAGGCCAAGGGAGCAAGGAAGAGGCTTAGAGGTGGGTGATTATCCTTCATTTCAATTTTTAAGGGCCCACTTGTTGTGGGACCCACTCGATGTATGTGTTGTAACTATGGAGGGCCCATAGTGGCGGGGACCCTCCCCTCTATCTCACCATATCTCTCTTTTTCTCTCTTTTTTTTTCTCTCTCTCCTCTCCCTAGAATGAAGTGGACCATGTTAAATCCACTCCATTCATCAATGGTGTGGTTCACCACATTTTAGGTGATATGATATATGTATATATACATATTTATTGATATATGTATATATATACATATATATTATATTATATTAATATTATATATATATATATATATATATATATATATATATATATATGTATATGTGTATGGTGGGCCACGTACATGTGGGACCCACCATGATGATGTGTTCATCCATGCCGTCCAGCGTCCAGGGATGGGAGTGAAGAGGTTAACGTGGAGTGTGTGTACTGTCAGGGGTGTGTACTTACAAGCTTTTAAAAAAAACAGAAAAGGAAGGGAAATGGTGGGCCCTCTAACATGGCCCCACGTTGATGTTTATATTTGATCCAAGCCATCCATTCTATTCTCGGGATCATTTTAGGCGTTGAGCCAAAAAATGAGACCGATCCAACGATCTGGTAGGCCGTGGTATTAAGAATGGTAGTATTTTCCGTTGAAACTTGAAAGAATGATTTCTGGGGTCCACTAGAAGCTTGGACTCACCTGAAACTTGTTTTGGACCCCTATTTTTGCGGGACACATGCAATGGACGGGATAGATCTAGTTAACGTGAGTTCCACCTAGGATAAAAAGAATATTTTTTTTATTGGCATGACTTTGTGCCATGACGTCCAGAGACGTCCACGTTAAGGAAGAGAAATGGTGGGCTGCTCCAACATGGCCCCACCTTGATGTATGTTCTTGATCCAAGCCGTCCATCCTCTTTCTCAGATTATTTTAGGCGTTGAGCCAAAATTTGGGATCAATCTGATTCTCAGGTGGGCCATACCATCTAAAAACATGTGGAGACATGCCTGATCATATAAAAGCACTTTGTGGGGCCTACCTGAAACTTGGATGCATCCTAAACTTGGACTGAACGGTCCACCACGTGGGACACACACAATAGGCGGTTTGGATGATCTTAATGTGGGCCCCATATTAAAAAAAAATTAAAAAAGGGAAAGGAGAGGCAGCAGCGTCAGACGCTGCTGCTGCAGACGCCAGGCGGGCGGCCGATTAGGGCTGGCCCTCATGGCCCAGCTGTGGGCCCCGGCGTGATGTTTTTCTAACATCAAAACCGTGCATTTGATGGGTCCCCTTTGTGTATGGGGTTATCCCAAAAATCAGCCGTAAACGGAACTCAGGTGGGCCATACCATTTAGAATCATGCGAAGACATGCCTAAAACATATAAAATCATTTGGTAGGGCCTACCTGAAATCTGGATGAGGCTGAAACTTGGTCTGAACCCTCAGCCAGGTGGGACACACATAATGGATGGACTGGATTTGTGGACCACATTTTAGTGGGCCCCTCGTGACCTGATCAACAGATTGGTTGGAAAATAAATATTACAGTGGGCTCCACGTATGTGTGATCCTATTAACAGATTGGATGTCAAGTACATATCACGGTGGGCCCCTCCCCTGACCGTGTGGCCCTGTAAATAAATTGGGTGGCAAATGAACATCACGGTGGGCCCTGGCCCACATGATCATATGAACAGGTTGGAAGTCAAAATAAACATTACGGTGGGCCCTGGCCACGTTGCATGGAAAATAAATATTACAGTGGGCCCTCCCTGTCCATGTGATCTTATGGATAGATTGTATGGCAAATAAGCATTTCAGTGGGCCCATGGTCCACTTGACCTTATGAATAGGTTGGATGGAAAATAAATATTATGATGGGGCCCCATGGTCATGTAACCTTATCAACAAGTTGTATGGAAACTAGACATTTTTGGTGGGCCCCTATCTATGTGATCTTTTCAACAGATTGAGTGGGAAAATAAGCATAATGACGGGCCTCACATGAGGCTCACTTCGATAAATATGGACCCATGTATTTAAGCCCATCTTGATGTATTTTAGGCCCATGATGGAGGCCCACTTGGATGCATATGGGCTGATATGTTTAGGCCCATCTTGATGCATTTTCAGGCCTGTTATTGAGGCCCGCTTGGATGCATATGGACCCATATATTTAGGCCCATCTTGGCATGTATATGGCCCAATATTGAGGCCCACTTTGTTATTTATGGGCCCATGTGTGTAGGCCCATTTGATGTATTTGTGCCCCATTGTTGAGGCCCACTTTGGTATATATAAGGCCTATGTGATTAGGCCCATTTGATGCACATAAAGCTCATGTGATTGGGCTAATCTTTAATGCATTCTAAGGCTCATGGGTTATGACCCATTGCAAAGGACCTAAGGCCCATTGGTGAGGCTCATTAAGATGATCCATTTGATGAATGTAAAGCCCATATGATACGGCCCAATTAATGTACTTAAGGCCAAAATGAGTGCAACTAGGTCCATTACAATGCATGATCCCTCCATGGCATATAACGATATTTATAGTGAGTAATGCCTTGGGAACAATGATGGTTAGATGCCCACATTGTAAGGATGACGTCGGTTAAATGTCCGCATTGTCACTCTCCTTAAGGCCCACTAATAGGCTATACATGTAGTAAGTAAGCCGTCTAGGCCCATCTCAGTTATACACAGAGTCCATCCCTATATACATATTTAGTATAGATCCATAATTCATTATCATATGCATCATATGTATGACTGATATGAGAAGTGACTGATCATAGCATATGCCTTCAGGCGAACTGTTTATGGGCTCCCTGATAGGCGGAGTTGCCCTACATGAGTGCATGATACACGTAGGACTATTACATGACTGGTAGTGTGACTCATGCATTAGCATTTGTGTGAATGTGATCATTGTATGCCCTAGCGACATCAGGGCCTTAGCCTCCACAGATGTATCATGGGTGGCTGGATTGGATACAGAAAATATTTGGTTCTAGCATACGGGCGCCATAGATGTCCCTGGGTGAAAATTCCTAAACCCGATAGTACCAGAGGATGACTCCAACGTCGAGACCGAGTGGATACACGAGCGCGCGAGGGCCATATACCAGCAGGCCGCGTCTCCCACTGTGTCATGGTCGGTTGGAAAGGGGTGTGACCTTACCCGCCTAAGTGAAGGGGCGACTTCTAGGTTGAGTCTGACCAGCTTGAGGAATTGGTCCACGATCGACGAGCTGGGCCCCGATATTGGCAGGCGGATAGTGAGGTCTCTTCCACTCTCCCAGTTGTGCATTAGGATAGGGACGACAAGCTGGTGAAGAGTGTACTAGACTCCGGTGATTATCCAAAATGAGAACTGTACTGATGTATGATGAGTATTGTAACATCCCGAAAATCGGGGGTCGAGTAAAAACCCAACTCTCGAGTTCCAAAATGTTATTTATGCAACATAGATATGTATGATTGAATGTTGTCGGTGTTAATGTATTAAACATGAGTGGGATTACGCCAGAACAGCATATTATACTCCAAAGACAGTTTAATTAACCAGCGGAAGATTGTGATAGTATGTATAATATATATGAACTATTGTATGTCTCCAGAGTGTAATCATGTTACCAGGTTATATACATACATGTATACTCCAAAAGTAAACAGAAAGAATATACATGAGTGCTCTAATAATATAAAATGACAAGTTTCAAGACATCTAATCAACCTCCCTGTAATCCCGTCAATCAGAACACGCATAAAGGAGGGATCCTCCTTCTCATCATCAAGTCCAGCTCCGCTTCTCAAGCAGCGCCATCATCTGCAACCAAAATAGGGATTGGTGGGTGTCCGGAAACACCATCCCGTAACGTGGGAGTGAGTAGCTAACTCAGTGGAATAATAGAGCAAGGATTAACATGTTCTCAAATCAATCATGCGATAATAGTAAAGCAGTAAATCAAACGTTCCTAATACTGTTGTTAATGCAGTATGACATGACATGATGGATGCCCTCACCGACGTTCTCCCTCATACGGCACCATCCTACGCTCGCGGCATGCTTGCATACCACTCAGTGCTCCACATCTTCCAGGCACATGCAATGTGATGGTGATATGATTGCCGAGTTATTATTAATCCATTCAAACAGCAGGATTGGGAAACTAAGGTACTTCCCTTATATCAATCCCAACACAGATCCTGTCTAGGGTCGTCACTCCTAGTAATCTCATACGATGTATATTTTGTAGGTCGCTATAAGGGCTGCCAGGGCTGTTGCTCGCAATCATTGCACCGCTCCCCCATCACCTTATCAATACAGGCCTACTGTACTCTCACTGCTACGGAAGGGTCGTCGCCTCCCGTAGACTCAGAATACGCTCGCGGTCACTACAAAGGACTCGTCGCCTGATCAATGTAGGCCGACAGCAAGAATATAGTGTCACATACCACCATAATCTGCTCACGAGTCATAGGTGCTCATTGGTCACTACGGGGAGGTTTGTGACCCCAGCGTAGGCCGACAGCTCGACCACGGTGTCCCATACCACCATGCCCGGCTCATGAGTCTTTATGGATCAAGGTACCATGGTTGACAGGGTTTACAATGGTAAGTTCAGTACCCTAGGTTCAAGCAGTTATGACTCATACAGGGTGAACATACAATGGCCAGTGGGGTTACTTGACGAGCTCGACTAGCACGAGCGCATCTCAAGTCGAACGGCATGAAGTGCATAAAACACCTCGTGTGGCTTAACCACTGTCACCAACTCCAAAACACGACTCGCGTTTATCGACGCGTCGTTCGTGGCAAAGATAAGCCAACCACGAACTTGCTCAGTTGCCGACTGCCTGGATTAGGTATAGTCCCAAACATTTATGAATTCACATCAGCAATCATGTAAGAGTAATGGAAATGAAATACAACCATGTGAGAATGTTAACACATGTTATAACATACAACTTGAGTGAATCATCTAACACTTGCATTTCATGCATACAATGAAATCATGCATATAGCCAACATGTAGAAAATCATTTACATCAGCATATCATTTGAGAATTCAATCTCAAACTAATTCATAACACCATTTAATTCAATACATACCAATACAAACATTTATACAAACACTTAGACTACACCCTTAAGTCTACATATAGTATGTCGACTCAACGTGCGCATTTAGGCAAATCTCTTCGCCAAACTAATTATGCACGCATTCCTAGTATCCTAATGCGACAAGAAGCCATGTCAATCACATCAGTAAATTATGGATGAAAACAGTATTTCCTACAAATGACTAAAATGCCCTAAATCTCATATTTTTTGTCTGCTTACGAAACAGGAAATGGACAGCATGTTGTACATGTCAAACGGCGTTGCCGTCGATAATCTACTATTAAATGACATTGAAAGCATTGGAAACAGTCAATCAAAGCGTCTAAAATTCACACCTTTTCTCCTACAAGCGTATCAATTCGAACGGAGCGTATACGCTTCGTCTACGGCGAATAGGCAACCTAATACGCAAGATCCATAAGCTAACATGCTAAGGAAACGACGGAACCTCAAATCAGCAAGTGTTTGTGGTGTTTTCTTACCTAGAAATGCGGCGAAATCACCGGCAAAGTGATTGGATTGAGTGGCTTAAACACATGCAGCAGGTAGCACAAGCAGAAGGAAAAACTCTCCCACCTTCTCTCACAATCTCTCACCTTTTCTCTCTCTCAATCTAGGGCTTTTTCTAAATTCAGATGGGTGAGAGGAGTGAGGGTTTCAAGCCCTTTTATAAGCTAAAAACTTCCCGGATTAGGCTTGGAAACAATGTTTACTTGAGGGGTAACCAAATCGGGGCTGTTTCGGTCCAAAAGGGCATTTCTGGTGGTCCCCTGGCCGAACGCGATCGAACTTAAGCTCATGCATACTGGATCCAGCACACATCAAGTTTTCAGACCGGTAGGGTTCCCAGATCGCACATGGTGGTCCAGTTTCAGTTCAGTGGTCATCACACCTAGATCAGGTCTACAAGTCTCGTGATATGAAATAGAAATTTTTACTGATCCAAGGGTGTAATTTGACTGAATTCTGACGGTCAGAACGCTTAATACTAACACGTAAAGTCGTGTGCCAGATTTGAATTTCAAATTTCAAATCTAACCCTATTCTCGCTCTCTTCAGTCCAGGCTCAATGAAATAGCCTGCGAATGTCGGTTGGACTTGATTTTTGAAATGATTGTCAAGTCCAACTAGGCGGTTATAACGGTCTAAGATTGTAGGTATCGGACTTTCGACGTGCGGTCTAGATCCAATACAAAGTTTCAAAGAGGTCCTGAGAACAAACCGGTTTAGAGTTTGATCCGAGGTTTTAGAGTATTATAGCACCATGGATTCTACAAGTTTTGGGTCTTGTATAATGTATTTAAAGTGATCAGGGACTATTTCTCAACTACTCTAGCATTGCGCTAGCTAACTTATGCTTAGTTTCTAAAGGAATTAATCCTAAGTGATTTCTTTGGCTATGGAATTGGGTTCTAAGCGATTTTCCAGGTGTTTTGGTTGACTCATTGCCTAAGGACGTCTAATCCCAGGTTGACAAAAATCTGGGGTGTTACAAGTATTGACATGCTTGAGTTGCATCTCGCATCACATGGTCTCGATATGGCCGATAGCATTCATATCTTGCACCGCATAGCCTTGGTACAGCTGATTGCATTTATATACCTATCATCATGTTTCTGCATTTATATTCCGAGCACGCTCATATTGCGCACATACTTACACCACCCTCTAAGTTTTCTATAAGCTTATGCACGATTGATGCGTGCAGGTGACGTCAGGACGCAGCCGTAGCGTAGTAGCAGCAGGAGCGTGCAGTCGAGTTTTTGGAGTTTTCTTATTAGTACTATCTTGTATTTCCCTTTATACACCTTGTACTCAAAGTTTTTGATCATAGTGAATTTTGTGATGGTGTTCTTGTGGTTATTGTTCATGGGTTATGCTTATGGTTATACTCATTACGAATTAAATGGATAATAGAAATCCTCCTTGTAGCATCCCAGGATCGGAACCTGGTATATGGGTGCCGGGAGCCGAGAATGGGGTACTGTGGAGGCTGTCAGCGCCAGATTCGGCGATCAAAAATTTTGTGAGCCCAGTTTCCGAGTTTGGGGCGTGACAATGGGTATTCATGCGGAGGTGCAAACCAAGCTACATGCCTCGAATGAAAAGTATAAGGAACAAGCGAACAAGCATCGACAACAAAAGGTGTTCGAGGTGGGCGACCAGGTAATGGTCCATCTGTGCAAAGAAATATTTCCGACCGGGACATATAACAAGTTGAAAAATAAGAAGATTGGACCGGTACCGATCATCCAAAAGATCAATGACAACGCTTATGTTGTTGATCTTCCAGATGACATGACGATCTCACAGACTTTCAACGTTGCGGACCTGACCGAATATCATGAACCAGCGCAGGAGGCGAACTCAAGGACGAGTTCTTTTTAAGTGAAGGGGACTGATGTAGAGCGGGTCGCGGACAATTTCATGGCCAAGATGGATCAAAAAAAGGCACAGTCGACAACAGAAGTGATCCGAACCATAAGACCTTAGATCGGGAGTATCTCGCAATCCGAAATGAGTTATCCGACGTAAAATATATGAATTTGGGGTAGAATGAGCTACTTTAGCCAACCAACCTTGCTATGCTGGGTTGAGCAGCCCAGATTTGTGAGAAACCCCCTGATAGACAGTCGTTTTCCCGTTTTATTTTTGTTTTTACTATAAATAGTAAGTTTTAGTTTGAGTATTACCCTTCATCCATTGGGCTTTAGGAGTTGTGTCCAACATGAAAAGTGCTTAGGATAATTAGGAGAATGGTTTGGTGAAGCCAAATAGGACACTTACTATTTTTGGCCGAAAACCTTGCGCACTAGTAGACTTCACGACCGTCTATAAATAGTAAGTTTACTATTTATAGTAAGTTGCGAATTCTAGGAGTTTTAGTTGTTGTTTGAGTCTGATTTCTTTCCTATTGCTTGGTTCCCTTATTTAAAGGGGTATAAACTCATTTTTAGTCATTCATTATTCAATTTCGAATTATTAGAAATTCTTTTCTATTTTCTGCTTTCTTTCCTCGTGGATTCGAGGAGTCTCTGTGAGGAGTCCAGAGAAGTTCCGTGGATTCGGAATATTTATCATCTCGAGGAAGACGGTGCTTGACCTCACGTCCTTCCCTGCGTCAAATGTGGTATGTAGGTGGGGGTGCAAATGGGTCGGGTTGACCTGATGGGCCATTAGATCCAACCTAAAAACTAGTGGTATGGGTCCTATCAAAATTAACTTGACCTGACCTGACCCCATCCATGGTGAGGCCCATCATATAAGTGGTTTAGCTAATTGAAAATGGGATGTATTCTAGTAGACCTCTTTTATTTACATCCATGGATGTGAATTCAGATTATGAAAAGAGATATGAGAAGGTGGTTCACCTCACAAGTCTCATCCCGGCTGCCCCACCATGTTGTGGTCTATGCTATTCATCTAGATGGTACTTACATGGATGGGTTGCACATCAAAGAATTAAGTGAACATAGATCTTTGTAGTCCATAAAAGGTGAGGTAAACAATGGTTTCAGATTTCAACAATGTGTATAGACAATGAGGATCTATCACCGGCAACATTTTTGTCATGTAGCCATACATTGTGGGTCAGGCGAGATGAAGAGTCTGGATCACCAAAATGGTGTGACAAAAGGGCCAGGTCTTCATGGAAAAACTTCTTGAGAAATGTGACTTTTATTAGTCTTAAGTGCTATCATTTTCCTGCAACAGCTGTTAGTGATATAACCATTGAAGGATCAAGATGATCTTAAGTAATAGCAATCTGTATATTTCTAGAACCTCTATCTTGCTAATCTTGGGTTTGTTTGTTGAGTAGAGCTGATTGATGAGAGAGGAAGATTTCTAATGCATCTTGCTTTTCGTTTGATTGGCCAAGTTAGTCAACAATGGGGTAAAAATGCATGGTCTCCTTGACGTTCCACTAAATGTGATTAACTCCGTGAGATTGGCTAATGGGTGCAAAATAGCCGTTGCTCTCAAGATCAATAGATCCTCCCCATCGACCCCAACAAAAGATCAATCTCAACAAAACAAGAATCTTCCGCTGTAGAAGTGATTCTACCATAAAGGTTTCAATAGAGAAGAAACATCATTTGTCTCCAATTTCTTTATCCATCTTGGGCAAATTTGATCTTGTTTTATATAAAGTATCTCTACTCTTGATGATCTTGTAGTAGCAGATCTCTCTCTCTCTCTCTCTCTCTCTCTCTCTCTCTCTCTCTCTCTCTCTCTCTCTCTCTCTCTCTCACACACACACACACACACACACACACACATGTATATATTCATTTTTCCTTGAATTTTTCATTTTTTATTTATTTTCAAAAAAAAATAAAAAATGTTTTGGGGACTGCCATCGCATAATCGCACAACCCCCTTCGATAATACGGGATCACTTATGCCATTTAACAACATTGGTTGCTACCTCTTAGAGTGGCTCTTTTTTGGCATGTAGCAAAATGGCAGTTTTGCACCTTGAAAAAGGGCATCACCTTTAGAAAGTAAATTTTCAAGAACTATAGGTATATGACATCAATGGGATCATTGAATTTCTTGGGAGTCAACAATATTTATAAAAGCTGAGAATCACAAAAGGTTGAAGGCCATGATATGGATGCAGATGATGAATTTAGACATACGAGTAAAGAGAAAATCATCGAGAGCATTCCGAAGTTCATACCTAGCTACAGATATTCCAAAGAGAGTTTGAGATGAAATTGGAGCTTCTAGGTAATGTTTTGAAAGTAGTGTTTGAGTGTGTTTTCACGCTCATGTTCAGCAGGGCTTTCCGAGCATACTTATGTGGAATTGTTAACTCCAATTAAGAGTGTCAACTAGCATACTAACTGTATTCCTGTAGTGTGACAGCATATTTGGTAGAAGACCTCCAAACTTTTTTTTTCTTGAGAGATGAAATTTATTGAAGGCCAAAGCAGAAAATCAATACAACAAAACAACAAGCAGAAAGCAGAAACCAAAAAATACAAGGAAAGAAAATACTAAAGAGCACCCTCAGGGAGCCCAATTCCTGATATACAAAGCAACCCTACTAGAAACCCCAGTAGAATAACCCTTTTTTTTTTTTTTTTCAAAACTGATCTTCAAATATTTCTGTAAAATTTACACAAATCCCTGGGGACCAAAAAAAGCAAGGAACATGGCTGATAAACAAAAAAACAAAACAGAAGACCTCTCAGCAGATACCGAATTGTAGACCAAAAAACCAAAGTAAAGAAACTTGAAGACCGGAGAGAAAGCGGCTTATCTACACATTCCTGAACAGGTTCGGATGGAACCTAATCCTAGCTTGTCCAGAAATAGAAGACCCTTGACTTTCTGAGGCAGAGCGTCGAAACTGGAAAAGAGAGCTAAAGCTTGATTTCCACTCCCCAATCGAGCCATCGCATCCACAGGGGTGTTGCCCTCCCTGAGAATATGTGAGAACACCACTTGCCCAGAATCAATCATTAACCGAATCCTAAATAACCAATATCTCCATTTCCAGCTAGGAGCTGTTTGACATAGCAGAAATCTGATTACGAGTTGGGAATCAGATTCGATTATAATCTTGTTCAGCCCTTTGGCTAGACACATCTGAATACCATCATGAATGGCTCCAAGCTCCGCATGAATATTAGACCCGAAACCGTATCCTTCAGAGAAGGCGAAAAGAAAATTATCTGAATCACCTCTGCAAATATAGAAGGACCTAAGTTTCCTAAGGTTGATCCGTCTACATTGATTTTGACCCATCCTGAAGGAGGCCATTTGTTTCCATTTCACCACCAAGCAATGAGTTGTTATGGATTGGGTATGGGAAACATGATGGGCGGAATAGGATGAGGTACCGATTTGGTTGGTCTGCTTGTTTGTTGGCAGTGACCCCACCAATGTCTTTATGCTTGACTTAGCTCGATCTAGAACGGAGAGGATGTAGGAAATCCACCACTCTATGCGCGGATTTAATTTAAGCTTCGAAGGTACCAACCCGTCAAATACAGCTGCATTTCTCGAAATCCAAATTTCCTAGAGGAGAAAACAGGGGGCCAGATTTATGGTCATTGAATTTGGATAACCTGATGCCGATCCAAACTACCATTGAATTAATCTCTGCTTCAGGGAAACAAAATTCTAAATCGGAATATGGAACTTCCTCCCTATAAATTCCTAGGCCGATGACATCATGCTACCAGTAAGAAATAGGTGGTTGATTGATTCAATATCGTGGCCTGATTGCCCAATGGCCTGATCTACCTTGCAAAACACATCTCAAAGCCAGCTGAACACCTCTATCCTGAATCCGAGCCTCAACAAGAATAGCTTTAATCAGGATTTTCCAAACCAGCATAGAGATTTTTGGAGGAAGATTTGCATGCCAAACCCATCTAGCCCAACTCTTTCGCATCTAGCCCGATCTACAAATGCCCCAAGCAGACTGGATCGAGAAAATATCAGACGGAGTGAAAGGCCAGAAAGCTTTATCTGGGCCTTGGAATGTTGGGGGCCTTGCACAAAACCTTAGGATCTAGCCCTCCAGAACAAACCAGAATTATGGGATAATAAAAGCAATGAAGTAAATCAAAGCATCAATCACACAACACCAGAGATTTTTACGTGGAAAACCCTTAAAGAGGTAAAAACCACGGGACCTCGTCCAGATCAACAATCCACTATAAGGCAGAACGTTACAACTGATCACAAGCACACGCCGCTTAGATCAAACCTTCTTCACTCACGCAGGAGCGGATAAACAGTAAGAGAACACAAGAAGAAAACGGAGAGATCTCACCGATTACGAGGACGTGAAAGCGCTGAGATATGGTAGATCACCTCTACGAGTATAGCCTCCCTTCCACAAGCTTCCTCTCTCTCTTTCTCTATCTCTCTCACAACCCTAAGCCCTTTAGCAAGCCCTTGCAAAGCTTTAGAAAACCCTAGAATACCCCTGGAATACACCCCAATCCCATATACTCCCCTTTATATAAGAATAGAAAGAGGTATAATCCAAATAGGAAATAAAATCCGTAAAATCTGTATTTTCGCAATAGCATCTGTGAAACTCTTCGATCATATCGAAGGTCTCTCAATAACAGCGTCGATACCATCTAAAAGTCTCTCGATCATATCGGAACAAGACCAAAACTGTCCAGTAACCGGGGATAAAATTTCATCAATTATCGATGCCATCGAGACACTCTCAATAACATCCTCGATAACATCCTTGATATGATCGGAAGGTCACTCGATCATATCAATAGGACAAAAAATAGTCCAGCGATCAGGACTGAAAAATCCAGCAATTATCGATGATATCGAAACCCATTCGATTTCATCGATTCCAACAATGAGGAGAAAAATTCCCATCAAATCTCTCCCTTTTTGACTCAGGAGGAATTCACCTTCTTCAAGCCAGTCCAGTTTCTACAAACCTCAAACTTGCCCTTGAGCAAAGCCTTGGTCATCATGTCTTACCCATTATCGTCCGTGTGGAACTTCTCAAGTTGTAACACTTTTTATTCTAAAGTATCCCTGATCCAGTGATACTGAACCTCTATGTGCTTCGACTTGGAGTGCTGACTTGGATTCTTGCTTAAGTGTATAGCACTTTGGCTATCGCAATAGACCACGTGCTGCTCTTGCTTCAGGCTAAGTTCCTGTAGGAACCTCTTCATCCAAAGCATCTCTTTATATGCCTCTGTGATTGCAATGTACTCGGCTTCTGTTATCGACAATGCTACGACCTTCTGTAGCTTGCTCTGTCAAGAAATCACTCTCCTTGCAAACGTGAACATGAACCCCGATGTAGACTTCCTGAACTTTATGTCACCTGCCATATCTGCATCTGTGTAGCCCTCTAATACAGGTTTTCCATCACCATAGCATAGGCTCAACCTGGATGAGCCTCTTCGATACCGCAGTATCCACTTCACCGCTGCCCAATGCTCTTTGTCAAGATTGGCAAGATACCGGCTGACAACACCAACCACAAATGCTATGTCTGGGCGTGTACACACCATAGCATACATCAAACTTCCTACGGCTGACGCGTTGGGTATCTTCTGCATCTCTTCCACCTCTACCTTCGTCTTGGGACACTGTTTGTTGCTCAATCTGAAGTGACCATCTAGTGGAGTACTGACCGGCTTCGCCGCATTCATATTGAACCTCTCTAAGACTTTCTCAATATACCACTCTTATGACAGCTAAATCTTCCTACTACTTCTGTCATGGGTTATCTCCATTTCTAGGATCTGTTTAGCCGAGCCCAAGTCTTTTATCGTAAAAAACTTACCCAACTCCTGTTTCAGCCTGTCGATCTTCTTGATGTCTTTTCCCATGATGAGCATGTTATCAACGTATAACAGCAGAACTAAGAAATCACCATCTGAGAACTTGCGCGTGAACACACAGTGGTCCGACTCCGTTCTGTCATACCCATGTTGTAATATGAACGAGTCAAACTTCTTGTACCATTATCATGGAGCTTGTTTTAGCCCATACAAGCTCTTCCTCAGCCTACACACCATATGCTCCTTGCCCTTGACTTCCAACCCTTCTGGTTGGTGCATGTAAATCTCTTTTTTCAGGTCACCATGGAGGAAGGCAGTTTTAACATCTAACTGCTCTATCTCCAGATCCATACTAGCTGTCAACCCAAGAAACACCTGTATGGATGTCATCTTCACCATTAGTGAGAATATCTCCTCGAAGTATATGCCTTTCCTCTGACCGAACCCTTTTACCACAAGTTTGGCCTTGAACCTCGTCTGTGAATTCTTCTGCTCAACCTTCTTTTTGAACACCCACTTGTTGCTCAAAGCTTTCTTGCCCTTAGGTAATTTTACCATGTCATAGGTGTGGTTCTTATGCAAAGGATTCTATCTCCTCTTGCATAGCTTTCAACCACTCATCTTTATGCTCGTCGGCTAGGGCCTCAGAATAGTCTTCTGGTTCTCCCCCATCAGTCAGCATAATGTACTCATGTGGTGAGTACCTCTTGGACGACTGTCTGTCCCTAGATGACCTCCTCACATGTGGCTCAACAGGTGGATCAAGTGGGGATTGCTCGCCCGGTCCATCTTTTGTAAGAACTCCCTCGTCCTCTACACCTTGCTGTACTCCCCCGTCATCAGGCACCACGGGAGGAAGAACCGGATTCATGTCCTCTAACTCACCTGAACTAGGCTGGTTGTTCTCTGGCTTACCAATGTCTTCTATATACTGATCTTCAAAGAAAACCACATCTCTGCTCCTGACAAGCTTCCTCTCGATCGGATCCCACAATCTGTAACCGAACTTTTCATCACCATACCCTAAGAACACACACTGTCTGATCTTCATATTGAGCTTGGAACTCTCGTCCTTTGGTACGTGAACGGATGCCCTGCATCCAAACACCCTGAGATGACTGTACGATGGATCATGTCCAGTCCACACCTTCTCAAGTACTTCTCCATTCAACTGGGCTGATGAAGACCTGTTTATCAAATACACCGCTGTGTGCATTGCTTTTCTCCAAAACAACTTGGGCAATCTCGCATGGGATAACATGCATCTGATTCTCTCAATAATGGTGCGATTCATTCACTCAGCTACACTATTATGCTGGGGGGTCTTGAAAACCGTCTGTTCATGTCGTATACCTAGGGACTTGTAGTACTCATGAAAGTCGCTAATGTATTCACCACCATTGTCAGTGCGGATGCACTTCAATGATCTACCTATCTCTCTCTCGATCATAGCATGAAACAATTTAAACACACCAAAGACCTCGTCCTTGAATTTCAATGTATAAACTCAAACCCTACTAGATGCATCATCTATAAAAGTGACAAAATACAATGACCCACCCAAGGTTTTTGTCCTCATAAGACCACAAACATCAGAATAAACCAAATTTAATGCATGCACTTTATTAACATGAGAAACTGTTTTAACGAAAGAAACTCTATGTTATTTTCCTGATAAACAATTAAGAGAGGTTTTGAGAGGTGTACCTGTCACGTTTAGAAGGAGCCGCTTCCTCGCTAGTAGCTAAAGCCCTTTTTCACTCATGTGGCCTAGACGCCTGTGCCACATGTCAATAGCTGAATCTTTCGTTGCATTCAACCCACCCTTGCATACACTAACACTTGCCTTGTACAGGGTGCAACACTTCTTTCCTCTGGCTGCGATCAACGAACTCTTGATGAGCTTCCAGTGCCCACCAGCAAATCGGCTTTCATAGCCATCATCATCCAACCTTCCCGTCGACATCAAGTTGAGGAGAAGGTCTGGGATATGCCTCACATCCCTAAGAACCTATGTGCAACTCACATCAGTTTTCACATAAATATCACCGACTCCTAAGATCCTCGATACGCCAGAATTTCCCATCTTCACAGTCTCATAGTCACCTGACTTGTAGCTTGTGAAGAAGTCCCTGCGTGGAGTCGCGTGAAAAGAAACTCCTGAGTCAATCACCCAGTTGGTGTCCTAACTCGTGGCCATGAGACAGACATCATGATCTATGGAAAGAATAATAATAACTTCGCCATCTGAAGCAACCATAGTAGAATCTGATTCATCTTTCTTCTCATTTCCTTTTCCTTTCTTGTCGTTCTTATTCTTACGACATTCATGCTTGTAGTGGCCCTTTTTACCACAATTTCAGTATTCAACATCCTTTCTGTTACTTAACTTGCCTCTTGATTTATCTCGGGCCTTCCCACCCTTCCTATTCTTTCCTCTCCCCCGTTCTTGTGTCACAAGGGCCTTTTAATGAGTAGACCCCTGAGACTTCATCCTTGTCTCCTTATTGAAGGGACAGCTAGTAACTTGTTCCATAAATATCTTTCCGTCTGGCACGGAGTTACTTAGAGATACCACCAATGTCTCCTAACTGTCAGGCAATGAACTAAGCAATAAAAAAGCCTGTAATTCATCATCCAGGACCATCTTCATAGCAGAGAGCTGATTCACTATATTGCTGACCTCATTCATGTGCTCGGCCATAGAACCACCATCCTTGAACTTGAGATTCACAAGTCGCCTTATCAGAAAGATTTTATTACCGGCTGTCTTCCTCTCATATAGCCCTTTTAGTTTCAGCCATAGGCTGGCGGCTGAGGTTTCCGTAGACACATGGTGGAACACAAAATCATCCAGTCATTGTCTAATAAACCCCACCGCCTTCCAGTCCAACTTCTTCCAATCATCATCAGTCATATCCTTGGATTTTGCTGATATGCCTAAAATTAGAGAATATAGGTCCTTACAATAAAGCAAGTCCTCCATCTTAGCCTTCCATATGGTCCAATTAGAACCATTGAGGCTAATCATCCTTGATGAGCCACCTTCCATAATTCCAAACCGATTTTACCCGTTCAATGAACCTGGCTTTGATACCACTTTGTTAGGGGCATTACACAAAACCTTAGGATCTAGCCCTCCAGAACAAACCAGAATTTTGGGATAATAAAAGCAATGAAGTAAATCAAAGCATCAATCACACAACACCATGGATTTTTATGTGAAAACCCTCAAAGAGGTAAAAACCACGGGACCTCGTCCAGATCAACAATCCACTATAAAGTAGAACATTACAACCGATCGCAAGCACACACCGCTTGGATCAAACCTTCTTCACTCACATAAGAGTGGATAAACAGTAAGAGAACACAAGAAGAAAACAGAAAGATCTCACCGATTACGAGGATGTGAAAGCGCTGAGATATGGTAGATCACCTCTACGAGCGTAGCCTCCCTTCCACAAGCTTCCTCTCTCTCTTTCTCTCTCTCTCTCACAACCCTAAGCCCTTTAGCAAGCCCTTGCAAAGCTTTAAAAAACCCCAGAATACCCCTGGAATACACCCCAATCCCGGATACATCCCTTTATATAAGAATAGAAAGAGGTATAATCCAAATAAGAAACAAAATCCGCAAAATCTGCATTTCCACAATCGCATCTGCAGAACTCTTCAATCATATCGAAGGTCTCTCGATAACAGCATCGATACCATCTGAAAGTCTCTCGATCATATCGGAACAGGACCAAAACTGTCCAGCAATGAAGGGTAAAATTCCATCAATCATCGATGCCATCGAGACACTCTCGATAACATCCTCAATATGATCGAAAGGTTACTCGATCATATCGATAGGACAAAAAACAATCCAGCGACCAGGATTGAAAAATCCTACAATTATCGATGATATCGAAACCCATTTGATTTCATCGATTCCAGCAATGACGAGAAAAATCCCCATCATGAGACAGGTAGAAACTTGCTTGAAAAATAAAATTGATGACTTCTTAAGGAAGATAAAGGAAGGCCGCTAAAGGAGGAAGGAGACCAGCGTTGGAAGGCCCAAAAGAATAACCCTTGAGATTATGAAAACAACAGTTGCTACTCTCCTAGCAAACAAACCAAAAGACAGCCAAAAGAGCAATTCTCCATCTTCTCCTTTGGAAAGAACGGAGGCCCTTCTTCATGTCCAAAGGACATCCCGACATAATGCAATTGATATGTCAGAACTTTATCCTTAGAACATGGATCACGTGTTAATGATCTAAACCTTTTATATGGTGAGGTATAGGTTGGACGGGGGATGGGTTAAAATCAAAACTCTTATATAGGATATGCATAACATAAATTAAAGCAATTTAGACTGTTAAAATCATCAGCCCAATCAATGATGGAGAATAGGCATACACATACTTGTTCACTCCCCAAATGCAGGTTGTGATGTAGTAATAAATTCGGTAAGACCGAGGTCGAATTCCAAGGGACTGAAACTTGTACGTTAACTGAAACTAAGTAGAACTAGAACTAAGCTAAGATAAAACATAAATCAAATAGAATTTTAAGGAATAATTGTGAAATTATTATCTAAAACTTAGGAAAAATTCAGAGAGAAGGATACTAGGGATTCAAAAGATCCACTTGTAGAGATCAGGGAGCTCTTATGCCTGCATCAAGAATCATAGAATTTAAACTGAACTGTTGTTGAGATAGTTTTCAAAGATGAAAGGTATATGAACTAGAATGGATTCCATCACCAAACCATGCCCAGGAGACTATGGCAAACAACAAAATTAAACTAATTACCAACCAATCACATGTATGAAGGTTAGGAAGGGTACCGTCATCCGACCATGCCCAAGAGACTATCGTAAACAACAGAGCTTCCTAACGTCATAAACATAAAGGAAAAAGGACATGCTCAAAGCCATTGCAGACCCATTGTAATTTCAGTCACAACAGACCATTAAAGACTAAAAAAAACATTCCATTAATAAAACTAACATTAATGCCAGTTCAGATAAAATCAAAACTATAGAATAGAGTCTTCCATCATGCTACAAGCTTCACCTCTTAGCCCTAGCTAAGGGGTTTAGACAAGCATAACTAACCTGAACATCTCAAAAGATTAAAAAGAAAAGAAAAAGAAAAAAAAGAAAACAACAAATAATAAAAATATACAAACTTCCCATGTCTCCCTCTCTCCACGTTCCAGCCTAAGCCCAACCGTCTAAGATCTGATGATGCCCCCCACGTCCTCTCTCTCTCTCTCTCTCTTATAGGTGTCAAGGAAGGTCGGTGGCTGTTTACGCAGCCAGTGCGTAAGAACAGGCATGCGAACATGTTACGCATATAAGACCGTATAATTGTTTGCGCTTATCGATTGGTGGGGCCTATTATCGAACTTGATTTAGAAATCCAAACCGTCCAATGAATTCCTCACCCAAAACTGTTCAGAAATGGTTAATTTTGGACGATTTTTGTTACGGACCACTTGCTGGTTCAGTTCACCGTCCATCTTCCGTTTGGAAGATTGGATTTCTTCATTCATTGCCTTCTGGGATTTTGACACCTATGTAGTGATAATAGGGCCCTCAAAAATCTGTTAGACGGTCCGGATCTTCCATTGGATCAATGGTGGTGGCCCACAAAACTTCATCCGCAGTCCCTGTTTGCGTAAACAGAGAAAAATGGATTTCTTCTGCTATGCTACTGGCGGGGCCCATGATCAGCATCTGATGA
The DNA here is from genome assembly GCA_037074715.1 of Magnolia kwangsiensis. NCBI lineage: Eukaryota > Viridiplantae > Streptophyta > Magnoliopsida > Magnoliales > Magnoliaceae > Magnolia > Magnolia kwangsiensis. The sequence continues at coordinate 10,333,819 of CM073580.1, read as the reverse complement.
CAAATCCAGACCGTGCATTGCGCTCTACTCCAAAAATCGGTCAAGAATAGTCATTTTTATGTTGCTTTCGGTGTGGCCCACAGAATTATCACCCAACCATTCGTCCTGCGCCCGAACGGTTGAAATTTGCTACATGCTTCTTCTTGGAAGATTTCCACCTAGGTGAAGATAATACCCCTCCTCTATATGTAATAGACAGTCTAGATCTCTGATCCAAGTGACAAGTGGGGCCCACTAGTGGAAAACGGACGGACAGCATAAAACGCTATCCGTTCTATCACGGAGAAGAGAGGAAGACGGGTCAGCATACGCTGACCCGTTTCCTGTTTTTGGTGCATGTCCGGTGTACGTATGCACTGTGTACACATTACATATACAGGGCCCAATGTAATGTTTTTGCAAAATCCAATCCATCCATCCATTTTGACATATCATTTTAGCTGTTGTGACTAAAATTAAGGCAGTTCCAGATATCAAGTGGGCCCCAGATTGACGATTTGTGGGCTGATTTGTCCATTGGGCCACTTCTACAGGGCTCCAGGGGCTGAAATTTGATGTGTACGATTTATTTATGGTCCTCAGACCATGTATGGAGTTTCGAGCTGAATGCATGGTGGAAACCTGGTGATCTTGCATTCTTGACGTCCTTCAGGCCACTTAAGCTTCAGTTCCTCGATTTTCTCAGATCTCTGGCGTGTAAATTCGTCGGTCTTGGTCCCCTGGGGTCCCGTAACTTTCCTTGGTGCATCTTGAGCCCTAAAACCATACTTTAGCATCCTTTTTCAGCTTAAGCTCTTAAATTCAACCTGCAACATAAACACGATTAAATCGTCCGTTAAACAATATTATATTCATAAATTCAGACAATATCTGGGGTCTAATATGTAATATTTGACCCTCAACACAACCCCCAACCAGCATTTTGCTAGTCCCAAGCAAAGTATGTGAAAAATAAGTTGAGAATTACAGGACAATTTCTATGAACTCGAGTGATTTCTTGAAAAACGATTCAGATACGAGAAATCTAAGATTCATGAATGTTGGAAATTATTTTCTCCTGGACTCAAGCACGCAGTAAACTTCATAATCAAGTTCATGGTATTAATCCATCAATCAGAAAAATTCTAAACATTGAGTTCCATGGATGTATAGTGTAATCTCGTCTTATCAACATTAAAATCCAATTCATTATTCCATAATATCATTGGTAACCCATAAGAGCATTTAGGACACCCGAGGCCTAAATTAAAATGTGTCTAACAGATCATCCTTTTTCTTTCTTCTAGTTTTTGATTTTAAAAGTAACATAAAAAAGATGAATCAAATCCTCACTTACAGGGAGCAAACCTATGGTGAGGACTGTACACCCACCCCTTTTCTCATATCATCTATGGGGAATCAAATCCTCACCTGTAGGGAGCAAACCTATGGTGAAGATTATTTACCCAAATCTTTTTTTCTTTAATTAATCATGATGGGCAGATATCAAGTAGTTTCTTATATGCTTAGTGATTACCAAATTAACCCTTTAATATCAAATTGAAACCTTAATCTGAAAGTGAGATGTGACATGTGAAATCATGGCTCAATCAATGTTTACAACTTCTAATTCTGAATTAACAATTCAAACTTAACTATGGAATTTAACAGACACTGAATCCAAGAGTCATAAATTACCAACATCACGTATCTTGAAAAGCTAAGTCACAAATGGATGTCAAAATCGCTTCGAATTCACAAGAATTTCCAGAAAAATTTAAAATTTTTTCACAATTTTTTGCTCAAGACCAAGTAAACACTGATTAGGTTACCTAATCTCCTACCCCCAACCAAAAATCTACATTGTCCTCAATGTAAAAGATATATGAGCATGCAAGGCACATGGGACAACGAAAGTAAATGAGAAGTAATGGGAGGATAGTACCTGGATAACGAATCAAGAGAGAGATCTTCCAAGAGATCACAGCATGGAGGATGGTCAGCACCCGAGAGAAAGAAAAATAAAAATAACAAAAATAAAATCCTACCTATACCACTTTCGTAGGTATTCTCGATTGCATTTAGCATATGCAATAAGCCTTTAAACCCCTAGGTTACCCCTAGTGGATGAGTTGTAGTCTTGTGAGGGTTTGCAGTAATGTTACCCACAAACATTGAACTAACTAACAAAAAAAAAATGAAATGAAAAACTAGGTTGCCTCCCAGGAGCGCTAAGCTTACCGTCTTCAGCCAGACAAATAAAGTAAACTACCCTTGTCCTATGAAAGTGATAAACCTACCTATACCTCTATCAGACTAGGAGATCAATCCTAGTAAACAGGAGCAGTCATAGGCATAGACATGTCCTCTGAATCAAATGTCTCGACAAATGGTTTTAATCGATGTCCATTTACCTTAAACTCCTTGCCATTGTCGGGATCTCTTATCTCGACGACCCCATGAGGATAAGCAGTAATAACAATGTAAGAGCCATTCCAACGAGATCGAAGCTTATCCGGAAAGAGATGTAGTCGAGAATCGTACAAAAGGACTTTCTGACCTAGCGTGAATGATTTTCGTAGAATATGTTGATCATGAAACGCCTTCATCCTATCCTTGTAAATTCTCGAGTTCTCGTACGCATCGTTCCGAATTTCTTCAAGTTCATTTAATTGAAGTTTGCATAGCGAGCCAGCGTTGCCAGGTTGAAATTTAGATTTTTGATTGCCCAGTATGCTTTATATTCCAATTCCACAGGCAAGTGACAAGCCTTCTCATAGACAAGTCTAAAGGGAGATGTTCTAATAGGAGTTTTAAAAGTAGTACAGTACGCCCATAAGGCATCGGTCAATTGGATTGACCAATCCTTACGGTTAGGGTTAACTGTTTTCTCCAGGATATATTTGATCTCCCTATTAGAAATCTCAGCTTGTCCCCTTGTCTATGGATGGTATGGGATGCTCACCTTATGAGAGACCGTATTTCTTCATTAAGCTCTCAAATAGTCTATTACAAAAGTGTGAGCCCCCGTCACTAATGATGGCTCGAGGCGTTCCAAATCGTGATAGGATGTTTTCCTTCAAAAATTTAATGACCGTGCAATGATCATTGATTTGGCTCGAAATTGCTTCAACCCATTTAGTGACATAGTCTACAGCGAGCAAAATATATAAATTTCCAAAGGATTGGGGGAAAGGTCCCATGAAATCAATGCCCTAGCAATCAAATGCTTCTATGATAAGGATGGGATTCAAGGGCATCATATTTCGATGGGACAATGCTCCCAATTTTTGACAACGCTCACAAGCCTTGCAAAACTCATGAGTGTCCAATAGAAGCCACACTGTAGAATCTTGGTCGTGATCTTTTTAGCAGAAAAGTGACCACCACAGGCCTGTGAGTGACAGAAGGAGATGACACTCTGATGCTCATCGTCTGGCACACATATCCTTAGAATTTTTCTGAACAATATTTGAACAAATATGGATCGTCTCAGAAAGAGTTACGCACCTTGGTAAAGAATTTCTTCTTATCTTATGCAGTCCAATGCGTCAGTATGGAACTTGTGGCAAGATAATTGGCAATATCAGCGAACCAAGGTGAATGGGAGACGCTGAACAGTTGTTCATCAAGAAACATGTCATTGATATGGGTCGCCTCAAGGGAATCAGAGGTATTAAGGTGAGAAAGGTGATCGGCCACTACGTTCTCTACTCCCTTTTTATCTTTAATTTTCAAATCAAATTCTTAGAGTAGAAGGATCCATCGTATTAGGCAGAACTTAGAATCATTCTTCGAAAGAAGATACTTAAGTGTCGCATGATCTGTGTAGATGATGATCTTAGATCCGATCAGGTAGGACCTAAATTTGTCCAAAGCGAACATTACGGCTAAGAGTTCATTTTCCGTAGTCGAGTAGTTCACTTGGAAAGGATTTAGAGTCCTACTTGCGTAATGAATAACGTAAGGCCGCTTATCTTTTCTCTGGCCTAGAACCGCTCCAAGATCATAATCAGAGGCGTCGCACATAAGCTTAAAAGGCAGGCTCCAATTGGGTGGCTGCATGATAGGTGTAGTGGTTAACATGCCCTTAAACTTAGTGAAAGCTTCTTGGCATTGCTCAGTCCACTCGTATGGTGCATCCTTTTGAAGAAGATTACATAAAGGATGAGAGAGAAGACTAAAGTCATTTATGAATCGTCTGTAAAACCCAACGTGTCCTAAGAAGGATCGCAAGTCTCTGATGTTCTTGGGTGGAGATAGGTTAGAGATAAGATCGATCTTTGCCTTATCTACCTCAATTCCCTTGGAGGAGATGATATGCCCAAGGATAATTCCCTTTTGAACCATGAAATGACACTTCCCCCAATTAAGTACCAGATTCTTTTCTTCACAACTTTTCAGCACACATTTAAGACTCTCTAAGCACTCGCTGAAAGATGAACCGAAAATAGAGAAATCGTCCAGGAAGACCTCTAAATATTTCCCAACCATGTCAGAAAAGATATTCATCATACATCGCTGAAAGGTGGCAGGGGCATTACATAACCCGAACGACATCCTTCTATAAGCAAAGGTATCGTAGGGACATGTAAAAGTAGTCTTTTCCTGATCCTCAGGGGTGATTTCAATCTGATTATAGCCCGAATACCCCTCAAGGAAACAATAATAGGAATGATCAGCTAGCCTTTTCAAGATTTGATCAATGAAGGGCAAAGGAAAGTGGTCTTTCCTCGTGATCGTATTAATCTTTCTGTAGTCAATGCACATTCTTCAACCAGTAGTAACTCTGGTCGGTACGAGTTCATTATTGGCATTGGCTACGATGGTGATCCCGGACTTCTTAGGAACCACCTGAGTTGGACTCACCCATTGACTATCGGATATGGGGTATATGATGCCCACATCCAATAGTTTGAGAACCTCGGCCTTAACCACTTCCTTCATCTTTGGATTTAGTCTACGTTGTGATTATCGAACAGCCTTTGCATTATCCTCAAGAAATATACGGTGAGTACAAATCGATGGGTTGATTTCCTTGAGGTTCGCTATTGTCCATCTAAGAGCTCCCTTATGCTCAATGAGAGTAAATGTGAGCATACTCTCCTGTTCTTTCTGCAGGTGGGCAGAGATCACCACCGGGTATGTCTCATCTTGACCTAAATAGATATATTTTAAATCAGAGGACAAAGGTTTTAGGTCAAAGTTCGACGGCTTGAGGTTAGACGGTAGAGGCACTACATCAGTTTGGAGCAACTCTTCAAATTGTGGCCTCCACTGGTTAACTTCAAGTACCGGTGCAGTATCAAGCATAGCACACGTCTCCCTAATTATATCATCATCAAGATCATGGGAGTGGGCCAAGCACGTCTCTAGAGGATCAGAGGATAAGGTGAGAGGCGTTCTATCTTCCACAAAAGAATCAATCATGTTAATATCGTGGAAATAGTCATCATCCTTTGAATTACTGTCGTTATTGAAAAAGACACTCGATTCCAATGTCAAATTTTCAAAAGACATAGTCATGACACCATTCCTGCAATTGATAATTGTATTTGAAGTGAACAGGAATGGGCGACCAAGAATGATGGAAATCTGAGTGCTTGTGTCATTGATGGGTTCGATGTCCAAGATGATAAAATCTATAGGGTAGTAAAATCTATCAACCTGGACCAACACATCCTCGATATCCCTCTTGGTACACGAACAGAGCAGTCAGCAAGTTGTAGAATGGTCCTAGTGGGTTTTAATTCACTCAAACCTAACAGTTGGTATACCGAGTAGGGAATCAGATTGACGCTCGCTCCTAAGTCAAGAAGTGCTTGATCAATTCGATAGTTCCCAATTACACATGAAATGGTTGGGCAACCGGGATCTTTGAATTTTTGTGGCACATCTCGTTTTAGGATGGCACTCACTTTCTTGGTTAAGGAAATCTTTTTTTGAATATCTTGCTGTCGTTTGGTCGCACATAAGTCCTTTAAGAATTTGGCATATAAAGGTATCTGTTTTACGACATTAAGTAGAGGAATATTGACTTTCACTTGTTTCAACACCTCAAGGATATCATGAGAGTGAGAGAGACGTTTTGGTACAACCAACCGTTGGGGGAACGGAGCAACTGGCTTCTCTAGAGGTTCCTGTTCAAATTTTTGTGGGGCATCACTAGATCCATCGTTGTTGTCCTCTTCTGGTTCTTGAGGCTTTTCGGGCCTAATTGGAAGGATTTTATCAATAACCTTCCCACTCCTAAGAGTGGTGATGGATTTAGCGTGCCCCATTTGATTTGAAGAGCTGAGATCTCCTATTTCGTATTGCGATTTAGGATTGAGGATTGGTTGTACAGGAAGCATCCCCTTTTCTATAGCCATCATACATGAATCTATCTTTTGTATAAAATCTCGCATTATCTGCGTCAGCTCTTGCACAGAATTTTGAACCGATTCTTCTTGAGGTCTCCTCTGATTGGGATTCTGATTGAAAAAACCTTTAGGGGTAGCAGTTTGTCCATTCCTCCAACTAAAATTGGGATGATTTTTCCAGCCAGGATTGTACGTAATAAAGGTTGATCCATTGAAAGGTCTTTGATAGTTATTTACGGCATTAGATTGTTCATTCAATACTTCTCGAAAGGCAGGTATTGTAGGACAATTTTTAATAGTATGAATGTTGCAATCACAGATGCAACAAACACTTTCCTTAACATTATCCTTCTTTCCTTTCATGGCCTCAAATTTTCTTATGAGCATAGACACTTTAGACTTAAAGTCATCTTCTTCTTTCAAGAGATATATTCTACCTTTCTCCTTAGATTGAGTCGGCCTAGACATGGTGTTTGAACTTAGGTAATAATCCCATGATTGAGTCTTTTTAGCAAGACTATCGAGGTAATCTCATACCTTGTCAACGTTTTTATTACTGAATTCTCCATTACACATTGTCTCGACCATTTAGCGCATGGAAGATATCAATCCATCGTAGAAAAAATTTGTAATGCGCCACGTTTCAAAGCCATGTTGTGGGCATGAACTGACCAAATCCTTGAACCTTTCCCAACATTGGAAGAATGTTTCATCTTCCTTTTGGACAAAGTTCATGATTGCTCTCCTGAGGGTAATTGTCTTATGATGTGAGAAAATTTTCTTTATAAATTCCCTCTGCATATCATTCCATGTGCCAATAGATCTAGGACGTAGTGAATGTAACCACGTCTTGACCTTCTCTTTCAAGAAAAATGGGAAGAGTTTCAGCCTAATTGTATCCTCAGATACATTAGGGAAGTATAAAGTAGTAATGATTTCATCGAACTCTTTCAAATACAAGTATGGTTCTTTAGACTCAAGGCCATGGAACTTAGGAAGGAGTTGGATAACCCCTATCCATATGTCCTGTATTCTCAGGAAAAATCATGCATGAGGGCGTACTCACCCCCGTCGGTTATAAATAATCTTGTAAAGTATGAGATGGGGGTGCTAGATGCACCCCATTCTCAGCTTGTACTTCCTCTACCCTAGGTTGGGGTAGTGCTTGAGGTTGATTTTTAGCCATAACCTCAACTAACTCAGGAGAATTCAAGTGGTGTCTAGTCCTGTGATAGACAGTCAGCCCCTCAACTAATCTTCTTTCAGTCACGAGACATCGAGTGTTGTCGCGTGCCCACTTGGGCATAAAACAACTCAGCCCTCAATTTAAATTCTAAACCTAGACCTGAGAGAAAGGAAATAGAAATCTAGAAGGAAAGAAAGGGTATGGAGAGAAGTTACCAAATTGGAGTCCCTAAGTTAAAAACCTGTAAAACAAATAAAACAAGTTAGTTTCTAGAAATGGAAAGCCTAAGAATAGAAAAATCCTAATTAGAAGTAAACTAATTTCTAAAAGAAGAAATTTCCTAAAAAAAAAGTAGAAAATAAATTAGGAAAGTCTTAAATTAGAAGGGATATGAAAAATAGAAAGTAGAAATTAGAAAGAGCTTACTAAATTAGAAGTTTCCTACAAAACAAATAGATTTAGTTCCTTAAACAAAAAGCCTATAGAAAAATTTTAGAAGTAGAACAAGAAACAAGGTTAGGATTAGAATTAGAAACTCACTAAAAAGAAGAAATAAAGCTTAATCTAGAATAGAAAGGAAGAATTTAAGAAAGAATTTACCAATTTAGAAACTATCTCAGAAGCCTACAAAACAAGAAAATAGGTTAGTTTCTATAAATCAGAAAGAAAAACTTGTAACTAAAATTAGCAAAATCCTAATCTTAAACTAATTTTAAAACTAAATAATTTTAAAAAATCGTAGCCGTCAGTCTCCGGCAACGGCGCCAAAAACTTATTCACTCCCCAAGTGCAGGGTTGTGATGTAGTAATAAACTCGGTAAGACCGAGGTCGAATCCCAAGGGACTGAAACTTGTACGTTAACTGAAACTAAGTAGAACTAGAACTAAGCTAAGATAAAACCTAAATCAAATAGAATTTTAAGGAATAATTGTGAAATTATTATCTAAAACTTAAGAAAAATTCAGAGAGAATGACACTAGGGATTCAGAGGATCCACTAGTAGAGATCAGGGAGCTCTTATGCCTGCATTAAGAATCATAGAATTTAAACTGAACTGTTGTTGAGATAGTTTTCAAAAGATGAAAGGTATATGAATTAGAATGGATTCCATCACCAAACCATGCCCAGGAGACTATGGCAAACAATAGAATTAAACTAATTACCAACTAATCACATGTATGAAGGTTAGGAAGGGTGCCGTCATCCGACCATGCCCAAGAGACTATGGTGAACAACAGAGCTTCCTGACGTCATAAACATAAAGGAAAATGACATGCTCAAAGCCATTGCAGACCCATTGTAATTTTAGTCACAACAGACCATTAAAGACTAAAAAAAACATTCCATTAATAAAACTAACATCAACGCCAGTTTAGATAAAATCAAAGCTATAGAATAGAGTCTCTCATCATGCTACAAGCTTCACCTCTTAGCCCTAGCTAAGGGGTTTAGCCAAGCATAACTAAGCTGAACATCTCAAAAGATTAAAAAGAAAAGAAAAAGAAAAAAAAAAAGAAGAAAACAACAAATAGTAAAAGTACACTACAAGAAAGTTAGGCTTAGCCGACTGATGGGGCTACCGTCTACTGACGACCGGTTTTAACAACTACGGGTAAAGGTTCTTATAAGAAGAAGAAAAAAAAACCCTACCTTCATTTCTGCCCCTCATCTCCAGCTGCACCGATTCTCCCTCGAGCTCTCCCTCTCCAGTCCCTCAAGCTCTCCCTCTTCGCTCGATCTTCCTCCCTCTCCCTCTCCCTCTCCCTCCCTCTCCCTCCCTCTCTCTACCTCTCCATCTCTCTATCCGTCTCACTCTCCCTCTCCCTCCCTCTCTCTACCTCTCCATCTCTTTATCCGTCTCACTCTTCCTCTCCCTCTCCAGTCCCTCAAGCTCTCCCTCTTCGCTCAATCTTCCTCCCTCTCCCTCTTGCACGCTCTCCCTCTCCCTCCCTCTCTCTACCTCTCCATCTCTCTATCCGTCTCACTCTCCCTCTCCCTCTCCCTATCTTTCTATAAGACCCGTATTTTAGTCCGTACTGTTCCGTAGACTTCCGCGGTCTTACCGGTCGAATTTCGACAACCTTCGACCCTTAATCGATATTTGCGCGCGACCCTGATTCATATGCCGTCAGCTTGTATTGACTAAACCCAAGACTATTACCATAGCGACCGCACCATCGCTGCGGTTCCGATGCCGCGACTTGTGCGCCGAGGCGATACCATGGTCAAGAGATGTGGGCTAACGTTCGGTGCGAAGAAAACGCCGCACGTTGCGAAACCCAAGAGAATCTCTACGATGTGTCACATCAATCTCATCAATCAATCAATCCATCAACATGTCAAGTACACATCACCTTTCACCCATACCCAAGCAACCACAAAAGTCTAAAAGTTCTTCCATGCTCATACTTTTCTTACACAAAATGCCTCAAAAGTCAAGAAATCCTTACACAAGCCATGCCTTTCTTACACAAAAGGCCACCAAAGTCAACAAAGATGTCTTACACACTCATCACCACCTCACCCATCACTCCATCACCCATCACTCTCTCTCCCTTTACATCTCTTTCTCTCTTTCTCATTTTTAAACCCAATTCCAAGCAAGAAACACCCCCATACGTATGAAATTCTCCAAGCTTTTCAAAGCTCCAAGTGTGGCCCACTTTCCTACCCCATCATCTCCCATCCTAGCCATCCATTCCTCATCTCATCCATTGAAGTCAAAGCTAAGGTGTTAAGGAATCCATAGGAGCAAGAAGATCGGACGGTGGGTGCTAGTTAATACTAGTTTTTCATGTTGTTAAGATGGGCCAAGTGAGGCCAACAGATCAATGGTTTAGATCTCACTTGGGACCCTAAGATGTGGCCGATGGCCCACTAGGATCATCATGATCATTCCATGATTGGGTCATTCTCCATGGACCCCATCATGATGTTTATTTCATTACATTAGGGAGGTCATCTAGACCGTCCATATTGGTGGAGAAAGGATCTCCACCGTTGAATTCAATTTTGTTAGTTCCATGTGTAAAGGGACCCATTTTATTGTATGATCTCTTGCAAGGGAGGGCTCATAGTGGCGGAGCCCTCCCTCACACGCGTGTCCCACTCTCCATCTCTCTCTCCCTTTTTATTTCATTTATTTTTATTTTTATTTTATTTTATGGGATTATAATGAGGTTGTGTGGCCTATTTGTATGGACCCCACCATGAGGCTTTTATTTTACCCAAATCATCAAATGTGGCCCACCTTGTGTGCGATGTACCTACACTATTTTCCATGAGGTGGCCCACCTAATCAGGGCCCACCTCAATATATTTTTTTAAAACATCCCACCGTCCAGAGTCTCAGACGCTGGACGTCTCTGCCAAAAAAAAGAAAGCTTGTTTACTTTTAAGCTTTTGGGTGACCCACTCACTTAGGCCCCATCTTGATGAATGTATTCAATCCACGCCATCTATTCCGTTTCCAAGTTCATTTTAGGCGTTGAGCTAAAGAATGAGGTCAATCCGATGATCAGGCAGGCCATACCATAGAAAATGGTATTCCTTACCCTTCAAAGGCTATTAGGGCCTATTTTATTATTTCTACACGCCAAATTAATGACAAAAATTGTACTTGTACGGCATGTTTGGGCCCTAGAATCTATTGGGCGGAGTGAATTTTCAAGGAGCGGGCCCCACATGTAATTTTTTTCCAAGAGATCAAAAAAAGAAGAAGAGAAAAGCAGTGTTACTGCTATTGCTGGAAAGGACGTCCAGCAGCGTCCTGGGCGCTGGGTTCTGGGACGGTCACTGGCCGACCGTGGGTCCCAAAGCATGGCCCCATCATGATGTTTGTGAACATCCACGCCGTACATTTAGTGGGTCCCCATTGGAACTGTGGCCCCACCAAGTTTCATCCACATCCAAGACTCATGTGGCTCACATCATTGGAAACAGTGTTGTTTGAGCGTCTACCATTGGAATCTATTTTGGGCCCATAAAAGTTTCAGATCAGGATGAAATTTGCTTTTACCCTTCATCCAGGTCTGTGGGACCTTATCAAGGGCTGGGATGTAAAATAAATATTATGGTGGGCCCCACATGGGACCCACAGTGATGGATGTATTTTATTCACATCGTCCACGGTCCGTGGACGGTGACACCCACCGTGATTTATGTGTAAGGTCTCCACCGTCCCTGGACGGTGGGACCCACCCCACGTTTGGGGCCTCCCTTGATGCATGTGCATGTCCAGGCCGTCCAGGGCCTGGACGTTGCATTTTATTGATATAATATTAATATAGTATATTATATTATATTAATATATGATATAATATTATATATTATATTATAATATTATCTAATATCATAAAGTAGTTAAGAAGGGTGGGCCCTGCCTGGGACCCACCTCTGCTGTAGTAAAAGCTGCACTGGCAGCAGCTATATATTTTTAATATATTACATTATATACTCTGTATATATATATATATATATGAGAGTGTGGGCCCTTCATGTATTACCCACCTCTCTCTTTGAAAGCTTAAAAGCTGCACAACAGCAGCTAGGTTTATAAATATATTATATATTTAGCAGTCATATTATGTGTGGTATCCATGCCATTCAACCATTTGTGAAATTACTATATGGCACAGGAAAAGATGAGCCAGATCCATAGTCCAAGTGGACCCCACCTTGGCCTGTTTTGAGGCCCATCTTAATGTAGTTATAGCAGTTCATTGGGGTCCACTTTGATGCGGATATAAGGCCCATGTCATGGGGCCATTTGATGTTTTAGGGGCCCATGGGATTAGGCCCATTTGATATGTATAAGGCACATGGGTCGAGAACCATTGTGATGCCTTCTAAGGCCCACGGGTTTTAACCCATTGCAATGCACAGAAGGCCTATTGGTGCGGCCCATTGATGTAGTCCATTTGATGAGTAAAAGGCCCATATGACATGACCCATTTGATGTATTTAAGGCCCAATGGGGTGTACCTAAGGTCCATTGCAATGTGTGATCCCAACCTGGTTTATGTAATGATGTTTATTACGGGTTATGGCTTGGGAGCAATGATGGTTTGACGTCCACATTGCAAGTATAATATTGGTTAAACGTCCACATTACTACTCTCCCTAAGGCCCATTGATTGGCCTGTACTTGTTGGGTGTAGGCCATCTAGGCCCACCTGCGTTGTATGGGTAATTCATTACTTTATTACATGTTTAGTATAGTTCCGTGACTCATGATCATATGCATCATATGTATGTTTGATATGAGATGTGACTGATCATAGCATATGCCTTCGGGTAGGTTGTTTATGGGCTCCTGATTAGGCGGTGTTGCCCGACATGAACGCACGATACGCGCAGGATTTGTCGCATGATTTGATAGTGTGATTCATGCATTTCGCATTATATGACATGATTACTGTATGCCCTAGCAACATCAGGGCCGTAGCCTCCACAGACGTATCGTGGTTGGCAGGATTGGATACCAAAAATCTCATTCTACATGGGGTGCTATAGATATCCCTAGGTGAAAGTCCCTAAACCCTTATGGTACCAAGAGGTTGCTCCAACGTCTAGACCGAGTGGATAGATGAGTGTTGAGTGCCGATTACCAGATAGCTGCGCTCTCCACTATGTCATGGTCGGTTGGAAGGGGTGCGGGCTTACCCTCCCGAGAGTAGGGGGCAATGCTAGGCTGAGTCTGACCAGCTCGAGGAATGCTAGGTGAGGTCTCTTCCACTTACCTTATTGCGCGTGATGAGGCAGCAATCTGGTTTAGAGTGTACTAGACCCCGGTGATATCTCAGAGTTGAGCTGTATTGACATGTGGACTTATATGAGGATTGTATGCTTGACTTGCATCTTGCATCGCATCGCCTTGGTACGGCTCATGATATTATGGATCCATCTGCATATTCTGCATTATTCTGATATTGCATGATCATATTACTACCTTGCGCACACACTTTCACCACCCTCTAAGCTTTCTATAAGCTTATGCATGACCATTGCGTACAGGTGACGTTGGGGCGCAGCAGCGCTGAGGCAGGAGTACTTGCAGATCATTTTAGAGTTTTTGTTCCTTACCATTGTATTTCCCTTTATACTCATTATACTTGTAAAGTTTTTGATTATAGTGGAAATGTAATGGAGTTCTTGGTTGTTGTTTGTGGGTTATGCCTTTGGTTATGCTTATTACGAATTAAACTGACGTTGAAAATCCTCATCATAGCATCCCAGGATCGGAACTTGGCGAATGGGCACTAGGAGCCGAGAATGGAGTTCTACGGAGGCTGTCAGCGCCGGATTCGGCGATCGAAAATTTTGTAAGCCCGGTTTCCGAGTTTGGGGCGTGACACACTCTCTCTCAAAATCCTAGCCATCTCCCTCTCTCTTTCTCTCTCTCTATCTCCTCGGTCCTCTGCTGTAGTTCGGCCTTCCGCTGCTCGTGAATCTTTGATTATCAGGTATGATGTAAACTTTTTCCCTTCTTGCTGTTGCTTTCTGCAATTTAGAATAACTGATTAGGGATTTGCATTGTTGAATTCCTTTTTAGGGATTTGCATTGTCAAATCCCGAATTAGGGATTTGCATTGTTGAATCCCGAATTAGGGATTTGCTGCAGATGTTACTCACCAATGCAGTGACATGACCACTCACCAATGCATTCCAATAAAGGAGATCTGTTCTCGCACCTGACTCCACCACATGCCCAGACGGACATATCTGTCGGGACTGATCAAACAGAGACCCTTGGAAATGAGACTCTCGGAAAGAAGAACATGAGGCTGACAGAGACTAATCCTTCATAGGCCATCTGTATTTTGAATTACATCGATCTGGGTTCTTTCCTACATGTGATGTCTTGTCAGGTGTGGGCCCTTGTAGCAGGAGCCCTTACAGGAGCTTCACACCTTATGCAAAATGCTAAAATTATTTTGTCAGTCCCTTGATGTCTTGTGTCTGCCAGCCAACCAATGATGGGATGGCCCCAAAAACATGTCTATTGGTAAGACATAGCAGATAATGGAAAACCATCCAAATATGGGTTTAGAATGGTTTGATTTTTGGGACTTTCATCATTTTATATGACGAGGCACTCCTATTATACAGGTTGAATGCAATAAACACGCAGTTGGACCTCAATAATATAAGCTTATTCTACTAAGGCTACAGGAGAACCTATCTCTACCTTAGATTAGCACTGCAAGACGTAATTGTTTGCATTTCTTTCTTTTATTTTTTTATTTTTTATTTATTTACAGAATAGTATTAAACAATATTTTACCTTTGTATTTTAAAGTGGTGGCACAATTCATGTTGACTACTAAGAAGTTGCTACATGTCAGCACACTTATATAGGAGTGACACATACTTGCTTAAAGTGATACCATCTGCGCTTATCTAAAGTGATACTATTTACGCTTACTTCTCAGTGACATGTAACCTGACAAAGCCCTAAAAGAGACCATAGACAGAGCCCTAACCACGTCTATACCTAAAAAGGCAATCATCATTTGAAGGTATATGGCGGACGTATGCCCCACACACAACTACTAACATATTAAGGACATTTCAAAAAAAGATATGTCAATTCCAAATTCTTTGTAGTCTAATATATGCATGGTATGGCTGTCCTGGATTCTGAATCATTAAAATAATTGGTGGCAACATAGTCCTGGATTCTTATGTAGTCCAGTCTACTGCCATAAGAACCACAATCTCTTATATCCATCACAAATGCATCTGTAAGAGGTACATCATATCTCTCTATGCAGTGGAATCATCAGGCTATATATGTTTCATCTATAGTAGGCCCATTATTTAGACAGCAAGGATTGATAGAACTGTCTAATGGATGATGTAAAAATAGCAATAATGGCAGTATTGTGTTAAAACAGTCCCATCTTGTGTGATGAACCAGTACATTAGTATACAATGAGTCTATGAACTTTTTCCAAGCAATCATGAAAACCTAAATCTTGATTGGAAAAAATAAATAATTCACAAAGGATTAGAGGAGTGAGATCAGAGCACAACTGTAAATGAGGCTATTCCTAGATGTTGGTAGCGGTTATTTATACTCTACTGATGTGTGATAGACATAGCCATAAGTATGGCTGTTGAGAACTTTTAACAATCCATTTTTTTAAGCTTGAAATGTGGCATATCCTTGGAGAATTGGTTCTAATTGTAAGCACTCTATCCTAGCTCAATTATGCAGTGGAATCATCAGGCGACATATGTTTCATCTATAGTAGGCCCATTATTTGGGCAGCATGGATTGATAGAACTGTGTAATGGATGATGTTAAAATAGCAATAATGGCAGTGTTGTGTTAAAACAGTCCCATCTTGTGTGATGAACCAGTACATTAGTATACAATGAGTCTATGAACTTTTTCCAAGCAATCATGAAAACCTGAATCTTGATTGAAAAAAATAAATAATTCACAAAGGATTAGAGGAATGAGATCAAAGCACAACTGTAAATGAGGCTATACCTAGATGTTGGTAGAAGTTATTTATACTCTACTGATGTGTGATAGACATAGCCATAAGTATGGCTGTTGAGAACTTTTAACAATTCATTTTTTTGAGCTTGAAATGTGGCATATCCTTGGAGAATTGGTTCTAATTGTAAGCACTATATCCTAGCTCAATTCTTCAAGTTTTCCTACATCACTTCTCTAATCAAAGTTGTGGCACATTATAGTTTGACTCTGTTTGATTAATAATAGCAGATTGAAGCGGTCATCATTTGTCTACAGGATCAAGGGAAGTTACGACCCTTGGACGTGTTGTTTGCCACTTGTGTTTGAAGCTGATAGATGGGCACTCACTACTCACTAGTTAGATTCACAATCCTATCCAGATGCAGATCCTGCTTCCAGTAGCACTTGAGACTGCTGCTTCCGCTTCCATTTCTGAGTTGTTTACCTACTAACATTTTCGAATAGACAATTCCCCTCTCACACCCGAATTTGTTGCCACACTTCATGCTTTATGCAACCATATATTTTGTTTTCTTTCATTGTTTTCTTTCTTCTCCAATAGAAGGGAAAGAAAAGCATGAATTCGGTGTAGCTAAAAGACTGACTTGTGAGACAATCTCCAGTGCAGAATACTAATATGAAAAAACTTAGAAGAAGAAAGAAAAGGAGAAAAAGTTTTTGTTTAATATTATAGTTTGGCTTTTCTGGTTTTTAAACTATGAAAAAACTCTAGTTTTTGAAAAAACTAAGAAGAAGAAGAGAAGAAGACTCAACTCTAGTTTGAATTTTCTGGTTTTTAAACTATGATTCCAATAATATAGTTTTTGTTTCATCTGTTTTGTAGTTTGGATTTTTATTTTTATTTTAAATTTAATTATGATCAATTCTGAATTTTCTTTTCTTTTCTTTGGATGCTTGGGACAGTTCTTGGAAGAGTTCGAGTGGCTGTAAGACTACAACCTAGAAATGCAGAGGAGTTGGTTACAAATGCTGATTTTGTTGATTGTGTAGAATTGCAGCCAGAGGTTTTTCTAATTGCACTTCTCTTTTGTTTGTAATTGCATATGCCTAAATTTACACCAGATGTGCAGCGTGTAATGCTTTCCAAAAATAAATGAGAAATGTAAGTCAATCCATGGGCACCAATCACATGGCCATTCTCATGTTTTGCAAAATGTTATATTGATGCTCAAGTGGAGGATTATAGGCCCTTGTATAATGTTAATGTGCAAGCTTGGGCTTGAAATCAAAGGCCCTATGTGCTTTTAGACCCAATGACTTAAATGGACCAAACTCGGGCTGATCTACATTAAGGTTTTGTTGTAGGTAATATGCATATTCCATAAAAGAGGATCCAATTAGTTTCTTTATTTTCTCATGTACAACCAAGTTGATTTAATATTCCAGCTTTCTTCTTATCCTTGATTTGGCTTATCATGATATTTCTGTTAGGTTGATACTCATTTTTAGAATTTGTATTATGCTCATGAGTTTCTTCTCTTTTGAGTCGTCTATTGAGAATTCATGTTCAAAATACACCTTGGTAGTGTCCAAGCATTATATCTACACCATCCTTCAGAGAATATTTGAATTTTGCTTGCTTTGATTGTATGTTGGAAATATGAGAGCCGAAGTTGATCTTACATGCCACATGCAGTGCTTTAAGATGCTAATGGTTCTTCTAACCGTGTAGATGGAGCTTATTTCCAAAGTGCGCAATCCATATATTGTGGAGTACAAAGATTCTTGGATAGAGAAGATCAGTAATTTATACCAACATAAAACCATTTTCTTATTTCCTAAATCACCATGCAATCATTGACATTTAAGTAAAAAATAAGGGAAAATCAGTTGAAAGTGACAGAACAAAGTTTGTTGTTTCAACTTGTCTATTGCAAATTTGCAATTTCTATATTCAATTAGGGGCTGTTTGGATTAGTGGAAATGGAAAATAAAAAAGTAGCCTAGTAAAACATCCATCTTTTTTGTGTTAAAATAAGCTCTTTGTGGATTAAAACACTCGATTTGGGCGACTTGGATGAATCAAAGTTCTCTAGGCCATTTTGGAGAAAATTTGAAAAAGATGCAAGTCTTCAATTTCTTTTCTTTCTAGTTTCTTGCTGGAATAGACATAGGATGAATTTTAATCCATGCAGTAGATTAGGTCCTTTAATCTAATTTTCGTTGCAAGGATTTTTTTTAAATCCATGCACTAGATTCCAATCTTGCTGGAATTTTATTTTTTTTTTGTTTGATTTGAATTGTTTATGTTCTTACCACTACCATATAAACGTGGCTCATATGCATAGCAATCACTATCTTTGGATTGCTGTTATCTTACAGGTGGTTTCTTGTAGGTGCTTTTTCTCAGTTTCGTGTTGTTTTGCTTGTGGTTGCTTGCTAACTTTTAGGACTTGATCTGGAACAAAATCAAGAGTTGGCCACCTAACGGTATGTATTTGTTTTATGAAGCTTAAGTTGTATGACGAAATGTATATCATTGCACACCATGTATATTTATATGTATTTTACATCTACCTGGCCATTTTAATGAGATGCTTCCATCTGTAATTGTTTAAAATAAAAAGGAACCTATTGTTGGTTATATTTATTTCCAGCAGAACGTTAGTGTCAGTGGTGTCTCCTTAAGGCCTGCATATTCGAGGATGTGTCTAGTAGTGCTTGCATATTGTTAAACATAGCTGGAGCAATCTATATCCAAAAGAGCCAGAAGAGCTTGCTTTCAACATTAGTTTCTCAGAAGGTGCTGTTGTTAGAAGGCAGAGTGTCTTCTTTTATCAGGTAACTCATGCATTTTGAGTCTTCCCTTTAATATACTGACAACTCGTGTTGTGTTTTTTTTTTTGGTCACAATTATGATTGTTACAAACAAACCCTCTTTTGTGCCTTCAAGTCTTGTATCCTCCATCTCATGTTTTAGAACTTTTTAAATCGATATCTTCGTAGCTTATGGATGTTAGTAAAATATTCTTGGCATGCATTACTATGGTAAACAGTGAAACAATGAAAGAGATGAAAGCCAAGCACTCGAAGATCCTCCTGCCTATGTGCACTAAAAAAAAATGTTCTCCAATAGTGCGCTAGAACTGGAAACAGCGTGAACCATGGTGCATCAATCAAATCATGTAATAGTCACCTTGGAACCCAATTTGAATATTAAAGAAATAAGTTTTTTGAAGAACTGTCTATCGCAAGGATGAAATAACATGGAACTATGCAAATATGGGGTAAAATGATTTCTCTGCTCACGTAATTGCCTATGGGCTCAACTTGTAGCCTGATAGTTTTGTTATTCTGTCAAAACATTGTTATAAAACCTTTGAATTTCTTCTCGTAATACTTTAACTTGAATGTCGGCTTAGGAAATATCCATGAGCCTTTTGCAGCCTGTCTTTACCTCTTGCATGCTCCATGATTTTCCTTCTTCAGCTTTCCTATTCATTTAGAAAGGAATGCTTCAGTCTAAAATAGATGAGCTAGGACTCAAATCATTCACTTCTTCTTATCCTACTTATTTTATCTTTGGACAGGTATCAAGACTCACTATCCATGATGATTGTTTTCTTGAAGGAGCTGGGGCTAGATATAAAGGACTCAAATTTATTTCAGGTTTGCAGCATTCCCTCTAAAAATTTTGTGTATCAAGCATTCATTTAAATGATCATTATGTGCTCCATTGCATTTTGAATTTGAACTTCATTGCATTTTGATGTGCTTCATTACATTCAAGAAGTCCAGATACCAAGTGTTCTTCCCATCTGCTTTGTGCAATTTTCATGATAATGTTTTTAGTATTAGCGTTTTCTTATGTAGGCCTTCTTTACTTTTCATATAGAATATATTGCCATCTTGTCTTTAGAATTTCATCAGTATGCTTTTACTTGTGCCTTTGCAAGGGACCAAATTGGCGCATCATTAGCTTTTTAATTCCATGTTCTTCACTGTCTTCGTCTTCTAGAAACAGATTTATTTCCAACAGCTGATAAGTTATTCCGAAATAAAATTTGGGTTGGAACAGTCGAAGGTAAACGATAGTTCCTCATTAATTCTTAGCTTTCATTTGCAAATGATGTTATGATTCATGTTGATTAAAATTGTTAACAGGTCTTCCTGTCTATTTCATTGAGCCTCATCATCTGGCTAAATTCTTCTGGAGAGGACAGTTTAATGGAGAGAATGATGATTTCAAGCGTTTTTCATTCTTTAGTCGTGCAGCACTTGAATTGCTTCTTCGAGCTGGCAAGAAACCAGATATAATTCATTGCCATGACCGGCAGACAGTGTTTGTTGTATGCACAGGCAACAGTTAGAATTTCACTAGTTCCTTTTCATAAATAATTTCTGATGTTCCCCCCCCCCCCCCCCCCCTCTAATAAGTAAACTTGGCTTCTCAGGCACCACTCTATTGGAATTTGTATGCTCCTAGATGTTTGAATATGGCTAGAATTTGCTTATTAGGGGACAACACTTGCTTCAAAGTTGGCATCCTGTGGCATTGATGTTCACCAGCTGAGTAGACATGATAGGATGCAGGAAAATGCATCACATGATAAAGTCAATCCAATTAAGGTAATTGATTTCAATGGTTCATTTGAATTAAGAAAAAGGCATCGAGGTGCGACGTGTTTTACATGTTCCCCTTCTTTAGGGTGTGATTGTGTTCTCCAACATTGTAACAACAGTATCTCCATCTCTCTCCCTGCCCCGACTCTCTCTCTCTCTCTATCTCTCTGCCCTGATTTTGCTCAAAAATATGATAACATGGGGCTGAAATGGCTGACCTTGTTCGGGTGATACCTCTTACCACTAACTCCATCTCCAATGCATGGAACATCTCATTATTTGCAACGTTCGCTGAACAAAATTAATTTTGAAAACTTGATAACACTGCCATGTATGTAAGTTTCAAAATTCCATTCTATGTCAGTGCGATGCTAAAAGCTATTCTCTCAGAGTACGTTATATATTGTCAGTGGATACATGCTGGAGTGGCAACAGTATTTTAAACTTGCTTTTAAACTTTTTTAAAAATCCATCTATATTTTTTACCGTTAGCAAAAAAAAACATACACCATCTAACATCAGTATATATTTTATACTGTATTTTTGAAATGACATTAATTTTACCATTAAATCAACTCTGAAAATGAAATACCCAATAAAAACCATTCTCTCTGTGGCCTGCTTGCACTATGCCAAAACAGCAAAAAAAGGACGGCTCAAAACCGTCTCAAAAGGCTAAAAAAGACAGTCCTGGACCGTCGCAACGGCCGTCAAATTTTTGACATGTCATATTTTTTAAAGGACGGCCATAAACCGTCACTAAAGAAGGACAGTCATGGACCGTCTCTATAGAAGGACGGTCATAGACCGTCTATAATGCTATGGATTACTAGACTAATATGAAGCTGAAAGGGTCGGTCCTAGACCGTCCGTAAAAAGGACTGCCTATGACCGTTCGTAAAAAGTACGGCCCTAGACCGTTTATAAAAAGGACGGTCATGAACCATCTCTTATGAGTCTGAAAAGGACGGTCATGGACCGTCTCTTATGAACCTGAAAGGGACGATCGTGAACCATCCTTTAAAAGGACAGTCTTCAGCCGTCTCGTATTTGCATATACCTGTTCATATCATATTCATCCTGATATACACCTGTTACGACATCATATTCTTCCTGATATACACATGTTATATAACATTCACATTCACATCCATCTAAACCCAAACTACGTAAATCTATCCAAACAAAAACTACATTCATCCAGACAAACTATATCCATCTAAACACAAACAATATACACCTATTACAATATCATATTCTTCCTAATATACACCTGTTATAACATCGTATTCTTCCTGTTATATAATATATTTTCATCATATTCACATTCACATCCATCTAAACCCAAACTACATAAATCCATCCAAACATAAACTACATCCATCCAAACACAAACATTCTTATCCACGTTACATTCATCCATGCATAAATACGCTCACCCCAACCCTGTAAAACTCCAAATCATGAGCCAAAATACCAAACAGTTTCTCATCCAACAAAAACCAAGACTAAATTATAATATTCATACTCTACATGCTCTATAGAGACTCCTGAGGTGAAGAATTACCTATAGAATATAATACGATGAGGCTTCTGTCCCGTTGCTTGCCTGAATGCAATCAATTGTTCTCTGCCAAATACCATAGATATTCTTTAAACACTGAATTCAAACACTTGCACTAAAGATCATATAGAAACAGAAGAGAAAAAGATTTACCGGATCATCCCTTTGTTCCTAGAACCTCTCTGAGGATCCTGCACAACTTGAAAAAGATCTCTTATCATCTCCTGTCGATGCGGCTGTGCCGAGAACAACTTCAAAAGAGGCATAAGAAGAAACACATCAGACATTCAAAGTTCAACAACTTCAAAGAATCACAAACCTTGACATTAATTTTTAAGACAACATTTTCGAGATACTGTTTATTAACTCTGGATGCCTGTCTCGGTTGGCAACACTGCGACACTATGCCCAACTCCATTTCGCAAACACGTTTTATCTTTCCTTTAAAATCAGAAAACAAAATATTTTAGTTGAATCATTCCATCTCTCTAGGATTTAGGGTCTTGTTTGCACTCACCATATGAACCACTCATGTCAAGTAAAATGATAATAAGCAATTGGAGATGTTTCTTTTTATCTCCACTTTGTAGGTTTGTAGTGGCTTGTTTGTGTACATCCATCGAAGCCATCTCAATCCTATTAGGGCGATCGGTTTTAGGAGTAGGTTTAGGTTTTAGGCTTAGGTCTAAGTTATAGGTTTAGGTTATAAGTGCAGGTTATAGGTTTAGGTTTGGGTTTAGGTTTAGGTTAGGTTATAGGTTAATGTTTAGGGAATTGAGAATAGGTTGAGGTTTAGGTTTAGCAAATTGGGTTCGAGTTCGGGATCAGGTTAAGGTTTAGGTTTTCAAGTTTAGGTATAGGTTTAAGTTAGGGAGTTGAGATTAGGATTAGGTGTAGGTTTAGGTTTAGGGATTTGAGAATACATTTAGGTTTTAGGTTTAGGTTTAGGTTTTAGGTTAAGGTTTAAGTTTTAGGTTTAGATTAAGGTTAGGGTATAGGTTATAAGTTTAGGTTATAGGTTAAGGTTTTAGGTCATAGGTTTTGGTTTAGGTTTAGGTTATAGATTTAGGTTAAGGTTTAGATTTAGGTTTAGGTTTAAGTTTAGGTTATAAGCTATAGGTTTAGGGAATTGAGAATAGGTTAAGGTTTAGGTTTAGGAAATCGGGTTCAGGTTTGAGATCGAATTTAAGTTTGGGTTTTTTAGTTTAGTTTAGGGAGTTGAGATTAAGATTAGGTGTAGGTTTAGGTTTAAGGATTTGAGAATACATTTAGATTTTAGGTTTAGGTTTAGATTTTACTTTATAGGTTAAGGTTTAGGTTTTAAGTTTAGGTTAAGGTTAAGTTATAGGTTATAGGTTAAGGTTTTAGGTCATAAGTTTTGGTTTAGATTAAGGTTATAGGTTTAGGTTAAGGTTTAGGTTTAGGTTATAAGCTATAGGTTTAGGGAATTGAGAAAACCTGGTTTAGGTTTAGGAAATCGGGTTTGGGTTTAGGTTTCAGGTTTAGGTTTAGGTTTTAGGTTATAGATTAAGGTTTAGGTTTTAGGTTAAGGTTAGGTTATAGGTTATAAATTTAGGTTTTAGGTTATAGGTTTTGGAATAGGTTAAGGTTATAAATTTAGGTTTAGGTTTAGGTTAAGGTTATAAGCTATAGGTTTATGAAATTGAGAATGGATTAAGGTTTAGGTTATAAGCTATAGGTTTATGGAATTGAGAATGGGTTAAGGTTTAGGTTTAGAAAATCGAGTTCGGGTTCGGGATCGAGTTTAGGTTTGGGTTTTCAAGTTTGGGTTTAAGTTTAGGTTAGGAAGTTGAGATTAGAATTAGGTGTAGGTTTAGGTTTAATAATTTCAGAATACATTTAGGTTTTACGTTTAGGTTTAGGTTTAGGTTTAGATTTAGGTTATAGGTTTAGGTTTAGGTTATAAGTGATAGGTTTAGGTTTAGGTTAAGTTATAGGTTTAGGTTTAGGTTAAGTTATAGGTTAAGGTTTAGGGAATTGAGAATAGGTTAAGGTTTAGGTTTAGGAAATCGGGTTCGGGTTCGGGTTTAGGTTTGGGTTTCCAAGTTTAGGTTTAGGTTTAGGTTAGGGAGTTGAGATTAGGATTAGGTGTAGGTTTAGGTTTAGGGATTTAATAATACATTTAGATTTTAGGTTTAGGTTTAGGTTTTAGGTTATAGGTTACGGCTTTAGGTTTAGGTTAAGGTTAGGTTATAGGTTATAAGTTTAGGTTATAGGTTAAGGTTTTAGGTCATAGGTTTTGGTTTAGGTTAAGGCTTTGGTTTATGTTATAAGCTATCGGTTTAGGGAATTGAGAATAGGTTAAGGTTTAAGTTTAGGAAATCAGGTTCGGGTTCGGGATCGGGTTTAGGTTTAGGTTTAGGTTAGGGAGTTGAGATTAGGATTAGGTGTAGGTTTAAGTTTAGGGATTTGAGAATACATTTAGGTTTTAGGTTTAGGTTTAGGTTATAGGTTATAGGTTAAGGTTTAGGTTAAGGTTAGGTTATAGGTTATAAGTTTAGGTTATAGGTTATAGGTTAAGGTTTTAGGTCATAGGTTTTTGTTTTGGTTTAGGTTAAGGTTATAGGTTTAGGTTTAGGTTTAGGTTTATATTATAAGCTATAGGTTTAGGGAATTGAGAATAGGTTAAGGTTTAGGTTTACGAAATCAGGTTTGGGTTCGGGATTAGGTTTAGGTTTAGGTTTTCAAGTTTAGGTTTAGGTTTAGGTTAGGGAGTTGAGATTAGGATTAAGTGTAGGTTTAGGTTTAGGGATTTGAGAATACATTTAGGTTTTAGGTTTAGGTTTAGGTTATAGGTTATAGGTTAAGGTTTAGGTTTTAGGTTTAGGTTAAGGTTAGGTTATAGGTTATAAGTTTAGGTTAGAGGTTACAGGTTAAGGTTTTAGATCATAGGTTTTTGTTTTGGTTTAGGTTAAGGTTATAGGTTTAGGTTTAGGTTTATATTATAAGCTATAGGTTTAGGGAATTGAGAATGGGTTAAGGTTTAGGTTTACGAAATCAGGTTCGGGTTCGTTGGGTTTTCAAGTTTAGGTTTAGGTTTAGGTTTGGGAGTTAAGATTAGCATTAGCTGTAGGTTTAGGTTTAGGGATTTGAGAATACAATTAGGTTTTAGGTTTAGGTTTAGGTTTTAGGTTATAGGTTAAGGTTTAGGTTTTAGGTTTAGGTTTAGGTTTAGGTTAGGTTATAGGTTATATATTAAGGTTTCAGTCATAGGTTTAGATTTAAGTATAGGTTTAGGTTTAGGTTTAGGTTTAAGTTATAAGCTATAGGTTTAGAGAATTGAGAATAGGTTAAGGTTTAGGTTTAGGAAATCGGGTTTGGGTTCGGGATCGGGTTTAGGTTTTCAAGTTTAGGTTTAGGTTTAGGTTAGGGAGTTGAGATTAGGATTAGGTGTAGGTTTAGGTTTAGGGATTTGAGAATACATTTAGGTTTTAGGTTTAGGTTTAGGTTATAGGTTATAGGTTAAGGTTTAGGTTTAGGTTATAAGCTATAGGTTTAGGGAATTGAGAATAGGTTAAGGTTTAGGTTTAGGAAATTGGGTTTGGGTTCGGGATTGGGTTTGGGTTTGGGTTTTCAAGTTTAGGTTTAGGTTTAGGTTAAGGAGTTGAGATTAGGATTAGGTGTAGGTTTATGTTTAGGGATTCGAGAATACATTTAAGTTTTAGATTTAGGTTTAGGTTTAGGTTTTAGGTTATAGCTTA
This sequence comes from Magnolia kwangsiensis, assembly GCA_037074715.1. Lineage (NCBI taxonomy): Eukaryota > Viridiplantae > Streptophyta > Magnoliopsida > Magnoliales > Magnoliaceae > Magnolia > Magnolia kwangsiensis. The sequence goes on along the minus strand of CM073580.1, from coordinate 10,307,930 downwards.
AGGTTTAGGTTTAGGTTTTAGGTTATAGCTTAAGGTTTAGGTTACAGTTAGGTTATAAGTTATAAGTTTAGGTTATAGGTTTTGGTTTAGGTTAAGGTTATAGGTTTAGGTTTAGGTTTAGGTTAAGATTTTGGTTTAGGTTAAGGTTAAGGTTTAGGTTTAGGTTATAAGCTATAGGTTTAGGGAATTGAGAATAGGTTAAGGTTTGGGTTTTCAAGTTTAGGAAATCGAATTTAGGTTTGGGTTTTCAAGTTTAGGTTTAGGTTATAAGTATAGGTTTAGGTTAGGTTATAGGTTAAGGTTTAGAGAATTGAGTTTAGGTTATAGGTTCAGGTTAAGGTTTAGGTTATACGTTTTGGGATTTGAGAATAGGTTTAGGTTATAAGTATAGGTTTAGGTTAGGTTGCATGTTAAAGTTTAGGGAATTGAATTTAGGTTATAGGTTTAGGTTGTAGTTATGGTTTTGGAATTTGAGAATAGGTTTAGGTTATAGGTTAAGGGTGTGGTCCCTGCAAATACAAATATAAACACGGCCTGCTCCAATTGGCCAGGCCCTTCCAATGCTGTCCATAGGAAATGGACAGCTTCATCATGGTCATAATAGCGGTTCCCACCTTCCAGGGACCCCCGCTCAACATCCGGACAGCTCCGACGCACATCGGGGTCTGCTCCATCAATTTCAAGCAAATACAAATATAAACACGGCCTGTCCAAATGGCCAGGCCCCTCCAATGTTGTCCATAGGAAATGAACAACTTCATCATGGTCATAACAGCAGTTCCCACCTTCCGGGGACCCCCTGCTCAACATCCGGATAGCTCCGACGCACATCCGAGTATGCTCCATCAATTTCGAGTAAATACATAAACACAGCCTATTCAAATGGTCAGGCCACTCCAATACTGTCCATAGGAAATGGACAGCTTCATCATAGTCAAAACAGTGGTTCCCACCTTTCAGGGACCCCCGCTCAACATCCGGATAGCTCCGACGCACATCCGAGTCTGCTCATTTAAATAAAATGGATTATCAAGATCATTTAAATAAAATCAGGTCCAATCAATAATCTGACCTGGAGGATTCTGTTAGCATTGTTAACGGCACCTCGAATCTTGTTTCAAGGCCTAGAAAATCAAAATTAGATGCAAAAATTAGAAAAATCAAAGAAATTTAAGAAAGATAGTCAAAGTCCATGTAAATGAGCACAAGTATGCACCTACATATGAATTTTGAAAAGCTATTGCATATCACAAAAAAATAATAATAATAAATAAATAATAAAAAAGGATCATGTGCCCAATGACCAAACAGTCCTCACATTAACAACAAAGCATAAGAATGAATGATCCTTGTGATAGGTAAATCACAAAGATAAGTAGCAACCTAACACAAAATCCTGCACACAAGGAAAAAAAAAAGGTCAAAAAGTAGCATTCAAATTCTGGTTGTGCGTGAGGGTCCTAGCATACCTATATTAGCTTACACAAGAGTTCTACATTAAAATCCTATACTAGTAGTGCTATTTTCAAGTAATCTCGGCACATTCAAATCGTTGGCAAGACAAGAAGGGCTCATTTCCATTCCTTAGTTGTGATTTAGATTCTGCTTACAAGGTGGATTGGTAGTGCTGGGAAAAAAAAAACACTAAAACTAGAACTAGATTTTGGGTCTCCCAAATGGGACTTAAATGATGTTTGGTTCCATAAGGGTAGTTTCTAAATTTTCCATAATCAGGCCAGCTCTAGTAATTTATAATTGTGGGAATCCAGAGTCTTAAGGATTAAGAAATTCTAGTTGTGTCCGTCTCTCAATCAGATTAGAATCAACATCATTTACAGTCTGGAATGATGTATCTAAATGCACAAGTGAACTGAATTGCAAACTCGATGCGTCCCATCTAATCAGGAGGAAGAATGAAGAATAGTGATGATTACTAGCATCCAAATGAGGAAGTAGCCTATTATGTTCAATCAAAGTCTGGAGGCTGGTTCCTCTACAACAATCATAGAAAATTTCTTGCCACTAGCTACATATGGGGCCCATCATGCTGTTTGTATGGAAACCAATCATCCAGCAAGCTCACCTACCATTAAAATGGGGCAACACAAAAATCAAGCCAATCCAAGCATCAGATGGGCCACACATTAGAAAACAATGAATAACCTCTAAAAACATCAAATTCAAAAATTGAATCACCTGATGATTAGATCACCTAATTTTGAGTTTTCCCATTCTCACTCGTGTGGCTGGACCAATTGATATGTAAATACTGGCAAGGAATTCTCCTAAAATAGAACTCAAATGTAGTGCTAACAAAAAACAACAAATTCATCATATCCACATTATTCAGAAAATACATTACTCTTCCTTTGGACTCTTGAAGCTCAAATCTTCCAACGCCCATACTAATACCACCATGATATATGACACATCATCCAGACCTACCCATGTTCAACACTAAACATATTAAGCATAGAACAACAAGACATGCATACGTATTGAACTTTGGTGACTGAACTTCAAGATCATGAAAAGCCATATATTGAACAATACATACCAGCTTCGGACAATACTTTAAACATTGATCCAGACATAACTCTCACACGCATTCCGTATCGGCACGTGTGCCTGCAAGTGGAATAAGCAACCTCAAGAAATGAGATTATTTTGTTTCCACCAATCAAGAAAGAAGCAACAAAATCGATATGAATCCCAAAGGTTGCTGTGTGGATGAAAAATCAAATAAAAAACTAAAATTCCAAAGGTCTTGTGCCTCTAGAATGCTTTAATCATGCAAATTTTATTTTCAGATTTCAATCATGATGTGGTGTGTTTTTTTAGCTTTGAATATATATAATTAAAGTAAAATGTTTTTACATAAACATTAAGTGATGAGGCAATGAGTCATGCATTAATGGAAGCATCAGCAAAAGGCTCATGAAAACAAATTAGAGAGACGTTGTAATTATATTTCATAAATTGTGTTCAAAGTGATGAGGGAGGTTAAAACACTGCAATTCGCCAATGGAAGCATCAGCAAAAGGCTCATGAAAACAAATTAGAGAGACGTTGTAATTATATTTCATAAATTGTGTTCAAAGTGAAAAGCTAAACTCGTTAGCATGTAAATCATTTGTGGAAATGAAGCTTAAGATGTGTTTCAAAGAATACATGTGCATGCTATTGAATGTCAGGTGAGTGCAAAATTAAAGAAGACTCTGCAATAAGACATACCTTGCATAGTGCAGGGTATCTTAACTTGAGAATATAGACCCTGCCTGATGAATGACCCAGGTCTTGCATGTTTTCTATGAAGAAAGCCCTCAATCATCCACAATGAATCTCCTCGGCATTTCTCATTAAAAAGGCAGTGCATGATAATCCACAAAGAAAACAGTGGACAAAGTATACCACAACTATACGCAAAGGTTTGTTTTCCCCCTTCTTTCTCAACCTAGATACAAAATCAAACCCATAAGTTACATAGCTTACCTTCTTGATGACTAGGAAATGCGGAAACCACAACAATAGCTCCATCCTTGGACTTCAGCACTGAATGAAAGAACATGTCAACATAACATAAAGATGACTTGGCAAAACCAAAGACAATACGAGCGGACCCATTTGAAAAATCTCGCCATAATACAATTCTCATTGCAAACCTATACACGCCATAGAAAAGGTGGATAATGAAAACAAGAACAACATTTTAGAATTTTAAAGGGCTTAATGAAAAAAGGTGGATCAATTTTAACAGTCGAAAAGAATCTGACCAAAATGAGACTCCCACAGTCTCCCACAGTCCCACTAAGAATTTTAAAGCGCTTAAAGAATTTGTTTCCATGAAAGAAAAAAAAATCCCTAAGAAACAAATTCTATTTGTCATGTTTGCATACTGGGCCTTTAATTCTGTGGAATCAAGAAACTGCATTTGGATACTAGGAAAAAATTGTCAGGAATTCTACTGTGCATTCACAAGAGAGGAAATTAGCAAAAAAAAAAAAAAAAAAAACCAAGGTGGCTGTTGGGAGGGAATCCATTTCCTTGGAATTTGCAAGCCAGCCACTAGCCAAATGTATTAAATTAACAAATTTTAGACATGTTAAAGTTGTTCTTTTTTTCTTTCCTTCTTTCTTTCTTTCTTTATTATTATTATTATTTTTATCTAACAATAGTTTGATGATTTACTTAAACCGCCTTTGCCATTCAGATGGGGAGAATGTTGGGCACTAAACAACCATACACTAGCTGCTCTTAGCCAAATGCAGTAAGCTTTGACAATACCTGGATATATATAGCTACCTGAAAATTAAAAAAGGCAAATTAGAGAAGCCAACAGCACACATTGCAATCAATGGCTAAACACGTACTATACCAGAAATTATTTTAGTGGATGGAAAATTGACATTAGAACAGGGGAAAAAAGACATCCAAGAGAAAGCTGGCGAAGCAGTTTACTCGTGAGCTATCCCCATCAACTCGTTTCTTAGCATCTGTAAAAGACCTTACGGTGGAAAACTGGTAAAACAGGTGGTCACTTCTTTTTTTCTTTATTTTTTAATCAGCAGACAATCAGCCATGGAGTTCACCTCCTTTCGTGATTCAGATGTTTGATCTTCCAACGCCAAAAGGATTGCACTAGGCATCAAATCCTGGCTGTTGGAACAGAGAGCAAGAAAACACTAGCCGCTTAACAAAGGTCTTTCTCCTTACTGCCACAAACACCAAGTTTTTCTAGCAAACGTGCTAAACACAATTTGTCAGTACACCAAAGAAAAATACCCAAGATCTTCCTGCTATTTTATGAGGTGTTAAAGATCACCAAAGCTTTCATGGTTTCATTTGTTTAGAGAAGATAGCAATCTCCAGTCAAACATTGGGCCTAACAAATAAAATCAATGTCAAACAGACTGCTGATCAGAAACTATCCTTAAGAGAAAAAGCAAACTGCCTAAAGCAAAAGGAAAGCATTGCTGGAAGCCTAGAACTAACAATTTTCCCATAAATGATTAAACATTTACAATTAATTTTGGTTATGTTAAATGCCAACTGGAATGACTTGGCCAAAAAATCCGAAGCAAATGAAATTTTAAAACACTTACAGGCATGCCAATGTAAATTATCCATCCATGTAGAAGTAGAAAAGACCAAAATTTTAAAAAAATAAAAATAATAATAAATCAAATCAAATTCTTACCAAGATGGCCCTGCTTAGCAGCAATATGGAATGAGTTGTAGCCATTCCTGGCCTCGAGAGCAGCTGTCTGAAAATCCTTGAGTTTCTGGACTGTGAACAGATATTTTACATTTCTCTTTGCTTGCTCCCTTTGAACAAGAATGTCACGCATATTTTTCTCCGCAAGAGCTTTTGCCTGAAATTTGAAATGAAAACAAAAAATGTTAGCTCACAGTAATTCCATTCAAGAAGCTTGTCTCCCGAATTAAACAGAACCACATCACTTACAGCAAAATATTTTGTAAGGAAAGATCACGGTAATTCCATAAGAGGGCTTCTCTAGGCCATTCCTTATTTCCTTCTTTGAAGGAAAGATCTGTATGTAATCAAGGGCTATGAATGGACTAAAATTAATTAAACAGAGATGCATCTTAATATTATTTACGATGGCAGCCTCAACTATATAAGAGTGTAAACCCACACCATGCACACACAATCTCAAGTTTCTTTTTGTATAGGTACGATCACACCATTCTAAAAAAATACTTCGAGCTAGTTGTGTAATCAAAAGAATGCGCTTAGTCTTTTCCAAAACATTAAGAAGTTGCGACTGTATGATTGCTCCTCCTGCAGAAACACCATATCAGGCAAGGAACAACTGCAGGCTTTTCCAAAACATCAAATGATGCAAGGGCAGTGTGCTTACTGTTTCTGAAGGGTAGACATTTCAACCTGGAGGATGTGCTCAATTTTTGGAGGCAAAGACTTCTCCACATCCTTGATAACTCTTCGAAGAATGTGAGGCCTCGATTCCTTGTGAAGATTAGCAAGCTAAAGAAAAACCCAGTAAACTTCAACTACATATGGAAACAGAATATACCACATGGAACTGAGAGTGCAAGGTAAGTGATAAAACCTCAATGTCATTGAAGGAGCTTAGATTCTTGTATTTTTCAACAAAATCATCTTTATTCTTGAATTTCTATGGATCAAGGAAATGTAATAGAGCCTTATTACATAGCAACAACATAGAGCTCAGCTGACACAAATATTATTGCACACATTCAAGAAATCAAACAAGCATCAAGAAATGCACTAAACAGAAACATGACATATAATCTCTCCTTAAATAGCACTGGAAAAGTACTGCTCCAAATATAAGCAAGAAAGGTAGAAAACAAAATGACTTGCAATTTAAGCAATCACATGGGAATACAAAATATGGACAAGTCTGAAAAAAAGTAAAATCAACTGGATCCAATAGAAAACCGGGAAAAAAAAGCCTCAATAATAACAGAGCTTGAATCAATGATTGAACATAGATCCGAATGAGCAATGAATCATGCATGATAAACAGAAGTTGAGGAGTTTGCATTGGCTTCATACCATATAGATGGTTAACTGCTAAGTTCTATAGTCATTATAAATTGAAAAATAAAAAAGAAAAAGCACTAGAAAAACCCACACCATGCACACACAATTAGGGTCTCACCACATCGGTGGTGCCGGGGTCACATACTAGTCACTCTCCATAACGTGGCCCACTTCAACTGCATCTGCGGACCACATTAATACCCTCTCTGTAAACAAGCTGAAACCACATCCTCTAATAAACCAATCATGGCCCTACATCCATCTGCACAATTAAGAAAAGGAGAAATACTCTGACACTCTTGCAGAGTGTGAGAGATGATACGCAGGCACTTAGAAATTGCATACATGGGATACCGTTAATTCAAATTTAACAGTCCAAAATATGTCTTCCCAATTTGGATGTATCAGGAACTAAAATTTATGATTGTCTTTATTATTATTATTATTATTATCCACTATCAGATTGGTGGACATTTATTGGATGGTTAAAATGAAAAATATCCAATGGTCGAGTGAGTGCATGCATCTGACGTTAGAGTCGTTCCATCAATCTAATTTTTGAAATTTAGTTAGTGTATGCCACATATGCAATTTCTATGTGCCTGTGTATCAAGTATCCCATGCTGTCTGAGTATCATGTAACTGCAAGAGCCTGCTAACAAACAATACCATGTTTGGCAAGCCACTTTGCAACTCACCCAGATCAGGAAAATAGTAGAGAACAAAATCTAGATCATCATAGCCACAAACAACATTTGAATTTGAAATACTATGCCAACTCTAACATATAAATTGAAAACTGTTAGAACAGAGACATTTCATCAAACACATGTTGTGCACACCTTAAACATTCCCAACAATAAACTATAAAAGTGATTTTTTAGGAAATCCCTAATTCCAATATTTTATCCTCTGATAATCCGCCGATTTACAGATCTAAAAATTATTTATATATAATTTACCGATTTACAAACAATGCAAATCCCCTATAAAATGAAAAGAATAATTTTATATATATATATATATATATATATATATATATATATATATATATATATATATATATATATATATAAAAACTGAAAAATACACTCAAAACCCGTATAAAATGAAAAGAAAAAAGAAATTCCTAACCCAACAAATCTCACGTCAGATTTAACAAGACCCATATCCCCAAATCCAATAAAAATCAAAACCTATATACCAAAATCCCACAAAAACCCTTCCAGACCCTAAAAACCCCAATCTAGAGAAAAAATGGGGAGGGAGAGAGAGTACAGTTCCACAAACCGATGCTGGATTCATTGGTGTTGATGTTGAAGAGGACGCCTTCGTATCTGATTTCGCATTTGGATATCAAGCTAATCACGCTGCCAATGTAGGAATCTGCAGATCCTCCTCCACTGCTAGATCTTGAACAAGCTTCTGCTGCAGCTGTTGTTGCTGCTGCTGCTGCCATGGCTTTTCACAGCAGAGAGAGAGAGAGAGAGAGAGAGAGAGAGAGAGGATTTCTCGTCGATGGAAGATGAGGAAAAGAGGGAAAATTTAAAAGGAGCGGGCGTCGGATGGTTTTCGTATTTTAAAGAAAAAAAATTCAAATCCGTATACTATGAGTTTACCATTATTTATAACACCAACTCTATTAACGATCGTACATGCATGGGACCATTTTTTAGATGGTTAAGATTGTAAATATTCACTATTTACAACTATACCGATTATTTAGATGGTCTGGATAACTCTATATCTTAGTCACTATTGTTATGGACAAGTCAACACCATTTTACATAAAATGCAAGACTCACAATGAAAAACCGTACATTGAAAACGTTAACTTCAACTTTGGACCTGGTATCGCTCTATAGGCCCCACCATGATCGATTTGTTTCATCCACGCCGTCCATACATTTCATAACATCATTTTGTGTATGATCCAAAAAAATGATCCTGAAATAAATCTTGGTGGACCACACAATCAGAAAATACTATTGAGCGTCGACCATTAAAAACATTTTGGGAGCCATAAAAGTTTTAGATCAAGCTGATTTTTGTTTTTTCCCTTAATCTAGGCCTGTATGACCTAATCAATAGATTGGATGTCAAATAAACAGTATAGTGTGCCTTAGGAGGAATTTAATGGTGGATATCTAATCACTATTGTTTTCATGTGTGGTCCACCTGAGATTTCTATCCCTCTAATTTTTTGGATCAAGCCCTAAATTATCAATAAAAATGGATGAACGGAATGGATGAAATACATACATCATGGTGGGGCCCAGAGATGGCCGGTGGTAGGGGGAGTAGCCAATCTATTTTCTATGCTTGGGTCCACTGGAACTTTGGATTTAACTTGTTCTTTGGACATTTCCCTAAAATGATCTCTCCAAATGGATGGAAGGTGTGGATACAAAACATACAACATGGTGGGGCCCAAAAATGAGGGGTATATAAATCTCAGGTGCCCACTATAATATTTATTTTAATTCGACCTGTTGACTAGGTCAGATATAAAGGAAAAAAATAATAATAATAATAATAAACAAATATCAACTTCATCCAAAATGTAGTGTGGTCCTGAATTGAGAGGTATATAAAGATCATTTTATGACTCGATCTCAAAATTGAGAAGTATATAAATCGATATCTCAGATGCACCACACCACATGAAAACAATAGTGATTGGATATCCATCATTAAAATCATCCTATGGCCCACTGTACTGTTTATTTGACATCCAATATGTTGATTAGGTCATACATGGCTCAATGAAGGGGAAAAACAAAAATTAGCTTAATCCAAAACTTTTATGGCCTCAAAATGTTTTTTAATGGTTGACGCTCATTCAATACTGTTTCTTTGAATGTGGTCTACTTATGATTAGGATATATCTCATTTTTAGTCTCATATCATAAGATGATCTTTAAAAATAGATAGACAACATGGATTAAACACATACACCATAGTAGGGCTCACAGAGAAAGAACCACCAACCATTGGATGGTGTCAGGGGGAGTAGTCAATCTGTTCCCTTTATTTGTGGTGTGGTCCATTTAATCTTTGGATATGATTCATTTTTTGGATAATTCTCTAAAATTATCTCGAAAAATGCATGAACGGTGTGGGTTGATCCCAAATTTTCGGTAAATCGAAAACTCAAGTGTACCATGCCACACCAAATAGTGTGGAATAATGATTTCCACCATTGATACCTTCCTTGGGCCCACAATAATGTTTATTTGACATCCAACATGTTCATAATATCAAAAAGATATCAAAAAAATATAAATGACGAGATATCTCATAACCTAAAGGGGACACATCAAATCCACGGTGTTGATGTTCGACACACATCATGATGGAGTCCACAAAACTTACTAACATCAATTCTTAGGTTCTCACGAGGTCAGTAAGTTGGGTCACAATTTTGACCAGAATATTTAGCCCATTTTACATGTCTGGTCCATTCACTTTATTTTACTGATCATTACCCTCAATTTGACTAATTACTCGCCCCGATCATGCTACACATGAGAAAGATATTGGGTGGGCCACAGCACATACTATAGTTGAGAGGGTTACCCTCCTATTAAAACATTCATAATCATTTATTGGGCCCACCTAGATGTGGTTCATAGATCCAGTCCATTCATTATGTGTGTCCCACTTGGATGAGGAGTCAGACCAAGTTTCATACACATCCAAAACTCACGTGGGCCCCACCAAATGCTTTTATATATTTAAGGGATGTCTTCATGTAGTTTTAGATGCTATGGCCCACCTAAGTTTCGTATACAATTGATTTTTGGACTTAAAGTGGACACATCAAATGCATGGTGTTGATGTTCTACACACATCATGGTGGGGTGCACATAGATTAACCTCATGGGAAGTTCCTATGAGGTGAACTTATAATACCATTTCACTATTTAGGTAACTCCTTCATGGGTGTTACTCTAACCGTGTAGGGCTCACCTTCATATATTTTATGTATATCGACATCATCCATATATTTTTCCATCATATTTTAGGATGTGATTTTAAATCATGAGAAGTCCATAATCTCAGGTGGGTCATACCAATCAAAACAATGATGAATAACTATTAAAAACCTTTTGAAGGCCACAAAAGTTTTGGATCAATTTGATCTTTGTAGTTTACCTTCATCTAGATCTTCTTTACATTATCAATAAGTTGGATTGCAAATAAACATTACTAAAACTTTACGATGGGCTCTTTATAATTTTTAATGGCGAGGTACTATATTATCATTCTTTCCAGTGGTGTGGTCTACTTAAGTTTTAAATCTACACAATTTTTTATACTCGGCACAAAAATGGGTTGGAGAAATATAGGGGTGGTAAGGATATACAACACATCATCAAAATCTCACTTTTGTTATCTAACTTTTCAATTTTTCTTGTCAAAATATAAAATCTAGTTTTCTTTTTTAAAATATATATATTTTTTACAATTTATTAATTTTTTCACAATTTTGTTTAATTTCTTAATTTTTTTTTTAAAATATTATTTTGTTAATCTCATTTTTGTTATATAACTTTTCAATTTTTGTTGTCAAAATACAAAATTTAGTTTTCTTTTTTTAAAAATATATTTTTTTACAATTTGTCAATTTTTTCACAATTTTGTTTAATTTCTTAAATTATTTTTTTTAAATATCATTTTTTTAGTCTCACTTTTGTTATATAACTTTTCAATTTTTGTTGTCAAAATACAAAATCTAGTTTTCTTTTTTAAAAAAATATATTTTTTTACAATTTGTCAATTTTTTCACAATTTTGTTTAATTTTTAAAATTTTCTTTTTCAAAATATCATATTTTTATCGAAATCTTTTTAAATAACTTTTTAATTTTTCTTGTCAAAATACAAAATCTAGTTTTCTTTTTTTAAAAAAATATATATTTTTAGCAATTTGTCAATTTTTTCATAATTTTGTTTAATTTTTTATATTTTCTTTTTCAAAATATCATTTTTTTTATCGAAATCTTTTTTTTTTTTCAAAATTATTAACATTATTCAAAGTTCTTAATTTTTTTTTCAAAATCTAGATTTTTATAAAATCACAGTTTTTTTTTTTCAAAATCTAAATTTTTCTTAAACATTGTCAATTATTTTTTCTAAGCTTTTCAATTTTATTTTTTTTTGAAAAATCATAATCTTTGAGTGAATTTTGATTTAAACATCTGAAATTATTTACTCTTCATGTCCGGACTGATCAAATTGTCCAAAAACAGTTAAAGGTTGTTCATAATATCAAAAATATATAAATGAATAGAAAACACAATCATCAGCTTGATCCAAAACTTCTATGGCCTCCAAGAAATTTTAAATGGTAGAGGTTCAATCACACTATTTCCTGTGGTGTGGTCCACTTGAGCTTTGGATATGCTTCCTTTTTATTCTTTAGACTTCAAATTATCTGTCTTTAGACTTCAAATTATCTGTTAACATGGATGAATGGAGTGGATACAATAAATAAATAATGGTGAATCCCACAGAGTTTACTCTAGTAAAGGTAATGAGTAACTTAAATGTAGTGGAAAAAGGTTTCCTTAAAACATTCATAATTATATATTGGGCCTGCCTAAATGTGATTCACATATCCAACCCACTCATTATGTGTGTCCCACTTGGATGAGGGATCAGACCAAGTTTCAACTGCATCCAAAACTCATGTGGGCCCCACTAAGTGCTTTTATATTTTTTAGGATATTTTCACATAGTTTTAAATGGTATGGCCCACTTGAGTTTCGTTTATCGATGATTTTTGAGATATCTCATAACCTAATTAAAGGGGACACATCAAATCCACAGTATTGATGTTCAACACACATCATGATGGGGCCCACAAAACTTACTAACATCAATTCTTAGGTTCTCACGAGATTAGTAAGTTGGGTCACAATTTTAACCAGAATATTTGACCCATTTTACATATCTAGTCCATTCACTCTATTTTACTATCAATACTCTTAATTTGACTAGCTACTCGCCTCAATCAGGCAACATATGAGAAAGATATTGGACATAAAAGATTGATCAACAATTTCAGTGAAATTTAATTTAAACATCTGAAGTTATTTACTATTCAATTTGAACTGATTAGATTGTCCAAAAACGATTAAAGGTTCAATTAGGGGACGTGCCTAATAATTTAGTAATTTTATTTTTCACAAATAAATTTAACATTTTTTTTTAAATGTATGTTTTTTTTACTCTTTTAACTAAATATATTTTTATGATAAATAAATTTAACATTTTTTTAACAAAATTTATTTTTCCTTTTTAAAATAATATTTTTTTACAATTTGTCAATTTTTTCACAATTTTTTAAAATTTTCCTTTTCAAAATATCATTTTTTTATCGAAACTTTTTTTTTTTCAAAATTATTAACATTATTCAAAGTTCTTAAATTTTTTTTTCAAAATCTAGAGTTTTATAAAATTATAGTTTTTTTTTCTCCTTCAAATTTTTTTAAAACATTGTTAATTATTTTTCTAAACTTCTCAACTATTTTTTTTCAAAATTCATAATTTTTTTGACCACCTGAGCATTAGACACGGTTTAGGACAGTCTCTAATAGAGACGGTCTTAGACAGGATATAAGACGGTTTAGGACCGTCTCTAATAAAGACGGTCTATGACAGTCTCCAATAAAGACGGTTTAGGACCGTCTCTATTAGAAACGGTCATTAACAGTCTCTAATAGAGACGGTCTTTGGCATGACTATAAGACGGCTAAGGACCGTCTCTAATAGAGACGGTCTTTGACAGTCTCAGATTATAAGTAAAAGACGGTCAATGACCGTCTCTAATTCAGACGGCCAGTGACCATCTCAGATGACCACGTATAAGACGGTCGAAGACCGTCTCTAATGCAGACGGCTAATGACCGTCTCAGATGACCCCTATAAGACGGTCAACGACTGTCCTAAACGATTTATGGATGTTCAAATTTTTCAGGCACTATTAAGGACGGTCAGGGGCCGTCTAAAATTTTGGAGACGGTTTATGGCCGTCTCTAAAGCGTCTTTAAACGAAGCCATTTTAGAGACGGTCTAGAATCGTCTCTAAATCCGTCATTTTTTTCCATTTTTCACGTAGTGTCGGATGCCTGAATATTGCAACCCCTCTTCCATAGGAAAGTAGGGTAGATCTCAAGTGGACCAAACTGCAGGAAAGTGGGGATAATGACATCCACTGTTGAAACCTTTCTAGGGCCACACCACCACCGGGCACCCACGGTCAAAACCTGGTAGGCAAACACCACACATGGCTGGTTCCTATACAGGTTTCCTGCAAAAGCCTTTGGCAAGGAGTTGCTCTAATGGTAAGCTAGGTGGGGCTCACCGTGATGTCTGTGAGTAATTTGTGACTCCATCAATTTTGCGAGCTCATTTTAGGACATACGATAGAAAATGAGTTAGATCCAAGAATCAAGTGGACCACATGATAGGGAAAACCGGGAAATAAAATTCATACCGTTGAAATGTTCCTGAGCTAAACCTTGATGTTTATAGGCAATTCAAGTCATTTATAGGTTCATTCCCACTGGGATGAACTAAAAACACAAAAAAAAATAATCACAAGTTATGTTTGAAATGCTTTTTAGTCGTGGGTTCCACTTGAGTATCATGCTATCGACAACTTACCATGTTATGTTGAATGAGCAACAGCTTACCATGTTCTAGCTCTTTGTTTTTGGATAGCCCTCAATGTTGGCTTTGCATTAAAGCATCATCAAGATTCAGGCACCATTCTCAAAAGTTCTATTTTGATAACATTCTCATTGCCTTTATTATCTTGATTGTTGATTGCCAGATTGAGCTTGCAAAAATGTTGTTGGCGGAGGGACAAAGTCATCTGTTCATACATTGGCTTGAACAAGGTGTCGATGATGAAGAAAAGAAAAATTTCTTCGACTAGGTTCATTTTCATGGCACTTATTATTTTTATTTTTTTGTTATTATTATTTTGGTTCTTTCGAGTACAAGAACCTTGTATTCCATGCATTCTCAGTATATTTTTACAACTCAGCTGCTGTATCCTAGAAATATTAAATGGTCTGTGTTGATTTCCAAGTCCAAGCAGCAAAAGTTTAACATCGGTTTCAACTTTTAACCTTCCATTTTACTCACTCAAACATTTATTTTTCTTATTATTATAATTATTTTGAAATTTTATCTTTGGAAGCCTTGCTGACCACAAATTTCTGGTAGAACAAACTGATTTTAATGGGTTTTTGGAAACCTACATTGCTTTGTACCTGTCAGCAAGATTGTTAATACTCTTCACATATCTGCTTATTGATGTCAAGTAGCTCTTTTCTATAGTTAACTCGGCTTAATTCAAGCTATCTAGGTGGTTTGGCATCATATATTCGAAATGCTAGGATTCTATTAGCAGATTTAAAAGTAGGGAAAAATCCATTTAATGGCTTTACTCCTTCGGTAAGTGAATCCATTAAATTTGTTTTGTAATCTATGTTTCTTGTACATTTCTGCCAGAAATTTGTCTTCAATTTCACTTTTTTTTCATTTTTTTTCTTAATGAGAAAGATTGGCTCTATGGCTACGGTCATACTGTGGGTACTCATATCTAGCTACGGATTTTATCCGTAGCTTTTGATCACTTTTCTGGTCGTGTAGCAAAAGCTGGCGATTTAGCGGCGTCCAACACAATTGTTAGTAAAGGTCCTAGCCATCGGTAAAGCCTTTACCAACTGAGGCTTTACCGGTTGTTAGCTAACCGCAGGTAAAGATTTTGCCAGCGGCTTTCTTGGTCTTTGTAAGACCCGTATCTTGGTCCGTACCTTTCCATAGACTTCCGCGATCTTACCGGTCGAATTCCAGCAACCTTCGACCCTTAACCGATATCGACGCGCGACCCTGATCCATATGCCGACAACCCGAGTCGACTCAACCCAAAACCAATACCATAGCGACCGCGCCGTCATTGCGGTTCCAATGCCGCGACTCGCGCGCAGAGGCGATACCCTGGTCAAGAGTTATGGGCCAACGTTCGGTGCGAGAAAACGCCGCGCGTTGCGAAAACCAAGAGAATCTCTATGATGTGTCACATCAATCACATCAATCCCATCAATCAATCATCTATCAAGCCATCACATGTCAAGTACACATCACTCTCACCCATTTTCCCAAGCAACCACAAAAGTCTTCCTAACCCATACCTTTCTTACACAAAAGGGCACAAAAATCTTCCTAACCCATACCTTTCTTACACAAAAGGCCACAAAGTCAAAGATTTCTTACACAACCATCACTTACCCATCCATCCATCACTCTCTCTCTCTCCCTTTACAACTCTCTCTCTTTCTCTCTTTCTCATTTCAATCTCCAAGCAAAAATCTCAAGCCCCATACGTATGGAAATTTCCCAACTTTCCTAAGCTCCAAGTGGCCCACCTCTTCATCCCAAAATCTCCCATCTCAACCCTCCATTCATCATCTTAACCATTGAAGTTGAAGCTAAGGTGCCAAGGAACCTCTAGGAGAGAAGATCGGATGGTGGGTGCCTCTATAGGATAGTTTTTCCTTATTTTTATGGTGGACCAAGTGAGGCCCACCGATCAATGGTGTGGATCTCACTTGGGACCCTAAAATGTAGTCGATGGACCACTTGGATCATCATGATCATTCCATGATGAGGCCATTTTTCCATGGACCCCATCATGATGTTTATTTTCTTTAGAAAGGTCATCTAGACCATCTATATTGGTGGGGAAGGGATTCCCACCGTTGATCTTCAGTTTCTATGGTCACATGTGTAAAATGACCCACCTGATGTATGATTTCATGTAAGGGAGGGCACATAATGACGAGGTCCCTCCATCACAAGCCGTGTCCCACTCTCCATCTCTTTATCTCTCTTCTATTTATTTTATTGTATTTTATTTTATTTTATTTTATTGCAATAGGATGGTGTGGCCCACTTGAATGGATCCCACCTTGAAATTCATTTGGTTCAATTTTTATTCAAGTGGGGCCCACCTTATATGTGTACCCACGACAAATATCCGTGGTGGCCTACTTCATTAGGGCCCACCATTAAAATAAATTTTTTTTTAAAAGGAAAACCGTCCAGCGTCTGGGACGCTGGACGTTTCAAAGGAAGGAAAAAAAAAGAAAAAGAAGGAAGAATAAAAGCTTTTGGTGGCCCACTTACTTAGGCCCCATCATGACGTATTTGAACAATCCAAGCCGTCCACCCTCTTACCTACGGTGTTTTAGCCATTGGTAGAAGTTTGGGGCTGATTGGAAGACCCGGTGGGCCATAACATCAAAGAATGCATCACTACCATTCAAGATTATTATTTGGTTTTATTTCACTTTCCAAGCATCAAAAAAATTCGAACTCTAGACTCTTTTGGACGGCGTCGATCCACTGAACGCAATGGCTGGGACGAATTTCATTTTAGCGGGCCCCACACGTGAAAAACCCCAGGAAAACGGGTTTTTCCCGAAATTTGAAAGAGGCATAGCCTCTGGCTTGCGTCAGCAGCAGGAGGGCTGCACGCAGCGGGCGGGCGGGCGGCCGCTGGCCACCCACGACCCTACTCGTGGGCCCCACTGTAATGTTCGTTTGTCATCCAATCTGTTCATGAGGTGGGTCCCCTCCTCAGGTGGGCCCCCTCCAAAAATCAGCTTCATCCATTACTTGGGTGGCCCACACCAAAGGAAAAAGTGAATTGGACCTCTACCATTGAAACTTACTTAAGGGCCCACAGAAGTTTTTGATCACGCTAAAATTTGTTTTTCCCTTTCTCCCAGGACCGTGTGACCTTATGAGCGGTCTGGATGGCATAATAAACATTTCAAGTGGGCCCCACATGGGACCCACAGTGAGGTATGGGTTTTATACCCACCGTCAGCGTGACGGTGGGGCCCAATCGCTGTGTATGTTGCGTGTGTGTAGGTTGCATGTACGTGTGTTGCATGTGTGTGTAGTGTGTGTGCAGCGTGCGTGCATGTGCAGCATGTGTGTAGCGTGTGTGTGTGCAACATGTGTGTATATATTTCTTCATATATTTATATGATATATAATATAGTATATACTATATATATATATATATTATGTAATTTATGTATATTATATAACGTATCATATACGCTATGACGGGCCCTCATGTGGGCCCCACCCTTGACGCATGTGAAGCATCCAGGCCATCCATCCCTTTGATTTAGCAAAGGGCTATGGGCTAGGCCCATTTGGTTTATGGAAGGCCTATGGCCTAAGCCCATTTGGTTTATGGAATGCTTATGGGCTAGGCCCATTGGATTCATTCAAGGCCTAAGAGCTTAGGCCCATTTGATGTGTTGCAAGTCCATGGGACTAGGCCCATTTGATGTACTTCAAGGCCCATGAAATCGGACCCTTTGTTGCATTCTTAAAGCCCATGGATGTGGACCCATTTGTTGCATTTTTGAGCCCATGGGATCAGGCCCATTTGATTGTTTGAGGCCTGTGGGTTTAGGCCCATTTGATGTACCATCGGGCCTAGGGGTTAGGCCCATTGAACTCATATAATGCCTAAGGGTTAAGGCCCTTTTGGCGTTCATATGAGATTCAATTGGTGTGACCCATTCGACCCATGAGTTAAGCTCATTTGATGCAATCCAAGGCCCACGGGTTTGACCCATTGCAATGCACCTAAGGCCCATTGGTTTGGCCCATTTATGTGGCCCATTTGATGAATAAAAAACCCATAGGATATGGCCCATTTGATATGTATGTAAGGTCCAATGGGGACAACCTACGGTCCATTACAATGTGTAAATCCATTACAGACTAAGTATTGAGGTTTACAAAGATCGTGCCCTGGGATGCAATGTTGGTTTGACGTCCATATTGCGAGTGTAATGTTGGTTGGATGTCCACATTATGACTCTCCTTAAAACCCATTACTGGGTCGTACTTGCTGTGTATAGGCCGTCTAGGCCCATCCGCGTCGTATGAATGGTTCATCACTCATTTACATGTTTAGTATAGTTTCATGACCCATGATCATACACATCATATGTATGCTTGACGTGAGGATTGTCTGATCATAGCATTTGCCTTCGGGCAGGTTGTTTATGGGCCCCCGGTTAGGCGGTGTTGCCCTACACGAGCGCACGATATGCGCAGGATTGGTTGCATGACTGGATAGCGTGATTCATGCATTCCGCATTTGTGTGACATGGTTATTGTACGCCCTAGCGACATCGGGGCCGTAGCCTCCACAGACAGATCGTGGATGACAGGATTGGATACCGAAAATCTTGTTCTACATGGAGTACTATAGATATCCTTGGGTGAAAGTCCCTAAACCCTTATGGTACCAAGAGGTTGCTCCAACGTCTAGACAGAGTGGGTAGATGAGCGTTGAGTGTCGATTACCAGACGGTTACGCTCTCCACTGTGTCGTGGTCGGTTGGAAGGGGGTGCGGCCTTACCCGTCCGAGAGTAGGGGGCAATGCTAGGCTGAGTTTGACCAGCTCGAGGAATGGATCCGCTATCGATGAGTCGCGCCCGATATTGGCAGACGGATAGTGAGGTCTCTTTATACTTACCTTATTGCGCGCGATGTGGCGGCAATCTGGTTTAGAGTGTACTAGACCCCAGTGATATTCCATATTTTGAGCCGTATTGATGTATGGACATAAATGAGGATCTGTTGTTTGAGTTGCATTGCACATTGCATGACCTTGGGGTGGCCGATACCATTCATGCCTTGCATTGCATAGCCTTGGTACGGCTCATGATCTTATGGTTCCATCTGCATATTCCGCATTATTCTGACATTTCCTGATCATATTACTACCTTACGCACACACTTTCACCACCCTCTAAGCTTTCTGTAAGCTTATGCACGACCGTTGCGTGCAGGTGATGTTGGATCGCAGCAGCGCTGAGGTAGGAGCACGTTGTAGAGCTTTTGGAGTTTTTGGTTATTTACTATTGTATTTCCCTTTATGCTCATTGTACTTGTAAAGTTTTTGATCATAGTGGAAATGTAATGGAGTGCTTGGTTGTTGTTTGTGGGTTATGCCTTTGGTTATGCTTATTACGAATCAAACTGATGTTGAAAATCCTCCTCGTAGCATCCCAGGATCGGAACCTGGCGAATGGGAGCTAGGAGCCGAGAATGGAGTTCTACGGAGGCTGTCGGCGCCGTATTCGGCGATCGAGAATTTTGTAAGCCCGGTTTCCGAGTTTGGGGCGTGACAGTCTTTGTCGGCGGTTTTAACCGCCGGTAAAGGCCAGTTTTCTTGTAGTGATATACAAACTTCCCCTGTCTCCCTCTCTCCACGTTCCAGCCTAAGCCCAGCCGTCCAAGATCTGATGATGGCCCCCACGTCCTCTCTCTCTCTCTCTCTCTATTTTATAGGTGTCAGGGAAGGTCGGTGGCTGTTTACGCAGCCAGTGCGTAAGAACAGGTGTGCGAACATGTTACGTATACAAGACCGTATAACTGTCTGCGCTTATCGATTGGTGGGGCCTATTATCCAACTTGATTTAGAAATCCAAACTGTCCAATGAATTCCTCACCCAAAATCATTCAGAAATGGTCGATTTTGGACGGTTTTTGTTACGGCCCACTTGCTGGTTCAGTTCACCATCCATCTTCCGTTTGGAAGATTGGATTTCTTCATTCATTGCCTTCTGGGATTCTGACACCTATGCAGTGATAATAGGGCCCTCTAAAATCTGTTAGACAGTCCGGAACTTCCATTGGATCAATGGTGGTGGCCCACAAAACTTCATCCGCAGTGCTTGTTTGCGTAAACCGAGAAAATGGATTTCTTTCGCTATGCTGCTGGCGGGGCCCATGATCAGCATTTGATGACAAATCCAGACCGTGCATTGCGCTCTACTCCAAAAATCGGTCGATAATAGTCATTTTTATGTTGCTTTCGGTGTGGCCCACAGAATTATCACCCAACCGTTCGTCCTGCGCCCGAACGGTTGAAATTTGCTACATGCTTCTTCTTGGAAGATTTCCACCTAGGTGAGGATAATACCCCTCCTCTAGATGTAATAGACGGTCTAGATCTCCAATCCAAGTGACAAGTAGGGCCCACTAGTGGAAAACGGACGGACAGCGTAAAACGCTGTCCGTTCTATCACAGAGAAGAGAGGAAGACGGGTCAGCGTGAGCTGACCCGTTTCCCTTTTTTAGTGCACGTCTGGTGTACATATGCACTGTGTACACACTACATATACAGGGCCCACTGTAATGTTTTTGGAAAATCTAATCCATCCATCCATTTTGACATATCATTTTAGCCGTTGGGACTAAATTTGAGGCAGTTTCAGATATCAGGTGGGCCCGAGATTGACGATCTGTGGGCTGATTTGTCCATTGGGCTACTTCCACAGGACTACAGGGGTTGAAATTCGATGTGTACGATTCATTTATGGTCCTCAGACCATGTATGGAGTTTCGAGCTGAACGAATGGTGGGAACCTGGTGATCTTGCATTCTTGACGTCCTTCAGGCCACTTGAGCTTCAGTTCCTCTATTTTCTCAGATCTCTAGTGTGTAAATTCGTCGGTCTTGGTCCCCTGGGGTCCCGTAACTTGCCTTGGTGCATCTTGAGCCCTAAAACCATGCTTTAGCATTATTTTTCGGCTTAAGCTCTTAAATTCAACCTGCAGCATAAACAGGATTAAATCGGCCGTTAAACAGTATTATATTCATAAATCCAGACAATGTCTGAGGTCTAATATGTAATATTTGACCCTCAACAATACTCATCAGGTGATTCTAACCATTTTATTTCACTTTGTCAATTTGGACCTTATGAGCATTTAGTCTGGCCACCCATGCAGCGGCTGTCAAAGCCAGATCATTATGGCCTTATGACTAAGATCATAAAACTAGATTGGTGTGTTAGCATGCTGCATTTACTTTTTTTTTAAAAAAATAATAATAATTGAAAGATCAACATACATTACATTGGTTGAGTTGTCACAAATTACCCAGGCAAATGCGTGATTTTTTGGCGATCATGGAACTACCTGACATGGGAGCTTTAGAAACATCATATACAATATTGAAACAGCCTTCAGTGATTGAATTTTATTTGCACTGATCATAAATTGAAATCAGCACTTGATATTGCATCATCAGGTACTAGTTTTTTTTTTTCTATTTTTTCTATTGATTTCTTCTTATTATACTACACCAAAATCGTCGTTTAGGAACAGTTTTAAACCGTTCCTAAATGCTTCAGGAACGGTTTAATACCGTTCCTAAATGTAGCATCGCAGAAAATCAGGAACGGTTCAGAACCGTTTTGGGTACCGTTTTAGGAACGGTTTTAAACCGTTCTAATTCCAACGGTCAAATTTTAGGCACAATTTTAGAAATAGTTTCGAATGCTTATTAATGTTGCCAATAGTCAGATTTTAAAATGGAATTTTAATAACAATTTTAAACCCCTTTGTTCATTGTATGAGAGATAGAGAGAGAGTGGGGTATGTAATCTACTTGTATTATATGCCAGATAATTACACAAATAGAAGAAAAAGACAAAAGAATGATTGACACATAATAATCTTTAACTACAGAGACTGCAGTAGCAACTAATAACTATCTCTGCAGCTAACCAATCAATATAAAATCCACCAACCACATCCATCCAACCGTCCACCATCTACTTCAACATCCTGTCCCTCCATCAATATACCCCACCCAAGATAAGTACAAAATACAACATACAAGATCTCCCACTCCTAATTTTTTAATTCCATTTATGTCCTTCTCTACTCCTGGAATCTTCTCAAGACCCCTTCCAGGGAAACATCAAACGCATCCTTCACACCGGCCAACCCCTCTTTGGGGGCGGCGTACACAAACTTCGGTATATACTCAACTATCTTATCTTTCATCCTCTTCACTCTTTCTTCTCCCAGCCCTTCCAAAATGGCTCGAATTGAGGTTTCGTTGTTCACAACCCTTCTATCAATGAAAATCAAGTATGATTCGGGGTCTTTCGGTAAATGTCACTTGTACTGCAGGTAGGTTGTGCGCCTCCAGAAGAAAACCGGGATCAAACCGGCGATCATACAGTCGAAGATGGACCATCTCGTGAAGCTATCACCTCACGGCTGTACCTATAAATGTGTTGAAGGAAACTAAACGTGTCAAAAGCACATATGGACATATATCTAACCATAGGGAAATTAGATTTGTGTGTTTTACCTATAAAGGCTGCTCTCTGATAACTTTGGGCTCTTCAACTCTGGCATCACTCCTTCCATCAACAAAGAGATAGACATGACTTTATTTTTAGAAGCTATTTAAAAGAAACTGAAAGGAAGAGATGGAAGAAGAGAAGCATACCTTCACCTTGCTATGATCTTGTAAGAGCTTCCATGATAGAAAGGGAGCCATCAGATTTCAGTGGCATTACAGACAATTGGGAGTAAAGGGCCCCACCTTGTGTTTCCATCTGAGGAGCTAGAAAGAAGCTGGTTGGAACTGTAGGAGAAACAACAGCTGCAGCTTGCGTTTGATGATAATGATGATGATGTTGCTGACGATGGTGGTAATGATGTTGATGCTGATGTGGGTCTGTAGATGCATCCATGTTCATGTGAGGAGAGTGAGAAACCCAACCAGTTATTGTTATCATTATCATTATCATTCATGCCCTCTCTCTCTCTCTCTCTCTCTCTCTCTCTCTCTCTCTCTTCTCTTCTCTTCTCTCTCTCCATAGAGAGTTAGATTCCTACCAGGATCTGTTGTTGCAAGGAATCCCAATCATTGGAAAACACAGACAAACCACATATCTTAGCAGTCAGGCCAACAATTAAAAAAACTCAAAACCAAAAAACAAGAGAGAGGGCTCCTACTGACCTTGTAACACCTCTATACTATGATACTGAGTCTCCTTTAACTTTGCCTGTAACAGTGAATGTAAATACAAGGCCGTATTAAAAATCTGTAAAAGGATGCTAGCTATTTGATGTCCAAGATGATAACGACAATGGAACAAAAAACAAAAATACCCCTTTATTCAACTTAGTAAAATCAAAGATGCCAGCAGCCATATCACAGATAAATATTGGAACAGCTTATCAGTATCACATCATGATTTCTTTTATCAGTATCACAGATAAAACAGTATCACATCCTGATATTATCACAGTTAAACTTTAGAATGCATGTAGTTAGTAGATACATTCCGATACATTGCTCTATCTTGATACATGTCACGCAATGAATTTATTGCAATGCATTCCCAATATGGTACAATACAATCTGATATTGAACCTTACTATGATGTAATAGTATTCTAAAGTCAGTCTATATAAGTTGCCTATAGTTAGGTGATCCAGATAGTTGATTTGAAGGGCCCCAAAGTGGACGTGCTATGACCCGGAGTCTCCCTTGATGGTACAACCCTAACTATTGGATTTGTAAGCTGCAGGGTAAAGAGAAAAGATGGTGAAAAGGTCCACATCCAACAGTAAAATGCCCAAAAGATTGGATGGCTAGTGTCTTCCAGCCTGAGAGAAATTTGAGGAATGGTTTATGCAAGGTGGGGCACATCAGATTAACAGTCTACATCACTGTAAACAGGCTCCCCATAGAGAAACTTAAAATCCAAGGATAACAAGCATTTCTCTAGGATCATACAGTTTTTACTCTCAAGACAATGCTTAAAATTCAAAAACTGCATATTAAGTCGATGCACATCAGACATTTCCACATCTTTTCTCATGATGCTAAAATATCAAGACAATATGATCAATGACCAGTCCAAGCACCACACTACCTGCAACACGAACTCCCCTTGGTTGAGATCATGCGCAACAAGAACCCCTATAGCTTCCGGATTAAATATAAAAAATAACATTCTAGGCCTCTGATGCAGTAGGAATTGTCCAAGATCTCTGCTTAAGAAATGGACACTGAAAAGCTTCTGCAAGTCCCTTTCGCCTTTCATATCTATGCCGACCAGTTTTCTCACATTACTTCTGGCACCATCTGAACCAACAAGGATATGGCAGTGGATGTTTCTCTGTAGCTTTTTACCTTAAGAAAGGAAGCACCTACCATGACACCATGAGCAGTGCGATCAATTGATATGCATTCATGACCCATCAAAATCTCCCTTTCCCATGTGGAACCTTTGTTTGGGACTTATGACCCATCACAGGTATAAACATGAAAGTTTGTTTGGGACTAGTGACCCATCACAGCTTGCTACATGCTTAAATGCAAGATTGGACATAAAAATAAACTGGCTAAAGACCCACTTATCACGAACAGGCCCTTCTTAACCATGAACTTTTTGATAGTATCACCTTTTAAACATGGAGATGTTCTCTGTGGGATTAATATTCTTGTTTTCTATCGGTTTAAGTTTATTCGGGATTTTATTGCATACAAAAGCTTGTATATGATCCAATCTAATTTATAATATACTAAGTAACGAGTGATTGATGTTTTTAACCTAAAATGCATTTCTACTTTGATTGGAAATAAAATTTAATGAGGATGAAATTCATTCCAACTAAAGAAGAAATGTATTCCAACCATAGATGAAACTTGTCCCAGCTCCAATTGAAGCATGTATAAGCAGCAAGCGAACTTGCTTGTCCCACTATAACATACACAGCTCAGAGGATACAAAAAATCAAGAAAGGATTGGACATTTCGTCAACTAGAAAATGCACATTTCCTCAGCTAGAAAATATGAAGAGAAACATTAGAAAATCAAACAATTGCAATCATGAAGAAAGTTACTAATGGTTCTTCCAAAACATATGCAGGAATTGCAAGGCCCAATGAAACTAAGGAGCGAGGTTCTTCTTCAAAATTTCAGTGTTTTTTGATATGATTAACTGTAACATGCTCCAAATAATATGCGTTCATTTCCTTCCTGCAATGCAAATAATGAACATTATCATTCTAGTAAGAAGTGGAGTAGTATGCTCTAGGAATGGCATTTACGGACTAAAAAAAGGTAATCCTGTGAGGCAGGAGGATAATCCTATTACAACAACAACAAACAAAAAAAAAAAACAAAAACAAAAAAAAATCATGTTAAAGCAAAAGATTTGCTGAAAAGGAACCCATTCTTAGGTAAGCATACATTGAGGACTGACAGTCTAAACATGTATTGGAAAAGGAAAAGCTCCTTTATATCCACATGATTATCAATTCTTAATCATCAAATATTCTAATAAGAGTAGGAATCCCAAAGCAAAGTATTTTTCTCATGGGCTGAGTTTGGCCTGAGCCAAACTCAGCCTTAACCACAGAGAAATACAACCAACGAAGTAACAAACAAAAATCAACCAAATGGTTAGCCATGCATATGAGCCAGGAGTATGTAGCATTGCAGAGCTCATAAAGGAGGAAACCAAAGAGCCTAATTCCATTATTATTTTCTTTCTCAAATAGAATACCCATGATTGATCATTGTGGAGGGTCGTGACAAGATGATTGTGGTAAACAAACTAATATCGGAACCCGCACATCCTGACAAGGAGGCTTCATTTTCTTGCTGAACTCATATTCCTTTTTAAGTTGCACAAATCATGGTTTAATCTATATAACATATATTATAACATTCTTTTGAATCATTTTCGGAAATCACCATAAGCAACAACAAAGGCCTTGTTTCACATGTCATTCGCATCACCTCTTTGACTGCTTTTTCTCTAAGGCGTTTTGAGTACTTCAATGCCTTGATTTCTGGCTGTGCATCTGCCAATTCCCTATCTTTATCTGGAAAAAAATATTAGAAAAAAAAATCCAATCAATGTAAAAGACAAACCATCAACCTTGGATTACATAGAAACAAATAAACTAATAGACAATCAGCATCAGCACAACACGAGGCAGACCACTGAGACATGCCATTGTTTTTAACAATTGACAATTTCCCTCCAAATCTTTTGATTCACTGGAAATCTCAAATAACTTGCAGAATGTCCTTTTTAGCCTCAGTGCTGGTCTAGTAAATTAGAACTAGAGCATCTCTAGATAGGAGAGAGGAAAATAGTGTTTCCATAAATTTCCTAACAAAGAACCAAATGTGAGTTTAATGAGAAATAATGTTTCTCTTCCTTTCTTTTCCATGTATCCAAACAGGTCCTTAATGTCAAGATAAATAAAATCGTGAAATTTCAAAGCTATGCATAATCCCAAAATCTTGCAATATTATCATGACAAAATCATTAATTATATTTACCTCAATAACATTGCAAAAATTTCAAATAACATTATTTGTCACATGCCATTTGGATCCCAAATTGCCACATGAATGGCACTTGTCCTTTTGTCATATGGGACCTAGTTGGCTCTTAAGAAATTCTTATCATGGATTGCTGGTCCAAACTTAGATATATGTGATGTCACACACCACAATCTGTGCATTGGGAGATGTAGCTATATGATATCTGGCTGGCCAATATCTCAAAATTACAAAATTACAACAAAAAAGTCAAATGCATATGCACTACATTAGTCAGCAGTCAACCTATTATCTTTTGAAGAAAACTAATGTAGGAAGATATCTACAACAAAAAAGCTCGAATTCATATGCACTACATCAGTAGCAGCAGTAACCCATCTCTTGGGTCGGCCTACCACATTTGACTGAAGAACACCATATATAGTAGCATCAGAGCAACACTTTCCAGTACGAGAGGCAAATGATGGTCAAGAACCAATCTGTGCCCGAGCAACCAAACCAATTGTACTTGTAAATGTGTACCAAATAAAAAATGTGTACTGAATCGCCTTCCATGTTATGCACAGAAATGATTCAGTGAGCAATGCAAACTTCAAAAGTCAACAATAGCTCAATGAGCACAAATCACACAATTGTTACAGGAGCCAAAATGTGGAAACCTTCACTAAGTCGGATGCAATGCAATTGTGTGAGCATTATATCAAACCTCACCTGAAGCAACTCTATCTCGCTCTGTAATAATGTGACCTTATCTTACCTCTCTTGAATGATCTTTATCATCTTTGCAATGATCTCAGCCTTGTTTTTCAATTCTCGAGTTCTCTCCTCAAACGTTGATTCTTCAAAGAAAAGGGCAAAAGTAAGCAACCCATGAACTAAGAAAATTAAAACCACCTTGCAAGGAAAGAGAGGTATTCTACAATGCCTGGCCAGAGTTGGTGGTGCTTTCAGGCCAGCATTTTGTACAGATGAGGCGGCCCACCTTCCAATGCTCCAGACCATTATCTAGTGGCATAAAGTGGAGATGGAACAAAAGTACACCCATTAATCAATCCCTACGATGCAATCACTGAACTTCTTCTCTAGAAGCTCATGATCATTGATGTACATAAATATGCAAAGGTAACTTTTCTAAACCTCCATTCTCTGTATAGTTCTAGCTTCAGATACGAATTTTGATTGGCTAAGGTGGAGAAGGTCAAGAAGACAATTAGAAGGTTAAATTGGAAGCCAAGAAGTTTTTCCATCACATATTAACAACGGTCAAACAATCTTCAAGTTGAATGAATCCATCAAGGTAAGGGAAAGGTAATTTCTTAAGAAAAATGAAGAAGAAAGGGAGAGAGCTGAATGAATCCATCAAGTTTTTTTTTTTTTTTAAACCATATATTGTGTACTCCTTTAAGCATACCAATAATGTGCTGCAATTTAGAACACTAGCTGCAAAGACAGCCCCTTACCAACCAAAAAACTATCAAGAACAAGAACTGTTGGGCAGGTTGAAGATGGAAACTGAAATGTCAAAAACTGAGGGAATTTCTCACAATAACTAA
Organism: Magnolia kwangsiensis; assembly: GCA_037074715.1. Lineage (NCBI taxonomy): Eukaryota > Viridiplantae > Streptophyta > Magnoliopsida > Magnoliales > Magnoliaceae > Magnolia > Magnolia kwangsiensis. Next base: position 10,279,589 of record CM073580.1, on the reverse strand, counting down.
GGTAAAATAGTAGTGAAACATGTTCTTCAATTGAATGCCACTTTTATAACTCATATAGTACAAAATAATTCTATTTACAAAGCTCTCGTATTGTCAAAAGGTTGAAAAATATATTTCACCTTCACTTTTCCTTCCTTTGAACCGGTTGCAGTTGCATAATTCCACTGGTATAACAGGAAAGATATATCAGAATGAGGAAAGTACAAATTATTGCAGCATCTGAATAGTGGAAATAAGCAAAACATTAAAGGATGAATGTTGGGCCCAAACTAGAGGAATTTTGGTTGCATCAGCATTCCATATGGGAAGGGCATACTTTTCAGAGACCCAAAATTGTTCATCCGAAGCTACTGGACAACTCTAGTTCCAGACATCCAATTGTTGCCCGAAAATGGATGGTTAAGAATAAAATGGAGTCCACAGATCATATGCAATAGAACAAAAAGGCCCACCAATCTGATGGCTAGGAGTATTCGATAGAGGAAACTTTCATGCCTTCAACCATCCACAATGAACCCATTGAAATGCAGTCTGGATCACTTAAATGTGGCCACCCTACCCATATGGCATGCTGCCCAAATAAAAACCATCTCTGCTTCGGGGAGGCATTATATGATTCTGGCAGCATTCTATAATAAGGCATTATACGATTCTGATCCGAAACAAGTAGTGCATTCAGTTCTACAAAACAGCAGTACAAATGGCCCATCTCTCAGACATCCAGGCAATTCATACGGACTTGTGCATCATCATGGATATTTCATTCCCTAAAAGTACCAGCAATTGAGCAATCTCAACGGTTGAATTGATTCATACAGATCGACAGTTAGCCAATAGCTGATCAACCAATCATATGACTAACAATTTTTTAAACTGAACCCATGCACGGTGGGGCCCAGCAGATAAATGGCCAAGATTAGGGGTTAACCCACTTCCACCTGTATAACACCTCTTAAAGACTTAAAAAACAAAAGCAATATCAGTTTTACTATAAACGGCTCACATTGATTCATTTACCACGCGAATCGGCTTAAATCAGTTCAATCTTCCAATGCAATTGGGGATTTCATAACACAAATACAATCTGATAGTCACAAAGGAATAGTTGAAAATGATGAAAGAGGCCCTATTTTTATTTTTTTCCTTTTTACCTCGTTAGTGGCGAAATTAGGGCTGGCAGAGCTCCTTTGAGTGCCAGATCTCTGCGTGAAAACGTGTTCGATTCTCAAGATCCTTTGGATGACAACTAAATTAGGTCGAAGACGCCCCGCCAAAGCCATTGAAGAAGAAAAGGCAAACCCCTAGAATTTTTCGCTGGTGACAGAAAGGGAGAGAGCTTAGGCCCAAGAAGAAGATGAACCCGCAATCGGAGATGGAACGCTGGGATCTTAAGAGGGAGATTGAGAGAGGGAGAGGGAGAGGGAGAGGGAGAGGGAGATCGAGAGAGGGAGAGGGAGAGTTTAGGGCGTTTTGGCGTCTCGGGCGTTTGGGCGTTAGGAAATGAGGGTTTAGGGTATTTTGGCGCTTCGGTAGTCTGCGGCAGATTACAGTAATGTGACTCTTGGGCCATGTGGGGTCCACTTAGACGGTTCTAATAGAATCCATTCCGTCCATATGTTTCGAAATAAAACAATAAAAGACAATAATAACAAATAAGAAGATTCAACACTCAATTGAGACACATCGACAAAACAACGGAAATAACAACGTATACCGTTAAAACAACAAGGAATTTGAGTATGGTTCGTTACCGTTTCAAAATCAGAAACGGCTTAAAGCCGTTTTTGAACCAAAATCCCAACCGTTTCAGTATTACGATTTTGGTGTAGTGTTAGATATTCTACAAAATTCATCAACTGAATCTTTGGGTGGGTAGTGTGTGTGTTGAATTGTATTTATAGGCTTCTTTAGTTGCTTTGGGACATTAGGGTATTTGTGTGGTTTCACTTCAAGTGTGCCTAGTTTGTCATATATGAAAGCTCAAAGAGATGGGAAAGATTGGACAAGAAGATACTTTGCTTCGGATAAAAGAATTTGAATATCTCAATGCCGACCGGTCGAGGACAAGAAAATACTCCACTTCATGAGTTCTATGTATGTGTGATAATAGTATTGAGCATTCTTGTCCAAACAGTTTGAAGAACATGCATTTATGTATGTACATGAGAAATGCTCTAAGTGCTCCCAACACCCACACCTGACCCAATCCAACCCAATACCCAAACCCGACCCAACCCAGCCATCCGACCCAACTCCCAAATCAAAAATTCAAAACCCCAAATCTCAATTTTGGAATTCGGAGTTTTTACACACACAAATATATATATATATATATATATATATATATATATATATATATATATATATATAGAGAGAGAGAGAGAGAGAGAGAGAGAGAGAGAGAGAGAGAGAGAGAGAGAGAGAGTGTCATGCTCCCCTGCGCACCTATGCATGTGTGCACCTTTGCACGCGTGCCATGGGTGTCTAATCTAAACGGTCCATGTGATGCGGACCCCCATGAAACCCATGTGACAAATTTTCACCCCGATCTAAAATTCTGGTGGGCCATAGCAAAGAGAAACGCAAATCAAGGGAGGAAACTGTTTTCATTTTCATAACCCATAAAAGTTTTAGATCAAAGTAAAACTTGGGCCCGGGGGGTTTCACAAGGTGTTGTTTCATATGAACAGTTCAGATTTTGGATCCACATCACGTATGATGGCTCTCAAAAAAGTGCGTACGTAATACGTATGAACTGGTGCGTAGGTGAGTGTGTGTGTGTGTATAAAGAGTTAAATTTAGATAGAGGTACCTTGCTCTTGAGAGAGAGAGAGAGCTCAGGCATGCATGGCGGGTTGGGAAAAGAAAGGAAAAAGAAAAAAAATTAAAAGGGGATGGATGGGTAGGGTAGGGTTTTAAGTGTTCTATTTATGTGTGATAACTGCATTGAGAAATGCTGGAATGCTCTTGGAGCCCTATAAATGATCTCAACCACTCATGTTTAAGGTCATTGATCAAATGGTTTATGTTTGTCAAACAAAGGTGATGTTTTCATGGTTGCCCATGGAATATAAGTTGGACCTACTGAAATGTCCAGATCAATGGATGGGACTATCCAAGAGTTCCAATGCAACTAGGGCACTATAATTTATAGTGCTATGAGAGCATCGGGGAGCTCGCGCGCACGCACACTAAGAAGGTTCGCCTGAGAAGTCGCACCAAACCCTTCAACTCCAGCTCTGCCACTGTCACTTGATTTAAATGAAGCAATTTATGGCCTGATCACTGCTTTTCCAGGGATGTGGGGATCCTCCAGTGACGCTGCAGCTACATCTTCGGCAGATTCCAAAGCCTGAAGCTAATCTGATTTCTTACTGGACTTTAAACAAAGATCTGATGGGCCACTGCGAATCTCGTTTCCCTCCTGGATATCCTGCCGGAGGAGATTGATAAACCCATTTCTGACAAGAGGCTTGGGTGAACCATTCTGATAGGAGTGTTCAACCCACTCATTGGTCCCCATCAGCTGCGGCATCCTGCTCTGATCTCCCGAACTCAAAGAACAATCAACCTACACTGAAATGGGTTCGATCATTGCGAATACTGAGAACGATCTACCCTCCGCTTCCAGTTCAAGTACTTTGCCGAAATCCATCCTAGGAAGCACTAGAACCTTAATCCAAGTAAATACCTGGAAATAACATGCCCAAATTTTGATGTGATCTCCAGGAGTACTGCCTCGTCCCACGCGTGGGCTGAAACACCAAAGATCTAAATCCAGAAGAAAGGCAGGTTGCTGACGAAGATACTAAAAGAATCCCGAAGCATGACGTCTTCCTTCCAACAATTTGAGTCCAAGTGACCTTCCTCTTTCCAGCAATCAAATGCTCCCTGTCTCCAATCGAACAGTGTTTTCCTCCCCTAGATTTCCCCCTCTCTCTTGAGACTCTTCCCCTCCCAACCTTAGATTTCCCCCTTTCCCTGAAGACCGTCATTTCTCTCCTCATGGAACTTCCCGGTTATGAACTCTCCCGGCAGAAATTTCTATCCCAAGGGGTTCAAATATCTAAATCTAAATTTATTTTTTGGTGTGTGTATCCCATCGATGCTGAGGTTCATCGTATAAGTGGCTTGGGTCACTGAAAAGGACCCAATCCAATAGCTGAAAATCCCGATGTATCATATTGCAAATATGTCGGGATGTATTTTAGCATACCTCTTTTATTTGTTATATTCATGGACGGGTACTCGCATTCTGAAAAGTGATGTGAAAAGGAGGTCCACCTTACAAGTCTCATCCTAACTGCCCGCCATGTAGTGGTCCGGGCTGTTCATCTAAAAGGTACTCACATGGATGGACAACCCAGCAAAAAATAAATAAGCAACCAGAGATCATCATAGTGATAGGGTTTTTGCCCCAGGCTTGACCGGTTATGAGCCTCACTCGACCAGCAGAGGGCTGGTACACGACTAGTTGAACAGGGCTCGACTTAAAGTCTAGTGACATTGAGCTATTTTTTCTCGTGGTGCTCGACCGGTCAAGTGAGCCGCTCGACCGGTCGAGGATATTGCTCGACTAGTCAAGGCTACACAGATTTGAGTCCGATTTTATGCAGAATTCGGATTTTTGAGGCCTTTCGCAACAGGATGCGGACGAGAGTTTCCTAAGCTATAAATAGGAGGTACCTAGGACTTTCTATGGTATGAAAAAGTAATGCAAGTGGGTTTCCTAAAGCTTTATAAGAGTTTGCTAAAAGGTTTAGGGTTATCAAAGGTGAGAGAGAGAGAGAGAGAGAGAAAGAGAGAGAGAGAGAGAGAGAGAGAGAGAGAGAGAGAGAGAAGAAGCTTGTAGAAGAGAGGTTATGCTCGTGGAGGTGATCAACTGTGCAATCAACATCTCAGCACTTCTATGTCTTCGTGATCGGTGAGATCTCTCTGTTTTTCTTTCATTCTCTTACTGTTTATCCGCTCCTGCGTGAGTGAAGAAATTTGTTACGTTCTACTTCATAGTGGATTGTTGATCTGGAAGAGGCACCGTGGTTTTTACCTCTTTGAGGGTTTTCTACTTAAAAATCTCTTGTGTCGTGTGGTTTGTGTTTTGATTAATTTCATTGCTTTATTATCCTATAATTCTGGTTTGTTTTGGGAGGCTAGAGCTTAAGGTTTTGTGCAAGGCCTCCAACAAAGTGGTATCAGAGCTAAGTTCATTGAATGGGTAGGATCGATTTTGAATTATGGAAGGTAGCTCATTAAGAATGATCAGCTTCGATGGCTCTAACCGGACCATATGGAAGGCTAAGATAGAGGACTTGCTTTATTACAAAGACTTATATTCTCCAATTTTAAGCATATCAGCAAAATCCAAGGATATGTCTAATTATGATTTGAAGAAGATGGACCGTAAGGCGGTGGGGTTTATTAAGCAATAGTTGAACGATTCCGTATTTCACCATGTGTCTACGGAGACCTCAGCCACTAGTGTATGGCTGAAATTGGAAGGGTTGTATGAGAGGAAGATAGCCAGTAATAAAATCTTCCTGATAAGATGTCACACCCCAAACTCGAAAACCGGGCTCACAAAATTTCTGATCGTAGAATCCGATGTCAACAGCCTCCATAGTACCCTATACTCGGCTCCTAGCTCCCATTCGTCAGGTTCCAATCTTGGGATGCTATGAGGAGGATTTTCAACATCAGTTTGATTCGTAATAAGCATAACCAAAGGTATAACCACAAATAACAACCAAAAACTCTATCACATTTTCTCTATGATTAAAATTTACAAGTATAGGGTACTCTAGCCTCAACATTGATGATAGACAAAAGCTCCAAGATGATTTGCCACGTACTCTAGCCTCAACACTACTGCGATCTAACGTCACCTGCACGCAACGGTTGTGCATAAGCTTATGAAAAGCTTAGAGGGTGGTGAAAGTGTATGTGCAAGGTAGTAATATAATTATGCAGTATCAGAGTAATGAGGAATACGTTGATGAATCCAGGAATACTATTAGCCGTATTAAGGTCATGCGGTGCAAAGCATGAATAATGTCGGCCATACTAAGGCCATGCGATGCGAAATGTAACTCAAGCATACAAATCTTCATCTAAGTCTATATATCAATACAACTCAACTCTAGAATATCACCGGAGTCTAATACACTCCAACCAGATTGCCGCCCCATCGCGTGCAACAAGGTGAGTGGAAAAGACCTCATTATCTTTCTACCAATATCGGGCTCGACTCGTTGATAGTGGACTCATTACTTGAGCTAGTCAAACTTAGCCTAGCTTTGCCCCCTCCGCTCGGGCAGGTAAGGCTTCATCCCCTTCCAACTGACCACGACACAGTGAAAAACACGACCTTCTGGTAATCGGCACTCGGTACTCGGCACTCATGCACCCACTCTGTTTAGATGTTGGAGTAATCTCTTAGTACCATAAGGGTTTAGAGACTTTCACTCAGGGGTATCTATAACACCCCATGTAGAACAAGATTTTCGGTATCCAACCCTGCCAACCACGATATGCCTATGAAGGCTACGGCCTTAATGTCGTTAGGGCGTACAGTAACCATATCACATAATGCGAATATATGAATCACACTATCCAGTCATGCAGCAATCTTGCGCGTATCGTACGCTCATGTAGGGCAACACCACCTATCTGGGAGCCCCTAAACATTCTGCCCGAAGGAATATGCTATGATCAGTCACTTCTCATATCAAACATACATATGATGCGTATGATCATGAATCATGGAACTATACTAAACATGTTATAGGGTGATGGACGTTGTTCATAACGAAGATAAGCCTAGACAGCCTACAAGTATGGACCTAACAATGGTCCCTAGGGAGAATTATAATGCGGACATTTAACCAACATTATTCTTATAATGTAGACATCAAACCAACATTGCTCCCAAGGCACGACCATCATAAACATCATTACACAAACCATAGTAGAGTCACACATCGTAATGGACTTGTGTACATCCAATTGGGCCTCGACTCATGGGCCTTAAATACAACAAAAGGGCCGCATAATATGGGCCTTATGCATATCAGGTGGGCCTCGTATATCACGTCAGCCTAACCAACTGGACCCCAAGTACATCACATCAGGCCTAATCAAATGGGCTGAATCAATGGGCCGATTTAAATAGGCCAAGTTAAATTAGCCAAATGTATATCAAATCGGGCCCACCCTTATGTATTTAAGATCCAATATATTCGTAAGTTAACATAAAGATAGATGAAATGAAACAATTATCAACTTAATTGGAAACTATCGTGGCCCTTAGGAGTTGAATGGTAGATGACACGGTCCACTATTTAAATGGTGGGGTCCACTAGAACTTTAGATCTGATTCACTCATTCTTTTATGCTATTAAATGATCTCATAAATGGTTGGACGGTATGGATGCAACACATGCATCATGGTGGCCCCACCATCCAAACCGTGGAACACGTACATCATGTGGGGCCTGTGTGCTGGTTGCTAACAAGAGGAGCAACTACATAGCTGTTGTGCATGCAACTTACTGCACTCCAAATGGCAGAGGTGAGTCCCACATAGGGCCCACCACAACATTAAAGATATAATGTATTATATTATATATTAATATAATATAATATAACATAGTAATATTATATCTAATATACCAACCATCTAGGCCCTAAACAACCTGGACATACAAACATCACACGTGGGTGGGTCCCACGTAGGGCCCACCATCTTATATATATATATATATATAGTATATAAAACATATAACATATATATGACATATATAATATATAATATATATGAAGGTGCTGATGTCCAGGCCCTTAGATGGCCTTGATAGTCACACATGTGGGGTGGGTCCCACCGTCCTAAGATGGTGGAAGGTTTGGATAAAACACATGCACGGTGGTGTGGCCCATCAAAGGGGATGGAGGACATGGGTGGGTCCCACGGACCCATTGACCTCAACGTTGAAACGAGGTATCTTTCACCCAGTCTACCTCTTTAGCTATGGATCTGGGCGTGGATATGTGTGTCAAGGAGGGCTCCACAAGGACGGGGGTCCCACCGTCCAGGGTGGTGGACGGTTTGGATAAAACACATACCCTATGGTGTGGCCCCACACGAACGTGGAGGGCGTGGATGGGTCCATGGACCCCACCGTCAACACACACCCAACGTCAACACACACCCACCTTTAGTACACCTCCACCGTTAGCACACCCACTATCAGTCCATACTTCACTATTAGCACCCCCACTATCAGTTACGTCCAGCACCCTTGGACGGCTGGTGTGGATGTACACCTCATCAAGTTGGGTCCCACATGGCCCACCTGTTTTGAATCAACCTGATATTTGTGTTTGCTCATCATTTAGGCCCACTGGATGGCTTGGATAAAACAAATGGACGACGTAGATTAAAAAGGTATGATCAAGGTGGGCCACACCATTTTGGATGGCATGGGTAAAATACACACATCATAGGTGGCCACGATCATAGAAAGAGAGATCGGAGATAACGGAGGAGTCCCGCCACTATAGGCCCCTCTTGGATACAAGCATACATCAAAGTGGGTCCCACCAAATGTGAGCCCTTAAATAAGTAAAAAATACAAGCAAAACAAAAGGAAAGGGTGAAGATGTGGGTCCAAGATCACCCACCGTCCACTCCTTCTTGCTCCCTTGACTTCCTTTTCTCCTTAGCTTCGATCCTAGCGGAAGAGATGAAGTTTTGGATGGTTGAGATGTGAGATGAAAGGGTAGGGGCCACACACAAAGTTCTCTTGGAGGGCTTGGGAGGCTCGGACGTGGGATTTTTCTTGCTTGGAAATGAGTTTGAAAAATGAGAGAGAGAGAGAGAGAGAGGGTTGTAGAGAGAGAGAGATGGGTGATGGAGTGATGGATGTGGTAGGTGATGGGTGTAAAAACTTTTTGACTCTAGGGGTAAATGGTGTAAGAAAGGTATGGACTTGTGTAAGAACTTTTTAACTTTGGGGTTACTTGGGAATGAGTGAAAGGTGATGTGTACTTGACATGAGATGTGATGCGGTTGATTGATTAATGGGATTGATTTAACATGTTGTAAAGATTCTTTTAGGTTTTGCAACATGCGGTATTTTTCTCGAACTGAACGCGAGCCCACATCGCCTGGCTAGGGTATTGCCTCGATGTGTGAGTCGCGGCATTAGAACCGCGGCGATGGAGTGGTCGCTAGGGTACAAGTCTCGAGTTGAGTCAACTCAGGTTTACAGGACTCAGCTTAGGATTGCGCGCAAACATCAGACAAAGGTCGAAAGTTGCTAGAATTTGACTAGAAAAACTGCGAAAGCCTTCAGAACGGTACGGTCTAGGATACAGGGCTTACAGCTCTCCCATCCTAATAAAAATTTCATCCTTAAAATTTACAAAATTGTCTCAAATAGGTATAACTCATTAGAAAGAAGAAACATAACATCATCACATAAAATCAGAGCCAGCATACAAAATATAACACATGATCAATCATCAAGGAAATGGGGATAACGCTCTTGAATCTAGGCCTTGTGCTCCCAAGAAGCCTCCTCAATAGAATAGTGACCCCACTGAACCTTCACCAAGGGAATGACTTTGGTCCGGAGGACCTGCTCCTTCCAATCAAGGATATGAACCGGCTAATCAATATAGGAAGCGTCCTCACGAACCTCTAACGGCTGCCAATCAATAATAAAAATGATGTTTAACCCACACTTCCTCAACATAAAGACATGAAAAATGTTGTGGATGCTAGACAACTGAGATGGCAAGGCAAGCTGATAGGCCACGGCGCCAACACACCTAGGGATCTCGAAAGGTCGTATGAATCTTGCAAGCTTGCCCTTAGCTCCAAATTAAACTACGCCCTTCATGGGTGAGACCTTAAGATACACATGGTCCCTTACATCAAACTCTAAGGGACGACACCGACTGTCAGCAAAACTCTTCTACCGGCTCTGAGCTGTGCGCATCCTCTGCCTGATGATATCAATAGCCTCTAACATCTCCTGCACAAGCTCGAGACTTAGGAGACGGTGCTCTCCAACCTCGGTCCAACAACTCGGTGATGTACATGGTCTCCCATATAGTACCTCAAAAGGAGCTATGTCGATGGTCGCTTGATAGCTGTTATTGTACGCGAACTCAGCCAATTACAAATGCTTATCCCTGCTAACCCCGAAATCAATCGCGCTGGCCTGAAGCATATCCTCAAGGATCTAATTGACCCTCTCAGTCTAGCCATCGGTCTGCGGATGGTATGTGCTGTTGAGCTGTAATCAGTCCTCATCGCTCTCTGAAAGCTCCCCCAAAACTAAGACGTGAACTTCGGGTCTCGGTCAGAAACGATCGAGACTGGAATGTCATGCAGTCTCACAATCTCCTCGACGAATAACCTCACAAGCCTATCCATAAACCAAATCACATGCATCGCGAGAAAATATGCTGACTTCGTCAGACGATCCACAAGAACCTAGATGGCATCATGACTACGCTAAGTCATCGGCAAGCTCATAATAAAATCTATTGACACATGCTCCCACTTCCACATCGGGACACTCAACGGTTGTAATAGATCAGAAGGTCTCTGATGATTGGCCTTGACACGGTGGCACGTGTCACACTCAGCTACAAAACTGGTGATGTGGCGCTTCATTCCCGCCTGAAAATATTGTCGCCTCATGTCACGGTACATCTTCGTCGAGCCAGGGTAGATAGAAAACCGCGATCAATGTGCCTCGGTCATAAAATCTCTTCATAACTCGGGAATATTCGAGACACATAATTGGCCTTTGAAGCGAAATCCACCGTCTGAACCAATTTACCAATCTACCCGATTCTCGGATGCCACCTCGGCCATATAAATCTGCAACGACTCATTAGCCTGCTAAGCCTCGATCACCCTTGTGACAAGAGAGGGTTGAATCAATAGGCTTGATAACTGCACGATAGAAAACTGTAGGCCGAAATCAAAATCATAATCTATGATATCCTCGAGCATTCTCTACTCCCAGATCATCATATGCGCCACTAGGCCGCGTGGCTGACGGCTGAGAGCATCTGCTACCACGTTTTCCTTGCCCAAGTGGTACTGAAGATCGAAGTCATAGTCCTTCAGGAGCTCCATCCAGCGCCTCTGCCTCATATTCAGCTCAGACTGAGAGAACAAGTACTTCAAGCTCTTATGGTCAGAGAAGAGTTCGAACCTAACCCCATAGAGATAGTGCCTTCAAACCTTGAATGCAAAGACAATTGCAGCCAGCTCCAAACATGCGTGGGGTAGTTCAGCTCATGGACCTTGAGTTGATGAGACACGAAGGCCACTGGTCTCCCATGCTGCATCAAGACAACACCCAAACCAATATGTGAGGCATCAGTAAAGACAATAAACCTATCACTCCCAAAGGGAAGAGTGAGGATAGGAGCGGACGTGAGGCAGTCCTTCAACTCCATAAATGCTCTCTCGCAGGCGTCGCTTCAAATAAACTCTGCGCTCTTCCGAGTCAACCCGGTCAACGGGGCTGCGATATTGGAGAAGCCCTCAATGAAACGTCGGAAGTAGCCCACCAAACTAAGGAAACGGCGGATCTCGGATGCGTTTATGGGCTGGCCCCACTGACACACTGCATCAACCTTCGAGGGGTCCACTGACGGCCTCCCTCTTCACCACGTGACTGAAAAACTTCACCTACTCCTGTGAAAACTCACACTTCTCCAGCTTTATAAATAGCCGATGTGCACGGAGGGTTTACAAGGTAACCTCCAGATGTTGCTCATGCTCCTCATGGGTCCTCGAATAGATCAGAATATCGTCGATGAGGACTATAACAAACTGATCGAGATATGGGCAGAAGACCTCATTCATCAACTGCATGAAGATCGCGGATGCATTGGTCAGTCCAAAGGACATGACCTGTAACTCAAAATGACCATAGTGTGTCCTGAAAGCCGTCTTTGGAATGCTCTCCTCTTGGACCCGAATCTAATGATAACCGGAATGCAAGTTAATCTTCAAAAAGAACTGTACACCCTATAACTGATCAAATAAATCATTAATCCTCGGGAGCGGGTACTTATTCTTAATTGTGATTTTGTTGAGCTCGCGGTAATCTACGCAGAGCCTCAACGAGCCATCCTTCTTCTTCATGAAGAGTACCAACACTCCCCATGGTGAACTACTCGAATGGATAAAGCCTAACTCGCGCAATTCATCCAACTACTTCTATAGTTCTCGCAGCTTCAATGGTACCATACGATACGGGGCCTTCGAAATTGATGGGGTACCGGGCACGAGATCAATCTAAAACTCGGTGAGTCGGTGATGCAGTAATCCTATAATCTCCTAGAACACATCTAGAAAATCACAAACTACAAGAAACTGGTTAATGCTCACCACTATGGGCTCCTCTATGGCACATGACATCAAACAAGACAACAGCTCTCCTTTGGGCTCTGCAATGAACTAGAACTGGAACTGCGGCACGCCGGGTATATAGAACGTGACTGTCCTCACAGAGCAGTCCAATATGACGTAGTACTTGATATGCCAATCCATACCTAGAATGACATCGAACTCGGACATCGCCAAAGAAAACAAATCGGCAGAAAAAAAGGTATCCCCAACTAAAACGGGGCAAGACGAGCAAAATCGGCCCAACACTGCAGTCTTCCCCAAGGGAGTTAATACTGACAGGCCCTCACGAGCAGACTCCAACAGCAAACTAGTCGATCGGCAGAAACTCTCTACCACAAAAGAATGTGATGTACCAGAATCAAACAACACATGTGCAGTGCATGCAAAGACTAAAAATATACCCTCGACGACTCCTTTGGATGACTGCGAGTGTTCACTCCCCAAGTGCAAGGTTGTGATGTAGTTATAAACTCGATAAGACCGAGGTTGAATCGCAAGGAACTGAAACCTGTACGTTATCTGAAACTAAGTAGAACTAGACTAAGATGTAATCTAAATCAAATAGAATTTAATGAATAATTGTGAAATAATTATCTAAAACTTAAGAGAATTCAGAGGAAATGAAACTAAGGATTCAGAGGAAAGGACACTAGGGATTCAGAGGATCCACTTGTAGAGATCAGGGAGATTTCACGCCTGCTTCAAGAATCATGAAAATTAAACTGAACTATCGTTGATATAATTTTCAAGAGATGAAAGGTATATGAATTAGAATGGATTCCATCACCAAACCATGCCCAGGAGACAAAGTAAATAACAGAATTAAACTAATTACTAACCAATCACATGTATGAAGGTTAGGAAGGGTACCGTCATCCGACCATGCCTAGGAGACTATGGTGAACAACAGGGCTTCCTGACGTCATAAACATAAAGGAAAAGGAAATACTCAAAGCCATTGCAGACCCATTGTAATTTCAGTCACAACAGACCATTAAAAACTAAAAATATTCTCATAATAAAATTAAATCAAAATCCATTCAGTCTAAACAAAAGGCACAAGCATAAATTCTCCCATCTCACTACAAGCTTCACCTCTTAGCCTTAGCTAAGAGGTTTAGCCAACCATGGATGGACTAAATCCCTTAACAAAAATAAAATAAAAATAAAAGGAAAAGAACTACAAACTCTACTCTCCCTCTTGTGCATGTCCAGCCCCAAGCTCCAGCAACTGATGCCTATCCCACGTTCTCCCTTTCCTTCTTATATCATGCGTGAGGTAGTGGATGGGAGGCTGGAGTCGGTTAGAATTTTTGGAAGTTCTTTACGCAGCATGATTTTAAAAACTGCTTGCGTAACCTTGCTTGTGCACAAGAGCATATGCTAGTTGCTGATTCAATCATGCATCTGGTTCCATGGCTGGGCTCCCTCTAAATGGATCGGATCAACCATCCGATCAACAGGGGTGGACCACATCTCCTTGGATCATCCGAACCGCGCGAATAGAGGCAACGCAATTCGAACGCTGTATTGATGATGGAGCCCTCTTCACTGCTGGTTCAAGGAATCCACGCCATCCATTAGGATCATGTCGAAAAATCGGTCGGGAAGGGACTATTTTTGATAGGTTTTGGTGTGGCCCATAGAATCTTTCTTGCTACCATCCGTCCTTCGTCTAAACCTTCATGTACATCTAACCTCTGAGGAAATCAAGAAGCGGCCCATGGGACAGTCGGTTTTGGATGCGAAATAAGATGGATGGCTTGGATTTTCCAATTGATCAATGATGGTGGCCGACCCCTGTTCGTACGTAGGCTCTGTTGCGAACAGAGCCTTCGCCATACGTCTTCTGTCATGGTCGTTGGGGCCATGATCGAAGTTAAATAGGAAATCCATTCCAACCATTGGATTAGTTTCGAAAAACCGTCCATAGATGGCCGATTTTGGATCGATCTAAGTGTGGCCCATTGTATATTTTCCTATGTCATTCATCATACATTTAATGGTTAAGATTTTGCAAAAGCTTGCATGGTATCAAAAGGCTACCTTGGTGAGGTTAATACCCTCCCTTTACACACAATGGACAATTCAGATTGTCCTAAATGGTGATATGTGGGCCCCGCTACTGAAAATAGTTGCCGGACATCGAGACGCTGTTGCGTCTTTCTTATTTTCTAAAGAATTCACGGGTCAAAGGCCCCTTGACCAAGAACGTGGTCTGGTGTGCAGTGGGATCTCTTATACATGAAAATAGTTGCCGGACATCGAGACGCTGTTACGTCTTTCTTATTTTCTAAAGAATTCACGGGTCAAAGGCCCCTTGACCAAGAACGTGGTCTGGTGTGCAGCGGGATCTCTTATACATGGTGCACACGCACCGTGGTGTGGGTCCCACAGTGATGTATTCATGAGATCCGCTCCATCCAACCTGTTTTCCATATAATTTAAAGGGTTGAGACCAAAATTGAAGTATTTCTATATATCAGGTGGGCCCCAAATCATGATTTTATGGGCTGATTTGTCCATTAGGCCCCTTCCGGAGGGATCCAATGGCTAAAAATCGATGTGTACAGTTAATTTATTGTCCTCAAGCCACGCATGAAGTTTTGCACCAAACTGATGGTGGGAACCCTGTGATCTCACATTCGGAAGCCTTTTTAAGCCACTTAAGCTTCAGTTTCTTAATTTTCTTGGACCTCTAGCGTATAAATCCGTCGATCTTAGTCCCCTGGGGTCCGTCCCTTGCCTTTGGTGTCATCAGAGCATTAATTCCTTGCTTTAAGCACCATTTTTCAATCAATGCTCGTAAATACACTCTGCATCAAAAACACGGTTAAAACTGGGCATTAAAGAGTATCATGCTCGTAAATCTAAGCAATAATTGGGTCTGATATGCAATATTTAACCCTCAACAGCGGGGTTATACTGAGCCGTATAAAACCTAGCCTGAGCCGGGTGGAGAGGTGTCTCTCCCCTCTAAGCGTGTTGCTATTGTTGGGGTCGCTGAGGCGGTCGAAACTATTGCCTCTGCTACTGCGGCCTCGGATGCTAGTGTTAAAGCTACTGATGAGGTGGCCTTGGTGGTGGGAGCTGCTGTCACTGCTACTGTGGGGGTATCTGTTGTGGCTATGGTGGAGGCTATTATGGACCTCTAAGCTACTGTTGCTGCTGGGGGTGGGGACACTCCCACATACGGTGCCCCATCGCACTGCACCTAAAACAAGTGCCGGTGAACTGCCTCGGAGGTGGTGCTGGTGCTCGAAAGGTTGGGTGGCATGTGCATCTCTGCTTCTGTAGTCGACGCTGCTGGGAGTCACCGGAGGGAGACTGGCCGCATACTGAGCCACTGTCATATCACCCTACACCAAGGCCTCGAACTCCAACTCTCGCTGTCGTCGAATGTGATTAGAAAAATACTGTTAGTCAAACCGATCCACAAAATCCTCCTAAGTCCATATAAAATCGACGCATGCTGCTCAGGAGACTGATGTCCACCAGTGTTCAGCCTCACCATGGAGGAGAAATACTACTAATCCGACTCACCACTCGGTCGT
Organism: Magnolia kwangsiensis; assembly: GCA_037074715.1. NCBI lineage: Eukaryota > Viridiplantae > Streptophyta > Magnoliopsida > Magnoliales > Magnoliaceae > Magnolia > Magnolia kwangsiensis. Next base: position 10,263,596 of record CM073580.1, on the reverse strand, counting down.
AAATCCCATTGTATCAAATATCTTCTCCACATCGAAGCGCCATATCTCAGCTGCTATCGGATCTGGCTCGTCCTGAAAATGTAGGGGATCGAGCCGTTGAAACTCTCGAAGAAGGGCACTCACGCGCTCTTGCTCTGCCTGATCTGGTGAAACAACAGGGTGCCTGCCCTCTCCTAAAGTGTGGCCGTCATAGCCTGCAACATCTGCTATAACTGGGAGGCACTCACAGATACGGTCGGATTTGCATCAGTCTCTAGTGGAGGAGCAATATCCTCAGGATGAGCGGTGAAACCTCTGATGGTGGAGTGGGGATCGTAGGTGGTAGGGTGAGAGCTGCAGGTGGTGGAGCAGGAGTCTCAGGTGTGGAGTGGGAGTCGACCAGGTCACTCTCCTAGGCATCTTGTCGAACAGGAAAAGGCAAATGTGACTATTAACTTTGAAAAACTTTCGAAGACACGCACGTTAAGGGTTTGTAATAAAATATCGCTAAGGTATTTAAATTTTGGAACTTAGCCATTCATAGTAGATATGTAAAGCTTAGAGGGTGGTGAAAGCCTGTGCGCAAGGTAGTAATACAATTATGCAGTATCAGAGTAATGTGGAATATACTGATGAATTCAAGAATATTATTAGTTGTACCAAGGTCATGCGGTGCAAAGCATGAATGATGTCGGCCGTACCAAGGCCATGAGATGCGAAATGTAACTCAAGCATACAAATCCTCATTTAAGTACACATATCAATACAGCTCAACTCTGAAATATCACTGGGGTCTAGTACAATCCAACCAGATTATCGCCTCATCGTGCCCAACAAGGTGAGTAGAAAAGACCTCACTGTCTGCCTGCCAATATTAAGCTCAGCTCGTCGATAGTGAACTCATTCCTCGAGCTGGTCAAACTCAGCCTAGCTTTGGCCCCTCCTCTCAGGTGAGTAAGGCCACACCCCCTTCCAACCAACCACGACACAGGGGAAAGCGCGACCTTCTAGTAATCGGCACTCAGCGCTTATGCACCCACTCGGTCTAGACGTTAGAGCAACCTCTTGATACTATAAGGGTTTAGGGACTTTCACTCAGAGATATCTATAACACTCCATGTAGAACAAGATTTTCGATATCCAATCCTGCTAACTACAATACATCTGTGGAAGCTACGACCCTGATGTCGCTAGGGCGTACAATAAGCATATCACACAATTCGAATGCATGAATCACACTATCCAGTCATGCAGTAATCCTGCGCGTATCGTGCGCTCATGTAGGGCAACACCGCCTATCCGGGATCCCCTAAACAATCTGCCCGAAGGCATATGCTATGATCAGTCACTTCTCATATCAAGCATACATATGATGCGTATAATCATGAATCATGGAACTATACTAAACATGTTATATGATAACAGATGTTGTTCATAACGAAGATGGGCCTAGACAGCCTACAAGTATGGACCTAACAATGGGCCCTATGAAGAATTATAATGTGGACATTTAACCAACATTATTCTTACAATGTGGATGTCAAACCAACATTGCTCCCAAGGCATGGCCGTCATAAACATCATTACACAAACTACGGTAGAGTCACACATCGTAATGGACTTGTGTACATCTAATTGGGCCTCGACTCATGGGCCTTAATACAACAAATGGGTCGTATAACATGAGCCTTTAGGTGGGCCTCAGCAACGGGCCTCGTATATCATGTCGGCCTAACCTATCGGGCCCCAAGTACATCACATCGGGCCTAGTCAAATGGGGCGAATCAATGGGCTGATTTGAATGGGCCAAGTCAAATGGGCCAAATGTATATCAAATCAGGCCCACACTTATGTATTAGAGATCCGACATATTCATAAGTTAATATAAAGATAGATGAAATGAAACAATTATCAACTTAATTGGAAACTACTGTGGCCCTTAGGAGTTGAATGGTAGATGACACGGTCCACTATTTAAATGGTGGGGCCCACTAGAACTTTAGATCTGATTCACTCATTCTATTATGTCATTAAATGATCTCATAAATGGTTGGACGGTATGGATGCAACACATGCATCATGGTGGCCCCACCATCCAAACCGTGAACGGTGTAATTAAGACACGTACATCATGTGGGGCCTGCGAGCTGGTTGCTAACAAGAGGAACAACTACATAACTGTTGTGCATGCAGCTTACTGCACTCCAAATGGCAGAGGTGGGTCCCACGTAGGGCCCACCATCTTATATATATGTAAAATATAAAATATACAATATATACATATAATATAAAACATACAACATATATATGACGTATATAATATATAATATATATGAAGGTACTGACGTCCCGGACAGTCACATACATCAAAGGAGGGCCCCACATGTGGGGTGGGTCCCACCGTCCTAAGACGGTGGACAGTTTGGATAAAACACATGCACGATGGTGTGGCCCACTAAAGTGGATGGATGACATGGGTGGGTCCCACGGACTCACTGACCTCAACATTGAAACGAGGTATCTTTCACCCAATCTACCTCTTTAGCTATGGATCTGGGCGTGGATACGTGTGTCAAGGAGGGCCCCACACGGACATGGGTCCCACCATCCAGGGTGGTGGATGGTTTGGATAAAACACATACCCTATAGTGTGGCCCAACATGGACGTGGAGGGCGTGGATGGGTCCATGGACCCCACCATCAGCACACACCCACCTTCAGTACACCTCCACCGTCAGCACACCCATTGTCAGTCCATACTTCACTGTTAGTACCCCCACTGTCAGTTACGTCTAGCACCCCTAGACAACTGGTGTGGATGTACACCTCATCAAGTTGGGTCCCACATGGCCCGCCTGTTTTGAATCAACCTGATATTTATGTTTTCTCATCATCTAGGCTCACTGGATGGCCTGGATAAAACAGATGGATGACATAGATTAAAAAGGTATTATCAAGGTGGGCCACACCGTTTTGGATGGCATGGGTAAAATACACACATCATAAGTGGCCATAATTAAAGAAAGAGAGATCGGAGATAATGGAGGGGCCCCACCACTATGGGCCCCTCTTGGATACAAGCATACATTAAAGTGGGTCCCACCAAATGTGGGCCCTTAAATAAGTAAAAAAAAAAATACAAACAAAACAAAAAGAAAGGGTGAAGATGTGAGTCCAAGATCACCCACTGTTCACTCCTTCTTACTCCCTTGGCTTCCTTTTTTCCTTAGCTTCGATCTTGGCGGAAGAGATAAAGTTTTGGATGGTTGAGATAGGAGATGAAAGGGTAGGAAGTTGGCCCCACACAAAGTTTTCTTGGAGGGCTTGGGAGGCTTGGACGTGGGATTTTTCTTGCTTGGAAATGAGTTTGAAAAATGAGAGAGAGAGAGAGAGAGAGAGAGAGAGAGAGAGAGAGAGAGAGAGATGGGTGTAAGAACTTTTTAACTTTAGGGGTAAATAGTGTAAGAAAGGTATGGGCTTGTGTAAGAACTTTTTGACTTTAGGGTTGCTTGAGAATGGGTGAAAGGTGATGTGTACTTGACATGAGATGTGATGTGGTTGATTGATTGATATGATTGATTTGACATGTTGTAGAGATTCTCTTAGGTTTTGCAACATGTGGTGTTTTTCTCGAACTGAATGCAGGCCCACATTTCCTGGCCAGGGTATCACCTTAACGCGCGAGTCGCAACATTGGAACTGCGGCAATGACACGGTTGTTAGGGTACAAGTCTCGGGTTGAGTCGACTCAGGTTTACAGGACTCGGCTTAGGATTGCGCGCACACATCAGACAAAGGTTAAAGGTTGCCAGAATTTGACTGGGAAGACTGCAAAACTCTTTAGAACGGTATGATCTAGGATACGGGGCTTACATAAGACGACTTGTGAATTTCAAGTTTAAAGATGGTGGTTCTATGGCCGAGCACATGAATAAGGTCAGCAATATAGTGAACCAACTCTCTACTATGAAGATGGTCTTGGATTATAAATTGTAGACTTTGTTATTGCTTAGTTCATTGTCTGACAGTTGAGAGACATTGGTGGTGTCTCTAAGTAACTCTATGCCAGACGGAAAGTGTCATGCCCCAAACCCAGAAATCGGATTCATAGGAATCCCGATAGTGGAATTCGGTGCCAACAGCCTCCGTAGTACCCCATTCTCGGCTCCTAGCATTCATATGCCAGATTCCGATCCTGGGATCCTACAAGGCGGGTTTTTTTACTTTTTATTTTTTATTATTTTTTTTTAAATGTACATTTAACTAGTAATAAGCATAACCACAAGATTACCCAATTCACAACGGCAACATCGTCATCACATATCCACTAATATAATCATTTGAATATAATACTGAAAGGGAAATACATAAATAGAGAATCAAGCTTCTAGAAGACCACTACACGCTCCAAGCTCAACACTGCTGCAACCTAACATCACCTGCACGCATCTATCGTGCATAAGTTTATAGAAAGCTTAGAGGGTGGTGTAAGTGTTTGCACAAGGTAAGTGCCAAGTATTCAATACAATGCTATAATCATACAATACCGAAAAAATTGGTAATTCATAAACCATACAATGTTTGAATAAGCAGAAATACTGAAAAGAGTAGGAATTATCAGAGTAAGTAGAAATACTGACAAGATATAAATCATACGATAACAGAGTAAGCGGAAGTATGAACGGGTCTATGAGTCAATCAATATCAGAATACGCAATATAGAATAGTTATGCGATGAGGAGTCATAACTGGTTAAATATCAAATGCCGAGGATGCAATACAATATACAAATCCTGTAAAGTCTGTCTAGGCCATATAAGTGTAGAAACATAGCAACCCAAGATGCCATATGCCTGCGGATGCAATGTGATATGCGAGGTGAATGAAATGACCATGCTGGAGTGTGAAGTCGGGATGATAGTACGTAGTATCACAGGCTATGGGGTCCACCACAAGGGACTTCTATCCAAACCAGTCTCATACCTAAATTTGGATAGTCAGACTCATCATGCTAAACTCCTGATCTTAGGTTACTCGTGCGCCTAACCGAAATCCATGCCATAACGAAGGTACACAACAATTAGTTACGCACCACCAGCCCGAGTGGATAGTGAATGGATGAATGAATGAGCATGCATCTCCTACTCAATAAGTCCACATATCAGTACGGTTCCTCTCTGGGAAATCACCGGGGTCTATTACACTTCATACCACATTGCCGCCCCATCGCGTGCAACAAGGTGAGTGGAAGAGACCTCACTATCCGCCTGTCAATATCAGGCTCGGCTTGTCAATAGCGGACCCATTTCTCGAGCTGGTCAGACTCAGCCTAGCATTGCCCCCTCCTCTCGGGAAGGTAAGGTCGCACCCCCTTCCAACCGACCACGACACAGTGGAGAGCGCAGCCATCTGGTAATCGGCACTCAGCGCTCATCTACCCACTCGGTCTAGACGTTGGAGCAACCTCTGGAACCAAGAGAGTTTAGGGACTTTCACCCAGGGATATTTATAGCACCCCATGTAGAACAGATTTCTGGTGTCCCATCTGGCCATCCACGATATGCCTATGGAGGCTACGACCCTGATGTCGTTAGGGCATACAGTAATCACAACAAACAATGTAAGATGCATGAGTCATACAATCCAGTCATGCATCAATCCTACGCAAGCCGTGCGCTTATGTGAGACAATATCAGCCTATCAGGAGGTCTCATAACAACCAGCATTATGACATATGCAATGGTCAAGCACATCTCATAACAGACATGCAGATGATGCGTATGGGCATGGATCATGATGCTATGCAGTCACATACTCATAATCGGTATCAATAACCGGCATCAATAATCAACATCGACAATGTGGACATCTAACCAACATTGCCCCAAGGAGTGACCCTCACAGATCCAAACATATAATGGGCCCACGGCCTCACACAAAGGCCTAATATACAACACAATGGGCCTTACTCAAGGGTTACATGTATACAACAGGTGGGCCCTGCTCATGGGCCTAACATACATCGCAATGGGCTCCTTTACCCGATTCTCAAATGAATCACAATGGGCTTCATCACCTAGGCCTCAATATACATCACATTGGGCCTTAGACACGGGCTGAATACGTATCACGTCGAGCCTCAAATACGGGTCGCATATTCATCACATTGGGCCTCGACAATCAGAATCGACAATCGGCTATGACAATTCAAAATCTGTAATCGGTCTCAATCGACAATCGGCCATGATCGGTAATCGGTCACGATAATCGGCCTCGATAGGTAATCGGTCAATCGGCCACGATAAACAGAATCGGCAATCGGCCATGTCAATTGACAATCGGCCACGATTGGTAATCGGTCAGGATAATCGGTCTCGATCGGTAATCGGTCAATCGGCCACGATAAGCAGAGTCGGCAATCGGCCACGTCAATCGATAATCAGCCACAATCGGTAATCGGTCACGATAATCAGCCTCGATTGGTAATCGGTCAATCGGCCACGACAAGCAGAGTCGGCAATCGGCCACGTCAATCGATAATCGGCCACGATCGGTAATCGGTCACGATAATCAGCCTCGATTGGTAATCGGAATGATTAACGACCTATAAGTAAGGCAGGGCTCATATATGAACTTCCAGTCAAACCATAATATAAAGATCGATCGCTGCCCGTGGTTATATCAAATCTAATAGTACGAACCGTCCATTTACGGTGAATGGGGCAACTTATTTGGGTTAATCCACGAAGAGAATGGGCCTACAAGGCCTAAGGAAAGGTTACAATGAGGACATCTAACCGTCATTGCCCATCAATGTGGACGTCAAACCAACATTGCTCCCAAGGCACGGCCCGCCATAAACATTATCACACAAACCATGGAGGAATCACACATTAGGCCTTAAATACATCAAATGGGCCCTATATTCATCAAGTGGGCCACATCAATGGCCGCACCAATGGGCCTTATGTACATTGCAACGGGCCATAACCCATGGGCCTTAGAATATATCAAAACGGGCCTAATCACATGGGCCTTACATTCATATCAAGGTGGCCCTCAACAATGACCCTAATTAAACCAAGATGATCCTCATACACATACCAAGGTGGGCCTCAATAATGGGCCCTAACCCATGGGCCCTACATACATTACAGTGGGCCTCAACCCATGGGCCTTACATTTATAGCAAGGTGGAACTCAATAGGCATTTATATTAAGGGGGCCTCAACAGCAGGCCACAATACATCAAGGTGAGCCTCACAGATAGGTTATAAAATACATCAAGTGGGCCTCAACAACGGGCTACTATTGCATCAGGATGGGCCTAATCACATATATTAAATGGACCACACTAATCGGGCCCTAAAATCGCCAAGGTGGGCCTCAACAACGGCCACAAATACATCAATATGGGCCACCTCAAATGAATGGCAGAGGTATACATACATCATGGTGGGCTCCACCTTGTGATGGATGACATGAATGAAACACATATCATGGTGGGCTCCACCTAAACCTTAGACCTGACTCATTTTTGTCCTAAACCCACAAATGAGTTTGCAAAGTGGATGGATAGTTTGGATGCAACACATGCATCATGGTGGGGTCCACACACGTGGCCACCACAAACACCAAGAGTGGGGCCCTACTGGCCATCCAGCTACTGGACGGCCTTAGAACACATACATCACGGTGGCTGCCACCGTCCACAACCGTGGACGGTGCTCATAGAATACATATGCCACTGTGGGTCCCATGTGGGGCCCACCATAATGTTTGTTTTTCATCCAATCTGTTGAGAAGGTCGTACAGACCTGGATGAAGAGGAAAAATAAATATCATCTTTGATCTAAAACTTCCGTGGGCCCTAATGAGGTTTCAAGGGTAGACATCCATCCCACTGTTTCTAATGGTGTGGGCCACCTGAGCGTTGGATGCATTTCATTTTTGGAGGGGGTCCCACCTGAGGAGGGGACCCACCAAATTAACGGGTTAGATGGGGAATAAACATCAAGGTGGGTCCCATGCTGCCAAAACAGACGGACAGCATGGATAACATGTTCATCACAGTGGTGCCCCACATCCACCGTTCAGATGATGGACGATCCGGATGGTTTACATACCATCAAAGTGGGTCCCACGCTGCATGCATGCATGCAGCACACGTGCAGGGTGGGTGGCACGAATAAAACACTCACATCATGGTGTAGTCCCACCTGCCGTCTGAAAAAAAAATGGCTGGACGGTGTGGCTGTAAAACCGTTACATCAAAGTGGGTCCCACCCACACGTGTGAGGTGGGCCAAACACACGTCAAGGTGGATACCACTTCACCGTCCACCCCTTTCAGCAAATTAGCACCGTCCAGGCATTGGACGATGTGATATGCAACACATCATTGAGGTGGGCCCCATAGACTTGCTGACGTGGGTGGTGTGAGGTACCAGCCTATCCAGTCACGGTGGTTGGGTCTCACGTGGGGCCCACCACATATATACATATTATAATATAATATAACATATATAAATTATAAATAGCCACCGTCCAGACCCTGTATGTTCTGGACGGTCGAGATTCATACATATTTACATGATGCGTCCACATGTGTGGCCCACCTCATATCATGTATTATAATATTAATATAATATTAATATATCATCCAGCCACCGTCTAACAGCAGGGACGCTGGACGGTCTGGATACAAAATATGTACATCACGTGGGGCCCTTAGGATGGACGGTTGTGGATACAACACATACGTCAAGTTGGCCCACCGTCCCAGCAATGGACGGTGGATATGGCACCTACATGACCAGAATGGGGCCCACAGAACTTGCTGGCATCATGTACCAGCTACGTGCTGCTGGAGTGATCCAGCCAATCCACTTCTCTCATCAGGTGGGTCCCACGTGAGGAATACCACATATATGATATATATAATATATTATAATATATATATATATATGTTTTTTTTTGTTAAGGACGTCCAATGTCTGGACACTGGACGAACGGCATGCATTAATCATATATGCTGTAGTGGGGTCCACCGTCCTTGACGTACGGACGGAGTGGAGGTAGAATAGATACATCAAGGTGGGTCCCACCCACACGTGCAGCACGTGTGGGGTGGGACCATACGTTTGTTACTTTAAAACGAAGGGATGGACAGTATGGTTTATAAGACATACCTCAAGCTTAGTCCAGAGGACCTGCTGGCATCCATGCTCTAGCTGATTGGCTGGTGGACCCACAACGCTTGCTGCTGTGAAATGGACGGTGGGGATTCAAAATCAAACCCACCTGCTAACGTTAGCACAGAAACTGTATAGGTATTGTACACCAGCCGCTCCTTGCCAAAAAGGGTGGATCCCACGTAGGTGAACCAGATACACCACATGGGCTCTCAGCTGCTGGACAACATGGGGCTTAACACATAAATATAGGTGGATCTCACTGTCCAGGCCTGTGCACTGGACGGTGCAGATATAATGCAGCATCAAGGTGGGCATCACGCCACCGTCCAGGGTATCTGGACACTGCAGATAGAACACTTGCATCAAGGTAGGTCCATGTGGTGGCCCACTAGCTTGAATGGAAGCTGATATTTGTGATTTTCTCATGGTCGGGGCAGTCCAAACAGACAACAATGGTGGGCCCCGGACGTGGCAGCAAGGTGGGCCCCCACTTGGACAGCGGTGTGTCCCACGTAGTCGACGGCATGGATCACATTCATGCATCATCGGGTGGGCCACACATCAAGAGAGAGAGAGACAGCGGTGATGGAGGGACCTCGCCACTATGGGCCCCTCAATACATGCATCAAATGGGTCCCACCACATGTGGGCTCTCAAATCATCAAATCTAATAAATAAAATCATCCACCTTTTTCTTCTTCTTAGGCTCCTCCTCATTATAGCTCTAATGGGACATGATTCAACGGTCGAGATCGGTTTTGAAGGGTGGGGATGGGAGATAGGAAGGTGGGCCACACAAGCTCTATCCATGGAGCTTGGAGCTTAGACATTTTTAGCTTTCATGGATTGCTTGAGAATTTGTTTTAAAAAGAGAGAGAAAGAGAGGTGATGTAATAAATGGAAGGTGTGGTACTTGTTGACTTATTGGTAAGAAAGGAATGGGATGAGCATGGGTGTTGTTGACTTTAGGTGAGAGAGGGATGGGTAGGGTAAGGGTTTATTTGACTTGATTGATTGATGGATTGATGTGACGTGATGTGATTGATTTGAAAGATTGTCTTAGGTTTGCAAATACGCGGCGTTTTCTCGAACTGAACGTGGGCCCACATCTCCTGGCCTGGGTATCGCCTCGGCGTGCGAGACGCGGCATCGGAACCGCGGCGACGACGTGGTCGCTAGGGTACAAGTCTCGGGTTGAGTCGACTCGGGTTAACGGCGTGTGTATTAGGGTCGCGCGTAAATACCGGTTAAAGGTCGAGGTTGCTGGGATTCGACCGGAAAGATCGCGGAAGTCTACCGAACGATACAGTCTAAGATACGGATCTTACAGAAAGGTATCCATAGAACAGGTAACTAGTTGTCTCTTCAATGAGGAGACAAGGAGAAAATCTCGGGGGTCTACTCGGTAAGAGGCCCTTGTGACTCAGGAATGAGGGAGATGAAAGAACAGGAAGGGCGAGAAGGCCCGAGATAAATCAAGAGGCAAATCGAGTCACAGGAAGGATGTTGAATGCTTGAATTGTAGCAAGAAGAACCACTATAAGCATGAATGTCGTAAAAATAAGAATGACAAGAAAAGAAAAGAAAAAGAGAATGAAGATGAATCAGATTCCACTGCGGTCGCTTAAGATGACGATATTGTAGTTATTCTTTCAGCATATCATAATGTTTATCTCACAGCTATAAGTCAAGACATCAAATGAGTGATTGACTCAGGAGCTTCTTTTCATACGACTTCACATAAGGACTTCTTCACAAGCTATAAGTCAGGTGACTATGGAACCGTGAAGATAAAAAATTCTGGCATATCGAAGATCATAAGAGTCGGTGATATTTATGTAAAGACCGATGTAGGCTGCACATTGGTTCTCAGGGATGTGAGGCATATCAGACATTCGCCTCAACTTGATGTCGACGGGAAGGTTGAATGATGATGGCTATAAAAGTCAGATTATTGGTGGGCGCATGAAGCTCATCAAGGATTCGTTGATCGCAGCAAGAGGAAAGAAGTGTTACACCCTTTACAAGGTAAGTGTCAGTGTGTGCAAGGGTGGGTTGAACGCAGTGGAAGATTCAGTTCTTGACATGTAGCACCGGAGTCTAAGCCACATGAGTGAAAAAGGGCTTTAACTACTAGCAAGGAAGCAGCTTCTTCCAGATGTAACAGGTATACCTCTCAAAACCTATCTTGGTTGTTTATCAGGGAAACAATATAGAGTTTCATTTATTAAATTTGCTTCTTATGTTAATAAAGTAATAAAGTGCATGCATTAGATTTGGTTTATTCTGATGTTTGTGATCCTATGAGGATAAAAATCTTGGATGGGGCATTGTATTTTGTCACTTTTATAGATGATGCATCTATGAGGGTTTGGGTTTATGCTTTGAAATCTAAGGACGAGGTCTTTGGTGTATTTAAATTATTTCATGCTATGGTTGAGAGAGAGAGAAGTAAATCATTAAAGTGTATCCGCACTGACAATGGTAGTGAATACATTGGTGACTTTCATGAGTATTGTAAGTCCCTCGGTATACGGTATGAATAGACAATTCCAAAGACCCCACAGCATAACGGTGTGGCTGAGCGAATGAATCACACCATTGTTGAGAGAATCAGATGCATGTTATTGTTGAGGGTCAAATATTACATATCAGACCCTAGTTATTACTTGGATTTACGAGCATGATACCGTTTAATAGCCTGATTTAATCGTGTTTGTGATGCAGGGTGTCTTCATGAGCTTGAACTGAAAATGGTGTTAAAAACATGGTTTTAGAGCTCAAATGTATTAAGGCAAGTTACGGGACTCCAGGGGACCAAGATCGACGAATTTACATGCCGGAGGTTCGAGGAAATCGAGAAACTGAAGCTCAAATAGCCTGGAAGACATCCATAATGCAAGATCATAGGGTTCCCACCATCCGTTCGGCTCAAGACTTCAAGCATGGCCTGAGGATAAGAAATTAACGGTACGCGTCGAATTTCATCCATTGGATCCCTCTAGAAGTGGCCCAATGGTTAGATCATCCCATATATTGTCAAATCGGGGCCCACCTGCCACCTGGATATGCTTCACTTTTGGTCCCAATGCCTAAAATGATATTGAAAAGTGGATGGTCGATATGGATTTCTCATAAACATCACAATGGACCCCACCTGAGTGGTGAGTGCACTGTGCACAAGTGCACATGCCGTGCACTGCAAACCAAAGTCAGTTTGACCGACTTTGACCCGATCCGGTTTCTGTTTACACAGCGTCCGCAAGGTGCGGACGCTAAGCTGCATTGTGGGCCCCACACATAATCCGGATCGATGATCTGAACCATTCAATGGTCTTAGAAGGTGGGTATTACCCTCACTTAGGTGTCTTTTTGATACCATGCAAGCCTTTGCCAAATATTAACCATTAAATATATGATGAACGGCAGAGGAAAATAGACAATGGGCCACACTTAAATCGATCCAAAATCGGCCATCTCTGTATGGTTTTTCATCCTAGAACCAATGGACAGAGTGGATTGTTCATCTGGCTTCAATAGGTGAGCCAACGAAACTGTCAGAGACTTTTATGGAAGCTCTGTTTCGCACAGAACTTGCGGACGAAGCACAGTGGTCCACCATCATCACACATCGTGATGATCTAAGACGATCATTGCAATCAAGAGGTCAAACCGACCGTGCCGTGATCTACAGAAGGATTTCCTCAGATATTTCGTGACCTTGGAGGATCCAAAAGGAGAATGGACGGCTGAATGGAAACTATGTGGGTCGCATCAGTAACGATTCAAATCGGGGCCTATCCAACTGAAATGACATCACAAGTTGAATCAATGGTGTAGATTTCACAAAACATCAGTAAAGTGGGCCCCACCATCAGTACAGCGTCCGGACGTGCGTTGCCTCTGTCCGCGCGTTTCGAAAAATTTAGGAAGTTGTGGGCCACCAGAAGGGTCTATCTGTTCAATCCAGACTGTTCAGAAGCCAGAGAAGGGGGTTTTCACTCTTCGTATGAAGTCAGAATTTCTAGCTAGGGTGATCGCTCCTCCTGATCTCGGATTGAACGCAACTGTCGGTGCGTTTTTGCTGCGCAGAACATGCATTCGTAGTTCGGTTCTACTGCGAACGGAAGTGTGAAACAAAGTTGGTTATTCTCATTCACACCATCCGACTGACCTCAGCAGCTATAAAAGGGAGAGGCAACCGTGGTATTGAGGATCGGATATCATTCAAAGATCTGAAGACGTCAATGGAGAGAGAGGCAGGGAGTAGGTTGTGTATTTATTTTGTTTATAGTTTTTTCTTCTCTCTTAATTTTGTGAGATCTAGCCCACTCATGTGCGGCTAAACCTCTTAGCTAGGGCTAAGAGGTGAAGCTTGTAGCGTGATGGGAGTGACTTGCTTGTGCTTTTTATTTAGACTGAATTGACATTGATTTTATTTTAATAAATGGAATATTTTTAGTCTTTAATGGTCTGTTGTGACTGAAATTACAATGGGTCTGCAATGACTTTGAGCATGTTCTTTTCCTTTTAATGTTTATGACGTCAAGAAGCCTTGTTGTTCACCATAGTCTCTTGGGCATGGTCGGATGACAGTACCCTTCCTAACCTTCATAGCATGTTGATTGGTTGGTAATTAGTTTAATTCTGTTGTTTGCTTTGTCTCCTGGGCATAGTTTGGTGATGGAATCCATTCTAATTCATATATCTTTTATCTTTTGAAAACTATATCAATGGCAGTTCAGTTTAATTTCCATAAAGCAGGCATAAGATCTCCCTGATCTCTATAAGTGGATCCTCTGAATCCCTAGTTTCCTTTCCTCTGATTTCTATGATTTTTAGATAGATATTTCACAATTATTCCTTAAATTTCTAATTAATTTAGTTTACATCTTAGGCTAATTTTAATTCTACTTACTTTCAGATAACGTACAGGTATCAGTCCCTTGGGATTCGACCTCGGTCTTACCGAGTTATTTCTACATCACAACCCTGCACTTGGAGAGTGAACAGCTATCCCATGCGAAGTTGCCCAAGATGTTCTAAGGAGAAGCAATGCATACGGAGGTGTATTTGATAAACAGGTCTCCATCAGCTTCGTTGAATGAAGTACTTGAGAAGGCATGGACTGGACATGATCCATTGTACAGTCATCTCAGGGTATTTGGATGCAGGGCATCCATTCGCGTACTAAAGGATGAGAGATCTAAGCTCGATATAAAGATCAGATAGTGTATGTTCTTGGGGTGCGGTGTTGAACAGTTCGGTTACAGATTGTGGGATCCAACCAAGAAGAAGCTCGTCAGGAGCAAAGATGTGGTTTTCTTTGAAGATCAGTGTATAAAAGACATTGGTAAGTCAGAGAAGAACCAACCTAGTTCAGGTGAGCTAGAAGACATAGATCCAATTATTCCTCCTGTGGTGCTTGATAACGGGGGAGTATAACAAGGTGCAGAGGACAAGAGAGTTCCTTTAGAAGATGGACAAGGGGAGCAACCCCCACTTGATCTACCTGTTGAGCCACAGGTGAGGAGGTCATCTAGGGACAGATAGTCGTTCAAGATATACTCGCCGCATGAGTACATTATGCTGACTGATGGGGGAGAGCAGAAGATTATTCTGAGGCCCTAACCGACGAGCATAAGAGGGAGTGATTGAAAGCTATGCAAGAGGAGATGGATTCCTTGTATAAGAAACACACCTATGATATAGTGAAATTGCCTAAGGGCAAGAAAGCTTTGAGTAACAAGTGAGTGTTCAAAAAGAAGGTTGATCAGAAGAATTCACAGACAAAGTTCAAGGTCAGACTTGTGGTGAAAAGGTTTAGCCAGAGGAAAGGCATGGACTTTAAGGAGATATTCTCACCAGTGATGAAGATGACATTTATACGGGTGTTACTTAGGTTGGCGGCTAGCATGGATCTGGAGATAGAGTAGTTAGATTTTAAAACTGCCTTCCTCCATTGTGACCTGAAAGAAGAGATCTACATACACCAATCAGAGGGGTTTGAAGTCAAGGGCAAAGAGCATATGGTGTGTAGGCTGAGGAAGAGCTTGTATGGGCTAAAATAAGCTCCACAACAATAGTTTAAGAAGTTTGACTCATTTATGTTGAAGCATGGGTATGACAGAACAGAGTCGGACCATTATATGTTTACATGCAAATTCTTAGATGGTGATTTGTTAGTTCTGCTGTTATACGTTGATGACATGCTTATCATGGAAAAAGACATTAAAAAGATCGATAGGCTGAAACAGGAGTTGGGCAAGTCATTTGCGATGAAAGACTTAAGCCCAGCTAAACAGATCTTAAGAATGGAGATAACCCGTAACAGAAGCAGAAGGAAGCTTTGGCTATCACAAGAACAATATATTGAGGAAGTCTTAAAACGGTTCAATATGAATGCAGCGAAGCTGGTCAGTACTCCACTGGATGGTCATTTCAGATTGAACGACAGACAGTATCTTAAGACAAAGGAAAAGGTGGAAGAGATGTAGAAGACACCCTACGTGTCAATTGTAGGAAATTTAATGTATGTTATGGTGTGTACACACTCAGACATAGTATATGCAGTTGGTGTTGTCTGCCGGTATCTTGCTAATCCTGAAAAAGAATATTGGGTAGCAGTAAAGTGGATATTGCGGTATCTAAGAGGCTCATCCAGGTTGAGCTTATGCTATGGTGACGGTAAACTTGTGTTAGAGGACTACACAGATGCAGATATGGCAGACGACATAGACTCCAGAAAGTCTATATCTGGGTTCATGTTCACGTTTGTAGAGGGAGAAGTTTCTTAGCAGAACAAGATACAAAAGGTCATAGTATTGTCGACGACAAAAGTCGAGTACATTGCAATCACAGAAACATGTAAAGTAATTCTTTAGATGAAGAGGTTCCTATAGGAACTTAGCCTGAAGCAGGAGGAGCTCGTGGTCTATTGCGATAGTCAAAGTGTTATACACTTGAGGAAGAATCCAAGTTAGCATTCAAAGTTGAAGCACATGTCACCCTCTCATTAGTTAAAGTGCTATACACTTAGCAAAAAATGCTCTAAGTATCTTGAATCTTGAAGATATTTTTTCTACCTCCTATTTCTCCTAAGATGCCACATGTCTCTCATTAGTTTTTGTCAGAACGGTAAAAAATAAGGTGCAACATAATCCCAACTATTGCATATGGTGTGGACCACTTGAGCTTTCGATTTCCTTTGTTTTTCGTTCATGCCCTAGAATGAGCTGAAAAAAAGATGGATCGTGTGGATAAAATACATACGCGTCGCCATCGCAACTTGGGTATTCAAGCGCAAGGGAGTGGAAATGTGCTACCTAGGTAATACTTTAGTAGGTATTACCCTTACACTAAGGGCCCACTAGGGAGCGTCGATTAGGAACCCCTTGCATATGAAATCCTCTTGCTATGTTTGGCACATTAGTTTGAGAATCAACTTTAATACAAAAGTAGCTATTCATAGTATTTTTACTAGGGTTTGAATTTAATTACTAAATGGACTTTAATATCTCTAATTAATGAACATATGTAATTTTTGACACAATGGCTGTAATAAGCCTGCTGAAAGGCATACTCTCCTAGAAAATGATGAAATTCCAAGTACCCGATGGGTGGATGGGTCACAAGTACAAGATCATGTCTGAGTGACTAACCAATGATTTTTAACCATTGATTTACAAGGACAATGCTTGGACAGTATTGATCATCCTATTAATGTAATTATGGTGATGCAATTGATAATCTAATTATTTTAGGATATCATTACTGGTCATGTGTCCTGCGGATTAATAGGCGAATAATTCCCGTGGTAGACTCTCAAGAGTTTCAACACCTGGTAGAGTTCTGAGTACGCATAGGTGGTGAAATTCCACTAGGGCGTGACTGTGCTGTGGGTGTGGGTCCACTCCTGTGTCTTTTTTATTAATCAATGCGGTCTATCCTTTTTTCGAGCTCATTTTAGGACGTGATCCAAACCCTTGCGCATATCCAAAACTCAGGTGGACAGTACCACTGGAAACAGCGGTGAATAACGATTAAAAACATTCTATGGGTTATAAAAGTTTTGGATCAGTCCTGACCCTCCATCAAGGTCTGGTTCAGCTTATCAACGGGTAGGATAGCAAATAAACATTAAGGTGGACCTTAGGAAGTTTTTAATGGTGAGCGTT
This sequence comes from Magnolia kwangsiensis, assembly GCA_037074715.1. NCBI lineage: Eukaryota > Viridiplantae > Streptophyta > Magnoliopsida > Magnoliales > Magnoliaceae > Magnolia > Magnolia kwangsiensis. Next base: position 10,246,244 of record CM073580.1, on the reverse strand, counting down.
CAATCACCACTGTTTCCCGTGGTTTGGCCACCTGAGACTGTATCTAATATTTTTTGGACCACACCCTAGAATGGATCGTAAAAACGGATGGACGGCAGGGATCCGCGTCCTCTCAACCTCTAATCAGTAAAAAGGTCTCCTTCTCTGTGCTCACGGAGCGGAATCGTCTACAATGCCTCACCACGATCCAAGGGATCCCAGATATCGTATAAGATATCTTATATGTAAATCAAATCCGTCTATCAGGTGAGAACCACTGTTTTAACCGTACATATAAAAATTCTTGCTAAACTTTTAAGTTGTTGCGGTGTGGTCCACTTGTATTTTTAATCAGGCTCGTTCCTATATCTTCCCTTCATCTTGATGATTTACGTCTGATTAACGGGTTTGAAAAAAGATAGATACCATACCACTACAGCCCAACTCACAAACCAATGGTTGACATCCCATCCCAATTGAATACTTCATTGTTGGCAGTACGAGTCGTATTTCTAACTTATTTCTCTCTAAAACATCTGTATTTGAGTATAAAACGGAGACGATTGTACATAATGGCCTGTTTGATTTTTCAGTGCAGGCGCAATACCCTGGTAAATGCTTAATTAAGACACTTTCATCCGTACGAAATTTATGAGAATTCTTGCCTCGGGAACCCGTTCAAAAGTATTTATTTAAATTTTTAAACCTCATGGTGATGTATATGAGATATCTGTTCCATCTATCAGTTTTATCACAACATTTTGAGATAGTTAAAAAAATCATATAAATTTAATACTCAAGTGGCCCATATCAAAAGAAATAGTAGTCCTTAGAACTTCTTAACAGTAACCGTAAGATTTACTTTTTTCTACGACTTAAACCTTTGGTATTTTCTACGGCTTATTCCAATAGGGCTTGGGTATGATCATTTTTTGACTCATGCCATCAATTCGGCATAATGAATGAACAGTGTAGACAAGTGAAATGCATTACAGGAAGACTTACGTATATTTTGCAATATTCTTAATTTTCGTATTAAAAAGTACGGCAGTCGAATAAAGTATGGGTGAGACGTTGTAAATGCATTGGGAAATAATTACTACCCCTTTTGCAGGGTATTTACCAATCTCCTGTGAATCAAACAAGCCTTAAAATGGAAGGTGGGACCCACAATCTTGGAAAATTTACGCCCCGAGTAAATCAGGTGCTTTACACTATACATCAGCTGTAACATTATCGCTACTTACGTACACACATCATTATTGCTGGCGTCAAAAGCACGAAAGAGAAATAATATCATGCTCCGGAAGAGTGTGATAGATGATATACGACTAAAAACTCCGTTCCATCACAGCCATGAAAACTATTACCAAGGCTACCAGACATGCATCCACACCCATGCATACACGAGTAATCGACGGAGAGAAGTTGCTGCAACTGACTGTGATGTCAGAATGGACGCATCAGATATCAATCGCTCTCAGATCAACATGGCCCACATTAGCTTTTTGTCCAAGTTAAAAGCTTCCGCTCGTATCTCACCATGGAACAAGATCACCACCTTTAACGATGACTGACGTAGAAAGCTACCAAAACGGCATAAATGCTTAAATCCAACCGCTCTGGTACCATATAAATTCAAAAGAAAAGTCTTCCTAATTATGCCATATATATATATATATATAGAGAGAGAGAGAGAGAGAGAGAGAGAGAGAGAGAGAGAGAGAGAGAGAGAGAGAGAGAGAGAGAGAGAGAGAGAGAGAGAGAGAGAGAGAGAGAGAGAGAGAGAGAGAGAGAGAGAGAGAGGAACGCTCGCCTGCGAACCGGTTCGTACGTACTACGTACGAATTTTTTTGAGAACCCATCATACGTGATGTGGATCCTAAATCTGAACCATTCATGTGAAGCAGCACTCCGTGAAACCCCTCTGGCCGAAGTTTTAATTTGATCCAAAACTTGATGGGCCATGAAATATGAAAACAGTTTCCTCCCTTGATTTGCATTTCTCTTTGCTATGGTCCACCAGCATTTTCGAAAAAAAACTTCGGCCTTGGGGGTTTCACAGGGTGCTACTTCACATGAACGGTTCAGATTTAGGATCCACATCACCTATGATGGGTTCTCAAAAAAGTTCGTACATAGTTAGTACGAACTGGTTCGCAGGTGCGCGTTCCTTATATATATATATATATATATATATATATATATATATATAGGAAAAGGTATTATGCGCTCGACCTCACGAGTGCGTCCCATGAGGTCGAGCTGTGTGGGCCCCACCGTGATGCGTTTTGAAAATCTACCCCATCATTCAGATGCGCCAATCCATCGTGGTCCTAGGTTTCAAAAATCAAGTCAATCTGTGCCTTATGTGGGCCACACCACATACATAAGTGGAGAGGGGCTGTGCACCATTAAAACATTTATAATCATTTTTGGGGCCCACAAAAGATGTGTTTTGCAAATCCAGCCCATCCATTATGTGTGTCCCACTTGTATGAGTGTTCAGACCAAGTTTTAGCAGCATTCAAAACTCAGTTGAGTCCCACCAAGTGCTTATATATATATAAAAGATACGACATACTACAAGAGGACGTGGATCCGAACCACACCACAGGAAATGGTGATTGAATATTCACCCTTAAAAACTATCTGGGGCCACCAGAATGTTTATTTGCCATCCAACCTGTTGATAGAGAGCTAAATGGAAGGACAACACAGATATAAAATTGTTCGAAAACTTTTGTGGCCCACAGTCAATTTTTAATGGACATTCAACACTGTTTCACGTGAAATGGTGCAGCCGAAAGCTGTTGGATTATCATCTAAAATGGTCTCCCAAACAGATGAATGGCATGGATGTAAGATACATAAATCAAGGTGCCCCGTGTTCAAGGATTCACGGAAGCTGCGCCCACTATCAGTTCTGTGGGCGGGCCCACCGTGATGTATCTGTATATCCACGCCGTCCATCCCTTATCTAGAAGCCATGTACACAAAAATAAGTCAGATCCAGCGCTCCGGTAGATCACACCAAATAATAAGCTTGGCTGCATTAGATTCACAGGACATTAAATTTAAAAGAGAACGGATGAACGGCATAGATAAACAGATACATCACGATGGACCCACTCATAAAACTGACCGTCCATTGGGACGCAATCCGCGTACACCTAATATACCGGGACGCGGATTGCGTCCTACCGGCCGTCTCCAGCTGGAACAGGCAGATCTTTGAGTGACCATGGTGATGTATGTATCTTATCCACACCGTCCATCCATTTTTTTGGTATCATTTTAGGAAACAATATCAAAAATGAGGAGACAAAGAGCTCAAATGGACCACACCACAGGAAGCAACAGTGATAATGATTCTCACCGTTGAAACTTTTCTAGGTACCATTGTGATTTTTATTTTCCATCCAACTTATTCATAAATTCACAAATATCAGCTCTATCCAAAACTTCTGTCCCCCGGGATGTTTTCAATGGTAAGAATGTAATAGCCACTGTGTGGTCCACTTGAGCCTTAGATCTAACTCAATTTGGAGCTTATAACTTAAAATGATACAAAATAATGGATGGACGGTGTAGATAAGACCCATGCATCACGGTGGCTACTCAAAGCTCCTGCCCATTCTTAGCTGGAGACTAGGACGCAATCAGCGTTCAAGATACCAAACGCGGATTGTGTGGTGTGTAACTCACCACGTGTAAATTCCGTGGGCCATCCGTGATGTGTGTGTCATTATCCAGGCGGCCCATCCGTGAAACAGTGGGGATAATGACATCAACCGTTGAAACCTTCTCAGGGCCATGGAGATGTTTATTTCTCATCCAACTGTTTATGAGGACAGTACGTGGACTTTCCATATGCTTCAATTTTGTGATCATGTCCTAAAACGAGCTAGAGAAAAAGAATGGACGGCGTGGATCAAACGCATACATCACGGTGGGCCCGAAGAGTTTACTCACCACACTGTAACGCGGTGAATTACTATACAATCCGCGTCCTAAGATACCGTATGTATAAGATACGCTAACTGTTCTTTTTAACCATGGATCATCTAAGTACGAGGCCCTCTAAGTGGACGGTCCGAATCCTCTCTTTCCCACGAAGAATAGGGTGGAAAGTGGTTACTCTGTCACATCATTTCCTGTTTTTATTCTTATCTCTTCCAAAGACTTTTCCAAAGTGAGAATTTCACTACTCCCATAAAACACTCTTGATTGAATATTCTAATCATCCGATTTAATAAAGGTCATGATGGCCGTCGATATTCATATCTAAAGAGTGAATATTTCAATGGGTGGATATGATCGGAGTTAGGATCCAAACTTATAGTTGTTCCCTGGGATGTGGCCCATCTGAGCTGTTTTTTTGCCTGTACCTAGGCTTAAGGTTAGATCTAATAGACGGAGTGGATTTCACATATACAACTGGTGGACCCAAAAGAGCTTTGTCCAAATATACGTGCACTGCATTAAAAGTAGTGGTGAACCATCACGCTACTTTCACCTACTATAAAGCAATAACGCGGAAGTATGTAGAAAAAGGTTCAATCAAGAGAGAGAGAGAGAGAGAGAGAGAGAGAATTGTGGATTCTCTGTTGAAGGAGGAGAATGAATTTCTTGGATTTTCTCTTGCAAAAGCTAAATGAATTGCTTGTTTTGCTAGAGAACTTTGGTGGGTGTTTGGTGGAGAAGTTCAATGAGGCGTTTCCACCTGAGAACAGGTTCAAGTACATGAGCCACTGGCTCAAGGTAGGTGCACCCTTCGCCCTAGCCATGGTTCTTCTCATCGCGTGCCTCTGTTGTTGCCGCCGTTGTTGTAGAAGGACTAGGATGATGAAGGCACCAGGTAGAGATTATATGATGCCTAGATATGTATTTGAAAGTAATCCAAAATCCTACTTCAGAGATTTACGTGGGAAAGATATATTACTAGAATAGTAGGTGGGCCATGTTCCATGGTCCATGGCCTCAAGTGTTTCATTTTGGTATGTTTTAATGGTCTGTTTGATGCTTTTGTTTGATCATTACATGTGTTTCTTTGGTAGAATGAAGATAAAATAGTTCATCACCATTTTTTTAAATGATATTGACACATGTGGCACTCATGTAATGCTATCCAGACCATCCAAATTGTGAGGTATGCTTTGGATGGGGTTTATAATTAAGATCAGATTGATTAAGCAATCTTAGCCATCCAATTAATTGTTATTAAATGGATGGTTAAAAAGTGATATTGTGATGGATCCGAATCCCGTGGTCAAAATCAGATGGTTAGTATAATCTCCTCTGCGTAGTTTTTGGGTTATTTTCCATCCACAATTCTGTTGTTAATTTGAACCGTCCTGATTGAAGGATCATCACCATCTTTAAATGGTGGTGAAGTATCATAGGATTCTAACTCTCTTCTTTTGAGTCGCGCGATGTGATGATGATTAGATGTGTGATGGATGATCCAGACCATTGATCTGCTTGGCCTTGCCGTGGATGGGGAAAATCATTAAGTGGGCCACACAAAAGTTTTAAAACTCAATGACTGGATTCAAAACTCGATCGAGTCAACTTTACTCGGCAAGTTTTGACTCAGCAAGAATCGTCCTGTCGGTTTGCTGATTGAAGTGGACGTTACTTCAGTGAGTTAGATAGCTATTTAATATTAATAAAATAAAAGAAAATAAAAACAAATTTGAAGGATGAGATTTGAAAACCTGTCCAAATTGTGTGCAATTACCACCTTACCCTGCACTAGTTATTTATATTGATATTATTTTAAACAATAGTTATTAATTTGGACGGTTTGGATTTTGGTTTTGGTGCTTGTTTGACACGTGTACCCTTGTGATACCACGCAAGTTGCATCTGCCGTAGGATAGAAGTGTTCCTTGTTTCCTAGTCCGAAGGCAACGACTTACCGAGGATTCCGAGGCGGATTGCCGGTGCCCGGGTACATGAATTCACTATAGACGGTGAGTTGTGTAGGTTACATGGAGATACCTGTGATAAATCCAATCCATGCATCCGTTTTACAAGACCATAATTAGAGTTGTACATGAGCAGATTTAGCTGGGTAACTCAGCTCAACTTAGATTGAAAAAGCTCGACTTAACTCACATCGAAACTTTATTTGAACCGAGTCAAGCCAATTTTTTAGAGCTCGGAGTGTTTTGAGTCGAGTTCGAGCTGGACTTAACTCAGCTCGATTCAATATTGAACTCGATTCGACTCGACTTGGCTCGAACTCAACTTGGATCGAGTTTTAAGTTAATATATAAAAGTTATTTTTAAAAAAAACCTATATCCGCCCCGCGTTATCTATTTCACCCAACTTAGTAATTCTAATTCATTTCTTCCTCCTTTTCGTCTAAATTATCTGACCCTAATTCATTTCTCCCTCTCTTTCAACTAAAGTAGTTGCCCGTTCGCCTAATACTCTTGTCGTTCTTCACTGTCCGGCAAAATTCTTTCTTAATGCCTATTTGGATGATCTCATTTTCCATAGTGAGTCATTTTCTCCATTCTCTCCATTTTTTCCAATGAGTGTCATCTGTCTAAATAGCAAAATACATCCAAATTGAATTCAAAAATTCAGCTCGAACTCAACCTGAATTAGATTGAGCAGCTGGTGGAGCAGAGCACAAGTTATTATTCCAAGGTCAAAGGCCGAGCCGAGTTGAGACTCAAGCTGTTTGAGTTGAGCACGGTCTAGGCAAAGCTCGGCTCAGCTCGTGTACACATCTAAGGCCCATAATAGGTGAGGATTCTAAAAATCAGGAAGATTAAAAAATCATGTGGGCCAACACAAGACGAAGAAGAATGGAACCGAAGTATCCACCGTTGAAACCTTCCTGTAGCCGACCATGATATTTATATTTATCTTCATACAAAACTTGCGTGGCCTCCACTACGTTTTCAATGGCAGTCGTTTAATCACCCTGTTTTGTGCGGTGTAACCCATAGAAGAATTGAATCTTCCTGAATTTTAGACTGATGGACCGAGTCCGTTTGTCACGGCAACTCTATGGGCCCCACACAGCTTCCGACTACATGAACTTATTTGTGCCATCCGCGTCCGTGACACGTGACAACCATGCATGCATACATAAGTCATCACATGCTTGGGCCTTCGTCTGTACACTAACGTTCCAGTTTTACTTCGTGGGGCCAATGATCCAGTGATCCAAGCCATTGATACGATGTACCCTACAGCGGATGGTCAGTGCATCAAAATCTTAACCCTTCAAATAAGTTTCCCAGAAAATAGACGGTCAAGAAACAAATCAAAGAATCACATTCAACAAGGAAAAAAAGGGGGCTAAATAGGGTGGCCAACCATGATCAGGCGATTCATCTCAACCGTTCAGTCGTTTGTTTAACTGTACAGTGAAACCCCCTTATGAAAACTCTGCCAGAGCATTTAACATAATGGGCCGGATGGAGTTGTATGTTAGTAATGCACTGGATTAGAAGGGCGATAACTATTATTAAAATTAAAATAAAATTAATTAATAAATTAAAATGACTCTTCCAATGAGTCTGGGTTTTTTTTATATATAATTGGAAGCTGTGTGGGCCTCTAGAGATTCCTGTGACAAATCTACTCCCTCCATCAGTTTTGCAAAACCACAATAGCATAAAACGCATGTGGGCTATACCACGCGAAACAGCTAGAAGTCTAAAATAAGGTCAGATCCAAAACTCACGTGGGCCGTACTACAGAGATTCCGGTGACAAATCTACTCCGTCCATCAGTTTTACAAGACCACAATGGTCCAAAACTCATGTGGGCTATACCACATGAAACAGCTAAAAAAAAAAAAAAGAAAAGGAAAAAGGGCAGATCTAAAACTCATGTGTACCATACCACACGAGAAAGCTAGAATTGAACGGCCACCATTGGAAACTTTGGGAGAACCAATGGGGTTTTGGATGGCGCAGAGACATCATGGTCGGCTCCGCAAAGGTTTCAACGGTGGATTTTTCTGTTCCCACCGTTTCATTTGGTGTGGTCCACATGAGTTTTAGATTTGCCTGATTTTTATTTTCCTACCCTATTGTCATCTTGTAAAACTGATGTACAGAGTAGATTTGTCACAGACGTCCCTCTGGACCCACACGGCTTCGAACTCATGGAATAGCTGTGTGGCAATCCCGACCGTCCAAAACCTGGCCCAAATGTGAATGCAGCAATAACCAATAATTGACTGAAGAGCAAAATATTAACCGTCTGATCTTTACCTTCGTTACTTTACTTTTCATCATCCATTTTACAGCCATTAATTGGATGGCTAGGATTGCCTGATCAGTGTAATTTTGCATAATTGGACCCGTAATTTGGTTGATCTGGGTATTTCTACATTGTGCCACGTGTGAGGGATGAGCTACCACCGTTTTCTAAATGCCCATCCACAAGGAGGCACACGCGCCAACACTGAATGCAAAATCCACATGCTTCGCATACGTGCCTACACAGAGCACCGGCTAATCTGTACTTTTGGTTCAATATGATGGTTGTTTGAGACAGCAGCAAGCCATCTATTGAATGTTACTCTCCTTGTTTTAAAGATAAATTTGCCCTCAGAAATCGACGCTCTAGATTGCGGCAACTCTATAGTATGATAATTCTCTACAAGATGAATGGTTTGGATTACGTGCACACTCCCCTTTAACAAAGATTTACCAATTTGGTTATAAACTCACAAGAGAAATTGTAGAGAAAACAATATCTTTTAATAGAACTTTATTTAAACTTTTAAAATTTGATTTTAATATTCAAATTAGAATCATCTGGACCTTTTAAATATTATTAACCACAGTGACATGACTTTTGAGTTATGGTAAGCTCAATTCAAATAAAAAATCACAAGAAATTTTAAGAATTCTTATTATACATTGGTTCTAACCTTTGATTCTTTTAACTTCTTTATATTTAATCAATTGAAAGTACTTTTAACACTATTTCCTATTTCAGAGGACATTATATTATATCATTCCATCTTAACTTTTCATACATAAATATAATTAATGTATTTCCTTAGTAACATATTTTGACATAATAGCCATCAAATGCTAACGCTAGAGTAGCCAAGTGAGCCTTAACCAATTTTATTTTATTTTATTTTATTTTATTTTATTACGCACACACACCCCCACACACTCACGCGGCACGCGCACACACCCCACACACGCATGCCACCATGGGTACTCAACCCCTTGACCTAGTGTTGAAACTCCAAGGAGTCTACCACCCGGGTAAGAGCAAGGACCCAGCCTTAACCAATCTTACTTTTAAAGAGTCAACCTAATAATTATAAATATGCATATACATATACAAATAAACTGTCCATCTCTATTTATTTTGATGCTTATTACTGTTGTGAAATATATTGAAAATATTGAAAAATAAAAAAAATTAAAGTAAAATTATTTCTTTTTTCTTCACCTTGCTGAATCACGTAAAAATTTCACTATCCTTAAAGCGTGATTGACCCCTTTATCAATAGTTGATGGATTATAAGAAAATTGCTTCTGGGATAAGACAAGCTTATCTAGATCCTACGTGTAGCAGTCACGAAAGGTCTACTCAAGAATTTTTCAACATAATTGATCTTTTGGCACACTTTGTTAGTGGACCTATTAGTAATATTATTAGAAAGATATTGTTTTCCGTGAGATCTAATGGAAAAATGATGAATAATAGACCGGAATGGTCCAATTTATATAGGCACCAAGGGAGTGGACCGTTGCTAGGTGGCCATCAATATTTCAGAGCGTTTGAAAAACGTTTCTAACAGTTGATCATTAATTTGAATCATTTCATATCGTTGGATCATCAAAGTTGATCCATTTTCAAACCGTTGTAGCTTCTAAAGTTGCTCTCCATTCTCAAAACGACTGACCGTTTCGAATTAATAATTTAATCCAAATTAATAATTTAACCGTTCTCTATAGCCTATAAAACTCGAGCTTAATTAAAAAAATAATTGTCATGTATATGAGAAAAAAATTTCCAAAATGCTGCCAATTTTTTCTTTTCAATTTGTTCCAAGAACATGAGGGTAAAAGTCTAAAGACCTTTTAAGTACTCTAATGGGACAAACAACACCCAAATTTTATTTATTTAATTATTTTTTTCCAAAGTGAAAAAAATAATAATAAATAATTATTTTATTTTATTTTATAACAAATAACCAACATATAAAATTTTTTACATAAAGTTTCATACTCAATAGAAGTTGTTGCATCAGCCTCAAAAAAAAAAAATTGATATAGACCACTGTAGATAATCCACTGCCTCAGAATATATTTTTTTTTCCTCATAAATCCTAATCAATGATTTGTGGACATTTATTATTTGAAATAGGATCATTAGATGCTTTCATTTCTAACCATCCAATTAATACACGTACCAACCGATACTCAGATGATCAAGTAATATTAATAATCTTTTATTCAGCAAGATTGGGACCACATGCTTGAACAGTATCACAGACTTAGTGGCCAAGTTTTCATTTTTCTCTTTATTCCTTTTGTACGAAAAGCAGCCTTACCTATCATCACTGCTTGAAATAGACGCGCCTTTTATGATCAAACCGAAAGTAAGCACTCCATATCCCATGTGACAAATCACAACCATACATCCATACACATGCATGCACACATAAGTTATACCATGCTTAGGCCTTTTATATATATATATATAGAGAGAGAGAAAATGACCACTGTAGACAACCTTTTACCCAGCGGTTTTTATCGCGGAATACAAACTTAAGTTACCAACTTAGACTAGCACGTGCGGACAACGACTTTGAGGACGAGACTACCCCTCCTTTTTACTGCGAAGACGAGAGCTGACGCTCCACCAACTGAGAGTTGTACGAACTGCTTAGGAGAGATCAAAGTTACAAGGCCCCACAGCTATGTATTTATCATATCCACAACGTTCATCCATATTTCAAAATCATTTCGGAGCATTATCCAAAAAAAAAAAATCATATCCATAAATCAATGGACCACACCACAAAGAGCAGCGGGGAAATTGATTTTCACCGTTAAAAATTTTTGTAAGGCCCATCATAACATTTATTTTCCATCAAATCTATTCATACGGTCACAAAGGCCTGGATGAAGAGGAAAAACAAATTCTATGATGATCCAAAACTTCTGCAACCCCTAAAAGGGTTTCAATGGTAGACATTCAATTCCCCATTACAATTTACTGTGCGGTCCACTTGATAGCTAGATCTGTCCTATTTTTCATCTCAAGCCTTAATACGAGTTCACCGAATAGATGGACGGTTTGGATATAACATATACCTCATAATGGGACCCACAAAAATCAGTGGGAATTACAACTGGGAAAGGGGAAAAAAAAAAATTTGAAAAAGGAGACAGGCTACGGATTATAACCGTAGCCATAACTACAATACTATGCACTTTCTTTTCTTTTTTCTTTTTTCTTTTTTATTTTTATTTTTTACATGGAGAACATTATTGTACCTACATTTTCTTTAATACATGTTTATATAAATAAGTGTGTGTGTGTGTATATATATATATCTCTTTTTTTTTTTTCATTTCTTTCTTTATTCATTTAACAAGAATATCTTCTAAACTAAAATTAGTTACTTGATGTACCACATATGATTTGGGGGTAGGAGAAGCTATTTTAGCCAACCAACCTAGTTATTTTTCAAGATTGCATCAGGTCAATGGTTTGAAAATACATTTCATTCACTTCACGATCAATTTCAATCACTTCATGGTCAAACTAAAAATTGAGCGAGACAAATATGAAATTGAGTGAGTAAATTAAAAATTGAACAAGACAAGGTATGAATTGAGTGAGGGAAGCTAGAAATTGAGCGAGATAACATAGGAGTTCAGCGAGGGAATCTAGAAATTGAGCGAGGTAACTTAGGATTTGAGCGAGGAAAGCTAGAAATTGAGTGAGAGAACCTAGAAATTGAGCGAGGTTCAGGATACGTTGAAATTGAGCGAGGTTCCCCTCGCTCAAATCCTAAGTTGCCTCGCTGAATTTTTACGTTGCATCGCTCAATTGCTAGGTTGTCTCGCTCAATTCCTAGGTTCCTTCGCTCAATTTATATATTGTCTCACTGAATTTCTAGCTTCCCTCGCACAATTCGTAGGCTGTCTCGCTCAATTCATATATTTTTTCAGATCATTTTATGGTATGAGACCAAAAATGAGACATATCCAGTTCTCAAGTGTTCCACATTACAGGAAATAGTGTTGAATGAGTGTCAACCATTAGAAACCTTTAGGGGGCCCACTGTGATATTTGTGAGAAATCCTCCTCATCTAAGTTCATTCATAGGGTCAAAAAGACCTAGATGAAGAGGGAAAAAAATTTCATAATGATCCAAAACTTCTGTAACCCCTAAAAGGGTTTCAATGGTAGACGTTCAATTTCCCATTACCTTTTACAGTGTGGTCCACTTGATAGTTAGATCTATCTTATTTTTCATCTCAAGCCTTAATATGAGCTCGTAAAATATATGGACGGTTTGGATATAACACATACATCATGATGGGACCCACAAAAGTAACATAGCAAAAAAAAAAAAATCAGTTTGCCCCGTTCAATTTTCAGTTTGCCCCGCTCAATTTTCAGTTTGCCCCGCTCAATTTCCAGTTTATCCCGCTCAATTTCTAGTTTGCCCCGTTCAATTTCCAGTTTGCCCCACTCAATTAGAAATTGAGCGGGGCAAATTGAATTCTTTTTTCCTTTTGTGGGTCCCATCATGATGTATGTGTTATATCCAAACCGTCCATATATGAGCGGGGCAAACTGAAAATTGAGCGGGACAAACTAAAAATTTGGTTATATGTTTTGGTTTAGGTTTAGGTTAAGGTTTAGGTTTAAGTTATAGGTTCTAGGTTATAGGTTAAAGCTTTAGGGAATTGAGAATAGGTTAAGGTTTAGGTTTAGGGAATCGGGTTCAGGTTTGAGATCGGGTGTAGTTTGGGTTTTTAAGTTTAGGTTTAGGTTAAGAAGTTGAGATTATGATTAAGTGTAGGTTTAGGTTTAAGGATTTGAGAATATATTTAGGTTTTAGGTTTAGGTTTAGGTTTTAGGTTTAGGTTAAGGTTATAGGTCTAGGTTAGGTTTAGGTGTAGGTTATAGGTAATAGCTTTAGGGAATTGAGAATAGGTTAAAGTTTAGGTCTAGGAAATCAGGTTCGGGTTCGGGATCGGGTTTAGGTTTGGGTTTTCAAGTTTAGGTTTAGGTTTAGATTATAGGTTTTGGGATTTGTGAATAGTTTTAGGTTATAAGTATAAGTTTAGGTTAGGTTATAGGTTAAGGTTTAGGGATTTGAGTTTAGGTTATAGGATTAGGTTTAGGTTTAGGTTTAGGGATTTGAGTTTAGGTTATAGGTTTAGGTTTTGGGATTTGAGAATGGGTTCGGGTTTAGGTTATAGATTTTGGTTTCAGTTTAGGTTATAGGTTTTGGGATTTGATAATAGGTTCCGGTTTAGGTTATAGGTTTTGGTTTTGGTTTAGGCTATAGGTTTTGATTTAGGTTTAGGTTATAGGTTTATGTTAAGGTTTAGGTTTAGGTTATAGGTTTTGGTTTAGGTTATAGGTTTTGGGATTTGATAATGGGTTGTGGTTTAGGTTATAGGTTTTGGTTTTGGTTTAGGTTATTAGTTTTTATTTAGGTTTAGGTTATAGGTTTTGGTTTAGGTTATAGGTTTTGGTTTAGGTTTAGGTTATAGGTTTTGGTTTTGGTTATAGGTTATAGGTTATAGGTTTATGTTAAGGTTTAGGTTTATGTTATAGGTTTTTGGATTTGAGAATGGGTTCGGATTTAGGTTATAGGTTTTGATTTTGGTTTATGTTATAGGTTTTGAGATTTAATAATGGGTTCGGATTTGGGTTTAAGTTTAGGTTTAAGTTATAGGTTTTGGGATTTGGGAATAGTTTTAGGCTATAACTATAGGTTTAGGTTATGTTATAGGTTAAGGTTTTGGGATTTGAGAATGGGTTCGGGTTAAGGTTATAGGTTTTGGTTTTGGTTTAGGTTATAGGTTTTGGTATTGGTTTTGGGATTTGAAAATGGGTTCGGATTTATGTTATAGGTTTTGGTATTGGTTTAGGTTAAAGGTTTTGGCTAAGGTTATAGGTTATAGGTTTAAGTTTAGGTTAAAGTTAGGTTTAGGTTATAGGTTTTGGGATTTGATAATGGGTTCGGGTTAAGGTTATGGGTTTTTATTTTGGTTTAAGTTATAGGTTATAGGTTTTGGGATTTGAGAATGGATTCGGGTTTAGGGTATAGGTTTTGGTTAAGGTTATAGGTTATAGGTGTAGGTTTAGGTTAAGGTTAGGTTTAGGTTATAGGTTTTGGGATTTGATAATGGGTTCGGGTTTAGGTTATAGGTTTTCATTTTGGTTTAGGTTATAGGTTATAGGTTTAGGTTTAGGTTTAGGTTATTGGTTTTAGGATTTGAGAATGGGTTCAGGTTTAGGTTATAGGTTTTGGTATTGGTTTAGGTTATAGGTTTTGGTTAAGGTTATAGGTTATAGGTTTAGGTTTAGATTAAGGTTAGATTTAAGTTATAAGTTTTGAAATTTATTAATGGGTTCGGGTTATAGGTTCTGGTTTTGGTTTAGGTTATAAGTTATAGGTTTAGGATAAGGTTTAGGTTTAGGTTTAGGTTATAGGTTTTGGGATTTGAGAATGGGTTCGGGTTTAGGTCATAGGTTTTGGTTTTAGTTTACGTTATAGGTTTAGGTCAATTTCATGTTTGTCCCGCTCAATTTTCAGTTTGTCCTGCTCAATTTTTAGTTTGCCCAGCTTAATTTTCAGTTTACCCCGCTCAATTTTCAGTTTTCCCCGTTCAATTTCAAGTTTACCCTGCTCAATTTTCAATTTCCCCCGCTCAATTTTCAGTTTACCCCGCTCAATTTCTAGTTTGCCCCGCTTAATTTTCAGTTTGCCCCGCTCAATTTCTATTTTGCCCAGCTCAATTTCCAGTTTGCCCAGCTCAATTTCCAGTTTGCCCCGCTCAATTGAGCGGGGTAAACTGGAAATTGAACGGGCCAAACTAGAAATTGAGCAAAATTGAGCGGGCCAAACTAGAAATTGAGCAGGACAAACTGAAAATTGAGTGGGGCAAACTAGAAATTGAACGGGGTAAACTGGAAATTGAGCGGGGCAAACTAGAAATTAAGTCGGGCAAACTGAAAATTGAGCGGGGCAAACTGAAAATTGAGCGAGACAAAGATGAAATTGACCTAAACCTATAACTTAAACTAAAACCAAAACCTATGACCTAAACCCGAACCCATTCTCAAATCTCAAAACCTATAACCTAAACCTAAACCTAAACCTTATCCTAGACCTATAACTTATAACCTAAACCAAAACCAAAACCTATAACCTAAACCTGAACCTATTATTAAATTCCAAAACCTATAACCTATACCTAACCTTAATCTAAACCTAAACCTCTAACATATAACCTTAACCAAAACCTATAACCTAAACCTATAACCTAAACCTAACCTTAACCTAAACCTAAACGTATAACCTATAACCTTAACCAAAACCTATAACCTAAACCAATACCAAAACCTATAACCTTAACCCGAACCCATTCTCAAATTCCAAAACCTTAACCTATAACTTAACCTAAACCTATAGTTATAACCTAAAACTATTCCCAAATCCCAAAACCTATAACCTAAACCTAAACTTAAACCTAAACCTGAACCCATTATTAAATCTCAAAACCTATAACATAAACCAAAACCAAAACCTATAACGTAAACCCGAACCCATTCTCAAATCCAAAAACCTATAACATAAACCTACACCTAATCCTAATATCAACTCCTTAACGTAAACTTAAACTTGAAAACCCAAACCTAAATCCGGTCCCGAACTCGATTTCCTAAGCCTAAACCTTAACGTATTCTCAGTTCCCCAAACCTTAACATATAACTCGATTGCGGATAGTAAATTGGAAAGATTGGATTGGAAGATTTTAAATTGAGAAGATTGAATACCTATCCAAATGCAAATATGGAATTATTAAACCCAGCTAAACAGATAGTAAAGAACTGAATTTTTAAGAAAATTCAAACTCTCACAATCTTTAAAATCACAAATGAAACATGTGATAATAGTCTCAAATTG
Source organism: Magnolia kwangsiensis (assembly GCA_037074715.1). Lineage (NCBI taxonomy): Eukaryota > Viridiplantae > Streptophyta > Magnoliopsida > Magnoliales > Magnoliaceae > Magnolia > Magnolia kwangsiensis. The sequence continues at coordinate 10,230,093 of CM073580.1, read as the reverse complement.
AATGCACAACCTCAAAGTAGCAGCAAGGCTCCATTCAATTGAGTTGTAAAATATATGATTCTTACAAAATTTACAAAAAGAAAAATATTCAAAAAGCAATACTCCATAACAATGAGAAAGTGACAATAAAAACAAGGAAAAGGCAAGCAAAATTCGCATAATGATACTTTCTTTACCTTGAAAATCTGATAAGGATAATAGACAAGTTTATGAGATTCTTCTCCTCCTGATATATACTAGCCTGAACAAAGAAAACAAGCGTTGCACATTAATGAATTTGTCTCATGACTTGAACTCATTTAACCTAGAAAGCATCCAAGAACCAAGGCCCACAAGTCATATTGTTTTGACATACATCAAGATCCATAATTACATATTAAGTTCAATTGTTAGGTTGTCTCGCTCAATTCCTAGGTTCCTTCGCTCAATTTATATATTGTCTCACTGGATTTCTAGCTTCCCTCACACAATTCGTAGGCTGTCTCACTCAATTCATATATTTTTCTAGATCATTTTATGGTATGAGACCAAAAATGAGATATATCCAGTTCTCAAGTGTACCACATTATAGGAAATAGTGTTGAATGAGCGTCAACCATTATAAACCTTTAGGGGGCCCACTGTGATATTTATGAGAAATCCTCCTCGTCTAAGTTCATTCATAGGGTCAAAAAGACCTGGATGAAGAGGGAAAAAAAAATTTCATAATGATCCAAAACTTCTGTAACCCCTAAAAGGGTTTCAATGGTAGACGTTCAATTTTCCATTGCCTTTTACAGTGTGGTCCACTTGATATTTAGATCTATCTTATTTTTCGTCTCAAGCTTTAATATGAGCTCGTAAAATATATGGACGGTTTGGATATAACACATACATCATGATGGGACCCATAAAAGTAACATAGCAAAAAAAAAAAAAAAAAAAAAATTTCAGTTTGCCCCGTTCAATTTCCAATTTGCCCAGCTCAATTTTCAGTTTGCCCCGCTCAATTTCCAGTTTACCCCGCTCAATTTTCAGTTTGTCCCGCTCAATTTCTAGTTTGCCCCGCTCAATTTCTAGTTTGCCCCGCTCAATTTTCAGTTTGCCCTGCTCAATTTCCAGTTTGTCCCGTTCAATTTTCAGTTTGCCCCGCTCAATTTCTAGTTTGCCAATTGAGCGGGGCAAATTGAAAATTGAGCGGGGCAAACTAGAAATTGAGCGGGGTAAACTGAAAATTGAGCAGGGCAAACTGGAAATTGAGCGGGACAAAGTGAAAATTAAGCGGGGCAAACTGAAAATTGAGCGGGGCAAACTGCAAATTGAGCGGGACAAACTAGAAATTGAGCAGGACAAACTGAAAATTGAGCGGAATAAACTTGAAATTGAGCGGGGTAAACTAGAAATTGAGCGGGACAAACATAAAATTAACCTAAACCTATAACCTAAACTAAAACCAAAACCTATGACCTAATCCGAACCCATTCTCAAATCCCAAAACCTATAACCTAAACCTTATCCTAAACTTATAACCTATAACCTAAACCAAAACCAAAACCTATAACCTAAACCTGAACCCATTCTCGAATACCAAAACCTATAACCTATCCCTAAACCTTAACCTATAACCTAACCTAAACCTATACTTATAACTTAAAACTATTCCCAAATCTCAAAACCTATAACCTAAACCTAACCTTTTCCTAAACTTATAACCTAAACTCAATTTTCTAAAGTAAAACCTACACCTAATTTTAATCTTAACTCCCTAACATAAATGTAAACCTAAACTTAAAAATCCAAACTTAAACCCAATCTTGAACCTGAACCTGATTTCCTAAATCTAAACCATAACCCATTCTCAAATCCAAAAACCTATAACCTAAACCAAAACCAAAACCAAAACCTATAACCAAAACCCGAACCCATTCTCAAATCCCAAAACCTATAACCTAAACCCGAACCCATTCTCAAATTCAAAAACCTATAACCTAAACTGAAACCTATAACCTAAACCTGAACCCATTCTCAAATCTAAAAACCCATAACCTTAACCTAAACCTATAACCTATAACCTAAATCAAAATCAAAACCAAAACCTATAACCTACCCATTCTCAAATTCAAAAATTATATCGACGCAATTATAGCTACGGTTATAATCCGTAGCTAAAGTGTATCAAAAATTGTTATCCCTAAACTTAAACTTACACCCTAAACCTAAATTTTTAAATCCCTAAACCTAAACTTACACCCTAAACCTTAATTTTCAGTTTGCCCCGCTCAATTTTCAGTTTGCCCCGCTCATATATGGACGGTTTGGATATAAGACATACATCATGATGGGACCTACAAAAGCAAAAATATATATTTCGGTTTACTCTGCTCAATTTCTAGTTTGCCCCGCTCAATTTCCAGTTTGCTCCGCTCAATTTAGCGGGGCAAACTAGAAATTGAACAGGGCAAACTGAATTTATTTATTTTTTTTCTATGTTACTTTTGTGCGAGGGAAGCTAGAAATCCATTGAGGTAATATATAAATTTAGCGAAGGAACCTAGGAATTGAGCGAGGCAACCTAGAAATTGAGCGAGGGAACCTAGAAATTGAGTGAGGCAACCTAGGAATTGAGCGAGGTAACGTAAGAATTGAGATAGGAATCCTAGGATTTGAGCAAGGGAAGCTAGAAATTGAGCGAGGCAACCTAGGATTTGAGCAAGGTAACCTAAGATTTGAGCGAGGAAAGCTAGAAATTGAGCGAGGGAACCTAGAAATTGAGCGAGGCAACCTAGGAATTGAGTGAGGCAATGTAGGAATTCAGCAAGGTAATCTAGGAATTAAGCGAGGGAAGCTAGAAATTAAGCGAGGTAACCTAGCATTTGAGCAAGGTAACCTACGATTTGAGCGAGGAAAGCTAGAAATTGAGTGAGAGAACCTAGAAATTGAGTGAGGCAACCTAGGAATTGAGCGAGGCAATGTAGGAATTGAGCGAGGAATCCTAGGATTTTAGCGAGGGAAGCTAGAAATTGAGCGAGGGAACCTAGGATTTGAGCGATGTGGCTTGGAAATTGAGCGAGGCAACGTAGGAATTGAGCGAAAGAAGTTAGGAATTGAGCGAGGTAACGTAAAAATTCAGTAAGAAATTCTAGTTATTAAGCAAGGGAACTAAGAAATTCAGTAAGGAAACCTAGGATTTGAGTGAGGCGAGGGAAGCTACAAATTGTGCGAGGGAACCTAGAAATTGAGCGAGGCAACCTATGAATTGAGCGAAGAAGCTAGAAATTGAGCGAGGCAACCTAGGATTTGAGCGAGGGAACATAAAAATTGGAGCGAGGCAACTTAGGAATTGAGCGAGGGAAGCTAGAAATTGAGTGAGGAAAGATAGAAATTGAGCGAGGCAAGCGAGACGACGTAGAAATTGGAGCGAGGATTGAGCAAGGGAACCTAAAATTGAGCGAGGGAACCTAGGAGTTGAGCAAGGCAACGAAAAAATTCAACGAGGCAACTGAGAAATTGAGCAAGGGAAACATCAATTTGAGCGAGGAAAGCTTGAAATTGGGTGAGACTAACATGAATTGGAATGACCTTTAAATGTAATTGACCTAGCCTAACAATTTGCTTTGTTGAATTTGACCGATCAGTTAATGAAATTGACCGAGATTTACATGAAATTCTCTTCGGTGAATTTGATCGAGCAATTAATGAAATTGACCGAACGGTTCATAAAAATTTCAGTACGTACTTACAGTGCTGAGTTAACTAAGTTGGGCACACCCAGATCCATAGCTCAATTGGCAGACTGAGTAGAGATACCTCATATCAACACTTGAGGTCCTGGTATTGATTCCTAGCGGGGGTGGCTAACATGGAGTGTGTGTATTGACATGAGTGTGTACTGACAAGCTAACCTAAAAAAAACTTTTTTTAAAAAATTAATAGTAAAATATTAAAAAAATTAAAAAATTAAAAATATTGAGTTGGGCCCACCTTGAATGTATGTGGACTATTCATGACGTTCATCCATTTTTCCATCTAATGCAAGGGTTTTAGCCCAAAATGGTGGCATATTGAAATATCAAGCGGATCACACTACAGGAAACAATGTTTCCACCGTGAAAACCTTTTTATGCCCCTACAATGATGTTTTACTTGTAATCCATCATGTCCATAGGATGATTTTCGCATGGATGAACCAAAAACCAAGATGGGAGCTTCATTCGGCATTTCAATGGCCCACAAAAAATTTACGCCGTTTAGGTAAATGTATATCATACCTGTCATGCGTATTGTCTTCCGTGGAGGGAACATTTTCAGGAAAAACGAGATAATGTTGATGAATAGAGAGGGTGGGATTAGGGGTGTACATCGAGTCAAACCGAGTCGAGTTGGCCTCAGCTCGACTCGGCTCGAACAGTGGCTAACCTCAACTTGAACTCGGCTCATCTCTGTCCTCAGGCCTGATTGGCCAGCTCAGCTCAGTTCAATTAGCAGCTCGGGCTGAGTTCGAGCTAAGATCAAACCGAGTTTGTTATTGAGGCATTTTCACAAACACCTTAATTGCAACTTCAAAATCCCACTGTTTTACCTACAAAGGCAATGATTTTATAGGTATTTTCTCAAACACCTTCTAAATAATAATAATAATAAAGAAAAAAAGAAGTATTTATTCCATGTACATACCTTCCTTTCTACCTTGCCACTAGCCAAACCTTCATTGCCACCAGCCACATGTCGTTCAGTCATTTTATCAAACAGTTGGTGAGCAACATTAATGACAAAGTAACCAAGTCACCGAACTAGTTCGATCCAAGTTTGATTCAAGCTAGATTTGATCCGAGTCGAGTTGAGCTGGCCTGCTCGAACTCATTTTTGAGCTCAAAAAATCAATTCAACCTTGCTTGAACTCAACACCGAACTGAATCGAGCTTTTTTCAGATTGAGTAGAGCGAGCTAACCGAGCTCGCTCGATTCGTGTACACCCCTAGGTGGGATCCAGCTAGAGCGTGGTGCGATCCAAGCAACAGATGTAGCGGTGGAGTTTTCGTCCTTTTTTTAAAAAAAAAAATGGAGCGAGAGAAGGGAGGGAGAGGAAAAGCAACGGCAGTAAAAAGAGGGGTAGTTTCGTCTTCAAAGTCGCTGTCCGCACGTGCTAGTCTAAGTTGGTAACTTAAGTTTGTATTCCGCGATGAAAACCGCTGGGTAAAAGGTTGCTACAGTAGCCATTTTCTCATATATATATATATATATATATATATATATATATATATATATATATATAACACAGAGAGATGGAGAAGGGTATTTCATTTTTGCTAGAGAACTTTGGTGTGGGTGTTTGATGGAGAAGTTCATAGAGGCAGTTCTAGGAGAGACTAGGTCCAGGGGCCTGAGCCACTGGCTCGAGGTGGGTGCGTCCTTGGGCCTAGCCATGGCTCTCCTCATCTTGTGCATTTCTTGTTGCAGCCGTTGCTTTCAAAAGACTAAGATGATGAAGGCACCAGGAAGAGATCATGTGATGCCTAGAAGCCACTTTACAAGGGACCCAAAATCCTACTTCAGAAGTTTGCGTGGGAAAGATACGTAAGTAGAATAGTGGGTGGGCCATGGTCCATGGACTTAAGTGTTGCATTTTGATATTTTAGCGGTATGTTTAACGGCTTTGTTTGATCGTTGCACTTGCATCTTTGGTAGAATGAAGCGTAAATATAAATAGTTCACTTACGTTTGTGAAAATGATCATGGCACATGTGGCACTGATGTAAGGCTACCCAGACCATCCAAATTGTGAGGCATGCTTTGGATGGGGTTTATCTCTAAGATCAAATTGATTAAGCAATCTTGGACATCCAATTGATTGCTACTAAATGGACGGTTGAAAATTTAAATTGTGATCCGTCCAAATCCCGTGATCAAAATTAGATGGTTATTATCATCTCCTCAGTGTAATTTTTGGCTTCTTCTCCCTCCACAATTGTGTCAATGATTTGGATCGTCTTGATTGTTATTAACTATGCCGCCACCATTTTTAAATGGCAAGGAACTATCATTGGATTCTTGCACTTCTCTTTTAAGTTTTAAGTTGAATGATGTGATGATGATCGGCTGTTTGATGGATGATCCAGACCATGATCCGCTTGGCCCTACTGTGGATGGGGAAACTTCAAAAACTCTCCCTGATGGAACAATCCAAGCCATTCAAATGCTGGCCAAATTCCTTGGTGACCCTGCCACTAGGGATAACCCTGTTGGCGGGTTCTGTGGGGCCCACCTTGATGTATTTTTTATTTTTTTTTATCCAAGCTGTCCATCCAATTTTTCAGATCATTTTAGGTCATGAGCCCAAAAATGAAGCAGATGCAAAGTGCAAGTGGACCACGCCACAGGGAAGAGTGTGGATAATGATATCCACTGTTCGAGCCTTCCTACAGCCCTTATTTGCCATCCAACCAGTTGATAAGGTCATACGGGTCAATCTGCTTTCCCTGTAATATGCTTCATTTTCAAGTGCTTGTTATGATGGCCATGTACATGATAGAATCAGAAAATGACCGGTTCAAGTCATCATTTCATATGCAATAGTATAAAAACCCTCCCCTATTGCACTCTAACCTTCTAAAGCCACTTTTGGAAAACCTCTTACAAAGATAGTACGATGAGACTTTTGCCAGCCGACTGACCGTCCTTTGCTCGCCTACATAGCCGGCCTCGCATGGAGAGAGAATGATGAAATGCCCGCACGTTGGCGTAATCAAATTATCAAATTGGCCACCATTATACAAAATGAGTAGAACTGGGGACACTTATAAGCTCTTTTGATGTAAAGCAGGTCGCAGACAGTTTCATAGCCAAGATGGATCAGAAAAGGCTCCATCGACATAAGTGATCTGGATTATCAGAACTTAAAATGGATGTATCTTGCAAGTCGAAATGAGCTGTCATACGTACTATATGTGATTTTTAGTAGGATGTGTAAGAATTCTATAAGGTGGGCCTTATTGATCAACAGTCTGGATTGTCATAGGAGTTGGATAATGTGATCGGGTATACCAGTGGCACTGTGAAAAATGTAAAAAAATGACCGATTTAGAAAGTTTGGACCGTCTCTAAAATTGTTTGGTTTAAAAATGCTTTAGAGATGACCATAAACAGTCTCTAAACTTTTGACGGCCTTGACCGTCCTTAATATTGTCTTAAAATTTTGAACGTCCACAAATTATTTAAGATGGTCAAAAATCGTCATTAACTGCGGATAAAAGACGGCCATTGATTGTCTGGAATAAGAGACGGTCTCTGACCGTCTTATATGCGGCCATTTGAGATGGTCAAAGACCATCTGTATTAGAGACGGTCATTGACCGTCTCTTATTGATAATTTGAGACTGTCAAAGACCGTCTCAATTAGAAACGGTCATTGACCGTCTTTTCTTGTAATCAGAGACTTAAAAATAGTTTATATTAGGGACGGTCCTTAGCGGTCTCCATTTGAGACCGTCAAAGACCGTCTCTATTAGAGACGGTCATTGACCCTCTTTTATTGGTAATCTAAGACTGTCAAAGACCGTCATCGGCCGTCTTTTAGTAGTTATCTGAGACCGTTAAAAATAGTCTGTATTAGGGATGATCCTTAGCAGTCTCCATTTGAGACTGTCAAAGACCGTCTCTATTAGAGACAGTCCTTGGCTGTTTTATAGTGGTCATTTGAGACTTTCAAAGACTGTTTGCATGCTCAGGTCAAAAATTAAGAACAAAAAAATTTATGAATTTCGAAAAAAAAAAATTGAAAGCTTAGAAAAATAATTAACAATGTTTAAGAAAAAAAATTTAGATTTTGAAAAAAAATGTAATTTTATAAAAATCTATGTTTTGAAAAAAAAAAAATTAAGAACTTTGAATAATGTTAATAATTTTTTTAAAAAAATAAGATTTTAATAAAAAAAATGATGTTTTGAAAAAGAAAATTTATAAAATTAAACAAAATTGTGAAAAAATTGACAAATTGTACAAAAAATATATATTTTTTTAAAAAGAAAACTAGATTTTGTATTTTGACAAGAAAAATTTAAAAGTTATATAACAAAAGTAAGATTTAAAAAATGATATTTTGAAAAAGAAAATTAAATAAATTAAATAAAATTGTGAAAAAATTGATAAATTGTAAAAAACTATATATTTTAAAAAAGAAAACATGATTTTTGTATTTTGACAAGAAAAATTAAAAAGTTATATAGCAAAAGTGAGATTTAAAAAATGATATTTTAAAAAAAAAAATTTAAAAAATTAAACAAATTTGTGAAAAAAATTGACATTGTAAAAAACTATATATTTTTAAAAAGAAAACATGATTTTTATATTTTGACAAGAAAAATTAAAAAGTTATATAACAAAAGTGAGATTTAAAAAATGATATTTTTAAAAAGAAAATTTAAAAAATTAAACAAAATTGTGAAAAAATTGATGAATTGTTAAAAAATATATTTTTTAAAAAAGAAAACTAGATTTTGTATTTTGACAATAAAACTTAAAAAGTTATATAACAAAAATGAGATTTTAAAAAAATAATATTTTGAAAAAGAAAATTTTAAAAATTAAACAAAATTATAAAAAATATATATTTTTTAAAAAAGAAAACTAAATTTTGTATTTTGACAAGAAAAATTGAAAAGTTAGATAACAAAAGTGAGATTTTGATGATGTGTTGTATATCCTTGTCGCCCCTATGTTTCTCCAACCCATTTTTGGACCGGGTATAAAAAATTGTGTAGATTTAAATCTTAAGTGGACCACACCACTGGAAAGAATGATAATATAGTACCTCGCCATTAAAAATTATAAAGAGCCCATCGTAAGGTTTTAGTAATATTTATTTGCAATCCAACTTGTTGATAATGTAAAGAAGATCTACATGAAGGTAAACCACAAAGATCAAATTGATCTAAAACTTTTGTGGCCTTCAAAAGGTTTTTAATAGTTATTCATCATTATTTTGATTGGCATGACCCGCCCGAGATTATTGAGTTCTTATGATATGAAATCATATCCTAAAATGTGATGGAAAAATATATGGACGGTGTCGATATACGTAAAATATATCAAGGTGGGCCCTACACGGTTAGAGTAACACCTGTGAAGGAGTTACCTAAATAATGAAATGGAGTAATAAGGTCACCTCATGGGAACTTCCCATGAGGTTAATCTGTGTACACCCCACCATGATGTATGTAGAACATCATCACCATGCATTTGATGTATCCCCTTTAAGTCCAAAAATCAGTCATATATGAAAGTTAGGTGGGCCATAGTATCTAAAACTATATGAAGACATCCATAAAACATATAAGGTCACCTAAAACTTTGAGTAACACCCATGAAGGAGTTACCTAAATAGTGAAATGGTACTATAAGGTCACCTCATGGGAACTTCCCATGAGGTTAATCTGTGTGTGCCCCACCATGATGTATGTAGAACATCAACACCATGCATTTGATGTGTCCCCTTTAAGTCCAAAAATCAGTCGTATACAAAACTTAGGTGGGTCATAGCATCTAAAACTATGTGAAGACATCCTTAAAACATATAAAAGCATTTAATTGGTGGGGCCCATATGAGTTTTGGATGTGTACGAAACTTGGGCTAACTCCTCATCCAAGTGGGACACACATAATGAATGGACTGGATCTATGAACCACATCTAGGTGGGCCTAATAAATGATTATGAATGTTTCAATGGGAGGGTAACCCTCTCAACTATAGTATGTGGTGTGGCCCACCCAAGTCATGGATTGACTTTATTTTTAAGCTTGTGGTCTACCATGGAATGGTGCATCTGACTAACAGGGTAGATCCAAAGTTCAAGTGGACCCACACCATAGAAAAGAGTGGGATAGTGACACCCACTATTGAAACCTTCTTAGGGCTCACCGCGATGTTTATAAGTTAATACAGACATGGATGCGGTTGAAACTTGGTCTGACCCCTCATCCAAGTGGGAGATAGGATATGTGAATCACATTTAGGCAGGCCCAATATATGATTATAAATGTTTTAAGAAAATCCTTCTTTACTACATTTAAGTGAGTTACTCGTTACCCTTACCAGAGTAATTACACTCTGTGGGGTCCACTATTATTTATTTATTTTATCCACTCCATTCATCCATGTTAACAGATAATTTAACGTCTAAAGAACAAAAAAGAAGCATATCCAAAGCTCAGGTGGACCACACCACAGGAAATAGTGTGATTGAACCTCTACCGTTTAAAATTTCTTGGAGGCCATAGAAGTTTTGGATTAAGCTGATGTTTGTGTTTTCTATTCATTCATATATTTTTGATATTATGAACAACTTTTAACCGTTTTTGGACAATCTGATCAGTCCAAATTGAGTAAATAGCTTTAGATGTTTAAATCAAAATTCACTCAAATTGTTGATGAATCTTGTTTGCCCAATATCTTTCTCATATGTAGCATGATTAGGGCGAGTAACTATAATGATTAGTTAAATAGAGTGAATGGACCAGACATGTAAAATGGGTCAAATATTCTAGTCAAAATTGTGACCCAACTTATTGACATCCTGAGACTCTAAGAATTAATGTTAGTAAGTTTTGTAGGGCTCATCATGATGTGTGTCGAACATCAACACTGTGCATTTGATAGAAGTTTTGGATCAAGCCGATGTTTATGTTCTCCCTTCATTCATATCTTTTTGATATTATGAACATGTTGGATGACAAACATTACTGTGGGCCTAAGGAAAGTATCAATAGTGGAAATCATTATTCCACACTATTTTGTGTGGCATGGTCCACTTGAGTTTTGGATTTACCGAAAATTCAAGATTAACACACACCGTTCATCCATTTTTTGAGATCATTTTATAGAATTATCTAAAAAATGAATCGTATTCAAAGATTAAATGGACCACACCACAAATAAGGGGAACAGATTGGCTACTCTCCCTACACCATCCAATGACTAGTGGTTGGTGCTATGTGGGCCCCACCATGATTTATGGCCCCATGACCATTTTTTTTTTTTTATATACTTTTGAACCAATTGGATTTCAAATAAACATTATGATGGGCCTTAGGATAGTTTCAACGGTGGGAATCACCCTCCCGTTGTTTTCTGTGGTGGGGTCCACAACAGATTTTTATCTGTCTGATTCTTTGGCTCGTGACTTAAAATGATATCTCAAAATGGATGAACAGTGTGGATATAACAAATACATCATTAGTTTTTATATTTTTAAAATATTACACACACACACACACACACACACACACACACACACACACACACACACACACACACACACACACACACACACATATATATATATATATATATATATATATATATATATGGAAAAGGTTCTATACGTCGAGCTCATGGGAACTCCCCAGGAGGTCGAGCTGTGTGGGCCCCACCATGACGTGTGTCGTAAATCAACACCGTGTATTTGATGGGTCCCCTTTAAATTATGGGATATCCCAAAAATCTGCCGTATACAAAACTCTAGTGGGCCATACCATCTAAAATCATGTGAAGACATGCCTAAAATATATAAAAGCACTTGGTGGGGCCTCACCTGAAATTTGGATGCGTCTGAAACTTGGTATGACCCCTCATCCAAGTGGCACACACATAATGGATGGGCTAGATTTGTGAACCACATCTCTGTGAGCCCAAAAAATAATTATGAATGTTTTAATGGAGGGCAACCCCTCTCAACTTTTGTGTTCGATGGTCTGTGGGCCCCACCATGATGTATGTGTTTCATCCATGCCATCCATCTATTTTTATAGATCATTTTATGATATTAAAAAAAGATGAGTTATATCCCAATCTCGAGTGGACCACATTACAGGAAAAAAGTGTTGAATAAATGTTGACCATTAAAAACTTTTTGGGAGCCATAAAAGTATTGGATCAAGCTGATCTTTATTTTTTCCCTTCATCTGGGCCTTTATGACCAAATCAACAGATTGGATGTCAGATAAACAGTACAGTGGGCCTTAGGAGGATTTAAATGATGAATATCCAATCACTATTGTTTTCCTGTGGTGTGGTCCACCTAAGATTTATATCCCTCTTATTTTTAGGACGAAGGCTTAAAATGATCTTTAAAAATGGATGAACGGATTGGATGAAACACATGGTCCATTTATATCCCCTAAATGGATGAAGGCCTAATATATTTTTAATATTATGAACAACCTTTAACTGTTTTTGGACAATCTGATCAGTCTGGACATGAAGAGTAAATAACTTGATATTGTAATATTATGAATAACCTTTAATATGATGAACAACCTTTACATGTCACTACCAAAAAAATAGAGCAAAGCCGACAGCATTCCCAGTGGCTTTTAACCGTAGCCAAATATCAAAAATCCATCCATGAAGGTCACTTTTTAATGGTGGACGTCCAATCAACAGTGTTTACTGATTGTGTGGTCCACCCAAGATTAATTTCAAGCTCATTTTTTGGGATCTTACACAAAATGATGTCCTTAAATGTATGGACGGCGTGGATGAAACAAATCTATCATGGTGGGGCCCATGGAGTGATACTAGGTCCAAGGGTCAAGTTAACGTTTTCAATAGAAGGTTTTCCATTGTGAGTTTTGTATTTGATGTAAAATGGTGGTGACTCATCCATAACAATAGTTGCTAAGATATATAGTTATCTAGACCATCCAAATAATCAGTCTATTTTTAAATAGTAAATATTTATACATTTTATTATGTAACATAATCTTAACCATCTAGAAAATGGTCCCATGCATGTACGACCATTAATAGAGTTTGTGTTATAAATAATGTAAAACTCACAATATACGGATTTGAAAATTTTATTTTATTTAAAAGAAGAAAATCCATCCAACGCTCGCTCCTCTTTTCTCTCTTTTCCTCTTTTCCCTCTTTCCTTCATCTTCCATTGAGAAATCCTCCCAGGGCCATTTGAGTGTCATCTACCATCGAGCATCAACGTCGAATAGGTGAGTTTTTCTTTCTCCACACCACTTTCTGTTATGTTTAGATCTCCACTTTCTGTTGAATTAATGCCTGTCCACCATTGAAACAATCGGGGCCTGTGGATGTCTCTTTCTAATGTCTTGTGGCTATGGAAATGTGGTTTTGGATGGGTATATGATGGGTGATTGCTAGTTACACATGCACATGCAGACGGTAGATGAGTGGGCCCCACCATTTAAGATGGACACGGCCCTGCAAGGATGGATGCCGTCCAGATAGGAGCTCCGTCATCCACTGTGATTTACATTATACGGTATGAAATCTTGTTTCCAATCTCTCTCCAGTTTCATGTTTTACGATCGATGATCCTTGCAGTTATTTTTTTCTTCCTGATTCGATATTGCTTGAGGAAATCGGTTTTGATAGCTAGAATCGAATTTATTCTCCTTCTTCGAGTTTTTCAAGGGATTTCAGGTGTTGATGCAAAAAATCGGCGTTGGATTTGGTGGTTTTTAACCGATTTTGAGTTTCCATTTATGTAAATGGGTGGTTTGGGTGGATTTATTTTCAGATTTGCTGTTATCTAGGTCCGATTGAATCAGAACCGTCCATCTATTTTTTCTTTAGATTTTTCGATTTTAGCCATTTCTTTACCTTTTCTGTTAGATCTGAGATATTATTAGAATCATCTCCCTTCGGTGTCCTTTTTTGGATCTGCTTTTGTTTGTTTTTGTTTTTTCTTTTAAATATTCTTCTTGATTTTTTTTTTATTTTTTATTTTTGGGGGTGTTTTTATTTTTGAAACCTGATATTGTAGATTATTTCTTGTATATGCAGGTGTTGTTGAAGATGGAGATGATATAACTGGAATGTGAAATATCTTTGCATGAACTTCTCTTCATCTGCTTGAATCAGTCGGTCGTGTATACCTGCATTCGTAGGTACATACTGTATGCTTGTTCATGCTAGAACATGGATATTCATGTTCTTGGTCATTGGGTGGTGCTGATAGTGGCAATGATGTAATTTCATTAAAATATTGTGTGCATGTTGTTGAGCTGAATCTTGGATGATGGTATTATGTTTGCCTAAATCACTTGATGGTGTGGGAGCTTTGGTAAGCCCACGCATGTGTTAGGTAGCCTGTCTATGCAACATGTTCTGTCCTGGAACATGTGTGCAAGATCTATGCAAATGTGTTTGATGGAATTCCAATGAGCAACAAGCATGTCACGTGTTTGATAAAATTCCTGAAACCAAAAACGTGTATTTTTTAGTCCACCTGGTTCAAATAGTCATGAGACCAGTCCTCTCAAGACTCACACGACATAGTTTTGTGATTTGTATCAAATTGGAGGTGATAGTCTATAGGAATTTAGGTCCCTGATTCAGATTTTCTACAAAATCAATAGATGTAGTGGCATGCATTCTTCAGTAGACTTAATACATGTATACCATTGTTAGTCTAGTTTATTGCTGCTACATTGGTATTTGAATATATCTTTTGTTCTTTAAGGAAACTAATTTTCTAATACATCCAATCACTTGTTGGGGTTTTGAGTCCAAACAGGTATGGGCCCTATCCAGTCTAGATATATTTTTGAGTTTTTATTCCAAAACATCTAGAGCTTTGTAATGAATTGAAGATAGATTACTCTGGCTATTAATCAGATTTCACTTAGTAAGCACTAGTAATTGGAATGCACAAAGCATGTTGGAGATAACAGTCAGGAACACTATCTCTAGACTCTCAAGTGAGATGGAGAGGGGGCCTCTCAACACTTGCTACAATAGGGTAGCCATTCACAAGATCCAGGCCATTTGTTATGTGATGTTCATGGCGAACATGCTCGAACCCAAAAAATAATTGTGGTCAACTCATCAGGTAGGCACATGCAAATGCTAAGCATGGACGATTATAGGAAAATGACCAATCATCCTAATTCAATGCACTCACGTGCCTATTTTATGAGCTGACGAGCTTGATTTTCAAGTGAGAGGCATGTTCACAGTGGGCACCACCTCATGATGTGTCCCAGATCTTGTGCCTGTCTGCAATGTAGGTAAGTGTGCTTTGAAGAAGAAGAAGAAGAGGAAGAATGCTTCAGAAGAGACATGGAGCAATATGGTAGGAACTACTTACCAATGCAACATAAATTGGTAAATGTATGAAAACACCTTTACCACTATTTACTGCAGTCTATACAACTACAATATTCTGATTTTGGGTTGGTTTATATCAGGATATTAATTTTTGGGGGAACGTATATCCTATGTATGTAGCTCTTCCTTGAGGCAGAGCAATGGTCGGATCGTTGTTAATGCATCAGTCAAAAGTTGGCTACCTATGCCAAGGATAGGCTTGGGAAAGGATGAAAGGAGAACACATGAATCTACACAGAATTGCTAGTACCAGATGCTCCATGGGACGAGATCTTGGGGTTTGTCCTAGGCTTACCTAAGACACAGCATGGCTACAATTCTATATATGTAGTGGTAGGATTGGTTTGTCCTAGGCTTACCTTAAATTGTTCTCGTTTTGATTATTATTTTTAAATAATTCCTTCAATTCAATGCAAGAAAAACATGTATTGTCAGATAAGGCAATGATCCACATTCAATATTCAATTGGTAAAGGTGAAAGATGGTTGGGATCTTTCTACATGGATGACCTTTAGGGATCATTAGATCAAGTACCTAGATCACCGAACTGCGGGCTTCACCTGGAGGAACTTAATGCCCATGATTCTCAGCTGAGAATATGCTAGCAGTTTGGTGATCTAGGCCTTTAATCTTATGGTGGTCCATGATCCACAAACCTCCCTGGTAATCCTAACCATTCAACATGTGGCCTGCAATTAGAGAGCCTAGTAAGGAAACCGAAGCATTAATATGTGTCAACAGAAGAACTAGTGTTTTATTGAATTATGATATGTTATGTATGTTGTCTTAAGTAATTTCTAAGTGCCTGCACATCATCCATCATACTCTGCCAGACTAAGAGTTTTTCTCTTTCTTCATTTATCTGTTTGTTTTGCAAAATACTATTGATATGGATTCCATTTGATAGACCATTATAAAATCCAAAGCAGATGGATGTTATATTATTTGTATTTTTGCTTAAATTGATGTGTTCAACCAAAAATGGGGTATCTGTAGGTACGTTAAGTTAAAACTCCCAATTCTTTTGGTGCATAATATCCTACTTTATTTTATTTTTATTTCTTCATGCACCTGCTGCATTTGAATGAGTCAAGTTGAGATTTCTGTAAAAGGACAAAAGTTGCATTTAAACCATAAAAGTAGAAGTCTCTAACAAGGTTGTCACATTCATACCTTGGCAAGCATATCTATTTAATGGCTACTGGGAAGATATTGGGGCTGTTAAGTCCTTTTTTGATGCTAACTTGGCTCTCACATATTAGGTAAATCTCCCATGAACTACTTGTCTGTGTGTAGTTTATTTTTTAGTTTGACAATATTTTTTTTTTTTCAAACTGAAGCTGTTTAATGTTTAGTGAAGCCTCCCAAGTTTCAATTTTATGATTTGCTGAAGCTAATCTTCACGTCTCCTAGGTTTCTGCCACCAACGAAGATAGAAAAATGCTAGGTATGATGTGTATTTACTATTCTTGCTTATGAGCCTTTAACTCTTTGATACAAATATTTACCTGTGCTTACTTATTATTACTACAGATTTTTGACTCCATAATTTCACATGGATGCTTCTTAAGGGAATGCAGTGTTGAACATTCCATAGTTGGGACATGCTCAAGGATGAAGTATGGGTCTGAACTGAAGGTAATTCATGTCTCATCCATGGCGCACTTCCTTGACAGAGATGTGTGAATGGTATCATGGTATGAACTCTTGTTGTTTTTCTTTCTTAGACATCTATTTGGTGACCCCAATAAAAGGATGATGACATCCACCTATTTGATGACCCCCATGAAAGGATGATTGTTCACTCCTCAGGTGCAGGGTTGTGATGTAGTAATAACTCGGTAAGACCGAGGTCGAATCCCAAGGGACTGAAACTTGTACGTTATCTAAAATTAACTGAAAATAGAACTAGAACTAGGCTAAGATGAATTCTAAATCAATTAGTAATGGTGGAATACTTGTAGAATAATTAATCAAAAACTTAGGAAACAAATCAGAGATAGGAAACTAGGGATTCAGAGGATCCATTTGTAGAGATCAGGGAGAACTTATGCTTGCATCAAAAATCATGGAAATTACTGAACTGCCGTTGATCTAGTTTTTAAAGAGATGAAAGGTGTATGAATTAGAATGGATTCCATCACCAAACCATGCCAAAGACTATGGCAAACAACAAAATTAAACTAATTACCAACCCATCACATGTATGAAGGTTAGGAAGGGTACCGTCATCCAACCATGCCCAGGAGACTATGGTGAACAACAGGGCTTCCTGACATCATAAACATTAAAGAGAATGAAAATATTCAAAGCCATTGCAGACCCATTGTAATTTCAGTCACAACAGACCATTAAAAACCTAAAACATTCCCATAATAATTAACTAAAATCAATGTCAATTCATGAATTAAAATTAAAATAAAATCAAATCTCCCATCTCACTATAAGCTTCACCTCTTAGCCCTAGGTAAGAGGTTTAGCCAGACATGGATGGCTAAATCTCCACAATTGAAATAAACTAAAAAAAAAGAAAAAGAAAATACACATTTTTTTTCTGCTTCACGTCCCTACCCGAGCCTCCACGTCTCTCTTTTTCTTCCTTCCTAGACCTGAATGAATGCTCCCCACGTCCAAAACCTCCTTTTATAGCTGATGGAAGGCTGGAGTCAGTGACAGAGTTGTAGCAAGACACGGAGTGCAATTTTCGCAGCCAAGTTCGGTGCCTCGAAACACGCCACTTTCCTCGCTCAAATTCCAAAGAAACACCATCCCTTAGGATTTTATTGGGTTCTCTACATGATAGACGGTTCATATCTGTCATATGATCAAAGATGGTGGGCCAAAACCGCCTGAAAAAGTCAGTTTTCGCGGATGTGCGAAACCTTTCGCACCATTTCGCTGTTGTGAGCGGTGGGCCCCACAGAAGCATTTTCTGGAAAATCCATCCCGTCCATTGGATTCAGAACGAAATTTCAGTCAAGAATGGGTGGTTTTGAACGTCCATTGACGTGGCTCAGAGAAGAAATCACAAAAGAATCAGTTTTGAACGTTGCAGGGCAGCCCTTTTGTGGCCTCTGTATCTCACACGTGTGCAGGCATGGGTAAAAAGTGACAACATGGTTTTATAGTGCTCGCGACTGTCTACACGGTGGACGGTTTGGATTGATCTTATGGGGCACGTGTGGGGCCCACAGCTGATCGCAAAAACGGCCAGCGGCCCTGCATTACGCGAACGCGAAAGCGAAAATTTCTTCCGCTGTGATGATCGGTGGGGTCCACTGAGCTTTCTTTTTGAAAATCTACACCGTCCATTGGCTTCAGGACGAAAAACCGTCCAGGAAGGGGTGTTTTTGGAGCATTTCGGTGTGGCCTACAGAATATGTAACCTAGCCGTCCATCCTGCGTTTTCCATCCATCTACGTCCGTACCTGTGCATAGGATCAAAAGGATAGCTAGGTGAGGGTTTTTCCCTCCCTATCGAGAGTATGGACGGTTCAGATCACCAATACAGGCCACAAATGGGGCCCACTAATAACAAACGGACGGACAGCGTAAATACGCTGTCCGTTCTTTCGCAGTAGAGGGATGAAGACGGGTCAGCGTACGCTGACCCGTTTCTGGTTTTTGTGTACACTGCGGACACATGTGCATTGGGTATGTGCACGTGCATATACAGGGTCCATTGTGATGTTTCTCAGAAATCCAAACCATCCACTCACTTCATATTCATATTTAAACCGTCCACGCCAAAGTTGAGGCAGTTCCAGATATCAAGTAGGCCCATAATCAACGGTTTATGGGTTGATCTATCAGTTGGGGTACTTCCATAGTGATCCAATGGCTGAAATTTTACGTGTACGGTTAATTTATGGCCCTTATCTCATGTATAAAGTTTCGAATCGATCAGATGTCGGGAACCATGTGATCTTGCATTCTGGATGCGTTTCAAGCCACTTGAGCTTCAGTTTCTTAGTTTTCTCAGATTTCTAACCGTGTATGTTGTCAATCTTGGTCCCCTGGAGTGTGTCCCATGCTTTGGTGAATTTGGAGCGTTAAATCCATGCATTTAGTACCCTATTTTGATCTAAGCTTGTAAAATCAACCTGCAACATCCACACGATTAAATCAGCCGTTAAACACTATTTTGCTCGTAAATCCGGACAATATTTGGGGTCTAATATGCAATATTTGACCCTCAACACAACCCCCAACCAGCATTTTGCTAGTCCCGAGCAAAGTATGCGAAAAATAAGTTGAGAATTACAAGACAATTTCTATGAACTCGAGTGATTTCTTGAAAAACGATTCAGATACCAGGATTCCAAGATTCATGAATGTTGGACATTAATCTCTCCTAGACTCGAGTGCATGGTAAACTTCCTAGTCCAGTTCACAATATCAATCCACTAATTAGAAAATTTCTAAACATTAAGATCCATGAGCATATAGTGTACTCTCGGCTTCTCAATACCAAGATTCAATTCTCTATTTCAAGATGTCATTGGTAATCAACGAGAGAATTCATGATGACCAAAACTTGCCTCACAGAGTTATTTATTTATTTTATTAATAGTAATGCCAAGAAGGGGAATCAAATCCTCACCTATACGGAGCAAACCTATGGTGAAGACCGTACACCTGACTCTTTTTCACATATCATTCATGGGGAATTAACTCTACACCTATAGGGAGCAAACCTATGGTGAAGATTAATTATCCAACCTTTTCAATTTTTATACCATGATGGCAAGATACTTCAGGCTGGTTCCTTTCATGCTCAGTGATTACCAAGTTAATCCTTCGACATAGAACTGAAATGTTGATGCAAGACGTGTCCTGAAATCATGATTCAATCAATGTTTAAAATCTCTAATCATGGATTGATAATTCAAACTCAACTGTGAAATTTATCAAGTAGCTAAATCCAAGAGTCATAAATTACCAACATCACGTATCTCGTAATTCTAAATCAAAGATAGATGTTAAAATCACTTTGAATTTACAAGAAATGTCAGAAAAATTTTAAAAATTTTCACAATTTTCACAATTTTTTTCACAATTTTTGCTCGAGACCAAGAAAATACTGATTAGGAAGCCTTAGGAAGCCTAATCTCCCACCCCCAACCTAAAATCTACATTGTCCTCAATGTAAAATATATAAACATGCAATGCACATGGGACAAAGAAAGTAAAGTGATGGGAAGATAGTACCTGGATAACGAATCAAGAGAGATTTTCCACGAGATCACAGTATGGAAGCTGGTTAGCACGAGAGAAAAAGAAAAACAAAAATAATGAAAATAAAATCCTACCTATACCACTTTCGCAGGTCCTCTCGATTGCATTTAGCGTATGCAACAAGCCTTTAAACCCCTAGGTTACCCCTAGTGGACGAGTTGTAGTTTCGTGAGGGTTTGCAGTAATGTTACCCACAAACATTGAATCATCTACTAAAGAATGAAAAGGAATAAAAAAGCTGGGTTGCCTCCCAGAAGCGCTAAATTTACCATCTTCAGCCAGACAAATAAAGCAACAATCCTAGTCCTATGAAAGCGATAAACCTACCTATACCTCCATCAGACTAGGAGATCAGTCCTGGTAAACGGGACCAATCAGAGGCATGGACATGTCCTCTGAATCAAATGTCTCGACAAATGGCTTTAATCGATGTCCATTTACTTTAAACTCCTTGCCATTGTCGGGATCTCTTCTCTCGACGGCCCCATGAGGATAAGTAGTGACAACAATGTAAGAGCCGGTCCAACGAGATCGAAGCTTACCTGGAAAGAGATGTAGTCGAGAGTCATACAAGAGGACTTTCTGACCTGGCGTAAATGATTTTCGGAGAATATGTTGATCATGAAACGCTTTCATTCTGTCCTTGTAAATTCTCGAGTTTTCATATGCATCATTCCGGATTTCTTCAAGTTCATTCAACTGAAGTTTGCGTAGCGAGCCAGCGTTGTCCAGATTGAAATTCAGATTTTTGATCGCCCAGTATGCTTTATGTTCCAATTCCACAGGCAAGTGACAGGCCTTTCCATAGACAAGTCTAAAAGGAGATATTCCAATAGGAGTTTTAAAAGCAGTATGGTACGCCCATAAGGCATCGGTCAATCGGATTGACCAGTCCTTACGATCAGGGTTAACCGTTTTCTCTAGGATATGTTTGATCTCCCTATTGGAAATTTCAGCTTGTCCACTTGTTTGTGGATGGTATGGGGTGCTCACCTTATGAGAGATACCGTATTTCTTCATTAAATTCTCAAATGGTCTATTACAAAAGTGTGAGCCCCCGTCACTAATGATGGCTTGAGGCGTTCCGAACCATGACAGGATATTTTCTTTCAAAAATTTAATGGCCGTGCGATGGTCATTTTTGCAGCACGAAATTGCTTCGACCCATTTAGTGACATAGTCTACGGCGAGCAAAATATACAGATTTCCAAATGATTGGGGGAATGGTCCCATGAAATCGATGCCCCAACAATCAAATGCTTCTATAATAAGGATGGGATTCAAGGGCATCATATTTCGACGGGACAATGCTCCCAATTTCTGACAACGCTCACAAGCCTTGCAAAACTCATGAGTGTCCCTGAACATAGTGGGCTAGTAGAAGCCATACTGTAAAATCTTGACCGTGGTCTTTTTAGCAGAAAAGTGACCACCAAAGGCCTGTGAGTGACAGAAGGAGATGACACTCTGATGCTCATCGTTTGGTACGCATCTCCTTAAGATTTGGTCTGGGCAATATTTAAACAAATATGGATCGTCTCAGAAAAAGTTACGCACCTTGGTAAAAAATTTTTTCTTATCTTGTGACGTCCAGTGTGTCGGTATGACACCTGTAGCAAGATAATTAGTAATATCAGCGAACCAAGGTGAATGGGAGACTCTAAATAGTTGTTCATCAGGGAACATGTCATTGATATGGGTCGCCTCAAGGGAATCAGAGGTATTAAGGCGAGAAAGGTGATCAGCTACTACGTTCTCTACTCCCTTTTTGTCTTTAATTTCTAAATCAAATTCTTGGAGTAAAAGGATCCATCGTTTTAGGCGGGGCTTAGAATCATTCTTAGAAAGAAGATACTTAAGTGCCGCGTGATCTGTGTAGATGATGATCTTGGATCCGATTAGGTAGGACCTAAATTTGTCCAAAGCGAACACTACGGCTAAGAGTTCCTTTTTCGTAGTCGAATAGTTCACTTGGGCAGGATTTAGAGTTCTACTTGCGTAGTGAATAATGTAAGGCCGCTTATCTTTTCTCTGGCCTACAACCGCTCCAAGAGCATAATCAGAGGCGTCACACATAAGTTTAAAAGGAAGACTCCAGTCGGGTGGCTGCATGATAGGTGCAGTGGTTAACATGCCCTTAAGCTTAGTGAAAGCCTCTTGGCATTGCTCAGTCCACTCGTACGGTGTATCCTTTTAAAGAAGATTACATAAAGGACGAGAGAGGAGACTAAAGTCCTTTATAAACCGTCTGTAAAAGCCTGCATGTCCTAAGAAGGATCGCACGTCTCTGATATTCTTGGGTGGAGGGAGGTTAGAGATATGATCGATTTTTGCCTTATCTACCTCGATTCCTTTGGACGAGATGATATGCCCAAGGACAATTCCCTTTTGAACCATAAAATGACACTTCTCCCAGTTAAGGACCAAATTTTTTTCTTCACATCTTTTCAGCACACATTTAAGACTTGCTAAGCATTCGCTGAAAGATGAACCCAAAATAGAGAAGTCGTCCATGAAGACCTCTAGATATTTCCCCACCATGTCAGAAAAGATACTCGTCGTGCATCGCTAAAAGGTGGCAGGGGCATTACATAACCCGAATGACATCCTTCTGTAAGCAAAGGTGCCATAGGGACATGTAAATGTGGTCTTTTCCTGATCCTCAGGGGCGATTTCAATCTAATTATAACCTGAATACCCGTCAAGGAAACAATAATAGGAATGACCAGCTAGCCTTTTCAGGATTTGATCAATGAAGGGCAAAGGAAAGTGGTCTTTCCTTGTGACGGTATTTAGCTTTCTGTAGTCAATGCACATTCTCCAACCAGTGGTAACTCTGGTCGGCACGAGTTCATTATTGGCATTGGCTACGATGGTGATCCCGGACTTCTTAGGAACCACCTGAGTTGGACTCACCCATTGACTATCGGATATGGGGTAAATGATCCCCACTTTCAATAGTTTGAGAACCTCGGCCTTAACCACTTCCTTCATGTTTGGGTTTAGTCTACGTTGTGATTGCCGAACAGCCTTTTCATTGTCCTCAAGATATATATGGTGAGTACAAATCGATGGGTTAATTCCCTTGAGGTCCGCTATTGTCCATCCAAGAGCTCCCTTATGCTCAATGAGAGTAGATATCAGCATACTCTCCTGTTCTTTCTCCAGGTGGGCAGAGATTACCACCGGGTATGTCTCATCTTGACCTAAATAGACATATTTTAAATCAGAGGGCAAAGGTTTTAGGTCAAGCTTCGGTGGCTTGAGGTTAGACTGTAGAGGCACTACATCAGTTTGGGGCAATTCTTCAATGTGTGGCCTCCACCGGTTAACTTCAAGTACCGGTGTAGTATCAAGCATGACACACGTCTCCCTGAGTATATCATCATCAAGATCATGGGAGTGGGCCAGGCACGTCTCTAGAAGATCAGAGGATAAGGTGAGAGGCGTTCTATCTTCCACAAAAGAATCAATCATGTTAACATCGTGGAAATCGTCATCATCCTCTGAGTTGTTGCCGTTATTGAAAAAGATATTCGATTCCAATGTTAAATTACCAAAGGACATAGTCATGACACCATTCCTGCAATTGATAATTGCATTTGAAGTTGACAGGAATGGGCGACTAAGGATGATGGGAATCTGAGTGCTCGTGTCATTGATGGGTTCGGTGTCCAAGATGATAAAATCAATATGGTAGTAGAATCTATCAACCTGGACCAACACATCCTTGATGATCCCTCTTGGTACATGAACAGAACGATCAGCAAGTTGTAGTGTGGTTCGGGTGGATTTTAATTCACCCAAACCTAACTGTTGGTATACCGAATAGGGAATCAGATTGACGCTCGCTCCTAAGTCAAGAAGTGCGTGATCAATTCGATAGTTCCCGATTACACATGATATGGTTGGGGAACCGGGATCTTTGAATTTTTATGGCACGTCTTGTTTCAGGATGACACTCACTTTCTCAGTTAAGAAAATTTTCTTTTGAACACTTTTTCGTCGTTTGGTAGTGCATAAGTCCTTTAGAAATTTAGCATATAAAGGAATCTGTTTTACAACGTCAAGCAGAGGAATGTTGACTTTCACTTGTTTCAACACCTTTAGGATATCCTGAGAGTTAGATAGATGTTTTGGTTCAACCAACCGTTGGGGAAACGGAGCAACTGGCTTTTCTAGAGGTTTCGGTTCAAATTTTTGTGGGGCGCCACTAGATCCATCATTGTTGTCCTCTTCTGGTTCTTGAGGCTTTTCGGACCTAACCGGAAGGGTTTTATCAATAACCTTCTCACTCCTAAGCTGGGATCACCTGTCTCGTATTGCAGTTTCGGATTAGGGAGTGATTGTGCAGGGAGCATCCCTTTTTCCATAGCCGTCACACGTGAATCTATTTTTTGCATAAAATCTAAAATTCCTTACATTATCTGAGCCAGCTCTTGTATGAAAATTTGAACCGATTCTTCTTGAGGTTTTCCTTGATTTGGATTTTGATTGAAGAAACCTTGAGGGGTAGCAGTTTGTCCGTTCCTCCAACTAAAATTCGGATGATTTTTCCAGCCAGGATTGTACGTATTAGAGGGTGGTCCATTAAAGGGTCTTTGATAGTTATTTACGGTATTAGATTGTTTATTCAATACTTCTCGAAAGGCAGGTATTGAAGGACAATTTTCAGTAGTATGAATGTTGCAATCACAGATGCCGCAAACACTTCCATTAACCTTTTCCTTCTTTCCTTCTATGACCTCAAATTTTCTGGTGAGATTAGTCACCTTAGCGTTAAGATCATCGTCCTCTTTCAGGAGATATATTCCTCCTTTTACCCTTGAATGAGTTGGCCTAGACGTAGCATTCGTCCTTGGGTAATAGTCCCATGATTGTGTTTTTTCAGCGAGACTATCGAGGTAATCCCATACCTCGTCGACATTTTTATTGATGAAACCTCCGTTACATATTGTGTCGACCATTTGGCGCATGGAAGATGTTAGCCCATCATAGAAAAAATTCGTAATGCGCCATATTTCAAAGCCATGTTGTGGGTAGGCATTAACTAGATCCTTGAACCTTTCCCAACATTGGAAGAATGTTTCATCTTCCTTTTGGGCAAAGTTCATGATTGCTCTCCTGAGGATAATTGTCTTATGATGTGGGAAAAATTTCTTTATAAATTCCCTCTGCATATCATTCCATATGCCAATGGATCTAGGACGCAGTGAATATAACCACGTCTTGACTTTTTCTTTCAAGGAAAATGGAAAGAGTTTCAGCCTAATAGTATCCTTAGATATATTAGGAAAGTATAAGGTGCTTATGATTTCATCGAACTCTTTCAGATGCAAGTATGGTTCTTCAGATTCAAGCCCATGGAACTTGGGAAGGAGTTGGATAATCCCTGGCTTAATGTCCATATGTCCTGTATTCGTAGGAAAAATCATGCATGAGGGCGTACTCACCCCCGCCGGTTGTAAATAATCTCGTAAAGTACGAGGCGGGGGTGTCTGATGCACCTCATTCTCATCATGTACTTCCTCAACCCTTGGTTGGGGTAGTGCTTGAGGTTGATTTTCAGCCATAACGTCTTCTAACTCAGGAGAATTCAAGTGGTGTCTAGTCCTGCGATGGACAGTCAACCCCTCAACTAATCCTCCTTCAGTCACGAGACGTCGAGTGTTGTCGCGTGCCCACTGGGGCATAAAACACACTCAGCCCTCAAATTCTAACTTAAACTTAAGAGAAAGGAAGAAGTAGAAATCTAGAAAATAAAAGGGAAAGATGGAAAGAAGTTACCAAATTTGGAGGCCTAGGTTAAGAATTTGCAAAACAAAACAACAAAAAAAAAATAAAAATAAAAATAAAATTAATTTCTAAGAATAGAAAGTCCTAATTAAAAGTAAACTAATTTCTAGAGAAAAGAAGAAATTCCAAAGAAAGAAGAATTAGAAAGAGCTTACTAAATTAGAAGTTTCCTACAAAACAGAAAAATTGGATTAGTTCCTAAACAAAAACTTATAAAAAAATTCTAAAACAAGAAACACGGTTAGGATTCCTAAAAAGAATTAGAATCTCATTAAAAAGAAGAAATAAATCTTAATCTAAATATAGAATAGAAAGGAAGAATTTAAGACAGAATTTACTAATTTAGAAACTATCTTAGAAGCCTATAAAACAAGAAAGACAAGTTAATTTCTAAAAATTAAGAAAATCTAAACCTAATCTTAAACTAATCCTAAAACTAATTAATTTCAGAAAAACGTAGTCGACAGTCCCCAGCAACGGCGCCAAAAACTTGTTCACTCCCTAAGTGAAGGGTTGTGATGTAGTAATAACTCGGGAAGACCGAGGTCGAATCCCAAGGGACTGAAACTTGTACGTTATCTAAAATTAACTGGAAATAGAACTAGAACTAGGCTAAGATGAATTCTAAATCAATTAGCAATGGTGGAATACTTGTAGAATAATTAATCAAAAACTTAGGAAACAAATCAGAGATAGGAAACTAGGGATTCAGAGGATCCACTTGTAGAGATCGAGGAGAACTTATGCTTGCATCAAAAATCATGGAAATTACTGAACTGCCGTTGATCTAGTTTTCAAAGATATGAAAGGTGTATGAATTAGAATGGATTCCATCACCAAACCATGCCAAAGACTATGGAAAACAACAGAATTAAACTAATTACCAACCCATCACATGTATGAAGGTTAGGAAGGGTACCGTCATCCAACCATGCCCAGGAGACTATGGTGAACAACAGGGCTTCCTGACATCATAAACATTAAAGAGAACAGAAATATTCAAAGCCATTGCGGACTTATTGTAATTTCAGTCACAACAGACCATTAAAAACCTAAAACATTCCCATAATAATTAACTAAAATCAATGTCAATTCATGAATTAAAATTAAAATAAAATCAAATCTCCCATCTCACTACAAGCTTCACCTCTTAGCCCTAGGTAAGAGGTTTAGCCAGACATGGATGGCTAAATCTCCACAATTGAAATAAATTAAAAAAATAAATAAAAAGAAAATACTCTTTTTTTCTTCTACTTCACGTCCCTGCCCGAGCCTCCACGTCTCTCTTTTTCTTCCTTCCTATACCTGAATGAATGCTCCCCATGTCCAAAACCTCCTTTTATAGCTGCTGGAAGGCTGGAGTCAGTGATAGAGTTGTAGCAAGACACGGAGTGCAATTTTCGCAGCCAAGTTTGGTGCCTTGAAACACGCCACTTTCCTCGCTCAAATTCCAAAGAAACACCATCCCTTAGGATTTTATTGGGTTCTCTACATGATAGACGGTTCATATCTGCCATATGATCAAAGATGGTGGGCCAAAACCGCCTGGAAAAGTCAGTTTTCGCGGATGTGTGAAACCTTTTGCACCATTTCGCTGTTGTGACCGGTGGGCCCCACAGAAGCATTTTCTGGAAAATTTATCCCATCCATTGGATTCAGAACAAAATTTCAGTCAAGAATGGGTGGTTTTGAACGTCCATTGACGTGGCTCAGAGAAGAAATCACAAAAGAATCAGTTTTGAACGTTGCAGGGCAGCCCTTTTGTGGCCTCTGTATCTCACACATGTGCAGGCATGGGTGAAAAGTGACAACATGGTTTTATAGTGCTCGCGGCTGTCTACACGGTGGACGGTTTGGATTGATCTTATGGGGCACTTGTGGGGCCCACAGCTGATCGCAAAAACGGCCAGCGGCCCTGCATTACGCGGACGTAAAAGCAGAATTTTCTTCCGCTGTGATGATCGGTGGGGTCCACTGAGCTTTCTTTTTGAAAATCTACACCGTCCATTGGCTTCAGGACGAAAAACCGTCCAGGAAGGGGTGTTTTTGGAGCATTTCGGTGTGGCCTACAGAATCTGTAACCCAGCCGTCCATCCTGCGTTTTCCATCCATCTACATTCGTACTTGTGCATAGGATTAAAAGGACAGCTAGGTGAGGATTTTTCCCCCCCTATCGAGAGTATGGACGGTTCAGATCACCAATACAGGCCACAAATGGGGCCCACTAATAACAAACGGACGGACAGCGTAAATACGCTGTCCGTTCTTTCGCAGTAGAGGGATGAAGACGGGTCAGCGTACGCTGACCCGTTTCTGGTTTTTGTGTACACTGCGGACACATGTGCATTGGGTATGCGCACGTGCATATACAGGGTCCATTGTGATGTTTCTCAGAAATCCAAACCATCCACTCACTTCATATTCATATTTAAACCGTCCATGCCAAAGTTGAGGCAGTTCCAGATATCAAGTGGGCCCATAATCAACGGTTTATGGGCTGATCTATCAGTTGGGGCACTTCCATAGTGATCCAATGGCTGAAATTTTACGTGTACGGTTAATTTATGGCCCTTATCTCATGTATAAAGTTTCGAACCGATCAGATGTCGGGAACCATGTGATCTTGCATTCTGGATGCGTTTCAAGCCACTTGAGCTTCAGTTTCTTAGTTTTCTTGAATTTCTGACCATGTATGTCTGTCAATCTTGGTCCCCTGGAGTGTGTCCCATGCTTTGGTGAATTTGGAGCGTTAAATTCATGCATTTAGTATCCTATTTCGATCCAAGCTTGTAAAATCAACCTGCAACATCCACATGATTAAAGCAGCCGTTAATCACTATTTTGCTCGTAAATCCGGACAATATTTGGGGTCTAATATGCAATATTTGACCCTCAACAATGATGACATCCACCTATTTGAATTCAGTGAACCATGGGCTCCACTTGTAAAAACTTAAAACTCAAACAGAGCTGTTTAATCTTTTGTGCTGAGCTATATTTGGATCAGTTTTTTTTTTTTTTTTCTTTTTGGTTGAATGTGTGATGGTAAAATAGTGTGGATTTTCTTTTATATTTGTTGACTTCTAAGAATGAGGATTCTTTTGTTGACTTTGAAAGAAAGTTGATTGAGCATAAGAACTTGATTCTTCTTAATTTCTGATTTTTGGTTGATATCATATGAATACACGGTGGAATGGGCATTCTCATTCCTTTGCTTCTTAGTATACTTTTCACTGTTTTGATAGTGGATTGTTGTTCTTTCAATCTATTCATATGTTTTTGTTTTTATTTTTTATTGAATGTCAGGAAGGGTAGATCACTCTCTTAAGGTCTATATCCTTTCTTTATTGGGTTATTGATTTCTAAGCTACTTCATTTACTTACTAGTTGAAATTTCTAGTTTGAATTTAGGTAGTTTGCCCCCACCTTTTCTATTATTATTATCATTTTGCTTCATGGCCTCTCTTCACATATATTGTCATTGAGATATCTATTTGAAAATGGATGTCTTGTTATTTATCAGTTTTTATTCATTTGCATAACTGTTGTGATTTTTTTGTCTAAAAGTTGCCATCCACATTTGTTTCTGAAGACTCTGATCATCTACTATCCTTTTCATTTGTTAGTTTTGCTTCTTTTAGGATCTCTTTGAATGCTTTGTTGAACCGTATTGCAATTATTCAAATTCATTATGAGAATTACAGTTTGTACAAGTGGGGTCATGGTTCAATGATCCTAAAGCCCAAACCACTGAAACCATAGACATGATGAACCTTACCTTGAATGGTCGATGCACTAAAATTCGTCAGATTGGAAAATCGTAGCAATAAGTTTTTTGACCTTTTTTTCCAGTTGAATATGAACCATTACTTTATTTTTTTCTTAACCATTATTTTCTTCTAAACTACAGCTCTTGTTCTCCATTCAACAGTTTGGGTTTTCAGTTCATATAAGTGTAATTAACTGGATAGGTTCTCACCCTAGATGGCCCATGCATTGAAAATCTTTCATATTTAGTTGATCGAGAATTGTTGTATTTTTTAATGTCTTTTTTTTAATATTAAAAAAATCAGTTTATATAAAAAAAATTTCCATTTGATTTTTTTTTTTTTTTTTGTATGGATGCATCATGCATGGTTTTATGATAAAACACATGTATGTATAAAAAAAATTATTTGTTCCAAACAGGACATTTATGATAAAACAAATTATTTGTTCCAAACAGGACATTTATCAAAGGAGCACTATCAGGTGATATTAAAGATTTTCATTATAAATAGATTAAGAGTCAATGATAATTATAAGTAGACTTGCAGCAAAAAATAAAGAATTTAATTTTTTTAAAACAAGGAAAGACTAATTAGTCCTACTTCTTGTAACTTCAGCCACTGCTTCAAATGGAGGGACTGCACAAAGATTTGGTTAGAGAGACTACTGATGGTGAACTAGCAGCTGCAACAAATATGAGAGTTACAAAGGTGAAAAGAAACATAACCTACACTTATAACCTAAACCTAAACCTATAACCTAAACCTGTAACCTTAACCTAAATGTAAAACCTAAACCTAAACCTAAACCCAAACCCGATCCCGAACCCAAATCTAAATCCCTAAACCCTTAGCCTAAACCTAAAATCCAAACATAAACCCAATCTCGAACCCGAACCTAATTTCCCATACTTAAACCTTAACCTATTCTCAAATCCCTAAACTTAAACTTACACCTAATCTTAATCTCAACTCCCTAACCTAAACTTAGACCTAAACTTGAAAACCCAAACCTAAACCCGATCCCGAACCCTAATCTGAATCCCTAAACGCTTAGCCTAAACCTAAAACCCAAACGTAAACCCGATCTCGAACCCGAACCCAATTTTCTATACCTAAATCTTAACGTATTCTCAAATCCCTAAACCTAAACCTACACCTAATCCTAATCTCAACTCCCTAACCTAAAGCTAAACCTAAACTTGAAAACCTAAAACTAAACCCGAACCCGAACTTGATCCTGATTTCCTAAACCTAAACTTATGACCTTAACCTAAACCTATTCTCAAATCCCAAAATCTGTAACCTAAACCTAAACCTATAACCTATAACCAAAACCAAAACCTATAACCTAAACTAAAATAAAAACCTACAACTTAAAACCTAAACTCGAACCCATTCTCAAATCCCAAAACCTATAACCTAAACCTAAACCTTAACCTAAACCAAAACCTATAACCTAAACCAAAACTAAAACCTATAACCTAAACCTAAACGCAAACCCGAACCCGAACCCGAATTCCTAAACCTTAACCTAAATATATAACCTATAACCTATAACTTATGCCTATACCTAAACCTAAAACCTTACTTATAACCTAAAACTATACTCAAATCCTTAAACCTTAACCTATAACCTAACCTAAACCTATACTTATAACCTAAAACTATTCTCAAATCCTAAAACCTATAACCTAAACCCGAATCCAAACCCGAACCCAAACCCGAATTCCTAAACCTTAAGCTAAACATATAACCCATTACTTATAACCTAAGCCTATACCTAAACCTGAAACCTAAACGTAAACCTAAACCTAAACTTATAACCTATAACCTAAACTAAAACCTATAACCTAAACCAAAACCAAAACCTATAACCTAAACCCGAACCCAAACCTGAACCCAAACTCGAATTCCTAATCCTTAACCTAAATATATAACTTAAGCCTATACCTAAACCTAAAACCTTACTTATAACCTAAAACTATTCTCAAATCTTTAAACCTTAACCTATAACCTAACCTAAACCTATACTTATAACCTAAAACTATTCTGAAATGCCAAAACCTATAACCTTAACCTAACCTTTCCCTAAACCTATAACCTAAACTCAATTCCCTAAACCTAAACCTATAACCTAAACCTAAACCTATAACCTTAACTCAAATCCCTAAACCTTAACCTATAACCCAACCTAAACCTATACTTATAATCTAAAACTATTCTTAAATCCCAAAACCTATAACCTAAACCCAAATCTAAACCCGAATTCCTAAACCTTAACCTAAACATATAACCTATAACCTAAGCCTATACCTAAACCTAAAACCTAAAGCTAAACCTAAACCTATAACTTAAACCTAAACTCAAATCCCTAATCCTTAACCTAAACCTACAACCTAAACCTAAACTTATAACCTTAACCTAAACCTATTCTCAAATCCCAAAACCTATAACCTAAACCTAAATCTTAACTTCTAACTTAAACTTATAACCTAAACTCAATTCTATAAACGTTAACCTATAACCTAACCTAAACCTAAACCTAAACCTATAACCTTAACCTAAACATAAAACCTAAACCTAAACCTATACTTATAACCTAAACCTATTCTTATAACCTAAACCTATTCTCAAATCCCAAAACCTATAACCTAAACCTAAAACTTAACCTAAACCTAAACTTATAATCTAAATCTAAAACCTAAACCTAAACCTACACTTATAACCTATAACCTAAACCTAAACCTATACCTAAACTTAAAACCCAAACCTAAACCCGATCCCGAACCCAAACCCGATTTCCTAAACCTAAACCTTGACCTATTCTCAATTCCCTAAACCTATAGCTTATAACCGAAACCTAAACCTAAACCTTAACCTATAACTTAAACCTAAACCTAAAACCTAAATGTATTCTCAAATCCGTAAACCTAAACCTACACTTAATCCTACTCTTAACTCCCTAACCTAAACCTAAACCTAAACCTAAACTTGAAAACCCAAACCTAAACCCAATCTCGAACCTGAACCCGATTCCCTAAACCTAAACCTTAACCTATTCTCAATTCCCTAAACCTATAGCTTATAATCTAAACCTAAACCTTAGCCTAAACCTAAACCTAAACCTAAACCTAAACCTATAACCTAAAACCTATGACCTAAAACCTTAACCTATAACCTAACCTTAACCTAAACCTAAAACCTAAACCTTAACCTATAACCTAAACCTAAACCTAAAACCTAAATGTATTCTCAACTCCCTAAACCAAAACCTACGCTTAATCCTAATCTCAACTCCCTAACCTAAACCTAAACCTAAACTTGAAAACCCAAAAATAAACCTGATCCTGAACCCGAACCCGATTTTCTAAACCTAAACCTTAACCTATTCTCAATTCCCTAAACCTATAGCTTATAACCTAAACCTATAACCTTAACCTAAACCAAAACCTATGACCTAAAACCTAAATGTATTCTCAAATCTCTAAACCTAAACCTACACCTAATCCTAATCTCAACTCCATAACCTAAACTTGAAAACTCAAACCTAAAACCCGATCCCGAACCCGAACCTGATTTCCTAAACTAAAAACCTAAATGTATTCTCAAATCCCTAAACATAAACCTACACCTAATCCTAATCTCAACTCCCTAACCTAAACCTAGACCTAAACTTGAAAACCCAAACCTAAACCCGATCCCAAACCCGAACCCGATTTCCTAAACCTAAACCTTAACCTATTCTCAATTCCCTAAACCTATAGCTTATAACCGAAACCTAAACCTAAACCTAAACCTTAACCTATAACCTAAAACTAAACCTATAACCTAAATGTATTCTCAAATCCCTAAACCTAAACCTACACCTAATCCTAATCTCAAGTCCCTAACCTAAACCTAAACCTAAACTTGAAAACCCAAACCTAAACCCGATCCTGAACCCTAACCCGATTTCCTAAACCTAAACCTTAACCTATTCTCAATTCCCTAAACCTATAGCTTATAACCTAAACCAAAACCTAAACCTAAACTTAAACCTAAACCTATGAACTTGACCTAAACCAAAAACTATGACCTAAAACCTTAACTTATAACCTATAACCTAACCTTAACCTAAACCTAAAACCTAAACCTTAATCTATAACCTAAAATCTAAGCCTAAACCTAAAACCTAAATGTATTCTCAACTCCCTAAACCTAAACCTACACTTAATCCTAATCTCAACTCCCTAACTTAAACTTAAAAACCCAAAACTAAATCCGATTCTGAACCTGAACTCGATTTTCTAAACCTAAACCTTAACCTATTCTCAATTCCCTAAACCTATAGCATATAACCTAAACCTAAACCTTAACCTAAACCTATAACCTTAACCTAAACCAAAACCTATGACCTAAAACATAAATTTATTCTCAAATCTCCAAACCTAAACCTATACATAATCCTAATCTCAACTCCCTAACCTAAACCTAAACCTAAACTTGAAAACCTAAACCTAAAACCCGATCCCGAATCCGAACTCGATTTTCTAAACCTAAAACCTAAATGTATTCTCAAATCCCTAAACCTAGACCTACACCTAATCCTAATCTCAACTCCCTAACCTAAGCCTAAACCTAAACTTGAAAATTCAAACCTAAACCAGATCCCGAACTCGAACCCGATTTCCTAAATCTAAACCTTAACCTATTCTCATTTCCCTAAACCTTAACCTATAACCTAACCTAAACCTAAACCTATAACCTACACTTATAACCTAAACCTAAGCCTAAAATCTAAACTTAAACCTAAAACTGAAATGTATTCTCAAATCCTTAAACCTAAACCTACACCTAATCCTAATCTCAACTCCCTAACCTAAACTTAAACCTAAACTTGAAAACCCAAACCTAAACCCGATCCCGAACCCGAACCCGATTTCCTAAACTTAAACCTTAACCTTAACATATTCTCAATTCCCTAAAGCTATAACTTATATACTATAACTTATAACCTAAACCTAAACCTTAACTTAAACCTATAACCTAAACCTAAACCTAAACCTAAACCTAAACCTAAACCAAAATCTATAACCTAAACCTTAACCTATAACCTATAACCTATTACCTAACCTTAACCTAAACCTAAAACCTAAACCTAAACCTAAACCTATAACCTAAAACCTAAACCTAAACCTAAAACCTAAATATATTCTCAAATCTTTAAACCTAGACCTACACCTAATCCTAATCTCAACTCCCTAACCTAAACCTAAACCTAAACTTGAAAACCCAAACCTAAACCTGATCCCGAACTCGAACCTGATTTTCTAAACCTAAACCTTAACCTATTCTCAATTCCCTAAACCTTAACCTATAACCTAAACTAAACCTAAACCTAAACCTATAACCTACACTTATAACCTAAATCTAAGCCTAAAACCTAAACCTAAAACTGATCACCCTAATAGGATTGAGATGGATCTGATGGATGTACACAAATAAGCCACTGCAAACCTACAAAGTGGAGATAAGAAGAAACATCTCCAATTGCTTATTATCATTTTACCTGACATGAGTGGTTCATATGGTGAGTGCAAACAAGACCCTAAATCCTAGAGAGATGGAATGAATCAACTAAAACATTTTATTTTCTGATTTTGCAGGAAAGATAAAACGTGTTTGCGACACGGAGTTGGGCATAGTGTCGTAGTGTTGCCAATCAAGATAGGCATCCAGAGTCAATAAACAGTATTTCAAAAATGTTGCCTTAAAAATTAATGTCAAGGTTTGTGATTCTTTGAAGTTGTTGAACTTTGAATGTCTAATGTGTTTCTTCTTTTGTGTCTTTCGAAGTTGTTATCGGCACAGCCACATCGGCAGGAGCTGATAAGAGATATTTTTCAAGTTATGCAGGATCCTCAGAGAGGTTCTATGAATAAAAGGATGATCCGGTAAGTCTTTTTCTCCTCTGTTTTTGTATGATCTTTGGTGCAAGTGTTTGAATTCAGTGTTTAAAGAATATCTATGGTATTTGGCAGAGAACAACTGATTGCATTCAGGTAAGCAACGGGACAGAAGCCTCATCGCATCATATTCTATAGGTAATTCTTCACCTCGGGAGTCTCTATAGAGTATGAATATTATGATTTAGTCTTGGTTTTGGTTAGAAGAGAAACTGTTTGGTATTTTGGCTCATGATTTGGAGTTTTGCAGGGTTGTTATGAGTGTAATTATGCGTGGATGAATGTAGTTTATGTTTGGATGGATTTATGTAGTTTGGGTTTAGATGGATGTGAATGTGAATATGATGAAATATATTATATAATAGGTGTATATCAGGAAGAATACGATGTTGTAATAGGTGTATATAACAGGTGTATATTTGGAAGAATATGATATTGTAACAGGTATATATTGTTTGTGTTTAGATGGATGTAGTTTATGTTTGGATGAATGTAGTTTTTGTTTGGATAGGTTTAGATGGATGTGAATGTGAATATGATGCAATATATTATATAGCAGGTGTATATTAGGAAGAATACGATGTTATAATAGGTGTATATAACAGGTGTATATTAGGAAGAATATGATATGAATAGGTGTATATGCAAATATGAGACGGCTGAAGACCGTCCTTCTTAGGTTCATAAGAGACGGTCGATGACCATCCTTTTTAGACTTATAAGAGACGGTTCATGACCGTCCTTTTCCAGTTCATGAGAGACGGTCTATGACCGTCTTTTTTAGGTCATACAAGATGGTCTATAACCGTCCTTTTTATTGACGGTCATGGGCCATCCTTTTTTTGGACGGTTCTTTTTATAGACGGTCATAGACCGTCCTTTTCAGCTTCATATAAGTCCACTAATACTTACTATTATAGACGGTCTATGACCGTCCTTCTTTAGAGACGGTTTATGGCCGTCCTTCAAAAAAATATGACACGTCAAAATTTAACGGCCATTGTGACGGTCCAGGACCGTCATTTTTGACCTTTTGAGACGGTTTTCAACCGTCCTTTTTTCACTGTTTTGGGGTAGTGTGGGCCCCACTATGCTAAGATAAATTCAAAAATTTATGTAAGGGGTGGAGTGCTATAACTGTGATACACAGTGTTTTATAGGAACTGGGATTGTAAAATTCGTGTGGAGCCATAGAGAGAGGAGTTTTGATGAGTTTCAAAATTCTCTGTCCTTTGCATTATAAAACAGGACTGGGTCGTCAATCTAACACCACCGATAGAAGTTTCTGCCCCATCATAGCTTCTCTAAGGGCGTAAGGAGAGGAAGACTTCGACATCCTATCTACAGCGATGGCGTCTTAATCAGGTATGCCATGTATTCAATATTTTTGATCTCCATATCTGATGCATAGCTCGGTCCTTGCTATTTCGCATTAAGAAAAACTAACAGTTGGTATCAGAGACTCTGTGCATCAGGTATAGAGAATCAATCCAATAATTAAAGATTATTCTGTATTCCCAAATCCTTAATTAGGGATTTTTAAAATTCTGATTCCCAAAATCAAGGATTGGGGATTTCAAGGGATTTCTGATTCGAATCCCATATCAGCACTAGGGATTTCGAATCCCATGTCATAGATTGGGAATTTAGATTCGAACTCCAAATCAGGAAACTTTAGGGATTTTGGATTCTAATTCCCATAAGAGAATTTGGGGATTTCTATCCCCAAATAAAAAATAATTAGGGATTTTGAAAATCAAACAGTGAGAACTCTTACCTATAACTGTGAGGGTCGGCAGTCATTATCATCCTGCAATCCAGAAGTCGAAGGTGGTGGCTTCAAAACCCCTCTTCGTTGCTTATACAACCATTGCAGGCATCTCAACCCTCATCTCCTCAGTGATAGTTGTAGCCATGATTTCAACAACATTTCCTCTCTTCAAAGACAATCCTGTGTTGTCGAGATACTGAAAAAATATGGTAGAGGGAGGCTGGCATCATCTCCTCCACTCATCAGGGGGACAACGAGAAAGGTCACAACATCTCTCTCTCATCATCCAGGTTTTTCTCAATGAATATGGTAGTTGCCTATTAGGCATTTAATCGGGTCCGTGGACCTGATTTCGATAGATTATGGGTCCACCTCTGGGGCCTGATTTCCATTAAATTATGGGCCCACCTTCTAGACTCAAGATGGGACCTAATTTCTATGACCTATTTGGTTGGGTTGGGCTTGACCTAATTATAAGGCCCACTGTACATAAGTTCTAGCAATTTGGGCTTAAGGGCCCAACCCTCATCGATGTATTGGGCCACTTTAATAGGTCATGTGTACAGTTTCCAAATTATTATTATTATTTTTTAGTACATATGAGTCGTGTGATGTAGTGGACCATCCTTGCGGACCACAGATTGGCCTTGATATTATTACATTAATTATGAATGAGCCAGCGCCCGATTGTGTTAGCCATCCAGCGAACCCACTGGCCATTTCATTCCATTAGTGGGCCATATCAATACGCCATGTGTTCGAGGCATAGGTTGACCTATCTTTTAGGACTGATTTGATTCGCATTCATTTAATATTTTATGTACACACTCCAGTTAATTTTGGGGCCCAATTAAATTCCAACGATTGACCAATGAAGCTCCCATTCTAGGCACATACCATTTTATTCAGCCCAACTCAGGGCATGTTGAATGCATGTTTAATGTTTGGTCTTTCTCTTTGGGGCCAATTTTGGGACCTGTTTCTTGCATCTGAATCGTCTGTTTAGTTTAAAATGAGCGTATAATCTAGATTATTCACTAGATGAACAATAAAGAATATGGACCTTTCGTCGTGTGGATCTAATTAGTCCATCTTATGGACACTAATGTAAGGATCTAACCATCCATCTAAATTATTCCATGCCAACTGTCTATCGTGTGAGTATTAAAGGCTAAAATTATAATACTCATTGATGATGATTAGATCATACAAAATCTTAATTTGACTTTTATAAGCCCATTACCCATGTTTTCAGAATTGATATACACCGTTGGAATGAGGAAGGTGAAACCCACATGTCTGTTTCTCTTTAAGGTTCCTCAAATTCTCTTAATGATCAATATCAACCGCCTTGTGGGCCAAATCAGACTGATTTATATTTAATCCATGAGGGCAGGATTAAAATCGAAATCCAAAGTCTTAAAGTCAAATTTTTGTGGGATTGAATCCGATTGTGTTAGCCACCACAGTGACCTCAATCGGTGAAAATTTTCATGAATAAGGACTTGTGATATTGGAAATTTAGTTAACGAATTACATTCAGTTGCATTCACGTTTCATGGGAACGATGACGAAAACATAGACGATCATCGTTTGGCAGAAGCATGAATGGAGTGGAGTAAATGGTGCTTATGATGTGAAGCTGAAAAACTTATCTCACCCACAGGTGTTGAGTGTCTTAAATTTACATAATTGGCATTGCTTAGCTTCATGTTCAGGAGTGTTACTTACATATTATTGCTACCTCGCACAGGAGGAGTAATGATGATATAACCGAATCTCGGCAGGATCAGATGTTTGGGCCCATCTTTATCCTGAATAGTTCAATTGTAAGCCTCAATCAATTGAATTGTTATGTTTGTCTAATATTTAGTTTTATTCATGAATTGTTTTATGTAAACAATTTATTAATGTGAGTTATTTTGTAACCAGTTAAAATTCCAACTCAAATGTATAAAGTTCCCATCCTAAATGGGTCTGATTATGTTTAACAAATAGAGACAGTCCTGGGATGCTTATATTTTGGAGATTACTTCAGAAAATTCTGAACTGTTAAAATCTTTTGAAAACAGTCAGAATATTGATCTTGTGACCTTAGGACATCTACTTGGACATAATGGAACTAGAAAAGGAAACATGGTTCTAATAAGAGATCCTCAGGACCTCATGGACCTAGGAATAGATCGAGCTGCAAGTGAGCTAAAGGTAATAATTGCTTTTTTTTTTTTTTGTAACAAGTCAGGCCATCAAAAGAAAGACTGCACAAAGTATAAGTAATGGCTTGTAAAGAAGGGTAATAATTCTGTTCTAGTCTGTTTTGAATCTAATCTAGTTGATGTGTCAGTGAATTCTTAGTGAATAAATTCAAAAACTACTATTCACATATGTACTTCTATGCAGGACTTACTACAGATCAGGCCACCAATTGATGTAGAACGCTTACTATATGTAGGCAATGGTTGTAAAGTCGAAGTAGATGTAATTAGAGTCTATAGGATTGCGTTAGAGTCTGGTTATTCATTGGATTTGGTAGATACACTGTTTGTGCCTTCTATAAGGCTCAATTTAGTCTCTATTTCTCGTTTGGATAAATTGGGATATTTATTCCAATTTGAGAATAAAGGATTTGGTATTTGCCTTAATTCGATTAAAGTTGCCATTGTCTCTATGGTGAATAACTTATATTCGTTAGACTTGATTGCCTCACACGTCTATAATGTTAATGACCTGTATGGAAATAAAGTAAGATCAAAATGTAAACTATACTATGAAAATTCCTCCATATTATGGCACGTGATTGTATTATATATCTCATGAGAGATTAGATGCGTTATGCAAGAAGAAATTCTTTATTCTCTAGACTTCTCTGACTCTAAAGTGTGCATTGATTACATAAAATGAAAACAGACTAGAACTAGAAAGATGCAAGGAGTGTAGGACTCTTAAAGGTGATAAATACGAACATGTAGACCATTCCCTATAACATCCTAGAGTAGACACAGATATTTTATTACCTTCATACGATGACTACTCTGATTTCAGGTACTTCTATCTAATCAGTGAGAAATCAGATACCTTGGAAGCTTTTAAAATCTATAAGACCGAAGTTATAAATCAACTCAATAAAAAGATTAAAGTTGTCAGATCTAACCGTGGTGATGAATACTATGGTAGATATGAAGAATCAGGTCGCAATCCAGGACTATTTGTTAGATACATATAAGATTGTGGCATTGTCGCCCAGTACACTATGCCCGATACTTTAGAGTAAAATGGTGCGGCTGAAAGGCGTAATTATACCCTTATGGATATGGTGCGAAGCATGGTTAGAAATTCGATATTACCATAATCTCTATAGGATGATGTAATTAAAACTACAATTCATATCCTTAACAGGTTCCTAACAAGGCTGTAAGTAAAATCCATTTTTAGTTGTAGAATGGGAGAAAACTAAGTCTCTGATATCTACATATTTGGAGATATCCTACTAAGGCCAAAATTTGTTACCTGCATGAATGAAAGCTTGATCATAGAACCATAAGCCGTTTCTTTAAGGTCAAAAGGCTATCAATTCTACTATCCTTCCTATAAAACCTGTATCCTAGTTCGTACTATTCCGTCAACTCCCACGATCCTTCCCGTCGAATTTCAGCAACCCGTAACCTATGATTAACGTTTGCGCGTGACCGTAAGTCATATCCCGTAGATTTGAGTTGACTTAATCTGAGACGTGTACCATCACGACTGTATGGTCGCCGTGTATTATGTACCAATCTGATACCATGATAGGGAGATATGGACCCCATTCAGTTTGAGAAAACATCATGCGTTTATAATCCTAAGAGAATCTCTATAACATGTCTCATCAATTAATTACTCAAATCAATCAATTAATCACCTCATGTCAAGTACAAGAGCAACCCATACTTTCTTTCTCCACAAGTTAAGCAACCACCTAAGTTAACTCTCAAGTCAAGTACACCATCACCTCACATTCATCACTCACCTCATATCCATCACCCATTACCTCTCTTACAACCATCCCTTCTCTCTCTCTCTTTCTCTTCACATTTTTCCAAGCAACAAATCCCAAACAAAGTGGTGGACGTCCATGGATTTCCAAGAGAGAAAGTGAGATGTGTGTGACCCACTTCCCACCCTAAAATCCTTTATCTTAACTGTTCATTTCTCATCATCTTCCATCAAAGTGAAGCACAAGGAGATCGGCGTTCCATCAGACCAATAAGATCGAACGGTGGATGCTTTATAGGCTAGATTTTTTATGTTTTGATGATGGGACAAGCAAGGCCTACCGATTGATGGTATGGATCTCACTTTGGACCCTAGGTGTGGCCGATGGCCCACCTTGATTCTCATGATCATTTCATGATGGAGCCATTCTCCATGGACCCCATCATGATGTTTATTTTTCTTACATGAAAAGACATCATCTAGACCATCCATTTTGGGTGGAGAATGAATCTCCACCGTTGATTTTTGATTTGGTGGCCCCACATGTATTGGGACCTACTTGATGTATGATTGAATACAAGGACAGCTCATAGCTGCGGAGCCCTCCATCACACGTGTCCCTCTCTCTTTCTCTCCTTCTCCCTCCCTTTTTCATTTATTTTGTGTACAATGATGTGGCTGTCTGGCCCACTCAAATGGACCCCACCTTGATGTGTGTCTCACCCAAGCCATCCAACTATTTGGTGGCCCACCCTGGTAGCATGTATGTGGGTGGGGCCCACCTTAAATTTGTGTTACTCAAACCATCAAGCATCCAAGGATGCTGGATGTGGCTATTTGTGAAGTGTGAAGTGACGGTTTGGTGCCCTGATGACGCAGGGAAGGACGTGAGGTAGAGCACCGTCTTCCTCAAGATGATAAATATTCCGAATCCACGGAACTTCTCTGGACTCCTCACAGAGACTTCTCGAATCCACGAGGAAAGAAAGTAGAAAATAAGAATAATTTCTAATAAATTCAAAATTGATTAATAAAATCCTAAAATCGAGTTCACAACCCTTTAAATAAGGGAACCAAGCAATAAGAAAGAAATCAGACTCAAACTACAACTAAAACTCCTAGAAGTCGCAACTTACTATAAATAGTAAACTTACTATTTATAGACGGTGGTGATGTCTACCAGTGCGCAAGGTTTTCGGCCAAAAATAGTAAGTGTCCTATTTGGCTTCACCAAACTGTTCTCCTAATTATCCTAAGCACTTTTCATGTTGGACACAACTCCTAAAGCCCAACGGATGAAAAGTTATACTCAAACTAAAACTTACTATTTATAGTAAAAATAAAATTAAAACGAGGAAACGACCGTCAATCAGGGGGTTTCTCGCAAATCCAGGCTTCACAACCCAGCGTAGCGGGGTTGGTTGGCTAAAGTAGCTCGTTCTACCCCAAATTCATATATTTTACGTCAGATAACTCATTCCAGATTGTGAGATACGCCCAATCTAAGGTCCGATGGTCCGGATCACTTCTGTCGCCGACCGTGCCTTTTCTGATCCATCTTGGCCATGAAATTGTCCGTGACCCGCTCTACATCAGTCCCCTCCACTTGAAAAGAACTCGTCCTCGAGTTCTCCTCCTGCGCTGGTTCATGATACTCGGTCAGGTCCGCAACATTGAAAGTCCGTGAGATCGCCATGTCATCTGGAAGATCAACAACATAAGCATTGTCATTTATCTTTCGGATGATCGGTACCAGTCCAATCTTCTTATTCTTCGGTTTATTATACGTCCCGGTCGAAAATCTTTTTTTTTACAGATGGACCATTACCTGGTCGCCCACCTCGAACACCTTTTGTCGACGATGCTTGTACGCTTATTCCTTGTACTTTTCGTTCAAGGCATGTAGCATAGTCTGTACCTCCGCATGAATACCCATGATCCTGTCTGCCATATGTTCTGCTGCAATACTCATACCTAGGAGCTTAGGCAGAGGGACTAAGTCTAGTGTGTGGCGAGGTACTCGTCCGTAAATAACCTGGAACGGGGATTTTCCTGTCGAATGGTTCACCATGTTG
Source organism: Magnolia kwangsiensis (assembly GCA_037074715.1). Taxonomy (NCBI): domain Eukaryota; kingdom Viridiplantae; phylum Streptophyta; class Magnoliopsida; order Magnoliales; family Magnoliaceae; genus Magnolia; species Magnolia kwangsiensis. The sequence continues at coordinate 10,186,408 of CM073580.1, read as the reverse complement.
TTGAATGCAAACTCCGCTTGAGACAAGGCCAAATCTCACTGCTTCGGTTTCTCTCCTGAAATACATCGAAGGAGGTTTTTCAAAGTGCGATTCACAACCTCAGTTTGACCGTCAGTCTGTGGGTGGTAGGCGCTGCTGAACTGAAGTCGTGTATCGAATCGAGTCCACAAAGTTCGCCAAAAGTGGCTTATGAACTTCGTGTCATGGTCAGAAGTAATAGTCTTGGGAACCCCATGTAGCCGCACAATTTCTCTGAAGAATAGATTCGCCACATGTGTTGCATCGAGAGTTTTCTTGCACGAAATAAAGTGCGCCATCTTGGAGAAACGATCTACTATCACGAACACCGAATCCATGCCACGTTGTGTTCGTGGGAGACCAAGCACGAAGTCCATAGATAAATCCTCCTAAGGGCCATCTGTAACACCCTGGATTTTGGCCAATCTGGGATTTGACGTCCTTAGGCAATGGGTCAACTAAAACACCTGGAAAATCGCTCAGAACCCAATTTCATAGCCAAAGAAACCACTTAGGATTAATTCCTATGAAAATTTAGCGTAAGTTAGCTAGCGCAACGCTGGAGTAGCTGGGAAACAGTCCCTGATCACTTTAAATACGTTCTACAAGACCCAAATCGAGTAGAACGTATGACTCCATAATACTCTATAACCTCGGATCAAACTCTAAGCGGGTTTGTTCTCTGGACCACTTTGAATTCTTGTATTAGATTTAGACCGCGCGTCGAAAGTCTGTTACTTCCTATCTTAGACCATTAGAATCGCCCAGCTGGACTTGACAATCATTTCGAAAATCAAGTCAAACCGATAATCACAGACTATTTCATTGAGCCCGGACTGAAGAGACCGCGAATAGGGACAGAATTGGAATTTCAAATTCAAATCTGGCACACGACTTGACATGTCAGTATTGAGCATTCTGACCGTCAGAATTCATCCAGATTACACCCTCGGATCAGGAAAAATTTCTATTTATTATTATGAGACTTTCAGCCCTGATCTACGTGCGGTGACCGCTGAACTGAAACTGGTCCGCCACGTGCGATCTGCGAACCCTGCCAGACTGAAAACTTAATACGTGCTATATCTGGTACGCATGAGCTTAAGTCCGATCGCATTCGACCAGGGGACCACCAGAAAGCATCTTTTGGACCGAAACAGCCCCGATTTGGTTACCCCTCAAGTGAAACTTGTTCCCGAGCCTATTTCGGGCAAGTTTGGGCTTATAAAAGGGCTTGAAACCCTCACTCCTCTCTCCCATCCGAATTTGGAAAAAACCCTAGATTGGGAGAGAGAAAAGGTGAGAGTTTGTGAGAGAGATTGGAGGAGAATTTTTCAGCTTTCGTGCCGCCTGTTGCACGTGCTGTAGCAACACACTTCCATCATTCAGCCGGTGATTTCTCCACGTTTTCAGGTAAGGAATAACCCTAGAAAGTTACTGATTTGATGTTTCTTCCGTTCCATAGCTCGGTAGTTAAAAGATCTTGTAAAACAGGTCCTCTAGTAGCCGTAGACGAAGCATATACGCTCCGTTCGAATTCTCACCCCTAAAAGGGAAAAGGTGCGGATTTTAGACGCTTTGATTGACTGTTTCCAAAGCTTTCAATGACGTTTAATAGTAGATTATCGACGGCATCACCGTTTGACATGTACAACATGCTCTCCGTTTCCTGTTTCGTAAATTAACGAAGAATATGAGATTTAGGGCATTTTAGTCATTTGTAGGAAGTACGGTCTACACGCATATTTTGCTGACATGATTGTCATGGTTTGTTGCCGCATTAGGGAGTTAGGAATGCTTGCATAATCAGTTTGGCGAAGAGATTCGCCTAGTTGCGCACTTTGGGTCGACATACTATATGTAGACTTAAGTGTGTAGTGTATGTGTTTGTATAAATGCTTGTATTAGTATGTATTGAATTAAATGATGTTATGTAGTAGTTTGAGATTGATTTCTTGATTAATATGCTGACCTAAATGATTTCCTACATGTTGACCTTATGCATGATTGCATTACATGCATGGAAAGTATGCCTGGAAGATTTGCTTAAGTTGAATGTTATAACATGCATTAACATGCTCACATGATTGTATTTCAATTCCAATACCTTTGCATATATTGCTAATGTGACTTCTATAGATGTGTGGGACTAGACTTAGTCCAGGCAGTCGGTAACCGAGCGAATTCGTGGCTGACTGGTCATAGCCACGAACGACGCGTCGATGAACGTGATTCGTGTTTAGAGTTGGCGGCAGTGGTTAGGCCACGCGAAGTGTTTTACGCACTTCATGTCGTTCGACTTGAGATGCGATCGCGCTAGTCGAGCCCGTCAAGTAACCCGACTGGCCGATGTATGTTCACCTTGTATGTGTCATAACTGCTTGAACCTAGGGTACTGAACTTACCACTGAAAACCCTGTTAACCATGGTACCTTGATCCACGAAGACTCATGAGCCGGGCATGGTGGTATGGGACACCGTGGTCGAGCTGTCGGCCTACGCTGGGGCCACAAACCTCCCCGTAGTGACCAGTGAGCACCTAGACTCGTGAGCAGATTATGGTGGTATGGGACACTATATTCTAGCTGTCGGCCTACACTGATCAGGCGACGAGTCCTTTGTAGTGACCGCGAGCGTATTCTGAGTCTATGGGAGGCGACGACCCTTCAGTAGCAGTAGAGTACAGTAGGCCTGTATTGATAAGGTGATGGGGGAGCGGAGCAACGAGTGCGAGCAACAGCCCTAGCAGCCCTTGCAGTGACCTACGAAATACACATCGTATGAGATTACTAGGAGTGACGACCCTAGACAGGATCTGTGTTGGGATTGATATAAGGGAAGTACCTTAGTTTCCCAATCCTGCTGTTTGAATGGACTAATAACAACTTGGAATTCATATCACCATAGCATTGCATGTGCCTGGAAGATGTGGAACACTCTAGGGAGTGTGGCATGCCGCGGTCGTAAGATGTTGCCGCATGAGGGTGATCGTCGGTGAGGGCATACATCACGTCATGTCATAACTGCATTAACAACAGTATTAGGATTGTTTGATTTACTGCTTTACTATTATCGCATGATTGATTTGATAACATGTTAATCTTTGCTCTATTATTCCACTGAGTTAGCTACTCACTCCCACGTTACGGGACGGTGTTCCTGGACACCCACCAGACCCTTTTGTGATTGCAGATGATGGCGCGGCCTGTGAGGCGGAGCCGGACTTGATGATGATGAGGAGGATCCCTCCTTTATGCGTGTTCTGATTGACGGGATTACAGGGAGGTTGATTAGATACTTTGACACTTGTCATTTTATATTTTTAGCGCACTCATGTATATTCGTTTTGTCTACTTTTGGAGTATACATGTATGTATATAACCTGGTAACATATCCACACTCTAGAGGCATACAATAGTTTATATATGTTACACATACTATCGCAGTCTTCCGCTTATTAATTTAACCGTCTCTGGAGTATGATATGCTGTTCTAGCTTAATCTCACTCATGTTTAATGCGTTATCACAGACAACATTCAATCATACATATCTATGTTGCATAAATAACATTTTAGAACTCGGGAGTTGGGTTTTTGCTCGACCCCCCGATTTTTGGGATGTTACACCATCAGGCACGGGCAACGGGGTATAGAGGCCCGTATTATGAGATTGCCCCTTGGAGGTTTGACAAATATAACAACGTTGGACTGCCCTTCCCACATCACGTACCAACTGCGGCCAGTAATATCGTTCTTCCACAAGAGCTCGCGTCTTGTCTCGCCCAAGGTGTCCACTGAGGCCACCTCCATATAGTTCTTGGATTATCTGCTCCCTTAGCGAACTGTTCGGGATGCACAATCGATTTTCCTTGAAAAGGAACCCGTCTTGCATATGTAAGTCGCCGGAGTGACCTTCTTGGCATCTAACCCGTGCGTCCCTGAAGTCGTCGTCATCGGCATATATGTCTTTGAGGCACTCGAACCCGACGACTTCATTGCTCATAGTTACTAACAAATTTTCACGGCGACTCAACGCATCGGCTACTTTGTTCTGTTGTCCTGACTTATGTTTTAGCACGAATGTGAATTCCTGTAAAAACGAGATCCATCTAACATGCATACGGTTAATGTTAGCTTGACTATTAATAAATTTGAGAGCTTGATGGTCCGTGTAAAGTATAAATTCCCTTTGAATCAAATAATGTCGCCAATGTCACAGTGCCTGGACCACCGCATATAACTCGATCTCGTATGTAGACCACTTCTTGCGTGCATTGCTAAGTTTCTCACTGTAGAAGGCTACCGGCCTACCTTCTTGAGACAAAACTCCCCCAATTCCGACATATGAGGCATCACATTCGACTTCAAACAGTTTATCGAAGTTAGGAAGTACAAGAATCGGGGTCGTGGATAATTTGCGCTTGATTTCGGTAAAGCTCCTATCGACTTCGTCAGTCCACTGAAACTGCCCTTTCTTCATGCAATCTGTGATTGGTGACATAATAGTACTGAAATTTCTCACGAATCGACGATAGAATGTCGCCAATCCATGAAAACTTCACACTTTGTGAATATTTGTGGGAACCAGCCATTCTCTGATTGCCTTTACCTTTTCCTCATCCACTCGAATGCCCGTAGACGTTACGACAAAACCCAGAAATAATAGGCTATTAGTCATGAAGCTGCACTTTTTTTAAATTGAGATACAGTTTATTTTCAGTAAGCACCTGAAGGACTTTTTTGAGGTGTTCCATATGGGTAGTTTCGTCTTGACTATATATTAAAATATCATCAAAATAAACCACAACGAATCGCCCAATGAAAGGTTTCAGAACTTGGTTCATCAATCTCATGAACGTGCTAGGTGCATTCGAAAGACCGAAAGGCATGACCATCCATTCGTACAATCCTTCCTTGGTCTTAAAGGCTGTTTTCCACTCATCACCTGACCGTATTTGAATCTGATGGTAGCCGCTCTTTAGATCCAATTTAGAGAATATTTTGGCACCCTCTAGCATGTCTAGCATATCGTCCATTCGGGGTATAGGAAACCTGTACTTTATGGTGATTTTGTTGATGGCTCGGCTGTGGACAAACATGCGCCAACTCCCATCTTTCTTTGGAGTTAACAGAGCTGGTACAGCACATGGACTCATGCTTTCTCGAATAAGACCCTTACGGATCAACTCTTCCACTTGCCCTTGAAGAATCTCGCACTCATTCGGACTCATCCGATAATGAGGCCGATTAGGTAGACTGGACCTGGGGATAAAGTCAATATGGTGTTGGATATCCCGCATGGGAGGTAACCCATCGGAAAGGTCATCGGGCCAGATTTCTTTGAATTCATGTAGCGAGGGTTTTAGTCTTTCAGGGATGATGGTAGGCTCAAGTTCTTCCCCTTTTACAATTAATGCACAAGCCTGTCCTGTTTCTTTGGATTCTTCCACGAAGTCCCGTATGGTTAAGAGAAAATGACCCTCCACTTTAGAAGTTTCAGGTGGTCCCTCTGGATCCATAGGGGCCAATATGGTCTTCCGGCCATCCTTGACGAAGATATATATGTTATCTCGCCCTTTATGAGTGGCATCCGGTCAGATTGCCAGGGTCCACCGAGTAGTATGTGACATGCTTCCATGTCAACCACATCGCATACTACTTCATCCTTATAATGTTTACCAATTGAAAAGGATATGGTGCACCGTTCAGTTACCTTGTTTCACTGACCTTCTTGATCCAACCGATTGTATATGGAGAGGGATGCCGCTCTGTTTTCAATTACAATTTCTCCACCATGACCTTGGAGACGATATTCTCGCTACTGCCACTATCAATAATCACGTCACAAACCTTTCGATTTACCGTACACCTAGTGCGGAAGATGTTATGCCTCTGTGGATGCACTTCTTTTCTTGGAGCATATAAGAGCTGCCTCATGACGAGTGACTCACCGCGATCTTGTTGAACCCAACTTGATTCATCTACCTCATCCTCGGTGGTATGCTCCTGCTCTTCATCATCTGGATCTTCATCGGCATTATCAGCACTACCATCATTGATGGTGAGGTTCGCCACCTTTCGCTGGGGACAAGTATTTGATAGGTGGCCCGATTGGCCACAATGATAATAGTTGTCAGGCCGGGGTCGAGCGTAAGGGTTCGGGATTCTACTTGGACCAGCAGCAGTCGATACGCCCCTTTGGGGCCTAGCTTGTCTGCTTCCATGATCTCGGCTCTCAGACGTAAGAGGTTGAGTGCATGCTCCTACGAGTTCCTTCCCCTTAGCCTGTGGAGCTCCCTGGGGTGGACCCGCCGTAGTGATCCTTGCGGTAGAATAGGGCCGTGTGGTAGAACGTTTAAGTTGTGCTTCTGCCCGAGTAGCCAACTTGATCGCATCATTCATCGTCCAGACGGGCTGCATCTGGACCCGATCCTGGATCGCCATACGCAGTCCACCATTGAATCGGGCGACTTGCTGCGATTCAGTCTCAACTAAATCGTTACGCGCCGCCAGACGGTAAAATTCTTCTGCGTATTCTCTCACCGACCGACTACCTTATCGACAATTTTGGTATTGTTGAAATAATACCTGATCATAATCGCTAGGGAGGAATTGGGCACGTAATAGCTGCTTCATCCGCTGCCATGTGCGGATTGGTTCTTTCATTTGTCTAGTTCGTGCGAGTTGCAGTTGTTCCCACCAAGCTGAAGCTCCTCCTTTCAACTTGTAGGCCACAAGCTTGACCTTCTTTGCTTCAGTAATATCCATATAGTCTAAAAATCACTCAACTTCAGAAAGCCAATCGAGAAAATCCTCATTGTGTAGTTGGCCATTGAAGTTAGGAATATCAACCCGCATCTTAAATTCTCGATCTGTCCGATCTACTTGATCGCCGCCTTGTCTGGGGTGTTGAAAGATTATGTCATCGATTTCCTCCTCACTAGAGCCCCCTTCCTCAGGAATGACCCATGGATGCATCACTGTTACTATCCTGCGATCAGGGCGATTGCGAGTTTCAACAATCGGCGGTGGAAGATTACCACCAGGAACACGGAGTTGCCCTAGAGTTTCTGCTAAGAGATTCGCTATGTGGTCCATAGAAGTCTGTAGCCCTTGCATGGCTTGTCGATTCTCTTGCATGGTTGCTTCGAAAACTGCCGCCATTAAAGGTAAATTCCCTGGGGCACCGCTCATGGGATTGTTGCCCGACCCGTCGTTAGAAGCCATCGATCCGAGGAGAAACCTCACTCTGATACCAAACTGATGCAGGGAAGGACGTGAGGTCGAGCACGGTCTTCCTCAAGATGATAAATATTCCGAATCTACGGAACTTCTCTGGACTCCTCACAGAGACTTCTCGAATCCACGAGGAAAGAAAGTAGAAAATAAGAATAATTTCTAATAAATTCGAAATTGATTAATAAAATCCTAAAATTGAGTTCACAACCCTTTAAATAAGGGAATCAAGCAATAAGAAAGAAATCAGACTCAAACTACAACTAAAACTCCTAGAATTCGCAACTTACTATAAATAGTAAACTTACTATTTATAGACGGTGGTGATGTCTACTAGTGCGCAAGGTTTTCGGCCAAAAATAGTAAGTGTCCTATTTGGCTTCACCAAACTGTTCTTCTAATTATCCTAAGCACTTTTCATGTTAGACACAACTCCTAAAGCCCAATGGATGAAAAGTTATACTCAAACCAAAACTTACTATTTATAGTAAAAACAAAATTAAAATGAGGAAACGACTGTCGATCAGGGGGTTTCTCGCAAATTCGGGCTGCGCAACCTGGCATAGCGGGGTTGGTTGGCTAAAGTAGCTTGTTCTACCCCAAATTCATATATTTTATGTCAGATAACTCATTCTGGATTGTGAGCTACGCCCGATCTAAGGTTCGATGGTCTGGATCACTTCTGTGGCCGACCGTGCCTTTTCTGATCCATCTTGGCCATGAAATTGTCTGCGACCCGCTCTACATCACCTGACATGCAAAAAATAAACATAAATATCAGTTTGATTTAAAACTTGGGGTGGGCCACTTACACAGGCCCCACCTTGATGCGTTGATCTAATCCACATCTTCTATTCTGTTCCCCAGATCATTTTAGGCGTTGAGCCGAAAAATGAAGGCTATTTGACTTTCCGGTGGGTCATAGCTTAGAAAACAGTATTTTCTATCGTTGAAATCCACCCTGATGTATTGTACCCCGAAACATACTCAATATTAGGCTTGTTTGGTCTATATTGAACCATGAAATCTAATGGTTGGGTTGGATCCACCTAATGCGGGCCCCACATAGGAAAAAATGTAGAAAACTTTTTTCTAAAAAAAAAGAGGCAACAGGTACTGTTGTGGAGCTAGAGGATGCCGCGCAGCGTCCTGCTATGCTCTTGTGGTTGACGGACGGCAGGCTAGGGACCACGGTCCCAGCCGTGGGCCCCACGTGATGTGTGTTGAAAATCAACACCATGCATTTGATGGCCCCTTAGGGCAGTGGGCCCCACCCAAAAAATTAGCCCTATCTGGAACTCAGGTGGCCCACACAGCAGGAAATAGTGAGGGTTGAATGTCTGCCATTAAAACCTTTTTTTGTGGTTACAGAAGTTTTGGATCACTGTGAAATTTATTTTTCTTTTTCATCCAAGTCCATGTGACCTTGTTAACAGATTGGATGGTAAACAAATGTTATGGTGGGCCCCACATGGGACCCATAATGATGTATGTGTTTTACTCACACCGTCCATGACAGTGGATGGTGGAACCCACCATGGTATATGTGTTCTGTCCACACCGTCCACATCACTGGACGGTTGGACCCCAACGATGTATGTGTCCTCTCCACACCATCTATCCCTATGGGATCCACCATGATGCTTGTGTTGCATCCAAACCGTCCAACCATTTTGAAAGATAATTTTATGGCATGAGACTAAAAATGAGATAAATCTAAGATCAGGTGGACCACATTATAGAAAACAGTGGGATTGAGCATCCACCATTAAAACCCTTGGACTACAGGGTCTAGACCATTATGATATTTGTTTTCCCTCTTAATCTAGGTCTTTAAAACCTTATGATTGGATTGGGTGGAAATTAAACTGTATGGTGGGCCCTGTGATTTATTCAACAGTGAAAATTATTATCTTTACTGCTATTATGGTATGGTCCAAATGATCGTTCAATATAACTCATTTTTGGGAATTTATGAGGCCCATTATTGAGGCCCGTCTTGATGTATTTGTGGCCCGTTGTTAAGGCCCACTTGGTATATATATGAAGCCCATATGATTAAGCCCATCTTGATGTAGTTATAACCCATCCATTGAGGTCCACCTTGATATATATGAGCCTCATGTTATGAGGCCCATTTGATGTATTGGAGGCCTATGGGTCGAGGCCCAATGGGATGTACATAAGGCCCATTGTAATGTGATTCCACCATGATTTATGTGTTGACCTTTATGGCGGGCCATGCCTTAGGAGTAATGTTGGTTTGACGTCCACATTGTAAGAATAATGTTGGTTAAATGTCCGCATTATAACTCTCCCTAAGGCCCATTGATAGACCCATACTTGTTGTGTGCAGGCTATCAAGGCCCATCTTCGTTGTGAGGATAGTTCATCACCATATAAATTGCTTAGTATAACTCCATGATTCATGCCCATACGCATCATATGTATGCTTGATATGAGGAATGTTAGATAATAGTATATGTCATTGGGCAGACTATTTATGAGACTCTTTATGAGACGGAGTATGAGCAGGATTACTGCATGATTGGATAGTGTGACTTATGCATCTCACATATATGTGACTTGATCATTATATGCCCTAGCGACATTAGGGCCGTGGCCTCCACAAGCACATCGTGGATGGCTAAATGGGACACCGAAAATACTTGGTTCAAGCACTGTGGGCACTTTGGATTTCCTTTGGTAAAAATTTCAGAATCTCTAAGGCCAAGAGGTGCCCTAACATCTAGATCGAGTGGAATATGAGTGCTCGAGTGCCGAGTGCCGAATACTAGTAGGTCGCATCTCCCACTGTGTCGTGGTCAGTTGGGAGGGGGTGTGGCCTTATCCACCCGAGTGAAGGGGCTATAAGCTAGGCTGAGTATGACCAGCTCGTAAATGGGTCTGCTATTGACCAGTCGAGTAGGTATTAGCAGACTGCTGGCTAGGCGGATAGTGAGGTCTCTTCCACTCGTTGGGTTGTGCGGCTAAGGAGGCGACAATCGGTGTGGAGTGTAATAGACCTCGGTGATTTTTCAGAGAGCAACTATACTGATATGTGGACTTATTGAGTAGGAATTATATATTCATTCATTCATTCATTTATTATCCACTCGGGCTGGTGGTGCATAACTATTTATTACGTGTACCTTTGCATGGCCAGGATTTCAGTTGGGCACGCGACTAACCTGAGATCAGGAGTTTATCACATTGAGTATGACTATCCAAATTTAGGTATGAGACTGGTTTGGATAAAAGTCCCTTGTGGTGGACCCCATAACTTGTGATACTACGTACTATCATCCTGACTTTACATTCTAGTATGGTCATTTCATTCACACCGCATATTACATTGCATCTGCAGTACTTCACATTTTGGGTTACTAAGTTTTTGCACTTATATGCCCTAGACGGACTTAACAGGATTTACATATTGTATTGCATCATCAGCATCTGATATTTGGCTTCCACACTTGCATAGCTGATCTGCATTGCGTATTCTGTTATTGAATGATTCATGGACTTACCAATATATTTTCGCTCACTCTGATATCGTATGATTCATGATCTTGTCAGTATTTCTACTTATCCTGATGATGTATGATTTATGGGCTTTATTGTATACTTAGCACTTACCTTGCACACACTTTCACCACCCTCTAAGCTTTCTATAAGCTTATGCATGATAAATGCGTGCAGGTGGTATTAGGTTGTAGTAGTGCTGAGGTAAGAGCGCACATTAGATCATTTTGGAGTTTTTGATCACCCTGTATTTTCCTTCCCACATTGTACTTAAAGTTTTTGATATAATGGATATGTGGTGATGTTGTTTTGCGACTTGGTTATGCTTGTAGTTATGCTCCATTACAAAAAAAATTTCAAACTGAAAATCCTTCTTGTAGGATCCTAGGATCAGAATCTAATATGTGAGTCTTGGGATCCGAGAATGGGCACTATGGAGGCTGTCGGTGCCGGATTCGGCGATCGAGAATTTTGTGAGCCCGTTTTTCAAGTTTGGGGCGTGATACTTCCCACTTCTATTAAGCTTGTTGAGACTGAGAATGTCAAATTTATTGAAGACACCGAAAATAGTGGGAGTACGAATATTAGAAACTTTGTATTTGAGAAAAAAAGGACTGTGTCTCCGGTCATAATCACTCAAGATCATGTGGATAAAAATATTGCGGTCGACCATGTAGTCACTGTAGAACACCAAGTTGAACCTCATGTACAACCCACTGATGAGGAAAATTAAAATCATACCCAACAAGCTGAACCATTAAGAAGATTCGAAAGACAGAGAAGACCTGTAAATCGAGATGATTACATCGTATACTTACAGGAACACGAGTTTGACATTGGGATGGAAAAGGATCGTGAATCCTTTACACAAGTCGAATAAGGTATTGATCCTTCTTGTCAGTTTGATGCTATGAAAGATGAGTTGAAATCCATAAAAGACAATAAAGTATGAGATCTTATTGAGTTACCCTCTGAAATATGGCTAATTGGTTATAAATGGATATTTAAAACTAAGTGGGACTCCAAGGGTAATGTCGAAAGATATAAAGTCAGACTTGTTGCCAAGGGTTTTAACCAGCGTGAGGGCATTGATTTTAAGGAGACTTTCTCACCAGTATATAAGAAAGACACATTCAGGATCATAATGGCTCTTGTAGCTCACATAGATTTAGAGTTATATCAAATGGATATAAAGAAAACATTTTATGAAGTAATTTTCTCATATGGCTTTGTAGAAAACACTGCAAATGAATGTGTTTACATTAAAATTAGTGGGAGTAAGTTCATTATGATGATTTTGTATGTTGATGACATTTTGTTAGCTAGCAATGACATCAGGATGTTGAGCAGCGACACCAAGAAATCCTTATCTCAAAGATTTGAAATAAAGGACCTTGGTGAAGCCTCTTATGTCATTGGCATTGAGATTTATCATGATAGATCTTATAGACTACTCAACTTGTCACAGAGGGCCTATATTACTAGGATACTTGAAAGGTATGGCATGCAAAATTGTGCTTCTAGACAGTAACCCATTGTAAAGGGTGATAAATTTAATTCAGTTAATTCCAGTGTCCCAAGAATGATTTGGAAAAGAATCGAATGAAAGAATTTTTGTACGCGTCAGTAGTAGGAAGCATCATGTATGCTTAAGTTTGCATGCTGCTAGATATTGCCTTTGCTATTGGAATGTTGGGCATGTATTTATTTAATCTAGGCACGCAGCATTGCATAGCTACAAAGATGTAACACTACCTACATAGAATAAAGGACTTCAGACTCACCTATAAGAGATCTAACAATTTGGAGTTGGTTACATACTTAGACGCAGATTATGCTGGCTGCGTTGATATTAAGAAGTCCACTTCAGGCTACATTTTCATGATGGTTGTGGGGTTGTATCTTGGAAAAGCGTGAAACGGTCAACCAACCTCATCCACCATAGAAGCTGAATTAATTACTTATCATGAGACATCTAATAAGGCATTGTGATTACAACGTTTCTTCTCTGGTTTACGGGTACTGGAGCATATTCCAAAACTATTAAGAATATTTTGCGATAATTTAGCCGTGATTTCCTTATCTAATAACAACAATGTAACACCCCAGATTTTAGGGGCTGGGTAGGAACTTAGCTGAACTCTCGGGTGCCACGTGTGCCCTAATGGGCTTCAAATTTCAATTATATTTGAATTATCTCATAATTCATGGGGAGCTTAGCAAACCATGAAGCATAAATAAGTCATAAAATAGTAACAAGTGCCGCTGAATATGTAAAATATACAAAATACAATCCTAAGAAAATCCAGCACATGGAACTACTCCCACCCATACAAGTGTCCCATAATGACTAGGGCCCTGGCCCATATACCCCGTGATTGTCTATACGTAAGTTAGAAGGAACCGCTAAAGGTTTGATAATACGCCCGTTCCTCCTGGTCGTCCATACTGGCATCCTTCAGCGTATCCAGCTTTGTTATCCCTGCATCTATGATATGTTCTGGTTGGTGTTTTGAAACACCATCCCAGAGTGGGAGTGAGTAGCTAACTTAGTTGTAACATTAACAATAAGTTATACAGATTATCATATGCAGGAGAAAATTTAGTGAAAGGCATACATCCACAGAATCCTAAATACTCTGGTTAATGTATATGCATGGTTTCATGATATGATGCATGCCCTTACTTCCAACACTCCCTTGAGCGACAACATCTAACCATCACGAATGACCAACACTCCCTCATTGTGACCACGACTATCAAATCACCACAAGTAACCAAAGCAATATCATGTACTTGTTAGCTAAGTTGATTTATTATATCCATTCATCTAGCAGTTTAGGAAAACCAAGATACCCTGACAGATAATGCTCTAATTCGATCGCGCGGCTCTGGCGACCATAGACGGATGGCTCTCGCGATCCTTGGCCCATTTAGGTTTGTCACTCCTAACATCAAAATCATATGAAGGTGTTTAAGATAAATAGAGTCTTTGGTCGCTGTCACTATGGGTGGCTCATCAGCCCAGCGTAGGCTTATAGCTTAGGCATAGTGTCCCATTCCACCATCCCTGGCTCACGAGTTTAATTTCTCACTGGTCATTACGAGGAGGATCATCACTCCAGCGTAGGCCGACAGATTAGGCATAATGTCTCATTCCACCATCCCCAGCTCATGAGTCTTATGGGCTACATCTTCTGGTTATCAGTGGACACAAACAGGTGCAGGGTGCCTCAGGTTCCAATAGGCATGTACAAACATGGTTAACGTATAAGGATGACCAACCAGTAGGCTAATTTGTCTCCATAAGATGAACAATGAGTGTATGGCCTGAGAGCAACGTCTCGCGTAGTCCAACTACAGTCGACAACTCGTGGTTTGGCTAGTTGGGCCAAACTTATCCGTGAGCTGATCCAACAAAAGGACTGCCCAAGAAAGTTTCCATTGGTTGGCTAATCTAAAAAGGGCGCAATGTATAAATACAATATCAACAAGTAGAAGTCGATCTACTTGTAGTTGTGAGGGAAATTAGGGAAGTATAATTATAATCTGCATTCAAAATTGGGGCATAAGCTAGCATTGCACATACTTTAAGGGATTCCTAATTGTGCTAGTACATGGGACTGAGTTTCAAGAGATCAACGGAAAGGGTAATAAGTATTGCAGCCAACTATAGGGAGATTTAATGTCATGCCCCAGATTCGATGACCGAAACTCATGAAAATTCTGATAACCGATTTCGGCGCCGACAGCCTCCATAGTCACTACAAGAAAAGGGGTTTTTAGTGATGAAAATTTTTTTCATTGCTACAAGTGACTTTTAGCAATGAAATAAAAATTCGTTGCTAAAACTTTACTTTTAGCAGCGAAATCGTGAATTCGTAGCTAAAAGTCACTTTTAGCAACGAAACATTTCGTCGTTAAATGTTGTGAACAATTTTTTAACCTTAAAGGATCGAAAGCAAAGGTTTACTTTTAGCAACGAAAATTTTCTTAGCTAAAAACTTGGCTGGGACTTTTAGTTACGAAAGTTCCATCACTAAATGTCTGACTACTTTACTTTTAGCTACGAACATTTTCGTAGCTGAAAAACGTGACTGCGACTTTTAGCAACGAAATTAGCGTCATTAATGTGTGAACAGTTTTTGAAATAAAATCCAAAGGTTTACTTTTACCTACGAACATTTTCGTAGCTAAAAAATGAAAGTTTTATGAAAATTTTCGTAGCTAAAAAACCGTGGCTGGGACTTTTAGCAACCAAAATTTTGGTTGCTAAATGAGTTGAAAGAAAATGCAAAGGGCTTTTAGCTACGAAAATTTCGTAGCTAAAAAACGTGCCTGCAGCTTTTAGCGACGAAAATTTTCGTCGCTAAAGCCTTCTTTTTTTAAAAAAAAAATTTTTATCTCAAATTTCCTTTCTTTGAATTTTTCCTGATATACACCTGTTATATAAAATATTTCATCATATTCATATTCACATCCATCTAAACTGAAACCACGTAAATCCATCCAAACATAAACTGCATCCATCCAGACATAAACTACATTCATCCAAACATAAACTGCATCCATCCAAATATAAACAATCCTATGAAAAAAAATAAATGAAAAGAGAGAGAACATATGAGAGATGATCCAAACAAATGAAAAGAAAAACAACCTTAACCTAGGTTAAGGTTTAGTTTATAGGTTTTGGTTTAGGTTTAAGGTTATAAGTTTTGGTTTAGGTTAAGGTTTAGGTTTTGGGTTTAGGTTAAGGTTATAAGTTTAGGTTATAGGTTTAGGTTAGGTTTTTAGTTATAGGTTATAGCTTTGGGATTTGAGAATATGTTAAGGTTTAGGTTTAGGAATTCGGGTCGGGTTCAGGATCGGGTTTAGGCTTGGGTTTTCAAGTTTAGGTTTAGGTTTAGGTTAGGGAGTTGAGATTAGGATTTGGTGTAGGTTTAGGTTTAGGGATTTGAGAATAGGTTAAGGTTTCAGTTTAGTAAATCGGGTTCGGGTTCGGGTTCTGGATCGGGTTTAGGCATAGGTTTTCAAGTTTAGGTTTAGGTTTAGGTTTAGGTTAGGGAGTTGAGATTAGGGTTAGGTGTAGGTCTAAGTTTAGAAATTTGAAAATACATTTAGGTTTAAGGTTTAGGTTAGGGTTATAGGTTTAGCTTAGGTTTAGGTTATAGGTTATAGGTTATAGCCTTAGGGAATTGAGAATAGGTTAAGGTTTAGGTTTAGGAAATCGGGTTCGGGTTCGAGATCGGGTTTAGGTTTAGGATTTCAAGTTTAGGTTTAGGTTAAGTAGTTGAGATTAAGATTAGGTGTAGGTTTAGGTTTAGGAATTTGAGAATATATTTAGGTTATAGGTTTAGGTTATATGTTATAGGTTATAGTTTTAGGGAATTGAGAATAGGTTAAGGTATAGGTTTAGGTTTAGGAAATCGGGTTCGGGTTTGGGATCGGGTTTGGGATCGGGTTTTCAAGTTTAGGTTTAGGTTAAGTAGTTGAGATTAGGATTAGGTGTAGGTTTGGGTTTAGGAATTTGAGAATACATTTAGGTCTTAGGTTTAGGTTTTGGTTTTGGTTTTGGTTTTGGTTATATGTTTTAGTTTAGGTTATAGGTTATAGGTTTAGGATAAGGTTTAGGTTTAGGTTATAGGTTTTGGGATTTGGGAATAGTTTTAGGTTATAAGTATAGGTTTAGGTTAGGTTATAGGTTTTAGGATTTGATAATGTGTTCGGGTTTAGGTTAGAGATTTTGGTTTTGGTTTAGATTATAGGTATTGGTTTAGGTTATAGGTTATAGGTTTAGGATAAGGTTTAAGTTTAGGTTTAGGTTATAGGTTTTGGGATTTGAGAATGGGTTCAGGTTTAGGTTATAGGTTTTGGTTTTAATTTTGGTTTAGGTTATAGGTTTTTGGGTTTGAGAATGGGTTCGGGTTTAGGTTATAGGTTTTGGTTTTGGTTTAGGTTATAGGTTTTGGTTAAGGTTATAGCTTATAGGTTTAGGTTTAGGTTTAGGTTAGGTTTAGGTTATAGGTTTTGAGATTTGGGAATAGTTTTAGGTTATAGGTATAGGTTTAGGTTAGGTTATAGGTTAAGGTCTAGGGATAGGTTATAGGTTTTGAGATTTGAGAATCGGTTCGGGTTTAGGTCAAAGGTTTTGGTTTTGGTTTAGGTTATAGGTTTTGGGATTTGAGAATGCATTCGGGTTTAGGTTATAGGTTTTGGTTTTGGTTTAGGTTATAGGTTTTGGGATTTGGAAATGGGTTCGGGTTTAGGTTATAGGTTTAGGTTATAGGTTTTATTTAAGGTTATAGGTTATAGGTTTAGGTTTAGGTTAAGGTAAGGTTTAGGTTATAGGTTTTGGGATTTGGGAATAGTTTTAGGTTATAAGTATAGGTTTAGGTTAGGTTATAGGTTTTGGGATTTGATAATGGGTTTGGTTTTAGGTTATAGGTTTTGGTTTTGGTTTAGGTTACAGGTTTTGGTTTAGGATAAGGTTTAGGTTTAAGTTTAGGTTATAGGTTTTAGGATTTGAGAATGGGTTCGGGTTTATGTTTAGGTTATAGGTTTTAGGATTTGAGAATGGGTTCAGGTTTAAGTTATAGGTTTTGGTTTTCGTTGGTTATAGGTTTTGGGATTTGAGAATGGATTCGGGTTTAGGTTATAGGTTTTGGTTTTGGTTTAGGCTATAGGTTTTGGTTAAGGTTATAAGTTATAGGTTATAACATCCCGAAAATCGGGGGTCTGGTAGAAACTCAACTCTCGAGTTTCAGAACGTCACTTATGTAACATAGATAATGATAAATGTATGTTGTCTGTAGAATGACATTAAACAAGATTGAGACTAAGCCAAAACAGCATATCATACTCCAGAGACAGTTAAATTAGCTAGCGGAAGACTGTGATAGATACATAAAATATATAATTAATTGTAAGTCTCTAGAGTGTGAACATGTTACCAGGTTAATTAAATACATGTATACTCTAAAAATGGAAAGAAAAGAATATACATGAGTGCTCAAAAAAAAATATAAAATGACAAGTGTCAAGGCGTCTAATCAACCTCCCTGTAATCCCGTCGATCAGAACACACATAAAGGAGGGATCCTCCTCATCATCATCAAGTCCGGATCCGCTTCACAAGCAGCGCCATCATCTGAAATTAAAATAGGGACTGGTGGGTGTCCGGAACACCATCCCGTAGCGTGGGAGTGAGTAATTTACTCAGTGGAATCATAGAGTAAAGATTAGCATGTTATCAAATCAATCACGCGATAATAGTAAAATAAACAATCAAATATTCCTAGATACTATTATTAATGCAAGCATGAGATGACATGATAGATGCCCTCACCGACATTCTCCCTCATATGGCACCAGCTTACTCCCGCGACATGCTTTCTTTCCACAGTGCTCCACATCTTCCATGCACATGCAATGTGATGTGGATATGATTACCGAGTTGTTATTAGTCCTTTTCATATAGTAGGATTGGGAAACTAGGGTACCTTGCATATATCAATCCCAACACAGATCCTGTCTAGGGTCGTCACTCCTAGTAATCTCATACGATGTTATATTTGTAGGTCGCTGCAAGGGCTGCTAGGGCTGTTGCTCGCACTCGTTGCACCTCTCCCCCATCACCTTATCAATACAGGCCTAATGTACTCTCGTCGCTACGGAAGGGTCGTCATCTTTCGTAGACTCAGAATACGCTCGCGGTCACTATAAAGGGCTCGTCACCTGATCAGTGTAGGCCGACAGCAAGAATATAGTGTCCCATACCATCATAATCTGTTCACGAGTCATAAGTGCTCACTGGTCACTACGGGGAGGTTTGTGGCCCCAGCGTAGGCCGACAGCTCGACCATGGTGTCCCATACCACCATGCCTGGCTCATGAGTCTTTATGGATCAAGGTATCATGGTTGACAGGGTTTTCAATGGTAAGTTCAGTACCCTAGGTTCAAGCAGTTATGACTCATACAAGGTGAACATGCAATGGCCAGTCGGGTTACTTAACGGGCTCGACTAGTACGAGCGCATCTCAAGCTGAACGACATGAAGTGCATGAAATACTTCGTGTGGCCTAACCACTGCCGCCAACTCAAAACATGACTCGCATTCATCGACGCGTCCTTCGTGGTACATAGAAACCAACCACGAGTTCAATCCATTACCGACTGCCTGGACTAGGTCATAGCCCCAAGCATTTGTAAACCAACGTTAGTAAACACATGAGAGTAACAAGAATGCATATAAACAATACAAGCATGTTATTACAGGTTATAACATACCACATAAGCAAATCCTCCAACACATGCATTTCACCTATATAATGAAATCAATACATATAGCCAACATGATGGAATTCATATACATCAGCATATTAATTGAGAATTCAATCTCAAAACTAATTCACAACACCATTTTACTGTTCACTCCCCAAGTGCAGGGTTGTGATGTAGTAATAACTCGGTAAGACTGAGGTCGAATCCCAAAGGACTGAAACCTGTACGTAATCTAAAATTAACTAGAACTAGAATTAGAATAAGATGAATTTAAAACTGAATGGAGTTGAGGAAATAATTGTGAACTACTTATCTAAAACTTAAGAAAAATCAGGAATAAGAAACTAGGGATTCAGAGGATCCACTTGTAGAGATCAGGGAGAACTTATGCTTGCATTTGAAATCATGGAAATTACTGAACTGCCGTTGATCTAGTTTTCAAAGAGATGAAAGGTGTATGAATTACAATGGATTCCATCACCAAACCATGCCCAGGAGACTATGATAAACAACAGAATTAAACTAATTGCCAACCAATCAACATGTATGAAGTTAGGAAGGGTATTGTCATCCAACCATGCCCAGGAGACTATGGTGAACAACAGGGCTTCCTGACATCATAAACATAAAACGGAGAAGAAAATATTCAAAGTCATCGCAGACCCATTGTAATTTCAGTCACAATAGACCATTAAAAACTAAAAATATTTTCATGCTAATCAGACTAAAATCAACGTCAATTCATATATTAAAAATTAAATTAAAAGCTTAGAATCTCCCATCTCACTACAAGCTTCACCTCCTATCCCTAGCTAGGAGGTTTAGCTGCACATGAGTGGGCTAGATCTCTAAAAACAAAATAAAATAAAAATAAAAATAAAAGAAACAAACTCAACTCTCTCTCTCTTTCTTCTCACGTTCTTGCCGAGCTCTCTAAGCCCTTCACGTTCCCCCTCTTTTTCTCCTCCCCCTCTTTTCAGCTCTACCTCCTCTCTTTCTTTATAGCTGTGGAGGACGGTTACGGAAGAATTGCTGACGTCGGTGTAGAAAATCGGACGTTTCACGGTTGCAGCGAAAGCCTTTTCGCAGCCAAGATGTCATGCAAAATAGCACCACCTCCCTTGCTTATTTTTCAAGAAAACGCTGTCTCTTGGGACATTTTTGGCTGGTCTATACGATGGACGGATCAGATTTTCCATCTGATCAAAGATGGTGGGCCACAACCGCCTGAAACTTTGAATTTTGCGGACGTGCGTAAGCCTACGCACGTCCTTCGCTGACGTGATCGGTGGGGCCCACTTCGTTGATTTTTTTATCAATCCAAGCCATACATTAGATTCCTCTCGAAAAAATGTTCAGGAAGGGACGGTTTTGGTTATCCATTGATGTGGCCAAAAGAAGAAATCACGATAAAATCATTTTGAACGTTGCAGGGTTGGCCGTTTGTGGCCTCTGTAGTGTGCACATATGTACGCATGGGCACAAAATTTTAGCATGGTTTTGATCCTTTCGATGCCTTCTACAAGATGTACAACTCAGATGGAGCATTTGGATTGTGATGGAGTCCCACTACAGATCAAACGGTGCTCTGTTTCGCACAAAAGAAACGAAAATTTCTGTTTTGAGTCGTGGTGTCAGAGGGACCATGATAAAATTCTAATAGAAAATCCAAGCCGTCCATTCAAATCTACTCAAAATTTTAGTTGAAAATACTGCTTTTGGATTGCTGTTAATGCGGTCCACCTGATGTTCTGCTCTACCGTCTATCCTCCATTTGAATGGTTGGATTTCCCTCCTCACAATCTTTTGTAATTCTGCCACCTAGGCAGTGGTAAGAGGCTTTATGGAGATCTGATGGACGGTCCGGATTGGACCGTTGACACTCGGTGGTGGCCCACAAAACCCAACCGTGGCTTCCTGTTATGCACGCTGGAAAGAAAACAGAATTTTCGTTTTTAGGAAGAAGGCTTGTTATCGTACACGGCTAGTGCACTTGTGCACTATGCACTCTCAACTCAAGTGGGTCCCACAATGATGGTTCTAGGAAACCAGCTCCATCCATCCTTTTTCACATATTATTTAAACTGTAGAGATAAATTTTGAAGCATATCCAGATAGCATGTGGGCCCCAAATCATGATTTTATGGGCTGATATGTACATTGGGCCACTTCCACAAAGCTCCAGGGGATGAAATTAAACGTGTACGGTTCATTTATGGTCCCCAGGCTATGTATGAAGTTTCGTGTCAATCTGATGGCGAAAACCTCGTGATCTTATATTCTACACCCATTTCAGGCTATTTGCAGGTGAACGGCTGAAATTTCTCGGGTCCCTGGCGTGCATATTTATCGATTTTAGTCCCTGGAGTCCGTCTCTTGCCCTGGTGATCATCAGAACATTAAATCCAAGCTTTTGGCATCCTTTTTCAGTCAACTCTCCTAATCACACCCTGCAATAAAACACGATTAAAACCGGACGTTAAACGGTATTATGCTCATAAATCTAAGTAATAAATGAGGTCTAATATGCACTATTTGACCCTCAACACAACCCCCAACAAGCATTTTGCTAGTCCCGAGAAAAATATGTGAAAAATAAGTTGAGAATTACAGGATGATTTCCATAAACTCGAGTGATATTTTGAAAAACGAATTAGATACGAGAAATCTGAGATTCATGAATGTTGGAATTACTTTCTCCCGAACTCAAGCACACAGAAAACTTCATAGTCGAGTTCAAAGTATTAATCCATCAATTAGCATAATTATAAAATCGAGTTCCATAGGTGTATAATGTAATCTCAGCTCATCAATATTAAGATTCAATTCGTTATTTTATGATATCATTGGTAACAACTAAGAGAATGTTTGACAGCTTAAACCAAAACTTGCCTCACGTGTCATTCTTCCATTCTTCCAGTCTTCTTTTTTTTTTTTTTCATTAAAAGAATGTCAAGAGGCGCATCAAATTGTCACCTATAGGGAGTAAACCTAAGGTGAAACTAGTTGCCCAACTCTCTCTAACTGTTAACCGTGGAGAATCGAATCCACACCTATAGGGAGCAAACCCATGGTGAAGATGAATTTTCCAACCTTTTTTATACTATGATGACAAGATATTTCAGTCTGGTTCCTTTCATGCTCAATGATTACCAAGTTAATCCCTCGTTATGGAATTGAAATCTTAATGTGTAAGCGAGATGTGACATGTGAAATCATGACTCAATCAATGTTTACAACTTCTAATCATGGATTAATAACTCGATCTCAACTGCAAAATCTAACAGATAAATGAATTCAAGAGTCATACATTACCAACATTACAAATCTTATACTTTTAAATCAAAGATAGATGTCAAAATCACTTCGAATTCATAAGAATTTTCAGAAAAAAAAATTTAAAAATTGTTACAATTTTTGCTCAAGACCAAGAAAACACTGATTAGGTAACGTAATCCCCCACCCCCAACCTAAAATCTACATTGTCCTCAATGTAAGAGATATAACATGCAATACACATGGGACAAAAGAAGTAAATGAGAAGTGATGGGAGGATAGTATCTGGATAACGAATCGAGAGTGATTTTTTTTCAAGAGATCCCTGGGAGAGGGCAGGTCAGCACAAGAGAGAACAAAAATAACAAAAAATAAAATCCTACCTATACCACTTTCGCAGGTGCTCTCGATTACATTTAGCATATGCAACAAGCCTTTAAACCCCTAGATTACCCCTAGTGGACGAGTTGTAGTCTCGTGAGGGTTTGCAGTAATGTTACCCATAAACATTGATCTTACTAATTAAAAAAATGAAATGGAATGAAAAGCTGGGTTGCCTCCCAGGAGCGCTAAGTTTACCGTCTTCAGCTAGACAAATAAAACAACTATCCTAAACCTATGAAAGTGATAAACCTACCTATACCTCCATCAGACTAGGAGATCAGTCCTGGTAAACAGGAGCAATCAGAGGCACGGACATGTCCTCTGAATCAAATATCTCGACAAATGGCTTTAATCGATGTCCATTAACTTTAAACTCCTTGTCATTTTGGGGATCTTTTATCTCGACAGCCCCATGAGGATAAGTAGTGACAACAATGTAAGGGCCAGTCCAACGAGATCGAAGCTTACCCGGAAAGAGATATAGTCGAGAATCGTACAAAAGGACTTTCTGACCTGACGTGAATGATTTTCGTAGAATATGTTGATCCTGAAACGCCTTCATCCTGTCCTTGTAAATTCTCGAGTTCTCATATGCATCGTTTCGGATTTCTTCAAGTTCATTTAATTGAAGTTTGCATAATGAGCCAGCGTTGTCCAGATTGAAATTTAGATTTTTGATCGCCCAGTATGCTTTATGTTCCAATTCCACAGGCAAGTGACAGGCTTTCCTATAGACAAGTCTAAAGGGAGATGTTCCAATAGGAGTTTTGAAAGTAGTACGGTACGTCCATAAGGCATCGGTCAATCGGATTGACCAATCCTTACGATTAGGGTTAACCGTTTACTCCAGGATATGTTTGATCTCTCTATTAGAAATCTCAGCTTGTCCACTTGTCTGTGGATGGTATGGGGTGCTCACCTTATGAGAGATACCGTATTTCTTCATTAAGCTCTCAAATGGTCTATTACAAAAGTGTGAGCCCCCGTCACTAATAATAGCTCGAGGCGTTCCGAACCACTAAAGGATATTTTCTTTCAAAAATTTAATGACCGTACAATGGTCATTTTTGCGGCACGGAATTGCTTCAACCCATTTAGTGACATAGTCTACGGTGAGCAAAATATACACATTTCCAAATGATTGGGGGAATGGTCCCATGAAATCAATGCCCCAGCAATGAAATGCTTCAATGATAAGGATGAGATTCAAAGGCATCATATTTCGACGGGACAATGCTTCCAATTTTTTACAACGCTCACAAGCTTTGCAAAACTCATGAGTGTCCCTGAACATAGTGGGCCAGTAAAAGCCACACTGTAGAATCTTGGCCGTGGTCTTTTTAGCAGAAAAGTGACCATAACAGGCCTGTGAGTGACAGAAGGAGATGACACTCTGATGCTCATCGTCTGGCACACACCTCCTTAAGATTTGATCTGGGCAATATTTAAACAAATATGGATCGTCCCAGAAAAAGTTACGCACCTTGGTAAAGAATTTCTTCTTATCTTGCGATGTCCAATGTGTCGGTATCGAACCTGTAGCAAGATAATTAGCAATATCAGTGAACCAAGGTGAATGGGAGACTCTAAACAGTTTTTCATCAGGGAACATATCATTAATATGAGTCGCCTTAAGAGAATCAGAGGTATTAAGGCGAGAAAGGTGATCGGCCACTACGTTCTCTACTCCCTTTTTATCTTTAATTTTCAAATCAAATTCTTAGAGTAGAAGGATCCATCGTATCAGGTGGGGCTTAGAATCATTCTTAGAAAGAAGATACTTAAGTGCCGCGTGATCTGTGTAGATGATGATCTTAGATCCGATCAGGAAAGATCTAAATTTGTCAAAAGCGAACACTACGGTTAAGAGTTCCTTTTCCGTAGTCGAGTAGTTCACTTGGGCAGGATTTAGAGTCCTACTTGCGTAGTGAATAACGTAAAGCCACTTATCTTTTCTCTGGCCTAGAACTACCCCAAGAGCATAATCAGAGGCGTTGCACATAAGTTCAAAAGGAAGACTCCAGTCGGGTGGCTGCATGATAGTTGCAGTGGTTAACATGCCCTTAAGCTTAGTGAAAGCTTCTTGGCACTGCTCAGTCCACTCGTATGGTGTATCCTTTTGAAGAAGATTACATAAAGGACGAGAGAGGAGACTAAAGTCCTTTATGAATCGTCTATAGAATCCTGCATGTCTCAAGAAGGATCGCACATCTCTGATGTTCTTGGGTGGAGGTAGGTTAGAGATAAGATCGATTTTTGCCTTATCTACCTCGATTCCTTTGGACGAGATGATATGCCTAAGGATAATTCCTTTTTGAACCATAAAATGGCACTTCTCCCAGTTAAGTACCAAATTTTTTTTTTCACATCTTTTCAGCACACATTTAAGACTTGCTAAGCACTCGCTGAAAGATGAACCGAAAATAGAGAAATCGTCCATGAAGACCTCTAAATATTTCCCCACCATGTTAGAAAAGATACTCATCATGCATCATTGAAAGGTGGCAGGGGCATTACATAACCCGAATGACATCCTTCTGTAAGCAAAGGTGCCATAGGGACATGTAAATGTGGTCTTTTCCTGATCTTCAGGGGCGATTTCAATCTGATTATAACCTGAATACCCGTCAAGGAAACAGTAATAGGAATGACTAGCTAACCTTTCCAAGATCTGATCTATAAAGGGCAAAGGAAAGTGGTCCTTCCTAGTGACGGTATTCAGCTTCTTGTAGTCAATGCACATTCTCTAACCAGTAGTAACTCTGGTCGGCACGAGTTCATTATTGGCATTGGCTACGATGGTGATCCCGGACTTCTTAGGAACCACCTGAGTTGGACTCACCCATTGACTATCGGATATGGGGTATATGATCTCCACTTCCAATAGTTTGAGAACCTCAACCTTAACCACTTCCTTCATGTTTAGATTTAGTCTACACTGTGATTGTTGAACAGCCTTTGCATTATTCTCAAGATATATGCGGTGAGTACAAATCGATGGGTTAATTCCCTTGAGGTCCGCTATCGTCCATCCAAGAGCTCCCTTATGCTCAATGAGAGTAGATATGAGCATATTCTCTTGTGCTTTTTCCAGGTGGGCAGAGATCACCACTGGCTATGTCTCATCTTGACCTAAATAGACATATTTTAAATCAGAGGGCAAAGGTTTTAGGTCAAGCTTCGGTGGCTTGAGGTTAGACGGTAGAGGCACTACATCAATTTGGGGCAATTCTTCAATTTGTGGCCTCCACCGGTTAACTTCAAGTACTGGTGCAGTATCCAGCATGGCACACATTTTTCTAATTATAACATCATCAAGATCATGGGAGTAGGCCAGGCACATCTCTAGAGGATCAGAGGATAAGGTGAGAGGTGTTCTGTCTTCCATAAAAGAATCAATCATGTTAACATCGTGAAAATCGTCATCATCCTCTGAACTACTACCGTTATTGAAAAAGATATTCGATTTCAATGTCAAATTTTCAAAAGACATAATCATAACACCATTCCTGCAATTGATAATTGCATTTGAAGTGGACAGGAATGGGCGACCAAGGATGACGGGAATCTGAGTGCTCGTGTCGTTGATGGGTTCGATGTCCAAGATGATAAAATCAACAGGGTAATAAAATCTATCAACCTGGACCAACACATCCTCGATGATCCCTCTTGGTACACGAACAGAACGATCAGCAAGTTGTAGTGTGGTTCGAGTGGGTTTTAATTCACCCAAGCCTAACTGTTGGTATGTCGAGTAGGGAATTAGATTGACGCTCGCTCCTAAGTCAAGAAGTGCGTGATCAATTCGATAGTTCCTGATTACACATGATATGGTTGGGCAACCGGGATCTTTGAATTTTTACGGCACATCTTGTTTCAGGATGACACTCACTTTCTCAGTCAAGGAGATCTTCTTTTGAACACTTTTCCGTCGTTTGGTAGTGCATAAGTCCTTTAGAAATTTAGCATATAAAGGAATCTGTTTTACAACATCAAGCAGAGGAATGTTGACTTTCACTTGTTTCAACACCTCTAGGATATCCTGAGAGTTAGAGAGACGTTTTGGTTCAACCAACCGTTGGGAAAACGGAGCAACTGGCTTCTCTAGAAGTTCCGGTTCAAATTTTTGTGGGGCGTCACTAGATCCATCATTGTTGTCCTCTTTTGGTTCTTGAGGCTTTTCTGGCCTAACCGAAAGGGTTTTATCAATAACCTTCCCACTCCTAAGAGTGATGATGGATTTAGCGTGCCTCATTTGATTTGAAGAGCTGGGATCACTAACTCCATAATGCGGTTTAGGATTGGGAAGAGGTTGAGCTGGGAAGCTCCCCTTGTTTCCAATCGTATTTTCAACCTTAAGTTCA
The DNA here is from genome assembly GCA_037074715.1 of Magnolia kwangsiensis. NCBI lineage: Eukaryota > Viridiplantae > Streptophyta > Magnoliopsida > Magnoliales > Magnoliaceae > Magnolia > Magnolia kwangsiensis. Next base: position 10,159,321 of record CM073580.1, on the reverse strand, counting down.
TGTATTGCTTTTGTAAGGTCTTGAAAGGCTTACATCATACCCTGATTGAAAAGCTCTTGCTTTTGAAAATGTTTTAGAACCAAATCCTCTTGAGGTTGCTCTTGAGTTGGATTTTGGTTTAGGAAACCTTGAGGTGTAGCCGTTGGTCCATTCCTCCAACTGAAATTTGGATGATTTTTTCAACCAGGATTGTATGTATTAGAGGGTGGTCCATTGAAAGGTCTTTGATAGTTATTTACGACATTAGATTGTTCATTCAATACTTCTCGAAAGGCAGGTATTGAAGGATAATTTTCAGTAGTATGAATGTTGCAATCACAGATGCCGCAAACACTTTCATTAACCTTTTCCTTCTTTCCTTCCATGGCCTTAAATTTTCTGGTGAGATTAGCCACCTTAGTGTTAAGATCATCATCCTCTTTCAGGAGATATATTCCTCCTTTTTCCCTTGAATGAGTTGGCCTAGACGTAGCGTTTGTCCTTGGGTAATAGTCTCATGATTGTGTTTTTTCAGCGAGACTATCGAGGTAATCCCATACCTCGTTGACATTTTTATTGATGAAAACTCTGTTACACATTGTCTCGACCATTTGGCGCATGGAAGATGTTAGCCCATCATAGAAAAAATTCGTAATGCGCCATATTTCAAAGCCATGTTGTGGGCATGCATTAACCAGATCCTTGAACCTTTCCCAACATTGGAAGAATGTTTCATCTTCCTTTTGGGCAAAGTTCATGATTGCTCTCCTGAGGGTAATTGTCTTATGATGTGGGAAAATTTTCTTTATAAATTTCCTCTGCATATCATTCCATGTGCCAATGGATCTAGGACGCAGTGAATGTAACCACGTCTTGGCTTTTTCTTTCAAGGAAAATGAAAAGAGTTTCAGCCTAATAGTATCTTCAGATACATTAGGGAAATATAAGGTGCCTATGATTTTGTCGAACTCTTTCAGATGCAAGTATGGTTCTTCAGATTCAAGCCAATGGAACTTGGGAAGGAGTTGGATAACCCCTGGCTTGATGTCCATATGTCCTGTATTCGCAGGAAAAATCATGCATGAGGGCGTACTCACCCCCGCCGGTTGTAAATAATCTCGTAAAGTACGAGGCGGGGGTGCCTGATACACCTCATTCTCATCATGTACTTCCTCAACCCTAGGTTGGAGTAGTACTTGAGGTTGATTTTCATCCATAACCTCCTCTGTCTCAGGAGAATTTAAGTGGTGTCTAGTCCTGCGATGGACAGTCAACCCCTCAACTAATCCTCCTTCAGTCACGAGACTTCGAGTGTTGTCGCGTGCCCACTAGGGCATAAAACACACTCAACCCTCAAATTCTAACTTAAACCTAAGAAAAAGGAAGAAGAAATCTAGAAAATAAAAGGGAAAGATGGAAAGAAGTTACTGAATTTGAAGTCTTAGGTTAAGATCCTGCAGAATAAACAAAACAAGTTAGTTTCTAAGAATAGAAAGTCCTAAATAATTTCTAGAGAAAAGAAGAAATTTCAAAGAAAGAGAAATTAGAAAGAGTTTACTAAATTAGAAGTTTCCTACAAAACAGAAAAATTAGGTTAGTTCTAAAAATCAGATAGAATGAAGAATAGCAAGTTTCTAAAGTTAGGAAAAATTTCTAACAAGGAAAATAACTAAGCCTAGAATTAGAAAATTCTAAAAAGAAAATCTAATCTTAAACTAATCCTAAAACTAATTAATTTCAGAAAAAATATAGCCGACAGTCCCTGGCAACGGCGCCAAAAACTTGTTCACTCCCCAAGTGCAGGGTTGTGATGTAGTAATAACTCGGTAAGACCGAGGTCGAATCCTAAAGGACTGAAACCTGTACGTAATCTAAAATTAACTAGAACTAGAACTAGAATAAGATGAATTTAAAACTAAATGGAGTTGAGGAAATAATTGTGAACTACTTATCTAAAACTTAAGAAAAATCAGGAATAAGAAACTAGGGATTCAGAGGATCCACTTGTAGAGATCAGGGAGAACTTATGCTTGCATCTGAAATCATGGAAATTACTGAACTGCCGTTGATCTAGTTTTCAAAGAGATGAAAGGTGTATGAATTACAATGGATTCCATCACCAAACCATGCCCAGGAGACTATGATAGACAACAGAATTAAACTAATTACCAACCAATCAACATGTATGAAGTTAGGAAGGGTACTGTCATCCAACCATGCCCAGGAGACTATGGTGAACAACAGGGCTTCCTGACATCATAAACATAAAACGGAAAAGAAAATATTCAAAGTCATCGCAGACCCATTGTAATTTCAGTCACAATAGACCATTAAAAACTAAAAATATTTCCATGCTAATCAGACTAAAATCAATGTCAATTCATATATTAAAAATTAAATTAAAAGCTTAGAATCTCCCATCTCACTACAAGCTTCACCTCCTATCCCTAGCTAGGAGGTTTAGCCGCACATGAGTGGACTAGATCTCTAAAAACAAAATAAAATAAAAATAAAAATAAAATAAACAAACTCAACTCTCTCTCTCTTTCTTCTCACGTTCTTGCCAAGCTCTCTAAGTCCTTCACGTTCCCCCTCTTTTTCTCCTCCCCCTCTTTTCAGCTCTACCTCCTCTCTTTCTTTATAGCTGTGGAGGACGGTTACAGAAGAATTGCTGACGTCGGTGTAGAAAATCGGACGTTTCACGGTTGCAGCGAAAGCCTTTTCGCAGCCAAGATGTCATGCAAAATAGCACCACCTCCCTTGCTTATTTTTCAAGGAAACACTGTCTCTTGGGACATTTTTAGCTGGTCTATACAATGGATGGATCAGATTTTCCATCTGATCAAAGATGGTGGGCCACAACTGCCTGAAACTTCAGATTTCGCGGACGTGCGTAAGCCTACGCACGTCCTTCGCTGACGTGATCGGTGGGGCCCACTTCGTTGATTTTTTTATCAATCCAAGCCGTACATTGGATTCCTCTCGAAAAAACGTTCAGGAAGGGACGGTTTTGGTTATCCGTTGATGTGGCCAAAAGAAGAAATCACGATAAAATCGTTTTGAACGTTGCAGGGCCGGCCGTTTGTGGCCTCTGTAGCGCGCACATATGTACGCATGGGCACAAAATTTCAACATGGTTTTGATCCTTTCGATGCCTTCTACAAGATGTACAACTTGGATGGAGCATTTGGATCGTGATGGAGGCCCACTACAGATCAAACGGTGCTCTGTTTCCCGCAAAAGAAACGAAAATTTCCGTTTTGAGTCGTGGTGTCAGAGGGACCATGATCAAATTCTAATAGAAAATCCAGGCCGTCCATTCGAATCTACTCAAAATTTTAGTTGAAAATACTGCTTTTGGATTGCTGTTGATGCGGTCCACCTGATGTTCTGCTCTACCGTCTATCCTCCGTTTGAATGGCTGGATTTCCCTCCTCACAATCTTTTGTAATTCTACCACCTAGGCAGTGGTAAGAGGCTTTATGGAGATCTGATGGACGGTCCGGATTGGACCGTTGACACACGGTGGTTGCCCACAAAACCCAACCACGGCTCCCTGTTACGCACACTGGAAAGTAAACAGAATTTTTGTTTTTAAGAAGAAGGCTTGTTACCGTACACGGCTAGTGCACTTGTGCACTATGCACTCTTAACTCAAGTGGGTCCCACAATGATGGTTCTAGGAAATCAGCTCCGTCCATCCTTTTTCACATATTATTTAAACTGTAGAGACAAATTTTGAAGCATATCCAGATAGTATGTGGGCCCCAAATCATGATTTTATGGGCTGATATGTACATTGGCCACTTCCACAAAGCTCCAGGGGATGAAATTAAACGTGTACGGTTCATTTATGGTCCCCAGGCTATGTATGAAGTTTCGTGTCAATCCGATGGCGGAAACCTTGTGATCTTGTATTCTACACCCATTTCAGGCCATTTGCAGGTGAACGGCTGGAATTTCTCGGGTCCCTGGCGTGTATATTTGTCGATTTTAGTCCCTGGAGTCCGTCCCTTGCCCTGGTGATCATCAGAACATTAAATCCAAGCTTTTGGCATCCTTTTTCAGTCAACTCTCCTAATCACACCCTGTAACAAAACACGATTAAAACCGGGCGTTAAACGGTATTATGCTCGTAAATCTAAGTAATAAATGGGGTCTAATATGCACTATTTAACCCTCAACATTTACTCAATACATACTAATACAAACATTTATACAAACACTTAGTCTACACACTTTAGTCCACATAGCGTATGTCGACTCAAAGTGTGCATTAGGGCGAATCTCTTCACCAAACCGATCATACATGTATTTCTAATATCATAATACGATAAATTTACATGTCAAGCATTTCAGCAAAATACGGACGTATACAGTATTTTCTATAAAAGCCTAAAATACCCCAAATCTCATATTTACCGTACATTTACGAAACAGAAAATGGACAGCATGTTGTACATGTCAAATGGCGTTGCCGTCGATAATCTACTATTAAACGACATTGAAAGCTTTAAAATTAGTCAATCTAAGCATCTAAAATCCTCACCTTTTGCCCTAGACGTGTATCGTTTTGATTTGAACGTCTACGCTTCGTTAACAGTGTAAATGCGACTTAATACACAAGATACATAAGCTATTTCGATATTTGAATCGAAAAAATCCCAAAACAGCAAGTAGTTAGGGTTTTTCTTACCTAGGAGGGCGTTGGAATCACCAGAAAAGTCATTGGAGTGCGGTGCTTTGGCACATGCAAAAGCTGCAGCAAGTGGCGAGAATTCTCGCCCACAACTCTCTCACAATCTCTCACTTTCTCTCTCTCTCAATCTAGGGTTTGAAGCAAATTTGGATGGGAGAGATATGAGAGGGTTTCAAGCCCTTATATAGGCTAAAACCTCACTAAAATAGACTTGGGACAAAGGTATACTTGAGTTATAACCAAATCGGGGCTGTTCCGATCCAATAGAGCATTTTGGGAGGTCCCCCGGCCGAACGCGATCGGACTTAAGCTCATGGTTACTAGATGTTTCTCACACCAAGTTTTCAGTCCGGTAGAGTTCGCAAATCGCACGTGGTGGTCTAATTTTAGTTCAACGGTCATTGCACCTAAATCAGGTCTACAAGTCTCATGATATGAAAGAGAAATTTTTTCTGATCTGAGGGTGTAATTTGGCTGAATTCTGACGGTCAGAACGCTTAATAATAATGCGCCAAGTCACGTGCCAGATTTGGATTAAAATTTTTAAATCTAACCCATTTCTCACTCTCTTCACTCCAGGCTCAATGAAATATCCTCTGAACGTCGGTTGGGCTTGATTTTCGAAACGATTGTCAAGTCCAACAAGGCGGTCATAATGGTCTGAGATTATAGATATCGGACTTTCGACGTGTGGTCTAGATCCAATACAAAGTTTCAAAGGGTTCAAGAGAAAAAACAGGTTTAGAGTTTGATCCTGGATTTTAGGGTATTGTAGCGTCCTTATTTCTACAAGTTTTGGATCTTACAGAACATATTTAAAGCGATCAGGGACAATTTCGCAGCTAATCCAACGTCGCGCTAGTTAACTTACGCTTAATTTCTAAAGGAATTAATCCTAAGTGATTTCTTTGGCTTTGGAATTGCGTTTTGAGAGGTTACCAAGGTGTTATGGTTGACCCATTGCCTAATGACGTCTAATCCCAGGTTGGCAAAAATCCGGGGTGTTACATAGGTTTAGGTTTAGGTTAAGGTTAGGTTTAGGTTATAAGTTTTGAGATTTGGGAATAGTTTTAGGTTATAGGTATAGATTTAGGTTAAATTATAGGTTAAGGTTTAGGGATAGGTTATAGGTTTTGGGATTTGAGATTGGGTTCGAGTTTAGGTTATAGGTTTTAGTATTGGTTTAGGGTATAAGTTTTGGGATTTGGGAATAGTTTTAGGTTATAGGTTTTAGTCTTGGTTTAGGGTATAGGTTTTGGGATTTGGGAATAGTTTTAGGTTATAGGTATAGGTTTAGGTTAGGTTATAGGTTAAGGTTTATGGATAGGTTATAGGTTTTGGGATTTGAGAATGGGTTCGGGTTTAGGTTATAAGTTTTGGTTTTGGTTTAGGTTATAGGTTTTAGTTAAGGTTATAGGTTATAAGTTTAGGTTTAGGTTAAGGTTAGGTTTAGGTTATAGGTTTTGGGATTTGGGAATAGTTTTTCGTTATAGGTATAGGTTTAGGTTAGGTTATAGGTTAAGGTTTAGGGATAGGTTATAGATTTTGGGATTTGAGAATGGGTTTGGGTTTAGGTCATAGGTTTTGGTATTGGTTTAGGTTATAGGTTTTGGGATTTGAGAATGGGTTCGGGTTTAGGTTATAGGTTTTGGTTTTGGTTTAGGTTATAGGTTTTGGTTTAGGTTATAGGTTAAGGTTAGGTTTAGGTTATAAGTTTTGGGATTTGAGAATGGATTCAGGTTTAGGTCATAGGTTTTGGTATTGGTTTAGGTTATAGGTTTTGGGATTTGAGAATGGGTTTGGGTTTAGGTTATAGGTTTTGGTTTTGGTTTAAGTTATAGGTTTTGGTTTAGGTTATAGGTTATAGGTTTAGGATAAGGTTTAGGTTTAGGTTTAGGTTATAGGTTTTGGTTAAGGCTATAGGTTATAGGTTTAGGTTTAGGTTAAGGTTAGGTTTAGGTTATAGGTTTTGGGATTTGGGAATAGTTTTAGGTTATAGGTATAGGTTTAGGTTAGGTTATAGGTTAAGGTTTAGGGATAGGTTATAGGTTTTGGGATTTAAGAATGGGTTCAGGTTTAGGTCATAGGTTTTGGTATTGGTTTAGGTTATAGGTTTTTGGATTTGAGAATGGGTTCGGGTTTAGGTTATAGGTTTTGGTTTTGGTTTAGGTTATAGGTTTTGGGATTTGAGAATGGGTTCGAGTTTAGGTTATAGGTTTTGGTTTTGGTTTAGGTTACAGGTTTTGGGATTTGAGAATGGGTTCGGGTTTAGGTTATAGGTTTTGGTTTTGGTTTAGGTTATAGGTTTTGGTTAAGGTTATATGTTATAGGTTTAGGTTTAGGTTAAGGTTAGGTTTAGGTTATAGGTTTTGGGATTTGGGAATAGTTTTGGGTTATAGGTATAGGTTTAGGTTAGGTTATAGGTTAAGGTTTAGGGATAGGTTATAGGTTTTGGTTTAGGTTATAGGTTATAGGTTTTGATTTTGGTTAAGGTTAGGTTTAGGTTATAGGTTTTGGGATTTGAGAATGGGTTCAGGTTTTGGTTATAGGTTTTGGTTTTGGTTTAGGTTATAGGTTATAGATTTAGGATAAGTTTAGGTTTAGGTTTAGGTTTAAGTTATAGGTTATGGGATTTGAGAATGAGTTCAGGTTTAGGTTATAGGTTTTGGGATTTGAGAATGGGTTCGGGTTTAAGTTATAGGTTTTGATTTTCGTTTAGGTTATAGGTTATAGGTTTAGGATAAGGTTTTGGTTTAGGTTTAGGTTATAGGTTTTGGGATTTTAGAATGGGTTCAGGTATAGGTTATAGGTTTTGGTTTTGGTTTAGGTTATAGGTTTTGAGATTTGAGAATGGGTTCAGGTTTAGGTTATAGGTTTTGGTTTTGGTTTTGGTTATAGGTTATAGGTTAAGGTTATAGGTTATAGGTTTAGGTTTTGGGTTAAGGTTAGGTTTGGGTTATAGGTTTTAGGATTTGAGAATAGTTTTAGGTTATAGGTATAGGTTTAGTTTAGGTTATAGGTTAAGGTTTGGGGATAAGTTATAGGTTTTGGAATTTGAGAATGAGTTCGGGTTTAGGTCATAGGTTTTGGTATTGGTTTAGGTTGTAGGTTTTAGGATTTGAGAATGGGTTCAAGTTTAGGTTATAGGTTTTGGTTTTGGTTTTGGTTATAAGTTAAGGTTAAGTTTAGGTTATAGGTTTTGGGATTTGAGAATGGGTTTCGGTTTAGGTCATAGGTTTTGGTATTGGTTTAGGTTATAGGTTTTGAGATTTGAGAATGGGTTCGGGTTTAGGTTATAGGTTTTGATTTTGGTTTAGATTATAGGTTATAGGTTTAGGATAAGGTTTAGGTTTAGGTTTAGGTTATGAGTTTAGGTTAAGGGTGTGGTCCCTGAAAATACAAATATAAATATAAACACAACCTGTCCAAATGGCCAGGCCCTTCTAATGCCGTCCATAGGAAATGAACAGCTTCATCATGGTCATAACAGTAGTTCCCACCTTCCAGAGACCCCTACTCTTCCGAATAGCTCTGACGCACATTCGGGTCTGCTTCATTAATTTCAAACAAATACATCAACACGGCCTGTCCAAATGGCCAGGCGCCTCCAATGCCGTCCATAGGAAATTGACAGCTTCATCATGGTCATAACAGCGGTTCCCACCTTCCAAGGACCCTCGCTCATCTGAATAGCTCTAACGCACATCCGAGTCTGCTCCATTAATTTTGAGCAAATACATAAACACGGCCTGTCCAAATAGCTAGGCCCCTCCAATGCTGTCCATAGGAAATTGACAGCTTCATTATGGTCATAACAACAGTTCCCACCTTCCAAGGACCCCCACACAACATCCGGATTGCTTCGACGCACATCCAGGTCTGCTCCATCAATTTCGAGCAAATACATTTAATAATAGGGTAGGCATCTATTTTTTTATGGATGAAAACCAATCTTGAAGACTATTCATCAGGCAGTCCCTACAATGGATAGTAGTTAGACATTGAATAATTAAAAACATTAACCACTTCTGTTGCTTTTCTGCATATACACAAGATTCATAGGCTGAAAAATTGCCATTGAGTTCATGTTTTATGTTCGGTTAGTAAAGACGGACAAGCTCTTTATACCATATGACCTATAACTGATGAAAATTTCAAGTAAATTGTACAAGGTTTACAGTAATCATGGAGATTAGAAAATTTTCAAGTATGTGCATTTCAATCTGAGTTATTTTTCTAATCATGATAGCCTTGGGAGGGTTGATACGAGGGATGGGTTAATTACAAGAGGCTTGATTAAAACTGTATTGGGTTATCTTGCCGGACAAAATCATTTCTAGACTAGCAAGATAACCCAATATAGTTTTAATCGGCCTCTTGCAATCAACCCATCCCTCGTATCAACCCTCCCAAGGCTATCGTCATTAAAGAAATAACTCAGACTGAAATGCACATACTTGAAAATTTTCTAATCTCCAAGATTATTGTAAACCTCGTACAATTTACTTGAAAATTTTATAACATGAAATAGTACATGAGTGAGAGAAGACAACATAACCTTTTATATAGAAGCCAGAAATTGATAGGTTGAGATTGTCCTATCGAGAAGATTCTTGGGCGTAGTCCATCTTTTGTTGGGATAAACACGCATGGGTTTAGATTATTAGACCATGGACCCCACCTGTCATTGAAAACCAAAGATTAAAATGGTGTGACAATCTATATGTAGTAAGATTGGTGAAGCTAAATTTCAATGGATCACATTAACTAGACAAAATCAAATGTCAGGGTCAGTCTTGGGGTGTTGTCATTGCACTATTAGCTCATATATGGTAGTTACACATATGATGAACGGTTCCAATCTTTGGATCATCTGTACATGTGGGCCCATGATGGTGATCCTGAACCAGTACATAGGGGAAGTAAAACCCATAAAGAAGATCTACCCCTAGCCAAACAGCCACACGGACTATAACAACCATCAAACTACAATCATGCAGGTCATAAAGAAATAAGATAAGGAAAAAAAAAATAAGGCATCATTTTTTAATTCATGTCTTAACCCAATTCGTTGATTTCTCACAAACATCATGGTGCCCCCTTTGCTTCCCGCCTAATATGATAGACAACCCTCTCCTTACCATAGCAATCCTCATTTTGGATGGCAAATACTCACCATCTCTTCAGATACTCACCAATATTGGACATTTGTTTGTCTAATTTAGACCACTTATTCTTTTTCATTTACCATTCCTTTTGATTTCCACAGTTTGACACCTAGGATCATTCAGTTGGTATGATTTTCAAGTTGTCGCTAACTTATAATGGGCCTTATTTATCTGGATGGTTTCAATTGAGAAACATAACTGCCTGGCTACACGGATACACATGCATGGATTTTAACAACTAAAAAACCCACCACTCCAAAACACCTGGTTCCACATGTTTACATGTATATATGTATGTATGTTTAAACAAAATTAAAACTCACCTTGCTCCCTTGATTCCATACATATACACACATGCATATATGTATATCTGTATATACCTAAGATGTATGTATATGTATGTATGTATGTATGTACACAAACATCATTTCCAAAGCTGAAAACCATGTAGAGAACACCAAAAACCATTTTAAAACAACAAACTCACCTCTCTCACTTTTCATCTTAAAAACCCACCATTCCAAATCTCACCTTCCTTTCTTCTTCCATACAAACACACATGTATGCATGTGTATGGTATATATGTATGTACTCATCCACACATCATTTTTTACAGTACCTGAATACTATACAATCGTTGCTGAGTTGAAGTTTCCCTACTAGAGATAGGTGATTTAAAATTAACAAAGGACGATAGTCAGAAGGACAACTTTGTTCTTTCTTAATAGGTGATTTAAAATTAACAAAGGTGGAAGAGAAAGGAAAAAGAAAACATGAGAAGCACAGATTTACCCAATAGGTTTCAATTTGAGAAAGTTACATTATTTCTTCTTTACCTTTATCTCCAACCCTGTACTATTTGGAGTTCGTTTCAGATTCTATGTAAGTCTAACAATGTAAATTCTTTTTTAATAGGTAATGAGAAAAAATATGTCTGACAACTTGAAATCTTATAAACAAATTGTTAGATCCCTAGTGGGGTGGCTAACAGTGAAGCGTGAACTGACTGTGGGGTGTACTAACAAGCTCACATATATCCACTATAACAACATTGTGCTTGGTTAGGATTCCCTAGACATTTCATCACAGGATCTTGCTATTATGGGTATGTCTCTGAAGTCCTAATTGGCAAGAGTAGGCCTAGTTCAATTTCCTTTCACAGACTGATCCCTTCTTTGGTATGTAGATGTGGCTTCTATATTCACTATCCAAAATTCCACTTGAAAACTGGTATATGATCACAATTTTGTCTCGCTTGTTGGTAGGAGATTCAACCACAATAGTAGAAACTGAAGAGAACTAAAGAGTATTGCAACAAACGACGTGCAGAAATACATTTAACATTGGTCAAATTTTGAATGGAGAATGAGAAATTATAAATTAAACCATGGCTAATTTAATAACAAATTGCAACCAGCCACCTATTAATAGGACTTGTCACTTGTAGATTTAAATTTATAACTCACAAAACCATGTGAGCATTCAACAGGCAAAGAGAAACAAAATGAAAATGAAGGAAAAGAAAATAGACCAAACTAAGCAATTGCATAGCATGAAAGGTAGATCCTTGGAAGCATGTCATTGTTTCATAGGATACTTATAAAAAAAAACATGTTGATGTGAAGAGAAGTTATATGCCATTATTCCATATAAAATTTATTCTTTTTTCTAAATGAGTTTACTCTTTACTTCTCAACATAATAAAAATGACAACAATACACTAACTTTTAACATCTCTTCATGTTACAAAAACTCAATGAATTTGCCCCAAACTATCCCAGTGAACTTGATCAGCCAATGCAGGAGTTGTTCCATTTAAAATTTATTCTTTTTTTCCAAATGTGTTTATTTTCACATCTCAACATAATGAAAAGGACAATAAGATGCAAATATTCATTTTTCAAAGCTACGTACTTTTGTTAATGGTACAAAAACTCAATGAATTTGCCCCTCCCTATCCAAGTGAACTTGACTCACCCAGTACAGAAGCGGAGTTCAAGATACGATCAATCTTTCAAAACATAGTTCAAATCAAGACTCAGTTCTAAGAATATCATGAATGCTTCCAAGGTCTAAGACTTGAGTTGCTCCAACTTACTGTCTAAAACCACTCTGAGCCCTTTTATTTTCTATCCACACTCACCCAAAAGACAAAACAGGCTCTTCATTGGATCTCCCCAAAGTTAACCAGATAAAGAACATCCAATTGTTGAATCATCATTTCTCATGTTTTCCAGGGGAAGGAGTTTCTCAGTTAATTTCACAAAGGTTTCAATGTGATACATAAACTGAGTCTGGGGGTGTAAAGCCCAACCCCGTATGATGAAATAGGAAAATCTGGGCAATATGTAAAATAAATCTGCAAGAAATTGGTTTCTTTTACAATTTTGAAGCATGAAAATAATGCTGCAGTAAATAGAACATACAAATTAAACACACCTACATAATGCTAAAACTCATAAATGAACAGGAAAAATGAAACTGAAAGGAAAGGATGGGCGCCATTAACTTGCTAAATAACTCACATCACTTTTGGTGGTGAAACAGAAAGCTCGAACCCTTCACGCCTCATGTTTTCAATTAGGATACCTGGCACACGACCAGATGCAATTCCATCCCACTTAATCCCTTCTGATCCCACTGCCCAAAGACGCCCTAAGTAATTTCAAAGTGCCTGTGTATCAATCCCCAAATCCCTAAATCAGTATTGAGATTGAGAGAGATTGAGAGAGAGAGAGAGAGAGAGAGAGAGAGAGAGAGAGATAACTCACTGTCGTGAATGACCTTCAACCGCACTACAGAGAGAGAGAGAGAGGGCGTGCGTAGGTAGGGCGTTCCGCAACGGACCGCAAGAGAGATCAGAGAGAGAGGAAGAGAGAGACGGAGAGAGAAGAGGGAGACGATGCGAGAGAGACAGAGATTGGAGAGGGTGGAGAGATCAAAGAGAGAGGAAGAGAGAGAGAGAGCGAGAGGAGGGAGTGCGAGATAGAGCGAGAGGGTGAGAGAGAGACTGCCGCACCTAAACGCACCTTAGATATGACGTCACCAAGTTCTGTGGGCCCCACTATGATGTATGTGTTGTATCCACACCGTCCATCCATTTTGAGATATTATTTTAGGGTAAGAGCCAAAGAATGAGGCAGATAAAAAGATGTAGTGGACCTCACTGCAAAAAAGAGTGGTGAGAGTGATTCCCACCGTTGAAACTATCCTAGGGCCTACCATAATTTTTATTTAAAATCCAACCTCTTCAAAAGTTTTTTAAAAAAAAGGACATGAAACAAGGTAAAACACAAATATTAGCTTGATCTAAAACTTTCATGGCCTTTAGAAGTTTTTAATGGTGGGTGTCAATGTCCTCACTGTTTTCTGTGATGGGGTCCACTGGAGCTTTGGATTTATCTTTGGATGTTGGCCTAAAATGATCTCTCCAAATGGATGGAAGGTGTGGATATAAAACATACATCATGATGGGGCCCAAAAAGAGGTATATAAATATCAGGTGGACCACACCACATGAAAACAATAGTGATTGGATATCCATCATTAAAATCCTCGTTAGGCTCACTGTATTGTTTATTTGGCATCCAATCTATTTATTAGGTTATACAGGCTTAGATGAAGGGGAAAACAAAAATCATCTTGATCCAAAAATCTTTTATAGCCCCCAAAATGTTTTTAATGGTTGACGCTCATTCAACACTGTTTCCTATATTGTGGTCCACTTAAGATTCGGATATATCTCATTTTTGGTCTCTGGGGGAGTAGCCAATCCATTCATCCATTGGATGGTGTCCAGGGGAGTAGCCAATCCGTCATAGTAAAATGAGATGTGGTTTCGTGGTCTGAAACAGACAGCGGTGACCATACACGCTAAAATCAACTGCTAGAGTTAATTACGTGAGCTCTAGATAGCTTTATTCTCTCAGCTATCACCCGACTTACCACCCTCTGTACAATCAACGGCTGGAATTACGCGAGCGCTTTTGCTTTATTTTCTTAGAAGATGCGTCGGAATACAAGCTGTATTCGTTTGAGCTTGACCAAAACGTGGGGCGACCGTTCGATGGAGATTCAAACATCGGATGGTGGTTCGACAACACCGCCAATTCCCACCAACTTTCCTTCGGAAAAAGGTTCAGTGGAGTCGTCTCTATACAGATAACCATGTTCTTTTGGTACAGGTATCATGTGGATGGTTGATCAGAACCGTCCATCATACTCATCAGACGATAAGGTTGTATAGGCCATGAATGGATGGTCATGATATATGTACTCCCTTCAACGATCTTAAGCAATGGGCTGGGGTGGTCTTTTGGGTTTGTGGGCCTGCAATGGTAGGGAATGGTCTTGGCCTTGAACTTCAATCCCGGGGACATGCCTGAATTTTGGACCCGATCATTCAAGCAATGGGCAGAATAATAGAACTAATTCAAAACTCGAGTGGGCCCCACTCCTGGGAGAAGTGGGGATGGAGACACCTACCATTGAAACCTGCTTGCAGCAGGCCAAAGTTTTAATGATCCCTGGAAGGTTTCAATGGCTGACGTTCCATTCCTATATTTTCGCTGTGGTGTGGCCCACTTGATTTTTACCTTCACCTGATTTTTAGCCTCATTTCCTAGGGGTGGATTTGGTGCGGCCCTTATCATGGGGCCATCTTCACGTATGTATTCTATATCCACACCGTTCATCAGTTTTGCAAGAGCCTTTTAGGTGATGAGCCCAAAAATGAAGCTGATACAATTCTTAGGTGGACCATACAATAGAAAACAGTGGTGATTGATTATTAATGGACAAAAAAAATCTTGGATGAAGCTGATATTTGTCTTTTTCCCCGATGCACGTTTACGTGACCTTATCAACAGGTTGGATGGCTAATGAACGTCATGGAAATATTACTGTGCGCCCCATGAAGTAAAAAATATTAACACGTATACACTGTTCGACTAATGTAATAACAAAAATAACAAAAAATCTCCTTTGACTAATTTAATAACAAAAATATTTCTCCTTTGACTAATGTAATAATAAAAATATTAGCACGTATACATCCAACCAACCCAATCAACCCGACCCAGCCCGCTTGGGTTGAGAATTCCCAACCCGAAGTTAGGTTGGTTTAGGATGAGGTATAAGATACTTTGATTTGGACTGTCCAAATTATCTTAAGCACCAAAAATAAGCTATTGACTCATAATCTCATTTTAGATATGATTAAAATCTTTGATTTTTAGAGTGCAATGCTTGCTGCTAAAAATCTTATTTCCATTGCTCTAAATTCATCTATATAGATCATTTCAAAGCATGGGTCAAAGAATGAGGCAGATCAAAATCTCAAGTTGACCCACCACCAAAAACAAATAAAATAAATTTGTGGGAATTGAACGCTTACTAATAAATTTTTTTAGAGATCTACAAAAGTCTTGGATCAAGCTGATATTTGATTTTTCTCTTCATCTATGTCTTTTCTTAACTTATTAATAGGTTAGATCTCAAATAAACATCATGGATAGTCTCAACGGTGGGTGTCACTGTCCCCACTGTTTTCGATGGTGGGGCCACTTGAGATTTGGAACTGATTCGTTCTTTTGATCATCCCATAAAATGATCTCTTCAAATAAATGGACGGTGTTGATACAATACATATATCATGGTGGGGCCCACAGATCTGACTCCTTTGATGGATCAACTATTAAAATAATTCGTTAAAATGAATGGACGGAGTGGATAAATAACATACATCACAGTGGGCCCCACAAGACTTAAAAATGGAAATCAGATTGCATACTGAGTTACTCAGTACACTCTTATCGTACTGAGTAAACTCTGTTGGGTCTACCGTGAATGTATCTAGTCCATCCACGCCATCCATCTATTTTTCCATCTTATTTTACATGTTGAGACAAAAATTTAAGCATACCCAAAGATCAAGTGGACCATACTACAGGAAACAGTTGGAATAATTATTTCCACCGTTGAAACCTTTATAGGGTCCATAGTGATGTTTATTTCTCATCCAACCTATTCATAAGATCACAAAAACATGGATGAAGGCAAATCACAAAAACAAGCTTGATCCAAAACTTCTGTGGCCCCCAAGAATTTTTCAATGGTAGATGTTCAATTCACACTGTTTCCTGTGGTGTGGTCCAATTGAGGTTTGGATATACTTCATTTTTTGTGTCAAGCCCTAAAATTATCAGGTAAAATGGATGGACGGAGTGGATAAAATATATAAATCAAGGTGGACCCCACAGATCAGTATGCAATCCACTTCCTAAAAATGAGCCCAAAACAAAATCTTAAAACATTTCCCCGCCCGCCCCTCTTAAAACCCAAATCCCTCAAAACCCAAATCCCGCGCCCGCCCCTCTCCTAAACCGTCTCTCTCTCTCTCTCTCTCTCTCTCTCTCTCTCTCTCTCTCTCTCTCTCTCTCCCAGCCATCGGTTTCCAACCCCTCTCCCACAAGCAAATGCGCCCGGCCCTCTGTTTCCCAACACCTCTCTCTCTCTCTCTCTCTCTCTCTCTCTCTCTCTCTCTCTCTCTCTCTCTCTCTCTCGCTTGGTAGGGTGTCAAAATCCCCCATTCACCACAAACCCACCATAGATCTGTGAGAGAGACTTGGAGAACACTCGAAAGAAGAAGAAGAAGAAGAAGAAGAAGAAGAAGAAGGAGAGGAAATTCAGACATCTCAGACATCTATCCTGCGAACCATCTACGATCTCTAGGTCCTCAAAACAACGGTTACTCTCTCTCTCTCTCTCTCTCTCTCTCTCTCTCTCTCTCTCAATGCCGATTTATGGATTTGGCGATGTAGTAATTTATGGATTTTTTATTTTGTGGGCTTTTGATGGTGTTTGGGGCTTGAGTGTCTGGTTCCCTGATAATGTTGATTTAATGTTGCTGAGAGGAGATTTTGTGATTTTTATGCATTTTGATGATAAAGATTTTTGGGTTTTCTTTTTATTGGGTTTGAATCAGTTGAGATTCGGCAGTGGCTGCAGGAATTTACGAATTCCACGTATCGCCGGTTTTTAGTGTTTATCTCATTTAAACTGTTTAATTGTGTTTTATGTTGGTTTGGACAATTACAATGGGACTCAATTTATTCATCTGGAATTGTAAACAATGATAAATTCCTATGTGTTCAAAAGGGTCTACTTGTATTAGATTAGAAATACTTCCAACTTTTGAATATTCCAAGTAGCATTGTTTCTTTGTTATGTTGTTGAACATGTCTACTATTTACTATTTGGAGTAGTGTACACAACCATCCTAGCTGTGCATCAGATTGGCCTAGCTATGGAGATAACGTGGTCCAATTCAAGATGGTACACTCATCAGGCAGACCATTTTTTTATGTTGAATGTGGACAGTTGGCAACTCCTTTTAAAACGTCTATTATTTTGGTACATGTATTATGGTAGCTGAGTTGACCTGTTTATGTCTCCTTCATGTGCTGAATGTATCGCCATCTCTAGAGATGTGTGTCGACTTAACCTGTTAGTGTTACTGTTAGAGGGCAACAATCTTGGTATAGCATCTTACTATTGTCTGGAGTTCTTGTTTGCTTTTGCTCTATCTGATTCTTCTATTGGATGATCCTAACCATCCAAGAGAATTCATTTCTATTCTTTGCTATAAAATCAAGAAGTGGGGTGTGTTTCTTTTTAAAATTGCTGGCATATCTCTTGTATAGTTTATCTGTTTAGGGTGCGTTTGGATAAACAACTGAATTGATTCAGTTCATTCAATAGGATATGACATTTTCTACTTCTCAAATGGATAAGCTTGCTTAAAATTTCTACTAGTTGCATTTCAGGTCCAACTTGTAAGTTAGATAATTAGTTACTCGTTTGAGGATTTCTATGGGGCCATACATAGATATGGTGTGTTTTTGGTGGCATAGAAATCGCTCAAATTGTCCCATTTTGGACAGTTCAAGGTTAGATGGATAGTATTCTTTCATATAATCTATTTCAATGTTCATTCCTGATCCGTGGTCCATCTCCTCATTTCTCTCTGGATATGTTTCTTCCATTCCGTATCCAATGCCAAATATCTTTACATTGCTTTATATATTTGGCATCAGAATGTAACGTAAGATAAACTTATCTGGAGAGGCATGGGGAGATGCTGCCGGATTTTCGGCGTGGACGTTTAAATGGGAATATGAAAGTATTACAATCTATCAAATCTTGGATGAGTAACTAATTTAGAATTTCATTGTATTAGCTTAGAAAATATTTGAGCAGACCCGGATATGCGTCAGAACTATCTGGATGTTGAGCGGGAGTTCCTGAAAGGTGGGAACCGCTACTTATGTTCGGGTAAGATAAGATGCATGATTTTCCTTTTCAACTGTTCATCATAGAATGACAGTACTTGTTTCAATTTTCTTAGATGGATGAAGAATGTATTTGCAAATGTAAATGAAAATAAACAACTTATGATATATATATATATATATATATATATATATATACACACACACACACACACACACACGTTATTAATGGAGGATACCTTGGTTAGGGGGACATGAAATTCTTGTAACTTATGGTATGGTGCCCCAATATAAGTTGTATGTTACTAGTATGTAGTAGATAATACTAAGTTCAATAGTAGATAATACTAAAGAACACCTAAACCTGATCCATAACCCGAAACCGAACCTGATTCCCTAAACATAGACCTAAACCTATAACCTAAACCTAAACCTATGACCTAAACCTATAATCTAGACCTAAACCTATGACCTAAACCTAAACCTATAACCTAAACTTATACTTATAACCTTAACCTAAACTTATAACCTATACTTATAACCTATACCTATACTTATAACCCTAACCTAAACTTATAACCTTAACCTTAACCTAAATCTAGACTTATAACCTAAATCTAAACATTAACCAAAACCTAAACCTAAACTTAAAAACTTAACCCTAAACTTAAAAACCTAAACCTAAACTTATAACCTAAACCTAAACTCATAACCTTAACCTAAACCTAAACATATAAGCTAAACCTATAATATAGCCTAATCTTAAAGCTATCTTCGTACATTGACTCTAGTCTTTTCATTGTAGAGATGGATAAAAGTTAGATGCGAGTTAAGAACAGGTTTGGCCCAGAGTATAAACAAGGGGTTCAAAAGTTCATTGAATTTGCGCGAAATGGGGCAGATTCAGGGAATAGGATTAGGTGTCCATGTCAAAAATGCATGAACTTGATGTACAAGACTTTAAAAAAAGTAGAGGATGATTTGTTCATAGTTGGGATTGACCCGAGTTACACTTGGTGGGTCCATCATGGTGAAGATATGACCCATAGAGATGAGGCCACTGAAGTCAACGAAGACCCAATTGTGCCGAATGACGAGGGTGAAGACGTTGACGAAATGCAAGATATCATAGGTGATGTGTTCAGGAGAACAACTGCGGATACTGATTTTGCAGGGACAAGCAGTAGCCAAGATATTCCTCCAACGGATGATGTCGAATCAGATAAGTTTAGTAGGTTGTTGAGGGATGCGCAACGTCCACTTTATCCGGGGTGTGAAAACTTCTCCAAGTTAAATTTTCTTACAAAGTTACTTCATTTGAAGACAATAAATCATTGGAGTAACAAATCGTTTGACATGTTACTTGAGTTGCTGAAAGAAGCATTATCGGCTAGTGAGACATTGACCAAGTCTCATTACGAGGCAAAATCCTTAATGCGAGACTTGGGCCTTGGTTATGAACGAATCCATGCATGTATAAATGATTGTTTATTGTATAGGGAAGAGCATGATAAGGATAATCAGTGTCAAAAATGTGGAGAGTCTAGGTGGAAGTATGACAAAGCCGGGCGTAAGAAAATCCCGCAAAAGGTGTTAAGGTACTTCCCATTGAAACCCAGATTACAAAGATTGTTTATGTCTCGTAAGATGGCTGAAGATATGAGGTGGCATAAGGAGAAACGCGTTCATAATGATAGTACCCTGAGGCACCCTGCGGACTCTGAAGCCTGGTAAAATTTTGACAAGCAACATGACTGGTTTGCAAAGGATTCTCGCAATGTTTGACTAGGTCTCGTAAGTGATGGTTTTAATCCATTTGGTAATATGAGTAGCTCGTACAATATGTGGCCAGTGGTACTTATGCCCTACAATTTACCTCCTTGGTGGTGTATGAAGGAGTCATTTTTTATGATGTTATTGCTTATTCTTGGACCCAGGTCACCTGTGAATGACATTGATGTGTATTTACGACTGTTAGTAGATAATTTAAACGAGTTGTGGAGTCAAGGTGTAGAAACGTATGACACATTTGCAGGACAGACATTTCGATTGCATGCAGCGGTCTTGTGGATAATAAATGACTTTTTTGCATATAAAAATTTGTCTGGGTGGAGCACGAAGGGCAAGTTGGCTTGTCCTATATGTGATATTGAGACTTGTTCATTGTCATTGAAGCATGGTAGAAAAATGTGTTATATGAGCCATCGTCGCTTCCTTCCGAGCGATCATAGTTGGCACAGGAAGACGATGATCTTTGATGGCAAATAAGATCATAGACCACTTTCGAAAGAGCTATCTGGAGAAGATGTGATACTGCAACTGAGTAACATTGGAGAAGTTACATTTGGTAAGGCATTGTACTTGAAGAAGAGGAAACACAACTTAGATGTCATAACTTTTTTGAGTTGTCCTATTGGAGTGATCTGAAATTACGACACAACTTAGATGTCATGCATATTGAGAAAAATATATGTGATAATGTCTTCAAAACATTGATGAACATGGATAAGAAAATAAAAGACAGTGTCAATGCTCGATTGGATCTACAAGAAATGGGTTTAAGGAAAGAGTTACACTTGCAAACACATGGAAATTCGTATACTATACCGGCAGCCTGCTATACGTTGACAAAACTAAAGAGAAAGTGTTTATGTGAATGGTTGAGATCGGTGAAGTTTCTCGATGGGTATGCGTCAAACATATCTCGGTGCGTAAACGTTACGGACTGTAAGGTAACAGGCCTGAAAAGTCATGATTGTCATGTCCTTCTGCAACGCCTACTGCCGGTTGCAATTCGTGGATTCCTGAGTAAGGATATCAGTGCTGTGTTGATTGAGTTTGGGATATTCTTTAAGGATTTGTGTTCGAAATCGTTAAATGTAGATGTTATTAAACGACTGGAGAGGGACGTTGTCGTAATCCTTTGCAAACTTAAAAGAATATTTCCACCAGTATTTTTTGATATCATGATACACCTAGCGATTCATTTACCGCACGAGGTGAAGCTTGCAAGCCCAGTACAATATCGTTAGATGTATCCGATCGAAAGGTGGTAGAACCTATTAAATTTTTTTTTCATTCCGTAAAATACATATATCCATGTTTAAAAGCCTGTTAACATATTAGTTTTGTGTACAGATACCTTCATACACTTAAACGATTTGTGAGGAACAGGGCACGCCCGGAGGGATCCATAGCTGAGGTGTACATTGATAATGAGTGCCTTACATTTTACTCATTTTATCTTCGTGGCATTGAGACTCGATTCAACCGAGAAGATCGGAATGCCGATGAAGGGCAGGAGCATGAACAAGGACTCATATCTGTGTTTGTAAATAATGTTCGTCCTTTAGGATCCCCGACGTTTCAAGATATGGACGTTGGGGATCTAGCAAAGGCGAGGTGGTATATATTGCATAATTGCGAAGAAATAGAATCGTACTTGAAGTCTTCCACCTGATTATTGTTTTCTCTGTAAACTCAGAACCTTAATGTTTCTTGCTGATGGCGTGTCATTTATGTGTAGCGAACACCTAGATGAGATGAAGTCCAAATTCCCCACAAGTTATAATCGAATGCATCGGGATCAGTTTCCATAATGGTTTGAAAAATGTGTAAGATTTCACATTGTATCTCTCCACACTTAGAATTTTTGTTGTATTGCACATTATTTGAACCTAAGAAAATTCTTAAATAATTATATTCTGTACATGATAATAGATGAAGACATTGCGCACAAGCAACTCTGCGGATGCGTCTGATGCACTATACTCACTGGCGTGTGGGCCTGATAGACGTGTATCTAAATATACAGGTTGTATTGTAAACGGAATTCAATTCCACACTGAAGAACGTGACAAGTATAGGTCCACACAAAATAGTGGGGTGGTTGTGAAGGAAACGAATGAGGAGGATGAAATTAACTTTTATGGCATTTTGACAGATATTATTGAGCTGAATTATTGTATGAGAAAATAAGTGTACTTATTTAGATGCGATTGGTGGGACGTTGGAAATAAGAAGTTGGGAATACAGACTGATAACTACTTTACGAGCGTAAATTTATCTCGAAAGTAGTTTAAGGACGACCCATTTATCCTCGCTAGCTAAGCCGAACAAGTATTTTACCTCGCTGACACCAAGTTAGGAAGCTCATGGCACGTGGTGTAGAAAATAAAGCCAAAGAACATATTTGACATTCCTGAACCAGAAGTTGACAATAGCGAGGATGGGGGAAAGGACACATCTAGGGTTGAACAAGCATATCAAGAAGACGTGCCGTCTGTGGATACAGGGACTGATTCAAGTGTTGATATTGATGTGGTGCAACTGGACAGAGATGATGTGCCACCTGATCAGGTTGATGCCTCAATAGTACGTGACATTGTTGGAGATGATAGTAGTTTCATTGAGGGATCTATTGCAGACGATGAAGAAAAAATACTGATCAGCGATCGTGATGGTGAAGAAGAAATAGTCCTAAGCGATAGTAATACAGACGACGATTATCAAATGTACACATGATTTACATGTCATTTTTCAATTCGAATATGTATTTTTAATATAGAATGACAATGTGTAATGAAATTTAACAGGATTATAGATTAAAGTTTATAGTTTTAATATATTCTGCTTGCATTATAGTGTAATGGTCTAATCATATTTTAATCATCTCTCTAAGCATAAGCATAAATACATTATATCGTGAACACTACTTGTATAATTTTTTAGTATATTTCAATTGTATTAATATTGTTTAAATTTATAAGTTCGTAGCTCGCACATATTCAGTGATGACACCAGGTGGGAGAGTACGTCGTTCGCGCACTAGATCTACCCCTTCTACCCGTGATGGGATGGAGCCAACATCGCCGCCACATGTTGCATCGCAGTCCTCAGATCCCTCAGTCACGCATACACCGGGCACTGCATGTAAGTCTATATATAAATTTCGTTTAATGACTTTGGTTTATTTTTATACTTACATATTTCTTTTGCAGCAGCGTCGTCGACCAGCCGACGAGGACGTGGACCCACGCGTGGGTTGCTTTTACAGTGACTTACACGCGAGGGTAGGGTGACGGTAGAGTTCTCACTGGACTGTATTAGACCTGTTGGGAACAATGTCAGATTGTTTACGTCGGAGGTCGGTATCTTATGCCGATTTATGATCCCTGCCATCACCTCCCATTGGGCAAACATGACAGATGATGTGCGGCAGCTCATCCGTCAGCGCCTTCAGGTAAATTTATATGTTATATGTTTTATTTATATATGTATTGTTCGAAATTAATGGAGAAGATCCGGATGTGTGTCGGAGCTATCCGGAAGAGCAGGGGTCCCTGGAAGGTGGGAACCGCTGTTATGACCATGAAGATGCTGTCCATTTTCTATGGACGACATTGGAGGGGCCTGGCCATTTGGACAGGCCGTGTTTATGTAATTACTCGAAATTAATGGAGCAGACCCGGATGTGCGTTGGAGCTATTCGGAAGAGTGGGGGTCCCTGAAAGGTGGGAACCGCTGTTATGACCATGATGAACCTGTCTATTTCCTATGGACGGCATATGTTTATATTTGTATTTGTATTTGTAGGGACAACACCCTTAACCTAAATTCGAACCGATTCTCAAATACAAAAACCTATAACCTAAACCAAAACCAAAACTTGTAACCTAAACCCGAACCCATTCTCAAATCCCAAAACCTATAACCTAAACCAAAACCAAAACCTATAACCTAAACCAGAACCCATTCTCAAATCCCAAAACCATAACTTATAACCTAACCTAAACCTATACTTGTAACCTAAAACTATTCCTAAATCCCAAAACCTATAACCTAAACCTAACTTTAACCTAAACCTAAACCTATAACCTATAACTTTAACCAAAACCTATAACCTAAACCAAAACCAAAACCTATAACCTAAACCCGAACCCATTCTCAAATACCAAAACCTATAACCTAAACCAAAACCAGAACCTATAACCTAAACCCGAACCCATTCCCAAATCCGAAAACCTATAACCTAAACCAAAAGCAAAACCTATAACCTAAACCCGAACCCATTCTCAAATCCCAAAACCAATAACCTATCCCTAAACCTTAACCTATAACTTAACCTAAACCTATACCTATAACCTAAAACTATTCCCAAATCCCAAAACCTATAACCTAAACCTAACCTTAACCTAAACATAAACCTATAACCTATAACTTAAACCAAAACCTATAACCTAAACCAAAACAAAAACCTATAACCTAAACCCGAACCCATTCTTAAATACCAAAACCTATAACCTAAACCAAAACCAAAACCTATAACCTAAACCCGAACCCATTCTCAAATCCCAAAACCAATAACCTAAACCCGAACCCATTCTCAAATCCCAAAACCTATAACCTAAACCAATACCAAAACCTATGACCTTAACCCGAACCCATTCTTAAATCCCAAAACCTATAACCTAAACCTAAACCTAAACCTTATCCTAAACTTATAACCTATAACCTAAAACAAAACGTATAACTTAAACCAAAACCATAACCTATAACCTAAACCCGAACTCATTCTCAAATCCCAAAACATATAACCTAAACCTAAACCTAAACCTTATCATAAACCTATAACCTAAACCAAAACCAAAACCTATAACCTAAACCCAAACCCATTATCAAACCCCAAAACCTATAACCTAACCTAAACCTATACTTATAACCTAAAAGTTATAACTTAAACCAAAACCTATAACCAAAACCAAAACCATAACCTATAACCTAAACTCGAACCCATTATCAAATCCCAAAACCTATAACCTAACCTAAACCTATACTTATAACCTAAAACCTATAACCAAAACCAAAATCAAAACCTATAACCTAAACCCGAACCCATTCTCAATTCTCAAAACCTATAACCTAACCCAAACCTATACTTATAACCTAAAAACTATTGCCAAATCCCAAAACCAATAACCTAAACCTAACCTTAACCAAAACCAAAACCTATAACCTATAACATTAACCAAAACCTATAACCTAAACCCGAACCCATTCTCAAATCCTTAAACCTATAACCTAAACCAAAACCAAAACCAAAACTTAAACCCAAACCCATTCTCAAATCCCAAAACCTATAACCTAAACCAAAACCAAAACCTATAACCTAAACCCGAACCCATTCTCAAATCCCAAAACCTATAACCTAAACCCAAACCTAAACTTTATCCTAAACCTATAACCTATAACCTAAACCAAAACTAAACCTATAACCTAAACCCGAACCCATTCTCAAATCCCAAAACCTATAACATAAACCAAAACCAAAACCAAAACCTATAACCTAAACCCGAACCCATTCTCAAATCCCAAAACCAATAACCTATCCCTAAACCTTAACCTATAACCTAACCTAAACCTAAAACTATAACCTAAAACTATTCCCAAATCCCAAAACCTATAACCTAAACCTAACCTTAACCTAAACCTAAACCAATAACCTATAACTTTAACCAAAACCTATAACCTAAACCAAAACCAAAACATATAACCTAAACCCGAACCCATTCTCAAATACCAAAACCTATAACCTAAACCAAAACCAAAACCTATAACCTAAACCCGAACCCATACTCAAATCCCAAAACCTATAACCTAAACCTGAACCTATTCTTAAATCCCAAAACCTATAACCTAAACCAATACCAAAACCTATGACCTAAATCCGAACACATTCTCTAATCTCAAAACTTATAACCTAAACCTAAACCTAAACCTTATCCTAAACCTATAACCTATAACATAAAACAAAACCTATAACCTAAAATAAAACCAAAACCTATAACCTAAACCCGAACCCATTCTCAAATCCCAAAACCTATAACCTAAACCAAAACCAAAACCTATAATCTAAACCCGAACCCATTCTCAATTCCCAAAACCAATAACCTAACCCAAACCTATACTTATAACCTAAAACTGTTGCCAAATTCCAAAACCTATAACCTAAACTTAACCTTAACCAAAACCAAAACCTATAACTTATAACATTAACCAAAACCTATAACCTAAACCCGAACCCATTCTCAAATCCCTAAACCTATAACCTAAACCAAAACCAAACCTATAACCTAAACCTGAACCCACTCTCAAATCTCAAAACCTATAACCAAAACCAAAACCAAAACCAAAACCTATAACCTAAACCCGAACCCATTCTCAAATCTCAAAACCAATAACCTATCCCTAAACCTTAACCTATAACCTAACCTAAACCTATACCTATAACCTAAAACTCTTCCCAAATTCCAAAACCTATAACCTAAACCTAACCTTAACCTAAACCTAAACCTATAACCTATAACTTTAACCAAAACCTATAACCTAAACCAAAACCAAAACCTATAACCTAAACCCGAACCCATTCTCAAATACCAAAACCTATAACATAAACCAAAACCAAAACTTATAACCTAAACCTGAACCCATACTCAAATCCCAAAACTTATAACCTAAACCCGTACCCATTTTCAAATCCCAAAACCTATAACCTAAACCAATACCAAAACCTATGACCTAAACCCGAACACATTCTCAAATCCCAAAACCTATAACCTAAACTTAAACCTAAACCTTATCCTAAACCTATAACCTATAACCTAAAACAAAACCTATAACCTAAACCGAAACCAAAACCTATAACCTAAACCCGAACCCATTCTCAAATCCCAAAACCTATAACCTAAACTAAAACCAAAACCTACAACCTAAACTCGAACCCATTCTCAATTCCCAAAACCTATAACCTAACCCAAACCTATGCTTATAACCTAAAACTATTGCCAAATCCCAAAACCTAACCTTAACCAAAACCAAAACCTATAACCTATAATATTAAGCAAAACCTATAACCTAAACCCAAACCCATTCTCAAATCCCTAAACCTATAACCTAAACCAAAACCAAACCTATAACCTAAACCCGAACCCATTCTCAAATCCCAAAACCTATAACCTAAACCAAAACCAAAACCTATAACCTAAACCCGAACCCATTCTCAAATCCCAAAACTAATAACCTATCCCTAAACCTTAACTTATAACCTAACCTAAACCTATACCTATAACCTAAAACTATTCCCAAATCCCAAAACCTATAACCTAAACCTAACCTTAACCTAAACCTAAACCTATAACCTATAATTTTAACCAAAACCTATAACCTAAACCAAAACCTATAACCTAAACCAAAACCAAAACCTATAACCTAAACCCAAACCCATTCTCAAATACCAAAACCTATAACCTAAACCAAAACCAAAACCTATAACCTAAACACGAACCCATACTCAAATCCCAAAACCTATAACCTAAACTCGAACCCATTCTCAAATCACAAAACCTATAACCTAAACCAATACCAAAACCTATGGCCTAAACCCAAACCCATTCTCAAATCCCAAAACCTATAACCTAAACCTAAACCTTATCCTAAACCTATAACCTATAACCTAAAACAAAACCTATAACCTAAGCCAAAACCGAAACCTATAACATAAACCCGAACCCATTCTCAAATCCCAAAACCTATAACCTAAACCTAAACCTAAACCTTATCCTAAACCTATAACCTATAACCTGAAACGAAACCTATAACCTAAACCAAAACCAAACCTATAACCTAAACCCGAACCCATTCTCAAATCCCAAAACCTATAACCTAAACCAAAACCAAAACCTATAACCTAAACCCAAACCCATTCTCAAATCCCAAAACCTATAACCTATACCTAAACCTAAACCTTATCCTAAACCTATAACCTAAACCAAAACCAAAACCTATAACCTAAACCCGAACCCATTATCAAATCCCAAAACCAATAACCTAACCTAAACCTATACTTATAACCTAAAACCTAAAACCTAAACCAAAACCTATAACCAAAACCAAAACTAAAACCTATAACCTAAACCTGAACCCATTATCAAATCCCAAAACCTATAACCTAACCTAAACCTTTACTTATAAACTAAAACTATACCCAAATCCCAAAACGTATAACCTAAACCTAACCTTAACCTAAACCTAAACCTAAACCTATAACCTATAACCTTAACCAAAACCTATAACCTAAACCAAAACCAAAACCTATAACCTAACCCGAACCCATTTTCAATTCCCAAAACCTATAACCTAACCCAAAGCTATACTTATAACCTAAAACTATTACCAAATCCCAAAATCTATAACCTAAACCTGAGCTTAACCTAAACCTAAACCTATAACTTATAACCTTAACCAAAATCTATATCCTAAACCAAAACCAAAACCTATAACCTAAACCCGAACCCATTCTCAAATCCCAAAACCTTTAACCTAAACCAATACCAAAACCTATGACCTAAACCCGAACCCATTCTCAAATCCCAAAACCTAAAACCTATCCCTAAACCTTAACCTATAACCTAACCTAAACCTATACTTATAATCTAAAACTATTCCCAAATCCTAAAATCTATAACCTAAACCTAAGCTTAACCTAAACCTAAACCTATAACCTATAACCTTAACCAAAACCTATAACCTAAACCAAAACCAAAACCTAGAACCTATCCCAAACCTATACTTATAACCTAAAACTATTGCCAAATCCCAAAACCTATAACCTAAACCTAAGCTTAACATAAACCTAAACCTATAACCTATAACCTTAACCAAAACCTATAACCTAAACCAAAACCAAAACCTATAAGCTAAACCCGAATCCATTCTCACTTCCCAAAACCTAGAACCTAACCCAAAGCTATACTTATAACCTAAAACTTTGCCAAATTCCAAAACCTATAACCTAAACCTAAGCTTAACCTAAACCTAAACCTATAATCTATAACCTTAACCAAAACCTATAACCTAAACCAAAACCAAAATTATAACCTAAAATCGAATCCATTCTCAAATTCGAAAAACCTATAATCTAAACCAAAACTAAAACCTATAACCTAAACTCAAACCCATTCTCAAATTCCAAAACCTATAACCTAAACCTAAACCTAAACCTTATCCTAAACCTATAACCTATAATATAAACCAAAACCTATAACCTAAACCAAAACCAAAACCTATGACATAAACCCGAACCCATTATCAAATCCCAAAACCTATAACCTGACCTAAACCAATACTTATAACCTAAAACTATTCCCAAATCCCAAAACCTATAACCTAAACCTAAACCTTATCCTAAACCTATAACCTATAACCTATAACTAAAACCAAAATCATAACCTAAACCTAAACCTAAGACCTAAATATATTCTCAAATTCCTAAACTTAAACCTACACCTAATCCTAATCTCAACTACTTAACCTAAACTTGAAATCCAAAACCTAAACCCGATCCCAAACCCGAACCCGAAACCTAAACCCGATCCCAAACCCGAACTCGATTTCCTAAACCTAAACCTTAACCTATAACGTAACTAAAATCTAAACCTATGACCTACACTTATAACCTATAACCTAAACCTAAACCTCAAACCTGAATTTATTCTCAAATCCCTAAACTAAAACCTACACCTAATCTCAACTCCCTAACCTAAACCTAAACTTGAAAACCCAAGCCTAATCCTGATCCCGAACCCAAACCCGATTTCCTATACCTAAACCTTTACCTATTCTCAAATCCCTAAACCTAAACCTACACCAAATCTTAATCTCAACTTCCTAACCTAAACCTAAACCTAAACTTGAAAACTCAAACCTAAACCCGAACCCAAACTCGATTTCATAAACCTAAAACCTTAACCTATTCTCAATTCCCTATAGCTATAACCTATGACCTAAACTTAAACCATAACCTTAACCTAAACCTTATCCTAAACCTAAACCTAAACCTTAACCTTAACCTTATGAATTCTAATTCATTTTATAAAAGTTCATTTACGACTAAGTTATTTTCTTAATAAGTTTATTGCCTTAATCTATTATTTACAAAACTGCAGGATAAATTTCACTTGGATTTGAGTATTTCGTACATATCCTATGCCGTCGATGACATGATGAAGGAGCGGTTTAAGGCTTACCACGGTAAGTTATACCAGCAGTACAAGCGGTCCGCGAGCCACGAGGAGCCCGCACAGTCCGCACCGCCTCACGTGACCCGTAAGGACTGACAGATACTCTGCGATAGGTTTTTGTCTGATTCTTTTCAGGTAATATTTACATTTTTACGATATCTTAACGTAATAATTAAATTCACAATTAATAACAATGCATTATGTATAATGTGTTCAGAAGAGGAGCATAATAAATTTCGACAATAGGAGAAAGTTAGAAGTGAACCACGTAGCTGGTTCAAAGTCATTTGTACGACTTCGTCACGACATGGTAAGAAATTACTGGTAATTTTTATATTCTTTTCATGCGTTTTTATTAATTCTATTTTTCTTTCGATTGCGCAGCGAGATTTCGTCACTGGCCAGGAACCCAGACTAGTAGACTTCTACAAAGGGACTCACTGTCCGCAGTGAGTGGATCTTGGGTACATCCTAAAGCCAGCGAGATTTGGGTAAAAATTATTACATTGTAAAATTTAATTATATTAAATTATAATAATGTCATTTATTATGAAAATTCATATATTTTCATTACAGGAGGAGATGGACACCTTACGCAGTCATCCCACTCCCAATGGTACTCAGCGGAGTGAGCCAGAGATCTTGAGTCAGTGCTTGGCACCCGTTCTGGATATGTCTGTGGGCTTGGCCATGGTGCCAAGCTCATGGCACCCGCTAGAGCTCCCTCTAGCCGATCCGTCGTAGTTGGCGACAGCGCCGTATGCCGAGCTAATACCGCAGAGAGAGAGATTCAACAGCTATGGCTTGTCATCGATGACATCAAAGATCAACTTGACAGGCAGAGGGAGGAGTAGGAGAAGAAGATGAAGGAGGAACTGACGAGGCAGAGGGAGGAGCAAGAGAGAAAGATGGAGGATCAGCTGGCGAGGCAAAAGGAGGAGCAGGAGAGGAAGATGGAGGATCAACTGGCAAGGCAGAAGGACGAGCAGGAGAGGAAGATAGAGGAGATGCGGGTGGAGCATGAGCGACAGATGACGGAGATGTTTCAAGCTTTCGTTGCACGCTTACCTACCGATATCCCACCATATTCGCCTTCAGCTTTATGATTTTTGCTTTTTTATTTATGATGTTAAACTTTTATGTATTTATGCGTGAATGACTGTGATGCGTATAAGATTGGTTGTGTTTGAATGTATGTAGTTTATGTTTGGAAGGATTTACTAGTTTGGGTTAGATGGATCTGAATGTGAATATGATGAAATTTGACAGGTGTCTTATGATATAACAGGTGTATATCAGGATGTGAATATGAATATGATGATATAACAGGTATATCAGGATGAATATGATGAAATATATTGCAACAGATGTCTATCAGGTATTTTGCACGAAATTTTCTATTGGATATTGTTTAAAAAAAAAAGAGACTTTTCGCAATGAAATTTTTCGTCGCTATACGTTTTTAGAAAGTTTTTTGAAAATATTTTGTGGATGAAATTTTCGTTGCTAAAAGTTTTTGAAAATATTATAGGGATAAAATTTTTGTTGCTAAAAGGTTTTTACAATATTATAGGGACGAAACTTTTCGTTGCTAAAAGTTTTTTAAAATATAATAGGGACGAAAGTTTCGTTGCTAAAAAGTTTTAAAAATATTATAGGGACGAAACGTTTTGTTGCTAAAAGGTTTTTAAAATATTATAGGGACGAAACTTTTCGTTGCTAAACATTTTTTAAAATATTATAGGGACGAAATTTTCGTTGCTAAAAGTTTTAAAAATATTATAGGGATGAAATTTTCATTGTGAAAAGTTTTTTAAAATATTATAAGGACGAAATTTTCGTTGCTAAAAGTCTTGTAAAGAATTTTTCGCTACGAAATTATTTGTTGTGAAAAATAAAAATATATTTTTAGCAGCAAAACTTTTCGTTGTAAATAGTCTTGTAATATTTTTTTAGCGACGAAAAGTGGCGTTGCCGAAAGATGGTAGAATATTTTTAGCAGCGAAAATTTGTGCTGTTAAAAGTTTCCCAAAGATTTTTTAGTAACGAAAAGTTTCGTTGCTAAAAGTGGAATAATTTTTTTTTGTAGCGAAAATTTTCGCTGCTAAAAGTCTTGTACAGT
The DNA here is from genome assembly GCA_037074715.1 of Magnolia kwangsiensis. Classification (NCBI taxonomy): domain Eukaryota; kingdom Viridiplantae; phylum Streptophyta; class Magnoliopsida; order Magnoliales; family Magnoliaceae; genus Magnolia; species Magnolia kwangsiensis. The sequence continues at coordinate 10,126,985 of CM073580.1, read as the reverse complement.
TTTTTTGGGATGAAATTGTTCGCTGCTAAAAGTCCTCCACCACTTTTTTTAGCAGCGAAAGTGGTACAATTATTTTTTGCATCGAAACGTTTCGCTGCTAAAAGTCCTCTACAGTTTTTGTTGGGATGAAATTTTCGTTGCTAAAAAAGCTTACATTTAGCAACGACTTCAACTTTTTGGCTGTTGAAAGTTTGTAGTGACGGTGTATTAGCAACGAAATTAGCGACGAAAATTTTCGTCGCTAAAAACCTTTAGCTACGAAATGTTGACATTTAGAGATGAAAATTTTCGTTGCTAAAAGTAGGAATTCTTATAGTGAGTACCCCATTCTCGGCTCCTAACACCCATTCACAAGGTTCTGATCCTGGGATCCTAGAAGGAGGATTACTATAACATAATTTGATCCATAAAGAGCATACCCAAGATCATAACATAGTAACCATAGAAAGTAACCACAGGAAGACATCGCAAAATTCACTAAGAATTTAAACTTTTCATGATACAGGTTACAGGGCTCAGAGGAAATACATAAATAGAATAATAGGCAACTCCAAAAATGTCCTTGGCATGCTCCTCGCTCCTCAGCTACTGCGGCTGCCTAGAATCATCTGCACGCATCAATCGTGCATAAGTTTATAAAAAGCTTAGAGGGCAATGTGTGTGTAATGCCAGTGTCGAGAAAGAAATATCAGAGGAAGTGGAAATGCAGCATGAACGAATACCATCAATGCCAACAGCCATACCAAGGCTATGTTATACCAAGCATGAATGCAGTAAGTCATACCAAGGCTATGCAACATATGAGTACCGAGCGCCATGCTAAGGCGATTTACAAGAGGCCTTCATAGTCCATGCTGTATGCAAGGTGTAATGCAATCATGTCAGTGCTCATATCAAGTCCACATATCAACATAGTTCCTCTCCAGGGAAACCGTCGAGGTCAAATACACTGCTAGCCGACTGCCACTCTCCTAGCTGCACTGTCTAACGAGCGTAAGAGACCTCATTACCCACCCGTAGACAACTAATCTCTAGTAAGGCGGACCCATTCATGAGTTAGTCAAACTCAACCTAGCTATTGCCCCCTCACTCAGGCGGGTAAGGCCATACCTCATCTCAACCGACCATGCTACAATGGGAGACGTAGCGTAATGGTATAATGCACTGGCGTTCATGTTTTCTACTTAATCTCGATGTTGAGGCATCTCTTGGTACCATGAAGGTTTAGGGGATTTCACTCAAGGACATCCTACGTGCCCTAAATGCTCAAGAGATATTTTTGGTGTCTAATAACGACCATCCACATTGTATCAGTGGAGGCATTGGCCGTGATGAAGAAGGGGTGAATAATATCATGTAATGCAATGCCAGATGCATGAATCACGCATATCAACCATGCATCATCCCCAAGTATCCAACGTGCTCAAGAGGGGAACTCCATCCCTCTAGGAAGCTATTATATAATGCCCAATGGCACAACTATGACCACATACAAACAATATCAACTAAGCATACAATGATGTACATGGGTCATGAAGATGAATCTAGACGCGTCATGCGGCGATGTAAAATGTAGTATACTCCTATCTAAGAGGGGACCAAGTCCAAGTACTTAGACAATTTCCTTAAGGAATCAACCTCTGGTGGGGACCTAATAGTCTGGGGTAGCCCACAAGACTAAAGAGAACAATGATATGGGCCTAAATAGATGAAACGGGCCTACCAAGGGTCTATGGTGGGCCTTTAACCACCCATAGAAGCCCATTGGCCTACCTTAGGGCCACCAATGTGGACATCCAACCACAATTGGTCTCCAAGAGGTAGCCAATCTCTAATCAATCGCAGATCAAGGCTCAAGGCCCATAACGACATAAGAATGGGTAATCACATCAAACCACATACATACCATGATGGTCCTCCAATAAATAGCCTAAGGCCTACCCAAAATATGGCTCCAAGGGCAACACACATAGCCCAACCTATATACAACACTATGGGCCCAAAGGGAAAGTTAGGGCCCAATACAAGGGTTACCAATTCCATATATTATGGTGGGCCTAGTGGGCAGCCCACTATTCAAACCACATGGGCAATGTCATGCTCTAGGCAAGAAGGTGGGGCCCACAACCTGGCCCAAGTATAGAGTTGATTTGGTGGAAAACCAAGGGCCCAACCACTTGTGTAATCTGGCCTGCTAATTCCAACACAATATCATGGGAAAAAAATAGCCCAAAGGACCATTGGACCTGTAACATCCCGAAAATCGGTGGTTGAGTAAAAACTCTACTCCCGAGTTCCAGAACATCACTTATGTAACATAAATGTGTATGATTGAATGTTGTCTGTGTTAATGTATTAAACATGAGTGAGATTAATCCAGAACAACATATCATACTCTAGAGACAGTTAAATTAACAAGCGGAAGACTGTGATACATACATATAACATATAATTGATTGTAAGTCTCCAGAGTGTGAACATGTTACCAGGTTAAACATATACATGTATACCTCAAAATAGAAAGAAAAAATATACATGAGTGCTCTGAAAATATAAAATGACAAGTGTCATGGCATCTAATGAATCTCCCTGTAATCCCTTCGTTCAGAACACGCATAAAGGAGGGATCCTCCTCCTCATCATCAAGTCCAGCTCCGCTTCTCAAGTAGCGCCATCATCTGCAACCAAAATAGGGACTGGTGGGTGTCCAAAAATACCATCCCGTAATGTGGGAGTGAGTGATCAACTCAGTGGAATAATAGAGCAGAGATTAGCATGTTATCAAATTAATCATGCGATAATAGTAAAGCAATAAATCAAACATTCCTAAATACTGTTGTTAATGCAATATAACATGACATGATGGATGCCCTCACCGATGATCTCCCTCATACGGCACCATCTTACACCCGCGGCATGCTTTCTTCCCACAGTGCTCCACATCTTTCAGGCACATGCAATGTGATGTAGATATGATTACCAAGTAGTTATTAGTCATTTTCATACAGCAGGATTGGGAAACTAAGGTACCTTCCTTATATCAATCCCAACACAGATCCTGTCTAGGGTCGTCACTCCTAGTAATCTCATACGATGTTATATTTGTAGGTCGCTGCAAGGGCTGTCAGGGCTGTTGCTCGCACTCGTTGCACCGCTCCCCCATCACCTTATCAATACAGGCCTAATTATCCTTAAGACTGCTTCAGGACTTGTCACCCCCATGCGGTGTCAGGATAAACTCAAGGTCACTACAAAGGGCTCATCACCTGATCAGTGTAGGCCGACAGGAAGAATATAGTATCTCATACCACCATAATCTGCTCAGAGTAGGGTGCTCACTGGTCACTACGGGGAGGTTTATGGCCCCAGCGTAGGCCGACAGCTCGACCACGGTGTCCCATACCACCATGCCTGGCTCATGAGTCTTTATGGATCAAGGTACCATGGTTGACAGGGTTTCCAATGGTAAGTTCAGTATCCTAGGTTCAAGCAGTTATGACACATACATGGTGAACATGCAATGACCAGTCGGGTTACTTGAAAGGCTCAACTAGTACGAGCGCATCTCAAGCTGAGCGACATGAAGTGCATGAAACACTTCGTGTGGCCTAACCACTGCCGCCAACCCAAGACACGACTCGCGTTCATCGACGCGTCCTTCGTGGCCAATAGAAGCCAACCACGAATTTACTCTGTTACCGACTGCCTAGACTAAGCATAGTCCCAAACATTTATAAATCAGCATCAATAATCATGTGAGAGTAATTGAAATGCAATACAATAATACAAGCATGTTATCACATGTTATAACATACAACTTAAGCAATTCATTCAACACATGCATTTCATACATACAATGTAATCCCTACATATTGCCAACATGATGAAAATCATTTACATCAACATATTACTTGAGAATTCAATCTCAAAACTATTTCATAACACCATATAGTCAATACATACTAATACAAACATTCATACAAACACTTAGTCTACACACTTAAGCCTACATAGTGTATGTCGACTCAAAGTGCGCCTTTGGGCGAATCTCTTCGCCAAACCAATTATGCACGCATTCCTAATATCCTAATGCGACAAAAAGCCATCTCAACCATTTCAGCAAAATATGGATATATACAGTATTTTCTACAAATGACTAAAATACCCTAAATCTCATATTTTTCCTACGTTTATGAAACAGGAAACGGACAGCATGTTGTACATGTCAAACAGCGTTGCCGTCGATAATCTACTATTAAACGACATTAAAAGCATTGAAAACAGCCAATCAAAGCGTCTAAAATCTGTACCTTTTTCCTTAGAAGTGTATCGCTTTGAATGGAGCGTATATGCTTCGTCCACGGCGAACAGGCGACCTAATATACAAGCTACATAAGCTACATCGCTAATGGAATCGACGGAATGCTAAATCAGAAAATAGTTAGGATTTTTCTTACCTAGAAATGCGGCAGAATCACCGGGAAAGCGATTGGGATACGTTGCTTAAGCACGTGTAGCAGCTGGTGCAGGTGGCAGGAAGATCCCTCCCACACTCTCTCACAATCTCTCACTTTTTCACTCACTCTGCTAGGGTTTCTAGCAAATTCGGATGGGTGAGAGAAGTCAGGGTTTAAACCCCTTTTATAAGCTTAAAACTTTTCAAATTAGGCTTGGAAACAATGTTTACTTGAGGTCTAACCAAATCGGGGCTGTTTCGATCCAAAAGAGCATTTCTGGAGGTCCCCTGGCCGAACGCGGTCGGACTTAATCTCATGCATACTGGATCTAGCACATATCAAGTTTTCAGACCGAAAGAGTTCGCAGATCACATGTGGTGATCCAATTTCAGTTCAGCGGTCATCGCACCTAGATCAGGTCTACAAGTCTCATGATATGAAAGAAAAAAATTTTCTAATCCGAGGGTGTAATTTGGCTAAATTCTGATGGTCAGAACGCTTAATAATAACGCGCCAAGTCATGTGCCAGATTTGAATTAAAATTTCCAAATCTAACCCTATTCTCACTCTCTTCACTCCAGGCTCAATGAAATAGCCTCTGAACGTCGGTTGGCCTTGATTTTTGAAACGGTTGTCAAGTCCAGCTAAGCGGTCATAACAGTCTAAGATTGTAGGTATCGGACTTTCGACGCGCGGTTTAGATCCAATACAAAGTTTCAAAGAGTTCCTGAGAGCAAACGGGTTTAGAGTTTAATCCTAGGTTTCAGGGTATTATAGCACCATTGATTCTACAAGTTTTGGGTCTTGTAGAACGTATTTAAAGCGATCAGGGACAATTTCACAGCTACTCCAGCGTAGCGCTAGCTACCTTACGCTTAATTTCTAAAGGAATTAATCCTACGTGATTTATTTGGCTATGGAATTGGGTTCTGAGTGGTTACCAAGGTGTTTTGGTTGACCCATTGCCTAAGGACGTCTAATCCCAGGTTGGCAAAAAATTCGGGGTGTTACAGGACCTAACAAAAGATTTCAACCCATCTAGGCCTAAAAGGTCCAATAATCTAGCCACATGCTTGGACTCAAATAAACCCAACTATGATGAGCCTGAAAAGTGCACTAATTAAGCCCAAGATTTGGGGGTTTAAGACATGTTTTATCTCAGTAAGGTAGTCATAATACGATGGGCCCCCACACCTTAAAATCTCAACCTAAAAGAAATGTAAAGTTACAACATGTTGCTGGAATTTCTATTCTACTAGTTTCTGGGCCTGCTGGAGCCCAATAAGATGATTATCTGATTTGCACAAAGACTCAGGGTGGTCCAGCACTAAATATAGGGACCCCACCACATTGAGAGCACACAAAAATCATTCAGAAAAGACAGGCCACATTGCTGGACTAGAGGTCTAGCAGCAGTCCACGTGAGGTGTCCCACATGGGCCTAGGCGTCCCAATGGGATGGACGCATGGCCCTATGTAATGGCTAAAGGTGGGCTCCACCTAGGGTACTCTATACCAAGTGGACCACACACAAGTGGGCCTAAAAAATGAATGGTTACGTGGATGAAACACACATCATGGTGGGCCACAAAAGAGGTGGGGACGACCAGCCTTGCTGGACGTCCCAACCATGGGCCTCTAGCCAGGTGGGCCAGTCCAGCCCACAGCATAAAATCTCCAATGGCCCGTTTAGCCTGAAACTTGGGTCCCAGCAAGGGTGGGCCACCTTCAGATTAAATTTAAGAATTTTTTGAGATTTTTACGAATTAAGAAATCATAATCTGTCTAGAAATCTGGTTGTTGCAGGAATTCTGGTTGTCCCTATATTTTAGACCACATGGAGTGGGCCTGGACCCACCCAAACCCTTGGAAAATTGGGGGAAAATATGGCCCTACATCTGAACAACAAGTGGGGTCCACTGGGGTGGCTCACTTCTTCCAGAAAGTCAGGTGAATATAGTGATTTCTGTCATACTGCATTGCTGAACTATTTAGAAAATTCTGGGCAGTTAGCTATCTTTGGCCCAACCCATGGACCTCAATCACGGGAGGTAGGGTGTGGGCCTAATACCACATCAAAGTGGGGTCCACACACTACAAAACCCCTAAAGAAATTTGGGGAAAAGGGGTCTGAAAATAGACCTAAACATAAACCCAAAACACATACTCCAACTGGGCTGAAATTTGGACAACAACATGTGCTATCTATATTTTGGCTCATGCAATATAATCAAAGGGCCCATAGCCTTGATTTAACTTGTGGGGTCCACCTTGGCATGTCAACAAAATTTCAAGCCCTTGGGTTCATTCAAACCTCCATGAAAAGGGTGTTTTGGAGGTCAACCAAACCATGCATACATGGTTAGGCCTGGACGTCCATTCAAGTGGGCTTGGACGTCCACCTTACTTAGGGCCTGAGAGGTCGCTGACCTACCTTAGTGGGCCTCACCTTATCAGAAAATATAGAAGAAAATTTCAGAGGAAGGAGAAGGAGGAGTAAGAACTGGGCATAGGTGGGTAGTCCCACTACTAATGGACCTCCCACACACAATCCACACCATTACCATTTCTTTGGGTTACATGCATGGGGAGATACATGGAAATAAAATGCTGGATGGTGGAGATTCCCTTCCCCTTATGCATGCAAGGCCTAGATGGCTCTTGATATACAAGGAATGAGAAAGAGAGGGCATTATGGTGGGTCCATGGAGAATGGCCCACCATGGTTAGAATCACGGATGATCTAGGCCCTTAGCCTTATTTTAGGAGCCATGTAGGGCCTCCACCATGGATTGGTGAGCCCTACATGCTTTCATGCATGTAGCAAAAGAGAAAGGAAGAAAGGGAAGAAGAAGAAGGAGAGAAAGAGCTAAGAAGAACACCCACCTTAAAATTACTCATTCCTTCTTCAATATTAGGACTCTCCAAGTTTCAAGGAAGAAGATTCTATGGTGAGGATGAGATTTAGAGGGTTGGGATGGGAGAGATGGAGCAAGTAATGGGCTAAAATGGGATGGAACCCATGGACGTTTGGAGGGCTCTAGCTTCTTAGAAATGAGGAGAAAGAGAGGGAAGGAGAGAGATATGGAGAGAGAGAGAGAGAGAGAGAGAGAGAGGGGTAGGTTATGATGAGTTGTAGGGGCTAGGTATTATTGCTTTGTAAGAGCCTAGGCATGATTGCTTATGGGGAAGAAAAATAATGATTATTTATAAGGTGTAAGAGGCTAGGGAGTAGGCTTCTTGGAAATTGCAATGGTGAAAGGCCAAAAATTATCGGGACCCATTTGCAATGATGAATGACAAAAAATTATCGGGTCAATAACACAAGATGCACACGTTGGATTCAGGCATGAGACGCGACATTGGAACCGCGACATTAATGCAGTCACAATGGTATAGGTTTCGAGTCAATCCGAGTCGGGTCTATGTGACCGGACTTGAGGATGACAACAAATGCTATCCAGAGGTCACGGGTTGCCAAGATTCAATCGGTAGGACCACGAGACCTAGAGGAACGAAATGCAGACTCGGGATAGGGTCTTACATTTAACCTACATGGTGGAGTGTGAGTAGTGAATGCACCCATTCCAAACCTACGAGGGGGCTTGCCCATAAATCCATAGCACTAATTCAACAAAATCAGGGACATTCCTAACTAAGGGTTCCACAAATTTCAACAATTCAACAATATAATCAACTATGCACTAAATCTACCCATATTACTTTCATTCAATAGAATTTAACCTATGAAATCAGCAAGATTGAGAATAATGCACATGAAACTTCACAAATTGACAAGTAATTCAATTAACACATGTATCAAGGGTAGTAAATTCGCAATTTCTTTCACCAATTAGGGAAATCTCATGCATAGATTCAAATTCAACCATGCCATTAGAAAAGTAGCAACTTGCAAAGCAAATTTCCACACATAATCACTAGAGTTCACTCTAAGCATGATACAGGCCACCTAAAAGTAATGGTCCACATATTTCGTCGACTGGAAGTCCTTACGGTCGTTCTAGCGGCGCCGGTTTCGCAAATTCGACATGCCTAGGCCCTGTCCCAAGGAACTTCATGTCAAGACGCATGCATGTGACCTTAGGTTAAGAAAAATGAAGGAGAGGTCGTGATTACTACCTTAGATTAGCCTCACCTCATCTCTACGGCGATAGGGCCGAGGTTTCTGAGGTCCAGTGGTGCTAGGAGTGTAGAAATTTAGATTCCCTAACTCCCAAGCATTCCCACTCTCCTCTCTCTTTTTTTCCTCTCTCTCTCTCTCTCTCTCTCTCTCTCTCTCTCTCTCTCTCTCTCTCAGCTTCTGGAAATTGTTGTGGGAGTGAGGGAGAGAGGGCTTAAATGGGTTTTATACATAGGATTTTGATTCAGTTGGCCCCCAGTGTCATTTATTTCCTCAAATGTCCATTTGGGGCCCACTTATGGCTTTTGGGGCTGCCCTGATGGCTCTCTGGCTCATCTAAATTATGAGATGGGTACCCCATGGTCAGATGAAGGGCTATCCAAGGTTTGACAGTAAACAGATGCATGGATTTATTGCAAGGGTCTGATTTGCGATTAACGGTCACTATTCTTCGATCAAGGGTCAAATTTGGCAGACGAGTGAAGGAAAATATCTTCAATCTATGGTGCAAATTTGAATGAAATCTATTGGCTGAAATGTCATAATTTATTATCCTAAGTGGAGGGGCTAATTGTTTTAAAATTTCAAATTTTAGGTTATTAGTTGAGAGAGTTATGTTTTTCAAGTACCGACTGGACGACGCTGATCGTCCATTTCTAGGTGTCGTTTGAGTCTGTTGCCCATGATGGACCGCAAGCCCAGTGAAATGGACATTACTTTATAATTTTGTAACTAGTGGTCCACTAACGAACGGTCTAGAGTTTGTTCAGGTAATCGGGGCATTTCTGGAGTAAATTGGATAGGGTGATTTCTTAGGCGCAGTTGTTGAGGTATGGATTAACTAAGTTTACAGTATGTCCTATTCGAAATTAGCGAAAATGATGATTCAATTATGATCACTCTAAACTGTCGGTTTTAGGCCAAAAGAGTAACTGGGTTGATTTGGTTTATTAATAAAGGTCTGACCCATAACTGGCTCAGGTTTAGGTAGATCTCTAATTTAGTTACGGTTGTTTGATTACTCGGTGACAAGTCAGTTAGATTTGGGCCCTATGTGAACAAATCATGGGCTAAACCTGATGTTTAAGTGATCGGTTTAATTAATTAATTTTCTACGGTTGATCAATCTTATTTGTATAGTTCTTTATCAGTACTAACTGCATATAAGCTCACATCGAGCGTCAAGGGTCACTAAGTGACGACGTGGCTAGTTATATATAATATTTTTTTTAAAAAAAAGAATTTTGGCAATCCAAAATAGTAAAAATTTGGGGTGTTACAAACAAGCACTTATCAAAGTTGAGGTATATATATCGGCATGAAGTATCTTGTTATAAAGGAAAGAATTCAGAATCATCAAGTGTATGTGGAGTTCATCGGCACTAAGCAGATGATTGCGGATCCGCTCACTAAAGGGCTCCTTATCACGTCATTTCAAGAGCATATAATATCGATGGGAGTCATTGATTTTACAGATGTTTTTAGTTAGTGGGAGTTGAACGTGTTTTATGTTCACAGACATTAAAGAGATTTCATTTAATAAAGTTATTTGATGATTCTGATGTAAGGTTAATTTCTACTTCTCTCTAAGCATGCGCAATATAGTTTGAGTAAGTAGAACCATAGTCATGTCTCATTTGAAGACATTTGAAAGCTTTAGGACCTCTTAAGGATAGACACACATCATCACATCACGTGTGTAATCTTTATACCACACTTCTTAGTTACAGATCTATGTCGTCAAGACTATTAGTATTTGTGACCGCGCTTAGCCTCACTTCACATAGATTAAATGTTGTGATGACTACCGCAATTCGTTAGTGAAAGTTTTAATGAACCAGATTGCTATAGCACTACCCGTATTATCTAACAATATAATCGTTTAACCATTTGGATGTTTCTTCAAATCAAAACATGTTTTTGAAAATATTTCAAAAGATTAATCCTTAACATTGATCAAATGTGGCCCAAGTAGGAGAATGTAAGAATTCTATAAGGTAGGCCTTATTGATCAACAGTCTAAATTGTCCTAAGGGTTGGATAATGTGATCAGGTATATCAGTAGACCCACTAAGTTGTGATATATTAAGAAATTTTTATAAGGGGTGGAGTGTTATAACTGTGATACACACATAGTGTTTTAGAGGAACTGAGATTGTGAAATTCGTGTGGAGCCATAGGGAGAGGAGTTTTGATGGGTTTCAAACTCCTCTATCCTCTACATTATGAAACAGGGTTGGGTCCCCAATCCAATACCACCGATAGAAGTTTCAACTCCATTATAGCTTCTCTAAGGGTGTAAGGAGAGGAAAACTGCGGCATCTTATCTACAACGATGGCGTCTCAATCAGGTACACCATGTATTCATTATTTTTAATCTCCATATCCAATGCATAGCTTGGTCCTTGCTATTCTGCATTAAGAAAAACTAACAGGACGAGCTACTTTAGCCACCTAACCCCGCTACACTTGGTTGCCTACGCCGATATTTACGACGAATTTGTGAATTACCATCAGATCGACGGTTGAATTTCTATTTTAATTTCATTTTTATAATTTATAATAAGTTTTAGTTTGAGTATAAATCTTCATCCATTGGGCCTTAGGAGTTGCACTCAACATGAAAAGTTCTTAAAATAATTAGGAAAACAATGTGGTGAAGCTAAACAGGACACTTGGTATTTTTTGATAAAAACCATGTGCACTAGTAGGAATCATGACTGTCTATAAATAGTAAGTTTACTATTTATAGTAAGTCACGAAATCTAAGAGTTTTAGTTCTAGTTTCATTCCGAAACTTCTTTCATGGCTGAGAGTAGTGATCCTTGAGGAAGATGGTGCTTGTTTTCTACGTCCTCCCTGCATCAGCTTCCATTCAACATACCTATATAATTTAAAAACAATTTTGTATATGAGTTATATTTCTATTATCAAAATCATTTATATCATGGGACTCGTGTAGATGAGAGGATATTCAAGCGAGGTGGAGCTCACCTAGTCGTGCAAGAGAAATCCAATCCTTTTATCAGTTTCTAATGCGCAAAATGAGATAGGAGCTCAAAAATATACCAGATCCAAAACTCAGATGGGCAACAAGTTGGGAAACAATGAAAAAAAAAAAAACATCCACGACATTATCCTTCAAAGAGTGCATATGTCATCCACTATGTCATCCAAACTATTCAAAAAGGTTATTCTCGTAGAGATTAACTAAAAAGCCAAACATTAGTCGGCTTGAATACTTTTGTAACCCTAAGAAGGTTTCCTCGGTGGCCATTTCCATTCATAGTACTGTTTCCTTTCGGTGAGGTGGACCTACCTCGGCTTTGAGGTCCAATCCCAAGAAGGTTTCAACCCCAATTGCCCGTTGTGTTCTTTGAGGTCCAATCCACTGCAATGTATGTAATATCCACTCCGTCCATCAGCTTTGCAGTCTCCTTTTACAGTGAAAGTTCAAAAATGAATAAACTCCATAACTCAAGCGGCCACACACACACAACAAAAAAGAAAAGTGAAGACAGAACACCAACCATTGATGCGAGAGTCACGTGAGCCACATCACAAGAAAGAGTACGGATTGAACGCCCACCACTGAAGCCTTCCTGGGGCTCAAAGAAGTTTTGTATCAGGCTGATATTCGTGTTTACCCATCATCCCCGAATAAAGTACTTTTATGATCAGTGTGAATGGCATATAAAAATCACAAGATAAGGCCTACAAAGATTTAACGGTGGACATTTCCTTCCCCACTGTTTCGTGAAAAGTGGATTTTACATGGACATTATGCTGGGCCCAATACAGAAAACTTTGGGGACAGCGATGTCCACCGTCAAAACTTCTGTGGCCCCAGGATGTTTTTAATGGTGTGAGTTCAAACGCCACCGTTTTCTGTGGTGGGTCCACTTGGGCTTTGGATCTGTCTCATTCTTTGACACGTACCTTAAAATGATCTCTTTAAATCGACGGAAGGTGGGAATACAACATGGTAGGCCCACGGAACTTAGTGACGTCACTTCGGATGACTACTGACGGCCTCAGTAGCTAATCCGCGTCCCATATAGCTCATCCCATGGAAATCGGATGACCTTTTATGGTATGGAATAAATTCTGTTGGGCCCACCGTGAATGTATGTGGTTTATCCTGTCCATCCGTTTTTCAATTTCATTTTAGAGTTTGAGCCCAAAATTGAAACATAACTATATCTCCAGTGGACCACACCACAGGAAAGGAAACTGTAGGAATATTAATTTCCACAGTTGAAACCTTACTAGGGCCACAGTGATATTTACTCGTCATCCAACCATTTTCATAGGATCACACGGAAATCCGCGACGGGAAAAACAATCGGCTGAATTTAAAACTTTTGTGGCCCGAGAACCTTTCAACGGTGGACGTTCAATTCACACTATTTCTTGTGACGTGGTTTTCTTAGATTTATGACTTAAAATTATCCGGTCAAATGGATGGACGAAGCGGGCTAAATACATAAATCAACGCTAAAAGTGACACGGTACCCAATCCGCTTCCCCTCCCATGATATTGAATGAGGCCCAACTATCAAAACAGAAGACTGTTGAGATTCCGAAGCTCAACTGAAATCTTATTAATGAACGCGGATTAGATACTGAACCCAGGGCGTGGATTAGATACTTACAAGGTGATCGCTACGAAGTGACATCATCAAGCTCTGTGGACCCACCATGATGCATGTGTTGTATCCATACCATCCAACCATATGTAGAGATCTTTTTCTGGCATGAGAAAAAGAATGAGATAGATATATAGTTCAAATGGACCCACCTCAGAAAACCTTGGGATCAGTCACATCCACCGTTGAAACATTTATAGGGCCCATCATGATGTATTTTTTAGATCCAAACTATTCGTAAGTTAACATAGAGATAGATGAAGTGAAAACAAAAATATTAGCTTGATCGGAAACTTCTGTGGCCCCTAAGAAGTTTTGAACGGTGGATGTCACTGTCCCCACTGTTTTCTATGGTGGGGTCCACTTGAACTTTAGATCTATCTCATAATTTTTCTCATGCCATAAAACGATCTCTCCAAATGGATGGACGGTATGGATACAACACACGCATCATGATGGGGTCCACAGAACTTGGAGACGTCACTTTTGTAGCCATTTGGCTACTGACATTGTCAGTATCCGCACCCCTGAACTCACCGCATTCTGTGGGCCCCACCATGATGTATTTATTGTATCTACACAGTTCATCCATTTGGAGAGATCATTTTAAGGCATGAACCAAAGAATGAGTCAGATACAAAGTTCTAGTGGAACCACCACAGAAAAACAGCGGGGATTGAACGCCTACCATTAAAAACTTCTTTGGGCCACAGAAGTTTTTCAATCAAGCTGATATTTGTGTTTTCCTTTATTCCATGTCTATGTTAACTTATAAACATTTTGGATCTCAAATTAACTTCATGGTAGGCCCTAGGAAGTTTCAACAGTGATCTTCACTGTCCCACTGTTTTCTGTGGTGGGGTCCACTTGAGCTTTGGATCTGTCTCATTCTTTGATCTTGTGGCCTAAAATGATCTCTCCAAGTGGATGGATGATGTGGATACAACACATACACCATGGTGAGGCCCAAAGAACGTGTAGCCAACTCGCTACTATCGGGTTCAGTAGCTAACCGCGTCCTTTATTTAGAGGAAGTCATTTGTAGCCAGACTCGTTAGAGAGAGAGATAGAGAATGAATACTCTTTGGGAGCTATTTGGTGGTGGGACCCACAGGAAAAGCAACTTTCTATCCATCGTGGGAACCATGCTATCATGGTGGGTTTTCGACCCGATGGGGAAGATGGCATGGCCGATCATGGCAATTCATCATTGACGATGTTTTCACGTGATCTGATCCGTTTGAACGGATCGGATGTAGCCTTTGATCACTGTGGGGTCCATTTTCCAAGCCCTTCATTTGCATTTCACCACTTCATGAGAGATCTTCCGCCTCATGCGTTTTTCTCGCGAGAAGGGTATCTCTCCACTGCTATTTGTTGCTGCCCTAAAGGGAACGGTGGAGATCACTCCATGTAGCCTGGTGGAAGGCCTGGATCAAGCCAACTGCCATTTCCTAAACGGGAATTATCTCTCATGCCAACCGACGTAACAGGCAGTTACCTGGCTAATTCTAGCAATGGATGGAAGGCGCGAATTTCTATCCCCGGGGGCGGTTAGGATTGAAGGAGAGCTCGGGACGCGGATCGCTGACGTGGATAGGTTGGAGGACGGCTCGGAGTGCGCCACAATACGTTCACAGTGAACGTTCCTCTGTCGTCCCTTGCCTGCGCTCATGCACAATTACATGGGCTTGGCCGGCCGTCGTGGGCCTAGTCACTTGGACCATACAGGTCCAATCAATGGTCCGGATCCCACCGATGGTGACCACATGTGGGCCACAATCCTTTGCGAATGGCACCGTCCAGTCCTACTCAACGGTGGGTGAAAAACAGGAGAGAAATCTCTCTTTTCTTATTACGTGGGGATGAACGTGATGAGGTCGATCACTGTCTTCCTCAAAGATAACTACTCCAAATCCACAGAGCTTCTCTGGACTCCTCATAGAGACTTCTCGAATCCACAAGGAAAGAAAGCAAAAGAATTGGAATAAATTCTAATAAAATTTGAAATTGATTAATGAATGAATAAAAATGAGTTTACATCCCTTTAAATAAGGGAACCAAGCAACTGGAAAGAAATCAAACTCAAACTACAACTAAAACTCCTAGAATCCGCGACTTACTATAAATAGTAAACTTACTATTTATAGACGGTCGTGATGTCTACTAGTGCGCAAGGTTTTCGGCCAAAAATAGTAAGTGTCCTATTTGGCTTCATCAAACCGTTCTCCTAATTATTCTAAGTACTTTTCATGTTGGACACAACTCCTAAAGCCCAACGGATGAAGAGTTATAATAAAATTAAAACTTACTATTTATAGTAAAAATGAAAATAAAACGGGGAAATGACCGTCGATCAGGGGGTTTCTCACAAATTCGAGATGCACAACCCGGCATTGCGGGGTTGGTTGGCTAAAGTAGCTCGTTCTACCCCAAAATCATATATTTTACGTCAGATAACTCATTCCGGATTGTGAGATACGCCCGATCTTAGGTCTGATGGTCCGGATCACTTCTGTTGTTAACCGTGCCTTTTCTGATCCATCATGGCCGTGAAATTGTCCGCGACCCACTCTACATCATCTTACTACCCGTCGAGTCAACACCTGATTCACCATGATGCTCATCCAGTGCACATCGTGCACAACTATGTGAGGTGCACGCACACCTCGTGTGGACCCCATCGTGATGTCTGAGGGAAATCCATACCATCCATTCCCATTGGTGGTCCCATCAGAGTACTCGTGCCGTTGATCCGGACGATCCAATGCCTTGGACGGTCCCCGTGTTGTGATTGGAGTATCATTTGAGTTTTTCAAGAAATCTGAGGGTCAGATCTCTCCAAGTTTAAATATTAATGGTCAAAAAGGGAGGTCTTGGCCTTCTCAAAGAGACTCTGGTGTTGAGTATTGGGTGTTGAAAGGTAGTTTCAACTCGTAGGCCTATCCCTTGTATTAGTTTTGGTTTGAACCTAGGCTCATCATTATGTTAAAAGTGTTTATTAGTAACACAGTGTTTATCAATAACACCTGTGTACTAAAAATGTTGGGTGTTACAGAAGTGTGTTATCATCATTATATTTGAAAGACACCCACATCTCTTAATCATTCTTTTGAACCGTCATCGAAATCGAATCTTCGAGAAATTGAACTATGTGCTCATTAATATAATCCAACTCTTCATTCCAAATTCCAGAGTTCTTTAAAAACGAGTTAAGATCACTTTCCTCATATTGTATTTCTGGAATGAATTGTGGCTGATACGAATAAGCATCCAATCTCATATCAACGCACAATGCAAGCTATTCTATCGTTTTTCTAAGGCCCAAACAATCTTCTAATAATTTTCTCATATCCGCAAAAAAGTTTGTGTCACTTCGAAATGACTCTTCTTGGATGATTCTGGTTGGATTTCAAAGGTAGAGGATCTGAGAGAATAATCATTATAACATGTTGTTGGTTCATCTTTCCAATTTTGTTGTTTCCATTGATTATAGTCATATGGATCATATGTAGAAAAATCTAATGGTTGTCGATACATATTATCACCCATGATATAATGTCTCATTATTTTCTTCCTATTTGGTAGGTAATAATAATTTTTGCTCTCATAGTTATGATAACCCCAACACTCACGTACTTCTTTACCGGTGGCGCATTATATTTCAGTCGGTTCTTGATGATGGTTTTAGAAAAATTTTAAGACATAGGTTGTTTCCTAACATAATCATCTCACAGACCTACTTTCTCAGCATATTGACATACCCACTTTTGCATATACATGGTATAAACCCTAATCCTTAAACTAATCCTAAAAGAGAATAAAAGAAAAATCCTATACTAATATGGAAAGTAAGTAGAGAAAAGAAGTTAGAAAGAAGTTATAAAATTAGAAATTCCTATATGTTAAAATCCTACAAAAGAAAACAAAAGAAATTAGTTTTTAAAAATAGAAATTCTAAAGTTGGAAAGTTTTTAAAAATAAAAATAGAAAGTTAGTTTCTAAAAAGGAAAGCTTCTAAACCTAGAAATAGAAAGCTAAGTTAGTTTCTAAAAAATAAAAGAAATCCGAGAATAAGAAAATTTTTTAAAAAACAAAACCTAATCCTAAAATAAAAAATAAAAAAGAACTATAAAATTAGAAAGAGATTACCAATTTATAACGTCTATGTCAGGGTCCTGCAAAACAAGAAAGTTAGGCTAGTTTCTAGAAATCAAATAGAAAAACCCTAATCTTAACATAATTATAAAACGAGTTAATCTCAGAAAAATGTAATCGTCAGTCCTCGGTAACGGCGACAAAAACTTGTTCACACCCCAAGTATAAGGTTGTGATGTAGTAATAAACTTGGTAAGACTGAGGTCGTATCCACAGGGACTGAACCTTGTACGTAATCTGAAAATAGTTCGAACTAGAACTAGGATAAGATGAAATCTAAATAAGATAAAAGAAAGGGAATAATTGTGAATTTATTTAACTAAAACTCATGAAATTCAAATGTAGGAAACTAGGGTTTCAGACGATCTACTTGAAGAGATCATGGAGATCTATGCTTGATTCACAATCACAACTAGAATCAGAGTCCTATCTTCATCCAGTTGGAAGATATTTCATTAAAAACTAATCTGAACTTTCGTTGATCCATTTTTCAAGAGAAGATAGGTATGAGAATTAGAATTGATTCTATCACAAAACTATGCCCATGAGACAAAGCAAACAACAGAATTTAACTAATTCATAACCAATCAACAGAGTTCCCAAATTCACAAATCCTATAATGAAAAGAACATACTCAAAGCTATGGCAGATATATTGTAATTTAAGTCACAACAAACCATTAAAAACTATGAATATTTCTTAAAATCAAACCCTAATCAAAGTCAATTCAGCGTAACATGAATCAAAACATAGAAGTCAGCCCATCACACTATAGGCTTCACCTCTTAGTCCTAACTAAGTGGTTTAGCCAGACATGATCTAGTTAAAATCTCTTAAAAGCATAAAAGGAAAAGGAAGAAAAAGACTAGAAGAAAGAGGAAGAAAACTCCCTAGTCGGCCAGTTCTCTCTCTCCTTCTCTTGCTTTCACTCCACGTCCCAACTCCACACCAGATGCCTCCACGGCTACCGTTGCTTAAATCCCATGTCTAAGATTGTCCTTACTTTCTTTCTCTCTTCTTCTTTTATAAGCAGTAGAGATGGCGATGGGTGGATGTCGGTGGAGACGGTGCGTAAATTATGTACGCAGAAGGCAGCGTCATGCGAAAAAATGCAAATCCCTTGCGTTTGATCTGAATTTCGTCGGATATCTTCGGGGTTCTTCATCATCCACACCGTTCAGACTCCTTAGGATTGGTTAAACGCCCCATAGGATGATTTTGAACGGCTGTGATCGTCGGTCCGATCCCAGCCAAGGTCGCTGAACAAACCAAAATAACCGGCTTTCTCAAACACGTGTATTGCTTACGCGAGTTGGCTGACATGTTCGGTGGGCCCCACCGTGATATTTTCAAGGAAATCCACTCCGCTCATTCGATTCTTAACAAAAAAGCAGTCGGATTGAAGTAGTTTTTATTTGGTTTTGGTGTGGTCCACTGTATTAAACCAACTAACTGTACATTCATCATTTTCTAACGATCCACATGTATACGTTTGCAAGGGGTCAAAAGGACACCTATACGAGGGTAACGTCCCCCTCTGGAGCATATGGACAGTTCGGATCATCCATTTGAATAATTATGGGCCCCACCACTCAAAACCACGTCGGACAGCGTTGTACATTGTTTGCTTGCGTGAGAAAGGTCGGGTCAGCCCAGCTTTGACTAGGCTACCCAACCGGTGCACGTTCAGTGCGCGTGAGCACTGTGTACACACCATGCATATGTGGCATACAATGTGATGTGTATCAGAAATCTGCTCCATCCATCCATTTTTTCACCTCATTTAAAGAGTTGAGACTAAAATCGAAGCATATCCAGATATCATGTGGGCTCCAAATCAGAGATTTATGGGCTAATTTGTCCGTTAGGCCGCTTCCACAAGGATCTAATGACTAAATTTTAACATGTACGGTTAATTTATGGTTCCAAGGCCATATATAAAGTTTCGAGCCAAACGGATAGTGGAAACCCTATAATCTTATATTCTGGACAATTTTTGGGCCCGTTTAACATGAGTGGCCTAATTTTCTCAGATCTTTGGCGTGTAAATTCTTTGATATTAGTCCCTTGGGGTCCGTCTCTTGCCTTGGTGACATTTGAACATTAAATCCATGCTTTTCTTACCCTTTTTCAGTCCAGGCCCTTAAATACACCTTGTATCATAAACATGATTAAACTGAGATATTAAACAGTATTATTTTCATAAATTCAAGTAATGACTAGAGTCTAATATGCAATATTTGACCCTCAACATTGTATGATCAACGTTAAAAATCCAAAAGAAATAAAACAATAAAGCAAACCCCACAAATCAAAAGTGCCTTGATGATCAAAGGCTTGGACCCCAAAAACCTAAAAAGCTCAGAGACAGGATAACAGAAAAGACCAGTTAATCCATTCCATTTTCCTCTCAAGAATCTGAAGCAGGCCCTTAGGAAGATCTCAAAAATGAACCTTGGAATCTTAAAAGTGAGGCCTGGGGCAACCATCATCTTTATACCAGGAAATGGTAAGGTGCAAATGATCCTCACCAAAAGAAAAAGACACAAGTAGAAAAAGAGTCTGAAAACGTTTGTCTTTTGAAAGCAAGTCACCAAGCTTAGTTGCTAATGACCCGAGAGAGCTATTCAATAAAGAGAGCGATTCATGGAGTTTCTTCAACAAGAGCTCCCAAAGAGTCAGAAAACATTTGTCTTTCGAAAGCAAGTTAGCAAGATTACTCGCTAATGACCAGATAGAGCTACTCAAAGGAGAAAACGCGTCGTGGAGTTTCTTGATGAACAGATCCCAAAGTGTATTCATGGAATTACTTGAGGAACAACTCCCAAAGAGTCTCTGAAACACTTCTCCAAGTGAATTACCCACTCGTGAGACCGCTTCATGGAGTTTCTTGATGAACAGCTCCCAAAGATCATCAGTATTCTTGGAGTTACTTGAAGAACAATTACCAAAGACTCTCCCAACAACTTCGCCAAGTTTGCTACTCACTAGAGAAACGGATTCATGGAGGTTCTTGATGACACTACAAGAAATATGGTTTTTACCGACGAAATTAATTTTCTTAGGTCAAGATGACTTTTACCTACGAAAATTTTTGTAGGTAAAGGTTGTTTCCAACTTTCCCCCCACGAGAAACTGAAAGGTTTACTTTTACCCATGAAAGTTAATTTTGTGGGTAAATGTCATAATTACCTACAAAAATTTTCGTAGGTAAAGGGTGTTTTCAATATATTTTTACCTACAAAATGTAATTTCGTAGGTAAAAGCCATCTTTACCTACGTTTATTTTCGTAGGTAAAAGGTGTTTTGAATTTTTCAACTAACACAAAATCGAAAAGTTTACTTCAGTTTACTTTTACCGACGAAATTAACTTTCGTAGGTAAAAGTCATCTTTCCCTACGACAATTTTCATAGGTAAAGGGTGTTTTCAAATTTTCAAAATACAAACAGACGTAAAGTTTATTTTTACCTACGAAATATAATTTCGTAGGTAAAAGTCATCTTTCCCTACGAATATTTTCGTAGGTAAAAGGTGCTTTGAATTTGTAAAAGTCATCTTTCCCTACGACAATTTTCGTAAGTAAAGGGTGTTTTCAATTTTTCAAATACAGGTAAAAGTCATCTTTACCTGCGAAAATTGTCGTAGGTGAAGGTGTTTTGAATTTTTAAAAAAACCAAAAGTCAAAAAGTTTACTTTTACCTACTAACGGTTTCGTAGGTAAAAAAAAACGTCTATGAGACTTTTACCTACGACTATTTTCGTAAGTAAAAACATATATGAGACTTTCGCCTACAAAATATTTCATAAATATTTCATAGGTAAAAATATAATATTTAACTTAAATTTCAAACGTAGATGAGACTTTTACTTATGAAAGATTTTGTAGCTAAAAAATGTGTATGGGACTTTTACCTACACAATGGTTTGTAGGTAAAAATATAGTCTCTACTTTAATTTTAAACGTAGTTGAGACCTTTACGTACGAAATTTTTCGTAGGTAAAAAAATGTGTATCAAACTTTTACCTATGAAATGTTTCGTAGGTAAAAATATAATATTAAATTTTATTAGAATTTTACCTACAAAATATTTCGTAGGTAAAAAACGTGAACTAAACCTTTACCTACGAACTATTTCATAGGTAAAAGTCTTTTTAAAAAAAAAAATAAATTCCAACTAAAAATTCCTAATATACACATGTTACAATATAGTTCATCATATTCTTCCTGATATACACCTGTTATATAATATATTTCATCATATTCACATTCACATCCATCTAAACCCAAACTACGTAAATCCATCCAAACATGAACTACATTCATCCAAACACAAACAATCTTATCGACATGACATTTATCCACGCGTAAATGCATACAAGTTTAACATCATAAATAAAATACAAAAAATTATTCATAGCGTTAGGGAATTGAGAATAGGTTAAGGTTTAGGTTTAAGAAATCGGGTTCGAGTTTGGGATCGGGTTTAGGTTTGGGTTTTCAAGTTTAGGTTTAGGTTTAGGTTAGGGAGTTGAGATTTTGATTAGGTGTAGGTTTAGGTTTAGGGATTTAAGAATACAATTAAGTTTTAGGTTTAGGTTTAGGTTTTAGGTTATAGGTTAAGGTTTAGGTTTTAGGTTTAGGTTTAGGTTAAGGTTAAGGTTAGGTTATAGGATATAAGTTTAGGTTATAGGTTAAGGTTTAGCTCATAAGTATTTTTTTAGGTTAAGGTTATAGGTTTAGGTTTAGGTTTAGGTTAAGGTTAAGGTTATAGGTTTAGGTTTAGGTTAAGGTTAAGGTTAAGGTTAAGGTTTAGGTTTGGTTATAGGTTAAGGTTATAAGTTATAGCTTTAGGGAATTGAGAATAGGTTAAGGTTTAGGTTTAGGAAATCGGGTTTGAGTTCAGGATCGGGTATAGGTTTGGGTTTTCAAGTTTAGGTTTAGGTTAGGGACTTGAGGTTAGGATTAGGTGTAGGTTTAGGTTTAGGTTTAGGGATTTGAGAATACATTTAGGTTATAGGTTTAGGTTTAGGTTTTAGGTTATAGGTTAAGGTTTTGATTTTAGGTTTAGGTTAAGGTTAAGGTTAGGTTATAGGATATAAGTTTAGGTTATAGGTTATAGGTTAAGGTTTAGCTCATAGGTTTTGGTTTAGATTAAGGTTTAGGTTATAAGTTATAACTTTGAGAAATTGAGAATAGGTTAAGGTTTAGGTTTAGGAAATCGGGATCGGGTTTAGGTTTGGGTTTTTAGGTTTAGGTTTAGGTTTAGGTTAGGGACTTAAGATTAGGATTATGTGTAGGGTTAGGTTTAGGAATTTAAGAATACATTGAGGTTTTAGGTTTAGGTTTAGGTTTTAGGTTATATCTTTAGGGAATTGAGAATAGGTTAAGGTTTAGGTTTAGGTAATCGGGTTCGGGATCGGGTTTAAGTTTGGGTTTTCAAGTTTAGGTTTAGGTTTAGGTTAGGGAGTTGAGATTAGGATTAGTGTAAGTTTAGGTTTAGGGATTTTGAGAATACATTTAGGTTTTAGGTTTAGGTTTAGGTTTTAGGTTATAGGTTAAGGTTTAGGTTTTAGGTTTAGGTTACGGTTAAGGTTAAGGTTAAGGTTTAGGTTTTAGGTTTAGGTTAAGGTTAAGGTTAGGTTATAGGATATAAGTTAAGGTTATAGGTTTAGGTTTAGGTTATAAGTTATAGCTTTAGGGAATTGAGAATAGGTTAAGGTTTAGGTTTAAGAAATCGGGTTTGGGTCCGGGGTCAGGATCGGGTTTAGGTTTGAGTTTTCAAGTTTAGGTTTAGGTTTAGGTTAGGGACTTAAGATTAGGATTAAGTGTAGGTGTAGATTTAGGTTTAGGGATTTGTGAATACATTTAGGTTTTCGGTTTGGGTTTAGGTTTTAGGTTATAGCTTTAGGGAATTGAGAATAGGTTAAGGTTTAGGTTTAGGAAATTGGTTTCGAGTTCGGGATTAGGTTTAGGTTTGGGTTTTCAAGTTTAGGTTTAGGTTTAGGTTAGGGAGTTGAGATTAGGATTAGGTGTAGTTTTAGGTTTAGGGATTTGAGAATACATTTAGGTTTTAGGTTTAGGTTTAGGTTTTAGGTTATAGGTTAAGGTTTAGGTTTTAGGTTTAGGTTAAGGTTAAGGTTAGGTTATAGGAGATAAGTTTAGGTTATAGGTTATAGGTTAAGGTTTAGCTCATAGGTTTTGGTTTAGGTTAAGGTTATATGTTTAGGTTTAGGTTAAGGTTTAGGCTTAGGTTATAGGTTTAGGTTATAAGTTATAGCTTTAAGGAATTAAGAATAAGTTAAGGTTTAAGTTTAGGACATCGGGTTCGGGTTCGGGTTCGGGATCAAGTTTAGGTTTGGGTTTTCAAGTTTAGGTTTAGGTTTAGGTTTAGGTTAGAGAGTTGAGATTAGGATTAGGTGTAGGTTTAGGTTTAAGGATTTGAGAATGCATTTAGGTTATAGGTTTAGGTTAAGGTTATAGGTTTAGGTTAGGTTTAGGTTATAGGTTATAACTTTAGGGAATTGAGAATATGTTAAGGTTTAGGTTTAGGAAATCGAGTTCGGGATTGGGTTTAGGTTTGGATTTTCAAGTTTAGGTTTAGGTTTAGGTTAGAGAGTTGAGATTAGGATTAGGTGTAGGTTTAGGTTTAAGGATTTGAGAATGCATTTAGGTTATAGGTTTAGGTTAAGGTTATAGGTTTAGGTTAGGTTTAGGTTATATGTTATAACTTTAGGGAATTGAGAATATGTTAAGGTTTAGGTTTAGGAAATCGAGTTCGGGATTGGGTTTAGGTTTGGATTTTCAAGTTTAGGTTTAGGTTTAGGTTAGAGAGTTGAGATTAGGATTAGGTGTAGGTTTAGGTTTAGGGAGTTGAGAATACATTTAGGTTTTAGGTTTAGGCTTAGGTTTTAGTTTATAGGTTTAGGTTTAGGTTATAGGTTTAGGTTATAGGTTATAAGTTTAGGTTATAGGTTATAGGTTACAGGTTAAGGTTATAGGTTTATAGGTTATAGGTTATAGGTTTATAGGTTATAAGTTATAGGTTATAAGTTATAGGTTATAGCTTTATGGAATTGAGAATAGGTTAAGGTTTAGGTTTAGGAAATCGGGTTCGGGTTCGGGATCGGGTTTATATTTGGCTTTTCAAGTTTAGATTTAGGTTAAGTAATTGAGATTAGGATTAGGTGTAGGTTTACATTTAAGGATTTGAGAATACATTTAGGTTTTAGGTTTAGGTTTTAGGTTTTGGTTAAGGTTATAAGTTTATGTTAGGTTTAGGTTTAGGTTATAGGTTATAGGTTATAGGTTATAGCTTTAGGGAATTGAGAGTAGGTTAAGGTTTAGTTTTAGGAAATCGGGTTCGGGTTCAAGATCGGGTATAAGTTTGGGTTTTCAAGTTTAGGTTTAGGTTTAGGCTTTGGAGTTGAGATTAGGATTAGGTGTAGGTTTAGGTTTAGGAATTTGAGAATACATTTAGGTTTTAGGCTTAGGTGAAGGTTATAGGTTTAGGTTTAGGTTAAGGTTAGGTTATAAGTTATAAGTTTAGGTTATAGGCTATAGGTTATAGGTTGAGGTTTAGGTTTTAGGTTTAGGTTTTAGGTTTTTGTTTAGGTTAAGGTTATAGGTTTTGGTTTTGGTTTAGGTTTAGATTTTAGGTTTAGGTTAAGGATATAGGTTTAAGTTATAGGTTTAAGTTAGGTTTAAGTTTAGGTTATGAGTTATAGGTTATAGGTTTAGGGAATTGAGAATAGGTTAAGGTTTAAGTTTAGGTTATAGGTTATAGGTTATAGGTTTAGGGATTCGAGAATACATTTAGGTTATAGGTTTAGGTTAAGGTTAGGTTATAGGTTATAAGTTTAACTTATAGGTTATATGTTAAGGTTTAGGTTATAGGTTTTGGTTTTGGTTAAGGTTATAGGTTTAGGTTTAGGTTTAGGTTTTAGGCTTAGGTTAAGGTTATAGGTTTAAGTTAGGTTTAAGTTTAAGTTATAGGTTATAGGTTATAGCTTTAGGGAATTGAGAATAGGTTAAGGTTTAGGTTTAGGAAATCGAGTTTAGGTTCGGGATCGGGTTTAGGTTTAGGTTTTCAATTTTATGTTTAGGTTTAGGTTTGGGAGTTGAGATTAGGATTAGGTGTAGGTTTAGGTTTAGGGATTTTAGAATACATTTAGATTTTAGGTTTAGGTTTAGGTTTTAGGTTTAAGTTATAAGTGTAGGTTATAGGTTTAGGTTTAAGTTAGGTTATAGGTTAAGGTTTAGGAAATTGAGAATAGGTTAAGGTTTAGGTTTAGGAAATCGGGTTTGTGTTCGGGATCGAGTTTAGGTCTAGGTTATAAAGTTTAGATTTATGATAAGGAGTTGAGATTAGGATTAGGCGTAGGTTTAGGTTTAGGGATTTGAGAATACATTTAGGTTTTAGGTTTAGGTTTAGGATTTTAGTTTATAAGTTTAGGAATTTAGTTTATAGGTTTAGGTTTAGGTTTTAGGTTTAGGTTTTAGGTTTAGGTTATAGGTTATAGGTTAAGGTTTAGGTTATAGGCTTGGTTTAGGGTTAGGGTTAGGTTATAGATTATTGCTTTAGGGAATTGAGAAGAGGTTTAGGTTATAAGTTTAGGGTGTGGTTTAGGTTAAGGGTGTGGTCCTTGCAAATACAGATATAAACACGGCCTGTTCAAATGGCCAGGCCCCTCCAATGCTGTCCATAGGAAATGGACAGTTTCATCATGGTCATAATAGCGGTTCCCACCTTCCAGGGACCCCCACTCGTCCGGATAGCTTCGACGCACATCCGAGTCTGCTCCATTAATTTTAAGTAAATACATAAACACGGCTTATCCAAATGGCCAGGCCCCTTCAATGATGTCCATAGGAAATGGACAGCTTCATCATGGCATAACAACGGTTCCTACCTTCCAAGGACCCCCGCTCATCCGGATAGCTCCTACGCACATCCGGGTCTGCTCCATTAATTTCAAGCAAATACATAAACACGGCCTGTCCAAATGGTTAGGCCCCTCCAATGTTATCC
The DNA here is from genome assembly GCA_037074715.1 of Magnolia kwangsiensis. Lineage (NCBI taxonomy): Eukaryota > Viridiplantae > Streptophyta > Magnoliopsida > Magnoliales > Magnoliaceae > Magnolia > Magnolia kwangsiensis. The sequence continues at coordinate 10,100,549 of CM073580.1, read as the reverse complement.
ATAGAAAATGAACAACTTAATCATGGTCATAACAGTGGTTCCCACCTTCCAGGGACCCCCACTCATTCGAATACTTCCGACGCACATCCTGATCTGCTCCATTAATTTCGAGCAAATACATAAACATAGCCTGTCTAAATGGTCAGTTCACTCCAATATTATGCATAGAAAATAGACAGTTTTATCATGGTCATAACAGTGGTTTCCACCTTCGAGGGACTCCCGCTCAACATCCGGATAGCTCTGACGCACATCCGGGTTTGCTCCATCAATTTCGAGCTAATACATACACACGACCTGTCCAAATGGCCAGGCCACTCCAATGCTGTCCATAGGACAATATTGTCTATAGGAAATGGACAGCTTCATCATGGTCATAATAGTGGTTCCCACCTTCTAGGGACCCCCGCTCAACATTCGGATAGCTCCGACACACATCCGGGTCTGCTCCATTAATTTTGAGTTACTACATTTATATTAGATGACCTACAGCTGATGAAAATTTTCAAGTAAATTGTCTGAGGTTTACAGTAATCTTAGAGTGTAAAAAATTTCTAAGTATGTGCATTTCAATCTGAGTTATTTTTATAATCACGATAGCCTTGGGAGGGTTGATATGAGGGATGGGTTAATTGCAAAAGAGCTTATTAAAACTATATTGGGTTATCTTGTCAAACATAATCATTTTAGGACCAGCAAGATAACCTAATATAGTTTTAATCAGCCCTTTTTGCAGTCAACCCATCCCTCGAATCAACCCTCTCAAGGCTATCGTGATTAGAGAAGGAACTCGGACTAAAATGTATAGACTTGGAAATTTTCTGCACTCTAAGATTACTTTAAACCTCGTACAATGTATATTCAACGATGTATATAATACAATGTATATAACATGAAATAGTACATGAGTGAGACAAGACAACGTAACCTTTTATATAGAAGCCAGAAATTGATAGGTTAAGATTGTCCTATCGAGGAGATTCTTAGGTGTAGTCCATCTGCTGTTGGGACAAACAGGCATGGGTTTGGATTATTGGACCATGGACCCCACCTGTCATTGAAAATCAAGGATTAAAATCAGTGTATTGGGTATCATATCATTCACCACCGATAAGGCGGCCAATACTTCAAACCTTGTTCAAAACTGTTTTATTTTGTGCAAAGATGTAACAGTGCTACACGATACGTGTGATTGTGGTTTAAATCTAATGTTTGTTGCTACAAAATATCATATTGCAATATGCCAGGATGCATTCAAGCCAACCTCCAAGACAAAAATATGAAAATGAATCCATTTCCAAAATTTGAATTCAAGCCAACCTAATTTTAATGTATATGTTTGAAGAGTATACGGTGGAAGACTAACTTAGGAGTCTTTCATAGCATTTGTGTAACAATTTCTTTCAGTGTTTGTATTTTGAATACACTTTATTCCAAAATCATATATTAAGATAATTCAAAATCCTTAGTTGCTTATAATAAGAATTCAAAGTAAAGTGCATAAAAATTATATAATAAGTTTATAAGAATTTGAATTTGATTACTAAGTAAGCTTTAATATCCTTAATTAATTAATATACTTGTGTGAGATATGAATGATTATAATAAGTCACTTGATACACCATCACAAAATGAGCAACTCACTAGCATTTTTTAACTAATGATTTATATGACGAATGTTTGAATTATTTAGATAATTTTAATAATGTATCTGATAACAGTTGATTTATATGGCCAGTGTTAAGATTTTTGAGATAATTTTATTAATAAAATTAGTAATGTATCTAATAATTTGATCACTTTGGGACTATCATCAATATCCCACATGTACAATAGATTAATAATTTAATAATACTTTTGTTATACACATGCATTTTACATAGTTTTGAATTCAGGTCGGAAGATAACTTTTAAAATCCAATTGCATTCAAATCCACATTGCCAAACAACCTCTAAATTTTCCTTAAGCTTGGGGGTCCATCCTTTAGTGATCTCAGCAGTTCATCCATGTTCCTCTTCCAATTCTTAAAATTCCCTATTGACCTTCCTTTTCTACATTGACAGTGGTCTATGGACCATCAATATACATTTTTTTTCTTCTCATATTTTTGGGCCAACTTATCGAATGGCCAATAGCATGCAATCTAGAAGATTTTCAAGACCCCACACATTGATGATCGGTTAAAATAAAAAAAAAAATTCAAAAAAAAAAAAAAATGGATCCCAAAACCATGGGCCCCACTTGGGTGGCCTGGGATTTCAAATTTTATTAGTATATTCTCTCATGCTCTTTTTTGCTTTATTTTCTTCAAGAAAGGTACCGATGCCTATCTTCTGTAAATAAATAAATATAAAAATACAAATATCTGATACATAAATCAAATGAAGTTGATGGTTTAGATCGTGCCACGTGTCAATCTTTGGCCGACTACAATTCGATATTTGTGGTCTCTTAAAAGAAATGATTTGGTAGTAGGTCACCCATCAAACTACAGATTCGAGGAATATTGGTCACTTAAGACATGAGATTTCTTCGCCAGAAAATGAATCCATTGGGGGTTACATTCACTTGCTGAATACCACAGATTCCATAGCAGTAGTTGGCATTTAGTTTTTTTTTTTTTTTTTTTTTTTTTGAGTTTTTAGTTGGCATTTAGTTAGTTGAGAGGATTAGCCTTCAGAATTAGCTAGCCTCTGCTCAGGCCACTGCCAACAGTAATGTAAAGAGAATGATTCAAAGTTTTGAGTTATGTCAAGTGCAGTGGTCTGGGATTGTGTAAAACCTCATGCACTGTTCTTTTAATGAGGGCATGTTACTGAAAACCCACTTGAGATCTAAACATGATCTGATTATTTTCCATTTTTTCCATGATCTGTCTTAGTGTTTGAGTTGGTGCCTGCTTATAGTAGGTCCTTTCCGCCATTCTCTTCTCTCCTCTTTCTTTTGCCTCATGATATCTCTCTAAAGCTGGAATTTATGTATATTTCAACAGGAGCAACTCCAACAACAGGGAAAGCTTTGATTATTAAAGCTCCTAAGTTGCAGAAAATACTCTGCTAATGAAGGATATTGCAGATTATTTCAGGCAAACACCAATCAATATCTTATCTTCCTATGATATTAAAGTTACTCTATGAAAACTCTACACGAAGTCTTCTAAAGGAAAAGCATGAGATCATCCACATTAGAAAAGCATGAAAACCCAGTCAATGCCCTCGATTCACCCGAGCCAAATAGAACTCGATGAATCTTCTGCCAGTGCTCATGTTTGTTCATATCAGTGTTATGTTTGTTGGCTATCATGTTGCTTTTAGCATTTAATCACCTCTCTGGCATTCCAGTTGGTACATGTGACATTGTGCATCTCCCATTGTCCATTGGTGTTAGACCGGAATCATATGCACATTCCACATTTGGTTGATGTGCATGGGGATTCCCACTCGCCACCAATGAACAGTGGGAGATGTTTGGTATTTGACACCATGTGCACCAGTTGGTATACTGTATGGAATCCGCTCAATCAGATTCGGATCCAGTGTTTCATTGAAGCTACTATGAGTACCTAAGTAGATAACTGAAAGAAGGCAATGAAATCTGAAATTGATTCCATGCATACTAATGATGTGTAAACCCTAGTGGTAGGACTGTAAACAGATCAGATTCGAAACAAATCTGGATTTGTTCCGAATCTGATTTGATTAAGAATAAGTGAGGTCCAAATTCAATCGGATACCCAATGGATCCTAGAAAGCCTATCCGAATTCGAATTTGTTGAAGATTTGAAAATCCAAATTCTATCTGAATATACTGTTAATACATTTTTATCATTTTCTTCTTCTTCTTCTTCTTCTTTTAAATATAAAAATACCCTCACTATTTTTCAAATCCCTGTGCAATTTGCGAGGCTAAAATTGTCCTAACATTATATACAGTAGAGAGATGTTCAGATCGGATCTTTATTGAATCGAATTGGGGTGGATTCGAATCGGATCTAGTTATAAAAGGATCCAATTTTCATGTCCCGAAATCAATTCAATGGATCCAAATATCAATCCGAATTCAATTTAATTGTACCAAATTGGAATTGTATCTGGATCAAGATCTTATTCATCGACAGCCTTGCCTGGTAAATCTCCCTGAGAGTATAAAGCTTATTGGTTGTAAATGGGTCTATCAAAGAAAATTGGTATGGATAGAAATGTTGAAACATTTAAGGCTTGGCTACTGTTGAGAGGTTACACAAAAGAAGGGGATGAATTATCACGAGACTTTTTAGCCAATAGCGATGCTAAAATCTGTAAGGATTCTATCAGGCTTTGTTGCGTATTACGACTATGAGATCTGGCAATTGGATGTGAAGACAGCTTTTCATAATGAAGTCTTTGTTGATGACATATATATAAATCAGCCAAAGTGCTTCACACCACGAGGTCAAGAAATGAAAGTTTGCCACTTACAGAAGTCAGTTTATGAATTGGAATAGGCATCTTGCAACTGTAATTGTAGATTTGATGAGGCCATCGAGACTTTAATTTCATCTACAATCCAGAGGAACTGTGTTCATATTTCAAGCTGTGTTTCTTATTCCCTAAGTAGAATATATCTTGACGATTAGTAATGATGTTGAGATGCATGCATCTATAAAAGTTTGGCTTTCCAAATAGTTTGATATGAAAGACCTAGGAGAAGTTAACTATGTGTTGCGCATATGGATTTACAGAGAAGAATGCTAGAATGATTGGGTTTATCCCAATCAGCCTACATGGTTATTCGTTATTCCCACAATATGGTTATTCAAACAACTCCTTACTATATGGGAGGAAAGGGGAATCCAAACACCTTAGGAATTGCATAGACTTTTGCCTGAGGATCTGTCACTTGAGCAACCTCTGAAGATCCAAACCTACAGGCATCTAATCGACCCCTAAGGGATCATTTAGAAACCTGTAAAGAATTTATTTCCAGGAAACAAATCACATTAGATCAAGATTCTACATTAGATTTTGGTAGCTGAAAATCATGAATCCCTAATTTCCCCAATATCCTCCAATTCCTAAAATCCCCAATTCCCCCAATTCCAAAATCCACAACTCCCTAATTCCTAAGATCCACAAACCCCCAAATCCTCCATGGGCGAAATAGAAATTAATAAACAGAGAGAGAGAGAGAGAGAGAGAGAGAGAGAGAGAGAGAGAGAGAGAGAGTACCAAAGTAAGAAGGAGAGTGGATGAGTTGCTGGTCAAGCTTCGAAAGATTCTGTTAGCATGATATTCTTTCTTCACTCTATGGAGCGACCATCTCCTTTTCAGCTTGCTGTAGCATGAGATGGAGAGAGAGAGAGAGAAAGAGCTCTCCATCTCCTTTTCAGATTTCTGTAGCATGAGAGAGAGAGAGGTAAGGAGAGTTTTTGGGGCAGATTGGGTATTACACCCACCACATGGAGCTAGAGACGGGCGCTCCTACCAAGAGCTCTGTGGGGCCCATAGTGATGATAGTGGTGTATCCATGTCGTCCATTAATTTTGACAAGTAATTTTAGGACATGATTCCAAAAATGAGTGATATCTAAGTCCTAAATGGATCACACCATTACTAATAAAATTTTAACAGTAGGTGCTTAATATCCATTGTTTCCTATAGTGTGGTCCACTTGAGGAGCCTTGATCTGCCTCCTTTTTTAGGCTCATGTCCTAAAATGAGCTTTTAAGATGAATGGACGGCTTAGATAAAATATATATATTGTGTTGGGCCTATAAAGCCCCTTATGGGACCGCCCACCTTTAGATATGACTCCTAAAGTGAGATGGCCACTACAAAATCGGCTTAAAACAAATTTAATTAAAAAATAAATATCATAATAAGCCTATGGCTCATCCTTTCACAACTATACATTTGTTTGGTGATCATGAGGCTAATAACCTGATTTTTGGGACAAGGACTCTTTGTATTTTCCCTTCATATAAGTCTGGTTGACCATATTAAGGCCTGTAGGTCCTAGGAAGTTCTTGGCTAGTGAGCATTCGATCACCATAATTTCCCCTAGATGTGGAACCATGTCCTAGAATGGACTGGTAACACTAAAATTTCTCTCTTTATGTGGTCTACCTGATATTTGGCTCTGTTCAATTTTTGGAACCAGAATTGACTGGTAACACCACAATTTCCCCTAGATGTGGTCCACCTGATATTTGGATCTATTCAATTTTTGGAACCACATCCTAGAATGGACTAGTAAAATGAATGGACGATTTAGATATAAAATACATCTTCAAGGTGGGCCGCACACTAGGGCCGGGTTTGTTTAACATTATAATTTTAGTTGGCACGGGTTCAAATCAATTGAAAATAATGCAAGAAAACCTCAAAGAGAGAGCATAACAGAGATGAGAAACTAGGCTGACTGATGCCTTAAGTACCTAGTATATGTCTTGAAGAAACTCCTCTTAACAAATATAGAAAATCCACATGATTGAAGTTTTTTAGAGTACAGAAAATCCGCATGATTGTAGTTTTCACAAAGGGTGATCAGAAATGCACTAGTTAGTCACTTGGATGAGTATGACTTGGTATATGCACAAGTTAGTCACTTACAACAGCGTTTATGTTTTCTTTTATCTTTATATTGTGTATGGGAAATGATTTTCCCCTGTTTATTTTGGTGGGTCTCATTGTGGAATAGCTACAGAAGCTACCCTAATCAAACAATCCTAACCATATCAGAGTTGATTTCCTTTTTATTTGTTATATATGTGTTGGTGATTTTTGTTTTTAAATATCCATTTTCAGCCTATAATATGGATATTTAGGATAATCCAATTGGTGTTTGTTTTTGGGTAATGGTGCATTTGGTTGCATCATAAAATTTCTTCATTAGTCAGCATAATTTTGTGTAAACACCCACTAAACTAATTCAGTAACAGTCCACTCAATAAGCAGTCAAGGTCATGTCTTGACCCAAGGACCGGTGGCACAACTAGTGTCATTTAATTTTAACAAGTGCGGGGAACGCTTGCAATTCTATGCCAAAGGTGAAAATTGAATTTCCTAACTCTTATGTCTTCAAGAAGTTCCCTGGATACTACACCACGTAAATCAAATACACAATCTCACTTTGAGAGAAGAAAAAAAAAACAAGGGGATTCTATGTTTTAGTTTTTTTTAAATCAAATACATTATCCCCTCTTCAATTGAGAGTCTGAGTGCCAAATTTGAAGCCTGGAACCTCCAGTCTTGAGCCTTCCACAAACTCACCTAGGCAAAACTATGAATGCTTGCATGTGAATGTTATTGTAGATCATCGTGTTATATATGGTGTTGATTTGACTTCATTCTTGCAAAATCTAGTGAAGATCATTGAGGATCCAAAAGATTTGACTTTCCAGTCTTTGCTTCAAGGCCGTTGAAGTCTTCTTAAATCATTTGTTGAGATTATACCTTCTAACAAAAAAAAAAAACAAAACAAAAAAAAAAAAAAAAAAAAACTGCGATTCAAGTAACTAGGGGCGTATGGATGATGTAAGGTTCTATAGTTAATATGTTTGGGGCGGCCGTTTGAAGGTCGAGAAAGACAAATATGTGATCCACTTGAGTAGTAGGCTGGAATCAGTGACGTACACGGTGAGACTCACCTGATGTACAACTTAGATCTTGCACTCATGGGCTACTTTGGTACAAATGGTGGTATCTTCTCTCCATTTCTTTGACAATGGATCTATCTGATTTTTTAGATCTCATTCTATCATGATTCAGAGAAAATGATGGACGGAGTGAATTTTACACTGTCATCGTAGTTGGCCCATAATAATTAATATATTTTTGTGTTTTCTCTTCATTCATATCTTCATGATATTATGAATATGTTGGATGTTAAATAAACATTACTATGGGCTCAGGGAAGGTATCAATGGTGAAAACCATTATTCCACAATGTTTCGTGTGGCATGGTCCACTTGAGTTTTGGATTTACCAAAAATTCAGGATCAACCCACATTGTTCATCCATTTTTCAGGATATAAATCTTAGGTGGACCACACCATGATGTATGTGTTTAATCCATGCCGTCCCCATGAGGTCAAGCTGTGTGGGCCCCACCATGACGTGTGTCAAACATCAACACCATGCATTTGATTGGTCCCCTTTAAATTATGGGATATCCCAAAAATCAGCCGTATACGGAACTCCGGTGGGCCATACCATCTAAAATTATGTGAAGACATGCCTAAAACATATAAAAGCACTTAGTGAGCCCCACCTGAAATTTGGATGCATCTGAAACTTGGTATGACCCCTCATCCAAGTGGTACACACATAATGGATGGGCTAGATTTGTGGACCACATCTCTGTGGGTCCACAAAATAATTATGAATGTTTTAATGGAGGGTAACCCCTCTCAACTTTTGTATGTGTTTTGGCCCATAAAAGTTATAAATTGATTTGATTTTTAATCTCTGGGCCCACCATGGGATGATGCATCTGACTGATGGGGTAGATGTTTGACACGCATCATGGTGGGGCCCACAGAGCCATACTAGACCCCGGCCCAAATTTGGGCGCTCTCTCAAAACGGACGCCCGCCCAAAGAAAACCCCCGAATCTCTGATATCTCTCTCGCGTGTACATCTGGGACTACTGGTTTCCTCTTTGTTGCTAGATTGAGAGGTGCCATTGCAAGAACTTCAAGAAAAAAAGGTATATGCTTCTTTGCGACATTTACTACTACCATTGGATTTTCTGTTTTAGATTAGTTTTCTTCATGAAATACATGCGACAACAATTTATCTCCCTGCCATTCTCAAGGTTCCATTTTAGATCTGTTTCCATCTTGTAACTTAAACATTAGTATTGCAGTATTTATATTAGATCTATTTCCATTACGCATAAATCCATCGATCTTTGGAAGAAGTTGATCTCTAATCATGGTAGGGGAGATGAGACAAACTAGCCCAAAACTAATCAAGAGAAAATGACAAAAATCAAAGAGGTTTTCATAGCATTCATAGAGCTTGAGCGGTCCCGGAGTCTACAGGGGCCTGTCTAGAAGCCTGGTAAATAAGATTGTGAATGGAGAAGGGCTTAGAAGTTATCGAGGTTATCCATGCTAGCAGGGTTGTCGGCTATATGGAAAGAACAAATCAACATAATGTTTTTCATGGGCCGTTTCTGCAAAAGCATTCACGGGTGTTGCCAAGTTGAGATAGAGGGAGTTCAGTGGAAAGGCTCTAGAGTATTAAAGGAAATCACAAAGAAGGTTGAGTGTAAATTATTAACTTAGAAGCAAATCCTTGCATCTACTTCATGTCTTTGTTTAAGATGCAATGTTCCTTCCTTAGTAGACAAGAAAGCATTGAAGAAACTTTCTTAGTGAGGGTTAGGGAGGCCATGGATCATCTCATTAAGTAAAAGCATGTACATAAGTTCAAGAGGATAGGAGGCCTAAGGTTAGGGAACGGTAGGAATAGGAATATGGCTCGTTTTGGGAAAGCTTGGAAGTTGCAAGGGATTAGGATTGTGAATGGCCATTAGAGGCAGGATTCAAGTGTATACGGACTAACAACAGTGGTTGTAAAGAAACTCGAGAAGAAGAATGGGTCTGGGGTGGATTGAGGAAATAGAACAGGTTCTAGGAGGATCTTTGACAAGAAAGAGAGAGAGAGAGAGAGAGAGAGAGAGAGAGAGAGAGAGAGAGAGAGAGAGAGAAGAAAAGAAGAAGAAGAAGAAGAAGAAGAAGAAGAAGAAGAAGAAGCTAAAATGCAAAGTTACAGACACAGGTAGTGGGGATACAAGCCACATTGATGGAAGTCTAGGACATGACTACAGATAGGATTACCCTTCTAGTACTTCCATACAATTACAGGGAAATTTTAATCAAGAGAAGGGCTTAATGAGGCTAAGCCACATTGATGTTTTTGTCTTTGATTTTTATTTTTTTTATCTTGATAATGAGGCTAAAAAGACAAAAACATCAAAAGAAAATTGCAATGACAGCTCCTTGATTCCCATCAAACTAGCCCAAAACCCACAAAGGCACTTGGGCCCATAGCTCAAATGACAACCTTCCTCTAAGCTTTTTGGAGCAGATCTGCAGTTTGAAAGATCAGATGTTTTAAATGGTAATTGAAGGCTTGAAATAGCAAATCCCCAATAAAACTGTTTACTATTAGCAAAAAATCAAATTAGATGTGGTTTAGTGAACAGTTTAGGATTAGTGAAAACTCAACATCTATATGGATTTCTCAATTAAATGAAACACATTATGCTTAAAGGAAAAGGACCCAACTAGCTAAACCCCTGAAAGAAAAACTGTTTATTATTAGTAAAAAAATCTAATTAGAAGAGGTTTATCAAACAATTTAGGATTAGCAAATTTCAAAATCTATATGGATTTCTCAATTAAATGAAAGATATATGAAAAAAAAAAAAAACCTTGTATAAGATGAGATAAAACAGCTAAACTCCAATAGAACTTTTTTACCACTAGAACAAACCTAATTAGAGGCAGTTTATTGAATGATTTAGGATAAAAGAAAATTCAACATCTATCTGGATTTCTCAATTAAATGAAACATATACATAAAGGAAAAAGACCCACCTTGTATAAGGTGAGATATGAATTGTAATGTGAGGATTTTCAAACACAGAATCTAGAAAAACTAGGTTCTATGAAAGAAGGAAAATGCCCTGTTTTCTTTAATTGAAAACAAGGCCAAAGCATCTATCTGTTCAAGAGAGAAAAGCCAAAAAAATAAAAAAATCAAAGCAGTTCAGCATTCAGTACTTTCATAGCAACACAGAATAAAAGGGGAAAAGGAAAACTCCTTTTACCAGTCTTTCATCTCTTGGAAAATGGAGCTCAAAAACAATCTTTTAAAACAAGACAAACCACTTTGTAGTAATAAGAATCCAATCTAGAAAACATCACTACAAAACCAGAAAAATCCACCTCTAAACTGCAAAAGCTTCATGTCTCATGGTAGAAACAAGGTAGCAATAATTATTTACAAATCAATCAAATATAACTGGAAAGAAAAAAATGCAGAAACAAACAGCATCATTGTAAATGGCACTTTGAAATGATTCAACAACCTCTTCAATTGTAAGTGTGCACCACTTGTAATGTGTGAGGATTGCTAGCCTACCATTTGGTATATCCCACTGGGTCAATGGCCTGACCCAGCCAAGCGATCTGGTCTGATTTTTTGGCCATGTTACCTACATGATGGCTGACACCTGATGACGATTGGACAACCCATGGATACCAGATTGGCACATGTGACTGAGTGTAGCATGTGAGGCCCACCATTCAGATACATGGGTAGAGAAGAAAGGCAAGCAATCAACCAACATTGCAAGGCTTATAGCCAGAGATTACAGAAAGGCCAATGTACCAAAATAGATACAGTACTAAACAATTGAAAAGTAAAAGGCATGGGCATGACCATCCACTCCAATGGGCCTTCAGCCTCAGCTGTCGGCTCTCATCAGCTCCACCCACGATTCGTGCCTAAACCACATTAAGAGACTTCATCAGGCAACATCCATACCATAACAATCTTTGGGGTGGAAGTTACCACCAAGGCCCAGTCCAAGGACCAGCAAAATATCTTGGTCCAATCTGACTTATTAAACACTATTGGGCTTGGCAGATGACAAGAAGGATGGCTGTGATCTTTGGCTTGCAGTCTGGGTTGGCTTGGGACTAGGTTCTTTACCTCGTGCTCTCTTTAAGTTCATCATGGCTCGCATTGGCCCGGATGACACTACGCCAAAATCACTATTTTGCGACGGACCAAATCCGTCGTAAAACCAAATAAACGATGGACTTCGTCCGTCGCTTGGTCCGCCCCTATTTACTGGGTCATTTTTGGTTTTATGACGGATTTTATTCATCGTTTAATCTGTGACGGATAAGGTCCGTCGCATCATAGCGACGAATAAAATCCGTCGTAAAAAATAAAAAATCCGTCGGTAATATTCAAAAAATTAGTCGTCACTAAAAACATTAGCAACGGATAGGATCCGTCGCTAATATGAGTTATTAATGGACGTCAGATCGTTGGCTTTACAGTAAGAAATTAGCGACGGATAATGTCTGTCGCTAATATGACAAAGTAACGGACCTCAAATCCATCGTTAATTTTCAATGTTCAGGAATTAGCGACGGCTTTGGTCTGTCACTAAAATATCTGTAAAAAGAAAATATCAATGAATTATTATTATTATATTTTTTTCCTTGCACCTGATAGTCATTCAAAAAATAATTCACACTATTGTTTGATAAGAATCTTATTCACAAAATTGGTATCAACTCAATTCAATAAAAGAGGAAATGACCCAAGTGGCCCACTCCAACAAAAATTGTCTTGGTTACTCCTAACTAAACACTTCCCCCTCTTAAACTAGGACCCATACAAAAGAAATTACCTTGAACTTCAACTGTTGGCTATGCCTTGCCTTGAATTGGCTACTTAGTATCTGCTCTTGTTCAACCTTCTTTTGAGCCCTTCCTACATATATTACAAACAACCAGATTCAATCTAAGAAAAGAATAGTTTAGTCAACCCTTCATATATTACCAATAACCAGCTCAAATCCATGAAATGTGAATAGTTTAATCAACTGAAACCAATTAACAAAATAAAATATTAGAATTCATCCTAGCCATTAGAGGTTCAGGTAAGAGCGTTTCTTTACTTCATAGCATTCACTGGGAGAGCACAATACAGTTTGAAAAGATCTTTAGATGTTGGATTCAATACACAACAACGCAATGCAATCTGCATTTAATGCACTAGTGTCTAACGACCTGACCAAAGGAAAGTGTAGGAATTGGGAATTTCTTATTTCCCAACAATCCGAACTCTTTTATAAGAAGGGATAATGCATCAAGTTCAGCTAAGTTGGATCGTAGGTTATCGTCCAGCCAGTGGACTTCTAACCTGTCGTGCATGCAACATCCAACTTGTCCAAAAGGTGGGCCTACCATGCGGAGCACCTTGTGCAAAAATCAGCACAATCCATGCATCAGATGAACCCTATATGTATAGATGCCCAGGCCCATAATTCAGGCTAGTCCCACATGCATGTTGACTGTTTGGGACCACATGAAGAAACTTGATTTATATACGAAAACAACATGTGTTTGGTCAAGCACAGATTGTCTATTTGAAAAAAAAAAAAGAAAAAAAAAAGAGAGGGGAATGTACCCATTTAAATAGATATCCATGGTTTAGATTCCATGTATATGAGAGATTAATGCCAAAGATCCCATCAACCAATGAATAAATAGAGAGGCAAACAGTTCCAGAGCTAAGGAAGAGCTCTAGGTGCAATGGAATAGAAGAAAAGATAAATAGATCCCCAAACATGCATTGCAACTAAAACAAATACTGTCGGTAGTAAAATGCAAGAATATGGAGATCAAACTAAAGAAAAGAATCCATTGCATCACTACAACAAAATGGGCCTTTCCCGGCGGTCAAAACCGCCAGCAAACGATTTACTAGCAGTTATGCAACTGCCAGTAAAGGTTTTACTGGCGGTTTTACGTAATGCCCCTAAATTGTCGATTATTTATTGCATTGGACGAAAATGAGAACATGCTATGGAGATCCTATGGTTACCAACAATCCATAGCCATTGTAAGTTTTGCTGTTTCAAATTTTCCTGCCCACTTTCACCACTGGGTTAAAAAAAAATAAAAAATGATTGCAGGTAAATCTAGCCTGATGCCATTTGCATGCTGCAACTCACCTACTGTAAAGTAGCATACATACCACCAATCTGGATTGTCCAAAACATGGGCCATGTTGTGCAGAGTAAGGAAGTCTAGTTCCTTAGCCTTGCAGCCTTTGACAACAAAGTAGCAGTTTCTCCATCCGACTCCGTCATCACAGGTTTGCTCAGGTATATTTGGCCAAAGCCGATTCTGTAGATTGTTTGCATCAAATCAAATACATTTATGTTAGTAGCAAGAGAGGACCTCCAAAACCTTAAGAGCTGATGAAGGTGTTCAGATCTAGTAACCATAAGAAAACATTGTATTTCAAATGGTTGATTTATTCATTGCTATCAGCAAGAGCTACCTCCCAATGATGGATTCATTTGTTACAGAAAATCTCCCTATTGTCATACATGAGATCTACCAACGGTAGTACTATTGAAAAAAAACAAAGAAATCAAAGAAATATTCAGCATCTGTACTTTAAATGGGCATGAAGAAAGCCAACATTGGTATCTCCTGATCAAAAGTTTGGTCCTTAAAAGTTTAAAGAGGCATGAAGTGAGGCTGTGCCTTAGTTGTAGGGAACCATCTACAAAGCAGGAAACATGTTTCCTAGGAGAAAATGGGTAGGATTTTCATTTTATGAAAGAGGTGGAACTGGACAGAAACTCAAAGATACATAAGGGAATAATATTTCCCTGGGGGCACTAGAAAAGATATTTCATTTTAAAAGGTATCCTCTCTCATCTTTGATTGATTTCTTCCATCATTACTTACAGGTAAATCATCAATGGGTTCTAATTTAGAGCTTATAATAGAAAATTAGAAATCTCAAAAAGAAGGGCATAGTTAAAACTCCAAGAAGTTCCAAAGTAGCTCAAGAGACTTTTATGAGTTGTCTCAAATGGGCTGGACACTTCATACCAGCAAAAATCTCAGATCCAAAATTTTGATTGGACAAGGAAAACCTAGAAGAAAGAAAAATTCCTCTTTTATTTTGTTTTTTGTTTTTGGTTTTTTTTTTTTTTTTTTAAAAGGGAAAAGTAACAGAAGATTGAGTGCATGATTACACGTGTGCATCCTACAAACATTGGTAGGAACCTACTCCAACCTATCATTGATGAGGCTACAGGGAGTTGATAGCGTGTCAAGTGTTCAGTGTAAATGTTTTGGGCAGCAAGTAATGTAACTCCCAAAGGAAAAATCAATAACAGTATAATATAACGTTGAAAACGAGAGAGAGAGAGAGAGAGAGAGCATACTACCAAAACAAAAGAAAATACAACAAAAGAGAGAACGAAAAGGAACTAAAAGAAACAGCAGCTGTACAAAAACCTCCCCCAGATAGTAAGACCCCAACACGACCAGCTCAAGGAGCCCAGTTCCTAAACATGATGAGAACCCGAGAGAAAACACCAGCCACAGTTCGAAACACTTGAACCATCAGGATGTCGACTTAATAGAAATCAGCATACCAGTGCAGAAACAAAGAAGAAATCATTACTATGGAAAAGAAAGGAGAAATCAGAGTCCAAGCCTTATCAACTCGCAGTCACCATATAGCCATGTGTAATAGAATTTAAAATGATCTATTTTACCCCACCAACATGTCACCATTATCTGGAGCTAGATAAATTGGAGCCTTATGTTCCAAGATACAACTGCTGGCCTACCATGCTCAAACCACAGCCATATGGCATGGCCCATCAGATGTGTGATATCCACATGTTCCCAAGAGACCTTGGGATACAAAAATGTGTGCAACCAACATTCCTCCATAAAATAAATTAGTTGCTATAACTTACCTTCTGCATTCTTTGTATCTTAATCTCCCGCAATCTCTGTATAGCAACAGCCAACTTTTCAATTGTCTCATCATTGATGTTCTTTGATCCTTCAAAATCATCTAAACTATGGTGAACCTCACCATCAGTATGCTTAAAATCCATACCCAGGACTAAACATAGAGAGCTCAATGTGTTTTGGTGGTTCAAGACCTGCTGCAGGCGATCAATCTGCAAGGGAAGAAAATTAAGCAACATCAGTTGTAGAAGAACAATAGAATGAAGGTTAAAGTATGGTAACCCTATAAAGCCATGTGATTTTGGAAAATACAAGCTCATACCTTCTCTTTTTGGAGTGCCTTGAGTTGTCTATGTAATTCTTTGAGCTTTCTCATGGACAGACCAGGTTCATCCACAACCATTTTAGATGTAGTGTACTCTCCAGATCCAAAAATCTCCATGGAGATCTGTTGTATTTGCTCTAAAACTTCATGAAATTGATTCAACCTGTCACATTTCCTCTTTTGCATCTCCTCTAGCTGTTGAAAAGTGGCCCTAAGTTCTTCGTTTAAGGCTTTTGTCTTCTGATCGGGCTGAAGATGGGAACCCAAATACAAATATCCACAGAAGGTAGATAACACAATAAAAAAGTGAGGCAAATCAGAAAATGCTTCTGCTCATTTTATAAAAGTCAGGCTGTCTCACCATCTGGCATTTCTTTTCAAATAGAGACACGGACGATTCTCTCATGATGAAGATATAGAATAATATTGGAGAACATGTGCAAGCATGACACCTGAGATGCACCAGTAGCTCGCCCATTGCAGAACATATGGCTGCAAGCTTCACTTCAGAATCAGCTATTGCTTGCTGTAATTGAGCTCTAGAGCAATTTGCCCGGTCAACCTTCCTTTTGTATACCTCTAGGCACTCTTCTTCTAGCTCAAATAGCATTTTGTCCCTCTCAGAATCAGACTCCCACTTCATCCCATATCATCTAAATTCAAAAGTAACCACATATAAAAAATAAACTATAGTAAAATAAATTGATAAAATACCATCGAGATCCTTTTGTATAGTTAGAAAAAAACGTCAGAAAGAAAATGTTTTTTCTGTGTGTTAAAAGAAACCTGAAGTTCATATAGAAGGGATCCGCAAGTTGTTTCCATTTGCACAAGCTGATTGTTTGGGAGATTAGACATACCAAATGAACTATTTCTCTGCATAGGAAGATCATTTCTGTGAGAAAGCCTGAACTTTTAATGAAGAAAGGTATCCCTCGATAGATCAATCCAACATCTCAAGATAGTTCATAATTGAATATAAGCTACAAAAAAATAAATTTCCACATTCATTTTGAAGAAGCATATACCCCAGTAGAGCAATCCAATATATCGAGATAGTTCACAATTGAATATAAGCTACAGAAAAACCAAATTTTCATATTCATTTGGAAGATGAAAAATGAGCCTTACCAGAGAGATCAGGAAAGCAGAGATCCAAAGCATTATAAAATTAGCAATAATAATAAACTCACCATCCAGATAAATTAAGAAACATGGGCTACAAGTAAATGGTGACAGCATGAAGACCAGAATCATCACAACCAACTAATAAAAGGAAGTCTCATGATCAGTATATAAGGAGTTTAAAATGGTTCGTACGGGAAAAAAAAAGGAGTTAAAAATATATGCTTTCATAAAGTAGCAGAAACTTGTCTGTGCAAGATCACTATAAGAAGCGAGAAAACTACAGGATTGCATGAATAACAGGACAGGGATGGGTACTGTCCGGTGTGAGATTGGTTTCTCTTCACAGCATGGCGCGTGTGCTAGATCTGTATCATTCATCAGCCCAATGGAACAAACCCGAATCAGGCCAGTCCATTCATCAAATGGGCCACAGGCATTAGTCATATTTCCTGATCGTCCATTCATCAAATGGCCTGATGAGTGGACTGACATATTTTTGCACCCAGGCATGTTCACGGTGGGCCCCACCTGATGATGGAACAGATTGATAGGATTCATATGTCTCTCGCTACTAATCACATCAGCCACTCGCATTCACACATTTAAGATGAACGACACAGGTGAAATGCACTATGGTTGGATAAAACAAGTTTGACAGGAAATTCGAATAATTCCTTTTCCATGGGAGGAAAAAAAGAAGCAGCAGATGAATGCCAGTTCTGTCCACACTGAAATTGAGAAAATTAAGCAGAGATCTGTTATGATAATTTGGACTTTTTAAGAAAATTAAGCAGAGATCTGTTATGATAATTTGGACTTTCCTTTTCTTTTCTATTTTCTTTTTTGGAAAGAGAGATTTCGAAGGAGATTTTGATCCTCCAACGTCCAATGCTCCTGAGCTATCCTTGTACCATTTGAACAGAGTAATTGAAGGAGATCTAGAGGCCTGTGTTGAAGTTTTCCCTTGAATGCCTATAAGAAAATTAGATATATATTAATACAAAGGCATGTTCTTTCGACTGGAAAGTACATTTTGGGTGTTCCTTTGACTACAAGAGGACTACTCTTTCATACAAAGCCTTGTAAGACCAAAGTCAGATATCTTTGGTATAAGATCCCGATCGAGCAGTACATTGGTGGCTTTGATGTCTCTATGAACAATTTTTAGTTTCCATTCTTCATGGAGATAAGCTAGACCTCTTGCTATACCAACACAAATCTTGTGCCTTGTTGGCCAATCAAGCAGCAATTGATATTCTTCTAGGCTTATAAATCATCCATTGATGCTAGACAAAGACTGTAAATTGCAAAAGGAAGAAAATAAGTAACTAAGTTTTTGAAAAATGCCTAAATGTTCGATGTTAATGGTTTTGAATTTGTTTTTATTTGAAAAGAACATCTCTAAAAAATAACTCCCAAGTCATGTGATTTTCTTTGTAAATTTTTCTCCTGTTATAGTCAACAATATACGTCTTTAACCATAAAAGTTATCTAGGAACTCTGATTTTTACCATAAGGTGCACAACTTCTAGAATGATCTGGTCTCTGAATCTGAATTAGGTGACATCATTTCTATTAAAGACCATTAGGTTGCACATATATAGTAACAAGTAGAGCCTAGGATTTCAACATTGTTTTATAAGCATACATTTCATGGAGATTCATATGTATTTTCACGGAAATCCATCTTAAAAGTCATTTGGATCATTCAAATTTTAGGATTACGTGTGCAGTTAAAGATTTCAAAAACATACACTTAATGTTGAAATTCACACACATTTTATGAAAATCGATCATAAAACTCAAAATCAAGCTGCAAACAAAAGGAAACAGATATGGCGTTAAATTTCAGATTCCTGCCATGTTGGAACTCCCAATTCCCTGGCAAATACGGCCCTTTTGATCATTTCTTCGCATGTACCTCCAGTAGCATTCAAGTAATGTCCTTAATTTCACCTGTTTCAGCCTGCGCTTTAAAATCCTGTCCTATTTTGGTTTCCTGTCCTACAAAAAAAGGGGACTGTAGATGTTGAGGGGCTGCTAGACCAGACCTTTCTGTCAGCAGTTTGGTCCAAATCCAAACAATGGTCTGTTCCAGTCCAACCATGACATGTTTAAACAAATAAAATGATAGAAACTGACTACAACTACCTGTCTGTAGCACAGTTAGTAGTGTTTGCTCTATAAAATAAAAAATAAAATGGTACTCGAACACCACAACCCATTTTGAATTTTACCAATAAACAGTAGAATTGAAGCAACGGTCCAACTGGCATTATGACCAATCCAGATGTACAGACCAGTTTGGGTCATATGTCACTGCAAAAACAAAACCCAAACCACTTAAATGGAGAGAAATGCCTCAGGTTGTTCACAAAGGGGCAAAAACAATCAATATCTAACGCACCTTGTCCATAGAGGTATTTTTCCGGCAAACAATATTTGCAGTTCCAATATCACCCCTGGTAGAGAACTTCATTCCTTTGTCACTAAAATTACAACTACAATCACCTCAAACCAAAAGATGGATATTGTACTATAACTATTGATATGAATGTTGGACATTAGTATGAAACAACCAACAAGAATCCCTACACATTCTATTCAGATTTCAACTAATGGATGGTGGGTGAATTCTGTACACAATATTATGTGTACGGAAGTATCTCAATAATAACTCATGCAATGATGATGATCATACCCGTATCTCCAATGCTGTTGAGGTCCTTGCAAATCCTTGAGAACCGCCAGCTTTGCCCTCTTTTCTTGTAGTGTCATCTCCCACTTGAATTACTTTTATGATGTTATCAGAACCAAAACACTTCAAAAGAGATGGAAAATGAAATAGAGTGCAGCTAGGTAAATGACGGAATACAACAGTAACTGAGAACTTCAGTTTGCTGCCTAATGTAGGTAAGTGAAGCATTTGACTAGAGGTAAGTTTTGGATGAAGAAATATGTTTCACATTGTTTACATTCAACCAGTATAAGGTCATGATATGATTTCTAAACCCTGTAAAAGAAAATAAAGCAAACAGATGATAGACACACAAAACAGTAAACAAAACTTCTGAAAGAATTAAATACATCAGCAGCAACTCATAGTGCCCATGTTCAAATATCAAAATTACGGAAATAAACATGTACTTTCTCATAGTGCTTTCCTTAAACTGAAAAACATCTCAGCACCAAATATCACCATTTGCAATAGTTTATCTTTCTTAACAGCATCTTGGGTTTGTAAAACCAACTTGTATTAAAAGGTGCAAAAAAAACCCCAAGCATGGATTTCAAATGTTGGGAAAAGGAAAGGTGGATCCCTTATCATTTTCCTTGTTCAAGTATCTTGCACTCCTGTTTCTTCAAGGATCAACCTATCATAACTTTAATACAATTAGCAAATTGCAGCAACTTCAAGGAATATACAACCACATTTAAAATAATAATAAACAAAAAAGGCTGAAGACACAATTATTTAGAGTTTTGGATACACGAGATTTTGTCCGGTGACACACGGAGAGATTAAAAAAAAAATTAACCAAAAAAAAAAGGTTTCCATTTCATAAGGTGGCCATATGATGGTTGGATTAGCTTATTTTTGAAGAGTCAAAATTGCATGGTGGGGAGAGCCATGTGGACAGATTGGATGGCATGAAAACATTAAGATGGTCCCACGTACACAAGGGTTGCAGAATAAATTTATTAAAATTACTAATAAGATACATTAGTATGGAAAAACCAGAATATATTGGAACCATCTCTCCAAAGAACATCATGGCAGGCACGGTTATGTATCAAGCGGGATGGATGGCTCGTGTTTTAAAAGTAAAGCTCATGAGACAATCCTATCCATTATATCAATGTCCCATGTTTTAAAAATAAAACCCATGATGCAATCCTATCCATGATTTAAAAATAGAAGTCATGAGACAACCCTATCCATAGCATCCAGTCCATCCATCTTGTAAATCCACTCATTTTCTCTTTTCAATTCAAAACTCAAGTGGGCCATACTATGTGAAAACAAACGCAACCACATGCAAGTGTTGTAGCAAAAGCTCATTCCACCCATGCTGTAGCTGAACAGCTTCTTTCTCTGAGATTCTCCTAGAGCAGCAAAACTCCTTTTAAACTCATCTTTATGAAAAAAGAAAAATCTCATATGATTGATTAAACATTTAAAACCCCATATTTTTCGGCAGATAGGCAAAAAACTCGCTATTTTGAGTAAACCAAATTAAACTTGTTTTATTCAAAATAAGTTTTGGGGAAATCTCAAAAAAAAAAAGAAAAAAAAAGGAGATTGCTCGTTGATAAAATTGATTAGAACTTGAAATTTTTTAGTAGAGATGGACTTCTTTATGTGGATTACTTGAACTGAAAAGATTTTTAAGAGGGAAAGAACACCATTGGCCTATCTATATACTTAACAATTACACATAAACCCAACACCCTAAAAAACAGGGGGTTTCAAATCATGGGGGTTCCGAATCCAGGGGGTTTCCAATCATGGGGGTTCCGAATCCAGGGGGTTTCCAATCATGGCGCTGGGAGAGAGAGATTGAGAGAGAACCACCACTATCAATCGATTGAGAGAGAGATTGAGAGAACCACCGCTATCAATCGATTGAGAGAGAGAGAGAGAGAGAGAGAGAGAGAGAGAGATTGAGAAAGAGAACGAGAGCATTACCCGATGTTCGTGAAGAGATCGACATGAAGAGAGAGGTGGGAGAGATCTCTACGGCCGGCTCTGGGAGAGGGACAAACAGAGTGGATGAGAAGGAGAGAGAAAAGGGGTCTCATTTTAGGGGAGACAGATTGGCTATACGGGGCTGGTGGTCGGTGCTCTGTGGGCCCCACCATGATGTACGAGTTTCATCCATTCCGTTCATCCATTTTTGCAGATCATTTTATGGCTCTATACAAAAAATAATAGGGATATAAATCTTATGTGGGCCACACCACAGAAAAAAAAAAATAATGAATGGATATTCACCGTTAAAATCCTCCTAAGGCCCACTGTACTGTTTATTTGAAATCCAATATGTTGATTGGTCATAAATATCAGCTTGATCCAAAACTTTTTATCGCCCCGAAACGTTTTTAATGGTCAAAATTCATTCAAAACTGTTTCTTGTAATGTGGCCACTTGAGATCGAGATATAATTCATTGTTTTTCTCACACAACAAAATGATACATAAAAACAGATGGACGGCATGGATGACACACATACATCATGGTGGGCCCCACATAGCACCGAGTCAAGGGGAGTCGCTAATCCGTTCCCCGTTTTACGGGGACGCGGACTAATTGAGTAGCGAGAGTCGCTACTGAAGTGACGTCACCAGTTCTGTGCACCCCACTATGATGTATATACAGCGTCCATTCCTTTGGAGATATTATTTTAATGCATGACCCAGATAACGAGGCAGATCCAAAGCTTTAGTGGATCCCACCAAAGAAAACCGAGGGGAGATTGATGCCTACCATTGAAACGTTCCTAAGGCCACCATGATGTTTTTTCGAAATCTAACCAGTTCAAAAGTTAAAAAAGACATTAAAGATGGGAAACGCAACTATCATCTTGATCTAAAACTTTTGTGGCCTTTAGACGTTTTTAACGGTGGTGTCACTCTCCCCACTGTTTTCTCTGGTGGGGTCCACTGGATCTTTAGATGTGACTCGTTCTTTGAGTCTTACACTAAAATGATCTCTCCAGATGGATGGACGGCGTGGATATAAAACAGACATCATGGTGGGCCTACAGAACTTGGTGACGTCACTTCGGGCTATGCCACCTGTCAACCTATCAGTAGCTAATCCGCGCCCGTTTCAGGTGGACGTGGATATCCTGCTAAAGCCTTTCTCAGGAAGTTCCTGTGCAAGGATGTTGGGTGGGGCCCACCATCATGTTTGTGGAAAATCTACACCATTAATCCAAAAAGATACTAAAAATGAAGTGTATCCAAAACTCAAGTGGGCCACACGAGATGAAACAGTGGGGATTCAGTGAGAACCGTTGAAACATTCTTACTGCCACAAAAAGCTCTGTTTCATGCTTCTTCTTTTTTTTTCTTTTTTTTTTTTCTTTTGTATTTTCATTTATTGTCAGTGTGAGTGTTAATGACCTTATAAACTGTTTGGATGGCATATAAACATCAAGGTGGAGTCCAAAAGGTTTCAACCATAGGTATTTGTTTTCCCACTGTTTCCTCTCGTGTGACCCACTTGATTTTTGGATCCAACTCATTTTTAATCTCTTGTCCTAAAATAATCTCTAAAAATGGATTAATTGAGTAAATTTTTCAAACACATGGTGTTGGGGCTCACCCAGCATTCTTGCACACGAATTTTTCAATGGTAGAGGTTCAATCACACTTTTTCTTGTGGTGTGGTCCACATGAGCTTTGGATATGCTTCCTTTTTGTTCTTTCGACCTTAAATTATCTATTAATGTGGATAAACGGAATGGATAAAATAAATAAATAACGGTGGACTTCACAAAGTTTACTTTGGTAAAGGCAATGACTAACTCACACAAATGTAAAGGGCTTTCCTTAAAACATTCATAATCATATATTGGGCTTGCCTTAATGTGATTCACATATCCAACCCACTCATTATGTGTGTCTCACTTGGATGAGGGGTCAGACCAAGTTTTAGCCGCATTCAAAACTCATGTGGGCCGCACCAAGTGTTTTTATATTTTTTATGATGTCTTGACATGGTTTTAGATGGTATGGTCCACCAGAGTTTCGTTTACGGATGATTTTTTGAGATATCTCATAACCTAAAGGGGACACATTAAATGCATGGTGTTGATGTTCGACACACATCATGATGGGGCCCACAAACCTTATTAATATCAATTCGTAGGTTTTCATGAAGTCAATAAGTTGGGTCACAATTTTGACAATAATATTTAACTCATTTTATATGTATAGTCTATTCACTCTATTTTATTGATCAATACCCTTAATTTGACTAGTTACTCACCCCATCAAGCTAGCTACAAGTGAGAAATGTATTGAGAATATAAGATTGATTAACAATTTGAGTGAAATTTGATTTAAACATATGAAGGTATTTACTCTCCAAACTGAACTAATTCGATTGTCCAAAAATGGTTAAATGTTCAATTAGTAGATGTGCCTAATAATTTATTAAAAAATATTTTTTTCACAAATAAATATCAATTTCCATTTAAAAATTACATTTTTTTTTTTCAAAATGTATATTTTTTTCTCTTAATTTTTCTTTGAAAACTTTAAACAAAATATCATTTTAATTATAAAATATTTCAAAAAAATTTAAAATATAAATTCTGAATTTTTATTTTCAAAATCTCAAAAAATTTCCCAAATTTTATTTTTTTTTCCCAAAAATTCCAAAATGCTGATTTTTTCTTTAAAATCATCATATTATTTTCAAATTTTCAATTTTCTTTTTTTAAAATGATATATTTTTTTTTCAAAATCTCATTGTTTTTGTAAAGTATTATGGTAGGGCCCACATTGTGAAAATTTTCACATTTAAAAAAAAAAAATTATTTCTTTTTCGGGATATTATTTTTTTCTCAAAATCAAATGCTTTTTTTTTTCAAATTTATCAACTTTATTCAAAATTCTTTTTTCCCACAAAATAGATTTTTATTAAATCACTATTTTTATTTTTTCAAAATCTAATTTTTTTCTCAAACATTGTTAAAATTTTTTAACTACTCAATATTCTTTTTCATGTGATATTACAAATCATTTAAATATTAAGTCTAAATTAAAAAATAAATATAGAAATTTCACTCATTTGATATAAAAACAAAATAAATTTTCTTTTTACATTCAATCAATTGTAAAAAAATAATCTTAGATACAAATATGTACAATTAAACCACTGAAATTCTATTAAAAAACAATTATTAGACTACAAAAAAGCTTAATTTTCCACCATATTCCTATAAAAATTTAAAAAATTAAGGCAAAAGTCCTTTTACGACGGACAATGATCCGTCGCAAAAGCAACTGAAAAGCGTGCCATTTGGTGTTTTGGGCAGGAAGTAATGACGGTTACAAAATAAAATTTTGCGACGGATTTCATCCGTTGCATAGTAACGACGAATCAAAATCCGTCGTAAATCAGATTTTAGCGACGGATAGCGACGTTCAGACCGGATTTTCGACAAACACGGGCTTAGCGACGGACTTTTCCATTAGCGACGGATTAAATTCGTCGTTAAATGAAGAGATTTTAGCGACGTACAAAGTCCGTCGTAAAAATGTCGTAAATTGCCTATTTTGGCGTAGTGTGAACCCATTTGTTACCCTACAATACACCATCTTGAGATGGTAACATGACATTTCCACAAGGGTTGGGCTTTCCAAATATGCATGTATGCATGTATATATGTATATATGTATGTATGTATGTTTAAACAAAATTAAAACCCACCTTGCTCCCTTGATTCCATACAGATACACATGCATATATGTATATTTGTATATACCTAAGATGTATGTATATGTATGTATGTATGTACACAAACCTATGTGGCGATTGTGGATTTTCTTTAGTTTAAACATTTTCTATTTTACTATCTAGAAAACCTTTTTGCCCATGATTACTCTTACTATAAGTGATCACAAAAATCTTATTTTTCTTGTCAATCTGTCACTTGTGTAGAACATCCAAAAATCAGCAGGGTCCACCAACAGGTGTTGCCTATCTAAGTAAATAGGTCAACCTGATTTTTACAGCAGGTGATATTTGGTGGGGTCCATCTTTTCATAGGTGGGATGTTAGCAAACATGACAAGTTGGTGGGAAGGAGGGGACTGTGTGAATCATTTCTCCTATTCATTATGAAGGGAAAAAATATCATTCACTAAGTTAGGAATTGTGTATGGGATAGATCCGGGGATTTGCGCTTCTCATTTACGGTTTCTCAAATTTTGTAGCTTTAAATGTTCTAATCATGCATTTGCTTACACCATTGAAAAAAAAAATAAAAAATCATATGTTTGCATACAAGGCGAAGGTGATTTATAGCTTGTGGACATGCTCTTGCTTCTTCTCATTTAGGCAGACATACACACATCCATCCATATATCCATATATGTATGGATGGATATAGCAATGAATTTAATTTGAGAGCGAGTGATATGTATCAATTTTCAAGAGGCAAAACTAGGTTTTTGAGATGATTTTATTGGTTTCTTTTTTGATGTTTACATTTGTTGATTATTTTTCCATGAATTTGGTACTTCAATAAGAAAAAAATACAAGATATACTTAACTAATTGCACACAAAGTCGTTAGCTGATGGCAACTGGTGCAAATGGAAGGAATGCAACTATACATTTTAACATGACAGTCAATTGACTTAGGAGCTCACAAACAGAAGCCATGACCTGATTAACTTTCTGAATTTT
Source organism: Magnolia kwangsiensis (assembly GCA_037074715.1). Classification (NCBI taxonomy): domain Eukaryota; kingdom Viridiplantae; phylum Streptophyta; class Magnoliopsida; order Magnoliales; family Magnoliaceae; genus Magnolia; species Magnolia kwangsiensis. Next base: position 10,074,147 of record CM073580.1, on the reverse strand, counting down.
GCAAATTTTAGAAAATATATGAGAAGGTTTTTGCTAGTTCTGATATTTTTCTCTTATCATTTGATTACTTATTGTCTTTTGAAAGACAACTTTTTCTCTTATTATTTGATTGGATAGTTCCATCTTTTTTCAAAGCATAAACTATCAGATTGATTTTCTTTTATCCTTACTGTAGGTATGATGGCCAACGAGCTCAGATTTCGTGCTCTTGCATCCCCCATGTGGGCTGGATGAATCACCATGGTAATAGAGATGGTGGAAAATAGGGAAGTAGTAGTCTAGCCTGCTTTGAGCCTCAGTTCTTATATGATCTTCATGCCTTGAGTTTTTGCTAGTGTGGCTCATGGTTCAGTTATCCAAACCACTAATATGATGGGTTACACTGTTGATGACCCACACACCAAAGTTCCTCAAGATTGAAATATTCCAACCTTCAATACCCAGCCAAGAAGTACACATTTAAGAAAGAAAAAATAGTGATAGTTCGAACTCAATAGAAAACTGGCCAAATATCAATGACTAGGATCTGGAAATCTTGGCTTCTTTTTTTTTTTAATTTTTTTTGAGTGCATCACATCAACAATTTAAACCACTGAACCATGTAGTTTGGCATGCTCAAAATGTGTGGCAGTGACAAATGTTGATAAGCCTTCATACTTCTTTGTCATTTTACGTCTGCTTATTTATAACATGTGGGCTTTTCTCTAGATTGGTCATAACATGTTCTAGTAGAGGAACCTAGTTCAAATGATGCTGGTTCTTCAGTTCTCATTTTCGGTCCCTTAGTTATTAGACCTTATCATAAAAGCTACATTCTCCTATGGTCCATCTGCTTTGTATTATTTCCGGTCAGAGGAGGAAATGGAGATCCTTCTACTAGAAACTGCAGATCTTACTATAGATTTCATTGGCGCAAAGCTGCAAAATATATTTTAGTTACTTCCTAATGAATTGTTTCTATTTTCTTATTAGGAGATTTTTTTTAAAAAAAAACCATCTTGCAACTGATTGGTAGGAATGAACCTGAAATTTTAACTGCTAGAAAGGATTTAGACTACATTGGATGAGAAGAACTATTAGAAGCCTTGAAGAGGGTAGGTGTTTTGTTTTGTTTTTTTCCCACTTACATGGATAATTATAGTGTTTCACTAATTCAACTGTGCACACATGTTCTCAATCTACCCACTTGCAGAAAAAGGGTATGTTTGAAACCGATCAAGAAGATAGTACTGAAATTTCAGAGGAGTTAAAGCTGAGGTTGGCATACAGGGAAGCAGCTGTGGCTGTTCTTGCATGCTACAATCCAAATCCTCACCGTCCTTTCACTGAGTTCAATGCTAGAATGATTTCTTCATCATTCGATAATTTGTTTCAAGATTAGAGGCTTATTTTTGTTAAACCACATTTGGAATTTGTTGCAGACTAATATTCGTTCCATTCGCAGCAAGCCAAATATGCGTTATGTTGAGACTACTGGAAGGTTTTTTTGAGGAAGTCAGATTATGTTGAATCTATAGTCCGTGCATGTGCCCATAAGTCTTATATCTCTCTTTCCTTTAATTACTCTTTTTTTTTGTCCTTGTGCCAAATAGTTCACTGTTCAGATGCATAAGCCAATCAAATTATCATTGGCTTATGGATCTAGTGCATGCATGTCACATGTGCAGCAATGACATGGGGCATGGTACCTCCCATGCCTCTAATGGCACTGGATCTAGTCCCTTTCTGGTTACTTGAGTGTGAATTTCACACAATTTTGCTTGGTACACTCCATCTTGACTTAGGTGTTTATTGTCTCATTTGAATTTTCTGTTATCTGTAGAGTTTTTTAGTGGTAGTGGGTCCGAATGGAAGTGGTAAAAGCAATGTCATAGATGCAATGCTCTTTGTATTTGGGAAACGAGCTAAGCAGTTAAGCTCCATTTATATGTGAGAATCTAATTTGGGTCATAGATGCAATGCTCTTTATATTGATTTGTTGCAAAACTTTCGTAATTCCTTGTGACATTTTTAAATTTTAATGTTATCCATGTCATTGATATAAGAATGTGAACTTTTCATCTATGACTAAAGTTTTTCCTTTATATAGCAATATCACAACCCTTTAATCAATGAATCTTTTACATTTAGCCTCTATTTTCTTTTTCTTTTTCTTTTTGTTGATTGTCCTATTGATGATCGATTGCAAGTAATATATAGCCAATGGTCCTGCGTGCAACGATAAGAAGTCCGCTGTTATTTTTTAATGGAGAAGAGCAGTAATATTGGTCTTCATTTTTTTGAATTGGTAAAAGTTACATGCATTTTGAGGTTTTAGGACTTTAAACTGACACCCTTTTATTTTCTTTTGTATTGATTTTTGGGGATGGGTTTGCCATTGCAGCTGGAGGTAACCAAAATTTACGTCTTCTTCATTTTTGGTTATACACCGCTTCATTTTTTTTAATTGGTAAAAGTTACATGCATTTTGTGGTTTTAGGACTTTAAACTGACACCCTTTTATTTTCTTTTGTATTGATTTTTGGGGATGGGTTTGCCATTGCAGCTGGAGGTAACCAAAATTTACATCTTCTTCATTTTTGGTTATACACCGGTTTGGGTATATGTTTTAGGTTATGATATATATATATATATATATATATATATATATATATATATATATATATATATATATATATATAATTCTTTAAGTGGAACATTTGAGAGGGTGATAGGACCTGCCTAGGCTGGCTATGGATCTGGCAAAAAGGATGTGGTTGCAGTGCAGCCTGGCCTTAGCAACCAAGTGGAATTGAATAGACCCTTATGATTTATTATTATTTATTTATTATCATGTTCACATCACATGGTTATAGTAAATTTGAGTGTTATTTGCATGAGCTTATCATAATGTCTTCTAATTGTTTCTATGGTAAATGAATTTGCTAGATTGCTCATTAGGGTTCTTTTACTCAAGGAATGAGCTATATGCATTCTCAGGTAAAGATTTCATCTCAATATCACTTGCTGACTGAAAATATAAATCTTGAAATTTGATATTATATATACCATTCAGTGGCATTTTTGTATGAATGCAAACCTTTTTTCTTCAACGGGCCTAAAGACTTGATTACGTAGGAAGCCAAATCCTTGGAGAAAGATTCTATTTGTCACATTTGGGCATGGGAAATGTGATTCTGTTGAATCCAAAAAATTTGTTTGGATACTAGGAAAGAATTGAAAGGAATTCTATGGTGCAGGTACCTATTTATAAAAAAAATTCAAAGAAGTGAATGATTAGATTTTATGTTTTTCGGGTGATGTTAGAGTTGACATGATATTTCATAGGGAATGGTTAGATATTATGTCTGATAAAGGGTTTCTTATGAAAACTTGGAAGTGTATGTTGATATGCAGAGCTGTCTGGTTGTAGAATTGCTACTGAAATGCAAAGAATTCACTGTTAAAATAGGGGACAATAGGAAAGCAACAAAGACTGATCCTCGCCAGCATGACAGCATTTATAGGGGTGGCCATCTTGGGTTCAAGCTTATACTACTGTAAATGGGGCAAGAAGAGACCACAAAGAGGTAAACTTCTACCCGAGAATAACAAAATCCTGGACATTCTTGGGCCTTATTTGGTAGACACTTAAAAATGATTTGATCTCATTTTAATTAACAATAATTATGTAAACTTCTACCTAAGGATTTAGTTATCCTTCAAAAAAAAAAAAACCAAGGATATTTTTTATAGCTTCAATGTAATCTTTCTTGTTTTTGACAAAATGATTAACGGATTCCATCAAGTTGTTCATGCATATGAATCTCCTTGTACACATTCTTCTTATGATCTCTTAACCTACCAATGCATCGTCACTTTTTTAATTTCTCTCTGCTTTTCTTTTTCTTTTAGTTTATGTTTGGATGGATCTACGTAGTTCGGGTTTAGATGGATGTGAATGTGAATATGATGAAATATGTTATATAACAGGTGTATAGAAGGAAGAATATGATGAAATATATTGTGACAGGTGTATATTAGGAATTTTGTGGTCAAAATGCTTTTCCCTATGAAAATATTTGTAGATAAATGTTTTGTAAATATTTTTAGCTATGAAAATATTTGTGTTGTAAATATTTTTAGCTATGAAAATATTCGTAGGTATAAGCTTTTTACTTTTTTTTTACCTACGACAATATTCGTAGGTAAAAGTTTTAAAATAATTTTCTCTACGAAAATATTCGTAGGTATATGTTTTGTACATATTTTTACCTACGAAAAAGTTAGTAGGTAAAAGTTTTGCAAATATTTTTACCTACGAAACTATTTGTGGGTAAAGTTTTGTAAATAGTTTTGTAATAATTTTTACCTAAGAAAAAATTGTAGGCAAAAGTTTTGTAAATATTTTTAGCTACGAAAATATTCGCAAGTAAAGTTTTGTAATAATTTTTACCTATGAAAAAATTCATGGGTAAAAGTGTTATAAATATTTTTAGTTACGACAATGGTCGTAGGTAAAGGGATTTGTCAATATTTTTGCCTATGAAAGACAACGGTGGTAAAAGCTTTTACCTACGAAAAAAATTCATCGGTAAAAGTCTTATCTTTGCCAACAAAAACTTTTTTCGTTGGTAAAAATTTTTCCCCTCGGTCTTTTAGCGATGAAATTTTTGACGAAAATATTTGTTGGTAAAATTTTTTGCCTACGAAAGAAAGACTTTTACCTACGAAAAGTTTCGTATGTAAAAGTGTCTTTTCTTGTAGTGTTTAATAATGGGCCGCACCTGAGTTTGAAGCTCAGTGAGTCCCATTTCAAATACTAGGTGGGCCTCACGTTGATTTTCAATGGGCCACACCTCGTTGCACCAGATGGGCATCACGTTAAACCTCAGTGGGCCGCACCATAGCCAGCCATGTGGGTCACACCTGAGATGAAGCTCCAATGGACCGCACAAGGGCTAGACCACAAAATGCAGCGGGCTGCACATGGGCCACGCCTCAAAGTACAGGTGGGCCTCACGTTGAGTCCCAATGGGCCTCTCTGTATTGCTGGTTCAGCCCAAATTCCATTAGGCCACTAAGTGGGCTAGGCTGAACACCCAAACCTCATTAGGCCTAGACCATTTGAAGACCTTGATGTTGTAAATTAAACTGGGCCAAACCAGGCCCAATTCGGGCTTTAGCTTGGAGCAAATTCCAGGCCCAATCTGGGCCATTTGAGGGATAAAAATTTGGTGGGCGCAACCGCTCTAAAGGAAGCCCAAATGGCTTTATTCATGGGCCTTTTCAAACCCCACAAAATCCCCAATATGCTAGTAGAGAAATGCCTTAAGAATACTTGACTAATGCAAAACGTCCTCTAGGAAGTTACTTGTACAAATTTGGACTGCAAGATATTCCCGGAAACTTGAATCAAGAAAGGAGCTACAACAACTCAGGTGATAATGCTTCCCCTTGGGCATTTCATTTCTAAGTTCGTTAAAAATAGTGTTCATAAACTACCATCCTAATAGTTATTGTAAGTTACTAAGTTCTATGAACTACTCTATTTAATTCATTGTTAAATTATGATCACATCACATGCTAGGCCCACATATTGATCAATAATCCATGAGTACTGTTCATGTGTAGAGATTATTGCATTCCCATGTTTTAGTATTATTTTACTTGATAGTTCATACTTTGGTTTCACAATGTCTCTTCACAAATTCTAATAGTATCATTTAAACTTATATTATTAATGGATGGTGGTCATGGGACAATATGCCCGAGCTGTCGGCCTATACTAGGTAATGAACCCCCCGTAGTGACCATTGAGATACTTAAGCTAACTGATTGTAATTAGAATAATAATGGTTTGGTTAATTATGCATTCATGGCATATTGGCAATGACGGGTGGCTAATTATAGATGCTATAGCACGTGCCCTTAGGTTTAGTGGGGTATTGTTTTGCTAGCTCACAGACCACTGACTATCGGCTCTTGGTCACTATGTTGTATGGGTTATGCTATGCTAGTGACCTACGTATGAGATGTGTATGATGACTTAGTGTCATGCTATACGAGATATGCTATGTTGGTGACTAGTCCTTTGCATGGGTGATGAGCCCAAGTCCGACTGGATGAGCATCCCTAGGTCGATGTGCATTCACGCATCCATGCATTTTAAAAAGACTTCATCATGTATTATTTTGTATGCCTTATTATATTTTTAAATTATGTTTGCTAAGGCAGCGCTGTGTAATCTTGAGTGGAATTCACATTGAGATGATCACTCATTCATCGAATATCCAACCGTACAGAGTATGCAGGTGTAAATGGAGAGGATGATAGCACTAATCTCGAGGGCATGATGGTGGAGCCCGAAGACGGATATTATGAAGATGAGTTGTAACAGGAAGCGACTGATTACTTTAGACTTAACTAGTAGTAGTAGTATTTATTAAGTTTAATTTAATACATTGAAACTCTTGAAATTTTATAAATATAGCCCCCAACTAAGTAAGCCAAATATTCAGATTTATATAATATTATCCATGCTTACTTATGCTATCGCATTTTGATTTGATATTTTTGCTAGTCCTCTAATTTATTAACTCTCAGGTTTCTGGCACGAGTCTCGTACTCAGGTTTTAAAAACCAGGGCATTACAACTTCTCTCATATAACACCTTTGGTTTCAATGATGAGGGAGAGGTTAGTTTATTCGAACATCAACCCAATTTAGGAGTTGAATGTGAGAGAAGCAATCCCATTCCAAGTATGTAATACACTAAATTGGAAGATGATGAGTATTGAGATGATGATTATAAATGTGCAGCCCAAATTCCTCTGGAATCAATTTCAAGTTTAGTCCAAGTCAATGATCAAGAGGTATAGGAAGTGGTTGACTTAAATATGAAGAATGAGCCCCTTTCAACCGACCTTTCTAACTCTTGTGAGACATGTTTAGACCACTCCCCTAAATTGAATAATGATATGATTCAGGAGATGGACGAGTCGCTTGATATGATTCTGGGAATTGAAACCAGCCAGTTAAGGCCACCATCTGAGTTGTCAACCCTTGACAATACAATGCCTTTACTGGGTGGTACCGATGAATAGAGTTCTCACATCAATGCATCGCTAATTGATCCTCAATTTGTCTGTGCAAGGCAAGAACAAGAGACCATACCTCCATCTACTTTTAAAGATGATGGAATCCTTAAGAATTTCATTACAGATGTCAATGTAGAAATTAAATAAGTTACTCTCAACTGAATTTTCCAACTCTTTGGACAATTTTTTGGCACACTTTCCAGATTCAAATGATCATATGATTAAAGAAATAGTAGATGCCTTGTAAAAGAATATCTTGGTAGTTGTTACTAATCGAGAGAACCTTTACTCTTAAGCCCTTTCTTCCCCAGATCCTGACTGTTTATCATTAAAGAAGGAGCTGAAAATTGAACCGAAGTCTGAAACTTCAGAATGTGTTGAGACTACATTGCTTTCTAAGAAATTTTTTGAGTTTTATTTACTTGTAGTCTCTGATTCACCATGGGATACTAACTTTGAAACTTTTTCTATCGCAGGTGAATCATATATACTTTGAATACCTCAAGTGAATTAATGATAATTTATTACTGAGGTTCATAAATTCATGCTCCAAGGCATCCAAGCCTATTGTAAAAAGGGCTTTTGGATGATCTTTTTGAGAAATCTACTAAGAAATTTATCAAGATATTAGTCGGAAGAGGAACCTAGCGGTATGACTGAGTAGCTTTTTCCCTGCTTTCATAGGACTGGGGTAGTTTGTTTTATATCGTTCTAGGTTAGTCAGTTTTATGTCATTAGGTTAGTTTGCTTTCCCATTATTTTAGGATAGTTTGCTTTTATTGAATTGAGTGTTGTGCCGAGCCACCTTCACGCTGAAATCTCTCTGGGAAAAAGCCACTTAACTCCATCATCAGGTAATATCTTTGCATTAGTTCTCCTTTAGTTATCTCATGTGCGTTATCTTTTACATTGAGGACAATGTAGATTTTAGGTTAGGGATAGGAGATTAAATTACCTAATCAATATTTTCTTGGTCTTGAGTAAAAATTGTGAAAAAATTTTAAATTTTTTTATAGAAATTCTTGTGAATTCGAAGTGATGTTGATGACCATCTTTGATTTAGAATTATAAGATACGTAATGTTGGTAATTTATGACTCTTGGATTCAGCCATCTGTTAGATTTCACAGTAAGTTCGAATTGTTAATTCATGATTAGAAGTTCTAAACATTGATTGAGTCATGATTTCACACATCACGCCTGGCTTACACGTTAAAGCTTCAATTCGATATTGAACTGTTAACCTGGTAATAACTAGGCATGGAAGGAGCCAACCTAAGAAATTGTCCATCATGTTAAAAAAATAATAAAAAATAAAAATAAAAGGGTTGTCTTTATAAAGGGTTGGGCGAATGGTCTTCACCACAGGTTTCCTCCCTATAAGTGAGGGGTTGTTTTCCCTCCTTGGCTCTACCCGATACATGTAGTTGTGGGCGAACGATCTTCACCATAGGTTTGCTCCCTATAGGTGAGGATTCGATTTCCCAAGGTTAATACGGTGTGAAAACCGTTGATTAAATAAAAAAATAATTTAAACAAAAAAAAAGAGAGGAAGAAATTGAACTATAAGGCAAGTTTTGGTTTAGATGCGGTTATCTGAAGTGCTCCTTTTGGTTATTAGTGTTATCATGAAGATTGACAATCAGACCTTTAATTGTGACAAGTCAAGGATGCACTATACACCCATGGAACTCAATGTTTAGAATTTTTCTAATAAATGGATTAATACCTTGAACTTGACTATAAAGTTTACTATGTGTTTGAGCATATGAGAAAGTAATGCCCAACATTCATGAATCCTAGAATTCTATTGATTGGATTGTTTTTTTTTTTTTTTAAATATAACTTGAGTTTATAGAAATTGTCACATAATTCTTAAATTATTTTTCACATACTTTGCTTGGGGCTAGAAAAATGCCGGTTGGGGATTGTGTTGAGGGTCAAATATTGCATATTAGACCCCAGTTATTACCTGAATTTATGAACATAATACTGTTTAATGGCTCATTTTAATCGTGTTTGTAATGCAAGGTATATTTAAGGGCCTGGACTGAAAAAGGATACTAAAAGTATGAATTTAACGCTTAGACATCACCAAGGTAAGGGATGGACCCCACGGGTGTGAGATCGAATAATTTACACGTTAAAGATCCGAGAAATCAGGACACTCACGTTAAACGGGCCTGAAAATCATTAAGAATGTAAGATTATAGGGTTCTCACCATCCGTTCGATTCGAAACTTTATATATGGCCTGAGGACCATAAATTAACCGTACACGTCAAATTTCAGCCATTAAATCCTTGTGGGCCCAACGAGCAGATCAGCCCATAAATCTCTTATTTAGAGCCCACTTAATATCTGGATATGCTTCAATTTTAGTCTCAACTCCTTAAATGAGGTGACAAATGTTGAGGGTCAAATATTGCATATCAGACCCAGTTATTACCTAGATTTATGAGCATAATACTGTTTAACGCCCGATTTTAACCTTGTTTGTGATGCAGGGTGTATTTAAGAGCATGAACTGAAATTAGGTGCTAAAAGCTGAGATTTAACTCTTAGAATTCACCAGAGTAAGGGACGAACTCTATGGGACTACGATCGATGAATGTACATGCCAGAGATCCACAGAAATCGAGAAACTGAAGCGTAAGTGGCCCAAAATTGGTCCGGAATGCAAGATCACAGGGTTTCCATCATCCGTTCGGCTCGAAACTTCATACATAGTCTGAGGACCATAAATTAATCGTACACGTCAAATTTCAGCAGTTCGATCTCTCTAGAAGTGGCCCAACGGTCAGATTAGCCCATAGATCTATGAAGTGGGACCCACCTGCTATTCGGATATGCTGTAAAATCAGTCTCGACGGTTTAAATGAGCTGATAACAAGGGTGGATGGATTAGATTTCTAAAAAACATCACCATGGGCCCTACATACACAGTGCGTGTATATAGTGTACATGCACCGGCCATGCACCAAGATTCAAGAAGGGGTCAGCGTGCACTGACCCGAGCTTCTTCTTAAAAAAAAGAAAAAAAGAAAAAAAAGAAAATCTATTTTCGTTTGCTGTTGACGCTGCAATGAGTAGTGGGAAACACCTGTCATATAATCGGTTGATCTGGACCGACCATTCACTCAGGGACACGGCCACAACCCTTGCCAAGCTTTCCTTTTGGTCCCATGCATACGATCACTTGATTTCCATCGTTAAACGTCAGATGGATGGCGAAGCAAAATATTCCGTGGGCTAAGCCAAAATCAATCTGAAACCAGTCATTTCTTACTGGTTTTTCGACGTGATTTCAATGGACGGCATGAATTTTCCATGCAATGTTGTCCTGGGGCCCACCGACCATCACAGCATGCGAATGTGCGAGCTCTGTTTCACAACAGAGGACGCTGATTCATGTTGTGGGCCCCATACATTGTACATATGGACAATCCGGACCGTCCATTAGACCAAAATGGTCCATGTTACCACTGCCTAGGTGGCATTATTTCAGAATATTGCGAGGATCTAAATCCAATCCGTCAAACGCAGGATTGACGATGGAATGAAAGATTATGTGGGCCGCGTCAAAAGATGTCGAAAACTATCCATATCCGGCCAAAATTTTGAGCTGAACAAGATGAATGGAATGGATTTCCTGCCTGACCTCAATCAAGGGCCCACCAACATGGACAGATGCGTAAGATGCCTTCTTGGCTGTGTAAGTGGGAGTTGCGAAACTCCACTAACAATCTACTATACGTAGTTGCCCTTCTGCCGACTCCGGCCCCGGCTTCCTTGCTGGCTATAAAAGGAGAAGGAAGGGAGAGAGAGGCGGGACGTTGGAAGCAGCTGTGAGGAAGAGCAAGAAGGATCTTGGCTTGGTGGGAGGCTGGAACGTGGAGCAGTTGCTGGGGGCATCCACGGCTGGGAGAAGAACGTGAGAGAGAGAGAGAGAGAGAGAGAGAGAGAGAGAGAGAGAGTTAGTTTTTAGTTTTTCTTTTTCCTTTTGTTTTGTTTTTGTTTAAGGGATTGCCCATTCATGGCTGGCTAATCCTCTTAGCTAGGACTAAGAGGTGAAGCTTGTGGATAGATGGGAGACTCTATTTTTAGCTTTAATTTATTTTGAACTAACATTGATTTTAGTTTTATTAATGGCATGTTTTGTTTAGTCTTTAATGGTCTGTTGTGACTGAAATTACAATGGGTCTGCAATGGCTTGGAGCATGTCCTTTTCTCTTTTATGTTTATGACGTCAGGAAGCCCTGTTGTTCACCATAGTCTCCTGGGCATGGTCGGATGACGGTACCCTATCTGACCTTCATAACAGGTTGATTGGTTGGTAATTAGTTTAATTCTGTTGTTTGTTTTGTCTCCTTGGCATGGTTTGGTGATGGAATCCATTCTAATTTATATACCTTTCATCTCTTGAAAACTAGATCAATGACAGTTCAGTTAATTTCCATAAAACAGGTGTAAGATCTCTCTGATCTCTACAAGTGGATCCTCTGAATTCCTAGTTTCCCTACCTCTGAATTCTTTCGATTTTAGTGAATTATTCACCATTATTCTCTTAAAAATACTCGAATTAGATTCCATCTTACTCTAGTTCTAGTCTAGTTAGTTTCAGAATACGTACAAGTTTCAGTCCTTTGGGATTCGACCTCGGTCTTACCGAGTTATTACTACATCACAACCCTGCACTTGGGGAGTGAACAACAAAATGGAAGGTCGTAGAGAATTTTTGATACACATCACAGTGGACCCCACATATGCATGGTGTGTACACAGTGCTCACGTGCACTGGATGTGCACCGATCGGGCAACCCGATCAAAGCCAGGCTAACCCGACCTTTCTCATGCAAGCAAACAACGTACAATGCTGTCCAAAGTGGTTTTGAGTAGTGGGGCCCATCCATCATCCAAATGGATGATTCGGACCATCCATATGCTCTAGAGGAGGGGCATAACCCTCGCCTAGGTGTCCTTTTAACCCCTTGCAAACATATACACATGGATCGTCAGAAAATGCAAGATGAACGGTGAGTTGGTTTTGTCATGCCCCAAACCCAAAGATTGGACTCACAGGAATCTCGATCATCAAATCCAATGCCTACAGCTTCCGTAGTACCCCATTCTTAGCTCCCAGCATCTATATGCCAGATTTCAATCTTGGGATCCTACAAGGAGGATTTTCTAACGTACATTTTTCTCGTAAGAAGCATAACCACAAGTTTACCCAAATCACAAAGGTAACATCATCATTACATATCCACTAATATCAGAGTAATCAGAGTAAGCGAAAATACTGATAAGCCCATAAATACAATTAGCCTTATCCAGGCTATGCGATGTAAAAAATATAATAAAAATAATATCATATATTGATGAAGCAATGCAGATCAGTTATGCAATATGGGGATAGTAAGCCAAATATCAGATGCTGATGATGCAATGCAATATGCCACTACCAAAAAAAATAAGCAAAGACTATGAACTATAGAGGTCTATCGCTACGGCTTTAATCTGTAGCTAAATAGCTATGGATTTAATCTGTAGCTAAAACATACCTACCCATAGAAACTTATTAGAGACTGACTATGCTTAAGGGGCTCCATGGGGCCCATTGCAATGTATTTGTTTTATCTAATCGGTCCATAAATTTTGAAATATTATTTCAGTGCATGAACCCAAAAATTAAAAAGATCAAAATTCTAAGTGGACCACACCATGAGAAAGAATGAAAAATAAATTTATATCGTTAATATGTAGTGTGTCTACTTAAATCTTAGATTTGACTCATTTTTTGAATAAACCCTAAAAGGAGCCGTTAAAATGAATGGACGGAGTGGATAGATAAAATACACAATGGTGGGCCCCACAAGTTTGAAACTAAAGTAAGATGATGATGTCCGTCTCCCTAAAAGTCAGTCCGATTCGCGCTCCTCTCCCACGCGCACCCAAATTCCCAAAACCAAAACCCCCGCTCACTCTCTCTCTCTCTCTCTCTCTCTCTCTCTCTCTCTCTCTCTCTCGCACTGACCCTCTCCTTTTCCCTCGCCCTCTAGCGATCTCTCGCACTCCCTCATCCTATCTCTCGCATTGAAGCTATAGCTGCTGCTGTCTCAACCATTAGAGTTGTCAACAGAGTACCAGTACGTTGCTCTATTATATATATATAAATATAAACATATATATATATATATATATATATATATATATATATATATATATATATATATTCCACCATTTGATCTGTATCTGTGCTTTGGAATATATGTATAGGATTTCTTCTTCTTCTTCTTTTATTTATTTATTTATTTGATGGGTCATTTGAATGTTCTGTCTTGAGAAATGGGTTCTTGGCATTTTGATTTTTGGGTCTAATTTTTTCTTGATTTTGTAAGAAGATCCAGTATTTTCTTTTCATTTTACTGCATATATGGCATGTATTTGATGGGTTGCTGCTTTTGCTATAATTTGGTGCTTTATTGAGAGATGGGTTGCTCATAGAACCTCCATTCTTTCTTTTTGTCCTTCCTTTTTGGGATGTCTGATGAGTTCTGGATGTGTTGATCTAGATCCTTTTAATCATTTTTGTTTTTGTTTTTGTTTTTTTTTTTCTCTTTTGGGTGTTGAGTAGTCTATATGCTTTGTTGAAATATAAATGGATTATTATTTTTTTTAAAAAAAATTCCAATGTTGGTATTGTCAACAAGGTAGCAATTAGCATGAGCAGATGAGGAAGGGACCTCTTTATTGCTCAAATTGCTATAACATAAAAACTAATAATTTGGAAAGGGAAAAGAAATCATTTTGGATTTGTTGATCGGGAGATGATGGTCTTGCATGATGATATGACCATGTGTTGCTATTTCTTGAATCGATCTTCTTGTTCACAGCACAAGATATGATGCATGTCATAAATTTTCATGAAGTTCTCAAGACCATTCCTTGAGAACAATATTGCATTGTGATATATGTGGCTTTATTATCAGCTTATGATTCGGAATATTTCAGGTGCCTGGATTGTAATGTGAAGCATTTTTTATTTTTTTTTAGCAGCCATTGGATTTAGGCTTACAAACTGTAAATAAATACAGAATTTTGGCTCTCAAGTTTACAGTCCCTGTATATGGTGTTTTTATGTGAGATGGAAATGAGAAATGGGTCCTGGGAGTTCCATGAAATTTGTGAAGTGTTTGAATCAAATTAACTGTGGGCACGAAACAAAAACTTTGGCTGCAGCTATAATTTCTAGCTTGTTTGACAGGTTTAGGGCCTGTTGGATGTCCCATGTAACCATTATGGGATTGAAGGATATCTAAAAAAGCAATGGCGGAAGATTTTTTTCCCCACTTCTATCAGTTTGGAGCAAAGAACTATTGGAAATGCTGCTTATTTAGATTCAGAATTTGGCAAATGCTTGTATGACAGATGAGCATCTGTTCTGCCTTAGATAGTTAGTTTGGAAGATGACCAAATGTGCCCTTAATTTCTTAAGTTTAGGATATAATAGTATGAGAACTCATGTACTTTCCTCAACATTTGGCTGATATTATTGGTGGAAATTCTTGATATTTGCTGCGCACTGCAGTTCCTGGCTGATTGATGTATTTACTACTGTTCATGTTGCATTGCCATCTTTCATTTTTGTGCTTCTTTTCCTTTTTAATAAATTGTGGGGTATCCATAAACAAGGAACTTTCACACTGTCATCCATACTTTAGTTACTTGGTTTGTTATCTGCATGGAAGTTTTTTTTTTTAACCGTTTAATTTCTAGCAAGAGCTGCTTGACTTTCAGGTCCATGTATATAAACCTCTTTGTATTCCTACTCCTTTTTAACTCTAATAAATGTGGTTGGTGTCATGTATTTGTATTCCTGTTTTGACTATTATTAGAAAATGCTTAATAAATGTTTGATCATTTTCTGCATTGTCAAGTTTAATTTCTGCTTGAATTTCTTGGTTATGAGAATCCCATCTTGCAGGCTTTATGGTCTTGATGTACATCTTTGAGACATATCTGGATATACGGCAACATGCATCACTAAAGCTGCCAATTCTTCCTAAACCATTGGTTGGAGTGGTCAGTCAAGAAAAAGTTGAGAAGTCTCAAGCATTTAGTCTTAATAAAAGGTTTGTTTTTATCCATTTAGGATCATTCTGCATCTCATGTGTATGCGCTTGTGATTCAACAATCTGCTTTAAACATGTTGTTGATCCATTTCAGCAGTTGAATTAGTTTACAGCTTCATCGGTCTTCTTATTACATGAAATTAAATTGGTTATATAGATTGGAATCTCTGGCTGGCTGAGACTAACTTCTTTGAGGTTTATATATTTCAACAACTTCCACTTTATTCATGGGGCTGTAACCATATTAATGGATACCACAATTTTTTTTCTTTGGTTTGCTACCATGGTTTTGGAAGGTGAGTCAAGAGAATTGTGTCACTATTATTCTTTTGGCAAAAATTCATTTGCTATGCTTTTGGGGCTGTAGAGATCTAGAGACTTTCTGGTGCACATGGGCCTTAATTCAGAGAATGAAATACTTCATACCCTTGCATTCTTAGGAGATGTTATGATTTGGTCACAGGTGTGATATAAAATATTCCAATGGTTCTCAAATAATTAAATTGCACTTCATTTTCAAAAATTTGACTATAGTTTTCATGTCTCGTAGTACTCTTTTTCTTGTATTTGGTGTGAAAACTTGAATTTCATTCATGTAACCATCATGTGATGAGATATCTCATTTTTTTTCCTCACTGAGTTTGTGAAGTTGAGAAATCTTCTCCTGTAATTTTTTTCCTTTTTCTAATGTGGATATATAAAACAGTACATGGATATCCATATCCAACTTCGCTAGTTGAATAGATTGATTGTATGTCCAACATAGTACATATTGTTATTTATTGTCATTAATATATGCGGGATTGCATGTACATGCTAAAGTCAGCAAGGAAGTTCATGCAAGGTCGAAGTCATTTAGTAGGTGGCCCATTGCCCCAACTTGTATGTGTCTTGGCTAAAAATTAGGATAGTTATGATGTTGCCTATATTGTGTAGTACAGTGTGTGTGTGTGTGTGTGTGTGTGTGTGTGTGTACATACTGACCACCAAAAATATTTATTCGACTTGCATCCAAGCAGTTAATTAAGAGGGGAGAAGAACTAGTCAACTATTGAATTAAAAAGATCCTCCATTCCTTGAACTGCCAATCTTCAAAGAGTATTCATCATCATCATAATAGCCTGGTCCCAATTATTTGGTCTGGCTTTATGAATCCTATTATGCCAATCATTTGAAATCAAAATTCCCATGGTTGCTTGGAAACTGTATGAAAACTGGCATCCATCTGACTTCAGCTTTCTTTTATCCAGGCTGGGGTCCAGAAAATTAGATGCCTATAAATAAGCGAGCCCATTCTTTCTGGTCGCTTGGCAAGGGCATGACTACTGGCTGTCTGCCTGAAATTAGACCTCTTTTATCTGGTCTGGGAACATATGCAATTTTTTTTTGAAGGGTAATACATATGCAATTCTTCTGGAGAATTTGGAGATTCTCATGATTAGGGGAGATCCATATTTCTTGAGAAGCATCAATTTCTAATGAGCAAACGACCTTTTGATCACACTATTAATAGATGCCTTTGTCCTTAAAGGATAAAATTATGTGCCATTAACAGATGTCTTTATGCTGAAAGGATAAAACTATGTTTGCAAGGAATCTTTTATGCGGTGACTTACCTAATGAGTGGATTTTTAACTCAATGGCCAAATGTACGGCTGTGGTGCTAAATAGTCCCATATGTTTAAATAGTGGCCAAAGGGACTGTTGCATTAACAATTTTCCACGAGAAAACAGAGATTTTCAACTAGAATAGAAGACAACAACACATCCTAAACTATTAAAGAAGTTCATCATGCCACACATGAAAATTTTGGTGCTTGATATAGGGAAAAGATATAATCAGTCCATTTATTTGCAAAATGATCTGTTATGGGCACAATTACTAAGCAGCTGGTAGATAGTTATATTTGTTGCTTTTCTCAATGATATCCATTAAAATGCTGCAGGTTTCTCATCTGTTCGCTGAATGGTGTCAGATTTGTGAACTTCGTGGTATGAATGATGCATCTTATGCCCATTATATTTCACAATTGCAGCAAAGTGGGCTACTTAAAGGTTTTCTTTGTTATGTGGTCATGACTTGTTTGTTTCTTCTCTCACTACGATTAAATTGGTTATATCTAATATTGTTGAGCTTGACCTCTTTCAAGGAGTGTTAATTCAGACCCAATTAAGCTTTAAAGCTTGTTGTTGTTGCGATGTTTTTCGGATGGTAAGTGGTGGGTTTTAATTGTATAAACAGGTGTAGTTCTATTAAAGCATTCTTTTTCGGATGTCAGAACTTCAAGATTCTGATGGTAGTTGGACGTGTTAGATGACACAGGTGTTATCTATGATTTTAGAAAGACTAATTGATTTGTTGTTAGAATGATTTTATCCATTGAATTTTTATGTACAAAGGCATTCCTAACTGCTTCTTGAGGATGTTGTTATTTGAGTTGGTGTTTGTTTGTACTAGTAGAATGGCACTGGCAGAACTCCATGGTTCTCTCTAACTTAGAGTTTTTGTTTTCCCGACAATTCAGGTGCTGTTGGTTATGATAATGGGAGCCTTCTCTCTCTCGCCTCTGGTTTTTGGATTTTCAAGTTCTCCGTTGTCTTGAAAAAACAAGAAAAGGGTGAAAAGCTTTGATCATTTACACTCTGCTGGATCAAACACGGCATGACGAAATCCACATTATTGGTTGCTAGACTCTTTTTTTCTTTGTAAATAGTCAGGTAGGCACTGTCTTATTCTTTGGGGCTTCATGTTTCTTACTCTGGAAGTCAGTTCTAATCTCAAGAAATTAGGCACTAGGATCACTTGTGTGTGGTCTGATTGGTCATAGATCATACACGCATGCTAGTAACTTTCTCTGAGAGAGTTTATATTCATGTCATTTTCCTTATTGTAATAGATGGATGGTACTTACATGTTCAACTTAGGAAGCTTGATTCCCAAGCTCTGTCAGCTAGCCCAAGAAATGGGAGAGGATGAAAGGGCATGCCAACTGCGTTCAGCAGGGCTACGAGCCCTTTCATCAATGGTATCTTCTCTCTCATCGCCATCTGATTGTATATTCAATATCATTTCCATAAAATGTGTCTTATACTAGCTATATATTTTGTAAAAAATCATTTATTTCTTGTAAATAGATTCTATTCCTTTCTTGAGCTAAGTTAGAAAATGTTCTCTTGATGGTTATGGGAAAGAAGTTTGGCAGTGTATGATGCTCTCTTATCGTTCATGTCACCTGAGATAATGAAATTCCTATAAAATGCAATTTCCTTTTAGCCTTTCGTTTCGCAAGAATGTTACTTTTTATTTGATTTCTTTGTTGATATATGTGTGGATGTGATTTTTTATATTTTATTTTTAAGTTTATGACTTCCTAGCTATATATATGATGTTTTTGTTTATATGAATGAATATTCCTTTGACACTGTTTATTGATTTTATAATTTGTGTTAGAAACTAGGAAGTATTCCTTGTGGTTATTTCATTTGATTATGCTAATTTAAATTTGATATGAATGCCAATGATTTAATTTCAGTTCATTAATAAGTGCTCCAAATATACTCTTAGTCCTCCAAATGTTTTTGTTTTGACTATCAATTTTCCTGAAAGACCTGAAGTTTTGATGTTACAATTATTTTGTAAGGGGAATACTCGCAACCATATTTGAAACCACCGCATTTGGACCACCCTATTTCTACACTTCTTTCAGAATCTACAATGGCTTTCAATCGTATTCTTTTCGGTGATCATGATGGAAATTACAAAGGCCCGCTCATGCTTACGCTGAAGGCAGGGTACGTATACCATCGGAGCCTTTTATCATATCACTTTCCTTTTGCCCTCCTTTATTGTTTGAAATTTGTGAAGGTTCTATTAGGTAGACTATTGCAAAAGCACGTCATAGAGGAAAGTTTAGACCAAATATATTGAGTTTAAGAGAACCATTGAGAAAATTAACATCTTCCCTTGATGCTAGTGGATATTAACAATAGTAAAATGCCACTTTTAACTACCCATGTGACAATACTGTTCAAATTCAGCCTCCTTTACATTTAAAAAGGAAGTAAGATTAGACATACCCATCTTCTAAACTGGAAAATTTTTCTTAGTTCCTAAGATTTAAGGCTCTCTTGAATATAAATTGTTGTTGATGGGTTCTTTCTTGCTATCAGTTTTGTTGGTCTGTAAGGAAAACTTTGGAAGCATACAATGGAAGGTAAGAAAAACCCTCGAGTTTCCTTCTTTGAATCATGAAAAGGTATTTGTGCTCTTTTTATTAAGTGGGCAGTTGATTACTCAAGCATGATGGTTATGCGCATTCTTTTAGGTGGATGCTGCATGTGGGAGGATTGGAACTGTATATTTCATATTCAAGCATCTGGTATGTCTCTTGTCAAGAATGCACATGATTGGACTGGCCTGGCCATTTGGACATGCCGTATTTATGTATTTGCTCAAAATTGATGAAGCAGACCCAGATGTGCGTCGGAGCTATCCGGATGAGCGGGGGTCCATGGAAGCTGGGAACCGCGGTTATGACCATGACGAAGCTGCCATTTCCTATGGACGACATTGGAGGGGCCTGGCCATTTGGACATGCCGTGTTTATGTACTTGCTCAAAATTAATGGAGCAGACCCGGATGTGCGTCGGAGCTATCCGGATAAGCGGGGGTCCCTAGAAGGTGAAAACCGCTGTTATGACCATGATGAAGCTGTCCATTTTCTATGGATGACATTGGAGGGGCCTAGCCATTTGGACAGGACGTGTTTATATCTGTATTTACAGGGACCACACCCTTAACCTAAACCTGAACTCATTCTCAAATCCTAAAACCTATAACCTAAACCAAAACTTATAACCTAAACTAAAACCAAAACTTATAACCTAAACCTGAACCCATTAAAAAATCTCAAAACCTATAACCTAAACCTAAACCTAAACCTAAACCTTAACGTAAACCTATAACCTATAACCTAAACCAAAACCAAAACCTATAACCTAAACCCGAACTCATTCTCAAATCCCAAAACCTATAACCTAAACCTAAACCTTAACATAAACGTATAACCTATAACCTAAATCAAAACCTATAACCTAAACCAAAACCCGAACCCATTATTAAATCCAAAAACCTATAACCTAAACCCAAACCCATTCTCAAATCCCATAACCAATAACCTAAACCTAAACCTTAACCTAATCCTATAACCTAAACTCAAATCCCTAAACCTTAACCTATAGCCTAACCTAAACCTATACTTATAACCTAAAACTATTCCCAAATCTCAAAACCTATAACATAAACCTAACCTTTCCCTAAACCTATAACCTAAACTCAATTCCCTAAAGTTAAACCTACACCTAATCCTAATCTCAACTCCCTAACCTAAACCTAAACCTAAACTTGAAAACCCAAACTTAAACCCAACCCGAACCTGAACCCAATTTCCTAAACCTAAATCATAACCCATTCTCAAATCCAAAAACCTATAACCTAAACTAAAACCAAAACCTATAACATAAACCCGAACCCATTCTCAAATCCAAAAACCTATAACCTAAACCAAAACCAAAACCTATAATTTAAACCCGAACCCATTCTCAAATCCTAAAACCTATAACCTAAACTTAAACCTTAACCTAAACCTATAACCTATAACCTAAACCAAAACCTTTAACCTAAACCAAAACTAAAACCTATAACCTAAACCCGAACCCATTCTCAAATCCCAAAACCTATAACCTAAACCTAAACCTAAACCTTAACCAAAACCTATAACCTATAACCTAAACTAAAACCTATAACCTATAACCTAAACCAAAACCAAAACCTATAACCTAAACCCGAACTCATTCTCAAATCCCAAAACCTATAACCTAAACCTAAACCTTAACATAAACCTATAACCTATAACCTAAACCTAAACCTTAACATAAACCTATAACCTATAACCTAAATCAAAACCTATAACCTAAACCAAAATCAAAACCTATAACCTAAACCTAAATCAAAACCTATAATCTAAACCAAAACCAAAATCAAAGCCTATAACCTAAACCCGAACCCATTCTCAAATCCAAAAACCCATAACCTAAACATATAACCTATAACCTATAACCAAAACCAAAACCTATAACCTAAACCAAAACCAAAACCTATAACCTAAACCCGAACCCATTCTTAAATCCCAAAGCCTATAACCTTAACCTAATCCTATAACCTAAACTCAAATCTATAAACCTTAACATATAACCTAACCTAAACCTATACTTCTAACCTAAAAGTATTCCCAAATCCTAAAACCTATAACCTAAACCTAACCTTTCCCTAAACGTATAACATAAACTCAATTTCCTAAAACTAAACTTACACCTAATCCTAATCTCAACTCTCTAACCTAAACCTAAACCTAACCTTTCCCTAAACCTATAACATAAACTCAATTTCCTAAAGCTAAACCTACACCTAATCCTAATCTCAACTCTCTAACCTAAACCTAAACCTAAACTTGAAAACCCAAACTTAAACCCAATCCCGAACCTGAACCCGATTTCCTAAACCTAAACCTAAACCATAACCCATTCTCAATTCCCTAAAGCTATAACCTATAACCTCTAACCTATAACCTAAACCTAAACCTAAACCTAAACCTAACCTAAACCTATAACCTTTCCCTAAACCTTTAACCTAAACCTAAAATTAAAACCTAAATATATTCTCAAATCCTTAAACCCAAACCTACACCTGATCCTAATCTCAATTCTTTAACGTAAACCTAAACTTGAAAACCCAAACCTAAACCCGATCTCGAACTCGAACCCGATTTCCTAAACCTAAACCTTAACCTATAATCAAGTTCCCAAAAGCTATAACCTATAACCTAAACCTAAACCTATAACCTAAACCTAAACCTTAACCTAAACCTAAACCAAAACCTATAACCTAAACCTTAACCTATAACCTATAACCTAAACTTATAACCTATAACCTAACCTTAACCTAAACTTATAACCTAAACCTAAACCAAAACCAAAACCCATAATCATATGGTGAGACCATTTCTTTTGTGTCAATTTCATTCCTCTTTGAGTTTTTTTTTTTTAATTTATTAAGAAAAAAAAAAGTGGTTATACATGATGCACTTCTTTTATTGTCTTTCTTTTCCCCAATGGGCATTTTAATTTTTGAATGACATGACTGTTTGTAGGATGATGGAATATATGAAGCTGTTGAAATTTCAGGGTGAAGTCGAGCATATTTCTCTAATGAAAAGATTTGTATTTTCAGCATTATTGTAATTGTAATTGATTGAATGAATTAGATTATAATTGTAATTGATTGAATGAAGGATTGTAATTGATTGAATGAATGATTATAATTAAATGAATGAATGATTGTACAGGTGGTAATTGAATGAACAAATGATTATATATACATTTTTAATGTACAAAATAGCTACGGATATTGACCGTAACCACTAATTTGACAGGTGTAGCCTTTCCAATTTTTGCATATTGCTACGGACTTTTAGCTACAAATAATATCCGTAGCTGTTAGAAGTTTTTACTACAGATATAATTGCTATGAATTATATCTGTAGCTATTACAACCTATAGCTACGGATTAAATCCGTAGCCGTAGGTTCAAGACCTATTATTACGGCACCTATGGCCACGGTCAAGCTACGGACCAAAATCATAGCCATAGGTCTATGGCTACGGTTTTTATCCGTAGCCTTAGCCCTATTTTATGGTAGTGTGTGGTGCGAATGTAATTACTAAGCTGGAGTGAAGTTGGGATGATAGTACGTAGTATCGTAGGCTATGGGGTCCATCACAAGGGACTTCTATCCAAATCAGTCCCATACCTAAATTTGAATAGCCAGACTCAATGTGGTAAACTCTTGATCTGAGGTTAGTCGTGGCCCCAACCGAAATCCTACCCATTGCGAAGGTACACGTAACAAATAGTTACGCACCACTAGCCCGCGTGGATAGTGAATGGATGAATGGATGAGTATGCAATTCCTACTTGATAAGTCCACATATTAGTATCGTTTCTCTCTAGGATAATCACAGGGGTCTAGTACACTCTACATGTAAATCGCCACCCACTGACGCGCGACCATGTAAGTGGAAGAGATCTCACCATCTGCCTGGCCAGTAGTTAGCCAATATTTACTCGGCACGTCGATAGCGGATCCATTCACGAGCTGGTTAAACTTAGCCTAGCAATGCCCCATACCCTCGGGCGGGTAAGGCCACACCCCCTCCCAACCGACCACTACATGGTGGGAGAGGCAGCCTCCTGGTATTTGGCCCTTAAGTGCTCATATATATCCACTCGGTCTCGACGTTGGGGCATCTTCTGGCCATTGAGGTTTATGAATTTTCACCCAGGGACATCTATGGCGCCCATATGCTTGAACCAAACATTTTCGGTGTCCCATCTGACTATCCACAATATGCCTATGGAGGTTATGACCCTGATATCACTAGAGTGTACAGTAGTCATAACACATAATGTAAGATGTATGAGTCATATAATCCAGTCATGCATCAATCCTGCGCATACCGTGCACTCATGTGAGATAACCTCCGCTTATCAAAAAGTCTCATAACAACCTGCCCAATGACTTATGCAATGGTCAACCACATCTCATAACAAATATGCAGATGATGCGTATGGGCATGTATCATGATGCTATGCTGTCACATACTCATAATCGGTATTAATAACTGGCATCAACAATTGGCCTCGACAATGTGGACATTTAACTAACATTTGCTCCCAAGGAGTGGCCCACATAGGGCTAAACATATAGTGGGCCCCTGGCCTCTCACAAGGGCCTCATAAACAAAATAATGGGCCTCATCGTATGGGCCAAAAATATATCACAATGGGCCATGAATACATCAAGTCGAGAGCTTCATTTAAGGGTTAGAATATATGGTCTTCAAATACACAACAGGTGAACCCTGCACATGGGCCATAAATACATCACATCGGGACTTGCTCATGGGCAAAAAATACATCACAATGGGCCACAACCTGTGGGCCTTAATACACAACAGGTGGGCCCTACACATGGGCCTAATATACATCACAAGTGGGCCCTGCACATGGGCCTCATAAAAATCAAGTGAGCATCAATGGGCCTCATACACATCAAGTGGGCGGCATCAATGGGCCGCACTAATGGGCCTCATACACATCAAGTGGGCGGCATCAATGGGCCGCACCAATGGGCCTCATATACATCAAGTGGGTGGCATCAATGGGCCGCACCAATGGGCCTCATATAAATCAAGTGGGCCGCATCAATGGATGGCATAGATATACAATACATTCATCACAACGGGTCGCACAAATGGACGGTGTAGATATACAATACATGCATCAATGGTAGGCCCTTGGATAGTGCGAATGTAGAATACGTACACCAAGGTGGGCCCCATCACATGGGCCTAATATACAACTGGTGGGCCTCCCATGCGCAGTGAATGGCCCCCACCATATGGGCAGTGTGGGTACATACATTGCGGTGGAGCCCATGGTACCATCCAAACATTATCCACGTAAATCGGCATTACCCAAACATTGTCCAACACCGTCGAGCACAATCTGGACTATGTGGATGAAATTAATACATCATGGTGGGGCCCATGCTCGACAAAACAGATGGATGACCAAGGTATAGCACACACCTCGAGATCATACCCATGTAACACGCTGGTGACTATACAGCAGCTACTTAGCTGTTTAAGGTACAGCAACTAATAGCCTCATAGTAGGTGGGTCCCACGTGGGGCCCACCACATATATATAATGTACTATATATTATTATATATTATTGTTATTATTATTATTTTAAACTCAACATCCAACATCCAGATGAATGGACGGTTGGATGAAAGGCATATAACGTGGTGGCGTCCCACTCCACCTGTCCTGATGGATGGTTAGGATATAACACATATCATGGTGGGCCACAGATACATCGCGTGGGTGCCACAGCACCGTCCACACCTTGGACGGTGCAGATAAAAGACACATATCAAGGTGGGCACCACCGTCCAACAGATTTTGACAGTGGAGGTGAAATACATAAATCAAGGTGGGCCACATTGGACGGCCAGGATGTAGCTCGTAAACAAACAAGGTGGGGCCCACCCCTCACATGTGAGGCACGTGTGGGGTGGGCCCACAACTGCCAAACAGATGGTCAGCGTGGAAGACACATGTATACATTACGGTGGTCCTTCTCTGCACCGTCCAGTCATGGACGGTGTGGATATTAGAATGCATACATCAATGTGGGCCCCATCTCCACACGTGCAGCACGTGTGGAGTGGGTCTCACCACCTAAAAAAAAGGGATGGATGTTGTAGATATAATACATACCTCACTACAGGGCCACAGACCCTACTGATGTTACAGTCTGTTGGCTCAGCAAATAAACGGTTTGGATGTGATCCACGTCCAATTGGATCAGCGGATGGATGGTGTGGACGGGGTCCACATAGCAGTTGGGCCCCATCTGCTGCTGACATCATGGCCATGGGACCCACAGAGTTTGGTGGTGCCAAACACCAGCTATAACGCTAGTGTGAGGTAGCCAGTATCTAGGCCACTCATTTTCAACAGGTAGGTGGGTCCCACGTAGGGTAGATGGCATAGATAAAATATATACTTCATAGTGCGCCACACACACACCATCATCCAAACAAGAGAGAGAGAGAGAGAGAGAGAGAGAGAGAGAGAGAGAGATGGTGAGATGGGGGGACCCCGCCATTATGGGTCCCTCTCTTATATATTGCATATATCAAGTGGGTCCCACAACACGTGGGCCTTTAAATCACAATATCACACCATAAAATCACCCATCATTCGATCTTCTTACTCTGATGGAATCCCTAGCTCCTCAACTTTGACTTTGACGGAGGATGATGAAGAATGAAGGGTGGAGATGAGAGATGGGGAGGTGGGAAGTGGGCCACACAAAGCTCTCTCATAGAGTTCTCATGCATTGGACGGTTGGATTGCTTGGAGAAAATGAGAGGGAGAGATATGAGAGAGAGAAGTTGTAAGAGAGAGAGAGATGGGTGAGTGATGGAAGAGTTGACTTTAGGGATGGGTGTTGTACTTGGGGATGGGTTTGAGTGATGGAAGTGATGTGTACTTGATTGATGTGATTGATTGATTGATTTGACATGTTCTCTTGGGTTTAGCAAATGCACAGTATTTTTTCTCGAGCTGAACGCGAGCCCACATCTCCTGACCTGGGTATTGTCTCTGCGCGTAATACGCAGCGTCAGCACCACGGCAACAGCACAGTTGCAAGAATACAAGTCTTGGGTTGAGCCGACTTTGATATGCAGGACTCGGCTTAAGATCACGCGCAAACATCGGATACAGGTCGAGGGTTATCGAAATTTGATCGGATGGGCCAAGGAAGCCTGCGGAACAGTACAGGCTAGGACATGGGTCTTACAGGTTTAATATAGTGGACTACACCAAAACTCGATCAAAACCAATCCTTCTCAACTAGTTTTTCTCCAGGAATCTAATAAGCGGGGTGGATTTCCCTGAAAACATCACTGTGGGGCCCACCGAACACGTCAGCCAACTCGCGTAAGCAATACACATGTCCGAGAAAGCTGGTTATTCTGAGCTGTTTAGTGACCTTGGTTGGGATCAGACCGACGATCCTAGCCATTCAAAATCCTCCTATGGGGCGGCTGACCAGTCCCAAGAAGTCTGAACAGTCTAGATGATGAAGAACCCTGAAGATTCCAATGAAAATTGGGTCAAACGCAAGAGATTTGTAATTTTTCGAATGATGCTGCCTTCTGCGTACATAATTTATGCACTGTCTCCATCGACGTCCACCCACTGCCATCTCTGGTACTTATAAAAGGAGAAGAGAAAAGAAAGTAAGGGCAATCTTAGACATGAGATTCAAGCAAGGGCAGTCGTGGAGGCATCCAGTGTGGAGTTGGGATGCGGGGTGAAAGCAAGAGAAGGAGAGAGAGAGAAAGAGACAGAGAGAGAGAGAGAGAGAGAGCTGGTCGGCTAGTGTTTTTAAGAGATTTTAGATAAATCATGTCTAGCTAAACCTCTTAGTTATGGCTAAGAGGTGAAGCCTGTAGTGTGATGGGCTGACTTCTATGTTTTGATTTATGTTACGATGAACTGACTTTGATTAGGGTCTGATTTTAAGGAACATTCATAGTTTTTAATGATTTGTTGTGACTTAAATTACAATAGATCTGCAATAGCTTTGAATATATTCTTTTCATTATAGGGTTTGTGAATTTAAGAACCCTTTTGTTCACCATCGTCTCTTGGGCATGGTTTGATGATGGAATACTTCCTAACATTCATACATCCCTCAATTATGGATTGGTTAAATTCTATTGTTTTCTTTGTCCTATGGGTATGGTTTTGTGATGGAATCAATTCTAATTCTTATACCTATCTTCTCTTAAAAACAAGATCAAAGGAAGTTCATATTGGTTTTTAATGAAATATCCTCCAACTGGATAAAGATAGGACTCTGATTCTAGTTGTGTTTGTGAATCAAGCATAGATCTCCCTGATCTCTACAAGTGGATCCTCTGAAACCCTAGTTTCCTACCTTTGAATTTCTCGAGTTTTAGTTAGATAAATTCACAATTATTCCATTCCTTTTACCTTATTTAGATTTCATCTTATCCTAGTTCTAGTTCGAGCTATTTTTAGATTACGTACAAGGTTCAGTCCCTGTGGATTCGACCTCGGTCTTATCAAGTTTATTACTACATCACAACCCTATACGTGGTGTGTGAACATGCAATCATGGGTGTTATCCCCATATATGGATGGTATGGATGCAAAAATTGATGTTGATAATTGTTTGTAGAAGATTAATGCCTTGATGGATGTTTTGCACCATCTTATTTATTTTATGTGATTTTTGTATAAGAGGATCGTGGATTTGGAACCCATGGTATTTGAAATCCTCCAACTGTGTTTGGCACCCTAGATATGGAATTAATTTTAATCCAAAAGTAGCTATACATTGTATATTCACAGGGTTGAATTTAATTACTAAATCAACTTTAATATATCTAATTAGTGAAAATATGTAATATTTGACACAATGGTTGTAATAAGCCTGCTAAAATATATACTTTGACCAAAAATGATGAAATTCTAAGTCTGGGATGAGCCAAAAGCACAAGATCATGTCCGAGTGACTAACCATTGATTTACATGGATAATGTTTGGACTGCCTTGATCATCATATTAAAGTAATTATAGTGATGCAATTGATAATCTAATTATTTTCAGATATCATTAGTGGGTCATGTGCCCAATAAATTAATAGTCTATTGACACACATATTACACATGCATCTCTTGCAAGGATTTTAGATGTAATCCAAGCTTTCACCATGGATTTCAAATTGGATTTGAAACCCGTCAATACCCATCAATTTGAAATCCCCAATTACTTTATCGCGCCAAATAAGAAGGGAATTTGAAATCCCCTCAAATCCCTCCAAATCTATGGTGTCAAATGGCCCCTAATGGACCGTGATGATAATAACCTTGGCCAGCTGTAACGTCCTGTCTAATCAGAACAGTGTCCTGAGGCGTCCACGTAGGATTTGCCGCAGGACCATCCGCTTAAACCACTCGTGTGTGGGTACCATGAATAAATTAACCCTGGTTAACCCATTAGGGTGGACCAGTCCGGATATGATCAGACCAAGTGCGGGCTGTTAAGCCAAATGGCCCGTTTACACTTAATAACAACTCGTCCGGGCCATACAATGGCCAAGGAAGGTCAGAAAAATTTAAAAATTTAGGGAACCAAAGACTCACTGGGCTTGTGGTCCATCGTGGACCACGGACTCAGTGGACACCCAGAAATTAATTATCCTCGTCATTCTAGTAGTGCTTGCCAAATGTAACTCACCCAAGGCCAGAATTGAAATCTGGCACTTGTAAATAAAACTGAGATTTTAGGCTTTCCAGCCGTCAAATCTTTTCTACATTTATGATGAAGGTCTAACATATTTTTCTAATCTCGTCCACAAAATTTGGGACCCGATCGTGGAACGGTGACCGTTGATCATAAATCAAACCCGTACGATCAAACCCTATATCTGATCATTCTCAAATTTTGCATGGCCCTTCATCAGGCTATGGAGCACCTATCATATAAGTTTCATGGCCAGAGGGCCACCAGAAATGCCCCAACAACAAGAATGGACCTCATAGGGCCATCTAGATTGGAGCCGTGGGATGAGATCCCGCATTCGTTTGTCTCCAAATTTTGCATGGCCCCTCATCGGGCCATGAGATACCTACATACCAAATTTGGTGGCCAAGGGGGTGATAGAATTGCCCCAAAGCCAATAGGGAGCCCCACAAGGCCATTGTGGGAATTTGTGGAAACTTAAGGTCAAGAGGCCCAAGTCTAGGAAATAAAGCCCTAGCTCCTCTCATAAATTTCACCATTACTACAACCACCAAGGAGAGTAAACAGAGAGCAAGGAGAGTAAAGAGAGAAGAAAGAGAGGGAAAGTGGACCATAGATTGAGGTGGGGCCCAAAGGAGTCCGATTCTGCAACTCCTTAACAAATCCTTCACCCACGACCGGAGAGACCTCTCTTCACCAATTGAGTAGGTAAAACCCTCATCTCTTAGAAACCCCTTTCGTTGAGTGAGGATTTTCTTGAAATCCTAACATACAAATGTATTTTCTCAGGATTCCGGCTGATCGACACCAAACTTGACACTCCTAGGTCATTTTCTAAGTCTTCAATGATCCATAGGTGCAGACTATTATTCTTAGGTGGCCTAACACCAATTTTAGTATGAGTCTAATGATTTTGATTGCGTGGATGATGTATTTGGAGGATTTAGGGAGAACCTAGGAAATACCTTGCCTTGATCCTTTCAATCAACATGGTATAGTTATGGAATATTTATTGTTACTCTCATGATTGGGTATAAATTGTTGATTGCATGTCTATGTCTTGTTTGATTCGTGTATCATCTCAATCAACATAGAATAGTTATGGAATGTTGGTTGTCTCTCACATGATCGAGTATAAATTTGATGTTTGCATGTATATGTCTTGTTGATTCGCGTATGACGTTACCTTATAACATGTATGATTCATTAACCCTTGTGCATTTTGTTCCTATGACATATATAACATGCTTAGCTTCCTCACTAACCCACACGACACACATGCACCTTTATTTCACAACATTGTTAGCTTAGTTCTTATGTTGAGAAGTATGAATGCATGATATTGCTCACGCTAGTTGATACTTCTGATTATTGGCATGTTATGGATTACCCTCAAATCCCTAGGATGGTCAGAAAACTGAGGTGAGAGAAGGTGGCTCATTGGTAGGATTGCCTTGAGGCTAGGCCGGGGGATTGGGGCGAGTATGGATGGGCGACAGTAGTTGGACTATATGGGTCGTATGTACCTGATGTCGTCCATCTTATGCACACCGAGACTCGCAAGGTCTAGCTCACATACTGGCCATTCATGTTTGTTAACCATGTTTGCCCGCACCTGTATGGAACCTGAAACACTGTAAACCCCGTATCCTAGACTGTACCGTTCCATAGACTTCCGCGGTCTTACCGGTCAAATTCTGGCAACCTTCGACCCTTAACCAATATTTGCGTGCGACCCTGATTCGTATGCCGTCAACCCGTATCGACTTAACCCAAGACCTTTACCATAGCGACCGCGTCATCGCTGCGGTTCCGATACCGTGACTTATGCACCGAGAAGATACCCTGGTCAAGAGATGTGGGCCAATGTTCGGTTCGAAGAAAATGCCGCGTGTTGCGAAATCCATGAGAATCTTTACGAGGTGTCACATCAATCCCATCAATCCATCAATCCATCAATCCATCACATGTCAAGTACATGTCAAGTACACATCACCTTTCATCCATTCCCAAGCAACTACAAAAGTCAAGAATCTCTTACAGGCCCATACATCTCTTACACCAAAAGCCCTCAAAGTCAAAAAGTTCTTACACCATCCATGCTTTTCTTACACAAATGGCTACAAAAGTCAAGATTTTCTTACACCCATCACTCACCACATCTATCACCCATCTCTCTCTCCCTTTACAACTCTCTCTCTCTCTTTCTCATTTTCAAACTCAAAAAAATCTAAGGAGAGAAATCCCATACGTATAAGAATTCTCCAAGCCTCTCCCTCTCTTTCAAAACTTCAAGTGTGGCCCACTTTCCTACCCCATGATCTCTCATCCTAATCATCCATTCCCCATCTCCTCCATTAGAATCAAAGCTAAGGTGCTAAGGAACTCATAGGAGCAAAAAGATCGAACGGTGGGTGCTCCTCTAGATGTAAAAAATTTAATTTTTATAGTCTAGATGTTTTCTTTCTTTCATGAGAAAAGTGTAGGACCCACCAATCAATGGTGGAGATCCCACACAATCCCATGGTTGTGGCCTAATGGCCTACCTTATGCATGCATGATCCATGCATGAGGCCTTTCTCTATGGGCCCCATCATGGTAGTTTTATTTCATATCATATTATGTTTGGGTCATCTAAACCTTATAACCATGGTGGAGATGACATCCTCACCGTGTATTTTAATTATAGGCCATGCATGTGCAAGATCCATGTTGTAAATGTAAATCTAGGTATGATGTGCGGGTGTGATTGATCTTGGGAGGGCTCAATAGTGGCGGAGCTCCTTTTCCTATGTCCGGATTATCCTTCTATCTCTCTTTTCCCTCATTTTATTTCTTGATGTGTGTGGCCCATTAATGTATTTCCCTTTTTATTTAACTTATATAATAAATTTTATCTAAGTACATGTTGTTGTCCAGAATTTTCTGGACAGTTTCTGGTTATTTTTGGACCAGATTTTGGGACTGTTTGGGGGACTATTCATACCTATTAAATATACTTTTTCTTAAAGGTGGAGATCTCATCTTGATGTCTCCTAAATTTCAACTCCAACTGACCTTCATTGGGGTCCCAAAGGTGTGGTCCAAATGAGGTGGACAGTCTGGATTTTCTGCACTGTTCTATCAACATTCCACAATGGACAGTTGGATTTTTAAAATTTATTAAAATACCTATGGGTGTTTAAAAATTATAAAAATTTTCAGGGGGGTGGCCTACTTATGGTAGGACGACGCTTGTACACACCATGGTGATGGCAGGACCGGTCCATTATAATATGGTGTCCAGATCAGTCCGATTCTCAGGACAGATTGATTTATGTAAATGAATTAAAATATTTACAAATGTCCAAAAATTCTAAAAATTTTTTAGGAGTGTGGTCCACTTATATTAGAACTCACATACCAAATTTCAGGACCAATGGACCCCTGTACACACTGTGGTGAGGGCCGGACTGGCCCACCACGTTGGGACGTGCAGGTCTGTCCGATTTTTCTGGACAGTCTATTTTTTTTAAAATTAATTAAAATACTTAGAGATATCTAAAAATTATGAAATTTTTTGGAGGTGTGGCCCACCTATAGAAGTATCACTCTGTGGAATTTTAGCCTTAAGTGACCCTGTTTGGGTATCCAAAAGAATGGGCCAAGATGGTTGGACTCCCAGATTTTTTTCTATTGTGCAGTCCAGCAATATGCCTTGATAAAAAACCATAATTCAAAAATATTTCTTCTGATGATGGGCCACCTTTTTGGGTTTCCTCTCATTGTATGGGTAATGAGGGACCTTGGCCCTCAATTTTTAGAGTTTTAGAGGCCTTGGACCCACTCCAATGGAGTGCCCAAATTTAGGACAGCAACATATTATAATTATGCTGGCCTAGGGCTAAAATTTTGAGGAGTGAGGCTCACCATATTATAAAGATCTTAGAGAAAATGATTTATACCTTTAGTTCCTTAAATGTTGGGTTTAATGAATACACTTTTGAGTCCCACTACAGTTGAATTTAATTGGGTTCATGAATGTAGCTAGTTATTGAACTATTTAAGGCCCATAGAGTGGACCCATTTGATGTGTTCCAAGGCCCATGGGATTAGGCCCATTTAATGTAATTTAAGGCCCATAGAGTGGACCCATTTGATGTGTTCCAAGGTCCATGGGATTGGACCCATTTGATGTATTTTAAAGCCCATGGGATTAGGCCCATTTGATATGTATAAGGCCATGGGTCGAGAACCATTTAATGCAATCTAAGGCCCACGGGTTATGATCCATTGCAAAGCACATAAGGACCATTGGTGCGGCCCATTGATGTGGCCCATTTGATGAGTAAAAGGCCCATATGACATGGCCCATTTGATATATTTAAGGCCCAATGGGGTGTACCTAAGGTCCATTGCAATGTGTAATCCCAACCTAGTTTACGTAATGTTATTCACTACGGGCTACACCTTGGGAGCAATGTTGGTTTGACGTCCACATTGCGAGTATAATGTTAGTTAAATGTCCGCATTGCGACTCTCTCTAGGGCCCATTGGTAGGCGCGTACTTGTTGTATGCAAGCCGTCTAGACCAGCTGCGTTGTAAGGATAAAGCATTACTTTATAACATGCTTAGTATAACTCCATGACGCACAGCCCATTTGTATCGGTCCATTTGATCGGCCTGCTCGTATTGGTTATTTGATTGATTTAGCCCATATGATTGATTAGGCCCATCTTGATATATTTGTGTCCTGTTGCTAAGGCCATATATGAGGCCCGTTGTTGAGGCCCACCTTGATGTGTATGAGGCCTGTTGTTGAGGCCCACCTTGATGTGTATGAGGCCCGTTGTTGAGGCCCACCTTGATGTGTATGAGGCCCGTTGTTGAGGCCCACCTTGATGTGTATAAGGCCTGTTGTTGAGGCCCACCTTGATGTGTATGAGGCCTGTTGTTGAGGCCCACCTTGATGTGTATGAGGTGCATTTTTGAGGCCCACCTTGATGTGTATGAGGCCCGTTGTTGAGGCCCACCTTGATGTGTATGAGGCCCATTGTTGAGGCCCACCTTAAATATATATGAGACCCATGTTGCAAGGCCCATTGTGATGTATGCAAGGCCCATGGGTTATGGCCCATTGCAATGTATGTAAGGCTTAATTGGTACGACGTATTCGATATATTTATGGGGTCCATGTCATTAGGCCCATCCTGTTGTATTGGTGACCCGTCCATTGAGGCTCACCCGTGGTATATATTTGAGGCCCATGTGTAGGGCTCACCTATTGTGTATTTAAAGCCCATGGGTTGTGACCATAGTGATGTATATTAGGCCTATGTGATGTAGCCCATACTGTTGTGTATTAGACCCATGTATGTGACTCACCTGCGAAGTATATTTAAGGCCTATTGTGATATATATGAGGCCCATGGGTGCGACCCATCCAGATGTATTTGAGGCCTATGGGCAAGGCCCATTGTGATATGTGTTAGGCCCATGACCAGGGCCCACCTGTTACGTATATTTGGCCCTTGTGTGAGGCCATGTGCCCATCATATATTTGATTCTATGTGGGTCATTCCTTGGGGGCAATGTTGGTTAAAAGTCCACATTGTCGACGCCGGTTATTGATACCATCTATGAGTATGTGACATCATAACATCATGATACATGCCCATTCGCATCATCTGCATATGTCATTGGGCAGGATGATGTGACTCCCTGATAGGTGGAGATTATCTCACATGAGCGCATGACATACACAGGATTGATGCATGATTGGATTGTATGACTCATGCATCTTACATTGTATTGTGATTACTGTACGCCCTAGTGACATTAGGGCCGTAGCTTCCACAGGCATATCGTGGATGGCCAGATGAGACACCGAAAATCTCTTCGAGCATCGGGCCGCCATAGATGGCCCTGGGTGAAAATTCCTAAACACCCTCTTAGTTTCAGAGGATGCTCCAATGTCTAGACCGAGTGGGTAGATGAGCATTGAGTGCCGATTACCAGATGGCTGCGTTCTTCACTGTGTTGTGGTCGGTTGGAAGGGGGTGCGGCCTTACCCGCCCGAGGGAGTAGGCATGGCTAGGCTGAGTTTGACCAGCTCTAGGAATGGGTCCGCTATTGACGAGCTGGGTAGGTATTGGCAGATTACTGACAGGCGGATAGTGAAGTCTTTTCCACTTACCCAGTTGTGCGCTTGATTGGGGCGGCAGGTGGTGTGAAGTGTAATAGACCCCGGTGATTTCCTCAGAGAGGAACCGTACTGATATGAGGACTGACATGATATTATGACACCCCGTCACTGTTGTGCATGTGGGCGGGCGCACGTGGGCGGACGCGGATGTGGGCGGGGCTGAGGCCTGGGCAAGCTACCAGCGGTTGGTAGGCTACTGTGCTAACAGACTACTGAGTAGGAGTTGCATACTCATTCATTCATCCATTCACTATCCACTCGGGCTGGTGGTACACAACTAATTGTTGTATATCTTCGTTATGGCAAGGATTTCGGTTGGGCGCGCGACTAACCTGAGATCAGGAGTTTACCACGTTGAGTCAGACTATCCAAATTTAGGTATGGGACTGTTTTGGATAGAGGTTCCTTGTGGTGGACCCCGTAGCCTGTGATACTACGTACTATCATCCCGACATTACACTCCAGCATGGTCATTCCATTAGCACCATATACTACATATTCCATTATATTTTCGGCGTGTGGCATTGTGGGTTGTTATGTTTTTCTATTCCAGTGACTTAGATGAGAGTGATGATATTTGTTAGCTCTTTCGAATTGTGTATTACATTATATCCTTGTCATTCGACATTTGATTATCTATGACTCATCATTTACATAGCTGTCCTATATTGCGTATTCTGATATTGATTAACTTATGGACTTGTTCATACTTCCGCTTATTCTGTTATCACATGATTATAATCTTATCAGTATTTCTGTTTACGCTGATAATTTCTGCTCTTATCAGTGTTTCTGCTTATTCAATCATTGTATGGTTTATGGATTAATAGCTTTCTGGTATTGTATGATTATGATATTGTTTTGAATACTTGGCACTTATCTCGTGCACACACTTACACCACCCTCTAAGCTTTCTATAAACTTATGCACGATAGATGCGTACAGGTGATGTTAGGTTACAACAGCATTGAGCTTGGAGCATGCAGCTGTTTTCTGGAGCTTTGATTTTGACATATATATTTCCCTTTCAACACTGTATTCAAATGATTATATTAGTGGATATGTGATGATGATGTTGCCTTTATGATTTGGGTAAACTTGTGGTTATACTTATTACTAGTTAAATGTACAAAAAAAATCCTCCTTGTATGATCCCAGGATCGAAAATCTGGCATATGAATGCTAGGAGCCGAGAATGGGGTACTACGGAGGCTGTCGGCACCGGATTAGGCGATCGGAATTCCTGTAAATCCGATTTTTGAGTTTGGGGTGTGACAAACACCCTTCAACCATTATAGCACATCGATAACCAAATTGAAACCAATCCACCTCCTCGTGAGCTGATTATGGTGGAATAAAACACTGTGTCCAAGCTGTCGACATACGCTGAGGTGACGAGCCTCCCCGTAGTGACCGCAAGCGATCCCTTTTCTCAACACTCCTCATTTGCTTGAAGTTGGGGAGGGAGAAGTCGATGGGATCAAGGATCATAGGGTCTTGGCCTCACACGTTGGGGGGCTTTGGCCTCGCAACCAGTTGAGAGCATTGATACGTGGGGTGTATCAGCTTCCCCAACCTACTAGATGAATGGAATTAACTAAGAACTCGGCTAATATTATGTCACGCCCTAGACTCAGTAACTGGACTGACAAGAAATTCGATGGCTGGTTCTAGCCGCAACGGCCTCCATAGTACCCCGTCCTTGGTTCCTAAGATAGGTTCTGATCCTGGGATCCTACAAGGAGGATTTCCACAGCAGTATAATCTTTCCAATACTAGCATACCTAAGATTGCAACAAGTACATCTGAAAATAACAAGGGGCATACATCACAAAATCCACTAAGAATTTGAACTTTTACAAGCTTACATTAGGTTCAAAAGGACATACATAAGGTAATAGGAAAAGAGAGAGAAATCAGTAACACCGGAGTCCTCAAGCTCAACTCTACTCCATGCTCTACTGCTACGATGCTTGTCTAGAGTCTCCTGCACGCATCAATTGTGCATAAGTTTATAGAAGCTTAGAGGGTGGTGAAAGTGTGTGACAATGGTGCACAGAATAATAATAGGAGATATAGGAAAAAAAATATGCTCAATTAGAATACCACTAGCCTTATCAAGGCTTATTATAAATACGATGCAATGAGTACTAGACGCCATACCAAGGCTATGCATGAAGGGACTTACACAGCCAATACTAATGCGATGTAAGTAATGTCAGTACTCATATCCAAACCATATGTCAAGAATATTTCCAATCATAAAGAAATCACCGGGGTCCATTACACTACTAAATGACTGCCGCTCTACAGACCCCGCATAGTTAAACAAGCGTAAGAGACCTCACTACGCGCCTATGGACAGCCAATCACCAGCAAGGCCTGACAGTAGTGGGCATATTTACAAGCTGATCAAACTCAACCTAGCAATGCCTCCTCACATCAGGCAGATAAGGCCACACCCCTATCCAACTGACTACAAGACAGTGGGAGTCACGGCTTAACGGTATAAGGCCTCATAGTTTTCAATCGGTCATGGCATTAGAGCAGATCCTTGGTACTTTGAAAGTTTTAAAATTTTCACCCATGGGCATCCTTTGCACCCTGTATGCTCAAGTAATAATGTCCCTGTAGAGGCAAGGCCCTGATGAAGTAAGGGCGGTATCATCATGAAGTGTGATACCAATGCATGAGTTACGCATGCAAATCATGCACTAGCTATAGGCACACCATGTGTACGAGGGGAGAAACTTCATTCCTTAATGACTACCATACAATGCAATCAATACATACAAATGATGCAAATGGGTCACAAAATGTAAGTGTGCTACCTGTGGAATATGAAATCCTCCGTCCTAAGGAGGGTTAAGGTCTAGGCACATAGGCAGGAGTTCTAAGGAGAAGAATCTTCTAGTGGCGGCCCAGTACTTTGGGATGGCCAACAAGCTAAGAGAGCCATAATTCTAAAGAGGAACGATCCTAGCCAGACCCATGGAGGGCTTTCAGCCACCTATAAGGGCCTCTATGAGCCTACCTTAGGGCCACCAAGGAGGACATCCAACCTCAACTGGGTCCCAAAAAGGTAGCCCATTACGCATATAATGCAAGGTTAAGGCCTAAGCAATGTATGGTCTAATGGGCCATACTCCAAGCCCAACTCATATGTCATATAGTGGGCCCTCAAGTGAGGTTTGGGCCCAACCATAAGGGTCACAAACCCATATGTTGTGGTGGGCTTCATGGGCAGCCCAGTAGTTTACTATAGGGGAAATTTTCACATTTAGCACAAGTGAGTTGGGCCTCACTTTTTAGCCCAAGTATAGGGTCAAATTTAGTGGGCGGTCGAGGGCTCAACTTCTTGCATATTATTGCCCCTAAGCCCATCACAATAGATGGGAGAGTATAGGCCCAAGATCAATGGGCCTATCCAAAAGGACTTAGTCCACAAGGCCTAATTACTAACATAAAAAGGGCAGCCATATATAATATCACATAATGGGCCTTAAGGAAGTAACCCTAAAACAAAAGCCATCCAATTCATGCTTAATGGTGGACTAGAGGGTAACCCATAAACCCAAGAATGCATATGGGCAAGGCCTAAACTGACAATGTGGGCCTTGCCATATCAACCCAAGGACTTAGCAAGGCCCCCTACAATTTGCTTCAATGTAGGCCTTGCAAGTCAGCCCATAATTAAGCACTTCATGAGGGCATCAAGGCCCAGAATTCATATGATCAGCTTATAGAAAGCTCATTGTGCCTGTAAACCAATAAGGTCAGCCCTTGTACAAATCTTGGGCTCAAGGAAGAGGTTCCTAGCTCATTGAGCATATAAACTACCTATAAATTAGTTAA
The DNA here is from genome assembly GCA_037074715.1 of Magnolia kwangsiensis. Classification (NCBI taxonomy): domain Eukaryota; kingdom Viridiplantae; phylum Streptophyta; class Magnoliopsida; order Magnoliales; family Magnoliaceae; genus Magnolia; species Magnolia kwangsiensis. Next base: position 10,034,923 of record CM073580.1, on the reverse strand, counting down.
GGCCAGCCCACAATATTACCATAAAGGTGGGCCTTAAGGGGGGCACTAATTAAGCCTAAAAATGCCCAAGGAAGGAAGGCAAGAGTGTGTGCAACACTCCCTTAAATCTAGTGGGGCACAATAGCTTTAAAATAACCAACCATGCAGTAAATTTGGGCCCATTGCTGTAATTCCAGCCCACCCATTTCCTGGGCCTACTGGAGTCTAGAAATTTATTTAATCTAAATGAGTTACTGACCCATCACTACAAAAAAAAGGGACAAAGGTTTCAAACCACGTTAGTTTTTTGCGACGGATATAAACCTTAGCTAAGTTTGCTAACGGTTTTAATCCGTAGCGAAAAAGTCAATACACCATTAATATTTAATAGCATTGTAAGGTGCTCTATGAGGCCTAAAAGAAACTATATGTTCTATTTAAGCCATCTATATATTTTTAAATATTACTTTAGCGGATGAGAAAAAAAAAATCAGCTAGATCGAAGGCTCAAGTGGACCACACGGTAGGAAACATTGATATTAAGTTACAGTTACTTCTTATAGTGTGGTCCACTTGGATCTTCAATATACCTGAAAGTTGGTGTGATAAGCTAAAATAATTTATATTTAAAATTATGGATCGGAATTTATTAAGGAAATACATCACGATGGGCCCCACGGAGCCCCTGATCGGACCGTCTACGTCCGTCCGTTAGAAACCCCCAAATTTGGGCGTGCGCTCAAAACAGAGTTGCGCCCAAACACGGGTATTTTGCTCTCTCTCTCTCCATTCCCTTATCACAGCATTCTCTAAGCTCATCTTTCCCTGATCCTCTCTCTCCCTTCCGATCTCTGCTCCATCTCTCTCATTCTCCTCCCTCTCTCTCTCTCTCCAATGCATTAGCCGTGAACGCCCTCTTCTCTCTCTCCACTGCAGCAGCCGTGAATCTCCTGCTCGAAGAAACACACACCATGAAGCTCCTCTCCATAGGTTTGATATCTTCTTCTATTTGTATCTCTTTTCTTGTCTTTCAGATTTGAAATGGCATGTTATCTATTTGTTGAAATGGCATGTTATCTGTTTGTTGAAATGGCATTGTATTCATTTAATGAAATGGCATTGTATCTATTTCATTGTTTGATGAAATGGCATGTTATCTATTTGTTGAAATGGCATTGTATCTATTTGATGAAATGACATTGTATCTATTTGATGAAATGGCATGCTATCTGTTTGTTGAAATGACATTCATGCCGGGAGATATTGAACTAATTTTTCTTATATATATATATATATATATATATATATATATATATATATATATATTTTATTTTTAATGCAACGTCCCCATCCCATTTAATTTATGAGCCTTAATTGAGACTTTAAACTGAAGACTTTGGCATTTACAGCAGCAAAGCGAGTCTGTCGGTTCATTAGAGACAAATCTTGTTTGAGTTACTAAACCCAAGGTACCATACAAATTTTCTATGTAATCTTTCTACCGTTGCATTTTTTAACTCAAAATGTATTTTAAGAACACTGTATTGAACACATGTTCTTACAGCAATAATAGCCAAATCAGAACTCTTTGAAACAACTCACAGAGCCATGCTGACCAAATGATTAGGAGATTTTGAGATATTCAGCTCCTCTATGCCATATTGCTTGGCTCAAATATATGTGACTAAAAGATGTGGGCAATAAAATTAAGAATAATATAGGAGTTACTCTCAAAGTGGTGAAGGATAGCACCACTATTGTCAACCACATCTTGCTCTGCAGCAACCCATGCAGAAAAAATCTCTAGATCATGTTGTTCATTACTCTCAATGGCAACCCTGCACCAGAAAGACTATAAGCATCAAATCTAATCCAGTGGTGTGGAGCTCATTGTCTCAACCAATAAATAGCACATAGATCAACATCTAGAAAGATGGTGGTTGTGGTGATGACAACAATGATGCAAATGATGTACATAAAGAAGCACAACCAGAATTAGTCAATCAAATGAAGAAGAGAAACACAAGTGAAGAACAAAATTCATTGCTCCTACTCCACTGTCCCTCATTCTGTTGCCAATGCACTTGTTAAACACCTCTGCATACCTCCACTGAGTTCGTGTTCTTCCAGAAGTGTTATGGTTAGCATGGACACATCCACGTAAGGCCACATGTGACAGCATGGCACACATGTGAGACATCCTAGCAATGCTAGGTCATCACTCTGTACAGATGACCAGGCCTGAAAACGAGATAGTCATCAGGTGGACCACACTCACATGTCAAATGTGAACCACAACAAGTTTTAAAACATCCGTTATTTTCAAGCATTTGTGGTCAACCTGATTCTGGATCAGGTAAGTGTGAAGCCTACCTGCATAGTGCAGATATAAGATACATGTTGAGAGGTTCATGTGGAGAGCTGCATCTGGGCTTAATAGAGGTGAAAGAAACATTAACAAGCTTCTAAGAACCTAAGCTACTCTAGATTCTAGGTTCCTCTATATGCCTTAATATTTATCTACCATTTTATAGAATTAAAGAGCCAAAAACACAATTCTTAAGTAGGCATTTTTCCATAAGATCATGTGCCACCAATCCCGATGACAATATATGTTCCAGGTGTTTTAGCTGTTGCACGTTAGAAAAATTTGAGAACCACGTGGACTTCTAATTGCATCCCTATGAAGACATGCAGTGCACACAGGATGCGGTATGACCCAAGGCAATCTTAGGTCCAAGTCCCCAAACACTTCAACAAGGGTGATGTGATAACAACCTACACTCCTAAAGCAGTTATAGAGGCTAGCAGTTTAGTTGATTCCATGCACATCTTGAAGCAGGTACGTGAACCCACCAAACATTTAGCAAGAATCATGAATCAATTTGGTCCAACTAGGTTAGATGAGTGCCCAAAAACTTAGTTGGTCCACTTGTCAGATGCACCACCCATATGTACCAAATGAAAACCGCTGGAAATTTTCTTCAACCGATTAGATAAATGTGTAGCTCACACCTAATGAATTCACCAGCCTGATTTTCGATCTGGCCATTGGATCCCAAACTGCCAGTTCAACACACATGGCTGCAAGCAGAGGTGTGTGTCAACAGGCATCCATGACCTTAGAAATGTTCTTGTCCAAGGAGATTCTATAAGAAGAACAGAATCCAAATAGTCCATCAATCCTCCTAAAGGGTTTTTACCTGCCTATATGTTTGCTAGAACACGCAGGGTGTGAGTGTGTGGGGGTGTGTGTGTGTGTTTAAAAATAAAAAATAAATTAAAAAAAGATGCACGTGTTTAGAATTAGATCCATGAATGGGTGAAAAATAATAATAATAAAATTTGTAAGCTGCAGGTTCAAAATGAAAACCTTGGTTAATCAGGATCCGACTATAACAGATAGGGAATGGATGACACTAAGTTTTCCGAACCCTCATTTTCTTTCTAGAATCAGAAGCTTTTTGAAGTTTGCACAAGAACACCTTCCTGGTAGAGAAACCATTCTTTGTCCATGCGCCGCTTGCAGATGTTTACGATTACCGGTTTCTTATGATGATTTGGAAATACATCTAATGAAAAATGGATTCGACCTAAGCTATAGGGTTTGGGACATGTATGGTGAGCATGTATCACCTAAGTGTATTGAATATGCATCAAGTTCCCAACAATACCTCAATGTCCTGAACTTAAATGAGGTTCACAACGCGATTATTCAAGAACTTGGTAGTAATAACCTATATGAAGTTGTACAAGATGAGCCAAATGTGAACCCTGTAGTCAAAGGCATCTTTAGAAAAAATGAAACTGATGAGTTTGAAAAAAATCTATGAGACACAATGACTGAGCTATACCCAGGGCCCAAGATTTCACTGTGCTGACTTTTATTATACAACTTTTCAAATTAAAGGTGAACCATGGATGAAGCGAAAAAAGCTTTACAGAGCTCCTTCAGCTACATGTATGGTGAGCATGTATCACCTAAGCGTACTGAATATGCATCAAGTTCCCAACAATACCGCAATGTCCTGAACTTAAATGGGTTCACAATGCGATTATTCAAGAACTCGGTAGTAATAAAGTTGTACAGGATGAGCCAAATGTGAACCCTGTAGTCGAAAGCATCTTTGGAAAAAATGAAACTGATGAGCTTGAAAAAAATCTATGAGACACAATGACTGAGCTATACCCAGGGGCCCAAGATTTCACCGTATTGACTTCTATTATACAACTTTTCAAATTAAAGGTGAACCATGGATGAAGCGAAAAAAGCTTTACAGAGCTCCTTCAACTACTAAAAAAGGTATTACCTTCCGATAACAAGGCCCCTACTAATAATTATCAAGCGAAGAAGATCATTATAAAGTTGGGTCTTGATTATGTGAAGATCCATGCTTGTAAAAATGACTATATCTTGTACTGGAAAGAGAACGAGATGAAAACCAGTTGTCTAACTTGTAAAGCTCCTAGGTTCAAGATAGAAATGGATGTTGAGAAAAAACAATCTCAAGTACCTATCAAGGTGTTAAGGTATTTTCCATTAACACGAAGGTTACAAAGGATGTTCAGTGTGCCATGGTTAGCGAAAGAAATGTCATGACACTCAACTAGAAAAATGCAACATGAAAAGATGGAGCATCCGGCTGATTCTATTGCATGGAAGAATCTCGATGAGAAGTATATGGATTTTTCATCTGAGCCTTGCAATGTTCGATTGGGCCTGGCGACAAATGGGTTTAACCCATTCGGTGCTTTGACCGTAGCTTATAGTTCATAGACTGTTATGTGTGTGACGTACAATGTTCCACCAAAGCTTTGCATGAAACCTCAGTTTACTATGTTGACTTTGCTCATTGAGGGACCACAACAACCAGGAAAGGATATTTATGTTTATTTACAGCCATTGATTGATGAATTGCAAGACTTATGGCATAAAGGGGTCATGACGGTTGATGCATACCATAAAAATAAATTCAAGATGAGTACCGTTTTGCTCTGGACAATCCACGACTTTCCAACATATGGTAATATTTTTTATTGTAGGACCAAGGGTAAGTATGGTTGTCTTGTATGTGGTCCCATCACAGATTCCTTATGACTCGAATATGGAAAGAAACATATTTATATGTGTCACAAACGATGGTTGTTAATGTCAGACCAGGCAAGGAAGGAAACAAGTGCTGGCACATTCAATAAGAAAGTAGAGATATGACGACAACCCATTCGTCTGGATGGGATTGAGGTCGAAAGACAGACTGCGAACTTGAATATGCAATGGGGGAAGACCGTTACCACTACAAGGTTCAATATTGAAATGGTAAGGTTTTTAACTATTTATTTTATCTTTGTTTTTACTTGTTCTTCATAAATAATTTGATGTTTTAGCCTCCTGTCATTACCAACTATTCTTATCACTATTTGTACATGTCATTTCATGAGTCTTACTTTTTGTAATATTCTTATCCCTGTAGTGATTATCAGAAGCAGTGGGCCATCATTGAAAGATTACCCTTGTAGTGAGTCCAATCAAGGTATAAATAATATATGGTTTTAGTTCATGGTAAATGGTATCTTTTATTGTGGATCACCCCTAGACTAAAGACCTAGTACCTTTTGTTGTTGTAAGTTCATAATTAGTTTATTTCTATATTTGTGTCAAAGCTATTCGAATGTTGAGCGGGGGTCCCTGGAAGGTAGGAACCACTGTTATGATCATGATGAAGCTGTTCATTTTCTATGGACAACAATATGGATGACCTGGCCATTTGGATAGGCCCGTGTTTATGTATTATCTCGAAATTGATAAAGCATATCCGGATGTGCGTCGGAGCTATCCAGATGTTGAGAGGGGGTCCCTGGAAGGTGGGAACTTCTGATATTTATTTTTTCCTTTCATCACTGTCTATGTGATCTTGTGAATAGGTTGGATGATAAATAAACATCACTACAGGCCCTAGAAAGGTTTCAATGATGGAAATCATTATACCTACTATTTCTTGTGGTATGGTCCACCTGACTTTTGGATATGATTCAATTTTGGTTTCAACCCCATAAATGATCTGGAAAAGCAGATGGACGGTGTAGATAAACTACATATATTTATAGTGGGTACAATGATTCTGTTCTTTTTATTTGAATTTCTGTTGTGATTTTGATTTTGATTTTGATTGTGATTGTGATTGTTCTGGTTCTGATTTTGATCGTGATTATGATTGTTTTTGAATTGCTGAATGGATTTGATTTGTTGTTGTTTGTTCAATTGGTATCTTTTTTGCAGTTTTTTATTGTTTCTGTGAAGTGGGTTTCTTTCTTTCTTTGTAATTTGGTTTTTATAAGAAGATAGGGCAGTTGTAATTGCTAAACATTGTAATCTGATTTTGTTCCTTTAGGGTCTTGTTTGGGTTTTTTTATTGTTCCAGCTAAGTGGGTTTCTTTGTTCCTTTGGAATTTGTTGAACGGTAGGTTTATAAGATAAAACCGACAATTCAAATTGCTGATTTTTTTTTTCATTGAATTCCCAATTAGATTCTGTTTTAGATTTTTTATTTGTAGTTTTGAAATGGCTTTGTGTCAAACAGAACGAATCGAATTCCCAATCGGGTTCTAAATTTTTACCAGTTGGGTTGCTTCTTTGTATTTGATCTGATTAAAATATTCAACAACTTTTAATTTGACTTTTACCAGTTTAAAATTTTAGGAATGGTTTAAACTGATGAATATTTTAATCGGATTCTGTTAAATTTGTATCTACTTTTAGTTTTTATTTTTATTTTTTTGATATGCAGAACGGGCTTCTTTGTTTTGGTTTTTCTCTTTTCTTGTCAAAGGGAAGGTTTAGCTGTAGAAGAGGACAGTGGAAATTGCTGATGTTTTTCTTTTTTTTAAAAAAAAAATCTGATTTTGTTATGCGTTAGGCTTGTGATTGTTCCTGAGAAATGGGGTCTTGTCGGTTAGGTTTATGAAGAGATGTGAATAGTATTAAGGTGCTGAGTGTTTTGACCTGAGTTTGTGCTTTGAGATGCAATTTTCTGTTCTTTTTGTTTGTTTGCTGAAATGGATTTCTTTGATTTCTTATACTTCTTTAGAAAGTTGAGTCTATCAGAATTGGGTAGTATAGGTGCTGAATATTTTGATTTGATTTTGATGAATTGGGTTCGGCGGGACTTTGTTCTGATAAATGGGTTTCGTTGTGCCTTTTTTTTTGGAGGGGTCCAAATTCATAAAAAGGTTAGCTTTATTCGAAGAAGAGGACAGTTTAATTTTTGCATTTCCCAATTTCTTAAACACGACAAATGACTACAAAAAGTAAAAAATAAAACAACCAAACTTTCAGTAAGTTGGCCCACTATAAGGATCACCTAGTGTAAAAACTCATCCCATTTATTCATCATATGTACGGGTTACACCTAGAAAACAATGTCTTACCATTGATAAATACCAAAATAAAAAGGGGTCGCCGACTCTATCAGTAATGTAGCTGCAGCAACCAAAGCCCGTTTAAAGAGTGTTAATTGGTACAAACCAGTGCAACACATTTGTAGACGTGCTATGCAGTGGGATTTATCTAGGGACAATTGTTTTCTAGCCGTCCATTTTCTTGGTACATTGTGACCCAGCTGAGGAGTGAAGGCCTGATTTTATGGCCAGAGGATCTAATTTAGTGTTGGCTAGTATAAGGAAATCCTGGATCTTTCACACATTTGCCATATTGGCACGTGTGCTTGCTTATAAATCTCTTGTACGCAATTTTTTTGAATATAAATTAGGGAGCTTTGCTAGCGCACACACTTGTGCAATAAAGCTCGTTTACACACCACACATGTGACAGTTTTGTACATTTGTGCGAGATCTAACCCATCCATCAGATTGGCCTGGCTAAAAATATGTTTTCCAGAGAAAAAAATCTGGTGGCCTACTTGACCGGTGTGTTCACCTGATTCTTGGGTCGCGGTTTATCTAGGGACCCAAACACCACACAACTAGCTACTGTCAAAGTTCTGTAGGCCCCACAATGATGTATGCGTATTATCCACGCCGCCCATTCATTTTTTTTCATCTTATTTTAAGCATGATCCTAAAAATGAAGCAGATTTAAATCACATGTGGACCACACCGCATGAAAACAACGTTGATCGAACGCCCACTCTTAAAAACTTCTTAAGGCACACTGCAACGTTTATTTTCCATCCAACTTATTGATTATACAAACCTAGAGGAAGGTAAAACACAAATATCAACTTCATTTGAAACTTTCATGCCCCCAAAAAGTTTTCAACTTTAAGCGACCAATCACCGCTTTATCATATGATATAGTCTACTTGATAGTTGGATATTATATATATCGGTATGCAAGTGTAAATAGTAAGTTTACTTTTTATAGTATGTCACATATTTTAGGGTATTTGAATTGGAGTTTTGAGTTTAAAAGTTCATCTTAGGTTTAAACACATTTTTTAAAAGGATTGTAATTTCATTTTATTTTTTTTTTACTGATTCTGATTCTGATTCCGATTTTGATTATGATTCTGATTCTAATTCTGATTGTGAATACTGGATTTAACAAAAATGATGCCATTACTTCCTAATATCATATATACTAATTGAGGGGTTTGTATATTAATTTACCTTTGTGTTGTTTTTGTTCTTTTGATCTTTGAATTTTGTTATCTGTTTCCTAAATTGGGTTCCTATTTTTCATAGTATTCTTCTCAAAACTTTTAGTTTATTATTTTTGTAGAATACAATTGCTTAGAAATTTAGTTTCATTGCTCTTCTCACTGTATTTTCATTTCTTCCTATATATGTGACACAAACCAATAGTCCATCAAACCACATTACTCATGTTGGATTTTGTCATAGTTTAGAAGATTAGCAGGTACATTTTTTATTTCTTCCTATATAAGTATTTTTTTTTTCTTTCTTCCTTTTGAGATGTGTACAAAGGCATGTTTGTTTGATAGTGTCTACAAATGCTGTTTTATACAGGCTGACAAGCTAAAAAAGTCACTGGAGGATGAAATTCATTTTCTCAAGGGAAGGGTTTTAAAATTTAAAAGTGATCTTGTGTCAAAGTCTACAGAAGTTACATCTGCAGTTTCAGGGAAAGAAGAAGCTCTATCTCATGCAAATACTTCTGAAAATAAGTATTATTGCATTATATGAAGGGTGTTTAATGTATTGGAGTGTATTTATTTCTTGTACATGAGGGCACGCCTTAGTTGTAATTCTTATTATATATAGGCTGAGCAAAGTGAAGTATTGTTTATTTAGAAATGTGAATGTGGGATGCATTGTATGATTTGATTGCTATTTGTAATAAATGTATCATTTTTTTCCCTGATTGCATTTTATGTACTATTCCTATTAGAATTAAGCTTAGATGAGTTATCAATCACAACAAGTTCTTGCAATGGAAATATGTACCATTATTACAATTTTTGAAAATATAGCTACAAATTTTGGCCGTAGCCATTGTTCTAAAAACCGTAGCTATTGCAAACTAGAGCATATTGCTACGGATTTCATTCCACTTTTAGCTACTGATATTATCCATAGCAGTAGGTACATTTTGCTACAGAAAGTATAGCTATGGCCTTTATTCGTAGCTACCGGTACCTATTGCTACGGATTTAATTTATAGCTATAGCTACATTTCGCTACAGAAAATATAGCTACAGCTTTTGTTTGTAGTTACTGATATCTATTGCTACGGATATAATTCGTAGTAATAGGTTTTTGACCTTTAGCTACCCCACCAATGGCGACGAACATGCTATGGATCTAGTCCTTGCTACGGATCATGGCCGTAGTCGTTGCCCATTTTTCTTGTAGTGTATGGTGACACACACATATCAAAATGGGCCCCACCAGATGAACGAAGTGAATAACATCAAGGTGGGCCCACGAAACAGGCTAGACGCCCCAGCCAGGGCATCCCTACCTGGTGGGCCACTCCTGACCGAACCACGGTCAGCACAAATGTCCGTTAGCTCTAAAATTTTGTTGGGTGACACTTACATGGGTGGGACACACCTCCACAAAATTTCAGGATTATTGGACACCTAAAAATATTTTAATTAATTTAAATAAAACAATCTATTTAGAAAAATCGGACTGACCTGGACGTCCCAACATGTTGGGCCAGTCCGGCCCTTGCCACAGTGTGCACAGGACTCCATTGGCTCCAAAATTTTGTAGGAAGGTCCCACCATGGGTGAGCCACATTTCTGTAAATTTTTATAATTTTTGAATATTCAAAAGTATTTTAATAAATTTTAAAATTACAATCTGTTTAGGGTGAAATATTGTTGGAAATATAATTGTCCTGAATTTGGGTCATCCAAATGGGTGGGTTTTGGGCATCCAAAATTCCTCAAATTTGGATTCAAGGTCCCTCATCAAGCCTACAATAAGGTGGGACTAAAAAATATGGCCCACCTTTTAAGAAAATATTTTTAAAATTTTATTTTTAGGGGCTATGCTGCTGGATTGCACAACAAAAATTTCTGGCAGTCTACTATTTTGGCCCACCCTTTTTAGATGCCCAAATGGGATCCATTGGCCTTGAAATTATGCAGGTAATTCCTACCATGGGTGGGACACCTCTCTTCAAAATTTTAGAATTTTTAGGATAGTAAAAGTATTTTATTTAACTCATGTAATTTATGGACAGCAAGGTCTAGAAATAATTCCTGCTGAAACAAAGTTGTTGTCCCTAACTTGTGTACCCCATTAGAGTGGGCCTAGGTCTGCTAAAATTTGGCAAAATACAAGGTCAATATCCTTGTGTAATATAAGGTGTGCTCCACAAAACTGGCACACCATTTCAGAAATAAACTGATAATTATGTTTGTACAGTAAGCAGGGTGGCTGGACAGTCGAGGAAATCTGGACTATCCACCCTCCTTGGCCCACTCTTTTGGGTGATCAAATAGGGATGGATGAAGGTGAAATTCATCATACTTCTAAGTGAGGTCCACACCTCCATAAATAACCTAATAACGGGGGTAAAACACCCTTCAATTCAGCCCATAATACATGCCATAAACAACCTAAAAACAGTTCAGAATTTTTCTGGACAGCAAGGTATGTCTGAAAATAGCTGAACATAACCAATGAGTAAAGGAGGAAAATACCCCACAAAATTTGTGTTATGGTCCACCTTAGTGGGCCCTACAAACATCCAAGCCATACCCCTTCATAAAACTCATCGCATGTATCCAAAATAGGGCAAGTGGGACACCAACGTCCATAAAATGGACAACAAGGGGCGTCCACCTTGCTTGGATAGTCTAGATATTCCAAGGCCACTAAGTGGGCCACACACATTAGGAATCAACAATAAAATAATGAAAAAAATAAAATTCGGCCACAAGAGAGTCTAAGAGCACCCACTTTGCTTGGATCTTCAAGACTTTTGTTGCATTAGAATCCTTAGGCTCCAAGGACCATGGATGAAGGGTCAAGATTAGGAGTAGAGGGTTAGATGAGGAGGGAGATGGAAGGGAAGTGGCTAAAAATTCTAGCAAGATGGGATGTTGGGGTGTTCTTGCAATGAGAAGAAGAGAAAATGAAGGAAGAGAGAGAGATATGGAAGGTTTGTAGGAGTGTTATGATTAGTTTCTAAGAAAAAATGAGTTTTGATAAGAGAACTTACTCATTACTCATGGGATAGGGTGAAGTATGATTACCTAGAGAAGACAAATCTCATAATGTTCTCTTGAAAAGAGAAACCATCATTACTAGGCTAGGGGTGACTTGCATGGGGAATAATGCACGTGGGAAAACGTGCAAGCTAGGTGGGTCTCACCAAAATACAATCAACGGTCCAAATAATGCGTGGCCTACAATTATTGATGGATACGTCGAATTTACGCACGAAACGCGATGTTAGAACCGTGGTGATGATGCGGTCGCAATGTCATAGGTCTTGGGTCAATCCGAGTCGGGTCTAGGTGACCGAACTCAAGGAAGACTGCAAATACTATCCAAGAGTCGCGGGTCACTGAAATTTGACCAGTATGACTGCGGGACCAAAATAAACGAGATGCACACTCACACACACATGTACACATGTAAACTTGTGTCGGGTCTCACACATTATCATCGCATCGCAGTAGCAAGGTTGGCGACTCGGTAGTCGAGGTCACAATGAGGGAGTGTTGTTCATACGCGATCGTTAAACGGAGTCGCTTGAGAGAGCGTTGTGGTGAGGGCATGCATCATATCATTTATCATGCACCTGCATTAACAAGATTAGTTAGGTGTTTATAAATGCTTGCTTTTCATTAAATTCATAATAAAATTGATGTTTGTTATAACTTAAGACTAATAGCACCCACTGAGTTAATCACTCACTCCCACTTAGGACAGTGTTTTAAAACACGAACTAGAATATCTCGTAGATGTAGGTGATGCAGAGTATGAGGAGCCTGGCGGCGTAAGCCTTGAGGAGGAGGACGAGCTGTCCTACTTCCAACTAATGGACAGTTCTTCGTCGGCCTAGTAAATAGATTTGGATTACTAGGTGCTGGACTCAGCCCTATTCTTTTGGACATGACATTCTTTTTGTGATTTTGTTAAGCAACGCCTTGTGCTACCCATTTACATTCTTTTGGACTTTTGTGTGTGTGTGTGTGTGTGTGTGTGTGTGTGTGTGTGTGTGTGTATGTGACATCTTTCATTTCAGTAGATCAATTGTGATTATGTTTCATATTTCAAGAAATTTCATGCTGCGTATTTAAACCTGATTAAATGCAAATTAGTAAAAATTAGCATAAGTGATTCCTGAGAACTTGGGAGTCGAGTGTATGCGTGACCCCCAATTTCCAAAGCGTTACAGCAGCTGTAACATCTCGAAAATCGGAGGTCGAGCATAAACTCAGCTCCCGAGTTCCAGAACATCACTTATGCAGCATTTTTTATGATGAATGAATGTTGTCAGCATTGGGGCATAAAATATGAGGTAGATTAAACCAAAACAGCATATCATACTCCGGAGACAGTTAAATTTCTCAAGCGGAAGACTGTAATAAATGTATAAAATGTATAATTAATTGTAAGTCTCCAGAGTGTGACCATGTTACTGGGTTAACTAAATACATGTATACTCCAAAAATGGAAAAAAAAAAAAAAGAATATACATGGGTGTTTAAATAAAAGGCAAAATACCAAGTGTATTGGCATCTAATCAGTAACCCTGTAAACCCCGTCGATTAGAACCTGCATATAGGAGAAATCCTCCTCAACATCATCAAGAAAGACCGACTCTGCCTCGTAAGCATCGTCACCATCTGAAACTAAAATAGGGACTGGTTGGTGTGGCCAACACTGTCCCGTAACGTGGGAGTGAGTGATCAACTCAGTGGAAGCTATATACAGCAAAGGTTAACATGTTATCAATTCAATCAAGCAGTAATGATAAGGCAGTACAATCAAATAGGTCCTAGATACTCTTGTTAATGCAAGGATGATATGAAAAATGATGCATGCCCTCACCACGATCCCCTCTACGACAACATCTAACGATCGCGGCATGACTCACTTCCACAGTGCTCTATCACCAACGCCATTAGCACATGCAATGCGATGTTATGAATATGCTTACCAAGTTCTTATTAGTACTTTTCATACAGCAGGATTGGAAAGCTAAGGTACCTTCCTTGTATCATTACCCAAACGGTGATCCATTCTCGGGTCGTCAGTCTGAGATAATCTCATACGATGTTACGGTTCTAGGTCACTGTAAGGGCTGTCAGGGCTGTTGCGCACAATCGTTGCTCCTCTCCCCCATCAACTTATCAATACAGGCCTAATTATATCCCATATACTGCAATAAGACTCGTCGTACTTATGCACTATCACACCCCAAACTCGAAAATCGGGCTCACAAAATTTCCGATCGCCGAATCCGGCGCCGACAGCCTCCGTAGAACCTCATTCTCGGCTCCTAGCTCCCATTCACCAGGTTCCGATCCTGGGATGCTACGAGGAGGATTTTCAACGTCAGTTTGATACGTAATAAGCATAACCAAAGGCATAACCCACAAACAACAACCAAGCACTCCATTACATTTTCACTATGATCAAAAACTTTACAAGTACAATGAGCATAAAGGAAAATACAATGGTAAAGAACAAAACTCTAAAACGCTCTGCAACGTGCTCCTACCTCAGCGTTGTTGCGATCCAACGTCACCTGCACGCAATGGTCGTGCATAAGCTTATAGAAAGCTTAGAGGGTGGTGAAAGTGTGTGCGCAAGGTAGTAATATGAACATGCAATGTCAGAGTAAAGAAGAATATGCAGATGGATCTATAATATCATGAGCCGTATCAAGGCTTATGCGATGTAAGACATGAATGGTATTGGCCATCCCAAGGCCATGCGATGTGCAATGTAACTCAAGCATACAGATCCTCATCTATGTTCATATATCAATACAGCTCAAAATATGGAATATCACCGGGGTCTAGTACACTCTAAACCAGATTGCCGCCACATCGCGCAATAAGGTAAGTAGAAGAGACCTCACTATCCGTCTGCTAATATCGGGCGCGACTCATCGATAGCGGACCCATTTCCTCGAGCTAGTCAAACTCAACCTAGCATTGCCCCCTACTCTCGGGCAGGTAAGGCCGCACCCCCTTCCAACCGACCATGACACAGTGGAGAGCGTAACCGTCTGGTAATCGGCACTCAACGCTCATCTACCCACTCGGTCTAGACGTTGGAGCAACCTCTTGGTACCATAAGGGTTTAGGGACTTTCACCCAGGGATATCTATAGTACCTCATGTAGAACAAGATTTTCGGTATCCAATCCTGCCAACCACAATGCGTCTGTGGAGGCTACGGCCCTGATGTCGCTAGGGCGTACAATAACCATGTCATACAAATGTGATATGCATGATTCATGCTATCTAGTCATGCATCAAATCCTGCGCATATCGTGCACTCATGTAAGGCAATACCGCCTAACCGGGAGCCCATAAACAACCTACCCGAAGGCAAATGCTATGATCAGTCAATCCTCATATCAAGCATACATGTGATGCGTATGATCATAGGTTATGAAACTATACTAAACATGTAAATGAGTGATGAACCATTCTTATAACGCAAATGGGCCTGGACGGCCTATACACAATAAGTACGGCCTAGCAATAGGCCCTAAGGAGAGTTGTAATGTGGACATCCAACCAACATTACACTCGCAATGTGGACGTCAAACCAACATTGTTCCCCATGCACGTTCTTCTTAAACGTCGCTACATAACCTGTATTGGGATTACACATTGCAATGGACTTTAGGTTCATCCCATTGGGCTTTTCATATATATGTCAAATGGGCCATATCCTATGGGCCTTATGTGCATTGCAATGGGTCAAAACCCGTGGGCCTTGGATTGCATCAATTGGACCTAGTCACATGAGTCTAATATATGATCAATGGGCCACACCAATTGGGCCCCACATGTAGATCAAGTGGGCCTCAACCCATAGACCTAACATGAGTTCAATGGGCCTAAACCCCTAGGCCTTACATATATCAAATGGCCTACTTCCATGGGCTTTAAGTTTCAACAAAAGGGTCCAATTACATGGGCCTTGAAGCACATCAAATGGGCCTAGTCCCATGGACTTGCAACACATCAAATGGGCCTAAGTCCATAGGCCTTATATGAATCAAATGGGCTTAGTCCCATGGACTTGCAACACATCAAATGGGCCTAAGTCCATAGGCCTTATATGAATCAAATGGACCTAGTCCCATGGACTTGCAACACATCAAATGGGCCTAAGTCCATAGGCCTTAGAATATATCAAATGGTCCAATCCCATGGGCCGTACATCCACATCAAAGTGGGCCCCAATAAATGTCACAACTACATTTAAGATGAGCCTCAAATCATGCTAAGATGGGGTCCACTTGGACCGTGGATCTGGCTCATACTTTGGCTAATTCCATAGAATGATCTGCTTAAAATGGATGGGCAGATTGGATGCAGCATCTGCATCACGGGTGGAACCCACGTGAAGGCCTACTATTGTGAATGTTGTGTACATATATAGTATATAATCCATGTATATAAATATATATACAATATTTTATATATATACTATATAATATAAGTATGTATGAGTATGTATACACACACACACGCATGCATACCCATACCACACACACAGCACACACACACTCTGCACACACGCTGCACGCAGGCTATGCTGGCGTGCATAAAACACATGCATCAAGAGGGCTCCACCGTCCAGCAGACGGTGGAAGCAAAACAATAGCAAGGTGGGCGCCACCGTCCACTGGACGGTGGACTTTAAGATACACATCATTGTGGGTCCCATGTGGGGCCCACCCAAATGTTTAGATGCCATCCAACCCGTTCATAAGGTCACTTGGACCGGGATGAAGGGAAGACATAAATTTCAGCTTGATCCAATACTTCTGTGGGCCCCAAAAACCTTTAAATGGTCGAATTCAATTCACATTGTTTCACGTGGTGTGGGCCACCTGAGTTTTTTGGATCTGTCCCATTTTTGGAGGGGGGCCTGCTACTGGGGCGGCCCACCTCATGAGCGGCTTGGATATCAAATAAACATTATAGTGGGTCCACACATAGGGTCGTGGGACACCTTCCCACGTCCGTCCGCCCGTCCATGCCAGGGCTGCACGTGCCTACGTGCAGGCGCTGGGCACTGTCAGAGGCAGAGGCCTTGCCTCTGCCATTGCATTTTACAAAAACAAAGGAAAACCCGTTTTCTGGAGTTTTTCGCACGCGGGGCCCGCTAAAATGAAATCCGCCCCGGCCATTGCGATCAGTGGCCCGAGGCCGTCCAAATGAGTCCAGAGTTTGAATTTTTTTGATGCATGGAAGTGAAATAAAATAAGAAATTAGTATTTGAATGGTGGGAATGCAATACTTGGCGCTATGGCCGACCAGGTGATTGGATCAGCTCTAATCTTCTACCCAACGGTTAAAATACCGTGGGTAAGAGGATGGACGGCTTGGATCGAACATAAACATCAGGGTAGGGCCTATGCAAGGGGACCACTCAAAAGCTTCCCTTTTTTTCTTCCTTTTTCTTCTTTCCTTTACAACGTCCAGCGTCCCAGATGCTGGACGGCTTATTATTATTATTTTTTTTTTGGAAATGGTGGGCCCTGATGAAGTGGGCCACCACTGATGGGTGAAGTGGGTACAATGTACATGGTGGGCCCCACTTGAATAAAAATTTGAATAAAATAGATCTCAAGGTGGGATCCATTCAAGTGGGCCACAATCCTATAGCATAATAAAAATAAAATAAAATAAAATAAAATAAAATAAAAGTAATAAAAGAGAGAGAGAGAGACATGGAGAGTGGGACACGGCTTGTGATGGAGGGACCCCGTCCTTATGGGCCCTCCCTTACATGAAATCATTCATCAAGTGGGTCATTTTGCACATGTGACCATCAAAACTAAAGATCAACGGTGGGGATCCTTTTCCCACCAATATAAATGGTCTAGATGACCTTTCTAAAGAAAATAAACATCATGATGGGGTCCATGGAGAATGGCCCCATTATGGAATGATCATGATGATCCAAGTGATCCATCGGCCACATATTAGGGTCCCAAATGAGATCCACACCATTGATCGGTGGGCCTCACTTGGTCCACCATAAAAATAAGAAAAACTACCCTATAAAGGCACCCACCGTCCGATCTTCTCGCTCCTAGGGGTTCCTTGGCACCTTAGCTTCAACTTCAATGGTTAAGATGAAGAATGGAGGGTTGAGATGGAAGATTTTGGGGTAGGAAGGTGGGCCACTTGGAGTTTAGGAATTCTTGCAAAATTCCAAACGTGGGGCTCTTTGTTGCTTGGGATTTTTGAAATGAGAAAGAGAGAAAGAGAGAGAGAGTGATGTAGAGAGAGATGGATGGATGGATGGATGATGGGAGGTGTAAGAAATCTTTGACTTTTGAGGCTTTTGTGTAAGAGAGGCATGGGTGGTGAAGACTTTGGTGGCTTTTTGTGTAAGAGAGGTATGGGTTTGGGAGACTTTTGTGGTTGCTTGGGAAAAGGGATGGAAGTGATGTGTACTTGACATGTGATGGATTGATGAGTGATTGATTGATGGGATTGATGTGACACATCGTAGAGATTCTCTTGGGTTTCGCAACGCGCAGCGTTTTCTCGCACCGAATGTTGGCCCACATCTCTTGATCAGGGTATCGCCTCGGCGCGCGAGTTGCGGCATCGGAACCGCAACGACGGCGCGGTCGCTATGGTATTGGTCTTGGGTTGAGTCGACTCAGGTTGTTGGCACATGAACTAGGGTCGTGCGTCGATATCAGTTAAGGGTCGAAGGTCGCCAGAATTCGACCGGTAAGACCGCGGAAGTCTATGGAAAGGTACAGACCAAGATACGGGTCTTACATGCACTATCAGGATATACTTGAGGTCACTACAGAGGGCTCGTCACCAATCAATATAGGACGACAATAAGAATATAGTGTCTCATACCACCATAATTTGCTCACGAGTATAGGTGCTCACTGGTCACTACAAAGGGCTCGTCACCAATCAATGTAGGCCAACAGCACAAATATAGTGTCTCATACCACCATAATCGGCTCATGAGTCTTAGCGGATCGAGGTACCAAGGTTAAAGGAGCTTTTCATTGGTAAGTTTGGTACCTTAGGTTCAAACAGTAGCGACCAAACATGGTGAACAAATTTCGGTCAATCGATTTAGTTGATAAGCTCAACTAGGCCAAGCGTACGTTGAGTTGAACAACATGGAATGCATAAACACTCCGTGTGGCCTAACCACTACTGAACCTCCCAAGCATGACTCGGATTCGTTAAACTCATCCTACGTGGCGAACAACCTCAACCACCATTTAGAGTATGCTTACCGATTACCTGGACTGTAGTACAGCCCCAATCATGTACAAGCTCAATAACAGACATATGATTCATATCCTACATTCAGATGAACAATCCTGAAAGATGACTTGAATGTAAATACAATACATGGAGGAAATCATACACGTAGTGGACATGGATAATCTAAGTTACACAAGTCATGGAGGAAATCATACACATCATTGATGTAGATGAGATTCATATCTCAACCCGCATACAAGTACATCTTACTAACTACTAACTCATTCAGACACTTTTTCATACACTTAGTCTACACATTGCATCATACATATTATGTAGTCATTAACATACTTATTAGGGCAAATCCTTTCGTCAAAGGGTAGTCGCCTATACAACAATCATATATCCACAACAGTTAGCCATGGCGAGCATGAAAGCAAATTCCATACTCATTCAGTCATTTTCACATACACTTAGGCTACACGTACTAAATACATATCATATGTTGACATATCATGTATTTGGACTAAACCTCTAGCCCAGGAGTTGTTTCACACACATCTAGCATACATAGACGGCAGTTAATCATGGCAAACATAAATTCATATTTCTTACGTATACGGTATTTTCTACAAATACGAGGAATACAGTGTATTCAACATAGTTAACGTATAACTAAAAAATGAAACGGACAACACTTTGTACATGTGAAATAGCATACTAGGCAAGAATAAATCATTACTTAACATTGAAAGTCTTGGAAACCATAACCTAAACGTATATAGTCCTCACCTTAAATCGAAAAATGTGAAATGGATATGATTCAGACGATAAGTCTTCGTCAACGGCGGATTAACATCCTAAAACACGAAATAGATTAGTTACAACTTCATTTATACTATTCTAGGCTCCAAAACAGGTTAGGGTTAGGATTTCTTACCTAAGAACGGGATCAGAAACGTCGGAATACGGATAGGTGGATTATGCACGTCGAAAAGCTGGAAAGAATCCCAGGAAGAAGCACCAACTTCTCTCACACGTTCTCTCTCTTTTCTCCCTTGGAAAGCTAGGGTTTGGAAATTCGTATAGGATTTGGGAATGGAGGTTTTAAGCCCTTTTATAAGCCCAAAAGTGACGGAAATAGACTTGGGGCCAAGGTATACTTAGGTTATAACCAAATCGGGTCTGTTCCGATCCAACGGAGCACTTCTGGAGGTGCTGTTACTAAATGCGGTCAGACTTAAGCTCTCTAATATCAGATTTAGGTCAAGTTAAGTTTTTATTCCGATCGAGTTTCCAGATCGACCGTGGCGGACCAGTTTCAGTCCAACGGTTACGGGAACTCCATTAGAGCTACAAGTACTATGACATGTAAGGGCCACCTATCCTGATCCGAGGGTGAATTTGGGTCGAATTTTAACGGTCAGAATGCTTAAAAATAACGCGCAAGTGAACTATGCCAGATTTTATAAAAATATAATTAATTTTCTAAAAATCTTCATTTTCCTACCCTCTTTACTCCGAGCTCAATAAAATGGTCTTAGGACATCGTTTGGGCTTGATCTTCTAGGTGATTGACAAGTCCAACTAGGCGGTCGTAATGGTCTAAGTTCATAGCTATCGGACTCTCGATGCGCGGTCTAGAATCAATACAAAGTTACAAAGCATTCCCAGGAGCAACTGGCTTTAGAGTTGGATCTTAGATTTCAGAGTAATATAGCGTCAACTATTCTATAAATTTTGGGTCTTACAGATCGTATTTAAAGTGCTTGGTGCTAATTTTGCAGGAAATCTAATGTAGCGCTGGCTAATTCACGTTAAATTTCTAAAGAATTAGGTTCTAAATGATTTCTTTGGCTTTGGAATTGGGTTCTGAGAGGTTACAAAGGTGTTATAGTTGACCCATTGCCTAAGGACGTCTAACTCCAGATTGGCAAAAATTCGAGGTGCTACAGCAGCTTTCTATACCATACTTGTAGTAGTCCACCTTACAAGTAAAGGTGCTAATGCCCTTGGTGGCCCGGCCAGTTCCAGCCATGCGGCCCCCACCTTATGAGTAAGGGTCCCAGCTTGCTAGGTGGTTGGGTCCCTAAGCTTGGCCCGGAAGTGTACTTGAAATTTAGGCACACCGTCCTCGTTAATCTCATGATGAATGGCCTTGAACATCTTGTTGACCTAGTCCAATCATCAAGTTGGCCACAGCTGTAACTGAAAGGGCCTAGCTATATGCCCTAGAGGGCGAGTGAATAGGGCAATGCCAAATAAAACTAATAGCAGTGGAATAATAAAAGAAATAAAGCACAAAGCTGAATTTAAAGAAATCTCAATAGCCTAAAATAAAGAGAATGATACTTTATCAGTTCTAAGGACAACCTTACACCAAAAGCCAAAGGTTTAAGGTAGGACAACCTTATTTCTAGAACGTCATTTGTATCACAAACCAATGAGGAATAAAAAGCAAGGAAATCAAAATAACTTGCAGAAATAAATCCTAAGTTATTACAACATTCTCCACACTTGCTTGAAATAAAAAGATTACAACATTCATCCATGAATACAAACCACAAAACTGAATGAATAAAAGAATAAAAGAATAATGCACATCCACAATACAATGATATATAGTGGTTCTCCTGTGTGTACACCAACTGTTATCCAACAGCCACACAGAATGCTACTCCACTCCTAATATCCTCACACAGGGGATATTAGCATGCACTATCAAAATAGGTTTCACAGGTTCACCTAAAACCTTCACAATTGTGTCTTTGATCTCGGGCTTAAACAATCCAAAAACTCCCATAATCTGAGTTTTCTGGCTCTCCTCAGATAACCAATACAATGAGATTTTTCTGGCAAATCTCAAACAAAATCAAAAAAAGTAAATTATGAAAATGTAAAATACCTGAATCACCTTTTGAAGAAGCCCGGTAGAACCAATCGGAGTAGAAGTTCGATTCAACGTTCAAAGTCTAATACTCACTTTAAGAATGGTTCTATGTCTAATTGATTTTAAATCAAAAGGGCTAGTTCTATTTGATTTTGAATCCAAGAAGAAGGAATATCAGAAATTCTCCTTTTCTAATAAGATTGGAATGTAGATCAAAATCAAATAATAAACAAGCTAGTAAAAGGAATATTAAATAAGCACAAAGTAGCTTAAAACAAACACAAACTTATCTCAGAGAATAGCCTAAAGATTGCTTGAATAGAGTTGAATTAAATTGCTAAAACTCTGAAGTTCATGCTCTATTTATAGCCTAAAAAATCCCGTATACGACTGGTCTTAAGATCCTATGACTGGTCGTAGCTTCAATGATTTTCAAAGATTTCCGCGGGATAAGAATTTTCTATTCCACGACCAGTCCTGAGTGGTTTACGACCGGTCGTGGGCCACCTACGACTGGTCGTGGGACACCTACGACCGGTCGTAGGACCCTCAATTTGGTTGCTGGAGTTTGAGTCGTAGGGCTACGACCGGTCGAAGGATGAGTCGTAGAACTCACAGGACTGGTCATAGGATGTCCAGGACTGGTCGTAAGACAGCTA
This sequence comes from Magnolia kwangsiensis, assembly GCA_037074715.1. NCBI lineage: Eukaryota > Viridiplantae > Streptophyta > Magnoliopsida > Magnoliales > Magnoliaceae > Magnolia > Magnolia kwangsiensis. The sequence goes on along the minus strand of CM073580.1, from coordinate 10,012,503 downwards.
GAAAGATTCAAAAATCTTCAACAACGTAGGACTGGTCCTGAAAAACTTAAGACTGGTCATAGCAGAGCTAGGACTGGTCTTGAAGTCCCTAGGACTGGTCTTAGAATAGCCCAAACAATCATATTAAAATATATGAATTATGTATCTAGAATGACCTACACTAAAACCCATCCTAAGGTCAATCTAAGGTCAAACAAATCTTAAAAGTGAGATGGACATTGAAAGTCTGTACACTCAGATGACCCTTAAGAGAAGCTTGAGAATATATAAATCTTGTAGTAGGCCTTCTTGAGCTTGATCTTGACTTGACAAAATCTTCTAACATACTTGAACTTGATTGAATCTTGAACATGCAAACTTGAAGACTTGAGCTTGATTGAATCTTGAACATGTAAACTTGAATTCTTCATCCATGAGTTGAAAACTTCTTCATTTAAGATCTTGTCTTGAAATGCGATGTCTTGAAGTAAAGAATAATCTCAAACATGAAACATAAGATATACAAGACATAGATATAGGTTTTGGCACCACAAAATTTGACAACCAAAGGGATATGAAATCATAGCTCTTACAATCTCTCCCTTTGTCAAATTTGTGACAAAACACATAGCATAGAAGATAATAAGGAATCATGAGCCATAAAATCACAAATTACTCTACTCCTCCTGAGTAATTCGAGTACTGCTCATGTAAACAGTTAATAACATATTCTCATCCACATATCCTTCTCAATCAATTAATTCAAACAAAACCAAATTTACTCCCCCTTTCCATACTACTCCCTTTCTTTACCGTAATACTCTCCCTTTTTGTCACAAAATGACAAGGAAAAGTCACAAAAGAAAAGAGAACATAGAGAGTAATAAGCAGATAATGAGAAAGAGATATGAAAGGACAAAGAATATTTCAAAATATAAACCTGAAGCATCAAACCATCATCAATCCATAATACAATATCTAAAAAAAAAATTTAACAAACCATAATCCATAATACATATCCAAAATAAAAGATAATGTTATACTATCCAGAAGATAATTCACCTAATCTGATCCAGAGGAGGGAGCAGGGATAGTCGAATCAATCTGGTGTAAGCCCTTATTGATGCGACAAAGATATTTTCGCATGTACTTAAATCGCATATCGTGGGCTATATTCATATTATCAACTTTCTCCTCCAATGCACGAAGGTGTGCATCATAACCAGATGGATCATAATCTAGATCATTTGGTGAATCAGATTTTATCTCATCAAAAATCTCATCCATATTAACATCTTGTTGTGGAAGATCACCAGCTTCCCCTTCATTTCCAGCTTCACCACCAACACCACCTTCATCTGCTTGGCAAGGAAGCAAATCCAACTTCATCTTATTAAGATTAGAATTGTTGAAAATAAGATGATGAATTGGTGCCTTATTAACAGGTTTATCGACAAGCATGTGAGTGGCTAAAATAGTCATAAGATAACCGAACGAAATATCACTATGACCCGGATGAAGACGAAACTGAATAATGAAATAACAAATCAAAGAAGGAAGACAGACCATGGTACCAGAAGTAATAGAATGCAACACACGAAACATGAAAGAAGTCAACTCAATTTTATTACCAGACCGAGGATACACATTGGAAATGAAGAAACGATGTAACACTCTTTATCTAAGTAACAAATCTTTGAAGGGAGCGCATTCTCTTTGTGTGTCCATTGTGGATCAATTTTGCATAAATCTCTTGTTGACATGCATTTTTTTCGATTCAGATGGTTTGTCATATAAAGTATGAATCGGTATACCTTCATCATTAACAGGTATATCCATAATACCTGATATCAAATGTGAGCAATGGACTGGTATGCAAGCCCACCCAAAAGCAAAATGTTAGTCCAGCCAACAGATTCAAGGAGAGGAATAATACCATATGGAGCAATATGATTGAGGTCAGCAGTATGCTCAACGATAATTTTACGAACATGTAAATCTCGTACATCTTGAGAATCATCTTCGGGTGACCGAAGGTGCTGTTTAGTTATCGGTGCAGATCTAGATGAAGATGGACCACGGAATGTTTTCTTTTTCCCTCTAGCATTCATATTCAAGAAGATATACAAAGAGCAAGCGAAATGCACAAAAGAATGGATGAGTTTTCTCTATATCAGCAAATTGAGAAGAACCCTTGAAAAACTCAACAAGAGATGAAATCTAGCTATACAATGATCAAATCAAAGCATAGAGAGCATGAATATTCAAGAAAAATGATGAAATAGGACTCACCTTGAAGAAAAATAAGAAATCTTATGACTGGTCGAGCCACGACTCGTCGTAGGTAGGAGTGGAAATGAAGAAGAAGGGGATTTTTCCCAAATATATCATGTTCACGAGTACCACGACTGGTCGAGTGTGGTTCACGACCGGTCGTACCACGACTGGTCGTGTACAACCACGACCAGCTGAGTATCGACCAAAAATACATTTTTTATTTAAAAAATTAAAATTTAAACAAATATAATATGAAATATAATACATTATGATACATGCAAGCAAGAATATTCAATGTAAAATGCACATACCAAGATCAAATTTCAGTTTATTAAACCAGCTTTTGTTGAACGGTTTACTAAATATATCAGCAAGTTGATTTTCGGTTGATATATATTCTAAAGAAATAACTTTTTCTTCAACCAACTCACGAATGTAATGATACCTAATGTCAATGTGCTTAGTACGTGAATGCTGGTTGGATTTTTAGAAATATTTATAGCACTGGAATTATCACAATGTAAGGTCATTGAATCTTGATTAATTTCATAATCGCTTAGCATGTGTTTCATCCAAACTAGTTGAGTACATGCATATCCAGCAACAATATACTCAGCCTCAGCAGTGGAGAGCGATATTGAGCTTTGTTTCTTGCTGAACCAAGAAACTAAAAAATTTCCAATGTAAAAACAACCACCACTGGTTGATTTTCTATCATCGATATTACCAGCCCAATCAGCATCTGAGTACCTGGCTAATTGAATACTAGTATCAAAAGGATACCATAGACCTAGATTTATAGTACTTGTGACATATCTAATAATCTGTTTAACAGCAGTAAGATGTGATTCCTTAGGATTAGACTGATATCTCGCACAAATTCCAACACTTAATGCAATATTAGGTCTACTTGCTGTAAGATACAACAAACTACCAATCATACTATGATATAGTTTAGTATATATATCTTTGCCTGTAGAGTCTTTTGAGAGTCTTAACATTGTACGCATACGAGTATCAAATTTCTTATCATTCTCAAATTCAAACCTTTTAACCAAGTTTGAAGCATATTTGGTCTGGAAAATGAAAATTTCATCAGGTTGTTGTTTCACTTGCAATCCTAGGAAATAGTTAAGTTCGCCAATCATGCTCATTTTGAACCTTGATTTCATTAACTCTGCAAACTCAATAGACATGTTAGAGCAAGTTGATCCATAAATAATATCATCAACATATATTTGAACCATCAAAATATCATTGTTATTCTTCTTAACAAAGAGCGTCTTATCGACACTTCCTACTTGAAAGCTATGACTAAGTAAGAATTCAGTCAATTTTTCATACCATGCCCTGGGCGCTTGTTTTAGACCATAGAGAGCCTTTTTGAGACGAAATACATGGTTAGATAACTTAGGGTCTTCAAACCCTGAAGGTTGTTCAACATACACTTCTTCATGTAAATCGTCATTCAAGAAAGCACTCTTTACATCCATCTGATAAATTTTAAATTTTCTAAAGCATGCAATGGAAATAAAAAGTCTGATTGATTTAAGGCGAGCGACTGGAGCAAAGGTTTCATCGTAATTGATGCCTTTAATTTGAGTGTACCCTTGTACAACCAGTCTAGCCTTGTTTCGTATAATATTTCCAATCTCATCAAACTTATTTTTAAAGATCTATTTTGTTTCAATAATATGTTTATCTTTAGGTTTAGGAACAAGATACCAGACATCATTACGAACGAATTGATTAAGTTCATCCTACATAGCAACAATCCAATTTTCGTCAGAAAGTGCTTCTTTTACATTGACCGGTTCTATTTGGGATATAAAATAAACATAATTACATATGTTCTTAAGTTGTTTGCGAGTACGAACTCCAGTGAGAGGGTTTCCAAGTATTTGATTGGTTGGATGATCTTTAATAGTCCTTGGTTCAGATTCTTTTTGATGTGATGAGATATCTTGATTGTCAATAATAAGAGTTTCATCATCATCTGAATTCGGAGCTGGTGTATTCAAATGATCATTAATGACCACATGGATGGACTCTTGAATCACACCAGTTCTCTTATTTAAAACCCTATAAGCTCGACTGTTTAAAGAATAACCAAGAAAAATGCCTTCATCACTCTTCGTATCAAACTTTCCCAAATTTTTACGATCACGTAAAATATAAAACTTGCTGCCGAAAACCCGAAAGTATTTGACAGTAGGTTTCTTTTCAAACCATAATTCATAAGCAGTCTTATTATCAGATTTACTGGTATAAACCCGATTAATAATATAACATGCGGTATTAACTGCTTCAGCCCAAACATTTTTAGAGAGCTTCATGTAACATAACATTAGCTATATCCTTAAGCACTCCATTTTTTCTTTCAACTATACCATTTTGTTGTGGTGTTTTGGGCGTAGAGAATTCATGTGATATTCCCTGTTCGCTACAGAATTTCTCAAAACTACTATTTTCGAATTCGGATCCATGATCACTACGGATCTTACTAACATGAGAACCTTTCTCATTTTGGATTCGTTTGATGACCTTTTTCACTTCATCCAGGGTTTCGGTTTTGTCTTTTAAGAATGATACCCAAGTGAATCTGGTATAGTCACTCTTTGACTCTCCTATCTGGTTGGTCCAATAAGATCCATGTGGAGAAGCTCGAGTGGTCTAGATGTGGTATTGGAGTTCACTTTCTTGTGAGATCTCTTAATCTGTTTGCCTAACTGGCATTCACCACATATTTTGTCTACTCTTTGCAATTTGGGTAGACCTCTAATTAGTTCTCTTTTGCTCAATCTAAATAAGTTCTGATAGTGTACATGTCCAAGGCGTTTATGCCATAATTCAATCTCATCGGTATGGACCATGTAACATGATTGAGTAGATGAGCTAGCATCACTAACGATGTAGCAATTTTCAGAAGTTTTGCGACCAGTTAATATAACAGAACCCCTTTTATCAAGTATCTCACAACCTTGATTAGAAAACTTCACATTATGGTTGTTATCGCATATCTGAGAAATGCTTAATAGGTTGTGTTTTAAGCCCTCAACATATAAAACATTCTTAAATACGAGAAGGTTATAAAGCTGAACCGTACCTTGGCCAATAATCTTGCAATTGCTTCCATCACTAAATGTGACTGACCCGTCAGTCATATCTTTTAGATTGGTGAATAAAGCTTTGTCACCTGTCATATGCCTTGAGCAACCACTATCTAGGTACCACTTTGAATGGCTTGTAGCTTTGAAAGCAGTGTGGGCAACCAAGCTGACAACTTTAGGAACTCATTTCAGAACTATTTTGGGTTTAGGAGAATAGATGTTATTTTTCTGTCTGTTGTTATAGGAGAGACCTATAGAGTTAGACTTTAACAGCTCCTTGAGAAGATCAATTATTTTTTCAGTCAATGGATTTCGATTTTAAAAATTAAAGTTGACATGACTACTTTTAGGTTTTTGAAAAGTGCTTGAATTTTTGAAAAAACCTTGATAAGTATTCTTTTCTTTTGAGATTGAAGACTCTCCTTTTACAAATTTAGGAGCAATGTTCTTTTATTTAGGAGATGTATTCTTATCATAGCCCAACTCAGATCGATCGCCACATTTTCTTGATCCGGACAATAATTTTTTCAATTTAGGATCACCATTGACATATCTCCATGTGTCTTTCAAACTCTTAAGAGAAGCTACGTCATTTTTGAGTTTCTCATTTTCGGATCTCAAATCTTCAATTTTGGAGGTTTTGAAATCTAAATCACTTTTGGTTTTTTCAAAAGAATCGGAAATATGAGACTTTTCTAACACAAGAGACTCATAATCTTCCTTAAGCTTAGAAAATTTTTGTTTTTGTAATTTAAGCTTGACAGCAATTTTACAACTCTCCTTATAAAGGGCATTATAAGCATCCTGAAGATCATCTTCATTATCGCAATCACTATTCAGATTTTCTTCACTAGATATATCATCATTATCTGAAAGGGTGATCTTGGCTAGAGTCATAAGAGCTTTAACATCTTCACCTGACTCGGTTTCAGAATCTTCTGATTTAGAAGAGGATTCAGAATCAGACGATTCATCCCAAGTAGCCATCATGCTTTTCTTTTTTGATTTGTCCTTTTTAGGACATTTGTTAGCCAAGTGCCCATACTCTTGACAGTTGTAGCATTGACTATCTTTCAAGGATTTTCGAGTTCTAGGTTTAGATCGTCTCTTATCTTTTGACTTTTGAAAATCAACTTTTTTCTTACTTTTGAAAATTTTGTAAAACTTTTTTGCTAAAAATGCCATATCATCTTCGGAATTTTCTGAATCCGAAGTACTCTCTTGTGAACTATTTTTAGATGATTTGAGAGCAATTGATTTTCCTTTAGGAGCTTTAAAGGACAACTCATACGTTTGAAGTGAACCAATTAGTTCCTCAACCCTCATGGTATCCGTATTACGAAGTTCCTGAATCGCGATCACTTTAGAATTGAACCATTCAGGAAGTGAGCGTAGTATTTTTGCGTACACTTTACTTTCTGGGATTCTATCAACAAGACCCCACATAGAGTTCACAATGTCATTCAATCTAGTATAGAAGTCCATAAACATCTCATTCTCCTCCATATGAATTTCTTCAAATTTAGTTGTGAAGAGTTGGACTTTAGATTTCTTGATAATAGATGTACCCTCGTGTGTCATTTCTAATACATCCCATGCTTGTTTTGCATTTTCACAAGAGATAATTCTTTTAAATTCATCTGGTGATAATGCACAAGTAATTGCATTTAGTGCTTTTACATTGGCACTACTTTCACTTTTCTGAAGTGTGGTCCAAAGAGAATAAGTCGTTACTTTCATTGATTTTGAACCATCACTATTAGTTACTTCAATGATACGAGGGTTCCATTCATTCACTGTGGCCAGCCACACACTTTCATCCAAAGATTTAAGGAAGATCCTCATCCTGACTTTTCAATAAGCATAATTTGTGCCATTAAAGGGTGGTGGCCTAGTGACTGATAGGCTATCAAAATTTGACATCTTAATATAGCTTAGATCGTTAGCTAAGGAAATAAATCCAATAAATAAACAATAAGCACGAGCTATTAGGCTCTGATACTACTTGAAAGGACCTAGATATATGCCCTAGAGGGGGGGTGAATAGGGCAATGCCAAATAAAACAAATAACAGTGGAATAATAAAAGAAATAAAGCACAATGCTGAATTTAAAGAAATCTCAATAGCCTAAAATAAAGAGAATGATACTTTATCAGTTCTAAGGACAACTTTACATCAAAAGCCAAAGGTTTAAGGTAGGACAACCTTATTTCTAGAACGTCCTTTGTATCACAAACCAATGAGGAATAAAAAGCAAGGAAATCAAAATAACTTGCAGAAATAAATCCTAAGTTATTACAACATTCTCCACACTTGCTTGAAATAAAAAGATTACAACATTCATCCACGAATACAAACCACAAAACTGAATGAATAAAAGAATAAAAGAATAATGCACATCCACAACACAACGATATATAGTGGTTCTCCTGTGTGTACACCAACTGTTATCCAACAGCCACACAGAATGCTACTCCACTCCTAATATCCTCACACAGGGGATATTAGCATGTACTATCAAAATAGGTTTCACATGTTCACCTAAAGCCTTCACAATTGTGTCTTTGATCTCGGGCTTACACAATCCAAAAACCCCCACAATCTGAGTTTTCTAGCTCTCCTCAGATAACCAATACAATGAGATTTTTCTGGCAAATCTCAAACAAAATCAAAGAAAGTAAATTATAAAAATGTAAAATACCTGAATCACCTTTTGAAGAAGCTTGGTAGAACCAATCGGAGTAGAAGTTCGATTCAACGTTTAAAGTCCAATACTCACTTTAAGAATGGTTCTATGTCTAATTGATTTTAAATCAAAAGGGCTAGTTCTATTTGATTTTGAATCCAAGAAAAAGGAATATCAGAAATTCTCCTTTTCTAATAAGATTGGAATGTAGATCAAAATCAAATAATAAACAAGCTAGCAAAAGGAATATTAAATAAGCACAAAGTAGCTTAAAACAAACACAAACTTATCTCAGAGAATAGCCTAAAGATTGCTTGAATAGAGTTGAATTGAATTGCTAAAACTCTGAAGTTCGTGCTCTATTTATAGCCTAAAAAATCCCGTATACGACTGGTCTTAAGATCGTAGGACTGGTCGTAGCTTCAAAGATTTTTAAAGATTTTCGCGGGATAAAGATTTGCTATTCCACGATTGGTCCTGAGTGGTTTACGACCGGTCATGGGCCACCTACGACCGGTCGTAAGACCCTCAATTTGGTTGCTGGAGTTTGAGTCGTAGGGATACGACCGGTCAAAGGATGAGTCGTAGAACTCACAGGACTGGTCATAGGATGTCCAGGACTGGTCGTAAGACAGCTAGAAAGATCCGAAAATCTTCAACAACGTGAGACTGGTCCTGAAAAACTTAAGACTGGTCTTGAAGTCCCTATGACTGGTCTTAGAACAGCCCAAACAATCATATTAAAATATATGAATTATGTATCCAGAATGACATACACTAAAACCCATCCTAAGGTCAATCTAAGGTCAAACAAACCTTAAAAGTGAGATGGACATTGAAAGTCTATACACTCAGATGACCCTTAAGAGAAGCTTGAGAATATACAAATCTTGTAGTAGGCCTTCTTGAACTTGATCTTGACTTGACAAAATCTTCTAACATACTTGAACTTGATTGAATCTTGAACATGCAAACTTGAATTCTTCATCCATGAGTTGAAAACTTCTTCATTTAAGATCTTGTCTTGAAATGCGATGTCTTGAAGTAAAGAATAGTCTCAAACATGAAACACAAGATACACAAGACATAGATATAGGTTTTGGCACCACAAAATTTGACAAATAAATGGATATGAAATTATAGCACTTACAGTAACGAATAACATACTATTTAATTAAATATGCCTATTATCAGTTCCAGGATATTGGCACCTTACTCGCAAGGAAATCTTGGATTTAAGTCATGTTTCAATAATCAAAGCCTTTCCTCATGATGATAGAGCGAATGCCCAAGAAAACAGTAGTAGTAATAATAATAATAATAATAATAATAATAATAATAATCTCTGATCGAACTGTTGCCATTCTTTATTTCATTCTTTTTCATATTTAAGTCATGCCTAGCCCTTACCTGCCTTATGTTAGGGCCTGTTTGAAGGCCTTCCTTATCCAATTATGACGGGGACTCAGGCAATCAGGGCTGAGCTAGGGCCAACTTAAGCCTGGCCCTAACTCAGCCCATTGCAAATTTAGACAAGTTACCCTAAGTAGTGGACCATCACTAGTACCCCTTTCTGTACCATCGCCGAACTGATTTGCGAAGGACTGACTGCTCCTGAAAACTCGTGGAACCCACCGTGCTGTATGTATATATCAACCCTTGTCAGTCCGTTTTGCGGACCCATTTTAGGACATGAGTCCGAAGCATGGGGCAATTCCAAAGCTAAGTGGACCACACAAGAGCAAATGGAGGGAAACTTCTTGCCAGATGTGGATTTCCTGCAAGGACTAGGGTCCACTGTGATGTTTGTGAGAAATCCAACTCGTCCATCCGTTTTTCGAGTACACTCTAAGACATGCAACCAAAAATTAAGTGGATCCAAAACTCAAATGGGCCACACAAGAGGAAACAATGGGGAATTAGTGACCACCGTTGATATATTTATATGGCTACAAAAGTTGCATTGGTCTTTTTTTCTTTTTTTCTTTTTTTTTGATTTTTTTGGCTTCATTCAACTGAAAAAAATTTTATAAATAGTTTGGATGACATACAAACATGAAGGTGGAACCTAGGAAAGTTTCAACGGTTGGAATTCCTTTCCCCACTGTTTGATCTCGTATGGCCCACTTGAGTTTAGATCCTCCTCATTTGTAGTCTCGTGCCCTAAAATGATCTCAAAAAATTAATGGATGGATTAGATTTCCCATAAACATCACGGTGGACCCCACGAACTTTCTGCGGAAGGCTTTAGCAGAAAATCCACGAACTTCGAGAGGGATATAAAATGAAACAAATCCTTATACGGTTTACATGGTAAAGAGAAGTAATTAGATCAGATGCGGTATCTAAGTTCATGATGCAGCTGTTATTTTCCTGCCAACACGTCTTATCCCTAAAATACCTGACCCGTCAAAATGGTGTCCACATCTATATAATCACCTGATATGAAGATCAAGCGGAGCTCATCGTTGTATTGACGACACCATTATGATGACTCTTACCATTGGCTGATAACTAATTTTCATTTTATATCCCTCTCGAAAATGGTATCTGCCTTGTTTTCATAACATGTTATTGTTATAGTGTGTCCCACCTTTTACACCAATTGGATTTTCTAAAACTTTTGAAATGTTAGAGGTGAAAGATAGCTGTAACGATTTTTTTTTTTTTTTTTTTTATTGTTTTGAAAATGTACGAGGAAACATTGAATGTTGACGTGGTCTGTCCCACGCGAAAGCCCTGCACCTATCTCCTATTCGATACTATGGTAGCGCAGGCACCAAAAAGTTGCATACTTGGAATTGGTTAACTTATAATAAATTGATTGATCTCTGTAACCCCCTGTAGCTAATCTACAGCCTCAAAATGATTTTTAAAAAAAATATGAACAACTGATTTTTGGGCATTTAAAATGTGACCATGGATGATTTCATTTCTTACCATCCAATCAATTTACCAATTTATAGTCACATGATCAAGTAATCTTATTGTTTTATTTAGATATATTGAGACATAAGTTGGACAGTTTAATTCCAAGCATATGAATGTCGCTTAATTTTAAAGTAATTTCTTAATCTCGGTGTATCATGGGTTTCAATCCGAGGTATGAATTGATTACTCGTTGTAACACAAAATAAAGAGTGCGCGAGTGTACGTGGGATGTCAGTGCAAGTGAAGAAAAAGATAAAAAATAAAAAAAGAAGTCTGCGTATCACTATTACTCGCTGCCTTAGTATTTAAGTTTCTCTCTCAGTTCCTTTCGTACGAAAAGGTCCTCTCTTTTTTCCTTTAGTACGAAAAGCTGCCTACAGGGATTGGCTGGTGTACCCCACATCAGCTATACCTAGCGTAGGTACGTGTTGTGCGAAAAAGAGCGCTGACGTTGCTCGAGCTCGAGATGTACAAACAGTTCGAAGGAGATCAAAGTTAGATGGGCCACAGTGATGCATTTATTATCTCCACACCGTTTCATCCATTTTTTTTAAGATTATTTTAGAGCATTATCTAAAAAATAATCATATCCATAGGTTAAATGGACCACACCACAGATAGCCGTGGGAAAATGATTTTCACCATTATTTTGTAGGGCCCACCATAACATTTATTTTTCATCCAATCTGTTCATAAGGTCACAAAGACCCTGATGAAGAGAAAAAAGAAATTTCATGTTAATCCAAAACTTCTGTGACCCTAAAAGGGTTTTAATTTTAGACGTTCAATTCTCCACTGCATTTTATAGTGGAGTCCATGTGATATTTAGATGTCTTATTTTTCATCTCAAACCTTGAGACAAGCTCGCAAAATGGATGGGTGGTTTGGATATAAGACATACCTCATGATTAGGCCTACAGAACTTGCTGCCATCAATCCACCAGCTATATAGCTGGTGTAAGGTACACCAACCAATTCGCTTACACCAACCAATTCGCTTCCGCCTACGAGCATCTTCGAGATCAAACCCAAAGAAAGTATCCATCCATGTGACTCATGAGACGTATCTATGCACGCATGGTACAACTAGAGCTAAGCATCGAGTAGAGTCAGACCAGATTGGGTCTAACTTGACTTAGTCCGAAATTTCCTTGGTTTGACCCAAACTCCATCTGATCTGGTACTGAGTCCAGGCCATCTGACTAGATCCGATCTAGTGCCCTGCTGGCCTAATCCAATTCAAGTCCGACACGATCAAAGAAACCGAGTCGGATCGAATTGGGTACGGTTCGGATCGGTCCTAATATATATATATATATATATATATATATATATATATATATATATATATATATATATATATATATATATATACCTCTATTCCTTTGCTGGACACCCTTGTAGATGGGATGTCGCTTCTCACAGAATTTTCATCTGTCTGACCCACCTTTTAGGAAGACTAGTCTTGACGGTGGTGATCGTATCCTCATCCGATGTACCTTAATGTAACATCTCAAAAATCGGGGGTCGGGTAGAAACCCAACTCTCGAGTTCCAGAACGTCACTTATGCAACATAGATAATGATAAATGCATGTTGTCTGTAGAATGACATTAAACAAGATTGAGACTAAGCCAAAACAGCATATCATACTCCAGAGAGAGTTAAATTAGCAAGCGGAAGACTATGATAAATACGTAAAATATATAATTGATTGTAAGTCTCCAAAGTGTGAACATGTTACCAAGTTAATTAAATACATGTATACTCCAAAAATGAAAAGAAAAGAATATACATGAGTGCTCCAAAAATATAAAATGACAAGTGTCATGGCGTCTAATCAACCTCCCTGTAATCTCGTCGATCAGAACACGCATAAAAGAGGGATCCTCCTCATCATCATCAAGTTCGGCTCTGCCTCGCAGGCCGCGCCATCATCTGCAATTACAAAAGGGTCTGGTGGTGTCCGGAACACCGTCCCGTAACGTGGGAGTGAGTAATTAACTCAGTGGAATCATAGAGCAAAGATTATCATGTTATCAAATCAATCACGCGATAATAGTAGAGCAGTCAATCAAACATTCCTAGATACTGTTGTTAATGCATGCATGAAATGACATGATGGATGCCCTCACCGACATACTCCCTCATGCGGCACCATCTGCGTCCGTGGCATACTTTCTTCCCGCAGTACTCCACATCTTCCAGGCACATGCAGTGCGATATGGATAATGATTATCGGGTTGTTATTAGTCCTTTTCTTACAGAAGGATTGAGAAACTAAGGTACCTTGCTTATATCAATCCCAACACAGATCCTGTTTAGGGTCGTCACTCCTAGTAATCTCATACGATGTTATATTTGTAAGTCGTTGCAAGGGCTGCCAGGGTTGTTTCTCGCACTCGTTGCACCGCTCCCCCATCACCTTATCAATACAGGCCTAATGTACTCTCGTCGCTACGGAAGGGTCGTCGCCTCCCGTAGACTCAGAATACGTTCGCAGGCACTACAAATGGCTCGTCACCTGATCAGTGTAGGCCGACAGCAAGAATATAGTGTCCCATACCACCATAATCTGCTCACGAGTCATATGTGCTCACTAGTCACTACGGGGAGGTTTGTGGCCCCAGCGTAGGCCGACAGCTCGATCACGGTGTCCCATACCACTATGCCCGACTCATGAGTCTTTATGAATCAAGGTACCATGGTTAACAGGGTTTCCAGTGGTAAGTTCAGTACCCTAGGTTCAAGCAGTTATGACTCATACATGGTGAACATACAAAGGCCAGTCGGGTTACTTGATGGGCTCGACTAGTACGAGCGCATCTCAAGATGAACGACATGAAGTGCATGAAACACTTCGTGTGGCCTAACCATTGCCGCCAACCCAAAACACGACTCGCGTTCATCGACGCGTCCTTTATGGTACATAGAAACCAACCACGAATTCAATCCATTACCGACTGCCTGGACTAGGTCATAGCCCCAAGCATTTGTAAACTAACGTTAGTAAACACATGAGAGTAACAAGAATGCATATATACAATACAAGCATGTTGTTACAGGTTATAACATACCACATAAGCAAATCCTCCAACACATGCATTTCATATATATAATGAAATCAATACATATAGCGAACATGATGGAATTCATATACATCAGTATATTAATTGAGAATTCAATCTCAAAACTAATTCACAACGCCATTTTACTCAATACATACTAATACAGACATTTATACAAACACTTAGTCTACACACTTTTAGTCCACATAGCATTTGTCGACTCAAAGTGCGCATTAGGGCGAATCTCTTAGCCAAACCGATCATACACGTATTTCTAATATCATAACACGATAAATTTACATGTCAAGCATTTCAGCAAAATACGGACGTATACAGTATTTTCTATAAATGCCTAAAATACCTTAAATCTCATATTTACCGTACATTTACGAAACGGAAAATGGACAGCATGTTGTATATGTCAAACGGCGTTGCCGTCGATAATCTACTATTAAACGACATTGAAAGCTTTGAAATCAGTCAATCTAAGCGTCTAAAATCCTCACCTTGTGTCGTAGAAGTGTATCGATTTGAATCGAACGTCAACGCTTCGTCAACGGCGTTATGGTGACCTAATGCACAAGATACATAAGCTATTTCATTATTTGAATCGAAAGAATCCCAAAACAGTAAGTAGTTAGAGTTTTTCTTACCTAGGAGTGCGTTGAAATCACCGAAAAAGTGATTGGGATGCGGTGTTTCGACATGAGAAAAAGCTAGTGCAGGTGGTAGGAATTCTCGCCCACAACTCTCTCACAATCTCTCACTTTCTCTCTCTCTCAATCTAGGGTTTTATCCAAATTCGGATGGGAGAGATATGAGAGGGTTTCAAGCCCTTATATAGGTTAAAACTTCACCCTTTTAGACTCAGGAACAAAGTATACTTGGGTTATAACCAAATCGGGGCTGTTTTGGTCCAAAAGAGCATTTCGGGAGGTCCCTCGGTCGAACGCGATCGGACTTAAGCTCATGGTCACTGGATGTTGCTCACACCTAGTTTTCAGTCCGGTAGAGTTCGTAGATCGCACGTGGCGGTCCAGTTTCAGTTCAGCGGTCATCGTACCTAAATCAGGTCTACAAGTCTCATGATATGAAAAAAAAAAATTTCCTGATCCGAGTGTGAAATTTGGCTGAATTCTGACGGTCAGAACGCTCAATAATAACGCTCCAAGTCACGTGCCAGATTTGGATTTAAATTTTCAAATCCAACCCTTTTCTCACTCTCTTCACTCCAGGCTCAATGAAATAGCCTCTGAACGTCGGTTGGGCTTGATTTTTGAAATGATTGTCAAGTCCAGCTAAGCAGTCATAACGGTCTAAGATTGTAGGCATCGGACTTTCGACACGCGGTCTAGATCCAATACAAAGTTTCAAAGGGTTCCTGAGAGCAAACGGGTTTAGAGTTTGATCCTAGGTTTTAGGGTATTATAGCGTCATTGATTCTACAAGTTTTGGGTCTTGTAGAACGTATTTAAGTGTTCAGGGACAATTTCACATCTACTCTAGCGTAGCGCTAGCTAACTTACGCTTAATTTCTAAAGGAATTAATCCTAAGTGATTTCTTTGGCTTTGGAATTGGGTTCTGAGAGGTTACCAAGGTGTTATGGTTGACCCATTGCCTAAGGACGTCTAACCCCAGGTTGACAAAAATTCGGGGTGTTACAATCTACCTCCCTTAAAATAAAATTTTATCCCCGAAATTGACTAAGGGTAATGAGTACTTAATGAGACTTTTGTATTGACGTTCTAAGGAAGGTTCAAATCCTATTTAATGACCTAACCTTACGTACAACCTAAATCAACTGTTTCGATCCTGGGTCAGTGGGGAAGAGGCTAACCACGCTTCCGCTACGCCACTCTGATCTAACGGTTGCATTGGCTGACTTAATTAGATTGGACTTAAAATGTTCTACCCCCCTTAAAACTTAGTTCTACTTAAGGCTCAAGAATCTATGTATCGATCCGTATATCGGAACGAGGTGCAACTTAGGGGCTATCCTTGACATAAAATGGGAAACAACCTCTCACTACATTGGTCTTCCTTTGTTAGTGATGCGTTCTATGACATTGGTACCTATGGTTGTAGAAATAAGCCTACTCTCTATTGGCTAGATGTCCTCAACATTTTCCAAAGGCAAAGCAATAACTTTTTGTTGTATGTGGTCGAGCCAACACGGAAGAAAAGTTGTGTAGTGGGTCTGAGCCAGATACATTGACCTTCTATCTAATTAGGACAGAAAATTCATTGTATCAATTCTTAATCCGAGTCGATGCCGATCTTCTGCTTGATCAAAGCATTGGATTTATTAGTAACCACTAGGATCAAGAAGTCGATTCAAACCGCGAATACATCGCTAATATACAATTCCTTTACTCCGCGTTTCCGATTGTAATAAATCCTTGGGAAGACAATTCTAAGGAAAATTCTAAGGGGTGTGCTGGTTTATTCTAAGTTCAATCTGAGGGATTTATAAGTTTTCCCTGAGAGTGAATGGTTCTAAGTTAAAACAATTTTCCTAAGGGTTATAACAAAAGTCTATAAGTATTAAGGGGATCAAGCGAAGGAATGAGGTTCTACTCCAACCAAATCTAACCTATTCCTTAACATATACAGGCTTTACACTACTTAAGGTAACTAGTAGACTAGTCTGTAACTCACTAGCTGTAATCCAAAGCCTAAGCTTATATGCTAAATGGGTTCATACCATTTCTAATACAGGGAATTGTTCTATCGCTTAGGGTCACGATTGTCTAAATGGAATTGGATTTCCTATATCGTCGGATCCTTCAAATCTAGGAGCACTAACTCTAAGTCCAAAACTCTAAGGGCCTATATGGTCAGTGGTCTCAAGTTGTGTTAACTGGGACCGCATTACTAATCCCATGTTGGGATGGGGAGTGGCATGCTTGGTAGGAGGGTGGGGTGGGATAAAAATTAATTTGTAAGCTTAATCTCGGGATTTACAACATGGTAGTGGAAACCGTAAGATACACCCAATCTAGGGACAATACCTTACAGCGAACGAAATGGCATGCGCTTCTTTTAACAAAATTTGTCACAATACATGGAATAAAGTTCCACATGAATTATGACAAGAACACATTCGGCTATGCTAAGCCCAAAACAATATACAAACACATTTTCTACCTATGACATCACTAGACCCAACAACAACAAAACACAGAAATCCTCAAAATGGTAAACAAACAATCTATAGGACAACAGCATAGATGCCCAATTCTACCAAAGGACTTCTACCACGGTCCCGACTTACCATCTTTAATATTGTCTAGTTTAACACTGCCTGTTGCCCATTAGAGCTCTATCGGCCATGTATTTTCACTACTCCTCAAGCGAAGAAAATGGAGAAATGGGATTTGAGGTTTGCACGATTTTTAGACCAAAAAGAGTGTAAAGGCTCAAATAACAGGGACATGAGAGGGAGGATGGTGGAAAGGGAGCAAAAGGCTAAAATAGCCTCAACAAGAGTCATGGAATAAGAGGGAAATGGGGAGAAACGGCTGCCCAAACGGATTGAAGCAAATCTAAGCACTGTTGAGGGATGAATCAAGCTTCCAAAGGCTGGATTCTTAAAGGAAAAAGAGAAATCTAAATGGGAATGGAAGCCCACACGATTTTAGCCTTGATTGGAGGTTGTGGGAGCTTCAAACAACGAAAATGGAGAGAGAGGGGACTACCTACTGCCATGGACGATGGAGTGGGATCGTTCTTAGCAGAAAATGAGATTGAGAGTGGTTTGGAGACGTGATTTGAGAGGGAGGCAGCAAGAAAACCAAAAAGGGAGGGCTTGGGGACATTTTTTGTGAAGTGAGTATGGGTTTTAAGGGGTTTAAAGGCGCGAACCACCCATGGAGGAGGTGCCCTAGCCACAAAAGGGCGTCGACCTAATTTTCAGATCAAGTGGGGCCCACTGTACGGCGATGCATCGCCGGCCAACTTGCACTCCGGTCATATAGGTCGGGTTCCCCCTGCCCTAGGAACCCCAAATATGTATGGGACCCAGCCTAGTTCATTGTATTTTGGCCTAAATAGGCCCAAAACTCCATTTGGGGCGTTCTAGGGCCAGTTTGTAAACCAGAATAAGTTTATGCATCATGTAGCATATGATTTTGGGGTAGGAGAAGCTAATCCATCCAATTAACCCATTTTTTACAAGAGATTCCATAATTAGAATGACCAAAAGTCCAATTCATACCTATATTTACTATTTAAAGTAAATTTTTGTCTAAGTATGATTTTTTATCTTTTACACATTAGAATTTATGCGTAGTGTGAAAAGACTTAGAAAAAGTTAAAGAATGGGGTGGTAAGAGGAAGCATTCTGAAGGAATTGGAGAAAATGGGGTTTTCAAGCCTTGAAATTGAATGTAAGGGTTGTGGTTGCCCCACAACCCAAGGACTTACATTTTTGGGTTTGGAATTCTTCTGAAAACATCTCAAACCCACCAACTAACGACCTAAAGGAAACTTAGGTCACTTCACGCGACCAAAGATACGTCATGGACTCGATCAAAACGATCGATTTGAGTAGACTTCGCCTATTGGCGAAACTGAAGTCCTACGAGTGTTTCTAGATTTTTCTCACACCCACCTAAGTCAAAGGGGTGACAGCGTATGTCGCGTGGCCATAACCCAGGTCCAGTTTAATCTCAATCATGCTCTGATACCATCTGTAACATCTTGAAAATCGAGGGTCGGGTAGAAACCCAACTCCCGAGTTCCAGAACGTCACTTATGCAACATAGATAATGATAAATGTATGTTGTCTATAGAATGGCATTAAACAAGATTGAGACTAAGCCAAAACAGCATATCATACTCCAGAGAGAGTTAAATTAGCAAGCGAAAGACTATGATAAATACATAAAATATATAATTGATTGTAAGTCTCCAGAGTGTGAACATGTTACCAAGTTAATTAAATACATGTATACTCCAAAAATGAAAAGAAAAGAATATACATGAGTGCTCCAAAAATATAAAATGACAAGTGTCATGACATCTAATCAACCTCCCTGTAATCCCGTCGATCAGAACACGCATAAAGGAGGGATCCTCCTCATCATCATCAAGTCCGGCTCTGCCTCGCAGGCCGCGCCATCATCTGTAATTACAAAAGGGTCTGGTGATGTCCGGAACACCGTCCCGTAACATGGGAGTGAGTAATTAACTCAGTGGAATCGTAGAGCAAATATGATCATGTTATCAAATCAATCACGCGATAATAGTATAGCAGTCAATCAAACATTCCTAGATACTGTTGTTAATACATGCAGGAAATGACATGATGGATGCCCTCACCGACATACTCCCTCATGCGGCACCATCTGCGTCCGCGGCATGCTTTCTTCCCGTAGTACTCCATATCTTCCAAGCACATGCAGTGCGATATGGATAATGATTACCGGGTTGTTATTAGTCCTTTTTATAAAGCAGGATTGGAAAACTAAGGTACTTTGCTTATATTAATCCTAACACAGATCCTGTCTACGGTCGTCACTCCTAATAATCTCATACGATGTTATATTTGTAAGTCGCTGGAAGGGCTTCCAGGGCTGTTGCTCGCACTCGTTGCACCGCTCCACAATCACCTTATCAATACAGGCCTAATGTACTCTCGTCGCTACGGAAGGGTCGTCGCCTCCCGTAGACTCAGAATACACTCGCGGTCACTACAAAGGGTTCGTCACCTGATCAGTGTAGGCCAACAGCAAGAATATAGTGTCCCATACCACCATAATCTACTCACGAGTCATAGGTGCTCACTGGTCACTACGGGGAGGTTTGTGGCTCCAGCGTAGGCCGACAGCTCAACCACGGTGTCCCATACTACCATGCCCGACTCATGAGTCTTTATGGATCAAGGTACCATGGTTAACAAGGTTTTCAATGGTAAGTTCAGTACCCTAGGTTCAAGCAGTTATGACTCATACATGGTGAACATACAAAGGCCAGTCGGGTTACTTGATGAGCTCGACTAGTACGAGCGCATCTCAAGATGAACGACATGAAGTTCATGAAATACTTCGTGTGGCCTAACCACTGCTACCAACCCAAAACACGACTCGCGTTCATCAACGCATCCTTTGTGGTACATAGAAACTAACCACGAATTCAATTCATTACCGACTGCCTGGACTAGGTCATAGCCCCAAGCATTTGTAAACTAACGTCAGTAAACACATGAGAGTAACAAGAATGTATATAAACAATACAAGCATGTTGTTACAGGTTATAACCTACCATATAAGCAAATCCTCCAACACATGCATTTCATATATATAATGAAATCAATACATATAGCCAACATGATGGAATTCATATACATCAGCATATTAATTGAGAATTCAATCTCAAAACTAATTCACAACACCATTTTACTCAATACATACTAATACAAATATTTATACAAACACTTAGTCTACACACTTTTAGTCCACATAGCATTTGTCGACTCAAAGTGCGCATTAGGACGAATCTCTTCGCCAAACTGATCGTACACGTATTTCTAATATCATAACATGATAAATTTAAATGTCAAGCATTTCAGAAAAATACGGACGTATACAGTATTTTCTATAAATGCCTAAAATATCCTAAATCTCATATTTACCATACATTTACGAAACGGAAAACGGACAGCATGTTATACATATCAAACGGCGTTGCCGTCGATAATCTACTATTAAACGACATTGAAATCTTTGAAATCAGTCAATCTAAGCGTTTAAAATCCTCACCTTGTGTCGTAGAAGTGTATCGATTCAAATCGAACGTCAACGCTTCGTCAACGGCGTTATGGTGACCTAATGCACAAGATACATAAGCTATTTCGATATTTGAATCGAAAGAATCCCAAAACAGCAAGTAGTTAGGGTTTTTCTTACCTAGGAGTGCGTTGAAATCATCGAAAAAGTGATTGGGATGCGGTGCTTCGACATGAGAAAAAGCTGGTGCAGGTGGTAGGAATTCTCGCCCACAACTCTCTCACAATTTCTCACTTTCTCTCTCTCTCAATCTAGGGTTTTTTTCAAATTCGGATGAGAGAGATATGAGAGGGTTTCAAGCTCTTATATAGGCTAAAACTTCACCCTTTTTGACTCAGGAACAAAGTATACTTGGGTTATAACCAAATTGGGGCTGTTTTGGTCCAAAAGAGCATTTTGGTAGGTCCCCCGGTCGAACATGATCGGACTTAAGCTCATGGTCACTGGATGTTGCTCACACCTAGTTTTCAGTCCGGTAGAGTTCGTAGATCGCACGTGGCAGTCCAATTTCAGTTCAGCGGTCATCGTACCTAAATCAGGTCTACAAGTCTCATGATATGAAAGAGAAATTTTTCGTGATCCGAGGGTGAAATTTGGCTGAATTCTGACGGTCAGAACGCTCAATAATAACGCCCCAAGTCACGTGCCAGATTTGGATTTAAATTTTCAAATCCAACCCTTTTCTCACTCTCTTCACTCCAGGCTCAATGAAATAGCCTCTGAACGTCGGTTGGGCTTGATTTTTGAAATGATTGTCAAGTCCAGTTAAGTAGTCATAACGGTCTAAGATTGTAGGTATCGGACTTTCGATGCGCGGTCTAAATCCAATACAAAGTTTCAAAGGGTTCCTGAGAGCAAACGTGTTTAGAGTTTGATCCTAGGTTTCAAGGTATTATAGCGTCATTGATTCTACAAGTTTTGGGTCTTGCAAAACGTATTTAAAGTGTTCAGGGACAATTTCACATCTACTCTAGCGTAGCGCTAGCTAACTTACGCTTAATTTCTAAAGGAATTAATCCTAAGTGATTTCTTTGGCTTTGGAATTGGGTTCTGAGAGGTTACCAAGGTGTTATGGTTAACCCTTTGCCTAAGGACGTCTAATCCCAGGTTGGCAAAAATCCGGGGTGTTACACTTAAAGAGTGCCGCTGTAGGATGGTGATAAGTACTCTGGCGGGCCACATGGTAGAAAATTGAAGCAGTAGCTGGAAGCTTGCATAGGGAAAGTGAGAGTAGAAATAAGCTGAAGTGTTGAGATCATGAGATTTGTAACTTTTCTTGTGAAAAAAAAAAGGAAGTGGAAAGGACTTTATATGAGGCGAGGGTCGTAGAATCCTATGCAAACACGGATAATGGCCGAGTCTACTTAGCCAGCTGTGTGAACAAAGGTTTATGACTCTATAGTAAATGTATTTGAAGAAGAGGGGCTGCCAGCTTTGGATTCTGCCTGTTCCTTAGAGTTTAGGGATTTAGGGTTCCGGTGAGGGAGGGGCTACCGCCTGTCGAGTAGGTAAAAAGTAAAATAATAACAATAATCTAAAAAAGTATTTATATATACCCGATCGGATCGGATCAGATCGATTCGAATCGGATCTATTCGGATCGGTCCAAATTGACCATCGATCCGAACTCGATCCGATCTATAGTCGAATCTGATTGGGCCAACTCAATCCAACCCGATCTTGGCCTTCGATTCAGATTAGGTCAGATCCGCTGGATCGGTCCCTTTTCTACCCAACTCTAAGTACAACACGGTGACTTTTACGAAATGATTTCCAATGAGCTACTTTGTTAATTTATTTAAATAATTATCACTGCTTACCTTTTAGCTAAAATTTTTAACAGAGCAAAGGGGTTAGAGGCTCAAATGAGCCCCACCATTGAATTTTTATGAAATCCATGTAAGAATTGTATAAGGTAGGCCTTGTTGATCAATGATCTAGATTTACCAAAAGGTTGGATAATGTAATCAGGTGCACCAGTGGGCCCTACTAAATGGTGATGCATTAAGAAATTTGTATAAGGGGTGGTGTGCTCTACTGTGATACGCACACAATAGCATAAGGGAACTGGGATTCCCAATTTCGTGTGGAGCCTTTCGGGGAGAGGAGTTTTGATGGGTTTCAAACTCCTCTGCCCTCGCTAGTATTTAACAGAGCTGGGTCCCCAATCCAACACCACGACAGAAGCTCAATCCCATCGCATCTTCACTAAAGGGTGTAAGGAAAGGAAGATTCCGACATTTTGATTCTTCGGTGATGGCATCACAAATAGGTAAGCTATCTCCCTCCTTTGATCTTTATATCCTATGCACAACAAGGGCCTTCGATGATTTCGCATTAAAAGATATAACAATTGGTATTAAAGCCTGTAACGCCCGTGAAAAATCTATACTTGGGCTCGAGTACTAACTCGACCCGAAATTGCGTAGAATTCATTCCTTTGGAAAATTTGACTAGGTTAGCTAGTGCAACGTTGGAATAGCTGGGAAATGGTCCCTGAACACTTTAAATACGTTCTACGAGGCCCGAAGCGAGTGGAACCAAGGGTGCTATAATGCTCTAAAGCCTCGGATCAAACTCTAAGCCGGTTTGTTCTCGGGACCTCCTTGAAACTTTGTATTGGATCTAGACCGTGCGTCGTAAGTCAGATGCCTACCATCTTAGACCGTTATGACCACTCAGCTGG
This sequence comes from Magnolia kwangsiensis, assembly GCA_037074715.1. Classification (NCBI taxonomy): domain Eukaryota; kingdom Viridiplantae; phylum Streptophyta; class Magnoliopsida; order Magnoliales; family Magnoliaceae; genus Magnolia; species Magnolia kwangsiensis. Next base: position 9,988,977 of record CM073580.1, on the reverse strand, counting down.
GCTTGGCAATCGTTTCGAATATCAAGTCCAACTGACGATCACAGGCTATTTCATTGAGCCCGGACCGAAGAGAGTGTGAATAGGGACATAGTTGGAATTTCAAATTCAAATCTGGCACACAAATTTGACGCATCAGTATTAAGCATTCTGACCGTCAGAATACAGCCAAATTACACCCTTGGATCAGGAAAAATATCTATTATATATCACGAGACTTATAGGCCTGATCTTGGTGCGGTGACCGTTAAACTGAAACTGGGCCGCCACGTGCGATCTGGGAACCCAACCGGTCTGAAAACTGGATGTATGCTAGATCTAGTATGCATGAGCTTAAGTCCGACCGCATCTGGCCTGGGGACCTCCAGAAATGCCCTTTTGGACCGAAACGGCCCCGATTTGGTTAGGCACCAAGTAAACATTATTCCCAAGCCTATTTTGGGAATGTTTTAGGCTATAAAAGGGGTTGAAACCCTCACTCCTCTCTCCCATCCGAATTTGAGAGAAGCCCTAGCTTGGGAGAGAGAAAAAGAGTGAGAGATTGTGAGAGAGTGGGAGAGTTCTTCCCGCCACTTGTGCTACGTGTTGCACGTGCTTAAGCAACACTCCTCTACCGCTTTCCCGGCGATTCCACCGCAATCCTAGGTAAGTAAAAACCCTAAATAGATGTTGATTTGAGTTTTTCTTGTTTCCATAGCGATGTAGCTTATGGATCTTATGTATTAGGCTCCTTACTCGCCGTAGACGAAGCATATACACTCCGCTTCAATTCCCGAGTCTACAAGACACTAGGTGAGGATTTTAGATGCTTTGATTGACGGTTCCCAATGCTTTCAATGTCGTTTAATAGTAGATTCTTGACGGCATCGCCGTTTGACATGTACAAAATGCTCTCCGTTTCCCGTTTCGTAAGCTAACGAAGAATATGAGATTTAGGGCATTTTAGTCATTTGTAGGAAGTACTGTTTACATTCATATTTTGCTGATGTGATTGACATGGTTTGTTGTCGCATTAGGAAGTTAGGAATGCGTGCATAATTAGTTTGGCGAAGAGATTCGCCTAGTTGCACACTTTGGGTCGACATACTATATGTAGACTTAAGTGTGTAGTGTATGTGTTTGTATAAATGCTTGTATTAGTATGTATTGAATTAAATGATGTTATTTGATAGTTTGTGATTGATTTTTCAATTATTATGCTGACCTAAATGATTTTCTACATGTTGACAAAATGCATGATTTCATTACATGCATGGGATGTATGTGCTTGAGGATTTGCTTAAGTTGAATATGCATGGGAAGTATGCCTTGAAGATTTGCTTAAGTTGAATGTTATAACATGTGCTAACATGCTCACATGATGTATTTCAATTCCAATACCTTCCATAGTAATTCCATAGATGTGTGGGACTTGACTTAGTCCAGGCAGTCGGTAACCGAGCGAATTCGTGGCTGACTGGTCATAGCCACGAACGACGCGTCGATGAATGTGATTCGTGTTGAGAGTTGGCGGCAGTGGTTAGGCCACGCGAAGTGTTTTACGCACTTCATGTCGTTCAATTCGAGATGCGATCGCGCTAGTCGAGCCCGTCAAGTAACCCGACTGGCCGATGTTTGTTCACCTTGTATGTATCATAACTGCTTGAACCTAGGGTACTGAACTTACCATTGTAAACCCTATTAACCGTGGTACCTTGATCCACGAAGACTCATGAGCCGGGCATGGTGGTATGGGACACCGTGGTCGAGCTGTCGGCCTACGCTGGGGTCACAAACCTCCCCGTAGTGACCAGTGAGCACCTAGACTCGTGAGCAGATTATGGTGGTATGGGACACTATATTCTAGTTGTCGGCCTACACTGATCAGGCGACGAGCCCTTTGTAGTGACCGCGAGCGTATTCTGAGTTCACGGGAGGCGACGACCCTTCCGTGCAGTAGAGTACAGTAGGCCTGTATTGATAAGGTGATGGGGGAGCGGTGCAACGAGTGCGAGCAACAGCCCTGGCAGCCTTTGCAGTGACCTACGAAATGTACATCGTATGAGATTACTAGGAGTGACGACCCTAGACAGGATCCGTGTTGGGATTGATACAAGGGAGGTACCTTAGTTTCCCAATCCTGCTGTTTGAATGGACTAATAACAACTTGGTAATCATATCACCATAGCATTGCATGTGCCTGGAAGATGTGGAGCACTCTAGGGAGTGTGGCATGCCGCGGTCGTAAGATGTTGCCGTATGAGGGTGATCGTCGGTGAGGGCATACATCACGTCATTTCATCTTGCATTAACAACAGTATTAGGACTTGTCTGATTTACTACTTTACTATTATCGCGTGATTGAATTGTGAACATGCTAATCTTTGCTCTATGATTCCACTGAGTTGATCACTCATTCCCACGTTACGGGATGGTGTTTGCAACACCCACCAGACCCTGTTGTAGTTGCAGGTGACGACGAGATCCAGGAGGTGGAGCCGGAGATTGACGAGGACCAGGATGAGTTCTCGTATATGCAGTACCACGACGGCTTCCCGTAGGTGACCTGGATCGAGGGGGACTTCAGTGGGACTATTTTGAACTTATTCTTTTGTCTATTTACATGTATATGAGACTCAGAGATGTAATCATACTTTGGAGACAGTTGAGATTACTTTGTTTTTCCATACAGTGATATATATATATTGTTTAGTCTTCCGCTTGCTTTTATCACTGGATCTGAAGTATGAATTGCAGTTTTGGTATACTTTTACTCATGTGAATGCTTTAAATCAGACAACATTGAATCATAACCATTTTTGTTGCATAAGTGACGGTCTGGAACTCGGGAGTTGAGTTTATTCACGACCCCCAATTTTCAGGGTGTTACAAAGCCACTGTGCATCAGGTATGGAAGACTAATTAAGCAATTAGGGATTCCAATTCCCAAATTTCGATATCAAGGAACTTGATTCCCATTAAGGATTTCGAATCCCTGAATCCATTGATTGGGAATTTCTATCCCCAAATCAAGAAACCAATTACAGATTTTGAACTCCCTTAATCCAGAAATTAGGGATTTTAGATTGGAATCCCAAATTCAAATAGATTGGGGATGTAAGACCCATATCGTAGTCCGTACTGTTTCGTCAACTCCCGTGATCCTTCCCGTCGAATTCAGGCGACCCGCGAGCAGTTATCGACGTTTGCGCGTGATCATGAGTCGTGTCTCATATATTAGAGTCGGCTCGACCCGAGACTTGTACTAGTACGATCGCGGCGTCGCTGCGGTTTCGATGTCGTGTCTCGCGCGCCGAGGCGGTACCCAGGCCAGGAGATGTGGGCCCACGTTCAGTTTGAAGAAAACGCCGCGCGTTGCGGGTATCGAGAGAATCTCTACGAAATGTCACATCAATCAATCCCATCCATCACTTCACATATCAAGTACAAGACACCATACTTTCTCTTACAAAAGTACTCTAAAGTCAACTTTTCTATCACTTCACCCATCCCTCTTCCCATCACTCCATCACTCACATCATTTCTCTCTCTCATTTCTATCATTTTCTCTTAAGCAACGCCATGAGAGCACCCAATGTCCATGGCTTCCATGGAGAGCAAGTGTGGCCCACTTTCCTATCTCCCATCTCCACCATTCTAAGTCGATCTCAACAGTTGAAGTGCATCCATTGGATCTCTGGCATACATTGATGGAAGAAAAAGTCTAAGAAGATCAAAGGTGGGTGCTTTTTTCTCTCTCTCTCTCTCTCTCTCTCTCTCTCTCTCTCTCTCTCTTCCCTGTTTATGGCCCGCCTGATGTGCGAATTTATCCATGTTGCCTGGAAGTGGGACAGCCTTGCCGTCCATCAAGCAGGGCCCACCCTGCTGACCATTCGGCAGCATCATTTTTGCCCCTTTTTGGGCAAGCCCTGGTTAAAGGGGAAGCCACAAATAGCAGCTTGATTCTAAGCTAGGTGGGCCACCTATGTGGACCCCCACTTTGATGAATGCGTTGTATCCATGCTGTCCCATTATGGGACCCATCTTGTTGACGTCCAGCAGCATTACTGCCTGGACTGTTTTGAGACAGATCTTGATGAAGGGAAAGAACAAATATCATCTTGATTCAAAATGGGTGGACTGGTGGGCCACACTGACGTGGACCCACCATGATTTATTTATCTATCACCACCGTCCAGATTACAAGACGGTGGGCTGTACCGTGGTGATTGTATTTTATCAACACCGTCCATTTGTGGTCCGAGCAGCATGTAGCTGATTGTAAGTGACGTTAGCAAATGTCGTGGGCCCCATCATGCTGAATATGCCTGGAATCCAGACCGTCCACCATTTCCAGATAGTTCTGGACGTGGACCCACTTGATGAACGTGTGTACCCACACCGTCCATCCAACAAACAGATTCAAATCCCTGGTGGAAAACCACCTTGATATACATGTTTTATCCACGGCCGTTCATCCATTTTGCTGGTGGGTACCACATGTGTGAACCCACCCGCCACGTGGGACCTACACGTGTATGTGATTTATCCAACCAACCGTCCAGGTGGGTTGCACTGTGATGTACTGTCCACACCGTCCAGTCCATTGGACAGTGGTTGCTGGACCTTGTTTCCTTGAAAGAAAATATTTATATTTATATAAATAAAATAATAAATATATTATAATAATATAATATATTTATATGTGATATATGATGGTGGCCCACCCCCGTGAGACCCACCTGACGATAGCAGATTAGCTGGTGTATTTCAACACCAGCTATGTAGCTGCTGGAGACGACAGCATGTGGGTCCCCTTTTTATGTGTGTACTACACCCACCGTCCACGTGGACGGTGGGGCCTGCATGTGATGTGTGTGGGGTCCTCACCATCCAGATGGATAAGCTGGTGGGACCTACCAGATGTATACATCTCCTCCGTCCATTCAAAGACATGGATGGAGGCCACCTTGGTACGTCACCATCCATGCCGTCCAATCCAAGGACGTGGGTGGAGGCAGATTGGCTGGTGTACCTCACCAGCTTTGTAGCTGCTCGACGTCAGCAGAATTATGGATCTCATCCACACCATCCAGCCCCACTTCTGCTATATGTGTTATACCCACCGTCCATCAAATCTAGACGGTGGGGACCCACCATGAACTATGTGTGTTAATCCTAGCCGTCCATTATGTGGGATCCACTGAGATGCAGGTGCTTCATCAACACCATCCATTTCCATGGGACCCACCTTGATGTACACACCTTACACCCCAGCTGTCCATTATGTGGGATCCACTGAGATGCAGGTGCTTCATCAACACCGTCCATTTCAATGGGACCCACCTTGATGTACACACCTTACACCCCAGCCGTCCATCCATTTAAAAATGGTGGATTCTACTCTGATACAGGCCTGGACGCTGGAGTGGTTTCCTTAAAATAATAATAAGAATAATACACCAAAAAGTTCTGTGGGTCTCATCCTGTTTGTACGGATTTCATCCCACTGTCCGTCTATCTAGGACCCACTGACGTATGGGTTTTATTCACACCGTCCATTACATGGACGTGTGCCATCTTAATGCATGTGTCGGGTATCCACGTCGTCCATCTGTCCACTGCAGGGGCCACCTTGACGTATGAATTATATCTTAACTGTTCATCCGTGTGGGTCCCACCTTGGTATATCTGTTGTACACATGGACCCCACATGATGTATATATTTTATATATCTCCACCGTCCACTGTTTGGACGGTGGAAACCCACCATTGTGATGTATGTTGGGCTCATTTGAGAGCCCCTTTATGATGTATTTGAGGCCCACTCCATGCGGCCCGACTTACTGTATACGAGGCCCATTGGTGCGACCCATTTATGCGGCCCATTTGATGTATATGAGGCCCATTGATGCGGCCCGATTTGATATACCTGAGGCCCATCTGACTCAGTCCATTTGACTTGGCCTATTGATTTGGCACATTTGAATCGGCCCATTCGACTGGGCCCATTTGACTCGGCCGTTTGACTTAGCCCATTTGACTCGGCCCATTTGATTCGTCCCATTTGACTTGGCCCATTGATTCGACACATTTGAATCGGCCCATTCGACTCGGCCATTTGACTTGGCCCATTTGACTTGGCCTATTGATTCAGCTCATTTGAATCGCCCCATTCAATTCGGCCCATTCGGATCGGCTCGTTTGACTCGGCCCGTTTGACTTGACCCATTTGAATCAGCCCATTCAATTCGATTCAGTTGAATCGGCTCATTTGACTCGTCCATTGATTTGGCCCATTTGATTCAGCCTATTTGATTCAATCCATTTGATACGGCCCGATATTATATATATTGGCCATGAGTAAGGCCCAATGTGATGTGTATATGCCCCATAAGCGAGGCTCATGATGATGTGTATTAGACCCTTGTATGATACCGTGGATCCATTATACGATTGACCCTATACGTGCCATTCCTTGGGAGCAATGTTGGTTAAAGGTCCACATTGATGGACAATGATGGTTGGATGTCCACATTGTGACCTTCCCTTAAGCCTGGTTAGGCCCATTCCCATCATTCTCTAGTGGGTTAACCCAAACGAATGGGCCTCATTGATAATTCTTGGACCATCATCGGTCGTCCATCTATGGACCCTGCCTTGCGTCAATTATTGATTATCGATTTACCGATTCTGACTATCGATCAATCACGATTGTCGTGGCCGATTGCCTATTTCGATTGACGTGACTGATTTGCCTATTCCGATTACCGATCGTGGCCAATTGTCGCATGACGTGGCCGATTGCCGATGCTGCTTGTCGTGACCAATTGACCGATTACCGATCAAGGCCGATTATTGTGACTGATTACCGATCGTGGCCGATTATTGTGACTGATTACCGATCGTGGCCGATTGTCGCATGACGTGGCCGATTGCCGTTGCTGCTTGTCGTGGCCAATTGACCGATTACCCATCAAGGCCGATTATCGTGATCGATTACTGATCGTGGCCGATTACCGATTCCGATTTGTCGAGGTCGATTGTATAGGCTGATTTCGATTGTCAAGGTTGAGTATTGAGGCCCATTCCGAGTGTCGATTCCGATTATTGAGTCCGACCTCGATTGTCGAGGCTGATTTCGATTGCCAAGGCCAATTGTCGAGACCTATATGATGTACTTGTGACTTGTAGTTGTAGCCTATTGTGACACGTATTAGGCCCGCAATGCATGGCCTATTTGATGTATTCAAGACCCATGTGTAGGGCCCACATGTCATGTATTTGAGGCTCATGAGGCAAGACCCATTGTGATGTATTCATGGCCCATAGGCAAGGCCCATTGTGATGTATTCATGGCCCATGGGCAAGGCCCATTGTGATATGTATTAGGCCCACGAGCAGGGTCCACCTATTATGTATATGTGGCCCTCGAGTAAGGCCCATTGTGCTGTATATTAGGGCTTTGTGTGAGGCCGTGGGCCCATTATATGTTTGGATCCATGAAGGCCATTCCTCGGGGGCAATGTTAGTTAAATGTCTACATTGTCGAGGCCAATTATTGATTTCGGTTATTGATACCAATTATGAGTAGGTGACAGCATAACATCATGATACATGCTCATATGCATCATCTGCATGTTTGTTATGAGATGTGGTTGATCATTGCATATGTCATTGAGCATGTTAATATGAGACTCCCTGATAGGTGGAGGTTATCTCACATGAGTGTACGTGTAACACCCTGAAAATCGGGGGTCGTGTATAAACTCAACTCCCGAGTTCCAGACCGTCACTTATGCAACAAATATGGTTATGATTTAATGTCGTCTGATTTAAAGCATTCACATGAGTAAAAGTATACCAAAACTGCAATTCATACTTCAGATCCAGTGATAAAAGCAAGCGGAAGACTAAACAATATATATATCACTGTATGGAAAAACAAAGTAATCTCAACTGTCTCCAAAGTATGACTACATCTCTGAGTCTCATATACATGTAAATAGACAAAAGAATAAGTTCAAAATAGTCCCACTGAAGTCCCCCTCGATCCAGGTCACCTACGGGAAGCCGTCGTGGTACTGCATATACGAGAACTCATCCTGGTCCTCGTCAATCTCCGGCTCCACCTCCTGGATCTCGTCGTCACCTGCAACTACAACAGGGTCTGGTGGGTGTCGCAAACACCATCCCGTAACGTGGGAATGAGTGATCAACTCAGTGGAATCATAGAGCAAAGATTAGCATGTTCACAATTCAGTCACACGATAATAGTAAAGCAGTAAATCAGACAATTCTAATACTGTTGTTAATGCAAGATGATATGACGTGATGTATGCCCTCACCGACGATCACCCTCATGCGGCAACATCTTACGACCGCAGCATGCCACACTCCCTAGAGTGCTCCACATCTTCCAGGCACATGCAATGCTATGGTGATATGATTACCAAGTTGTTATTAGTCCATTCAAACAGCAGGATTGGGAAACTAAGGTACTTCCCTTGTATCAATCCCAACACGGATCCTGTCTAGGGTCGTCACTCCTAGTAATCTCATACGATGTACATTTCGTAGGTCACTGCAAGGGCTGCCAGGGCTGTTGCTCGCACTCGTTGCACCGCTCCCCCATCACCTTATCAATACAGGCCTACTGTACTCTACTGCACGGAAGGGTCGTCGCCTCCCGTGAACTCAGAATACGCTCGCGGTCACTACAAAGGGCTCGTCGCCTGATCAGTGTAGGCCGACAGCTAGAATATAGTGTCCCATACCACCATAATCTGCTCACGAGTCAAGGTGCTCACTGGTCACTACGGAGAGGTTTGTGGCCCCAGCGTAGGCCGACAGCTCGACCACGGTGTCCCATACCACCATGCTCGGCTCATGAGTCTTCGTGGATCAAGGTACCACGGTTAATAGGGTTTACAATGGTAAGTTCAGTACCCTAGGTTCAAACAGTTATGATACATACAAGGTGAACAAACATCGGCCAGTCGGGTTACTTGACGGGCTCGACTAGCGCGTTCGCATCTCGAATTGAACGACATGAAGTGCGTAAAACACTTCGCGTGGCCTAACCACTGCCGCCAACTCTCAACACGAATCACATTCATCGACGCGTCGTTCGTGGCTATGACCAGTCAGCCACGAATTCGTTCGGTTACCGACTGCCTGGACTAAGTCAAGTCCCACACATCTATTGAATTACATTAACGCTACATACCAGGGTATTGGAATTGAAACACATCGTGTGAGCATGTTAGCACATGTTATAACATTCAACTTAGGCAAATCTTCAAGGCATGCTTTCCATGCATATTCAACTTAGGCAAATCCTTAAGGCATCATTTCTATGCATGTGATGTAATCATGCATAAGGTCAACATATAGGAAATCATTTAGGTCAGCATATTAATCATGAAATCAATCTCAAACTACTACATAACATCATTCAATGCAATACATACTAATACAAGCATTTAGACAAACACATACACTACACACTTAAGTCCACATATAGTATGTCGACCCAAAGTGCGCAACTTGGCGAATCTCTTCGCCAAACTGATTATGCAAGCATTCCTAACTCTCTAATGCGGCGACAAATCATGTCAATCACGTCAGCAAATTATGCATGGAGACCGTACTTCCTACAAATGACTAAAATGCCCTAAATCTCATATTCTTCGTTAATTTGCGAAACAGGAAACGGAGAGCATGTTGTACATGTCAAACGGCGATGCCGTCGATAATCTACTATTAAACGACATTGAAAGCGTTGTAAACCGTCAATCAAAGCGTCTAAAATCCTCACCTAATCTCTTACGGTCGCGAGAATTTGAACGGAGCGTGTACGCTTCGTCTACGGAAGTAGGAGAACCTGATTTGTGGATTTAGTTAGCTAACATATTCAGAATCTACATAAACCCTAAATCAGCAAGTTTTTGGGGTTTTTCTATACCTGAAAAAGTGGAAAAATCACCAGCCAGGTGATTGGAATGAAGTGATGAAGCAGCAACCGTTGGTGGCTCGGAAGCGAGAAAAATCTCCTCTTCCCTTTCTCTCAAACTCTCTCTCTCTTATGCTAGGGTTTGTGAAATTCGTATGCAAGGAAGGAATGAGGGTTTCAACCCCTTTTATAAGCTTGGAAACGCCGAAAATAGGCTCCGGGACGAAGTTTACTTATTGCCTATCCATTTCGGGGCTGTTTCGGTCCAAAAACTGATTTCTGATGGTCCCCTGGTCGATTGCGATCAGACTTAAGCTCATGGGTACCAGATGTACCTCGTATTAAGTTTTCAGTCTGGCAGGGTTCGCAGATCGCACGTGGCGGACCAGTTTCAGTTCAGCGGTCACCGCACATAGATCAGGGCTGAAAGTTCCGTGATAATAAATAGATATTTTTCCTGATCCGAGGGTGTAATCTGGATGAATTCTGACGGTCAGAACGCTTAATACTGACGCGTCAAGTCGTGTGCCAGATCTAATTTTGAAATTCCCAATTCGTCCCTATTCGCGGTCACTTCAGTCCGGGTTCAACGAAATACTCTGTGATTATCGGTTTGACTTGATTTTCGAGATGATTGTCAAGTCCAGCTGGGCGGTTCTAACGGTCTAAGATAGGAGGTATCAGACCTTCGACGCGCGGTCTAAATCCAATACAAAAGTTCAATATGGTCCAGAGGACAAACCTGCTTAGAGTTGGATCCAAGGTTATAGAGTATTGTAGAGTTGTCTGTTCTACTCGATTTGGGTCTTGTAGAACGTATTTAAAGTGATCAGGGACTATTTTCCAGCTACTCTAGCGTTGCGCTAGCTAACTTACGTTTAATTTCCATGGAAATTATTTATACGCGATTTCGGGTCAAATCGGTACTCGATTCCAAGTACGGATTTTTCACGGGCGTTACAATCTACCCCCCTTAACAAATAATTTCGTCCTCGAAATTTGTACCTGTTCGTACTCCTCGAGAAGGTGTGGGTAGTTCTTTCTGATCTCGGCTTCTGTCTCCCAAGTAGCCTCCTCCTCAGAGTGATGCGTCCATAGTACCTTCACAAGGGGAATCACCTTGCTACGCAGTACCTGCTCCTTCCGGTCTAAGATGGGTGACGGTCGCAGGATATAAGTAACATCCTCTCCTAACTGTACCTGCTCCCATCTGATGATATGGGAAGGATCAGCAACGTACTTCTTCAGCATAGAAACATGAAATACGTTGTGGACGCTCGCGAGGGGCGTGGGTAAAGCCAATCGGTAAGCCACTGCTCCCACACGATCGAGGATCTGAAATGGACCAATGAATCACGGTGCCAGCTTCCCCTTCTTCCCGAACCGAAGGACTCCCTTCATAGGGGAAACTCGCAAAAACACATGATCCCCGACTGTGAACTCTTGTGGCCGTCGTCTCGTATCGGCGTAGTTCTTCTGTCTGCTCTGCGCTGTAAGAAGCCGACGTCGAATAATATCAATCTTCTCTGACGTCGCCTGCACCAACTCTGGGCCAATCAAGCTGCGCTCACCGACCTCTAACCAGCAATGCGGTGCGCGACAAGGTCGCCCATACAGCGCCTCATAAGGTGCCATGCCGATACTCGTCTGGAAGCTATTGTTGTACGCAAACTCCGCATATGCAAGACAGTCATCCCAACTGTCCTTGAAGTCCAATGCGCAAGCCCGCAACATGTCCTCTAGGATCTGGTTCACTCGCTCCGTCTGTCCGTCCGTCTGTGGATGGAAGGCAGTACTGAACTTCAACTTCACACCCATAGCCTCCTGAATGCGAGTCCAGAAAATAGAAGTGAACCGCGTGTCTCTGTCCGACACGATCTCCAACGGAACTCCATGCAGACGCACGATCTCTCGGATATACAATCTAGCCAGCTCGTCTGCAGAGTTCGTAACTCTGATCGGTAGGAAGTGCGCCGACTTCGTCAATCGGTCGACGATCACCCAAATGGAATCATGCCCCTTCCTCGTCTTCGGCAACCCAGAAATGAAATCTATGGAAATGAAATTTCACTTCCATTCTGCAATCGGCATAGGCTGTAAAAGTCCAGGTGGTCGGCGATGCTCTGCCTTCACCTGCTGACAAGTGAGACAACGGGACACGAACTCAGCTATGTGGGTCTTCATACCTTCCCACCAATACGTCCTCTTCACGTCACGATACATCTTCGTGCTGCCAGGATGCATCGCGTGTCTAGTAGAATGCGCAGCCTCGAGAATCTCTCGTCTCAAGTCAGGGACATCTGGGACGCATAGGCGGCCACGGTAACGTAAGCCTCCATCCATACCAACTCGCCAGTCGGTGTCAGCATCATCACTGGCCTGCTCTCGAAGCTCAGTAAGATGCGCGTCGTCCCTTTGCGCCTCGATGACACTGTCATCGATCTGGGATCGCACCTGTACATGTGCGATGAACTCAAATGGCTCCTCTACGGTGAGTTTCTGCTCAAAGTCTCGCAAAAACTCCACCATATCCCACTCGGCAACCATCAGTGGAGCCGCAAACTCTATCGCCTTCTTGCGGCTCAACGCATCAGCCACAAGGTTCGCCTTCCCAGGATGGTAAGAGACTTCAAAATTGAAGTCCTTCAGCGTCTCCATCCATCGCCGCTGCCTCATATTCAAGTCTCGCTGCGTGAATATGTACTTGAGGCTCTTGTGGTCGCAAAAGAGCTCGAACTCCTCTCCGTAGAGGTAATGTCTCCAGAGTCTCAGTGCGAATATAACGGCTGCCAACTCCAGGTCGTGTGTAGGGTAATTCTCCTCGTGCTTCCTTAATTGTCTCGAGGCATATGAAATTACCCTGTCCCTCTACATAAGGACACAACCCAAACCAACGCTAGACGCGTCAGTGTATATAGTGTATCTAACCCCCTGCTCTGGCAATACTAGCACAGGGGCGGACGTAAGTCTGTCCTTCAGCTCCTGAAAAGCTGACTCCGCCTTATCATTCCAGGCAAACTTCACGTCCTTCCGTATCAACTGAGATAAGGGTCTCACGATCTTCGAGAAATCCTGAATGAAACGCCGATAGTAGCCAGCGAGACCTAAGAAACTCCTCACCTCAGTGACAGAACTAGGCTGCTCCCAGTCCTGCACCGCAGCTACCTTAGATAGGTCAACTGCCATGCCATCCTTGGACACCACGTGTCCCAGAAACTTCACCTCCTGCTTCCAGAAGTCGCACTTCTTGTACTGTGCGAACAAATGATGTCGTCTGAGCGTATCAAGGACCAAACGCAAGTGCTCCTCATGCTCCTCTCGACTCCTAGAGTATACCAAAATGTCGTCGATGAAGACAACGACGAATCGATAGAGGAAAGGCCGAAAAACCCGGTTCATCAGATCCATGAACACGGCCGGTGCGTTCGTGAGACCGAACGACATCACGAGGAACTCGTAGTGACCAAAACTGGTCCTGAATGCTATCTTCTGCACGTCCTCATCTCTGACGCGCAGCTGATGATATCCTGACTGAAGATCAATCTTCGAGAAGTACTGCGCTCCTCTAAACTGATCAAACAAGTCATCGATCCTGGGCAAAGGATACTTGTTCTTCACTGTGAGTTGGTTCAGCCTGCGATAATCAATACACAATCGCAGCGAACCATCCTTCTTCTTCACGAACAAGACCGGTGCTCCCCAAGGAGATACGCTAGGCCGTATAAAGCCAAGCTCTAGCAGACCATCAATCTGCGTCCGCAACTCCTCCATCTCACAAGGTGCCATGCGATACGTCGGCAGTGAGACGGGTGTAGAACCAGGAATCAGATCGATAGTGAAATCGATCTCACGTCGGGGTGGCAAACCAGGGATCTTCCTGAATAGATCCCCGAACTCAGAAACAACTGGCGTCTTCTCAAGAACCTGGGCACCAGCGTCGCGCAATAGAGTGGCGTAGCTAAGAATACGGAAAGGAAGATTTACCCGCACTGAAAATGTGAAAGGCGTGCCCTCAGGCTCGTACACCGTCACCACACGAGCCTCGCAGTCAATCTCGGCTCTCGCTGCAGTCAACCAGTCCATGCCAAGAATGACGTCGAGATAAACGAGCGAGGGATCGACGACCAGATCAAGAGTCATCGTCTTGCCTCCCAGATCAACTAAACAACCCTCACACATCTGGGTGACATCCGAATAATCTCCATGAGCTGCAAGGACTCGCACGCTATCCATAGTGATAGTCTGCAACCCAAGACGTCTGACTACGGCACGCGATATCAAAGAAATCGTGGAACCAGTGTCCACCATGATAAGAACAGGAGTACCTCCGATATGGCCCGTGACCTCGAAGGCTGAGTGCTGGAAAGTCAGCGTCGTAACTGCCTCAGCGGTCAGTGCATGAACTCGTGCCTGCTGTGGCCGGTTCGGCCGCTGTGTCAAGGGCCGTGGGGGCTGTCGAATCTGCGATACTGTGGGTCTGAAAGAGGAATGCGCAGGAGCTGACCGTATAGGCGGTGCTGATATCGCCTGTGGACGTACACGATCAATCTTCTGCGGCGGCGAGAACCCACTGTCCCGCATCCTCGAAAAGCAACTCTGCGCTAGGTGGCCCGTCCTCCCACAGTATGTGCATGATAAATCAGGGCGCCGAAACGGTCCTACTGGCGCCGTGGTCCTGGTAGGAGGATCAATGCGAGGCCTCTTGCCCGCGAAGGGCCTATCTGGCAACTCCGGTCGCGGCCTGGAAGTAGTCGGGCCTCGAGATCGCGCCAGTCGATCCACGTCCTGCTCTGCCCGCATGGACATATGAACCAACTCCGCATAGGAAGGGAAACTGACGCAGCACATCTTCGACCGAATATCCGGTCGCAAGCCCTCCAAAAAGTGCCGTATGCGCATCTGCTCATCAGCCAGAATCGTCGGGACGTACCTGCCCAACTCTATGAACCGATGCTCATACTCGGTAACCGTCATCGCTGCCTGCCTGAGACGGAGAAACTCAGTCTCCCTCTCGTGCCTGTAGGTCTGGGGATAATACTTCTCATGGAAGCGGAACTCGAATGCTGCCCACGTCCATACGAAATCTGCGGCAACAGTCCGCAATATACTATCCCACCACATACTGGCCTCTCTCTCAAATAGGAAGGTAGCCAACTCTACCTGCTCTGCCTCGGTACAGTGTAACATGCGTAGAATCTTCGACACTCGGTCGAGCCAGAACTCTGCCTCCTCAGGTCTGTGAGAACCCGAAAAAGTAGGAGGCCGCAAGCGCTGAAATCGCTCCAGAAGGCCCCGTGTGTCGGCAGGATTCCCCGCAGGGAAAGCAGGCTGCGCAGGATGTGCTATGCCCTCATCCTGGGCGTAAGTATAGGCATCCTCAGCTGGATGCGCAGGTGGTACAGGTGGAGTAGAGGTAGTCGCACCCCCACCCTGGGCTAAAGTCCCAACTATAGTGGTCAATAGCTGCTGCTGCTGTAGCATCATAGCCATCATCTGCTCGAATTTATCAGGGGGTGGAGCAGGCTGTGGCGGATGAGGTGCGGAAGTAGATGCGTGCTGTGGCTCTCGAACTGATGGTGTAAATGGCGGTGGTCCATCTGTAGGACCAACAGCAGGCTGAGACGATCGAACAGTCTCAGGAATCGGGCCCACAGCAGGGTCCGGACGAGTGCCAGACTGAGAAGGAGTCTGATCCATCTACTCAGACAATGAAAGCCGAACCGCGCTCCTCGTAGTCTTAGGTGGCATTCCCTATATTCAAAATAGGGCGCAACCTTGTCAGTCTCAATTGCACAAATACACCACAATCATTCACTTAAAGAGTCAAAGGCATTCCATGCATTTCAATTAATCAAAATTGTCACAATACAAGGGATATATCCTTACAAGCATCATGACTAGAATGACATGGAAATTAAGACAGTTAAGCAACAGCAACATAAGCAAAGCACTAGCCCTAATAGGCTTTACACACATAAAACAGGAAATAGCTAACTACTAATAATCAACATCAAAGATCGCATCGATAGTCGGAATCTGGTGACGGAGGAGGAGCACCCTTATCCTGTAAACAACACAGGATTGCCTTCAAGGTGCGAGTCACCTTGCCAAATTTCTTCTTCGTAACGGCCTTGGCATCAGCGACCTCTGCTCGAAGTTCTTGGACTTCCCTTCGCAAAGCGGTCTGACTCTCCTCCATCCGAGCAATGCGGTCAGCGATAGTAGTCTGCGCAGAAGGAGGAGGGCTCTCATCAGTATCCTGAGCCTCCTCTTCTGCTTCTTCCTGAACCTCTTCCTGAACCTCTGCTCTAGGTTCTTCTTCGCTTTGATCTTCCTCTTCATCAAAGTCGTCCCCACTATCCCTTTCGAGTTGATTTTCACGGTATTGCGACCCAATCTTCATCTTGAGCATTGTCGACTCATCGATGGTGTGAATCGATACTGACAATTCGGGTCCAAGTCTATAGGCAAACTCAAGTGCAATCTTGCAAATGAGTCGGCCAAAGGGAAGGGATTCGGATGTTCTCCTCGACCTGGCTATGAGAACTATCTGCCGTAAGATGAAAGTGGCCATACATACGTTCTCTCCCTGGGCCACCAGAAATAAGAAATCGACCATAAGACGTGTACATTCAATGCGGTTCGTCGACCTAGGATAAACATTGAACGTGCAGATATGGTGCAGCAGGCGCAGATCCTCAGACATGTACGTCGCTTTGAGGCTATTATTAGGCTGCCATGGAACCAACTTACCGCACAGAAACCTGGTGCGGCGATCTCGTTCACGTCTAGTCCTCAAATTCTTCTCACTTGGATGTACATCACCTAGAGGCACGTTGAGAAGTCGCGCAACCAACCGGACGTCGATCGTAGCCATCCGATCTCTACCAAAAGGGATTTTGAACTGCAAAGGCTCTAAAGTAGGATTCTGGATGCTGGCATAGAAGGCACGAACTGTGCTCACATTAGCACGAGCGCGAGCTTCAAAGATCGGTCCCCAGTGCGCAGCTTCAATGCGTTCGAACAACAGATATTCGCCGAACAATCGCCCATCTACGTCCGCCTCAAATAACACTCTACGGTCAGTGTATTCACCATGAGGCATCTCTGATAGAATGGTTCGTCCAAGGTGTGCATGGGGATCCAAATCTCGCTTTGTACGGCATTCCAGGACTGCAACTGGACCTGCGGCGGCGCTTGAACTTGCGGCACCACCCCGCGGTCTTCTCGATCGAGCAGGGCGGCTCGGCCCAGCCTCTTCTGTCGCAGTTTTCCTCTTACCCATCAAAGATATGATGGATGAGAGCGACAAAAGGCCCAAAATGGCTTCCACAAAAGCCATGAAAAACGCCGAAAATGCGGAGAAATGGCTGCCCAATCTGACAAAAGGAAATCTAGGCGTCGTAGAGGGACGCTTCAAGCTTCCCAAGGCTATACTTTCAGGGAAAAATTCAAACAAAAAGATGGAATGGAGCTGCTCACGATTTCAGCACTATTTGGGGGATTTTGGAGCTCCAAATGGGGAAATCTTCAAGGAAGGGGGCTTCCAACACCCAATAACTGATGGGTGGTGGTCGGTTTTGGCCAAGGAGGGGTTTAAAAGTGGTTTGGGTCGCCGGGGTTTGGAATGGAGTGCTGAAAATCGAATCTAGGGTATGCAAGGGGGCTGTTTGTGAAGGAGAGGTGGGTTTTAGGGGTTTTCGTGGGATGAGAGGTAGCTAGGGGTGATGTGGACCCTATTTAGGAGGGTGCGCCCGAAGGACAGCACCATCCGAGTTCGCCGGCCGGCGATGCATCGCCCGGCCGGCGATGGCATCGCCGGCCAACCTTCAGGTTGGCCAGTGGGACCCCATGGGTCTGGTCCCCCATGGTCCCAGGGTCTCAAAAAGTTGGTCCCACCCCTTGGTTCAATGTATTTTGGTCTCTATGAGCCCAAACATGTGTTCGGGGATTTCCGGGTCCACATCGTAATCCCGAATACCAAACCATATGATACAGCATATGAATTTAGGGTAGAAGGAGCCATAACATCTTTCTAGCTCCTTAGTTGCTAAAGAAAGTGAAGTTAGAATGGCCTTATGGCCATTTTTCATGAAATTTTACTATTCACAGTAAAATTTGGTGAAAGTGCTAATTTGTGTTATTTTCACATTAGGTTTGATGCCTAATATGAAATGGATAAGAAAGAACTAAAGGATGAAGTGTTTAGAGAAGGAATTTTGAGGATTTTTGGTGAAACGGGGTTTTTAAGCCCTGGCGATTAATTACTGGAGTCGTGGTCATCCCACGGCCCAAAGATTCACTTTTGCGGTTTAAAACCGCTCATAGGACGTCTCCACCCGACTTCCTTCAGCTTAGAAGTGATTCGGGTCGCTTTACGCGACCCGAGATACGTTACAGACTCGATCTTGCGATCGATCCTTATAGACTCCGCCTATCGGCGAATCTGTGATCCTAGAAGTGTTTCTAGACCCTTCTCGCACCCACCTAAGTCAAAGGAAGCGACAGCGTACGTCGCAAGATCATAACCCAGGCCCAGTATACTCTCATTCATGCTCTGATACCAACTTGTAACACCCTGAAAATCGGGGGTCGTGTATAAACTCAACTCCCGAGTTCCAGACCGTCACTTATGCAACAAATATGGTTATGATTTAATGTCATCTGATTTAAAGCATTCACATGAGTAAAAGTATACCAAAACTGCAATTCATACTTCAGATCCAGTGATAAAAGCAAGCGGAAGACTAAACAATATATATATCACTGTATGGAAAAACAAAGTAATCTCAACTGTCTCCAAAGTATGACTACATCTCTGAGTCTCATATACATGTAAATAGACAAAAGAATAAGTTCAAAATAGTCCCACTGAAGTCCCCCTCGATCCAGGTCACCTACGGGAAGCCGTCGTGGTACTGCATATACGAGAACTCATCCTGGTCCTCGTCAATCTCCGGCTCCACCTCCTGGATCTCGTCGTCACCTGCAACTACAACAGGGTCTGGTGGGTGTCGCAAACATCATCCCGTAACGTGGGAATGAGTGATCAACTCAGTGGAATCATAGAGCAAAGATTAGCATGTTCACAATTCAGTCACGCGATAATAGTAAAGCAGTAAATCAGAAAATTCTAATACTGTTGTTAATGCAAGATGATATGACGTGATGTATGCCCTCACCGACGATCACCCTCATGCGGCAACATCTTACGACCGCGGCATGCCACACTCCCTAGAGTGCTCCACATCTTCCAGGCACATGCAATGCTATGGTGATATGATTACCAAGTTGTTATTAGTCCATTCAAACAGCAGGATTGGGAAACTAAGGTACTTCCCTTGTATCAATCCCAACACGGATCCTGTCTAGGGTCGTCACTCCTAGTAATCTCATACGATGTACATTTCGTAGGTCACTGTAAGGGCTGCCGGGGCTGTTGCTCGCACTCGTTGCACCGCTCCCCCATCACCTTATCAATACAGGCCTACTGTACTCTACTGCACGGAAGGGTCGTCGCCTCCCGTGAACTCAGAATACGCTCGCGGTCACTACAAAGGGCTCGTCGCCTGATCAGTGTAGGCCGACAGCTAGAATATAGTGTCCCATACCACCATAATCTGCTCACGAGTCAAGGTGCTCACTGGTCACTACGGGGAGGTTTGTGGCCCCAGCGTAGGCCGACAGCTCGACCACGGTGTCCCATACCACCATGCCCGGCTCATGAGTCTTTGTGGATCAAGGTACCACGGTTAATAGGGTTTACAATGGTAAGTTCAGTACCCTAGGTTCAAACAGTTATGATACATACAAGGTGAACAAACATCGGCCAGTCGGGTTACTTGACGGGCTCGACTAGCGCGTTCGCATCTCGAATTGAACGACATGAAGTGCGTAAAACACTTCGCGTGGCCTAACCACTGCCGCCAACTCTCAACACGAATCACATTCATCGACGCGTCGTTCGTGGCTATGACCAGTCAGCCACGAATTCGTTCGGTTACCGACTGCCTGGACTAAGTCAAGTCCCACACATCTATTGAATTACATTAACGCTACATACTAGGGTATTGGAATTGAAACACATCGTGTGAGCATGTTAGCACATGTTATAACATTCAACTTAGGCAAATCTTCAAGGCATGCTTTCCATGCATATTCAACTTAGGCAAATCCTTAAGGCATCATTTCTATGCATGTGATGTAATCATGCATAAGGTCAACATATAGGAAATCATTTAGGTCAGCATATTAATCATGAAATCAATCTCAAACTACTACATAACATCATTCAATGCAATACATACTAATACAAGCATTTAGACAAACACATACACTACACACTTAAGTCCACATATAGTATGTCGACCCAAAGTGCGCAACTTGGCGAATCTCTTCGCCAAACTGATTATGCAAGCATTCCTAACTCTCTAATGCGGCGACAAATCATGTCAATCACGTCAGCAAATTATGCATGGAGACCGTACTTCCTACAAATGACTAAAATGCCCTAAATCTCATATTCTTCGTTAATTTGCGAAACAGGAAACGGAGAGCATGTTGTACATGTCAAACGGCGATGCCGTCGATAATCTACTATTAAACGACATTGAAAGCGTTGTAAACCGTCAATCAAAGCGTCTAAAATCCTCACCTAATCTCTTACGGTCGCGAGAATTTGAACGGAGCGTGTACGCTTCGTCTACGGCAGTAGGAGAACCTGATTTGTAGATTTAGTTAGCTAACATATTCAGAATCTACATAAACCCTAAATCAGCAAGTTTTTGGGGTTTTTCTATACCTGAAAAAGTGGAAAAATCACCAGCCAGGTGATTGGAATGAAGTGATGAAGCAGCAACCGTTGGTGGCTCGGAAGCGAGAAAAATCTCCTCTTCCCTTTCTCTCAAACTCTCTCTCTCTTATGCTAGGGTTTGTGAAATTCGTATGCAAGGAAGGAATGAGGGTTTCAACCCCTTTTATAAGCTTGGAAACGCCGAAAATAGGCTCCGGGACGAAGTTTACTTATTGTCTATCCATTTCGGGGCTGTTTCGGTCCAAAAACTGATTTCTGGTGGTCCCCTGGTCGATTGCGATCAGACTTAAGCTCATGGGTACCAGATGTACCTCGTATTAAGTTTTCAGTCTGGCAGGGTTCGCAGATCGCACGTGGCGGACCAGTTTCAGTTCAGCGGTCACCGCACATAGATCAGGGCTAAAAGTTCCGTGATAATAAATAGATATTTTTCCTGATCCGAGGGTGTAATCTGGATGAATTCTGACGGTCAGAACGCTTAATACTGACGCGTCAAGTCGTGTGCCAGATCTAATTTTGAAATTCCCAATTCGTCCCTATTCGCGGTCACTTCAGTCCGGGTTCAACGAAATACTCTGTGATTATCGGTTTGACTTGATTTTCGAGATGATTGTCAAGTCCAGCTGGGCGGTTCTAACGGTCTAAGATAGGAGGTATCAGACCTTCGACGCGCGGTCTAAATCCAATACAAAAGTTCAATATGGTCCAGAGGACAAACCTGCTTAGAGTTGGATCCAAGGTTATAGAGTATTGTAGAGTTGTCTGTTCTACTCGATTTGGGTCTTGTAGAACGTATTTAAAGTGATCAGGGACTATTTTCCAGCTACTCTAGCGTTGCGCTAGCTAACTTACGTTTAATTTCTATGGAAATTATTTATACGCGATTTCGGGTCAAATCGGTACTCGATTCCAAGTACGGATTTTTCACGGGCGTTACAGTACGACATGCGCAGGATTGATGCATGACTAGATTGTGTGACTCATGCATCTTGCATTGTGTGTTATACGCCCTAGTGACATCAGGGTAGTAGCCTCCACAGACATATCATGGATGGCAAGATGGGATACCGAAAATCTGTTCTACATGGGGTGCTATAGATATCCCTGGGTGAAAGTTCCTAAACCCTCTTGGTTCCAGAGGTTGCTCCAATGTCTAGACCGAGTGGATGCATAAGCGCATGAGGGCCGTATTCCATTAGGCCAAGTCTCCCACTGTGCCGTGATCGGTTGGAAGGGGGTGCAGCCTTACCTGCCAGAGAGGAGGGGGCAAAGCTAGGTTGAGTTTGACTAGCTCAAAGAATGGGTCCACTATCGACGAGCCGGGCCCGATATTGGTAGGCGGATAGTGAGGTCTTTTCCACTTGCCTTGTTACGCGCGATGGGGCGGCAATCTGGTTTGGAGTGTAATAAACCCCGGTGATTCTCTAGAGAGGAACCGTACTAATATGTGAACTTATTGAGTAGGAGTTGCATGCTCATTCATTCATTCATTCATTATCCACTCGGGCTAGTGGTGCACAACTAATTGTTGTGTACCTTCATTATGGAAAGGATTTCGGTTGGACGCGCGACTAACCTGAGATCAAGAGTTTACCACGTTGAGTCTGACTATCCAAATTTATGTATGGGACTGGTTTGGATAGAAGTCCCTTGTGGTGGACCCCATAGCCTACGATACTACGTACTATCATCTCGACTTCACACTCTAGCATGGTTATTTCATTCGCATCGTATATTGCATTACATTCGCAGGTATATGGCATCTTGGGTTGCTATTTCTGCACTTATATGGCCTAGACAGATTTAACAGGATTTGTATATTGCATTGCATCCTCGACATTTGATATTTGGTTCTTTATAACTCCATATCGCATAGCTATTCTATATTGCGTATTCTGATATTCATTGACTCATAGACTTGTCCATACTTTCGCTTACTCTGTTATCGTATGATTTATATCTTGTCAGTATTTCTGCTTACTCTGATAATTCCTGCTCTTGTCAGTGTTTCTGCTTATTCAGACATTGTATGGTTTATGGATTACCAGTTTTTCGGTATTGTATGATTATGGCATTGTATTGAATACTTGACACTTACCTTGTGCACACACTTACACCACCCTCAAAGCTTTCTATAAGCTTATGCATGATAGATGTGTGTAGGTGATGTTAGGTTGCAGCAGTGTTAAGCTTGGAGCGTGTAGTGGTTTTTTGGATCTTGATTTTCTATTTATGTATTTACCTTTCAATGTTGTAATTAAATGATTATATTAGTGGATATGTGATGATGATGTTGCCTTTGTGAATTGGGTAATCTTGTGGTTATACTTATTACTAGTTAAATGTATATATATATATATATATATATATATATATATATATCCTCCTTATAGGATCCCAGGATCGGAATCTGGCATATGGATGCTAGGAGCCGAGAATGGGGTACTACGGAGGCTGTCGGCACCGGATTCGGCGATCGGGATTCGTATGAATCCGATTTTCAAATTTGGGACGTGACAGGGGATTTAAATTCCAATCCCCAAATCAGGCAAATAAGGCTTTCGAAATCCCAAATGAATAACTATTGAGGATCTCAGTTTCAAATCCCTAATCAGGATATTTGAGATCTTTAATCCCAAATACCAATTTAGGATTTCAAATCCCAAATCCCTAATTCAGTCGCTGATCAGGGTTTTTGAAATCCTTAAATTAAGCAATCAGGATTTTGAATTCCCAAATCAGTTAGATTGGGTATTTCATATTGAAATCCCAAATCCATTCGGTTGAGATTTCATTTCTCATATATCAGATATAACTGGATTTTTCGTCGAAACCTCATATGTGTGATCAAACCTATGTCCTTGTTACTTCAAAGATAGCTAGCATCGACCAGATTGATACCACCATTGGTTTAACGCACCTAGGTTGTCATATCTCCCTTTCTGACATTCTGCAGGGTGGCCACTGTTCGTATATCGTCATCATGCGGCTTCTGAAATCATCCCATGATTCATGCCAGGTCGCCGGATTCTTCCATCATACAGTTGTTGGGCTCTCTTCCACTTGAAAGGAAGAAGACATCGAGTAGGAGTTCTCGGACCACAAGGAGCTATCTCCCCCTGCAGTCGATTTTGAGGTTTTATAATCGTGTTAGCAAACCTGTGATTGGACCCAATTGTTATTAGTTTCGGGTCCCCCTTTTAGACCCGAGATGGGATTCGATTTCTGCTACACCATTCAATTGGGTTGGGCCTGACCCAATAATGGGGCCAATTGTACATAACATCAAGCCATTTGGGCTTAAGGGCCCAAACCTCACCACTGTAGGAGGCCACTTTAATGGGTCATGTGTACAACATCTATATTTGGTTCATTAAGACTGATTCATGCACATTAATGATCAGGCCCTCTTTGGATCCAATTTTGAGATTTTTTTCTTAGATTTGAGCCGTCTGTTTAGATTGAAATGAGCGTATAACTTGAATAATTTACTTGATGGACAATGAAGAATATGGACCTTTCATCATGTGGAGATTAAGAATTGGATCTATCTGTCCATATTATGGACACTAATGTAAGGATCCAACCATCCATCTAAATTGTTCCATACTAACTGTCTATCATGTGGATGTTAATTAAATGTTATACTTGTAATACTCATTGATGATGACCAGATCATACAGAGTCTTGATTCGGCCCAATTTGAGCCCATTTCCCATCCTTAGGAGTTGATGTAGACCGTTGGAATATTGATAGTGTAACTTGCGTGTCTATTTCTGTTTTAGGTTCCTCATTTTTCCAATGATCAACACCAACCACCTTGTGGGACATATCAAACTAATTTATATATAGTCCATTGGAGGCATGATTATAATTGCAATCCTAAGTCTATGTTCATGAGATTGGACCTGGTTGTGTTATCCACCATAGTGACCTCAATCGGTGAAAATTTTATTAGTACAGACTTGTGATATTGGGATTTAGAGGATTGCATGCAGTTGCGTTTGCGTTCCATGTGGATAGTGACGAAAACACAAACAATCACTTTCTGGTAGAAACATGAATGGAATGAATTAAATGTTGTTGATAATGTAAAACTGAAAGACTCATTCTGCATGCAGGTGTTAAGTGTTTCAAATTTATATAGTTGACATCACTTAACTTCATGTTTAAGAGAGTCACTTGCATGCTATCATTACCTCCCACAGGAGGAATGATAATGATGTAACCATTCTAGCTAGCAATGGATGGTTGGGCCCATCTTCATCCTGTATAATTCAGTTGATGCCCCCTCAGTAATTAAACTGATAAGTTATGCTTGATATTTGTTTCTATTCATGAATTATTTTATGAAATAATGTACTAATGTATATCTCTTTTATTTCAGTCTCAATTTCAACTCATACACACCATGTTCCTACCCTGACCGGGTCTAATTATGTTCAATAGAAGGAATCAATTGAAATTGTCTCGAGTTGTATACAATTAGACCTTGCTTGGTTAAACCAGAACCTCTAAGACCATCTGATAATGCCCCTGAATCGAAGGTTAACCATTACAAGGCATGGTCTAAATGTGCCTCAAAATCATAAAGTATTCAATTTCTGAGTTCATGAGATGTGTCATGCCTAATGTAGATAAAGCCTAAATTTTCCTGACCGAAATAGGAAAATGATTCAATAAATTGATTAAAGCTAAAGTGGATTTTCTTCTGAACAAATTAACCCACTCATTCTACGACGAAAAATGAACTATTCGTGAATACATTATAAAGCATATCGAAGTTGTATCTAAGATCCACTTTCTAGGCCTTGATATTACGGATGACCAACTAGTTCACTTGGTCATGAACAACCTAGCTCCTCAATATGGTACATTCCTAGTAAACTATAACACTCTAAAAGACAAGTGCACATTGGATGATGAACTAATTTCTCAGTGTGTTCAAGAGGAGGATAAGATTAAGCTGATAGGCAAGGTACAAAATATTAATATTGTAGCCTCAAGACAAGGACATGGACATGGGCATAAGGAGAAAAAAAAGGAACCAAGGTTCAAATAATAAATCCTTATGTCCTTTGGCAAGAAGTCATGAGAATCAACATGGTAATGGATTAAACCGTAAGCGGGCTAAAGGCAATAAATGCTTTTTTTGTAAGAAGTTTGGTCATCAAAAGAGAGACTGCGTAAAGTATAAGCAATGGCTCATAAAGAAAGATAATAATTCTATTTTAGTCTATTTTTGTAACATCCCGAAAAAATCCGTACAAAAATCCGAGTACCACCTCAAGCAGAAATCTATAAGGATTAAATCCTTTAAAAATTTAAAGAGAATTACCTAGTGCAAAACTAGATTGCCTGTGAAATTAGTACTAATCACTTTTAATATGATCTGTAAGATCCAAAAATTGTAAAATCGTTAATGCTACACTAACCTAAAACCTAGGATCAATCTCTAAACCCAGTTGCTCTCGGGAGCATCTGAAAACTTCGTATCAGACCTGAACCGCACGTCGAAAGTCTGATAGCTACGAAACTATATAATTATGACCGCCTAGTTGGACTTAACAATCACCTCAAAAATCAAGTCCAGATGATGTCCTGGGACTATTTACTTGAGTCCGGAGCGAAGTGTGTGAGAAATGTAAATATTTTTAGGAAATAAATCCAAATTTAAGTAATCTGAGTCGTGTCGCTTGCGGGCCAAATATAAGGATTCAGACCATTAGAATCTGACCCAAATACACCCTCGGATCAAGGAAAATGTCCCACACATGGCAATGTACTTGTGGCCCTGATCGAAAACCGGTGACCGTCAAACTGAAATTGGTCCGCCAAGGGCGATCTGTAAATCCAATCTAACTGAAAACTTAGCTTGACCTGGATCCAATATCAGAGAGCTTAAGTCTGACCGCATTTAGTATAGGGACCTTCAGAAATGCTCTGTTGGATTGGAATAGACCTGATTTGGCTATAACCTAAGTATACCTT
The DNA here is from genome assembly GCA_037074715.1 of Magnolia kwangsiensis. Classification (NCBI taxonomy): domain Eukaryota; kingdom Viridiplantae; phylum Streptophyta; class Magnoliopsida; order Magnoliales; family Magnoliaceae; genus Magnolia; species Magnolia kwangsiensis. Next base: position 9,962,242 of record CM073580.1, on the reverse strand, counting down.
GGCCCTGGGGCCATTCTCGTTAGTTCTGGGCCTATATAAGGGCTTTAAATCCCCTCTCACATATTCCATACGAATTCTAAAACCCTAGCAAAGAAAAGAGAAGAAAAGGAAAGGAAAGAGAGAGAGTGAGTTGGAGATTCATCCTGGGGTTCTTCCCAGCTACACTGCGTGCCAAATCCGTCCATTCCTATCGCTATATGGGCGATCCCGATTTCATACTTGGGTAAGGAAATCAAATCCTAACCTGTTTTAGGGCTTCATATAGCATAAGTGATGAAATAGCTAACATAACTCATGCTATAGGTTGCCAATCTACCGTTGACGAAGACTAAATGTCTAAAACAAATTCATTATGCGTTTATCGGCGTAAGGTGCGGACTATATACATATAGGTTATGATTTTCAAGACTTTCAATGTCAGTTAATGATTTATTACTGACGTGGGTGCTATTTCACATGCCAAATGCGATGTTTGTTTCGTGTTTCAGTTATATATGAACTATGTTGAGTTTAGTGTATTCCATGTATTTGTATAAAGGATCATATACATATAAAATTTGAAAGTGTGTTTGCCATGATTAATTGTCGTATGTTTATACTTGTTGTATGCGTGACAACTCCTCAGTGAAAAGATTTGACCTAATATGTAATATAACCAACATCCGTCATGTATGTTGGAATGTGTAGTTTAAGTGTTTGTAAAAATGTCTGAATGAGCTAGTATTAAGTAAATTGTACTTTGTGTACCTGTTGAGATATGATTCTCAACTACCTTAACTGTGTGTATGATTTCTTCCATGTACTATATAGTCTGTTTATTCATGTTTAACTGTGTGTATGATTTTCTCCATGTACTGTATGCATGTTTAAGTTGTATTCCATAGCATGCTCAAATGATTGTAGGATTTGACTTAAGTATTCATTACTGCATGATTATCTCATATGCTTATTTGTTGCGATTGCATGCAATTGGGACTATATTATAGTTTAGGCAATCGGTAATAGGCCTTGTTTTAGTGGCTGAGGTTGTTTTTGCCACACAGGATATGTTCGACGAATCCGAGCCGTACTTGGGATGTCGGCAGTGGTTAGGCCACACGGATTGCTTATGCACTTCATATCGATCAACTCAATGTGTGCTTGTCCTAGTCAAGCTCGTCAATTAACCCGATTGACTAGATGCATGTTCACCATGTATGGACGCTACTACTTGAATCTAAGGTACCAAACTCACAAGTAAAACCCTGTTAACCTTGGTACCTCGATCCGCTAAGACTCATAAGCCAGACATGGTGGTATGGGACACCGTGGTCGAACTGTCGGCCTACGCTGGGGCGACAAGCCTCCCCGTAGTGACCAGTGAGCAACCTAGACTCGTGAGCTGAATATGGTGGTATGAGACATTGTATTCGAGCTGTCGGCCTACATTGATCAGGTGAAGAGCCCTTTGTAGTGACTTCGAGCATACCCTGAAGCTGTGTTGAGGTGACGAGTCTTTCCGTAGCAACTAGGGTATAAACTAGGCCTGCATTGATCAGGTGACGAGCCCTTTACAGCGACCTAGAACCGCAACATCGTATGAGATTGACTAGGATTGACGACCCTAAAATGGATCATTGTTTAAAAATTGATATAAGGGAGATACCTTAGCTTCTCAATCCTGTTGTATGAAAAAGGACTAATAAGAACTCGGTAATCATGTTCATGCACCGCATTACATGTGCCATTTGGCGTTGGGCAGGGCACTGAGGAAGTGACTGACATGCGCGACCGTGAGATGAAGATCGCAGAGGAAGTGCAGGCGAGGGCATGCATCATGACTACATCCCATCCTTGCATTAATCAGAGTACTTAGGACTTGTTTGTTGTACTGCTTTATCATTATTGCTTGACTGAATTGATAATATGTTAACCTTTGCTGTATAACTCCACTGAGTTGATCACTCACTCCCACATTCTAGGACGGTGTTTAAATACCAACCAGACTCTGTCTTAGTTGCAGATGAGGATGCGATCCACAAGGCAAAGCCGGAGTTCGAGGATGATGAGGAGGCGTTCTTCTATATGTAGTATTCAGATGGGTTCATGTGAGCCGTGTCCTGATTTGACGGGGATTTAGGGTTATGTTTATAGTGGGCTATCACATTCTTTTTGACATTTTGTATTTTGACACAACACTTGTAATTATTGACCTGGCAACGCTTATATACTTTGGGGACTTATACTAGTTTATATACTCATTTCAGTCTTTCGCTTGCGTATTACAACTGTTCCTGAATTATATTTTGTTGATTTGGCTTAATTTAATTCATGTTTTATGCACTAATACAGACAACATACATTCATCATTAAAAATGTTGCATAAGTGATGTTTTGAAACTCAGGAGCTGAGTTATGCTTGACTCCCAATTTTCAGGGCATTACAGTTTTGAATCTAATCTAACCGATGTGTCAGTAGATTCTTAATGGATAGATTCGGGAACTACTAGTTATATATATAATTTTATGCAAGACTTACTACAGACCAAACCACCAACTGATGCAGAGCGCTCAGTATACATAGGAAATACTATCAAGGTCGACATGGAGGTAATTGGAATCTATAGGTTTAGGTTAGAGTTTGGTTATCTGTTGGATTTGGTAGATACATTTTTTGTGCTTTCTATAAGGCATAATTTAGTGTCTATTTCTCGTTTGGATAAATTAGGATATTCATTTTAGTTTGATAAAAAAGGATTCAGTATTTACTTTATTTCGATTAAAGTTGGCACTGGCTCTATGGTGAACAACCTATAATAGTTAGACTTGAATGCCTCCCACTCTATAATGTTAATGGTCTATATGAAAATAAAATAGGATCTAAATGAAGACTAGACTACGAGAATACATCTATTTTCTGGCACAGGCGATTATGTCATATATCTCGTGAGAGATTGGATAGTTTTGTGCGAGAAGAGATTCTTCATTCTCTAGACTTTTTAGACTATAAAGTGTGCATTAATTGCATAAAAGGAAAACAGAACAAAAATAGAAAGAAAGGTGTAACAAGGAGTGTAGGCTGGTGGAGGTGATATATATGGACATTTGTGGACCATTCCCTACAACATCTTGGAGTGGACACAAATACTTTATTACATTTATAAATAACTACTCTCAGTTCGGGTACCTCTACCTTATCAATGAAAAATCAAATGCCCTAGATACTTTTAAAATCTATAAGGACGAAGTCGAAAATAAACTTAATAAAAGGATTATAGTTGTCAGGTCTGACCATGGTGGTGAATACTAGGTAGATATGATGAATAAGGTTGTAATCCACGACCATTCGTTAAATACCTACAAGATTGTAGCATTGTCGTCCAATACATTACGCTTGGTACTCCAGAGCAGAATGATGTGGCTGAAAGGCGTAATCGCACCTTATAAATATGGTGCGAAGCATGGTTAATAATTCGACATTGACAGAAACTCTGTGAATTAAAACTACAATTCATATCCTTAATAGGGTCCCCAACAAAGCTATAAGAAAAACCTCTTTTGAATTTTTGAATGAAATAAAACCAAGTCTCCGGTATCTACATATTTGGGGATGTCCTGCTGAGGCCAAAATTTATAACCCGTATGCAAGGAAGCTTGATCCTAGAACCATAAACTGTTTCTTTATTGGATATTCAGAAAGGTCAAAGGGCTATCAATTTTACTATCCTTCCCACTCTATTAGAATTATTATGACCGAGAATGCTAAATTCATTGAGGACACTGAAACAGTGAGAGCTCGAATATTAAAAATTTTGTATTTGAAGAACAAAGGAATGTAACTCCAGTCATAGTAACTCAAGATCACGTGGATACGAATACTGCAGTCGACTTAGCAGTAATTGTAGAACACTGCGTTAAACCTCATGTATAACCTATTGATGAAGAAAATCAAAATCATACCCAACAAGCTAAACCATTAAGAAGATCTGAAAGAGAGAAGTCCTGTAAATCGAACGATTACATTGTATAGTTACAGGAGCACGAGTTTGACATAAGGGTGGAAAAGGATCCTAAATCCTTTACACAATTCAAACAAAGTGTTGAACCCTCTTGTTAATTTGATGTCATGAAGGATGAGTTGAAATCCATAAGAAAAAAATAAAGTGTGGGATCTTGTTGAGTTATTCTCTAGAATAAGGCTGATTGGTTATAAATGGATATTTAAAACCAAGCGGAACTCCAAGGGTAATATTGAAAGATATAAATTCGAACTTGTTGTCAAGGGTTTTAACCAGCGTGAGGGTATACTTTAATGATATTTTCTCACTAGTATCTAAGAAAGACTCATTCAGGATCATAATGACTCTTGTAGCTCATATAGATTTAGAGTTACATTAGATGAATGTAAAGACAACATTTTTGAATGGAAATCTGAATGAGAATATATATATATATATATATATATATATATATATATATATATATATATATATATATATATATGTTATAACCTGAAAGTTTTGTAGCCCATGACTTAGAACATTTGGTTTGTAAACTAAAGAAATCCATTTATAGGCTGAAACATGTATCACGACAATAGTACTTAAAGTTTCATGAAGTAATTCCCTTAGATGGTTTTGTAGAAAACACTATAAATGAATACATCTACATTAAAATCATTGGGATTAAGTTCATTATGATGATTTGTATGTTAATGACATTCTGTTAGCTGGCAGTGACATCAGGACATTGAGCGACACTAAGAAATTCTTATCTCAAAGATTTGAAATGAAGGACATTGGTGACACCTCTTATGTTATTGACATTGAGATTCGTTGTGACAGATCTCATGGACTGCTTAGCTTATCACAGAGGGCATACATTATTAGAGTATTCGAAAGGTATGACATGCAAAATTGTACTTTTGGACAGTCATCCATTATAAAGGGTGATAAATTCAGTCAATTCCAGTGTTCTAAAAATGATTTGGAAAAGAATCGAATGAAGGAATTACCGTATGCATCAGTAGTACGAAGCATCATGTATGCTTAAGTCTGTACGCGACCAGACATTACGTTTATTGTTGAAATGTTGGGTAGATACCTATCTAATCCAAGAATGCAACATTGGATAGCTGCAAAGAAAATATTGCCCATCCTAACCAGAACCCGATCAATATGTAAGTTTCTTATACATTAATTATAATTGAGTGCGGATCATCTGTGTTGAACACATAGGAAATTCCAATACCGTCGGGTTTCATTAGTCCATGTCATTTTCGATGACTCAAGCTAACAAGATGCACCAGATTTCTCTCTCCCAAATAAATTGCCTGATATACAATACGACTTTTAAAGAAGTAGTTGTCCTATATTTTAACTTGTTTATTTAGAAAAAAAAATATTCTTTACGATAAATAACTATGTATATAAATAATAAAATTATATATATAAAAAATAAAACTTGTATTGAAAATATAATAGACTAATGTATTAATGAAAATATTAGCATATATCTACCTGATTAACCCGGCCAACCCAACCAAACCCGCTTGGGTTGGGCTTGGGTTGAGAATTCCTAACTTGAGGTTGGGTTTTGTTAGGGTTGAGGTATAGGAACCTTGGGTTAGCCTAGGGTTAAGCACCAGCCCGATCCAACCTGCTCGACTTTCAGCCCTAGTGTGTAGTCTTTAAGCCTTAAATCTAACTCAATTTGCACTTATAACCTAAAATGATAGGGAAAAAATGGATGGACGGTGTGGATAAAACCCCATAAATCATGGTGGCCACTAAAAGCTCCTGCATGTTCCCATATGGATACTGAACGCTGAGGAAGCAGATTATGTCCTACCCTGCCCGGATGTTAATCTGTCCGAGTAGAGCTCTCTGGGGGCCACTGTGATGCAAACGTATTATCGACGCCGTCCATACCTATTTACAGATCATTATACGATATGAACCTAAAAATGAGGCAGAACTAAGGCTTAAGTGGGCCACAAAGTGGGGATTGAAGGGCCACCATTAAAAACTTCTTTGGAGCTGCAGAAGTTTCGGATCAAGCTGATATTTTGTTTTCACTTCATCAAGGTCTACATGACCTTATGAATAGGTAAAAAAAAAAAAAAAAAAAAAAACATCACAGTGGCCCTTAGAGAGGTTTCAATGGTGGGATGTCATTATCACCACTGCTTCTTTTAATGTGGTCCACCGGACATCTAGACATGCTTCATTTTTTGGATCATGCCATAAAATGATCTGTTAATAGGTATGGACGGTGTGGATACTAAGTTTACATCACAGTGACCCCTACAGAGCTTTGCCCGGACAGATTACCATCTAAGCGGGGGTTAGGTGTAGTAACTCACCATGCGTAAATTCTGTGGGCCCTCCGTGATGTATGTGTCGTTATCCGAGCAGTCCATCCGTGAAACAGTGGGGATAATGACATCAACCGTTAAAACCTGCTGGGGATAGTGATGTTTATTTCTCATCCAACCCTCTACGAGGAGAGGACAGGACGTGGACGATATAAAAACACAAATATCAGCTTGATACAAAACTTATGCAGGTCCACTTAGCTTTTCATATGCTTCATTTTGAGATGATGTCTTAAAATGAGTTGTAGAAAAAGAATAGACGGTGCGGATAAAACACATGCATCGCCGTGGGCCCGAAGAGTTTACTCACCACACTGTAACTCGGTGAGTTACTCACTAGACAATCCGCGTCCTAAGTACCATATGTATAAGATACGCCAAGTGTTCTTTCTAACCATGGCCCATCTAAGTATGAGGCCCTCTAGGTGGACGGTCCGAATCCTCTCTTCCCCGTGGAGAATACGATGGAAAGTGGCTACTCTATCACATCATTTCGTCTTTTATTCTTCTCTTCCAAGCGACTTTTCAATGTGAGAATTTCACTATAGTCATAAAGCACTCTTGATTAAATATTTTAATCATCAGATTTTATAAAGGTTATGATGGCCGATATTCATATCTAAATAGTGAAATTTTCAATGGGTGGATATGATCTGACTTAGGACCCAAACTTATAACTGTTCACTGTGGTGTGGCCCACCTGAGATGTGGATCTGGCTGATTTTTTTCTTCTCCTAGACCTAGGCTTGAGAATAGACATAATAGACAGAGTGGATTTCACATATACAACTGGTAGACCCAAAAGAGCTTAGTCCAAATATATGTGCACCACATTAAAAGTAGTGGTGAACCATCACGCTATCCTCACCGCACTATAAAGCTATACCGCGGAAGTATTTTGAAATAAGCTCATGAGAGAGAGAGAGAGAGAGAGAGAGAGAGAGAGAGAGAGAGAGAATTCTGGAACGGAGAAAAATGAATTTCTTAGATTTTCTCTTACAGAAGCTAAATGAATTGATTGTTTTGCTAGAGAATTTTGGTGGGTATGTGGTGGAAAAGTTCAATGAGGCGTTTCCACCGGAGAACAGGTCCAAGTCCATGAGCCACTGGCTCAAGGTGAGTGCCCCCTTCGCCCTAGCGATGGCTCTTCTCATCGCGTGCCTCTGTTGTTGCCGTAGCCTCTGTTGTCACTGGCGTTGCTGTAGCCTCTTTTGTCACTGGCGTTGTTGCCGTAGCCGCTGTTGTTGCGGTTGCTGCCGTAGATGGCTTAGGATGATGAAGGCACCAGGTAGAGATTATATGATGCCTAGACGTGTCTTTGAAAGTAGTCCAAAATCCTACTTCAGAGGTTTGCGTGGGAAAGATATATTACTAGAATAGTAGGTGGGCCATGGTCCAAGGCATCAAATGTTTCATTTTGGTATGTTTTACTGGTATGTTTGATGGTTTTGTTTGATCATTACATATGTTTCTTTGGTGGAATGAAGATTAAATTGTTCATGCATCATCATTTTTTAAAATGATATTGACACATGTGGCACTCATGTGAGGCTATCCAGACCATCCAAATTGTGAGGTATGCTTTGGATGGGGTTTGTATTTAATATCAGATTGATTAAGTAATCTGAGACATCCAATTGCTTGTTATTAAATGGATGGTTAAAAGTGAAATAGTGATGCACACGAATCCCACGGTCAAAATCAGATGGTTAGTATAATCTCCACTGTGTAATTTTTGGGTTATTCTCCATCCACAATTCTGTTGTTAATTGAACCATCCTGATTGAAGGATCACTACCATCTTTATATGGTGGTGAAGTATCACAGGATTCTAGCACTTTTCTTTTTAAGTGCATGATGTGACGATGATTGGTGCATGATGTGATGATGATTGGATGTGTGATGGATGATCTAGACCATTGATATGTGTAACACTCCGGATTTCATAGCATGAGTATGGCACTAATGTATAAAAAACAATCGGGATGTTAACTATGAAGAAAGCATTTCATCCAAGTGTATTGGAAATCATTTAAGAGTGGCATCACATCCAAAATATGAAAACCATGCATAAGGAAAATATGGACTCCACATCCAAACACAATCAAGTAAAGGCCTATAGGGCTTATACAACACAAAATGAAAAACTAATAGCGAAATTATATCAGTTATATTTAGGAGTCTCCACCAAAGTAAAAGGTCCATCGCCCTGATCTTAGCTTATGATTCGTCAAGCTCCTCTTGGTTCCAATATGGCCATTTCTTTCTAACATCGGCTGTCAGTTCCTCATTCATGGGTGCCGCTTCTTCATCTACAACACCTATGGTTAGTGCAATTGCACAATAGTATACATGAGTGGCCATCTCAATGAGAGACACCCCTAAGATTACAATCGAAAATAGTAATTAAGATTATTTCAAAGCAAACATTCAAACAAAGCAATATTTTATAAGATGATCTTTTTAAAATGAATGAATGTATGAAATGCACCTCAGCCTAGGGATGCACATCCAGCTGACTATCGGATGGGCCGTTCAAATAATTGGCTCATCCATGCAAAGAGTGGGTCTTTCGAACAGTCGACTTATTCAAATGATATTAGGGTCGTTCGAACAGTATACTGTTCTTTCCAAACAGTTGACTAGGCACCCGATAATGCCCATATGCAATGTATGCATGATTACCTGTCCTTTATTAATCCAGTTTACAATTAACCATTTATGTACATCCTTATAACTAGTGGTCACATTAATACTATAATTCTCAAATAATCAATCTATTCAAATCATTTCTATTAACCGCTAATATTTTCCTTAAGGACATTAAGTCCCCTCTTGGACACAACCTTCAAATTTGATTCAAATGTTCCCAAGATGGTAGATATAATAATTTCAATAGATTCATAATGAGGCCACCAATTTAAGGAACATTCTTCATACATGTAATTTCATGATTCAAATACAATTCCTTTTATACTTTGATATAATCAAACAACATTTTATAAATTGACTCACAAGACGAGTATTCTTGTATTTTTACACATTTTACAATCATGCCACAATGCATGCATGTTATGCCACACATTCATCTACATTCATACATTATAATACATACTAACACTCACTTGCATACACCAACTACAATCATGTTATAAAACATGCAGGCTATGCCACACATTCACCTATACATTCATACATCATAACACACACTAACTCTCATTTTCATACACTAACTACAATCACACCACAATACATGCATGATATGCCACACATTGGCACTCTTTTCTATTTACAACTCATACAAATGAACTATGTAAATGTCACATGATACTTAATTATCTCCAATTACAATTCTAATCTATGTATCTTCCACGTTAATTTTCATTCCAAAAATCTCCCACATTATAACATAATTGTAACAAAAACTACTTATAAGCATGAATACATTAGTTGTAGGAAATCATTCTACACCATAAGAATTAGACAAGATGTTCTACACAAACAGTTAATATTATCATGTTCAAATACTAGATAAGGGATTATGTAATGATATTAGTACAATGAATATTCTAATAAGATTATCTTATTTGAAATAAACCTAAGCTACTATTATGAAAGAAGCTTGAAGGGTAGATGTCACGCCCCAAACTCGGAAACTAGGCTGACAAAATTTTCGATCGCCGAATATGGTGCGGACAGCCTCCGTAGTACCCCATTCTCGGCTCTCAGTGCGCATACACCTGATTTTCGATCCTGGGATCCTACAAGGAGAACTTTTCAACGTATATTTATCTCATAAGAAGCATAACCACAAGTATAACAAATCATAAGAACAACATCATCATCACATATCTACTAATATAAAATTTTTAAAACAGTGTAAAAAAAAGAATACATATATCAAAAATCAAAGCTCCAAATGTCCGCTGTACACTTCAAGCTCAACACTGCTGTGACCTAACGCCATCTGCACGCATCTATCATGCATAAGCTTATAGAAAGCTTAAAGCGTGGTGAAAGTGTGTGCATAAGGTAAGTGCCAAGTGTGCAATACAATGCCATAAATCATACAATATCGGAGTAAGCAGAAATACTGATAAGGTCGTGAATCATACGATATCAGAGTAAGCAGAAATACTAATAAGTCCATAAAATATCATCAATCTCCTCAAGGATATATGATGAAAAGACATAAAAAGCTAATGTCATATACTGAAAGTAATGTAAATCGGCTATGTAATGTAGAAACATAATGAACCAGATATCATATATCGAGGATGAAATGCAATATGCAATTTGAAAGAGCTATGAATACCATTAGCCTCATCTAGGTCATATAAATGCAGAAACATAATATCTCAAAATGTCATATGCCGAGGATGTAATGCAATATGCAATATGTGGTGCGAATGGAATGACCAAGCTACAGTGTGAAGTCGGGACGGTAGTACGTAATATCACAGGTTACGGGATCCACCACAAGAGACTTCTATTCAAACCAATCTCATACTCAAATTTTGATAGTTATACTCAATGTGGTAAACTCCTGACCTCAGGTTAGTCGCGCGCCTCAATAAAAATCTTGGTCATTACGAAGGTACACAGCAATTTAGTTATGCACACCACCAGCCCGAGTGGATAGTGAATAAATGAATACGTAACTGCTGCTCAATAAGTCCACATATCAGTATTGTACATCTCTTGGATCATCACCAGGATCTAGTACACTCTACATGCAATTGCCACCTGCTAACGTATGACCATGCAAGTGGAAGAGACCTCACTATCCGCTTATCCAGTAGTCAGTCAATATCTACCCGGCACATCGATAGTGAACTCATTTACAAGCTGGTCAAACTCAGCCTAGCTATGCCCCCTTCTCTTGGGCGAGTAAGGCCACACCCCCTCCCAACTAACCACAACACAGTGGGAGATGCGGCCTCTTGATATTCATCACTTAGGCGCTCATGTATCCACTCGGTCTCGACTTTAGGGCGTCTCATGGCCTAGAAGGTTTAGGGACTTTCACCCATAGAAATCCAAAGTGCCCAGATGCTTAACCCAAACATTTTCAGTGTCCGATCTAGTCATCCACATCATGCTTGTGGAGGTCACAACCTTGATGTTGCTAGGGCGTATAGTAATCACAATCATACAATGTAAAATGCATGAGTCATGTAGTCTAATCATACATCAATCATGCGCATACCATGCATTCATGTGGGATAACTCCACCTATCAAGGAGTCCCATAAACCAGTTGTACTATGGCATATGCAATGGTCAATCGCATCTCATAATAAACATGCAGATGATGCGTATGGGTGTGTATCATGATGCTATACTGTCTCATACTCATGATCGGTATCAATAACTGACATCAATCAATCGGCCTTGATAATGTGGACATTTAACGAACATTACCCCCAAGGAATGACCCACATAGAGCCTAACATATAGTGGACCCATGGCCTCATACGAGGGCCTAATATACAACACCATGGGCCTTACTCAAGAGTTTAATACCCATTACGATGGGCCTCTCACATGGGCCTAATATACATCACAATGGGCTCCATCGCCAGGCCGTCAAATGCACCATGATGGGCCTCATCACACTGGCCTCATATACATCACATTGGCCCTTAAATACCGGTTGAATACACATCACAATGGGCCTCAAATACGAACCACATATACATCACATTAGGCCTCGACAATCGACCTTAACAATCGAAATCAACCTTGACAATCAGAATTGACCTCGATAATCAGAATCGACCTCGACAATCGGAATCGGCCTCGATAATCAAAATCAGCTTCGACAATCGGAATGAGCTTCGACAATCAGAATCGGCCTCGATAATTAGAATTAACTTATACAATCGGCCTCAATAATCAGAATCGAAATCGGCCTCGACAATCAGAATCAGCCTATACAATCGACCTCGATAATCGGAATTGGAATCGGCCTCGACAATTGGAATCAGAATCTGCATCGACAATCATAATCGATCTCGACAATCTTACTCGGCCTCAACAATCTGACTCGACCTCGACAATCGGTACTAATGATCGAAAATCGACACTAATAATCAGCACATAAACAAGACAGGGTCCATAGAGAAACAACTGATTAACCATAATATAAAGATCGGACCTCGACTGTGGTTATATCAAATCTGATAGCGCAGAACCATTTGTCTACGGTGAATGGGGCCCACTAATTAGGGTTAACTCATAAGAGAATGATGAGAATAGGACTATCCAGGCCTATGGAAAGGTCACAATGTAGACATTAAACCATCATTACCCATTAATGTGGTCATTTAACCAACATTACTCCCAAGGAGTGGCCCACATAGAGCCATACGTATAATGGGCCCATAGCCTCACACAAGGGCCTAATATATATTGTCATGGGCCTCACTCAAGGGCCACAAATGAATTACAATGGGCCACGCACACGGGCCTTAAATACATCACAATGGGCCTTGCCCATGGGCCTCAATACTAGGCCTCGTATATTAAGTGGGCCACATTACATAAGCCGCATTATATGGGCTACACCATTGGGCCATAATTACCTCACCATGGGCCCGATACGTGGGCCTCATATACAACGTGTGGGCCACATATCTAGGCCTAAAAATACAAACAGGTGGGCCCTGCCCATGAGCCAAAATACATCGTGATGGGCCTCATGGATGGGTAGCACCATTGGTCCTTAAGTCGCTTGGACCACACCAAAATTACTTTAATAGTTGTAAGTGTAACATGTGTATCACTGTACCCTATCATACATGGGCACGTCCCTCTACTGATGATATGCACTGTCCAAACGTTCCCTATGTAAATCAACACCATCCATACAATGGACAATACGTCCAAACATCTGACAGCACCATCCAAACGTTATCTAGCACCATCCAGCATAATTTGGATGGTGTGGATGAAGTAACACATCATGGTGGTGACCACGTGGTGGTCCACTAGAGATTTGAGTCTACCTCAGTTAAAGGCAACCTTAAAATGAGCTTGCCAATGGATGGACGGTTTGAATAGAATACATCCACACATGGGACCCACAGAACTTGCTGACGTCAGTCAGCAGATGGGTCCCACCATCTGGACGGTTGAATATCACATGGGACCCACAGAATGGGCTGACGTAAATGGCAGTGGGTCCCACCATCTGGCAGATGGATGGTGTGGATTAAAGGTTGATGGACGACATGAATGTCACATGCATAACATGGCCAGACCCACCCTCCTAGCCCATGGACAATGGGGATTTACAACGTATCACAAGGTGGGTCACATGTGGGGCCCACCATCTGGTAATATATATATATATATATATATATATATATATATATATATATATATATATATATATATTATTTTTATTTTTTTTAAACTGAACTACAATGTCCAGCGTCCAGATGGACGGCTGGACGAAATACATACATTACTGGCTCACCATCCCATCCTGCTGGACAGATGGCTGGGTGAAAGGCACATATTTCTGGTGCGCCCCACCCTCACACATGTCACACGTGTGGGGTGGGTCCCACACAAATGGATGGTCAGCATGATGGGTGGATGTGGCTGCTAATCAATGCACGCCAGCCCCTAGAAATTCCAAAAAGGGTGGGTCCCACATGGGGGGTCCCACACGTACTGGTAAGCCCTCCTAAGGGCATATACATACACCATGTATATTATATTATATAAGATAATATTATATCATATTACAATATTATAATATAATATAATATTACACTATATTTACATATCATGTACATATATAAGTATGTATATATATACAGCCTCTATATCCAGCATCCAGCCACTGTCCAGCAAGTTGGACGGTGCTGGATGATGCACTTCATCGTGGTGGTCCCACGTAGTGGGCCACAGAATTTCGATAAGCTGATATTTGTCTTTCCCTCTTGTCCGGGCCTATGTGACCATCCGGTTATGTAGGCCCCAACTGAGATCAAGGTGGCCCATTCGTTGGACATCATGGATAAAATACACACATCATAGGTGGGCCACTAATCATAGAGAAAGAAAGAGAAAGAAAGAAAGAGGAAAGGAGAGAGATCGGTGATGACGGAGGGGCCCCTCCACTATGGGCCCCTCTTAGATACAAAGCATACATCAAGGTGAGTTCCACCATATGTGGGCCCATAAATTACAAAAGAAAATTACAAAAGGAGAATGTGGGTCCAAGATCACCCACCTAAAGATCTTCTTGGACTTCTTCTCCCACCGATGCATCCTAGAGCTCCATAGAATGCATTTCAACAGTCGATATGAAGCTTGGATGGTGAAAATGGCATGTAGGAAGGTGGGCCGCACCTAGTTTCTTTGGGGAGCTTGGACCTTGCTCTCATAGAATTTGCTTGGAATGAAAATGAGAAATGAGAGAGAGAGGAGATGTAAGGGAGATGAGATGGAAGGTATGGGCTCTCTTGACTTGTTGGTAAGAAAGGGAAGGCTAAGGATGTGTTGCTTTGACTTTGGGTAAGGAGAGGTAAGGGTGAGTGATGGCTTGTGATGAGATGTACTTGACTTATAATTGATGTGATTGATGGGACACGTCATAGAGATTCTCTCAGAATTCACAATTCATGGCATTTTTCTTGAACTGAACGAGGGTCGACATCTCCTTGCCTGGGTATCACCTCACCGTGCGAGACACAGCGTCGGAACCATGACGACGGTGCGGTCGTACTAGTATAAGCCTCGGGTCAAACCGACTCCGATATGTAAGACTAAGTTTAGGATCGTGCGCAAACGTTGGATACAGGTCACGAGTTACCAGAATTCGACCATGATGACCGCAGAAGCCTACAAAACGAAACAATCTAAGATACGAGCCTTATAGTAGATCTCACCTCAAGCTTGGACCTTCCTTATTAAGAGGTAAGAAAAGAAGAAGAAATTAGGAAGGACCCAAACTCCTACAACCAAGTAGACATACTAATTAACAAATTATTAAGTAAAAATCAACATTCTAGTTAGAATCTAAAGGGATAATAATAGCTCACAACAAATCCGAGTTGATTTGGATCAAAATCAACTCAAGACCTACAAAGTGCCAAAATTTAGTCGAGGCTTAGTCCAACTTGGTGTAGTCACCAAAGCAAGATCTAAGAACTCAGTTCATCAGGTAAAGTTTTCCTGAGATTTGGTTTTAGAAAGACATGTATTAATTAGTTTCAACACTACTATAATACAAATCACTGAGTCACCGAGTCAGTGACTCGGTGGAGTGCGTGGAACATCACTAGGTAACTCAGATTTTAACTGAGTTAGCTAACATATTAAAAATGAATCAATGAGTTGAATTAAGATTCCCAAAATAAGCTAAGTGCAATTCAGTAGATCTAAACATGATAACTCAGTTATCAATTGGGTGTAACTCGATTTAGGATAAATTGAGTCAAACCACCAAGTCAGCACTTATTTCACATGAGTTGAACTCAGTTTATGACTGAGTTAGTACGAATTATCAAGGCAAACAATGGAGTAGCACGAGATGAAAACTCGGCAATAACCCCATTGGAACAACCTAACTCGGTTGATTTTCGAGTTGAAGAAGAATGCTAAGATGTACCTATCTCGAATGGAGAATCTCACAGATAGACTTTGTAAGCCCCATATCCTAGACCGTACCGTTCCATAGACTTTCACGGTCTTACCGGTCGAATTCCGGCAACTTTCGACCCTTAACCAATATTTGCGTGCGACCCTAATTCGTATGCCGTCAACCCGTATCGACTCAACCCAAGACCTTTACCATACCGACCGCGCCGTCGCTGCGGTTCCGATGCCGCGACTTGCGCGCCGAGGCGATACCCTAGTTAAGAGATGTGGGCCAACGTTCGGTGCGAAGAAAACGCCGCGTGTTGTGAAATCTAAGAGAATCTCTACGAGGTGTCACATCAATCCCATCAATCCATCAATCCATCACATGTCAAGCACATGTCAAGTACACATCACCTTTCACCCATTCCCAAGCAACTACAAAAGTCAAGAATCTCTTACAAGCCCATACCTCTCTTACACCAAAAGCTCTCAAAGTCAAAAAGTTCTTAAACCACCCATGCTTTTCTTACACAAATGGTCACAAAAGTCAAGATTTTCTTACACTCATCACTCACCACATCTATCACTCATCTCTCTCTCCCTTTACAACTCTCTCTCTCTCTTTCTCATTTTCAAACTCAAAAAAAATCTAAGGAGAGAAATCCTATACGTATGAGAATTCTCCAAGCCTCTCCCTCTCTTTCAAAACTTCAACTATGGCCCACTTTCCTACCCCATGATTTCCCATCCTAACCATCCATTCCCCATCTCCTCCATTGGAATCAATGCTAAGGTGCTAAGGAACTCATAGGAGCAAGAAGATCGAACGGTAGGTGCTCCTCTAGATGTAAAAAATTTGATTTCTATAGCCTATATATTTTCTTTCTTTCATGAGGGAAGTGTAGGACCTACCAATCAATGGTGAAGATCCCACACAATCCCATGGTTGTGGCCTAATGGCCTACCTTATGCATGCATGATCCATGCATGGGGCCTTTCTCTATGGGTCCCATCATGATAGTTTTATTTCATATCATATTATGTTTGGGTCATCTAGACCTTATAACCATGGTGGGGATGACATCCTCAGCATGCATTTTAATTATAGGCCATGTATGTGCAAGATCCATGTTGTAAATATAAATCTAGGTATGATGTGCAGGTGTGATTGATCTTGGGAGGGCTCAATAGTGGCGGAGCCCCTTTCCCTATGGCCGGATTGTCCTTCTATCTTTTTTTTACCTCATTTTATTTCCTGATGTGTGTGACCCATTAATGTATTTTCCTTTTTATTTAACTTATATAATAAATTTTATCTAAGTACATGTTGTTGTCTAGAATTTTCTGGACAGTTTCTGGTTGTTTTTGGACCAGATTTTGGGACTGTTTAGGGGACTATTCGTACCTATTAAATATACTTTTCTAAAAGATGGGGATCTCATCTTGATGTTTCCCAAATTTCAACCCCAACTGACCTTCATTGGGGTCCCAAAGGTGTGGTCCAAGTGAGGTGGATAGTCAGGATTTTATACACTGTTTCAGTAACATTCCACCATGGAAAGTTGAATTTTTAAATTTTATTAAAATACCTATGGGTGTTTAAAAATTATAAACATTTTTAGGGGAGTGACCTTCTTATGGTAGGACCCACCTAAAAAATTTTGGGGCTAATGGACGCCTGTACACACCATGGTGATGGCGGGACCGGCCCATTATAATATGGTGTCCAAATCAGTCCGATTTTCAGGACAGGTTGATTTATGTAAATAAATTAAAATATTTACAGATGTCCAAAAATTTTAAAATTTTTTAGGTGTATGGTCCACTTATGTTAGAATCCACCAACCAAATTTTAAGGCTAATGGACCCCTGTACACACCGTGGTGAGGGTCGGACTGGCCCACAACGTTGGGACGTCCAGGTCTGTCCAATTTTTCTAGACAGTCTGTTTTGTTTAAATTAATTAAAATACTTAAAGATATCTAAAAATTATGAAATTTTGTGGGGTTGTGGCCCACCTATGGAAGTATCACTCTATGAAATTTCAGCTTCAAGTGACTCCGTTTGGGTATCCAAAAGAATGGGCCAAGATGGTTGAACTCCTAGATTTTTTTCTGCTGTGCATTCCAGCAATATGCCTTGATAAAAAACCATAATTCAAAAATATTTCTTCTGATGGTGTGTAACACCCTGAAAATCGGGAGTCGTGTATAAACTCAACTCTCGAGTTCCAGACCGTCACTTATGCAACAAAAATGGTTATGATTCAATGTTGTCTGATTTAAAGCATTCACATGAGTAAAAGTATACCAAAACTGCAATTCATACTTCAGATCCAGTGATAAAAGCAAGCGGAAGACTAAACAATGTATATATCACTGTATAAAAACAAAGTAATCTCATCTGTATCCAAAGTATGACTACATCTCTGAGTCTCATGTACATATACATATCAAAAGAATAATGTTCAAAAAGGAAGTCCCACTGATGCCCCCTCGATCTAGGTCACCTACGGGAAGCCGTCATGATACTGCATATACGAGAACTCATCCTGGTCCTCGTCAATCTCGGGCTCCACCTCCTGGATCTCGTCCTCACCTGCAACTACAACAGGGTCTGGTGGGTGTTGCAAACACCATCCCGTAACGTGGGAATGAGTGATCAACTCAGTAGAATCATAGAGCAAAGATTAGCATGTTCACAATTCAATCACGCGATAATAGTAAAGCAGTAAATCAGACAATCCTAATACTGTTATTAATGCAAGATGATATGACGTGATGTATGCCCTCACCGACGATCACCCTCATGCGGCAACATCTTACGACCGCGGCATGCCACACTCCCTAGAGTGCTCCACATCTTCCAGGCACATGCAATGCTATGGTGAAATGATTACCAAGTTGTTATTAGTCCATTCAAACAGCAGGATTGGAAAACTAAGGTACTTCCCTTGTATCAATCCCAACACGGATCCTGTCTAGGGTCGTCACTCCTAGTAATCTCATACGATGTACATTTCGTAGGTCACTGCAAGGGCTGCCAGGGCTGTTGCTCGCACTCGTTGCACCGCTCCCCCATCACCTTATCAATACAGGCCTACTGTACTCTACTGCACGGAAGGGTCGTCGCCTCCCGTGGACTCAGAATACGCTCGCGGTCACTGCAAAGGGCTCGTCGCTTGATCAGTGTAGGCCGACAGCTAGAATATAGTGTCCCATACCACCATAATCTGCTCACGAGTCAAGGTGCTCACTGGTCACTACGGGAAGGTTTGTGGCCCCAGCGTAGGCCGACAGCTCGACCACGGTGTCCCATACCACCATGCCCGGCTCATGAGTCTTCGTGGATCAAGGTACCACGGTTAATAGGGTTTACAATGGTAAGTTCAGTACCCTAGGTTCAAGCAGTTATGATACATACAAGGTGAACAAACATCGGCCAGTCGGGTTACTTGACGGGCTCGACTAGTGCGATCGCATCTCAAGTTAAACGACATGAAGTGCGTAAAACACTTCGCGTGGCCTAACCACTGCCGCCAACTCTCAACACGAATCACGTTCATCGACGCGTCGTTCGTGGCTATGACCAGTCAGACACGAATTCGCTCGGTTACCGACTGCCTGGACTAAGTCTAGTCCCAAACACTTATGGAATCACATCAACAACCTATGTAAGAGCATTGGAATTGAAATACAATCATGTGAGCATGTTAACACATGTTATAACATTCAACTTAAGCAAATCCTCAAGCACATATATTCCATGCATGTAATGAAATCATGCATTTAGTCAATATGTAAAAAATCATTTAGGTCAGCATATTAATTGAGGAATCAATCATAAACTATTACATAACATCATTTAATTCAATACATACTAATACAAGCATTTATACAAACACATACACTACACACTTAAGTCTACATATAGTATGTCGACCCAAAGTGCGCAACTAGGCGAATCTCTTCGCCAAAATAATTATGCACGCATTCCTAACTTCCTAATGCGACAACAAACCATGTCAATCACATCAGCAAAATATGAATGTAAACAGTACTTCCTACAAATGACTAAAATGCCCTAAATCTCATATTCTTCGTTAATTTACGAAACGGGAAACGGAGAGCATTTTGTACATGTCAAACGGCGATGCCGTCAAGAATCTACTATTAAACGACATTGAAAGCGTTGGGAACCGTCAATCAAAGCGTCTAAAATCCTCACCTTATGTCTTGTAGACTCGGGAATTGAAACGGAGCGTATACGCTTCGTCTACGGCTAATAAGGAGCCTAATACACAAGATCCATAAGTTACATCGCTATGGAAACAAGGAAAACTCAAATCAACAACTATTTAGGGTATTTACTTACCTAAGATCGCGGTGGAATCGCCGGGAAGGTGGTAGAGGTGTGTTGCTTAAGCTCGTGCAACACGTAGCACAAGTGGCAGGAAGGACTCCCCCACTCACTCTCAATCTCTCACTTCTTTTTCCCTCTCCCAAGCTAGGGCTTCTCTCAAATTCGGATGGGAGAGAAGAGTGAGGGTTTCAACCCCTTTTATAGCCTACAACATGCCCAAAATAGGCTTGGGAACAATGTTTACTTGGTGCCTAACCAAATCGGGGCCGTTTCGGTCCAAAAGGGCATTTCTGAAGGTCCCCTGGCCAAATGCGGTCGGACTTAAGCTCATGCATACTGGATCTAGCACACATCCAGTTTTCAGACCGGTAGGGTTCCTAGATCGCACGTGGCGGTCCAGTTTCAGTTTAACGGTCATCGCACCAAGATCAGGCCTATAAGTCTCGTGATATGTAATAGATATTTTTCCTGATCCAAGGATGTAATTTGGCTGTATTCTGACGGTCAGAACGCTCAATACTGATGCGTTAAATTGTGTGCCAGATTTGAATTTCAAATTCCAATTCTAATCCTATTCTCACTCTCTTCGGTCCGGGCTCAATGAAATAGCCTGTGATTATCGGTTTGACTTGATTTTTGGAATGAGTGTCAAGTCCAGCTAGACGGTTCTAACGGTCTAAGATAGGAGGTATCGGACTTTCGACGTGCGGTCTAGATCCAATACAAAGATTCAAAGTGGTCCAGAGAATAAACCTGCTTAGAGTTTGGTCCGAGGTTTTAGAGCATTATAGCACCATTGGTTCCACTCGCTTTGGGCCTTGTAGAACGTATTTAAAGTGATCAGGGACTATTTCCCAGCTATTCTAATGTTGCACTAGCTAACCTAGTCATATTTTCTAAAGGAATGAATTCTACACAATATCGGGTCGAGTTGGTACTCGAGCCCAAGTATGGATTTTTCACGGGCGTTACATGGTGGGCCACCTTTTTGGGTTTTCTCTCATTGTATGCATGATGAGGGACCTTGGCCCTCAATTTTCAGAGTTTTAGAGGCCTTGGACCCACTCCAATGGAGTGCCCAAATTTAGGATAGCAACATGTTATAATTATGCTGGCCTTGGGCTGAAATTTTGAGGAGTGGGGCCCACCATATTATAAAGATCTTAGAAGAAATGATTTATACCTTTAGTTCCTTAAATGTTGAGCTTAATGAATGCACTTTTGAGGCCCACCACAGTTAAATTTAATTGGGTCCATGAATGTAGCTAGTTGTTGAACTATTTAAGGCCCATTGAGTGGACCCATTTGATGTGTTCCAAGGCCCATGGGATTAGGCCCATTTGATGTAATTTAAGGCTCATAGAGTGGACCTATTTGATGTGTTCCAAGGTCCATGGGATTGGACCCATTTGATGTATTTTAAAGCCCATGGGATTAGGCCCATTTGATATGTATAAGGCCTATGGGTCGAGAACCATTTAATGCAATCTAAGGCCCACGGGTTATGACCCATTGCAATGCACGTAAGGCCCATTGGTGCGGCCCATTGATGTGGCCCATTTGATGAGTAAAAGACCCATATGACATGGCCCATTTGATTTATTTAAGGCCCAATGGGGTGTACCTAAGGTCCATTGCAATGTGTGATCCTAACCTGGTTTACGTAATGTTATTCACTACGGGCTACACCTTGGGACCAATGTTGGTTTGACGTCCACATTGCGAGTATAATGTTGGTTAAATGTCCGCATTGCGACTCTCGTTAGGGCCCATTGGTAGGCCCGTACTTATTGTATGCAAGCCGTCTAGGCCAGCTGCGTTGTAAGGATAGGGCATTACTTTATAACATGCTTAGTATAACTCCATGACGCACAGCCCATTTGTATCGGTCCATTTGATCGGCCTGCTCCTATCGGTCATTTGATTGATTTAGCCTATATGATTGATTAGGCCCATCTTAATATATTTGTGGCCTGTTGCTAAGGCCATATATGAGGCCCGTTGTTGAGGCCCACCTTGATGCGTATGAGGCCCATTGTTGAGGCCCACTTTGATGTGTATGAGGCCCGTTGTTGAGGCCCACCTTGATGTGTATGAGGCTTGTTGTTGAGGCCCACCTTGATGTGTATGAGGCCCATTGTTGAGGCCCACCTTGATGTTATGAGGCCCGTTGTTGAGGCCCACCTTGATGTGTATGAGGCCCGTTGTTGAGGCCCACCTTAAATATATATGAGGCCCATGTTGCAAGGCCCATTGTGATGTATGCAAGGCCCATGGGTCATGGTCCATTGCAATGTATGTAAGGCCCAATTGGTGCTGCCTATTCGATATATTTATGGGGTCCATGTCATTAGGCTCATCTTGTTGTATTGGTGGCCCGTCCATTGAGGCTCACCCGTGGTATATATTTGAGGCCCATGTGTAGGGCCCACCTATTGTGTATTTAAAGCCCATGGGTTGTGGCCATAGTGATGTATATTAGGCCTATGTGATGTAGCCCATACTGATGTATATTAGACCCAGGTATGTGACTCACCTGCGAAGTATATTTGAGGCCCATTGTGATATATCTGAGGCCTATGGGTGCGACCCATCCAGATGTATTTGAGGCCTATGGGCAAGGCCCATTGTGATATGTGTTAGGCCCATGACCAGGGCCCACCTGTTTTGTATATTTGGCCCTTGTGTGATGCTATGTGCCCATTATATATTTGATTCTATGTGGGCCATTCCTTGGGGGCAATGTTGGTTAAAAGTTCACATTGTTGACGCCAATTATTGATACCGTTTATGAGTATGTGACATCATAACATCATGATACATGTCCATTCGCATCATCTGCATGTTTGTTATGAGATGTGATTGACCATTGCATATGTCATTGGGCAGGATGATGTGAGACTCCCTGATAGGTGGAGATTATCTCACATGAGCGCATGACATGCGCAGGATTGATGCATGATTGGATTGTATGACTCAGGCATCTTGCATTGTGTTGTGATTACTATATGCCCTAGTGACATCAAGGCCGTAGCCTCCACAGGCATATCGTGGATGGCCAGATGGGACACCGAAAATCTATTCGAGCATCGGGCCGCCATAGATGGCCCTGGTTGAAAATCCCTAAACACCCTCTTGGTTTCAGAGGATGCTCCAACGTCTAGACCGAGTGGGTAGATGAGCGTTGAGTGCCGATTACTAGATGGTTGCGCTCTCCACTGTGTCATGGTCGGTTGGAAGGGGGTGCGGCTTTACCCGCCCGAGGGAGTTGGCATGGCTAGGCTGAGTTTGACCAGCTCGAGGAATGGGTCCGCTATCGGTGAGCCGGGTAGGTATTGGCAGACTACTAACAGGCGGATAGTGAGGTCTTTTCCACTTACCCAGTTGTGCGCTTGATTGGGGCGGCAGGTGGTGTGAAGTGTAATAGACTCCGGTGATTTCTCCAGAGAGGAACCGTACTAATATGAGGACTGACATGATATTATGACACCCCGTCACTGTTGTGCATGTGGGCGGGCGCACGTGGGTGGACGCTGATGTGGGCGGGTCTGATGTGGGCGGGTCTGAGGCCTAGGCAAGCTACCACACTGGGTGAGCTACCAGCGGTTGGCAGGCTACTGTGCTGACAGGCTACTGAGTAGGAGTTGCATACTCATTCATTCATCCATTCACTATCCACTCGGGCTGGTGGTGCGTAACTAATTATTGTGTATTTTCATTATGGCAAGGATTTCAGTTGGGCGCGCGACTAACCTGAGATCAGGGGTTTACCACGTTGAGTCAGACTATCCAAATTTAGGTATGGGACTGGTTTGGATAGAGGTTCCTTGTGGTGGACCCCGTAGCCTGCGATACTACGTACTATCATCCCGACATCACACTCCAGCATGGTCATTCCATTAGCACCATATACTGCATATTCCATTACATCTTCGGCGTGTGGCATTGTGGGTTATTATGTTTCTGTATTTATGTGACTTAGATGAGAGTGATGATATTTGTTAGCTCTTTCAAATTGTGTATTACATTATATCCTTGTCATTCGACATTTGATTATTTATGACTCATCATTTGCATAGCTGTCCTATATTGCGTATTCTGATATTGATTAACTTATGGACTTGTTCATACTTCCGCTTATTTTGTTATTGCATGATTTTAATCTTGTCAGTATTTCTGTTTACGCTGATAATTCCTACTCTTATCGGTGTTTCTGTTTATTCAGTCATTGTATGGTTTATGGATTAATAGCTTTCCGATATTGTATGATTATGATATTGTATTGAATACTTGGCACTTATCTCGTGCACACACTTACACCACCCTCTAAGCTTTCTATAAGCTTATGCACAAAGGATGCGTGCAGGTGATGTTAGGTTGCAGCAGCATTGAGCTTGGAGTGTGCAGCTGTTTTCTGGAGCTTTGATTTTGACATATATATTTCCCTTTCAGCATTGTATTCAAATGATTATATTAGTGGATATGTGATGATGATGTTGCCTTTATGATTTGGGTAAACTTGTGGTTATGCTTATTACTAGTTAAATGTATATAAAAAAAAATCCTCCTTGTAGGATTCCAGGTTCGAAAATCTGGCATATGAATGCTAGGAGCCGAGAATGGGGTACTACGGAGGCTGTCGGCACCGGATTCGGCGATCGGGATTCCTGTGAATCCGATTTTCGGATTTAGGGCGTGACAGACTTGCCTTCCATGACCAACTGCACTAACGACACTTGAGCAAGTTGTGCGACACACTAATACTCCAGATTGAGTGCAATACCACCAAGTCAGTATGACTCATCAACAGCACACGCCTCCACAAAAACTTTCAGCTCTCATTCCCCTTCTTTTGCTCCACTTTCTTCAGACAACATCTTGACCATGGATAGACTTAGATTGATAATGAGAGTCACTCAGGCTGATTTAACTCGATATAGTTCGACTCAAATTCACTAACTCGCCCCACTCTCACTCCCTCTCTTTCTAATTTTTCTTTGAATTGAAAAGGACTAAAGAAGAATAGAAATGAGGTATTTATAACCGTCAATTTGACTCTAGATGGTTCCGTAATTAATCCTATAATTAGTTGAGTTTTAAACTAAAACTCATTTAGACTCGGTTAACAACTAACCCAATAGCATGGTTAGATATATTGTAAAAACATAATCAGAATTTAGGGGTGGTTATCAAATGGTAAGACCCTTCAAATAAACACACCTGATTGACAAATAAGCCCCACATATGGATGGTAGGTTTTTCAACCCAATGGAGAAGATGACTTGGATGTTAATGGAAAACTTGTGGTTGACGGATCATCACATGATTTGACTCAATTGGACGGCTTGGATGGATGTCTGGATACATGTGGGACCCAAATTTTGGATGAAAACCCTCAACACGTTGATGGTTTTGAGTTTCTTTTCTTAAAGCGGCTAATGAAGCTCAATGGCAGTGGAAAAATCCTAATCCCTTCAAAGCGAAGTTTCTAGACTAACTATAAATTTGAAATGCACTCTTGAAATTGCTCAGATGACCGTCCTATGGCTCAGATCTTTTCTAAGGCACCTGTATTGCTAAAACTAGAAATGCTCTTTCCATCTTTTGTTTGTTACAATTTCTTAACCGAAAAGATTCTTCTACGGTTTAGATGAATCGGGAATGGAGGGCTAGAAATAGATATTCGCCTCACATTCGGATTGCCAACGTGGCAAAATAGAAATTAATTCCGTTCTTAGAATTGCCACACATGCGTCTTTCTAACGTCATTGATCGTGCACTTACACACGTGTTCTAACGTACAAAAGTGGCCAGGGTTTGGTCAAAGGCACCATATGAATAAGATCAACAGTTCAAATCTGCCAACATCATAACAATGAGTGGGCCACCATAATTCAGCGGACGTTCGTCCGTTTGAATTTTTGTGAATTTTGTCTCGGCGGGAGAATGAAAGTGAGAGAAATTCTCTCCTTTTTTGTAAAGACACGGCTCAACATTCAGGTGTTGAATCCGGTGCACCTCATTTGCCACACCTATGTACATACATACCAGAAATTGGGCCCCACAAAGACAATAAGGGAAATCCATCCCGTTCATGCTTTTCTAAATGTCCAATTATGACATCTAGCAATAGGTGAGATAGGTCCAAAGATTAGGTGAGCCACGTGGTGCCGCAAAAATGAAAAAAAATAAAATGGGCTGTTACAATCTGCTTGGCCTTGCTGGGCTTGGGGACACTATAAAAACTCCCCCTGATGGAGTAATCGAAGCCTATCAAACACTGGCCTGAAAGTCGGTGATTAATAATGAAATAGGCCCATCATTTATACTCAACAGAGAGGCTATAGGTAGGCTGTAGTTGATCTTCCGATCCGGTGATTTTGGGGGTATCCTATTACAAGTCAGGAGTCAGAACAGTCAACGGCGTGGATCACCCACGCGTCTCAAATTTGGACCCTACTGCAGGATCATGTGCCTTCCTTTTTTCTTTTGTTTTATTAGATATTTATTTAAAAAATCTTATAAAACTTTTAGAAATACGTGTGTTTGGAACATTACTGCCCTATTGAATTAGGACCATATAACCATGCTTTATTGATTATCCTGACCTTTGACTCTCTTTGAATCAGAGCCATTAAAAATTTATTTTTCGTGTGTTCCATGTTCATCTTCATCTACTCTCATCCGTTCAACGAGTCCCTATTATGATGGCCATTACCTCATGTAATCCAATGAGTCGATTGGACGTTATTCCAATGAGTTAGATAGCTATTTAATATTAATAAAAGAAAACAAAATAAAAACAAATTTGAAGGATGAGATTTGAAAACCTGTCCAAATTGTGTGCAATTACCACCTTACCATGTACTAGTTATTTGTATTGATATTATTTTAAACAATAGTTATTAATTTAGACGGTTTGGATTTTGTTTTTGGTACTTGTCTGCCACGTGGACCCTTGTGATACCACGCCAGCTGCATCTGCGGTCGGATTGAAGTGTCCTGTCGTTCTTCTTAGTCAAGAAGGCAACGACTTTTGGACGATTCCGATGCGGATTGATGTGTCCCGGAAACATGAATTTACTATAGTCGGTAAGTTGTGTAAGGTCTACATAGATATCCGTGATAAATCCACTCCGTCCATCCGTTTTACAAGACCATAATAGGTCAGCATTCTAAAAAATCAGGAAGATTTAAAACTCATGTGGGTCACACAAGACGAAGAAGAATGGAACGCAAAAGTCCACCGTTGAAACCTTCCCGTAGCCGACCATGATATTTATATGCCATCGAAGCTGTTCACAGGATCACAACCACTCAGATAAACTGAAGGCACAAATATTATCTTGATACAAAACTTTTGTGGCCCCACTAAGTTTTCAACGGCAGGGGATTAAATCCGGGGCATAAAAGATTTGAATCACCCTGTTTTGTGTGGTGTAGCCAGGAATACCGAATCTGCCTGATATTTTTGGGTTGCACCATGGATATTTGGAGGGGATTTAAGGGGGTTTCAAATTCCCCGACTGTTTGGCAACATAAAAGTAACATGTGGTTTCAAATCCCCGATGTTTAAAATCTACATTGAGAACTACAATTACATCTAAAATCATTTCAATAGTTACAAGTTAATATTTTAAATTTACATTAAGAACTTAGATTAGATTTAAAATCATTTTAATAGTTACAGATGTAACATTCGTATCATTATACTACCAATTTATTGGGCATATGGCCCACTAACGATGATTTGCACCATCCAAACATTGTTCATGTAAATCACACTCAAACATAATCTTGTACTTGTGGCTCATCCGGGACTTGAAATTTCATCATTTTCAGGCATATATGTTTCAGCAGGCTTATTATAATCATTGTGTTAGAATTTACATATCTCACTATTTAAAAATATTAAAGTTGTTTTTGTAATTAAATTTAAAACTCTATAAATAAACCATGCATAGTTACTTTTGAATTAAAGTTGATTCACAGTCCAGGTGCCAAACACACTAGGAGGATATTAAATTCAAGTGGTTTTAAATTCAAGCGGTTTCGAATCCAGGGGGCTCCAAAGCCACGCTCCAAAACATGCCCTTAGACTAATGGACCAAATCCGTTTGTCTCGGGCAACACTATGGCCCCACACAGCTTCTGACTCCAGGAAATTTCTGTGCCATACGCGTCCGTTACCCATGACATCCATGCATGCATACATAAGTCATACCATGCTTGGGCCTTCGTCTGTACACTAACGTTTCAATTTTTCTTCGTTGGGCCAATGATCCAGTGATCCAAGCCATTGATACGATGTACCCTACAGCGGATGGTCAGTGCATCTAAATCTTAATCCTTGAAATAGGTCTCCCAGAAAATAGACGGTCAAGAAACAAATCAAAGAATCCCATTCAACAGCGAAAAAAGGGGGCTAAATAGGGTGGCCAACCATGATCAGGCCCATCATCTCAACGGTGCAGTCGTTTGTTTAACTGTACAGTGAAACCCGCTTATGAAAACTCGGCCAGAGCATTTAACATAATGGGATAGAGTTGTATGTTAGTAATGCACTGGATTATATGGGCGATGACTCTTCTTTAAATTTTAAAAAACATTAAAATTTAAAAAAACATTAAAATGACTCTTCCAATGAGACTCTCGTGACAAATCTACTCCCTCCATCAGTTTTGCAAAACCACATTAGCATAAAAGGCATGTGGGCCATACCACACCAAACAGCTAGAAGTCTAAAATAAGGTCAGATCCAAAACTTATGTGGGCCATACTACAGAGATTCCCGTGAGAAATCTACTCCGTCCATCAGTTTTGCAGGACCACAATGGTCCAAAACTCATGTGGGCCATACCACATGAAACAGCTAGAGTATCAAAAAAAGGGCAGATTTAAAACTCATGTGTACCATACCACACGAGACAGATAGAATTGAACGGCCACCATTGGAAACTTTGGGAGAACCAATGGAGTTTTTGGATGGCGCAGAGACATCATGGTCGGCATGGCGCAGAGGTTTCAACGGTGGACTTTTCTGTTCCCACCGTTTCATTTGGTGTGGTCCACATGAGTTTTAGATTTGGCTGATTTTTATATTCCTATCCTATTGTCGTCTCGTAAAACTGATGTACAGAGTAGATTTGCCACAGACGTCCCTCTGGACCCACACATCTTCCGACTACAAGAACTTGCAATCCGGTCACTTCGAACATATACATGGAATAGCTGTGTGGCAATCCAGACCGTCCAAAACCTGGCCCAACTTTGGATGCAGCAATAACCAATAACTGACTGAAGAGAAAAATACTAACCGTTGATCTTTTCCTTCATTACTTTACTTTTCATCATCCATTTTACGGCCATTAATTGGATGGATAGGATTGCCTGATCAGTGTGATTTTGCATAATGAGGCCCGTAATTTGGTTGATCTGGGTATTTCTACATCTGTGCCACATGTGTGAGGGATGAGCTACCACCGCCTTCTAAATGCCCATACACAAGGAGGCACAAGCGCCGACACTGAATGCAAACATGCTTCGCGCACGTGCCTACACGGAGCACCGGCTGATTTGAGCTTTTGGTTCAATATAATGGTTGTTCAAGATAGCAACAAGCCATCCATGGAAGGCTCCAAACGGAGAGGCAGCACTAAACTCAAATGTGGGAGACCTTCAAATTGTAAAATTAGAAAAAAATTTAGGAGAATTGCGTAACGTTACTCTCCTTGTGTCTTACGTTACGCTCCTTGTGTTAAAGACAAATTTACCGTTAAGTACCCAAGTGAGACATAACATATCTTGCTTCTAAAGAGTCAACCTGAACAATTATAAATATACATATAGTTGAACAATTGGAAATATACATATGCTTGTATGCACGACCGTGGCAAGTCATTCATTGTGAGGTGACTAATGTATGTATCAAGTAAAGAAGTACACCCACAATAACGTAATATCTACCAAAAGGGTATAGTGACTCGAAAAATTTGTGATGTTATCATTAACAGTGAGAGCAATGAGAACATCATCTCCAAGGTCATGGTGGAAAAACTACAATTAAAGACGGAGCGTCACCCTTCCCGTACTCAATTGGTTGGATTAAAAAAAAGGTGATTGAGACCGAGGTAACCGAACAATGCACTGTCTCGTTTTCAATTGGTAAAAACTATGAGGATCAAATATTTTGTGACGTAGTCGATATGGAGGCATGTCATATGTTACTCGATTGACCATGGTAGTCAAATCATGATGCGACCCATCGAAGACAAGACAATGTTTATGTTTTCATCAAACACGTTTGAAAGATAATCATTGCTCCTATGGTGCTAGAAAACTACCATAAAGCTTCTAAAGTGAAGGTAAGTTTCTTCCTAGTCATTCACAATTTCATGAATGAATCTAAGAAAACTGGCGAGGTATATGCAAAAGTGGTGAAGGGCGAGGAATCGAAGCCCTCAAATATTCTTCAAAGATTAAGGCTAATGATGAATGAATTCAAAGAAATTTGACTTGATAAACTTCTCAATGGATTGCCTCCCATGAGAGATATTTAGCATCATGTCAACCTTGTACCTGGATCTAACTTACCCAATCATCCTCACTATCATATGATTTAAAAGGAGTGTGATATTCTGTAAGAGCAAGTGAATGAACTGATCCATACAAGCCAAGTTAAAGAAAGCATGAGTACATATATTGTATCATTTCAAGCGCCTAATGCCAAGTACAAAAAAAATAATAATAATAATAAAAATGGCTAATAAACATCGGCGTCAAAATTTATATGAGAATCATGAGCTAAGTTCCTTGAGTAACTCGAAGACGAGTTTTTTTTTTTCTAGTGGAGGGATTTAATATATGACGTGACACCGATACATTCCTAGTATACTTGAACCAAAAGAATGTGAACCGTAAATTAATCATAACTTTTGATCCGAGTATCATTACGAGGTGCGTAACCTATCAAACTTTACTAAAATGGGCCATTCGAGGTGAATCGACACATAAGTTGGGTCAAGTCTATCTGTTTCGTTAGAAAATGTGCACTTTTAGCTCAAAAACGAATTTTTAAGAAAAAAAATTACTTTTTTTAGCAATTCCAGTTTTTTTATATTTTAAAATTTTTAGAGTTTTAAACTTTCTTCTTTTTTAAAAAATAATTTGTAATTATGTTAGGACTCTTCTAACAAAAGTTTATTTAGAATTTTTATTTTAAAAAATTAGGTTTTAAAAGAGTTTTATTAGAATTAAGTTTCTTTTATTAAAGTTAGATTTTTGTTATTTTCTAGTAATTACGAATTTTAATTTTTTTTTTTCTATATTAATGGTGTAAGAGGGACACATTAGACAATTATCAATCAATTTATCAATTTTTTAAAATTTATTTTTATTTTTCTTTATTTTTTCCCTATAGTTTCAAGAAGCCTATTTGAGGAGTCCGGAGAAGCCCATTTGAGGAGTTCAAAAAAGCTACGTGAATTCGAAGTAGTTATACTTGAGGAAGATGACGACGGACTCCATTACGTTCATCCTGCATCAATAAATCCACTGCCTCAAAATTAAAAAATTAAAATACTAGGAAGATGACGATGGACTCCATTACGTTCATCCTGCATCAAGAATCCACTGCCTCAAAATTAAAAAATTAAAATACTAATCAATAATTTGTGGACATTTGTTATTTGAAATAGGACCATTAGATGCTTTCATTCCTAACCATCTAGTACATGTACCAATCTATCGTAAGATGATGAAGTTAAAGTAATCTTTTATTCATCGAGACTGGGACCACGTGCTTGGACACAATCACAGGCTTAGGGGCTAAGTTTTTTCCTTTTTTTCTTTTATCTTTATCGTTATCTTTTTTTCTCTCTCCCTCGTTATTCCATTTGCACGAACAGCGGCCTTATCATCATCACTGCTTGAAATAGATGCACCTTTCATGATTAAACAGAAAGTAAGTGCTCCATAGGATGTGACAAATCATAGCCATACATCCATACACACATATGCATGCATAAGTTATATCATGCTTGGCCCTTTATACGTAAGAGAGAGAGAGAGAGAGAGAGAGAGAGAGATAATGAATACGCTTTGGGAACAATTCATCGAGAAACTCCATGAAGCACTCTACAGTGAGTAGCTCACTTGGAGAAGTTGTTGGGAGACTCTTTGGTAATTGCTTGGGGGCTGTTTATCAAGAAACTCCATGAAGCGGTCTTACGGGTGGGTAGTGTTGGGATTTGGTACGTTGAATCACACATATATGGATTAAGGATAGTAATCCAAAAGCACCAAGCAAATAAAAGAAACACGGAGATTTAACGTAGAAAACCCTTACAGAAAAAATCACTGTGCAAAGTGACAAAAAATTCCACTATGAAAGCATGGATTATAAAGATAAAGGACTTACCCAGCTTGAGCAATCCTCAAACCTCACCTTTTTTCCACCGCTTGAAACCTTAGAACTCTTTTAGAAATACTTAGAACCTCTTAGAACACCCTGAAATCCCTCTTAATTCCGTATAAAACCATATTTATAGCTTTAGAAACAAGTAGAAGCGGAATAGGAAACAAAAATTGTAGAATCTACGTTTCCGCAAATGAATCTACACCTTCGACGACATCAAAGAATACTCAAAACTGTCGGGCAACTAGGGATGAAAATCCTGAAAAATTTTGATGATATTGAACCAACTTCGATGTCATCGAACTGGCTTCGATGACATCGAAACTGATTCGATGTCATCGAAGCTGATTCGATGTCATCGAACCATCACTGACAGATTTAAGACATCTATTATCAATAAGACAGATTTAATACATTTGTTATCAACAATCTCCACTATGTCTTCAATCTTTATGTAGCTTCTTGTCCTCTTCTCTTATCTTTGCCTTACATCATAGCTTCATCAACACCTCTTGTACACACTCTATCCTTCTTTTATGCCATCACCAAGCCTAGAGAAGTTGCACAGAACTTAAACTTCTCTTTAGGAACAACCTTAGTAAGCATGTCTGTCAGATCTGAATCCACATGCCCAACTATCTTTTCTCTTGTCTTCCTAAAAGTAAGACGTAGTCTTCTGTACCTCATATGTATCAAAGTAACCATCTCACCGCCATTCAATGTTGCTAGCCGAGGTATTTGCTCACAATATCGATTGCCTGAGAAATAACCAATCTAATACAGACCATGACATGCACTGTCAACCACATTCAAATAAAGCTCATGAGATATATCTTGCTTTTCCTTATCTGTTTTGGGACATGTCCCGAGAAAAACTTGAAGAGAGTCGCGTAGGGAACGCTCACTGGATTTACCCGATCTATCACATACTTGATCAATACCTACTCGAGATATTCTGCTGAGATAATCAAAGCCTACTCCTCTTCCAGTCTCTATAAATATCAATGCTGAGAACCATCTTTATAAGCCCCCGATCCTTTATCTCGAATATCCCACTTAACTAAATCTTTAGTACGTTGTAAAACCCGTATCTTAGTCCGTACCGTTCCGTACACTTCCGCGGTCTTACCGGTCGAATTTCGGTAACCTTCGACCTTTAACCAATATTAACACGCGACCCTGATTCATATGCCGTTAACCTATATCGACTCGACCCAAGATCTGTACCCTAGCGACCGCGTCGTCGCTGCGGTTCCGATACCATGACTTGCGCGCCGAGGCGATACCTTGATCAAGATATGTGGGCCAACGTTCTGTGCGAAGAAAACGCCGCGCGTTGCGAAACCCAAGAGAATCTCTACATGTGTCACATCAATCCCATCAATCCTATCAATCAATCATCCATCAATCCATCACATGTCAAGTACATGTCAAGTACACATCACTTTTTCACCCTTCCCAAGCAAGCCTCAAAAGTCAAAAAGTCTCTTACAAACTCATGCCTTTCTTACACAAAAGGCCTCAAAAGTCAAAAAGTTCTTACACACATCTATCACTCCATCCATCCATCACTCTCTCTCTCTCTCTCCCTTTACAACTCTCTCTCTTTCTCTCTTTCTCATTTCAAATCTCCAAGCAAAAAAAATCCCACGTATGTGAGCTCTCCAAGCCTCTCCCTCTCTTCCAAAACACCAAGTGTGGCCCACCTTTCCTACCACTTTCTACCCCATGATCTCCCCATCCTAACCATCCATTCCTCATCTCCTCCATTAAAATCCAAGCTAAGGTGCTAAGGACCCCATAGGAGCAAGAAGATCGGACGGTGGGTGCTCCTCTAGATGTAAAAAAATTTGATTTTTTATAGCTTAGATGTTTTTTTTTTCTTCTTTCATGAGGGAAGTGTAGGACCCACCAATCAATGGTGGAGATCCCACACAATCCCATGGTTGTGGCCTAATGGCCTACCTTATGCATGCATGATCCTTGAATGAGGCCTTTCTCTATGGGTCCCATCATAGTAGTTTTATTTCATATCATATTATGTTTGGGTCATCTAGACCTTATAACCATGGTGGGGATAACATCCTCACCATGCATTTTAATTATAGGCCATGCATGTGCAAGATCCATGTTATAAATGTAAATCTAGGTATGATGTGCGGGTGTGATTGATCTTGGGAGGGCTCAATAGTGGCAGAGTGTCTTTCCCTATGGCCGGATTGTCCTTCTATCTCTCTTTTCCCTCATTTTATTTCCTGATGTGTGTGGCTCATTAATATATTTCACTTTTTATTTAACTTATATAATAAATTTTATCCAAGTACATGTTACTGTCCAGGATTTTCTGGACAGTTTCTGGTTGTTTTTGGACCAGATTTTGGGACTGTTTGGGGGACTATTCATACTTATTAAATATACTTTTCTAAAAGGTGGAGATCTTATATTGATGTCCCCCAAATTTTAGCCCCAACTGACCTTCATTGGGGTCCCAAAGGTGTCGTCCAAGTGAGGTGGACAGTCTGGATTTTCTGCACTATTCCAGCAACATTCCACCATGGACAGTTGGATTTTTAAAATTTATTAAAATACCTATGGGTGTTTAAAAATTATAGAAAATTATAAAAATTTTCATGGGGGTGACCTACTTATGGTAGGACCCACCTACAAAATTTTGGGGCCAATGGACCCCTGTACACACCGTGGTGATGGCGGGACCGACCCATTATAATATGGTGTCCAGATCAGTCCGATTTTCAGGACAGATTAATTTATATAAATGAATTAAAATATTTACAGATGTCCAAAAATTCTAAAATTTTTTAGGAGTATGGTCTACTTATGTTAGAACCCACCTACCAAATTTCAGGGCTAATGGACCCCTGTACACACCATGGTGAGGGCCGGACTGGCCTACTACGTTGGGACGTCCAGGTCTGTCCGATTTTTCTGGACAGTCTGTTTTTTTTAAAAATTAATTAAAATACTTATAGATATCAAAAAATTATGAAATTTTGTGGGGGTGTGGCCCGCTTATGGAAGTATCACTCTGTGAAATTTTAGCCTCAAGTGACCCCGTTTGGGTATCCAAAAGAATAGGCCAAGATGGTTGGACTCCCAGATTTTTTCTGCTATGCAGTCCAGCAATATGCCTTGATAAAAAAAAAAAAACCAGAATTCAAAAATATTTCTTCTGATGGTGGGCCACCTTTTTGGGTTTCCTCTCATTGTATGCATGATGAGGGACCTTGGCCCTCAATTTACAGAGTTTTAGAGGCCTTGGACCCACTCAAATGGAGTGCCCAAATTTAGGATAGTAACATGTTATAATTATGTTGGCTTTGGGCTGAAATTTTGAGGAGTGGGGCCCACCATATTATAAAGATCTTAGAGAAAATGATTTATACCTTTAGTTCCTTAAATGTTGGGCTTAATGAATGCACTTTTGAGGCCCACCACAGTTGAATTTAATTGGGTCCATGAATGTAGCCAGTTGTTGAACTATTTAAGGCCCATAGAGTGGACCTATTTGATGTATTCCAAGGTCCATGGGATTAGACCCATTTGATGTATTTTAAAGCCCATGGGAGTAGGCCCATTTGATATGTATAAGGCCCATGGGTCGAGAACCATTTGATGTAGTCTAAGGCCAACAGGTTATGACCCATTGCAATGCACATAAGGCCCATTGGTGTGGTCCATTTATGTGGCTCATTTGATGAGTAAAAGGCCCATATGATATGGTCTATTTGATGTATTTAAGGCCCAATAAGATGTACCTAAGGTCCATTGCAATGTGTGAGCCCAGCACGACTTATGTAACGATGTTTGCGACGATCGTACCTTGGGAGAAATGTTGGTTTGACGTCCACATTGCAAGTGTAATGTTGGTTAGATGTCCACATTACAACTCTCCCTAGGTCCCCTTGATAGGCAGTACTTGTTGTAGGCCGTCCAGGCCCATCTGCATTGTAAGGATAGTTCATTTCATTATAACATGTTTAGTATAGTTCCATGACTCATGATCATACGCATCATATGTATGCCTGATATGAGAATTGACTGATCATAGCATATGCTTTCGGACAGATTGTTTATGGGCTCCCGGTTAGGCGGTGTTGCCCGACATGAGTGCACGATATGCGCAGGATTTGTTGCATGACTGGATAGCGTGATTCATACATTTTGCATTTGTGTGACATGATTATTGTACGCCCTAACAACATCGGGGCCGTAGCCTCCACAGGCGTATCGTGGTTGGCAGGATTAGATACCGAAAATCTTATTCTATAAGGAGTGTTATAGATATCCCTAGGTGAAAGTCCCTAAACCCTTATGATTCCAAGAGGTTGCTCCAACGTCTAGACCGAGTGGGTAGATGAGTGTTGAGTGCCGATTACCAGACGGTTGTGCTCTCCACTGTGTCGTGGTCGGTTGGAAGGGGGTGCGGCCTTATCCGACCGAGTATAGGGGGCAATGCTAGGCTGAGTTTGACTAGCTCGAGGAATGGGTCCGCTATCGACGAGTCGTGCCCGATATTGGCAGATGGATAGTGAGGTCTCTTCCACTTACCTTATTTCACGTGATGAGGCGGCAATCTGGTTTAGAGTGTACTAGACCCCGGTGATATTTTAGAGTTGAGCTGTATTGACATGTGGACTTAGATGAGGATTGTATGCTTGACTTGCATCTTGCATCGCATAGCCTTGGTACGGCTCATGATATTTATGGATCCATCTGCATATTCCGTATTGCTCTGATACTGCATGATCATATTACTACCTTGCGCACACATTTTCACCACCATCTAAGCTTTCTATAAGCTTATGCACGACCGTTGTGTGCAGGTGACGTTGGATCGCAGCAGTGCTGAGGCAGGAGCACCTTGCAGATTATTTTGAGTTTTTATTATTTACCATTATATTTTCTCTTCATGCTCATTGTACTTGTAAAGTTTTTGTTCATAGTGGAAATGTAATGGAATTCTTGGTTGTTGTTTGTGGGTTATGCCTTTGGTTATGCTTATTATGAATCAAACTGACGTTGAAAATCCTCCTCGTAGCATCCCAGGATTGGAACTTGGCGAATGGGCGCTAGGAGCCGGGAATGGGGTTCTATAGAGGCTGTCGGCGCCGGATTCGGCGATCGAAAATTTTGTGAGCTCAGTTTCCGAGTTTGGGGCGTGACATACGTTGATTTTAAACATGTCATGATTAGAGCCGTACACGAGTAGAGTTAGCTTGGTAACTTGCTCGACTCTAGTCGGAAATACTCGACTCAACTTAATTCGAAATGAGTTCAACTCGAGCAGGAGCTGATTTTTGGTGCTCGAATTGAGTTTGAGTCGAGCACGAGCTTAACCCTGCTCGACTCGGCTTGACTCGAATAGTACTTGTAATCCACTCGACTCGACTCGGTACTCGACTAGGGGTATATATACCCCAAAACAAAAAACCCTAAGCTACCCTCTCTCAGCGCTCGTTCAAAAAAGTGAAAAACCCTAAGCCGCCCTTCTTTCCCAGCGCCCATTCAAAATAAAAAACCCCAACCCATTTGTCCTTCCTTCCCAGTGCCCATTCAAAACAAAAAACTCCAACCCATCCGTCCTTTGTCTCAGCCCATGGTCCTTACCGCTAGTCCCTGCCTTGCCCAATACCCCTATCCGGTGTCGCAGCTTGTCCCTGCCCTGCACAATGCCAGTCGTTCCTACTGCAGTTCACCCGGTAAGTACCCAAAGTCCTACACATTGGTTGGATTGGTTTGATTTTCAGGCATCCCATTTTTTATGGTCGGATTCAATGCCCCCTACATACACTACACCATGCCCCTCCAACAACATTTATTCTACAAACATTGCTGATGATATAGACTCAATAAGCGTGGATGAGATGGTGATGACTGCCTAACAAAAGTGATTCTTTACTATAATAAGAAATCCATGAGAGGCTCGATATCTGCTCGAACTCAGACGAGCCGAGCACGAGTTGGGCATCCGAGCTCGAAGGCCAAGCCGAGCCGAGTACAAGCCGGGTGTCTGGCAATTCGAGCCGAGCATAAGCTGGGCAATTCTCGACTCAGCTCGACTCGTGTACAGCTCTGATCATGATTGATGATCTACATGTCATCAATATATAATTCCTGACTCACCATGAAGGAATTAAATTTTATACCACTGCCTAGGCGACAGTTCGTATAACGACCTCCTGCAAACCTTTGTTCTCTGCCCCTTTAACTTCAAACCGAGCTGGTTGCTTCATGTAGAACAACTCTTTCAATTTCCCATGCAGAAGTGTTATCTCCACATCCTTCTGTTCCAGCTTAAGATCACATTAGATAACCAGCGCCAATACAGATCTAATAGACACCTGTTATACCACTGTCGCGATATCTCTGAGAAGTCAATCCCTTCTCTCTAAGCATGACCCTTCATTACCAGTCTCGCTCTATATTTATATTGTATCCTCTTGAAGATCCACCTGCATCCAATAACTTTCTGGCCCACTGGAAGCTCCATTGGCTCCTATGTGTCGATTTGGTATAACAAGTCTATCATATAGTCAATAGTCACCTTCCACTTCTCATCACCAAGCTCACCTAGAGCCATCTAATAGTAGACAGATCCCCCTCGTCCTTAACGAGAGCATATGCGATGTTGGAGTCGTCCATATACCTTGTCGATATCCTACAATTATGCTGTGTGATTCTTCTCATAGGTGGCTACTCCACCTGATCTGTATCTCTGTCCATGTGTCTTAACTTTCATGTAATGCCCGCTCATGTGGCCATGGCCAGCATGCCACACATGTGCAAAGGTGAAATCCGCTATAGCTATTGCAACTCCACTTGTTGAAGTACTCCCAATCAACCTGTAAGGATTACTGAGCCATTACGCTTCCATGATTACCCATGCCTCCTTAGATATGTTAAGAGCACCATCAATACCTATGAAGTTGCAGCCCATTGCCTCAAGTACACCAAGAGAAATCAGATTCTTTTTCCTGTCGGGAACGTGCCTTACCTCAATTGGGTACGCTCATCTCATCAAACATCTTGATGCGCACCGTACTAACAGCCACAACATTACGGGAAATATCATTGCTCATAAACACCTTTCCACCATCACACTTACTGTAGCTAACAAACCAACTCCAATGAGGAGTCATGTGAAAGGATGCCCCTGTGTCTAGAATTCACTCTCCCCTACGATCATCGTATGGGCGTCCAATCGTAGACATAAACAAGACATCACCACACTACCAAAAAAGGGAAAAGGATACATACCATGTTAGTTGTTTGCTACGGATATAAACCTTAGCTATAGTTGCTACGGTTTTAATCCTTAGCGAAAAAGTTGACACACCATTAATAATTAATGGTGTTGTAAGGGACTCTATGAGGCCTAAAAAACTATATGTTCTATCTTAGCCGTCCATATATTTGGAAATATTATTTTAGAGGATGAAACAAAAAATCAGCTAGATCTAAGGCTCAAGTGGAACACACGGTAGGAAACATGGATATTAAATTATAGTTGCTTCTTATGGTGTGGTCCACTTGTGCCTTCAATATACTTTAAATTTGGTATCATACACGGATATAATTTAATAAAATTATTTATTGGATTGGATTAGCCAAATACATCATGGTGGGCCCCACGGAGCCCGTCCGGATCGTGCACATCCATAAATCTTATAAACGCCCCAAATTTGGCCGCGCCCAAACATTCTAGCTCTCTCTCTCTCTCTCTCTCTCTCTCTCTCTCTCTCTCTCTCTCTCTCTCTCTCTGTTCCCTAATTAGAGCATTCCCTAATCCTCTCTCTCCCTCCAATCTCTCCCTCCCGATCTCTTGCTCCGTCTCTCTCTCTCTATCAATCTTGCTACCACTACGGAGGATTTCTTCCCCAAATCTAACGACCCATCTTTCCGGGGAGCATGAATCTTTCCAGCGAGCATCCCCTAAGTCAATCCCTTGCCATTGTTGGTATGTCTCTTTCAAACATTGAATGTTCAAGCCCTAATCTAAAGATTTCCATATTTATTGTTTTAGTTTTTTTGTTTTGTTTTGTTTTTGTTTTTGTTTTTTTTTTTTCCTTTTAATTTATATTTCCTCATATGTAGATCTGGATATGATAAAAAAAAATTTCATATATTTTGGATTTTTTTTTTTCTGTTTGGGATGGGTTTATAGGTGGATGGGTTATGCCTCAAAAATATCCTTCATAAGACAAGCTTATCCCTTAGATTAGTGTCATTAAGATAGATGGCTACAAAGGGAGATACCAGAATGACTCACATTCGACTGAAAGAAAGGGTCGCAAGATTGGTCCTTTGGATATTCCACCGAGGGATATTAGTAGAAGATGTCGTGATAAGGTACTAGAGCAATGGTTATTTTGAGATTAAAACACTATTCTGGGAATGCAATCCCTATTTCACCCCACATCTTTCAAGAGTGATTAGTGTTTCATTTTGTTTGTATGTAAAATTGGAAATTCTTCCTAGCAATATCTGATTGTGACATTCCATTCAATCAATATTTGATGGTGACATTCATCAATTTCAGGTTTTTGAATTCATAGGATTACCCCAACTTTATTATGTTGGTGGTCATGGAATGGGCATAATGGGCTAGGTCACACTATCTGTGTCTGTTAGTAACCATATAAATTCTATTAGATCTACTGATAACATGGTGAGCATTCACTATTTCCAATTGTAGTGTTTCTGCATTCAGTCTTTGTGTTTGGATTTTGTAGAAAGACATACAAATG
Organism: Magnolia kwangsiensis; assembly: GCA_037074715.1. Taxonomy (NCBI): domain Eukaryota; kingdom Viridiplantae; phylum Streptophyta; class Magnoliopsida; order Magnoliales; family Magnoliaceae; genus Magnolia; species Magnolia kwangsiensis. Next base: position 9,920,743 of record CM073580.1, on the reverse strand, counting down.
TTAATTAGATTATGTGTCTGTTGTTACAACCATTAGGTGCATTTTCTCCAAGTAGGGAAGCTTGAGAACTTGTTTCTACTGGTAGGCCAATGGAAAATTGAATCATTTCTAGCAATGTGTCGATAACACGATTACCTATCATTTACCCACTAACAGAGAAAGCCATTATGGATGTCCTGTTCTTTGCTTCTTATCCCGTTCTTTGCTTCTTATCCTTCAATCATGTTACTTATTGTTATGTTGAAATGGAAATTTGCATATTGTAAGGGACTTCTAATGGAGGTCTGGGTGCGAATTTCTCTATTAATTTATAGGGTAAGGAGGTTAATCTATTCCAACCTGCTAGCGAATTTATACCCATGATCAATGAGGTAAGGCTCAGTCACAAATACACACAGAAATGGGTCTTTCTCCTGTTAAATATGCTGATCATGCTTTTGAATGGTAGGTTTTTTGTTCCCTCATTGAAGAGACAAAAGGAATAGAAGGAACAAAGGTTGAGAACAATAAGTTTTGCGTCTCTGTACATTAACGACTTGTAGGTGAGAATGTAAGGGCTAATTCAACAAACACCTGAATCAAGATTTTGTATTACTTCCAAATTGTGAACTTTTAGTTTATTTTTGAAGTCATCAGTGTGAAATCTTGTATTGTCTCTAATTCTCAGAACTGGACTACTGTTGCATGATGTGTCCATGACATCCTAAAAGACTATCCACGCCTACGACTAACACATGGGCAGGAGGTAATATCTAAAGAAGTGATTGGTGATCTTTTCATTCTCCCTTTGGGAACTTTCACCTATTTTCTTTCTATGATGATTGTACTTGGGCCTAGTCCCATATTTTTTTTGTTGATTGTAATTGGGCCTTCACCTGTTCTTGATTGGTAATAAAATCTACTCACCTTCCTCTTTTTTTTGGTTCTTTAGAATTGATAATCCATTTTTATTTTTGACAAGCAGTTAAAATTTTTATTCAAGGAGAAAATCAAAATACAAGGTTGATACAAATCCAAACACATGGTAGATATATTAACACCTGACTTAGCAAGCACATATGACAAAACTTATTCTATTTATTTTCTTACAGAGTATGTGTAAAATTGCAGAGGAATCCAGTCCTTTATCTGCTGAGAAGATAGCACTAGCCATTGGTGCATTGTGTATGGTAAGAAACTCCATATTCTGTTGTTCTGTCATGTTCTACCCTAAAATAAAGCATTTTGAGAGAGAGAGAGAGAGAGAGAGAGAGAGAGAGAGAGAGAGAGAGAGAGAGAGTCTGTCATGTTCTACCCTAAAATAATGCATTTTGAGAGAGAGAGAGAGAGAGAGACCATTACAGTTTAAAATTTTGTCCATTACATTCTTCGGCACATATTTTTAACTGTCGAATACAAGATACAACTCTGTACAATGATTGCTAATATAAGAAATAGAAGAGACCAGTTTCCATGGGCTTAGTGGATCAGGAGAAACCCACTTAATGACATTATTGAGTCCTCTTCAATCATCCAAAGGAGATACCACACACAAACCCTTCCAAACAGCCAATGTTTCCATCTGGTTGGTAATAATGCTTAGATCTCTACCTCAAAAATCAGGTAGTCTCATCCTCAAATGGACCAAAATGTACAAGTCAGCTGATGGTTACAACAATCTTTCTAGTCATCATTTATTTTATTCCCTTTTTTGGTTAGAATCGAGAGGTAATTTCATCATGGCTTTGATATGCTCTTTTTACAGGATAATGATGAAAATACAACGAAAGCTAAGGGAAAAATGTGATATTTCAGGTGGCTTTGGCATGCTTATATATATATATATATATATATATATATATATATATATATATATATATATATATATATATATATATATAAGATAATGATGAAAATACAAAGAAAGCTAATGGAAAATGTGATATTTCAGGTGTGTTGTGTCACAACCATTTTAGTTTTGTGTTGCTTAGTATAGAATTTCATAAACTTGGGAATAACTTGGATGTATCTCTTTTTGCAAATGAGACAAACTGTCCACTGACAAAAATAAGGATGAGATGAAGATGCATATAAGCTTAACTTATCTCCACTTCATAACTCAATTCTTCAATAGTTTGTCAATCAAAATCGTACATTGGATCTATCGCAGTTTAATTGGATTGTTGTGAATCTTCAATCAGACCAATCTAGACCCTTGATGTGGTCTATATATTCAATCTGAACAGTTGGTGAGCCTAGTCTTCAATCTGTATGATTAATGTAGTACAGATCTTCATTTATCAGTTCATCTCTTGCAAATGACAAGAATTTTGTTCTTTTAATTGGTTGGAAGTGTCTGATTTTTAATTGGTTGGTTATTTGTTCCAATGCAAACTAGTAAATATGCAAAATTCCACTTGTCATTTTGTTTTCCTTTCAAGTATCCGGTGCTAGATGTTAATATCTTAGTTATATCAGTTACATAAGGCACAGATGCATGAGATCCAAACCGTTCATCTATCATACGTAACTGTGGATACTCCATATGTTTGAAATCATAAAAACCAGATGATTGTCTTTGACTTCTTCAGGGTTAGTTTATAGTTTTAAAGACTTGACTCAGAATCCATTTAATAGTAGCAAACTTACAGTGTTCTTCATACTCTTATGGGATAGATTGTCATGTATTCGTTCATGTTGTTACATGTGATTGAACAGACAGGAATCCATTGTAAATGTAGGCTATAATTGATTTACGACTTTTACCTGCATTTGAAAATCTGCCATTGGTGGGCCCACATGCTGTGCTGGTCTGACAATCGAAACCATCTATGTTCTGGGTCCTATGTTATAAGTGAAACTGTCAGCAGTTTACACTGAATGCATGATCCTTACCATCACTACGTGTACATGGAGAGCATTGTTGTAGCATAATGGGCACATACTTCACCATGTTTTTCCTATTCCTTTTGTGTGTACTGTTCAAATTGTTCCAAATTACTTCTTGTCTATGCAGGATATGGGTATGACTTCATAAAAAAAAAAAGGTTTGTATTAGCCACATACTTTACCACTTCTTTTTTTAAGCATGGGGTCTTGTTCATTTGCATATGAACATGAGGATGAATGCTTCTTTTTATTTTTGTTCATTTAAAAAAAAAAAAAAAACTTTTCAATGCAGCGAATGACAACAAAAGTTGCTCTGAACCATGGGTGGTTTAGTGAGGTCTCGATGCCTAAATCAAAAGATTTTATGCTGACATTTCCTGCTCAACATGCCCAAAACAGGTATTTGGATGTACACCATAGATTTTGAACATAAACTGCTTCAAATGATTGATTTCTTATCCCTCCTCTCTCAATACAAATATAGAAAATTATGATTTCAATGGAGAATCTAGTGTTATTTTTTAGTTAGTGAATTGGATTTTTGTTATATGCCACATATTTTCATCTGGGTTTGTTTTATTTGAATTTCTATAGAAAACGTTCTTTTTTTAAAAAAGATTTTTCATGCAGAATTCCTTGTTTTCATTGATGATTTGATTTAATTAAAGTTGGGTTTATTTGGAAATTGGTTTGTTGCCAGATGGTTAATTTCAAGAGTTTTCCTATGGCTCTTCTACTATCATCTGAGGACCTTAAAGGCCCAACTAACTTGAGATTTTTATATGCAGGCTGATGTATTTTTAGCCCCACAGATCATTGTTTCCACTACAAGGTTCAATATTGAAATGGTAAAGTTTTTAACTATTTATTTTATCTTTATTTTTTCCTGTTCTTCATAAATAATTTAATGTCTTAGCCTCTTGTCATTACAATCTAGTTTTGTCACTATTTGTGGATGGAATACGTCATGTACATGAGATCCACCACTAGGACCTAAAATTTTAGGCCTATTTAAAGCGTAGGTTGTCTATAATATGGGGGGATAGTTGAGATGGAAGTCCCGCTATTGCAAGAATGTAAGTTGCATGTGGGGTCCACTGTATTAGTGTTTATATGACATCTTATTCAATCATCTAATGCACCAGACCAGGATGAACTGAATTTAGAATTTTTTAGCATAATTTTACATTGTATTCACTCAAAATTAATGGAGTAGACCTAGATATGCGCCAAAGTTATCTGGATAACCGAGGGTCCCTGGAAGGTAAAAACTGCTATTATGACCATGATGAAGCTGTCCATTTCCTATGGACAACATTGGAGGGGCCTGGCCATTTGGACAGGCCGTGTTTATGTATTTGCTTGAAATTAATGGAGCAGACTCGGATGTGCGTCGGAGCTATCCGGATGATTGGGGGTCCCTGGAAGGTGTGAACACTTTTATGACCATGATGAAGCTATCCATTTTCTATGGACAGCATTGGACGAGCTTGACCATTTGGACAGACTGTGTTTATATATTTGCTCGAAATTAATGGAGCAGACCCCGATGTGTGTCGGATCTATCCGGACGAGCGGGGCTCCCTGAAAGGTGGGAACCGCTGTTATGACCATGAAGAAGCTGTCCATTTCCTATGGACAACATTGGAGGGGCCTAGCCATTTGGACAGGCCATGTTTATATCTGTATTTGCAGAGACAACACCCTTAACCTAAACCACACCCTAAACCTATAGCCTAAACATATTCTCAATTTCCTAAAGCTATAACCTATAACCTATAACCTAAACCTATCCCTAAACCAAAACCTATAACCTAAACCTTAACCTATAACCTACAGCCTATAACCTAAACTTATAACCTATAACCTAACCTTAACCTAAACTTAAACTTATAACCTAAACCTATAAACTAAAACCCTAAACCTAATTGTATTCTTAAATCCCTAAACCTAAACCTACACCTAATCCTAATCTCAACTCCTTAGCAAAAACATAAACTTGAAAACCCAAACCTAAACCCGATCCCAAACTCGAACCTGATTTTCTAAACCTAAACCATAACCTATTCTCAATTCCCTAAACCTTAATCTATAACCTAATTTAAAACTAAGCCTATAACCTAAACCTAAACCTAAACCCAAAACCTAAATGTATTCTTAAATCCCTAAACCTAAACCTACACCTAATCCTAATCTCAACTCCCTAACCTAAACTTGAAAACCCAAACCTAAACCCGATCCCGAACTCGAACTCGATTTCCTAAACTAAAACCTTAACCTATTCTCAATTCCCTAAAGCTATAACCTATAACCTAAACCTAAACCTAACCTAAACTTATAACTTAAACCTATAACCTTAACCTAAACCTAAAACCTAAACTTAAACTAAAACCTATAACCTAAACTTAAACCAAAACATATAACCTAAACCTTAACCTATAACCTATAACCTAAACTTATAACCTATAACCTAACCTTAACCTAAACCTATAGCCTAAACCTAAACCTATAACCTAAATGTATTCTCAAATCCCTAAAACTATAACCTATAACCTATAACCTAAACCTAAACCTTAACCTATTCTCAACTCCCTAAACCTATAACCTATAACCTATAACCTATAACCTAAACCTAAACCTATAACTTAAACCCATATCCTTAACCTAAACCTGAAACCTAAACTTATAACCTTAATCTAAACCAAAACCTAAAACCTAAACCTATATCCTATAACCTATAACCTATTCTCAAATCCCTAAACCTAAACCTATAACCTTAACCTTAACCTAAACCTGAACCCGAACTCGAACCCGAAGCTAAATTCCTAAACCTATAACCTATAAACTAAACCTATAACCTAAACCTTAACCCGAACCCAAACCTGAATTCCTAAACCTATACCCTATAAACTAAACCTATAACCTAAACCTATAACCTATAACCCATAACCTAAACCTAAACCTAAAACCAAACCTATAACGTATAACCTAAACCTAAACCTAAACCTGTAACCTAAACCTATAACCTATAACCTATAATCTAAACTCGATCCTAAACCCAATCCTGAACCCGAACCCAATTTCCTAAACCTAAACCTTAACCTATTCTCAATTCCCTAAAGTTATAACCTATAACCTAAACCTAAACCTATAACCTAAACCTAACCTAAACCTAAACCAAAACCTAAAACCTTAACCTAAACCAAAACCTATAACTTATAACCTATAACCTAACCTTAACCTAAACCTAAAACCTAAACCTAAACATACACCTAATCCTAATCTCAACTCCCTAACCTAAACCTAAACCTAAACTTGAAAACCCAAACCTAAACTCGATCCTAAACCCGAACCCGATTTCATAAACCTAAACCTTAACCTATTCTCAATTCGTTAAAGCTATAACCTATAACCTATAACCTATACCATATAACCTTAATCTAAACCTTAACCTAAACCTATAACCTAAACCTAAACGTATAACCTTAACTTAAACCAAAACCTATAGACTAAACCTTAACCTATAACCTAAACTTATAACCGATAACCTAACCTTAACCTAAACCTAAACCTAAAACCTAAACCTAAACCTATAACCTATAACCTAAACCTAAACCTATAACCTATAACCTAAACCTAAACCTAAAATCTAAAACCTAAACCTAAACCTAAAACCTAAATGTATTCTCAAATCCCTAAACCTAAACGTACACCTAATCCTAATCTCAACTCCCTAACCTAAACCTAAACCTAAACTTGAAAACCCAAACCTAAACCCGATCCTGAACTTAAACCTGATTTCCTAAACATAAACCTTAACCTATTCTCAATTCCCTAAAGCTATAACCTATAACCTACACCTAAACCTAACCTAAACCTAAAACCTAAATCTAAACCTAAAACCTAAATGTATTCTCAAATCCTTAAACCTAAACCTACACCTATCCTAATCTCAACTCCTTAACCTAAACCTAAACTTGAAAACCCAAACTAAACCGGATCTCAAACTCGAATTCGATTTCCTAAACCTAAACCTTAACCTATTCTCAATTCCCTAAAGCTTTAACCTATAACCTATAGCCTAAACCTTAACTTAAACCTATAACCTAAACCTAAACCTTAACCTAAACCTAAACCTATAACCTTAACCTAAACCTAAATCAAAACCTATAACCTAAACCTATAACCTATAACCTAAACTTATAACCTATAATCTTACCTAAACCTAAAACTTATAACCTAAACCTAAACCTATAACCTAAACCTATAACCTATAACCTAAACCTAAACCTATAACCGAAATGTATTCTCAAATCCCTAAACCTAAACCTACACCTAATCCTAATCTCAACTCCCTAACCTAAACTTAAACCTACACCTAATCCTAATCTCAACTCCCTAACCTAAACCTAAACCTACACCTAATCCTAATCTTAACTCCCTAACCTAGACCTAAACCTAAACTTGAAAACTCAAACCTAAACCTGATCTTGAACCCGAACCCGATTTCCTAAACCTAAACCTTAACCTATTCTCAATTCCCTAAAGCTATAATGTAACACCTAGAATTTTTGCCAACCTGGAGTTAGACGTCCTTAGGCAATGGGTCAATCATAACACTTTCAGAGCTCAATCCCGAAGCCAAAGAAATCGCTTTTCAACCCATTTCCTTCAAAACTCACCTTTCACCACCTCATTCTTCAAATTTCTCCAAATACTTTCATATTAAATATGACTCCACAAGTTTAAATCGTAAAGAACACCAACCCTAAAGTATTAATGATGAAAAATAATACCGAAGCTAAAAATTACCATGAATAGTAAATAAATGAGTAAAATGGGTTTTGACAGTTAACCTTTTGGAATCTAACAAGATAGATAGGTTAGTTGGATAAATTAGCGTCTCCTACCCCAAAATCATATGCTATATGCCATAGAAATTCATTTCGATTTGTAAACTGGCCCCGAAATGCCTCGAATGGAGTCAAACGTAAACCCGATCTCGAACCCGAATTTGATTTCCTAAACCTAAACCTTAACATATTCTCAAATCCATAAACCTAAACCTACACCTAATCCTAATCTCAACTCCCTAACCTAAACCTAAAGCCAAACTTGAAAACCCAAACATAAACCAGAACCCGAACCCAATTTTCTAAACCTAAACTTATAACTTTAACTTAAACCTAATCTCAAATCCCAAAACCTATAACCTAAACCTTAACCTAAACCTAAACCTTAACTTATAACCTATAACCTAAACTCAATTCCCTAAACCTTAACCTATAACCTAACCTAAACCTAAACCTAAACCTATAACCTTAACCTAAACATAAAACCTAAACCTAAACTTATACTTATAACCTATAACCTAAACCTAAACCTAAAACCTAAATGTATTCTCAAATCCTTAAACCTAAACCTACACCTAATCCTAATCTCAACTCCTTAACTTAAACCTAAACTTGAAAACCCAAACCTAAACCCGATCCCGATTTCCTAAACCTAAACCTTAACCTATTCTCAATTCCCTAAAGCAATAACCTATAACCTAAACCTAAACCTATAATCTAAACCTAAAACCTAAGCCTAAACCTAAAACCTAAATGTATTCTCAAATCCCTAAACCTAAACCTACACCTAATCCTAATCTCAACTCCTTAACCTAAACCTAAACTTGAAAACCCAAACCTAAACCCGAACACGAACCCGAACCCAATTTCCTAAACTTAAACCTTAAGCTATTCTCAATTCCCTAAACCGTAACCTATAACCTAACCTAAACCTAAACCTATAACCTAAACCTAAACCTATAACCTAAACCTGTAACCTTAACCTAAACATAAAACCTAAACCTAAACCCGATCCCGAACCCGAATCTAAAGCCCTAAACCCTTAGCCTAAACCTAAAACCCAAACGTAAACCCGATCTCGAACCCGAACCTAATTTCCTATACCTAAACCTTAATGTATTCTCAAATCCTTAAACTTAAACCTACACCCAATCCTAATCTCAACTCCCTAACCTAAACCTAAACCTAAACCTAAACTTGAAAACCCAAACCTAAACTCGATCCCTAACCCGAATCCGAATCCCTAAACCCTTATCCTAAACCTAAAACTCAAACATAAACCCGATCTCAAACCCAAACCCAATTTCCTATACCTAAACCTTAACGTATTCTCAAATCCCTAAACTTAAAGCTACACCTAATCCTAATCTCAACTCCCTAACCTAAACCTAAACCTAAACTTGAAAACCCAAACCTAAACCCGATCCCGAACCCGAACCCGATTTCCTAAACCTAAACCTTAACCTATTCTCAATTCCCTAAAGCTATAACCTATAACCTATAACCTAAACCTAACCTAAACCTATAACCTTAACCTAAACCTAAAACCTAAACCTAAACCTAAACCTAAACCTAGGTTTTGAGTTTAAAAGTCCACCCTAGGTTTGAACACATTACTCATGTTGGATTTTACCATAGTTTAGAAGATTTGTAGGTACATTTTTTACTTCTTCATATATAAGTATTTTTATTTTTTATTTGTCTTTCTTCCTTTTGAGATGTGTACAAAGGCATGCTTGTTTGATTGTGTCTACAAATGTTGTTTTATACAGGTTGACAAGCTAAAAAAGTCAGTAGAGGATGAAATTCATTTTCTCAAGGGAAGGGTTTCAAAACTTGAAAGTAATCTTGTGTCGAAGTCCACAGAAGTTACATCTGAAGTTTCAAGGAAAGAGACTCTTTTTTATACATTTGCTGAAATTGACTGTCTAAAGGAAGAAAATTCTGTAAAAACGTGAGCATTATTGAATGCATATGGAGGGTATTTACTATGTTGGAGTGTATTTGTTTCTTGTACATGAGGGCACGCCTTAGTTGTAATTCTTATGATAAGTTGAGCAAAGTGAAGTATTGTTTATTTAGAAATGTGAATGTAGGATGCATTGTATAATTTGATTGCTATTTGTAATAAATGCATCATTTTTTTTTTCTAATTTCATTTTATGTACCATTTCTATCAGCATTAAACTTAGATGAGTTATCAATTACAGCAGGTTCTTGTAATGAAAACAGGTCGTATTATTACAATTTAAAAAAAAAACTGTAAATATAATCCGTAGCTATAGCTATGACTTTTGTCTGTAGCTATTGGTATCTATTGCTATGGATATTATTGGTGCTATTGATATCTATTGCTACAGAGAAAATTCCTTTTGCTACGGATATGATCTGTAGCACGCCCGTCGCTATTGGTGGGGTAGCTAAAGGTATTGCTACAGATATAATCTATAGCTGTTGGCATCTATTGTTATAGATATAATCCTTAGCTATTGGTATCTATTGCTATGGATATAATCCGTAGCTATACCTTTAGCTACCCCACCAATAGCGACGGACGTGCTACGGATCATATCCCTAGTAAAAGGGCTTTTGCTATGGTTTTTGGCCGTAACCTTTGCCCATTTTTCTTGTAGTGCCATCACATCCACTCAATCCATCTGACGTGGTAGCATTGGCCTCCCTGTATGAAGCATCAGATTCTTCTCTCTTAGATTTAGGATTCATATAATCCTTCTTCATGTGTCCTTCCATCTCACAGTTCCAGCACTTTAACTTGCTTTTACTTTTGCCCATGGACTTAGGTCTTGACCTTGAAGATCCTGTACCTTACTCAGAATTCCTACCCCTTATAATCAATGCATCGGAAGATGTCCTCATGTCGCCGTTTAGCTTTCTCATGGCTTTCCCTTGAAGGACTGAGATAGCAGTGTCTACACTCAGAGTTTTATTTGCGGTATATATTATGTCCTTAAATGACTCATATGATGCAGGAAAGGAATTCAACATTATATATGCCTATTCTTCATCTTTGACCGCTTGCTCCATATCCACACTACAAAAAATACCACTTTTAGCGATGGAAATTTTTGTCGCTAAAAGTCAAATTTTCGTAGCTAAAAACTTTTAGAGACAAAAATTTTCGTCGCTACATTCGTCGCTAAAAGACTGATGTAGAAGGGTTTTATCAGCGAAAAAATCAAAATGTTGCTAAAGCAAGCTTTTTAGCGATGAAAATTTTTGTCACTAAAAAAACCGTACAAGACTTTTAGCAGCGAAAATTTTCGCCTGCTAAAAAATTCGTTACATTTTGGTGACGAAAATTTTCGTCGCTAAAAAAATGTACAAGACTTTTAGCAGCGAAAATATTCGCTATTAAAAATCGTTCCACTTTTAGCGCTAAAAAAACTGTAAAAGACATTTTTAGCAACAAAAATGTTTATAAAAAATTCGTTCCACCTTTAGTGACGAAAATTTTCCTTGCTACAAGAATTTTCAAGACTTTTAGCAGCGAAAATTTTCGCTGTCAAAAAATTCGTTCCAGTTTTAGCGACGAAACTTGTCGTCGTAAAAAACCTTTATATGGCTTTTAGTAGCGAAACTTTTCGCTGCCAAAAAAATCATTACACTTTTAGCGATGAAACTTTTCATCGCTAAAAAACCTTTACATGGCTTTTAGCAGCGAAAATTTTCGCTGCCAAAAAAATCGTTACACTTTTAGCGACGAAAATTTTCGTCATTAAAAAACTTTACAAGCCATTTAGCAGCGAAAACTTTCACTGCTAAAAACTCGTTCCACTTTTAGCGACGAAACTTTTCGTTGCTAAAAAACTTTACAAGACTTTAGGAGTGAAAATTTTTCCTGCTAAAAATAAATTACAAAACTTTTAGCTACGAAAATTTTCGTAGCTAAAAGTCTCTTTATTTTTTTTATATACAGCTCAAAATTCCACACGAAATTCCTGATATACACCTGTTAACAATATATTTCATCATATTCATCCTGATATACACCTGTTATATAATATATTTCATCATATTCACATTCACATCCATCTAAACTCAAACCCAAACATAAACTACATTCATCCAAACATAAACAATCTTATCCGCATTACATTCCATTAACGCATAAATACATATAAACTTCACATCATAAACAAATATACAAAAAATCACAAAGATGAAGGCGGAGGTGGTGGGGCATCGGTGGGTAAGCGTGCAGTGAAAGCCTGAAACATCTCCATCATCCATCGCTCATGCTCCACCCGCATTTCCTCCATCCTCTCTCCTGCTCCTCCCCCTGCCTCGTCAGCTGATCATCCATCCTCCTCTCCTACTCCTCCCTCTGCCTCGCCAGTTGATCCATCATCTTTCTCTCCTGCTCCTCTCTCTGCCCATCCAGCTGATCTTTGATGTCATCGACGACGACCCGTAGCTGCTGAACTTCTCTCTTTGTGATATCAGCTCGGCGTATGGCGCTGTCGCCAACGACGATGGATCAGCTGGAGGCAGCTCTACCAGGTGCCATGAGCTTGGCACCATCGCCAAACCCACACATATATCTAAAACGGGTGCCAAGCACCTAACTTAGGATCTCTGACTCACTCCGCTGAGTACCATTGGGAGTGGGCTGACTGTGTAAGGTGTTCATCTCCTCCTATGAAAAGATATGAATTTTCATAATAAATGACATTATTATAATTTAATGCAAATAAATTTTATAATGTAAGGATCTTTACTCAAATCTCGCTGGCTCTAGGATGTACCTAAGATCCCGTCGCCTGCCAACAGTGAGTCCCTTTGTAGAAGTCTACTAGTCCAGGCTCCTGGCCAGTCATAGAATCTCACTGCGCAATTGAAAGGACAATAAAGTTAATATAAATGCATGGAAAGAATATATAAATGTAATAATTACCAGTACTTTCTTACCATGTCGTGATGAAATCATACAAATGACTTTGAACTAGTTACGTGGTTCACTTCTAACTTTTCTCTATTGTTAGAATTTATTTTGCTCCTCTTCTGAACACATTATTCATAATACATTGTTATTAATTATGAATTTAATTATTATGTTAAGATATCATAAATATGTAAATATTACCTGAAAAGAATCAGACAAAAATCCATCGCAGAGTATCCGCCAGTCCTCATCGGTCACGTGCAGCGGTGCAGACTGTTTGGCCTCATCGTGGCTCACGCATCGCTTGTACTGTCGGTGTAACTTATTATGATAATCTTTGAACCGCTCTTTCATCATGTCGTCAACGGCATGGGAGATATACAGAACACTCAAATCCAAGTCAAATTTATCCTGTAATTTCGTAAATAATAGATTAAGACAATAAACTTATTAAGAAAATAACTTAACCGTAAATGAACTTTTATAAAATAAATTTTAATTTAGTAAAATTTACCTGAAGGCACTGACGAATGAGCTGTCGCACATCATCTGTCACGTCTCCCCAACGGGGGGTGGGGGAGGGGATCAGAGATCAGCATAAGACACCGACCTCCGACATAAACAACATAACATTGTTCCCAACAGGTCTAATACAGTCTTGTGGGTCCACGTCCTCGTCGGCTGGTCGACGATACTATTGCAAAAGAAATATGTAAGTCTAAATATAAACAGAAATTATTAAAAGAAATATATGTCTAAACTTATATGCAGTGCCCGGTGTATGCGTGACTGAGAGATCAGACGCCTACGATGCAACATATGACGACGATGCTGGCTCCGTCGCATCACGAATAGAAGGGGTAAATCCAGTGCGCGAACGACGTACTCTCCCACCTGGTGCCATCACTGAATATGTGCAAGCTACAAACTTATAAATTTAAATAAAGTCAATACAAGTGGAATATACTAAAACATTATATAAGTAGTGTTGATGGTACAATGCATTTGTGCTTATGCTAAGAGAGATGATTAAAATATGATTAGACCATTACACTATAATGCAAGCAAAATATAATAAAACTGTAAACGTTAATTTATAACTATTGAAAATTCTATTATACATTGTCATTTTAAATTAAATACACATATTTCATTGTAATACGAAACAACTTTGAGGTAAACTATCCGAAGTACTCCCTGCGTAAGCTATTGTATGCTTCAGAAGCATATATCATTTCGTGTAAAGCATCCAACATATTTACAGCCAACATGTCAGTCACAATAGGAGAAATTTGGTCTCTCGGGACTCCATTCAGATGTACAAGTGACAGAGTCTCATCTTCCATATCTCATTTCTCGCAGTTATATATCTTCATCAGGCCCGAAATTTCTTTGAGATGGCATAATCTTTTCTTTGAGTCGTCGTCGATATATTCCACTCTACACTCATCGACTAGACCGGATATCTCTATGGCCCTACCAGAAGAAGATAGGACCGAAACATCCATCTGCAACGGCTGATGAAGTATGTTGCATGCTTCTGCTACGCTCTGGTTTAAGGAGGACATGATCAGAAATTGACTCAACTGCAAATGTGGATTATAAATAAGTCGATAAAAGGAATTAATCATGACTTATAATTTTCACGTATACATAGAATACATAAATTATTTGAATTAAAAAATGACATGTAAATCATGTGTACATTTAATAATCGTCGTCTGTATCACTATCGCTTAGGGCTATTTCTTCATCATCACTATCGCTGATCAGTATTTTATCCTCATTGTCCGCAACATCGTCATCAATGAAACCGCTATTATCTCTAAAAATATCATGTATTATTAAGGCATCAACATGATTAGGTGGCACATCATCTTTGTGTAATTGCATTACATCAATATCGACACTTGAATCAGTCCCTGTATCCCTAGATGGCATGTCTTCTTGATATGCTTCTTCAACCCTAAACATATCATTTCTCCTATCCTCGCTATCTTCATCTTCTAGTACGGGAACATCAAATATGTTCCTTGGCTTTATTTTCTACACCACGTGCTAAGAGCTGCCTAACTTGGTGTCAATGAGGTAAAATACTTATTCGGATTGGCTGGCGAGGACAAATGGGTCGTCCTTAAACCACTTCTAAGATAAATTTACGCTCGTAAAGTAGTTGTCAGTTTATATTCCCAACTTCTTATTTCCAATGTCCCACCAATCATATCTAAATAAGTACACCCGTGTAAGACCCGTATCCTAGACCATACCATTCGGTAGGGTCCCGTGTTCTTTTCTGTCGAATTCCGGCAACCTTCGACCCTTAACCGGCATTGCGCGCGACCTTGATTCATATGCCGTCAACTCGAGTTGACTCAACCCGAGACTTGTACCCTAGCGACCGCGCCGTCGCCGCGGTTCCGATGTCATGTCTCGCGCGCCGAGCCGATATCCAGGCTAGGAGATGTGGGCCCGCGTTCGGTTCGAGGAAAACACCGCGCAGTTGCAAAATCCAAGAGAGGACATGTCAAATCAATCCCATCAATCACTACATCATGTCAAGTACAACCACCCCTCCCCTAAAGTCAACTCTCTCTTACAAACTCATCCCTTACATGTCAAGTACACATCACCCATCACTCACACCCATCCCTCTCTCTCTCTCTCTCCCATTCTCTCTCTTTCATTCTCTCTCTTTCATCCTCCAAGCAAGAAACCATCCATGGCTTCCATGGAGAAGCTAGGTGTGACCCACCTTCCTACCATCAAATCCAACCCTTGGATCATCATCTCAACCGTTAAAAATGACTTCTTAGAGCTCTAGAGTGCATAAATGGAAGAAGGAATAGGCGATCAAAGGTGGGTGCTTCTCTCTCTTTCTCTCTTTCTCCCTTCCTTGTTTGTGGCCCACCTGATATATGATTTTATCCACGCTATCCGCAAGTGGGACTGCCTCATCGTCCATCAATCAGGGCCCTCCTTACTGATCATCTAGCAGCACCATTGCTGCCCATTTTTGGGGCAGGCCTGGATGATGGGAAAACACAAATCTCTGCTCAGTTTTTGGGAGTGGAGTGGCCCACTGGCGTGGACCCCACCTTGATGTACATGTTCTATATCCTCAGCCGTCCATCTACACGGCCCAAATGTGATGATTTGTGGGCTGCACCGTAACAGCAGCTGTAGGACCGTCCACCTGCTTAGACGAGAAACCTGAATATCAGCCGATCAAAACCTGTGGGGCCACGCATGATATACGTGTCTTATCCACGCTGCACGCAGCTAGGCTGCCTATTGACGTCAGCAGGCCATGCGGGCCACCCCAGTGATGCATTTGTTTAATCCACACCGTCCATCTGGACGGTGCTAGATTGTTGGATGGTGCGCAACAATCACTGCCACCGTGATGCATCTGCAGCAGTCCATCTGCAAGGGATGGTGGGCCCTTTGAGGCGTGTATTCTATGCAGCCGTCCATCCATTTTGCTGGCGTGTGCAGTGGCCCACCTTGATTCAGTTGCTGCTTTGACGGTCTGGGTTTCATCCAGATCGTCTGTCCGTTTTTTTTAGCAAGGGACCACCGTAATGCATTTATCTTGTATATGCACCGTCCATCTGGATGGTGCTTGTGAAGCCCAACATGATGTATGCTTTCCTTCACCGTCCATCATATGTATGGTAGGATCCATCAGTGATGTATGTATTATATATGCACCGTCAATCTGTGCATGCTAGTGGACGGGCCACCTATTGTATGCTTTGATCTGCACCATCCAACAGATTGGGACGGTGCTGACCCACCTGGTGCATGTATTTTATCTGCACCGTCCATCCATACGTATGCAGGGATCCATCATGCCTTAGGTACTGTCCAGCACGTGGACTCACCTGAAGTATGTGCTGTACGAAGCACGTGCGCCCTACCTTACGTATGAGGGTCATCTGGACCGTCCAGATCATGGGACGACCATGATGTAAGTCTTGTATCATCAATAACCAGATGACGTGGGACCCACCTTAACGAATATATGTATAAGCTATACCCGGGACGTCCATCTATTGGACGGTCAGTTATGGCCAGCTACGGCCAGTAGCTACTTAGCTGCTGGACTGACGTCATCAGGTCCTGTGGGACCCACCTCGATGGATTTGTCTTGAATCCCCACCGTCCATCTGTTTGACGGTGGCAAGCAGCCTGCTCGTAGCTGCTGCACGTGCAGCAACAGCTGGGGGTCCACCGTGGTGCATGTAGTCCTCCAAGCCGTCCATTTGTTTTACCAGCATGGGACCCACTTTCAATGTATGTGCTGTATATCAGCACCGTCCATCTGGACGGTGCCATGTGAGTCCAACCGTAATGTATCTGTTAATCCACACCGTCGGTTTGACGATGGACTCCATCCATGTGGGACGCACCTTGATGTATGTCTGGATCCACACGGGTGGACTACCATGATGTATGTATTTTACATCCACACTATTCATCTGTTTCACATTCACACCATCCATCCATGCAATGAACGGCTATCAGGTGGACCACATTGCAAAAGTCGGTGGAGATTGAACGTTCACATTGAAACTGTTTGGGATCACAGGAGGTCTGGACCAATATGAAACTATTTTTCCTTTCAATTCAAGCCTTAGTGACCTTATGAACAGATTGGATGGAAAATAAATGTTTTGGTGGGCCCTATGAATTTTAACGGTGGAAATCATTATCTCCTCTTCTAGTTGTTGTATGGTCCAGATGATCCTTTAATATGATTCATTTTTTTTTGGGATGTATGTAGCCCACCTTGATATATGCGAGGCCCATTAGTGCGGCCCATTGATGCGGCCCACTTGTTGTATATGAGGCCCATTGGTGCGACCCATTGATGCAGCCCATTTGACGTATATTGGCCCATTAGTGCGGCCCATTGACGTAGCCCACTTGATGTGCAGGAGGCCGATTGGTGCGGCCCATTGATGCCGCCCACTTGTTGTATTTGAGGCCCATGGGTTGTGGCCAATTATGATGTACTAAGGCTCATGGGTCATGGCCCATTAAGATGTATTTTCGGCCCATATGTCGTGGCTCATTGTGATGTATTCGAGACCCATGAGATGCGGCCCATCATGACCTGTATTAGGCCCATGATCCATGGCCCATTTGATGTATTCGAGACCTATGTGTAGGGCCCACATGTCATGTATTTGAGGCCCATGAGCAGGGCCCACCTGTTGTGTATATGAGGCCCATTGGTGTGGCCCGTGGACACAGTCCACTTAATGTATATGAGGCCCACCGGTGCGGCCCATGTGATAAGGCCGATTCGATATATATATATATATATATATATATATATATATATATATATATATAGGCCCATTGGTGCAGCCTGTGGATGCGATCCACTTGATGTACTTAGGGCCCATGGATCGAGGTCCATTAAGATGTATTTAGGGCCCATGAATTGAGACCCATTAAGATGTATTTGAGGCCCAGGTGCGGGGCCTACCTATTGTGTATTCAAGGCCCGATGCGATGTGTGATTTTGTCATGATGTTTATGTGGGCCACTCCTTGGGAGCAATGCTGGTTAAATGTCCACATTGATGGACAATGATGGTTGGATGTCCACATTGTGACCTTCCCTTAGGCTTTGTTCGACCGATTCTGAATTATCATGGCCCATTGCCGTTTATCGATCGAGGCTAATTACCGATTCTGATGACCGATTGCCGTTTATCGATCGAGGCTGATTATCGATCAAAGCCGATTACCGATTCTGATTTGCCATGGCCGATTGCCGATTATCGATCGAGGCCGATTACCGATTCTGATGGCCGATTGCCGTTTATCATTCGAGGCCGATTACCGATTCTGATGGCCGGTTTACCGTTTATTGATCGAGGCTAATTATCGATCAAGGCCGATTACCGATTCTGATTTGTTGTGGCCGATTGCCGATTATTGATCGAGGCCGATTACCGAATTTGATTTGTCCTGGTCGATTGCTGATTCTGATTATCGAGGCCAATTATCGAGGTCGATTGTCGTGGCCAACTGTCGATTGTTGAGGCCCAATATGATGTATATGCGGCCCATATTTGAGGCCCATTGTGATGTACATTCAACCCGTGTTTAAGGCCCAACGTGATGTATATGAGGCTTATGTGATGAGGCCACTGTGATGCATTTGAGGGGTAGGCGATGGAACCCATTATAATGTATGTTAGGCACATGTGAAAGACCCATCGTGATGTATATTAAACTCTTGAGTGAGGCCCATGGTGTTGTATATTTGGCCCTTGTGTGCGGCTCTGAGTCCACTATATGTTAGGCTTTATGTGGGTTGTTCCTTAGGGGACAATGTTCATTAAATGTCCACGTTGTCGATGTCGATTGTCAATGCTTGCTATTGATACCGATTATGAGTATGTGACTGCATAGCATCATGATACATGCCCATACGCATCATCTGCATGTCTGTTATGAGATATGATTGACCATTGCATATGTCATAGAGCTGGTTGTTATGAGACTCCCTGATAGGTGGAGATTTACTTACATAAGCGCATAATATGCGCAGGGTTGATGTATGACTGGATCGTATGACTCATGCATCTTGCATTGTATGTTGTGATTACTATACACCCTAGCGACATCAGGGTCGTAGCCTCCACAGGTATTTCGTGGATGGCCAGATGGGACACCGAAAAATCTGTTTTACATGGGGTGCTATAGATATCCTTGGGTGAAAGTCCTTAAACCCTCTTGGTTCCAGAGGTTGCTCCAACGTCTAGACCGAGTGGGTAGATGAGCGTCGAATGCCGGTTACCAGATGGCTGCGCTCTCCACTGTGTCGTGGTCGGTTGGAAGGGGGTGCGGCCTTACCTGCCCGAGAGGAGGGGGCAATGCTAGGCTGAGTCTGACCAGCTCGAGGAATGGGTCCTCTATTGACGAGCCGGGCCCGATATTGGCAGGCGGATAGTGAGGTCTCTTCCACTCACCTTGTTGCGCGCGATGGGGAGGCAATCTGGTATGGAGTGTAATAGACCCCGGTGATTTTCTAAAGAGGAACCGTACTGATATGTGGACTTATTGAGTAGGAGTTGCATGCTCATTCATTCATTCATTCACTATCCACTCGGGCTGGTAGTGCGCAACTAATTGTTGTGTACCTTCGTTATGGCAAAGATTTCGGTTGGGCGCGCGACTAACCTGAGGTCAGGAGTTCACCATGATGAGTCTGACTATCCAAATTTAGGTATGGGACTGGTTTGGATAGAAGTCCCTTGTGGTGGACCCCGTAGCCTGCGATACTACGTACTATCATCCCGACTTCACACTCCAGCATGGCCATTCCATTCGCATCGCATATTGTATTACATTTGCAGGTATATGGCATTTTGATTTCCTATATTTCTGCACTCACATGGCCTAGGCAGACTTAGCAGGATTTGTATATTGCATTGCATCCTCGGCATTGATATCTGAATCTTTATTACTCCTTGTTGCATAGCTGTTCTATATTGCGTATTCTGATATTGATTGATGTATGGACTTGTCCATACTTTTGCTTACTCTGATAACTCCTGCTCTTATCAGTGTTTCTGCTTATTCAAATATTGTATGGTTTATGGATTACTAATTTTTTTTGGTATTGTATGATTATGACATTGTATTGAATACTTGGCACTTACCTTGTGCACACACTTACACCACCCTCTAAGCTTTCTATAAGCTTATGCACGATAGATGCGTGTAGGTGATGTTAGGCTGCAGCAGTGTTGAGCTTGGAGCGTGCGGTGGTATTCTAGAGCTTGATTCTCTATTTATGTATTTTCCCTTTCAGTATTGTATTCAAATGATTATATTAGTGGATATGTGATGATGATGTTGCCTTTGTGAATTGGGTAATCTTGTGGTTATGCCTATTACTAGTTAAATGTACAAAAAAAATAATAAATAAATAAATAAAAATCCTCCTTGTAGGATCCCAGGATCGGAATCTGGCATATGAATGCTAGGAGCCGAGAATGGGGTACTATGGAGGCTGTCGGTACTGAATTCGGCGATCGAAATTCCTATGAATTCGATTTTCGGGTTTGGGGCGTGACTCAGCTCAATAATATCTGTCAAAATACCATAAAAGTCAATTTCATCCTCTTCATGTGTGGTCCTGTACTTCTCATGTTCTTCGGTGTGGAACCGAATCCCATTTACAATACAACCTGTATATCTAAATATACGTCTGTCAGGGCCACACGCCAGTGAGTATAGTGCATCAGACGCATCAGCAGAGTTACTCGTGCGCAACATCGTCATCTATTATCATGTACAGAATATAATTGTTTAGGGATTTTCTTAAGTTGAAATAATATGGAATACAACGAAAATTCTAAGTGTGGTGAGATACAATGTGAAATCTTATATGTTTGGCAAACCATTCTAGAAACTGGTCTTGATGCATTTGATCATAATTTGTGGAGAATTTAGACTTCATCTCATCTATGTGTTAGTTACACATAAATGGCACATCATCAGCAAGAAACATTAATATCATCGTATGTAGAGAAAATAATAATCGAGGGAAGACTTACTCCAAGTACGACTCTATTTATTTACAATTATGTAACATATACCACAGCGCCTTTGCTAGATCCCCAAGGTCCATATCCTAAAACGTCGGGGATCCTAAAGGATGAACGTTATGTGCGATATAAATATGAGTCTTTGTTCATGCTCCTGCCCTTCATCGACATTTCGATCTTCTCGGTTGAATCTAGTCTCTATGCCACGAAGATATATGGAGTAAAATGTAAGGCACTCATTATCAATGTACACTTCAGCTATCGACCCCTCCGGTCGTGCCTTGTTCCTCACAAATTGTTTGAGTGTGTGAAGGTATTTGTACATAAAATCAATATATTATATGTATGAAAATATGGATATATGTAGTTTATGGAATGAATAAAAATTTTAATAGGTTTCGCCACCTTTCGATCGGATACATCCAACGATATTGTACTAGGCCTGCAAGCTTTACCTCGTGTGTAAATGAATCACTAGGTGTACCATGACATCAAAAAATGTAGGTGAAAATATTCTTTCAAGTTTGTAAAGGATTATGACAATGTCCCTCTCCAATCGTTTAATAACATCTACATTCAATGATTTCGAACACAAATCCTTAAAGAATATCTCCAACTCAATCAGCGCTGCACTGATATCCTTGCTCAGGAATCCATGAATCATAACCGGCAGTAGGCGTTGCAGAAGGATGTGACAATCATGACTTTTCATTCCTGTTACCTTACAGTCCGTAACGTTAACACGCCGAGATATGTTTGACGCATACCCATCAGAAAACTTCACTGATCTCAACCATTCACATAAACGCTTTTTCTCTAGTTTTGTCAACGTGTAGTAGGCTGTTGGTATAATATACAAATTTTCATGTGGTTGCAAGTGCAACTCTTTCCTTAAACCCATTTCTTGTAGATCCAATCGAGACTTGAAGCTGTCTTTTATTTTTTTCTCTATATTCATCAATGTTCCAAAGATATTGTGACATATATTTTACTCAATATGCATGACATCCAAGTTGTGTCACAATTTCAGATCGCTCCAATAAGGCAACTCAAAAAAGATGCTCTTCTTCTTCCAGTTATAGTCCAATATTGTATGTTTTCTCTTCTTCAAGTGTGATGCCTTACCAAATCTAACTTCTCCAATGTTACTCAGTTGTTTCATCACATCTTCTCTAGATAGCTCTTTCAGGGGTAGCCTATGATCTTGTTTACCATAAAAAATCATCGTCTTCCTGCACCAACTATGATCGCTCGGAAGGAAGCAACGATGGCTCATATAACACGT
The DNA here is from genome assembly GCA_037074715.1 of Magnolia kwangsiensis. Classification (NCBI taxonomy): domain Eukaryota; kingdom Viridiplantae; phylum Streptophyta; class Magnoliopsida; order Magnoliales; family Magnoliaceae; genus Magnolia; species Magnolia kwangsiensis. The sequence goes on along the minus strand of CM073580.1, from coordinate 9,898,259 downwards.
TTTTCTACCATGCTTCAATGACAATGAACAAGTCTCAATACCACATGTAAGACAAGCCAACTTGCCCTTTGTGCTCCACCTAGATAAATTTTCATATGCGGGAAAGTCATTTATTGTCTACAAGACCGCTGCATGCAATCGAAATGTTCATCCTGCAAATGTGTCATACGTTTCTACAGTTTGACTCCACAACACGTTTAACTCATCTACTAACGGTCGCAAATACACATCAATGTCATTCATAGGTGACCTGGGTCCAAGAATAAGCAATGACATCAAGAAAAATGACTCTTTCATACACAACCAAGGAGAAAAATTATAAGGCATAAGCACCACTGGCCACATACTGTACTAGCAACTCATATTACCAAATGGATTAAAACCATCACTTACAAGACCTAGTTGAACATTGCGAGAATCCTCTACAAACCAGTCATGTTGTTTGTCAAAATTTTACCAAGCTTCAGAGTCCGTATGGTGCCTCAGTGTACTATCATCATGAACACGTTTCTCCTTATGCCACCTCATATCTTCAGCCGTATTACGAGACATAAACAGTCTTTGCAATCTGAGTTTCAATGAGAAGTACCTTAACACCTTTTGTAAGATTTTCTCACCCCTGGCTTTGCCATGCTTTCACCTAGACTCTCCACATTCTTGACACTCTTCAGCCTTATCATGCTCTTTTCGATATAATAAACAATCATTTATACATGCATGTATGAGTTCATAACCAAGGCCCAAGTCTCGCATCAAGGATTTGGCCTCGTAATGAGACTTAGGCAATGTCTCACCGTCCAATAATGCTTCTTTCAACAACTCAAGCAACATGTCGAATAATTTGTTACTTCAATGATTTATTGTCTTCAAATAAAATAACTTTGTAAGAAAATTCAACTTGGAGAAGTTCTCATACCCTGGATAAAGTAGACGTTGCACATCCCTCAACAACCTACTAAACTTTTCTGATTCGCTATCACTCATTAGAGGAATATCTTGGCTACTGCTTGTCGCTGCAAAATCAGTATCCACAGTTATTCCCCTGAACACATCCCCTATGATATCTTACATTTCGTCAACGTCTTCATCCTCATCATCCGGCACAATTGGGTCAGCAAGGACTTCAATGGGCGCAACTCTATGGGTCATATCTTCACCATGATAGATCCACCAAGTGTAACTCTGGTCAATCCAAACTATGAACAAATCGTTCTCTACTTTGTCTAAAGTCTTAAATATCATGTTCTTGCATTTTTGACATGGACACCTAATCTTATTCCTTGAATCTCCCCGATTTTGCACAAATTCCATGAACTCTTGAACTCCTTATTTATACTATGGGCCAAACCTGTTCTTAGCTCGCATCCAACTCTTATCCATATCTACAATAAAAAGACTAAAGTCAGTTTATGAAAATGGCTTTAAGATTAGGCTAGGTTATAGGTTTAGGTTATATGATTAGGTTTAGGGAATTGAGAATATGTATAAGTTTAGGTTTAGGTTTAGGGAATTGAGAATATGTATAAGTTTAGGTTTAGGTTTAGGGAGTTGGAGTTGAGATTAGGATTATGTGTAGGTTAGGTTTAAAGATAAGGTTTAGGGAATTGAGTTTAGGTTTTAGGTTATGGGTTATAGGTTATAGGTTTAGGTTTAGGGAATTAAGTTTAGGTTATAGATTATAGGTTATAGGTTATAGGTTTAAGTTAAAGTTATAAGTTTATGTTAAGGTTATAAGCATAGGTTTAGGTTATAGGTTAAAGTTTAAGTTTAGGTTATAAGTATAGGTTTTGGTATTTGAGATTAGGTTTAGGTTTAGGTTTAGATTAAGGTTTACATTATAAGTTTAGGTTAAGGTTATAAGTTTAGGTTAAGGTTGTAAGTATAGGTTATAGGTCAAGGTTAAGGTTTAGGTTTAGGTTATAGGTATAGGTTTAGGTTAAGGTTTTAGGTTATAGCTTTAGGGAATCGAGAATATGTTAAGGTTTAGGTTTTGGAAATCAGGTTTGGATTTAGGTTTGGGTTTTCAAGTTTAGGTTTAGGTTTAGGTTAGGGAGTTGAGATTAGGAATAGGTGTAGGTTTAGGTTTAGGGATTTGAGAATAGGTTTAGGTTTTAGGTTATGGGTTTAGGTTTAGGTTAAGCTTTAGGTTTAGGGTATAGGTATAGGTTTTGGGATTTGAGAATAGGTTTAGGTTAAAAGTGTAGGTTATAGGTTTAAGGAATGGTTAAGTTTAGGTTATAGGTTTTAGGATTTGAGAATAGTTTTAGGTTATAAGTATAGGTTTAGGTTATAGGTATAGGTTTAGGTATAGGTCATAGGTTATAAGTCCAGGTTTAGGTTATAGGTTATAGATTTAGGTTTAAGTTCTAAGTGTAGGTTTAGGGATTCGGGATTGGGTTCGGGTTTGGGATCGGGTTTAGGTTATAGGTTAAGGTTATAGGTATAGGTTTAGTTTATAGGTTAAGGTTTAGGTTCAAGTTTAGGTTTAGGTTATAGGTATAGGTTTAGGTTATAGGTTAAGGTTTCGGTTTAGGAAATCGGGATCGGGTTTAGGTTTGGGTTTAGGTTTTAGGTTTTAGGTTTAGGTTTATGTTATAAGTATAGGTGTTAGGATTTGAGAATAGGTTTAGGTTATAAGTATAGATTGTTCACTCCTCAAGTGCAGGGTTGTGATGTAGTAATAACTCGGTAAGACTGAGGTCGAATTCCAAGGGACTGATACCTATACATAATATAAAACTAAATAGAATTAGAATTAGAATTAGGGATTCAGAGGATCCACTTGTAGAGATCAGGGAGATCTTATACCTATTCAAAATTCATGAAAATTAACCGAACTGTCACTGATATAGTTTTCAGGAGATGAAAGGTATATGAATTAGAATGGATTCCATCACCAAACCATGCCCAGGAGACTATGACAGACAACAGAATTAAACTAATTACCAACCAATCAACAATGCATGAAGGTTAGGAAGGGTACCGACATCCAACCATGCCCGGGCGACTATGGTGAACAACAGGGCTTCCTGACGTTATAAACATAAAAAGGAAAAGAAAATATTTAAAGCCATCGCAGACCCACTGTAATTTTAGTCACAATAGACCATTAAAAACTAAAAATATTCCCAAAGTAAAATTAAATCAAAATCAGTTTAATATTAAACAAAAAGGCATAATCAAACGTCTCCCATCACGCTACAAGATTCAACTCTTATCCCTAGCTAAGAGGTTTAGCCACTCATAGACACGGTGGACTATGCATCTTAAGAAAAGTAATAAAATATAAAAAATAGTAAAAAAAACTTTAAGAAAACTACCCTCTTCACTGCTCCACGTCCCTGCTTCCAAGCCCAAGCTCAACCGTGAATCCTTCTCACCTCTCTCTCTTTCTTTTTTTTATAGCAGGGAATGACGGTGGAGAGCCTACGCATGCTGGAGTCGGTGGAATAATCGTCGGTGGGCTGCGTAAAAGGTTTCACACGTTGTTTCTTTCGCAGGAACCGAACTACTCTTGAAATAGATTTTGGGGACGGTTGATGTCCCAACCTCAAATCTAACTTCATGAACATGGTCAACCCTAACCTGAACTCCATATGAATGGTCTGGATCGGTCATCTGACCGTGATCATGATTGCACAACAGCCCTCAACGGAAGGATTCCTCGGATGTCCAGGAAACAGGGACCGCGTACATGTTACGCTAACCGCTAGTGAGGCCCTCTGTCAAGCTCTAATGAGAAATCCAATCCGTCCATTGTTTTCAGGACACAAAAATGGCAGATAATGGACAGTTTATATTGAGTTCTGTATGGCTCACAAAGTTTTTCATACGACCGTCCATCTTATGTTCAATGTCTAGGATCTTTCGCTGGCTTTCCTGGGGTCAAACCGACACCTAGGCGAGGATAGGAGGGTTGGTGGGATTCCAACGGTCGGTCCAGATCAGGCCTTTGAGTTGTGGTGGTGGTCCACTACAGAAAATCGCAACCTCTGTTGCGAAACAGAGGCCACACTGACGCACTGTGATGGTCGGTGGACCCCATATTGTCAATGATGGAGAATCCACTCCTTCCATTAGATTCACGATAAAAAATCAGTGGGAATCGACTGCTTTTAAGTTAGATTAGGTGTGGCCCACTGGTTCTTTTACACCGCCGTCCATCTTCCGGTTGACAGAAAGAATCTTACGATCGCTCGCATGGGAGAAAAAGGACACCTAGGCGTTGCTCTTGACCGTCTCTTGAGACAAATGAACGGTTCAGATCAATGAAAAAAATGATGAGTGGACCCCACAACATAAAAACTCCCAGCGCAGTGAAGACGTTGGAATTTTTTTGAATTGGAGAAGGAGACATCGATCAGCGCCCGCTGACCGACTTTGGGAAATCCCGTGCATGGCTCGTGCACTTGTATTCCATGTACATGCAACGTACATGCGGGCTCTAGCATGATGCTCGTGAGAAATCTACTACGTTCATTCACATTTTCAGCTCATTTAACATGTTGGGACCAAATCTGAAGTGTATCCAAGTGATAGGTGGGCCCCAAATCATGATTTTAGGGGCTAATCTATCCGTTGAGCCACTTCTGCAGGGATCGAACGGCTAAAATTTGACTTGTACGGTTAATTTATAGCCCTCAGACCATGTATGAAGTTTCGTGCTGAACTGATGATGGGAAGCCGTAATCTTGTATTCTAGACCAATTTTGGGCCATTTGAACTTCAATTTCTTAATTTTCTCGGGTCTCTGACGTGTAAATCTGTCGATCTTGGTCCCCTTGGGTCCATCCCTTACCTTGGTGATCATCAGAGCATTAAATCCAAGTTTTTAGCATCCTTTTTCAGCTTAAGCTCCTAAATTCAACCTGCAGCATAAACACGATTAAATCGGCTGTTAAACAATATTATGTTCATAAATTCAGACAATATCTGGGGTCTAATATGCAATATTTGACCCTCAACATAGATTTAGGTTGGGTTATAGGTTAAGTTTAGGGATTTGAGTTTAGGTTAAGGTTAAAAGTATAGGTTTTGGGATTTGAGAATAGGTTTAGGTTATAAGTATAGGTTTTGGTTGGGTTATAGGTTAAGGTTTAGGGATTTGAGTTTAGGTTAAGGTTTAGGTTTAGGTTAAGGTTATAAGTATAGGTTTTGGGATTTGAGAATAGGTTTAGGTTATAAGTATAAGTTTAGGTTGAGTTATAGGTTAAGGTTTAGGGATTTGAGTTTAGGTTAAGGTTTAGGTTTAGGTTAAGGTTATAAGTATAGGTTTTGGGATTTGAGAATAGGTTTAGGTTATAGGTATAATTTTAGGTTGGGTTATAGGTTAAGGTTTAGGGATTTGAGTTTAGGTTTAGGTTAAGGTTATAAGTATAAGTTTTGGGATTTGAGAATAGGTTTAGGTTATAAGTATAGATTTAGGTTGAGTTAAAGGTTAAGGTTTAGGGATTTGAGTTTAGGTTAAGGTATAGGTTTAGGTTAAGGTTATAAGTATAGGTTTTGGGATTTGAGAATAGGTTTAGGTTATAAGTATAGGTTTTGGTTGGGTTATAGGTTAAGGTTTAGGGATTTGAGTTTAGGTTAAGGTTATAAGTGTAGGTTTTGGGATTTGAGAATAGGTTTAGGATATAAGTATAAGTTTAGGTTGGGTTATAGGTTAAGGTTTAGGGATTTGAGTTTAGGTTAAGGTTTAGGTTTAGGTTAAAGTTATAAGTATAAGTTTTGGGATTTGAGAATAGGTTTAGGTTATAAGTATAGGTTTTGGTTGGGTTATAAGTTAAGGTTTAGGGATTTGAGTTTAGGCTAAGGTTGTAAGTTTAGGTTAAGGTTATAAGTATAGGTTATAGGTTAAGGTTAAGATCTAGGTTTAGGTTATAAGTTTTGGGAATTGAGAATTCTTTTAGGTTAAGGTTATAAGTATAGGTTTGGGTTTAGGTTTTAGGTTATAGGTTATAGGTTAAGGTTAAGGTCTTGGTTTAGGTTATAGGTTAGGGTTTTGAGATTTGAGAATAGGTTTGGGTTAAGGTTATAAGTCTAAGTTTAGGTTATAGGTATAGGTTTAGGTTATATATTATAAGTATAGGTTATATGTGAAGGTTAAGGTCTACGTTTAGGTTTTAGGTTAAGATTTTGGGATTTGAGAATAGGTTTATGTTAAGGTTATAAGTATAGGTTTAGGTTATAGGTTAAGGTTATAGGTATAGGTTTAGGTTATAGGTTAAGGCTTAGGTTTAGGTTAAGGTTGTAAGTATAGGTTATAGGTTAAGGTTAAGGTTTAGGTTTTGGCTATAAGTATAGGTTTTGGGATTTAAGAATAGGTTTAGGTTAAGGTTACAAGTTTAGGTTAAGGTTATAAGCTATAGGTTTAGGGTGTAGTTTAGGTTAAGGGTGTGGTCCCTGCAAATACAGATATAAACGAGATATAAACACGACCTATCCAAGTGGTCAGGCCCTTCCAATATTGTTCATAGAAAATGAACAGCTTTATCATGGTCATAACAGTTGTTCCCACCTTCCAGGGAACCCACTCATCCGGATAGCTCCGACGCACATCCGGGTCTGCTCCATTAATTTCAAGAAAATACATAAATAAGGCCTGTCTAAATGGTCAGGCCCCTCCAATACTGCCCATAGAAAATGGACAACTTCATCATGGTCATAACAGCGGTTTTCACCTTTCAAGGAACCCGCTCATTCGGATAGCTCCGAGGCACATCCGTGTCTGCTCCATTAATTTTGAGCAAATACATAAACATGGCCTATCCAAATGGTCAGGCCCCTCCAATGCTTTCCATTGAAAATGAACAGCTTCATCATGGTCATAACAGTGGTTCCCACCTTCCATGGAACCCATTCATCAGGATAACTTCGACGCACATCCATGTTTGCTCCATTAATTTCGAGCAAATACATCAACATTCAAATAGCTCCAACGCACATCCAGGTTAGCTCCATCAATTCTAAGATAATATAATTAAATTCTAAATTAGTTACTCATCCAAGGTTGGATAAATTGTAATACTTTCATATTTCCATTTAAACGTCCACGCCAAAACTTCGGCAGCATCTCCCCATGCCTCTCCAGATAAGTTGATCTTACGTTACATTCAGATGTCAAATATCTAAAACAATGTAAAGATATTTGGCATTGGATACGGAACGGAAGAAACATATCCAGAGAGAAACGAGGAGATGGACTGCGGATCAGGCATGAACATTTAAATAGATTATATGAAAGCATACTATCCATCTAACCTTGAACTGTCCAAAATGGGACAATTTAAGCTATTTCTATGCCACCAAAAACACACCATATCTATGTATGGCCCCATAGAAATCCTCAAACGAGTAACTAATTATCTAACTTACAAATCTATAAATTACAAGTCACAACTATAAACTGTAATATGAATAATTTATAATACGAAAATGATATATGAATAATTTATCCTAAAAATATTCTGCTATAGGAAATACATTCTTCATATCAATAATAGCCTAATGAAAAATAATGTAAATTCAAATTTAGATGCAAGGCAAATCCATATTAGTCAAATTAAACAATCAATTTCGAACTACGTCACAAGTCAATATTAGAAAACATATCTCATGCCAAATGCAAATGTTAAGTTATTAAGCATTCAATATTTTGGATCATTAAAAATAGTCTAATGAAAAATAATGTAAATTGCCCACATAAGTTTTGGATCATTAAAAAAATTCTGGGCCCACACAAGTTTTGGATCAAGTTGATGCTTATGTTTTCCCTTCAAATAAACATCATGGTTGGCCCTAGGATTCATGAAATTTCAGGCATCATTACCACACATCCAAGTCGATTTATTACCACGCATGAATCAATTAAAGCATCATAAGTAAATGTTATTGGGGGCTGATCTTAGCATCATTACCATACATCCAAGTCGATTTATTTAAGCATCATAAACGCATGTTCTAGTGGGCTGATCTTAGCATCATTACCACACACCCGAGTTGATTGATTTAAGCATCATAAACACATGTTCTAGTGGACTAATTTAATCATCATAAACACATGTTCAAGTGGACTGATTCAAGCATTGTAAACACATGTCTAAGTGGACCGATTTAAGCATTATAAACAAACACATGTTCTAGTGGGTTGATCTTTGCATCATTACCACACATCCAAGTGGATTGATTTAAGCATCATAAACACATGTCCATGATATCTAGACTAATTTAATTTAAGCATCATAAATGCATGTCCAAGTGGAACTGATTTAGTTATACAGCTATGAATGTTGCTATTATATAGTTGACATTATAGGATGTAAAGGTTGTCAAATTGGACTATATACAAGCCTCAAAATATGGTCTATATGCCCAATGGTCAAGTGGACCAACATAGGCACCATACACCCATGCTCAAAAGGTAAGTCAAGCATTATTCACACATGTTCAAATGAACCCAGTCAAGCATCATTCGCACATTTTCAAGTGAACCAAGTTGAGCATCATTCACACATGTTCAAGTGAACTAAGTCAAGCATCATTCATACATGTTCAAGTGGATTGATTTAAGCATCATAAGCAAATGTTCTAGGGGGATGATCTTAGCATCATTGCCACACATCCGAGTTGATTGATTTAAGCATCATAAACACATGTTCCAGTGAACTGATTTAATCATCGTAAACACATGTTCAAGTGGACTGATTCAAGCATTGTAAACACATGTCCAAGTGGACTGATTTAAGCACTATAAGCATTATATAACTTTAAATAAAAAAGTTACTTATATTTGATCATAAACCAAACTTACTTATCTATTGTCATAGATAGAAAAAAATAATTTCTTTGATGGTATCTAAACTGTCTTAATTGACCCCGATTACCTGAAAGAAGCAGAATTTGAATGGAGCAACATAATATATTACAGAAAAATGCACATTACTGAATTTATTTGTTTTCTTGTTTGAAACTAAAACCTTTACGTAGTGAATTTTTATCTGAAATTGACAATTTCTACTAAGAAAATGCATATTGCTCAAACTATTCTACTCCATAAAATGCATGTTCGTGAAGGCTGTACCAAGCAAGGAAAAAACGTTAAATAGGAAAAATAATATTAATTTCTCATCCAGATTCCACATGTAAATCAAAAGCATCAGAATTGTAGGCATCATGAAAACCTGGCATTGATAGAAACCAATTAAAAGCCCTACTGGGTATGTGTTTTGGCAACAAATCAAGTTGGATTTCTTCACATAAACCACAAATAGAAGCAGTAAATTTAAAAACAGACAAGTCTTTCAACATATCGAAAGAAAGGCAGACAGATTCAAAAATCCATGAAACCAATCACTAAAATCCCTAAAACCAATGACATTTCATGTTCATAAAGGCAATATCAAGGAAGGAAAAAATGAAAATCAGAAAAAACAATGTTGTGTGAAGAGAATGTGACAAATGATTGAAAATGAAAAAAGAAAAAACATACCTTATTCTTTTTCCTCCTCCTCGTGAAGGGTGGGAGCTGCTGGCCACACCAGATGTGGAGGCCGTGATGGAGCAATAGAGATGCATCGAGAGAGGAAGGGAGAGGGAGCATGACACGGGGAGAGGGAGACGAAGAGGGAGAGGTAGCACGAGACAGATTAGGGAACGAATAGAGAGAGGGAGGAAGATGAGAGAGCTGGAGCAAGATCGGGAGAGAGATAGGGTTAGGGAATGGAGCGAGAGAGAGAGAGAGAGAGGTTTTACGATTTGGGGGTTTTTTGGGCGGGCCTCTGTTTTGGGCGCACACCCAAATTTGGGTTTGAGAATAGGTATGGCTCTGTGGGCCCCACCATGATGCGTGTCAAAAATCTACCCCATCAGTCAGATGCACCATCCCATGGTGGGCCCAGGGATTAAAAATCAAATCAATCTATGCCTTGTGTGGGCCACACCACATACAAAAGTTGAGAGGGGTTACCCTCCATTAAAACATTCATAATTATTTTTTGGGCCCACCGAAATGTGATCCACAAATCCAGCCCATCCATTATGTGTGTGCCACTTGAATGAGGGGTCATACCAAGTTTCAGACGCATACAAATTTCAGGTGGGGCCCACCAAGTGCTTTTATATGTTTTAGGCATGTCTTCACGTGATTTTAGATGGTTGGCCCACCGGAGTTTCGTATATGGCTGATTTTTAGGATATCCCATAATTTAAAGGGGACCCATCAATTGCATGGTGTTGATGTTTGACACACGTCATGGTGGGGCCCACACAGCTTCACCTCATGGGGACGGCATAGATTAAACACATACATCATGGTGGGGCTTACATAGCACCAACCACTAGCCATTGGATGGTGTAGGGGGAGTAGGTAATTCGTTCTCCTTATTTTTGGTGTGGTCCATTTAATCTTTATTCTTGAGGTATAAACTAGAGCGACTCAAATAATACCTTAATTGTGTGTGATATAATGTAGATTCTACAAATGTGTTTTTGTACATGTGAATTAGATAATTAGGGTTTTTGTTTTTGTTTTTATTTTTTTTTAGATGTAGAATAAATGAAATTAGGATTTATAAATGAAACTAAATAAAATTATTTAATTAGGATTTTAAAATGAAATTAAGACTAATAATATCAAATATTCTTGAGAATTTGAGGATCTTGTTTTACAAACAAATGTCGGGAAATGAAATTACTATTTGTGGAAGTGTATTGTGTAATTTGTTCTTCATTAACATGGAGTAAAACTAGCATGTCATCGTGCTATGCCTATGTTGCGGGAGTTATTTTGGGTAACAAGCACCTAGAAATCCTAAATGCATGTTGTGGGGCTGTACATGGATGAGTTATGACCCAAATTAACAATAGAAAGTTCATAACCATTCAATCGGAGGACACTGATATGTAGTGGATTTTGGGTAAGCTCCTTTTCTAGCCATTCCTTAAAATCCTAAAAAATGCTCCACTTGCATGACGCAATTTTAGGCATGTCTTGTAAACCAGTTCTATTAGTGATTCAGATGGACCACATAACTGGAAATACTCTACAGGGTGAGGCCTACCCTTCAAACTATTTCCCTTGGTGCAACTCACCAATATCAGGGATGATTCAGATTTTTTAGCCCCAAGTCTAAATTTTGGTGTGTCGTTTAGTTGTTTAAGTGGATTTCACATGATCATCATGGTAGGCATGGTTTAAAAGCTACATCGGATGTATCTCTCCCCCTTGTTACCTTTTATATGGCCCACCTAAATCACATGTTAGCCTAATTTTTTGGCCATGTGCCCAACCTAGGTTGACACATGTAATGGTTGAATTGGATTTCATTTACACATCATAGTGGGCCCCGTAAAAAAATTAAGGATGGGCAGTTCCCTCCCAAGTGTTTTCCTTGGTATGGCCACTTGAATAAAGAATGAGGTTAATTTTTTAGACATGGGACTAAATTGGGTCACACACGTGATGGTCACCATCATTTTAGGAACATATCAGTGTACACCCATGTCGGCTGACCCCTTTGCTTGCGAGACTCTAAAGATATTGCATGTGAACAATATTTGTGAATTCCACTCTGACCATCTGGTGTGTGACTCAATTTTAGACATAGGTCTCTGAAACCAGCCCATTTTGATATTTATGCGGGTCGTACCAAGGGAAATAGTTAGGAGGGGAATGCCCACCCTTTATTTTTTATGGGTCACTATGATGATGAATCTACTATAACCATTACATGTGCCATCTCATATTTGGCCCAGGGCCAAAACAACATTAGGCCTACCTATGATTTAGGTAGGCCCCACTAAAGGAAATAGTTGGGAGAGAGATGTCCATGACTGATTTTTTACAAGGTTGATTTTGATGATTATGTCAAATCCAATCAAACCATGCCACACTAAAGTTTAAGCTTGGGACCCAAAAACCAGGCCCACTTGTAATTCAAGGGACACACCAAGGGAAACAATTTGGAGGGTGGGTGTTGTCGTGTATAGTGTTTCCAACCTTGTAATTGAAGAAAGACACACCAAGGGAAACAACTTTTTAGGAAGTGTCGTGGTGTATGGTGTTTCCAACCATGTGGTGCACCTGAGTGATAGGACTTATTTTTCAGCCCTAGGCCTAAAAATGGCTCTATATTGATTAGGTCAAACAGGCACAGATGAAGGGAAAAAATAAAGATAAACTTAATCCAGAACTTTTATAGGCCTTAAAAGGTTTTTAATGGTTGACATTCATTACCTCATTTTTATCTCAAACCCTAAAATGATCTAGAAAAATAGATGGATAACATTGATGAAACACATACACTATGGGGAGTAGTCAATCCATCGTATACGGACATGACATTTTGGCAAATCTTCCAGTGTCAGGGGCTACCTAAAGTACCTCATGCTTGTCACATGGACACACGTGCGGGGTCTTACCAAACAGGAGCGGATGAGGTGCGGCCCGCCCACACCCAACACGGTGCAGGAATGACCGTGGGCCCAACTTATTGTATGCATAGTATATCCACACCGTTCGTCCATTTTTCTAGATTATTTCAGGGCATAAGCTTAAAAACAAGCAGACCGAGCATATCGAAATCTGAGTTGAACTGCATTACAGAAAATAATACTAATTGGACATTGACATGGAGAAATTCCTACTGCTCACTGTAATGTTTATTTTAATTTAATCATCTGATAAGGTCACAAAGTCAGGGATTAAGTTTTTTTAAAAAAATATCAGTCGGATCTAAAACTTTTGTGGCTTAAAAGAAGTTTTTAATGGTCAATCCCTATTGTTTCCTATACTATGGTATATATATTTGAGATTTGGATCTGCTTTATATTTTTGCTCATGCCATAAAATGAGCAGAAAAAATAGATGGTGGGAATCACTCTCCCCACTGTTTTCTGCGGTGAGGTCCACTACATCTTTTTATCTGCCTCATTCTTTGGCTCATGTCCTAAAATAATATCTCAAAATGAATGGACGGCGTGGATACAACACATACATCATAGTGGGGCCCACAGAACTTGGTGAGCCACTCATGGGTTACCTAACCCGCATCCGTGAGAGAGACTGCCCTAATCTGCGGCAGTCTCCTCTCTCTCTCTCTCTCTCTCTCTCTCTCTCTTTCTCTCTCTCTCTCTCTCTCTCTCTCTCTCTCTCTCTCTCTCTCTCTCTCTCTTCTCTTTCTCTCACAGCCTCTCCCTCCTCTTGCTCTCTATCTCTCTCTTCCTCCCTCTCTGTCTCTCTCGCCTCTTGTCCCTCCTCTCTCCCTCTATCTCTCTCTTCCTCTCTCTTTGATCTCTCTTGCGGACCGTTGACGAACGCCCTACCCATGCACGCCCTCTCTCTCTCTCTGAAGCTCGGTTGAAGGTCATTCACGATAGTGAGGTATCTATCTCTCTCTCTCAATCTCTCTTAATATTAATGCTGATTTAGGAAATTGTGAGTTAGTAGTTTGTAGATTCTCGATTTGAATGTGGACCCCAAATTCAGTTTTTCTGATTTTACAAACTGGGGATTTAGGGATTTTAGGATTTTGGGGATTTTGAAATTAGGGATTTTCTAATTTTACAAATTGGGGGTTTGGGGATTTTAGGAATCGAGGATGTGAGGATTTTAGGAATTTGGGATTTTAGGATTGTCGTGAGATTGTCGTTGATGTGGTCCAATCAAATTATAATAAGTAAGATATTTCTGTTTATAACAAACGAAAGATTTGGATTTAATGCCGTGAGATTCAACTCATCAATGAATTAGACAATCCATACTTTTTCCTGGACCGAAACAGTGTAAAAATCATCCCAAACCTCTGAAATCTTATGATAGCAAAGAAGATATAAAGTAATTTTAGGAAAACACCTTCAACTTGGTGAGAAGAGTTATGTGAATAGATTGGATAGCGTTGAGTTAGTATTGAGATACTTCCGTACACATAATATTGTGTACTGAATTCACCCACCATCCATTGGTTGAAATTTGAATAGAATGTGTACGGATTCTTGTTGGTTGTTTCATACTAATGTCCAACATTCATATCAATAGTTATAGTTCACTATCAACATTCTTGTTGGAATAATTCCTTCTTTTCTATCATTTATCTTTCAATGATTCATTCACTAAATTTGGTGGATTACTCTTATTTTATGGTGCAGATATTGAACTGGATTAATTCTGTTGTTTACTATCAGTGCTAGTTTCAAGATAATTGGTAGAAAGTGCCCTTTGATTTCGAATTTTACATTGTTGTTTATAATTGTCATCATGAGGGCTTTTCAAGGAGACAGACAATGTTTGTATCTATTATCTTTATATGCCAAGTTGAATCTCCTGTCATCAGTAAGTTATCATGCAAGAACATTATGTCCTCAATGCATGATGAAATTAATTTCCATTAGCATTCCTGAGACTGGAGGTTTGCTAACCCCTCATGTATCCTCTACTGGTCCATATGCACCTTTATTTGGGGCTCCACATGCCAACCTGGCAAATGTTATCTGTGTATCACGTGTGAACTAGTGTAGATCATCTAGCCAGAAACTCAAGCTATTCAATTGTCAGGTTAGCTGCATGGGAATAGGCAGATTTGGTGGCCTTGAAAACGACTGTCCAATGTTTTTGTTCATTTGGGAGGGCTTGAGTGGTCTTCTGGATTGGCTTTTGGCTAGATAATCTACACCTTTTTCCACCTGATACATGGCCTGGATGTAATATGCACATGCCCAGTTAGCATGCATAACCACATGTGGAGGTGCCTGTGGGGCTAAAACCTCGAAATAGTGAGCAAACATCTCTTTATCTACTGAAACTTAATGTTTTATTGCTATGAATTTGTTCTACTTCATTTAATTAATAGTTGAATCTCACTTTTGATTGTTCCTTTTACTCTTTAATTGATAGTTGAATCTCACTTTTGATTGTTCCTTTTACTCTTTAATTGATAGTTGAATCTCACTTTTGATTGTTCCTTTTACTCTTTAATTGATAGTTGAATCTCACTTTTGATTGTTCCTTTGAAGAGATTTGTTGTTTTCGATCTGGTGGGAATTAATTCATTCATTGAATAGAAATAGCATTGAACTAGGTGCTGTTGTGAACGAGGTGTAGCTTGGAAGTCACACAAATCATAAGATACTAACATTTTGATTTGGCCTGCCAAATTCAGCTACTTTCCATTTGCTTTCTAATTATACATTTCATGGTAACTCGAGGAAATATTAGGATTATCTGATAAGTGCAATTTTAAGGTTATAATCCTACATAAAGTTAGTTTCTTATCATTGATGAATGCTTTATTGGTATCTTTTGTGCATTCATTCATTGAATGGGATCTCATTGAATGTGCCTATACATCTTTAAATTGTTATCCTGACATATTAGACACATCTACTTATTTCCTGATCATATTTCCTTAAATATCCTAATCAAATTAGACACATCTACTTGTTTTCAAGGGGTAATATACTCTTTTCCACAATTAGCCTCTTTCAAGCCTTTGCTTGGCCTGCTTTTGTTTGGTCTTAGTAGCCATCTGGCCATTTTAAAGATGTGTACATGGCCTATTGTCTTTTTGATAGTGTTGTTTCTGTGCTCTACAAATTTGTGGCATGTTGTTAATCTATGAAATTAGAGGAAGAGGGGCTTTTGTCATTCTAATATGTCAGTACAATTATTTTATTTTCTTTGTTTGTTTATACACACACACACACACACACACACACACACACAAACACACCTCATGTTGCTCTTAATTTGATAAGAGTTAAAGAAAAATAGGAAGAAGTTAGAAGTTTGAGCTCCAATATAATAATGAACTGCTAACATGGGCATGTGATTGTACTAAGAACCCATAATATCTGCAATATTTGGTACTTGAAATTGGGTTGTAGACCCGGATGTGCGTCGGAGCTATCCAGATGAGCGGGGGTCCCTGGAAGGTGGGAACTGCTGTTATGACCATGATGAAGCTGTCCATTTCCTATACACAGTATTGGAGGGGCCTGACCATTTGGACATGTCATGTTTTTATATTTGCTCGAAATTAATAGAGCAAACCCGGATGTGCGTCGGAGCTATCTAGATGAGCGGGGGTCCATGGAAGGTGGGACCCACTATTATGACCATGATGAAGCTGTCCATTTCCTATGGACAGCCGTATTTTTGTATTTACTCAAAATTAACGGAGCAGACCCAGATGTGCATCGGAGCTATCCAGATGAGCGGGGTCCCAGGAAGGTGGGAACCGCTGTTATGACCATGATGAAGCTGTCCATTTCCTATAGATAGCATTGGAAGGGCCTGACCATTTAGACAAGCCGTGTTTATATCTTGTTTATATCTATATTTGCAGGGACCACACCCTTAACCTAAACTACACCCGAAACTTATAACCTATAACCTTAACCTAAACTAATAACCTTAACCTAAACCTATTCTCAAATCCAAAAACCTATACTTGTAGCCAAAACCTAAACCTTAACAACTTATAACCTATACTTACAACCTTACCCTAAAACTAAGCCTTAACTTATACCGATAACCTTAACCTATAACCAAAACCTATACTTATAACCTTAACCTAAACGTATTCTCAAATTCCAAAACTTATACTTATAACCTGAACCTAAACCTTAACCTTAACCTATAACCTATACTTATAACATTAACCTAAACTTACAACCTTAACCTAAACTCAAATCCCTAAACCTTAACCTATAACCCAACCTAAACCTATACTTATAACCTAAACCTATTCTCAAATCCCTAAACCTATACTTATAACCTTAACCCAAACCTAAACATTAACCTAAAATCAAATCCCTAAACCTTAACCTATAACCCAACCTAAATCTATACTTATAACCTAAACCTATTATCAAATCCCAAAACCTATACTTATAACCTTAACCTAAACCTAAATCTTAACCTAAACTCAAATTCCTAAACCTTAACCTATAACCTAACCTAAACTTATACTTATAGCCTAAACCTATTCTCAAATTCCAAAACCTATACTTATAACCTTAACCTAAACCTAAACCTTAACCTAAACTCAAATCCCTAAACCTTAACTATAATCCAACCTAAACCTATTCTCAAATCCCAAAACCTATACTTATAACATAAATCTAAACCTATAACCTATAACCTAAACCCAAACTTAAACCCAATCCCGAACCCGAACCCGATTTCCTAAACCTAAACCTTAACCTATAACCTAAACCTATACCTATAACCTAAACCTAAACCTAAACCTATAGCCTATAACCTAAACCTATAACCTTAACCTAAACCTAAAACCTAAACCTAAACCTAAAACCTAAATGTATTCTTAAATCCCTAAACCTAAACCTTAACCTATTCTCAATTCCCTAAACCTTAACCTATAACCTAACTAAAACCTAAACCTATACCCTACACTTATAACCTAAAACCTAAATGTATTCTCAAATCCCTAAACCTAAACCTTAACCTATTCTCAATTCCTTAAATCTTAACCTATAACCTTACATAAACCAAAACCTATAACCTACACTTATAACTTAAAACCTAAATGTATTCTCAAATTCCTAAACCTATACCTACACCTAATCCTAATCTCAACTCCCAAACTTAAACCTAAACCTAAACTTGAAAACCCAAAACTAAACCCGATCCCAAACTCGAACCCGATTTCCTAAAACTAAACCTTAACCTATTCTCAATTCCCTAAAGCTATAACCTATAACCTTAACCAAAACCTATAACATAAACCTTAACCTATAACCTAACCTTAACCTAAACCTAAAACCTAAACCTAAACATATAACCTAAAACCTAAACCTATAATAAAACCTAAATGTATTCTCAAATCCCTAAACCTAAACCTACACCTAATCCTAATCCCAACTACCTAACCTAAACCTAAACCTAACTTGAAAACCCAAACCTAACCCGAACCCGATTTCCTAAAACTAAACCTTAACCTATTCTTAATTCCCTAAAGCTATAACCTATAACCTTAACCTATAACCTATAACCTATAACCTAAACTTAAAACCTATAACCTAAACCTAATCCTAAACTTGTAACCTATAACCTAAACCTAAATGTATTGTCAAATTCCTAAACCTAAACCTACACATAATCCTAATCTCAACTCCCTAACCTAAACCTAAATCTAAACTTTAAAACCCAAACCTAAACTCGATACCGAACCCGAACCCAATTTCCGAAACCTAAACTTATAACCTTAACCTAAACCTATTCTCAAATCTCAAAACCTATAACCTAAACCTAAACCCATATAACCTTAACCTAAACCTAAAACTTAACCTATAAACTAAACCTTAACCTATAACATTAACCTATAACCTAAACTCAATTTCCTAAACCTTAACCTATAACCTAACCGAAACCTAAACCTATAACCCGAACCTGATTTCCTAAACCTAAACCTTAATGTATTCTCAAATTCTTAAACCTAAACCTACACCTAATCCTAATTTCAACTCCCTAACCTAAACCTAAGCCTAAACTTAAAAACCCAAACCTAAACCCGATCTCGAACCCGAACCCAATTTCCTAAACCTAAACTTATAACCTTAACCTAAACCTATTCTCAAATCCCAAAACATATAACCTAAACCTAAACCTATATAACCTTAACCTAAACCTAAAACTTAAACCTATAACCTAAACCTTAACCTATAACCTTAACTTATAACCTAAACTCGATTTCCTAAACCTTAACCTATAACCTAACCTAAATGTAAACCTATAACCTGAACCTGATTTCCTAAACCTAAACCTTAACGTATTCTCAAATTCCTAAACCTAAACATACACTTAATCCTAATCTTAACTCCCTAACCTAAGCCTAAACGTAAACTTGAAAACCCAAACTTTAACCCGATCCCGAACCCGAACCCAATTTCCTAAACCTAAACTTATAACCTTAACCAAAACCTATTCTCAAATCCCAAAACCTATAACCTAAACCTAAACATATATAACCTTAACCTAAACCTAAAAATTAAACTATAACCTAAACCTTAACCTATAACCTTAACTTATAACCTAAACCTATAACCTAAACTCAATTTCTGAAACCTTAACCTATAACCTAACCTAAACCTAAACTTATAACCCGAACCCAATTTCCTAAACCTCAACCTTAACGTATTCTCAAATCTCTAAACCTAAACTTAAACCTAATCCTAATCTCAACTCCCTAACGTAAACCTAAACCTAAACTTGAAAACCCAAACCTAAACCCAATCCTGAACCCGAACCCAATTTCCTAAACCTAAACCTCTAACCTTAACCTAAACCTATTCTCAAATCCCTAAACCTATAACCTAAACCTAAACCTCTATAACCTTAACCTAAACCTAAACCTTAACCTATAACCTAAACCTTAACATATAACCTTAACTTATAACCTAAACTCAATTTCCTAAACCTAAACCTATAACCCAAACCTAAACCTATAACCTGAACCTGATTTCCTAAACGTAATCCTTAATGTATTCTCAAATCCCTAAACCTAAAGCTACACCTAATCCTAATCTCAACTCCCTAACCTAAACCTAAAACTAAACTTTAAAACCCAAACTTAAACCTGAACCCGATTTTCTAAACCTCAACCTTAACCTATAACCTAAACCTATACCTATAACCTAAACCTTAACCTATAACCTAAACCTAGACTTGTAACCTTAACCTAAACCTATTCTCAAATCCCAAAACCTTAACCTATAACCTAAACCTAGACCTTAACCTTAACTTATAACCTATATATACTTATAACCTATAACCTAAACCTAAACCTAAACCTTAACCTATAACCTAAACCTAGACTTATAATCTATTCTCAAATCCCAAAACCTTAACCTATAACCTAAACCTAGACCTTAACCTTGACCTATAACCTATACTTATAACCTACAACCTAAACCTAAACCTAAACCTATAACCTGATTTCATAAACCTAAACCTTAACGTATTCTCAAATCCTTGAACCTAAACATACACCTAATCCTAATCTCAACTCCCTAACTTAAACCTAAACGTAAACATGAAAACCCAAACTTTAACCTGATCCCGAAGCCGAACCCAATTTCCTAAACCTAAACTTATAACCTTAACCAAAACTTATTGTCAAATCCCAAAACCTA
This sequence comes from Magnolia kwangsiensis, assembly GCA_037074715.1. Lineage (NCBI taxonomy): Eukaryota > Viridiplantae > Streptophyta > Magnoliopsida > Magnoliales > Magnoliaceae > Magnolia > Magnolia kwangsiensis. The sequence goes on along the minus strand of CM073580.1, from coordinate 9,878,117 downwards.
TAACCTAAACCTAAACATATATAACCTTAATCTAAAGCTAAAAAACCTATAACCTAAACCTTAACCTATAACCTAAACTCAATTTCTGAAACCTTAACCTATAACCTAACCTAAACCTAAACTTATAACCCGAACCCAATTTCCTAAACATAAACCTTAACATATTCTCAAATCTCTAAACCTAAACCAAAACCTAATCCTAATTTCAACTCCCTAACGTAAACCTAAACCAAAACTTGAAAACCCAAACCTAAACCCGATCCCGAACCCGAACCCAATTTCCTAAACCTAAACTTATAACCATAACCTAAACCTATTCTCAAATCCCAAAACCTATAACCTAAACCCAAACCTCTATAACCTTAACCTATAACCTAAACCTTAACATATAACCTTAACTTATAACCTAAACCTATAACCTAAACTCAATTTCCTAAACCTAAACCTATAACCCAAACTTAAACCTATAACCCGAACCCGATTTCCTAAAGCTAAACCTTAACGTATTCTCAAATCCCTAAACCTAAACCAACACCTAATCCTAATCTCAACTCCCTAACCTAAATATAAACCTAAACCAACACCTAATCCTAATCTTAACTCCCTAACCTAAACCTAAACCTAAACTTTAAAACCCAGACCTAAACCCGAACCCGATTTCCTAAACCTCAACCTTAACCTATAACTTAAACATATACATATAACCTAAACTTAAACCTTAACCTATAACCTAAACTTAGACTTGTAACCTTAACCTAAACCTATTCTCAAATCCCAAAACCTTAACCTATAACCTAAACCTACACCTTAACCTTAACCTATAACCTATATATACTTATAACCTATAACCTAAACCTAAACCTTAACCTATAACCTAAACCTAGACTTACAACCTATTCAAAAATCCTAAAACTTTAACTTATAACCTAAACCTAGACCTTAACCTTAACCTTAACCTATAACCTATACTTATAACCTATAACCTAAACCTAAACTTAAACCTATAACCCCAACCTAATTTCCTAAACCTAAACCTTAACGTATTTTCAAATCCCTAAACCTAAACATACACCTAATCCTAATCTCAACTCCCTAACCTAAACCTAAACGTAAACTTGAAAACCCAAACTTTAACTTGATCCTAAACTCGAAACCAATTTCCTAAACCTAAACTTATAACCTTAACCAAAACCTATAACCTAAACCTAAACATATATAACCTTAACCTAAACCTAAAAATTAACCTATAACCTAAACCTTAACCTATAACCTTAACTTATAACCTAAACCTATAACCTAAACTCAATTTTTGAAACTTTAACCTATAACCTAACCTAAACCTAAACTTATAACCCAAACCCGATTTCCTAAACCTAAACTTTAACGTATTCTCAAATCTCTAAACCTAAACCTAAACCTAAACCTAATCCTAATCTCAACTCCCTAATGTAAACCTAAATCTAAACTTGAAAATCCAAACCTAAACCCGATCCTGAACCCGAACCCAATTTCCTAAACCTAAACTTATAACCTTAACCTAAACCTATTCTCAAATCCCAAAACCTATAACCTAAACCTAAACCTCTATAACCTTAACCTAAACCTAAACCTTAACCTATAACCTAAACCTTAACATATAACCTTAACTTATAACCTAAACCTATAACCTAAACTCAATTTCCTAAACCTAAACCTATAACCTAAACCTAGACCTTAACCTTAACCTATAACCTATATATACTTATAACCTATAACCTAAACCTAAACCTTAACCTATAACCTAAACCTAGACTTATAACCTATTCTCAAATCCCAAAACCTTAACCTATAACCTAAACCTAGACTTGTAACCTTAACCTAAACCTATTCTCAAATCCCAAAACCTTAACCTATAACCTAAACCTAGACCTTAACCTTAACCTATAACCTATATATACTTATAACCTATAACCTAAACCTAAACCTTAACCTATAACCTAAACCTAGACTTATAACCTATTCTCAAATCCCAAAACCTTAACCTATAACATAAACCTAGACCTTAACCTTAACCTATAACCTAAACCTAAAACTAAACCAATAACACGAACCTGATTTCCTAAACCTAAACCTTAACGTATTCTCAAATCCCTAAACCTAAACATAAACCTAATCCTAATCTCAACTCCCTAACCTAAACCTAAACGTAAACTTGAAAATCCAAACTTTAACCCGATCCCGAACCCAACCCAATTTCCTAAACCTAAACTTATAACCTTAACCAAAACCTATAACCTAAACCTAAACATATATAACCTTAACCTAAACCTAAAAATTAACCTATAACCTAAACCTTAACCTATAACCTTAACTTATAACCTAAACCTATAACCTTAACTCAATTTCTGAAACCTTAACCTTTAACCTAACCTAAACTTAAACTTATAACCCGAACTTGATTTCCTAAACCTAAACCTTAACGTATTCTCAAATCTCTAAACCTAAACCAAAACCTAATCCTAATCTTAACTCCCTAATGTAAACCTAAACCTAAACTTGAAAATCCAAACCTAAACCCGATCCTGAATCCGAACCCACTTTCCTAAACCTAAACTTATAACCTTAATCTAAACCTATTCTCAAATCCCAAAACCTATAACCTAAACCTAAACCTCTATAACCTTAACCTAAACCTAAACCTTAACCTATAACCTTAACCTTAACATATAACCTTAACTTATAACCTAAACCTATAACCTAAACTCAATTTCCTAAACTTAAACCTATAACCCAAACCTAAACCTATAACCTGAACCCAATTTCCTAAACCTAAACCTTAACGTATTCTCAAATCTCTAAACCTAAACCTACACCTAATCCTAATCTCAACTCCCTAACCTAAACCTAAACTTAAACTTGAAAACCCAAACCTAAACCCGAACCCGATTTCCTAAACCTCAACCTTAACCTATAACTTAAACCTATACCTATAACCTAAACCTAAACCTAAACCTTAGCCTATAACCTAAACCTAGACTTGTAACCTAAACCTAAACCTACTCTTAAATCCCAAAACCTTAACCTATAACCTAAACCTAGACCTAACCTTAACCTATAACCTATATATACTTATAACCTATAACCTAAACCTAAACCTTAACCTATAACTTAAACCTAGACTTATAACCTATTCTCAAATCCCAAAACCTTAACCTATAACCTAAACCTAGACCTTAACCTTAACCTATAACCTATACTTATAACCTATAACTTAAACCTAAACCTATAACCTAAACCTAGACTTATAACCTTAACCTAAACCTATTCTCAAATCCCAAAACCTATACGTATAACCTAAACCTAGACCTTAATCTTAACCCATAACCTATACTTATAACCTATAACCTAAAACTTAAACCCAAACATAAACTCAATCTCGAACCCAAACCCGATTTCCTAAACCTAAACCTTAACTTATAACTTAAACCTTAACTTATAACCTAAACCTATACCTATAACCTTAACCTATAACCTAAACCTATACTTATAACCTTAACCTAAATTCAAATCCTAAAACTTATACTTATAACCTGTAAGACTCGTATCCTAGTCTGTACTGTTCCGTCGACTCCCACGATCATTCCCGTCGAAGTCCAAAAATCTACGACGTATAATCTATGTTTACGCGTAACCCTACATCGTAACATATAGATTTGAGTCAGCTTAATTCAAGACTTGTACCATTGCGATCGCACCGTCGCTGCGGTTCCAACGCTGCGTCTTACACATCGATTCGATACCCTGACTAGAAGATGCGGGCTGGCGTTTATTTTGAGAAAATATCGCACTTTTGCAATCCCAAGAGAATCGCTACAATATGTCCCATCAATCAATCAATCAATCATCTCATGTCAAGTACAAAGCAACACATACATTCTTTCTCCACAAGTTAAGAAAACCTAAAAGTCAACCAATCCATCACCTCACCCAACACTCACATCCATCACCCATCTCCCATCACTTCTCTTACAACCACCCTCTCTCTCTCTCTTTCTCTTCACATTTTCCAAGCACCAAATGAGCTCACGTCCAAGCTCTTCCCATGGAGAGAAAAGTGCATGTGTGAGGCCCACTTTTTCATCCTAAGATCTCTCATCCTAGCCATTCAACTTTCATCTTCCACCATCAAAGTGAGACACAAGGAGATCGGCTTTCCAACGGACCAAGAAGATCAAGTGGTGGGTGCTTTGATAGGGTAGTTTTCATATTTTAAGATAGGTCAAATGAGGCCCACCGATCAATGGTATGAATCTCACTTTGAACCCTAGATGTGGCCAATGACCCACCTTGATTTTATTATCATCCCATAATGGGGCCATTCTCCATGGACCCCATCATGATGTTTACTTTTTATCTTAAAAGGGGGTCATCTAGACCTTACATCTTGGTGGAGAAAGGATCTCCACCGTTGATCTTTGATTTGGTGGACCCACATGTATTGGGACCCACCTAATGTATGATTGAATGCAAAGGAGGGCCCATAGTATCGGGGTCCCTCAATCACACGTGTCTCAATCTCTCTCTTTCTCTCTCCCTCTCTTTTTTTCTTTTATGTGATGAAATGGCTGTGTGGCCCACCCGAACGGACCCCACCATGAAGTATGTAGTTCATCCCAACCATTTATAAGCGAGGCACACCTTATATGTGTTGTAACTACACCATACATCATGTGGTGGCTCACCTGAGCAGGCCCACCTTCTCATGGACAGACCGTCTAGTGTCCATGGACGCTGGACGTAAATGGGAACACAAATATTAGCTTGTTTCCAAGCTAATGGGATGGCTCACTCATATAAACTCCACCTTGATGTACATATTTAATCCACTCTGTTCATTCCTTTCCCAAACTCATTATAGGCGTTGAGCCAAAAGATGGACTCAATCCGATGTTCCGACGGGCCATAGCATAACAAATGGTGGTTTTCGCCGTTAAAAATCCACCGAAAGTTTCAATATGCCAAAAGATACCCAATATTGGGCTCGTTGGGTTTGTCTTGAGCCCCAGTGACCAATGGTTGGGACGGATCCACCTGATGCGAGCCCCACGTGCAAAAAACCTTGAGAAAATAAGTTTTTTTAAAAAAAATAAATAAATAAAATAACATACAGTAGCATTGCTGCTGCTGTGTCGGAGGTGCAGGCCGCGCTAGCTCTAGCGGGCGGGCGGACGCCAGGCCCACCAGGGAGCCTACGGCCCCACATGTGGGCCCCACCTTGATGTTTATTTGCCATCTAACCCATTCACGAGGTGGGCCCCTGCTTGAAGTAGTCCCCCTCCAAATTTTAGCCACATCCAAGGCTCAGGTAGCCCACATCACAGGAAACAGTGTGATTGAACATATACCATTGAAACCCATTTTTTTAGGTTTACAGAAGTTTTAAACTGATATGAAATTTGCTTTTACCCTTCATCCAGGTCTGTGCGACCTTATCAATGGCTTGGATGGAAAATAAATGTTATGGTGGGCTCCACGTGGGACCCACAGTGACATGTGTGTTTTATACACACCATCCAGGCGAACGGTGGGAGCCCACCATGGTGTATGTGTTTACCCACACCATCCACTATTGTGGACGGTGGAACCCCCCTTAATTTATGTGTCTTATTCACACAGTGAGACCCACCATGATGCATGTATTGCATCCAAACTGTCCATCCAATTTTGAAAGTTCATTTTATTGCATGAGCTAAAGAATGAGGCAGATCTAAAAGTTCAAGTGGAGCCCACCATTTAAAGTAGTGGTCAATGGCGCCCACCGTTCAAAAATCTCTAAGGTCCATAGTAGTCTCCCATTAAGTTGATATTTATTTCCACTTCATCTATCACCATAGGTTGGATGGGAAACATATCTTATGGTGGGCCTTAGGAACTTTAAATGATGAAAATCATTATCACTACTCTTAATTGGTGTGGCCCATTGGATATATATAAGGCCCAAGTTATGAGGTCCATTCTAATGTATTATAAGGCCCATGAGTTATGGCCCATTACAATGTACATTAGGCCCATTGGTGTGGTCCATTGGTGTGGTCCATTTGATGAACATATGACCCATGTGAGGAGGCCCATCTTGATGTATTTATGGCCTTTCATTGAGGCCCACCTTGATGTATATAAGGCCCATATTATGCCACCCATTGTGATGTATTCTAAGGCCCATGGGATGTGGTCCATTACAATGTGTGATTCCACCGTGGTTTATGCATGATATTTTATGGCGGGCCATGCCTTGGAAGCAATGTTGGTTTGACGTCCACATTGTAAGGATAATGTTGGTTTAATGTTCGCATTATAAATCTCCCTAGGTCCTTTGATAAGCCCATACTTGTTGTGCGTAGGCCATCTAGGACTATCTTCATTGTGAGGATAGTTCATCATCTTATAGCATGCTTAGTGTAACTCCATGACACATAACCATACGCATCATATGTATGCTTGATATGAGGAATGTTTGCTCATAGCATAAGTCGTTGGGCTGAGACATTTACGGGACTCCTTATGAGATGAAGTGCCCCACATGATCGCGTGATATACGCAGGATTACTGCATGACTGACGGTGTGACTCATGCATTTTGTATTGTGTGTCGTGATCACTACACGCCCTAGCGACATTAGGGTCATGGCTCCACAAACACATCGTGGATGGTCGTATCGGATACCGAAAATACCTTGTTCTAACACTATGGGGACTTAGGATGTCCTTGGGTGAAAGTCCCAGAACCTTTTTGGTACCAGGAGTTGCTCCAACGTCTAAACCGAGTGGATACATGAGCGTCGGATTGCCGAATACCAGAAGGCCGCATCTCCCACTGTGTCGTAGTCGATTAGAAGGAGGGTGGCCTTATCCGCCCAAGTAAGGGGGCTATAAGCTAGGCTGAGTTTGACTAGCTCGCAAATGAGTCCGTTATCGATAAGCCGGGTAGGTATTGATAGACTACTGGTCAGGCGAATAGTGAGGTCTATTCCACTTGCTTGCAGTGCAGCTAGGGAGAAGGCAGTCAGTGTGAGATGTATTAGACCCCGGTGATATCCAGAGAGGAACTGTACTGATATGTGTACTTGATGAGTACTGGCTTGCTTGGATTGCATTTCGCATATGACATTCGGCTATGTAAGTCTCGCATTTGCATCGGTGTGGCCGATAACATTCATGTCTCGCATCGCATGGCCTTAGTATGGCCAATAGCATTCATGTCTTGCATCACATAGCCTTGGTATAGTTAGTTTTATTCATGGACTTACCGTATACTTTCGCATTACTCTAATATTGTATACTTGGCGTTTGCCTTGTGCACACACTTACACCACTCTCTAAGCTTTTGTAAACTTATGCATGACCGTTGCATGCAGTTAGCATTAGACAGCAGTAGCGCTGAGGCAGGAGTGTGCATCTGACTATTTTAGAGCATCTAATCACTTGTATGTCCCTTTCCGCATTGTACTTAAAGTTTTGTTATAGTAGATATGTGGTGTTGTTGTTTTGTAACTTAGTTATGCTTCTTCTCCATTACAAAAAATAAAAAAAATAAAAAAAAATTCATGCTGAAAATCCTCCTTATAGGATCCCAGGATCGGAATCTGGCATGTGAGTGTCAGGATCCGAGAATGGGATACTACGGAGGCTATCGGTGTCGGATTCGGCGATCAAGAATTTAGTGAGCCCGTTTTCCAAGTTTGGGGTGTAACATAACCTAAACCTAGACCTTAACCTTAACCTTAACCTAAACTTAAACCTATAACCTAAACTTAAATCCCTAAACCTAAACCTATACTTAAATACTAAATTTATTCTCAAATCCCAAAACCTATACTTATAACCTTAACCTAAATCTAAACCTTAACATAAACTCAAATCCCTAAACCTTAACCTATAACCCAACCTAAACCTATACTTATAACCTAAGCCTATTCTCAAATCCCAAAACCCAAAACCTAAACCTAGAACCTATAACCTATACCAAAACCTATAACCTAAACTCGATTTCCTAAACCTAAACCTTAACCTATAACCTAAACTTAAACCTAAACTTTAACCTATAACCTAAACCTATACCTATAACCTTAACCTATACTTATAACCTTAACCTAAAACATAACCTAAAATCAAATCTCAAAACTTATATTTATAACCTAAACCTAGACCTTAACCTTAACCTATAACCTCTACTTATAACCTTAACCTAAACTCAAATCTCTAAACCTTAACCTATAACCCAACCTAAACCTATAATTATAACTTAAACCTATTCTCAAATACCAAAACCTATAACCTAAACCTAACCTTTACCTAAACCTAAACCTATACCTATAACCTTAACCTATAACTTTAACCTAAACCTAAAACCTAAACCTAAACCTAAGCCTAAAACCTAAATGTATTCTCAAATCCCTAAACCTAAACCTAAGCCTAAAAACCTAAATGTATTCTCAAATCCCTAAACCTAAACCTTAACCTATTCTCAATTCCCTAAACCTTAACCTATAACCTAACTTAAACCTAAACCTGTAACCTACACTTATAACCTAAAACCTAAATGTATTCTCAAATCCCTAAACCTTAACCTACACCTAATACTAATCTCAAATCCCTAAACCTAAACCTTAACCTATTCTCAATTCCCTAAACCTTAACCTATAACCTAACTTAAACCTAAACCTGTAACCTACACTTATAACCTAAAACCTAAATGTATTCTCAAATCCCTAAACCTTAACCTACACCTAATACTAATCTCAACTCCTTAACCTAAACCTAGACTTGAAACTCCAAACCTAAACCCAGTCCCGAACCCAATTTCCTAAACCTAAACCTTAACCTTAACCTATAACCTAACTTAAACCTAAACCTATAACCGACACTTATAACCTATAAACTAAAACCTAAACCTAAACCTAAAATCTAAATGTATACTCAAATCCCTAAACCTAAACCTACACCTAATCCTAATCTCAACTCCTTACCCTAAACATAAACTTCAAAACCAAAACCTAAACCCAAACCCGAACTTGATTTCCTAAACCTAAACCTTAACCTATTCTCAATTCCCTAAACCTATAACCAAAACCTAAACCTTAACCAAAACCTATAACCTAAGCCTAAACCTATAACCTAAACTTATAACATATAACCTAACCTTAACCTAAACCTAAAACCTAAACCTAAACCTAAAACCTGAATGTATACTCAAATCCCTAAACCTAAACCTACACCTAATCCTAATCTCAACTCTTTATCCTAAACATAAACTTTAAAAACCAAACCTAAACTCGAACTCGAACCCGATTTCCTAAACCTAAACCTTAACCCATTCTCAATTCCCTAAACCTATAACCTAAACCTAACTATAACATAAACTTATAACCTATAACCTAACCTTAACCTTAACCTTAACCTAAACCTAAACCTAAACCTAAAACCTAAACCTAAACCTAAAACCTAAATGTATTCTCAAATCCTTAAACCTAAACCTACAACTAATCCTAATCTCAACTCCTTAGCCTAAACATAAACTTCAAAACTCAAACCTAAACCCGAATACGAACCCGATTTCCTAAACCTAAACCTTAACCTATTCTCAATTCCCTAAACCCATAACCTATAACTTAAACCTAAACCTAACTTAAACTTATAACCCTAACTTAAACCTAAAACCTAAACCTAAACCTATAATCTTAACTTAAACCTTAACCTATAACCTATAAACCAATAACCTAAACTTATAACCTTAACCTAAACCTAAAACCAAAACCTAAACCTATAACCTAAATCAAAACCTAAATGTATTCTCAAATCCCTAAACCTAAACCTACACCTAATCTTAATCTCAACTCCTTAACCTAAACCTAAACCTAAACCTATACTTGAAAACCCAAACATAAATCTGATCCCAAACCCGATTTCCTAAACCTAAACCTTAACCTATTCTCAATTCCCTAAATCCATAACCTATAACCTAAACCTAAACCTAACCTAAACTTATAACCCTAGCCTAAACCTAAAACCTAAACCTAAACCTATAATCTTAACTTAAACCTTAACCTATAACCTATAAACTAATAACCTTAACCTAAACCTAAAACCAAAACCTAAACCTATAACCTAAATCAAAACCTAAATGTATTCTCAAATCCCTAAACCTAAACCTACACCTAATCCCAATCTCAACTCCTTAACCTAAACCTAAACCTAAACCTATACTTGAAAACCGAAACATAAATCCGATCCCGAACCCAATTTCCTAAACCTAAACCAAAACCTTAACCTATTCTCAATTCCCTAAAGCTATAACCTATAACCTATAATCTAAACCAATAACCTTAACCTAAACCTAAAACCTAAACCTAAACCTAAAACCTAAATGCATTCTTAAATCCCCAAACCTAAACCTATACCTAATCCTAATCTCAACTCCTTAACCTAAACTTGAAAACCCAAACCTAAACCCAATTCCAAACCCGAACCCGATTTCCTAAACCTAGACTTTAACCTATTCTCAAATCCCTAAAGCTAAACCTATAACCTAACTTAAACCTAAACTTATAACCGACACTTATAACTTAAACCTAAACCTAAAACCTAAATGTATTCTCAAATCCCTAAACCTACACCTACACCTAATCCTAATATCAACTCCTTAACCTAAGCCTAAACTTGAAACTCCAAACCCGAACCCAATTTCCTAAACCTAAACCTTAACCTATTCTCAATTCCCTAAACCTTAACCTATAACCTAACTTAAACCTAAACCTATAACCTACACTTATAACCTAAACCTAAACCTAAAACCTAAATGTAATCTCAAATCCCTAAACATAAACCTACATCTAATCCTAATCTCAACTCCCTAACCTAAACCTAAACCTAAACATAAACTTGAAAACCGAAACCTAAACCCGATAACGAACCTGAACCAGAGTCTGATTTTTTAAACCTAAACCTTAACCTATTCTCAATTCCCTAAAGCTATAACCTAACCTATAACCTAAACCTAAACATATAACCTAAACCTAAACCTAAACCTTAACCTAAACCTAAACCTAAACCTATAACCTTAACCTAAACCTAAACCTAAACCTTAACCTAAACCTAAACCTAAACCTAAAACCTTAACCTAAACCAAAAACCATAACCTAAACCCTAATCATAATCTATAACCTAAACTTATAACCTATAACTTAACCTTAATCTAAACCTAAAACCTAAACCTAAACCTATAAGTGTAGGTTATAGGTTTAGGGTTAGGTTAAGGTTGTTTTTCTTTTCATTTGTCTGTATCACCTATCATATGTTCTCCCTTTTTTCATTGGTTTTTGTTTTCCATAAGATTGTTTGTGCTTGGATGGATGCAGTTTATGTTAGGATGAATGTAGTTTATATCTGGATGAATTTACGTACTTTGGGTTTAGATGGATGTGAATGTGAATGTAAATATAATGAAATATATTTTATAACAGCTGTATATCAGGAAATTAGAGATGGAATATTTTTTTTTAAAAAAAAAGAGACTTTTACCTACAAAATATTTCGTAGGTAAAAGTCTCATTAATGTTTTTTAGCAACGACTATTTTCGTCGCTAAAAGTCACATCCAGGATTTTTAGTTATGAAAAGTTTCGTACCTAAAAGTAATTTTTTTGATTTTTTTAAAGCATTTAAAGCCTTTAGCGATGAAACATTTTAGTCGCTAAAGTATTATCCATGTTTTTCAACTATGAAAATTTTCGTAGCTAAAACTAATCCATTAGATTTTTTTAACAAATTGTTCGCAGCCTTTGGCGACGACAATTTTCGTCGTTGAAAATCTTATTCATGATTTTTAGCTACGAAAATTTTCGTAGCTAAAAGTAATCCATTCGAATTTTTAAATTTTTGCAGCTTTTTCCGATGAAATTTGTCGTCGCTAAAAGTTTGTTCCATGATTTTTAGCTACAAAACTTTTTGTAGCTAAAAGTAATCCATTCTAATTTTTTTAAAAATTCTTTGCAGCATTTGGCGATGAAATATTTCGATGCTAAAAGTCTGTTCCATGTTTTTTAGCTATGAAAATTGTCGTAGCTAAAAGTAATTGTAGCCTTTGGCGACGAAAATTCCATCGCTAAAAATCTCATCCACGATTTTTAGCTACGAAAATTTTCATAGCTAAAGGTAATCCATTTGATTTTTTTGAAAAATTGTTCGCAACCTTTCACGACGAAAATTTTCGTCGCTAAAAGTCTCATCCCCAAGTTTTAGCTATGAAAAGTTTCATAGCTAAAAGTGAAAAAAAAAAATTGTTTGTAGCCTTTAGCGACGAAAATTTTCGTCGCTAATAGTCTCATCCACGAGTTTGAGCTATGAAAAGTTTCGTAGCTAAAAGTAATCTAAAATGTGTTTGCAGCCTTTACCGATGAAAATTTTCTTCGCTAAAAGCCTATTTTTAGCTGCGAAAATTATCATCGTTAAAAGGCACTTTTAGCAACAAAACCGTATTTCGTTGCTAACAGTTCTACTTTTAGCAAAGAAAATTTATTTCGTTGTTAAAAGTTCTACTTTTAGCGACAAAAATTTATTTCTTTCTTGTAGTGTCAGTAATTTACGCATCAATTTATTAAAGTTATTGATGTGTGCTTCCAAATCTTCACCCTCTGCCATCTTGAAGGTATAACATTGTAGTTTCAAGTGTAAGCGATTTTCAGAGGACTTTTTCGTATAAATGTTCTCTAACTTCGCTCATAAACTAGCCATAGTTTTCTCCCTCAAAACATTATACAGAACCTCATCCATGAGACATAAATGGATAGAGGTCAAAGCATTACTATCAAGGTTTTCCTATTTTTCAACCTTCATAGTAGATTTTCACTCCTCAAGAGCCTTAATCTCGCCTTGCTTAGTTAATAGGCTAATCATCTTAGCCTTCCATAACTCAAAATTATTTTAGCCTAAGTACTTCTTAATATCAAACTTGGCATTACCCATTATTGCTAATCCTTTGGATTCAGATCTATGCCCCAACGATTACTCTGATACCACTTGTTGGAATTTGCTCTCTGAAATCACACAGATATGGATCTAAGATTGCAATCCAAGAGCACTAAGCAAACACAAGAAACACATAGATTTAACGTGGAAAGCTCTTGCGGAAAAAAATCATGGCATAAAGCGACAGAAAATTCCACTATGAAGCACAAATTACAAAGATACAGGACATACTCGGCTTGAGCAATCCTCAAATCTCACCTTTTTTTCACCCCTTGAAACCCTATAACCCTTTTAAAAATACTTAAGAACCTCTTAAAATACCCTGAAATCCCTCCTAGTTCCGTATACAACCCTATTATAGCTTTAGAAACAAGTAGAAGTGGAATAAGAAATAAAAATCGCAGAATTTGCATTTCCGCAAATAAATCTGCATAAACCTTCGATGTCATCGAAGGTCCTTCAATGACATTGAAGAATACCCAAAACTGGCCAACGACCAGAGGTGAAATTCTTAAAAAACTTCGATGACATCGAGTTTGCTTTGATGTCATAGAACCATGCACTGATCGATTTAAGACATCTGTCATCAACAGGTAGTTCACTTGGAGAAGTGTTTCAGAGACTCTTTGGGAATTGTTCTTCAAGTAATTCCATGAATACACTTTAGGAGTTGTTCATCAAGAAATTCCATGAGGCGTTTTCTCCTTTGAGTAGCTCTATCAGGTCATTAACGAGTTATCTTGCTAACTTGCTTTCAAAAGACGAACGTTTTCTAACTCTTTGGGAACTGTTCTTCAAGAAACTCCATGAAGTGCTCCCTCTGTTGAATAGCTCTCTAGGGTCATTGGCAACTAAGCTTGCTAACCTGTTTGCAAAAGGCAGACGTTTTTAGACTCTTTTTCTGCTTGTGCATCTTTTTCATTTGGTGAGGATCATTTGCAACTTTTTTTTTTAAACACGCACACACCCCCACACACTCACACCTTAGTGGGTTTTCACCACCTGTGGATACTCGAACCCTTGACCAGATCATTTGCACCTTACCATTTCCTAGTATAAAGATGATGATTGCCTTATGCCTCAATTTTAAGATACCAAGGTTTGTTTTTAAGATCTTCCCAAGGGCCTACTTTAAGTTCTTGAGAGGAAAATGGAACGGATTAACTGGTCTTTTCTATTATCATGTCTTTGAGCTTTTTAGGTTTTTGGGGTCTAGGCCTTTGATCATCAAGGGACTTTTGATTTGTGGGGTTTGCTTTATTGTTTTGTTTCTTATGAGTTTCTAATGTTGATTATACAATCATGGGTGTGATCCCCCATATATGGACGGCATGGATGCAAAAATTGATGCAGATGATCGTTTGTAGAAGATTAATGCGTTCATGGATGTTTTGCACCATCTTATTTATTCAATTTTTGTGTAAGAGGACCGTACTAGATGTATGGGTGATTCAGTATGTGTCATGCGAAGACGAGCGTTGACCTGAAAACAGATTGGCTACTCCCCCTGCCACCAGCCAATGGCTGATTGTCGGTGCTATATGGGCCCTACTATGATGTATATGTTTGATCCATGTCGTCTATCTATTTTTCTAGATCATTTTATGGTATGAGACCAGAAATGAGGTATATCCCAATCTCAAGTGGACCCCATTACAAGAAACGGTGTTGAATGAATGTTGACCATTAAAATTAAAAGCACTTTGGGGGCAATAAAAGTTTTGGATCAAGCTGATATTTGTTTTTTCACTTTATCTGGGTCTGTATGACCTAATCAACAAATTGGATGTCAAATAAACAGTACAGTGGGCCTTAGGAGGATTTTAATGGTGGATATCCTATCACTATTGTTTTCATGTGGTGTGATCCATTGGAGATTTATATCCCTCTAATTTTTGGGATAAAGCCCTAAAAAGATATGTAAAAATGGATGAATGGAATGGATGAAACACATACATCATAGTGGGGGTGCAAAGCACTGACAACTCGCCACTGGGCTGGTGCCAATGGGATCCGTTTCCCACTAACGCTCCTCAAGCTCCGAGTTGTACGAACGGTTAAAAGGAGATCAAAGTTACATGGCCCCACAATGATGTATTTATTATATCCACCCCGATCATACATTTTTCGAGATAATTTTAGAATATTATACAAAAAATAAATTATATCTAAAGATCAATTGGCAAGTGGTAAGCAGCCATATTTTTTTAAAAAGTAAATTGATTATTTTACCTCATATAAAAGGTGAATTAGTTGTTTTACCACTTGCCAAAACAAATCCGTGATGATACGTGTCCTTCAACCAATCAGATCACTCTACATGGCTTGTTTGCTCTCCAAATTATCAATAATTACCAAAAGCTAGGCCAACCTCTATAAATAGGCCCACTCCCTCATTTCAAGGGACTTTATTCTAAGAAAAGAAGAACAAGTAATGAAAGAAGTAAGAGTAAAAAGCAAAGAATTGAGTAAGAGTAAGAGTAGAGTAAAAGTGTATCTTATCCATCCAAACCTTCTAACCTAATTTATATTAGCATCCAAGCCATTTCCTTGATCCAAGATCGATAGAGTAGGGTTGGAAATCGAGAACTATGATCATATTCTCTTAGAAGAAGTATTATAAATCTCATTTCCTCCTCCCATATCTCCATGTCCATGGGTGGCGATCTAATTATCCATTTATTTTTCTCTCTATATATTTGCATATATTCCTCCTTATATACCACCTACTTATTGTCTGAGCAACTCTTGATTGTATGGTCTGCATCTTATCAAACTTTCAAATCTTGAAAGGACTTTTATTATACTGGTGTAAATAAAATAAAATGAAAAAACTCACAATCGGTCTTGAAGAGGGACTGCGAGAAGGTATATCTTGAAAGAACCGTGTGATATTAGATAAAGAACAAATCTAATGTATGAGTATAGATTTAGATTACAACTAAAGACTATAAGAATTACCATTACTTATTATTGTTTGATTTGTGTGAGACTCTTTGCTTTCTTGATTTCCTTTGTTATTTATAAATTTCTGCTGCAGCTTATTTTTTCATATGCTTCTTTCTTTACTCCAATGGTTATAGTAGTTGAAAAACTTTTTTGTAGATTTTTCTCTTGTTTAGATTTTATTTTTATTTTTTTATTTTTTTTATTTTTTATTTTTTTTAATGTTATGTTTTTCTTTTGTAATTGTTCTTCTTCTGTCGGTCACGTTAGGTGTTTCTCAATTTTCTTCTATATTTTAAATTATTCAACTATCTTTTGTATTTTGAACTATTTGACTGCACTTCTTTCTTCTCTTGCTAAATTGTTGGATAACTCAGATACATTACTTCGTTGACCATCCAATAACTTATAAAATTGAATTTATGCCGGCTATAGTTAGCAAAAAAATGCTCCAAGTAACTTAAATCTTGAAGATTTTTTTATCTACTTCTTATTTCTCATAAGATGCCACGTGTCACCCTCCCATTAGTTTTTATCAGAACGTAAAAAAAAAAGGTGCAACACAATCCCAACTGTTTCATATGGTGTGGACCACTTAAGCTTTCGATTTCCTTTGTTTTTGGTTCATGTCCTAGAATGAGCTGAAAAAAGTTGGATTGCATGGATAAAATACATATGTGTTGCCGTCACAACTTGAGTAGTAAAGCACAAGGGAGTGGATTATGTGTTACCTGGGTAATACTTTAGTAGGTATTACCCTTACACTAAGGGCCCACTTGGGAGTGTGGATTTGGAACCCCTGGATTTGAAATCCTCTTGCTATGCTTGGCACATTAGATTGAGAATCAACTTTAATCCAAAAGTAGCTATTCATAGCATATTTACCACGGTTTGAATTTAATTACTAAATGAACTTTAAGATCTTTATTTAATGAACATATGTAATTTTTGACACAATAGTTAGAGTAAGCCTGGTAAAATGTATACTTTTTTAGAAAATGATGAAATTCCAAGTCTCAAATGGATCACAAGCACAGGATCATGTCTAAGTGACTAACCAGTGATTTTTAACCATTGATTTACATAAACAATGTTTGGACAGCACAAATCATCCTTTTAAAGTAATTATGGTAATGCAACTGATAATCTAATTATTTTAGGATATCATTATTGGGTCATGCGTCCAATGGACCAGGAGTCTAATAACACATGCTACACATGCAACTCTTAAAAGGATTCTAGATGTAATAATCAAACACCTGATTGAGGGGATCTGAAACCCCTGATTGAAGGGATCTGAAACCTGCAAATAACCCGGTCCCCTCGAATCCCCCAAATCGATGGTGCCAAGTATTAGCCTTGCAGTGTGGGCCCACTTCTATGTCTTTTTTATAAATCAAAGCGGTCTATCCTTTCTTCGAGCACATCCTAGAATGGATCGTAAAAACGGATGGACGGCAGGGATCCGCGTCCTCCCCACCTTTAATCAGTCAAAAGTTCTCCTTCTCTGTGCTCACGGAGCGGAATCGTCTACAATGCCTCACCATGATCCGAGGGATTTCAGATATCGTATAAGATATCTTATATGTAAATCAAATCCGTCCATCAGGTGAGAACTACTGTTTTAACCGTACATATAAAACTTCTTCCTAAACCTCTAATTTCATGCGGTGTGACCCACTTGTGTTTTTAATCAGACTCGTTCCTATATCTTCCCTTCATCCTGATGATTTACATCTGATTAACGGGTTTGAAAAAAGATAAAAACTGCTGCAGCCCAACTCACAAACCAACGGTTGACATCCCATCCCTTCCCAATTGATCGCTTCATTGTTGATCACATGAGTCTTATTTCAACTGATTTCTGTTGGAAACATTTAAATTTGAGTATAAAACATGATGGACGGAGACGATTGTACATAAAAGACAAGGTGGGACCCACAGATCTTGGGAATTTTACGCCCTAGTAAAACAGGTGCTTTACACTGTACCTGCAGCTTTAGCATCATCGCACACATCATTATTGCTGGCGTCAAAAGCACGAAAGAGTATTAATATGATTCCCCGGCAGATTTTGATAGATGACACACGAGTAAAAACTCCGTTCCATCTCAACCATTAGCAAGGCTACCAGACATGCATCCACACGCATATAAACACAAGTAATCGACCGAGAGAAGTTGCTGCGACTGACTGTGATGTCAGAATGGACACAACAGATATCAATGGATCGGATTAACATGGCCCACATTAGCTTTTTGACCAAGTTAAAAGCTTCCGCTCGTATCTCACCATGGAACAAGATCACCACCTTTGACCATGACTGACATAGGAAGCTACTAGATTGTTATAAATGCATAAATCTAGTGGCTCTGGTACCATATAAAATCAAAAGAAATGTCTTCCCCCCACCCCACACACACACATATATATACACACGCGACACACACACAAACATATACGACATACTACGAGAGGACGTGGATCCGAACCACACCACAGGAAATAGTGGTGATTGAATATTCACCCTTAAAAACTTCCCGGGGCATCAGAATGTTTATTTGTCATCCACCTGTTGATAAGGTAACAAAGAGCTAGATGGAAGGACCACACAAATATCATATTGATCCGTAACTGTTGTGGCCTACAGTAAATTTTTTATAGTCATTCAACACGGTTTTGTGGGGCATGGTGCAGCTGAAAGTTTTTGAATTATAATCGAAAATGATCTATAACCGATGAATGGCATGGATGTAAGATACATACATCAAGGTGCCCCATATTCAAGGATCCACGGAAGCTGCTCCCACTATCATTCATGAGACCGTACAGTGACAACTAGTCAACTACGACGTACCTAAGATGGATGAGGATTGCGTTCTACCCCGCCTGTCTCTGGCGACAAACAGGCAGTTCCGTGGGCAGGCCCACCCGGATGTATCTATATATCCACGCCGTTCATCCCTTACTTAGAAGGCATGTACACAGAAATAAGTCAGATCCATCGCTCCGGTAGATCACAACAAATAATGAGCTTGGCTGCATCAAATGCACAAAACATTAAATTTAACTGAGAACGTATGAACAAAGTAGACAAACAGATACATCAATGTATCCCCCCCTTAGAAACGACCGTCCATGGGGACGCAATCCAGGTACACCTGATATACCGGGACGCGGATTGCGTCCCACCGGCAGTCTCCAGCTGGAAAGGGCAGATCTTTGAGTGACCATGGTGATGTATGGATCTTATCCACACAGTCCATTAATTTTTTTCGTATCATTTTAGGGAATAAAACAAAAAATAAGGGAGATGAAGGGCTCAAATGGACCACACGACAGGAAGCAACAGTGATAATTGAAACTTTTCTAAGTCTCATTGTGATTTTTATTTTCCATCTAACTTATTCATAAATTCACAAATATCAGATCCATCCAAAACTTGTGTCCCCCGGGATGTTTTCAACGGTCAGAGTTTAATAGCCACTATGTGGTCCACTTGAGCCTTAGATCTAACTCATTTTTAAGTTTATAACCTAAAACGATACGAAAAAAATGGCTGAACGGTGTAGATAATACCCATGCATCATGTTGGCTACTCAAAGCTCCTGCCCGTTCTTAGATGGAGATTAGGAGGCAATCGACGTTCAACATACCGAACGGAGATTGTGTGGTGTGTAACTCACCACGCGTAAGTTCTGTGGGCCATCCGTGATGTATGTGTCATTATCCAGGCGGCCCATCCGTGAAACAGTGGGGATAATGACATCGACCGTTGAAACCTTCTCAGGGCCCACAGTGATGTTTATTTCTCATGCCACTGTTCATGAGGACAGTACGTGGACTTTCCATATGCTTCAAATTTGGGATTTTTTTTAAAAAAAAACACGTGCACACACCCCCGCACACTCACGCCGTAGTGGGCTTTCACCACCAATTTTGGGATCATGTTCTAAAACGGACTAGAGAAAATGAATGAACGGCGTGGATCAAACGCATACATCACGGTGGGCCGAAGAGTTTACTCACCACACTGTAACGCGGTGAGTTACTCACTAGACAATCCCGGTCCTAAGATGCCATGTAAGATACGCCAACTGTTCTATCTAACCATGGCCATCTAAATATGAGGCCCTCTAAGAGGACGGTCCGAATCCTCCCATGAAGAATAGGGTGGAAAGTGGGTTACTCTATCACATCATAAAACACTCTTGATTGAATATTTTAATTATCCGATTTTATAAAGGTCACGATGGCTGTCGATATTTATATCCAAAGAGTGAATTTTTCGATGGGTGGATATGATCTGAGTTAGGACCCAAACTTATAGTTGTTCCCTAGGATATCGCCCACCTGAGTGGTGGGTCTGGCTGATTTTATTTATTTTTTTTTTTTTTCACCTGGACCTAGGCATGAGGATTGATCTAATACACGGAGTGGATTTGACGTATACAACTGGTGGACCCAAAAGTGCTGGGTCCAAAATATGTGCACAACATTAAAAGTAGTGGTAAACCATCACGCTATTCTCACCCAATATAAAGCTGGACGCGGATTGCGTCCTACCCCCGCCCGGACGGTAATCCGTCCGGGCAGGGCTCTGTGGGGCCCACAGTGATGTAAGTAGTTTATCCACACCGTTAATTATTTTTAGGTGATTATTTTAATGTTTGAATCAAAAATCGAGATAGGTTCAGGGCTTAAGTGGATCACAAATTGTGGATTAAACTTCCACCATTAAAAACTTCCTGGGAGCTAGAGAAGTGTCAGATCAAGATGAAATTTGTGTTTTCACTTCATCCAAGTCTGCATGACCTTATTAATAGGTTGGGTGGTAAAAAAAACATCACCGTGGCCCTTAGAAATGTTTCAACGGTAAGTGTCATTATCACTGCAGCTTCCTTTGATGTGGTGCACTGGACCAGTTTATCTACTTCATTTTTTGTATAACACCTTAAAATGAACATATAAAAACTATTAACGGTGTGGATAAAATAATTACATCACAGTGGGCCCCACAGAGCCCTACCCAGACGGATTACCGTCCGGTTGGGGGTAGGACGCAATCCGCGTCCATATAAAGCTAAACGCGGAAGTGCATAGAAAAAGGCTCCATAGAGAGAGAGAGAGAGAGAGAGAGAGAGAGTATTGTGGGTTCTCTATTGAAGGAAAAAAATGAATTTCTTGGATTTTCTCTTGCAGAAGCTAAATGAATTGCTTGTTTTGCTAGAGAACTTTGGTGGGTGTTTGGTGGAGAAGTTCAATGAGGCGTTTCCACCGGAGAACAGGTTCAAGTACATGAGCCACTGGCTCAAGGTTGGTGCACCCTTCGCCCTAGCCATGGCTCTTCTCATCGCGTGCCTCTGTTGTTTCCGTAGCCTCTGTTGTCGCTGGCGTTGCGGTAGCCTCTGTTGTGGCTGGCGTTGCCGTATCCCCTGTTGTTGCTGTTGCTGCGGTAGAAGGATTAGGATGATGAAGGCACCAGGTAGAGATTGTATGATGCCTAGACATGACTTTGAAAGTAGTCCAAAATCCTACTTCAGAGGATTGCGTGGGAAAGATATATTACTAGAATAGTAGGTGGGCCATGGTCGATGGTCCATCGCCTCAAGTGTTTCATTTTGGTATGTTTTAATGGTCTGTATAATGGTTTTTGTTTAATGGTTTTGTTTGGTCATTACATACGTTTCTTTTGTAGAATGAAGATTGTTTTAATGGTCTGTTTAACGGTTTTTGTTTAATGGTTTTGTTTGATCATTACATACGTTTCTTTTGTAGAATGAAGATTGAATAGTTCATCACCATTTTTTTAAATGATATTGACACATGTGGCGCTCATGTAAGGCTATCCAAACCATCCAAATTGCGAGGTATGCTTTGGATGGGGTTTATATTTAAGACCAGACTGATTAAGCAATCTTAGCCATCCAATTGATTGTTATTAAATGGATGGTTAAAAAGTGAAATTGTGGTGGATCCGAATCCCATGGTCAAAATCAGATAGTATAATCTCTTCTGTGTAGTTTTTGGGTTATTTTCCATCCACAATTCTGTTGTTAATTTGAACCGTCCTGATAGAAGGATCACCACCATCTTTAAATGGTGGTGAAATATCATAGGATTCTAGCTCTTTTCTTTTAAGTTGCGTGATGTGATGATTATTGGATGTGTGATGGATGATCCAGACCATTGATCTGCTTGGTCTTGCTGTGGATGGGGAAACTCATAAAGTGGGCCACACATGTTTTAAAACTCACTGACTGGAATTAAAACTCGGTTGAGTCAACTTTACTCGGCAAGATTTGACTCAACAAGATTCGTCTCGTCGGTTCGCTAGCTGATTGGAGTGGACGTTATACCAATGAGTTAGATAGCTATTTAATATTAACAAAAGAAAAGAAAATAAAAACAAATTTGAAGGATGAGATTTGAAAACTTGTCCAAATTGTGTGCAATTATCACCTTACCATGCACTAGTTATTAATTTGGACGGTTTGGATTTTGGTTTTAGTACTTCTTTGCCATGTGTACCGCTGTGATACCACGCTAATAGCATCTGCAGTCGGATTGAAGTGTCCTTTCTTTCTTATTCATGAAGGCAACAACTTTTCGACATCTTCGATGGGGAAATGGACTGTTGGGCAAATTACCTAGAAGGCTACAGCACTCCATATATTCCTAGAAGAGCCTTCTAATAGCTTTGGCAGATTGTTTCGGACGAAAATGCCCTGACCTTGGTTCATGACTTGTACAGTCCTGGAGTGAAGTAGAAGTCACCTGTTGTTGCAACCCTCGAGAAACGGATGGATCGGCTACTCCCCGGGATACCGGCTAATGGCTGGTGTTTGGCACTCTGTGGGCACCACCACCATGTACATGTTTCATCCATGCCGTCCGCATATTTCTATAGATCATTTCATGGTAGGAGTCTAAAAATGACCGATAATCCATTCATGGTGGGCCTTAGTAGGATTTTAATGGTGGATATCCAATCATTATAATTTTAATGCAGTGTGGTCCACCCGAGATTTATATCACTCCCATTTTTTAGTTCAAGCCATAAAATGACATATAAAAGTGGATGAATGGCATGGATGAAGCACATACATTATGGTGGGGCCCACAGACCACCGATCACCAGCACCACGAGCTTCGGGAGGGGCAAATGTCGTATTTATTTACCTTTGAAAGACACTCTTCTTCTTCTTCTTTTATTTTCCAAGAAAAGCGAAGATCCATGGACCAACAGCCAGAGAGCGACATTGTTACAATGGTACTTTGGTAATACTTCCACAAGCTAATCCGCATTCATACATTTCTTTGCTCTTTCATTAAAAATACTGGAGCAGATATTTGAAGAAACCATAGAGCCCCTATTGTGTTCTTCTTTTATTTGTGATCCCTATCTCGTCTTAAAGCCTCTTCCAATACGACGTTAGTATTTTATTTTATTTCAAATGTAGGCATTTGCCAAAGTAAAGGAAGAACAAAGTCGAGAAGCCGAGGGTTCCCATTGTCACATGAAAGGGAGTGTAACGTAGGGCACACCTTAATCAAACCTCCACCATTGGATAGTAGAAAACCACGGCATCATGTTTGTGACGGTATTTGGATCGTGGTTGTCACTTGTCATGACCGCGGTTGTGGTGTTATATGGATCGTCATCCTTAGCCCACGATGGTAGTGGCTGTCAACTGTTATGGGTCGTGCTCGTTAGGAATATTGCACTGGATACAACTACGACCCAGTGTGCTTCATTACCACGACCCAATGTGTATGACAACTACGATCCAGTGTGCTTCATTACCATAAGATTACGAAGACTGCATCAGTTGAATTCGATTTAATAATTAAAGTTGTGTATAGTTATGCAACTCAGAAGTGCAAAAGACACGATGTGTTGTGATTTCAGCGGATGAGTTCCAAGTGACTACACGGGGAATGAATGACCGATATAGTAAATCTAAGATAAATGAAGTGTACGCGCGGTCAGTTTACACAGTGCTTGATACGATACAACGGGACATTTCAGACGAAGTGAAGGTTTTATATGAGAATATGAAGCCTCCGAAAGCTTAAAAATCTAATGGAAGATTCAAAAAGGTTCGAATTATATCCAAGCGAGAAGATAGGCAAACACTCAGATGCTCGAGATGTAAACGAATAGGTCACAATCAGCGTTGATGCACTTTCGTCCCTGCTAGCTGAAGATGAGGCTGAGGCTGATGATGACTTTTTTTTTTATTGCTTATGATAATCTAATGTGAATTGTAATATACTTATTGATTCATGAACTTTGATGCATGTTAACCACTTTCTCATGTGGATGCTAACCATGATCCATTGTGCATTTGAACCACGACCCATATAGGAAAAAGTGAACTTAATAACGGGTCGTGGTTGTCAGGACAAAAGGATCGTGATTGAAATGTTATATGGGTCATGTTTCTCATTAGGTCGTAGTTGTCAATGCTGGATCAACAAGGAAGACAACCACGATCCATTAGAACTGTGACCACAACCTATTTAACATTATAGCCACAACCCATATCAATTACGACCAATGATTCATGTATACCATGACCCATATAACACGACAACAACGACCCACATATCATTCCAATCAAGGTCTATGTATCATAACAACCACGACCTATACAACCTCACAACCCTAACCCATATATAATGACAGTGGAGACCCATGTATCATAACAAACACGACCCAATGTGGATGATAATCAAGAGCCTTTATGCATATGAACCACGAATCCAAAGATCGGAATAGTGTACATAACATAGCTCATGGTTTTTGTGATATATAGATCGTGGTTGTCATGTTAATCAGTCGTGCTTTACTTAGTGCCTTGGTTGTCAACAACGATCCAGTACGGATGATAACCATGATTCATTACAAATATGACAACCATGACGCATGTAAATCATCAATCACATTCCATGCAACACAACAACCATGAATTTATATCAAATGACAACTACGATCAATGTTTCACATCAACTATGAACCATATAAGACGACAACTACAACCCGTAGTCATGACATTCAGGATCCATATTTCATGACAATCATGACCTATACAACATTACAACCACAATCCATATTCTAGGTTAATGTGAAATGGCCTATTCTAGCTTTCAGGCAAACGAACTCGATATTTTGAAACATGACAATTGCGATCCATATAACATGACAACCACGATCTATAAAATATAAAAACCACTATCCATATAACATGACAACAATGATCCGTATAATACGACAACAACGATCCATAAAACATGAAAAACATGACCCATAGCAACCAACACCACAACCCATGTAACTTTGACAACCACGATCAATATATCAAAACAACCACAATCCATTTTACATGAAAACCACGATAAAAAAAAGAAAGTGTCAACAACGATCCTTTGCCTGGGTCGTGTATTGACAATGTGAAGGATCGTGGTTGTCATCTACAAAGGGTCATGTTTGTCATTGTGCAAGCCTGCAAGGTAGAGATGACTTTAATCAAGTTGTGACAACGAAAGCCCTCACCATATCCAGTTTGAAGTCCAATTCTTTGGCCCACAATTCTGTATCGTGGTTATTATATTATATGGGTCGTGGTGTTAATGTTCGATGGGTCGTAGTTGACATGACGATATATATATATCGTGATTTTTATTGTATGTATCGCGCAGTTGATCACTCCAAAATAAACAATTAGAAGGTGTTAAGAACTACGTGGGTGATACATCCACTTGATAAAACTTATTTTTATGATATGCCTTTATATACATACGTTACATACGATAGTAAGTTTAAATGACATTTATATATCACTATAGACCCCATATATCTTAGTTTGTATGGAATTAATATGTCGCATGTACATACACTAAAGATGGCGTGCTAAAGGCGGGAAGTTCGCTTACTATTCCAAATGCAAAACATCAATTGTCGATCATCTGGTTCAAGTCTATGGCTCCATCATAAATCGAATTTAATCTATTGAAATTGTTCATGGATGATGGATTCCTTCGAAAATCTTATGAGTGACACGTATCGAACTATTAGTGGCCCACACTGCGTAAAGATGAGAAATTATGGGATTTTACGAAATTTATTGGTTGAGCTGTTATTGTCCATTGGATTCGAATATTTTGACCATTCTTTGGGTAATTCTGTTTCTTAATGTTACAAATAAAATGTATGGTGCAGATCAGAGAAAAGGCAGTTTGATGTGACTTACGGAACACCGACTATATCTTGGACGCTTACGGACGCTTTTACGGATGCTTATGATTCCAAACATAGAACATCACTGGACACTTTTACTGACACTTACGATTCTAAATGCCGAACATCAACAGATACTTTTATGGATGCTTACAATTCCAAACGCAGAACATCAATCGCTTGTCCTTGTATGGAACACTGACTATATATTGAAGCTTCTTCTCTAAACCCTTCACTTTTTATCCCTAACCCTATATTCTTACTGGTTTTGAATCTTCTTCACTAGGCCCCTCCATCACCACTCAGCGAGTACATCTACATGTTCAGTGTAGTTCAGTCAATATAAATGGTAAAACAAGGTAATGATTGAAAAGGACGGTGTATGGTGGTTATTATGTTATGTGAATCGTGGTTGTGAACCACAACCCAATGTATATGACTATAACAATATGTATAGTATGACAATCACGATCGTTGTTGTGATCGGTGTTGATATGCCGAATGGGTCGTGGCTGTGAACCACGACTCAATATAGAAGACATCAACGATATGTATGGCATGACAACCACGATCATAGTCATGATCGTGGTTTGTTGCATAATGGATCATGCTTGATAGACAAAGTGGATCGTGAATCACATGTTATGTGGGTCGCGGCTGTGAACAACGATTCAATGTAGATGACAACAACGATCAGTATTCCATGACAACCACGATCGTTGTTGCGATCGTGGTTGGTTTGCCTAATGGATCGTTGTTGACAGACACATATATGACATCAAGGAACCATGTAGCACAATTTTCAACCATGACCCAGCACAGATGACAACCACGATCTAGCATAGATGACAACAATGAAATGTGTTGTCACGTCCCAAACCCGGAGATCAGATTCACAGGAATCCCGATCGCAGAACCTGATGCCAACAGCCTCCGCAGTACCCCATTCTCGGCCCCCAGTGTACATACGCCAGGTTCCGATCCTGAGATCCTACAAGGAGGATTTTTCAACGTACATTTGTCTCATAAGAAGCATAACCACAAGTATACCCAAATCATAAAGGCAACATCATTATCACATATCCACTAATATAATCATTTGAATACAATGCTGAAAGAGAAATGCATATGTCAAAATCAAAGCTCCAGAAAACAGCTGCACGCTCCAAGCTCAATGATGTTGCAACCTAATGCCACCTGCACGCATCTATCGTGCATAAGCTTATAGAAAGCTTAGAGGGTAGTGAAAGTGTGTGCACAAGGTAAGTGTCAAGTATGCAATACAATGTCATATATCATGCAATGGAATAAATGAAAATACTGATAAGATATGATATCAGAGTAAGCGAAAATATACTGGTAAGTCCATGAGTGTTATCAACTATACCAAGGCTATGTGATGCAAAACATAATAAGATAATAATAGATGTTGGGGATGCAATGTAATATGCAAATCCTAACGAGCCACGAATACTCTCAACCTCATTTAAGCCATATAAGCGCAAAAAAACATAGTAACCCAAAATGCTAAGTACTGCGGATGCAATGTAATATGCAGTGAGAATGAAATAACCATGCTGGGATGTGAAGTCTAGATGATAGTACGAAGTATCACAGGCTATGGGGTCCATCACAAGGGACTTCTATCCAAACCAGTCCCATACCTAAATTTGGATAGTCAGATACAATGTGGTAAACTCCTGATCTCAAGTTAGTCGTGCGCCCGACTGAAATCCTGGTCCTGTGATGGTACACTTAACAAATAGTTACGCACCACCAACCTGAGTGGATAGTGAATGAATGGATATACAAATACTGCTCAATAAGTCCACATATCAGTACGGTTGCTCTCTGAGGAAATCACTGGGGTCTAATACACTTTGCACTGACTGCCTCCTCCCTAGTTGCACAGTCAAGCAAGCAGAATAGACCTCACTATCCGCCTGACCAGTAGTCTGCCAATACCTACCCGGCTCATCAATAGTGGACCCATTTACGAGCTGGTCATAGTCAGCTTAGCTTACAGCCCCCTCACTCGGGCAGATAAGGCCGCACCCCCTCCCAACCGACCACGACACAGTGGGAGACGCGGCCTACTGGTATTCGGTACTCGGGCGCTCATGTTCCACTTGGTTTAGACGTTGCGCTACTCCTGGTCTCGGAGGTTCTAGGACTTTCATCCAAGGACATCTTAAGTGCCCACAGTGTTAGAACCAAGTATTTTTGGTGTCCCATTTAGCCATCCACGAAGTGCCTGTGGAGGCCATGGCCCTGATGTCGCTAAGGCGTATAATAATCAAGTCACAAATATGCGAGATGCATGAGTCACACTAACTAGTCATGCAACAATCCTGCGCGTATTGGGTGAAATGTGGGGCACTCTGTCTCATAAGGAGTCCCATAAATGGTCTGCCCAATGGCGTATGCTATGATCAAATATTTCTCATATCAGGCATACATATGATGCGTATGGGCATGAATCATGGAGTTATACTAAGCATTTTATATGGTGATGAACTATACTCACAGCGAAGATGGGCCTTGATGGCCTACACACAACAAGTATGGGTCTATCAATGGGCCCTAGGGAGAGTTATAATGTGAACATTTAACCAACATTATTCTTACAATGTGGACGTCAAACCAACATTACTCTCAAGGCACGGCCCGCCATAAATATCATTCATAAACCACAGTGGAATCATACATTGCAATGGACCTTAAGGACATCCCATGGGGCCTCGACCCATGGGCCTTGGATACATCAAATGGGCCGCATCACATGGGCCTTATATTGGCCAAGTGGGTCGCACCAATGGGCCGTACCAATGGGCCTTGTGTACATTGCAATGGGTCATATCCCATGGGCCTTAGAATACATCATAATGGACCTCATCCCACGGGCCCTAATACATCAGAATGGGCCTCAACCCATGGGCCCCTAAATATACTACAATGGGCCTCAACCCATGGACCCTAAATACATTACAATGGGCCTCATCAAATGGTCCTTACGTTCATATTAAGGTGGGCCTCAACAACGGTCCCAAATAAATCAAAATGGGCCTCAAAATACACAACAGGCGGACCCTAAACCTGGGCCTCAAAACACGCAAGAGGTGGGCTTGCACAATCCATATAGGCCCCCACCAGATGGACAATTAGTATATACAATGCATATATCATGGTGGGCTCCATCGCTAATGGCCAACAAGGGTGAAATAAATACATCATACGACCCTATGGCCTGGTGTAAATATACAACACATACCTTAAGATGGACCTCAGATGCACCGTCCACATGGACGGTGTGTAGAATACATACATTAAAGGGGACCCACATCGCAAGATGAAACACATACACTTGAAGTGGGTCCCACACATACATATTGGGCCTCTTACTGGGCCTCAAATACATCTCAATGGGTTGGGCCCTGCTCATTCTAAATGGGCTCATCTATGAACAACTTAGATAAAACACGTACATCAAGTGGGGGCCACGTGAATGGGCAGTGTGAATACAAAATACATACATCTAGGTGGGCCACATAAGTGGACGACATAGATGAAATATGTACAACATGATGTGCCATACAACGCAATGGGGCCCACGGTCCAATAAAATAGCTGAAAAGTGTGGGTATAATACACATATCATGGTGGGCCTAAGGCTTAAAATCAAGTCAATCTGTGACTTGTGTGGACCACACAAGGTACACAGTTAAGAGGTTTAACATCTATTAAAATATTCACAAGCATTAGTTGGGCCCACCAAGCTGTGGTTCACAAATCCAACCCATTCATAAGTTAACATATTGATTCATAAGTTAACATATTGATAGATGAAATGACAACAAATATCAGCTCACTGGAAACTACTTTGGCCCTTAAAAGTTTTGAATGGTGGATGTCGCTGTCCACATAGATGGTAGGGTCCACTTGAACTTTGGATCTGACTCATCTTTTGCCTCAATCCTTAAGACAAGATACATGGACTGACGGTATGATGCAACACACGCATCATAGTGGGTCCCATTAGCATGGACGATGTGGAGAGAACACATTCATCAAAAGTGGGGTGCCCTGGACGTTATAGACAAAACATACACAATAATGGGATGGACGTCTCATTAGGATGGTCGTCCAGTAAGTGGCGCATCATGGTGGGTCCCATTAGGATGGACGTCTAGCAGCCCAGCAAGTTGGCTGAACGGCATAGACAAAACACATACGTTATGGGTGGGGGGTGGGGGGGGGGGGGGGGTGGGTTCCCACCGTCCAATGGTATGGACGGTGTGGGTAAAACACATACACCATAATGGGTCCCATGTGGGGCCCACCATAACGCCATCCAAATTTGTTGGTAAGGTCATACAGTCCCTGGTGGAGAGGAAAAATAGATTTCATATTAATCCAAGACTTCCATGGTACTAAAAAAAAGTTTCAAGGGTAGATATTCAATCAAACTGTTTCCTATGATGTGGGCCACCTGAGCTCCTAAAATTTTTGAATTTCAGAGGACCCACCCTCCTCAAAGGGGCCCATCAAATGTACGGTGTGGATGTACAGAACCCATCATGGTGGGGTCCACATATGGGACCCACGTCCTTGCCTGCCCGTCCACGGACGCCAGCAGCAACGTCATGCGCTGCTGACGCTGTAGCAGGAGCTGCTGCATGGTTGTGTTTTTTTTTTTCTTTTGAAAAGTGATTTTCTAAGGTTTTTCATAGGTGGGGCCCGCATCAGGGAAATCCGTCTCATCAATTGCACTCTACGGCTCAAGACCGTCCAAACAAGCCCAAATATCCGGTATATTTCGGCGTGTAGAAACATAAAGGTGAGTTTCAACGGTGAAAATCACTATTTTTAAAGGTATGGCCCACTAGAAAGTTGGATCAGATTCATTTTTTGGCTTAACGCCTAAAATGAATTGGTAAATAGCATGAACGGCGTGGATCGAATCCATACATCCATGTGGAGCCTATACAAGTGGCTCACCCATAAGCTTAAGAATCAAGCTAAAATTTGTGTTTTTCCCGGTTCACGTATAGACGCTGGACGGTTATGGGCAAGGCAAATACCCTTAAGGTGGGCCCTGCTTAGGTGGGCCACCGTATAGCTGGGTGGTATGAAACAACATATATACAAGTTGGCCCCACTTACAAATCATTTGGATCAAATACATGCTTTATGGTGGGGTCCATTTGGGTGGGCCACATGGACATATCATCACATAAAAAGGAAAAGAGAGAGAAAGAGAGAGAGAGATGGGACATGTATGATGGAGGGACTCCAACACTATGGGCCCTCCGATCCATGCATACAATCATATATCAAGTGGGTCCCATTACACATGGGCCCATCAAACCAAAAATCGGCGGTGGAGATCCTTTCTCTACCAAATGTAAGGTTTGGATGACCCTATGCATTCAAGAAAAATAAACATCATGATGGGGTCCATGGAGAATGGCCCCATCATGGAATGATCATGAGGATCAAGGTGGTCCATCGGCCACATCAAGGGTCCAAAGTAAGATCCATACCATCAATCGGTAGGCCTCACTTAGTTCATCATCAAAACATGAAAAATATATCCTAATGAGCACCCACCTATCAATCTTCTCGATCCGTTAGAAAGCCTATCTCCTTGTGCTTCACTTTGATGGAGAGAATGAGAAATGGATGGCTAAGATGAAAGTTTTGGGGATGGAAAGTGGGCCATAAAAATCACTTCTCTCCTTGGAAATGCATGGACGTCCACCTCTTTTCTCTCTTGGAATTGTTGCTTGGAATTTGTGTTGAGAAAGAGAGAGAGGTGTGGTAGTTGTAAGAGAGATGTGAGTGATGGATGTGAGGTGAGTGATGGGTGAGGTGAGAGATTGGTTGACTTTGGGGTTTACTTGACTCGTGGAGAAAGGAAGCATGGGTGCTTTGTACTTGACATGAGAGGTGATTGATGGGATTGATTTGACATGTTATAGAGATTCTCTTAGGATTATAAATGCACGGTATTTTCTTCGAAATAAACGCCGACCCACATCTCCCTACTAGGGCATCGGATCGGTATGCAAGACGTGGCGTTGGAACCGCGGCGACGGTGCGATCGTAATGGTACAAGTCTCAGATTAAGCCGACTCAAATCTACAGGATAAGAGTTAGGGTCACGTGCAAACGTTAATTATACGTCGCAGGTTGCCGGACTTCGATGGAAAGGATCGCGTGAGTCGACAGAACAGTACAGGCTAGGATACGGGTCTTACAGATCTCCCCACCTATTAAAAATTTCGTCCTCGAAATTTAAAACATGACAACCAATACAAAGCTCACCAAGGGAGGAAAATCCTATTCGAACTTAACATGTCAACGTAGTCAAACACCTAAGAGATAGGGACAACGCCTACGAATCTCAGCCTCTTGCTCCAAAAATGCCTCATCAACACTACGATGATCCAACTGGACCTCGGATCCTGATAAAAAATGATAGAAACTGAAATACTATGCAGCCTTATAATCTCAATAGTAGGGAGCTATATCAAAAAATCTCTAAGTTATTCGAACTCGAGGATCTAACTATTATAAGTTCTCAACAATCATAGAGTGAATGGGTAACTATCAGTAGATAGGTGATGTTGTCTTCAGGTATTCCAAAGTTATGCTCTAATACTAACTTTTATTACGCTCCAAACCCGGAGATCAGATCACAGGAATCCCGATCACCAAACCCGGTGCCGACAGCGTCCGTATTACCCCATTCTCGGCCCCCAGCGTACATACGCCAGGTTTCGATCCTGAGATCCTACAAGGAGGATTTTTCAACGTATATTTTTCTCATAAGAAGCATAACCACAAGTATACCCAAATCATAAAGGCAACATCATTATCACATATCCACTAATATAATCGTTTGAATACAATGCTGAAAGAGAACTACATATGTCAAAATCAAAAATTCAAAAAACAGTTGTACACTCCAAGCTCAATGCTGCTGCAACCTAACGCCACTTGCACGCATCTATCGTGCATAAGCTTATAAAAAGCTTAGAGGGTGGTGAAAGTGTGTGCACAAGGTAAGTGTCAAGTATGCAATACAATGCCATATATCATACAATGGAATAAATGAAAATACTGACAAGATATGATATTAGAGTAAGCGGAAATATACTGGTAAGTCCATGAGTTTTATCAACTGTACCAAGGCTATGTGATGAAAAACATAATAAGACAATAACAGATGCTGGGGATGCAATATAATATGCAAATCCTAACGAGCCACGAATACTATCAACCTCATCTAAGCCATATTAGTGTAAAAAAATATAGTAACCCAAAATGCTAAGTACTGCGGATGCAATGTAATATGCAGTGAGAATGAAATAACCATATTGAGATGTGAAGTCAGAATTTTTTTAAGTGTGACATGCTTCCAACACTTCGCCATTGGTACGACCGCTTTGCCCAAATTTTGAACTGATGGAGACGAGCATTTTTACGATTTTCATCTTGCGAGGTCGAGTTCAGCCCATTTTCAGCCCCACCAGCTCAAATGATTTTCATCTTGCGAGGTCGAGTCCAGCCCATTTTCAGCCCCACCAGCTCAAATAAAAAATCGAACGGGTTCATTGTCAAATGATGCATGTCGCATCTGTAACTGTGCATGTCCCAAATGTATTTGTATGCGTTATATCGCCACTAACAACCCTATCAGTGCACTACTTTTGTTTGCCACCGTCCTTTTGAAAAAGTAACCCGACATGGAATCAAAATATGCATATTTATTTTAAGCCATTTCACATCGGGGCGGGGATTGGATACTACCGACAAGGACCTAGAGACGGATGGTCGTCCATCCATTCTTAAAGATCATTTTATATCACGTGCATGAAAAGTAGGGGGGTGGTCTGTGGGGTCCACAGTGATATATGTGTTTTATCCGTCCATCCATTCTTAAAGATCATTTTATATCATGTGCATAAATTAGGTACATTGAATCGTCAAGTAGACCACACTACAGGAAACAATGATAATTGAATTCTTACAGCTGAAAACCTCCTGGAGGCCTTCGATCAATCCGATATTTATGTTTTCCCTTATGTCTCCGTGTCCTTATGAAGGGGTTGGATGGCAAATAAACATCATGGTAGCCCTAGGAAGGTTTCAACGGTGGCAGTCATCGTCACCCCTACTCCCTGTTGTGGTCTTTATATTCTTCTGCAGAAAGCTTTGGAGAAACTATTTTTGCTTTTGAGAGTTAAGCAACTGGTTTATTTTCTATTCTATTCCTTCTTCATTTTAGAAAAAAAATTTAAAAAAAATTTATAAAGAAACTGTCATTCATGCTTTCTGGATACATACATTATTTTTTTCTCTGTTTTTTTCCTCATTCACAAAGAAATACATCTGTGTAAGTTTTCCCTGTTATGTTAGTGGTTACCTTTTTTGGTTCTATAAATATGCAACCCATACGCAACAACCTATACATCTCCTTTTAGCAGCAATATGCCTTTAGGTCTCAAGCCTCAAGCTTGGATAAAAAACGTGTCACACCCCAAATTCGAAAATCGGATTCACATGAATCCCGATTGCCGAATCCGGTGCCTACAGCCTCCGTAGTGCTCCATTCTCGGCTCCTGACAATCAAATGCCAGATTCTGATCTTGGGATCCTATAAGGAGGATTTTCAGAATAATTTTTTTTTTTTTTTGTAATGGAGCATAACCAAGTCACAAAACAACATCACCACATATCCACTATATCAAGAACTTTAAGTACAATGCGGAAAGGAAAATACTAGGTGATCAAAAAGCTCCAAAAGGTCCTGATACACGCTCCTGCCTCAGCGCTGCTGCTGTCCAACGCTACCTGCACGCAACTGTCGTGCATAAGCTTACAAAAGCTTAGAGGGTGGTGTAAGTATGTGCGCAAAACAAACGCCGAGTGTACAATATCAGGTAATGCAGAAGTATGCGGCAAGTCCATAAATACAATCAACCATACCAAGGCTATGTAATGTAAGGCATGAATGTTATCGGCCATACCAAGGCCATGCAATGCGAGACATGAATATTATCGGCCACACCGATGCAATGCGAGGACTACATAGCCGAATGTCATATGCGAAATGCAATCCAAGCAAGTCGGTACTCATCAAGTACATATATCAGTACAGTTCCTCTCTAGATATCACCGGGGTCTAATACACTTCGCAGAGACTGTCACCTTCCTAGCTGCATAGTCAAACAAGTGAAATAGACCTCACTATCCGCCTGACCAGTAGTCTGCCAATATCTACCCGGCTCGTCGATAGCGGACTCATTTGTGAGCTGGTCAAACTCAGCCTAGCTTATAGCCCCCTCACTCAGGCGGATAAGGCCACACCCCCTTCCAACCGACCACGACACAGTGGGAGATGCGGCCTACTGGTATTCGGCACTCGGGCGCTCGTGTATTCACTCGGTCTAGATGTTGGAGCATTTCCTGGTACCAAAAAGGTTCTGGGACTTTCACCCAAGAACATCCTAAGTGCCCACAGTGCTAGAACCAATCATTTTCGGTATCTAATACAGCCATCCACGATGTACTTGTGGAGCCATGGCCCTGATGTCGCTAGGGCGTGCAGTGATCAAGTCACACATATGCGAGATGCATGAATCACGCAGTCAAATCATACAGAAATTCAGCGCGTACTGTGCGATCATGTGGGGCACTCCGTCTCATAACGGGTCTCATAAGTGGTCTACCCAATGGCATATGTTATGATCAGTCACTACTCAAATCAAGCATACACATGATGCGTATGGACATGAGTCATGAGATTATATCAAGCATGTTATAAGGCGATGAATAGCAACGAGTATGGGCCTATCAATGGGCCCTAAGGAGAGTTATAATGCGGACATTTAACCAACATTGTACATACAATGTGGACGTCAAACCAACATTGTTTCCTAAGCACGACCCGCCATATATATCATTACATGAACCATGGGAGATCACACATTGCAATGGACCCTAAGGGCATCCCGTTGGGCCTTGACCCATGGCCTTAGATACATTAAATGGGCCGTATCACATGGGCCTTACATTTATCAAATGGGCTACATTAATGGGCCTCACCAATAAGCCTTATGTACATTGCAATGGTCCATGACCCATGGGCCTTGAAATACATCAAAGTGGGCCTCACAACTTGGGCCTTATATGCATCAAATGGGCTTAATCCTATGGCCTTATCAAATGGGCCTAAACCCATAGGCCTTATATATATATATATATATATATATATATATATCAAATGGACCCAATCCTATGGGCCTTATATGTGCCAAATGGGTTTAACCCCATGGGCCTTAGATGTGCACCAAGGTGGGCCTTAATGAATGGCTACAATTAAATTAATATGGGCCCTATACACATATCAAGGTGGGCCCACTTGAACCATAGACCTAACTCATTTTTTTGCTCAAACCATAAAAATGATTTTACAAAGTAAATGGACGGTTTGGATGCAACACATGCACCATGGTGGGGTCCACATAAAGGCCCATCATCAAGTATATATTATATATAACATAATATTTAATCTACATATAATATATAGTATATTCAATATTATATATAATATAATACAATATTACATATAATATTTTATATACATATATATAAATACACACTCACGCACACACTCACACACCGTCCACACGTGGGGGGTGGGTCCCACCGTCCAGTGTGGACGGTGCAGATAAAACACATAAGTCGTGGGGGGGGGGGGGGGGGGTGGCTCCACCGTCCACCGTCAGTGGACGATGTAAATGAAACATGTACATCACTGTGGGCTCCACGTGGGGCCCACCATGAAGTTTACTTACCATCTAACCCGTTGATAAGGCCACAGAGACCTGGGTGAGGAGGAAAAACAAATTTCAGCTTGATCCAAAACTTCTGTGGGCCCCAAAAAGGATTTCAGTGGTAGGCGTTTAATCTCACTGTTTTTAATGGTGTGGGCCACCTGAGGTCTGGATCAACCTAATTTTTGGGATGGGCCTACTTCAGAGGGTGGCCCACCCTATGAACGGCTTAGATGGAGCATAAACGGCTTAGATGGAGCATAAAGGCCCTGCTTGTATGCCCGCCCGTCGTGGCAGGCGCTGCCTGCGCCTGGCAGTAGCAGCAGCGGTTGCTGCCTCTGTTTGTTTTTTAAAAAAAAAAAAAAAACCTGATTTTTCAAGGTTTTTCGGGTGTGGGGCCTGCATTTGATGGATCCACTCCATCCATTGGATTCTATGGCCCACAATGATTCCATTAAGACCAATATTGGGCCTCGTTCAGCGCGTAGGAAGAATTTTGATAGAGTTCAATGGTAAAGATGCAGTTTTCAACGCTATGGCCCACCGGATACTCTGATCAACCTCATTTTTTGGTTCAATGACTAAAATGAGTCGGGAAAGAGGATGGACGGCTTGGATTAGAAACTTACATCAAGATGGGGCCTATACAAGCAGCCCTCTCCAAAGGCTTTGAAACAAGCCCATATTTGTGTTTTCCTTCCAGCGTCCAGACGCTGGACATTTTCACCCTTTTTTTTTTATTTTGGGCTTATCAAATACATTCAAGGTGGGCCCTGTTTAGGTGGGCCTCCCCAAATGGATGTACATTTAAGATGGGCCCCACCCATGGACGGCTTGGATAAAATACATATTTCATGGTGGGGCTCATTCAAGTGGGCCACATAGCTACATTAACATACAAGAAAAATAAATAAAGAGGAGAGGGAGAGAGAGAGAGAGAGTAAAAGAGTGGGACACGCGTGATGGAGGGACCCCGGCACTATGGGCCCTCCGTTTCAACCATCCAATCATACATCAATGGGTCTCATTGCATATGGGACTTCCAAATAAAAGATCAATGGTGGAGATCCCTCTCCATCCAAAATGAACGGTCTATATGACCTCTTAATGCAAGGAAAGTAAACATCATGATGGGGTCCATGGAGAATGGCCCCATCATGGAATGATTTGATGATCAAGATGGGCCATCGACCACATCTTAGGGTCCCAAGTGAGATCCAAACCATTGATCGGTTGGCCTCACTTGGCCCATCTTAAAAATATGAAAAATTAGGCTATGGAAGCACCCACCGCTTGATCTTCTTAGTCCGTTGGAAAGCTACTCTCCTAGGGCTTCACTTTAATGGTGGAGATGGGAAATAGATGGCTAGGATGATGGGTTTTGGAGTGGGAAGTGGGCCACCAAAATCACTCTCTCACATGGAAGAGAGCTTGGACGTGGGAGCCTCTCTTGGTTGCTTGGAATTGTGATGAGAAATGAGAGAGAGAGGTGAGATGTAAGGAGAGATGTGAGTGATGGATGTGAGGTGAGTGATGGGTGAGGTGAGTGATGGGTGGGGTGATGGATTAGTTGACTTTGGGTTTGCTTAACTTGTGGAGAAAGAAAGCATGGGTGTGTGTACTTGACATGAGAGGTGATTGATGGGATTGATGGGACATGTTGTAGAGATTCCCTTGGGATTTGCAACGCACGGTGTTTTTGCTCGAATTGAACGTGGGTCCACATCACCTCGTCTGGGTATCGGATCGGTGCGTGAGTCGCGGCGACGGTGCGGTCGCAATGATACAAGTCTTGGATTAAGCCAACTCAAATGTATAGGATACGACTTACGGTCATGCGCAACATCGATTATTGGTCGCAGGTTACCGGAATTCGACGGGAAGGATCGCGGAAGTTGACGGAACAGTATGATTTAGGATACGGGTCTTACAAGAGGGTTAATGTCAGGTAGGCAGCTGGTTGTTAAACTTTGCCAAGCAGTAATGCAAGCCAACATGTAATAGCTGGCACAAATCTATGAATGATGATAATATTTATATATTTTTCTTCTTGTTCTTTGCTATATGATTTATTTTTTAAACTTCTTTTTTTCTCAAAGGCTTCGCCATTGCCCCTGTTCTCTAGAAACATAATTGAGTTGAACTGGGACACTAATTGAACTGATTTATTCATTAAAGAAAACAAAAGATCAGATGAACTGATTTATTAATCAAAGAAAGGGACAAAAGAAGAAGATTAGATGAAGTGATTTTATAATTTCAGATTGGGAACTAATGCAATGTAGGATTCACACTGTGAAGAGCCATATGGCATATACGTCTCTCATGGAAGACTCGTAGGATTTCCAAGGATATTTGCTCAAAGGGATATTGGTTATGATTGATTTTTCTTCTTCATTGAGAAATATTATATTATTCAGAAACTTATGCTATTATTTGGAAGTTTGAAGGCTTGTTTGGTAGCTTGGGTTTAGTTGTAATTGGTGGGAATATAACAAATATTTGTAGCGATGTGTTGGTTGTAGTTGGTGGCCAATGAATCTATTTACTACTTATTTATTTATTTTGAATTCACTAAGAGGTGTGATTTCATATCCTATTATTTTAGTTTTGAATTCATCAAGGGGAGGCATGATTTCATGTTTGATTATGACTGATTTCCACAAATGAAGTTTAAAAGGAAAATTATGAGAGTTTAACTCCAAGATTTGTTTCAAGGATTTCATATCCTATTATTTTAGTTTTGAATTCATCAAGTGGTATTTTCTGGAATATAGCATGGATTAGTTTTTCTAGTTGTCTGTTTGGACACACCCTCTAGTAGGGCATTTGAGGCCCAAACAATGTTTTGATCCCAAAGGTAGTTGACCCAATGTATGTATGTATGTATGTATGCCATAGCCTAAGAATTGGGTTAGGCACCTGTGTTGAATAGGGGATGTTTGCCAATTGATTCAAACCGTCCATTTTGTTTGCACTTTGTGGATCACCTGATGAATCCACTGACCTGATTCTTGGGGCCATGGTATTTACAGTTAGGGCCAAGACAAGGGCATGCAGATGGTCCTAATGCCTGTGAGCTTGAGCCCAAAACTTGAGTGTTGTTAAAGCATAAGGCACTATTCAAAATTTTGCTTAGGATGCAATGCCTCTAATTTGATGTACTTTGCATCCATAATGAAACAATCATCAAATGAGTTCTACTGATAAAGTATTCCGAATGGGTTCTTTTTCAGCCATAAAAACTCTCGTTTGCATTGTGCTTGTCTTGAATGTGTACAAAACTTCCCATTGTACAAGAACTTCACACTATTCAACACAGTATGTGACATCATGTAATTCAGTTTATGTTTTCTCTTTCTAAGGTGTGAGCTTGATATTTGATCTTTAGGTTATATTTTAAGGAAAATTCAGTTATTAAAGAAAATGCTCGAATAAATTATCTTTATAGGAAGAGTATCTTGGAGACTTGGAAATACGTACTTCTACCAATGTTTGAAGAATGCTAAGAGATTCTCCTTTATGACCATTTATCTAAATAGTGCCTTATGCTTTCTAAAGTTATTTTTAGCATCAATGGTACTTTCTAATGAATTATATCTTGAGCATTAATGGTGCTTGTCTTAAATGTATACAAAACTTCCCATTGTACAAGAACTTCAACACTATTCAACACAGTATGTGACATCATGTAATTCAGTTTGTGTTTTCTCTTTCTAAGGTGTGAGCTTGATATTTTATCTTTAAATTATATTTTAAGGAAA
This sequence comes from Magnolia kwangsiensis, assembly GCA_037074715.1. Taxonomy (NCBI): domain Eukaryota; kingdom Viridiplantae; phylum Streptophyta; class Magnoliopsida; order Magnoliales; family Magnoliaceae; genus Magnolia; species Magnolia kwangsiensis. Next base: position 9,837,320 of record CM073580.1, on the reverse strand, counting down.
ATTCAGTTATTAAAGAAAATGCTCTTGAGAATAAATTATCTTTATAGGAAGAGTAGCTTGGAGACTTGGAAATACATACTTCTACTAATGTTTGAAGAATGTTGGGCTATGTTGCTGAGAGATTCACCTTTATGACCATTTATCTGAATAGTGCCTTATTCCTTCTAAAGCTATTTTTAGCATCAATGGTACTTTCTGATGAATTATATCTTGAGCATTAATGGTGTTGTCAGTTTTGACAATTCTAGCACTCATATTGTCATTCTTATGTAGGTGAAGTTTCGGGAATTCATTCCCAGCATTTTGGCAGGATCCTTTCTTATTATTTTTTATCTGTCTAGTGACTCTTATCAACTAGTTGTAAATGTATTAGCTTGAAATTGATGGAGCAGACTCGGATGTACGTTGGAGCTATCCGAATGTTGAGCGGGGGTCCCTGGAAGGTGAGAACTGCTGTTATGACCATGATGAAGCTGTCCATTTTTTATAGACAACATTGGAGTGGCCTGGCTATTTGAACAGGCCGTGTTTATGTATTTGCTCGAAATTGATGGAGCAGCCCGGATGTGCATCGGAGCTATCCGGATGCTGAGCGGGGGTCCCTTGAAGGTGGGAACCACTGTTATGACCATGATGAAGCTATCCATTTTCTATGGACAGCATTGGAGTGGTTTGACCATTTGGACAGGCATTGTTTATGTATTACCTCAAAATTGTTGGAGCAGACCCTAATGTAATCCTAAACCTAAACCTACACCTAAAACTAAATATCATGGTGGGGACAGTGCCTCCGACCATGATTCCTTCCTTGGACCCACCATGGTGGTTATTTAAGATCCAACCTGTTGGTAAGTTCACACAGATCTAGACTTGAAGAAGGAATAACACAAATATCAGCTTGATCGAAAACTTTTGTGGCACCAATTCGTTTCGAGGTCTACTTAAGCTTTGAATTTACTCCAAAACCTAAACATAAACCTAAACCTAAACCTATTCTCAAATCTCAAAACCTATAACCTAAACCTAAACCTATAACCTTAACCTATAACCTAAACCTTAACCTATAGCGTATAACCTATAACCTAAACCTATAACCTAAACCTAAACCTATACCAAAAACCTAAATGCATTCTCAAATCCCTAAACCTAAACCTACACCTAATCCTAATCTCAACTCCATAACTAAAACCTAAACCTAAACTTGAAAACCCAAACCTAAACCCGATCCCTAGCTTGAACCCGATTTCCTAAACCTAAACCTTAACCTATTCTCAATTCCCTAAAGCTATAACCTATAATCTAAACCTAAACCTAAACCTAAACCTTAACCTAAACCTAAACCTAAACCAAAACCTATAACCTAAACCTTAACCTATAACCTATAACCTATAACCTATAACCTAAACTTATAACCTATAACCTAACCTTAACCTAAACCTAAAACCTAAACCTAAACCTATAACCTATAACCTAAACCTAAAACCTAAAACCTAAACCTAAATCTATAACCTTAACCTAAACCTAAAGCCTAAACCTAAACCTAAAACCTAAATGTATTCTCAAATCCCTAAACCTAAACCTAAACCTACACCTAATCCTAATCTTAACTCCTTAACCTAAACCTAAACTTGAAAATCCAAATCTAAACCCAAACCCGAACCCGATTTTCTAAACCTAAACCTTAACGTATTCTCAATTCCCTAAACCTTAACCTATAACCTAACTTTATTAACATAAACCTATAACCTACACTTATAACCTAAATATAAACCTATAACCTTAACCTAAATGTAAAACCTAAACTTAAACCTAAAACCGAAATGTATTCTCAAATCCCTAAACCTAAACCTATAACCTACAACATTAACATAAATTATAACATAAACCTATAACCTATAACATTAACCTAAACCTATACTTATAACCTAAACCTATTCTTAAATCCCAAAACCTATAACTTAAACCTAAACCTTAACCTAAATCTAAACCTAAACCTATAACCTTAACCTATAACATAAATCTTAACCTATAACCTATAACTTATAACCTAAAACTATAACCTATAACCAAAACTCAATTCCCTAAGCCTTAATGTATAACCTAACCTAAACCTAAACCTATAACCTACACTTATAACCTAAACCTAAACTTGTAACCTTTACATAAATGTAAAACCTAAACCTAAACCTAAAACGTAAATATATTCTCAAATCCCTAAACCTAAACCTATAACCTACAACATTAACATAAACTTATAACCTACAACATTAACCTAAACCTATACTTATAACCTAAACCTATTCTCAAATCCCAAAACTTATAACCTGAACCTAAACCTGTACCTATAACCTAAACCTAAACCTTAACTTATAACCTAAACCTTAACCTATAACGTATAACCTATAACCTAAACTCAATTCCCTAAACCATAACCTATAACCTAACTTAAACCTATACTTATAACCTAAACCTAAACCTATAACCTAAACTTATAACCTTAACCTAAAACCTAAATGTATTCTCAAATTCTTAAACCTAAACCTACACCTAATCCTAATCTCAACTCCCTAACCTAAACCTAAACCTAAATTTGAAAACCCAAACATAAACCCGATCCCGAATCCGAACCCGATTTCCTAAACCTAAACCTTAAACTATTCTCAATTCCCTAAAGCTATAACCTATAACCTATAACCTAAACCTAACCTAAACTTAAAACCTAATCCTAAACCTAAAACCTAAATGTATTCTCAAATCCTTAAACATAAACCTACACCTACTCCTAATCTCAACTCCTTAACCTAAACCTAAACTTGAAAACCCAAACTTAAACCCGATTTCGAATCGGAACCCAATTTCCTAAACCTAAACCTTAACCTATTCTCAATTCCCTAAAGCTATAACCTATAACCTAAACCTATAACCTTAACCTAAACCCAAAACCTAAACCCAAACCTAAAACCTAAATGTATTCTCAAATCCTTAAACCTAAACCTACACCTAATCCTAATCTCAACTCCTTAACCTAAACCTAAACTTAAAAAACCAAACATAAACCCGAACCCGAACCTGATTTCCTAAACCTAAACCTTAACCTATTCTCAATTCCCTAAACCTTAACCTATAACCTAAATTAAACCTAAACCTATAACCTACACTTATAACCTAAACCTAAACTTGTAACCTTAACCTAAACGTAAAACCTATACCTAAACTAAAAACCTAAATGTATTCTCAAATCCCTAAACCTAAACCTATAACCTACAACACTAACATAAACTTATAACCTAAACCGATAACCTACAACATTAACCTAAAGCTATACTTATAACCTAAACCTATTCTCAAATCCCAAAACCTATAACCTAAACCTAAACCTTAACCTATAACCTAAACTTAAACCTATAGCCTATAACCTAAACTCAATTCCCTAAACCTTAACCTATAACCTATATTTATAAAATAAACTTAAACTTAAACCTAAACCTATAACCTTAACCTAAACATAAACCCTAAAACGTAAATGTATTCTCAAATCCCTAAACCTAAACCTAAACCTATAACCTACAACATTAACATAAACTTATAACCTACAATATTAACCTAAACCTATTCTCAAATCCCAAAACCTAAAACCTAAACCTAAACCTTAACCTATAACCAAAACCTTAACCTATAACCTATAACCTATAACCTAAACCTATAACATATAACCTAAACTCAATTCCATAAACCTTAACCTATAACCTAACCTAAACCTAAACCTAAAACCTAAATGTATTCTCAAATCCCTAAACCTAAAGGTACACCTAATCCTAATCTCAACTCCCTAACCTAAACCTAAACCTAAACTTAAAAACCCAAACCTAAACCCGATCCCGAACCTGAACCCAATTTTCTAAACCTAAACCTTAACCTATTCTCAATTCCCTAAAGCTATAACCTATAACCTAAACCTAAACCTTAACCTAAACCTATAACCTAAACCTAAACCTAAACCTATAACCTTAACTTAAACCAAAACCTATAACCCAAATCTTAACCTATAACCTATAACCTATAACCTAAACTTATAACCTATAACCTAACCTTAACCTAAACCTAAAACCCAAAATGTATTCTCAAATTCCTAAACCTAAACCTACTCCTAATCCTAATCTCAACTCCCTAACCTAAACCTAAACCTAAACTTGAAAACTCAAACCCAAACACGATCCCAAACCCGAACCCGATTGATGTAATAATGTAGCCCAATCACATGGCAACAAATAAGAAAATCTTGCTTTGTTGGCAAGCATACTCAAACTCAAGCATCACAATGCATCCATTTCCATCTCCGTTATCTCTTATAACATAGATTATTTGAGATTTGGATTTATCTCATTTTTAGTGTCATATCTTAACACAATATGATAATATTAATAGACAAAGTGGATTTGTCACCAACATTATTCCAAGTCCCATATAACTTCTCCTTATAGGAAGTTGGGTAGGGCACATGCAACTTGAATCCATCAAAGGAGATAAGGATCACCTCTCATATGTTCTCTCTCTTTTCATTTTTTTTTCCATAGGATTTTTTATTTTGTGGTGTCTGCTCACGTACAACATTTAATCATGTTAATATAATTATAAGTGACCTAATCTCACCTTTCTAAAAATAACTAATAATAATTTCTACCTAATGAGAAATCACCAAGTTCCATTAGGCTCAACCCAAAAGATAAATTAACATTTTCTTTCTTTCTTTTTCTTTTAACAAACACGCACACACTAGAGTCGCTTACGACCACAATGGGTACTTGAACTCATGATTTTGAAACTATTTTGAATCTACCATGAATGCATGAGTAAGGGCCTAGGTGTGTGTGCACAATCGGCGATGTGTTCACCACATTGCATTTTGTGAACCCCACCAGGAAATAGGCTATGAATAATTTTTTATATTTTATTTATGATGTTAAACTTATATATTTAAGTTGGATGAATGTGATATGGACAAGATTGTTTGTGTTTGGACGGATGTAGTTTATGTTTGGATGGATTTACGTAGTTTGGGTTATGTGAATGTGAATATGATGAAATATATTATATAATAGGTGTATATGAGGAAGAATATGATGAAATATATTGTAACAGGTGTATATCAGGAATTTTGTGTTGGAATATTGAAAAAAAAAAAAAAAAAACTTTTACCTACGAAATATTTCGTAAGTAAAAGTCTCATCCACGTTTTTTACCTATGAAAATTTTCATACGTAAAAGTCTCATCTACGTTTTTTACCTACGAAAATTTTCGTAGGTAAAAGTATCATGAAATATTTTACCTACAAAAAAAATCATCAGCAAAAGTTTTGTACTTATTTTTTACCGACGAAAAAATTCATCGGTAAAAGTTTTGTAAATATTTGTACCTATAAAAATTTTCGTAGGTAAAAGTATTTTACTTATTTTTCACCGACGAAAAAATTCATCAGTAAAATTTTTAAAATATTTTTACCTACGAAGAAATCGTCGATAAAAGTTTTTTACTTATTTTTTACCGACAAAAAAAGGTGTCGGTAAAAATTTTTTAAATATTTTTACCTACGAAAAAAATCGTCGGTAAAAGTTTTGTACTTATTTTTTCCCGACAAATTTTAGTTTTGTAAATATTTTTACCTACGTAACAAATTGTCGGTAAAAGTTTTTTACTTATTTTTTACAGACGAAAAGATTCGTCAGTAAAAATCTTGCCATTGCTGACGATTCAAATTTTTGTCAGTAAAAGCCTTTTCCGTCGGTCTTTTACCAACGAATTTTTTCGTCGATAGAACTTTTTACCTATGAAAAAATAGCATTTAGCGATGAAAATTTTCGTTGGTAAAAGTGAGTTTTCTTGTGGTGAGCCAGTGAGTACATCTATACAAGTTGAGTGCAGCTCAGTTCTTATAAACGGTAAAGTAAGGTAATGGTTGACAGGGATAGTATAATGGCTGACAGAGACAATATATCGTGATTGTGATCGTGGTTAATATGCCTAATGGATCATGGTTGACAGGCACAGTGGATCGTTGCTCACATGTTATGTGGGTCGGGGCTGTGAGTCATGGTAGTCATGCTACATGGGTCGTGGTTATGCCCACATAGATGACAACAACATACTGTATAGAAGGACAATCACGATCGTGGTTGTGATTTAATGTAGACGACAACAACGATCTGTCTAGCATGACAATCACAATCGTGGTTGTGATCGTTGTTGATGTACCCAGTAGATCGTGGCTCACATGTTCTGTGGGTCGTAGATGTGAACCACAACTCAATGGATCGTGATTGACAGGGACAGTGGATTGTAACCCACATGTTATGTCAGTGGCTGTAACCCACGACCTAATGTATATGACTACAACAATATGTATAGCATGACAATTATGATCATTTTATGTGGGTCGTGGCTTGTGAATCATGGTAGTCATGCTATATGGGTCGTGGTTATGCCCACATAGATGACAACAACGAACTGTATAGCATGACAATCAAATCGTGGTTGCGATTCAAGGTAGACGACAACAACGATCTGTTTAGCATGACAACGACGATCGTGTTTGTGATCGTTGTTAATGTACCCAGTGAATCGTGGCTCACATGTTATGTGGGTTGTAGATGTAAACAACAACTCAATGGATCATGGTTGATAGGGACAGTTTATGTCGGTAGTGGATGTGAACCACAACCTATTGTATATGACTACAACGATATGTATAGCATGACAATCACGATTGTTGAATTGTGATCATGGTTAATATGCACAAATCGATCGTGTTAGTTTGCATATTGGATCGTGGTTGACAGGCACAGTGGATCGTGGATCACATGGTGGGTGGGTGGTCTTGACTGTCGACCTCGACCCAAAATAGATGACAATAACGAATCATGTAGCATGACAACCACGATCCTTTAGAACTCGTGATAACCACAAGCCGTTGTTGGTTGCATCAGCAATCGACTATGTAATTCAATTATGATCGTGTTAGATTTTACAAGACCTTATTATTGATTAACAGTCCATGATCACATTAGGAATGCAGGTTGAAAGAAGCCAATGATGACCACGTGCTTAGACTTCAAAGATGCACAGGTCTCTCCCAAGTGCTCCGTCAGTTTTTTGGGGTATATGATTGGAGATATGGTGAAGAATCCTGAACGAAAAAATATATTTAGAGACAGCTGTTTTGGATTTCTTCTTCACTTTCCATTGACTGGGTAGAGGGCATGCTCTCAGATCATGCATTGCCTAATGCAAAGGCATGTTGGTGATCTGAAATTCGATGTTCAGGGCACGAAGATAAAATTAACTGAGCTCGATTTTACTTTAATAATGGGTCTTAGGTTTAGACCAGTTAGGAAAGATGGTGGCGGTCGTGCTGAGGTCGGAAGAGTAGAGGGAGGAAGAGGTATTAGGGAGACCTACTTAAGAGCAGGTGGTGTTAGTAAAAAAGAACTGAAAGAAGCCTATTTGTCACTCACCGATAGAGATAAACATATAGACGCAGTGAAACTGGCTCTAATAATTTACGTTGAGAGTCTATTAGTTAGATCTCCGCAAAAGAATAACTGTGTTGATACATTTATCAACATGGTTGATGACTTGAATTATTTTAATAACTACCCCTGGGGCAGTGTGGGGTATGATTATTTGAAGAATGGGGTTAACGCTGCATCTGGCATTATTCAGGTGACTGGCCGGTACCCCAAATCTTATAACATATGTGGATGCATGTTTGCACTGCAAGTACATTATTCTTGTCCTGGTTCATAATTTCTGTTTGAATTCTTACTCCATACATGTCAACTAATATGTAATACATGATAATTGATCTTAAACAGATTTGGGCTTACGAATGGTTCCCAAAACTCACTGGTGACAGTGGATGGGCAGTTAGAAGACTGCATATAATGATTCCTCGAATAATAAATTGGAATATGAAGAATGCAGACAGATATCACCCCTTATTTTCCATCTTTAGAGCTGTATCGGTAAGGGTTATCTAAATAGTACTGTATTTTAATTATGCAGTATTTTTTATAATTAATAAATTAAATTTACCTATGTAGATAGTGCTAGCTTCAAAGCTTCAACCAACGGTCAAATAAGCAGAGACCAAGGTTGTCAGGAGTATAACCAACGAGACTTATACAAATGACAAGGCTTGGGGGGCAGCACCCATGGCGGAGACAACGGTGGTGGAGGATGATGAAATAAGAAATAAAGTTGAGGCTGATCTTACAGTCTCCCTCTTGGAAATGAGAAATGAAATTGTGGTTAAGGTTAGAACCTTTGTCCAAGAATATATTAGTAAGGTATTGAAAGATAATAAAACATCAAAATCCGTAATAAAGAAATTTAAAAAGCAGATTGAGTTCTTTATCACTGAAGTGGAAGGAATAAAGGATGAAGTGAAGCGAATTGATGGGTTTAGCGGAGAAATAAAGAACCTCAAGGAGAATAATGTTTCTTTATGCGAAGAGGTGAGGTTGATGAGAGATGATATTAATACAAAATACGTATGTGAAATTGCCTTGTTTTATTTGTTAATAGCTCTTTGTGAATGTAATGTCTTCTAATATAATAATTTCAATACAGGTCAACAGCACAACAACAACAACAACAATTATTGATGATGGGATGGACCATCTCAAACATTTTAAAGATAGATGAGCCATCTCAAAGATAACAATGCTTCATTGCAGGAGAAGATTAATCAACTAATAATTGAGTTTCAGTCAACGAAAGTAAATGAAAAATGGATTGTGGTTATCATCCACATAGGATCGTTGTTATCATTTAGGATAGGTTGTGATTTTCATGCACATCGGGTCATGATTGATACACGACCTAACATTGGTGGCGACCACGATTTAGCTTAGAGTCGTGGTTTCTGTGTAAAATGGGTCATGGTTTCTATGAACTATGGGTCGGTCGTGGTTATTATACATCGAAATACATAATAATATACTACTCTATTATAGGAATTCGTTGCTTCGATCAACCCTCTCATAGGAGAGAATGCTTCACTACAAGAGTAAGTGAAGTAATTTAGAAAGGAGATCTAGGCAATGAGGGTACATGAAATTAAATTTATCAATTTATCCTGAATCTTATTTGGTCCTTATTGTGTCCCTTTTTGGCTCATTTCTGGTATATGATTTGTATATGATTTTATTACAGGACAGTATCCCTTTGACCAGCCCTCCGACCATAGAGAATGCTTCATTGTTGGAGCAGATGAAGTAGTTTGGGAAGGAAGTACAGGAAATGAAGGTATATAAAGTTGAAGTTTTCCTAAATCTCATCGGTCGTTATCGTGTTCCTTTTTGGGTTGTGGTTATGATATAGTGCGGGTCGTTGTGACAGGCCCATGTCCATTCGGTGGACCATCTCGGGGAAGAGAATGCTTATATGAATGAGCAGATGAAGATTATTGAAGAGGAGCTAAAAGCAATAAAGGTATTATGAAATTAAATTTTGGTCATAGTTTTGTTCCTATATGGATCGTGGTTATTGTGAAGATCAGATCATCTTACAAGTTGGAACTAGTTGATATCCATGAGAGAGATTGAGAATACGTTATGTTATTGAAGCCAGTCAAAATTTTTCTATTCCTAGGCCTTGGAATAGTTGTGGCATAGTGTGATAAATAGGCGCACATTAACTACTCGATTAATGGATATGCAGCGTATCGAATTACTCAAGTTTGTCCTTGTAGAGAGAAGCATTTTCGTCATTTAAAAATAAAAAAAAACAAAAAAAAAAAAACATTTCAACTAGCATTCATTACAGCAATCTAATGGAAGGTACTAAAATCTAAAATCCTTAAAAGGTATATCGGCGGAGGTAATTAGATTAGGTACGGAATGAAAATTCCCGCCTAATGAGTTACTATCCACTACCTCACTGTTCCCATTAAACATAGATAGCCTAATATAGATTGGTGGCTTTCCAATTACTGTGGAGTGTGGAGGCCACCCTCCAAAGGTAGGAGAATGAAAGAAAAGATAGGGTCAAGAAAAACACCTCGAGAAAACTTCTGCTCATATTTTTCAGTCATGCGGCAGTCAATAAAGATGACTAGCTTAGGAATCTGAGAAATTTAATTTTTCCTGTAAATGAATTATTCTCAAGAAAACTTCCACTCAATTTATCAGTCATGTGGAGCCAAAAAGATGACAAGGTTAGGAATCTGAGAAATTTAATTTTTGCTGTAAAAGAATTATACAATTTTGTCTCTAGGTTAATCTAAAGATATGGCACAAATTAATCAACATACAGAAAGTTTTCATCAGAATTCTAGAAAACTGAAACAATTATCTCATGTTCTAATAATGAATTCATGACTCTCAACTTAAAAGGATGCTACCAAAAAAAATAGTATAAAGGAACTCGCAGCCAAAAAGTAAGCTGAATAGTTCCTCAAGAAAATGTATTTCTGATTCAGATAATACTCTCCTGTAAAAGAAGAGGTTTAACAAATGAAACTAAGGAAATTCTGTCAAATACAAAGATGATGGGAATAGAGCCAAACTGCATTGGATCTGTAGAATATTACCAAATGGCCATTTTCATTATGTTGGAAACATCCACATTGGTTGTAAATATCAAATTTATGCTACTTGACAGAGAACATCCACAATCACACCTACACATAAACTCTTTTACAATCCAAACAGTGTAAACAAAAAAAACAGCAATAGTTTTCTGCAAAAAGAATTCTTTTCCACAGATTCCTCGTATCCAAACAGGGCCTAGGTTTACTTCAATGGATAAATAACTCTAGCATTTTTAATTCCTATTGAATTTAATATAAAAGATGAGATTAGTTTCTCTTCTTCTGTTAACTCAATCTTACAACGTCTCCTTTTTCCATTTTGCAAGTTAGATCCATTTACAATCAGTAAGTTGTGGATCTTAACTAGTAGAATATCATGTAGCATAAAGAACAAATGTTAGAGTTGCATGCAAACTTTTACAAAATGTGCAACCCATTGGCTCAAACCAAGAGCTGAGAAGAAAGGGAATGGTGGTCATCTTTGAAATTCAAGGGCATTGGTGTCTTATGGTAGTCAAGAGCATAGGAAAAATCACAAAACTAAGGATATAATAACAGTTGAGTATTGATCACCTATTAGAACAGAACAAAACTGTTGCAGTTTGTGCTCTATGAAATCAGCCTAATTTTTCACTTTGAAGTTTGGTTAGCTGCAAAATCAAGGGTAATTGGATTGTTTGTGAAACTCAGGAACAACATGTTTTGAACCTTTGGTACAACCCAAACCAGGATTTTACAAGTAGAAATATTGTCAATGCAATGTATATCCAGAATGTTTAGATGAGAACATGACCACAATTTCACATGTAGAGAGAGAGGATATATTCACTTCCACTTAATTTCCAAGAAGAAATTAGTCAAAAATGATTTTATTCATGACCATGACAACTTACATCCCTACATTTCGTACGCATACATACATACATATATAATAGGTAAGCTGCACTCAAATCATGAACTCACTTAGTGGGCAGTCATTGCTTGGGAATTTGCAATCGGGACAGCAACCATCAAAGGCCATCCTACAAGCTTTGCTAAACCAAAGTCAGGTATCTTAGGTATATAAAATACAAAACTAATAAAATGCCAACAACACAACTGATAATCATTACTATGACAACCTAAAGAATAGAAAGCATTCCTAGATAGGTCATCCTACAAATGCCTCTTTAATAGGAGGTAAGATGTACTCACACAAGCATGTTGTTTATCAAGATAAGAGTACTGATTTAGAAAAAAAAAAAAAAACTGAAAAATAGTCTTTAGTTTGATGAAAAAAGAAAACCCTAAAATTAGTGGTTAGGATTATCCAAACCATTACGAGTGTTGGAGAATGGCCCACCTGCACTAGGGATAGATAAATGCCTCAGTGTCCACGTATGTTGTGTATCAAGGTAAGTGTACTTAACAACCAACTTTAATGTAAACATTAAGCATTGGATACATTCCCATATTATAAAACACGACTGAAAGGGCAAGAGGAAGAAGAAGAAAAGGTCGTTCCATACAAGTGGTTGTAGATGATCTTTTTTTTATAGAATTATATATTAATGTAAAGAATACAACCAGCTTCATAAAAGCACATTGATAACATATAGAGAGAACCAGGTATAAAGAACAAGGAAAAGGTAGGTTATATATATATATATATATATATATATATATATATATATATATATATATATATATATATATATATATATATATATATATATATATATATATATTTTTTTTTTTTTTTTTTTTTTTCCTGACCTTCATGAAGAGTTCATAGACGGCAAGTCCAATACAAGTCCTTTGTGGCAAATTTTTGGGAGTTGAGCCTGGTACAGGAAAATGAAAAGCACAATCCTTGTAACATGACAACCACGATCCGTATAACATGACAACCACGATCCATAATAACTGACAAGTACTACAACCCATGTAACATGAAAACCACGACCCATATAGGGAGATAACCATGACCCATGTAAGCAAAGCATTTGTCCCTTTTCCTCAGAGAGAGCCACAAATGGCTGCCTCACTTTCTCCACATATAATGGTATTTGTGTTGGTGGAGTCTATCCACAGAATAACATATATGCTTCGAGATTTTCATCGTCTTTGATTATATATGGACGGAGGAATCCATGTGGTGCATCACCGTACACAACTTTAATTATCAAATCATATTCATAGAATCATCACTCATAACAAATCCTTTTAAGTCTCCCCCATCATAGGTAAACATTTTCTTGTCATATACACTCTCTCAATCATAATGGCATAATATAGGCCTACGACCCATACTCTTCCAATAATAGTTAATCTTTGAAAAATTGAATGGGTACAACTTGTCAGAAATGAAGGGTCGTTCTTGTCATCTGTAAAGGGTCATGGTTATCATCCACTATGGATCGTGGTTGTCATCTACATTGGGTCGTGTTTGTGTGGATGACAACCATGATCCACTCGAAGGGTTGTGGTTTTGACGACTAATGGAATGTGGTTGTCATTCACATTGGATCATGGTTATGACATGATCCATAACAACTGGCAGCCACGATCCAAGAAACATGACAACTACGATACAAAGATATGGGCTAAACAATTTAGGACTTGCACAGAGCCAGTGAAAATCACGATTCATATAACATGAAAACCATGACCCATAACAACTAACAACTACGACCCATCGTACATTAAAATCACGATCCATATAACATAACAACTATGATACAAAGTTATAGGCTAAAAAGTTGGGCCTTGAACAGGGCCTATTGAAAGCATGACACATATAACATGTCAACCACGATACAAAGTTGTGGGCCAAAAAGTTGAGCCTTGAATACAACCCGTTGAAAGCACGACACATAACATGTCAACAACGATCCATCTAGCATGAAAACCATGACCCATTATGACTGACAACCAAGACCACTCGTACATTAAAATCACGACTCATATAGCATTACAACTACGACCACTAACAACTGTCAACCACAACCCATATAACATGACAACCACGATACGACATTGTGGCCAATGAAACATTCCAACTATGGATTGTGGTTATAATTTCCTTGTAGGTAAACATTTACATCTCCTAAACCATCATAGGTAAACATTCTCACTATGGATTGTGGTTATTATCCACTCACAAAGTAGGTAAACAAATCATAACCATCACTCACAACAAATCATTTTGAGTCTCCACCATCATAGGTAAACATTCTCACTGTGGATCGTAGTTATCATCCACTACGGATCGTGGTTGTCATCCACATTGAATCATGGTTGACAACCACAACCCTATGTGAAAGCACGATCCTTATAACATGACAACTAAGGCCCATTGTTAAGAGCATGATATCCTTATCGGGTCGTGGTTCACATGCATAACGGTTCGTGATTATCATCCACATTGGGTCATGGCTAACATACACAATGGTTCGTGATTATCGGCTAGAATTAATAAGTATATTGTAGTTCAGAAGGCTAAAATGCTCATTGATGCGATTACATTACATTATCACAAAAAATAAAAAAATAAATAAACCATGTAGAGTATCATCTTACACAACTTTAATTATCAAATCGAATTCATCCGATGTAGTCTTCATAATCTGCATTTTATCTAAGAGCTTCCGATATGTAATATCATCACTCACAACAAATCCTTTTGAGTCTTCATCATCGTAGGCAAAAATTTCCTTATCATATACACTCTCTCCATTATAATAGCATAATATAGGCCTACAACCCATACTCTTCTAATATTGGTTAATCTACAAAAAAAAAAAATGAATGGGTACAACTTCTCAGAAATGAAGAATCTTCATTATCATCTGTAAATGTCGTGGTTATCATCCACTATAGATCGTGGTTGTCATTCACATTGGGTCGTGGTTGTCATCCATTAGGTCGTGGTTGACGACCACAACCCACTATGGATGACAACCAGGATCCACTCAAATGGTCGTGGTTATGATGAACAATGGTTCGTGGTTGTCATCCACAATGGATTGTGGTTGAGAACCACCATCCAGTGTATATGGCAACCACAACCTGATCGTCAGATCGTAGTTCACATGCACATTGGATCGTGTTTGCATTCACGTTGGATCATGGTTGTTAACCATGACCCACTCTATATGAAACCACAATCCATTGCTCAAAAAGGCTTCGGTCCACATCATATTCCCGGGATTGTTCAAAATAGGTAACTTCTTCTTCTTCCGCACTCTAAAACGGTACAACTACTATTCCAAGGACAATGGACATTTTCGTCCGAAACATTTTATAAAGGTTGTTAGAAGGCCACCCTCGGAATATTTGAGAGGTAAGACCATGCATCGAGGCAGTACGAAGGGGCGTGGTTATGAAGAGCAAATGGTCCTAGTTGTCATGGACAATGGATCGTAGTTCACATGCACAATGGATCGTGGTTGTCATACATGTTGGGTCGTGGTTATGATGAACAAT
Organism: Magnolia kwangsiensis; assembly: GCA_037074715.1. Lineage (NCBI taxonomy): Eukaryota > Viridiplantae > Streptophyta > Magnoliopsida > Magnoliales > Magnoliaceae > Magnolia > Magnolia kwangsiensis. The sequence goes on along the minus strand of CM073580.1, from coordinate 9,822,264 downwards.
AGATTGTTGTTGTATCCAGAGTGGACCGTAGTTGTCAACCACAATCCATATTCCGTGACAACTACAACCCATATAACATGACAACCACGACCCATAACAGGTGAAAACAACGATCTGTGTAACATGCAAACCACAACCATATAACATAAAAACCATGATCCATGTACAACTGGAAGCCACAATCCATATACTGCAACAACCACGACCCATATAATATGACAACCACGATACAAGATTATGGGCCTAACAAGTCGGGCCTTGCACAGGGCAGTGAAAGGCACGATCCTTATAACATGACGACCATGACCCACATAGCATGACAACCGGGATTCATATAGCATGACAGCCACGACCCATAACAACTACCAACCACGACACACGACACATATAACATGACAACTATGATATAATGTTGTGGGCCACACGAGTTGGGCCTTACACAGGGCAATAAAAGGCACGATCCTTATAACATGACAACCATGATCCATATACCGTGACGACCACAACCCATATAATATGACAACCACGACCCATAAAAACTGACAACCACGACCCATGTAACATGCAAACCATGACCCGTATAATGTGACAACCACAATCCATAACAACCGGAAGCCACAATCCATATAGCATGACAACCATGACCCATGTAACACGACAACCACAATACAAAGTTATGGGCCAAATGAGTTGGGACTTGCACAGGGCAGTGAAAGGCACAATCCTTATAACATGATGACCACGACCCATATAGCATGACAAGCACGACCTATAACATCTACCAACCACGACCCATGTAACATGATAACTACAACTCATGTTCATGTGAAGAGCAGGATCCTTATAACATGACAACCATAATCAAATGTGCATGTGAACCACAAACCTTCGTCTGGGTCATGGTTTGACAAGGTGAAGGGTCATGGTTATCACTGTCAGTAGTCGAGGTTTGATTTCTTGGAGGGTGGAAGGTTTCAAAACGTGAAGTATTACTATCAATGGTAGAGGTATGATCAGGGTGTGCCCTACAGTAAGCTCCCTTCATGTGACAACGAGAACCCTCACCTTCTCTACTCTGATCTTCCTTAACCTTAGCAAATGCGAAAAATAAATACTAACATTGTAGTGGAAAAGGCTTTCAGATGAGAGAAACGACAAGGAGAAACAATGTCCCTCTCCGGCAGTTGGTCCTTGGATCTTCACTTTTCTAATAAAACGAAAGAAGAAGAAGAAGAAGAAGGTCTGTAAAAGATGAATAAAGGCGACATTTAGCCCTTCCCAAGCTCATAAATTCTTCCTTCCACGTCACACTTTCTCGGGGTTGAAACAAAAGGTAACTTCTTATTCACTCCAGGACTGTACAACTTCTGAACCAAGGACAGGAGCATTTTCATCCAAAATAATTTCTAAAAGTTGTCAGAAGACCACCCTTGGGATATCTGGAAAGTAGTAACTCTCGAGGTAATTTGACCAAACTTCGAGAGGCCAATACGGTCATATTCCCATAAATCTAATACAATTCAATAGCATTCAGTTCCATCGACCAAACACGCCATTAACGAACTCAAAGACCCTTGTGTTAGAGATAAGGACTTTTGGTGAGAAATAGTGACTCCCAAATCTGCTATATCATGGTAGGCTACGTAGATCCCTTGACAAACTGTAATTTGTCTCTAGTTACCCACTCCACAGATTGGCTGGGACCCCACATATAGATATTCGGGTGTCAGGGGTTGTGTCGGGCCACAGAGATGTACGTGACAAATCCACTCCATCAATCTCTTTCGCAAGTCCACGATAGGACAAGAATCTAAAATTCAGTTAAATCCAAAACTCATGTGAGCCATACCACACGGGGATTGGATGCCTAGGGTGGCAGAAGATTTGTATCAATATGATATTTGTGCCTATTAATGGAGATTGAACGCCTGGGGTGAAGTTGTGTATTAGTATGATATTTGTGCCTTAAGTTTATTTGAGTGGTAATAACCCTATGAACGGTTTGGATGGCATATAAATATAATGGGCAGCTCTAGAAATGTTTCAATGGTGGACGATTTACTTCCAACCGTTTCTTTTGGCAAGGACAAATGAGCTTTGGATTTATTTCATTTTTGGATTCATAACCTAAAATGATCTTTCAAAAAGGAATATGGCATGGATAAAACCCATACATCACGGTGGGGCCCAAAGAGCTCTTCTTATATGGCAAATAAACGTTACAGTTAGGGGTGTACATCAAGTCGAGCTGGCCTCAGCTCAACTCGGCCACTAGCTAGCCTTAGCTCGAACATGGCTCGGAAACGTCCTCGAGCCTGACTAGCTAGCTCGGCTCGGTTTGGTCAACAACTCGGGCTAGCTCAGGCTAAGATCGAACTGAGTTCACCATTGAGGCATTTTCACAAAAATCACACTGTGTTTGGGATAACAACAATGGTTTTACAAGTATTTTATCAAACACCTTCTAAGCAACATAAAAATTAAGGAAAAAAAGGGTGTTCGTTTCATATACATATCTTCCTTGCCACCAGCTACACTTCTTTGAGTCATTTCAACAAACACTTGGTGAGTAACATCAATATCAAAGTAACCGAGTAACCAAACTGATTTGATCTGAGTTCGATTCGAGATGAGTTCAATCCGTGTCGAGTCAAGCGGGGCTAGCTTGAACTCTCATCGAACTCATTTTTGAGCCTAAAAAATCAGCTCGACTTGGCTCAAACTCGACCTCTAACCGTGTCGAATCAAGCTATTCCGAGTTGAGTCAAGCAAGCTACCTGAGCTAGCTCGGTTTGCGTACACCCCTAGTTACAGTGGGCCCTACAAAGCCATTAGTGGTAGGCTCATTTAATTACCATTGTTTATGGTGTGGTCGACCTGATTTTATTTCTGCTTTATTTTTAGGACCATGCCCTATAAATCTCAGGTGAACCACATCACAGGAAAACAATAATGATGCGATATCCACCATTAAAATCCTCCTAAGACCCACTGTACTGTTTATTTGACATCCAATATGTTGATTAAGTCATGAATACCCAGTTGAAGTGAAAAAACAAAGATCAGCTAGGTCTAAAACTTTTATGCCCCCAAAATTTTTTTAACGGTGGACATTCATTCAACACTGTTTCCTGTAATGTGATCCAATTGAGATTGTCAGGTACCTAATTTTTTGTCTCATAACATAAAATGATTTATAAAAACAGATGGACGGAATGGATGAAACACATACATCATGGTGGTGCCCACAGATCACCGATCATCAGCCACTGGCTGATGGCAGGGGGAGTAGCCAATCCGTTTCCATGACATGAACAACTTTAATCAGTCAAAAGGTCTCCTTCTCTGTGCTCACAGAGCGGAATCCTCCACAATGCCTCACCATGATCCAAGGGATCCCAGATATCGTATAAGATATCTTATATGTAAATCAAATCTGTCCATCAGGTGAGAACCACTGTTTAAACCGTACATATAAAACTTCCTCCTAAACCTCTAATTTCATGCGGTGTGACCCACTTGTGTTTTTAATCAGGCTCTTTCCTATATCTTCCCTTCATCCTGATGATTTACATATGATTAACGGGTTCGAAAAAAGATAAAAACTGCTGCAGCCCAACTCACAAACCAACGGTTGACATCCCATCCCAATTGATCACTTCATTGTTGACTACATGAGTCGTATTTCTAACTGATTTATTCCTAAAACATATATATTTGAGTATAAAACCTGATGGACGGAGACGATTGTACATAAAAGACAAGGAAGGACCCACAGATCTTGGGAATTTTACGCCCCGGGTAAAACAGGTGCTTTACACGGATACCTGCAGCTGTAGCGTCATCACCGCTGACGTAGACACGTCATTATTGGCCGGCGTCCAAGGCACGAAAGAGAAATAATACGATACTCCGGTAGAGTGTGATAGATGATACACGAGCAAAAACTCCATTCCATCGGCGCCATGAAAACCGCTACCAAGGCTACCAGACATGCATACACACGCATACATACACGAGTAATCGACGGAGAGAAGTTGCTGCAACTGACTGTGATGTCAGAATGGATGCGACAGAGATCAATGGCTCAGATCAACATGGCCCACATTAGCTTTTTGACCAAGTTAAAAGCTTCCGCTCATATCTCACCATGGAACAAGATCACCACCTTTGACGATGACTGACGTAGAAAGCTATGGTACCATATATATATATATATATATATATATATGTATGAAAAAGATCACGGTGGATCCACTTAGAATTCTTCTAGGATTCCCTGAGGAAAAGCTTGAGTAGGTAATCTGTGTCCTTGGGTTTGGGAAATGAACTTGTTAGTCTCCCGCCATCAGCCAATGGAGGGTGGTCGGTGCTATGTGGGCCTCATCATAATATATGGGTTTCATCTATGCCGTCCATCCATTTTCCATCTAATTTAAGGGGTTGATCAAAAAATTCAAGCATATCCAAAGATATAGTGGATCATGCTAGGGCAAAAAGTGAGGATAATGATTTCCACCGTTGAAGCCATGTTAGGCCCCATAGTGATGTTTATTTGTCATCCAACCTATTCATAAGATCATACGGACATGGATGAACATAAAACAAAAATATAAGCTTGATCCAAAACTCACGTGGCCCCTAAGAAATTTTCAATAATAAAAGTTCAATCCAACTGTTTCCTATGGTGTGGTCCATTTGAACATTGTATATATCTCATTTTTAAGATCAACCCATAAAATTATCTAGAAAAATGGATGGACAGAAGATAAAATACATAAATCATGGTGGACCTCACACAGTTTACTTAGTAAGCAAATCAATCCCCTTCCATCTAGGAGGGAAGTGGATTGGCTGGTGTACTACACCAGCTATATAGCTGATGTGGATACGTGTCGCGCGAAGACAAGTGTCGACGCTCCTCGAGCTTCGAGTTGTACTAACAGTTCAAAGGAGATCAAAGTTACATGGCTCCATAATGATTTATTTATTATATCCACACCATTCATCCATTTTTCGAGATCAATTTAGACCATTAAATAAAAAATGAAGCATATTTAAAGCTCAAATGGACCACACCAAAAATAGCAGCGAGGATAATGATTTTCATTGTTAAAAAATTCATAGGGCCTACATAATATTTATTTTCCATCCAATCTATTAATAAGATCATAAATACATAGATGAAGAAGAAAAATAAATTTCTAAAAGGGTTTCATTGGTAGATGTTCAATCCCCAATTGCTTTTTGCAGTGTGGTCCACTTGATCTTTATATCTGTCTTATCTTTCGGCTCAAGCCTTAAGAAGAGCTTGCCAAATGGATGGATGTTTTAGATATAACACATACCTCATGATGGACCCACAAAATTTGTTGACGTTAATACACCAGCTATATAGTTGGTGTGTGGTACACTAGCCAATCCGCTTCTGTCTCGGAGTGGGATGCGGATTACCTAATGAGAGGTTAAGTAGCTGAAGTGACGTCAACAAGTTTTGTGGGTCCACCATGATGTATGTATTATATCCACACCGTCCATCCATTTTGAGATATCATATTATGGCATTATCCAAAGAATGGGGCAGTTCAAAAGCTCTAGTGGAACCCACCACAAAAAAAGTAGGGAGAGTGATGCCCACTATTGAAATTATCCGAAGGCTCACTGTACTATTTATTTGATCATCCGATTTGTTGATTAAGTCATACAGACCCATAGGAAGGGAAAAAACAAAGATCAACTTGATCCAAAACTTTTATAGCCCCCAAAAAATTTTTAATGGTTGACGTCTTTTCAACATTGTTTCTTGTAATGTGGTCCACTTAAGATTGGGATATACTCCATTTTTTGTCTCATACTATAAAATGATATAGAAAAACAGATAGACGAAACACATACATCATGGTGGGGCTCACATAGCACCGACCACCCATCATTGATCGGTGACAGGGGAGTAGCCAATCCATGTCCCAAACCCAGGGGACACGGATTTCCTGCTAAAGCTTTTCCCATGAAAATCCCATGGAAGGATTCTGTGTGGTACCCACTGTGATCTTTGTATGAAATCCAACTCGTCCATTCATTTTTAGATATCATTCTTGAACATTATATCAAAAATGAGGAGGATCTAAAATTCAAGTGGGTTATATAAGAAGAAACAGTGGGGAAAAGAATGCTTACCGTTGAAACCTTTGTAGGCTCAACCTTGGTGTTTATATTCCATCTAAACTGTTTATAAGGTCATTTTCACTGAGATGAAATGAAAACACCAGGAACATAAACTGATACAAAACTTTTGTAGCCTTATGAATGTTTCAATGGTGGTCACTAAATCCCCACTGTTTCCTCTCATGTGGCCCATTTGATTTTTGGATCCTCCTCATTTTTGGTCGCATGTCCTAAAATGATTTCGAAAAACGCATGGATGGGTTGGATTTATTACAAACATTATAATGAGCCCCACATAGAATCCTTACATAGGATCTTCCAATGAAAGGCTTTTGCCTGAAATCCACTTTGCAATTCCATGAGTGTCTTTGTGAGTGAGTGTAGGAGAGAGTTTATTATTATTATTATTATTATTATTATTTAAGATTCTCCCTCTCTCAATGCAATTGAATCCCAGCCGTTATCCTCATTTCACAGCTTACATGAAGGCTTGCACATAAATTTCTTGCAGTATGGTTTGTAGGAGACCATTACTCATATGTGTGTGTGTGTGTGTGTGTGTGTGTGTGTGTGTGTGTGAAAATGGACCTATGTGGTCGACCTCATGGGTATGTTCCCATGAGGTTGAGCTATGTGGGCCTCACCGTGCATTTGATGAGTTCCTTTTAAATTATGGGATATCCCAAAAATCAGCCAGAACTCAGGTAGGCCATACCATCTAAAATCATGTGAAGACATTTCTAAAATATATAAAAGCACTTAGTGAGGTCCACTTAAAATTTGGATGCATCTAAAACTTCATTTAACCCCTCATCTAAGTGGGACACACATAATGGATGGTCTGTATTTGTGAACCACATCTCGATGGGCTCAAAAAATGACTATGAATATTTTAATAGAAGGGTAAACCATAACCCCTCTCAACGTTTGTATGTAAGCGGACTATGCTCGCTGGTGTATTGACGCTAGCAAGTTCTATGAGTCTCATCACGAGGTATGTGTTATATCCAAACTATCCATCCATTTAGTGAGCTTGTCTTAAGGCTTGAGCCAAAAAATAAGATAGATCTAAAGATCAAGTGGACCACACTGCAAAAAGCGGCGAGGGTTGAACGCTTACCATTGAAATGGAAGATCCGATCCGAACTATACCCAACCTGATCCAACTCAATTTCCCTGAACGAGTCGGACTCGGTTCGGGTCAACCCAGTGATGCGACGGATCAGATCGAGTCAGAGGACCTGGAGTCAATACCGGATCGGATTGAATTCCGGCTGGGCATTGAAAGTGACTCGACTTTATGCCCATCTTTATACCCATCCGGTGATTTTGGGGGTATCCTATTACAAGTCAGCCCAGTTAACAGCGTGGATCACCCGCGAGTCTCAAATTTGGACCCTACTTCAGGATCATGTGCCTTCCTGTTTTTCTTTTTTTTATTTCTTTTTTTATTATTAGATATTTATTTAAAAAATCTTATAAATAGGGACTTGTTTATGATTTAAAAAATAAAATTTATTTTTTCGTCCATCCGTTTTCCAAGACCACAATAGGTCAGGATTCCAAAAATAAGGAAGACTCAAAACTCACGTGGGCCACACAAGACGAAGAAGAATGGAACGGAAACGTCCACCTTTGAAACCTGACCATGATATTTATATGCTATCCAAACTGTTCACAGGGTCACAACCCCTTAAGCCACAAATATTATCTTGATACAAAACTTCTGTGGCCCCCACCAAGTTTTCAATGGCGGGCGTTTAATTACTTTGTTTTGTGTGGTGTAGCCAATAGGAGATTTGAATCTGCCTGATTTTTAGAACGATGGACCGAGTCCGTTTGTCTCGGGCAACTCCATGGGCCTCACACAGCTTCCGACTACAGGAAATTTCTGTGCCATCCGCGTCCGTGACACATGACATCCATGCACGCATGCATAAGTCGTAACATGCTTGGGCCTTGGTCTGTACACCAACGTTCCAGTTTTACTTCGTGTGCCAATGACCAGTGATCCAGGCCATTGATACAATGTACCCTACAGCCGATGGTCAGTGCATCAAAATCTTAACCCTTCGAATAAGTCTCTTAGGGCCTGTTTCGATACACATTTTGGGATGTATTGTATCGTATTAGAAGTTATGATTTAATGTTTACCGTGTTTGAATTGAAGTGAATAGGAGTTGAATCCCATGCGTGGGAATACAAACTCCAACTAAATTTTTAAACCGACGGTAGAGTATTGTTAGTAGGTTCTGTTGCCGTCAATACTTCATATTTATTGCGATATATTCAGTAGCGGATGAAAGTTTGAAATTTGTAAGATTACGAGATATCTGGTACCTATGTAGTGTAAAATCGTGACCGCTCATTTGGTACATTTCAACATGAAAATCATCTAAGCTAGAAATCAGAAAGTTCCATACATCAAACAGGCCACCCAACCCAATTAAGATTGTACAATACGCAAACATAATACATCCTATCCAAACATCGATTTGTATAACGGATTGTATACTATGCCAAACAATACCTCCTATTCAAACATTGATTAGTATCTTGTTGATTTGGATGTATTCTGAAAATTTATACATGAACAATATCCAAATATAATACAATACAATACTATACACGAATCCAAACAAGCGTAAAACAAATCAAAGAATCACATTCAATAGGGAAAAAAGGAGGCTAAATAGGGTGGCCAACCAGGATCAGGCCCATCATCTCAGCCGTTCAGTCGTTTGTTTAACTGGACAGTCGAACCCACTTATGAAAACTCGGCCAGAGCATTTAACATAATGGTTTGGAGTTGTGTGTTAGTTATGCACTAGATTAGAAGGGCATGACTCTTCCAATCGGCTCCTTCACTCATGCCTGCATTGTAGACCGACAATAGTTTCTAGCACTAGCACGTGAGTGCGTGTGTTAAAAATTAAATAAAATTTAAAATGACTCTTTTAATGGGACTGGAATATTTTTTTACAATTGGAAGCCGTGGGGCCCATAGAGATTTCCGTGACAAATCTACTCCCTTCATCAGTTTAATCTACTCCCTTCATCAGTTTTACAAGATCACGATAGTCGAAGACAACAATAGCCTGAAAATCATGTGGGCCATGATACTACAGGAAACAGCGTGGAGACTAAAAAAGGACAACCAAAATTCATGTAGGCCATACCATAGAGATTCCCGTGACAAATCTACTCCGCCATCGGTTTTGGAAGACCACGACATTTTAAAACTCACGTGGGCCATACCACACGAAACAGCTAGAGTGTAAAAAAGGGCAGATCCAAAGCTCATGTCGGCGCGCATACCAGGAAACAGCTGGAAGTCAACGCCTACCATTGGAAATAGATGGTAGGCATTTGTTTTGGATGGCTAAGTAATATTCAGCAAGATTGGGACCACATGCTTGAACACTATCACAGACTTAGTGGCTAAGTCTCTCTCTCTCTCTCTCTTTTTTCCTTACCTACTATCCCTGCTTGAAATTAATACACGCACCTTTCATGATCAAACCGAAAGTAAGCACTCCATCTCATGTGACAAATCACAACCATACATCCATACACATGCATGCATGCATAAATTATATCCTATTTGGGCCTTTGATATATAACAGACAGAGAGAGAGAGAGAGAGAGAGAGAGAGAGGTATTTCTTTTTTGCTGGAGAACTTTGGAGTGGGTGTTTGATGGAGAAGTCCATAGAGGCAGTTCTAGGAGAGACTAGGTCCAGGGGCCTGAGCCACTGGCTCGAGGTGGGTGCGTCTTTAGGCCTAGCCTTGGCTCTCCTTATCTTGTGCGTTTCTTGTTGCAGCCGTTGCTTTCAAAAGACTAAGATGATGAAGGCACCAGGAAGAGATCATGTGATGCCTAGAAGCCACTTTACAAGGGACCCAAAATCCCACTCCAGAAGTTTGCGTGGGAAAGATACATAAGTAGAATGGTGGGTGGGCCATGGTCCATGGACTTATGTGTTGCATTTTGATATTTTAGTGGTCTGTTTAATGGCTTTGTTTGATCGTTGCACATGTATCTTTGGTAGAATGAAGCGTAAATAGTTCACTTACCGTTTGTGAAAATGATCATGGCACATGTGCACTGATTTAAGGCTATCCAGACCATCCAAATTGTGAGACATTCTTTGGATGGGGTATATCTACAAGATCAGATTGATTGAGCAATCCTAGACATCCAATTGATTGCTACTAAATGGACGGTTGAAAAGTGAAATAGTGATCCGTCCAAATCCCGTGGTCAAAATTAGATGGTTATTATCATCTCCTCAGTGTAATTTTTGGGTTGTTCTCCATCCACGATTGTGTCAATGATTTGGATCGTCTTGATTGCTATTATTTACGCAGCCACCATTTTTAAATGGCAATGAACAATCATTGGATTCTTGCACTTCTCTTTTAAGTTTTAAGTTAAATGATGTGATGATGATCATTTAACTTATGTATGCATTGATCGGATGTTTGATGGATGATCCGGACCATTGATCCTCTCAGCCCTACTGTGGATGGAGAAACTCCAAAAAATCTCCCTGATGGAACAATCCAAGCCTGTCAAATTCTGGCCAAATTCCTTGGTGACCCCGCCACCAGGGATATCCCTGGTAGCGGGCTCTGCGGGGGCCCACCTTGATGTATGTGTTTTATATCAACGCCGTCCATCCGATTTTCCAGCTCATTTTAGGTCATGAGCCAAAAAATGAAGCCGATGCAAAGTGCAAGTGGACCACACTACAGGAAACAGTGTGGATAATGACATCCACCGTTGGAACCATCCTAAGGCCCACTACGATGTTTATTTGCCATCCAACCAGTTGATAAGGTCATACAGACCTGGATCTGTTTTCCCTGTAACATGTTTCATTGATGATGTTGACCTTTTTGACCATTTTTGACTTGAATCGGAGTTGTTATGGGGAGATCCGAGCCGGTGGTAGAACATCAATCCGACTGTAAGTCCGAGCTGACGCCCGAGGCACGACCCATCTGACCAGACTTCAGCGTCGCAACAAGGACATGAGAGCGTCTTTGGAAGAGGGCCAACTCGGAAGGGTCCTAACAATCCGATCGGATTCGGCATGACGGGTCGGGTTTGACGTCATCCGACCTGGAGAATGTTTTTTGCTATGGCCTGATGAGCCGAGCTGAACAGACACTCAGATGCGTATATCCCATTCGCTAAACATGAAAACTGCCATAACCAAACGTGACCGATAACGTCGCTCGCAGATACGCATTATTCGTCAGATACGCTACACGATCAACAGATTGCGGACAGTATCTCCATGATCCGGGAATCCCTCTGATCGTGCCGAGATTATCGAGACCAGACCGCCCCACAGGCAAATATAAATAGCACACAATGCCATATCTACAGGTACGCGATATTGAGCTCTCTTCTCCTCTACTCACTACCTAGACCCTGATTCTCCTGTCCTGACTTAGGCATCGGAGGGTCCCCCGGCTTAGCCAGGGTCACCTTTGCCCGTTCTCTTGGTGCAGGCTTCAGGGACGATACGTAGAGGACGACGTGGAGAGAGAGCCGACCAGATTTTAACCTCAACATTTTTTGGCATCGTCTGTGAAACCTGAAACTAGAAGTCAGGTTCTCATTCATCCAAGCAATGGCGAGGAAGAAAAAAGCTGCAGTGGTGCAGCCGCAACCTAATGAGCAGACTCGGTCGTCATCACCGCTTCATGCCGAGTCCGCACCAGGGCCTTCCCAACGTTCCCGCAATCTGTCAAGCAAGTATCGCCCCATGCACAACGAGATCCAGGCCCTGCGGATTAAATAAACCGAATGAAACAACAGAGAGATCTAGAGCTACGCCCGGCTCAGGAACAACCCACCCATTCTTGAGCCAGTGGGGTTATTCGTGGAAACTCGCTTTGTACCGAGGAGTGCGAGACCTGAAGCCCCCCAACACTCGGGGGTGCCGCATTCGAGTCAAAATCCTCCTGCGGTACACGCCGAGGTATCCGCTCGTAACGCCACCACTCGGGCTCCGACAACTGTTCATTCAGCCACGTCCGCCCACGGACCTCCGTCATCAGTTGAAACGGAGGAGAGAAAGGAGAACACCGGAGGTCGAGCATGCCGCAGAGGTCATCACGGAAAATAAGGACCCATGGGAAGCACGATTTGCGGAGTTGAAAGATAAGTTCTTGACATTGGAGAAAAAGCAGCAACAATTGACAGTTCCAGCCACGATCTAGGCGATGATAGAAGAGACCGAGCCTCCCTTCATCCCGGCCATCATGGCTGAAGTGATGCCGCAAAGGTTTCGGATGCCCCCCGTCATCCAGTATTCAGAATCTAGGAATCCCTCCGAACACCTGGAGTCCTACCGATCGTGGATGCAGATACAGACTGCAAAGGACGCAATGATGTGTAGGTGGTTTTCTATCACACTCACAGGGTCTGCTCGGATTTGGTACCGCCAGCTCAAACCCAACTCCGTGGACTCGTTTGCGGAACTAAGTCGACTATTCCTTACGCAGTTTATAAGCGGTAAGAGAAGTCGGAAGCCCAACACTCACCTGCTCATCATCAAGCAGGCCCCGAAGGAGTCGTTGAAGGATTACATCGCCCGCTTTAACGAAGAAGCATTACATGTCGAGGACTATGATGATAAAATGAACCTCGCTGCCATTCTGAGCGGACTGAAAGAAGGAAAGTTCGCCTTCTCCATTGGAAAGAATCCGCCAAAGACGCTAGCGGATTTCATGGCGAAAGCCCAAAAGTATACTAATGCCGAGGAGTTTATTAACGCTCGAAAAGGCACACAAGTATCCGACTCGACGAACAAACGAAAGAGACCTCGGAACGAAGACTCCTAACCGACTAGCAAAGGGGCGGATGACCGCGCCTCCCGCGATCCTCGACCAAGCCGCAGGCCGGAAGGGAAATTTCATTCCTACACTCCACTCAATGCATCCGCCGAGCAGATTCTACTAGATATCCGAGGAGATAGACTATTCAATTGGCCAGTCTGCATGAGGGCTGACCCAGAGCACCGGGACAAGCGAAAATACTACTGTTTCCACCGGGACCATGGTCATAACACGGACGATTGCATGTATCTGAAAGACGAGATTGAGTCCCTCATCCGCAAGGGACATCTACGTCGCTACACTAAAAAAGAAAAATCTGCTCGGAGAGAGGAACGACCGCGAGAACAACCGAACAACCCCCCAAAAGAACACGTCGAAATTCGCACCATCTTCAGGGGATCAGCTGGGGGAGGAGATTCAAACGGGGCTCGAAAAGCCCATTTCCAGAGTTTCGAGCCGGTACACCATGTTCACCTGGCGTAACGTCCCAGCAAGGAACTCCGAGTCGCTCCTTGCAGCCTGACTTTTACGAAAAATGATGCGCGCGAGATCCAGCATCCGCATGATGATGCGCTAGTGGTCACCATGACCATAGCAAATCACAAAGTATATCGCATCTTGGTCGACACCGGGAGTTCGGCTGATGTTATGTATTCCAAAGCGTTCAAAAAGATGAAAATTCCATGGTCCAGGCTCATACCCATGAAGACTCCCTTGCACGGCTTTGCCGGAGACAGAGTCATCTCCGAAGGAGTCATCTCCCTCCCAGTAACAGTAGGAAAAGGGCAACATCAAGTCACACTTTTGGTGAACTTTCTAGTTGTCAATGTTCCATCTATCCACAATGTGATCCTGGGCCGACCCTCCCTCAACGTAATGAGAGTGGTCGTCTCAACTTACCATTTGATGATGAAGTTTCCAGCTGAAGGTGGGATTGGTTATCTCCGAGGCGATCAACGCGAGGCCCGAAGGTGTTATACGATAGCCGTGAGAAAAGGAGCTGCCAAACAAACGCTCTTAGTGGACGCCTTGGACCCATGAGGACCGACTGAAGGCTCCTCAGTCGAAGATCTGGTAAGAGTACCGCTCGATGAATCAGACCCAAGCAAAGCCGTTCAGCTCGGGTCATCATTGAATCCCGAGTGGAGGAACGAGTTATTAGCCTTTTTGAAGCAACACCGAGACATCTTCGCATGGTCGCACGCAGATATGTCGAGGATCTCACCTGAAGTGCTAGTCCACAGGCTGAACGTGGACCCGGATCACCGGCCAGTTAAGCAAAAAAGAAGACCGTTCGATGCCGAACGATATGAAGCCATTGCCGAGGAGGTCAAACTCCTACTCGATGAGGGTTTCATAGAAGAAGTGTATTATCCGGACTGGATAGCAAATGTTGTGCTTGTCAGGAAGTCCAATGGGAAGTGAAGGGTCTGTGTAGACTATTCTGATCTGATTAAGGCATGTCCTAAAGATAGCTTCCCGTTACCTCGGATCGACCAACTAGTGGACAGCACGGCCGGACATGAGTTATTCTCGTTTCTGGACGCTTATTCCGGGTACAACCAGATCGCTATGTATCCCCCAGACAGGCAGAAGACTACATTTGTCACGGACAGAGGGCTCTTCTGTTACCGGGTCATGCCATTTGGCCTGAAAAATGTTGGGGCAACATATCAAAGGTTGGTGAATCAGATGTTTGCCAGCCAGATTGGGCGCACCATGGAGGTGTACGTGGACGACATGTTAGTGAAAAGTACTCAAGCCTCCAACCACCTTGCTGATCTCGGAGAAACATTCGACGTCCTCCGAGAATATCAGATGAAATTGAATCCCGCTAAATGTGCATTTGGGGTTGAGTCAAGGAAGTTTCTTGGCTTTCAAGTCAGTCAGCGAGGTATCGAGGCCAATCCAGATAAGATCAAGGCTCTCCTCGACATGAACTCGCCTCGGACTCTTAAGGAAATACAATGTCTCACAGGAAGAGTTGCCGCCGTCGGACGCTTCATATCTAGGGCTATAGATAAATGTCTTCCCTTCTTTCAGCAGCTGAAGGGGCATAAGAAGGCGGAGTGGACGCCAGAGTGTGAGCATGCCTTCCAGCAATTAAAGCAATACTTGGGTTCACCGCCTCTATTGTCCAAGCCTGAAGAAGGGGAGCCTTTGTTCCTCTACCTATCAGTCTCGGCTTCAGCTGTCAGTTCGGCTCTGATTAGAGAGGTCAAAAGCAAGCAGTACCCTGTGTATTATGTAAGCAAAGCCATGGTACCAGCTGAAATAAGGTACCAGTCCTTAAAAAAACTGGCACTTTACCTCGTCGTCTCGGCCAGAAGACTGAGGCCATACTTCCAGGCACACTCCATAGTTGTGCTAACAGACTCTCCTCTGAGGCAAGTCCTCCAGAGACCCGAAGTGTCGGGTCGGATGACTAAGTGGGCCGTAAAGCTCGAAGAGTTTGACATTCAATTCCTCCCAAGGACGACACTCAAGTGTCAAGCTGTAGCCGACTTTATCGTCGAGTTCACAACTCCAGATGAGGAGCAAGTCAATAAGAAAGTCAAAATGACACCACCTGCCCCGTTGAGCAACCAAGAGGCAGCGTCGGATCCGGGGTGGGTCCTTTATGTTGACGGGTCTTCCAATATTAAAGGACCAAGAGCTGGTGTTGTCCTGGTTGCACCTGATTCAACGACGATCCAATACGCAATCAGACTCGGATTCAAAACTTCAAACAACGAGGCCGAGTACGAAGTGTTGCTAGCTGGGCTCAGGCTGGCAGCGAGCCTAGGCGTTCAGACCCTGCAAGTCCGTTGCGACTCGCAGCTGGTAGTGAACCACATCTCTTCGGAGTACGAAGCTAAAGAAGTCAGAATGTTCACCTACCTCGAGGAAGCAAGGAAATTGATCAAAAGATTTTAGAGTTGCACCATCCCGCAGATCCCCAGAGCAAAGAACTCATGGGCCGATCCCTTAGTAAGACTCGCCTCGGCCTCCGAGGAAAAGATCCCGGGTTTCATTCCTGTCGAGTTCATTGAGCACCCGAGTATCAGCCAGTCGGAGAAATTCAATCCTGTCCAGTCCATTCCTAGTTGGATGGACCCGATCTTCAATTATCTGTCATCCGGTGAAACCCCCTCGGACAAACTAGAGGCGAGGCGACTTAGGGTCAGAGCGGCTCAGTACGCTATTTTGGACGGAGTGTTATACAAGAAGGGGCATTCTCAGCCTTACCTTAGATGCCTCCGACCGGACGAGGCCGACTACGTGATTCGGGAGATTCACGAGGGAATCTGCGGGAACCATTCTGGCAGTCGTGCCTTAGCCATGAAGATACTTCGTCAAGGATATTTCTGACCGACTCTAAAGCAAGACTCCAAGGACTTTGCGTTTTGCTGCCATGCCGAGGCAACCGGCAGAAGAAATGACCCCCATGAGTGGGTCGTGGCCGTTCACCCATTGGAGGATCGACATCAATAGTCCCTTGCCCACAAGGAAGGGACAAGTCAAATTTGCTATAATTGCAGTTGACTATTTCACTAAGTGGGCCGAGGCCGAGCCAGTCGCGAAGATCATGGAGCAAAAAGTAATCGACTTTGTGTAGAAAAATATCATCTGCCGGTTCGGAATCCCACGAACTATCGTTTCTGATAACGGCCGCCAATTCGATAATGAAAAGTTTCGTACTATGTGTCAAGGGCTTGGCATAGTGAACGCTTACTCATCGCCTTGACACCCACAGTAGAATGGACAAGTAGAGGCGGTCAACAAGATCATCAAGCACCATCTCAAGATAAAGCTGGAAAAAGTGAAGGAAAATTGGGCCGATGAGCTCCCCTTCGTCCTCTGGGCTTACAGGACCACAACCCAGACTTCGACGGGTGAAATTCCATTTTCATTATCATATGGCTCGGAGGTAATGGTGCCAGTAGAAATCGGACTCCCTACGGCGCGGGTAAGGAGCTTCGAAGAAAATCAAAACTCCAAGCAGATCGCTGCTAATTTGGATTTGCTCGAAGAACTTAGAGAAGTTTCCAAGCTCCGAACCCCGGCTCGACACTAGCAGGTAACACGTTTATATAATTCAAAAGTCAAAGTCAGGCGCTTCCGACCAGGGAAATTAGTCCTCCGACGGGTCTTCCAAAACATGGCTGAGCCAGGGGCAGGAGTGCTCGAACCCAACTGGGAAGGACCATATCGTGTGGTCAGGTCTGTCAAACCTGACTCATATCACCTGTAAGACCTCGAAGGCCGTCATCTCCCTCATCCTTGGAATGCCGAGCACTTGAAGATCTACTACCCATGAGGAACTAGCCTTTAAGGCTCATAATAAAATGTACGTCTCCGAGCGGCTGACCTTTAAGGCTCTTAATAAAAGTTCAATTTTATCTTGGATGCTTGCCCGATTATCTTATCAACACAAGCATGAATTAAATGGCTCGATCCTTTAAGGGATCGGAGCCTAATCTAACGAAAAATTGACAAGGCATCCCCTCGAGGGAAAAAGCCTAATAATGACCCGTCCCCTTCATTGAAGCGCTCGACCCGACATACGAAGGAATGAAGGGTTCTTGCCAGACAGGCGACGAGCCGAGTATCCTAAGAGATCGGACCCAACTAAGACTTGGGCCAAGGGAGCTTGGAGAACCGACTCTAGGAATCGACTAAACGATAATGAAGGGACTAGGCCGGTAAAGAGGTCGGCTCAACAACATCTCAGAACGAGCTAACACAATATCAAAGAAATATTTTTCATTAAATCTCCACGGAGGGGCAAAAAATACATTGATAAAGATACATTGATAGTTTCTAAAAATAAAAAATAAAAAATGATATAATGTCTTCATGCTGGAGGAGCTTGGGCGTCAGGGGCTTGGTTCGAGCGGACGACTTCAGCAAGGGCATCCTCGGAGTCCTCAGGCAGAAGAGAGTTTAGATCGAAATCTGGGTATAAACCCAGAACTGCCTCGAGACAAGCATCGAAGCCGCGGTTGTAGAACATCGCAGCTTCAGCATCCCTCTCCTTCGAGGTCTTGAAACCTTCAATCGCGGCGGCAACCGCTGCGTCCAGAGAGGCCTCGTCCTTGGCCCGCTGAGCCTCCATAGCCTGATTCACGCCTCGAGTCCGTTCTTCAGCCGCCTCGGCCTTGTCGTGTTTCAAGGCTTCACCGAGCCGAGTGGTCTCCATGGCCAAAGAATCCACGTGAGCCCTGGCGCGGGTCAGCTCGACGATCGCTGCATTACCACTCGCCTTAAAATTATCCGCCCTCTCTTGCAGATGCAGCTTCCTAGCTTTCAAGTCGATGACGACTCCCTGCAGTCGGCTCACATTGGCCCTCTTGCCCGAAAGCTGTCGGCGCAACTCGATCTGCTCTGATTTCAAGGCCGTCGTCTCAGCCTGGAGAGCTTCGAACTCTGCCTCTCTCCTCCGATGCTCCCGCACTCTCTCTCGAATTGAGAGCAACACCGGGACGGCCTGAACAGGAAACACAGATCAGAATCTAAAAATATATATATATATAGCGATATGAAAGAAAGGGAGAATCCTCTCGAAGATATACCATGTAGCACACGGAGGTGAAGTCTTTCAGAAAGCCTCCTTCCTACCGGTAAAGGTTCCGAGCAATATCCTCCTCCTTAGCATGCTTGGCAGCCCACCGAGCCAAGCACACTATATGATAACCCGCTCGAACCTCTCACCCCTCGTGCCCGCCTGGGCCGAAGCCGTAGTCCCCTCGGCCCCTACCCTGCTGCCGGCCGAGTTTTGACCCTCGGCATGAACATCTCCCCCGACCTCGAGGGGAAAGCATATTGTCGACCATTTTAATGGCCTCCTCCCGTTCAGAGGAAGAAAGTATAGTGACGGGGGGCTCGAGGACTGTGACAGGAGCCTCCGCGGTGGGGGGAACGATGACAGCAGGAGCACGAGCAACAGGGCTAGGAACAACCGGGGTGTTGGCCACAGTCGTTCGAACGAGCCCCGGAGGAAGAGATACCACCGGGCGCAAGACTGCCGATGGAGCCGCTGCAGTGCTAGGACTAGCCGGGGTCGGCACCGCAAAGGCAGAGCCGACTGGTGTCAGAGCTGGGGCTGCTGAGGTCGGTGCAGCAGAAGATTCTCCCACGCAAGGGTGAACTGGCTTCTTCCGAGTAATCTTCACTCGGGGGGCTTCCTTCAGCAACTCCGCCTCTGTCGTAGCTGCTTTCCTCTTCCGAGTCCCAGACGCCTCGGCCATGCCTGCGAAAGAAAAGATCGTGTCAGCTACTAAATAATCGAAAGAAAGTCCATCGAAGAGATCATAGCAGCTTACTAAGGGACGTGGGCAAAGGATGGGATTTGTAAAGCCCAGACCAGTGAAGGTTGGCCATGGTGATCAGATCAGCCCAGGAGCGAAGCGTCTCTGATCGCGCTCTGGCCTTCGCAATGCGGTTTTTCTAGTCTGAGTCGAGGAGGGACAACCCCTTTGAAAAAGCTGCAAAAGAAGAAAAAGAGAAATGCCACTTCAACGGAAACAGGTGAAAATTAAGGCAACAATCTGGATGCCAGATGAAGTCCTACCTGGTTTCATAAAGTGGGTCGGAATACGAGCCGTTGAGGCCCTAAGCTCAGCTGATGGTGCCTCCCAGTCACCTGCCGCCCAGAACTACTTATTTTTCCAATCCTTCTTAAAGGACGGTAGGTGCATCACCAATCCCGACCCTTTGCTCCCTCGAGTCGCAAAATAGTACCATGGGTCGTTGCTATCATGCTTGACTAGGTACAGGCTCAGCAGCTCCTCTGGGGTCAGCTCGGAGTTTTCGACTTGTCTCCAGATTATGTAGGCGGAAATCATAACTCTCTAGGCATTTGGAGTAAACTGCCCGGGAGCCAATCCAAAGTAGGCCACAACCTTCCTGATGAAGGGGTGTAGTGGGAGCCGGACCCCCACTGCAGCGCGCAATGGAAGATGGCCACTTCTCCCTTGGCAGGAGCGCCAGCAACGTCCAAAGGACCAGGAGCCCTTATCTGAACGGAGTCATGGATTTGGAACTCCGAACGAATCAACTCCATCTGAGATTCTGACATGACAGAACGTCCTGGGACTACCTCTGCGGTACGCAAACTCACAGGCATTTCGGTAGTGGCAGTGGTCTCGACTCGAAGGGCTCGGGTGGCTGTCTTCTTGCTGAGCTGCTTGGTTTTAGAGCCCAACATTTTTTACCTCCGAGGCGGGGGATATGGGAGAGTGGCCTCGAAAGGGCCTTCGGAAGAGCCACTCCCACTTTCAGTACTCTCCGGCTCGGCGTCATCGCCGTATTCACCAACCATCTTGAGGTCGGAAGACATGGCAGAAATAAGAGTGAATATCAATAGGCCTCACCGGGTGACTGTCAGAAATCGCCTTCTACCGGAAACTTCGAATTCGGCCGGAATCGCCTCGTTAAAAATCGCCTCTTCCGGTATGTTCTTCTGATTCAAAATGTAAAATGACGAATGAAAGTTCGAGGTGCCTTATATAGGCGACGAAGGAATTCTGTATTGATGGTGAACCTTAATGGCAGCAGCCGAATCGGCACGAGCCGATCTCCGAGCACACATGGCCGCACCGCATTGGAGGAGTACTGAACCGTTAGTACGGCTCTGACATCGGGCAGTATACCTTGATATGTGAAGCGACGCCCCAGAGTCAGAGCCGTCACGTACATGCCTCCTTAGGCCCGCGTGGCAACCTCCCATAGGCTGGGAGGAGATTCGGAATTGTAATCGTCGCCATGCATTAACCAAGGCGACCAGCACGCGCTCTATTCGAGACCCGTGATCATTGCAATAAGGGCGGGAGATTTCCTGCATATGTACTCTCCGAGCCTGCAAGCAAACTCGAAGAGTAGGGGGCTTTTGTTATGGGGAGATCCGAGCTGGTGGTAGAACATCAATCCGACTGTAAGTCCGAGCCGACGCCCGAGGCACGACCCATTTGACAAGACTTCAGTATCGCAACAAGGACATGCGAGCGTCTCTGGAAGAGGGCCAACTCGGAAGGGTCCTAACAATCCTATCGGATTTGGCATGACGGGTCGGGTCGGACGTCGTCCGACCTGGAGAATGTTCTTTGCTATGGCCTGACGAGCCGAGCTAAACAGACACTCAGATGCGCATATCCCATTCACTAAACATGAAAACTGCCATAACCAAATGTGGCTGATAACGTCGCTCGCAGATACGCATTATTCGTCGAATACGCTACACAATCAACAGATTGCGGACAGTATCTTCACGATCCGGGAATCCCTCTGATCGTGCCGAGATTATCGAGACCAGACCGCCCCACAGGCAAATATAAATAGCACACAGTGCCATATCTACAGGTATGCGATATTGAGCTCTCTTCTCCTCTACTCATTACCTAGACCCTGATTCCCCTGTCCTGACTTAGGCATCGGAGGGTCCCCTGGCTTAGCCAGGGTCACCTTTGCCCGTTCTCTTGGTGCAGGCTTCAGGGACGACACGTAGAGGGCGACGTGGAGAGAGGGCCGACCAGATTTTAACCTCAACAGGAGTCATTAAAATTTTTCTTATTCAATGTTCAATGTTCATTTTCAAGTGCTTGTTATGATGGCCATGTACATGATAGTATCAGAAAATGAACGGTTCAAGTCATCATTTCATATGCAATAAAGTATAAAAACCCACCCACTGCACTCTAACCTAGTTACTTAAACCACTTTTGGAAAACCTCTTAGAAAGACGGTATGATGATTAAATGGAATTTTGCCAGCCGACTGATCAGGCCGTCCTTTGCTGGCCTACATAGCCGGCCTCACAAGGAGAGAAAATGATGGAATGCCCGCATGTTGGCCTAGTCAAATTATCAAATTGGTCACCATTATACAAAATGAGTAGACGATCTGGGGACACTTTGCAAACTTAAAATGATATGTAAAAATGAATGAAAGGCATCAATGAAATACATACATCATGGTGGGGCTCACCGATCACCGACCAAAGGGAGCAACAATCTGTCGGCACCAGTACCAACGCACCAGCTAGCTGTAGCATGGGAAAAATCACAAGATAAGATCTCGAAAGATTTAACGGTGGTCATTTCCTTCCCACTGTTTTGTGAAAAGTGGATTTTACATGGACATTACGCTGGGCCTTATAGAAAACATTGGGGATAGTGATGTCCACCGTCAAAACTTCTGTGGTCCCAAGATGTTTTTAATGGTATGCATTCAATCTCCATCGTTTTCTGTGGTGGGGTCCACTTGAGCTTTGGATCTGCCTCATTCTTTGACTCATTCCTTAAAATGATCTCTTTAAATCGAAAGGTGAGAACACAACATGGTGGGCCCACAGAACTTAGTGACGTAACTTTAGATGACTACTGACGGCCTCAGTTGCTAATCCATGCATCCCATATAGCTCATCCTAGGGGTGCATATTTAACCATTGGAACCGTGTAACCAGACCAGAACCGTTGGATCGGTCCGGTTTGGTCCGATTCCAGGGTGCTAACGGTCCGGTTCCATTTTCCAAAATTTCTAAACCGTTGATTACGGATTGGTTCCGGTTTAGGGTCTCGTAGAACTGATCGAACCGTTAACCGATCCGTGATAGGAACCATGGATCCGAACCGTCGATCCAATGTATTTAAACACCCCCCCCCCCCCCCCCCCCCCCCCCCAAAAAAAAAAAAAAAAAAAAAAAAAACTTAAGTTGCATAAGTCCTCGCTCTGCCCTCTCTCGCGCCACACTCCCTGCCCTCTGCCCCTCCCTCGGTCCCTCTCTCTCTCTCTCTTAGTTGGGGGAGAGAAATGTTTACAGCTAGTGATCTAGAGAGGCTTCCTCAAAGCCTCCTCCATGAAATCTTAACGAAGCTAGATGTTGAATCTCTGTCTTCAACAGCTCCTGTCTGCAAAGCCCTTCATTTCTCGGCCTCCCAAGCTTTCTCTTTTCTCTCCATCGTTGATTTCTCTATAAGTCTCCAAAAATCCAACTTCTTTGTAACTCCTATTCACTTCTATCCATGTTTTTAGAATAAGTCTCCAAAAATCCAACTTATCTGTAACTCTTATTCTCTTCTAAGCATGGTTTTAGAACATGGGTTTTCTCATTTTCACCTTTTCTTGTGAGGTTTTCATTTTTGCTGAGATGGGTTTATCTTCTTCGTACTCTTTTGTACTGATTTCTCTCTTCTTTGTGAATTTCAATCATTTTTCTTATATGGGTATTGTATATTTTAGCGTCTATTTTCTTTTTAATCTTGTTATTATACACAACTTTTCCTTCCTTTGATTTCAATCTAGAAAATGAGAGATGGGTCTTGTGAATTTTGCTCAAGATATATTGAAGGCACGCTTCAATTTTCAGTTTGTATAAAATGAGAGATGGGTCTTGTGAACCGTGGATCTGATCTGGGATTGAACCGTTCTTCACAGTCCGGTTCCGGTTCCAATAGTTGTAGAACAGTTAGGAACGGTTTGGTTTCGGTTTCACCCCAAAACCGGACCGAATCGACCCGTGTGCACCCCTAGCTCATCCCTTGGAAATCGGATGGCCTTTTATGGTACCGATTAAATTTTGTTGGGCACACGGTGAATGTATGTGGTTTATCCACGCCATCCATCCATTTTTCAATCTCATTTTAGGGTTTAAACCCAAAATCGAAGCATATCTATATCTCAAGTGGACCACACCATAGGAAACGGTAGGTATATTAATTTCCACAGTTAAAACCTTACTAGGGCCACAGTGATATTTACTTGTCATCCAACCTGTTCATAAGATCACACGGAAATAAATGAAAGGAAAAAAAATCGGCTGGATCTAAAACTTCTGTGGCCCCAAGAATCTTTCAACGGTGGACGTTCGATTCACACTATTTCTTGTGATGTGGTTCACCTGAAATTTGGATATGCTTCGATATTGGATTCATGACTTAAAATTATCTGGTAAAATGGATGGACGGAGTGGATAAAATACATAAATCATGGTAAACCCCATAGAGTTTACTCAATATACGCTAAAAGTTACACGGAACTCAATCCGCTTCCCCTCCCATGGCATTGAATGTGGCCTAACTAAAAAAACAAAAGACTGTTGAGATTCCAAAGCTCAACTGAAATCGTATTTATGGACGCGGATTAGATACTGAACTCAGGCGCGAATTAGATACAGATAAGGTCAATAGCCAAATCGCTACCGAAGTAACATCACCAAGCTTTGTGGACCCACCATGATGCATGTGTTTTATCCATACCATCCAACCATATGTAGAGATCGTTTTATGGCATGAGAAAGAGAATGAGATAGATCTAAAGTTTAAGTGGACCCACCATAAAAAATCATGGGATCGGTCCCACCCATCGTTAAAACATTTATAGAGCCCACTTACGTCCTCGTGATCGGTGAGATATCTCTTGTTTCATTATTCTCTTATCGTTCATCCACTCCTACGTGAGTGAAGAAGGTTCGATCTAAGCGGTGTGTGTTTGTGATCGGTTATAACATTCTACTTTATAGTGAATTGTTACTCTCGACTAGGTCCCGTGGTTTTTACCTCTTCGAGAGTTTTCCACGTAAAATCTCTTGTATCGTGTGGTTTGTGCTTTGATTTATTTTATTATTTTATTATATCCCATAACTCTAATGTTTTAGGAGGCAAGATCTTAAGATTTTTGTGTAACACTCCCAACAATCAGGGCTGAGCTAGGGCCAACTTAAGCCTGACCCTAACTCAGCCCATTGCAAATTTAGACCAGTTACCCTAAGTAGTGGACCGTCACTAGTATCCCTTTCCGGCCGAACTGATTTGCAAAGGGACTGACTGCTCCTGAAAACTCGTGGAACCCACTCAACCCACCCTGCTGTATGCATATATCAGCCCTTGTCAGTCCGTTTCGGGGACCCATTTTAGGGCATGAGTCCGAACTAGCAATGGTAAGGAAGGAAACTTCTTTCCTTCGAAAGGATTCTAGGTGGGGCTTATTGTGATGTTTGCGAGGAATCTAACCTGTCCATCCATTTTTCGAGTACACTCTAAAATATGAGACCAAAAAAAAATAAGGTGGATCCAAAACTCAAATGGGCCACATAAGGGGAAACAATGGAGAATTAGTGACCACCGTTGATATATTTATATGGCCACAAAAGTTGTATTGGTCTTTTTTTCTTTTTTTTTTGGTTTTTTTTCGCTTCATCCCAGTGAAATGACTTTATAAACGGTTTGGATGGCATATAAACATCAAGGTGGAGCCTAGTAAAGTTTCAACGGTTGGAATTCCTTTCCCCACTGTTTGATCTCGTATGGCCCACTTGAGTTTTGGATCCTCTTCATTTATAGTCTCGTGTCCTAAAATGATCTCAAAAAATCGATGGACGGATTAGATTTCCCATAAACATCACGGTGGACCCACCTTGCATCCCAGTGCACGAACTTCGTGCGGAAGGCTTTAGCAGGAAATCCGGGTCCCGGTCTAGGATTTTTATAAAGTGACGCCCAGCCAGGGAACATATCATTGTCGGTTTACATGTAAAAAAGAAATAATTAGATTAGATGCCGTATATAAGTTTATGACGCAGCTGTTATTTTCCTGCCAACACGTATTATCCCTAAAATATCTGACCCGTCAAAATGGTGTCCACATCTATATAATCACCTGATATGAAGATCAAGCGGATCTCATGGTTGTATTGACGACACCATTATGATGAGTCTTACCATTGGCTGATAATTAATTTTCATTTTATGTCCCTCTAGAAAATGGTATCAGCCGTATTTTCACAACATGCTATTTTCATAGTGTGTCCCACCTTTTACACCGATTGGATTTTCTTAAACTTTTGAAATGTTAGAGGTAAAAGATAGCTGTAACGAATTTTTATTTTTTTGAAAAAGTACGAGGAAACATTGACGTTGGCGTGGTCTGTCCCACGCGAAAGCCCGGCACCTATCTCCTATTTGATACTATGGTAGCGCAGGCACCTAGAAATTGTATACTTGGAATTGGTTAACTTAAAATAAATTGGTTGACCTGTGTAACCCCCTGTAGCTAATCTACTGCCTCAAAATGTTTTCTCTTTTTTTTTTTCTTTTCTTTTTTCTTTTTTTCTTTTTTTTTTTTGAAAAAATAAAATAAAATATGAACAATTGATTTGTGGGCCTTTAAAATATGACCATTGGATGCTTCCATTTCTAACCATCCAATCAATTTACCAATTTATAGTCACATGATCAAGTAATCGTATTGTTTTATTTAAATATACTGGCACATAAGTTGGACAATTTAATTCAAGCATCTGAATGCTACTTAATTTTAAAATAATCTCGAAGGGCCCATTTGGCAGGTCGGATAGAAAGAGATTGGATGGTATTGGAAGGAATTGGAAGTTAAATTTCAGGATTGGCCCGGCATACCAAACAGAGTCGGTGGTCTGATCCCAATTCCATGGGTCTTAAGACAATCCATTGACAACACCACCGTTACCTTTAAATCCCATCCAAACCACCTTAATCCATTCAAATTTGCTTGAGATATGTTTGATTCGAAGGATTGGAAGGGATGAGAAAGTTTAATTCCAGGATTGGCCGGGCGGGCCAAACAGACTAGATATAGCAATCCAGGGACATAGCAATCTCATGAATCTCAAGACAATCAACTGACAACACCATCGTTACCTAGAAATCCATGCTGTCCGCCCTAATACCATTTAATCCCTTTCAAACCACCCCGCCAAACGGGCCCTAAGCCTCGGTGTATCATTGCGCTTCAATCCGAGGCATGGGTTGAGTACTCGTTGGGATGAAATCTCATTGTAGCGTGGGAGTGCACGAGTGTACGTGGGATGTTGGAGCCAGTGAAAAAACAAAACAAAAAAACAGAGCCGGTATATCATCTTTTATTTGCTGCCTTTGTATTTAAGTTATTCTCTTCGCTCCTTTCGTATGAAAAGTTTCTCTCTTTATTCTTTTAGTACGAAAAGCTGCCTAAAAGGATTGGCCGGGTACCACACGCAAGGATTGGCTGGGGTACCACACGCCAGCTATATAACTAGTGTAGGTACGTATCGGGCGAAGACGAGTGCATTGAGTTGTACGAACTGTTCAAAGGAGATCAAAGTTACATGGCCCCACAGTGATGTGTTTATTATATCCACACCATTCATTTATTTTTCTAGATCATTTTAGAGCATCATGTAAAAAATGAATCATATCCAAAGATTAAATGAACCACACCACAAATAGCAGCGGGTAATGATTTTCACCGTTAAAAATTTCATCGGGCCTACCATAATGTTTATTTTTCATCAAATCTCTTCATAAGGTCACAAAGACCTGGATGAAGAGGAAAAACAAATGCCATATTGATCCAAAACTTCTATGACCCCTAAAAGGTTTTCAATGGTATACGTTCAATTCCCCGTTGCTTTTTACAGTGTGGTCCACTTGATACTTAGATCTGTCTTATTTTTCGTCTCAAGCCTTAAGACGAGCTGAAAAAATGGATGGACAATTTGGATGTAATAGATACCTCATTATTAGACCCACAGAACTTATTGACATCGATACACCAGCTATATAGCTGGTGCATGGTACACCAGCCAATCCGCTTCGCCTACAAGCATCTTTCAAGATCAAACCCAAAGAAAATATCCATCCGTGTGACTCATAAGCCCTACCCTTGCACACATACTACCACACATTGCCTTTTACTAAATGATTTCCAATGAGCTACTTCATTAATTTATTTAAATAATTATAACTTCTTACCTTTAGCTAAAATTTTTAATAAGAGAAAGGGGTTATAGGCTCAAATGAGCCCCACCATTAAATTTTAATGAAATCCATGTAACAATCTTATAAGGTGGTCTTTGTTGATCGACGGTTTAGATTTACCGAAAGGTTCGATGATATAATCGGGTGCACCTGCAGGCCCCAATAAGTCACTACCAAAAAATCAATCAAAGGCTACAGACCAAAACCGTAGCCATAGGTCTATGGCTACGGTTTTTGTCCGTAGCTTGACCGTCGCCATAGGTGTCGTAACAATAGGTCTTGAATCTATGGTTATGGATTTAATCCGTAGCTATAGGATGTAATAGCTACAGATATAATACGTAGCAATCATATCTGTAACGAAAACTTCAAACAACTATGGATATTATTTGTAACTAAAAGTCCGTAGCAATATGCCTAACTTGAAAAGACTACACCTGTCAGATTAATGGCTACAGATATTATTTGTAGCTAAAAGTTCATAGCAATATGCCTAAATTGAAAAGGCTACACCTGTCAGATTAATAGCTATGGTCAATATCCGTAGCTATTTTGTACATTAAAAAATTATATATAATCATTTGTTTATTCAATTACCACCTGTATAATCATTCATTCATTCAATTATAATCAAATTATAATCCTTCAGTCAATCAATTACAATACAATCAATTACAATCCAATTCATTCAATCAATTACAATTACAATTACAATAATACTGAAAATACAAATCTTTGGCTTCATTAGAGAAATGTGCTCGACTTCACCCTAAAATTTCAATAGCTTTGTATATTCCATCATCCTACAAACAATCATGTCATACATAAATTAGAATGCCTATAGGGAAAAAGAAAGACAAAGTGAAAGACGTGCATCATGTATAACTACTTTTTTTTTCTTAATAATTTAAAAAAAAAAAAAAAAAAACTCAAAGAGGAATGAAATTAACATAAAAGAAATGATCTAAAAAAAAAAACTCAAAGAGGAATGAAATTGACACAAAAGAAATGGTCTCACCATATGATTATAGGTTTTGGTTTAGGTTTAGGTTAAGGTTAGGCTATAGGTTATAATTAAGTTTACGTTATAGGTTATAGGTTATAGGTTTTAGTTTTGGTTAAGGTTATAGGTTTAGGTTATAGGTTATAGCTTTTGAGAACTTGATTATAGGTTAAGGTTTAGGTTTAGAAAATTGGGTTCGGGTTCAAGATCGGGTTTATATTTGGGTTTTTAAGTTTAGGTTTAGGTTAAAGAGTTGAGATTAGGATTAGGTGTAGGTTTAGGTTTTAAGTTTAGGTTTAGGTTAAAGGTTTAGGAAAAGGTTATAGGTTTAGGTTTAGGTTATAGGTTATAGGTTATAGCTTTAAGGAATTGAGAATGGGTTATGGTCTAGGTTTAAGAAATCGGGTTCAGGTTCGGGATTGGATTTAAGTTTGGGTTTTCAAGTTAGATTTGGGTTAGGGAGTTGAGATTAGGATTAGGTGTAGGTTTAGCTTTAGGGAATTGAGTTTATGTTATACGTTAGGTTTAAGTTATAGGTTTTGAGATTTGGGAATAGTTTTAGGTTATAAGTAGAGGTTTAGGTTAGGTTATAGGTTAAGGTTTAGGTTTAGGTTATAGGTTTTGGAATTTGAGAATGGGTTCGGGTTTAGGTTATAGGTTTTGGGATTTGATAATGGGTTCGAGTTTAGGTTATAGGTTTTGGTTTTGGCTTAGGTCGTAGGCTTTGGTTTATGTAACACCCTGGACTTTTGCCAACCTGGAGTTAGACATCCTTAGGTAATGGGTCAACCATAACACCTTGGTAACTTTTCATAACTCAATTCCAAAGCCAAAGAAATCATTTAGAACTAAATTCTTTAAAAATTTAACGTGAATTAACTAGCGACACACTAGATTACCTATGAAAGTAGTACCAACCACTTTAAATACGATCTGTAAGACCCAAAACCTATAGAATTGTTAACGCTATGTTACCCTAAAATCTAGGATCAATCTCTAAGCCCAGTTGCCCTCGAGATCATTTGGAAACTTCATATCGGACTTGGACCGCACGTCGAAAGTCTGATAGTGATGAACTTAGACCATTATGACCGCCTAGTTGGACTTGACTATCACCTCAAAAATCAAGCCCAAACGATGTCCTGAGACTGTTTCCTTGAGTCCGGAGTGAAGAGAGTGAGAAAGCGAAGATTTTAAAAAAATTAAATATAATTTTAAGTAATCTGGATCATTTCTCTTACGCGTTATTTCTTAGCGTTTTGACCATTAGATTTCGACCCAAATTCACCCTCGGATCAGGATAGGTGGCCCATACATGTCATAGCACTTGTGGCTCTGATCGACTTTTGGTGATCGCTAAACTGAAACTAGTCCGCCACAGTCGATCTGGAAACCCGATCGGACTGAAAACTTAGCTTGACGTACATCCGATATTAGAGAGTTTAAGTCCGACCACATTTAGTAACAGGACCTCCAGAAGTGCTCCGTTGGATCGGAACAAGCCCGATTTGGTTATAACCTAAGTATACCATGGCCCTGGGGCCATTTTCATCAATTTAGAGCCTATATAAGAGGCTTAAACCCCCTCTCTTATATCCCATACAAATTTTCTAAACCTAAGGGAGAGAGAAGAAAGAAAGAAAGAGAAGGAAAGAGAGAGAGAAGGTAAGTGAAGGTGTGAGAGTTATTCTTGAGATCGCTTCTGCTATTCTACGTGTTTATTCATCACATCCGTGTCGTTACTACGGCAATTCTGACTTCGTTCTTAGGTAAGAAGACCTAACCCTAATCTGTTCTAGGGTTCCAAATGTTCCAAGTAGTAAAATAGCTAACTCCACACATGCTATAGGTTGACATTTCATCGTTAACGAAGACTTAGAGTCTCTGTCGAGTTCGTTATGATTCTACGACATAAGGTACGGACTATAGATGCTTAGGTTATGGTTTTCAACGCTTTCAATGCCGGATAATGATAGATTCATGATCTGAATGCTATTTCACATGTAGAATGCGAAGTCTGTTTTGTGTTTCAATTATGTACGTATTATGTGGAGTTTATCGTATTCTTGGTATTTGTATAAAATATGGTATACGTATAAATTTTGAAATTGTGTTTGCCATGATTAACTGTAGTATGTATATGCTAGTTATATGTGTGACGACTCCTTGGCGAAAGGGTTCGCCCTAATGCATGTCTTGGTCAACATACGCTATGTATATTAGTATGTGTATTCTAAGTGTTTGTGATAATGACCAAATGAGTATAGAAACTGTATTCGTGCTCGCCACGACTAATTGTCGTGAATATATGATTATTGTTTAGGCAACAACCCTTTGACGAAAGGATTTACCCTAATATGTATGTTACCTGATATATAACTTGTATAATGAATTGTGTAGGCTAAGTGTTAGTAAAAATGTTTGAATGAGTTGTAGTTAGTAAGGTGTACCTGTATGCAGATTGAGACATGATTCTCAATCTCCTTAGTAATATGTATAATTTCCTCCATGTATGTCATATGCTGATGACTGTTTATTTTTGAATTGAATAAGTGAGAATTCATGTTTACATTACTTTTCAGAACATGCTCAAATGATAGAATAATTTGAATTATTACTCCGCTACTGCTTTGAGTATTTCATATGAATATTTGATGTAATGGAACATGGTTGGGGCTATTGTATAGTCCAGGCAATTGGTAATACGCCTTGAGTTCGTGGCCGAGACCTATTCGCCATGTAGGACGTGTTTGACGAACCCGAGCCGTGCGTTGCTTGTCGACAGTGGTTGGGCCACACGAGATGCTTATGCACTTCATGTCGATCAACTCAACTAGCGCTCGTACTAGTCGAACTCGTTAAATAACCCGATTAGCCCGATGTATGTTAACCATGTATGGACGCTACTGCTTGAATCTAAAGTACCAAAGTTACCAGTAAAAATCTCGTTAACCATGGTACCTCAATCCGCTAAGACTCATAAGCCGGGCATAATGGTATGGGATACCGTGGTCGAGCTGTCGGCCTACGCTGGGGCCACGAGCCTCCCCGTAGTGACCAGTGAGCAACCCAGACTCGTGAGCTAAATACGATGGTATGGGACACTGTATTCGAGTTGTCGGCCTACACTGATTTGGTGATGAGGGAGTGGTGTAACGATTGTAAGTAATAACCCTAGCAGCCCTTATAGTGACCTCGAGTGTACTCTGAGTCTACGTGGAGGCGACGACCCTTCTGTAGCAACGAGAGTACAAACTAGGCCTGTATTGATTTGGTGATGGGGGAAGTGGTGTAACGATTACGTGTAACAGCCTTGACAGCCCTTGCAGCGACCTAGAACCGCACTTCGTATAAGATATGCTAGGACTGACGACCCTAAACTGGATCATTGTTGAAAATGATACAAGGGAGGTACTTTAACTTTCTAACCCTGCTGTATGAAAAGGACTAATAATAACTCAGTAATCATGTTCATATCGCATTGCATGTGCCTGGAAGATGTGGAGCACTGAGGGATGAAAGCATGCCGCGAACGTGAGATAGTGTCACATGAGGGAGTATGTAGGCAAGGGCATGCATCATTATTGCATCTCATCCTTGCATTAACAAGAGTATTTAGGAATGTTTGATTGTACTGCTTTATCATTACCACTTGATTGATTTGATAACATGTTAATCTTTACTCTATTGTTCCACTGAGTTAGCTACTCACTTCCACGTTACGGGACGGTGTTGTACACACCAACTAGACCCTGTCTTAGTTTCAGGTGAGGGCGATGCTTATGAAGCGGAGCCGGACTTTGCTTTATGATGATGAGGAGCATTTCTCCTATATGCAGGTTCTGATCGGCAGGGTTATAGGGTTACTGATTAGATGCCATTATACTTGTTATCTTGCACTTTTAAAATATCCATGTATATTTTTTTATTCATTTTTGGAGTATACATGTATATAGTTAGCCTGGTAACATGTTCACACTCTGAAGACTTACAATAAAATATACATTTTATATATTTATCACAGTCTTTTGCTTGCAAAATTTAACTGTCTTTGGAGTATGATATGTTGTTTTGGCTTAATCCACTTCATGTTTTTTGCACTAATACAGCCGACATTCATCCATCATTGAAAATGTTGCATAAGTGATGTTCTGAAACTCGGGAGTGGAGTTTATGCTCGACCCCCAATTTTCAGGGCGTTACAGTTTAGATTTTGGTTTAGGTTTAGGTTGTAGGTTTTGGGATTTGAGAATGGGTTCGGGTTTAGGTTATAGGTTTTGGTTTGGGTTTAAGTTATAGGTTTTGGTTTTGGTTTAGTTTTAGGTTATAGATTTTGGGATTTGAGAATGGGTTCAGGTTTAGGTTATAGGTTTTGGTTTTAGTTTAGGTTATAGGTTTTGGGATTTGAGAATGGGTTCGGGTTTAGGTTATAGGTTTTGGTTTTGGTTTAAGTTATAGGTTTTGGTTTAGGTTATAAGTTATAAGTTTAAGTTAAGGTTTAGGTTTAGGTTATAGGTTTTGGGATTTGAGAATGGGTTCGGGTTTAGGTTATAGGTTTTGGTTTTGGTTTAGGTTATAGGTTTTGGGATTTGAGAATGGGTTCGGGTTTAGGTTATAGGTTTTAGTTTTGGTTTAGGTTTAGGTTATAGGTTTTTGGATTTGAGAATGAGTTATGGTTTAGGTTTAGGAAATCGGGTTCAGGTTCGAGATTGGGTTTAAGTTTGGGTTTTCAAGTTTAAGTTTAGGTTTAGGTTAGGGAGTTGAGATTAGGATTAGGTGTAGGTTTAGCTTTAGAGAATTGAGTTTAGGTTATAGGTTTAGGGAAAGGTTAGATTTAGGTTATAGGTTTTGGGATTTGGGAATAGTTTTAGGTTATAAGTATAGGTTTAGGTTTAGGTTTGGGTTTTGGGATTTGAGAATGGGTTCGGGTTTAGGTTATAGGTTTTAGTTTCGGTTTAGGTTATAGGTTTTGGGATTTGATAATGGGTTCGGCTTTACGTATAGGTTTTAGTTTTGGTTTAGGTTATAGGCTTTTGTTTATGTTATAGGTTTTGGTTTAAGCTATAGGTTTTGGATTTGAGAATGGATTCAGGTTTAGGTTATAGGTTTTGGTTTAGGTTTAGGTTTAGGTTATAGTTTTTTGGACTTGAGAATGGGTTATGGTTTAGGTTTAGGAAATCGGGTTCAGGTTCAGGATTGGGTTTAAGTTTAGGTTTTCAAGTTTAGGTTTAGGTTTAGGTTAGGGATTTGAGATTAGGATTAGGTGTAGGTTTAGCTTTGAGGAATTGAGTTTAGGTTATAGGTTTAGGGAAAGGTTAGGTTTAGGTTATAGGTTTTGGGATTTGGGAATAGTTTTAGGTTATAAGTATAGGTTTAAGTTTAGGTTTGGATTTTGGGATTTGAGAATGGGTTCGGGTTTAGGTTATAGGTTTTGGTTTCAGTTTAGCTTATAGGTTTTGGGATTTGATAATGGGTTCGGGTTTAGGTAATAGGTTTTGGTTTTGGTTTAGGTTATAGGTTTTGGTTTAGGTTTAGGTCATAGATTTTGGTATTTGAGAATGGGTTCGGGTTTAGGTTATAGGCTTTGGTTTCGGTTTAGCTTATAGTTTTTGGGATTTGAGAATGGGTTAGGGTTTAGGTTATAGGTTTTGGTTTTGATTTAGGTTATAGGTTTTGATTTAGGTTATAAGTTATAGGTTTAAGTTAAGGTTTAGGTTTAGGTTAAAGGTTTTGGAATTTGAGAATGGGTTTGGGTTTAGGTTTTAGGTTTTGGTTTAGGTTTAGGTTTAGGTTATAAGTTTTTAGATTTGAGAATGGGTTATGGTTTAGGTTTAGGAAATCGGGTTCAGGTTCGGGATTGGATTTAAGTTTGGGTTTTCAAGTTTAGGTTTAGGTTTAGGTTAGGGAGTTGAGATTAGGATTAGGTGTAGGTTTAGCTTTAGGGAATTGAGTTTAGGTTATATGTTTATGTTTTGGTTTAGGTTATAGGTTAATGGTTTAGGTTAAAGGTTAGGTTTAGGTTATAGGTTTTTGGATTTGCGAATGGGTTCGGGTTTAGGCTATAGGTTTTGGTTTTGGTTTAGGTTATAGGTTTTGGTTTAGGTTATAAGTTATAGGTTTAGGTTATAGGTTTTGGGATTTGAGAATGGGTTCGAGTTTAGGTTATAGGTTTTAGTTTTGGTTTAGGTTATAGGTTTTGGGATTTGAGAATGGATTCGGGTTTAGGTTATAGGTTTTGGTTTAGGTTTAGGTTTAGGTTATAGGTTTTTGGATTTGAGAATGGGTTATGGTTTAGGTTTAGGAAATTGGGTTCAGGTTTGGGATTGGGTTTAAGTTTAGGTTTAGGTTTAGGTTAGGGAGTTGAGATTAGGATTTGGTGTAGGTTTAGCTTGAGGGAATTAAGTTTAGCTTATAGGTTTAGGGAAAGGTTAGGTTTAGGTTATAGGTTTCGGGATTTGGGAATAGTTTTAGGTTATAAGTATAGGTTTAGGTTTAGGTTTTAGGTTTAGGTTTTGGGATTTGAGAATGGGTTTGGGTTTAGGTTATAGGTTTTGGTTTCAATTTAGGTTATAGGTTTTGGGATTTGATAATGGGTTCGGGTTTAGGTTATAGGTTTTGGTTTTGGTTTAGGTTATAGGTTTTGGGATTTGAGAATGGGTTTAGTTTTATATTATAGGTTTTAGTTTCAATTTAGGTTATAAGTTTTGGGATTTGAGAATGGGTTCAGGTTTAGGTTATAGGTTTTGGTTTTGGTTTAGGTTATAGGTTTTGGTTTAGGTTATAGGTTATAGGTTTAGGTTTAGGTTATAGGTTTTGGGATTTGAGAATGGGTTCGGGTTTAGGTTATAGGTTTTGGTTTCGGTTTAGGTTATAGGTTTTGAGATTTGAGAATGGGTTCGGGTTTAGGTTATAGGTTTTAGTTTCGGTTTAGGTTATAGGTTTTGGGATTTGAGAATGGGTTCAGGTTTAGGTTATAGGTTTTGGTTTTGGTTTAGGTTATAGGTTATAGGTTTAGGTTAAGGGTTAGATTTAGGTTATAGGTTTTGGGATTTGAGAATGGGTTTAGGTTTAGGTTATAGGTTTTGGTTTTGGTTTAAGTTATACGTTTTGGTTTTAGTTTTGGTTATAGGTTTTTGGATTTGAGAATCGGTTCGGGTTTAGGTTAAGGGTGTGGTCCCTACAAATATAAATATAAACACGACCTTTCCAAATGGCCAGGCCCTTCCAATGTCGTCCATAGGAAATGGACAGCTTCATCATGGTCATAATAGTGGTTCCCACCTTCTACGGATCCCTGCTCATCTGGATAGCTCCGACGCACATCCTGGTCTGCTCCATTAATTTCGAGCAAATACATAAACCGGCCTGTCCAAATGGTCAAGTCCCTCCAATGCCGTCCATAGGAAATGGACAGCTTCATCATGGTCATAACAGCGGTTCCCACCTTCCAGGGACCCTGCTCATCCGGATAGATCCTACGCACATCCGGGTCAACTCCATCAATTTCGAGCAAATACATAAATACGGCCTGTCCAAATGGCCAGGCCACTCTAATCATGTGCATTCTTAACAAGAGACGTACCAAATGCTTGAATCTGAAATATGTATTTACACATAAAATGGCATTGGGAATCGCTTCTCAAAATTGTAGACCGTTTTGTTTTGAAACTCGTTCATCTCACCTAAAAACTTGTCACATAATGAATAATTATAACCACAATGATAACTACACATGTGCATCCTTGACAAGAGACATACCAGATGCTTGAATCTGAAATATGCAGCTCCAATCCTCCCACATGTAACATCCACCTGAAAGAATGCGCATAACTATCATGCTTGAGTAATCAATACAGGAATGCACAAGTAAAACCATAAAACCAGAGATGCGGTCATTTGGCCAGGCCCCTCCAATGCTATTCATAGAAAATGGACAGTTTCAAGGAGGGTCTATTTATCTCCCCAATGTTGAGTCATCTCAAAAGCAAAGGATTACCAAAAAGCTAAAAACCAAACAATAGTATTGCAAAGGACCAGTGCAGCTAAGTTACAGTGAAGAAAACATACAGAGAATGGAGAAATTTCAATGATTTCTTTATATTGGAAGGCAAAGAGCACTAAGTACAATGTAGCTAACAAAGGAATTTTTTTCTAGAAACATTGTGTTTTTAAGACTGAACATTAGGTGAAAGAAAGAAATGGCAAGTTTAGAACAAACTTCTTGAGACAAAAGACATGTTGTCTCCAAGTATCCCACCATATAAAAGCCAATGGATGGCCAATTTGATTAAGGACCCGATTTTAGAAAAATGCCTTAGAATGGCCAAATCTTCTTTTGGGGTCATGAGCCCCATGCTCCTTTAAAATCTTGTATAAGATGAAGATAGCCAATGCACATCAAAACTAAATGACACTTACATAGATTTCTTTAGCATTAGACTTCACCGGCTAAAAAGTCGCTTGGGTGTAAATCTCATCAGCATCTCTCTCTGCCTGTAGTTCCAAGCAATATATGTAACCAGACAGGTATTAGGGAGCATCTACTAAGGGAAACATAAAGACTAAAGGAAGATTGAGTATGAGTTAAAACATGCATGTAGTGTAACATTGTGAACCTGACACATCAACTGAGATGGGAGACTTGGGTAGCTAGGAATATGTAAGTTTGCAACTCTGTTAGTTAAAACTGCCACCTGTCACACAGAAACTCATCTTGAAACATATATATTTCAAAGGGACCTATCAATTTGTTCCTTAGCAAAACCAAGTCCACTTGGTTTTGGCAAGTTCTAAAGCCTTGGTTGGTGTAGCACGTATGTAATGTTCACTGTTTGTTTAGATATCTCAGAAGCCAACACTAATTAGTCGGGATAAGGCTTAGATGATGGTGATTTAGATGTCTCATAAGTGGCAAACAAACTGAAGAACTAAGAAGCATAGAGCACTTGGAAATCAAAGTCCCAATCTAGTTAAAATAAGTTCACTACATGTAAAAACACTTCTCCATCAAACACAACATTTTGACATTATGTATTTAAGAAATTTCTTATGGTGTGGTCCATAACAAAATTCTCCATCATCACTGTTTCTCATGGTGTGGTCCACCTAAGAAACCCATTTGATGTTGAATTTGCCTAGAAATTTAGCCCACATCTTTTGGGCATAACTGAAATGAGCATGCAAAAATTGTGGGGGTGCCTAGCCACCATAACTTCAATGAATTTCTTGTAACATACCTTTGGATTTTGTGCTAAAAAAAACAAAATGAAAGTAGCATGGTTATTAAGCAGAACCTATAGCCACTTACACCAAGTGCAGTTGCATGTGTAGCCCCTTGCTTCAGCGGCCAGGACGGGTTTTCCTACCCCCCCCCCCCCAAAAAAAAAAAAAAAAAAAAAAAACCATTTACCACCTGCCAATTGTAAGCCAAAGTATCCAATCAGCAACCTTATACCCCACTCATTTGTCTTGGTGTTAGGAGTAGGGATATAGAGTATCAATAGCCCAACTCAAAAGTTCCAAGCCTTAACAAGCTAACATTGGTCATCTCAACAAGATAACACAAATTTAATTTCAAAAGCAATGTTTCTACTGGTCCATGGTGTGTAAGCTACAGGCCTTAAGCTGCCACGATGAAAGAAACTCTACTTAATCTAGTTCAACAACTGTTATCCAGTTCCTAAATGGATCCCAAATGGGCATTTGATGAAAATAATATTAGAGTGAAAAATTAATGAAGTCAAATGAACATGTGAGCAAACTGGATTTGGGTGATGATGAAACTGAAAGTAAATGGACTAATAAAGAGCACAAGTGTGATTAAATATAAGCTTAGTTGGATATGAGGAAGCTGACCCCAATTAGTTGGGATAAGGCTCATATTATGATGGGGTGGAACATTAAAAATTGCCTTCATGGCGTCCTAAAAGGGTAAAAGGATTTTCTTATTCATGCTTCTATTTGTGTAATTTCAATTGGTGTGCATGTTGCAAAACCAAAAGCTTGGGGAAATTCCTAATAGTTGGAAATCAAAGCTCGAAACCAAAAGATGAAATTTCAAATGAATTATCTGGTATGCAAGAGTGTAATTATTGGCAATTCCTCTAGATTTCAATTCTTCCATTATTAAACTGATACAATCTTCTATCTGATCTCTATAAGGATCCCCTGCATCCTCAGCATAACTTGCAAGCACCAAAGTTAATTGTTAGTGGTTTGGTCTTAGTCCACTTGAGCACATTTCTCTTATATTTGATAAACACAAACTAATGTATTTTTAATTGATCCTTAGATTTTTTTTAGTTGTGGTTTGAGTTAATTGTTAGTGGTTTGAGTTAACTGTTTTGCAATCAACCTGCTACGTCACCAACAAAAATGAAGGAAATAAGTTGCTTTTGGAACTTGAAAAGAAAAAAAATAAAAAAAGGGACTGAAATAAATAAGTAGCCCTCTAGTTGAAGTCATGGATGGATGCACCCAAAATTCTCTCTTTGGTTATCATTGCCACAATTGCATTACAACTTACTTTAATGGTTACACTTCCACATGTTTGGAGGAGGCAGGGTATATACCTGAAGGTGGTGGCTTGTATGAGATAGGTTGACTGCATATAGACAACATGAAAAACTGAAAAATAACAAGAGCTTGGATTAGCTGGAAATATTTTTTTTTCGTAGAAACTGACAACAAACACAAATACAGGATGTCAGTCGATAAACATGGAAATTCACAGTTCACTTCCCCTAAAATTGATATTCATCGCCTTAGTAAAAGCCTATTCCATCAATCACATGTTTATATCTAGTCTTCGATCCATCAACATAAGAGTTGACGCAATGTCTACCGAGTCTAGACACATCGTAAAGCCTTGGCAACTAAGAATGCCCACAAAATAACAAAGATACGGAAATTCATAGTTCACTTTTACTAAATACCACCAACTACCTCATGGATGCAATCAGAAGGCATGCAATGGTTAAGAGCATGAGCAAATCATGATGGTGAACGTAAATATTATGAGATCAACAACGTTGTCATTGAGTGTAGACCATAGCAAAAGAAGACAGATGTGGGTGTGTGGGTGTGTGTGTGTGCCTATATATATATATATATATATATATATATATATATATATATATATATATATATATATATATATATATATATATATAAGAACTGTATTTGAGTAGAAAATGAATTAGGGAGAAGTATTTTGAGCTAATTTTAGATCAACTCCAATTGTAAGTTAAGCAAGTAAACATATCTAGATTTTGAAATCGTCCCATCATAAAACCCTTATTTTACATCTACAGTTTGTACATAAATTCTAGAATACCTCCTGATTGGACTGTGGGGATTGATCCTTTTATTGGGACCATCTGATTGGATTTACGGACCTCATAGTCCAATCAGATGCCATCTTTTCCCTCAAAGATCAATCTGCTAGCAGTGGGGTCCACTTCTGGACCCTTTCTTTTCATGAATGCATCAATGTACTTCCTCCCCTACTATTATCTATGTTGTTGTTTTCAAATGGCTTAATTTGTAAACAACATCAATAGGTCATTTCCACAGGAAATCCATCAAATCAGTAAAAAAGGAAAAAGAAGAGGGAAAAACAACCTTCTCTATCTGTGCAGAAACTGGCTTCCCCAATAGAATATAGAGGAAGAGGAAAAAAGAGCTCCAAAAATCTATCTCTGAAAATAAAAAACAAAATAAAAAAATTTGCATGGCAGATCCAGATGCTTTTTGTTGCGGTGAAATTTCTTGGATAGGTAGAATATTCTGAAATAAACAAATTCAGACATTTCCTCAAACAGTTTCTAAGCAAGAGAGATTGAGAGGGATTAGGTCTCTAGCCTGATCAATCGTGGCCTTCAAGTCCCTAAATCCCTAAATCCCCATATCTCTAAATCCTTAAATCCTCAAATCCCCAAATCCCTAAATCCCTAAATCTTTCAATCGGTATTGAGATTGAGAGAGATTGAGAGAGAGAGAGAGATACCTCACGGTCAATCGAGCTTTAGAGGAAGAGAGCAAGTTCCTGTTTGAGTTGGAGCCCCAATCACGAGTCCACGCCAAAAATAGGGTTCTCGAGCTCTAAGGAGAGAGAGAGAGAGAGAGAGAGAGAGAGAGAGAGAGAGAGAGAGAGAGACTGGAAGGGAGAGGATGCGTGAGAGAGGACCGAGAGAGACAGAGAGAGGATGCGCGAGAGAGAGAGAGAGGACTGAGAGAGACAGAGAGAGAGAGGATGCGCGAGAGAGAGGACCAAAAGAGAGAGAGAGGGTGCGCGAAAGTGAGAGAGAACCGAGAGAGAGGGTGTACGAGTGTGAGAGTGTTTGGGTTTTGGGAGAGGCACGGCAGGGTGTGGGTTTTGGGAGAGGGGTGGGCGCGCGAGGGAGATGTGAGGGATTTGGGTTGGGAGATGGGCGTGTGCGAGACTCTTTTGGGGGGAGGTGGGTGACAGACGACACTTTTATGTGCCTAGTTTTAGGTCTTGTGGGGCCCACCGTGATGTATGTTACTTATATACTCCGCCCATTCATTTTAAAAGATCATTTTAAGGGTTGATCCAAAAAATGAGTCAGATCAAAACTGTAAGTGGACCACATAAAATATTAATGATACAAATTTATTTTTTATTATTTCTTATGGTGTGGTCCACTTAGACCTTAAATCTACCTACTTTTTGGGCTCATCCAATGAAATTATATATCAAAAATTTATGGACGGCTTAGATAAAACACATATATTCCAATGGGCCCTATGAAGCCCCTCAAACATCACTAACCTCTAATAAGATCAGGGTGGAAGGGAGGTTTTAGCTACAAATTAAGGAGGTTTTATCTACAAATTAAATCCGTAGTAATTTAGCTACGGTTTATATCCGTAGCCAAAAGCTTCCATAGTCCATAGCCTTTGCTTGATTATTTGGTAGTGAGTGGTGAAGCATTCATAAATTCGTATAAGGGGCGGTGTGCTCTATTATGATATGCACACAATAGCATGAGGGAAATAGGATTCCCAATTTCGTGTGCAGTCTTTCAGGGAGAGGAGTTTTGATGGGTTTCAAACTCCTCTACCCTCACTAGTATTTTAAAGAGCTGGGTCCCCAATCCAACACCACAATAGAAGCTCAATCCCATCGCGTCTTCACTAAATGGTGTAAGGAAGATCCTGACATTCTGATTCTTCAGCAATGGCATCACAGATAAGTAAGCTATCTCCCTCCTTTGATCTTCATATCCTATGCACAGCAAGGTTCTTCAACAATTCTGCGTTAAAAGATATAACAATTGGTATCAAAGCCACTATGCATGAGGTGTGGAAGACCAATTAAACAAATAGGGATTTCAATTCCTAAATTCCGATATCAAGGACCTCGATTCCCAATTAGGGATTTCGAATCCCTGAATCCAGTGATTGGGGATTTCTATCCCCAATCCAGAATATTAGGGA
This sequence comes from Magnolia kwangsiensis, assembly GCA_037074715.1. Classification (NCBI taxonomy): domain Eukaryota; kingdom Viridiplantae; phylum Streptophyta; class Magnoliopsida; order Magnoliales; family Magnoliaceae; genus Magnolia; species Magnolia kwangsiensis. The sequence continues at coordinate 9,780,031 of CM073580.1, read as the reverse complement.
TTTTATATTGGAATCCAAAATCCAAACAAATTGGGAATTTAAGATTCCAATCCCTAAATCAGGCAAATAGGGATTTCGAAATCCCAAATCAACAACTATTGAGGATCTCAGTTTCGAATCCCTAATCAGGATATTAGGGATTTCTAATCCCAAATCCCAATTTGGGATTTTAGATCCCAAATCCCTAATTCAGTCGCTGATTAGGGTTTTTGAAATCCCTAAATCAAGAAATCAGGATTTCGAATTTCGAAATTAGTTAGATTGAGTATTTCATATTGAAATCCCAAATCCATTCGGTTGGGATTTCGAATCTCATATATCAGATATAACCAGATTTTTCGTCGGAACCTTGTATGTGTGATCGAACCTATGTCCCTGTCACTTCAAAGCTAGCTAGCGTTGACCAAATTGATACCACCATTAGGTTAATGCACCTAGGTCGTCGGATCTCCCTTTTCGACATTGTGCAGGGTGGCCACTGTTCGTATATCATCATCATGCGACTTCCAAAATCATCCCATGATCCATGTTAGGTCACTGGATTCTTCCATCTTATAGTCGTTGGGCTCTCTTCCACTCGAAAGGAAGAAGACATCGAGTAGGAGTTCTCGGACTGCAAGGAGCTCTCTCCCCCTATGGTTGATTTCAAGGTTTTATAATCGGGTTAGCAGACCCGTGACTGGGCCTGATTGTTATTAGTTCTGGGTCCCCCTTCTAGATCCGAGATGGGATTCGATTTCTGCTACACCATTCAGTTGGGTTGGGCCTGACCCAACAATGGGGCCGTTTGTACATAACTTCAGGTCATTTGGGCTTAATGGCCCAACCCTCATCATTGTAGTAGGCCACTTTAATGGGTCATGTGTACAACATCTATATTTGGTTCATGAAGATTGATTCATGCACATTAATGATCAGACCCTCTTTGGGTCCAATTTTGAGACCTGTTTTTTAGATCTGAGCCGTCTGTTTAAATTAAAATGAATGTATAACTTGAATCATTCACTTGATGGACAATGAAGAATATGGACCTTTCATCATGTAGATATTAAGAATTGGATCTGATCTGTCCATATTATGGACACTAATGTAAGGATCCAACCATCCATCTGAATTGTTCCATGCCAACTATCTATCATGTGAATGTTAAACGCTATACTTGTAATACTCATTGATGATGACCAGATCATACAAAATCTTGATTCGGCCCAATTTGAGCCCATTACACATCCTTAGGAGTTAATGTAGACCGTTGGAATATTGATAGTGTAACCCGCCCGCCTGTTTCTCTTTTAGGTTCCTCATTTTTCCAATGATCAACACTAACCGCCATTAGGACGTATGAGACTAATTTAGATATAGTCCATTTGTAAGTGTTATGGTTTCTTGCTCCTTTGATTGTCAAATTTTGTAGTGCCAAAACCACAATTTGTCTTCTGTAGCACATTGATATATATATGTTCAAGGTACTGCATCACATGTACAAGGACAATGCTTCAAGTCAAGAACAAAGATATATTTTAAAGAAATGCAAGATCAAGTACATTGTTCACTCCTTTAAGCTTCAAAGGTTAATGTTTTAAAGCAACATCGAAAGACAAGTGAACTATTCATACTTAAGACTCAAGGTGAAGTACAACACATACTACAAATTCAAGCTTCAAAATATCTCAAGTATAAGCTTCATCATGTGTCAAGATCTCAAGCTTCATGAACTTTAAAGATCATCTATCATCTAAAGAAAAGAAGGTTCAATGTTCATACATCATGTCCAAGGTATAAAAGACCTTAGATTGACCTTAGGGTAGGTCATTTTATATACATAATTCAAATTGAATCATTTTATAAGTGTTTGGGCTATTCTTCGACTAGTCTTGGACTCTGTTCAACTAGTCGTAGCATTGGCTCGACCAGTCCAAGAAATTCTAAGACCAGTCCTAAGTTTGTTGAAAATTTTTAAAATTTTTTGTTAAGCCACGACTAGTCCTGGAGACTGCTCTACCGATCGTGTGAATAGTGCATGACTCGTTCACTACCAGTCCTACAGCTACAACTCAAACTCTAGCAACTGTTTCTGATTCCACACGACCAGTCATGGACAGGTCACGACCAGTCGTGGAGGTCACACGACCGGTCGTGCAAGGCATACGACCAATCGTGGAACGGATTTATCCGATCACGCTTAAAATTTTAAAAATCCATTGGTCCTACGACCAATCGTAGTGTCCACAGGACCAGTCGAAGGTGCGACTTCTGCACTTATAAATAAGCACGATTTTCAGAGTTTTGTAATCTAATTCAAGTATAATCAAGACATCACTCTGAGAGATAAGTTTGTAAACTTCTAACTATATTGTACATATTTAATATTCTCTTTTATTAGATTTTTATATTTGATTTGGTATTCTACATTCCATTCTGATTTGAAAAAAGGATTCAAGAATTTCTGCTTCTTGGAATCAAAATTAAATAGAGCTAGCCCAACTTGATTTAATTTAAAATCAATCTAGAAGTTAGGACCATTTCATAAGTGAGTTTGAACATTGAACTTCTATATTCGAACTTCTACTCCGACTTGGTTCTTCCGAGTTACAACAAAAGGAGAATATCTAGGTATTTTACATTATTGTAATTTCCTTTGTTTTGGTTTCTTTTGAGATTGAGCCAGTAAAAATTTTATTCTTTTGGTTATCTGAGGAGATCCAGAAAACTCAGAGTGTGGGATTTTTTAAATTGTGTAAGCCCACTTGAAAGACGCAATTGTGAAGGTTTTAGGTGAACCTCGAAAAACCTATTTTCATAGTGAATGCTAATATCCACTTTATGAGGATATTAGGAGTGGAGTAACTGTGTGGCTGTTGTTTAACAGTTGGTGTACACACAGGAGAACCACTATAATTTTTTGTGTTTTATGGATGTGTGGTTTATTTTCTATATCTTTTATCATTCAATATTGTGGGATGTATTTGTGGATGTGAATGTTATAATCTTTACATTTCAGCATTATGGGGAATGTTGTAATAGCTTAGATTTTCTTTCTTGCTATTTCCTTTTTATTCCTCTTCAGTTTGAGTTTTTTATACACAAACCGTTCTAGTAAGGTTGTCCTACCATAAACCCTTGATTTTTATGGTGTAAGGTTGTCCTTAGAACAACATTTGTATCAACCTCTCAATACTAAAATTTTGAGGTTGCTTTTCATTTCCGTATTGTGAATTGTTTATAGTGTTATGTTTCCTTTAATTGATTAAATTCTGCTGTTATCATTTTAATTTAGCATAGTCCTATTCACCCCCCCCCCCCCCCCCCCTTAGGACATATAGCTCGACCTTTTCACCATTGAGGGCAGGATTATAATTGCAATCCTAAGTCCGTATTCATGAGATTAGACCCGGTTGTATTAGCAACCATAATGACCTTAATCAGTGAAAATTTTATTAGTACAGACTTGTGATATTGGGATTTAGAGGATTGCATGCAGTTGCGTTCGCATTCCATGTGGATAGTAATGAAAACACAAATGATCACATTCTAGTAGGGACATGAACGGAATGAATTAAATGCTGTTGATCATAATGTAAATCTAAAAGACTCATCCTACCCATAGGTGTTGAGTGTCTCATATTTACATAATTGACATCACTTAACTTCACGTTCAGGAGGGTCACTTGCATGCTATCATTACCTCCCATAGGAGGAATGATAATAATGTAACCGATTCTCGCCAGGATTGGATGGTTGGACCCATCTTCATCCTGGATAATTCAGTTGATGCCCCCTCAACAACTGAACTGATAAATTATGCCTGATATTTATTTCTATTCATGAATTATTTTATGAAATAATGCACAAATGCGAGTATATCTCAATTCCAACTCATACACACAATGTTCCTACCTTGACCGAGTCTAATTATGTTCAATAGAAAGAATCAATTAAAATTGTCCTAGGTTATATACAATTAGACCTTGCCTTGGTAAAACCAAAACCTCCAAGACTATCTGATAATGCCCCTGAATCGGAGGTTAATTGTTACGAGGTATGGTCTAGATCTAATAAAATGTGCCTCAAAATCATAAAGTATTTGATTTTTGAGTTCATGAGATGTGTCATGCCTAATGTAGATAAGGCCGAAATGTTCCTGATCGAAATGGAAAACTGATTCAAGAAATCGGATAAAGCTAAAGTGGGTTTTCTTCTGAACAAATTAACCCACTCATTCTACGACGAAAAAGAAAATATTTGTGAATACATTATACAACATATTGAAGTTGTATCTAAGATCCGCTCTCTAGGCCTTGAAATTACAGATGATCAACTGGTTCACTTGGTCATGAACAACCTACCTCCTTCATACGGTACGTTCCTATTAAACTATAACACTCTAAAAGACAAGTGAACGTTGGACAAACTAATTTCTTAGTGTGTTCAAGAGGAGGATAGGATTAAGTTAATAGGCAAGGTACAAAATATTAATATGGTAACCTTGGGACAAGGACATGGATATGGGCATAAGGGGGAAAAAAGGAACCAAGGTTCTAATAATGGATCCTTAGGTCCTCAGGTAGGAAATCATGAGAATCAACCTGGTAATGGATCAAACCGTAAGCAGGCTAAAGGTAATAAATGTTTCTTTTGTAAGAAGTCGAGCCATCAAAAGAGAAACTACGTAAAATATAAGCAATGACTGGCTCATAAAGAAAGGCAATAATTCTATTCTAGTTTGTTTTGAATATAATCTAACCAATGTGTCGGTGGATTCCCAGTGGATAGATTCAAAAACTACTATTTATATATGTACTTCTATGCAAGACTTACTACAGACCAGGCCACCAACTGATGCAGAGCACTCAGTATACGTAGGTAATGCTGTTAAGGTCGACATGGAGGCAATTAGAGTCTATATGCTTAGGTTAGAGTTTGGTTATTTGTTGGATTTGGTAGATATATTTTTTATGCCTTCTATAAGGCATAATTTAGTCTCTATTTCTCATTTGGATAAAATAGGATATTCATTTCTGTTTGAGAATAAATGATTCAGTATTTACTTTAATTCAATTAAAGTTCGCATTGGCTCCATAGTGAACAACCTATACTAGTTAGACTTGAATGCTTCTCACGTCTATATTGTTAATGGACTGCATAGAAATAAAATAGATCTAAACGAAGACTAGAATATGAGAATACATCCATGTTGTGGCACAGGCGGTTGTGCCATATATCTCGTGAGAAATTGGATAGGCTTGTGCAAGAAGGAATTTTTCATTCTTTAGACTTTTCTGACTATAAAATGTGCATTGATTGATTAAAAAGAAAAACAGACCAGAACTAGAAAAAAAGATGTAACAAGGAATGTAAGACTCTTAGAGGTAATACATATGGACATTTGTGGACTATTCCCTACAGCATCATGGAGTTGACACAAATATTTTATTATCTTTATAGATGACTATTCTCAGCTTGGGTACCTCTACCTTATCAATGAAAAATCAGATGCCCTAGGATTAAGTAATTTCCTCATATGGTTTTGTAGAAAACACTGCAAATGAATGCATCTACATTAAAATCACTAAGATTAAGTTTATTATGATGATTTGTATGTTGATGACATTCTGTTAGCTAGCTGTGGCATCAGGATGTTGAGCAACACCAAGAAATTCTTATCTTAAATATTTGAAATGAAAGACCTTGGTGATGCTTCTTATGCCATTGACATTGAGATTCATTGTGATAGATCTCGTGGACTCTTAGCTTGTCATAGATGGCCTACATTACTAGGGTACTCGAAGGTATGATATGTAAAATTATGCTTCTGGACAGTCACTCATTATAAAGGGTGATAAATTTGGCCAATTCTAGTATTCTAATAATGATTTGGAAAAGAATCGAATCAAGGAATTACCGTACGCATTAGTAGTAGGGAGCATCATGTATGCTCAAGTATGTACGTGACCAGACATTACATTTGTTGTTGGAATGTTGGGCAAATACTTATCTAATCTAGGAATGTAACATTGGATAGCTGCAAAGAAAGTGTTGCGATATCTACAGAGATCAAAGGGCTTCAGACTCACATATAAAAGATCTGATCATTTGGAGTTGATTGGATACTCAGACACAGATTTTGCAAGCTACATGTGTTAAGTGCCAAATATTGCATACTTTTCCCTTGTTTATATCTTGATTTTATGAACCTGATACTGCTTAATGGATATATTTTATAAATGTTTGTACTGTGAGGTGAGTTTGAAATGTTGGATTGAAAAGAATACCAAAAGCATAGATTTGATGCTCAAGAATTACCAAGGAAACAGATGGATCTTAGGAGATTAAGATTAAAGATTGTAAGATCTTAAGATTTAAGGAAAACAAGTGGAGAAGGAAGGAAGTCGAAAGTTGAAAGTGCTGAAAACTAGAGAAACTTAACTTCATCATCGATGACATCGAACACCGTTTAATAACATCAAAGGTCCGATCGATGACATCTAAGCCCTGCTCAATTGCTCGAGGAATATATGAAAATCAAGTTTGGTTGCTGGACAGATTTGATGCATTTTTCGATTACATCGAAGCCTTGTTCGATTTCTCGAAGACCAGTTTGATGACATCGAAGGCCGTTCGATGACATCAAGAATTTTAGAGCAACTCATCGGAACAATCTGAACATTTTTTAATTACTCGAACACCCTCCAATGACATCGAAGGTGTGTTCGATGACATGAAGAGTTACGTGGTGCGAAAGGAGTTACGTAGTGTAAAAATTGTGCGACTTCCTGTTTCGACTTACGCTCGATGAGATAGAAGACGTTACACAGAGTGTGTAAATTTGAGGTTGTTTTCAAAGAAAGTTGGACTAAGGCTATAAATATTAATTCTTCAAAGAGTTCTAAACATGAATTATGTCACTAGGAGCAAAACCAAAGGGTAGAGTAGCCTCCCAAGAGTTTTTCTTCTTTTTAAATTTATTTTTCATATTTTGTTTAAGGATTTTTAGTTTAATCATGTCTATAGTTAACTAAACGTCTTAGATAGGGTTAAGAGTTGAAGCTTGTAGCGTGTTGGGATGTTTATCTTGCTTTGATTCTTGCTTATGTTAAAATTCATTGGTTTCTAATTTGATTTAAGGAATATTTTTAGTTTTTTATGATTTATTTTAACTCAAATTATAATAGATATTGTGATAGCTTTGAATATCTTCTTTCCTGTTTCGAGATTGTGGGATTGGTAAAACTCATGATTCACCATCGTGTCTTAGGCATGGTGGATGCATGAATTCTCTTCCAATCATCACAATACTTATTCATGTGTGAACTAATTCAATGAGATGTTCAAATTGTGCTTTAATTTTTTTCATCTTCCAATTTGATATGATATGACTCCGATTTCAGATGCATTTCTTAAATCAAGTGAGGTAGCATCTTAATAGCTATAAGTGGATCCTTGGCGCTCTAGTTTCCTTTTGATTATTGATAGTTTATTCTTAATTATTCTCAACTATTCTAGATTTTAGTTTATATATTGTTCTAGTTCTAGTTATTTTCAGAATATGTACAAGTTTAGTCCCTGTGGATTCGACCTCGGTCTCACTGAGTTATTACTACATTGCAACTATGCACTTAGAGTTGTGAACAAGTTTTTGGCACCGTTAATGGGGACTACGGCTTCGTTTTTCTGAGATTAATTAGGACTAGAATTAGTTTAGGATCAGGGTTAATTTTTTGAATGTTTTTAGGTTATGATTTATTTTTTTTAAAAAAAATTATTTTTAGAAACTAACATTGTTTTCTGTTTTGTAGGATCCTAATATAACAACTCTTATCTGGTAACTTTGATCCAATTCTCTCTTTCTTTTTAGTTTTCTTATTTGTTGTAGATTTCTTTTTCTTAGGTTTTAGTTGTTTAGTTATTTGAGGGTTATGAGTGTTTTATGCCCAAGTGAGTTCGTGATAACACTCTCTATAACTTGAGTGAAGGAAGATTAGTTAAAAGGTTGCTTATCCATCACCGGATTAAACACCACTTGAGATCCTCACAGTTAATTAAAGTAATGGTTGCAGATCAACCTCAACAACTAGTTGAGGAAGTCCATGATAAGAATGAAGTGCATCATGCACCCCCATCTCGTACTCTTTGAGATTATTTACAATCGGCAAGGGTGAGTACTCATTCCCGCATGGTCTTCTTACTTAGGGGTGTACATCGAGTCGAACCGAGTCGAGCTGGCCTCAACTCGAACTTGGCGTTGCTCGGTCCTCGAGCCTGACTAGCCAGCTTAGCTCGGTTCAGTCAGCAGCTCAAGCTAGTTCGAGCCAAGTTCGAGCCAAGATCGAGCCGAGTTCGCCATTGAGGAATTTCCACAAACACCTGAACTGCAACTTCAAAATCCCATTGTTTTACAAACAGAGGCAATGATTTTACAGGTATTTTCTCAAACACCTTCTAAGTAACATAAAAATATATTTTTTTTAAAAAAAAGAAGAAGAGAAAAAAGGTATTGGTTTCATGTACATACCTTCCTTGCTACCTTGCCACCAACCAAACCTTCCTTGCCACTTTGCCACCAGCTAAACCTTCCTTGCCATCAGCCACATTTTGTCAAGTCATTTTATCAAACAGTTGGTGAGTAACATCAATGGCAAAGTAATTGAGTCACTTAACTAGTTCGATCCGAGTTCGATTTGAGCTGGATTCGATCTGAGTCGAGTTGAGCTGGGGCCTGCTCGAACTCATTTTTGAGCTCAAAAAATCAGCTCGACTTGGCTCAAACTCAACTTCGAACTGAGTCGAATTGAGCTTTTTCAAGTCGAGTCAAGTGAGCTAACCAAGCTAGCTCGGTTCATGTATACCCCTATTCTACTTAATGCAAGAAACGCAGATGTCAAACCTGGAGTGATACAACTCCTTCCTAAGTTTCATGGACTAGAATCTGAAAGTCTATACTTGCACATCAAAGAGTTTGATGAGATAGTAGCCACATTACACTTTTCAAAAGTGTCTGAGGACATAGTGTGACTAAATTATTTTATTTCTTATTAAAGGAGAAGGCTAAGACGTGGATGCACTCCTTAAAGCCATAATACATTGGCACATGGGCTGAGATGACCCAAAAATTTCTCAAAAAGTTTTTCTCATTTCATAAAACCAACACTTTAAGGAAGGCAATCATGAACTTCGCTCGAAAAAAAGAAGAGACCTTTTTCCAATGCTGGGAAAGGTTCAAGGACCTCACGAATTCTTGTTCACACCATGGCTACGAAATATGGCAAACAATAAGCTTTTTCTATAACGGATTAACTTCAAATATGCGCCAATTCGTAGAGATGATGCGTAATGGTGAATTCATGAATAAGGAGGCCGATGATGCGTGAGATTATCTTCATCAATTGACAGAAAATGCACAATCATGGGACACCTCCCCAAGACCCACCACTTTTAAGCCTACTCAATTAAAGGAAAGGAGATGAATTTATACCTTAAAAGAAGAAGATGATATGAGTGCAAGGGTAGTGAATCTCATAAGGAAAGTCGAGGCCATGAAACTTAAGAAGGTGGAAACTATCAAACTTAGGGAAGTCGTGGAAGTTGTTTATGGTATTTGTGATAGCAACATACATGTGACGCAAGATTGCCCCACAATCCCTCTTTTTCAAGATCTATTAAATGAGCAATCGAATGTCATAATCACTTACCAACGACCATTCGATAGACCCACCTCAAACACATACAATTCCAATTAGAGGAACCATCCAAACTTCAGTTGGAGGAATAGACAAACGACCAATCCTCAAGAGGCCCTTACTGATCAACTTCGCAATTAAAGGAAACCCTGAGAGGATCCGGTTCAAAAATTCATGTAAAACTAAGAGCTATTCAACCAGAACATGGTACACGCATTCCAAAATCTCAAGACAACAAGGAATGTTTGCATCGTCCATTCAATGGATTGAGTCACACCTAACAATTAGGGAGAAAAGGATGCTTCTAGCCCAACCTCTCCCCAATCTAAAACCGCAATATGAAATTAGTGACCCAAGCTCTTCCAATCAACATGTGGAAAAAGCTAAGTCTATCACCACTCTTAGAAGTGGAAAGATAATTAATAAAACAATTCTTACAAGGGCTAAAAAGCCTAAAGACTCGGAAGAAGTTATGGATGAAGGACTTAGCGACATCCCACATGAAATAGAACTGGAATCTCAAAATAAATCGATTGGTCCATTCCCCCAGCAGTTGATTGCATCAAAACCTCTATCTAACTCTCAGGATATTCTAGAAGTGCTTAAGTAAGTGAAGGTCAATATTTATCTACTAGATGATGTTAAACAAATGTCTTCATATGTCAAAATTTTGAAAGATTTATGCACTACCAAAAGATGACAAAACATATAAAAGAAAATCCTTTTAACAGAAAAAGTGAGTGTCATCCTCAAACAAGATGTGCCACAAAAATATAAAGATCCCTGTAGCCCAACCATCACTTGTGTAATTGGGAACCACTAGATTGAGCACGCACTTCTTGACTTGGGGGGCAAGTGTAAATATGATCCCTTACTCGGTCTATAAACAACTGGGTCTAGGTGAATTAAAACCCACCCAGACCACGTTACAATTTTTGATCGCTCAGTTCGTGTATTAAGAGGGATGATCAAGGATGTGTTGGTCCAGGTTGATAAATTCTACTATCTAGTAGATTTTATTGTTCTAGATACTCAACTCATCGTAGATGTGAGCACTCAGATACCCGTCATTCTTAGTCGCCCATTCCTTAGTACATTAAATGTTATTATTAATTATAAGAATGATATCATGAATTTATCTTTCAAAAATATGACATTGGAGCTAAACATTTTTTTTCAATATGAGCAGATAGTCAAAGAATGATGATGATACGCACGACATTAACTTGATCGATTCTTTCGTAGAAGATAGAACACTTTTGACTCTATACTCTGACCCTCTATTGACATGTCTTAGCCTACTCACCTGATTTAGATGATAATGTGATTAAAGAGATGGATGCCTTACTTAATGAGATGTCGATACTTGAAATTAATCGGTGGAGACCACAATTTGAGACTTTACCCCAAACTGATGTAGTGCATCTAGCATCTAGTCTTAAAGTGCCGAATCTTGACCTAAAACCTTTGCTTGTTGATCTTATATATGTCTACTTAGGTCAAGATAAGACATACCCGATAGTCGATTGCGGACCTCAAGGGAATCGACCCTTTGATTTGTACTCACCACATCTATCTTAAGGATAATACGAAAACCTCTCAACAACCACAACGTTGATTAAATTCAAAAATAAAAAAAGTGGTTAAAGGTGAGGTACTTAAGTTGCTGGATGTGGGCATCATATACCCCATATCCAACAGTCAATGGGTGAGTTCAACTCAGGTGGTTCCTAAGAAATCCGTAATCACCATCGTAGCCAATGCCGACAATGAACTCGTGCCAACTAGAGTTACTTCTGGTTAGAGAATTTGTATTGATTACAGAAAGTTGAATATCTTCACAAGGAAGAACGACTTTCCTTTACCCTTCATTGATCGAATTTTGGAAAGACTAGCCAGTCACTTTTACTATTGCTTCCTTAACGGGTATTTAGGGTACAATTAGATAGAGATAGCCCTTGAAAATTAAGAAAATACAACATTCACATGCTCCTTTGGCACCTTTGCTTACCAAAGGATGTCATTTGGATTATGTAATGCTCCCACCACCTTTCAGCGATGCATGTTGAGTATATTTTTTTACATGATGGGACAATATTTAAAGGCCTTCATAGACGACTTCTTTATCTTTAGTCCATCCTTCAGTGAGTGTTTGAAAAATCTTTAAAATGTGCTGAAGCGATGTGAGGAAAATAATTTAGTTCTAAATTGGGAGAAATATCATTTTATGCTTCCCAAGGGAATAATGCTTAGACACATAATTCCGTCCAAGGAAATTGAGGTAGACAAGGAAAAAATTGATCTTATCTCTAATATACCTCCACCTAAGAGTATACGTGACATGCTATCCTTCTTAGGACAGGCCAGATTCTATAGACAATTCATAAAGGACTTTAGTCATCTTTCTTATCCTTTATATAATCTACTTCAAAATGATGCACCATACAAGTTAACGGAGCAATGCCATGAAGCTTTTACTAAGCTCAAGGGCATGTTGACTACCGCTCCTATCATACAGCCACCCGATTGGAGCATCCCTTTTAAGATTATGTGCGATGCGTCTGACTATGCTATAGGCCAGAGAAAAGAGAAGAAGCCTTATGTAATTCACTATGCGAGTAGAATTCTAAATTCTGCCCAAGTGAACTATTCTATTATGGAGAAGAAACTCTTAATCGTAGATTTCGTTTTGGACAAATTTAGGTCTTACTTGATTAGATCCATGATCATCATTTACACTGATCATGCAATGTTGAAGTACATTCTTTCTAAAAAAGATGTCAAGCTTCGTTTGATAAGATGGACCCTCCTACTTCAAGAATTTGACATGAAAATATGAGACGAAAAGGGAGTAGAGAACGTAGTGGCTAACCATATTTCTCGACTTGATTTTCGTGATTCCCTTGAGCCAACACTAATAAACAATATGTTCCCTGATGAACAATTGTTTAAACTCACCTAATTACCTTGGTCTGCTGATATTGGAAATTATCTTGCCATAGGTTTCACGCTGACATACTGTGCAAGGTAAGAAAAAATTCTTCACTGAGGTACATAAGTTTTTCTGGGATGATCCTTATTTGTTTAAATATTTTCCAGACCAAATTCTAAAGAGATGTGCACCAGATAATGAACATCAAAGTGTTATCTCCTTTTATCAATCTTAGGCCTGTGGTGATCAATTTTTCGCTAAAAACACTATGGCCAAAATTCTGCAGTGTGGCTTTTACTGGCCCATGATATTTAGAGATACTCATGGATTTTGCAAGGCTTATGAGCGTTGTTAGAAATTGGGAGGATTATTCCGTTGAAATATGATGCATCTGAACCTCATTCTTATCATTAAAGCATTGGATTGCTAAGGTATTGATTTCATGAGGCCATTCCCCCAATCCTTTGAAAATATTTACATCTTATTAGTAGTAGACTATGTCACTAAGTGGGTCGAAGCGATCCCGTGCTGAAACAATGATCATCGAACGGTTATTAGATTCTTCAAGGAAAACATTATTTCCTGGCTCGGAACGCCTTGGGCCATTATTAATGATAGAGGTTTACACTTTTGCAATAGGCCATTCAAGAACTTAAAAAAGAAATATGGCATCTCTTATAAAGTGAGTACTCCATACCACCCGTAGATAAGTGGGAAAGCTAAAATTTTCAACAGGAAAATTAAATAAATTATGGAAAAAATCATTAACCCTAACTGTAAGGATTATGAAAATGAGATCTTACAATGTCAAATAATCGAAACAAGTACTGAATATGTAAATAATACAAAGATCTTAATTGCTTGAGTATTGAACCCTTGATTCCAAATAATTCGTATGACAACCTTCACCTAAAGTTTTAGGCAGAACAACCTTATTTCACGAATTTCTTTAAAATCAAAACCTCAAACTTACAAGAGTAAATTAAAGAATTAAAACATTCACCACTCAACTAAAATTAAATACATTCAATCCACCACAAATAAAATAAAAGGCATTCACCACATGGCACAAAGAATTATAGTGGTTCGATGTTTCAACAAATAATTTACTCCACTCTCAAAATTATTACTCTCGTAATTTTGACTTTCATTATAAAAAGATTTTCTCAAGGTCACCTTAAAAACCTGATACAATTCCTTGTGATTTTCACTGGCTATCACAATAAAAACCCAAACTGATATTTTAACCAGCTATTTCAGACAAAACATTAAAACTGAGATTTTAACAAACTATCTCAGACAAAACCTTAAAATTGAGATTTTAATACGTTATCTCAGACAAAACCTAAAAAAGTTTAGAATGTATACTTATCTTCACCGTAAAAGATGTAGTAGAAGCTTGTAGTAGAATAACCTCTTTCTTGAATGTAGATTATTCCGTGTTCAGTTAGATATAAAGGGTCTAGGGTTCTATTGATTTTAATTAAGTTTAACCCAAAAGCTACTTAAATTAATTCTCTTAGATTTCAAAAGAGGAGTATAGTTTACTCTCTTTAAATTAAACTTGAAAGATTTGAGATAAAATAGAATTGAAAAAACTATTTAAATTAAATTATAAATACCGTCCAATGGCTTGTTAATAACTTAAGCTTCTTTCTCTCTTATAAAAGCATTCTGATAATTAACTTGTGTTTTTTGGAATGAGAGAAGAATTCAATTTATAGGCAAAGAAGTTAGAACTTTGGCTAACCCAAGATAGTCTTCGATTAGCTTGAGCTCACTAGATTTATTTCAACGGATTTCAGATCGCGCAGGATAAGAATTATCCAAAATTCGACTAGCCAAAGGTCCAATTCGATTAGCGGAATTCGACCTTTGATTGACCGAATTCTCCAAAAATCCAAAAGTTGATGTTTTTGAAATTTGACCCGAACTTTCTCAGGCTAGCCGAATTTCAAACTCGGGCTAGCCAAATTTGCAACAAAAGTTAGTTGTTACTTTGGGCTCGAAGTTGGGCTAACCGAGGAAGCTTAGACTAGCTGAACTAAAAGTTAGGCTAGCCGAATTCCAATAAAAACATGTATAAAAACTCAAATTTAAACAACTTTGAAAGCAACTAGTCCTCAGGTCCTTCAAAGGTTTTATACCACCTAAGATATATCAAATATCTGATTCTTCTTTGGCTTGAACTTAGTCTCTAACTTGGTGTGCAAGACATTCACACCGTCTATCCTTTTTTCCAAGTCGTTAGATAGGGCGGATCCAAAACTTAGATGAGTCGCACCAAGGCCAGCAGTGGAGATTAAACTCCTATTGTTGAAACCTTCTCGACTGTGGTAGGTATTTTCGACCTAACACGTTGCTAAGGTCTTGAGGACCTGTTTGAAGAGAAAACACTGATATCCATGGATTTGAAGGGATTTCAAATGCCCTAGTTGTTGCAGCATAAGCTAACTGGGGGTTTCAAATCCACCATGAGAGCTTGGATTACATCTAAAATCTTTTCAATAATTGCATGTGTAACACGATTTGTCACTGGACTGTTTTTTTTAATGGGCACATGGCCCACTAATGATATCCTAAAACAATTAGATTATCAATTGCATCACTATAATTACTTTAATATGATGGTCGACACCGTCCAAACATTGTCCATGTAAATCAACGGCTAAAAATTATTGGTTAGTCACTCGGACATGGTTTTGTGCTTGTGGCCCATCCAAGACTTGAAATTTTATCATTTTCGGGCAAAGCATACATTTCACTGGGCTTATTACAACTATTGTGTCAAAGATTATATATGTTCACTAATCAAAGATATTAAAGATAATTTAGTAATTAAATTCAAACCCCTGTAAATATATCATGCATAGTTACTTTTGAATTAAAGTTGATTCCAATTCAAAGTGCCAAACAAATCCACGGTCCCAAACGGGCTTCTGTGGCCCCACCTGTGTGAACCGTGGGGGCTAGAAACGTCCACCACTAAAACATTCCTGGTGTCCGCAGAGATGTACGTGACAATGCCCTGTTCATCCATATTTCCCAGTCGTTTTGGAGTGGGCCCACCATGCGGCGGGGTCCACATGATTAGGTGCATAAATCCATAGCATTCATCTATTTTTCCATATTATTTTAGGACCGGTGCCCAAAGGAAAAAAAAAGAAGAAGAAAAGACAGATCCAGATATTAGGTGGATCGCACCACAGGAAGCAGGGAAGACAATGACGTCCAGTGTTGAAACATTCCTAAGGACCACCTTGATATTTATTTGTCATCAACCTGTTTATTAGGTCTCACATACCTGATGGAAGGGAAAACCCAAATATCATCGTAGTCCCAACGATTGGGGTCACAGTGACACCATCACGTATCTTAGTCCTGCCATCACGTATCTATTTTATTCATATTGTCCATCTGTTTTCCATATCACTTTAGGTCTTAAGCCATATAAATGGGATCGATCAAACCCTCAAGCGGGCCACATGGAAGGAAACAATGAGAATTGAGTGTCCACTATTGAAAACGTCCACAAGTTCATTATAATGTTGTTGCCACCCAACTTGTCCATAGGGCTTACTGTGGACCCCACCATGGTGCATGTGTGTATTTAAGCCATCCCAGGTAGGTCCCACCTTGATGTATATATTATATCCTCACCAATCAGTCATTTCACTCGATTGTATTATATGCACAGGCCCAAGTGTGTGGCCGATTCTAGTATCAAGTGGACCATGGCACGTAGACCCTTGCATTACTAGATGGGCCCACTAATCAGAGATACTTAGGAAACCCGTACAGGATAGGGTTGCCCTGAATGTTTTGTGCATTACATGTAGGTTTGATGCATGTCTTGTATAGTGTGATTTATGCGTTATGCACTATGTATGACACGTTACATCTGCCCCCTAACAACACCAAGGATGTAGTCTTGCAACCCTGTTGCAGCTGACGAATGATTTTATGGACACAGGACACTATTGAGGTTATAGGGCGTCACAGGCATCCTTGGGTGAAAGTCCCAAAATCCTGTGGCACCAGTAGGATGCTCCAATATCTACGCCGAATGAATTCATAAGCGCATGATGACTGGATATCGGTAGGCTGCATCACTCACTGTGTCAGGGTCATTTGGAATGAGGTTTAACCTTACCCGCCTGGGTGCAGAGGGTTATATGCTAAGTTGAGTCTGTCTAGCTCGCAAGCCGGATGATTTTCTATGTACCACTGACGAGGCGGATAGTAGGGTATTTTGTACTCGCTTGGTCTTTCACGCAATGTGCGACAGCCATTGTTGGAAGTATACTAGACCCTAATGATGATCCAATTGAGAACTATTCTGATATGTAGGCTAGTGGATGATTGGCTTGTTGCATTGCATCCTTAGCATATGATATTTGACAATATAAGCCCTTGCATCACATAGCCTGGGTACGACTGATAGTATTTATGGACTTGGTAGTTTAGCCTCTATCATTTTCCCTTACTCTGATATTTGTATGCTTAGCATATGTATTGCACACACATGCATGCACTCTCTAAGCTTCATAATAAGCTTATACCGCAATGACATTGAGGTATAAGTATATGCCTGATCCTTTGGACTTTTGTTATATCATATATTTCAATATGATGATGTTTTCTTTAGTATTAGTAAGTTTATGATTATACTTATATTCAAAAATAAAAATAAAAAATATCATCCTGAAAATCTTCCTCGTAGGATCCAATGATCGGAACTTAAGAGTATAGAAGATAGCTTGAGAATGAAGCACTACGAAAGTTGTCACCGCCGGATTCAGAGCTCGAAAATTCTGTGAGCCTGTTCACCAAGTTTGGGGGTGTGACAGTTAGTACATTATCGAGTTACTTAGATAGCCAGAAACTGTATAATGAAAAAAGTGGCCTGGGTTAATCACTATAGATAAGCGACAGCCAAACAAAAAAATAAAATCCTAACTATTGATTTGTGGAGATTTGTTAGTTCAAATATGACCATTAGATGCTTTCATTTTTAAGTATCCAATCAATGTTCCAATCACTACAAGAAATTTCACTTTTACCTACAAAAAATTTCGTAGGTAAATGATATTATTTCGTAGGCAAAGAGTTTTACCTACGAAACATTTCGTCAGTAAATTCGTTGGTAAAAAGTCGTGGCTAAAGACTTTTACCAACGAAAAATGTCTTAGTTGGCAATTGTAAGACTTTTACCAATGAAATTAAAAACTTTGTTAAGACTTTTACCTACGAACTTTTTCGTAGGTAAAAACTGTGTTGACAATTTTACCTACAAAAGTTTTCGTAGCTAAAGACTTTTACCTACGAACGTTTTCATAGCTACAAACTTTGTTAAAACTTATACCGACAACATCTTTCGTAGGTACAAATTGCATTAAGCCTTTCACCTACAAATTTTATCGTAGGTACAAACCATGTTAAGACTTTTGCCTACGAACATTTTCGTAGCTACAAACTATGTTAAGACTTTTACCTACAAACGTTTTCGTAGCCAATAACTGTGTTAATACTTTTACCTACAAAATTTTGCATAGGTGCAAATGGTGTTAAGAGTCTTACCTACGAAAGGTTTCGTAGTAAAGACTTTTTACCTACGAAATTTAGCGTAGGTAAAAACTGCTGATAAAACTTTTACCTACGAAATGATTCGTAGGTAATAAAATGTAAATGTACCTTTTACCTGCGAAAAATTTCGTAGGTAAAAATGTCGATGAAACTATTTCCTACGAAAACTTTCATAGGTTAAAGTCTCTTCTTCTTTTTTTCCCCCCAAAAAACAGGCAATAATTTCTATTACACACCTGTTACAATATATTTCATTATGTTCATATTCTCATTTTTCCAAACAAACACAAACTACATCCATCTAAACACAAACCACATCCATACATACACAAATAATCTTATGCACATTACATTCATCCACGCACCAATACATATAAGTTTAACATTCGCATATAAAATAAATTGTAAATAAAATATTAAAAATCACAAAGATGAAGGCGGAGGTGATGGGGCATCGATAGGTAAGCGTGCAGCGAGAAGCTGTAATATCTCCTGCATCCGTCACTCATGCTCCACTCGTATCTCCTCCATCCTCCTCTCCAAAATGGTTAATCTTTTATTTTTTTTTCTTTTTTTTTTCAAAATGATTTTTTAAAAAAAAAAAAAAAAACACAAAAAAAAATGGTTAATCTTTTATCTTTTTTTTCCAAAATGGTTTATTTGCTTAGATTCTTCGAATCCCACTCAAATATTTTGTTTTGACCCTCAAAATAGGTCTAAATCTACAATGACTTTCTAAGCTTCCTCTATGGTTGAAATGAAAAAATAAGAAGAAGAATGAGAGAAATTTTGGAAAAGAAAAATCAAAAGTGAGCCTTTATGGCTGTATCTGCCTATAACAATGCAAATATGCCAGTACAGCCTGATACAACCCAGTTTTTCACTAGGACCTATATGAACCTGTATTGCATATCATATTGAGCCAATATGGCTGTATCGGCTAATACACTATGGATATTTCAATCTATGTTGTTCACTCATCAAAACCTGAAATGGAAACAACTGTGTTAATGGAACTTACATGTAAAGGTATATAAGTATGTCTGCCATTAACAAGTCCCACAGTGAAGCCTGTGTATCCAGCCATTGCACCATGAACAACACTCTGAGCAAGGAGTGTGCAACATACGTTATTTGATGCATTGATTGGAATAGCCTGGATCATATATGTTGGATCTGCAAAACCATCACAGAATTAATTCAGCTCACTTATCATAAGTTTCGTTAAATATCCCAGGAGACAGAAACTAAATTTTTTG
This sequence comes from Magnolia kwangsiensis, assembly GCA_037074715.1. Taxonomy (NCBI): domain Eukaryota; kingdom Viridiplantae; phylum Streptophyta; class Magnoliopsida; order Magnoliales; family Magnoliaceae; genus Magnolia; species Magnolia kwangsiensis. The sequence goes on along the minus strand of CM073580.1, from coordinate 9,760,577 downwards.
GCTACAGACCTATATATTTGAGATTTATCACCATCTTCTTTCTTCTTGAGAAATAATCCTACAGATTACAAACAAAAGGCCATGAAATTAATTGACATAAGACATAAGAGTCCATTTTGCAGAAAATGATTTTCCAGTTATTTCCAAGTGCCAATGAAAGACAGCCAATTGAACATGGCCTTGAAATATGTTGTTACATGTTCTAGAGGTTTCACCTTCCAACATTCGGATCAAAGCCAGTGACATAATAAGCCATGACAATTGATTCTGTCGAGTCCAAAAAATAGAATAACTCTACATAAAAGCACGACAATGATGAAACCCTGTAGTATAGTCAAAGAGAGCAATTGGTGCATCTGGTGGACCACTTATAGTGAACAAACAGTAGAAAAATTACACCCAGGGTCAGGAATTCCACCTAATTTATTTGGTTTTCAAACCTTCGAACACCCCTGTAGGAAAAAAGAAAACAAAATAAAAAAGCACATGGGTTTCTTTGTTTTTTTTCATCAGCATGTTATTGTGGGCAGCACCACTCAATGACTTAAGACTTAACACGTGAGCACAAGACATCATATGTATATGCACAAATGCTCAATCGTTGAGAATGAATCCTAAACTTTAATTATTTTTTTTCATCTTCTATTTAGGATTGAACCAAGCTGTTAGTGGTCTTCCACTAAAGGGATGGCCTCCACTTGTGATATTAGACAAACCAGGCTCATGAATACCAGAGCCATGCATGATGACAAAGAAGTTACACAGTCATTGACGAGTAACCATACCTCTGATTTTTTCAACTGCACCAGTTGGCTTATAAGATTGTTGGCCTCCTCTTCAACAGCCTTTCTTAAATGGATTTCATTTTGAAGCAACTGGTTGACTTCAGCAATTTCCTCTGCAACAGATACTGGGCCTTGTGCACCATGAAGAAAATAGAGACAGACAGTGAAAGTGAATTATTCTACAGAGTGATCATGCAATTGGATTTTTCTGTTTTAAATCTTCTAACCAAAATCCACTTGAAACAGTTCTTTTCTGAAAGGGTCATCATACTTCCAATTGCATCTATAAAATACGGCATTCAACCTAGCTAGTTTATGCAAAAAAAAAATCAGCTGTCATCATTCGTTGTTTGACTCATTTCCTTATTTTATCCATATTAGAAGGATAACACACAAACCAAATACTCATGAACAAGATACGCTAAGCCGGTCCATAAATGATTTAAATATCTTCTCCAACAGTAACAACACTTTTTTTACACAAGATAGCTCATAAGAAATGAGAAATCACACAGTAATATAACAGGTGGGGAGCGTACCTCACATATCAGTGGAACCGTAACATGTACATGTAAAAAGATGACAACATCAACCCCTCGTCATGTACATGTAAAAAGTTTCCAGGACAACAAGACGTAGTCATACACTCATACTCAGCATAAAGATTCAACACTAGCAACAGAATGTTCTGCTTTTCCATATGCAAATAAAATAGAACTGATATATTTCTGCTTCTATATCTTAGATGGAGCCACAATCTAGTGTCTGGTACAAGCAGGCAACAGAATGAAAGATGCATGATGTGGACTACAAGGCCAATTTGAGTGTCATTACCACAAGGTAGCTCTATATAAATCGAAAGAATCTGAATGAGGAATGAACACTTATGAAGGTTTCTAGTTTCATGACTTTGTAGTCACACAAGCTACAAGGATAACTCTGCCCATATATGACCTTGGTGCAGTACTGAAACTCACTGGCCGAACACTCACAACTTTCATGAATCTGATCAACCAAGTTATTCACAACTGTATGAAATTCTATACTGAGCAACACAAAACTAAAATGGTTGTGACACAACATACCTGAAATATAACTTCCATTAGCTTTCTTTGTATTTTCATCATTATCTTATAAAAAAAGCATGTCAAAGCCACCTAAAATATCACATTTTCCCTTAGCTTTCTTTGTATTTTCATCATTATCCTGTAAAAAGAGCATATCAAAGCCATGATGAAATTACCTCTCTATTCTAACCAAAAAGGGAATTTAATGATTGATAGAAATGAAATAAACAGTTGCACTGTTATGATTGCAGAACTCATCAAAAATACATTAATTTTCAGAAGGAAAGCTACAGGCATTAAGGCATTTGGAAATGCCACCAAAGTTACCTTAGAAGCAAATCTGTTAATACCATGCCTAGCGACTCTGTATGTACTCCAACCTTGGATCGCTTGCACTCCTTCAAATGCTTAGAGTTGCCTTAGACCACACTTGGTCGAACCATAGCTACAAATTCAAAGAATATAAAGAACAAATTAAATATATAGATCAGATAAAAAAAATGACAGTTACGCAAGCCTAACCTCGAAGAATGCATCAATCTTTCTAATTGCATTACCCAAGCCACCCTAAAGGTTTTGAAGAACCTTGCCCAAATGGGCCAAGAGAACTTGCAATCCACCCTGATGGCTTACAATTTTCATGTTTCAAAGATAGAGAATGCAATCATGCAAACCTTAGTTACATGAAAATCCAAATCTAAATTCACTCATTGTCACCATCATCATAATCATCATAGCCTTTTGGTCCCATATGTCTAATATTGGATCCCTAGTAGATAACAATTCGAGGTAAATGAAGGTACAACATACATAAAAGCTGAAAAGATGGTGGGAAGCGAATGGTTACCAAAAATACACCACCTGCAAAGGGGCTATCTGTTGGTCCCATAATTGTTGCTTGCCAGTGGAACATGTCACCAGCAACAGGACCTATAATCATATAAAATATCTAATTCAAAAAAGCTGAAAACCAACCATAAAAGACCTTAGAGCTAAATAGGAAGCCAAACCCAACCATAAATTAGAAACAACTAGAAAATGGACTATGGAAGTAATTTCCAGCAGTCTGCTAGTTTTTTCAACAAGAAAGAGAAGACAGAAACAACTAGTGCTTGAGAAATTAGAGCAGCTAATTCTCAGATTAAAACATGTCTGCTAGTCTATTCAACTAGAAAGAGAATACAAAAATTGGTCTGGAACTAGGTAGGCCTTGACTGAGAAACCATTCAGGCGTTGACCTGAACCCAAGCTCAGCCAAAAATAATAATTATACATATGAAGCATGCAGTTCCTAAAACAAAATCAGTGTCAATAAAACATGCTCTATTAGTTGTAGGGAAGGCCCGGAAGTGATATACAACCAAAATAAATAAAGAATTCTACCCACCATATATAACAAAGAGAATGCATCCAATGCTGACATCTAAGTTAGTTATCAAGCACTCAATCTCAGCAATGTAAAGGAAATTACATCCTTCAGACAAAGCAAACACCCCTCTAATTATCTCGACTCAAAGTGCTCAACAGCCCAAGTCTCATATAAATTTGGGAAAGAAAATCAAGAAATAGAGCCCTGTTCAATAAATCTGTCATCTTTAAAAAAAAAAAAATCAAAAAATACAGCATTAAGATAATTTCAGACATGTCACATATCTACAGAACTCAGATGTGAGATAGGCTTCACCAAATGCAAACAAGCCAATTATTGCATTTTTGTGTAAGTTACGAGCTAATTCATTCAATGGTACCTATAGACAGATTGGTAGTGTAAAACAAGACAACCCCATCCAAGTACCCCAAGAATAATCTGTTGCTCAACTTAAATCATAATAAGCATAGATGCAACAAAGTATAAGGCAATCACTGCCTTTCAACTAGATGCATTTTCTATTGTACAAATGCAATTATGGAAAACTTGTAAATGCCGTAGTATGGGAGAACATGTAAGCAACTCTACGAGTAGTATCACTGTCCAACAAAAACAGGGCATTTTATATATAATGCTAAAGCAGGTTGAAAGGGTCAGCATGAAACTAGTTAGAATGCAACAGCAAGAATATTATCTCATTAGAAACAGCATGCGTACCACAAAACTGTCATCTGTGTACAGCTCATTTGCAACCACTGCTCTGATGGTCCATGTAACCAACTGATTTTTCTGCTGCTTACCAAGGGACTGCAAGCAAAAATGACAGTCAGGAGACAATGTGAACAATGCAGACTCTTTTTATAGATTATTTTATAGATGCTGTCACTCTTTTCAGGTCTCTATTTGAACCGGAATGAAGAAAAAAGAAATCTGAATATGCAATTGTATTTTAACTTCTACATTGGTCAGAAAAAACAACTCAGAGTTTCAAAGTAATGTACCTTGCATTGCCCATTCAGCTGTTTCTGTGCTTATTCCTGCACCAGATTGGCCATCTGACGTCGCAAGTGGCACTGAAAGAAAACTAGATAACAAAGTAAATATGTGTAATGGCTGTTATAACTTATAACAGTAACATCCACAGTGTTATGCTTATGAACTTTGAGCAGTACTTATAATGGTACACAAGTAACTTTGATTTATTTATTTTTTCTTTAAATGGCTCTCAGTTAAAAATACAACAGGATTTTTCTTTTTCCATTTTTGGGTTTTCCAAAATACCCATTACAATGGCCATGGGCATTTTTAAAAACCAGAAACACCCATATAGATAGATAGATAGAAAACACCCGAAAAAGAGGCAATGTCCATTTCAATAGATGGATAAACACCTGAAAGAGAGACAATGGCAATTCAAATCCTGAAGAATGTGCAATCTGAGAATTCGAATTCGGAAGAAAAGCAAATGGCTAAACTACAATTTGTGTCTGCCACAATTTACTTGGTTGTTGCAACTCATCCAAGAACATATGGCACACATTTACATCAATCTAGACCATACATAACATGGGCCCACTGTAGATGGAGTGCATCCTGATAATCACACTGATCATGCAACCGTAACTACCAAAAAATTCATCAAATAATCACAAAACAGATTTGTATCCATAACTTCAAATAACTGGAACAAAAAATGAAGAACATTTCTACATGGAGAAAAACCCAACCTGTGCCAAGGATAGGGTCCAGAAGCAGCATATGCCTATCTGAGATGTCTTTTGGCAGTTTTTCATAAATAAGCTGCACAACATTCAAAATGTCAGTGAAGTAGCACCAGGAAACATGGGGGAGGGGGGCATCAAGAGCTCCACATGAACCTGCTGACCATTATCACCTTCCCTATGAATAAGAATCTTCCCAATCTTGATTCCTTTACAACATGCTCGGAGTGCATTCTCCATACTTTCACCGCTGGCATCAGGAGGGAAATTGTTGTTAAGGCAAAGTGTTTGCACAGAGATAACCAGGTCCATTGAGTTCATTCAACAGCCCATGTGGCAAAACATTAAGAACCACCGCATTGTAGCGTTGTACATGATAGATGGATGTGCAGAAGAGCATTTTTTATTCAGTATTTGGGCATCCACCTTTTCTGTTGCCGGTTACTGAAATACCATTTCAACGGCTAACAGTATAGAAAGAGAGAGAGTTCTGTTTCCAGTTATTACCAGTAAAAAAAATGAATAAATAAATAAAATCAGATGCACAAAGTGGGCTACGGTGCTTTTGGTAACTGATCTATTGATCATAAGATCACAACATGTTATCCATTTTCTCTCTGTTTCTCAACCGGCTACTTGTTGATTGTTCCAAGTAAACTGATTAGGGTTGTCCCACCATAGAGGTTTTTGTAGAATGATCATTCCATTTTAGGCCATCAGATTAACAGCCTGGATCATCAAAAGTGGGACCCAATGGAACGAACTGAAGGTCTGAGCATATATCCTCAGGTAAAATTCCTCTACCAGATATTAGCATTTCTTAAGGCTAAGATATCCCAACTTCCTGAGTGCTGCAATGGCTATTTTCACATTTGATATCACGCATCACCACAGAAAAACTAACTCAAAGCAACCCCACTCAGTTAATTCTCTGACAAAAGCATGCAATTTCTAACTGTATACCTTGAAGTGTGTGTGTGTGTGTGTGTGTGTGTAAAGAAAAATAAAAATAAAATTGTTTCATATCATGCAAAAGTCCTGAAACACATGTCAGGATTCCATTGATTGGCATTTTTACCAGCACATAGATTCCAAAAACTAAAAAAGAATGTGGCATCCAAGTAACCCAGAAACTCATTGGACCGTGACCTCTTCATCCAACCAAAGTCCACGCATTCAAAGATGCGAGTAGTTCAGAAAAATGGGAAGAGGTATTGCATAAATAAGATGTTCTTCATGTTCAGTACTTAAAGGTGGAAATAATACTGATAATAGAACTCGCAACAAACTATGGCAGTCTACCTTCTAATAACTTAGACACCACATAGCCTTTTACAAAAATCCACCCCAGTATATACTGATCCTGCATTCAGTAAGAAAAATAAATAATAATAATAATGTTACAAAAGCATTCTCCCTGTAAATCAAACACTACACATATCTACTACCATTTGACTTGCAGTAAGACATACTTGCCATATTAAAAACATCCTTTGAGGGAAAATAAAATAAAATTCCAAACATATTTCTTTAATGTAGAACACTGTTGGATTTTGAAATGGAAATGCTATTGACATTTTACTTCTCCAAAGAAAAATTCCCTAGGCAGATTTTTGAAGTTGCACTCAGTCACAGTCATGCAGGTTTTAGTTCTTCCTAACTAAAGCAAAAAAAAAAAAACATAGGCCTTAATCATCTCTTACCGAAACAGAGTTGTGAATGAAAGAAAAGGTTCAGAAAATTGATTTAGATGAGATTTCAAAGTTAGAAATGTGATTTTGAAATTGACGACTAAGAACTACTACCAGTACTATTGGTAATTTTTTGTGTGTAATAACAGTATCATTATTTTCCACAAACTCAAAGCTACATAGTTTTGTATAGTATTAGATGCTTACCAGTTGGAGTGGTAACCTGTTTTTCTGTGAATGGAAGATGGCCTAGACCATGTTCAACAACCTGTTCATTATTCAGCGTATGATCAGTCCATATGCCACGAATGGAACCAAACAAACAATCTCATTAGCACAAAGGAAATATTCTTACCAAACGAATCAATCGATCTGAATAAAATACAAAGTCATGTTTTGTTGTTTGAGCATCGCGTATTAGGGTATGCATCCCTCTTATCTGGGGGAAAATGGCAGGAATTAATGGAATTCAAGAAACATATGACATAGCAATCCTATTCAGAGATGAACTCTGGCAGATAATGCACTTAAATAAACACAAATACATGAAAATTAATAGTGGTTGTACCTGAAATGTGGATTGAATGACATAGAGATTTGGGTATATTTTACGAAGATCATGTTGGCCAAGCTTTGTACGAATATGTTGCAAAATCAAGTCAATTGCTACGTGATTATCTCCTCCACGAGGGATGATGATATCCGCATACTTTTTTTTGGGAAGTATAAAGTCATCAAAAGCAGGCTTCACAAACTTTGAGTACTGCATTTTGTAAGCGGCAGGTTTGATGAGTACACATTTTATTGCACGAAGAAAACAAACTTCAAATGTGTGCAACAGAATTACTGCATAACTGCAAGCATTATCTCTAAGGTACTCATCATCTCTCAACATATAAGTATCTAAAGGAATATGAAAAGGCTTACATGACAAGGAAATATTTCAAGAAGAGAGACGGATTCAAGAAGAAAATATCCAGAAAACTCAAACTTGAAACAGAGATCTCAACATCCAACGGAGAAAATAGAAACTATCAAAGATCGTAGACTTACCGTTAAAAATCAAAGAGAACATCGACCTCTGAAGAAGAGAAATCCGATGGCGCGGCAGATCTGAGAGAGAGAGAGAGAGTTCAGACGTCGGAAGGAGGGCGACGCACGGCCTCCGGGATAGGGGTGTCTGGGACCGGGACGGTGAGAGAGAGAGAGAGGGCAGAGGGATTGGGTGCGGCGAGAGAGGGCAGAGGGCAGGGGGATGAGAGAGAGAGAAATGGCAGAGGGTTGGGCGCCCAAATTTTGGGCGGTTTTATTAGGTGCTCCGTGGGCCCTACCACGATGTATGTGTTTCATCTGTTCCGTTCGCCCTTTTTTAAAGATCATTTTAAAGCTATAAGTCAAAAATTAGAGGGATATAAATCTCAGGTGGTCCACACCGCATGAGAACAATAGTGATTGGATATCCACCATTAAAATCCTCCTGAGGCTCACTGTACTGTTTATTTGACATCCAATCTGTTGATTTGGTCATACAGGACCAGATGAAGGGAAAGAACAAAAAATCAGCTTGATCCAAAGCTTTTATGGCTACCAAAATGTGTTTAATGGTCGACGCTCATTCAACATTGTTTCCTGTAGTGTGGTCCACTTGAGATTTCGATATATCTCATTTTTGGTCTCATTTTGTAAAATTATTTGTAAAAATATATAGACGGCATGGATGAAACACATACATCATGGTGGGGGCCACAGAGCACCAACCACCAGCCATTGGCTAGTGTCGGGGAGTAGTCAATCCATTCCCAAGAGTACTGTGTAAATTCTGTGAGGCCCACCATAATTTATTCATTTTATCCGCTCCATCCATCCATTTTAATATATATTTTTATTACATAAGCTCAAAAATGAAACATATAAAAATTTGAATTGAACCTCTACCATTGAAAAATTTTGAGAGGCCAAGTTTTGGATCAAGTTAATATTTTAGTTTTCCCTTCATCTATGTATTTGTGATCCATTGAATAGGTTAGATGGCAAATAAAAATCACTGTAGGCCATAGGAAGATTTCAACGGTGGAAATCATTATTCTCACTGTTTATGTGACATTATTCCAATTTTGGAGTTCTTGTTTGAAAAAGATATGAACGAAGAGAAAACGCAAACTTTGATGCAAAACTTTTATGGCCTCTAAGAATTTTTCAATGGTAGAGGTTCAATCACACTATTTCCCGTGGTGTGGTCCACTTAAGCTTTGGATATGCTTCCTTTTTGTTCATTAGACCTCAAATTATCTCATAACATGGATAAACGGAGTGGATAAAATAAATAAATAACGGTGGACCCCACAGAGTTTACTCAGTATGTTAAGGGTAACAAGTAAATCACCTAAATGTAATAGAGAGGGGTTTCCTTAAAACATTTATAATCATATATTGGGCATGCCTAAATGTGATTCGCATATCCAACACACTCATTATGTGTGTCCCACTTGGATGAGGGGTCAGACCAAGTTTCAACCGGATCCAAAACTCATGTGGGCCCCATCAAGTGCTTTTATATTTTTTAGGATGTCTTCACTTAGTTTTAGATGGTATAGCCCACTTGAGTTTTGTTTACAGATGATTTTTGAAATATCTCATAACTTAAAGGGGACACATCAAATCCATGGTGTTGATGTTCGACATACATCATGATGGGGCCTACAAAACTTACTAACATCAATTCTTAGGTTCTCACGAGGTCAATAAGTTGGGTCATAATTTTGACTATAATATTTGACCTATTTTACATGTCTGGTCCATTCACTCTATTTTATTAATCAGGCAGAATGTTTTTCACTTGCACATCAGACTTTTCACACTAATCTGACCATCCTTGGTAGCAACTACAGTTAGTTATGATGCTCCAATGGCCATGATTGCACCCTACAGAACAGTTCATTGCAAATTTGGCAATTAGACTCTCAATTGAAGAGGGGATAGTGTATTTGATTTAAAAAAATTAAAACATGGAATCCCCTTGTTTTTTTTTTTTTTTTTTCTTTTCTTTTCTCAAAGTGGGATTGTGTATTTGATTTACGTGGTACAACATCCAGGGAACTTCCCAAAGACATGGGAGTCAGGAAATTCAATTTTCACCCATGATATAGAATCGCAAGCGTTCCCCGCACTTGTTAAAATTAAATGACCCTAGCAGTGCCACTAGTCCTTGGGCCAAGACGTGACCTTGACTACTTATTGAGTGGACTGCTACTGAATTAGTTTAGTGGGTGTTTACACAAAATTATGCTGATTAATGAAGAAATTTCATAATGCAACCAAATGCTGATCCTAATTATCCATATTATGGGTTGAAAATGGATATTTAAAAATAAAAATCACCAACACATATATAAAAAATAAGAAGGAAATCAACTCTGATATGGTCAGGATTGTTTGATTAGAGTAGTTTCTGTAACTATTTCACAATGAGACCCACCAAAATAAATGATTGGAATTACAGGGCAAAATCATTTCCCATACACAATATAAGGATAAAAGAAAACATAAACTCCGTTGTAAGTGACTAACTAGTGCATATACCAAGTCATACTCATCCAAGTGACTAACTAGTGCATTTCTGATCACCCTTTGTGAGAAACTATAATCATGCGGATTTTTTATACTCTGAAAAACTACAATCATGTGGATTTTCTATATTTGTTAAGAGGAGTTTCTTCAAGGCATATACCAACTACTCAAGGCATCAGTCGGCCTAGTTTCTCATTTTTGTTATGCTCTCTCTGTGAGGTTTTCTTGCATTTTTTTCAACTGATCCGAGCATGCACTTGACATGGACTCCATTTCCTTTATAGCTTCTTCGTTCAACAGTAGCGATTCTACATCCCAAAGGAAAAATGAAAAAGGAAAAAAAAAAATAAAAATCATAAGACATCTACAAAAGTGCACTTCTTACATGAATTACCTCAAATTTCATAGGTGAAAGTAAACTTTTCGAATTTTTGTATTTTGAAATAGTGAAAACATCCTTTACCTACGAAAATGTTCGTAGGTAAAGATGACTTTTGCCTACGAAATACAATTTCGTTGGTACAAGTATTCAAAACACCCTTTACCTGCAAAAATTGTTGTAGGTAAATATGGCTTTTACCTACAAAATTATATTTCACAGGTAAAAGTAAACTTTTTGATTTTTTGTAGTTTGAAAAATTGAAAACACCCTTTACCTATGAAAAGTTTCATAGGAAAAGATGACTTTCACCTACGAAATTTAATTTCGTCAATAAAAGTATTCAAAACACCCTTTACTACCTACAAACATTTTCGTAGGTAAATATGGCTTTTACCCATAAAAGTAAAGTTTGTTGATTTTTTGTAGTTTGAGAAATTGAAAGCATTCTTTACTTATGAAAAGTTTTGTAGGTAAATATGACTTTCACCTACCAAATTTACTTTTATTGGTAAAAGTATTCAAAACACCTTTTACCTACGAAACGTGTCGTAGGTAAAGATGACTTGATTGGAAAAATTGAAAACACCCTTTACCTACGAAAATTTTCGTAGGTAAAGATGACTTTCACCTACAAATTTTGCTGTCGTTGGTAAAAGTATTCAAAACACCCTTTTCCTACGAAACTTTTCGTAGGTAAATATGGTTTCAATTATTTGTATTTTGAAAAATTGAAAGCATCCTTTACCTACGCAACGTTTCGTAGGAAAATATGAGTTTTACCTACGAAATTTATATTTATTTTCATTGGCCAAAGTATTCAAAACACCCTTTACCTACAAAAATTTTAGTAGGTAAATATGCCTTTTACCTACGAAATCAGATTTCGTAGGCCAAAGTAACCATTTCAATTTTTTTGTATTTTGAAAAATTAAAAACACCCTTAACCTACGAAAAGTTTCATAGTTAAATATGACTTTCACCTACGAAATTTTATTTCGCCGGTAAAAGTATTCAAAACACCCTTTCCCCACGAAAATTCTTGTAGGTAAATATGGCTTTTACCAACGAAATTATATATCGTAGGTAAAAATAAACTTTTCAATTTGTTGTAGTTTGAAAAGTTGAGAACACCCTTTACCCACGAAATGTTTCGTAGGTAAAGATGACTTTCACCTACGAAATTTAATTTCGTCGGTAAAAGTATTCAAAACACCTTTTACCTACGAAGATTTTCGTAGGCAAAAGTAACCAAAATTCAAATCCCTCTTTATCTACGAAAAGTGTCATAGGTTAAGATGGCTTGTAGCTACGAAATACTTTTACTTACGAAAATAATATTCTTCGGTAAAAGTCATATTTACCTACGAAAATTAGTTTCGTTGGTAAAAGTTTCGTTACTAAACACCATATTTCTTGTAGTGAATCTATAGTCTCATGATCAGGTAATCTTAATCTTTTATTCCACTAGATTTGTACCCATAAGTTAGTTTAATTCAAACCATATGCGTGCCACTAATGTAATTTTAAAGAAAATTTCGTGTGCCTTAGTATCTAAGTACTAATGTAATTTTAAAGAAAATTTCGAGTGCCTTAATATCTAAGTTTTTCTTTCTTCTGGACGAAAAAGCAGACTTACAATAGTCAATGCTTACATGGACGCACCACACCTCCCAAGATCGAACCAAAAGAAAGCATATATAAGTTATTTATACCATGCAGCTTTGTATGTGTGTGTGTGAGAGAGAGAGAGGGAGATCGAGATGGTGTTGTGGATTTTCTCTTGAAGAAGCTAAATGAATTACTTGTTTTGCTAGAGAACTTTGGTGGGTATCTTCTGGAGAAGTTCGATGAGGCGTTTCCACCGGAGAACAGGTTCAAGTACATGAGCCACTGGCTCATGGTGGGTGCGCCCTTCGCCCTTGCCATGGCTTTTCTTTTTTTAATTTTATTTTTAATGTGCATCTATTGTTGCTGCTGTTGCCTCAGTTGTTGCAGCGGTTGCCTCCGTTGCGTCTGTTGTTGCTGTAAAAGGACTAGGATGATGAAAGCACTGGAAGCGATTGTATGATGCTTAGACATGTGTTTGAAAACGACCCACAGTCCTACTTCAGATATTTGCATGGGAAAGATATATTACTGGAATAGTGGGTGGTCCATGGACCATGGTTCATGGCTGTAAGTGTTGCATTTTGATAAGTTAATGGTCTGTTTGATAGTTTTGTTTGAGTACTTAACATGCACATTTGGTAAAACGAAGAGTTAAACAGTTCATTCTCCATTTGTGAAAATGGGTGGAGTTTATTTCTAAGATCAGATTGGTTAAGCAATCCTAGCCATCCAATTAATGGATTGCTACGAAATGGATGGTTAAAAGGTGAACAAGTGATCCGTACGAATCCCATGGTCATATGATTATTATCATCTCCTCAGTGTAATTTTTGGGTTATACTCCATGCACAATTGTGTTGTGATTTGGACCGTCCAGATTGCAATTAACTATGTGACCACCATTTTTAGATGGTGGTGAACTATCATAGGATTCTAACGCGATTTTTTATGTTACATGACGTGATGATGATAATGGGATATGTGACGGATGATCCAGACCATTGATCGAAAGCAGATTGCGTGGTGTTCCACACGCTAATAACCTCCGTGGTGTGTGGATATGGAAAACTGCTGTCGATCCACCGTAATGTATGTGTTATATCCACACCCTCCGTTCATTTTTTGAAATCATTCTAGTGTATGATACAAAAAGGAGGCAGATCGAGTCACAAGTGGACCACACAAAAAACACTGGGGACAATGAGGCCTACCGGTGAAAACTTTTTGAGGGCTAGAGAAGCTTTGGATCAAGCTGATATTTGTATTTTCCCTTCCTCCCTGTCCGTGAGACCTTGAAAAAGAAAAAAAAAACATCCTCATAGACCCTAGGAAAATTTCAGCCATGGGCATCATTGTTCCCACTACTCTTTGTGGTGTGGTCCACTTGAACTTTGAATCAGCCTCATTTTTTGGTTAAAACCCTAAAATACTCTCGTAAAATGGATGTACCGTGTGGATATAACGTATACAACATGTTGGGGCCACAGCAATTTGCCACGTCAACTGCTTAGCCCTGCTGTGGATGGGGGAAACTCCAAAAACCCACCCGGATGGAACAATCCAAGCCTGTTAAATGCTAGATTGAAAGTAGGTGATTAATGATGAAATAGGGCTACCATTGATGCCCCACAGAGGCTACCAACATGATCATAATCAACCGTACAAATGTTCCAAATAAGTAATAGATCGATCAATTTGGTGTTTTGACCGGTTAAAAAGTGAGAAATTATATATAAATAAAAAAGCTCTATGATTTAATATTAAAAAGAGTACATATATCATTTACTCATATAAAGAACAAAATATAATAATTTACCTGTTCTAAACTATATATATATATATATATATATATATATATATATATATATATATATATATTAATATTAATATTTTAATTTTTTATTTATGTAAATAATACTTCAAGCTTCTGCCAATTAAATTAAAAACATAAAATGAAAGCCGAATGAAGCTTAAAATAAAAGGAAAAAAAAAGGCATAATTTGAATCCAAATTATAGTATTCGAATAATAAAATTGTAAAATTGACATAAAAAGTGATTCTAATGTGGGATTTAAATTGTTTTACTAAAGATTTAATTCAAATTCTAAATCATTAGTCTTATGGCCTATTATAATGTTTTTTTTTTTTTTTAATCTAATCTGTTGATAAGGTCATATAAATCTAAAAGAAAGTAAAACACAAATAACAGCTTGATCCAAAACTTTTTGTGAGCCCCGTGAAGTTTTTTCTTTTTATGAGCCCCGTGGAGTTTTTTCTTTTTATTATTCACACAGTGCACGTTAGCCACCCCCACTTGGCCTGACGGGAAGTTTTTAACGCTAATCACTTTCCTAAAGGTGTAGTCTATACATGAGCTTCCAATATGTTATTTTTGGGCTCACGCCCTAAAATGAGTGCCAAAAATCGATGGACGTCATGGATAAAACATGCATGGAGGGGGACCACAGCACTTGCAAACAGGAATATCCCCGGTGGCAGGGTCATCGGGCAATCCACTTTCCCTATAACCAGGCTTCGTGGATGATCCTGACCTTTGATTCTCTTTGATTTGAATAGGAGGCATTAAAAAGTTATTTTTTCTTTGTTCAATGTTCATCTTTATCCAAGCTTATACGTTCAACAAATGCTTGTTATGATGGCCATTACATCATAGAATTCAGAAAATGAACAGTTCAAATCATCGTTTCACGTGCAATCAAGCATAAAAACCCGCCCTACTATACTCTAACCTATTAAAACACTTGATAAAACGAGGATTGTCATTGGTCTGGGTAAGGCCCAGAAATATTAATTTTTTTATTAGGCCAGGACCGTCAGGCCAAGCCCAAACAGTTAAAAATCTGGGCCAAGCTGACCCAGGCTTAAATGGTTGAGAGCCATAGAAAACACTCTTACAAAGATGGTACTTGGCTCATTCGAAAGACCTTTGCTCTAATTAGACCGGTTAAATAGACCTTTTGTGGGCCTACCTAGACAGTCTACTTATGAAATGCCTGCAGGCCCAGTCCAATCATCAAGTAGGTCATCATCATACAAAATGAACAGATGATGTGAAGAGGCTTGTGAGCGGATCCTTTTCAACATATTAATATATTTTAAAAAGCAATTTTGGACGCGGGGTCATGTCTCTATGATCAAAACCATTTAGATAGAGGAGCTATGAGGGGCCCACCTCGGATATCCAAGAGAAATTAAATCTATCTATTAATCAAATTCCATTCTCACTGTTTTATTTTTGGTAAAGTGGACCTACCTCAGTTTTGAGCTCTTCTCACAGTTTCCTTTTGGTAAGGTGGATCTACCCCAGTTTTGAGCTCCTATCCTGATGTTGAGAAACTGATGGACGAGCTGGATTTGCGTCACGGACATTGTGGTGGGCCTCCCATGCGTATTCTGCATCTCTATTACTTCTTATGTTTAATTGATTTCCAACTTTATTTTTGAAAACGATCAATTTATAAAGAGCTTTATCTTCATATTTCAATAGATATACATATGCATATTTTGAATAATCACCAATGGAAATAATAAAATATTTTTTATCACCTCTTCTAGGAGTCTTTGTGGTGTGGTCCACTTGAGGTTTGGATCTACCTCTTTCTGAGCTTGTGCCCTAAAATAATTGCGTAAATGGATGGACACTGTGGATATAACACATAAATCATGGTGGGGCTTAAAGAACTTGCTGATGTCCCCACAAAGCTTTGAGGTTCAGGAAATCCCTTAGGTGCAAAACACTTTGGCCGTGGTATAGAAACATTTAACCAATGATGGTCTACTACTCGGGTACGAAACGGGTCTAAATTCATGTATGAGCATCAAAATCCCGAAAGCTTCACTCGATGTGCAGCCAGGTTGGGTTGACTTGAAGACTCAACTCAAATGGCTCGATATTTAATAATTAAATTAAGAGGTGTTTAAATTAATAGCAGTTGTTTGAATTAGTATGAGTGTAAAAAATAGCCTACGTTTTTATAAAGTAATGCATGGTAAGGTTGTAATTGCATACAATTTGCAGGTTCTCGAATCTCATCCTTCACCTTTGATTTTTTTTGCTTTATTAAAAAGTCATTTTAACTCATTAAGTGACTCTATTCGAGTGTAACGTAGAACTGATCAAGGATTCGATTATGGCGATGATGGACCAAAGAAAAGAAGCCAAGAAGGATCAACAACATTCAGCCTAATTCGACCTGTCGATCAATTGAGTCGATAGGTCAAAATCTCACTGAAATTACTAGAATTATTGTTGGACAATTTCTATCTATTTCGACAGGTTGACGGATTTGATCGATCGGTTGAAATCCAGTTCGTTAAGTCAACGATCGGGTCGAAAGTTAAAATTCACCAAATTTTTAGTTTTATTCTCTGGATGTTTTTGGACCATTTCGACCGATCGATTCAAAAGGTTGACGGGCATGGGAATTTGCGTGTTTTTAGAGCTTGTTTCCTTGTTTGAATAGAACACTTTTACTTATGATTTTAGGGTTATTTAAGGCATGCTAAACTTATTTTTTCAACATTCAATCAATTAAACTTCTTAGAAATTTTATTTTTTTCTCTTAGATTCAAGAGTTTTCTCTTGAGAATTCAAGAGTATCTTGTGGATTTGATGTAGAGCGGGTCGCGGACAATTTCATGGCCAAGATGGATCAGAAAAGGTACGGTCGGCGACAGAAGTGATCCGGACCATCGGACCTTAGATCGGGCATATCTCACAATCCGGAATGAGTTATCTGACATAAAATATATGAATTTGGGGTAGAACGAGCTACTTTACCATAGCCGGGTTGCGCAGCCCGGATTTGCGAGAAACCCCCTGATCGATGGTCGTTTCCCCGTTTTAATTTCGTTTTTACTATAAATAGTAAGTTTTAGTTTTATTATAACTCTTCATCCGTTGGGCTTTAGGAGTTGTGTCCAACATGAAAAGTGCTTAGGATAATTAGGAGAACGGTTTGGTGAAGCCAAATAGGACACTTACTATTTTTTGGCCGAAAACCTTGCGCACTAGTAGACATCACGACCGTCTATAAATAGTAAGTTTACTATTTATAGTAAGTTGCGAATTCTAGGAGTTTTAGTTGTAGTTTGAGTCTGATTTATTTCCTATTGCTTGGTTCCCTTATTTAAAGGGGTGTGAACTCGTTTTGTGGCATTCATTAATCAATTTCAAATTTATTAGAAATTATTTTTATTTTCTGCCTTCTTTCCTCGTGGATTCGAGAAGTCTCTGTGAGGAGTCCAGAGAAGTTCCGTGGATTCGAAATATTTATCATCTTAAGGAAGACGGTGCTCGACCTCACGTCCTTCCCTACGTCAGTTTGGTATCAGAGCAAGGTTTCTCCTCGAATCGATGGTTTCTAACGACGGGTCGGGTAACAATCCCATGGGCGATGCCCCAGGGAATTTACCTTTAACGGCGGCAGTTTTCGAAGCAACCATGTAAGAGAATCGACAAGTCATGTAAGGGCTGCAGGCTTCTATGGACCGCATAGAGAATCTCTTGGCGAAAACCCTAGGGCAACTCCGTGTTCCTGGTGGTAATCCTCCACAATCGATTGTTGAAACTCACAATCGTCCTCATCCTAGGATAGTACCAGTAGTACATCCACGGATCATTCCTGGGGAAGGGGGCTTTAGTGAGGAGAAAATCGATGACATAATCTTTCAACACCCCAGACAAGGTGGCGATCAAGTAGATCAGACAGATCGAGAATTCAAGATGCGGGTTATATTCCTAACTTTAATGGGCAACTACACATTGAGGATTTCCTCGATTGACTTTCTAAAGTTGAGCTATTTTTCGACTATATGGATATCCCTGAAGCAAAGAAGGTCAAGCTTGTGGCCTACAAGTTGAAACGAGGAGCTTCAGCTTGGTGGGAACAACTGTAACTTGCACGAACCAGACAGATGAAAGCACCAATTCGCACATGGCAGCGGATGAAGCAGCTATTACGTGCCCGATTCCTCCCTAGCGATTACGATCAGGTATTATTCCAACAATATCAAAATTATCGATAGGATAATCGGTCGGTGAGAGAATACGCAGAAGAATTTTATTGCCTGACGGCGCGTAAGTCGAGACTGAATCGCAGTAAGTCACCCGATTCAACGGTGGACTGCGTATGGCGATCCAGGATCGGGTCCAGATGCATCCCGTCTGGACGATGAATGATGCGATCAAGTTGACTACTCGGGCAGAAGCGCAACTTAAACGTTTTACCACACGGCCCTATTCCACCGCAAGGATCACTACGGCGGGTCCACCCCAGGAAGCTCCACAGTCTAAGGGGAAGGAACCCGTAAGAGCATGCACTCAACCTCCTACGTTTGGGAGCTGAGATCAGGGAAGCGGACAAGCTAAACTCCAAAGGGACGTATCGACTGCTACTGGTCCAAGTAGAATCCTGAACCCTTACGCTCGACCCCAGCCTGATAACTGTTATCGTTGTGGCTAACCGGACCACCTATTAAATACTTATCCCCAGCGAAAGGTGGTGAACCTCACCATCAATGATGGTAGTGCTGATAACGTCGATGAAGATCCAGATGATGAAGAGCAAGAACATACCACCGAGGACGAGGTAGATGAATCAAGTTGGGTTCAGCAAGATCACGGCGAGTCACTCGTCGTGAGGCGGCTATTATTTATGCCAAGAAAATAAGTACATCCATAGAGGCATAACATCTTCCGCACTAGGTGTACAGTGAATCGAAAGGTTTGTGACGTGATTATTGATAGTGGTAGCAGCGAGAATATCGTCTCCAAGGTCATGGTGGAGAAATTACAATTGAAAACAGAGCGTCATCCCTCTCCATATACAATCGGTTGGATCAAGAAGGTCAGCGAAACAGAGGTAACTGAACGGTGCACCATATCCTTTTCAATTAGTAAACATTATAAGGATGAAGTACTATACGATGTGGTTGACATGGAAGCATGTCACATGCTACTTGGTCGACCCTGACAATCTGACTGTGATGCCACTCATAAAGGGCGAGATAACATATATATCTTCGTCAATGATGACCGGAAGACCATATTGGCCCCTATGGATCCAAAGGGACCACCTGAAACTTCTAAAGTGGAGGGTTATTTTCTCTTAACCATACGGGACTTCGTGGAAGAATTCAAAGAAACAGGACAGGCTTATACATTAATTGTAAAAGGGGAAGAACTCGAGCCTACCATCATCCCTGAAAGACTAAAGCCCTTGCTACATGAATTCAAAGAAATCTGGGCCGATGACCTTCCCGATGGGTTACGTTCCATGCGGGATATTCAACACCATATCGACTTTATCCTCGGGTCCAGTCTACCCAATCGGCCTCATTATCGAATGAGTGCAAGATTCTTCAAGGGCAAGTGGAAGAGTTGATCCGTAAGGGTCTTATTTGAGAAAGCATGAGTCCATGTGCTATACCAGCTTTGTTAACTCAAAAGAAAGATGGGAGTTGGCGCATGTGTGTCGATAGCCGAGCCATCAACAAAATCACCATAAAGTACAGGTTTCTTATACCCCGGTTGGACGATATGCTGGACACGTTAGAGGGTGCCAAAATATTTTCTAAATTGGATCTAAGGAGTGGGTATCATTAGATTTGAATACGACTGGGTGATGAGTGGAAAATGGCCTTTAAGATCAAGGAAGGATTGTATGAATGGATGGTCATGCCCTTCGGTCTTTCGAATGCACCTAGTACATTCATGAGATTGATGAACCAAGTTCTGAAACCTTTCATTGGGCGGTTCATTGTGGTTTATTTCGATGATATTTTGATATACATTCAAGATGAAACTACTCATATGGAGCACCTCAAGAAGGTCCTTCAGGCGCTTACTGAAAATGAACTGTATCTCAATTTAAATAAGTGCAGCTTCATGACTAATAACCTCTTGTTTCTGGGTTTTGTCGTAACATCCACCGGTATTCGGGTGGATGAGAAAAAGGTGAAGGCAATCAAAGAATGGCCGGTTCCCACAAATATTCACGAAGTGTGAAGTTTTCATGGACTGATGACCTTCTATCGTCGGTTCGTGAGAAATTTCAGTACTATTGTATCACCAATCACATATTGCATGAAGAAAGGACAATTTCAGTGGACTGATGAAGTCGACAGGAGCTTTGCCGAAATCAAGCGCAGATTATCCACGACCCCGGTTCTTGTGCTTTCCAACTTCGACAAACTGTTTGAAGTTGAATGTGATGCCTCATATGTTGGAATTGGGGGAGTTTTGTCTCAAGAAGGTAGGCCTGTAGCCTTCTGCAGTGAGAAACTTAGCGATGCACGCAAGAAGTGGTCTACATATGAGATCGAGTTATACACGGTGGTCTAGGCACTACGGCATTGGCAACATTATTTAATTCAAAGGGAATTCATACTTTACACGGACCATCAAGCTCTCAAATTCATTAATAGTCAAGCTAACATTAACCGTGTGCATGCTAGATGGATCTCATTTTTACAGGAATTTACATTCGTGCTAAAACATAAGTCAGGACAACAGAACAAGGTAGCCGATGCACTGAGTCGCCGTACAAATTTGTTAGTAACTCTGAGCAATGAAGTTATCGGGTTCGAGTGCCTCAAAGACATATATGCCGACGACGACGACGACTTCAAGGACGCATGGGTTAGATGCCAAGAAGGTCACTCCGGCGACTTACATATGCAAAATGGGTTCCATTTCAAGGAAAATCGATTGTGCATCCCCAACAGTTCACTAAGGGAATAAATAATCCAAGAGCTACATGGAGGTGGCTTGAGTGGACACCTTGGATGAGACAAGATGAGAGCTCTTGTGGAAGAACGATATTACTGGCCACAGTTGGTACGTGATGCGGGAAGGGCAGTCCAACGTTGTTATATTTGTCAAACCTCCAAGGAAAAATCTCATAATACAGACCTCTATACCCCATTTCCCGTGCCTGATGGCCCTTGAGAGGATTTATCTATGGACTTTGTGCTTGGTCTCCCACGAACACAATGTGGCATGAATTTGGTGTTCGTGGTAGTAGATAGTTTCTCCAAGATGACACACTTTATTCCATGCAAGAAAACTCTCGATGCAACACACGTGGCGAATCTATTCTTCAGAGAAATTGTGCTGCTACACGGGGTTCCCAAGACTATTACTTCTGACCGTGACACGAAGTTCATAAGCCACTTTTGGCAAACTTTGTGGACTCGATTCGATACACGACTTCAGTTCAGCAGCGCCTACCACCCACAGACTGACGGTCAAACTGAGGTTGTGAATCGCACTTTGAGAAACCTCCTTCGATGTATTTTAGGAGAGAAACCGAAGCAGTGGGATTTGGCCTTATCTCAAGCAGAGTTTACATTCAACAACATGGTGAACCGCTCGATAGGAAAATTCCCGTTCCAGGTTATTTACAGACGAGTACCTCGCCACACACTAGACTTGGTTCCTTTGCCTAAGATCCTAGGCATGAGTATTGCAGCCGAACATATGGTAGACGGGATCATGGGTATTCATGCGGAGGTGCAGACTAAGCTACATACCTCGAACGAAAAGTACAAGGAACAAGTGGACAAGCATCGTCGACAAAAGGTGTTCGAGGTGGGTAACCAGGTAATGGTCCATCTGCGAAAAGAAAGATTTTCGACTGGAACGTACAACAAGATGAAAATAAGAAGATTGGACTGGTACTGATCATACGAAAGATCAATGATGATGCTTATGTTGTTGATCTTCCAGATGACATGGCTATCTCACGGACTTTCAACGTTGCAGACCTGACCGAGTATCATGAACTAGCGCAGGAGGAGAACTCGAGGACGAGTTCTTTTAAAGTGGAGGGGACTGATGTAGAGTGGGTCACGAACAATTTCATGGCCAAGATGGATAAAAAAAGGCACGGTCAGTGACAGAAGTGATCCGGACCATTGGACCTTAGATCGGGCGTATCTCACAGTCCGGAATGAGTTATCTGACGTAAAATATATGAATTTGGGGTAGAACGAGCTACTTTAGCCAACCAACCCTACTACGCCGGGTTGCGCAGCTCAGATTTGTGAGAAACCCCCTGATCAATGGTCGTTTCCCCGTTTTAATTTTGTTTTTACTATAAATAGTAAGTTTTAGTTTTATTATAACTCTTCATCCATTGGGCTTTAGGAGTTATGTCCAACATGAAAAGTGCTTAGGATAATTAGGAGAACGGTTTGTTGAAGCCAAATAGGACACTTACTATTTTTAGCCGAAAACCTTGCGCACTAGTAGACATCACGACCGTCTATAAATAGTAAGTTGCGAATTCTAAGAGTTTTAGTTGTAGTTTGAGTCTGATTTCTTTCCTATTGCTTGGTTCCCTTATTTAAAGGGGTGTGAACTCATTTTGTGGCATTCATTAATCAATTTCAAATTTATTAGAAATTATTTTTATTTTCTGCCTTCTTTCCTCGTGGATTCGAGAAGTCTCTGTGAGGAGTCCAGAGAAGTTCCGTGGATTTAGAATATTTATCATCTTGAGGAAGACGGTGCTCGACCTCACGTCCTTCCCTGCGTCAGGATTCAAGGTATTTATTGATGAATGAAAATGGTGATCGACCTCATCACGACCTTCCCTGCGTCAATTGGTATTAGAGTGAGGTTTTCTCATCGTCTTAATGGCTTCTAACGACAGGTCAGGAAACAACCCCATAAACGGTGCTCCAAAGACTTATCCTTTAATAATGGTGGTGTTCAAAGTGACACAATAAGAGAATTAGCAAGTCATGCGAGGGCTACAAGCTGCCATCGATCGCATGATGGAGGCCCTATGGCAATTCCATGTTCACGACGATGATCCACCTCCGGTAAGCGTTGGAGTTCGTAATCGAGTTGATCGCAAGAATTTATCGCAGACTTACACTCGAGGAGGTGGGATCTAGCGATAAGGAGATTGACGACATGATCCTCCAACATCTCGAACGAGGCAATAATCAAGTTGATCAGATGGATCGAGATTTTAAGATGAAAGTTGACCTTCCTAATTTCAATGACAAACTCCAAATTGAGGACTTCCTCTATTGGTTGCTTGAAGTCGAGCACTTCTATGACTACATGGGAATCCCTGAGGAGAAAAATTTACAGGTTCTTGAATCTCATCCTTCACCTTTGATTTTTTTTTTCTTTATTAAAAAGTTATCTAACTCATTAAGTGACTCTATTCGAGTGTGATGTAGAACTGATCAAGGATTCGATCATGGTGATGATGGACCAAAGAAAAGAAGCCAAGAAGGATCAACAACATTTAGCCTAGTTCAACCTGTCGATCGATTAAGTCGATAGGTCAAAATCCCACTGAAAATACTAGAATTGTTGTTGGACAATTTCTATCTATTTCCACTACTAAAAAAAGGTACAAAGGATACATACCATGTTAGTTTTCTACTACGGATATAAGCCTTAGCTATAGTTGCTACGGTTTTAATCCGTAGCTGAAAAGTTAATACACCGTTAATAATTAATGGTATTATAAGGGGTTTTATGATGCCTAAAAAAAAATATATGTTATATCTAAACCGTCTATATATTTGTAAATATTACATTAGAGGATGAAAAAAAAAAATCAGCTAGATCGAATGCTCAAGTGGATCACACGGTAGGAAACATGAATATTAATTTATAGTTACTTCTTATGGTGTGGTCCACTTGGGCCTTTAATATACCTGGAATTTGGTGTCATAAACTAAAATAATTTATTAAAATTATTTATCAGAATGGATTAACCAAATACATCATGGTGGGCCCCACGGAGCCCTTGTCTGGACCGTCTGCGTCCGTTTGGCCCAAATTTGGGCGCGCACTCAAAACAGAGCCATGCCTAAAGAGGGTATTTTACTCTCTCTCTCTCTCTCTCTCTCTCTCTTTGTCTACCACTCCCTCTCCCTCCATCTCTCCTCTCTCTCTGCGCCTCTCCCTCTCTCTTTCCCTCTCTCTCTACGCCTCTCCATCTCCCTCTACGATCGATCTCCCTCTCCCGATTCGTAGATGTCGAAATCGACGATGTGGATCTTGGGTTAGTCTCTAGTTGCATTGAGGATGGCGAGATTGGCAGCCATGAATCCGAGCTTGAAATAGGGCGAGGCTTCATAGAGCATTTGGGTGGCGAGGAGATGCTCTGCGATGTAGAGCTCGGCAATTGGAGGAGCTTCGGAAGGGTTTATGCGAGCTAGCAGCGCTGCGGCCATGTATGCCGTGAGCCTCTGTTCCTGATCGCCCCTTCGGCCAATCGACGACTGCTTCAGATGTCGGAGGATCACTGTCGCTACTTCTATCTTCCTTTCTGAAATCGCGATCACAGAATCAGTCAGCAGTTATTTCGATGACGACGATGGCGAAGACGACAAAGAGGACGATGACGAAGAAGAAGATGATGTTGGAGAAGGAGAAAGGGGTTTTGGGGTGATGAGATTTTGCATAGTCTCATTCCATTCGCTGCTGGTAATTGCAGAAATAGAGCTTTCATCATCGCTATCATCCAACAGCTACCTTTCCAGCTCCTGCAATTGATTTTACATCTTTTTCGAGTTGGGTTCCGCTCCAGAGGCCGCGATTTGGTTGGGAACGGACAAGAAAGAGATGAAAGCCAGACATGAAAGCTCTGCTTTAGCTGCTGTAAAGTGAAAAAAATACAATGCTCCTATTTTCATTTTTCATGAAACGCAACTTGCCACTAATATGACCATTTATCAATCATATACTTGTTTTGCATTAATTAGGGAAAAAAGAATGAAGAAGAACAAAAATGGATGGTGATGGGGCACTTTATTGCATCATCAGTGGAAGTTTGTCTTTGACAAAGGAGCGCTTTAAAACTTAAATCCTACAAATTCATTTGTCTTTTCCATTTTTCACCTAACTTCTTTTGTTTATATGCAGTTTGACAAACCTGAACAAGCCAAATGATTGCTTTCTCTCAATGTTTGTAGATGATTTTGCAGAATGAACTTCTTGATGTCATGGGGTAAAGAAGATTCAGTATGGGAGTGATGTGGGAGTACCTGAAATAAGATCTCTAGAAAATATATACGGGTAATGAATGAATGGAGAATTTAAAGATATATACTTGAAATGGATGGTTGCATTGTCTTTTATATAATTTTGTGCATACCTTATTATTATGGTCAGTTACAACTATTACTACAAATATTATTATTATTGTTTCCTTTGTTGTGGTTATTATATTGGTATCTGATAAGTATCTTTTGTACGCCTTTTAGCCTTGAAACCACAAAGCACATGTCAATGATCAAGATAACTTTGTCCAAGGAGCTAGATGCATTCTCTGTTGGGTGAGTGTGAAATAGTTTGTTTTTTTATTTACTTGCGTTCTTCATGCTTGTGCCTGAATGTGTTGAGCACTTGCTGGCAGAGATGATGTAATGCTTTTGCATGTTCGCAAGAAACTTGAAGTGGTTCAAATGGGTTCAAAGTTCATTCTTTTGTGTTGATTGAATTGTAAATTTGTTTGATTTGTTCTCTTATCTTCTTGTAAATGTAGGCTTTGATTAACTTTAGAAACATGGATTTATATGTTGAATGTTTAATTCTTTAAACTCTATTGAGCTGTATGATTGTTTATTTCAATATACTGATTGATTTCCACCCTGTCTTAGTCCTTTCATTTGTGGTCTTCTCTCATTTTATGGATACTGTTGAGTAAGTTTCTGTCATGTAAGGTCCGGTTTTGAATAATCCCATGTATTTGGGTTGAGTATCAAGGAATTCAGGTTGGCTCGGGTTATGGGCTGGATCCTCTTGAGGTTGGGTTAGGCCTGGGAAAAGAAAAATAGATGAATGAACCTACATTCATACACCAAAATCGTTACAAAAAGTACTAAATGGTGTTTGATCAGCTCACTGTTTGCTATGGTTGTATCTTTTTCTATTGATCCTTTTGGCATGGACTGAAAATCTGATGTGTTGGCATGTCTGCCACCTATTCATGCTTAAATCAAAAAGAATTTTTGACTTCTTTTACACAAACATGCCATAAATGAAGGTTCTTTTTACTTAAAATCTTTTTGTTGATGTACAAAACTTAAATGGCTGCATCTCACTTGATGAAAGTGCCTTGTTAAAAATAAAATGCTTCAATGTAAAAAGGATTTTCATTTATTTCTTTATCATTTGGAACTCACTAGACACATTTAGGGTCTTTTCAATTCTCTGTATTTTCAGTTGATGTATTTCCTGTGAAAATTAAACCATACCCATTTTTCAGAAAAAAGAAAAGAAGAAGAAGAAGTAGAAATGTCCTTTCTTAAATAAATAAATAAATAAACAAACTTTCTAGGGTAATTTAAAGTTAGTGATTGGTTGTCATCATCCAATGTTGATAGAAATATGTGGAAAGTGAGAAAATCATGCCAAGGATCTGATCACTTTGATTGGGAACTCTGGGCGCATATGGGGAGTGGTAAGAGAATTCAAGTTAGGCTAGTTACCTCTACATCATATGGTTTTGTTTTGAATTACAAAATTTTGTGCAGGCAATGCAATGTACTCAAGGTTCTTCAAAACCAATATTCATATCGATTGGACATCGCATATCTCTCGATGCATCTGTCAAGGTTATTAAAATGTGTTGTAAATACTGTGTACTAGAGCCAATCCGGCAAGTATAGTTTATTGCTTTGTTTTGTGATCACATAACACAAGAGTTTGTCTTATTTCAGTTTGAACTTTTTCAAATTTTAGTCTCATGATTTACTTGTTTTAATCACCTCATATATTGTGAAATTTGAGGATTTGATTTTCCAGGAGGCATATGAAGTAGCCAAACTCTTCATAAAGATGGAGTGACTAGAACATCAGTCATTGCCTGCTCCTACTATTCAAAAGGTTTGTGAGTACTATTTTCCAACAGTTTCCCTCTCCACGAATCAGAGGTTTTTTGAATGCTTGAGGATGTAATGAGACTTGAAAATCTCAAGCGTTTACACCTAGGGACAACCACTCTAATTAGTGCACAACCTTTATGCCTTGATGAATCAAGAATTTTGTTATGAAGAATCTTGACAGTTTACCCTCATTATTTATTTATAACTAATTTGTTGATGCGGCACGATATCTATTTTTTTTTTTTTTTTTTTTGTCTATTGGTATCAGGCCATATTCGTGCTCAAGGCTTGATATTCAGCCAAGTAAGCATTAAACATCACTTGATGCTTCTTTCTTTCTTTCCTTTTTTTTTTTTTCATCTCTCCATGACTAAATGACACATGCATTTCACTCTATGTTTCATATAGTTGTGAAGGGAGGTGTTTGAGGTCCTTCCATGCAACTAAAGATGCTGGTGCTGACACAGCCTGTAAATCTCTTGACATGTCTAAGGCTCAAGTGAAAGTATGCACGCTTATGAAACCATGTTTCGTTTTTACTATATGTCATGTTTTTGTTTATCTTGCTTCCAAAAGTTTGGGGCATTCAGGTTCACATTGTTGGTTTGGCACAGGCAATTCAAAACTTCTTGTGTGCGAATTGCCAATACAAACGACATTGGTGTTTTTTTTTTTTTTTTGTGGCAAGTTAGGCTCTACCGATAAATCCAGCAATGCTGAGGTATGTTATATTCTAGTAGAATTTTCAAGTCCTTTAAAAAATATTAATTTGATTTTTTCTTGTCTGAATGATTACAATTTTTTATGAAGGATTAGATTATTAATTTCACCAGAAAAATAAAGGGATAGCAACATTTTGGCTTCTGTTACTGCAGGAAACCATGGGATTCCAGTCATTGTTGCCGTGCATCATTTTGGGAATGCAAATGGGATGTGTCTTGCATTTGAGCATCATTATAGGTAAAAGTAATCCCAACAAAAACAAGACTGATTCAATTCCATCTTCAATAGACAATAAGGTGCATTTTTGCACACACTTCTTATTGTAATTGGTGCATTCTTGCACATGTTTATTTTTACATTTCGATGCATTCAATTGTGAAAGGATTTATGACTTTGAAAATGAAAGAGAGAGGCTCATTATGGAGAAGGACACAGTCATTCAAGAGCATTCTTTCCTAGAAAATCAATTGGTTTCTTAATAGACAGATAAACAGCCTCACTGTAGAAGTAGATAACCTTACAAGCAAGGTGCTTAAACTTACAATCTAACCCTTTTTGCTGAACACAAAATGCACACGTTTTTATTGCCTTTCCTATTCCAAGTTAGTTCCATAAAGAAGGAATATGATCAAGCCCAATCTGAGCTCAATTTGAGTGGTTCAAAGATGAAAGAATGTGACACTGAGATCAGTGTAATTGTCAAGGAGAAACAGAAGCTTCAACATAAAATTAGTGATGCAAATGTTGAGAGGAAAAAATTGAAAAATGAGGTACTTACAGTGGTTATTCTATTCATATTTTATTTAACTTGCTTGATCTATGAAATTGTGTATGTGTTCTTGATAGAAATCCATGGAACAGAAAGATTGCTACCTGAAGGTAGATAAACTACTAGAAAGGCATAGTTGGATTGCAGCTGAGAAATAATTATTTAAAAAAAGTGGGACAGATTATGACTTCTCATCTCGTGATCCTCGTAAATCAAGGGAGGAGCTTGAGAAACTTCAAGATGAACAATCTGGGTGTGTGATTAGATAACTTGTTGTGTTGTTTCCTGTGTTTCTTTTTTTTTTTTTTTTCTTTTCCATGACAATGAAATAATATGATTCAACACCTAATTGATATTTGGTTATGCATTTTTTTGAAAGAAGAAGGTTAATGGACATGCATCTCAGTTAATCTGATTGATTGCTTTCAGCCTTAAGAAGAGGGTCAACAAAAAAGTTATGGCAATGTTCGAGAAAGCTGAAGATGAATACAATGACTTATTATCCAAGAAAAACATCATTGAGGTATACTGTTGTATTTCTCAGCCTGTAAAGGATCTCATCTTTTTTTAAAAAAAATTGAATTTGTTTATGTCTGAAGTTGTTTGTTTACTATATTCTTCTCTTGCTTATAATGATAAGTCAAAAATCAAGAAGGTGATGGAAGAGCTTGATGAAAAGAAGAAAGAAACACTAAAAGTTACTTGGGTTAAAGTGAACAAGTGAGTCAACACTTCTCTGCTCTCATGTTTCAGTTCATATTTTGTACTTTCTAGTTGAAAATCAAGAATGCCATTTACTTTTGTTGGTATATTTTAGCAAAAGAGATTTCCTTTCCGGATTATGTTAGTGTGTGTGATTTTGGCATTTCAGATGGCTGAAATATGGCCTAAATTATAGTATCCAACTTCCTTGGATCCCTAGATCAGATGAATTTGGTGGATCCCGGGGATAGGTCTTGTTTATGTATTTTCTTGAAATTAATGGAGCATACCCGGATGTGCGTCAGAGCTATCCAGATGAGCGGGGGTCTCTGGAAGGTGGGAATTGCTGTTATGACCTTGATGAAGCTGTTTATTTTCTATGGACAACAATGGAGGGGCTTGACCATTTAGACAGGCCGTGTTTATGTATTTGCTCAAAATTAATGGAGTAGACCCGGATGTGCGTCAGATCTATCTGGATCAGCAGGGATCCCTAGAAGGTGGGAATTGCTGTTACGACTATGATGAAGCTGTTTATTTCCTATGTACAACATTGGAGGGGCCTGACCATTTGGACAGGCCGTGTTTATGTATTTGGTCAAAATTAATGGAGCAGACCTGGATGTGCGTCAGTGCTATCCGGATGAGTGGGGGTCCCTGGAAGGTGAGAACCACTATTATGACCATGATGAAGCTATCCATTTCCTATGGACAACATTGGAGGGGCTTGGCCATTTGGACAGATCGTGTTTATATCTGCATTTGCAGGGACCACACCCTTAACCTAAAACCCAAACATAAACACGATCTCAAACCCGAATTCAATTTTCTAAACCTAAACCATAATGTATTCTCAAATCCTTAAACCTAAACCTACACCTAATTCTAATCTCAACTCCCTAACCTAAACCTAAACCTAAACCTAAACTTGAAAACCCAAACTTACACCCAAAACCCAACCCGATTTCCTAAACCTAAACTTATAACCTTAACCTAAAACTATTCTCAAATCCCAAAACCTATAACCTAAACCTTAACCTAAACCTAAACCTTAACCTATAACCTAAACCTTAGCCTATAACCTTAACCTATAACTTAAACCTATAACCTAAACTCAATTCCCTAAATCTTAACCTATAACCTAAACCTAAACCTATAACCTAAATGTATTCTCAAATCCTTAAACCTAAACCTACACCTAATCTTAATCTCAACTCCTTAACCTAAACCTAAACTTGAAAACCCAAACCTAAACCTGATTCTAATTTCCTAAACCTAAACCTTAACCTATTCTTAATTCCCTAAAGCTATAACCTATAACCTAAACCTAAACCTAAAACCTAAATGTATTCTCAAATCCCTAAACCTAAACCTACCACTAATCCTAATCTCAACTCCTTTACCTAAACCAAAACATGAAAACCCAAACCTAAACCCGAATCCGAACCCGAACTCCTAAACCTAAACCTTAACCTATTTTCAATTCCATAAACCATAACCTATAACCTAACCTAAACCTAAACCTATAACCTACACTTATGACCTAAACCTAAACCGGTAACCTTAACCTAAACGTAAAACCTAAACCCGATCCCGAATCTGAATCCCTAAATCCTTAGCCTAAACCTAAAACCCAAATGTAAACCCGATCTCGAACCTGATTTCCTATACCTAAACCTTAACATATTCTCAAATCCCTAAACTTAAACCTACACCTAATCCTAATCTCAACTCCTTAACCTAAACCTAAACCTAAATTTAAAAATCCAAACCTAAACCCAATCCCGAACCCGAACACAATTTCCTAAACCTAAACTTATAACCTTAACCTAAACCTATTCTCAAATCCCAAAACCTATAACTTAAACCTAAACCTAAACCTTAACCTAAACTTAAACCTTAACATATAACCTAACCTTAACTTATAACCTAAACGTATAAACTAAAACCTAAACCTAAACCTAAAACCTAAATGTATTCTCAAATCCCTAAACCTAAACCTACACCTAATCCTAATCTCAAATCCCTAACCTAAACCTAAACCTAAACTTGAAAACTCAAACCTAAACTCGATCCCGATCCTGAACCCGATTTCCTAAACCTAAACCTTAACCTATTCTCAATTCCTTAAAGCTATAACCTATAACTTATAACTTATAACATATAACCTAAACCTAAACCTTAACCTAAACCTATAACCTAAACCTAAACCTAAACCTATAACCTTAACCTAAACCAAAACCTATAAAGTAAACCTGAACCTATAACTTATAACCTATAACCTAAACTTATAACTGATAACCTAACCTTTACCTAAACCTAAACATATAACCTAAAACCTAAACTTAAACCTAAAACCTAAATGCATCTCAAATCCCTAAACTTAAACCTACACCTAATCCTAATCTCAATTCCCTAACCAAAACCTAAACCTAAACTTGAAAACCTAAACCTAAACTCGATCCCGAACCCAAACTTGATTTCCTAAACCTAAACCTTAACCTATTCTCAATTTCCTAAAGCTATAACCTATAACCTACACTCAAACCTACCTAAACCTATAACCTTAACCTAAACCTAAAACCTAAACCTAAACCTAAACCTAAACCTAAAACCTAAATGTATTCTCAAATCCTTAAACCTAAACCTACACCTAATCCTAGTCTCAACTCCTTAACCTAAACCTAAACTTGAAAACCCAAACTAAACCTAATATCAAACCCCAACCCGATTTCCTAAACCTAAACCTTAACCTATTCTCAATTCCCTAAAGCTTTAACTTATAACCTAAACCTAAACCTATAACTTAAACCTTAACCTTAACCTAAACCTAAACCTATAACCTTAACCTAAACCAAAACCTATAACCTAAAACTTAACTTATGACCTATAACCTAAACTTATAATCTATAACCTAACCTTAACCTAAACCTAAAACCTAAATTTAAACCTAAAACCTAAAATCTAAACTTAAACCTAAAACCTAAATGTTTTCTAAAATCCCTAAACCTAAACCTACACCTAATCCTAATATCAACTCCCTAACCTAAACCTAAACCTACACCTAATCCTAATCTCAACTGCCTAACCTAACCTAAACCTAAACTTGAAAACTCAAACCTGAACCCGATCCTGAACCCGAACCCGATTTCCTAAACCTAAACCTAAACCTATTCTCAATTCCCTAAAGCTATAACCTATAACCTAAACCTAACCTAAATCTATAACCTAAACCTAAACCTAAACCTAAACCTATAACCTATAACCTTAACCTAAACCTAGGTGTTGAGTTTAAAAGTCCATCCTAGGTTTGAACACATTACTTATGTTGGATTTTGCCATAGTTTAGAAGATTTGTAGGTATATTTTTTATTTCTTCATATATAAGTATTTTTTTTTTTGAGATGTGTACAAAGGCATGCTTATTTGATTGTGTATACAAGTGCTGTTTTATACAAGCGGACAAGCTAAAGAAGTCATTGGAGGATGAAATTCATTTTCTCAAGGGAAGAGTTTCAGAACTTAAAATGATCTCATGTTGAAGTCCACAGAAGTTACATCTGCAGTTTTAAGGAAAGAAGAAGCTCTATCTTCTGCATTTACTGAAATTGACCATCTGAAGGAAGAAAATTCTGTAAAAACGTGAGCATTATTGAATGCATATGGAGGGTGTTTACTGTATTGGAGTGTATTTGTTTCTTGCATATGAGGGCATGCCTTAGTCGTAATTCTTATGATAGGTTGAGCAAAGTGAAGTATTATTTATTTAGAAATGTGAATATAGGATGCATTATATGATTTGATTGTTATTTGTAATAAATGCATCATTTTATTTTCTGATTGCATTTTATGTAGTATTTCTATAAGCATTAAGCTTATATGAGTTATCAATCACAGCAGGTTCTTGTAATGGAAATAGGTCGTATTATTACATTTTAAAAAAAAAATAGCTACAAATACAATCCGTAGCTATAGCTATGGCTTTTGTCTGTAGCTATTGGTATCTATTGCTACGGATAAAATCCTTTTGCTATGGATATGATCCGTAGCACGTCCGCCGCTATTTTTGGGGTAGCTAAAGGTATTGCTATGGATATAATCCGTAGCTATTGGTATCTATTACTGTGGATATAATCCGTAGCTATACCTTTAGCTACCCCACCAATAGTGGCGGACGTGTTACGGATTATATCCGTAGCAAAAGGGCTTTTGCTACAATTTTTTGCTGTAGCCTTTGCCCGTTTTTCTTATAGTGTTCGACAGGTTGATGGATTTGATCGATCAGTCAAAATCCAGTTCGTCAAGTCAACGATCGAGTCGAAAGTAAAATTCATTAAATTTTCAATTTTATTCTCTGGACGTTTTTGGACCATTTCGACTGATCAAATCAAAAGGTTGACGAGTGTGGGAATTTGCATGTTTTTAGAGCTTGTTTCCTTATTTGAATAGAATTCTTTTACTTATGATTTTAGGGTTATTTAAGAAATGCTAAACTCATTTTTTCAACATTCAATCAGTTAAACTTCTTAGAAATTTTATTTTTTCTCTTGGATTTAAGAGTTTTCTCTTGAGAATTCAAGAGTATCTTGTGGATTCAAGGTGTTTATCGATGAATTAAAATGGTGATCGACCTCATCACGACCTTCCCTGCGTCAGTTGGTATTAAAGTGAGGCTTTCTCATCGGCTTAATGGCTTCTAACGATAGGTCAGGAAACAACCCCATAAACGGTCCTCCAAAGACTTATCCTTTAATAATGGTGGCTTTCAAAGCGACACAACAAGAGAATTGACAAGTCATGCGAGGGCTGTAGGATGCCATCGATTGCATGATAGAGGCTCTATGGCAATTCCATGTTCACGACGATGATCCACCTCTGGTAAGCGTTGGAGCTCGCAATCGCGTTGATCGCAGGAATTAATCGTAGACTTACACCTGAGGAGGTGAGATCTAACGATGAGGAGATTGACGACATGATCCTCCAACATCCCGAACGAGGCAATAATCAAGTTGATCGGATGGATCGAGATTTTAAGATGAAAGTTGACCTTCCTAATTTTAACGACAAACTCCAAATTGAGGACTTCCTCTATTGGTTGCTTGAAGTCGAGCACTTCTACAACTACATGGGAATCCTTGAGGAGAAAAATGTTAAATTGGTGGCATACAAGTTGAAGGGTGGGGTTTCGACTTAATGGGAACAACTTTATCTTGCACGGACGAGATATATGAAAGAACCAATCCGCATATGGCAACGGATGAAGCAGTTGTTATGCGCATGATTCATTCCCAGTGACTATGATTATGTATTGTTCCAACAATACCAAAATTATTAACAAAGTATTCCATTAGTGAGATATTACGCAGAGAAATTTTATCATTTGGCGGCACAAAATGATTTGGTAGAAACCGAATCGCAACAAGTCACCCAATTTAATGGGAATCACAACGTAATACAGAATCAAGTTGAGATGTAGCCTGTTTGGATGATGAACTAAGCGATCAAGCTAGCCACTAGAGCAGAAACGCCGCTTGAGCATGCCAACACACGGACCTATCTTACTATTAGGGTAGCCGAGGAGGGTCTTTCATAGCGACCTCCATAGGCCAAGGGGAAAGAACCTGTAAGGGGGCGCTCTTAACCTTTTACACCCTCAAACAGAGAGTCTGAGAGCAGACAAGTAAGACCCCAAAAAGTAGCGACTAATATTGCGGTCCAAGCAAGATCCCGAATCCCTATGGTTGGCCAAGGTTTGACCGTTGTTATCATTGTGACCAACCAGGTCACCTATTAAACACTCGCCCCTAGCGACAAGTGGTTAACCTCGTCATCAATGATGGTAGTGTTGAAAATGCGGATGAAGACCTAGATGTTAAAGAATTGGAGCACTCCATGAAGGATGAAGCAGATGAAGCATATTGGGTTCCGTAGGATTATGATGAATCCCTAAGAGTAAGGTGGTTGTTGTATACAACAAAGAAGGAAGTACACCCATAATGACACATCTTCCGAACAAGGTGTACTATGAATCAAAAAGTGTGTAACATGATCATCGATGGTGAGAGCAGTGAGAATATCGTCACCAAGGTCATGGTGGAGAAGTTGCAGCTGAAAATGGAATGACATCCCTCATGGTAGATGATCGAATGGATTAAAAAGGTTAGCGAGACAAAGGTAACTAAATAATGCATTATATCTCTTTTAATTGGCAATTGCTATAAGGACCAAGTTGTATGCGGTGTTGTTGACATGGAGGCATGTCACATTTTACTTGGTCGACCGTGGAAATCAAATCTTGACTCCACTTATAAAGGATGAGATAATGTGTATATTTTTGTCAAGGATGGCCGAAAAGCTATACTAGCCTCTATGGCCCGAAGGAGTGACCTAAAGCTCCTAAATTGGAGGGTCGTTCTCTCCTAACCATATGAGACTTTGTGGAGGAATCCAAAGAGACGGGACAAGTCTATGCATTGATTGTAAATGGGAAAGAGGCAAAGCTAACTATCATTCTGGAGAAAGTAAAACCATTGCTGCTAGAATTTAAAGAATTCTGGCTTGATGCTCTTCTTGATAGGTTACCTCATATGCAGGATATTCGGTACCACATTAACATTGTTGCAGTGGCTAGTTTGCCTAATCAGCCTCGTTATTGGATGAGCCTAAAGGAGTCAAGATTTTATAGGGACAAGTTGAGGAATTGATCTGTAAGGGTCTAGTACAGGAAATCATGAGTCCATATGTTATTCCAACCCTATTAAATCCTAAGAAAGATGGGAGTTGGCGCATGTGTATTGACAGCCGAGCAATCGACAAGATTACTATAAAGTACAAATTTCCCATATCACGGCTAGATGATATGTTGGACATGGTTGAGGGTGCAAAACTATTTTCTAAGATGGATTAAGGAGTGGCTACCATCAGATTAGAAAACAATAGGGTGATGAGTAGAAGACAACTTTTAAGACTAATGAGGGGTTGTATGAATGGTTGGTCATGCCCTTC
The DNA here is from genome assembly GCA_037074715.1 of Magnolia kwangsiensis. Taxonomy (NCBI): domain Eukaryota; kingdom Viridiplantae; phylum Streptophyta; class Magnoliopsida; order Magnoliales; family Magnoliaceae; genus Magnolia; species Magnolia kwangsiensis. The sequence goes on along the minus strand of CM073580.1, from coordinate 9,724,305 downwards.
AGTCTTTCGAATGTGCCCAGTACATTCATGAGGTTGATGAACCAAGTTATGAAACCATTCATTGGGCGGTTCATGGTGATCTACTTTGATGATATCCTTATATACAGCCAAAATGAAGTAGATCATATGAAGCTTCTCAACACTACCAAAAAAAGGGGCAAAGGATTCAGACCACATTAGTTTTTTGCTACAGATATAAACCTTAGGTATGGCTGCTACAGTTTTAATCCGTACCTAAAATGTTGCTACACCATTAATAATTAACGGTGGTGTAAGGGGCCCTATAGGGCCTAAACAAATATATATGTTATATCTAAGAAATCCATCTATTTTGAAATATTATTTTGGAATAAGAAATAAAAACTCAGCTAGATCGAAGGCTAAAGTGGACCACACGGCAGGAAACATGGAGATTAAATCACATTTGCTTCATATTGTGTGTCCACTTGGGCGTTCAATCTACTTTAAGTTTGGGATAATATATTAAAATAATTTATTAAAATTAATGATCGGAATGGATAAACCAAATACATCATGGTAGGCCCCACGGAGCTCTTGATAGGACTGTCTAGGTCCGTCTCACGAAAGGACGCCCAAATTGGGCGCGAGCTAAAAAACAGAGCCACGCCCAATACTTCTATATTTCTCTCTCTCTCTCCATCTCCGTTCCCTAATCCTGTCCCTCCATTCCCCAATCCTCTCTCCCCCTCCCGATCTTTACTCCATCTTCTCATTCTCCTCCCTCTCTCTCCAATGCATCTCCGCCCTCTTTATCTCTCTCCATTGCAGTAGTTGTGAAACTCCTACCCGAAGAAACACAAGCCATTTAAAACCCTTCTCATATCTTTGAGGTATCTTTTAAAACCAAAGGAATCTGAGGCTTCTCTCCATAGGTTTGATATCTTCCTCTCTTTGTGTTTCTTTTTCTATCTTTCAGATTCCATGTATGTTAACAGTTTGATGAAATGGCTAGATGAAATGGCATGCTATCTGTTTGATGAAATGACTAGATGAAATGGCATGCTATCTATTTGATGAAATGGCTAGATGAAATGACATGCTATCTATTTGATGAAATGGATAGATTTTATGCATTCTATCTGTTTGATGAAATGACATGCTAACTTTTTGATGAACATAAAAAATGCATCCACCTGCACTGATCTCTTAGGCCTTGAACAAGAGGTTGGAGATGAACAACAAAAATGCGTATAATGATTCTACCAACAGCAGTAATAAGGATGAGTTTGCATCCACCTGTACTGATCTCTTCCTAAATTCACCATCAAACAGGATGGTCGTTGGGGGTTTTACCAGATTAAACCCAATGCATCCCAACAACATCAGCCCTTTCAATTTCTCATGGGTACCAATGAAAGGGTGGTACCTTTCAGAAATGGATGTTATGAGAAGTTTGGTGATTCAAGCAATGGTTTCTATCATGGTGGTCCAGTGATGATGATGATGGGTGGTTTTAATCAATCAGGCCATTCAGATTCTAATTCTGAAGTATTAGTTTCTGCAGTTGAATCAATGATGGCCCACAATAGAAACAGGTTCTATTTGCATGAGGAGAGTGATCATGAGAGAGAGAAGATTAGCATGCCCTTCATTGATATCCTTGGTGTTGGAGCCACATAGAGAAAGAGAGGATTGGAGTGAGAAAAAGGGAGATTTCCATTGTAGCTTTTTTATATGGTGAGAAGAAAAAAAGGGTTGTTTACAGTGCATGTACAGGTAGTTTTCAGAAAGGAAAAAGAAAAGAAAGGTAGTAGAGAAAAAGAAAAGGAAAAAAAAAAAAAGGAAAACCAAAAGAAGTTAGTAGCAGGTTGGAGAGAATTTTTGTTTCATTAGCAAGAAAACAGCAATGCAACATGAAAATATATATGTAATTTAATTTGCTGCAATAATCTGAAAATCTCTTTTGTAAAAAATAAAATAAAAAATGCTAACTTTTTGATGAAATGGCATGCTATCTGTTTGATGAAATGGCATGATAAAAATTCTATTTGAATGGCTACAAAACTATGCCATTTGTACATTTAAAGAGCCCCCCCCCCCCCCAGAAAAAAAAAAAAAAGGTTGGAGGAATCCCTATTTAGGAATGCTACTTCAAAGGTCTGTCATGCATGTGCTTAAGTTTCTTGGTTTTGCCATGTTGAGTTTTTTTTTTTCAAGATAGATTACTTGTTTGTATGGTACCAGCTCAAAGCTGGTTTTTGTTGTCTGAAAAATGATTTGTTTCTCTTTCTATTTTGTGTCATTAGATAACTTCAATTACTGAAAATATTTCATTTGTGTACATACCTTCCCCTGGTAATCTTTAAAACTCATGCATCTCTTTCTACTAATAGGAGTACATGAACATGGAAACATTGGAGCATCGGTTGCAAACTTCATTGAGGTCTAAAAGTTAGTGTCATCCACTCCCGGTTGTAAACTTCTTTGAAGTTTTGAACTGAACTAAACTAGTTGCACATTGGCTATTTCTTTACAGAGATTGCTTAGTGTTGCCTGTTTCTCTAGGCCTCAAAAATATCATTATTCTTATCTTTATTTTATTTTATTCTTCTATCCTTAGGCCATTTTGCCTATAGATATTTTTGGTATGTAAGTAAGGGGAAAACCATGACTCAATATGAAGTTAATGGACTTGAGGTTGAGATCTTCTTTTATATTGTGAATGTAATAGATTATTAAAGAAGTTAATGTAACACGCTATGAATAATCATAACATAACCATGATGTGTAGTTTAGTATTTCCATTTTTTGGTATTAAAATAAATACTTCTTAATTATTTTTCTTGGGTATCTACTTAGTTGTAACTGCTGCATTTTTACTACTCATTGCTTTGCATCTTCGAGCTTTTTTAGCGGCAACAAGCTTCTCATCAATGGTAGCCAAGGCTAAATGAACTTGTGAAGCGCTTGGAGGAATCCCTATTTAGGAATGCTACTTCAAAGGTCTGCCATGCATGTGTTTAAGTTTCTTGGTTTTGCCATGTTGAGTTTTTTTTTTCCAAGATAAATTACTTGTTTGTATGGTACCAGCTCAAAGCTGGTTTTTGTTGTCTGAAAAATGATTTGTTTCTCTTTCTATTTTGTGTCATTAAACAGCTTCAATTACTGAAAAGATTTCATTTGTGTACATACCTTCCCCTGGTAATCTTTAAAACTCATGCATCTCTTTCTACTATTAGGAGGAGTACATGAATATGGAAACACTAGAGCACTGGTTGCAAGTTTCATTAAGATCTGAAAGTTAGTCTCATCAAACCAGTACATGAATGACTTCAGGTTTATTGATGATTTTTATTGTTTTTTGTTGGAAGCCTTGCACAAAACTTCAGGATCTAGCCTCTTGAACAAACCAGAATTATGGGATAATAAAAGCAATGAAGACAATCAAAGCAACAATCACACACCACACGAGATTTTTACGTGGAAAACCCTTAAAGAGGTAAAAACCACGGGACCTCGTCCAGATCAACAATCCACTATAAAGCATAACATTACAACCGATCACAAGCACACCTTGCTATGATCAAACCTTCATCACTCACGCAGGAGTGGATAAAAAGTAATGGAGTGTTTGGGTGGTGGGATTAGAAGGGATTAGGTGGGATGGGATTCAAAAAACATAATTATTAGCCATAGCAGGGATTTTCCCTTGATGCCATGGGATAATATTAATGCCATGCTTTGTTGGTAATACTGTGGTACATTGAAAGGATATACCCACCATCATTTGAAATTATTGAGAATAACAAACATGTGTTATATCTAAACCGTTCTTCTTTTTTTTTGTAACCTCATTTTATGGCATAGTCCTAAAAATGAGGTAGATCTAAAACTTATGTGGCCCCAAAGAAGTTTTCAACGGTAAGTATTCAATCCCCATTGCTTTCTATGGTGGGGTCCACTTGAGCTTTAGATTTACCTAAAATTTTGTCCCATGCTCTAAAATAATCTCAAAAAATGGGTGGACAGTGTGGATATTAGCCCACACATCATGGTGGGACCTACATAACTTGCTAACATCGAGTGAAATTGGCATAAGACCCAATGCGATTCCATCTAATCTAATTCCAAGCTTTCCCATTCTTCCTAAACATGGAGTGGAATTCAAACGGGATAAGGTGAATCCTTACCCACCTAATCCCTTCTAATCGCACCACCTAAACATGCCCTAAGAGAACAAAGAAAAACTGAGAGGTCTCACCGATTACGAGGACGTAGAAGCATTGAGATGTTAATTGCACAGTAGATCACCTCTATGAGTATAACCTCTCTTCTACAAGCTTCCTCTCTCTCTCTCTTTCTCTCTCTCACACACCTTTGATATCCCTCTTGTATTTTTTTATCACCATCATGCCCTAGAAAAACCCTAAAGATCCATTTTTTTATAGTTTTAGGAAACTCCCTTCCGCATCCCAGATGCGAAAGGACTTGCGACACGAAATTCGCACAAAATCACGGAATGAATTTATGTAACCACAAATGGTCGTGCGCCACCCACGACCGGTTGAGTGCTTCGTAAATCTCCTACGATCGGTCGAGCACCCCGAAGAAAAATCGTCCAAACTCACTAGACTTTGAGTCGTGTCATGACTCCAACCTATGACTGGTCGAACACCAACCCACGACCGGTCATGTAGGGCTCACGACCGGTCGAGCACAGGAAAAAAATCTCATTAAATCTCTCCCTTTTTGACCTGGAAGAAATTTACCTTCTTTAAGCCAGCTTGGTTTCTACAAACTTCAAACTTGCCCTTGAGCAAAGCCTTGGTCATCATATCTGACCCACTATCGTCTGTGTGGACCTTCTCAAGCTGTAACACTTTCTGTTCCAAAGTATCCCTAATCCAGACGGCATTGGAGGAGCCTTGCCATTTGGACAGGCCGTGTTTATGTATTTGCTCGAAATTAATGGAGTAGACCCGGATGTGCGTCGGAGCTATCCGGAAGAGCGAGGGTCTTTGAAAGGTGAAAATCACTTTTATGACCATGATGAAGCTGTTCATTTACTATGAACGACATTGGAAGGGCCTGGCCATTTGGACAGGCCGTGTTTATATTTGTATTTACAGAGACCACACTCTTAACCTAAACCCGAATCGATTCTCAAATCCAAAAACCTATAACCTAAACCAAAACCAAAACCAAAACCTATAACCTAAACCTGAACCCATTCTCAAATCCCAAAACCTATAACCTAAACCTAACCTTAACCTAAACCTAAACCTATAACCTATAACATAAACCAAAACCAAAACCTATAACCTAAACCCGAACCCATTCTCAAATCTGAAAACCTATAACCTAAACCTTATCCTAAACCTATAACCTATAACCTAAACCAAAATCTATAACCTAAACCAAAACCAAAACCTATAAGCTAAACCCGAACCCATTCTCAAATCCCAAAACCTATAACCAAAACCAAAACCAAAACCTATAACTTAAACCCGAACCCATTCTCAAATCCCAAAACCTATAACCTAAACCTAAACCTAAACCTTATCCTAAACCCATAACCTAAACCAAAACCTATAACCTAAACCTAAACTAAAAGATATAACCTAAACCTATACTTATAACCTAAAACTATTCCCAAATCCCAAAACCTATAACCTAAACCTAACCTTAACTTAAACCTAAACCTATAACCTATAACCTTAACCAAAACCTATAACCTAAACCTAAACCAAAACCTATAACCTAAACCCGTACCCATTCCCAAATCCCAAAACCTATAACTTAAAGAAAAACCAAAACCTATAACCTAAACCCGAACCCATTCTCAAATCCCAAAACCTATAACCTAAACTAATACCAAAACCTATGACCTAAACTCGAACCCATTCTCAAATCTCAAAACCTATAACCTATAACCAAAACCAAAACCTATAACCTAAAACAAAACCAAAGCTTATAACCTAAATTCGAACCCATTCTCAAATCCCAAAACCTATAACCTAAACCAATACCAAAACCTATGACCTAAACTCGAAACCATTCTCAAATCCCAAAACCTATAACCCATCCCTAAACCTTAACCTATAACCTAACCTAAACCTATACTTGTAACCTAAAACTATTCCCAAATCCTAAAACCTATAATCTAAACCTAAACCTAAACCTAAACCTATAACCTATAACCTTAACCAAAACCTATAACCTAAACCAAAACCAAAACCTATAACCTAAGCCCGAACCTATTCTCAAATCCCAAAACATATAACCTAAACTAAAACCTAAACCTATAACTTAAACCCGAACCCATTCTCAAATCACAAAACCTATAACCTAAACCTTATCTTAAACCTATAACCTAAACAAAAACCAAAACATATAACCTAAACCTGAACCCATTATCAAATCTCAAAACCTATAACCTAACCTAAACCTATACTTATAACCTAAATCTATTACCAAATCCCAAAACCTATAACCTAAACCTAAACCTAAACCTATAACCTATAACCTTAACCAAAACCCATAACGTAAACCAAAACCAAAACCTTTAACCTAAACTCGAACCCATTCTCAAATCCCAAAACCAATAACCTAACCTAAACCTATACTTATAACCTAGAACTATTCCCAAATCCCAAAACCTATAACCTAAACCTAACCATAACCTAAACCTAAACCTATAACCTATAACCTTAACCAAAACCTATAACCTAAACCAAAACCAAAACCTTTAACCTAAACCCGAGCCCATTCTTAAATCCCAAAACCTATAACCTAAACCAAAACCAAAACCTATAACCTAAACCCGAACCCATTCTCAAATCCCAAAACCTATAACCTAAACCTAACCTTAACCTAAACCTAAACCTATAACCTATAACCTAAACCAAAACCAAAACCTATATCCTAAACCCGAACCCATTCTCAAATCCCAAAACCTATAACCAAAACCAATACCAAAACTTATGACCTAAAACTGAACCCATTCTGAAATTCCAAAACCTATAACCTATCCCTAAACCTTAACCTATAACCTAACCTAAACCTAAACTTATAACTTAAAATTATTCCCAAATCCCAAAACATATAACCTAAACCCGAACCCATTCTCAAATCCCAAAACCTATAACCTAAACCTAAACATAAACCTTATCCTAAACCTATAACCTATAACCTAAACCAAAACCAAAACCTATAACCTAAACCCGAACCCATTATCAAATCCCAAAACCTATAACCTCACCTAAACTTATAACCTAAAACTATTCCCAAATCCCAAAACTTATAACTTAAACCAAAACCAAAACCTATAACCTAAACCCGAACTCATTCTCAAATCCCAAAACCTATAACCTATCCCTAAACCTTAACCTATAACCTAACCTAAACATATACTTATAACCTAAAACTATTCCCAAATCCTAAAACCTATAACCTAAACCTAACCTTAACCAAAACCTAAACCTATAACCTATAACCTAAACCAAAACCTATAACCTAAACCAAAACCAAAACCTATAACCTAAACCCGAGCCCATTCTCAAATCCAAAAACCTATAACCTAAACCAAAACCAAAACCTATAACCTAAACCCGAACCCATTCTCAAATCCCAAAACCTATAACCTAAACCTAAACCTAAAACCTAAATATATTCTCAAATCCCTAAACCTAAACCTACACATAATCCTAATCTCAACTCCCTAACTTAAACCTAAACCTAAACTTGAAAACCCAAACCTAAACCCGATCCTGAACCCGAACCTGATTTCCTAAACCTAAACCTTAACCTATTCTCAATTCCCTAAATCTATAACCTATAACCTACACCTAAACCTAACCTAAATTTATAACCTAAACCTAAACTAAAACGTAAATGTATTCTTAAATCCTTAAACCTAAACCTACACCTAATCCTAATCTCAACTCCTTAACGTAAACCTAAACTTGAAAACCCAAACTAAACTCGATCTCAAACCCGAACCCAATTTCTTAAACCTAAACCTAAACCTAAACCTATAACCTTAACATAAACCAAAACCTATAACCTAATCCTTAACCTATAACCTATAACCTAAACTTATAACCTATAACCTAATCTTAACCTAAACCTAAAGCCTAAATGTATTCTCAAATCCTTAAACCTAAACCTATACCTAATCCTAATCTCAACTCCCTAACCTAAACCTAAACCTACACCTAATCCTAATCTCAACTCCCTAACCTAAACCTAAATCTAAACTTGAAAACCCAAACCTAATTCCGATCCCGAACCTGAACCTGATTTCCTAAACCGAAACCTTAACCTATTTTTAATTCCCTAAAGCTATAACCTATAACCTATAACCTAACCCGGAACCCTAAACCCTAAACCCTAAACCCTAAACCCTAAACCTTAAACCCTAAACCCTAAACCCTAAAACCTAAACCTATAACCTATAACGTTAACCAAAACCTATAACCTAAACCAAAACCAAAACCTATAACCTAAGCCCGAACCTATTCTCAAATCCCAAAACATATAACCTAAACCAAAACCTAAACCTATAACTTAAACCCGAACCCATTCTCAAATCACAAAACCTATAACCTAAACCTTATCTTAAACCTATAACCTAAACAAAAACCAAAACATATAACCTAAACCTGAACCCATTATCAAATCTCAAAACCTATAACCTAACCTAAACTTATACTTATAACCTAAATCTATTACCAAATCCCAAAACCTATAAACTAAACCTAACCAAAACCTAAACCTAAACCAATAACCTATAACCTTAACCAAAACCCATAACGTAAACCAAAACCAAAACCTTTAACCTAAACTCGAACCCATTCTCAAATCCCAAAACCAATAACCTAACCTAAACCTATACTTATAACCTAGAACTATTCCCAAATCCCAAAACCTATAACCTAAACCTAACCTTAACCTAAACCTAAACCTATAACCTATAACCTTAACCAAAACCTATAACCTAAACCAAAACCAAAACCTTTAACCTAAACCCGAGCCCATTCTTAAATCCCAAAACCTATAACCTAAACCAAAACCAAAACCTATAACCTAAACCCGAACCCATTCTCAAATCCCAAAACCTATAACCTAAACCTAACCTTAACCTAAACCTAAACCTATAACCTATAACCTAAACCAAAACCAAAACCTATATCCTAAACCCGAACCCATTCTCAAATCCCAAAACCTATAACCTAAACCAATACCAAAACCTATGACCTAAAACTGAACGCATTCTGAAATTCCAAAACCTATAACCTATCCCTAAACCTTAACCTATAACCTAACCTAAACCTATACTTATAACTTAAAATTATTCCCAAATCCCAAAACATATAACCTAAACCCGAACCCATTCTCAAATTCCAAAACCTATAACCTAAACCTAAACATAAACCTTAACCAAAACCTATAACCTAAACCAAAACCAAAACCTTTAACCTAAACCCGAGCCCATTCTTAAATCCCAAAACCTATAACCTAAACCAAAACCAAAACCTATAACCTAAACCCGAACCCATTCTCAAATCCCAAAACCTATAACCTAAACCTAACCTTAACCTAAACCTAAACCTATAACCTATAACCTAAACCAAAACCAAAGCCTATATCCTAAACCCGAACCCATTCTCAAATCCCAAAACCTATAACCTAAACCAATACCAAAACCTATGACCTAAAACTGAACCCATTCTGAAATTCCAAAACCTATAACCTATCCCTAAACCTTAACCTATAACCTAACCTAAACCTATACTTATAACTTAAAATTATTCCCAAATCCCAAAACATATAACCTAAACCCGAACCCATTCTCAAATCCCAAAACCTATAACCTAAACCTAAACATAAACCTTATCCTAAACCTATAACCTATAACCTAAACCAAAACCAAAACCTATAACCTAAACCCGAACCCATTATCAAATCCCAAAACCTATAACCTCACCTAAACTTATAACCTAAAACTATTCCCAAATCCCAAAACTTATAACTTAAACCAAAACCAAAACCTATAACCTAAACCCGAACTCATTCTCAAATCCCAAAACCTATAACCTATCCCTAAACCTTAACCTATAACCTAACCTAAACATATACTTATAACCTAAAACTATTCCCAAATCCTAAAACCTATAACCTAAACCTAACCTTAACCAAAACCTAAACCTATAACCTATAACCTTAACCAAAACCTATAACCTAAACCAAAACCAAAACCTATAACCTAAACCCGAGCCCATTCTCAAATCCAAAAACCTATAACCTAAACCAAAACCAAAACCTATAACCTAAACCCGAACCCATTCTCAAATCCCAAAACCTATAACCTAAACCTAAACCTAAAACCTAAATGTATTCTCAAATCCCTAAACCTAAACCTACACCTAATCCTAATCTCAACTCCCTAACTTAAACCTAAACCTAAACTTGAAAACCCAAACCTAAACCCGATCCCGAACCCGAACCTGATTTCCTAAACCTAAACCTTAACCTATTCTCAATTCCCTAAATCTATAACCTATAACCTACACCTAAACCTAACCTAAACTTATAACCTAAACCTAAACTAAAACGTAAATGTATTCTTAAATCCTTAAACCTAAACCTACACTTAATCCTAATCTCAACTCCTTAACGTAAACCTAAACTTGAAAACCCAAACTAAACTCGATCTCAAACCCGAACCCAATTTCCTAAACCTAAACCTAAACCTAAACCTATAACCTTAACATAAACCAAAACCTATAACCTAATCCTTAACCTATAACCTATAACCTAAACTTATAACCTATAACCTAATCTTAACCTAAACCTAAAACCTAAATGTATTCTCAAATCCTTAAACCTAAACCTATACCTAATCCTAATCTCAACTCCCTAACCTAAACCTAAACCTACACCTAATCCTAATCTCAACTCCCTAACCTAAACCTAAATCTAAACTTGAAAACCCAAACCTAATTCCGATCCCGAACCTGAACCTGATTTCCTAAACCGAAACCTTAACCTATTTTTAATTCCCTAAAGCTATAACCTATAACCTATAACCTAAACCTAACCTAAACCTAAAACCTAAACCTAAACCTATAACCTTAACCTAAACCTAAGTTTTAAGTTTAAAAGTTCATCCTAAGTTTGAACACATTACTCATGTTGGATTTTGCCATTGTTTAAAAGATTTGTAGGTACATTTTTTATTTATTCATAAGTGTTTTTTTTGTCTTTCTTCCTTTTGAGATGTATACAAAGGCATGCTTATTTGATTGTGTCTATAAATACTGTTTTATACAGGCTGACAAGCTAAAGAAGTCTGGAGGATGAAATTCATTTTCTCAAGGGTAGGGTTTCAGAACTTGAAAGTGATCGTGTCGAAGTCCACAAAAGTTATATCTATAGTTTCAAGGAAAGAAGAAACTCTATCTTCTACATTTGCTGAAATTGACGGTCTGAAGGAAGAAAATTCTGTAAAAATGTGAGCATTATTGAATGCATATGGAGGTTGTTTATTGTGTTGGAGTGTATTTGTTTATTGCACATCAGGGCACGCTTTACTTATAATTCTTATGATAGGTTAAGTCTAGATCATACTGTTTATTTAGAAATGTGAATGTAGGATGCATTGTATGATTTGATTGTTATTTGTAATAAATGTATCAATTTCTTTTTCTGATTGCATTTTATATATTATTTCTATCAGCATTAAGCTTAGGTGAGTTATCAATCACAATAGGTTCTTACAATGAAAACAAGTCGTATTATTACATTTTTTTTTAAAAAAATAGCTATGAATATAATCGTAGCTATAGCTACGACTTTCGTCCATAGCTATTGGTATCTATTGTTACGGATATTATTGGTGTTATTGGTATTTATTGCTACAGATAAAATCCCTTTTGTTACGGATATAAGCTGTAGCACGTCTGTCGCTATTGGTGGGTGTAAGACCCGTATCTTGGTCCGTACCTTTCCGTACACTTCCGCGGTCGTACCGGTCGAATTCCGGCAACTTTCGACCCTTAACCGATATCGACGCGCGACCTGGATTCATGTACTGACAACCCGAGTCGACTCAACCCGAGACCAATACCATAGCGACCACACCGTCGCCGCGGTTCCGATACCGCGACTCGCGCGCCAAGGCGATACCCTGATCAAGAGATATGAGCCAACGTTCGGTGTGAGAAAACGCCGTGCGTTGCGAAAACCAAGGGAATCTCAACGATGTGTCACATCAATCACATCAATCCCATCAATCAATCACCCATCAAGCCATCACATGTCAAGTACACATCACTCTCACCCATTTTCCCAAGCAACCACAAAAGTCTCCCAAACCCATACCTCTCTTACACAAAAAGCCTCAAAAGTCTTCACAACCCATACCTCTCTTACACCAAAGCCTCAAAAGTCAAGCTTTTCTTACACAACCATCACTCACCCATCCATCCATCACTCTCTCTCTCTCCCTTTACATCACTCTCTCTCTTTCTCTCATTCTCATTCCAAAATTTCCAAACAACAAAAAATTGCAAGAGTTCCATACGTATGGAAATCTCCAACCTTCCTAAGCTCTAAGTGGCCCACCTCCCTACCCCAAAATCTCCCATCTCAACCCTCCATTCTTCATCCTAACCGTTGAAGTTGAAGCCAAGGTGCCAAGGAACCTCTAGGAGCGAGAAGATCGGACGGTGGGTGCTTCTATAGGGTAGATTTTTCTTATTTTTATGGTGGACCAAGTGAGGCCCACCGATCAATGGTGTGGATCTCACTTGGGACCCTTATTTGTGGCCGATGGACCACTTGGATCACCATGATCGTTCCGCGATGGGGCCATTCTCCATGGACCCCATCATGATGTCTATTTCTTTAAGAAAGGTCATCTAGACCGTCCATTTTGGTGGAGAGAGGATCTCCACCGTTGATTCTCGATCTTGATGGTCCCATGTGTTGAGGGACTTTTTTTTTGTATCATTTGCTTTTAAAGGAGGGCCCATAATGTCGGGGTCCCTCCATCACAAGCCGTGTCCCACTCTCCATGTCTCTCTCTTTTATTTCTTTCATTTTATTTTATTTTATTTCATTTTATGCTATGGAATTGTGTGGCCCACTTGAATGGATCCCACCTTAATATAACCATTTTATTCAAGTGGGGCCCACCTTAGACACTGGAATAATAGCACTCATCAGTGGTGGCCCACTTCATCAGGGCCCACCGTTCTTTTCAAAAAAAAAAAAATGTGAAAAACCGTCCAGCGTCTGGACGCTGGACGTTTCAAAAGAAAAGAAAAAGAAAAAGAAGACTTTTTGGTGGTCCCCTTGCATAGGCCCCACCCTGATGTTTATGTCCTATCCAAGCCGTCCATCCTCTTACCCACGGCGTTTTAGCCGTTGGGTAGAAGTTTGGAGCTGATCCAATCACCTGGTGGGCCATAACGCCTAATATTGCACCCGCACCATCCAAACACTAGTTCCTTATTCTATTTCACCTACAAGCATCAAAAAAATTGGAACTCTAGACTCATTTGGACGGCGTCGAGCCACTGGACGTAATGGTCGGGACGGATCTTGGTGTAGCGGGCCCCACGCACGAAAAACCACGAGAAAACAATTTTTTTCAAAATTTTAAAAATGAGTGAGAAGAGGCTCTGCCTCCTCTGACGACGCCCATCGCCTGCACGCAGGCGCGTGCAGCCTGGCGACGGGCGGGCGGACGCCGTGGACCCACGGCTCCAGCCGTGGGCCCCACCTTGATGTTTATATGATATTCAAACCGTTCATCAGGTGGGCCACCCTCTAAAGTGGCTCCCTTCCAAAAATGGGACTGATCCGATACTCAGGTGGCCCACACCATAGGAAACAGTGTGAATGAGCATCCACCATTGAAACTCTTCCTGGGGTCCACAGAAGTGTTGGATCAAGCTGAAATTTTATGCTTTCCCTTCATCCAGGTTGGGCGACCTTATGAATGGGTTGGATGGCAATTAAACATTTCAGAGTGGGCCCCACATGGGACCCACATTGATGTATATATTGTAGCCCACCGTCCAGGCGGACGGTGGCACCCACCTGACGTTCGAGCTGCCTCCACCGTCCACGGACGGTGGGGCCCTGTGTATAGAATGTGCACTATCCGCACTGTCCACTGGACAGTGGGACCCACCATGATGCATGAAACGCATCCATACCGTCCATCCACTTAACATATAAGGCCTATGGGTTAAGCCTCTTTGGACTGTAAAAAGGGCGATGGGTTAGGCCCATTTGATTTATAAAATGCTAATGGACTGGGCCCATTTGATCTATTTGAGGCCTAAGAATTTGGGCCCACTTGATACGTAAAGCCTATGGGCTTGGGCTCACTTATTATTTAAGCTTATGGGCTAGGCCCATTTGATCCATTAAAGGCCCAAGAACTTAAGCCCATTTGGCGTGTTGCAAGTCCATGAGACTAGGCCCTTTCGATGTACTTCAAGGACCATGTACTTGGACCCTTTTATTGAAATTTTAAAGTCTATGGGAGCAGGACATTTGATATGTTGTAAGGCCCATGGGACTAACCCATTTGATTGTAAAAAAAGGGTCCATGGGATTAGGGCCACTGGATTTAATTGAGGCTCATGGGATAGGCTCATTTGATTTGCTTAAGGCCTAGGAATTTAGGCCCATTTGACTCATGTTAGGTCTATGGGTTGAGGCCCACTTGACCTACATGTGGGATCCCAATTGGTAGGGCCCTTTTGACGCATATTAGACCCATATGACTAGGTCCAATTGATGCAATTCAAGCCCATGGGTTTGACCCATTGCAATGCACTTAAGGCCCATTGGTTTGGCCCATTTATGTGGCCCATCTGATGAATGAGAGCCCATAGGATATGGCCCATTTGATATATATATATAAGGTCCAATGGGGACAACTTACGGTCCATTGAAATGTGTAAATCCATTACAGACTAAGTGTTGATGTTTACAAAGATCGTGCCTTGGGAGCAATGTTGGTTTGACGTCCACATTGCGAGTGTAATGTTGGTTGGATGTCCACGTTACGACTCTCCTTAGGGCCCATTACCGGCCGTACTTGCCGTGTATAGGCCATCCAGGTCCGTCTGCATTATAAAATAGTTCATTTCATTATAACATGTTTAGTATAGTTTCATGACCCATGATCATATGCATCATATGTATGCTTGATATGAGGACTGACTGATCATAACATATGCCTTCGGGCAGGTTGTTATGGGCTCCTGGTTAGGCAGTATTGCCCTACATGAGCGCACGATATGCGCATGGATTGTTGCATGACTGGACAGCGTGAATCATGCATTTCGCACTTGTGTGACATGGGTATTGTACGCCCTAGCAACATCAGGGCCGTAGCCTCCACAGACGCATCGTGGTTGGCAGGATTGGATACCGGAAATCTTGTTCTACATGGGGTACTATAGATATCCCTGGGTGAAAGTCCCTAAACCCTTATGGTACCAAGAGGTTGCTCCAACGTCTAGACCGAGTGGGTAGATGAGCGTTGAGTGCCGATTACCAGACGGTTACGCTCTCCACTGTGTCGTGGTCGGTTGGAAGGGGGTGCGGCCTTACCCGCCGGAGAGTAGGGGGCAATGCTAGGCTGAGTTTGACCAGCTCGAGGAATGGGTCCGCTATCGACGAGTCACGCCCGATATTGGCAGATGGATAGTGAGGTCTCTTCCACTTACCTTATTGCGCGCGATGTGGCGGCAATCTGGTTTAGAGTGTACTAGACCCCGGTGATATTCCATACTTTGAGCTGTATTGACGTGTGGACATAGACGAGGACTTGTATGCTTGAGTTGCATTGTACATCGCATGGCCTTGTGGTGGTCGATACATTCATGTCTGGCATTGTATAGCCTTGGTACGGCTCATGATATCATGGTTCCATTTGCATATTCCGCATCACTCTGACATTTGCATGTTCATATTCTACTTTGTGCACACACTTTCACCACCCTCTAAGCTTTCTGTAAGCTTATGCACGACCGTTGCTTGCAGGTGACGTTGGATCGCAGCAGCGTTGAGGCAGGAGCGCGTTGCTGGTCATTTTGGAGTGTTCTGTTATTTACCCTTGTATTTCCCTTTATGCCCATTGTACTTGTAAAGTTTTTGATCATAGTGGAAATGTGATGGAGTTCTTGGTTGTTGTTTGTGGGTTATGCCTTTGGTTATGCTTATTACGAAACAAACTGGTATTTAAATCCTCCTCGTAGCATCCCAGGATCGGAACCTGGCGAATGGGAGCTAGGAGCCGAGAATGGGGTTCTACGGAGGCTGTCGGCGCCGGATTCGGCGATCGGGAATTTTGTGAGCCCGGTTCCCGAGTTTGGGGCGTGACAGTGGGGTAGCTAAAGATATTGCTACGGACATAATCCGTAGCTATTGGTATCTATTGCTACGGATATAGTCCGTAGCTACACCACCAATAGCGACAGAAGTGCTACGGATCATATCCGTAGCAAAAGCCCTTTTGCTACGGTTTTTAGTCGTAGCCTTTGCCCATTTTCTTGTAGTGAAAGCATTGAAGACAATCAAAGCAATAATCACATGTAACATGAGATTTTTACGTGGAAAACCCTCAAAGAGGTAAAAATCATGGGACCTCATCTAGATCAACAATCCACTATAAAGGAGAACGTCACAACCGATCATAAGCACACCTTGCTATGATCAAACCTTCATCACTCTCACAGGAGTGGATAAAAGTAAGAGAATAAAGAAAAACTGAGAGATATCACAAATTACAAGGATGTAGAAGCACTGAGATGTTGATTGCACAGTAGATCACCTCCACGAGCATAACCTCTCTTCTACAAGTTTCCTGTCTCTTTCTCTCTCTCTCTCTCACACCTTTGATATTCATCTTGTATTTTTCTATCACCATCATGCCCTAGAAAAACCCTAAAGACCCCTTTTTTATAGTTTTAGAAAACTCCCTTCCGCATCCCAGTTGTGAAAGGACTTGCGACACGAAATCTGCACAAAATCGTGGAACGAATCTGCGTAACCATAACTAGTCGTGTGCCACCCATGACCGGTTGAGTGCCACCTACGACCAGTCATTAACCTCCTACGACCTGTCGAGCACCCCAGAGAAAAATTTTCCAAACTCGCTGGACTTTGAGTCATGTCATGACTCGAACCTATGACTGGTCGAACATCAGCCCATGACCAATCGTGTAAGGCTAACGACCGGTCGAGCATAGGACAAAAATCCCATCATTTTCTTCATTGTTAACTTTACTAAAGATTTTGTTCTCATCTTAATCAATTTATAGTCTCTGAACTTTACTAAGAAAATCTGAATGCAAATATGTTCTTTGAGATCTGAAAGTTGTGGCTTTCATAACAAGTTTATGCCGGTTTCTAGTGTGGTAGGCAACCTGTTGATGATAGTGATGGCGACTATTACAGGGATTCAAGTAGTGATGGAAGCAGTGATTCTGAACTTGAAGGAGGGTTCAAATATATAAGGGAGTGGTCGAACCGTCATCATCCTGCAGGTTGATGTATTTTTATCCCCACAGATCAATGTTGCCACTACAAGGTTCAATATTGAAATGGTAAAGTTTTTAACTATTTATTTTATCTTTATTTTTTTCTGTTCTTCATAAATAATTTAATGTCTTAGCCTCATGTCATTAGCCTCATGGTAGGCAACCTGTTGATGATAGTGATGGCGACTATTACAGGGATTCAAGTAGTGATGGAAGCAGTGATTCTGAACTTGAAGGAGGGTTCAAATATACAAGGGAGCGGTCGAACCGTCATCATCCTGCAGGTTGATGTATTTTTATCCCCACAGATCAATGTTGCCACTACAAGGTTCAATATTGAAATGGTAAAGTTTTTAACTATTTATTTTATCTTTGTTTTTTCCTGTTCTTCATAAATAATTTGATGTCTTAGCCTCATGTCATTACCAGCTAGTCTTGTCACTATTTGTACATATGTCATCTCATGAGTCTTACATTTTATAATTTTCTTACCCCTATAGTGATTATCAAAAGCAGTGGGCCATCATTAAAAGATTACCCTTGTAGTGAGTCCAATAAAGGTATGGATAATATATGGATTTAGTTCATGGTAAATGGTACCTTTTATTATGGATCACCCTTGGACCAAAGACCTGGTACCTTTTGTTGTTATAAGTTCCTAATTAGTTTATTTTTGTATTTGTGTCAGAGCTATTTGGATGTTGAGAGGGGGTCCCTAAAAGGTGGGAACCGCTGTTATGACCATGATGAAGCTGTCTATTTCCTATGGACAACAATATGGGTGGTCTAACCATTTGAACAGGCCCATGTTTATGTATTATCTCAAAATTAATGAAGCATATTCAGATGTGTGTCGGAGCTATCCGGATGTTGAGCGGGGGTCCTTGGAAGGTGGGAACCGCCAATATTTATTTTTTCCCTTCATCATTGTTTGTGTGATCTTGTGAACAGGTTGGATGATAAATAAACATCACTACAGGCCCTCGAAAGGTTTCAATGATGGAAAGCATTATAACCACTGTTTCTTGTGGTATGGTCCACCTGAGTTTTGGATATGATTCAATTTTGGTTTTAACTTCGTATATGATCTAGAAAAGCAGATGGACAGTGTAGATAAACTACATATATTTATAGTGAGTACAATGATTTCCTAACCCTAAACCTAAACTTGAAAAACTAAATCTAAACCCGAACCCAAACCCGAATTCCTAAACCTAAACCTATAACCTATAACCCTAAACCCCAAACCTAAACCCAAACCCAAACTCGAACCCCACTTCCTAAACCTATAACCTATAACTTATAACCCTAAACCATAAACCCCAAACCTAAACCCAAACCTAAAATCGAACCCCAATTCCTAAACCTATAACCTATAATCTCAATCTAAACCTATAACCTATAACCTAAACCTAAACTTATAACCTACCTATAACCTACACCTAAACCTAAACCTATAACCTTAACCTTAACCTAAACCTAAACCTATAATATATAAACTAAACATATAACCTATAACCTAAACCTAAACATATTCTCAAATCCCTAAATCTAAACCTAAACTTAAACCTATAACCTATAACCTACAAACTAAATGTAAGACCCGCATCTTAGTTCGTACTGTTTCGTAGACTTTCGCGGTCTTACCGGTCGAATTTCGGCAACCTTCGACCCTTAACCGATATTGACGCGCGACCCTGATTCATATGACGTCAACCTGTTTCGACTCGACCCGAGTTCTTCACCATAGCGACCGCGCCGTCGCTGCGGTTCCGTTGTCGCAACTCGCGCACCGAGGCGATACCCTAGTCGAGAGATGTAGGCCGACGTTCGGTGCAAGAAAATGCCGCGCGTTGCGAAACCCAAGAGAATCTCTACGAGATGTCACATCAATCCCATCAATCAATCAATCCATCACATGTCAAGTATATGTCAAGTACACATCACCTTTCACCCATTCCCAAGCAACCATAAAAGTCAAGCTTTTCTTAGAAAGCCCATACCTTTCTTACACAAAAGGCCTCAAAAGTCAAGGATTTCTTACACCTCTCATACCTCTCTTACACAAAAAGCCATAAAAGTCAAGGTTTTCTTACACAAACATTATTCACCACATCCATCCATCACCCATCTCTCTCTACAACACTCTCTCTCTTTCTCGTTTTCCCATCTCATTCTCCAAGCAAGCTCCATACATATGAGATTTCTCCAAGCTTTCCAAAACTTCAAGGTGGCCCACTTTCCTACCCTACCATCTCCCGTCTCAACCATCCATTTCCCATCTCCTCCATTAAAATCCAAGCTAAGGTGCTAGGGAACCCCTAGGAGTAAGAAGATCAGACGGTGGGTGCTTAATAACGTAGTTCTTTGTGTTTTTAAGGTGGGCCAAGTGAGGGACCCTAAGGTGTAGCCGATGGCCCACTAGGATCATCATAATCATTCCATGATGGGGCCATTCTCCATGGACCCCATCATAATATTTATTTCATTATGAAGGTCATCTAGACCGTTCATATCGGTGGGGAACGGATTTTCACAGTTGATTTCATTTTCAGTAAACCCATGTGTAGAAGGATCCATTTGATTGTATGATTCATTGCAAGGGAGGGCCTATAGTATCGGGGTCCCTTCATCACAAGCGTGTCCCACCCTCTGTCTCTCTCTCTCTACTCTATTTCTTTTTTATTTATTCATATTGTGTTTGTGTGGCCCACTTGGATGGACCCCACCTTGAAGCATTTATTTTGTCCAGGCCTTCTTCAAGTGGGGCCCACCTCATATATTGTACCCACATCATCCATCAGTGGTGGCCCACCTCAACAAGGCCCACCACGATGTACTTCTTCAAGGACCCAATCGTTCAGTGTCTGGGACGCTGGACGTCCCTGTAAAAAAAGAAAAGAAAAGGGAAGGTATGAGTGGGCCGGCTCATGCAAGCCCCACCTTGATATATGTGTTCAATCCATGCCGTCCATCTCTTTTACCAACTCATTTTAGGCGTTGAACCGAAAAATGAGATTTATCTGTTAATAAGGTGGGCCATACCATATGAAATTGTATTCCTCACCATTCAAATACTATTAAGACCCACCTTGATGTACCTTCATGCCAAAAATATCAAACATTGGACTCGTTTGATGTATTTCTAGCCCGAGAATCCATTGGACGGAGTGGATTCTCAGGTAGCGGGCCCCACGTGCGGAAAACCACAGGAAAATGGGTTTTCCCCAATTTTTGAAAGAGGCAGAGGCTCTCTGTCAGCGGAAACAGCTGCACGCAGCAGCGTGCAGCGTTAGGCGGGCGAGCGGATAGCCACCCACGGCCTTGCATGTGGGCCCCACGGTGATGTTTATTTGTAATCCAATCTGTTCATGAGGTGGGCCCCCCCCCTCAGGTGGGCCCCCTCCAAGTTTCAGCCACACCCAAGACTCATGTGGCCCACATCATTGGAAACAGTGTTGTGTGAACCTCTACCATGAAAAACTTTTTGGGGCCCACAGAAGTTTTGAATCAAGATGAAATTTGTATTTTTTACTTCAACCAGGTCTGTTTGACCTTATCAACGGGTTGGATGCCAAATAAATATTACAGTGGGCCCCACATGGGACCCACAATGATGTATGTGTTTTAAAGTCCACCGTCTAGGCGGACAGTGGTACCCACCCTAATGTATTATGCTTCCACCGTCCAGCGGACGGTGGAGCCCTTTGTGATGTATGTGCCCTGTCCACTGTCCACTGTCCACTGGACAGTGGGACCCACCATGATGCATGTGTTGCATCTAGACCATCCATCCACTTGGGGAAAACATATTTTAGGCCCATGGGATTGGACCCATTTGATTTTGTAAGAGGCCTACGGGTTAGGCCCGTTTGATTTACAAAAGGCCTATGGGTTTAAGCCCATTTAAATTATAAAAGCCCATGAGTTAGGCCCCTTTGATTTATAAAAGGCCCATGGGATTGGGCCCATTTTGAAGCATTCTAAGGCCCATGATATTGGGCCCATTTTGAAGTATTCCAAGGCCCTCAGGATTAGGCCCATTTGATTTAGTTAAGGCCTATGGGTTTAGGCCCACTTGATCTATATAAGGCCTATGATTTAGGCCCGATTGATGTAGTCTAAGGCCCATGGGTCGAGAGCCAATTGATGTAGTTTAAGGCCCACGGGTTATGACCCATTGCAATGCACATAAGGCCCATTGGGGTGGCCCATTTATGTGGCTCAATTGAAGAATAAAAGGCCCATATGACATGGCCCATTTGATGTATTTAAGGCCCAATGGGATGTACCTAAGGTCCATTACAATGTGTGATCCTAACACAGAATATGAACGATATTTATGACGATCGTGCCTTGGAAGAAATGTTGGTTTGACGTCCACATTTTGAGTGTAATGCTGGTTGGATGTCCACATTACGACTCTCCTTGAGGCCCATTATTAGGCCCGTACTTATTGTGTATAGGCAGCCCAGGCCCATCTGCATTGTAAGGATAGTTCATCTCATTATAACATGTTTAGTATAGCTTCATGACTCATGATCATACGCATCATATGTATGCTTGATATGAGAGTGACTGATCATAGCATATGCCTTCGGACAGATTGTTTATGGGACCCCGATTAGGTGGTGTTGTCCTGCATGAGCGCACGATACGTGCAAGGATTTGCTGTATGATTGGATAGTGTGATTCATGCATCTCGCATCGTGTGATATGGTTACTGTACACCCTAGCGACATCGGGGTCGTAGCCAACACAGACGCATCATAGTTGGCAGGATTGGATACCGAAAATCTTGTTCTACATGGAGTGCTATAGATATCCCTGAGTGAAAGTTCCTAAACCCTTATGGTACCAAGAGGTTGCTCCAACGTCTAGACCGGTGGATAGATGAGCGTTGAGTGCCGATTACCAGATGGTTGTGCTCTCCACTGTGTCGTGGTCGGTTGGAAGGGGGTGCGGCCTTATCCGCCCGAGTGTAGGGGGCAATGCTAGGCTGAGTCTGACCAGCTCGAGGAATGGGTCCGCTATCGACGAGTCACGCCCGATATTGGCAGACGGATAGTGAGGTCTTTTCCGCTTACCTTATTGCGCGCGATGAGGCGAAGATCTGGTTTAGAGTGTACTAGACCCTAGTGATGTCCCAGATTTGAGCAGTATTGATGTGTGGACATAGATGAGGATTTGTATGTTTGAGTTCCATTTCACATCGCATGGCCTTGGGATGGCCGATATCATTCATGTCTTGCATCGCATAGCTTTGGTACGACTAATGGTTTTCGTGGATCCATCTACATATTCCGCATTACTCTCATACTGCATGATCATACTACTACCTTGTGCACACACTTTCACCACCCTCTAAGCTTTCTATAAGCTTATGCACGGCCGTTGTGTGCAGGTGACGTTGGGGCGCACAACGCTAAGGCAGGAGCACGTTGCAGATCATTTTGAAGGTTTTATCCTTCATTATTGTATTTCCCTTTATGCTCATTGTACTTGTAAAAGTTTTTGATCATAGTGGAAATGTAATGGAGTTCTTGGTTGTTATTTGTGGGTTATACCTTTGGTTATACTAATTACGAATCAAACTGACGTTGAAAATCCTCCTCGTAGCATCCCAGGATCGGAACCTGGCGAATGGGCGCTAGGAGCCGAGAATGGAGTTCTATGGAGGCTGTCGGTGCCGGATTCGGCGATCGAAAATTTTATGAGCCCAGTTTTTGAGTTTGGGGTGTGACAGAAGTTGGTATCAGAGTATAACTTGGGAATAATCGAGAACCACATTATATATTTGCTATGAGTATAGAATGGCTAAGTTCGGAAGTTCGGATAGCTTAGTTACCTTCCGTTGCAGTTACAGACCCTTAACGTGCGAGCCTTCGAGAGCTTTCAAGTTAATAGGCGCCTTCGCTCTTTCCTGTAGGACATGCCGCCCAGGTGAGTTACCCGATCGACTCCCACACCACCACCTGAGGATCCCGCTCCACCACCTGCGACTCTCGCATTACCACCTACGATGCCCGTTCCACCACCAGAGATTCCTACTGCCCATCCTGAGTATGCTGCTCCTCCACCAAAGACCGGTGCGGAGCCGACCGTATCCGTGAGTGCTTCTCAGTTGTAGCAGATGTTACAGGCTGTGACAGCTGCACTCCATGGGCAGAACAGACATCCAGTTGTTTTACCAGCACAGGCAGAGCAAGATCGTGCGAGTGCCCTTCTTCGAGAGTTTCGAAGGCTCGATCCCCAGCGTTTCCATGGTGAGCCGGACCTGACTATAGCTGAGAGATGGCGTGCTGATGTGGAGAAGGTATTTGAGACGATGGGATGTACGACTGAGCGGCGAGTTCGACTGGCCGTATTCCTTCTCCATGGTGAGGCTGAGCACTGGTGGGCATCAGTGTCTCGAGCAACAGGCGCTGATTTTGTGTGGACTTGGGAGGATTTTGTAGATCAGTTCGATCAACAGTACTTCCCTGATCACATCCGACGACAGCTAGCATTGGAGTTCGAGGCCCTGGTGCAGGGCGATATGACAGTGGCTCAGTATGCAGCTCGTTTCGTAGCACTGTCCAGGTATGCACCTTACCTTGTTGATGACGAGGAGCGGAGAGCCCGCCGCTTTGAGGATGGTTTACGTTACGGTCTTCGCAGCGGTGTTATTGGCCACGAGCTTTCGACTTTTGAGGAAGTGGTGCGGAAGGCACAAATTTTTGAGACAGAGTGGGCTGGTTCTCAGTCTGATCTCGGTCAGAGGAGAGACCGAAAGAGGCAGGCTTCTTTCAGTGATTCCCAGCAGCGCCGACCACAGCAACGGAGGCGCACAGGTTGCCAAGCCTTCCGAGCACTAGTAGCACCAGTAGCACCTCCACCACCACCTCCGAGACAGTTCACTGGCACTTGTTTTAGGTGCGGTGCGATGGGACACTGTTCGTGGGAGTGTCCCAGCCTCCAGCAGCAGCAGAGAGGTCTACAACAATAGAGGGCTCCGCAGCAGCCTCCACCGTAGCAGCAAAGATCCCCACAGCAGCAGCGACAGAAGCCCCCACCACCTAGGCTACCTCAGCAGTAGCATCAGCATCAGCACCAGCCTTTGAGGCAGCAGTTTCGACCACCTCAGCGACCTCATCAGCAGCAGCAGTACGTTCAAAGGGGACAGGCACCTCCCCAGCCAGCTCAAGCTAGGTTCTATGCGGCTCAGCACGACCCGCAGTCTTCTAGAGGAGTCGTTGAGGGTATACTTCCAGTTTCTGCATACATTGCACGTGTGTTATTTGATTCCAGTTCATAGCATTCTTTTGTAGTTGAGAGCTTCTGCCGATCGACTGGCTTACCGTTGGAGTCTGCTGGTAAGAGCCTATCAGTATCGACTCCCTTGGGGAGGACTGTAGTGTTGGGCCGATTTTGCTTGTCTTGCCCCGTTCTAGTTGGGGATATCTTTTTTCCTGTCGATTTATTTGCATTATCGATGTCCGAGTTTGACATCATCCTGGGCATAGATTGGCTCGCCGAGTACTATGCCATATTGGACTGCGCTGTGAGGACAGTCACGTTCTGTATACCCCGCGTGCCACAGTTTCAATTCGTTGCAGACGCCAGAGGAGAGCGGTTGTCTTGTTTGATGTCACGTGCCTTAGAGGAGCCTGTTGCCGCCTGCATTGACCATTTACTCATGGTTTGTGATTTTTCTGATGTGTTCCAGGAGATTTCGAGATTACCGCCTCGCTAACTCACCGAGTTCCAGATTGATCTCGTGCCTGGTACCGTGTCTATTTCGAAAGCCCCGTATTGTATGGCACCGTTGGAGTTGCGGAAACTGTAGAAGTAGTTAGACGAGTTATGTGAGTTGAGCTTTATCCGTCCGAGCAGTTCACCGTGTGGAGCACTGGTACTCTTCGTGAAGAAGAAGGATGGTTCGTTGAGGCTCTGCGTTGACTATCACGAGCTCAATAAAGTCACGATCAAGAACAAGTACCTGCTCCCGAGGATTGATGATTTGTTTGACCAGCTGCAAGGTGCACAGTTCTTCTCAAAGATTGACCTGCGTTCTGGTTATCATCAGATTCAGGTCCGAGATGAGGACATTCCGAAGACAGCATTCAGGACGGGTTACGATCATTTTGAGTTTCGGGTCATGTCTTTCGGACTGACCAATGCACCCACGGTCTTCATACAGCTAATGAACGAGGTCTTCCGCCCTTATCTCGATCAGTTTGTTGTAGTCTTCATCGATGACATTCTGATCTATTCGAGGACCCGTGAGGAGCATGAGCAGCACTTGGAGATTACCTTGCAGACCCTCCGCGCACACCAGCTATATGCGAAGCTGGAGAAGTGAGAGTTCTAGCAGGAGGAGGTGAAGTTCTTCGGTCACGTGGTGATGAGGGAGAGCGTCGCAGTGGACCCCTCGAAGGTCGAGGCAGTGCGTCTGTGGGGCTAGCCCACGACTACGACAGAGATCCGTAGTTTTCTTAGTTTGGTGGGCTACTACCGGCGTTTTATTTAGGGCTTCTCTCGTATTGCAGCCCGGCTGATCAGGTTGACTCGGAAGGGTGCAGAGTTTATTTGGAGTGACGCCTGCGAGCCAGAATTTATGGAGTTGAAGGACCGTCTGGCGTCCACTCCTGTCCTCACTCTTCCCTCTGGGAGTGACAGTTTTATTGTATTCACTGATGCCTCGTATATCGGTTTGGATGCTGTCCTGATGCAGCACGGGAGATCAGTGGCCTTTGCGTCTCATCAGCTCAAGGTCCATGAGCTGAACTATCCTACGCATGACTTAGAGCTAGTTGTAGTTGTCTTCGCACTGAAGGTGTGGAGGCACTATCTTTATGGGGTCAGGTTCGAGCTCTTCTCTGATCACAAGAGTTTGAAGTACCTCTTCTCGCAGTCTGAGTTGAATATGAGACAGAGACGCTGGATGGAACTCCTGAAAGACTATGATTTTGACCTTCAGTACCACCCGGGCAAGGCGAACGTGGTGGCAGATGCCCTCAGCCATCGACCATGAGATCTAGTGGCGCATATGATGATTCAGGAGTGGCGGATGCTTGAAGATATTGCAGCGTATGACTTTGAGTTCGTCCTGCAGTCTTCCATCGTACAGTTATCGAGCTTGTCGATTTAACCCTCTCTTGTCGCTAGGGTGATCGAGGCTCATCAGGCTGATGAGTCGTTGCAGAGTTATATGGTTGAGGCTACATCTGAGAGTCAAGCAGATTGACAGATTGGTACAGACGGTGGACTTCGCTTAAGAGGCCGATTATGTATCTCGGATATTACAGAGTTACACAGAGATCTTATGACTGAGGCACATCGATCGCGGTTTTCTATCCACCCGGGCTCGATGAAGATATACCATGACATGAGGCGACAGTATTTTTGGGTGGGGATGAAGCGCCAGATCGCCAGTTTTGTGGCCGAGTGTGACACGTGCCAGTGTGTCAAGGTCGATCATCAGAGACCTCCTAGTCTATTGCAGCCGTTGAGCGTCCCGATGTGGAAATGGGAGCACGTGTCGAACGATTTCATTATGGGCTTGCCGAGGACTCAGCGCGGTCATGACGCCATCTGGGTTGTTGTGGATCGTCTGACGAAGTCGACACATTTTCATAAATAATTTGATGTCTTAGCCTCATGTCATTACCAGCTAGTCTTGTCACTATTTGTACATATGTCATCTCATGAGTCTTACATTTTATAATTTTCTTACCCCTATAGTGATTATCAAAAGCAGTGGGCCATCATTAAAAGATTACCCTTGTAGTGAGTCCAATAAAGGTATGGATAATATATGGATTTAGTTCATGGTAAATGGTACCTTTTATTATGGATCACCCTTGGACCAAAGACCTGGTACCTTTTGTTGTTATAAGTTCCTAATTAGTTTATTTTTGTATTTGTGTTGGAGCTATTTAGATGTTGAGCGGGGGTCCCTAAAAGGTGAGAACCGCTGTTATGACCATGATGAAGCTGTCTATTTCCTATGGACAACGATATGGGTGGTCTAACCATTTGAACAGGCCCATGTTTATGTATTATCTCAAAATTAATGAAGCATATTCAGATGTGTGTCGGAGCTATCCGGATGTTGAGCGGGGGTCCCTGGAAGGTGGGAACCGCTAATATTTATTTTTTCCCTTCATCATTGTTTGTGTGATCTTGTGAACAGGTTGGATGATAAATAAACATCACTACAGGCCCTCGAAAGGTTTCAATGATGGAAAGCATTATACCCACTGTTTCTTGTGGTATGGTCCACCTGAGTTTTGGATATGATTCAATTTTGGTTTCAACCTCGTATATGATCTGGAAAAGTAGATGGACAGTGTAGATAAACTACATATATTTATAGTGGGTACAATGATTTCCTAACCCTAAACCTAAACTTGAAAACCTAAATCTAAACCCGAACTCGAACCCGAATTCCTAAACCTAAACCTATAACCTATAACCCTAAACCCTAAACCCCAAACTTAAACCCAAACCCAAACTCGAACCCCAATTCCTAAACCTATAACCTATAACTTATAACCCTAAACCATAAACCCCAAACCTAAACCCAAACCTAAAATCGAACCCCAATTCCTAAACCTATAACCTATAATCTCAATCTAAACCTATAACCTATAACCTAAACCTAAACTTATAACCTACCTATAACCTACACCTAAACCTAAACCTATAACCTTAACCTTAACCTTAACCTAAACCTAAACCTATAACCTGTAAACTAAACATATAACCTATAACCTAAACCTAAACATATTCTCAAATCTCTAAATCTAAACCTAAACCTAAACCCATAACCTATAACCTATAACCTACAAACTAAATGTAAGACCCGTATCTTAGTTCGTACTGTTTCGTAGACTTCCGCGGTCTTACCGGTCGAATTTCGGTAACCTTCGACTCTTAACCGATATTAACGCGTGACCCTGATTCATATGACGTCAACCTGTTTCGACTCGACCCGAGTTCTTCACTATAGCGACCGCGCCGTCGCTGCGGTTCCGTTGCCCCAACTCGAGCGCCGAGGCGATACCCTAGTCGAGAGATGTAGGCCGACGTTTGGTGCGAGAAAACGCCGCGCTTTGCGAAACCCAAGAGAATCTCTACGAGATGTCACATCAATCCCATCAATCAATCAATTCATCACATGTCAAGTACATGTCAAGTACACATCACCTTTCACCCATTCCCAAGCAACCACAAAAGTCAAGTTTTTCTTACAAAGCCCATACCTTTCTTACACAAAAGGCCTCAAAAGTCAAGGATTTCTTACACCTCCCATACCTCTCTTACACAAAAAGCCATAAAAGTCAAGGTTTTCTTACACAACCATCATTCACCACATCCATCCATCACCCTCTCTCTCTACAACACTCTCTCTCTCTTTCTCATTTTCCCATCTCATTCTCCAAGCAAGCTCCATACGTATGAGATTTCTCCAAACTTTTCAAAACTTCAAGGTGGCCCACTTTCCTACCCCACCATCTCCCATCTCAACCATCCATTTCCCATCTCCTCCATTAAAATCCAAGCTAAGGTGCTAAGGAACCCCTATGAGCAAGAAGATCGGACGGTGGGTGCTTAATAACGTAGTTCTTTGTGTTTCTAAGGTGGGCCAAGTGAGGCCAACCGATCAATGGTTTGGATCTCACTTAGGACCCTAAGGTGTGGCCGATGGCCTACTAAGATCATTATGATCATTCCATGATGGGGTCATTCTCCATGGACCTCATCATGATGTTTATTTCATTATGAAGGTCATCTAGACCGTTCATATCGGTGGGGAACGGATTTCCACCGTTGATTTCATTTTCAGTAAACCCATGTGTAGAAGGATCCATTTGATTGTATGATTCATTGCAAGGGAGGGCCCATAGTATCGGGGTCCCTCCATCACAAGCGTGTCCCACCCTCTGTCTCTCTCTCTCTACTCTATTTTTTTATTTATTTATTCATATTGTGTTTATGTGGCCCACTTGGATGGACCCCCCCTTGAAGCATTTATTTTGTCCAGGCCTTCTTCAAGTGGGCCCCACCTCATATATTGTACCCACATCATCCATCAGTGGTGGCCCACCTCAACAAGGCCCACCACGATGTACTTCTTCAAGGACCCAATCGTTCAGTGTCTGGGACACTGGACGTCCCTGTAAAAAAAGAAAAGAAAAGGGAAGGTATGAGTGGGCCAGCTCATGCAGGCCCCACCTTGATGTATGTGTTCAATCCATGCCGTCCATCTCTTTTACCAACTCATTTTAGGCGTTGAGCCAAAAAATGAGATTTATCTGTTAATAAGGTGGGTCATACCATATGAAATTGTATTCCTCACCATTCAAATACTATTAGGACCCACCTTGATGTACCTTCATGCCAAAAACACCAAACATTGGACTCGTTTGATGTATTTCTAGCCCGAGAATCCATTGGACGGAGTGGATTCTCAGGTAGCGGGCCCCACGTGCGAAAAACCATAGGAAAACGGGTTTTCCCCAATTTTTGAAAGAGGCAGAGCCTCTGCCTCTTTCTCTGTCAGCGGAAACAGCTGCACGCAGCAGCGTGCAGCGTTAGGCGGGCGAGCGGACAGCCACCCACGGCCCTGCATGTGGGCCCCACGGTGATGTTTATTTGTAATCCAATCTGTTCATGAGGTGGGCCCCCTCCTCAGGTGGGCCCCCTCCAAGTTTCAGCCACACCCAAGACTCATGTGGATCACATCATTGGAAACAGTGTTGTGTGAACCTCTACCATGGAAAACTTTTTGGGGCCCACAGAAGTTTTGAATCAAGCTGAAATTTGTATTTTTACTTCAACCAGGTCTGTTTGACCTTATCAACGGGTTAGATGCCAAATAAATATTATAGTGGGCCCGACATGAGACCCATAATGATGTATGTGTTTTAAAGTCCACCGTCCAGGCGGACAGTGGTACCCACCCTAATGTATTGTGCTTCCACCGTTCAGCAGACGGTGGAGCCCTTTGTGATGTATGTGCCCTGTCCACTGTCCACTGTCCACTAGACAGTGGGACCCACCATGATGCATGTGTTGCATCTAGACCATCCATCCACTTGGGGAAAACATATTTAAGGCCCATGGGATTGGACCCATTTGATTTTGTAAGTGGCCTATGGGTTAGGCCCGTTTGATTTACAAAAGGCCTATGGGTTTAGGCCCATTTAAATTATAAAAGCCCATGAGTTAGGCCCCTTTGATTTATAAAAGGCCCATGGGATTGGGCCCATTTTGATGCATTCTAAGGCTCATGATATTGGGCCCATTTTGAAGTATTCCAAGGCCCTCGGGATTAGGCCCATTTGATTTAGTCAAGGCCTATGGGTTTAGGCCCACTGGATCTATATAAGGCCTATGATTTAGGCCCGATTGATGTAGTCTAAGGCCCATGGGTCGAGAGCCAATTGATGTAGTTTAAGGCCCATGGGTTATAACCCATTGCAATGCACATAAGGCCCATTGGTGTGGCCCATTTATGTGGCTCAATTGAAGAATAAAAGGCCCATATGACATGGCCCATTTGATGTATTTAAGGCCCAATGGGATGTACCTAAGATCCATTACAATGTGTGATCCTAACACAGAATATGAGCGATATTTATGACGATCGTGCCTTGGAAGAAATGTTGGTTTGACGTCCACATTTCGAGTGTAATGCTGGTTGGATGTCCACATTATGACTCTCCTTAAGGCCCATTATTAGGCCCGTACTTGTTGTGTATAGGCAGCCCAGGCCTATCTGTATTGTAAGGATAGTTCATCTCATTATAACATGTTTAGTATAGCTTCATGACTCATGATCATACGCATCATATGTATGCTTGATATGAAAGTGACTGATCATAGCATATGCCTTCGGGCAAATTGTTTATAGGACCCCGATTAGGTGGTGTTGTCCTGCATGAGCGCACGATACGTGCAAGGATTTGCTGTATGATTGGATAGTGTGATTCGTGCATCTCGCATCATGTGATATGGTTACTGTACACCCTAGCGACATCGGGGTCGTAGCCAACACAGACGCATCGTGGTTGGCAGGATTGGATACCGAAAATCTTATTCTACATGGGGTGCTATAGATATCCCTGGATGAAAGTCCCTAAACCCTTATGGTACCAAGAGGTTGCTCCAACGTCTAGACCGGTGGGTAGATGAGCGTTGAGTGCCGATTACCAGACGGTTGTGCTCTCCATTGTGTCGTGGTCAGTTGGAAGGGGGTGCGGCCTTACCCGCTCCAGTGTAGGGGGCAATGCTAGGCTGAGTCTGACCAGCTCTAGGAATGGGTCCGCTATCGACGAGTCGTGTCCGATATTGGCAGACGGATAGTGAGGTCTTTTCCACTTACTTTATTGCGCGTGATGAGGCGGCGATCTGGTTTAGAGTGTACTAGACCCCGGTGATATCCCAGATTTGAGCAGTATTGATGTGTGGACATAGATGAGGATTTGTATGTTTGAGTTGCATTTCACATTGCATGGCCTTGGGATGACCGATATCATTCATGTCTTGCATCGCATAACTTTGGTACGGCTAATGGTTTTCATAGATTCATCTGCATATTCCGCATTACTCTCATACTGCATGATCATACTACTACCTTGCGCATACACTTTCTCCACCCTCTAAGCTTTCTATAAGCTTATGCACGACCGTTGCGTACAGGTGACGTTGGGACACATCAGCAATGAGGCAGGAGCACGTTGCAGATCGTTTTGGAGTTTTTATCCTTCATCATTGTATTTCCTTTTATGCTCATTGTACTTGTAAAAGTTTTTGATCATAGTGAAAATATAATGGAGTTCTTGGTTATTATTTGTGGGTTATGCCTTTGGTTATGCTAATTACGAATCAAACTGATGTTGAAAATCCTCCTCATAGCATTCCAGGATCGGAACCTGGCGAATGGGCGCTAGGAGCTAACAATGGGATTCTATGGAGGCTGTCGGCACCGGATTCGACGATCGAGAATTTTGTGAGTCCGGTTTTCGAGTTTGGGGCGTGAAACTAAACGTATAACCTATAACCTCAATCTAAACCTATAACCTATAACCTATAACCTAAACCTAAACCTAAACCTAAACCCAAACCCAAACCCAAACCTATAACTTATAACCTATAACCTACATCTAAACCTAAACCTAAACCTATAAATTTTAAATAAATAAATTTTAACACTCCCTAAATGTAGGGGACCGTAATAGAAGTTGTGATTTGAATTCCCTAATGTCTCTTTGGTTAGAAATAACATTTCACATAAATTTCAGCAATTAGAACTAATTAGAGATGAAGTTGGTATAGTTTCTATTTGAACTGGTGAATATCCGATTCAAGTGTCATTTAATTTTTTATTAAGCCACTGAAATTTGATTGTTGAATGTTTCCGTATTGCTTTGTGTTTGTTTCGATAATGTTCTTTTTATTTGAATTTCTGTTATGATTTTGATTGTGATTATTCTGGTGATTTTCTTAGTTACTATGTCTACGGAGTGATCAGTGCAATGAATTGTACATGTGGGTCCAACCATTTGGCAATCAGACTGACCTGTTCATGTGTCGGGCCATGTTGTCGATGGGAAATGCGATAAAAGTTTTGCCCATTAGATTATTCCAACTGTTTGCTTGGGCCACATTTGATGTGAACTATAGGTTACCTCATGTGGGGAAACTTGGGCATGGCCCATCTCATAATGTGGCCCACCATTTCAACCATTGGCTCAGTGAACGGTGGCCGCACTCGTAAGAATACTGGATTTAACAAAAATGATGTCATTACTTCCTAATATCATTTATACTGATTGAGGGGTTTGTATATTAATTTGCTTTTGTGTTGTTTTTGTTCTTTTGATCTTCGAATTTTGTTATCTGTTTCCTAAATTGGGTTCATGTTTTTCGTAGTATCCTTCTCAAAACTTTTAGTTTATTATTTTTGTAGAATACAATTGCTTGGAGATTTAGTTTCATTGCTCCTCTCACTATATTTTGATTTCTTCCTATATAATGTTACATTAACCAATAGTCCATCAAACCACATTACTCATGTTGGATTTTTCCATAGTTTAGAAGATTAGCAGGTAAATTTTTTATTTATTCCTAATAAGTGTTTTTTTTTGTCTTTCTTTCTTTTGAGATGTATACAAAGGCATGCTTGTTTGTTGTGTCTACAAATGTTGTTTTATACAGGCTAATAAGCTAAAGCAGTCATTGGAGGATGAAATTCATTTTCTCAAGGGAAGGGTTTTAGAACTTGAAAGTGATCTTGTGTCAAAGTCCACAAAAGTTACATCTGCAGTTTCAGGGAAAGAAGAAGCTCTATCTTGTGCATTTGCTGAAATTGACCATCTGAAGAAAGAAAATTTTGTAAAAACATGAGCATTATTGCATTATATGGAGGGTGTTTACTGTGTTGGAGTGTATTTATTTCTTGCACATGAGGGCACCCCTTAGTTGTAATTCTTATGATAGGTTGAGCAAAGTGAAGTATTGTTTATTAAGAAATGTGAATGTAGGATGCATTGTATGATTTGATTGGTATTTGTAATAAATGCATCATTTTATTTTTTTTCCTGATTGCATTTTATGTACTATTCCTATCAGCATTAAGCTTAAATGAGTTATCAATCATAGCAAGTTCTTGCAATGGAAACAACCATCATTATTACAAATTTTTAAAAAATAGCTATGAATTTTGGCCGTAGTTATTGTTCTAAAAACTGTAGCTATTGCTAACTACAATATATTGCTACGGATTTTATTCCACTTTTAACTACTGTTATTATCCGTAGCCATAAGTACATTTTGCTACAGAAATTATAATTATTGCCTTTTTCCGTAGCTAGTGATATCTACTGCTATGGATCTAATCTGTAGCCGTAGGTATATTTTGCTACAAAAAGTATAGCTACGACCTTTATCCGTAGCTAGTGATATCTATAGCTATGGATTTAATCTGTAGGTGTAGCTACATTTCTCTACAGAAATTATAGCTACGACTTTTGTTTGTAGCTACTAATATCTATTGCTACGGATATAATTCATAGAAATTAGTTTTTTTCACCTTTAGTTACCCCACCAATAGTGACGAACGTGCTACGGACTAGATCCGTAGCAATATGTATATAGCTACGGTTTTTTTCCATAGCCTTTGGCCATTTTTCTTGTAATGCAAACAGGTCCTTCAAGTGCTCACTAAGAATAAGTTGCATATCAATTTCTAGAAATATAATTTTTTACTGATAGCCTGTTGTTTTTGGGCTTTATCGTGATGTCCATGGGCATTCGAGTGGATGACAAAAAGGTGAGAGCCATCAGAGAATGGACGGTTTTGAAAAATATACACGAAGTACGAAGTTTTCATGGGTTAATGACGTTCTATCAGCGGTTCATGAAGAATTTTAGCACCAACATGGCATCGATTACAGATTGTATGAAGAATGGGCCATTTTAGTGGACTGATAAACCTGACTTGAGCTTTGCTGAAATCAAACATAAATTGCCCACGACCCCAGTTCTCATACTTCTCAGTTTTGATAAACTATTTGAAGTCGAATGCAATGCTTCCTATGTCAAAATCGGGAGAGTTTTATCATAGCAAGGTAGGCCAGTAGCCTTTTACAGCCATAAGCTCAGTGATGCCTATAAAAAAATGGTCAAAATATGAGCTTGAATTATACATAGCGGTCAAGGCATTGCGACAAGAAGTTAAGGCATTACAACATTGGCGATATTACTTGATTCAATTGGAGTTTATTCTTTACACAGACCATTAAGCTCTTAAATTTATAAATAGACAAGCTAATGTGAATTGTGTACATGCTAGGTGGATTTCATTCTTGTAGGTATTCACATTTGTGCTGAAGCATACATCCGTGCAATAAAACAAGGTGGTTAATGTGCTTAGTTGAAGTACAACCTTGTTGATCACCATGAGTAATGAGGTTGTCGGGTTCGATTGCCTCAAAGACCTATATGCCAATGATGATGACTTCAAGGGCTTGTGGATTAGATGCCAGGAAGTCAGCCTAACGACCTTCATATTCATGATGGATTTCTTTTTAAAGGAAATCAACTGTGCATTCCACAGAGTTCGTTGTGAGATTGTATCATCCAAGAGCTACTTGGAGGTCGCATCGACAGTCATCTAGGACGAGACAAGATAATAGCTCTCCTAGAGGAACACTATTATTGGACACAACTGAAATGGGATGGAGGAAAAGCAATACAGCGGTGCCACACATGTCAGGCATCCAAGGGGAGATCACAACACAATAGATTATACACTCTATTGCCTATCCTTGGTGGCCCTTGGTAGGATTTATCTATGAACTTCGTGATAGGTCTCCCATGGACCCAGTGTGGAGTGGATTCAGTATTCTTCGTAGTCAACATATTCTCCAAGATAGCTCATTTCATACCATGCAAGAAGACTCATTACGCTATGCACATTACAAATCTATTTTTTCAAAAAGTTGTTAGACATGGGGTCCCAAAATCCATTACCTCCGATTATGACACTAAGTTCCTCAGTCACCTTTGGAGGACTTTGTGGTGAAAATTTAACATCGAGCTACAATTCAGTAGTGTATATCATCCACGGAGTGATGGGCAGACCGAGGTGGTGAATTGTATACTTGGGAACCTTATACGATGCATTTTGGGTGATAAAACCAAACAGTGGGATTTGGCCTTGACTCAGTCAGAATTCACATTCAATAACATGTTGAAACATTCCACTGGCGAGTCCCCGTTTGAAATTATATAAGGGCGAGTGCCCCAACATACTCTTGATTTGGTTCCTTTGCCCAAACTTCTTGACATGAGCGTTGCCGAAAAACATATAGTGAACCGAATCATGGACATTCACATTGATGTTCAAGCCAAGTTGTAAGCTTCAAATGGCAAATACAAGAGTCAGCTGACACATATCAGCGTCTGAAGGTCTTCAATGTGAGCGATAGAATGATGATTCATTTGCACAAGGAAAGATTTTCAACTGGGACGTACAATAAGCTGAAGAATAAGAATATTGGATTCGTACTCATCCTCCGTAAGATCAATGACATTGTTTATGTTGTTATCTTCCTGAAGACATGGAGATCTCACGTACCTTCAATGTGGCGGTCTTGTATGAGTATCATGAACTGAATCCAGAGAATGACTCGAGGACGAGTTCTTTTAAAGCAAAGGGGACTGAAGTATAACGGGTCACAAATTTGTTCATGGTGATGATGGACCAAAGAAAAGAAGGCAAGAAGGATCGACAACAATCAACCTAGTTCGACCGGTCGATGCATCAAATTTCTAATGGATTTACCAGAAATTCCAGAATTGTTGTTCAATGATTTTTGTTTGTTTCGACAGGTCGATAGATCTCATCGACTGTTCGAAATCCAATTCAACAAGTCAACAGATCTTATCAACCATTTGAAATCCAATTCAACAGGTTGATAGATTGGGTCAATAGGTTAAAATTCACCGAATTTTCAAATTTATTCCCTGAAAGTTTTTTGACCATTTCGATTGATCGACTCAACCGATTGACGGGTGCATGAATTTGTGCATTTTAAAAGTTTGTTTCCTTGTTTGAATAGGACTATTTTACTTACAATTTTAGGATTTATTTAGGGTTATTTAAGGCATGTTAAACTCATTTTTTAAGCATTCAATCAATTAAACTTTTTAGAAATTTATTTCTTTCTCATGGATTCGAGAGTTTTCTCTTGTGGATTCAAGGTGTTTATTGATTGACTAAGACGGTGATCGACCTCATCACGACCTTCCCTTCGTCAAAGTTACGTCCAATTTACCAAGTTGGTGTGCTGACTGGATGATCTTGCTAAGTAAAATATTGTCCAATTGAGAAATTTAATAGGACTCATTGAGTTTTAAAACTATGATGTGGCCCACCTAATAAGTTTAATTGGATTGGATTTCTCCTTAGGTGATCTTATAATTGGTTACATATCGAATGACTTTGATGTTTTCCAAAAGCAATATCGATTGTAATTATATTCTAGATTATTTTATAAAGAGATTTTTATTATTCTTAATAATATTTTCTTTTTTTAGAGTTTTTTTTTTTTTTTGTTACCATGTGGATTTTGGGCCTATTTGGTATTTCAATTACAATGGTAATTGACTACAAATGGATAATGATTAGTTGTGGTGATATGATCACTAGCATTTAACTGCAATTATTATATTCTTCTATTGTTTGTTTTGTAAAATAGTAATTTTATAATGTAGAAATATAATGATTGCAGTTTCATTTGCCATTTATTTTATAAGGTATATTTGACTTCAATTTTTATGTCGTAATTCTCTCTTAAATAAATACTTGAAAGGATAATTATGGCTCATTTACTTTAAATTATACTGCAAATTAGAAAACCAAACACGCCCTTAAGGTTTGAGGTTTACCAAGAAGAAGATAGTGATAACTTTCTCTTCCTTTCCGCTACCCATTTGCAACATTATGTATAGTTTACAATAGCCCAAATTAGATCCATTTAAAAATTGAGCCGGGGATGGCGTTTGGTTGGGTTGATTTTTAGAGGTTTTAATATTCAACCTATTTAGTAATTTATATCAAAAGGAATCGAGCTCAGTAAGCTTAAGCACCTTTCTTTAAGCTAATATGGACTTAGGTTTGCCAAAAATTACTCCATTTTTCTCTATTTTATGTTGGTTGGATGTAGCCTACTTGCTTAGGTGCACACTCTCCTCAAATGTACGAAGACCTACATAATCATATTGTAGTGAGACCAAGACTCTCCATCTTTAAATAAGGGCTTTTGTTCTTAGGTGTAACGTCCTGGATTTTCCTTATTTTAGATTTCTAAAAACCTTTTTTTTTGTAATTAAATTATATTATCACTCACTAACCATTAACACTCAATATTAGTTTATACAAGGGTGATACCAATAAAGAACCGCACAAGTCCGACTAATCAACCATAGGAAACCAACGAATCTGCCCGATCATTTGAACATCAAGTTTAGCCATATAATTTACTCATGTAGGGCCCAAAATCTAATCAACCCATTACTAACTAATCAAGACAATCATAACTAAATTAAAAATCTAACCGAAGTTGAGTCAAATAAGGCTCGGATCAAATCAACCCCGTTACTCTTTTAGCCTACAACTGACGGTTTAGAGTAAACATGACAAAATCTCTACATTCACTACTTATAAATAGGCCACGCTATGAACATAGTTAATTCAAACCCTAATCATTGCCCACGAGAAATCTCAATACCTAATTTATTCCATAAATGCCTTGATTTTTTGAACAAGCTCTAGACCGCTCATTAGTGGGCCACTAGTTTCAAAATTATAAAATAATGTCCATCCTACTGGGCTTGAGGTCCATCGCAGGAGTTGGACTTGGGTATTGTCCAGAACCACTCAACTTGAGCCAAAGGACGAATGTATGAGAAGTGCAAATACCCTAAAGGAAGAAGCTGAAACTTAAGTGAATTAGGTCATCCACTCTTATACAAAGTTAAGAATTTCAGACCGTCGGTTTACAACTAAACTTCATACGTGGAGTAAGGATATTTTTCTTCTCAAATCCGTATAGCCACGGCCTTGATCTACTATTGGTGACCGTTGAGCGGACTTCTAATCATATCTGTCGATCGGCGTATTCAAATGGCGGATCGATCATATCTATACGTAGATCATCGTTAGGGTTAACTATCCTACGGTATATATCAATATGTACACCTCATAGTGGGCCCTAGAGGTTAGAAAGACCCTCTTATAAGGTTAGTATAGTAAAAATCTAGCCCTTGGGGGCATTTACACCAAATCTGGCACTATATAAGGGTTTTATTTGGGCACCCCTCTCCCCATACGAATTTACCCTAGAAGAAAGAAAGGGAGATAGGGAGAAGAGAAAGAGGAGAAAAGAAGATAAAGAGAGAGGGAGAGCTTGGAAGCATGAGGGTTTGTGCACCTTCACTCTCTCATCTCCTCTATAGCAACATCATCCTTCATTGGTGTCGATTCGGCGATGATTAAAGGTAAGTATAGAATTATGTTTGTAGGTTTAGGTCTTGGGTTAAATTCCTTCCAATTCTTACAAGCTTATATGCTTATTTATGCATTTCAACAATGATTTCCTAACACCATAATCCTACGGGCGCCATGGATCGAGCGGTTCGTCATAATGTGCGGACTATTATCCTTAGGTGGCGTAACACCAATTTTACTATGAGTTTAATGATTATAAATGCTAGGATGATGTACTTGAGTAATCTAAAGAGAACCTATCCAAGACCTTATATAGTAGGTCCCACTAAATTTCATGAAATGGTTAAGTGTTGTTTATTTGTTCTTCAACATGATTGGGTTTGATTTTGGTGTGACATATTTATCCAATATATGATTTTAGTATAACCTTCATTCATTACAAGAAAAGTCACTTTTACTTACGAAAATTTTCATAGGTAAAAGCCTATTTTTCGTAGGCAAAAACTTTTTTTGACGAAAATTTTCGTCGGCAATTTCGTTGCCAAAAGAGTGACGAAGAAAACTTTTACCAACGAAAAAAAAAAAATTCATTGGCAAAAGTAAGACTTTTGCCAATGATTTCAGTTCGTAGGTAAAATATTTTACCAACGTTTTTTTTCGTAGCCAAAAATATTGAAAATTATTTTTCCTTATTTTCGTAGCTAGAAAGATTTACAAAATGTTTACCTACCAATTTTTTCGTAGGTAAAAATTATGATAACACTTTCACCTACAAATAATTTCGTAGGTAAAAATATTTACAAAAGTTTTACCTAGAAATTATTTTCGTAGGTAAAAATTATGATAAAACTTTTACCTACAAATAATTTCGTAGCTAAAAATATTACAAAAGTTTTACCTACTATTGTTTTTCGTAGGTAAAAATTATGACACAACTTTTACCTATGAATTCGTTCGTAGGTAAAATTTGTTACAAAAGTTTTGCCTGCCAATATATTCATAACTAAACATATTTACAAAACTTTTACCTACGAATTTGTTCGTAGGTAAAAATTGTTACAAAAGTTTTACCTACGAGTACTTTCGTAGCTAAAAATATTTGCAAAACTTTTACCTATGAATATTTTCGTACGCAAAAATATTTACAGAACTTTTGCCTAGAGTCTTCTCGTAGCTAAAAACTTTTACCTACGAATTGTTTAGTAGGTAAAACCATTTTGAAAACCATTTTGAAAACATATACCTACGAATATTTTTGTAGGTAAAAATATTTTCAAAACTTTTACTTACGAATATTTTCATAGCTAAAACAATTTATTGAACTTTTCCCTATGAAAAATGTTATAGTTAAAAACGTGGATGAGACTTTTACCTACGAAAAGTTTCGTAGGTAAAAAACCTGTATGATACTTTTACCTACAAAAAGTTTCGTTGGTAAAAGTGTCCTTTTTTTTTTTCATTTTTCAGCAAAATATTCCTGATATACACCTGTTATATATAAATATTTCATCATATTCACATTCACATCCATTTAAACCCAAAGTACGTAGATCCATCCAAATATAAACTACATCTATCAACATGACATTTATTCACACTTAAATATATATAAGTTTAACATCATAAATAAAATACAAAAAATCACAAAGATGAAGGCGGAGGCATTAGTGCATCAATGGGTAAGCATGCAGCGAGAGCCTGAAATATTTTCGTCATCCGTCGCTCATGCTCCACCTGCATCTCCTTCATCCTCCTCTCCTGCTCCTCTCTCCCTCGCCTGCTCCTCCATCCTCCTCCTCTCCTGCTCCTCCCTCTGCCTCATCAGATCCTCCATCCTCCTCTTCTTCTCCTCCCTCTACCTCATCAGATCCTCCATCCTCCTCTTTTTCTCCTCCCTCTGCCTCGTTAAATCCTCTTCTCCTGTTCCTCCATCTGCCTCTCCAGCTGCTCACTCTTCTTCTCCAGCTGCTCTCTGATGTTAAGGCTATAAGTATATGTTTAGGTTATAAGTTAAGGTTTAGGTTTAGGTTAAGGTTGCAAGTATATGTTATAAGTTAAGATTAAGGTTTAGATTTCGGCTATAAGTATAGGTTTTGGGATTTGAGAATAGGTTATAAGTCTAGGTTTTGGGATTTGAAAATAGGTTTAGGTTAAGGTTATAAGTCTAGGTTTTGGGATTTGAGAATAGGTTTAGGTTAAGGTTATAAGTCTAGGTTTTGGGATTTGAGAATAGGTTTAGGTTATAAGTATAGGTTTAGGTTGGGTTATAGGTTAAGGTTTTGGGATTTGAGAATAGGTTTAGGTTAAGGTTATAAGTCTAGGTTTAGGTTACAGGTTAAGGTTATATGTGCATGTTTAGGTTATAGGTTAAGACTTAGGTTTAGGTAAAGGTTGTAAATATAGGTTATAGGTTAAGATTAAGGTTTAGGTTTTGGCTATAAGTATAGGTTTAGGGATTTGAGAATAGGTTTAGGTTAAGGTTATAAGTCTAAGTTTAGGTTATAGGTTAAGGTTTAGGTTTAGGTTATAGGTATATGTATAGGTTTAGGTTATAGGTTAAGGTTTAGGTTAAGAAAATTGGGTTTGGGTTTAGGATCGGGTTTAGGTTTGGGTTTAGGTTTTGGGATTTGAGTATAGGTTATAGGTTAAGATTAAGGTTTAGGTTTAGGTTATATATTAAGGTTTAGGTTTAGGAAATCGGGTTGGGGTTCAGGATCGAGTTTGGGTTAGGGTTTAGGTTTTGGGATTTGATTATAGTTTATAGGTTAAGATTAAGGTTTAGGTTTAGGTTATAGGTATAGGTTTAGGTTATAGGTTATAAGAATAGGTTATAGGTTAAGGTTAAGGTTTAGGGATTTGAGTTTAGGTTAAAGCTTAGGTTTAGGTTAAGGTTGTAAGTATAGGTTATAGGTTTAGGTTAACGCTTAGGTTTAGGTTAACGCTTAGGTTTCAGCTATAAGTATAGGTTTTGGGATTTGAGAATAGGTTTAGGTTAAGGTTATAAGTCTAGGTTTAGGTTATAGATTAAGGTTTAGATTTAGGTTATAGATATAGGTTTAGGGATTTAAGAATAGGTTTAGGTTAAGGTTATAAGTTGTAACATCCTGAATATCGGGGGTCGAGCCAAAAACTCCACTCCTGAGTTCCAGAACATCATTTATGCAACATTTTCAATGATGGATGAATGTTGTTCATATTAGTGCAGAAAATATGAGTGAGATTAGACCAAAACAACATATCATACTCT
This sequence comes from Magnolia kwangsiensis, assembly GCA_037074715.1. NCBI lineage: Eukaryota > Viridiplantae > Streptophyta > Magnoliopsida > Magnoliales > Magnoliaceae > Magnolia > Magnolia kwangsiensis. The sequence goes on along the minus strand of CM073580.1, from coordinate 9,681,521 downwards.
AGAGACAGTTAAATTACCAAGCGAAAGAATGTAATAGATATATAAAGTATATGAACTGTTGTGGGTCTCCAGAGTGTGAACATGTTACCAGGTTAAACATATACATGTATACTCCAAAAATGATAAAAAGAATATACATAAGTATGCAAGAAAAAGGCAAAATACCAAGTATATTGGCATCTAATCAGTAACCCTGTAACCCCGTCAATCAGAACCTGCATATAGGAGGGATCCTCCTCATCATCATCAAGTCCGGCTCTGCTTCGCAAGCATCGTCATCATCTGCAATTAAAATAGGAACTGTTTGGTGTGCGCAACACCGTCCCATAATGTTGGAGTGAGTAATTAACTCAATGGAATCATAAAACAAAGATTAGCATGTTCTCAAATCAATCATGCAATAATAGTAAAGCAATTAATCAAACATTCATAAATACTGTTGTTAATGCAATATGACATGACATGATGGATGCCTTCACCGACATTGTCCCTCATACGGCACCATCTGCGTCCGCGGCATGCTTGCGTACTGTTCATTGCTTCACATCTTCCAGGCACATGCAATGTGATGTTGATATGATTACCGAGTTATTATTAGTCCTTTTCATACAGCAGTATTGGAAAACTAAGGTACTTTACTTATATCAATCCCAACACAGATCTTGTCTAGGGTCGTCACTCCTAATAATCTCATATGATGTTATATTTGTAAGTCGCTACAAGGGCTGCTAGGGCTGTTGCTCGCACTCGTTGCACCGCTCTCCCATCATCTTATCAATACAGGCCTAATTATCCTTAAGACTGCATCAGGACTCGTCGCCCCCATGCGGTGTCAGGATAAACTCAAGGTCACTACAAAGGGCTCGTCACCAATCAGTGTAGGCCGACAGGAAGAATATAGTGTCTCATACCACCATAATCTGCTCAGAGTAGGGTGCTCACTGGTCACTACGGAGAAGTTTGTGGCCCCAGCGTAGGCCGACAGCTCGACCACGGTGTCTCATTCCACCATGCCCGGCTCATGAGTCTTTGTGGATCAAGCTACCATGGTTGACAGGGTTTTCAATAGTAAGTTCAGTACCCTAGGTTCAAGCAGTTATGACTCGTACATGGTGAACATACAATGGCCAGTCGGGTTACTTGACGGGCTCGACTAGCACGAGCGCATCTCAAGCTGAACGACATGAAGTGCATGAAACACTTTGTGTGGCCTAACCACTGCCGCCAACCCAACACACGACTCGCGTTCATTGACGCGTCCTTCATGGTACATAGAAGCCAACTACGAATTCATTTCGTTACCGACTGCCTGGACTAACGTGTAGCGCCAAGCATTTGTGCACAACATCAGCAATCATATGTGAGTAACAGAAACGAAATACAACAATTCAAGCATGTTGACAACATGTTATAGCATACAAAGTAAACAAATCAACCAACACATGTATTTCATATATATAATAAAATCAACACATATAGCCAACATGATGGAAATCATGTACATCAGCATATAAATTGAGAATTCAATCTCAAAGCTAATTCATGACACCATTTACTCAATACATACTAATACAAATATTTATACAAACACATAGTCTACACACTTTAGTCTACGTAGCGTATGTTGACTCAAAGTGCGCATTTGGGCGAATCTCTTCGCCAAACCAATTATGCACGCATTCCTAATATCCTAATGTGACAAATAGTCATAGCAACCATTTCAGCAAAATATGCATGTATACAGTATTTCCTACAAATGACTAAAATGCCCTAAATCTCATATTTTTCGTACATTTACGAAACAGAAAACGGACAGCATATTGTACATGTCAAACGACGTTGCCGTCGATAATCTACTATCAAACTATATTGAAAGCATTAAAATCAATCAATCAAAGCGTCTAAAATCCTCACCTTTCACTTTAGATGTGTATCGTTTCGAACGGAGCGTATACGCTTCGTCAACGGCGTACAGGCGACCTAATGCACAAGTACATCAGCTACTTTGCTATTTGAATCGAAGAAATCCCCAAATCAGCAAGTGTTGAGGGTTTTTCTTGCCCAGAAGTGCGTTGGAATCGCCGAAAAAGTGATTGGAGTGCGTTGTTTTAGCACGTGTAGCAGCAGCAGCAAGTGGCTGGAAGATCTCTCCTACACTCTCTCACAAACTCTCACTTTTTCTCTCTCTCTCTAGCTAGGGTTTCTAGCAAATTTGGATGGGTGAGAGAAGTGAGGGTTTCAAACCCTTTTATAGCCTAAAACCTTCCCAAATTAGGCTTGGGAACAAGGTTCACTTGAGGTATAACCAAATCGGGGCTGTTCTAGTTCAAAAGAGCATTTCTGGAGGTCCCCTGGCCAAACGCGGTCGGACTTAAGCTCATGTATACTGGATCTGGCACACATCGAGTTTTCAGACCGGTAGAGTTCCCAGATCGTACGTGCCGGTCCAGTTTTAGTTCAGCTGTCATCGCACCAAGATCAGGTCTACAAGTCTCGTGATATGAAAAAGAAATTTTTTCTGATCCGAGGGTGTAATTTGGCTGAATTCTGATGGTCAGAATGCTTAATAATAACGCGCCAAGTCACGTGCCAGATTTGAATTAAAATTTTCAAATCTAACCCTTTTCTCACTCTCTTCACTCCAGGCTCAATGAAATAGCCTCTGAATGTCGGTTGGCCTTGATTTTTGAAACGATTGTCAAGTCCAATCAAGCGGTCATAACAGTCTAAGATGGTAGATATCGGACTCTCGACGCGCGGTATAGATCCAATACAAAGTTTCAAAGGGTTCTCGAGAACAAGCCGGTTTAGAGTTTGATCCTAAGTTTTAGGGTAACGTAGCATCAACGATTCTACAAGTTTTGGGTCTTACAGAACGTATTTAAAGCGATCAGGGATAATTTCACAGCTACTCCAGCGTAGCGCTAGCTAACTTACTCTTAATTTCTAAAGGAATTTGGTTCTAAGTGATTTCTTTGGCTTTGGAATTGGGTTCTGAGAGGTTACCAAGGTGTTTTGGCTGACCCATTGCCTAAGAACGTCTAATCCCAGGTTGGCAAAAATCCGGGACGTTACGTAAGTATAGGTTTAGGTTATAGGTTAAGGTTTAGGTTTAGGCTATAGGTATAGGTTTAGGTTATAGGTTAAGGTTTAGGTTTAGGAAATAGAGTTCGGATTCGGGATCGGGTTTAGGTTTGGGTTTAGGTTTTAGGTTATAGGTTATAGGTTAAGGTTTAGGTTTAGGTTATAAGTATAGGTTTTAGGATTTGAGAATAGGTTTAAGTTATAAGTATAGGTTTAGGTTGGGTTATAGGTTAAGGTTTTAGGATTTGAGAATAGGTTTAGGTTAAGGTTATAAGTATAGGTTTAGATTATAGGTATAGGTTTTGGAATTTGAAAATAGGTTTAGGTTAAGGTTATAAGTCTAGGTTTAGGTTATAGGTTAAGGTTTAAGTTTAGGAAATCGGGTTCGGGTTCGGGATCGGGTTTAGGTTTGGGTTATAGGTATAGGTTCTGAGATATGAGAATAGGTTTACGTTAAGATTATAAGTTTAGGTTATAGGTTAAGGTTTAGGTTTAGGTTATAGGTATAGGTTTTGGGATTTGAAAATAGGTTTAGGTTAAGGTTATAAGTCTAGGTTTAGGTTTAGGAAATCGGGTTCGGGTTTGGCATCGGGTTTAGGTTTGGGTTATAGGTATAGGTTTTGGGATATGAGAATAGGTTTAGGTTAAGGTTATAAGTAAGGTTTAGGTTTTGAAAATCAGGTTCGGGATCGGGTTTAGGTTTGAGTTTAAGTTTTAGGTTATAGGTTATAGGTTATAGGTTTAGGTTTATGTTATAAGTATAGGTTTTGGGATTTGAGAATAGGTTTAGGTTGTAAGTATAAGTTTAGGTTGGGTTATAGGTTAAGGTTTAAGGATTTGAGTTTGGCTTAAGGTTTAGGTTTGGGTTAAGGTTATAAGTATAGATTTTGAGATTTGAGAATAGGTTTAGGTTACAAGTATAAATTTAGGTTGGGTTATAGGTTAAGGTTTAAGTTTGGGTTAAGGTTACAGGTATAGGTTTTGGGATTTGAGAATAGGTTTAGGTTATAAGTATAGGTTTTGGTTGGGTCATAGGTTAAAAGAATAGGTTTAGGTTTAGGTTAAGGTTGAAAGTTTTGGCTAAGGTTATAAGTATAGGTTATAGGTTAATGTTAAGGTCTAAGTTTAGGTTATAGGTATAAGTTTTGGGAATTGAGAATATATTTAGGTTAAGGCTATAAGTATAGGTTTGGGTTTAGGTTTTAGGTTATAGGTTGTAAGTATAGGTTATAGGTTAAGGTTAAGGTCTAGGTTTAGGTCATAGGTTAGGTTTAGGTTTAGGTTATGGGTTATAGGCTATAGGTTTAGGTTTAAGTTTAGGTTATAGTTTTAGGGAATTGAAATATGTTAAGGTTTAGGTTTAGGAAATCGGGTTCGGGTTCGGGATCGGGTTTAGGTTTGAGTTTTCAAGTTTAGGTTTAGGTTTAGGGATTTGAGAATAGGTTTAGGTTATAAGTATAGGTTTTCATTGGGTTATAGGTTAAGGTTTAGGGATTTGAGAATAGGTTAAGGTTTATGTTTAGGTTATAAGTATAGGTATTGGGATTCGAGAATAATTTTAGGTTATAAGTATAGGTTAAGGTTTAGGAATTTGAGAATAAGTTTAGGTTTAGGTTATAAGTATAGGTTTCGAGATTTGAGAATAGGTTTAGCTTATAAGTTTAGGTTGGGTAATAGGTTAAGATTTAGGGATTTGAGTTTGAGTTAAGGTTTAGATTTGGGTTAAGGTTATAAGTATAGGTTTTGGGATTTGAGAATAGGTTTAGGTTATAAGTATAGGTTTTGATTGGGTTATAGGAAAAGAGAATAGGTTTAGGTTTAAGTTAAGGTTGTAAGTTTAGGTTAAGGTTATAAGTATAGGTTATATGTTAAGGTTAAGGTCTAGGTTTAGGTTATAAGTTTTGGAAATTGAGAATAGGTTTAGGTTAAGGTTATAAGTATAGGTTTGGGTTTAGGTTTTAAGTTATAAGTTATAGGTTAAGGTTAAGGTTAAGGTCTAGGTTTAGGTTATAGGTTAGGTTTAGGTTTAGGTTATGGGTTATAGGTTATAGTTTTATGGAATTGAGAATATGTTAAGGTTTAGGTTTAGGAAATCGGGTTCGGGTTCGGGATCGGGTTTAGGTTTGGGTTTTCAAGTTTAGGTTTAGGTTTATGGATTTGAGAATAGGTTTAGGTTATAAGTATAGGTTTAGGTTGGGTTATACGTTAAGGTTTAGATTTAGGTTAAGGTTATAAGTATAGGTTTTAGGATTTGAGAATAGGTTTATGTTATAAGTATAGGTTTAGGTTAAGGTTATAAGTTAAGGTTTAGGGATTTGAGTTTAGGTTAAAGTTGTAAGTTTAGGTTAAGGTTATAAGTATAGGTTATAGGTTAAGGTTAAGGTCTAGGTTTAGGTTATAAGTTTTGGGATTTGAGAATAGGTTTAGGTTAAAGTTATAAGTATAGGTTTAGGTTATAGATTATAAGTATAGGTTATGGGTGAAGGTTAAGGTCTAGGTTTAGGTTATAGGTTAAGGTTTTGATTTATGTAATAAGTTTAGGTTATAAGTATAGGTTTAGGTTAAGGTTTAGGGATTTGAGTTTAGGTTAAGGTTGTAAGTTTAGGTTAAGGTTATAAGTATAGGTTTTGGAATTTGAGAATAGGTTTAGGTTATAAGTATAGGTTTAGGTTGGGTTATAGGTTAAGGTTTAGGGATTTAAGAATAGTTTAAGGTTTAGGTTTGGGTTAAGGTTATAAGTATAAGTTTTGAGATTTAAGAATAGGTTTAGATTATAAGTATAGGTTTAGGTTAAGGTTATAGGTTAAGGTTTAGTGATTTGGGTTTAGGTTAAGGTTATAAGTATAGGTTATAGGTTAAGGTTAAGGTTTAGGTTTAGGTTATAAGTTTTGGAATTTGAGAATAGATTTAGGTTAAGGTTATAAGTATAGGTTTAGGTTATAGATTATAAGTATATGTTATAGGTGAAGGTTAAGGTTTATGTTTAGGTTATAGGTTAAGGTTTTGGTTTATGTTATAAGTATAGTTTTTGAGATTTTTGAATAGGTTTAGTTTATAAGTATAGGTTTAGGTTAAGGTTTTAGGTTAAGGTTTAGGGATTTGAGTTTAGGTTAAGGTTGTAAGTTTAGGTTAAGGTTATAAGTATACGTTTTGAAATTTGATAATAGGTTTAGATTATAAGTATAGGTTTAGGTTAAGGTTATATGTATAGGTTATAGGTTAAGGTTAAGGTCTAGGTTTAGGTTATAGGTATAGGTTTTGGAATTTGAGACTAGGTTTATGTTAAGGTTATAAGTTTAGGTTAAAGGTTTAGATTTAGATTAGGTTTAGAGATAAGGTTTAGGGAATTGAGTTTAGGTTTTAGGTTATGGGTTATAGGTTTTAGGTTTAGGTTTAAGTTTAGGTTATAGCTTTATGGAATTGAGAATATGTTAAGGTTTAGGTTGATGAAATCGGGTTCGAGATCGGGTTTAGGTTTGGGTTTTCAAGTTTAGGTTTAGGTTTAGGTTAGGGAGTTGAGATTAAGAATATGTGTAGGTTTAGGTTTAGGGATTTGAGAATAAGTTTAGGTTTTAGGTTATGAGTTTAGGTTTAAGTTTAGGTTTGGGTTTAGGTTATAAGTATAGGTTATAGGTTAAGGTTAAGGTTTAGGTTTAGGTTATAGGTTAGGGTTTTGGAATTTGAGAATAGGTTTAGGTTAAGGTTATAAGTTTAGGTTTAGGTTATAGGTATAGGCATAGGTTTAGGTTATAGGTATTGGTTTAGGTTATAGATTATAAGAATAGGTTATATGTGAAGGTTAAGGTCTAGGTTTAGGTTACAAGTTAAGGTTTTAGTTTATGTTATAAGTATAAGTTTTAGGATTTAGAATAGGTTTAGATTATAAGTATAAGTTTAGGTTGTGTTATAGGTTAAGGTTTAGATATTTAAGTTTAGGTTAAGGTTTAGATTTGGGTTAAGGTTATAAGTATAAGTTTTGAGATTTGAGAATAGGTTTAGGTTATAAGTATAGGTTTAGGTCAAGGTTATAGGTTAAGGTTTAGGGATTTGAGTTTAGGTTAAGGTTGTAAGTTTAGGTCAAGGTTATAAGTATAGGTAATAGGTTAAGGTTAAGGTATAGGTTTAGATTATAAGTTTTGGGATTTGAGAATAGGTTTAAGTTAAGGTTATATGTATAGGTTTAGGTTTAGGTTTAAGGTTATAGGTTATAAGTATAGGTTATAGGTTAAGGTTAAGGTCTAGGTTTAGGTTATAGGTTAGGATTTTGGGATTTGAGAATAAGTTTAGGTTAAGGTTATAAGTCTAGGTTTTGGTTATAGGTATAAGTTTAGGTTTAGGTTATAGGTATAGGTTTATGTTATAGACTATATGTATAGGTTATAGGTGAAGATTAAGGTCTAGGTTTAGGTTATAGGTTAAGGTTTTGATTTATGTTATAAGTATAGGTTTTGGAATTTTAGAATAGGTTTAGGTTATAAGTTTAGGGTGGGTTATAGGTTAAGGTTTAAGGAATTTGAGTTTAGGTTGAGGTTTAGGTTTGGGTTAAGGTTATAAGTCTAGGTTTTGGGATTTGAGAATAGGTTTAGGTTATAAGTATAGTTTTAGGTTAAGGTTGTAGGTTAAGGTTTAGGGATTTGAGTTTAGGTTAAGGTTGTAAGTTTAGATTAAAGTTATAAGTATAGGTTATAGGTTAAGGTTAAGGTCTAAGTTTAGGTTATAAGTTTTGAGATTTGAGAATATGTTTAGGTTAAGGTTATAAATATAGGTTTAGGTTATAGATTATAAGTGTATGTTATAGGTGAAGATTAAGGTCTACGTTTAGGTTATACATATAGGTTTAGGTTAAGGTTATAGGTTAAGGTTTAGGGATTTGAGTTTAGGTTAAGGTTGTAAGTTTAGGTTAAGGTTATAAGCATAGGTTTTGGAATTTGAGAATAAGTTTAGGTTATAAGTATATGTTTAAGTTAGGTTATAGGTTAAGGTTTAGGGATTTGGGAATAGTTTAAGGTTTAGGTTTGGATTAAGGTTATAAGTATAAGTTTTAGGATTTGAGAATAGGTTTAGGTTTTAAGTATAGGTTTAGGTTAAGGTTATAGGTTAAGGTTTAAGGATTTGAGTTTAGGTTAAGGTTGCAAGTTTAGGTTAAGGTTATAAGTATAGGTTATAGATTAAGGTTAAGGTCTAGGTTTAAGTTATAAGTTTTGTGATTTGAGAATAGGTTTAGGATATGGTTATAAGTATAGGCTTAGGTTATAGATTATAAGTATATGTTATAGGTGAAGGTTAAGGTTTAGGTTTAAGTTATAGGTTAAGGTTTTGGTTTAAGTTATAAGTATAGTTTTTGAGATTTTTGAATAGGTTTAGGTTAAGGTTATAGGTTAAGGTTCAGGGATTTGAGTTTAGGTCAAGGTTGTAAGTTTATGTTAAGGTTATAAGTATAGGTTTTTGGATTTGAGAATAGGTTTAGATTATAAGTATAGGTTTAGGTTAAGGTTATAGGTATAGGTTATAGGTTAAGGTTAAGGTCTTGGTTTAGGTTATAGATATAGGTTTTGGGATTTGAAACTAGGTTTATGTTAAGGTTATAAGTTTTAGTTATAGGTTTAGGTTTATGTTAGGTTTAGAGAAAAGGTTTAGGGAATTGAGTTTAGGTTTTAGGTTATGGGTTATAGGTTATAGGTTTAGGTTTAAGTTTAGGTTATAGCTTTATGGAATTGAGAATATGTTAAGGTTTAGGTTGAGGAAATCGGGTTCGGGTTTAAGATCGGGTTTAGGTTTGGATTTTTAAGTTTAGGTTTAGGTTTAGGTTAGGGAGTTAAGATTAGGAATAGGTGTAGGTTTAGGTTTAAGGATTTGAGAATAGGTTTAGGTTTTAGGTTATGGGTTTAGGTTTTAAGTTATAGGTTATAAGTATAGGTTATAGGTCAAGGTTAAGGTCTAGGTTTAGGTTATTGGTTAGGGTTTTAGGATTTGAGAATAGGTTTAGATTAAGGTTATAAGTCTAAGTTTAAGTTATAGGTGTAGGTTTAGGTTTAGGTTATAGGTATTGGTTTAGGTTATAGATTATAAGTGAAGGTTAAGGTTTAGGTTTAGGTTATAGGTTAATGTTTTGGTTTATGTTATAAGTATAGGTTTTGAGATTTTAGAATAGGTTTAGGTTATAAGTATAAGTTTAGGTTAGGTTATAGGTTAAGGTTTAGAGATTTGAGTTTAGGTTAAGGTTTAGATTTGGGTTAAGGTTATAAGTATAGGTTTTGGGATTTGAGAATAGGTTTAGGTTATAAGTATAGGTTTAGGTCAAGGTTATAGGTTAAGGTTTAGGGATTTGAGTTTAGGTTAAGGTTGTAAGTTTAGGTTAAGGTTATAAGTATAGGTTATAGGTTAAGGTTAAGGTCTAGGTTTAGGTTATAAGTTTTGGGATTTGAGACTAGGTTTAGGTTAAGGTTATAAGTATAGGTTTAGATTTAGGTTTAAGGTTATAGGTTATAAGTATAGGTTATAGGTTAAGGTTAAGGTTTAGGTTTAGGTTATAGGTTAGGGTTTTGGGATTTAAGAATAGGTTTAGGTTAAGGTTATTAGTCTAAGTTTAGGTTATAGGTATAGGTTTAGGTTTAGGTTAGAGGTATAGGTTTAGGTTATAGATTATAAGTATAGGTTATGGGTGAAGATTAAGGTCTAAGTTTAGGTTATAGGTTAAGGTTTTAGTTTATGTTATAAGTGTAGATTTTGGGATTTGAGAATAGGTTTAGGTTATAAGTTTAGGTTGGGTTATAGGTTAAGGCTTAGGGATTTGAGTTTAGGTTAAGGTTTAGGTTTGGGTTAAGGTTATATATATAGGTTTTGGGATTTGAGAATAGGTTTAGGTTATAAGTACAGGTTTTGGTTGGGTTATACGTTAAGGTTTAGGGATTTGAGTTTAGGTTAAGGTTATAAGTATAGGTTATAGGTTAAGGTTAAGGTCTAAGTTTAGGTTATAAGTATAAGTTTTGGCATTCGAGAATAGGTTTAGGTTAAAGTTATAAGTATAGGTTTAGGTTATAGGTTATAGGTTATGGTTATAGGTATAGGTTTAGGTTATAGGTTAAGGCTGTAGTTTAGGTTAAGGTTGTAAGTATAGGTTATAGGTCAAGGTATAGGTTTAGGTTTCGGTTATAAGTATTTAGGTTAAGGTTATAAGTTTAGGTTAAAGTTATAAGTTTAGGTTAAGGTTATAGGTTTTAGGTTTAGGGTGTAGTTTAGGTTAAGGTTATAGTCCCTGCAAATACAGATATAAACAAGATATAAACACGGCTTGTCCAATTGACCAGGCCCTTCCAATGCTGTCCATAGGAAATTGACAACTTTATCATGGTCATAATAGCAGTTTTCACCTTTTAGGGACCCCCTCTCATCCGGATAGCTCCGACGCACATTCAGGTCCGCTCCATTAATTTCAAGAAAATACAAAAACACAGCCTGTCTAAATAGCAAGACCCCTCCAATGTTGTCCATAGGAAATGGACAGCTTCATCATGGTCATAATAGTGGTTCCCACCTTCCAGGGACCCCCGCTCATCCGGATAACTCCGATGCACATCCGGGTCTTCTCCATTAATTTTGAGCAAATACATAAACATGGCATCACTACAAGAAAAGACACTTTTACCTATGAAAATTTTCATAGGTAAAAGCCAGTTTTTCGTAGGCAAAAACTTTTTCCAATGAAAATTTTTATCGAAAATTTCATTGCCAAAGGATTGAGGGAGAAAACATTTAACAACGAAAAAACAAACTTTTGTCGACGAATCCATTTCGTAGGAAAAATATTTTTCCAACCTTTTCTTTCGTAGCCAAAAATATCGAAAATGCTTTTCACTTAACTTCGTTGCTAAAAATGATTTACAAACCTTTTTACCTATGATTATTTTCGTAGCTAAAACTCTTTACCTACCAATAAGTTCGTAGGTAAAAAATATGACAACACTTTCATCTACAAATAATTTCGTAGGTAAAAATAGTTACAAAGTTTTTCCAACGAATTTATGTCGTAGGTAATAATTCGCAGCCAAAAATAATACATAAGTTTTTCCTACGATTTGTTTTCGTTGGTTAAAATTACTGTTAAACTTTTACCTACGAAAGTATTCCTATGTAAAAATTGTCCCAAAAGTTTTACCTACTAACAATTTCGTATCTAAAAATATTTTCAAAACTTTTATTACGAATGTTTTCGTAGGAAAAAATTGATAAGAAAAGTTTTACCTACTAATGATTTCGTAGGTAAAAATATTTTCAAAACTTGTACCTACGAATCGTTTCCCAGGTAAAAATTGCTACAAAAGTTTTACCTACGAATTTTGTGATAGCTAAAAGTATTTAGAAAACCTTTACCTATGAATAGTTTTGTAGGCAAAAATATTTACACAACTTTTTCCTACGAAGAACGTCGTAGGTAAAAACTTTTACCTACGAATTGTTTGGTAGGTAATCCATTTTGAAAACATATACCAACGAATATTTTTGTAGGTAAATACATTTTCAAACCATTTAGCTACGAATATTTTCGTAGCTAAAAAAATTATTGAACTTTTTCCTATGAAAATTTTCATTGGTAAAATTATTATTTTTTAAATGTGGCTATAAAATATGCCTGATATACACCTGTTAATATTCCTGATATACACCTGTTATATATAAATATTTCATCACATTCACATTCACATCTATTCAAACCCTAAATACCCAAAATACGTAAATTCATCCAAATATAAACTACATCCATCGACATAACATTTATTCACAAATAAATACATATAAGTTTAACATCATGAATAAAATATAAAAAATCATACAGATGAAGGCGAAGGAGGTGGAGCATCAGTGGGTAAGCGTGCAGCAAGAGCCTGAAACATCTCCGCCATCCGTCCCTCATGCTCCACCCGTATCTCCTCCATCCTCCTCTCATTCTCCTCTCTCTCCCTCGCCTGCTCCTCCATCCTCCTCCTCTCTTGCTCCTCCCTCTACCTCGTCAGATCCTCCATCCTCCACTCCTGCTCCTCCCTCTGCCTCGTCAGATCCTCCATCCTCCTCTCCTACTCCTCTCTCTGCCTCGTCAGATCCTCCATCCTCCTCTCCTGCTCCTCCATTTGCCTCTCCAGCTGCTCACTCTTCTTCTCTAGCTTCTCTTTAATGTCATGAACGATGACTCGTAGCTATTGAACCTCTTTCTCTCAATATCAGCTCGGCGGGTTGCGCTCTCGCCAACGACGATGGATCGGGTGGAGGCAACTCTAGCGGGTGCCATGAGCTTGGCACCATGGCCAAGCCCACACACATATCCAGAACGGGCGCCAAGCACCTCACTCAGGATCTCTGGCTCACTTCGCTGAGTACCATCAGGAGTGGGCTGACTACGTAAGGTGTCCATCGCCGCCTGTAATGAAAACATATAAATTTTCTCTAAAAAATGGTATTATTATAATGTAATGCAATTAAACTTTACAATGTAAAAATTTTTACCCAAATCTCACCGGCTCTAGGATGTACCCAAGATCCCGTCGCCTGTCGTCAGTGAGTCCCTCTATAGAGGTCTACTGGTCCGGGCTCCTGGCCAGTGACGGGATCTCGCTGTGCAATCGAAAGAACAACTAAGTTAATATAAATGCATGAAAAGAATATATCAACTTAATAATTATCAGTAATTTCTTATCATGCTGTGACGAACTTCTGCAAATGACTTTGAACCAGTTACGTGGTTCACTTCTAACTTTCCACTGTTGTCAGAATTTATTTTACTTCTCTTCTTAACACATTATTCATAATACATTGTTATTAATAGCAATTTAATTGTTACATTAAGATATGGTAAATATGTAAATATTACCTGAAAAGAATCAGACGAAAATCTATCGCAGAGTATTTGCCAGTCGCCATCCGTCACGTGCGGCGGTGCGGACAGTGCGCCCTCCGTGTGGCTCATACACTGCTTGTACCGCTTGTATAACACGGAGCGGTACTCCTTGAACCGCTCTTTGATCATGTCGTCAACAGCATAGGAAATGTGCGGAATACTCAAATCGATGTCAAACTTATCCTGTAGTTTTGTAAATAATGGATTAAGGCAATAAACTTATTAAGAAAATAACTTAACCATAAAATAAACTTTTATAAAATAAATTTTAAAAAACTAAAATTTACCTGAAGGCACTGACGAATGAGCTGCCGCACATCATCTGTCACGTCTCCCCAACGGGGGGTGGTAGGGGGGATCAGAGATCGGCATAAGACACCGACCTCTGACGTAAACAGTCTGGCATTGTTCCTAATAGGTCTAATACAGTCTTGTGGGAACTCTATCCTCACCCTACCCTCGCACGTAAGTCGCTCTAAAAGCAACCCACGCGTGGGTCCACGTCCTCATCGGCTGGTCGACGACGCTGTTGCAAAAGAAATATGTAAGTCTAAACATAAACAGAAATTATTAAAAAAAATATATGTCTAGACTTACATGCAGTATCCGGTGTATGCGCAACTGAGGGATCAGACGCCTGTGATGTAACATGTGATGGCGATGCTGGCTCCATCGCATCATGGGTAGAAGGGGTAGATCCAGTGTCGAACGGCGTACTCTCTCACCTAGTGCCATCAGTGAATATGTGCGAGATACGAACTTATAAATTTAAACAATGTCAATACAAGTGAAATATACAAAAGTATTTTACAAGTAGTGTTGACGGTACAATGCATTTGTGCTTATGCTTAGAGAGATGATTAAAATATGATTAGACCATTACACTATAATGCAAGCAGAATATAATAAAACTGTAAACTTTAATCTATAACCATTAAAAATTCCATTACACATTGTCATTCTATATTAAATACACATATTTTGTTGTAATATAAAACAACTTTGAGGTAAACTATCCGAAGTACTCCCTGCGTAAGGTATCGTATGCTTCAGAAGCATATATCATTTCGTGTGAAGCACCTGACATATTTACAGCCAACATGCCAGTCACAATAAAAGAAATCTAGTCTCTTGGGACTCCATTCAAATGTGCAAGTGACAGAGTCGCATCTTTCATATCTCGTTTCTCACAGTTATATATCTCCATCAGCTCCGAAATTTCTTTGAGATGGCATAATCTTTCCTCTGAGTCGTCGTCGATATATTCCACTCTACACTCATCGACCAGACTGGGTATCTTTATGGCCATACTAGAAGAAGATAGGACCGAAACATCCATCTACAATAGCTGATGAAGTATGTTGTGTGCTTCTACTGCGCTCCGGTTTGAGGACATAATCAGAAATTGACTCAATTACAAATGTAGATTATAAATAAGTCAATAAAAGGAAATAATCATGACTCGTAATTTTCACGTATACATAAAATATATAAATTATTTGAATTGAAAAATGACATGTAAATCATGTGTACATTTAATAATTGTCCTCTATATCACTATCGCTTAGGGCAATTTCTTCATCATCACTATCGCTGATCAATATTTCATCCTCATTGTCCGCAACGTCGTCATCAATGAAACCGCTATTATCTTTAACAATATCACATATTATCGAGGCATCAATATGATCAGGTGGCACATCATCCCTGTCTAATTGCACTACATCAATATCAATACTTGAATCAATCCCTGTATCCTTAGATGGCATGTCTTCTTGATATGCTTCTTCAACCCTAAAGGTATCATTTCCTTCATCCTCACTATCTTCAACTTCTAGTATGGGAACATCAAATACGTTCCTAGGCTTTATTTTCTGCACCACGTGCCAAGAGCCGCCTAACTTGGTGTCAGCGAGGTAAAATACTTGTTCGGCTTGGCTGGCGAGGACAAATGGGTCGTCCTTAAACCACTTTCGAGATAAATTTACGCTCGTAAAGTAATTGTCAGTCTGTATTCTCAACTTCTTATTTCCAATGTCCCACCAATCACATCTAAATAAGTACACCCGCTTTCTCATATAATAACTCAGCTCAATAATATCTGTCAAAATGCCATAAAAGTCAATTTCATCCTCCTCATTTGTTCTCTTCACAACCACCCCACTATTCTGTGTGGTCCTGTATTCTCACGTTCTTCGGTGTGGAATCAAATTCCATTTACAATACAACTTGCATATCTAGATACACGTCTGTCAGGGCCACACATCAGTGAATATAGTGCATCAGACGCATCAGCAGAGTTGCTCATGCGCAACGTCGTCATTTATTATCATCTACAAAATATAATTATTTAGGGATTTTCATAGGTTGAAATAATGTGGCATACAACGAAAATTCTAAGTGTGGTGAGATACAATATGAAATCTTACACGTTTGGCAAACCATTCTGAAAACTGGTCTTGATGTATTCGATCATAATTTGTGGGGAATTTGGACTTCATCTCGTCCATGTGTTCGCTACACATAAATGACACATCATCAGCAAGAAACATTAAGATCATCGTATGTAAAGAAAATAAAAATCGAGGAAAGACTTACTCCAAGTACGACTCTATTTCTTCATAATTATGCAACACATACTACTGTGCCTTTGCTAGATCCCCAAGGTCCATATCTTGAAACATCGGGGATCCTAAAGGACGAATGTTATGTGCGAATACATATATGAGTCCTTGTACATGCTCATGCCCTTCATCAGCATTCCGATCTTCTCGATTGAATCTAGTCTCTATCCCACGAAGATACATGGAGCAAAATGTAAGGCACTCATTATCAATGTACGCTTCAGCTATCGACTCCTCCGGTCGTGCCTTATTCCTCACAAATTGTTTAAGTGTGTGAAGGTATCTATACACAAAACCAATATGTTATACTATAAAAATATAGATATATATAGTTTATGGAATGAATAAAAATTTTAATACGTTCAACCACCTTTCGATCGGATACATCCAACGATATTGTACTGGGCCTGCAAGTTTTGCCTCGTGCGGTAAATGAATCGCCAGGTGTACCATGACATCGAAAAATGTAGGTGAAAATATTCTTTCAAGTTTGCAAAGGATTATGGCAATGTCCCTCTCCAGTTATTTAATAACATCTACATTCAATGATTTCAAACATAAATCCTTAAAGAATATCCCCAACTCAATTAGCGTCGTGCTTATATCCTTGCTCAGGAATCCACGAATCGCAACTGGCAGTAGGCGCTGTAGAAGGACGTGACAATCATGACTTTTCATTCCTGTTACCTTGCAGTCAGTAACACTAACGCACCGAGATATGTTTGACGCATACCCATTGGGAAACTTCACCAATCTCAACCATTCACATAAATGTTTTCTCTCTAATTTTGTCAACGTGTAGCAGGCTGCTGGTATAGTAGACGAATTTCCATGTGGTTGCAAGTGCAACTCTTTCCTTGAACCCATTTCTTGTAGATCCAATCGAACCATGAAACTGTCTTTTATTTTCTTCTCTATGTTAATCAATGTTCCGAAGACATTATCACATATATTTTTCTCAATATGCATGACATCCAAGTTATGTCGCAATTTTAGATTGCTCCAATAGGGCAACTCAAAAAAGATGCTCTTCTTCCTCCAGTTATAGTCCAATACTGTATGTTTCCTCTTCTTCAAGTGTGATGCCTTACCAAATCTAACTTCTCCAATGTTTCTCAGTTGTTGCATCACATCTTCTCCAGATAGCTCTTTCAGGGGTGGCCTATGATCTTATTTTCCATCAAAGATCATCGTCTTCTTGCGCCAACTATGATCGCTCGGAAGGAAGTGACGATGACCCATATAACACGTTTTTCTACCATGATTCAATGACAATGAACAAGTCTCAATACCACATGTTGGACAAGCCAACTTGCCCTTCGTGCTCCACCCAGACAAATTTTCATAGGCGGGAAAATCATTTATTGTCCACAAGACCGCTGCATGCAATCGAAATGTCCGTCTTGCAAATGTGTCATACGTTTCTACACCTTGACTCCACAACACGTTTAACTCATCTACTAACGGTCGCAAATACACATCAATGTCCTTCTCAGGTGACCTAGGTCCAAGAATAAGTAATGACATCATGAAAAATGACTCCTTCATACACAACCAAGGAGGTAAATTCTAGGGCATAAGCACCACTGGCCACATACTGTACGAGCTACTCATATCTCTAAATGGATTAACACCATCACTTGCAAGACTTAGTCGAAAATTGTGAGAATCCTCTACAAACTAGTCATATTGCTTGTTCAAATTTTGCCAGGCTTCAGAGTCCGCAGGGTGCCTCAGTGTACTATCATCATGAATGCGTTTCTCTTTATGTCACCTCATATCTTTAGCTGTCTTACGAGACATAAACAATCTTTACAATCTGGGTTTCAATGAAAAGTACCTTAACACCTTTCGTGGAATTTTCTTACCCCTGGCTGTGCCATGCTTTCACCTAGACTCTCCACATTCTTGACACTCTTTAGCCTTATCATGCTCATTCTGATATAATAAATAATCATTTATACATGTATGTATGAGTTCATAACCAAGGCCTAAGTCTCGCATCAAGGATTTGGCCTCATAATGAGACTTAGGCAATGTCTCACCGTCCGGTAATGCTTCTTTCAACAACTCAAGCAACATGCTGAACGATTTGTTACTCCAACGATTTATTATCTTCAAATGAAGTAACTTTGTAAGAAAATTCAACTTGGAGAAGTTCTCACACCCCGGATAAAGTGGACGTTGCGCATCCCTCAACAACCTACTAAAATTTTCTGATTCGTCATCACCCATTGGAGGAATATCTTGGTTACTGCTTGTCGCTGCAAAATCAGTATCCACAGCTGTTCCCCTGAACACATCCCCTATGATATCTTGCATTTCGTCAACGTCTTCATCCTCATCATCTGGCACAATTGGGTCAGTAAGGACTTCAGTGGGCGCAACTCTATGGGTCATATCTTCACCATGATAGATCCACCAAGTGTAACTCTGGTCAATCCCAACTATGAATAAACCATCCTTTACTTTGTCTAAAGTCTTAAATATCATGTTCTTGTATTTTCGACATGGACACCTAATCTTATTCCTTAAATCTGCCCGATTTCGTACAAATTTCATGAACTCTTGAACCCCTTGTTTATACTCCGGGCCTAACCTGTTCTTAGTTCGCATCCAACTCTTATCCATGTCTACAATAAAAAGACTAAAGTCAGTTTATGGAAATGGATTTAAGATTAGGCTAGGTTATAGGTTATAAGTATCGGTTATAGGTTAAGGTTAAGGTCTAGGTTTAGGTTATAGGTTAGGGTTTTGGGATTTGAGAATAGGTTTAGGTTAAGGTTATAAGCCTAGGTTTAGCCCAGGTTTAGGTTATAGGTATAGGGAATGGTTTAGGGTATAGGTATAGGTTTTGGGATTTGAGAATAGTTTTAGGTTATAAGTGTAGGTTATAGGTTTAGGGAATGGTTAGGTTTAGGTTAGAGGTTTTGGGATTTGAAAATATGTTTAGGTTATAGGTTTAGGGAGTGGGTAGGTTTAGGTTATAGGTTTTGGGATTTGAGATTAGTTTTAGGTTATAAGTGAAGGCTATAGGTTTAGGGAGTGGGTAGGTTTAGGTTAGAGGTTTTGGGATTTGAGAATAGGTTTAGGTTATAGGTTTAGGGAGTGGGTAGGTTTAGGTTATAGGTTTTGAGATTTGAGAATAGTTTTAGGTTATAAGTGAAGGTTATAAGTTTAGGGAGTGGGTAGGTTTAGGTTTTGGGATTTGAGAATAGCATTAGATTATAAGTATAGGTTTTAGTTGGGTTATAGGTTAAGGATTAGGGATTTGAGTTTAGGTTAAGGTTGTAAGTTTAGGTTAAGGTTACAATTATAGGCTATAGGTTAGGGTTAAGGTCTAGGTTTAGGTTAAAAGTATAATTTTTGGGATTTGAGAATAGGTTTAAGTTAAGATTATAAGTATAGGTTTAGGGTTAGGTTTTAAGTTATAGGTTATAAGTATAGGTTATAGGTTAAGGTTAAGGTCTAGGTTTAGGTTATAGGTTAGGGTTTTGGGATTTGAGAATAGGTTTAGGTTATAAGTGTAGGTTATGAGTTTAGGGAATGGGTAGGTTTAGGTTATAGGTTTTGGGATTTGAGAATAGGTTATAGGTTTAGGTTTAGGAAATCGGGTTCGGGTTCGGGATCGGGCTTAGGTTTGGGCTATAAGTATAGGTTTTGGGATTTGAGAATAGGTTTAGGTTATAAGTGTAGGTTATGGGTTTAGGGAATAGGTAGGTTTAGGTTAGAGGTTTTGAGATTTGAGAATAGGTTATAGGTTTAGGTTTAGGAAATCGGGTTCGGCTTCGGGATTGGGCTTAGGTTTGGGCTATAAGTATAGGTTTTGGGATTTGAGAATAGGTATAGGTTTAGGGTATAGGTATAGGTTTTGGGATTTGAGAATAAGTTTAGGTTATAAGTGAAGGTT
Organism: Magnolia kwangsiensis; assembly: GCA_037074715.1. Classification (NCBI taxonomy): domain Eukaryota; kingdom Viridiplantae; phylum Streptophyta; class Magnoliopsida; order Magnoliales; family Magnoliaceae; genus Magnolia; species Magnolia kwangsiensis. The sequence continues at coordinate 9,662,014 of CM073580.1, read as the reverse complement.
ATAGGTTTAGGGAGTGGGTACGTTTAGGGTATAAGTTTTGAGATTTGAGAATAGGTTTAGGTTATAAGTATATGTTTTAGTTGGGTTATAGGTTAAGGATTAGGGATTTGAGTTTAGGTTAAGGTTGTAAGTTTAGGTTAAGGTTATAATTATAGGATATAGGTTAAGGTTAAGGTCTAGATTTAGGTTAAAATAATAAGTTTTGGGATTTCAGAATAGGTTTAGGTTAAGGTTATAAGTATAGGTTTAGGGTTAGGTTTTAGGTTATAGGTTATAAGTATAGGTTATAGGTTAAAGTTAAGGTCTAGGTTTAAGTTATAGGTTAAGGTTTTGGGATTTGAGAATAGGTTTAGGTTAAGGTTATAAGTTTAGGTTTAGGTTATAGGTATAAGTTTAGGTTTAGGGTATAGGTATAGGTTTTGGGATTTGAGAATAGGTTTTTCGTTATAAGTGTAGGTTATAGGTTTAGGTTAAGGTTATAAGTTTAGGTTTAGGTTATAGGTATAAGTTTCGGTTTAGGGTATAGGTATAGGTTTTGGGATTTGAGAATAGGTTTAGGTTATAAGTGTAGGTTATAGGATTAGGGAATGGTTAGGTTTAGGTTAGAGGTTTTGGGATTTGAGAATAGGTTTAGGTTATAGGTTTATGGAGTGGGCAGGTTTAGGTTATAGGTTTTGGAATTTGAGAACAGTTTTAGGTTATAAGTGAAGGTTATAGGTTTAGGGAGTGGGTAGGTTTAAGTTATAGGTTTAGGTTTTGGGATTTGAGAATAAGTTTAGGTTATAAGTATAGGTTTTAGTTGGGTTATAGGTTAAGGATTAGGGATTTGAGTTTAGGTTAAGGTTGTAAGTTTAGGTTAAGGTTACAATTATATGCTACAGGTTAGGGTTAAGGTCTAGGTTTAGGTTAAAAGTATAAGTTTTGGGATTTGAGAATAGGTTTAGGTTAAGGTTATAAGTATAGGTTTAGGGTTAGGTTTTAGGTTATAGGTTATAAGTATAGGTTATAGGTTATGGTTAAGGTCTAGGTTTAGGTTATAGGTTAGGGTTTTGGAATTTGAGAATAGGTTTAGGTTATAAGTGTAGGTTATGGGTTTAGGGAATGGGTAGGTTTAGGTTATAGGTTTTGGGATTTGAGAATATGTTATAGGTTTAAGTTTAGGAAATCGGGTTTGGGTTCGGGATCGGGCTTAGGTTTGGGCTATAAGTATAGGTTTTGGGATTTGAGAATAGGTTTAGGTTATAAGTGTAGGTTATGGGTTTAGGAAATGGGTAGGTTTAGGTTGTAGGTTTTAGGATTTGAGAATAGGTTATAGGTTTAGGTTTAGGAAATCGAGTTCGGGTTCGGGATTGGGCTTAGGTTTGAGCTATAAGTATAGGTTTTGGGATTTGAGAATAGGTTAAGGTTTAGGTTATAGGTTTTGGGATTTGAGAATAGGTTAAGCTTTAGGTTTAGGAAATCGGGTTCAGTTTAAGGATCGGGCTTGGGTTTGGGTTATACGTATAGGTTTTGGGATTTGAGAATAGGTTTAGGTTAAGGTTATGAGTCTAGGTTTAGGTTATAGGTTAAGGTTTAGATTTAGACTATAGGTATAAGTTTTGAGATTTGAGAATATGTTTAGGTTATAAGTGTAGGTTATAGGTTTAGGGAATACGTTTTGGGATTTGAGAATAAGTTAAGGTTTAGGTTTAGGAAATCGGGTTCAGGTTTGAGTTCGGGCTTGGGTTTGGGTTATAGGTATAGGTTTTAGGATTTGAGAATAGGTTTAAGTTAATGTTATGAGTATAGGTTTAGGTTATAGGTTAAGGTTTAGGTTTAGGGTATAGGTAAAGGTTTTGAGATTTGAGAATAGTTTTAGGTTATAAGTGTAGGTTTAGGGTACGTTATAGGTTAAGGTTTAGGGATTTGAGTTTCGGTTAAGGGTGTGGTACTTACAAATACAGATATAATCAAGATATAAATATGGCCTGTCCAAATGGCCAGGCCCTCCCAATGCTGTCCATAGGAAATGGACAGCTTCATCATGGTTATAACAGTAATTCCCACCTTCCAGGGACCCCCGCTTATTCGGATAACTCCGATGCACATCCGGGTATGCTCCATTAATTTCGAGCAAATACCAAAATACGTCTTGTCCAAATGGTCAGGCCCTCCCAATGCTGTTCATAGAAAATGAACAGCTTCATCATGATTATAACAGCGGTTCTCACCTTCCAGGGACCCTCGCTCATTTGGATAGCTCCGACGCACATCCGGGTGTGCTCCATTAATTTTGAGCTAATACCAAAATACGGCCTGTCCAAATGGCCAGGCCCTCCCAATGCTGTCCATAGGAAATGAACAGCTTCATCATGGTCATAACAACGGTTCCCACCTTCCAGGGAGCCCCGCTCATCCGGATAGCTCCGACGCACATCTGGGTATGCTCCATTAATTTCGAGCTAATACCAAAATACGGCCTGTCCAAATGGCCAGGCCCTCCCAATGCTGTCCATAGGAAATGGACAGCTTCATCATGGTCATAACAGCGGTTCCCACCTTCTAGAGACCCCCGCTCATCCGGATAGCTCCGACGCACATCCGGGTATGCTCCATTAATTTCGAGCTAATACAATTAAATCCTAAATTAGTTACTCATCCAAGGTTGGATAGATTGTAATACTTTTATATTCTCATTTAAACGTCCACACCGAAAATTCGGCAGCATCTCCTCATGCCTCTCCAGATAAGTTAATCTTACGTTACATTCCGATGCCAAATATCTAAAACAATATAAAGATATTTGGCATTGGTTATGGAACGGAAGAAACATATCTAGAGAGAAACGAGGAGATGGACGGCGGATCAAGCATGAACATTTAAATAGATTATATGAAAGCATACTATCCATCTAACCTTGAACTGTCCAAAATGGAACAATTTGAGTGATTTTTATGCCACTAAAAACACACCATATCTATATATGGCCCCATAGAAATCCTCAAACGAGTAACTAATTATCTAACTTACAAATCTATAAACTACAACATAGGCACCATACACCCATGCTCAAGTGAACCAAGTCAAGCATTATTCACACATGTTCAAGTGAACCAAATTAAGCATCATTCGCACATTTTTAAGTGAACCAAGTTGAGCATCATTCACACATGTTCAAGTGAACTAAGTCAAGCATCATTCATACATGTTCAAGTGGATTGATTTAAGCATCATAAGTAAAACTTCTAGGGGGCTGATCTTAACATCATTACCACACATGTTCTTACCGAATATCTTGGCATCATTACCACACATTTAAGTTGATTGATTTAAGCATCATAAACACATGTTTTAGTGGACTGATTTAATCATCGTAAACACATGTTCAAGTGGACTGGTTCAAGCATTGTAAACACATGTCCAAGTGGACTGATTTAAGCATTATTCAAACAATTGAAACTATGTCTGTCAAACACAACATCATTGTGTTATTTCTTTAGAAAGCACTGAAAGGCATTTTCATGTTCATAAATACTGAGGTTTATGAATGTCAGAATTCATAATTTTTGTTCATAGCTAGCTAGACCTAACTATCTAGCTCTAGGTTGTCAAAACAAATGTCAGAACTCTGGTGGATACTTTCATGTTAGAAAAAATTCACAAGCACAGGATATGTAGCTAACTAGACTTCCATACACAATTTTGTTTATAGAAAAAATAATAATGAGGATTTAAAATATTCTAGTGCCAAGTTCAAAAAAATATATATAAAAGAATTCTGACAGAAGAAAAGAACCTAATGTCTCAAAACATGTATGATTTACATTGTACCTTAGGAAAGCAACCAGCAGCACCTGCTGCAATCAAATCTCGGACAGTCCTCTGAACATTGAGAGCATTGCCACCGCCCTGATCTAGCAAACATTAAAGAGAAACAATTGATTTAAATACAATACAGAAAGTCTGAAATTATGTTTTTTAAAATAAACATAATAAAGAAAAGACCTTGAACTTAATATTTATTTTCCCAGACAGTGCTAACTCAGCTAATATTTATTTTCCACCATTCATTCATCACTGATTGGATGGTCTAGACCATCTGACTGATGAAAGCTTTCTATTATTGATCATTAAGGAAGACCCCACCAGATGAATAATTAAATGAAACATGTAAATAGACATAAACAAACATCCAAGAAGAAAAAATAATAAGAATCTATATTTGAACAAAGATGAAGAGAACAAAGTAAATAATAAAAAGAAATTCGAAGAAAATATTTCACCAATACGCTTCTCAACATGAGATTCATGGGTCAACCCTTTCTTGCTTTAGGTTATTTTTGTAGGGATGTCAATGGGCTCATCCTATTCAAAATTTTGATTTTGCTTAGCTTGGCCTAGCTGATTGATGGCGCCATGTGTTTGGTAAAGGAAGTTTATCTTGAATTGAAAATTTCCCACACACTTTGAGTTAATTATATTTTGACATTAAACATGTATCCAACCTCTCTATTGCAATTCAGTTCAATTGAGCATCTAAATACATGAACTAAAATAGATATAGATTTCTAAAGACTTTTCAAAAGAAGTGGATGGACATACTAATGGTTTAAACTACAAATGTCCTAAACAACTACAACAAGTTGATTAACTAAGACTAGATTCGTTACATTCACATCTTTAACAACCATCATAATACATGAACTAAAAATTAGTCTCATTACATCATGGCATCAGGAACCATCAAAACATAAGAACTAAAAAATAGCATGTTTTCATGTAGGGTGCAAATCAAATCAGATTGCATAGGGGCTGTGGATCACTTGATTGCAGAAACCTGTTTCAGCAAGCTTCGTAGCAAGAAGAATTCACTTTCAACAATTTCATCACCAAATTGCTTTAGATTCATCTAATGGTGATGTTCACTATCATCCATCCAGCGTAAGCTGGCATGGAGTAGGGTCCACATTGATGGTTCCGGCCATCAGGCCACCCGGCATGTGGGTCCCCAGTGAGCTGTGACACACACTCTGGATTCTCGACTGGGGCTGCAACCATGTGCAATGTGTTACACAGTTTACATCTTGGAATGGAGAGATCTGTCTTTCTTTGGGTTTGGTTTTGTTCGATGTGGCAGCAGAAGAATCCCACTACAGGATTCTCTTTGGGATGAGGAAGCTTCGACCTTGGGAGAGATGGGCTGTAGTCCCCTGTCCACATGGCACGATATTGTGCGTGCTCTAATTTTAGCATGAGTTGTAGCTCTCTGCTCTTGGAAAGGCAGTGGCTACTCTTCAGGTTTTGGGTGGCTTAGATATCTCCATTTCAAGAGAAATTATAGTTACACGAAACATGAAGAGAAGCAGTAGCAAATTTGGGTGCGGAAGCGGGGAAGCAGTTGTTTCAAAATGCTAGGAATCATAAGCAACTAGGAAGCATGAGTGGGAGCATGAGTGCAAACTGTGATCTGAAGTGGGAGTGGCACTTGGCTGGAAGGCTCATGCAACTAAGAGAGGAACTAGAGTTCTTGAGCTCCTATGTCGTGGAGTTTGCAAGTACATGCTACGTTTTTGAATGACTGTTAGTTACATGTTGAGAGGGCCATCTCTTCATGAGAATATGCGGCAGCAGGGCTTCTACCCTACGCTTGGTGATTTTACACCACACTACTATGCATTCTCTTATTTGACATTTTAATTTGATCTGTTTCTTTCATGCATTCTCTGTGACTCATGTGTAAAGTGTGATCTTTAGCACAATGGTATGGGTACTTAAAGGCGCTGACCTTTAGCAAAATAGATTGCATCGATCTGAATTACCATAAAAAGACTAAAAGAGACCCTAAGGGCCTGCTTGAAGATGCCTTAAAAAGAGTTCATCTCATTTTAGTTAACAGTATTATGTTTATATGTATTGCTCTCTAATAAATAATTACTCCTAACATGAATTCATTATATAGATCAAGATCTCTAATACATTTGCACTGCTAACTAAAATTAGATGAGCTCATTTAGGTTGGATTGGGCTACTAAAATCTTTACGTGGGTCAAGTTTGGACAAGATTCATTGGCCCATTTTGTAAATAGGCTGGGCTTGGGCTGCCCCAACCTGATTAAACGCTGGCAGGATGCTCAACCCAATTAGTTAAAAATCTGGGCTCCAAAGCCCATCAACAGCACTGCTCTCATCATTGTAGCCAAGATCCATAGACCTCTTTATAGAGAATATTGAACTCGTATTGCAACCATACATTCCTGTGTATTGCTATTTTTAGGTGAGGACCGTTGGGATCTAGGTGTAGTTAGTTCTGGCGCATGTTGCAAGCATGGATACAATTGAAATGATGGACCTCACCGTGGTGGGACAAAGCCAAGAAAAACCATCAAGGTTGGAAGACCAATCAATGATCCACAGATCAGTGGTTAAAATAGATGGTCCACATTCAAAGAAAAAAATATACATGATCAAAGCGTCCACAGTAAAAGTCATCATATAATCAGTTTGGATGATTGAAACATGGTCCCAGATCAAATGGCTACAGCTACAGCACCAACGTAAACAATATGCAGTGTCCCATCAATGCTCAATGCTTGAGACTAGAAATAGTAAACGAGAATAGCATGGTTTGGTGAAAATCACCTATCACTGTAGGATTTTCCCATTCCATAAGGAAACATCCAGATCATGGATCATTTGCAATATGGATGCTTTTTCTACGTATCAAACCCAACTATGATGATACATTGTTAGTGTCGATCACAGAAATTATCATTCATAAAAAAATTGATTTAAACACAACACAAACATTGAAAACTAGTACCTCTTATCTGGATGTTGTGCATCACTGATCGTAGAGGTTTTTCATGGTGGAGCCAACATAAAATGGGACCTAGAATGGTATGGACCACATCATGTGATGAGGTAGGGAGGAGATAACAGCATGGTCAATTATCCTCAGTAGCATACCTTGACTTTTATAAAAATCAAGATGACAGTAAGCAGCATGTCTGTTGCATAGGATTCTATATATCCCCCCAACTGGTGACCATACAAGTGTGTTGTGCACACAGTAGGAACCATGTCCACTGCATTGGCAAGTGGGATGCAATTCCAGGTCCTACTCTCACAGGATATCCCTTGTTTAACTCAAAGGCCCATTATAGGTGGATTGCAAAAGAACCATCAAAAATTCAAAAGGAAGCCCAAGCAGCCCCACATTCACAGCCCAAAACCCATATCTTGCAGCAATCAGATCAAAACAAACAAAAAACAGAATCAAACCCAACAAACCATCACAAACTCAACACCAAATCTACACAACCAAATATAGAAAAATCAAAATTTTGTGAGATTGTAACTCAAAATTTTGTAAGGGGCATTTATTGATCGGGGAAACAAATACATTCCAGGGAAACAGCTATGAATGTAAAGAAAAATGGAAAATGAAAAAGCATCTTCTCACTTCAATCTTCTGAATTCCAAAACCCAAGCTCTAAATCTAGTAAATCCCCACCATAGCTAGTAAAAATAAAAAATAAATAACTCGCAAAGCATAGAGATCGAGATACCTGATGGGTTATCTCGTTGCTGTGGCTGGAGAGAGACGAAGGCAGCCGTGTGTGTGTGTGTGTGTGAGAGAGAGAGAGAGAGAGAGAGAGAGAGAGAGAGAGTGGAGGGTGAGAGATCGAGATAAAGAGAGAAGGGAGAGGGAGGGGATTAGGGCATCAGAGAGATAGGAGAGGGGTTTGGATGAGAGAGTGCGGGCGACGGAGAGATTGGAGAGGGGTTTGAGCGCCCAATTTTAAGAGGCGCGCGCTCGATTTTTTAAGTGGGGTCTGGTATGGCTCCATGGGCCCCACCATGATGCGTGTCAAACATCTACCCCATCAGTCAGATGCACCAACCCATGTTAGGCCCAGGGATTAAAAATCAGATCAATCTATCACTTGTGTGGGCCACACCACATACAAAAGTTGAGAGGGGTTACCCTCCATTAAAACATTTATAATTATTTGTGGGCCCACCATGATGTATATGACCTATCCGTGTCGTCCATCTACTTTAACATGGAATTTTGAGGCATGAGCCGAAAAATGAAGCAAATCCAACGTTGAAGTGGCCCACACCAAAGTAAATAGTGGCCCAAGAAGTTTTTAACCGTGGGTGTTCAATTCTGAAAAATCTAGCTCATTTTTTTGCTCATGCCCTAAATTTTGGCTGGGGTCTGGTATAGCTCTATGGGCCCCACCATGATGCGCGTAAAACATTTACCCCATCAATCGGATGCACCATCCCATGGCGGGCCACACCACATACAAAAGTTGAGAGGGGTTACCATCCATTAAAACATTCATAATTATTTTTTGGGCCCACATTGGTTTAGATTCACAAATCCAGCACATTCATTATGTGTGTGCCCCTTGGATGAGGGGTCATACCAAGTTTCAGACGCTTCCAAATTTTAGTTGGGGCCCCACCAAGTGCACGGTTGATTTTTAGGATAGGTTATAATTTAAAGGGGACCCATCAACTGCACGGTGTTGATGTTTGACACACATCATGGTGGGGCCAACACAGTTTGACGTCATGGGAAGTTCCCATGAGCTCCGTAAACAGGGTTGCACCAGACCCACTGATCATTCTACGAGCATACTCGTCAACTTTTGCAGCTAAATCATGCATCATCTCACCAATCTGTTTTGTAACTCCCTGTAGAAGTTCCCGACACATCAAATTGTTAGTTGTACTTGTACCCAACCCCTGCAGGAGAGAGACTCAACAATGAGGAATGGCAGATGAATCCCTGAATGAAAATGGAATCATTCGTAGTTTCCACACATAACCAACATAACCAGTTTCTAAATTCTTAACAATTCTCATCGTACATCAAAGCCCCATGATCCATCATGTTTTTATGCTGCACCAGTGTCCATCAAGAACCCACATCCAAGCCATATAGACTTGGATGGAGGGGAAAAAAAATAAATATCAGCTTGATCTAAACTGTTGTAGGCCTTAGAAGTATTCAACAGTAGGCAGTCAATCTCATTTGTGTGTCCATCTGAGAATTAACCATTTTAATGGCATTGGTTTTTTAGACATTTCCACTGAATCATTGTGAAGGTGTTTCTACCTTATTAACTTTGGCAACTCATGCCCTTCGAAAACAACGGAGCGTATATTAAGCAGCCACGCATGAACCATTGCTTGAGCAGCACCAGAAGACATAAATTGCAAATCCAAGCAAGAATCACACCATGCATTCTCCCAAACATGCCTACGTTTCCATTCGAGCACAACCAATTGTGCCCCTTGTCTCTGAAAAAGAGGAAAGAGGCAATGACTTTTACAAGCACTACAAGATTTAGAGGCTATATATAACACACAAGATATATCTTTTTTTAATAGGAAAGCTGGTTCGAACCCAAGACCTCAATCAGAGCTGTCAATGCTCCAGGCCTGGGGTTAACTAACTTGGCTTTGGCCCAGATTTTGAACTGGTCAAGCTAGGCTAGCAACATTTAAAATTTTGATTTTATTAGGCCCAAACCTGGCCATTGACAATCCTAACCTCGATGTTGAAATGCGGACTATCCACCATTGAGCTTTGAGTACAAACCCATGTTACATACAAGATATAACAGATAATGTTCATTGCATTCATACACAGGTTCAGTTCAAAATAGATGGAACCAGGTGCTACCAGTAATCCATGTGATTGTGTGTCTTTACTTAAGATGAAAGGTGTGAATTTTCCAACATATATTTTCTTAGAGACAAAACCTCTCATAGATATAAGAGAGTATTATAGTCAATTTTTCATGTTCTTTCAAGGTATTTAAGTTTTACCAGGGTGATGGTATCAGATCTGAACTTGCAATGGAGGTTTTATTCAGTTGTGACTTGAGATTAAAGAGACCCTAAGGGCTTGTTTAAATCCCTCCAAATCAATCATAAATGTCCACAGTGCAACAGAATAATAGGCGGTAGAAGGGCATAACGAACCAAAGAAAGAGGATAGATATGTGTAGTCTCCTCATCACAAGAAATCCACCTAAAATAATCTCATTGTTAGGACTCTAGGGTAGTCACACTTCTAGGGTCAATTCCCATCATTTGAATCACATAAAAAGTCCATTTTCTCTCATTCAAATATCTCATCTCATATCTCATGGCTGTATAGCCTTATATACACGACAAATCTTAACTAGGGTTATTTCCTATTGGTCCCTTCATAAGAATTAATGCCAATTTTATTAGACGAGGAAGAGGATGGGATTTCCTCAAAGAAAAATTACAACCAATCAAGACCGAAAAGAATCAAAAGACGATTGGGAAGCAATGCCCATGATACAGCAACCAATTATGCCCTCTTGAAGACCTCATCAGGTCACCGATGACAATTGTGAAAACATGTCTAGTTTCACTCGGCCCAGATTGACAATAAGCTAGAAATACTCATAATCTCCACAATGCTCCCCCTTTGTAAAAGCTGGAGATCGCGAAGGACCTCAGGGATTGCGCTTATAGGGGCTTTTTCGGGCTTTCTTTGACATTTGTGACTTGGGGTTTTATATATTTAACTTGGAGTCGTCATTAGCCAGTTAATTAGATTTCCGCAGTCAGCTAGACCCTACAGAATCTGTAAACCAGAGAATCTGAGGATTCCCTTGTCTAAATGACTTTTGAACTGCAACTTGGGATACTAGCTAAGGGACCACAATAATAAAGAATGAAGGTGATAGGTATCTTCAACACCGGCACAAACGTGCAATTTCCACTTCACAGAAATCAGCGAAATATAAGGGATTTGGTTAGTTCTTGCATCCAAATAACGTAATGGAATGGATGGTATGTGATGCGATGGTGCAATGTCCAACTCAAGTGTGGATGATGTGATGGTGCAATTTTTAATTAGTGTATGCATATGTAATGTTTGACACAATGGTTGTAATAAGCCTGTTAAAATATATACTTTGCCCCAAAATGATGAAATTCCAAGTCTTGGATAAACGACAAGCACAAGATCACATCCAAGTCACTAACCAACGATTTTTAACCATTGAATTTCATAGGCAATGTTTGGATAGCACGGATCTTTGTATTAAAGTAATTATAACTCGCAATTGATAATCTAATTGTTTTGAGATATCATCACTAAGCCATGTACCCAATAGATTAATAGCATAGTTACACACATGTTACACGCATTTTCTCACCACTTGTGGTGTGGTTCACTTACCCTTCCATCTGCATTCTTTTTTTAGCTCATGCCTTAAAATATCAGTAAAAAATGAATGGACCATGTGGATAAAAATATAAACATCATAATAGCTCCATAGAGCTCATGATTGGACCATCCATCTCTAGGTAGGACCTAATGGGAATAGTATCCAATGTCCCTGCATAGCTCATGACAGAACCATCCATCTCTAGCTAGGTACACATGAGCTACATGTCTTGTAATAGTAAATGTTATAAAAAAGCTTTATTTTAAATGGTTTAAAACTCATATTTTAAAAAACCATAAAATGTAAAGTTGATATTAAATATTTCTTTTTTGATTTTAACTTAAAATAGTGGTGTTTCTTTGTTAAAGTTGGTGTTGAACTTACACCATAAACAAACTAAAAACCTCACGTTAAAAGAAAAGAGTCTAGAAAAGGGGTTATCGAAAACCCCTTTTTTCAACCCTAGCATGCGACGCAAGCTCTCCTCCACTTCTTTGATTCTCTCAATCCACAAGGACATTGAAGGGGAGATTTCGGCCGATCATTGGAGCTTGCAAGAGGGTCCATTTGTTGTTTTTTTCAAGAGCAATGGAGTTGAAATGAAGGAGAAAATCAGATTTCCCCCTTTCCGCATCCATACGGCTTTGAAATTCCAAGTCTTAGATTTTTGATTGATTAAATCTCTCTTCTTGAGCTTGCAAGAGGTATGTTTGATTAGCTATGCCCTTCATACAGCTTCATTGATCTCTATATTTGATGCTATGCACAGTCATTTACAATTCACGGCAGGCCTCTTAGTAGAACTTAGGGAATGGTGTGGATTTCTTAGTAGAACTTAGGGAACGGTGTGGATTTCATCATTTCCTCTACAAACCGTTGGTTAAAAGCATCAGCGAAATGTAAGCCATCCCAGCTCATATACTTGCTTGGTTGACTGCATGCTTTGGCAGCTGGATTTCCCCCACAAGGAATCAGAGGGTTGTAATTAAATGGGTCACCACCAAATCCACGACAGGCCTTTAATTTCGCCCTATCATTAAACCCTGCATTTATAAAGAAAAAAAGGAGAAGCATTTTATTCCATCTCTCCCACACACACCTGTAGTGGAGATTTTCTAATCCTATAGTCACCTACATGACCATTTGGCCATTCCTTTCACTATTTTACACAATTTTGGTGGACTTTGCAGTTTTCATGACAAAACTCAACCCTATGTTTGGCAAGCTAGTTTTATGATTTTCCTGCTGGAATCTTTATATACAATCACTTTACATCATCTTATCTGAAGTGAAAATAAGGTTGGGAAGATTTCCTTTTGATCTGAAATAGTTCCTTGTGCGTTGTGTTGTACTTTTGAGTCCTGCTTTTTTACCATGGCATGCTTTTGTGTTGGAACAAGTTCAGTATATACTTTGGATCATCTGTGGTAACTATTCAGATTTGTTTATGGTGTTTATCCATCTAAACCTAGATAAGCATTGAACATTGCTTCAGATCTGGTGCAAGTTGTTTATGTTAAATTGGACACACACACACACAAAAAGTAAACATATAAATTAGCCTTCTTGATTCATAATTTTTTGATTGGAAGTAGTCTGTGGCAATATGTTGATGGTTACATGGGCAAACCAGTTGCTGGTGCAGACTATTTTGCCAAAAAAAAAATGATGAGTGGAGGCTCAATGACACCACAATATAGTTTCAGGTGGCAAACTATGTTGAACCCTCAATGTGCATCTGTTTTTCTGGATCATTTAAGCCATAGGCATTGCTGTTCAATGTGCATCCTTGAATATGGCCATTTAGTCAATCAGTTAGGTTGCAACATTGCAATAAGATTTATATTAATGAAAGAAATATTAAAACCATATATTTTCTTATGGTTTCTTTGCAACATTAGTAGAACAAGCTAATTCTACAACTAGGCAAGTTTCTCTGCAACATTAGCAGAATAGGATTATTCTACAACTAGACAGGTTCCCAGCGACATTTGTAGAATAAGATTATTCTACAATATGTGTGGAGCCCATCATGATCTGTGCAAAGTTCCACAGTCCATCATGTGTCCCATAGTCCATCGAATTTGGGATTAGGAAATTGGGGATTTGGGTACCCAACTCTCTCTTCGAATTTGGGGATTATGGTACCCTAATCACATTTCGAATCTGGGGGTTTTGAAATGGCCACACAAGTAGATTTATTGAAGATCCGAAGAATTCCACTGGTATGGTTAGATGAAACCAACGGATGGCAAAGAATGTCTTTGCAAGTGTTTAATTGGTAAGACTTATTTCCCACTTCATTTTTGTTTACCTCTTAATCCATACTTCAACTTTCTATGATCAAATAATTTTTTTATTTTTGTAAAGTGTTTAATTATTTCTTTATATAGAAATCTGCACACTAATTGTTTGAAAAAATGCTTCAACCAACTTTCTATATAGAAATTTGCACACTAATTGTTTGAAAAAATGCTTCACCCAACTAGGTGTCCTCCGGTTTTGACATGCATAACTCGCTGTATGGTTAGATGAAACCACTATTGTCCATCTGGTTGACCTGACCTTTTTTTTGTTTAAAAGTCTTTAATTGGATGGTCAACATCAACTTATTATCAAATTGATTTTTGAACAATGGTCATTCACAAAGGGTATCTTCTGTGTGTAAAATTCAAGATTGCAACTAACAAGGCAGGTCACACATGTCTCTTCAATCAAATGAATTGGCAATTTTATTTAAACTGCCAATACTTTTTTTGTGTGAGATCGCCTTATGAGTGGGCAAGCCTGATTTGTTTGTTTGTTTTTTTTTTTTTTATTATTATTATTTTTACATATGCTCATCTTCTATATAATTGTTTGCATGCATTCCTTTTAGTGGCAGTATCCTAATTTTTGTTATTGACAGAGAACATTGATGAACCAAGAAGTTTGAATTTTATGGTCAGTCCATACATGTGCATAAAGACTGACTATCTATGCACCGCTACACATGTCACTAGGTCACATGGGTGCATCAACCAAGCCGTCCATCAGGTGGGTCCCAAAGTTTAACTGATCTACCACATTAATCCAGCTCATCAACACATTATGTGGTCTGAATTGTAGAAAAATTAGATGGTCTGGGACAATATTGCCAATTTTATCTAGCTGCTTATTTCTTCTGTAAATCATGGCCCATCTGATGAGTTGGCAGGGGCATCTACACAATGGGAAACAAAATAATGGAAGGCTTTGGTGATCACCATACCTGTCATATGCTGTGTCACATAGATGGGAAGATGGATAGGAAGAAAAATGAAGAGAAAAATGGAAGGAGTAAGCAAGGAAGAGCATACCCGAATCTAAGGCCTGTTGGCTGAAGCCAAGGTTTCTACTTCTGCCAATACAATCTTCTTTCTTTATGATTCACGTAGAAAAAAACAAAAAATGAAGCTAGTTATATATAGAGCAGCAAGCTCATCCATATGCCTCTAATCATGGCACATGTGGGTAATATAACCAAGCTGTCTATCATGTGGGTCCTACTGAGAAAATTTTCCAAGAAAAGTACCAGAGGACTCTTCTTTTTCTAAGATGTAGCCATCCCTCTTCTATGCTTTCTCTTTTCTTGCCACCTTTGAAAAGCACAACTGGCGGACGCCTTTGCGTAATAGAAGGAGAAAGCATCTAAAATGCATGAAATGGAAAGAGTGTAGGTACTCTATAAGAGTAACCATAATTCATATGCAAATAGACCATGTAAGTCTTCCAATATTTCAATTTGTGAGTGAACCATACCATTGATGTGTTGGGCCTCATTACAAATAGACCATGTAAGTCTTCTAATAATTCATATGCATACTTTCAGTTTCTTCAAGTGAGGTCATGGTTGAGTGATCCATACCATTGATGTGTTGGGCCTCACTACAAATAGACCATGTAAGTCTTCCAATATTTTAATTTGTGGACAAGGAACAACAATCTAATGGAGTCATCGAATGATCTTGGACCAGCTTTCACTTTGTACAAGTAGGGCCGGTACTTTAGATCCAAACAATTGGTCACTTTATCACTTCATGGATGGATTTTGTTTGTGACAATTGGCCCAGCAAGAAAATCTGGCCTTTCAATTTGTGGCTGTGAATGTGATGGTTGAGAAACAACAATGGTTCAACATAATCCAAAATGGCCTTACAGAGTGCATATCATGATAAAACTGAACCATTAGTGTTGTGTGTTCTATTTTATACTATTCTCACCTTACATAGGGAACTGTAAGAAAGGTCCCATGACTTTGTATCATCTTTACCTACGAAATGAGTCATGTAATATGGTTGAATGGTTAGTTTTTCTAGGAATGATTTCTTTATCATGTTTCAGTTTAGGACTGGTTGCTGGTCAAATGGTTAATTTTTCTAGGGATGTTTTTTGTATCATGTTTTAATTTAAAACTGGTTCCTTGTTTTATTTATTTATGTTTCAAGTCACTAGAATTTAATGTTTTGTCTAGATTAGCAGTCTGTTTTATCCGCTTGCTTGGATGCTAACATTATGAACTTCCTTAACACATGTTGCTTATATTTAGGGATAAACGGGATAAACACATTTTAGTAATAATGGTCTATAGCTTCTCATTTGGTGTTGATACATTGGCTTATTTGGATAATGTTATAATTGAATCATCAATCTCACATCCATCTCTTTTGTTGGTTTCCTGCAATGCCATATATGCTAGTTTCACCCAATTGGTGTTTGATGTTAAATGGAACCAATATCTAGAACCTGGACCAGACTCCAACCTGTTTTTTGTGGGCTGTGCAGTTCCAAAATGGTCCAACCTGTCTGACCCATGATGTTCCCATGACAACATAAATTAATAAAATAGATATTTGACAAGTTGACTCAACTATTCATATGAGTGGAGAGATTGAGAAGGATGTTGTCCACAAACTTCAAGTGGGTTGGAAGAAATGGAGATGTGCCTTGAGAGTTTTTTATGTGATCATCGTGTACCAGTCAAACTAAAAGGGAAATTTTATAGAATGGCTATAAGACCAGCCATGCTGTATGGGATAGAATGTTGTGCAATTAAGGAAGAATGTGTTCATAGGATGAGTGTAGCTGGCACCAAGATGTTGATATGAATGAGTGGGAAGACAAGGAAAGATAGAAATAGAAATGAATGCACACAAGGGAATTTGGGAGTAGTACTAATAGGTAATAAAATGAGGGAAAGTAGACAGATTGTTTAGTCACATGCAATGGTTAGATGGAGTGAGTTGGTATAAGTTGAAGTTTAAGAAACACAGAGAAACAAATATGGTGATATGTACATGAAGCTGTTGAAGTTTAAGAAACAAAATTCTTATAATTTATTTGAATGACTATAAAGGTATTTAAATTCAGTTTTTCATATAAATACCTCGAATCATAATCATAATCTTAATCGTAAAATTTTTTTTAATTTTAGTTGGTTGTCCAAATGATTCTTGAACTTTTATTGAAAATGATGCTCTTGTCATTCAATATTCAAAACCTTTGCCCATACTCTAGATTTTTTTTATTTAGTAGCTCAGTCAGGTCAATGGTAAGCGCACCAACTTCATCAAAGAATCACAGATTGGAAGGGAGTCAATCAGATAGTATCTTTTATTTTATTTTTTCATCATAAATTGATACCGAGTTTAAACTAGCCATTACATTCTCTGGCACATATATTTTTAACTGTGGAAAACAGTCTTAGAATCTCCATCATGCTGTATATATGTAATTTCTCTTATGAATTTATTTCTCTACCTAGTTTTAAAACTAATGAGTTCTTCGTACTAATTTCATGTAACATCTCTTAGTATCATCAGATTTTGCCTCCATGCAGTAACATCTACTGCATCAAAGTTTTTACTAATATGGTTGTTTCAGTATGAACATGAGCACAGACAATGGTCGGCCACTATCTCTTTGCGACTGATATCAAGTTGTTTACATGCAATGGATTCAAGACATTTCAAATCATCATCGGACTTCTTGAGGTACATACTAGTTCATGCATACATACAAATGCTTACCCAGACCCGGATGTGCGTCGGAGCTATCTGGATGAGCGGGGGTACCTGGAAGTTGGGAACCGCTGTTATGACCATGATGAAGCTGTCCATTTCCTATGGACAGCATTTGGTATTAGATCGAAATTAATGGAGCATACCTGGATGTGCGTCGGAGCTATCCGGATGATCCGGGGTCCCTGGAAGGTGAGAACCACTGTTATGACCATGATGAAGCTGTTCATTTCCTATGGACAGTATTGGGAGGGCCTGACCATTTGGACAGGCCGTATTTTGGTATTAGCTCGAAATTAATGGATCATACTCGGATGTGCGTCGGAGCTATCCAGATGAGCGAGGGTCCCTGAAAGGTGGGAACCGCTGTTATGACCATGATGAAGCTGTCCATTTTCTATGGACAGCATTGGGAGGGCCTGGCCATTTGGACAGATCATATTTTTATATTAGCTCGAAATTAATGGATATACTCAGATGTGCATCGAAGCTATCCGGATGAGCGGGGGTCTCTGGAAGGTGGGAACCACTGTTATGACCATGATGAAGCTGTCAATTTCCTACGGACAGTATTGGGAGGGCCTGACCATTTGGACAGGCCGTATTTATATCTTGTTTATATCTGTATTTGCAGGTACCACACCCTTAACCTAAACTCAAATCCCTAAACCTTAACCTATAACCCACCTTAAACCTACACTTATAACCTAAACCTATTCTCAAATCCCAAAATTTAAACTTATAACCTAAACCTAAACCTTACCCTAAACTCAAACCCCTAAACCTTAACCTATAACCCAACCTAAACTTATACTTATAACCTAAACCTACACTTATAACCTAAAACTATTTTCAATTCCCAAAACCTATACCCTTACCCTAAACCTAAACCCTAACCTATAACTTAAACCTAGACTCATAACCTTAACCTAAACCTATTCTCAAATTCTAAAACCTATAACCTAAACCTATACTTATAACCTTAACCTAAACCTATTCTTAAATCCTAAAACTTATACTTTTAAACTAAACCTAGACCTTAACCATAACCTATGACCTATAATTGTAACCTTAACCTAAACTAAAATCCCTAAACCTTAACCTATAACCCAACTAAAACCTATACTTATAACCAAAACCTATTCTCAAATCCTAAAACCTATGAACCAAACCTAACCATTTCCTAAACCTATAACCTAAACTTATAACCTAAGCCTATTCTCAAATCCCAAAATCTATAACCCAAACCTAACCATTTCCTAAACCTATAACCTACACTTATAACCTAAACTTATTCTCAAATCCTAAAACCTATACCTATACCCTAAACCATTCCCTATACTTATAACCTAAACCTAGACTTATAACCTTAACCTAAACCTATTCTCAAATCTCAAAACTCTAACCTATAACCTAAACCTAGACCTTAACCTTAACCTATAACCTATACTTATAACTTATAACTTAAAACCTAACTCTAAACCTATACTTATAACCTTAACCTAAACCTATTCTCAAATCCCAAAATCTATACTTATAGCCGAAACCTAAACCTTAACATTAACCTATAACCTATACTTACAACCTTAACCTAAACCTATTCTCAAATCCCAAAACCCATACCTATAACCCAAACCTAAACCCGAACCCAATTTTCTAAACGTAAACCATAACCTATAACCTAAACCTATACCTATAGCCTAAACCTAAACCTTAACCTATAACCTAAACTTAGACTCATAACTTTAACCTAAACCTATTCTCAAATCCCAATACCTATACCTATAAACAAAACCTAAACCCGATCCCAAACCCGAACCCGATTTCCTAAACCTAAACCTTAAAATATAACCTAAACCTATACATATAACCTAAACTTAAACCTTAACCTATAACCTAAACTGTCACACCCCAAACTCGGAAACCGGGCTCACAGAATTTCCGATCACCGAATCCGGCGCCGACAGCCTCCGTAGAATCCCATTCTCGGCTCCTAGCTCCCATTCACCAGGTTCCGATCCTGGGATGCTACGAGGAGGATTTTCAATGTCAGTTTGATTCGTAATAAGCATAACCAAATGCATAACCCACAAACAACAACCAAGAACTCCATTACATTTCCACTATGATCAAAAACTTTACAAGTACAATGAGCATAAAGGAAAATACAATGGCAAAGTACAAAAACTCCAAAATGCTCAGCAACGTGCTCCTGCCTCAGCGCTGCTGCGATCCAACGTCACCTGCACGCAACAGTCGTGCATAAGCTTACATAAAGCTTAGAGGGTGGTGAAAGTGTGTGCGCAAGGTAGTAAAATGAACATGCAATGACAGAGTAATGTGGAATATGCAGATGGAACCATAATATCATGAGTCGTACCAAGGCTTATGCGATGCAAGACATGAATGGTATCGGCCACCCCAAGGCCATGCGATGTACAATACAGCTCAAGCATACAGATCCTCATCTATATCCACACATCAATACAGCTCAAAGTATAGAATATCACCGGGGTCTAGTACACTCTAAACCAGATTGTCGCCACATTGCGCGCAATAAGGTAAGTGGAAGAGACCTCACTATCCATCTGCCAATATCGGGCGCGACTCGTCGATAGCGGACCCATTCCTCGAGCTGGTCAGACTCAGCCTAGCATTGCCCCCTACTCTCGGGCGGGTAAGGCCGCACCCCCTTCCAACCGACCACGACATAGTGGAGAGCGTAACCGTCTGGTAATCGGCATTCAACGCTCATCTACCCACTCGGTCTAGACGTTGGAGCAACCTCTTGATACCATAAGGGTTTAGGGATTTCACCCAGGGATATCTATAGTACCCCATTTAGAACAAGATTTTCGGTATCCAATTCTGCCAACCACGATCTGTCTGTGAAGGCTACGGCCCCGATGTCGCTAGGGCGTACAATAATCATGTCACACAAATGCAAAATGCATGATTCACGCTGTCCAGTGTAACGCCCATAAAAAATTCGTACTTGGGCTCGAGTACCAACTCGACCCGAAATCGCGTAGAATTAATTTTCATGGAAATTAAGCGTAAGTTAGCTAGCGCAACGCTAGAGTAGCTAGGAAATAGTCCCTGATCACTTTAAATACGTTCTACAAGACCTAAATCGAGTAGAACAAATGACTCTACAATACTCTATAACCTCGGATCAAACTCTAAGTGGGTTTGTTCTCTAGACCACTTTGAATTCTTGTATTGGGTTTAGACCGCGCGTCGAAAGTCCGATACCTCCTATCTTAGACCGTTAGAACTGCCCAGCTGGACTTGACAATCATTTCAAAAATCAAGTCAAACCGATAATCACAAACTATTTCATTGAGCTCGGACTGAAGAGACCGCGAATAGGGACAGAATTGGAATTTCAAATTCAAATCTGGCACACGACTTGACGCGTCAGTATTAAGCGTTCTGACTGTCAGAATTCATCTAGATTACACCCTCATATCAGAAAAAATTTCTATTTATTATCATGAGACTTTCAGCCCTGATCTACGTGCGGTGACCGCTGAACTGAAATTGGTCCGCCACGTGCGATCTGCCAACCCTGCCAGACTGAAAACTTAATACGTGCTACATCTGGTACGCATGAGCTTAAGTCCGATCGCAATCGACCAGAGGACCACTAGAAAGCATCTTTTGGATCGAAACAGCCCCGAATTGGATAGACACTAAGTAAACTTCGTTCCGGAGCCTATTTCTGGCATTTTTAAGCTTATAAAAGGGGTTGAAACCCTCATTCCTCTCTCCCATACGAAAATTGCAAACCCTAGCTTTGGGAGAGAGAAAAGGAGAGACAATTTGAGAGAGAGAGTAGAAGGGATTTTTTCCGCTTCCGAGCCACCGACTGCTAGTGCTTCAACGACTCTTCCCAATCATCTGGCGGGTGATTTCTCCGTTCTTTCAGGTATAAAACAACCCTAGAACTTGTTGATTTAGGGTTTACTTAGATTCACAGCGTGTTAGCTAACGTAACTTGTAAAATAGGTCCTCCTACTGCCGTAGACGAAGCGTACACGCTCCGTTCAAAATCATGCATCCGTAAGAGACTAGGTGAAGATTTTAGACGCTTTGATTGATGGTTTACAATGCTTTCAATTTCGTTTAATAGTAGATTATCGACGGCATCGCCGTTTGACATGTACAACATGCTCTCCGTTTCCTGTTTCGTAAATTAACAAAGAATATGAGATTTAGGGCATTTTAGTCATTTGTAGGAAGTACGGTCTACATTCATATTTTGCTGACGTGAATGACATGGTTTGTTGTCGCATTAGGAAGTTAGGAATGCATGTATAATTAGTTTGGCGAAGAGATTCACCTAGTTGCACACTTTGGGTCGACATACTATATGTAGACTTAAGTGTGTAGTGTATGTGTTTGTATAAATGCTTGTATTAGTATGTATTGAGTTAAGTGATGTTATGTGGTAGTTTGAGATTGATTTCTCAGTTAATATGCTGACCTAAATGATTTCCTACATGTTGACCATATGCATGATTCCATTATATGCATGGAATGTATGTGTTTGAAGATTTGCTTAAGTTGAATGTTATAACATGTGTTAACATGCTCACATGATTGTATTTCAATTCCACTACTCTTACATAAACTGTCGATGTGATTCCATAAATGTTTGGGACTAGACTTAGTCCAGGCAGTCGGTAACCGAGCGAATTCGTGGCTGACTGGTCATAGCCACGAACGACGCATCGATGAACGCGATTCGTGTTTGGGGTTAGCGGCAGTGGTTAGGCCACGCGAAGTGTTTTACGCACTTCATGTCGTTCGACTTGAGATGCGGTCGCGCTAGTCGAGCCCGTCAAGCAACCCGACTGGCCGATGTATGTTCACCTTGTATGAGTCATAACTGCTTGAACCTAGGGTACTGAACTTACCATTGCAAAACCCTATTAACCATGGTACCTTGATCCACGAAGACTCATGAGCCGGGCATGGTGGTATGGGACACCGTGGTCGAGCTGTCGGCCTACGCTGGGGCCACAAACCTCCCCGTAGTGACCAGTGAGCACCAAGACTCGTGAGAAGATTATGGTGGTATGGGACACTATATTCTAGCTGTCGGCCTACACTGATCAGGCGACGAGTCCTTTGTAGTGACCGCGAGCGTATTCTGAGTCCACGGGAGGCGACGACCCTTCCGTTGCAGTAGAGTACAGTAGGCCTGTATTGATAAGGTGATGGGGGAGCGGTGCAACGAGTGTGAGCAACAGCCCTGGCAGCCCTTGTAGTGACCTACGAAATATACATCGTATGGGATTACTAGGAGTGACGACCCTATATAGGATCTGTGTTGGGATTGATACAAGGGAAGTACCTTAGTCTCCCAATCCTGCTGTTTGAATGGACTAATAATAACTTGGAAATCATATCACCATAGCATTGCATGTGCCTGGAAGATGTGGAGCACTCTAGGGAGTGTGGCATGCCGCGGTCGTAAGACGTTGCCGTATGAGGGAGATCGTTAGTGAGGGCATACATCACGTCATGTCATCTTGCATTAACAACAGTATTAGGATTGTCTGATTTACTGCTTTACTATTATCGCATGATTGAATTGTGAACATGCTAATCCTTGCTCTATGATTCCACTGAGTTGATCACTCACTCCCACGTTACGGGATGGTGTTTGCAACACCCACCAGACCCTGTTGTAGATGCAGGTGAGGCTGAGATCCAGGAGGTGGAGCCAGACATCGACGAGGACCAAGACGAGTTCTCGTACATGCAGTATCACGATGGCTTCCCGTAGGCGACTTGGATCGATGGGACTTCAGTGGGACTATTTTGAACATTACATTTTTGTTCATGTATATGTATATGAGACTCAGAGATGTAGTCATACTTTGGAGACAGATGAGATTTACTTTGTTTTCCATACAGTGATATATATATTGTTTAGTCTTCCGCTTGCTTTTATCACTGGATCTGAAGTATGAATTGCAGTTTTGGTATACTTTTACTCATGTGAATGCTTTAAATCAGACAACATTGAATCATAATCCTTTTTGTTGCATAAGTGACTGTCTGGAACTCGGGAGTTGAGTTTGTACACGACCCCCGATTTTCAAGGTGTTACAAGTTGGTATCAAAGCATGAATAAGAGTATACTGGGCCTGGGTTATGGTCTCACGACGTATGCTGTCGCTTCCTTTGACTTAGGTGGGTGCGAGAAGGGTCTAGAAACACTTCCAGGATCGCAGATTCGCCGATAGGCGAAGTCTATTAGAATCCATCGCAAGATCGAGTCTATAACGCATCTCGGGTCGCGTAAAGCAACCCGAATAGCTTCTAAGCCATAGGAAGTCGGGTTGAGACGTCCTATGAGCGATTTTAAACCGTAAAAGTGAATCCTTGGGCCGTGGGATGACCACGACTCCTGTAATCGATCGCTAGGGCTTAAAAACCCTGTTTCACCAAAAATCTTCAAAATTCCTCCTCTAAACACTCCGATCTTCATTTCTTTCTTATCCATTTCATGTTAGGCATCAAACCTAAGGTGAAAATAACACAAATTAGTACTTTCATAAAATTGTACAGTGAATAGTAAAATTTCATGAAAAATGGCCATAAGGCCATTCTAACTTCACTTTCTTTAGCAACTAAGGATCTAGATGGATGTACTAGCTCCTTTTACCCCAAATTCATATACTGTATCATAGGTTTTGGTATTCGGGATTGCGGAATGGCCCCGGAAAGCCCCGAATACATGTTTAGGCTCATATAGGTCAAAATACAATGAACCAGGGGGTGGAACGTACCTTTTTGGGGTCCCTGGACCATGGGGGACCAGAACCATGTGGTCCCACCGACCAACTGAAGAGTTGGCCGGTGATGCCATCGCCGGTTCGGCGATGCATCGCCGACCGGTGGGGCCCGTTGGTCCTGATTTTTGGGCGCACACCCTTAAATGGGGTGCAAATCATCCCCACATAGCTCCCGTCCCACGAAAACCCCTAAAACACCCCCCTCCACAAACAACCCTCCCCTTAGCCCTATTTTCATTTTTCAGCAACTATCCCCAAAGTTTATGATTCTCAATCATCCCTAGGTCCCTCTTTGGCCAAAACCGACCATCATCCATCACTTCTTAGGAGTTGGCAGCCCTTCCTCTTGAAGATTTCACCATTTGGAGCTCCAAAAACCCCCAAATAGAGCTGAAATCATGAGGTGCTCCATTCCACTTTTTTGTTTGCATTTCTCCTTGAAAATATAGCCTTGGGAAGCTTGAAGCATCCCTCTACGATGCCTAGATTTCATTTTTCCAGATTGGACAGCCACTTCTCCGCATTTTTACTGTTTTCCATGGCTTTCGTGGAAGCCATTTTAGGCCTTCTATCACTTTCATCCATCATATCTTTGATGGGTAAGAGGAAAACTGCAATAGACGAGGCTGGGCTGAGCCGCCCTGCTCAATCGAGAAGACCGCGGGGTGGTGCCGCAAGTTCAAGCGCCGCCGCAGGTCCAGCTGCAGTCCTGGAGTGCCGTACAAAGCGGGATTTGGATCCCCATGCACACCTTGAGCGAGCAATTTTATCAGAGATGCCTCATGGCCAATACACTGATCGTAAAGTGTTATTTGAGGCAGACGTAGATGGACGACTATTCGGCGAATATCTGTTGTTCGAACGCATTGAAGCTGCGCATTGAGGTCCGATCTTTGAAGCTCGCGCTCGTGCTAATGTGAGCACCGTTCGTGACTTCTACGCTAGTATCCAGAATCCTACCTTAGAGCCTTTGCAGTTCAAAATCTCTTTTGGTAGAGATCGGATGGCTACGATCGATGTTCGGTTGATTGCGCGACTTCTCAACGTGCCTCTTGGTGATGTGCATCCTAGTGAGAAGAATCTGAGGACTAGACGTGAACGAGATCGCCACACCAGGTTTCTGTGTGGTAAGTTCGTTCCATGGCAGCCTAATAATAGCCTCAAGGTGACGTATATGTCTGAGGATATACGCCTGCTGCACCATATCTGTATGTACAATGTTTATCCCAGGTCGACGAACCGCATTAAATGTACACGCCTTATGGTCAATTTCTTATATCTGGTGGCCCAGGGAGAGAACGTATGCATGGCTACTTTCATCTTACGACAAATAATCCTCATAGCCAGGTCAAGAAGAACATCCGAATCACTTCCTTTTGGCCGACTGGTTTGCAAAATCGCCCTCGAGTTTGCTTACAGACTTGGGCCGGAAATGCCAGTCTCGATTCATAGTATTGATGAGTCGACAATGGTCAAGATGAAGATTGGGTCACAATACCGTGAAAATCAACTTAAAAAGGATAGTGAGGATGACTTTGATGATGAGGAAGATCAAAGTGAAGAAGAACCTAGAGCAGAGGTTCAGGAAGAAGCTCAGGAAGAGGCAGAAGAGGAGGCTCAGGATACAGATGAGAGCCCTCCTCCTTCTGCTCAGGCTACTATCGACGATCGCATTGCTCGGATGGAGGAGAGTTAGACCGCTTTGCGAAGGGAAGTCCAAGAACTTCGCGCAGAAGTCGCGGATGCCAAGGCCGTTACAAAGAAGAAACTCGACAAGGTGACTCGCACCTTGAAGGCAATCCTGTGTTGCTTGCAGGATAAGGGTGCTCCTCCTCCGTCACCAGACTCCGACTAGCGATGCGATCTTTGATGTTGTTATCAGTAGTTAGTCATTTCCTGCTTTATGTGTGTAAGCCTGTTAGGGCTAGTGCTTTGCTCATGTTGCTGTTATTTAACTGTCTTAATTCCCATGTATTTCTAGTCATGATGCTTGTAAGGATATATCCCTTGTATTGTGACAATTTTGATTAATTGAAATGCATGGAATGCCTTTGACTCTTTATGTGAATGATTGCGGTGTATTTGTGCTAATGAGACTGACAAGGTTGCGCCCTATTTTGAATATAGGGAATGCTGCCTAAGGCTACGCGGAGCACGGTTCGGCTTGCATTGACAGAGCATATGGATCAGACTCCTTCGCAGTCTGGCACCCATGCGGACCCTGCTTTGGGCCCGATTTCTGAGGCAGTTCGATCGTCTCAGCCTGCCGCTGGTCCTACAGATGGACCACCGCCATTTACGCCATCAGTCAGAGAGCCATATCGCGCATCTACTTCCACACAGCATCCGCCACAGCCTGCTCCACCCCCTGACAGATTCGAGCAGATGATGGCTATGATGCTGCAGCAGCAGCAGCTTCTGACTACCATCGTGGGGACATTAGCCCAAGGTGGGGGTGCGGCTCCATCTACACCACCTGCACCGCCTTCGCATCCAGCTGAGGATGCTTATACATACGCCCAGGATGAGGGCATGGCTCATCCTGCGCCGCCTGCTTACCCTGCGGGGAATCCCGCCGATACACGGGGCCTATTGGAGCGATTTCAGGGCTTGCGGCCTCCCACTTTCACGGGTTCTCACAGACCCGAGGAGGCTGAGTACTGGCTCGACCGGGTGTCGAAGATTTTACGGATGTTGCATTACACCGAGGCCGAGCAGGTAGAGCTGGCTACCTTCCTGTTTGAGAGAGAGGCCAGCATGTGGTGGGATAGCGTACTGCGGACCGTTGCCGCCGGCTATGTATGGACGTGGGCAGCGTTTGAGTTCCGCTTCCATGAGAAGTATTATCCCCAGACTTACAGGCACGACAGGGAGAATGAGTTTCTCCGCCTCAGACAGGTAACGATGACAGTTACAGAGTATGAGCATCAGTTCACGGAGTTGGGCAGGTACGTCCCGACGATTTTGACTGATGAGCAGATGCGCATACGGCGCTTTCTGGAGGGTTTGCGACCGGACGTTCGGTCGAAGATGTGCTGTATGACCATTCCTTCATATGCGGAGTTGATTCACATGTCCATGCGGGCAGATCAGGATGTGGATCGACTTGCACGATCTCGTGGCCCTGTTACTTCTAGGCCGCGACCAGACATGCAGGACAGGCCCCTCGCGGGCAAGAGGCCTCGCATTGATCCTCCTACTAGGACTACGGCGCCTGTACCACCGTTTCGGCACCCTGATTTGACATGTACATACTGTGGGAGGTCAGGCCACTTGGCGCAGAGCTGCTTTTTGAGGATGCGGGACAGTGAGTTCTCGCCGCAGCAGAAGATTGACCGTGTGCGTCCACAGGCGATATCAGCACCGCCTATACGGTCAGCTCCTGCGCACCCTACATTCAGACCTCCGGTATCGCAGATCAGACAGCCTCCACTGCCCTTGACACAGCGGCCGAACCGGCCACAGCAGGCTCGGGTTCATGCATTGGTAGCTGAGGCGGCTGCGACGCCGACTTTCCAGCATTCAGCCTTCGAGGTCACGGCCCATATTGGAGGTACTCCTGTTCTTGTGATGGTGGACACTGATTCCACGATTTCTTTGATATCGCGTGCCGTAGTCAGGCGTCTTGGGTTACAGACTATCACTATGGATAGCGTGCGAGTCTTTGCAGCTCATGGGGATTATTCGGATGTCACTCAGATGTGTGAGGGTTGTTTAGTTGATCTGGGAGGCAGGACGATGACTCTTGATCTTGTCGTCGATCCCTCGCTCGTTTATCTCGACGTCATTCTTGGCATGGACCGGTTGACTGCAGCGAGAGCCGAGATTGACTGCGAGGCTCGTATGGTGACGGTGTACGAGCCTGAGGGCACGCCTTTCACGTTTTCAGTGCGGGTAAATCTTCTTTTTCGCATACTTAGCTACGCCACTTTATTGCGCGACGCTGGTGCCCAGGTACTTGAGCATGTGCCAGTCGTTTTCGAGTTCGGGGATCTGTTCAGGAAGATCCCTGGTTTGCCGCCCCGACGTGAGATCGATTTCACTATCGATCTGGTTCCTGGATCTACGCCCGTCTCATTGCCGACGTATCGCATGGCACCATGTGAGATGGAAGAGTTGAGGACGCAGATTGATGGTCTGCTAGAGCTTGGCCTTATACGGCCTAGCGTGTCTCCTTGGGGAGCACCGGTCTTGTTCGTGAGGAAGAAGGATGGTTCGATGCGATTGTGTATTGATTATCACAGGCTGAACCAGCTCACGGTGAAGAACAAGTACCCTTTGCCCAGGATCGAGACTTGTTCAATCAGCTGAGAGGAGCGCAGTACTTCTCGAATATTGATCTTCAGTCAGGTTATCATCAGCTGCGCGTCAGGGATGAAGACGTGCAGAAGACAGCATTCAGGACCAGTTTTGGCCACTACGAGTTCCTCGTGATGTCATTCGATCTCACGAACGCACCAGCCGTGTTCATGGATCTGATGAACCGGGTATTTCGGCCTTTCCTCTATCGATTCGTCGTTGTATTCATTGACGACATTTTGGTGTACTCTAGGAGTCGAGAGGAGCATGAGGAGCACTTACGTTTGGTCCTAGATATGCTCAGACAGCATCAGTTGTTCGCACAGTACAAGAAGTGCGACTTCTGGAAGCAGGAGGTGAAGTTTTTGGGACATGTGGTGTCCAAGGATGGCATGGCAGTTGACCTGTTTAAGGTAGCTGCGGTGCAGGACTGGGAGCAGCCTGGTTCTGTCACTGAGGTGAGGAGTTTCTTGGGTCTCGCTGGCTACTATCGGCGCTTCATTCAGGACTTCTCGAAGATCGCGAGACCCTTATCTCAGTTGACACGGAAGGACGTGAAGTTCGCCTGGAATGATAAGGCGGAGTCAGCTTTTCAGGAGCTGAAGGACAGACTTACGTCCGCCCCTGTGCTAGTATTGCCAGAGCAAGGGGTTAGATACACTATATATACTGACGCGTCTAGCGTTGGTTTGGGTTGTGTCCTTATGCAGAGGGACAAGGTAATTTCGTATGCCTCGAGACAATTAAGGAAGCACGAGGAGAATTACCCTACACACGACCTAGAGTTGGCAGCCGTTATATTCGCACTGAGACTCTGGAGACATTACCTCTACGGAGAGGAGTTTGAGCTCTTTTGCGACCACAAGAGCCTCAAGTACATATTCACGCAGCGAGACTTGAATATGAGGCAGCGGCGATGGATGGAGATGTTGAAGGACTTCAAGTTTGAAGTCTCTTACCATCCTGGGAAGGCGAACCTTGTGGCTGATGCGTTGAGCCGCAAGAAGGCGATAGAGTTTACAGCTCCGCTGATGGTTGCCGAGTGGGATATGGTTGAGTTTTTGCGAGACTTTGAGCAGAAACTCACTGTAGAGGAGCCGTTTGAGTTCATCGCACATGTACAGGTGTGATCTCAAATCGATGACCGAGTCATCGAGGTGCAGAGGGACGATGCGCATCTTACTGAGCTTCGAGAGCAGGCCAGTGATGATGCTGACGCCGACTGGCGAGTTGGTATGGATGGGGGCTTACGTTACCGTGGCCGCCTATGCGTCCCAGATGTCCCTGACTTGAGACGAGAGATTCTCGAGGCTGCGCATTGTACTAGACTCGCGATGCATCCAGGCAGCACAAAGATGTATCGTGATGTGAAGAGGACGTATTGGTGGGAAGGTATGAAGACCCACATAGCTGAGTTCATATCCCGTTGTCTCACTTGTCAGCAGGTGAAGGCAGAGCATCGCCGACCATCTGGACTTTTGCAGCCTATGCCGATTGCAGAGTGGAAGTGAGATTTCATTTCCATGGACTTCATTTCTGGGTTTCCGAAGACGAGGAAGGGACATGATTCCATTTGGGTGATCGTCGACCGATTGACGAAGTCGGCGCACTTCCTACCGATCAGAGTTACGAACTCTGCAGACGAGCTGGCTAGATTGTACATCAGAGAGATCGTGCGTCTGCATGGAGTTTCGTTGGAGATCGTGTCAGACAGAGACACGCGGTTCACTTCTATCTTCTGGACTCGCATTCAGGAGGCTATGGGTGTGAAGTTGAAGTTCAGTACTGCCTTCCACCCACAGACGGACGGACAGACAGAGCGAGTGAACCAGATCTTAGAGAATATGTTGCGAGCTTGCGCATTGGACTTCAAGGACAGTTGGGATGACTGTCTTGCATATGCAGAGTTTACGTACAACAACAGCTTCCAGAGGAGTATCGGTATGGCACCTTATGAGGCGCTGTATGGGCGACCTTATCGAGCACCGCATTGTTGGTTAGAGGTCGGTGAGCGTAGCTTGATTAGCCCAGAGTTAGTGCAGGCGACGTCAGAGAAGATTGATACTATTCGACGTCGGCTTCTTACAGCGCAGAGCAGACAGAAGAGCTACGCCGATACAAGATGGAGGCCACTAGAGTTCACAGTCGGGGATCATGTGTTTTTGCGAGTTTTCCCTATGAAGGGAGTCCTTCGGTTCGGGAAGAAGGGGAAGCTGGCACCGCGATTCATTGGTCCATTTCAGATCCTCGATCGTGTGGGAGCGGTGGCTTACCGATTGGCTTTACCCACGCCTCTCGCGAGCGTTCACAACGTATTTCATGTTTCTATGCTGAAGAAGTACGTTGCTGATCCTTCCCATATCATTAGATGGGAGCAGGTGCAGTTAGGAGAGGATGTTACTTATATCCTGCGACCGACACGCATCCTAGACAGGAAGGAGCAGGTACTGCGTAGCAAGGTGATTCCCCATGTGAAGGTATTGTGGACGCATCACTCTGAGGAGGAGGCTACTTGGGAGACAGAAGCAGAGATAAAAAAGAACTACCCACAGCTTCTCGAGGAGTACAAAAAGGTATAAATTTTGAGGACGAAATTATTTGTTAAGGGGGGTAGATTGTAACGCCCGTGAAAAATCCGTACTTGGGCTCGAGTACCAACTCGACCCGAAATCGCGTAGAATTAATTTCCATGAAAATTTAGCGTAAGTTAGCTAGCGCAACGCTAGAGTATCTGGAAAATAGTCCCTGATCACTTTAAATACGTTCTACAAGACCCAAATCGAGTAGAACAAACGACTCTACAATACTCTATAACCTCGGATCA
Source organism: Magnolia kwangsiensis (assembly GCA_037074715.1). Lineage (NCBI taxonomy): Eukaryota > Viridiplantae > Streptophyta > Magnoliopsida > Magnoliales > Magnoliaceae > Magnolia > Magnolia kwangsiensis. The sequence continues at coordinate 9,630,831 of CM073580.1, read as the reverse complement.
AACTCTAAGCAGGTTTGTTCTCTGGACCACTTTGAATTCTTGTATTGGGTTTAGACCGCGCGTCGAAAGTCCGATACCTCCTATCTTAGACCGTTAGAACCGCCCAGCTGGACTTGACAATCATGTCGAAAATCAAGTCAAACCGATAATCACAGACTGTTTCATTGAGCTCGGACTGAAGAGACCACGAATAGGGACAGAATTGGAATTTCAAATTCAAATCTGGCACACGACTTGACGCGTCAGTATTAAGCGTTCTGACCATCAGAATTCATCCAGATTACACCCTCGGATCAGGAAAAATTTCTATTTATTATCATGAGACTTTCAGCCCTGATCTACGTGCGGTGACCGCTGAACTGAAACTGGTCCGCCACGTGCGATCTTCCAACTCTGCCAGACTGAAAACTTAATACGTGCTACATCTGGTGCACATGAGCTTAAGTCTGATCGCAATCGATCAGGGGACCACCAGAAAGCATCTTTTGGATCGAAACAGCCCCGAATTGGATAAGCACTAAGTAAACTTCGTTTCGGAGCCTGTTTCTGGCATTTTTAAGCTTATAAAAGGGGTTGAAACCCTCATTCCTCTCTCCCATACGAAAATTGCAAACCCTAGCTTTGGGAGAGAGAAAAGGAGAGACAGTTTGAGAGAGAGAGTAGAAGGGATTTTTTCCGCTTCCGAGCCACCGCTGACCGTGCTTCAACGACTCTTCCCAATCATCTGGTGGGTGATTTCTCCGTTCTTTCAGGTATAAAACAACCCTAGAACTTGCTGATTTAGGGTTTACTTAGATTCACAGCGTGTTAGCTAACGTAACTTGTAAAATAGGTCCTCCTACTGCCGTAGACGAAGCGTACACGCTCCGTTCAAAATCACGTATCCGTAAGAGACTAGGTGAGGATTTTAGATGCTTTGATTGACGGTTTACAACGCTTTCAATGTCGTTTAATAGTAGATTATCGACGGCATCGCCGTTTGACATGTACAACATGCTCTCCGTTTCCTGTTTCGTAAATTAACAAAGAATATGAGATTTAGGGAATTTTAGTCATTTGTAGGAAGTACGGTCTACATTCATATTTTGCTGACGTGAATGACATGGTTTGTTGTCACATTAGGAAGTTAGGAATGCGTGTATAATTAGTTTGGCGAAGAGATTCGCCTAGTTGCGCACTTTGGGTCGACATACTATATGTAGACTTAAGTGTGTAGTGTATGTGTTTGTATAAATGCTTGTATTAGTATGTATTGAGTTAAGTGATGTTATGTGGTAGTTTGAGATTGATTTCTCAGTTAATATGCTGACCTAAATGATTTCCTACATGTTGACCATATGCATGATTCCATTACATGCATGGAATGTATGTGTTTGAAGATTTGCTTAAGTTGAATGTTATAACATGTGTTAACATGCTCACATGATTGTATTTCAATTCCACTACTCTTACATAAACTGCCGATGTGATTCCATAAATGTTTGGGACTAGACTTAGTCCAGGCAGTCGGTAACCGAGCGAATTCGTGGCTGACTGGTCATAGCCACGAACGACGCGTCGATGAACGCGATTCGTGTTTGGAGTTGGCGGCAGTTGTCACGCGAAGTGTTTTACGCACTTCATGTCGTTCGACTTGAGATGTAGTCGCGCTAGTCGAGCCCGTCAAGCAACCCGACTGGCCGATGTATGTTCACCTTGTATGAGTCATAACTGCTTGAACCTAGGGTACTGAACTTACCATTGCAAAACCCTGTTAACCATGGTACCTTGATCCATGAAGACTCATGAGCCGGGCATGGTGGTATGGGACACCGTGGTCGAGCTGTCGGCCTACGCTGGGGCCACAAACCTCCCCGTAGTGACCAGTGAGTACCTAGACTCGTGAGCAGATTATGGTGGTATGGGACACTATATTCTAGCTGTCGGCCTACACTGATCAGGCGACGAGTCCTTTGTAGTGACCGCGAGCGTATTCTGAGTCCACGGGAGGCGACGACCCTTCCGTTGCAGTAGAGTACAGTAGGCCTGTATTGATAAGGTGATGGGGAAGCGGTGCAACGAGTGCAAGCAACAGCCCTGGCAGCCCTTGTAGTGACGTACGAAATATACATCGTATGGGATTACTAGGAGTGACGACCCTAGATAGGATCTGTGTTGGGATTAATACAAGGGAAGTACCTTAGTTTCCCAATCCTGCTGTTTGAATGGACTAATAACAACTTGGAAATCATATCACCATAGCATTGCATGTGCCTGGAAGATGTGGAGCACTCTAGGGAGTGTGGCATGCCGCAGTCGTAAGACGTTGCCGTATGAGGGAGATCGTCGGTGAGGGCATACATCACGTCATGTCATCTTGCATTAACAACAATATTAGGATTGTCTGATTTACTGCTTTACTATTATCGCATGATTGAATTGTGAACATGCTAATCCTTGCTCTATGATTCCACTGAGTTGATCACTCACTCCCACGTTACGGGATGGTGTTTGCAACACCCACCAGACCCTGTTGTAGATGCAGGTGAGGCTGAGATCCAGGAGGTGGAACCAGACATCGACGAGGACCAGGACGAGTTCTCGTACATGCAGTATCACGATGGCTTTCCGTAGGCGACCTGGATCGATGGGACTTCAGTGGGACTATTTTGAACATTACATTTTTGTTCATGTATATGTATATGAGACTCAGAGATGTAGTCATACTTTGGAGACAGATGAGATTTACTTTGTTTTCCATACAGTGATATATATATTGTTTAGTCTTCCGCTTGCTTTTATCACTGGATCTGAAGTATGAATTGCAGTTTTGGTATACTTTTACTCATGTGAATGCTTTAAATCAGACAACATTGAATCATAATCATTTTTGTTGCATAAGTGACGGTCTGGAACTCGGGAGTTGAGTTTGTACACGACCCCCGATTTTCAGGGTGTTACATCCAGTCATGCAACAAATCCTGTGCATATCGTGCACTCATGTAGGGCAACATCGCCTAACCAGGAGCCCATAAATAACCTGTCCGAAGGCGTATGCTATGATCAGTCAATCCTCATATCAAGCACACATATGATGCGTATGATCATGAGTCATGAAACTATATTAAACATGTAAGTGAGTGATGAACCATTCTTACAACGCAGATGAGCCTAGACGGCTTATACACAGCAAGTATGGCGCAATATTGGGCCCTAAGGAGAGTTGTAATGTGGACATCCAACCAACATTACACTTGCAATGTGGACGTCAAACCAACACTGCTTCCAAGGCATGATCTGTGTAAGCATCGCGACTTAGTCTGTGTAGGGATCACACATTACAATGGACCTTAGGTACATCCCATTGGGCCTTAAATACGTCAAATGAGCCATGTTATATGGGCCCTTTTATCCATCAAATGGGCCACATAAATGGACTACCACATACAAATCAAGATGGGCCTCATCATATGGGCCGATCAAATGCGCCTCAGGTATAACAAATTGGGCCCACCCTCATATATATAAATATATATTTGATAATTTAAGATCCAACCTATTCACTAGTTATTATAGAGTTAGATGAAATGAAAACAAAAGTCCACGAAGTTGGAATCTACTGTTGCCCCTTGGAAGTTGAACGGTGGATGATACGGTACACTATTTAAATGGTGGGGTCCATTTGATTTTCAGATCTGAATCACTCATTTTCTATGTCTTAAAATGATCTTATAAATAGTTGGACAGTATAGATGCAACACATGCATCATAGTGGGCCCACCATCCAAACCGTGGACGGCGTAGATATGACACATTCATCATGTGAGCTTGTGGGCTTGCTGCCAACGAAGAACCGTAAGATGGCCGCTGTACAGGCAGCTTGTTGCTCACGAAAGGGCAGAGGTGGGCCCTACCTAGGGCCCACCACCATATATATATATATATATATATATATATATATATATATATATATATATATATATATATATATATATATATATATATATATATATATATATATATATATATATATATATATATATATATATATATATATATATAAATATACAACATAAAATGTATAATATATAATATATATATATATATATATATATATATATATATATATATACATATATATGAAATGGTGGGACCCACAGAGCTCGCTGGCGACAGATGACAGTGGACCCCACCATCAAAACAGATGGACGACATGGCCCGGAACACATACATGATGTGGGGCCCACGGCCTACTATCGCTAGAGAGAGAGATACAGAGAGAGATATAGAGGGAGAGAGAGAGATATAGAGAGAGGAGGGCACGTGGCCCTTGCCTTTATTTTATATATATATATATATATATATATTTATTTTTTTTACTTTTTCTTTTCTTTTCTTTCTCTTCTCTGACCAAACAAAGGTGGGTCCCACGTAGGGCCCACCGTGATGTTTATTTGAAATCCAACCCGTTCATAAGGTAACTCAGACCTGTATGAACGGAAAACATAAATTTCAGCTTGATTCGAAACTTCTGTGGGCCCCAGGAAGAGTTTCAATGGTAGATGTTTATTCACACTGTTTCCTATGGTGTGGGCCACCTTAGTTTTGGATCGACCTGAAATTCGGAGGGGGGCCCACCTGAGAAGGGGACCCACCTAATGGACAGGGTAGATAAAACATATACATCATGTGGGGCCCACGGCAGCAGCGGTGGGAGGCTGCACGGCAGCCCGCCCGCCCGCCGTTCCACGGCTGCACGCAGCAGCGTGCAGCGCTGCTCTCTGCCAAAAAATGCAGAGGCTCTGCCTCTTAGAAATTTTGAAAAAAATCAGTTTTCCCGAAGTTTTTCGCGTGTGGGGCCCGCTAAAGTGAAATCCGCCCCAGCCATTGCGTTCAGTGGCTCGACGCCATCCAAATGAGTCTAGAGTTGAATTTTTTTTTATGAAAGAAAATGAAATAAAATAAAATAAATGTATTTGTAAGGTGAGGATGGAATTTATGACACTATGGCCCACCAGGTGATTGGATCAGTTCCAAAATTCTACCCAACGGCTAAAATACCGTGGGTAAGAGGATGGACGGCTTGGATCGAATATAAACCTCAGGGTGGGGCCTATGCAAGGGGACCACCCAAGTCCCTTACATCTTCTTTTCCTTTTTCTCATTTCCTTTGAGACGTCCAGCGTCCCAGACGCTGGACGGTCTTGGTCTATAATTGCAGTGTGGTGGGCCCTGATGGAGTGGGCCACCACGGATGAATGATATGGGTACAATGTATATGGTGGGCTCCATTTAAAAAAAAATCAAGGTGGGATCCATTCAAGTGAGCCACACAATCATATAGCATAAAATTAAACTAAAATAAAATAAGATAAAACAAGAGAAATAAAAGAGAGAGAGTGAGAGATAGAGAGTGGGACACGGCTTGTGATGGAGGGACCCCGTCATTATGGGCCCTCCCTTGCAATAAATCATACAACATACGGATCCCGTTAAACATGGGACCATCAAAATGTAAATCAACGGTGGAGATCCATTCCCCACCGATATGGACGGTCTAGATGACCCTTTCTAAATGAAATAAACATCATGATGGGGTCCATGGAGAATGGCCCCATCATGGAATGATCATGATGATCTGAGTAGACCATCGGCCTTATTTTAGGGTCCCAAGTGAGATCCACACCATTGATCGGTGGGCCTCACTTGGTCCACCATAAAAACAAGTAAATCTACCCTATAGAGGCACCCACCGTCCGATCTTCTTGCTCCTAGAGGTTCCTTGGCACCTTGGCTTCAACTTCAATGGTTAAGATGAAGAATGGAGGGTTGAGATGGGAGATGATGGGGTAGGAAGGTGGGCCACTTGGAGTTTAGGGAGCTTAGAGAAACCTCATACGTATGGAGTCTCTTAGAGCTCATTTGTTGCTTGAAAATTTGAAATGAGAAAGAGAGAAAGAGAGAGAGTGATGTAAAGGGAGAGAGAGAGAGTGATGGATGGATGGGTGAGTGATGGGGGGTTTAAGAAATCTTGACTTTTGTGGCTTTTTGTGTAAGAGAGGTATGGGTGGTGAAGACTTTTGTGGTTGCTTGGAAAAAGGGATGGAAGTGATGTGTACTTGACATGTGATGGATTGATGGGTGATTAATTGATGGGATTGATGTGATTGATGTGACACATTGTAGAGATTCGATTTTCACAACGTGCGGCATTTTCTCGCACCGAACGTTGGCCCACATCTCTTGATCAGGGTATCGCCTCGGCGCGCGAGTCACGGTATCGAAACCGCAACGACGGCGCGGTCGCTATGGTATTGGCCTCGGGTTGAGTCGAATCGGGTTGTCGGCACATGAATCAGGGTCGCGCGTCGATATCGTTTAAGGGTCGAAGGTCGCCGGAATTCGACCGGTAAGACCGCGGGAGTATACGAAAAGGTACAGACCAAGATACGGGTCTTACATAAACCTAGACTTATAACCTTAACCTAAACCTATTCTCAAATCCCAAAGCCTATACCCATAGCCTAAACCTAAACCTAAACCTTAACCTATAACCTTAACATAGACTCATAACCTTAACCTAAACCTATTCTCATAATGTATAGCGTATACCTATAACTCAAATCTAAACCTGATCCCGAACCCGAATCCGATTTTCTAAAACTAAATCTTAACCTAAAACCTAAACCTATACCATTAACCTAAACCTAAACCTTAACCTCTAACCTAAACTTAGACTTATAACCTTAACCTAAACCTATTCTCAAATCCCAAAACCTATACTTATAGTCAAAACCTAAACCTTAACCTTAACTTATAACTTATACTTACAACCTTAACCTAAACCTATTCTCAAATACCAAAACCCATACCTATAACCCAAACCTAACCACAATCCCGAACCTGAACCCGATTTCCTAAACTAAACCTTAACCTATAACCTAAACCTATACCTATAACCTAAACCTAAACCTTAACCTATAACCTAAACCTAGACTTATAGCCTTAACCTTTACCTATTCTCAAATCCTGAAACCTATACTTATAGTCGAAACCGAAACCTTAACCTTAACCTTAACCTATAACCTATACTTACAACCTTAACCTAAACCTATTCTCAAATCCCAAAACCTATACCTATAACCCAAGCCTAAACTAGATCCCGAACCCGAACCCAATTTCCTAAACCCAAACCTTAACCTATAACCTAAACCTAGACTGATAACCTTAACTTAAACCTATTCTCAAATCCCAATACCTATACTTATAGCTGAAACCTAATCCTTAACCTTAACCTATAACCTATACTTACCACCTTAACCTAAACTTATTCTCAAATCCCAAAACCTATGCCTATAACCCAAAACTAAACCCGATCTCGAACCAGAACCTGATTTCCTAAACCTAAACCTTAACCTATAACCTAAACCTATTCCTATAGCCTAAACCTAAACCTTAACCTATAACCTAAACCAAGACTCATAACCTTAACCTAAACCTATTCTCAAATCCCAAAACACCTATAACCCAAACCTAAACCCGATCCCCAATCTGAACCCGATTTTCTAAACCTAAACCTTAACCTATAACCAAAACCTATACCTATAACCTAAACTTAAACCTTAACCTATAACCTAAACCTAGACTTATAACTTTAACCTAAACCTAGACAACCTAGACTTATAACCAACCTATTCTCAAATCCCAAAACCTATACTTATAGCCGAAACCTACACCTTAACCTTAACCTATAACATATACTTGAAACCTTAACCTAAACCTATTCTCAAATCCCAAAACCTATACCTATAACCCAAACCTAAACCCGATCTCAAACCCGAACCCAATTTCCTAAACCTAAACCTTAACCTATAACCTAAATTTATACCTCAACCTATAACATAAACATAGACTCTTAACCTTAACCTAAACCTATTCTCAAATCCCAATACCTATACCTATAACCCAAACCTAAACCCGATCTTGAACCTGAACCCGATTTCCTAAACCTAAACTTTAACCTATAACCTAAACCTATACCTATAACGTAAACCTATACCTATACCTATAACCTAAACCTAAACTTATAACCTTAACCTAAAGCTATTCTCAAATCCCAAAACCTATACTTATAACTGAAACCTAAACCTTAACCTTAACCTATAACCTATACTTACAACCTTAACCTAAACCTATTCTCAAATCCCAAAACCCATACCTATAACCCAAACCTAAACATAATCCCAAACCCGAACCGGAACCTGATTTTCTTAATTTAAACCTTAACTTATAACCTAGACCTATACTTATAACCTAAACCTAGACTCATAACCTTAACCTAAACCTATTCTCAAATCCTAAAACCTATACCTATATCCCGAACCTGAACCCGATTTCCTAAACCTAAACCTTAACCTATAACCTAAACATATACCTATAACATAAACCTAAACCTTGACCTATAACATAAACTTAGACTTATAACCTTAACCTAAACCTATTCTCAAATCCCAAAACTTATAGCCGAAACCTAAACCTTAACCTTAACCTATAACCTATACTTACAACCTTAACCTAAACCTATTCTCAAATCCCAAAACCTATACCTATAACCCAAGCCTGAACCCGATCTCGAACCTGAACCCAATTTCCTAAACCTAAACCTTTACCTATAACCTAAACCTATACCTATAGCCTAAACTTAAACCTTAACCTATAACCTAAACCTAGACTCATAACCTTAACCTAAACCTATTCTCAAATCCCAAAACCTATACTTATAGCCCAAATCTAAACCTTAACCTTTACTTATAACCTATACTTAAACCTATTCTCAAATCCCAAAACCTATACCTATAACCCAAACTTAAACCCGAACCCGATTTTCTTAACCTAAACCTTAACCTATAAGCTAAACCTATACTTATAGCCTAAACCTAAACCTTAACCTATAACCTAAACCTAGACTGATAACCTTAACTTAAACCTATTCTCAAATCCCAATACCTATACTTATAGCTGAAACCTAATACTTAACCTTAACCTATAACCTATACTTACCACCTTAACCTAAACTTATTCTTAAATCCCAAAACCTATGCCTATAATCCAAACCTAAACCCGATCCCGAACTCGAACCCGATTTTTAAAACCTAAACTTTAACCTATAACCTACACCTATACCTATAACCTAAACCTAAACCTTAACCTATAACCTAAACCTAGACTCTTAACCTTAACCTAAACCTATTCTCAAATTCCAAAACCTATACCTATAACCCAAACCTAAACCTGATCCCCAACCCGAAATCGATTTCCTAAACCTAAACCTTAACCTATAACCAAAACTTATACCTATAACCTAAACCTAAACCTTAACCTATAATGTAAACCTAGACTTATAACCTTAACCTACACCTATTCTCAAATCTCAAAACCTATACTTATAGCCGAAACCTAAACCTTAACCTTAACCTATAACCTATACTTGAAACCTTAACCTAAACATATTTTCAAATCCTAAAACCTATACCTATAACCCAAACCTAAACTCGATACCGAACCCGAACCCGATTTCCTAAACCTAAACCTTATCATATAACCTAAACCTATACCTATAGCCTAAACCTAAATATTAACTTATAACTTAAACCTAGACTCATAACGTTAACCTGAACCTATTCTTAAATCCTAAAACCTTAACCTTAACCTTAACTTATAACCTATACTTACAACCTTAACCTAAACCTATTCTCAAATCCCAAAACCCATACCTATAACCCAAACCTAAATCCGATTTCGAACCCGAAACCGATTTTCTAAACCTAAACCTTAACCTATAACCTAAACCTATACCTATAGCCTAAACCTAAACCTTAACCTATAACCTAAACTTAGACTCATAACCTTAACCTAAACCTATTCTCAAATCCCAAAACCTATACTTATAGCTGAAACCTAAACCTTAACCTTCACCTATAACCTATACTTACAACCTTAACATAAACCTATTCTCAAATCCCAAAACTTATACCTATAACCCAAACCTAAACCCGAACCCGAACCCGATTTCTTAAACCTAAACCTATACCTATAGCCTAAACCTAAACATTAACATATAACCTACACCTAGACTCATAACCTTAACCTGAACCTATTTTCAAATCCCAAAACCTAAACCTTAACCTTAACCTATAACCTATACTTACAATCTTAACCTAAAGCTATTCTCAAATCCTAAAACTCATACCTATAACCCAAACCTAAACCCGATCCCGAACCCGAACCCAATTTCCTAAACCTAAACCTTAACCTAAAACCTAAACTTATACCTAAAGCCTAAACCTAAACCTTAACCTGTAACCTAAACTTAGACTCATAACCTTAACCTAAACCTATTCTAAAATCCCAAAACCTATACCTATAACCCATACTTAAACCCGATCCCGAACCCGAACTCGATTTCCTAAACCTAAACCTTAACATATAACCTAAACCTAAACCTTAACCTATAACCTAAATCTAGACTTATAACATTAACCTAAACCCATTCTCAAATACCAAAATCTATACTTATAGATGAAACCTAATCCTTAACCTTTACCTATAACTTATACTTACAACCTTAACCTAAACCTATTCTCAAATCTCAAAACTTATGCCCATAACCCAAACCTAAACCCGATCCCGAACCCGAACCCGATTTCCTAAACCTAAACCTTAACCTATAACCTAAACCTATACCTATAGCCTAAACCTAAACCTTAACCTATAACCTAAACCTAGACTCATAACCTTAACCTAAACCTATTCTCAAATCCCAAAACCTATACCTAAAACCCAAACCTAAACACGATCCCCAACCCAAACCCAATTTCCTAAACCTAAACCTAAACCTTAACCTATAACCAAAGCTTATACTGATAACCTAAACCTAAACCTTAACCTATAACCTAAACCTAGACTTATAACCTTAACCTAAACTTATTCTCAAATCCCAAAACCTATACTTATAGCTGAAACCTACACCTTAACCTTAACCTATAACCTATACTTGAAACCTTAACCTAAACCTATTCTCAAATCCCAAAATCGATACATATAACCCAAACCTAAACCCGATCCCAAACCCGAACCCGATTTCCTAAACCTAAACTTTAACCTATAGCCTAAACTTATACGTATAGCCTAAACCTAAACCTTAACCTATAACCTAAACCTGGTCTCATAACCTTTACCTAAACCTATTCTCAACTCCCAAAACTTGTACTTATAGCCGAAACCTAAACCTTAACCTTTACCTATAACCTATACTTACAACCTTAACCTAAACCTATTCTCAAATCCCAAAACCTATACCTATAACCCAAACCTAAACCCGATCCCTAACCCGAACGCGATTTCCTAAACCTAAACCTTAACCTATAACCTAAACCCATACCTATACATAAACCTAAACCTTAACCTATAACCTAAACCTAGACTCATGACCATAACCTAAACCTATTCTCAAATCTCAATACCTATATTTATAACCCAAGCCTAAACCCGATCCCAAACCCGAATCCAATTTCCCAAACCTAAACCCGATCCCAAACCCGAACTCAAATCTCAATACCTATAATCTAAATGTATTCTTAAGTCCCTAACCTTAACCTAAACTTGAAAACTCAAACTTAAACCCGATCCCGAACCCGAACCTGAATCCGATTTTCCAAACCTAAACCCATAACCTTAACCTAAACTAAAACCTATAAGCTAAACCTTAACCCAAATTGATATCCTATAACCTAAACCTTAACCTATAACCTAAAACCTAAACCTAAACCTAAACCTAAAACCCAAATGTATTCTCAAATTCCTAAACCTAAACCTACACCTAATCCTAATCTCAACTCCCTAACCTAAACCTAAACCTAAACTTGAAAACCCAAACCTAAACCCAATCCCGAACCCGAACCCGATTTCCTAAACGTAAACCTAAACATTAACCTATTCTCAATTCCGTAACTTTATGAATAATTTTTTATATTTTATTTATGATGTTAAACTTATATGTATTTATGTGTGGATGAATGTCATGTGGATAAGATTGTTTGTGTTTGGATGGATGTAGCTTATGTTTTAATGAATGTAGGTTATGTTTCGATGGATTTATATAGTTTGGGTTTAGATGGATGTGAATGTGAATATGATGAAATATATTATATAACAGGTGTATATCAGGAAGAATATGATGAGAATATGATGAATTATATTGTAACAGGTGTATATCAGGAATTTCGAGCTGAAAAATTAAAAAAAGAAAGGCATTTACCTACGAAATAGTTCGTTGGTAAAACACTTTACCTACGAAAACTTTCGTAGGTACAATTCGCAGAACCGTTTTTTACCTACGCTAGTTTGTGTAGGCAAAAGTCTAAATGCTTAAACTTATTATATTTTTACCTACGAACCATCTCGTAGGTAAAAGTCCGATGCACATTTTTTACCTACATAGGTTTTCATAGGGATTATAATTTTACCTACGAATAATTTCGTAGGTAAGAGTGACACACGTTTTTTTCCTACAAAGAGTTTTGTAGGTAAAGGTATGAAACACGTTTTTTTACCTACGAGAATTTTCGTAGGTAAAAGTCTGATAACGTTTTTTCCCTGCAAAAACTGTTGTAGGCAAAGGTCGCAACCGCATTTCACGTTAGAGAGCATATTTTTACCTACGAACCATTGTGTACGTAAAAGTCTCCTACGCATTTTGTAGTTATGAAATCATTCGTAGGTAAAAGTTTCCAAATATGTTTTTACCTACGAAAATAGTGGTAGGTAAAAGCCTAATAGACGTTTTTTGCCTACGAAATCGTTGGTAGGTAAAAGTAATCTTTTCGGTTTTTGGTTTTTTAAAAAATTCAAAACACTTTTACCTACAAAAATCTTCATAGGTAAAGATCACTTTTTCCTAGGCAAAAGTAGACTTTTCGAGTTTGAAATTGAAAACACCCTTTATCTACGAAACTATTCGTAGGGAAAGACAGGTTTTACCAACGAAATTATATTTCGTAGGTGAAACTAAACTTTTTGATTATTTTCACTTGAAAACACTATTTACCTACAAAAGGATTCGTAGGTGAAAATAATTTTTACCTACGAAATTAGATTTCGTTGGTAAAAGTAATCTTTTGAATTTTTAAGTTATTTTAAAAATTCAAAACAACCTTCGCCTACGAAGATTTTCGTAGGTACATATGTCTTTTACCTACGAAATTGTACTACGTAGGTAAAAATAAGCTTTTCATTTATTTTGAATTGAAACAGCCTTTGCCTGCAAAATATTACGTAGGTGAAAATAGCTTTTACCTACGAAATTAAATTTCGTCGGTCAAAGTAAACTTTTCAATTTTTTATTTATTTTAAAATTTTAAAATACCCTTTACCTATGAAATTTTCGTAGGTAAATATATCTTTTACCTACGACATTATGTTTTGTAGGTAAAAGTACACTTTTAGTGCACTTACAAAAGGAAAAGGTGAAAAACCCTTTACCTACGAAAAGTTTCGTAGGTAAAGATGACTTTTACCTACAAAATTTTGTTTCGTCGGTAAAAGTTTACTTTTGCCTACGAAAATATATTTTGTTGGTAAAAGTCATCTTTACCTACAAAATATGATTTCGTCGTAATAGATTCGTCAGTAAAAACCATATTTCTTGTTGTGCATGTCCAAATGGCCAGGCCACTCCATGTTGTCCATAGAAAATAGACAGCTTTATCATGGTCATAACAGCGGTTCCCACCTTCCAAGGACCCCCGCTCAACATACGGATAGCTCCGACGCACATCCGGGTCTACTCATTTAAATAAAATGGATTATTAAGATCATTTAAATAAAATCAGGTCCAATCAATAATCTGACCTGGAGGATTCCGTTACCATTTTTGACGGCACCTCGAATCTTGTTTTAGGGCCTACACATTCAAAATTAGATACAAAAATTAGAAAAACCAAAGAAATTTAAGAAAGATAGTCAAAGTTCATGTGAATGAGCACAAGTATGCACCTACATATGAATTCTGAAAAGCTATTGCATATCACAAAAAAAAAATAATAATAAATCCTTCCGTTTGGATATTCAACAAAATGGGTTGGAATGAATTCATTTGCCTAATTCATGAAAACTTTGCGTTTGGATATTCGACAAAATTGAATTGTAATAATTCAATTCAGTTCAATAAACTCGGATTTCTAAGAAGGATTTAATGGTTTTAAATCCATGGTTTTCTGGAAAAGGTCCATTTCCTGGATGACAATTTAACGGGGAAAGTAAGATAGTTAATAGTACTTTTCACAGTGAAAAGTTTCAGTTATGTCTCTTCTTTACCTTCCACTTTCTTCTTAACAAGAAAATCCATATTTACTAATATTCCTATTTTTCTATTTTTTCAAAAGAATGAGTTCGGACTCCGAAAGTGTCGGCTCCAGCACTCGTACTTTCAGCCCAAACCCTAACCAAGAACTCCAAAATTACTAAGTACTCATAAACATTCATTGCAAGCATTTTCTATCTATGTGCATGACGACCATACTGTTAAGATCAATCCTCTTGTTTTCATTTACAGAAACTAGTGGATGACAAATTATGTGTAACATACAGAGATGGTTCAGCCACTTGTGCAATTAGGGAAGGTTCGAAAGGACATACATATTTGAAAGTTGGTCAAATCATAAATAGACGTATTATGGACGGAGACATTATTTTCATTAATAGGCTACCTAGTACTCACAAAAATTCATTGCAAGCATTTTCTGTCTATGCACATGACGACCATACTTTGGGGCCCACCTTGATGTATGTGGTGTATATCCACATCATCCATCCATTTCACCATCTCTTTTTAGAGCATGGTCCAAAAATTGAGGCAGATACAAATCCTAGGTGGGCCACATGACAAAAAAATAGTGGTGATTGAACACCCACCATTAAAAACTTCCTAGATCCACAGTAATGTTTATTTTCCATCAACCTATTGATAAGTTCACACAGACTAGGACGAAGGGAAAACACAAATAGCAGCTTGATCCAAACTTTCATGGACCCCAATAAGTTTTTTATGGTGAGAATTCAATCCCTACTTGTGTGGCAAAATAGATGAACAGTGTGGATATACAACATATACATCAAGGTGGGTCCCATGGTCAGGGTCTCACCCACTAAGCTGTTAACCCTGCACTCAAACCAAGAAAGCATCTCATATCCAATTCCTATCAGCAGCATTCACACAAAAATGGCACAAGACAGTTGAAAACTTAAAGCTAATCGGCACTTGTAAATCCCCTACAACTCTAGACTAAAATCCCCACAATGACTGTAGCGACTTTAAGTGTAATACCCAACTGCCCCTCAAACATCCATAAGTAGTGTCAAACACGATTAGCTCTGTAGCAAACATCAGGATACCAGAAATAAGAACTAAACTGTTTTACCTTTCTCCTTCCTTTTCCAGCATAAAAAACTTGAAAAAGAAAAAAGGAAAAAAAGACAAAAAGACAAAAATCTTAAGAGAACTTACAGTTTTGTAGCCACTGGACTAATCCAGTAGCTGGTCTGATGCATGCAGCTCATCTCAAAATTAAAGCCCTTTGCTTAGTTCCTGAGCCAAGATATAATGCTTGTTAGCATGAGTGCTTAAGGGAAAACAAAAACAAAAGCTATTATTAATAGTTAAGGGTCTGATGGCTCCTAGCCCTGCCCCAGTTTGGACAATAGCTATATTTCTTGCATTCCTAAAATGGCATATTTATCCCTTTGATATCTGTGGGTGTTCGGAGGACCTATGTCATTTTTTAGAAACAAAGAAACATTTGTTATTTCCTGAAGCAATGACACACTAGTCTTTGTCCATCATGGTTTAGTAAGACAAGACGTATTATATTTACTGCTTGAGTGCTTCATGTCTCGGCAGAATTTACTTCCACAGCAGCACCGAAATGCCTTCACCAGATGATCATGGTCATCAAAATCAATCCCGTAATCCTGCAACAGTTAATTGCCAGATTGAGCTTCTAGCTCGAGACAATTGGAATAGTCCAGCAGTAGTCAACTACAAAATAGAGAAAGAGCATTTACCACACCAACACACAACTATGAAATTCTTATAAAAAGTTTATCCATGGATGGTCAAAATTAATTACTTGACTTAAAGAAAAAAAAAATTGATCTAGCTGTACATTTTAAATTTACAGTCCATAAACACAAACTCATTAATTTGCTTACACCATTTTGACATTTAGAAATCAGAAAAACACAACCTTGTACTAATTAATATCCCAACATGGAAAATGGGTGCCTGCCTTACCGATTGAGAAAGAAAAATATTGCCCATTATATCAATGGTTTGGATCACTGAACAATGACCCTCATTTATACAAACTGTAACACATAAGGTAATTTGAGGAGAAATACTTGTATTAATGTTGTAACTATTTTGAGGAGAACAGTTACCAACATCACCGTTCATGTAACACATAAGGCCCACCAAAAAAAAAGGAAGGAGAAGAAGCAAAATCAATCAACTAAGAGCAACAAAAAAAAGTATGTCCAAAGATAGTTTTTGTTCATTATAGTATCAGGATTAAAAGTAGAGGATGATGAATTTAACATTTTTGAATCTTTATCACGTACCAAATAGAATTAATGCATATATGGACCTTAGACGCCTGTTGGGATAGAATGAGTGAGTGGCCATTCTAACCATTGGGTGTATTTTTCATTATATATATTTGCAAGGATCATTAAACCCATAAGCAAAGGTATTTCACAGGGTACTGTCCATGAATGGTAGCAGATACTGTACTATAGCAAGCATATCAAGATCTACAATCGTACATTGAATCAAACCATCAAGCATGTTAGAATTTTGATCTAGATTCTTTTAGAATAAAATAAAATAAAAAATAGAGGTCACTCCCTTGATGAGCAAGCTGGCTTGATTTTTGGAGTTCACTATGTTGGAGTTTTTTTTTTTTTTTTGTTAATGGGAGGTAACAAAACTTTTATTAAAAAACCATCATCAAAGGACTTAGAAGGGAACAACTACAAAGTAAAAGGAGAAGTTAAATTACAAACATCTATGGACTTTAAACAAGAAGCCCAATCCACATTAATGGGATGATTTAAGAGAAGCCAAACAATATAATCAATTCTTGAAAGCTTGTAGTAAGTTACAGATTATGCATCTAAAAGGCAATCACAAAAATAAACCATACAAGCTCATAGCAAATTGTAAATGACGACTTTCTTCTGCAACCATGTTTAGTTGATGCTTGTCTTTTCAGGTTGTCTACAAAAAACTCCTTAACTTTCAACGGGGTAGCCAAATACACCATGTTTGATCATGGCACACTTTCTTTGAGTTTCTCATCTGAGCCAACTAGCACAACCTAAACACAAACTATTTTCCAACATTTTGTCATCCAAAAACATAAGACACATGAAAGACACACCACCCTTAAAGGGAATAGGCCAAACCAGGCCAAAGCAAGTGCAAATCCAGCCATGAGCTAATGACATACATCAAAATCAGGCTTGGGCTAGGCCTACCAACCAAATGCACAGACCACCAATTTTTTAAAAATAGAAAACGTGGGGTCAGATGGGCCAACTTGCCCAGTCTTCAGTTAGATGCAAGCATATGTCCAACCAATTAATCAAAAGGCCTAAAATGCAACCAATTCCAACCAGTGAGCCTTGAGTCTAGACACAAAATAGGCTGGATTTAGGGGCTAGTCTGTCTCATCTGCCTCCCCATATTAAGGTTCTTAGTCCCTTCACAGACATGCATACACATTTGCCCATTACATGGAGTTTAGCATGTAGAGCTACATGTTCTTAAATCTGTAACCACCCAATTACCATTCTATACCATTGATCTGATGGCCCCCAACATTGACGAACAGTGCTAAAAAAATTTCTAGATTGGGAGATCCTATCCCATTCAATCCTCTACCTTTTCCAGTTGAACATGGACCCTTGCTTATTTATTGGCTTAATAGTCTATTCATAGGCCATGGGAGAGATTGGATTGAAATGGATCACTCCACAGCAGGGTCCATCAAGCCAACAGTTCGATCACCTAATGTGGGTCCCACTAGGGATAATCAATTTTAGATTAAAAGAACTCATACCACAATAGAGATGGCAATGGGATCATACCTTCTGGGAGACGGCAAAGGTAAGCTGCTCTGGAGTCATGTCATGGAATGGCTTCAATGGGGTTAAGAGCTCCCACAACACAATGCTAAAACTGTACACATCGAATTTCCTAGTATGTTGTTTCTCCTTGATCATCTCAAGAGAAAAACCCCCCTCTATGCATCAGAAATCAAGGAAGACGAGCCGATCCTAGCCGGTTTCCTTTAATAGCCACCAAATCCAGCGAGTTTTTCAGTTTCCCATGACTTTCCTGGCTACGCTATGGCGCAGCAGCGTTGGATAGGGTTTTTTAGCTATGGTGGCGTCGATGTTGGCCGGGGCAACGATAGATGGGGAAGGAGTTTGGGCTAGAGAGGGCGGAGACGGGTTCGGCTGGGATTTTGTGGAAATCAACTTTGTTGCTGAGAGGAGGAGAAGACAGACCAGATCTGGGTTGGGGAATGGAGAGAGAGAGAGAGAGAGAGAGAGAGAGAGAGAGAGAGAGAGATTTGGGATTTGGGGGTTTTTTTGGGCACGGCTTTGTTTTTGAGTGCGCGCCCAAATTTAGGCCAGGGTCTGGTATGACTTAGTGGGCCCCACCATGATGCATTCAAACATCTACCCCATCAGTCATATGTACCATCCCATGGTGGGCCCAGGGATTAAAAATCAAATCAATCTATGACTTGTGTGAGCCACACCACATACAAAAGTTAAGAGGGGTTACCCTCCATTAAAACAATCATAATTATTTTTTGGGCTCACCGAGATGTGGTCCAAAAATCCAGCCCATCCATTATGTGTGTGCCACTTGGATGAGGGGTCATATTAAGTTTCAGACGCATCCAAATTTCAGGTGGGGCCCGCCAAGTGCTTTTATATGTTTTAGGCATGTCTTCACATGATTTTAGATGGTATGGCCCACCAGAGTTCCGTATACGGCTGATTTTTGGGATATCCCGTAATTTAAAGGGGACCCATCAAATGCATGGTGTTGATGTTTGACACATGTCATGGTGGGGCCCACACAGCTTAACCTCATGGGGACGGCATGGATTAAACACAAAGGTCAAGCTATGTGGTCCCCTCCATGACATGTGTCAAACATCAACACCGTGCATTTGATGGTCCCCCTTTAAATTATGGGATATCCCAAAAATCATCCATATACGGATCTTAGGTGGGCCATACCTTCTAAAATCATGTGAATAAATGCCTAAAACATATAAAAACACTTGGTGGGGTCCACTTGAAATTTTTATGCATATGAAACTTGGTTTGACTCCTCATCCAAGGGGGACACACATAATGGATGGGCTAGATTTGTGAACCACATCTCGGTGGGCCTAACAAATGATTATGAATATTTTAATGGAGGGTAACCCCTCTCAACTTTTGTATGTGGTGTGGCCCACCATGGAATGGTGCATCTAACTAATGGGGTAGATGTGGGCCAACTTTGGTTTATAGATTCTATATCCATATGATCCATTTGTTTCCCTTACCATACTCTGCCTCTCTTTTTTTACTACTCTAGTCGCTGCCTGCACGTCCGCACCCAACAATCTAGCACGGTGCCTGCCAGTCACCATCTTCGCCCCTCTATCTCTCTCTTTCTCTCATTCTCCCGGTCTCTTCAAGGCTCCGAGCTAACCTGCGCCCAATCTTGACTCGGCCTGATCTCTCCGAAGTAAGTGTTTAACTTTTTATTTATTTATTTAACTTGTATATTTATATGATTGTAGATTTATTTTAGATTTATGGTTGGGGGGCTAGGTTGGGTCAGGTTGGGAGGGCTGGATTAGGTCAGGTTGGAGGTTTTTTATACTTAACATGATTGACATTTAATTTGTATTATTTAGTCAAAAATATAATAAGTTAACATATGAACAAACTCGACTCGACTAGACTCGACTCGAACCGCTAGCTCGACTTGATAGATTTGGCAAACAAGGCATGCTTCAATGTTGAGCTTGAGGGTGAGCTTGAGGACGAGTATAGAATGGACAAGTCAAGCCCAGCTTGGCCCACCTCGACTCGACTTGGCTTGGCTCGATGTACAAACATAGTGACTCTAGAGTGGGCAAAGTTTAAAAATTGGAGGTAATTCTTTACTTGTACAGGTGGCATGGTTTTACAGTAATCACAACGATCCAAATTTTTAAACCAAGTGTGGATGGAGTATAAATAAAAAATGACAAAGAGAAGATTATTAACCATGCACCTGATTTTTTACTTTGAATTTGGACCACTCGCTGCTTACTTTTAATAATCTATTTGATGGCCATTAATTAGATGGTCAAGATTACTTGACCTTGTGGTTCTAGAGATTTACTTAATCTCACAATTTGGATGGTCTGGATAGTCGTACATCACTGTCACGCGTAAGGAGAATGAATGGGCGATCAGCCTGTTTTTGGAAAAGGACAATCTTCATTGAGGGGCCTACCTTTTTCATGGTACTGATGTCCTCCGTAAATGACACGGTAACGTGAGCCATGGTACCGTTGCATGTAGGTGATCAGTTCTCTTTTTAAAATGTTGAAATATAAATATTTTATTCTGAGCTTTGCTAAGCCCACACACATGTGCAATACAACATGAGTACATGCCATATATTTGCCAGCATGACACAATAGATCTGAGATCTAGTCCATCCATCGGAACAGAAACACAATAATAATAACTTAATTCAAGAATCCATTTGGTCCACATGTTATGTGGGCCACAATTTGTAAAAAAAAAAAAAAAAAGAAGTATGGCTGCTTTGAAAAACCTGGTTGAAGTTTTCTACCCATTCGTTGTTTCCAAATTGAGGCCCATATACTCATTGGACCAGATTTTATTTTGAAGAAAAAAACATATATAGATTAGGACTAGCCTGATGGATGGATGAGATCTAGCATGTATGTGCCATGTTGGCATATGTGTGGCATGTACATGAGTTTAATTGCACACATGTGTGTGCTTAGCAAAGCTCTACGATTTGCTATCATCTTCTACTGTCAATATAGAATTTCAGAAGATGCAAATCCTACCAAACTTAAATGAATAATTTTAGAAGCTTCTCACGGCCCGATTGAAATTATCAAATGAATAATTTTGGAACCTCAATGAGGCTACATATGAGAAAGATATTGGGTATACAAGATTGATCAACAATTTCAGTGAACTTTGATTTAAACATCTGAAGTTATTTACTCTTCAATTTGAACTGATTAGATTGTCCCAAAACGATTAAAGGTTCAATTAGTGGATGTGCCTAATAATTTAGTAATTTTTATTTTCACAAATAAATTTTAATTTCCTTTTAAAAATAACATTTTTTTTCAAAATGTACATTCTTTTTTTACTCTTTTCACCAAATATCATTTTTATTATAAAATATTTCAAAAATATTTAAAATACAAATTTTGAATTTTTATTTTCAAAATCTCAAAAAATTTCTCATATTTTAATTTTTTCTCAAAAATTTCAAAATGTCAATTTTTTTTTTCTTCAAAAACATTATTTTGTTCTCAAAATTTTTTCTTAAACATTGTTAAAATTTCTAAACTTTTCAATATTCTTTTTTATGTGATATTACAAATCATTTAAATATTACCTTTTAATTCTATATATATAAAAATTTCCATTCATATGATATAAAAACTAAACATATATATATATATATATATATATATATATATATATATATATATATATATATATATATATATATATATATTTATCGACAAAAATTTTTAAAAATTAAAATATTTTTACATTATTACAAAAATATATACTTTTTTACATTAGGAAAAACACTTTTACTGATGATTTTTGTATTTTGAAAAATTCAAAACAAACTGTACCTACGAAAATTTTCGTAGGTAAAGATGGCTTTTACCTACAAAATTAGATTCCATAGGTAAAAGTAAAGTTTTTGATTGATATGGATTGTATAAAATTGAGAACACCCTTTAGCTACAAATATTTTCGTAGGTAAATATGGCTTTTACCTAATTTGGTAAGTAAAAGTAGATTTTGAAAATTTCGAAACACCCTTTACCTATGAAACTTTTCATAGGTAAAGATGGGTAAAAGTAAACTTTTCGACCTTTATCTATGAATATTTTCGTAAGTAAATATGGCTTTTGCCTACACCATCAAATTTCGTAGGTAAAAATAGACTTTTAGATTTGTTTGAAAATTTTAGAATTACCTTTAGCTACAAAACGTTTCGTAGGTAAAGATGGCTTTTCCCTACAAATTTAGATTTCATAGGTAAAAGTAAGGTTTTCTATTTTTTGTATTTCAAAACACCCTTTAGCTACAAATATTTTCATAGGTAAAGATGGCTAAAGTTTCAACACACCCTTTACCTACGAAAATTTGCGTAGGTAAAGATGGATTTTCCCTATGAAATCTAATTTCGTACGTAAAAACGAAGGTTTTAATTTTTTTGAAAATTTTTGAACACCCTTAGCTATGAAACATTTCGTAGGTAAAGATGGGTTTTCCCTACGAACTTAAATTTCATAGGTGAAAGTAGTAAAGTTTTCAATTTTTTCCAAACACAAAACACCCTTTACCTACCTACGAAACTATTCATAGGTAAAGATGGCTTTTGCCTACGAAATCTGATTTCGTAGGTAAAAGTAGACATTTCGATTTTTTCAAAAATTCAGAATACCCTTTAGCTACGAAAATTTCGTAGGTAAAGATGGCTTTTACCTACGAAATTACATTTCGTAGGTAAAGTAAACTTTTCGATTTTTTGTAATTTGAAAATTTCAAAACACCCTTTACCTACGAAAATGTGCATAGGTAAAGATAGTAAAAGCAGAGTTTTTTATGTTTTTGAAAAATTTAGAACACCCTTTAGCTACGAAAATATTCGTAGGTAAAGATTGCTTTTCCTTACAAACTTAGATTTCGTAGGTAAAAGTAAGGCTTTCGATTTTTTTTATTTTAAAATTTTCACAACAGCCTTTACCCACGAAAAGTTTCGTAGGTAAAGATGGCTTTTGCCTACGAAATCTAATTTCGCAGGTAAAAGTAGGCTTTACGATATTTTTGAAAAATTCAAAACACCCTTTAGCTACGAAAATTTTCATAGGTAAAGATGGCTTTTCCATGCGTACTTAGATTTCAGGTAAAAGTAAGGTTTTCAATTTTTTGTATTTTGAAATTTTCAAAACACCAAAGATGGATTTTGTTTATGAAATCTAATTTTGTGGGTAAAAGGAGACTTTTCTCCCTTTAGCAATGAATATTTTCGTAGGTAAAGATGGAGTTTACCTACGATATCCAATTTCGCAGGTAAAAGTAAAGTTTTCAATTTTTTGCATTTTGAAAAATTCAAAACACCCTTCACCTATGAAAATATTCGTAGGTAAAGATGGCTTTTGCCTACGAAAGTAAATTTCATCGGGAAAAGTAAACTTTTACCGACGAAAATTATTTTCGTTGGTAAAAGTCATCTTTACCTACGAAAATTATTTTCGTCGGTAAAAGTTTCGTCAGTAAAAACCATATTTCTTATAGTGATTGTGGCACACATGATTGTGTTAATCTTTGTTGTATGTTTGTCCTATGAATGATGTATAGTTCTTAGTCTCTTTGGTAACCCCACTCAACACACACACATTAATGTCGTATTTTATTAGTAGTTGCATTATAGAAAATTTTGAATTTTTATATTGTATGCATGAGTGCATGACTTTACTTGTCTTAGAAGATGAATTCTGTATTGTTGGAATATTATTGAATGTTATCAAACTCCTAGGTTGGTCAGGGAACTGAGGTGGGAGAAGGTGGTCCCGTTAGTAGGACCATCCTGTGGCTAAACCAGCGGATTTGGGAGGATGCAAATAGGCGACGGTATTTGGACTACATGGATCGCTTGTACTCGATGTCATCTGTCAAGTACTCGCTTAAACTCGTATGATCTAGTTCTCTTACTGACCAAACATGTTTGTTAGTCATGTTTGCTCACGCCTGTATAAAACCTGGACTACCCTTCAACCACTGAAGCCTATTGATAACCATTTGAAACCAATCCACTGACTCAAGAGTCGGACATGATGGAATGGGACACTATGTCTAAGCTTTCGGCCTACGCTGGGGTGACGAGCCTCTCCGTAGTGACCGCAATCGATCCCTCTTCTCAGCACTCCCCATGTGCTTGAAATTGGGGATGGGAAACCTGATGGAATCAAGGATCGCAAGGTCCTAGCTTAGCACGTTAAGGGGCCTTAGCCTCACAACCAGTTGAGGGCAATGATACGTGGGGTGTACCGGTTTTCTCAATCTATTGGATGAACAAAATTAATTAAAAACTCGGCTAACACGATCACGATCGTATTGCACTAGTTAGGTTGGCGACTTGACAGTTGAGGTCGCAATAAGGGAGTGTTGGTCATGCGTATTATTAAACGAAGTCGCTTGAGGGAGTGTTGTTGTGAAATCATGCATCATATCATAATACATGCATATGCATTAACAAGACTATTTAAGGATCTGTGAATGTGTCTTTCATTAAATTCATCATATAATTGATGCTTGTTGTAACCTAAGGCAAATTGTAACCATTGAGTTAGCTACTTACTCTCACTCTGAGACGATGTTTTAAAACACCAACCAAACCCTTTACTAGATGCAAGTGAGGTGGAGCTTGACGAGGTGAGCATGGATGAGGAAGAGGAGCTTCCTGCTTCCAGCTTATGGCCAGATCACTATAGACTATACGGGTTGAATATGGTTTGTTGAGCTATGGATCTAGTGCACCATTTCTTTTGGACATTTATTTTATAAATTTTTGGGCGACTCCTTATGCGACCCGTTTGATATTCCTATAGACTTGTACGTCTTAGTCGTATTTATTTCAGTAGATTAGTTACAGTCGTGGTTTATGTTCAACTCGATTCCTTTATTTCTCATTTAAATTGATTTATGCACAAATCACCATAATTAAGATATAAGTGACACCCAGGAATTTGGAGGCCGAGTTCCTACATGGCCCCTGAAAACCCAGGGTGTTACATTAGGTTTTTCACAACCTTAGAAAATTCTCTTCTCAAAATTTTCATTTCTGTTCTTTTCTCTAGGTGTGGGTAAACTCCCCACCCAGGATAACGCAACTGATCTATATATA
Organism: Magnolia kwangsiensis; assembly: GCA_037074715.1. Taxonomy (NCBI): domain Eukaryota; kingdom Viridiplantae; phylum Streptophyta; class Magnoliopsida; order Magnoliales; family Magnoliaceae; genus Magnolia; species Magnolia kwangsiensis. Next base: position 9,605,531 of record CM073580.1, on the reverse strand, counting down.
TATATATATATATATATATATATATATATATATATATATATATATATATATATATATATATATATATATATATATGCCTTTGAACCCTGAAATCCAACCTAAACCAAAATCCAAATCAAAACCCAATTCAAAGCTCAGTACAAGCCCAAACCTAGGCCCATGTAGCCTTAGGACCCTAATAAACCAGAATGAGAAACCTAGAGGACTACCTAGGTTTCACCATAAGCTTTCTGTGAAAACTGGGCCCCATCCACATGGCTAGTAACGCATGATGTGTACGTGGAATATCATGAAATTTAATGAGGGAGAGAGAATTGTACCTCTTACCTAGAAAGTCCCGCTAGGATCGAAATGACCACTCTACCCCTAGTTTTTTTTTTCAAAATTACACTATTTACCACCCCTTTAACCAATAACAAGATGTCATATGGCAAATCCATCATCTCAACCAATCACAGCCTTCGTAGCCTTCTTTAGCTCATAAACCTTCTAAAAACTATAAATGCCCTTTCTGTTTTCACTTACCAAGACCATTCATCTTTAAGAAGAGAATGAGAGAAGGGGAGTGAGTTTAACTCATACATCCACTAAGGAGAGAAGGAGAGTGCAAGAGGAGAGCTCTTCCAGCCCTAGGTTACCCTAGTCAAGCCCAAATCCTATCCACCTAAGCCATCCGAAGGCCAATCCAAATTGCACTCCATTCATTGTGACAAGTTGTCCACCCTTTTGCTTGCTACAAATTAGTTGCATTCATCTTCATATGTACATTTTGCGTCATCATCACCCTTCTTAACCCCCTTCCTTTCCTAGTTTACCCAAGTATATGCTCTATGGATTGTCAGTCTCATAAATTCCACCCATCAAAAATTCGGATTGACTAAAATTTTCTAGTTATTTACTATCCCTCATCAAGTAAACAGGTCTTATAGGATTGCCTCGCCTATCCTTCACTCTCACTCCTAAGTTGTACATTACACCACTCATTTGCATTAAAACAATATTTTAAGCATTTATGTCAGCATATCACTTCTCAACACCCATATTACCCTAATCTGTTTGAGTGTATGAACTATGACTCGCTGATTCCCTAGGATCATATTTGTAACATCCCAAAAATCGGGGATCGAGGATAAACTCCACTCCCGAGTTCCAGAACATCACTTATGCAACATTTTCAATGATGGATGAATGTTGTTCATATTAGTGCAGAAAACATGAGTGGGATTAGACCAAAACAGCATATCGTACTCCAGAGACAGTTAAATTAGCAAGCGGAAGAATGTGATAGATATATAAAATATATAAATGATTGTAAGTCTCCAAAGTGTGAACATGTTACCAGGTTAACTAAATACATGTATACTCCAAAATAGAAAGAAAAAAATATACATGGGTGTGTAAATAAAATGCGAAATACCAAGTGTATTGGCATCTAATCAGTAACCCTGTAAACCCGTCGATCAGAACCAGCATATAGGAGAAATCCTCCTCATCATCAAATAAATCCGGCTCCGCTTCACAAGCAGCACCATCACCTGAAACTAAAATAGGGACTGGTTGGTGTGCGCAACACCGTCCCGTATCGTGGGAGTGAGTACCTAACTCAGTGGAATCATAGAGCAAAGGTTAACATGTTATCAAATCAATCAAGCGGTAATGATAAATCAAGTAATTCAAACATTCCTAAATACTGTGATTAATGCAAGCATGAAATGACATGATGGATGCCTTCACCGACATATTCCCTCATACTGCACCATCTTACGCCCGCGTCATAGTTACGTTCCTCAGTGCTTCACATCTTCCACGCACATGCAGTGCGATATGAATATGATTACCGAGTTGTTATTAGTCCTTTTCAAACAGAAGGATTGGGAAACTAAGGTACCTCCCTCATATCAATACCCAACAAGGATCCTGTCTAGGGTCGTCACTCCTAGTATTCTCATACGAAGATATATTTCTAGGTCGCTGCAAGGGCTGTCAGGGCTGTTGCACGCATTCGTTGCTCCTCTCCCCCATCACCTTATCAATACAGGCCTAGTTATATCCTTAAGACTGCATCAGGACTCGTCGCCCCCATGCGGTGTCAGGATAAACTCAAGGTCACTACAAAGGGCTCGTCACCTGATCAGTGTAGGCCGACAGCATGAATATAGTGTCCCATACCACCATAATCTGCTCAGAGTAGGGTGCTCACTGGTCACTACAGGGAGATTTGTGGCCCCAGCGTAGGCCAACAGCATGACCACGGTGTCCCATACCACCATGCTCGACTCATGAGTCTTAGTGGATCAAGGTACCACGGTTATCAGGGTTATCACTGGTAAGTTCAGCACCCTAGGTTCAAGCAGTTATGACTCATACACGGTGAACATACAATGGCCAGTCGGGTTACTTGACGGGCTCGACTAGTACGAGCGCATCTCAAGCTGAGCGACATGAAGTGCATGAAACACTTCGTGTGGCCTAACCACTGCCGCCAACTCAAAACACAGCTCGCCTTCATCGACGCGTCCTTCGTGGCAAATAGAAGTCAACCACGAATTTAATCCGTTACCGACTGCCTGGACTAACGTATAGCCCCAAGCATTTGTACACAACATCAGTGATCATATGAGAGTGATAGAAATGAATATAAACAATACAAGCATGTTGACACATGTTATAACATACAACGTAAGCAATCAACCAACACATGCTTTCCATATATATAATGAAATCAATTCATGTAGCCAACATGGTGGAAATCATATACATCAGTATTTTAATTGAGAATTCAATCTCAAAACTAATTCACAACACCATTTACTCAATACATACTAATACAAACATTTATACAAACACTTAGTCTACATAGCGTATGTCGACCCAAAGTGCGCATTAAGGCGAATCTCTTTGCCAAACAGATCATGCACGTATTTCTAATATCCTAACACGACAAATACCCATGGCAATCATTTCAGAAAAATACGGACGTAAATAGTATTTCCTACAAATGCCTAAAATACCCTAAATCTCATATTTCCCATACGCAGTCGATATGGAAAACGGACAGCATGTTCTACATGTCAAACAGCATTCTCATCAATAATCTACTATTAAATGACATTGAAAGCTTTGAAATCAGTCAATCTAAGAATCTAAAATCCTCACCTTATGCCGTAGGAGCGTAATGAATCGAATAGGGACTCTACGTCGTCGTCAACGACTGATTGGCAACCTACAACACAAGGTAAGTTAGCTACTTAGCCGCTTGTACCCATAAGAGCCTTAAAACAGGTTAGGGTTAGGATTTTCTTACCTAGAATGAAACCAGAATCGCCAGAATAAGGATGCAGGTAGATGGCTTTGGCACATGGAGCAGCAGGGAAGAATCCCAAGAGAAAGCCCCAACTTCTCCCTCACTTTCCCTCTCTTTTCTCTCCTCTGCCCAAATTCGTATGGAATGAAAGAGCAAGGGTTTAAACCCTTTTTATAAGTCCAAAAGCGACGAAAATAGACTTAGGGCCAAGGTATGATTATTTTATAACCAAAGTGGACTTGTTCTGATCCAACGGAGCATTTTTGGAGGTCCTGCTACTAAGAGCGGTCGGACTTAAGCTCTCTGACATTGGATCTAGGTCAGGCAGAGTTTTCAGTCCGGTCGAATTTCCAGATCGACCGTGGCGGACCAGTTTCAGTTCAACGGCTACCGGGACTCGATCAGGGCCACAAGTGCGTTGACATGTAAGGGCCACCTATCCTGATCTGATGGTAAAATTTGATCGAATTCTGACGGTCAGAATACTTAGAAAATGTCGCGCAAGTGACACGTGCCAGATTTCATAAATTATATTAATTTCTAACATTTCTCACACTCTTCACTCTGGACTCAAGGAAATCGTCATGGGATATCATTTGGACTTGATTTTTGAGGTGATTGTCAAGTCCAACTAGGCGGTCAGGATTGTCTAAGTTCGGGGTAATCGGACTTCCAATATGCGGTCCAGATCCGATATAAAGTTTTCGAATGCTCCTATGAGCAACCGGGTATAGAGTTTGATCCTAGGTTTTAGAGTATTGTAGCGTCACCTATTCTATATGTTTTGGCTCTAGCAGATCGTATTTAAAGTGATCGGTGACAATTTCACAGGTCATCTAGTGCAGCGCTAGTTGATTCTCGTTGGATTTCTAAAGGAAGTAGCCTTTATTGATTTTTGTTTGAGATGAGATTTGAAGGGTGTAGTGAGGGTGTTTGGAAACAGAAGAAGGAAGAGTTTGGAGGGGTGATTTTTCTCAAAAATCGGACGTTTGGGGGAGAAAGGAGAGCTTCGGAGGTCACTTTGTGAAGGAAGTACCTGATCGGGGAGGTTTTAAGGGATGGCCCACGTACCAGGGGGTTACCCTAATCCCCAAAGACCATCGGCCCGAAGGCCCGACCGAACCCAACTCGTTTACCGGTGAGGTCCTTGCCGACCGAACTTGGTTTCGACAATGCCCGGCCATCTGGGTTGGGTCCTCTTGCCCTAGGGTGCCCAAAAATATTTGGGGCCCACCTTTGATCATTGTGGATTAGCGTGGGTGGGCCCACGACTCTGTTCGAGGCGTTTCGGGGGCAGTTTACAAACCGGAATGAATTTCTATGGCGTATAGCATATGATTTTGGGGTAGGAGACGCTAATCTATCCAACTAACCTATCTATTTTGTTATATTCCAAAAGATTAAGGGTCGAAACCCATTTTACCCATTTATTTACTATTCACGATAATTTTTAGCTTCGGTATTGTTCTTCATAGTTAATACCCTAGGATTGGTGTTCTTTACTATTTAAACTTGAGGAGTCGTGTCTAATATGAAAGTACTTGGAGAAATTTGAAGAATAAGGTGGTGAAAGGTGAGTTTTGAAGGAAATGGATTGAAAAGTGATTTCTTTGACTTTTGGATTAAGCTCTAAAAGTGATAAGGTTGACCCATTGCCTAAGGACGTCTAATCCCAGGTTAGCAAAAATTCGGGGTGTTATAATATCCCACTAAAAAATCAGATAATCTGAAAAAAATTTCCTTTCTTTATCATCTCTCTTCAAGTAAACAGGTTATGTCGGATTGCCTTTGTCAATCCCTCCCACTCCTAAGTTGGACATTATGCTATTGCATCGCAAACCATCAATTTCATTGCATTGTTAGGATTCTAATCTACTCAAATCCCTTATAATTTATCGAGTCCTGTAAAGTAAGACAGCACGTTCGTGTAGGCAGAGAAGGTGCCTAACACCTTCCTTCTCTATTACCATGGTCCTTAACCTAGAATCCCTGGTTGAATATTATGAATCATTTTAGAATAGAGAATCAACATATTCCCTAATTTAAAGATGTTGTAGGATCTAGCCAACTGCGAAAATCTAAGTTAATTGGTTAATAGTGACTCCAAGTCAAATATCTAATATCCCTTGTCATAATCACACAAGTAAAGAAAAGTCTAAAAAGGCCCCCCATGAGCGCAATCCACGTGATTTTCAGCACTCACACAAAGTGACAACTCCTTTGGGTACTTACTAGTTCCATTAGTCATGACCCGTCTTAAAAAAGTTGAACCCCATGAAATTTAAGGGATTATAGTTCTTACGTCCAGCATCTACATCTCTAGCATTCATTTCCACCCCACCCTCCACTAAAAGATAAAAAATAAAAAAATAATAATAATCCAAAACCATTGTGCCTACTTGAGCAAGGTGCTCCCAATCAAATCTCGTAACATCCCATTGTATGCCAATCCGTACTGGGTCTCGAACAGATATGGCAACCCGCAAAAAAGAAACTCTCCCTATCCCAACTCTCGAGATGCTTGACCTCCCTCTCCCTCAGGTGAACCTAACAAAACTAATGTCAGTCCCTTACATCCAAGAACTAACACAAAGCATGAAGGTCAAGCAAGAATTGCTCCTATGACTCATGCAAGACCAAAAGGAACAAAGCGCATAGGCCTTAGCATCCAACACTCAAGCAGGACCAACACCACGACATCCACAAGCCCTTGCACTCTTCCAACATCCAGTTCCATCCAATCTCAGTAATTGGGGTCCATACAAGACACTCAACACCCACCCAATGGAGGTTTACAGCCAGCATAGCCCTTCACAACAAGGCATCTTTTTTCAATATCCTCCAATAAATGGGAGTCAATTCTAGTCACATCCCGCAACCAGGATTTTTAATCAACTTCTAATATCAGCTCCCTCGAAAGGAAGCTAGGGAAAGGTTTTGACAGATACCCTCAATGGGGGCCAAATTCGAGTCCAACGAACTCCCCCTAATGGAAGCAATGAACAGGTAGTGATGGATACTCACAATGGGGGTCACTTTCAAGTTTCTTAATCTCCCCATAATGGGAGCGTCAATCAAATCCAATAACCTCCTACAACTAAGAGTCCATTTTCCTTTCAATAGCTTCCCCCTCAGGAAAGTCATAGGGTCGAAGAAATAGACCATTATGGTAAAATATAGGTTAGGTCATGCCACTAAGGGCGAAGCCCCCTTAAACAAGTCGAATAAAAAAAATGGAGAAGCTCTGAGAACAGTTCAAGTGACGCAAAATCAATTGCAAAGAAAGTAGGGTGTGGACCTTCCATCCACTTTGAGGTGCCCAAGTGTAAAAGATATGATGGTAGTGGTTGTCCCACAACACATCTGAAAGCTTTCTGTGGAGAGTTTGAACGTATGCCCACTCAAGACAATAACTCGTCTAGAGATCGATTCATCCTTCTTCCGACCCAACAATTTGAATGTGAGGGCATTTGATAACTCTCGGAGACAAGGGAGAAATTGACATAGAAGAACAAATTTGTCCAAACATTTCAACCATACCTTTCAAGCCTTGCACAACTTTACTTCTTTCAACCTCTTGACGGTAAGGCCATGACTCTACGAAGTCAGGGCCATTCCCTTCACCCTTCACCCTCCACCAAAGGGTTAAATATGTCCAAGGGAATCAACTAATATCCATCCTAACTGAGCCAAAATTCATCCTCCCGACTAGTTTCACTGTTCCAGAGCTGAATATTCCAGTCATTAACATCCGGCATTCAAAGCAAGATATCCCATACCACAATTTCGTATTTGAAACTGTAAATTTCAATACCTATCCATCTCCTGAGTGCTAATTGTGTCATCTCACCAGCTGAACATCACGTGCTTCAATATCGTTCCAAGTTCCACACAAAATCACTGGTAATTGAGTTGCTTGTACACCAACGAAGGTGGGGGCTGAGATATCAATCATCATTTAAAGGGTGAACAACCCACCACTAGAAAAAATAGAGGTTCAAGTGCTCGCCCAAACACTTTGTCAAGTCGGGAACTCCTTACAAAGACAAGGGTCCCATATTGGAGGAGCGCAATTGAGGGAATTAATTGCAAGGAAATATTATAAACCTCCAATTCTGGCCTGAGCACCGATGCGGCCTCCAATTCAATGGGAGAAAATCTTAGGTCCATTAAAGGTCTCACAATGGGAAGAGATGACTGAGCCGACCACAAGAAAAGGATTGACACATAGGAGCGAGACTATGGGCAGATCTCATCTAAATCCAAGTCAATTAGGAGGTAGTGATATCCCTTACTCATACGATCCAAAGGTTAGGAGAGCTTAATATTGTCAGATGTAGCAAGAAATGCCTATCCCCAAATCTAACCGGGAGCACAACTTGCATGTACGAAATAAACACACACACACACACACTCTCTCTGGATGCTCGCTACACACCAGTTTGCATGGAACTTTTGCAAACTTTTTTCAGAACTCATCAATGTGGCTCCAAATTTAAACGGTCCACGTGAAGCAGCATCTAATGAAACCCCTCGAGCATAATTTTTACTTTGATCCAAAACTTCAGTGGGCCATAAAAATGAAAATAATTTTCTCTCTTGATTTGCGTTTCTCTTTATTAGGGCCCACTAGAATTTAAATCATAGTGAAAATTTGTCCTTGGTATTTCATAAGATTCTGCATCACATGCACCATTTGAATTGGACACCCCTGACACATGTGCATAGGTGCGCATGTGCATAAATGCATGTCTATATATATATATATCAAGACCTATTTGATGCATCAAATCAAGGTATGGCTATACGAGAAGCAAAACCAAATGGATGATGGTTGAGACTGTCTAATCACCATGATGATGGCATGGTAGCCGATGAAATGTGTCCTACACGCATAATAAATGGTTCGGATCAATTGATTGGACTGTGCAAGTGTTATCAAAGTACTGAAGCATTTAGGTAGACAAGTGAAAGATATCTCATTTTAACACTGAGGTCTTAGTATCCATTGCTATCAGTAAAGTGTGAATTCACGGTAGGTGTACTAACAAGCTAACACGGAAAAAAAAAACAAAAAAAAACAGTATCAAGCATTTATCAAAAATAAAACAAATACATTCTGTCTACTAAAATACTCATATCAGGCAATTAAAAACCTTATTTATCAAAGTACAAACCATGAAATCAAACCCAAAAACACCCAACAAAACCATTAGAATAAAAAAAAGCTCCACCATCACAAAACCATACCACATCAGAAAATGGCCGTAACACCATCAGTGGTGACTAAAAGTAGGGAAATATCCACTTAGTTCTCTCTCAAAATCATCCCTATCAATGTAATTACTTCTTTGGAGTTTTCGATAACTTTTTACTATTATTTTTTGCACAATTGGATATGAAATGGCGCGCAGCATCCACGACTATAGATTGCGCGAACGATGGTAGATGAATAGAGAACCATAATAGTATACGGCCTACAGCAGCCGATGCGATACGAGATGTGCAGCACGAGACGATGTCGCCGGTAAAAGAGCCGAAGCTCGGTAAGAGATTACCTACAAATGGAATGATGGCACGGAAAAAAGCCATATTGTTGCTCTATGTTGTTTGTAGCGGGTTCTGGGTGTATATGATTTGGGAACTCATTATACAAAGCGGAGTTTGATTGGCTTAAATAGGAGAGCTAGTGAGGTTTAGAAGCGTGCAATCATTTAAAGGGGCCTGCACTGAGCAGATTGTGGGTCCCAACGATTTGTTTGCAGAATCCACACCGTCCATATGATGCCTACTTACTTGATGTGCAAGTAAATTCTAAAGGCATCATCTATCACACTCTGCTTTGGATTCTATATTTTTTTGGTACGAAAAGAAACCTTCCGTCATACCACTGACATAAAAGTGTCTTTAAAGATCAAATCCTGATAACCATACATGCATGCGTAAAAATGGTAGCGGATTGGCTGGTGTACCACACACCACCCATGTGGCTGATGTGTTGATGTCACCAAGTCCTATAAGTCCCATCACGAGGTATTAGTTATATCAAAACCGTCCGTACACTTGACGAGCTCTTCGGAAGGTTTGAACCGAAAAATACAACGGATCTAAAAATTAAGTGCACCACATTGCAAAAAGCAGTGGGGGATTGAACGCCTGCCATTGAAACGCTTTTGGAGCCACAGAAATTTTGGATCAATATGATATTTGTTTTTTATCTTCATCCAAGTCTGTGTGACCTTATGAACAGATTAGATGGAAAGTAAACATTAGGGTGGGCCCTACGAATATTTTAACGGTGAGAATCATTGTCACCACTGGTATTTGTGGTGTGATCCACTTGAGCATTAGAAATTACTCATTTTTAGAGTTAAAGATCTAAAATGATCTCGCCAAATGAATGAACGGCGTCGAAATGATAAAAACATCATCGTGGGCTCATGTAATTTTCATGTCATTTGAACCGTTATTGCAACTAGGTGCTCGAGTAACCTCACCACCGATGGGTGCGGAGTGTATACTGACAACGTCAGTAGCCAAGTCGCTACTGAAGTGACGTCACCAAGCTATGTAAACCCTACGATGATGCATGTGACGTCACCGATCGCATCTTGTCACGACACGTACCCACACAATCCAGGTCGGCTGGTGTACCACACACCACCCACCCAACGCGGATTTCCTGGGAACGGCTTTTGCTGGAAGTTCCTGGCTGGGAACCTAGGTGGGGTACATCGTGATGTTTGTGAAAAATCCAACCTGTTCATCCGTTTTTTAAACTCATTTTAGGACACGTAGGAAAAAATGAACCATATCCAATACTCAAGTGAGCCTCTAACGTGAGTATTGAACTTCTACGGTTGAAATAATTGTTGGCTCACGGAAGTTTTGAATCGGGCTAATATTTGTGTGTTCAGTTCATCCCAACAGAAATGACGTTATTAACGGTGTGGATGGCATGTAAACATCACTGTCTATGCTGGGAGGTTTCAACGGCAGTAATTTCTCTATACACCTTTTCCGTAATTGCGGTCCAGTTGAGTCTTGGATCCTGTCCAATTTTCGACTCTAATCCTAAAATGAACCCATAAAGCGGATGAACAGGATGGATTTCTTGGGAACGGATTGGCTACTACCCCTGCTAGCAGCCAATGGCTGATGGTCGCTGCTTTGTGGGCCCCACAATGATGTATGTGTCTCATCGATGCCGTCTAACTATTTTTTTTCAGATCATTTTATGAGACGAGACAAAAAATGAGGTATATCCCAATCTCAAGTGAACCATATTACAGGAAACAGAGTTGAATGAGTGTCGACCATTAAAAATCTTTTGGGGCCATAAAAGTTTTGGATCAAGCTGATTTTTGTTTTTTACCTTCATCTGGGCCTGCATGACCTAATCAACAGATTGGATGTCAATTAAACAGTACAGTGGGCCTTTAATGGTGGATATCCAATCACTATTGTTTTCCTTTGGTGTGGTCCACCTGAGATTTCTATTCATTTCAATTTTAGAATAAAGCCCTAAAATGATATCTAAAAATAGATTAACGAAATGGATAAAACATATACATCATGCTGGGGCCAACAAAGGACCGACCACCGGCCACGAGGCTGGTGGAAGGGAGAGTAGCCAATCCGTTTCCGGATTTCTCACCAACATAACTTTGGGCCTACCTAAATTACCAGCGCAGTAACTACCTTCCAATGGCTTTTCGCAGGAAATCTGCGTCCCCACCTACCCGGCCAGTGTATTGTTGTCACCAAGTTCAGTGAGTCTCACCATGTGTTATATGTAAGCCGTCCGTCCATTTGGAAAGCTTTATCCAAAAAGTAACACACATCCAAATATTAAGTAGACCACACTCAGAAAAGTTAGGGGATTCAACCTTCATCATTGAAAACCTTCTGGGGGTAACATAAGTTTTGAAACATAATGAAATTTGTTTTTCATTTTCATCTAGGTGTGTGGTTTGTGTGACCTTGTGATTAAATTAAATTGAAAATAAATATCATGGTGTGCCTTACAATGAAAATGGTTGTCCCCACTATTATTTGTGGTGTGGTTTACTTGAGCCTTGGATATAACTCATTTCTATGCTTATACTCTAAAATATCTAGCCGAATAAATGAACAGAGGGATATAATAAATACATCATTGTGCAGCCCATTGCAACTTTGATCTCCTTTGAACTGTTAGTAAACTTGGTGATCAAGGAGCATCACCATTGGAAACGGATTGGCTACTCGCCTTGCCGACAGCCCATGGCTGGTGGTCGGTGTTGTATGGGCCCCACATTATGTATGTGTTTCATCCATGTTGTCCATCTATTTTGCTAGATCATTTTAGGGTATTAGATAAAAAATTAGATATATCCCAATCTCAAGTGGACCACATTAGCAGAACAGTGTTGAATGAATGTAAACTATTAAAAACTTTTTGGGAGCTATAAAAGTTTTGGATCAAGTTAATATTTGTTCCTTGCCTTCATCTGGGTCTTATGACCTACTGAACAGATTGGATGTCAAATAAATAGTAGGCCTTTGGAGTATTTTAATGGTGGATATCTAATCACTATTGTTTTCGTGTAGTCCACCTGATATTTATATCCCTCTCATTTTTGGGTTCAAGCCCTAAAATGATATGTAAAAATGGAAGAATGGAATGGATGAAACATATAGTGTTAGGGGGGAGTAGCCAATCCGTTTCCGTCACCGTTAGTCTTCACATGACATGTTGTAACATCCTAGGTTTTCGCTGTTTTTGGATTTTCAAAATCCTTGAAATTTTTTTTATTAATTAACTTATAATAACCCTTAATGACCATTAGCACTCAATGTCAGTTTATACAGGGGTGGTACCAGTAAAGAACCGCACAAATCCTATCAATCAACCTTGGGAAGCCAACGAATCTGTCCAATCACTCAAACATCGAGTTTAGCCTCATGATTTACTCACGTGGAACCCAAATCTAACCGACCCCTCGCTAATAAATCAAGACCATCATAACTAAATTAAAGATCCAACCAAATTCGAGTCAGATGAGGCCCGGATCTTGGCTAATAGACCAAATGAACCCCGGTACTCTTTTAGCCTAAAACCAACGGCTTAAAGTAATCATGACCAAATCTCCACTTTCACTAGTTATAAATAGGCGACACTATGAACACAGTTAATCTAAACCCTAATCATCGCCCATGAGAAATCTTACTACCTAATTCATACCAGACATGTCTCGATTTTTCGAACAAGCTCTATACCGCTCGTTGGTGGGCCACTAGTTACAAAATTATGGAGTAATGTCTGTCTCACTGGGCTTGTGGTCGATCGCGGACCATGGACTCAATGGACATCCAGAAATTAATTATCTGTACCGTTCCAGCGGCACTTGCCAAATGCTACCCACCTAAGGCCAGGATGGAAATCTGGCATGTGTCAATGAAATTGAGATATAAAACATTTCAGCCGTCGAATTTCTTTTAAATTTACGTTGGAGGCCTAATATATTTTCTTACTCCCGTCTATAAAATCTGGGACCCGATCATGGCACGGTAACCATTGATCGTAAATCGGACCTGTACGACCAAATCCCATATCCGATCGTTTTCAAATTTTGCATGACCCTTCATCGGGCCATGGAGTACCTATCCTGCGGTGTATATCAATATGTACACCCCATAGTGGGCCCTAAATCTTAGAAAGACCCTCTCATAGGTTTAGTATAGTAAAAACCTAGCCCTTGAAGCCATTTACACCAATTTTGACATTATAAAAAGGCCTTCTTTTGAGCACCCATCTCCCCATTCGATTTTTGCCCTAGAAAAAGAAAGAAAGAAAGAAAAAGAGAGAGAAAAAAAAAGAAAGAGAAGGAGGAAGAGAGAAAGAAAGAAAGAAAGAAAGAGACGGTGAAGAAGAGCAAGGTGGACCCTAGATTGGGGTGGGGTCCAAGGAAATCAATCTTACATCTCCCTACATCCTCTCCAAGAAGAATCACTCACCACCACTACCACAATCATTCCATTGATCATCTAGGTAAGATCCTTCACCCATTTTTCTTAAAATTCATGTATTGAGAAGAGATTTGCATGGATTTCTAACATGCAAGTACATGTTTTAGGGATTCTGGTCGATCGATCCAAGAGCCCTCATTCCTAGGTCGATTTTTGAGTCTCCAACGATTCATAGGTGCGGACTATTAACCTTGCATAGCGTAGCACCAATTGTAGTAGGAGTTTAATGATTTTGTTTGATGAATGACGCATTTGAGAAATCTAGAAAAAAACTAGAAATCGTTGGGTTGTTGGGAACTTGTATGGAATTGTATGCCATGTTGATCTTCTCGTATGTTTGTTCTTGTCTCACATGATTTAGTATGAATGAATGATTTCATGTTTATGCCTTGTTAATTTCTTCACATGATTGTTGCCCTATTGTATGTATGCCTTCATTATCCTCATGCAAATTGGCTCTATGAGATGTAGGAAGTGCTTAACTTCCTCATCAACTCACACAATACACATACACCTTATTTTATAAATTGGTTAGCCTTGTTCTATAGAAAATTTGGAATTGGGTGTTAGGAAACATGAATGCTTGATATTACCCATGCTAGTTGATAAATCCGATTTTGGATATATTATGGATTGCTATTAAAACCCATAGGGTTGGTCAGGAACAGGATGAGAAACGGTAGTCCCATCGGTAGGACTATTCTAAGGCTAGACCCGTGGTTTGGGCGGGTGTGTGCGGGTGGCAGTAGTTCAACTACATGGGTTCCTTGTACCCGATGTCTCTCGTCTCACCCTCGCCCGACTCATGCGGTCTTGCCTACCCCCTGACTAACCTTGTTTGCTCACATGTATTTGGAACCTGAACCACCCTACCACCGTTGAAGCTCATTGACAACCCACTTAAAACTGGTCTACAGCCTCGTGAGCCGGTCATGGTGGAATGGGATACTGTGTCCGATCTTTCGGCTTACGCTGGGATGTCGCGCCTCCCCATAGTGACCGCTAGCAATCCCTTTCTCTCGGCACTCCTCATGTGCTTGAAGTCGGGGATGAGGAACCCGATGGGATCACGGACCCCGAGGTCTCGGCCTCACGCATTGGGGAGTCTTGGCCTCGCAACTAGTTTAGAGCAATGATACGTGGGGTGTATCAGATTTTCCAACTTGCTGGATGACCGGACTTAACTAATAACTCAGCTAACATAATCGTATTACATCGCACTAGTTAGGGTGGTGACTCGAAAGTCGGGGTCACTCTGAGGGACTGTTGTCATATACGATCGTTAGACGGAGTCGCTCGAGGGAGCGTTGTGGCGAGGGCATGCATCATATCATTCAGCATGCATGCATATTAATAAGATTAGTTAAGTTTTTATGATTGACTATCTTCCATCAAACTCATATTATAATTAATGCCTATTGTAACTTAAGATTAATAGCACCCACTAAGTTGACCACTCACTCCCACTTTAGGACGGTGTTTTAAAACACCACCCAGACCCTTCAGTAGTCACAGGTGATGTAGAGTATGAAGAGTCTGGTGGTGCGAGCCTAGAGGAGGAGGACGAGCTGTCCTATTTCCAGTTGATGGGCGGTTCACTACAGAGTGCGCGAGTGGACTTGGATCGCTGACTGTTGGGCTCAGCTCATCATTCCTTTTGAATATATTTTTGTGATTTTGTTGGATAACGTCTTGTGTGACTCGTTTATATTAATTTGGACTTGTATATATTTATCTCTTTCATTCCAGTAGACTAGTTGTGGGTGTGTTTCATGCTCTAAGCAATTTCAAGTTGCGCATTTAAACTTGATTAATCTTAAAACCATAAAATTGATGAAAAGTGATACTCAGGAACTCGGGAGTCGAGTATATGCACGACCTCCGATTTTTCCGGGCATTACACATGTTCCCACACCATCCAGGTCGGTGGTGTGTGGTACACCTAGGGCTGAAAGTTAGGAGGGTTCAACTTGACCGACTCGACATTGGGTTGGGCTGGGCAGGATGTATCAGGTTTGGTCTCAGGCTTGGGCCATATAAACACCGTCCCAATAAAACTTAGGCTGGGCTTGGGTTGAGATCTCGGGTTGCCCAGCCCAACCTGAACCTAATCAATATATAAGTTACTTATAAATTAATTATAATAATGAGTGTGGGTTGTTTGTGTTGTTTGTGTTGAAGGCACAAGAAATTCCAATCTCATCAGGTTTCATTGGTCCACATCATTTTCGATGACTCATGCTAACAAGATATGCTAGATTTCTCTATCCCAAATAGATTGCTTGATACACTATACTACTTTTAAAGGAGTAGTTGTCTTATATTTTAGCTTTTTTGTTTATAAAAATAAACTTATTTACCATAAATAACTATATATATAATTAATAAAATTATAGGTATAAAAAATAAGACGTGTATTGAAAATATAATAGACTAATGTAATAATGAAAATATTAGCATATATCTACTGACCAACCCGGCCAACCTGACTGAGCCCGCTTGGGTTGGGCTTGGGTTGAGAATTCTCAATCCGAGGTTGGGTTGGGTTGAGGTATAGGAACCTTAGGTTGTGCTAGGATTGAGCACCAACCTGACCCAACCCACCCAACTTTCAGCCCTAGGTACACCAGCCAATCTGCTTGGGTGGACGCCAAAGTCATGGACTTCTAAGTCTTTCACATGAGTGCGTTTGTCCTGTGCGAAGAACTTTCTAGAAAAGATATGGTACATATCAATCCATGGGAGCATATGGTACACACATCTTTATATGGTACAATTAGCCAAGATATATCGCGATCGGGTCCATCTATATGCTGCAATGTAATACTGAAAGATTATATGTTAAAAAGTTGACATATAACCTATTAATATGGTCAAACCAGCCTAAATGATGTTGAGACTTGCGGAATCATACATAATAGAATCAAGCAAAGTAATTACAATCACACAAACAAACTCAACAAGAAGTCAATCCAAATTTTACGTTGAAAGGTGGAGGGGGTGTCTGCAGAAGAGACAAGAAAGAGTTCCTTTTTGCTTTCTCGAAAGGTTATGGGATTTGCTAAAAAAATTAGCACTGAGCTTCAGGTAGTGCATGACAATCTATCTATATGCTTCAATTTGGGAGTATCCAAAGTGGTGGTGGAATCTGACTCCTAGCTCGTAGTTGGGTTTTTGAACAGGAGCGCCCTCCCAAGTTGGAAATGAGATTATTGGTTAGCTTGAATTAAGAGGTTTAAGCTCAGCGGTCAAGTGGATTTTGTTCATATCTTTAGGGAATGAAATGGGCTTGCAGATGATATGTCCCGCTTGTGTAGCGAGTCTCAATCTTCATCTATGGTTCGACATGTCTCAGATCTCGCGCTCCATGTCAGCGGTCTCCTTTTCCTAGATAAAGTGGGCCTGTGGGCTATCAGGCTTGTCTCTGGCAGAGACTATCAATGAACCAGGCTGATGCCTAGAGAGATAGGCTTTGGATGCATTTCCCTCATCTAGATGTTTTCCCTTTTAGTTTCTTTTCTTTCCTTTCCCTACTTGCTTATGATAGGCTTCGCCCAGGTCCTTTTTTCCTGGGGAAGCCCAAATGTATATTGTCGTGTAAATTTTGCCCCAAGGATGAATGAGGGAGAGTTTTTTTTTTTTTAATACGTTGAAACATTCTTGTAAGAAAAAACCACAGTACAAAGCAACGAGTAATGCACTATAAAAGAAAAACTACAAGAGATGGTAGATCTTACCCATTTAAACAACCCTCGAATATCCTTTGAAACCTTAGCTATATCCTTGAACCCTTTAAAAATCCTTAGAAAGCCTCAATTCTATCTCTAATCCTAATTGTACTCACTATGATGGAAGACAGTTAGAGATGGTGGCGGTAAAGGAGCAATAAGGACTGAAGATTGAAGATATGATGGAGATTATTGTCTAATTTCTTAAACCTTTCTGTAACAGGGTCTGTTGATGTCATCGACATACTACTCGAAGGAAGTTGTTATTTGATGGCATCGAAGGGTCTCGATGTCATCGACTAGGCTTCGATGTCTGTCGATGCATTCGAAGGTTCCATCAATTGCGAGCGTAGAGTTACGTGAGTGATTTATTTCCTATTCTAGAGTTGCGTAAGTGCGTAAGTGCGTAGAATAACCGGAAGTTAACCTTCTATTCTTCACACTACCTGCGTAATTTGAATCTACATAGCTTGTTAACTTGTCCTCTATTTTTTCAAATGCCAAGAGGTAGTCCTGTGTACTTCGAATATATCGAAGTAATCATTTCACTTCCTTCCAGTATTGCCTGTCAGCGTTAGACATGTTTTTGTTAACAACACCCACCGCACGTGAAATATTTAGTCTCGTACAGACTATGACATACGTTAAGCTGCCAATTGCACTCAAATAAGACACATGAGATAGAATTTGCTTTTCTTTATCTGTTTCAGAACATTATTTAGAAAAAAATTTAAAATGAGCTACGTGAGAAATACTAATCAACTTTTTCTTATTCATTTTATACTTCACCAATACATTCTCAAGGTATTCTGCCTGAGATAATCATAGCTTACACCTCTTCATTTGTTTGTGTATATTAATATTAAGAACCCTCTTTGTAACCCTTAGGTCTTTCATATCAAATATCATTGATAGATGAGTCTTTAGCATGTCGATCTCAAATATACTATAACTGGTGATAAGCATGTCATCAACATACAATACTAAGATACTGAACTTTTCATTACGTAGTGTCTTAGAATAGACATAATAATTATACTCACTCCTTGTAAACCTCTGACTCACCATTAATGAATCAAATTTTATGTACCACTCCAACTATTTTAAGGCCGTAAAATAACCTCTTCAACCTGCAAACCTTATTATTTGTCCCTTATATTTCAAAACCTTTTTTTTGCTTTATATAAATCTCCTCTTATAATTTTCCATGTAGGAAAGTAGTCTTTACATTCATGTAAATCTAATTACTTCTCAGTGAAGTCAACACATTCTCTCCGAGTATATTTCTTAACTATCAACCTTACCTTGTATCTATATTATTTTTTCTTGAAGATCCACTTGCACCTGATAGCTTTACGGCCGATGGAAAGCTACACTAGTTCCCATATCTTATTCTTATACAGAAAATTCATTTCATCATGCATTATTACTTTCTACTTTTCAGCATCTACATCATCAAGACTCTTGTAAAAAGTAGACGAATTCTCCTCATCCGTAATGAGGGTAAATGTAATATTTGAGTTGTCCTTGTGTCTCGCCAGTGATGTATGATCCCTTAGCGGATTCCTTCTCATAGATGGCTACTCCACATGTTCTTGTACATCTATCTACATCTTAGTTTGTGTCTCATCTCTATTTATCTGAACATCCATAATTTACTTTTCGTTCTCCTTATGTTCATCCTTACGGAACAAAGATCCTTCATCTAATATAACATCACAATTAAGGATGATTTTTTGTATGATTCGGTCATATAGCCTGTAACCCTTCACACCACCACTATAGCCGACAAATATGTACTTTGTAGGCTTTTAGTCCAACTTATCTCTCTCAACTAATGACACATGAGAGTAAACATTGCAATCAAATACTCACGATCGCGAGTAGTTTACTTGGTAATCACTCAACACTTCCTCAGAAATTTTAAAATCTATAGCCATAGAATTGGAACGATTCACTAAGTAACAAGTCGTTTTAACGACATCAATGATCAACATTTCCTTACCTAACCCAGCATTGCTCATCACGTATTTGGCACTCTCTAAAAGAGTTCAATTCATCCGCTCAGCACACATTCTGCGTAGATGTGTGGCATACTGTTATGGCTCACAATCCCTTCATCCTTATAAAATCGATTGAATTCTCCGTAAATGAAATCTCCTCCATTATTGGTACAACACTTTAATTAATTAATTTATTTTTTTTTGTACACTACCATTTAGGATTTTACTTTGTGCAGCCAATGATACAGTGATCCAAGCCATTGATATGATGTAACCCACCGATAGCAAGTGCACCAAAATCTTAGCCGTTCAAATAGGCAGGCCAAAAACTAAATAGGCAATAAACACATCATCTCAATGGTTAGGCACTTTGGTTAGGTGGGTTCCTTAGGGCCTATTTGGTCAGGCGTATTGGATGGGATTGTAAGGGATTAGGGTGGATAGGTTTTTTGAATCTAGCAACGTCTGTATTGAGGTATGTTTGGAAGGATGAGATTGGATGGTGGATTTGGATGGATTTCGTGCTGAATTTCTCGTGGGATTGGTGGTATTTCTCGCGGAGATGCGCACCTGTTTCCTGACTGATGATATAAAACCCGTATAGAGCTCAGTGTGTACATGTATGTAAATCCACTCCGTCTATCAGGTGCAAACTCATATTTAAACCATAAATATTAGATATAGATTTGATCAAAGATTCCTATTGGTCACACCAATGAGAATGATTCTGATGTATCATATGAGATATATTGCAATCTCATGCCCATCCAAACACAACGAGGGCTACATATGGCAAATCCCGTCCGCCTGTCCAAACATTCCAGCAGGTGACTCGTTAAATATAGCAATCCCATGGGTTTGCAGGCAATCCACCCAAGTGGAGTCACTAATTTTCCGAAAAGGGTGCAATCCACCGTAATGCAATCCAATCCCATGGGATTTGCACCCGTGAGGAGTTTCAAGATCACGAGGCCTCTGGAATTTCGATATCCATAGGTGGTGAGATCCCACTAAGGGTGTGTGTGTTAAAAAAAATAATAGTAATAAAATTTTTTTAAAATGACGGTTTTGTCAGGTAAACCGTCAGCCATGCATATGCAGACTGTTGTACCGTACTAAACCTCGGCCAGGGTATTCTGTATGACGGTCTAGAGTCGTATGTCAGTATTGCACCTGATAAAAATGGCTCTGACTCTTCAAATGTACACAGAGCAGTTTGGCCGCAATCCAGACCGTCCAAAAGCTAACCCAACTGTGAAGAGGATGATATTAACCATCTGATCCAATTGCCTGTGTATCATCCAACACACCCTGCCACAGTAACAAAGTATTTCTCTAAAACAAACCGTGGGCTGTGGCCCACCTGAGGCATGAATCGGCCCCCCTTTTTTTTAGTGCAGAAGATCTAACTGGCCAGTATAACATACCTGATGCCATGACTGATCTCGCACGTGTTACGTAAAGGCACGTGTGTCAGGACCTCCACCATCCATATAAACCACGAGGAAACACCAACCATTAGATATTGCAATCTTATTTATTACATTAAACGATGTCATCTAAAACTCAATCCATACACCATCACAAACCACACCATACATGCATACATAGAAATAACGATAAAAAAGTAGTATTATTAGAAACTAATACGTATCGCCCGATAAGTACCGGTATCGGGTGTATCGCCCCTATACGTATTCCATTCACTTCTTCTGCTTCTCATGCAGTCGACGGAAATAATCTGCTGGGTTGTCCTCGAAATCTTTCCTTGGCATTTCGACACCAGGCTGTCCCGGGGCTTTCATCATCGGACCCTGGTCCGACGAAAAAAGGCTGATCACTTCGCATACTGCGAAGAAAGCCGTCCCCGCCGCGGCACCAACTGTCAGAACCGTTTTCAACGTCTCGCCCCAACCCGTTTCACTCCGTTCCGATTCTCTTTCGTTCGACATATCCTTTCGCTCGCGATATACCGAATTTCTGTTTTTTGCTTGCAATGGGTAGAGGGTCTGGGGTTATATATAGCCATTAATGCGGACTCGGATTCGCTAGTGACCCTCCAGTACCGAGCTCGGTACTGGTCAGTGCTGGAAAAACTTATGTTTGCCAGTCATTATTTATACGCGGTCCATTCATTCTTTAAAGATCATTTTACAGTATTAGTTAAAAAAAAATAAGGCAGATCCAAACCTCAAGTGGAACACATAATAAGAAACAGTAATGATTGAATGACGCCTTTAAAAACTTATTATGCGCTACAAGTTTTGAATCAAGCTAATGTTTGTGTTTTACCTTTGTGGCCTTATCAATGTAAAATAAATATTACAGTGGAGTCCTTACTCTTGCTCCGACTCTCACGAGTTTCAACACCTGATCAAGGGTTCCAGTACCATAGTGGTGAAATTCCACTATGGTGTGAGTGTGTAAGGGTGTGTACGTGTGGAAAAAAATTAAAATAAAATAAATAAACATTACAACGGGCCCTTACCCTTCATCCACGTATGTGTCCTTATCAATAGATTCGATGGCAAATAAACATTATAGTGGGGCCCAGGAAGTTTTCAATGGTTAGTGTTCAGTTACTAATTTTCCTGTGGTGTGATCCACCTGAGATTTCAGCATTAATTTTAGGCTGATGCCCTAAAATGACCTGTAAATATAATGGACAGCATTGATAAGACAAATACATCAAGATTGACCCACGTAGCTTTTTTAGCACCAGCCAGTACTGGGCTCAGTAATGAAGGGGTGACTAACAAAGCCGAGTACCATTGTCCATTGATGCATGGGGAGTGCACTTTTTGAGAGAGAGACCGAGAGAAACTTTGATACTCTTGCAGAGGATGATGGAAGATACGCAGGCACTTAGAAAAAGCACACGTGGCATTCTCGTATTCAATTTAAAGTGTTCTAATTATGTTATCCAGTCTAGACGTATCATGGACAAAAATATAAATTTATTCAAGTATCTGACCATTGGATTGGTCGACATAAACTGTACGGTTAGAATGGAAATTGGTCGCTTTTCCAAGGACAGGTGTACAAGAATCAGAGGTTAAGATTGTCTCAACCAATCTGATCATGAGACTGTGACTCAGTCAAGAGCCATACGCGGCCTGAGTATCGAAAGAAATGGAAGGTTGCTTGCCGGTGTAGCTACTTCATTTTTTAAAGCTTTGGACGAATCCCGTGCCGAGTCGACTCAGACTCGGTCCGACTTAAACTCAGCCTAGTTGGGACTATTTGTACACCACGCTGTAACATGGGTCCACCGCCTGTCTATCATGCCTAAGTGTGCTACATAAAGATGTATCTACCAAAGGCTTTCTTCAAAAATACATGTACCGCATCGTTTTTTGCTGAGTGAGGATTATGGGACAAAAGAACGCACTCATGCTTGAGTGGGTTTGTTCCTACAATGTGATAGCGACTCTCACACAAAACAAAAAAAAAAGAAAGAAAGCATGTGCACTAATAGAGTACACCTAGGCATCCTAACACATGGCAGATGCAACTATACAGTGTACACTTTGCACAATGATTGCATGCCTGGCTGGTGTGTCACACACCACTGACCCAAATGGTGTGGGCACGTGTCATGCGAAGATAAGCGCGGACACTCGAACTTTGAGTTATACGAACGGTTCAAATGAAATCAAAGTTACATTCTCGGAAGGATATATTTATTATATCCACAGCATTTGGAAAGACCATTTTAGATCTTGATCGTAAAAATGAGTTTTATCAAGAGTTTAAGTAGACCATTGCACAAATAGTAGTAAAGACATTTATTCTCACCATTAAAACACTTGCAGGGCCCACCATACCGTTTATTTTTTAACTAATTTGTTCGTAAGGTCACACAGACCTGGATAAAAAGACAAAACAAATATCATCTTGATCCAAAACTTTTATGATCTCAAAAGTGTTTCAATGGTTTAATTTTTTGTTACTTTTGAGTGTGGTCAACTTGATCTCCAGATTTGTCTTATTTTTTTGGCTAAAGCCTTACTACAAGCCCCATAAATTATGGACAATTTGGGTATAACACATAGCTCGTAATGAGACTCACTTAACTTCGTGATGTCAACACACTAGCCGGGTTGGTAGTGTGTGGTACATTAACCAATCCGCTTCTGAAGCAGATTGGTTGGTGTACCACACACCTCCAACCTGATTGGTCATGTGGAGATGAGTGCTAACTCTCCTTGAGCTCCAAGTTGCATGAACAGTTCAAAGAAGATCAAAGTTACACCAGGCCCAATAATGATGTATTTATTATATTGTTGCCATTTATATATTTTGCAAGATTATATTAAAACATGATTTCAAAAATAAATCATATCCAAAGCTCAACTGGACCACACCATAAATAGCAGCAGGACAATGATTCTCATCGTTAAGAAATTCATGAGATCCATCATAACATTTATTTGTCATCCAATTTATTTGTAAGGCCAAGGAGACCTAGTTGAAAAGTTAAAATATTTATCATGTTGATCCAAAACATTTGTAATCCTCACAAGTATTTCAGTGATAGACATTCAATCCCCCAAAACATTTTGCAGTATGGTTCATTTGATCTTTAGATTTATGTTATTTTTCAACTTAAGCCTTCTGACAATTGGCCAAATGGATGCACGCTTTGGATATAACACATACCTTATAATGGGACCTCCAAAACTTAGTGGCATCAACACATTGGCTAAAAACTTCAAAAGGTCACAAAAGTTTTTTTTTTTTTTTTTTTTAAATAATAATTTAAAACACGCGCATTCACACTCACACCATCCCGAGATTTCACCCCCTTTGAATACCCAAACACTTGACCAGGTGTTGAAACTCTTGAGAGTCTACCACTGGAGGAAGAGTAACGACCGAGGTTTGCATGGCCTAATCAACAGTTTGGATGTCAAATAAATATTACATTATGGCCTAGGATGATTTTAATGGTGGAAATTCAATCACTATTAATTTTCTACGGTGCTGTATACCTTAGACCTCGATCCACCTCTTTTTTCTTTTTCTTTTTTTTTTTTTTTTGGATCAAGCCCCGAAATAATATGAAAATATATATGTACGGCGTAGATAAAACATATACATCATATGGTGGGGTCACATAGCACCGACTACAATCCACCTGGCTACCGGCAGGGTCACTACCCAAACCGAGTCCCTCACTACGACGGTTTGGATTCATGCATGGTACGTTTTACGTGGAAAGAGAAATAAATAGGTATAGAAGCTACGATGCAACGGTTAGTTTTTCTGCCAACACGTCTTATGCCTAAAATATCTGTTCCTTGAAAATGGTATCCACACTGTTCTAATCAGCTTCTATGAAAATCGGGTGGATCTACTCATTGTATCTATGACACCATTATTGTGACCCTTAGCATTGGATGAACATTGATTTTTGTATTGTGTTCGTCTAAAAAATATATTGCGTTGATTTTCATCAAATACAATTACAATGGTGTGTCCCACACTTCACACCGATCGGATGTTCAAAAATCTTGATATGGTAGCAGTATAAAACACCTTTACCTTAACCTTTGATACAGCCGCTGTAAGAAACCTTTCGCGTGGAAAATGTACGAGGCCACCTTTACATTGACGTGGAAGGTCCCACGCGCAACCCCAGTGTCAATCTCTTATTTGGTACTCTGGTAGCGAAAATCGCTTGATACGCAGGGAGAAATTTTATACTGGGAATAGATTAATAATTAGCCTATTATAGATAAGCCACATCCCCAGAATGAAAATTTTCTGAAATCTGATCCGTTGATTTTTGGACATTTATTAGTTGAAATGTTACCATTGGATGCTTTCATTTCTAACCATACCCATCCATAGTCAATTGATGAATTAAGTTTAATGTTTTATTCAACCAGACTGGGCCCATAAGTTGGACAGTTTAATTTGAACCATCACCATATGACTTTAACAATTTTGAGGTATTTTTTAAGTGCCTGCATATCATCTATCATACTCTATCCAAGATATTTGATTTTCTAATTGCTAATTCAGTGTAGATGGATAATCATTATTTACCTTTGAATTTCAGCTGCATTTTCAAGATGATGTTGACATGCACACTCATTTATTGCACTCGCTCAGGAAAGAAATTTGTTACAATTGTGGGTCCAGTACCTAAATCATTTTAAGATATAAGCCAGAAAAACTACTAGGCATATCTTAAAGCTCAAGTGAACTACACCATATGGCACAATAGGAATTGAGCTCTTACCATTGAAAGCTTTTTTAAGAACCCTAAGAATTTTAGTTCAATCTAATATTTTTATTTTCTCTTTATCCATGACTCCGTGCATGACCTTATGAATAATTTAGATGATAAATAAACATTAATGTGGGCCTAGAAAGAAAATAGCTTTCAACAATCAACGTCTTTATAATCATTGTTTCTTAAGGTGTGGCCCACTTAACTTTGGGATTTGCCTCATTTTTGGACTCATACCCTAAAATGTGTTGTTAAAAAGGTTGGATGGAGTGGATAAGTCACAGACATCACGATAAAGCCCACAAGTTTAAATTAGTGATAAGTTGGTTTGTGTGGATCCATTTTTAAGATGCAAGTCCTTGCTGATTTCAACATGTGAAATTAGTCATAATTATTTATTTACACCTATTTACTAAGAAAATTAAAGATCAAACAACTCTTAAGTTTGTCTTTATTCCTTTAGCACAAGAATAGCAGCCTCACTCATCTTTCATGATGGGACCAAAATAAAGTATTTGTTGACTTTTGACCGATGACACTCATACAGGCATGCATAAGTTATTATTTAATAGGAAAATTTTCAAATAACTACCTACTTGTTATAAATTTTACAAGTTATTTTGACCAAAGTATCCCTATGGTAATACCAAATGCCCCAAAAATTGAGACTTTAATATATATATATATACCTTAGAAGGCATTTTCCAGCGTACAGTTACCATCATCAACTTTTTTGACATATGGGCATCATCAACAACTTCTACTGCCATAAAAACGAATGTTATTTTTGTTCCGACAATCACATTTCTTAGAGATGGAAGTCACTGATAGGTAGAAAACATTTTTAATGGATTATATATATATATATATATATATATATATATATATATATATATATATATATATATATATATATATATGCAAAATATCATTTTATTAGAGATGGAAGCTAGTTTTGGTTATGGATAGAGAAAGATGGTTGTGGTTGTTGTCATGGGGAGAAGCAATTGTCAGAAGAGATTTGAGGTGGAGATAAATGGTTGTGGTTGTCATATAAAAGATAATAAAGGAGATAGAATTTGGATTTTATAATGTATTACTTTAAAAGACAATGAACATATATCATTTGTAAAAGGTTGAAGTTATCATGTGTTAAGGGTTTGGGTGAAGGTTATGTAGCGACCTGAATTTTCACTGTTTTGGATTTTCAAAAACCCTTGAAAACTTTCAATATAACTAGCCTACGTTGCCACTTATTGGCCCTTGACGCTCGAAGTGAGCTTATACATGGATAGTACCAATAGAAAACCATAAAAATTTGATTAATCAACTGTAGAAAGCTAACGAATCCGCCCAATCACTCAAGTATCGAGTATAATTTCGTGATTTGTTCATGTAGGGCCCAAATCTAGCTGACTTATCACTAACTAATCGAGACAATCGTAACTAAATAAAGATATGACAAAAGTTGAAACAGCTAGGGCTCAGATCTTAATTAACAAACCAAATCAATCCAGTTATTCATTTAGCCTAAGAACTAATAATTTAGACTAATTTTAATCGAATCGTCATTTTTGCTAATTGCGAATAGATCACATTACAAATTTAACTAATCTAAACCCTAATCATTGCGCACAAGAAATCTAGATACCCAATTTATTCCAGAAATGCCTTAATTATCCAAACAAGTTTTACACCGCTCGTTAGTGGCCCGAAATCCAATGTTATAGAAATACGTTTGTCTTAGTGGGCTTAACATCCATCACAAGACATTCAGTCGAAATCGTGACTCAAATCGTTCAACTTAGATTTACAAGGTCGGTGCATGAGTTATGCGAATATTCTTGAAATTAACAAAGAACTTAAGTCCATTATCTGCATTCGGTCTTTGTCCAAGTTATGACTTTCGGACCGTTAGATCACGACCAAATTTGGGGCAATAACCTAAAGTAATGTCCTACACAAATCCGTTTAGTAACAGACCCGATCGATAGTCGGTGACCATCGAACAAATTTCTGATCATACCTGTCGATTGACATGTACAAATGGTAGGCCGATTGTGTTTATGAGTAGATCATCGTTAGGGCCAACTATCCAACGGTGCGCGTCGACTCTTACGCCTCGTAATGGGCCCCAAAGGGTACAAAAATACTGCCCTGGGACTAATATAGTAAAAACTTAACCTTTAGGGCCATTTACACCAAATCTGGCACTATATAAAACCTTCATTTGGGCACCCCCTCATCTCATACGAATTTCATGCCCTAGAACAAGAGAAAAAGGGAAAGATGGAGAAGAGAAAGAGGAGAAATGAGAAGAGATAGAGCTTGGGGTGTGAGTGTTAGTGCACATCCACCCTCTCATCGTCTCTCTAGTCGCCTCGCCATAACCGGAGTTGTCGTCGGAGCTTTTCCGGTAATGATTAGGGGTAAGTGTTGAACTTCACTTCTAATATAGGATTTCAATAGTTATTTATCTCTAATCTTATAAACTTGTATACTTGTTTAGGTCTTTCAACGATTTTCTCAAAACTCCAACCCTAAAAGCGTCATGAATTGGGCGAAACGTCATAAGGTGCGGACTATAAGTGTTTAAGTTGTAATTTATCAATGCTATCATTCCAATTAATGATTTATTATTACTAATGTAGAGTTTACTTGTTATCTTATGTATATTTAAATCTCTATTAAATGAATTGCAAATGGTAGTGAAATGATGTTTATGTGTTCGATGAAATGCCTAAGGAAGTACTTTATCAAAATTGATTATTAAATGTTAATTCATGTATTGTGAATGTTGATTGACATGATTTGAATAGGAATAGGACTACGAGGGTAATCCAGGTAGCCGGTAAATTTTCACATTTGGGTGGTCGAATTAGGTTGGTCACCCTTACTAAGTTCGAATGATACGGGTCGGATGTTGACTATCGACAGTAGTTAGGCCATGCGGGGTGCTCACGCGCTCCATGCCGGTTACGTTAGTATACACCTGTATCAACCAAAATTGCCTAATGAACCAGTTGACCTGCTATATGTTCATCATGTATGATCGCAACTATCTTAATCTAAGACACCTCCCTTATCAATTACAAAGGTCCACTATTAACCATTACCATCACGTCTTCAAGACTCATGAGCTAAGTATGGTGGTATGGGACATCGTGTTCGTGCTATTGGTCTACGCTAAGGTGACGGGCCTCCTCATAGTAACCATGAACATTACTTTTACAACTTGTCCTTCATATGTATTCAACTAGGAGTGACGAACCTAAACGGATTAGGGATTACAGGCATAGGACCGTTGTACTTGTCCTGCATCTAGTAATTCAATTGAGATCAATGACTAAAAGGAATGTATCCTAACTTCCCCAAACTGCTGAATGAATAGGTATAATTAATCACTTGACTAACATAATCATTCACCGCATTGCATTAACTTAGAATGTAGCGAAACAGGCGTTGGAGTCGTGTGTCGAGGAAGTGTTGTCATTTGCGAACTATGTGGTCGGAGTTGCGTGTTGAGGGAGTGTCGATTGGCGAGGACATACATCATTTCATAAACCTCATTTTCGCATTAAGAAGAGTAGTTATGAAGTAATTGTTTCACATTACCTTATTATATTGATTGACTTGATAACATGTATAACCTTTGCTTTATAGAACTACTGAGTTGATCACTCACTCCCACCATGGGACAGTATTTTAAAACACTAACTAGACGTTAATATAGATGTAGGGACCACCGAGGTCGATGCATTGGATCAGGCAGGCATGGATGAGGAGTTCTCTTACTTCCAGCTTTCTGATGGACCGATGTAGGCTATGCACTTCTTGATAAGGAGAGTTGAGCGATTGGGCTTAGCTAAATGCCACCTTTTCACATTTTTTTTGATTTTGGAATTATAAATTGGACCCAGCTGGACACGCACTCAGGATAATCATACTACATGCATTTCAATTTAATTTTTTATTTTAATCATGTTTATTTCGGAGTATGATACATTGTTTAGTATAATCCTATATATGCTTAATTACCTAATGTAGAAGTAACTGAAAAATCAGCTTTCGTAAAACATAAGTGATGCTCGAAATCTCGGGAGTTGAGCATTTGCTTGACCCTCGAACTTCAGGGCGTTACAGGTTAACATATGCTAAGGGTCAAAGTTATCATGTGTTAAGGGTTTGGGTTGTAGTTGTCATGTATTAAGGGTTTGGGTTGTGCTTATCATGTGTTAAGAGTGCAGGTTGTCATATGTTAAGGTTGTAGGGCCCCCTATGGGATATGTTGAATCTATTTTGTCCATTGAATTCAGAATTTAATTTAATGTCATAGACCAAAGAATGAGTTACATCAAAAAATTATATGACCCCCAACAAATATTCAATGGTAGTTTCTCAATCTCACTGTTTTCTATGGTGTGGTCCACTTAAGCCTTTCATACACCTCAATTTTTTTTATCTCATGCCCTAAAGTGATCTTTCAAAATGGATGGACAACGTGGATAAAATACATACATCACAATGGACCCCACAAGAGCATCTGTCTTTAGCTAGGTCTTACTACCCAATTGCATCACGTCACATCATGTTGACGCGAATTTCGAGCAAAAGCCTTTTGCAAAAAATTCATGCTGGCAGAAGCTCTGATACCATCTGTAACATCCCGAAAATCGGGGGGTCGAGCAAAAACCCAACTCCCGAGTTCCAAAATGTTATTTATGCAACATAGATATGTATGATTGAATGTTGTCTGTGAAAATGTATTAAACATGAGTGAAATGAAGCCAGAACAACATATTATACTCCAGAGACAGTTAAATTAACCAGCGGAAGTCTGTAATAGTATGTATAACATATATAAACTGTTGTATGTCTCCAGAGTGTGAACATGTTACCAGGTTATATACATACATGTATACTCCAAAAGTAGATGAAACGAATATACATGAGTGCGCTAAAAATATAAAATGACAAATGTCAAAGTATCTAATCAACCTCCCTGTAATCCCGTCGATCAAAACATGCATAAAGGAGGGATCCTCCTCATCATCATCAAGTCCAGCTCCGCCTCGCAGGCCGCGCCATCATCTGCAATCACAAAAGGTCTGGTGGGTGTCCAGGAATACCGTCCCGTAACGTGGGAGTGAGTAGCTAACTCAGTGGAATAATAGAGCAAGGATTAACATGTTCTCAAATCAATCACGCGATAATAGTAAAGCAATAAATCAAACAATCCTAATACTGTTGTTAATGTAATTATGACATGACGTGATGTATGCCCTCACCGACGATCACCCTCATGCGGCAACATCTTACGACCGCGGCATGCCACACTCCCTAGAGTGCTCCACATCTTCCAGGCACATGCAATGCTATGGTGATATGATTTTTAAGTTATTATTAGTCCATTCAACCAGCAGGATTGGGAAACTAAGGTACTTCCCTTATATCAATCCCAACACAGATCCTGTCTAGGGTCGTCACTCCTAGTAATCTCATACGATGTATATTTCGTAGGTCGCTGCAAGGGCTGCCAGGGCTGTTGCTCGCACTCGTTGCACCGCTCCCCCATCACCTTATCAATACAGGCCTACCGTACTCTACTGCAACGGAAGGGTCGTCGCCTCCCGTGGACTCAGAATACGCTCGCGGTCACTACAAAGGGCTCGTCGCCTGATCAGTGTAGGCCGACAGCTAGAATATAGTGTCTCATACCACCATAATCTGCTCACGAGTCTAGGTGCTCACTGGTCACTACGGGGAGGTTTGTGGCCCCAGCGTAGTCCGACAGCTCGACCACGGTGTCCCATACCACCATGCCCGGCTCATGAGTCTTCGTGGATCAAGGTACCATGGTTAACAGGGTTTACAATGGTAAGTTCAGTACCCTAGGTTCAAGCAGTTATGACTCATACAAGGTGAACATACATCGGCCAGTCGGGTTACTTGACGGGCTCGACTAGCGCGATCGCATCTCAAGTCGAACGACATGAAGTGCGTAAAACACTTCGCGTGGCCTAACCACTGCCGCCAACTCTAAACACGAATCACGTTCATCGATGCGTCGCTCGTGGCTATGACCAGTCAGCCACGAATTCGCTCGGTTACCGACTGCCTGGACTAAGTCTAGTCCCACACATCTATGAAATCACATCAACAATATATGCAAAGGTATTGGAATTGAAATACAATCATGTGAGCATGTTAACACATGTTATAACATTCAACTTAAGCAAATCTTCAAACACCTACATTCCATGCATGTAATGGAATCATGCATATGGTCAACATGTAGGAAATCATTTAGGTCAGCATATTAATCAAGAAATCATTCTCAAACTACTACATAACATCATTTAATTCAATACATACTAGTACAAGCATTTATACAAACACATACACTACACACTTAAGTCTACATATAGTATGTCGACCCAAAGTGCGCAACTAGGCGAATCTCTTCGCCAAACTGATTATGCAAGCATTCCTAACTCCCTAATGCGGCAACAAACCATGTCAATCACGTCAGCAAAATATGCATGTAGACCGTACTTCCTACAAATGACTAAAATGCCCTAAATCTCATATTCTTCGTTAATTTACAAAACGGGAAACGGAGAGCATGTTGTACATGTCAAACGGCGTTGCCGTCAAGAATCTACTATTAAACGACATTGAAAGCTTTGGAAACAGTCAATCAAAGCGTCTAATATCCGCACCTTGTCTCTTATGGATGTTGAAATTCGAACCGAGCGTATACGCTTCGTCTACAGCGATAAGAGAACCTGTTTTACAAGATTTATTAACTATCAGGCTATGAAACGGAAGAAACATCAAATCAGCAACTTTCTAGGGTTTTTCTTACCTGAAAATGCGGAGGAATCGCCGGAAAAGTGATCGGAGTGCGTTGCCTGAGCACGTACAGCAGCAGCAGGAAAAGCTCTCCCACCTTCTCTCACAAACTCTCACTTTCTCTCTCACTCTTGCTAGGGTTTCTACCAAATTCGGATGAGTGAGAGAAGTGAGGGTTTCAACCCCTTTTATAAGCTCAAATGTGCCCAAAACAGGCTTGGGAACAAAGTATACTTGAGGTATATCCAAATCGGGGCTGTTTCGGTCCAAAAGCTGCTTTCTGGTGGTCCCCTGGTCGATTGCGATCGGACTTAAGCTCATGCGTACCAGATGTAGCACGTATTAAGTTTTCAGTCTGGCAGGGTTCGCAGATCGCCCGTGGCGGACCAGTTTCAGTTCAGCGGTCACCGCACATAGATCAGGGCTGAAAGTCTCATGATAATAAATAAAAATTTTTTCTGATCCGAGGGTGTAATCTGGATGAATTCTGACGGTCAGAACGCTTAATACTGACGCGTCAAGTCGTGTGCCAGATTTGAATTTGAAATTCCAAATCTGTCCCTATTCGCGGTCTCTTCAGTCCGGGTTCAACGAAATAGTCTGTGATTATTGGTTTGACTTGATTTTCGAGATGATTGTCAAGTCCAGTTGGGCGGTTCTAACGGTCTAAGATAGGAGGTATCGGACCTTCGATGCGCGGTCTAAATCCAATACAAAAATTCAATGTGGTCTAGAGAATAGACCTGCTTAGAGTTTGATCCGAGGTTATAGAGTATTATAGGGTCATTGGTTCTACTCGATTTGGGTCTTGTAGAACGTATTTAAAGTGATCAGGGACTGTTTCCCAGCCACTCCAACGTTGCGCTAGCTATCTTATGCTTAGTTTCTAAAGAAATTAATCCTAAGTGGTTTCTTTGGCTATGGAATTGGGTTCTGAATGATTTTTCAGGTATTTTAATTGACCCACTGCCTAAGGACGTCAAATCCCAGATTAGCCAAAATCTGGGGTGTTACAATCTACCCCCCTTAAAACACAATGTCGTCCCCGACATTGGCGAAGGGCAAAGAGTACTTTCTCTAAGGAAGGTTCAAATCCTATTTAATAACCTAATCGTACATATAACCTAAATCAAATGTTTCGATCCTGGGCCAGTGGGAAAGAGGCCAACCACTCTTCCGCTGCGCCACTCTAATCAAACGGTAGCGTTGACTAACCTAACTGGATTGGACTCAATACGTTCTACCCCCCTTAAAACTTGGTTTTACTTAAGGTTGAAGAATCTTAACATCGATCCGTATATTAGAACGAGGCGCAACTTAGGAGCTATCCTTAACCTAAAATGGAAACAACCTTTCTTTACATGGTTTTCCTTGCTAATGATGCGTTCTATGGCATTGGTACCTATGATCAGAGAGATGAGCCTAATCTCTATTGTGGTTAAGTTCAGGGGTAGGTATGAGTTGGTGGCAAGATGTCGAATTCTCTACTGGCTTTAAGTCCTCGCCATTTCCCAAAGACACTGCGATCCCGTTCGGTTGTATGTGGTCGAGCCAACACGGAAGAAAAGTAGTATAGTGGGTCTGAGCTGGATACATAGACTTTCTGTCTAGCTAGGACAGAAGATTTATTGTATCAATTCTTAATCCGAGTCGATGCCGATCTTCTGCTTGATCAGAGCATTGGATTTATTGGTAACCACTAGGATTAGGAAGTCGATTCAAACCGTGAATACATCGCTTACATGTAGTTCCTTTATTCCGCGTTCCCGAATGCAATAAGCCCTTGGGGAAGGCAATTTTTAAGGGACGTGCTAGTACATTCTAAGTTCATTCTAAGGGATTTATAAATGGTCCCTAAGAGTGAATGGCTCCCTCCTATGGGCAACAACAGAAGTCTATAAATCATAAGGGGATCTATCGAAGGAAGGGAGTCCCATTCCAACCAAATCTAACCTACTATCCCTTAGCATATATAGGCTTTACACTGCCTAAGACAACTAGTAACCTAGTCTGTAACTCAGTAGTTATAATCCAAAGCCTAAGTTTATACGTTAAATGGTTCCATACCATTTCTACATATAACAAGTCGAAAAGCATCATGCATTTCATTAAACCCAAAATTGTCATAATACAAGGGATATCTCCCTACAAGTATCATGACAAAAAGTACATGGGAGCTATGTCAGTCAGCTTCTACAGCAACATAGGTAAACTACTAGCCTTATCAGGCTTACAAAACACAACTTAAAATAGGAAATGACTAACTACAACCCGCGATACCTGGATCTAGATTACTAGTCCGAGTCGGGCGATGGAGGAGGAAATGCAAAGAAATCGTTGTCCAAATGGACAGAACGAAATCTAGGCATTGTAGAGGGATGCTTCAAGCTCCCCTAGGATGCATTTTCAGAGAGAAATGAAAATGAAAAAGGGGAATGAAGCACCTCACGATTTCAGCTCGATTTGGGGGTTTTTAGAGCTCGAAGAGATGAAATCTTCAAGAGGGAGGGCTGCCAACTGAAATAGATTGATGGAGGGTGGTCGTTTTTGGCCAAGGATGGATCTAGGGTGGTTTGGAATCACGAATTTTTGGAGATATTTGCTGGAAAATGAAAATGGGGCTAGGAAAGGGGCTGTTTGTGAAGGAAGTACCTAATTTAGGGATTTTCAGCAGGTGGAACACACATGGGAGAGGTGTACTACCCAAAATACTCCCACACCCCAAATTTTACCTCAAGTGGGCCCACCTGTATGGCGATGCATCG
This sequence comes from Magnolia kwangsiensis, assembly GCA_037074715.1. Taxonomy (NCBI): domain Eukaryota; kingdom Viridiplantae; phylum Streptophyta; class Magnoliopsida; order Magnoliales; family Magnoliaceae; genus Magnolia; species Magnolia kwangsiensis. The sequence goes on along the minus strand of CM073580.1, from coordinate 9,570,624 downwards.
CCGAACCGGCGATGGCATCACCGACCGGCCGGTGATCTATCCGATGGGACCACATGGGTTTGGTCCCCCATGGTCCAGGGACCCCAAAAATGCATGTCCCCCACCTTGGTTCATTGCATTTTGACCTACATAGGCCCAAACATGTGTTCAGGACTTTCCGGGACCATTCCACAATCCCGAATAGAAAACCCTATGATGCAGCATATGAATTTGGGGTAGAAGGAGCTATTACATCCATCTAGATCCTTATTTGCTAAAGAAAGTGAAGTTAGAATGGCCTTATGGCCATTTTTCATAAAATTTTACTATTCAATGTAAAATATTTTGAAAGTATCATTTTATGTTATTTTCACATTAGGTTTGATGCCTAACATAATTTGGATAGGAAAGAAATGAAGATTCGAGTGGTGAGAGGAAGAATTTTAAAAATTTTCGGTGAAACGGGGTTTTTAAGCCCTGACGATTGAATACAGGGGTCGTGGTCATCCCACGGCCCAAGGATTCACTTTTACGGGTTTTAAATCGTTCAAGAACTTCTCAACCCGACTTCCTACGACCTAGGAGCTATTCGGGTTGCTTTACGCGACCCGAAATGCGTTACAGACTCGATCGTGCGATTGAAATGAATATACTTCGCCTATTGGCGAATTTGGGATCCTAGAAATATTTCTAGACCCTTCTCGCACCCTCCTAAGTCAAAGGAAGCGACAGCGTACGTCGCGTGACCATAACCCAGGCCCGGTTTAATCCAAATCATGCTCTGATACCATCTGTAACATCCCGAAAATCGGGGGGTCGAGCAAAAACCCAACTCCCGAGTTCCAAAATGTTATTTATGCAACATAGATATGTATGATTGAATGTTGTCTGTGATAATGTATTAAACATGAGTGAAATTAAGCCAGAACAGCATATCATACTCCAGAGACAGTTAAATTAACCAGCGGAAGTCTGTAATAGTATGTATAACATATATAAACTGTTGTATGTCTCCAGAGTGTGAACATGTTACCAGGTTATATACATACATGTATACTCCAAAAGTAGATGAAACGAATATACATGAGTGTGCTAAAAATATAAAATGACAAATGTCAAAGTATCTAATCAACCTCCCTGTAATCCCGTCGATCAGAACATGCATAAAGGAGGGATCCTCCTCATCATCATCAAGTCCAGCTCCGCCTCGCAGGCCGCGCCATCATCTGCAATCACAAAAGGTCTGGTGGGTGTCCAGGAATACCGTCCCGTAACGTGGGAGTGAGTAGCTAACTCAGTGGAATAATAGAGCAAGGATTAACATGTTCTCAAATCAATCACGCGATAATAGTAAAGCAATAAATCAAACAATCCTAATACTGTTGTTAATGTAATTATGACATGACGTGATGTATGCCCTCACCGACGATCACCCTCATGCGGCAACATCTTACGACCGCGGCATGGCACACTCCCTAGAGTGCTCCACATCTTCCAGGCACATGCAATGCTATGGTGATATGATTTTCAAGTTATTATTAGTCCATTCAACCAGCAGGATTGGGAAACTAAGGTACTTCCCTTATATCAATCCCAACACAGATCCTGTCTAGGGTCGTCACTCCTAGTAATCTCATACGATGTATATTTCGTAGGTCGCTGCAAGGGCTGCCAGGGCTGTTGCTCGCACTCGTTGCACCGCTCCCCCATCACCTTATCAATACAGGCCTACCGTACTCTACTGCAACGGAAGGGTCGTCGCCTCCCGTGGACTCAGAATACGCTCGCGGTCACTACAAAGGGCTCGTCGCCTGATCAGTGTAGGCCGACAGCTAGAATATAGTGTCTCATACCACCATAATCTGCTCACGAGTCTAGGTGCTCACTGGTCACTACGGAGAGGTTTGTGGCCCCAGCGTAGTCCGAAAGCTCGACCATGGTGTCCCATACCACCATGCCCGGCTCATGAGTCTTCGTGGATCAAGGTACCATGGTTAACAGGGTTTACAATGGTAAGTTCAGTACCCTAGGTTCAAGCAGTTATGACTCATACAAGGTGAACATACATCGGCCAGTCGGGTTACTTGACGAGCTCGACTAGCGCGATCGCATCTCAAGTCGAACGACATGAAGTGCGTAAAACACTTCGCGTGGCCTAACCACTGCCGCCAACTCTAAACACGAATCACGTTCATCGACGCGTCGCTCGTGGCTATGACCAGTCAGCCACGAATTCGCTCGGTTACCGACTGCCTAGACTAAGTCTAGTCCCACACATCTATGAAATCACATCAACAATATATGCAAAGGTATTGGAATTGAAATACAATCATGTGAGCATGTTAACACATGTTATAACATTCAACTTAAGCAAATCTTCAAACACTACATTCCATGCATGTAATGGAATCATGCATATGGTCAACATGTAGGAAATCATTTAGGTCAGCATATTAATCAAGAAATCATTCTCAAACTACTACATAACATCATTTAATTCAATACATACTAGTACAAGCATTTATACAAACACATACACTACACACTTAAGTCTACATATAGTATGTCGACCCAAAGTGCGCAACTAGGCGAATCTCTTCGCGAAACTGATTATGCAAGCATTCCCTAATGCGGCAACAAACCATGTCAATCACGTCAGCAAAATATGCATGTAGACCGTACTTCCTACAAATGACTAAAATGCCCTAAATCTCATATTCTTCGTTAATTTACAAAACGGGAAACGGAGAGCATGTTGTACATGTCAAACGGCGTTGCCGTCAAGAATCTACTATTAAACGACATTGAAAGCTTTGGAAACAGTCAATCAAAGCGTCTAATATCCGCACCTTGTCTCTTATGGATGTTGAAATTCGAACCGAGCGTATACGCTTCGTCTACAGCGATAAGAGAACCTGTTTTACAAGATTTATTAACTATCAGGCTATGAAACGGAAGAAACATCAAATCAGCAACTTTCTAGGATTTTTCTTACCTGAAAACGCGGAGGAATCGCCGGGAAAGTGATCGGAGTGCGTTGCCTGAGCACGTACAGCAGCAGCAGGAAAAGCTCTCCCACCTTCTCTCACAAACTCTCACTTTCTCTCTCACTCTTGCTAGGGTTTCTACCAAATTCGGATGAGTGAGAGAAGTGAGGGTTTCAACCCCTTTTATAAGCTCAAATGTGCCCAAAACAGGCTTGGGAACAAAGTATACTTGAGGTATATCCAAATCGGGGCTGTTTCGGTCCAAAAGCTGCTTTCTGGTGGTCCCCTGGTCGATTGCGATCGGACTTAAGCTCATGCGTACCAGATGTAGCACGTATTAAGTTTTCAGTCTGGCAGGATTCGCAGATCGCCCGTGGCGGACCAGTTTCAGTTCAGCGATCACCGCACATAGATCAGGGCTGAAAGTCTCATGATAATAAATAAAAAATTTTCCTGATCCGAGGGTGTAATCTGGATGAATTCTGATGGTCAGAACGCTTAATACTGACGCGTCAAGTCGTGTGCCAGATTTGAATTTGAAATTCCAAATCTGTCCCTATTCGCGGTCTCTTCAGTCCGGGTTCAACGAAATAGTCTGTGATTATCGGTTTGACTTGATTTTCGAGATGATTGTCAAGTCCAGTTGGGCGGTTCTAACGGTCTAAGATAGGAGGTATCGGACCTTCGATGCGCGGTCTAAATCCAATACAAAAATTCAATGTGGTCCAGAGAATAGACCTGCTTAGAGTTTGATCCGAGGTTATAGAGTATTATAGGGTCATTGGTTCTACTCGATTTGGGTCTTGTAGAACGTATTTAAAGTGATCAGGGACTGTTTCCCAGCCACTCCAACGTTGCGCTAGCTATCTTATGCTTAGTTTCTAAAGAAATTAATCCTAAGTGGTTTCTTTGGCTATGGAATTGGGTTCTGAACGATTTTTCAGGTGTTTTAATTGACCCACTGCCTAAGGACGTCAAATCCCAGATTAGCCAAAATCCGGGGTGTTACAGCCTATAATGGTGTTTTTGGTAAATCCAGTCTGTTCATCCATTTTGAAAGATCATGTTAAGACATGAAACCAAATTTTAGATAGATCCGAAACTCAAGTGTGCCACACGATTGGAAATAATGGAAAGGAGTTGCCTACCGTTCAAACCTTTCTAGGGTCCTTACCATTGGGATGAACTGAAAGGATAAAAATATTAGCCTAATCCAAAGCTTCTATAGCCCTATGAATGTTTTAACGATGGACTTATGATCTCCAACATTTTCTGTTGTGTGGCCCACTTGAGCCTTCAATCTACCTCATTTTTGGACTCTTGTCATAAAATGATTTGGCAAAACATGTGAACCATGTGGATTTCTCATAAACACCATAGTGGGTCCCATGGAGTTTACCCCATCCGGATCCCTCCTGCCACCATGCCCCCATCAAAGGGCACTTTTGTCCCTTTAAATTTTCAAAAAGGCTCTCAAAGTTAAAGAGAGAATATATTTTATTTTTTTTGGAATGAATGCTTTTTGGTGTGTTTGGCAATACCATAAGGCCATTTTGGTCAAAATTCAAATTTACAATTCAATACCTTTTTTTAAAATAGTTTTCAACAAACTACCCTACTAATCCAAGAGTTATGATTGGTCAAAATTCAAATTTACAATTCAGTACCTTTTTTAAAAATAGTTTTCAACAAACTACCCTACTAATCCAAGAGTTATGATTGGATCACCTTGTGTTAGAATCCTCAACTGAAGTTAGGTTATCCATGCCAGCCACTCGGTAAGGCTCGAGTTGGCCCTACCATGATATTTATGTGAGATTCACTCATACCATTAGTTGATTCACCTCCATCTTGGGCTGGCGGCCAAACAATCAACTCCACTTCAGTTTCTCCTGCACCACATAATTGTAAACAATGTACCAGGCAGCATACCTTCTAAATTGCTTCCGATTGTGTGACTCACTAAAATCATGAATAATTTTAGTATGTAGTATAATTGTTAAAGTGACTTTGTTGGGGGCCTTGCAAAAAACCTTAGGATCTAGCCCTCCAGAACAAACCAGAATTATGGGATAATAATGCAATGAAATAAATCAAAGCAACAATCACACGCCACACAAGAGATTTTTACATGAAAAACCCTCAAAGAGGTAAAAACCACGGGACCTCGTCCAGATCAACAATCCACTATGAAAGTAGAACGTTTACAATCTTCGTCACTCACGCAGGAGCGGATAAACAATAAGAGAATAAAAAGAAAACTGAGAGATCTCACCGATCACGAGGACGTAGAAGCGCTGAGACGACGGCTCCCTTTCACAAGCTTCCTCTCTCTCTTTTTCTCTCTCTCTCTTATACCCTAAGCCCTTTAGCAAAACCCTTGCAAAGCCTTTAGGAAACCCTCTTGTATTTTTCTCATACATAGAAAAATCCTAGAGACCCTTTTTATAGTTTTAGAAAACTCCTTTACGCATCCCTGTTGCGAAAGGACTCAAATTCATAATTTTTCGTAAAACCTGCATAACCTAGGACTGGTCCTAGCCGCCTACGACTGGTCGTAGACCACTTACGTGGTCGTAGCTCACCCAGGACTGGTCGTAGACCACGGAGAAAATTAGCAATAACTCGCTGAACTTTGAGTCGTGCCAAGGCTCAAACCCACGACCGGTCGAGCGCCTCCCACGACCGGTCGACCTACGACCGATCGAGCAGAGCGATGAAACCCTCCGAAATTTCAACCACTGCACCGTCTCTCCTCCGAACTGAGGAGGAAAAATCCCATCAAATCTTTTCCTTTTTGACTCAGGAGAAATTCACCTTCTTCAAGCCAGCCAGGTTTCTACAAACTTCAAACTTGCCCTTGAGCAAAGCCTTGGTCATCATGTCTGACCCATTATTGTTCGTGTGAACCTTCTCAAGCTGTAACACCTTTTGTTCCAAAGTATCCCTGATCCAGTGATACCGAATCTCTATGTGTTTCGACTTGGAATACTGACTTGGATTCTTGCTCATGTGTATAGCACTCTAACTATCGCAATAGACTACGTGCTCCTCCTGCTTTAGGCTAAGTTCCTGTAGGAACCTCTTCATCCAAAGCATCTCTTTACATGCCTCAGTGACTACAATGTACTCGGCCTCTGTAGTCGACAATGCTACGACCTTCTGTAGCTTGCTCTGCCAAGAAATCGCCTCTCCTACAAACGTAAACATGAACCCCGATGTAGACTTCCTGGAGTCTATGTCGCCTGCCATATCTACACCTGTATAGCCCTCTATCATAGGTTTACCGTCACCATAGCATAAGCTCAACCTGGATGAGCCTCCTAGATACCGTAGTATTCATTTCACCGATGCCCAATGCTCTTTGCCAGGATTGGCAAGATACCGACTGACCACACCAACCGCATATGCTATGTCTGGGCATGTACACACCATAGCATACATCAAACTTCCTAAGGGTGATGTGTAGGGTATCTTCTGCATCTCTTCCACCTCTGCCTTCGTCTTGAGACACTGTCTGTCGCTCAATCTGAAGTGACCATCTAGTGGAGTACTGACCGGCTTCGCTGCATTCATATTGAACCACTCTATGACTTTCTCAATATATCGCTCTTGTGACAGCCAAAGATTCCTGCTGCTTCTGTCACGAGTTATCTCCATTCCTAAGATTTGTTTAGCCGGGCCCAAGTCTTTCATCGCAAAAGACTTGCCCAACTCCTGTTTCAGCTTGTCGATCTTCTTGATGTCTTTTTTTATGATGAGCATGTCATCAACGTATAATAACAGAACTATGAAATCACCATCTGAGAACTTGCGCGTGAATACACAGTGGTCCGACTCTGTTCTGTCATACCCATGCTGTAACATGAACGAATCGAACTTCTTGTACCATTGCCGTGGAGCTTGTTTCAGCCCATACAAGCTCTTTCTCAGCCTACTCACCATATATTCCTTGCCCTTGACTTCGAACCCCTCTGGTTGGTGCATGTAGATCTCTTCTTCTAGGTCACCATGGAGAAAAGTAATTTTAACGTCCAACTGCTCTATCTCCAGATCCATGCTAGCCGCCAACCTAAGCAACACCCGTATAGATGTCATCTTCACCACTGGTGAGAATATCTCCTCGAAGTCTATGCCTTTTCTCTAACTGAACCCTTTTACCACAAGTCTGGCCTTGAACCTCATCTGTGAATTCTTCTGCTCAACCTTCTTTCTGAACACTCACTTGTTGCTCAAAACTTTCTTGCCCTTAGGCAGTTTCACCATGTCATAGGTGTGGTTCTTATACAAGGATTCCATCTCCTGCATAGTTTTCAACCACTCCTCCTTATGCTCGTTGGCTAGGGCCTTAGTATAGTCTTTTGGCTCTCCCCCATCAGTCAGTATAATGTACTCATGCGGCGAGTACCTCTTGGATGACTGCCTGTCCCTAGATGACCTCCTCACCTGTGGCTCAACAGGTGGATCAAGTGGGGGCTACTCCCCTGGTCCATCTTCTGTAGGAATCCCCTCGTCCTTTGCACCTTGCTGTACTCCCCTGTCATCAGGCACCACGGGAGGAATAATCGGATCCATGTCCTCTAGCTCACCTGAACTAGGATGGTTTTTCTCTGGCTTACTAATGTCTTCAATACACTGATCTTCAAAGAAAATCACATCTCTGCTCCTGACAAGCTTCCTCTCGGTCGGATCCCACAATCAGTAACCAAACTTTTCATCACCGTACCCTAAGAACACACACTGCCTGATCTTTATATCGAGCTTGGACCTCTCGTCCTTCGGTACGTGAACGGATGCTCTGCATCCAAACACCCTGAGATGACTGTACGATGGATCCTGTTCAGTCCACACTTTCTCAGGTACTTCTCCATTCAATGGGGCTGATGGAGACCTGTTTATCAGATACACCGCTGTGTGCATTGCTTCTTCCCAGAACGTCTTAGGCAATTTCGCATGGGATATCATGCATCTGATTCTCTCAACAATGGTGTGATTCATTCACTCAGCTACAACATTTTGCTGGGGGGTCTTAGGAACCGTCTGTTCATGCCGTATACCCAGGGACTTGCAGTACTCGTGAAAGTCGCCAATGTATTCACCACCATTGTCAGTGCGGATGCACTTCAATGATCTACCTGTCTCTCTCTCGACCATAGCATGAAATAACTTAAACACACCAAAGACCTCGTCCTTGAATTTCAATGCATAAATCCAAACCCTCCTAGATGCATCATCTATAAAAGTAACAAAATACAATGCCCCACCCAAGGTTTTTATCCTCATAGGACCACAAACATCAGAATAAACCAAATCTAATGCATCCACTTCATTAACATGAGAAGCAGTTTTAACGAATGAAGCTTTATGTTGTTTCCCTGATAAACAATCAAGACAGATTTTGAGAGGTATACCTGTCACGTTTGGGAGGAGCCGCTTTCTCGCTAGTTGCTGAAGCCCCTTTTCACCTATGTGGCCTAGACACCTGTGCCATATGTCAATAGCTGAATCTTTCTTTGCGTTCAACTTACCCTTTCATACACTGACACTTGCCTTGAACAGGGTGCAACACTTCTTTCCTCTAGTTGCAATTAACGAACCCTTGATGAGCTTCCAGCGCCCAACAGCAAACCGACTTTCATAGTCATCATCATCCAACCTTCCCGTCGACATCAAGTTGAGGCGAAGGTCTGGGATATGCCTCACATCCCTGAGAACCAATGTGCAGCCCACATCGGTCTTCACACAAATATCACCAACTCCCACGATCTTCGATATGCCAGAATTTTCCATTTTCACGGTCCCATAGTCACCTGACTTATAGCTTGTGAAGAAGTCCTTGCGTGGAGTTGCATGAAAAAAAGCTCCTGAGTCAATCACCCAGTCGGTGTCCTGACCCGTAGCCGTGAGACATACATCGTGATCTGTGGAAAGAATAATAACAACGTCGCCATCTGAAGCGACCGCAGTAGAATCAAATTCATCTTCCTTCTCCTTTCCTTTTCCTTTCTTGTCGTTCTTATTCTTACGACATTCATGCTTGTAGTGGCCCTTCTTGCCACAATTTTAGCACTCAATGTCTTTCCTGTTACTCGACTTGCTTCTTGATTTATCTCGGGCCTTCCCGCCCTTCCTGTTCCTTTCTCTCCCCCGTTCCTGTGTCACAAGGGCCTCTTGCTAAGTAGACCCCTGAGACTTCTTTCTTGTCTCTTCATTGAAAAGACAGCTAGTAACCTGTTTCATAGATATCTTTCCGTCTGGCGCGGAATTACTTAAAGACACCATCAATGTCTCCCAACTGTCTGGCAACGAACTAAGCAATAGTAAAGCCTACAATTCATCATCCAGGACCATCTTCATAGAGGAGAGTTGGTTCACTATATTGCTGACCTCATTCATGTGCTCGGCCATAGAACCACCATCATTGAACTTGAGATTCACAAGTCGCATTATCAAAAAAATCTTATTATCGGTTGTCTTCCTCTCATACAGCCCTTGTAGTTTCAGCCATAGGCTAGTGGCTGAGGTTTCCGTAGACACATGGTGGAATACAGAATCATCCAAACATTGTCTAATAAACTCCACCGCCTTCCGGTCCAACTTCTTCCAATCATCATCAGACATATCCTTGGATTTTGCTGATATGCCTAAAATTGGAGAATATAGATCCTTGAAATAAAGTAAGTCCTCCATCTTAGCTTTCCATATGGTCCAGTTGGAACCATTGATGCTGATCATCCTTGATGAGCCACCTTCCATAATTCCAAACCGATCCTACCCGTTCAATGAACCTAGCGCTCTGATGCCACTTTGTTGGGGGCCTTGCACGAAACCTTAGGATCTAGCCCTCCAGAACAAACCAGAATTATGAGATAATAATGCAATGAAATAAATCAAAGCAACAATCACACGCCACACAAGAGATTTTTACCTGAAAAACCCTCAAAGAGGTAAAAACCACCGGACCTCGTCCAGATCAACAATCCACTATGAAAGCAGAACGTTTATCACTCACGCAGGAGCGGATAAACAATAAGAGAATAAAAAGAAAACCGAGAGATCTCACCGATCACGAGGACGTAGAAGCGTTGAGACGACGGCTCCCTTCCATAAGCTTTCTCTCTCTCTTTTTTTTTTCTCTCTCTTACACCCTAAGCCCTTTAGCAAAACCCTTACAAAGCCTTTAGGAAACCCTCTTGTATTTTTCTCATACATAGAAAAATTCTAGAGACCCTTTTTATGGTTTTAAGAAACTCCTTTCCGCATCCCTGTTGCGAAAGGACTCAAATCCGTAATTTTTCGTAAAAACTGTGTAACCTAGGACTGGTTCTGAAAATTTCAAGACTGGTCCTAGCAGCCTACGACTGGTCGTAGCTCATCTACGACTGGTCGCAGACCACCTACGACTGGTCGTAGCTCATCTAGGACTGGTCATAGACCGCGGGGAAAATTAGCAACAACTCGTTGAATTTTGAGTCGTGCCAGGGTTCAAACCCACGACCGGTCGAGCGCCTCCCACAACCGGTCGAAGACCACCTATAACCGGTCGAGTAGATCGATAACCCTTCGAAATTTCAACCACTGCACCGTCTCTCCTCTGAACTGAGGAGGAAAAATCCCATCAAATTTCATATAATCATTATGGTGCATGGGCCTATAAAAATCAAGAGTGGACATCTCTCGCAACCTTTTTCTTTATTATGGTCCACTTAAATCACATGCGAGCCTAAGTTTTCGGCCATCGGCCTAACATGAAATTATTCTTCTAGCAGTATGAATGGATTTGGATCTACCTGTCATGCGACCCATATTAGTTTTGAATTTACCTAATTTTTAAAAAACTAAGGGACTAGGTAGATTTCTTACAAATACCGTGGTGGCCCTACCTATCTTTTGAGCTGAAGAACTTCCTACCATTGGGCATCATGGGCAGTCCACATCTCAGAGCATTGTAAATGATGGTCTAGAGTCGCATGTTAGCTTTGCACCAGATTGAAATGGTTGTGACTCCTCAAACATACAATGAATTGCTATATGGCAATCCAGACTATCCAAAAGCTGACCATCAATGGATTGAACAATAAACCAAGAATTGAAAGAGAGAACAATATTAACCATCTGATATTTCACTTCCAATGTGGACCAATCACGACTTTAGTTTTCATCATCCATTTTACAGCTGTTAATTGCATGGCTAGGATCTACTTGATCAATGTGATTTTGTATAATGTAACCTATAATTTGGATGGTCTGGATAGTTCTACATCATATGTGAGGGGATGAGCCAAGACCCTTTTCTAGTGAAATTTAAACAATAAAAAATACCTACTCATAAAGGAATTTATATTCCAATATTTCTTTAAAAAAGGTTTTTAAAAAGCTATCTCATTAATTAATTGATATAATTATCTTTTCACCGCCTTTGGTTATATTTCTTAAACAGCTAGTTGGGTGGGGGCGTGAGCAAATGACTCACCTTCTTAGGTGGGCCCCACCAAGATGTTTATTAATGTAAAATCCAACCCAATTACCAAATGTGTCACCTCATGCTACTCGAAAGGCCTAAAGCTACCCCTATTTATGACTTAGGTGAACCACTTAATTGGAACCAGTATACAAGGCAACAATCTCACTCATAACCATTTCCCTCATTATGGCATGAGATTAAAATTAAGGCTCAACAATAAGGAATGAGCCTTATTTTTAAGCTCATGCCTAAATTTTGGTGTGACATTTAATGGTTGGAGTGAAATTCATATATTCATTATGGACGTTGTAAAAATCAAGGACAAATGTCTCTCCCAACTATTTTCCTCAACGTAGCTGCCCATTTTTTGAATCTGATCCTAAACTGGGATTATGCCCTAATGGTTGGAGTGGATTTCATGTGAACATAGTAGTGTGGCCTGCTAAAAGTATTTTGAAAAAATAAAGGAAATTGCATAGAAGGCTACTCTTGATTTTGATGTAACCCATTGATGTTTATGGAGGATCCACTCTTACCATAAGATATTAGTATTATAATAGGCCCAGAGACAAAAACAACAAAAAAATCAGGCTGACCCGTGGTTTTGGTGGCCCACACCAAAAATATGGCAAAAATTTAGGCATTTGGCCCAAAAAGTCATTCCTATCAATAATTCACTTGGGCCAGGCTAATGGAAATAGTTTGGAGGGTAAGCATTGTCCTGTTCACTGTTTTCAATCATCCAATCCACTTAATCATAAAAAGATATGATTTTTAGACTCTAAAGAGATGATTTTTAGACCCTTAGCATAAAATGAAGTGACGCACCAAGTGGTTAGGGTTGAATTTTACATAAACATAATAGTGGGAACCACTTGAGCCAGCCACCCATTTTCTAGCATTGGGCCATGAGGGAAATGATAATTATATGGATCAATGAGGCATCTAAACTTAAGAAATAAATTAAATAAAATTTACAAAATGTAAACTCTATGTTAATTAAGTAATTATTTTATTAAAAAAAATCCTATTTTAAATGCCCATCCACACGCAGCACACACACCAACACCAAACACGTGCAAAATCTGTGCTTGGCACACATGCCTGCACAGAACACGTGCAAGATCTGAGCTTCTGGTGAAATATAATACTTCAGAGTAAAAATCAGGAGTTGTCACTGGCAGGTGGCCAAGGTAGAAATTATCAAATGCTCTAAGAGAAATACTTTGATGCCCTGGCAAATTATGATGGACAATACACGAGCTTGTTTGATTTTCCATGATACATGTAAATCAGGGTAAATAAGTAATTATTACTTTTTTACCATATTTGAAAATATGAGAGTAATTCCACCTCAAAAATCAAAACAAAAGTGTTGACTTAAATATGTGGACCCCACTGTACTGTATATGATATATCCACCCCGGCCATTTATTTTATTAGAATATTTTGGAACATGAACTGGAAAATGAGGCAGATCCAATACTCAAATAGCCTACATTAAGGGAAACAGTGGCCTTAATTCGTCCACCATTAAAAGTTATTTTCTTCACTGAGCCCACATTAAGGTTTTTTTCATCATCTAACTCGTTCATAGGGTCACAAAGACGTGGATAAGGAGAAATCACAAATATCAGCTTGATCCAAAACTTTTAAGAGCTCCAAGAAGATTCTAATGGTAGGTATTCGATTCCCGTTGTTTCTTGTGGTGTGGTCTACTTGACCTTTGGATCTGCTATAAATTCATTTGGCATGACAAATGAGCAGTGTGAATAAGTAACATACATTATGATGGGCCCCGCATTAAGGTTACAAGTTTCTCTATTAAAACGTTAAAAAAGTAAGTTGTTACGTCCGCATTAGGAAAGATGTAAAGATGTGGTAATTACCCAGATAAATAATTATTATCCATTTACATGGTAATTATACTTGAGCCAGAAAATCAAATAGGCCCTGAGTTGCGTGTAAGTACTTCAAATTGAACCGCGTCCAAAATTGGATAGTTTATTAATTGAACCATCTATATACCAATTTTGTAATTTTTAAGTGCCTGCGAATCATCTATCAAGCTCTTTACGGATATATATAAGTTTATAGCTTTATTCCTTTGGTACGAAAAGCAGCTGCCTTACACTCATCTTTCGTGAATTGACCGAAACAAAGTGTTCCATTGCTTTTGACCGATGACATCCATACATGCATGCATGAGTCCTTACTTTGTCAGGAATTTTTCAAGTAACTACCTACTTGTAATAGAAATTACTTTTCAATACCGTTTTTAAAATGTGTCTCACACCATTGGCAATAATATGTAGGCCAACTCTCACCTTCCAAACTATTTTTATTATAATGACCCACGTAAATCATGAATGGGTATAAATTTTAGTATGACATAAAATTGTTGAAGTGAATTTCATATAATTACCTTAGTATGCTTGTAAAAATCAATGGTGGAGGTCTCTCTCTCAACCTTTTTCATTATTGTGGTCCACTTGAATCACAGGTGAGATTGAGTTTTTGACCCTATGCCTAATGTGAAATATTCTTCTAGTGATGGGAGTTGGTTTGGACCTACCTATCATGTGGTCCTCATGAGTTTTGAATTTGTTAGAAAAAAATATATTGGAAACACTAAAAATAAAAATAAAGTGAATTATTTTTGTTTCAATAGGTAAATTTATGTTGTCCTTAGCACGCATGATTCGCCATCTAATCAATTGATGATGAGTTATAGGCAAATTACTTCCAGAATAAGATAAGTATATTTGGATTCTGCCCTCACGCGTGCCCAAGCATGTAAGTATTGGAATATGCAACCAAATGCCTCAATTTCCAAAACACTAAGTAAAAATATTACACATACCTTTACATATAAACTACAAGTTTTGTCTTCTAATTTCTGATGTGGGACAACACAATGCACTTTTCATTTGAAATTTTTCAAAAGGTGTTTCGGCGGTAAAACAAAAATTTTGAAATTTTATGAATATTTTTTATTTTCAAAAATTAAATTTCAACAGAATTTACCTCATTTTCAAAGAATGAATGGTCTAGGAGAATTTCTCACAAATATTATGGTGGGACCCACGTAGCTTCTCAACACAGTAACTTTCTACTACCGGGCATCCTGCGCAGTCTACATCCAAGGGCATTGATCATGATCGTCTAGAGTCTCATATTAGTATTGCACCCGATAGAAATGGTTGTGACTAATCAAACACACATGGAACTGTACAGCAGTTCAGGCCATCTGAAAGCTGACCCAACAATGGATGGAGCAATAACCAAAATTGGCGGTGGACGATATCAACGATCTGACCTTTTTCTTTCAATGTGGACCAGTTGCTACTTTACTTTTCATCATCTATTTTACAGCTGTTACTTGCACTGTTAGAGTGCTTGATCAGTGTTATCTGTTAATTGCACGGTTAGGAGTGCTTGATCAGTGTTATTTTGTGTAATGGGACCTGTAATTTGGATGGTTTGGATAGTTCTACACCAAATGTGAGGGGATGAACACTGTCTAATCATAATAGAATTATATTACAATACTTTTTTATCAGATAGCTTTTTAAAAAGCTACCTCATTAAGTGATATAATTATCTTCTCACTATCTTTAATTATATTTCTTTAACATCTAGCTGGGTTGGTGCATGAGCCAAAGGGTGACTGCTTGAGTAGGCCCACCATGATTTTTATGTAAAATCCACCTTCTGTTAGTCATGAGGCCCAAAAAATGACCCCCATCCATGGCTTAGGTGAACCACACGATTGAAAATAGTATATATGGTAATGATCATGGAACTGTTGATCGAGTAGTTTATCCAATTCAATTTCATCCACAGTGATTGATCCTTTAGGTGAAAGACCTAAAGGTGACACAAAAACCGAGGTAAATCATCACTAGCACTATTATTGATCCTTTAGGTGAAAGTCCAAAAGGTGACACAAAAACCGAGGTAACATCATCACTAGCACCATTATTTTTGCATTAAAAAAGCCAGCACATTAAGTTAAAGGTGGTAGCATTTCATCCGGCATAGATAGGTTAGGTAAATAGGGACAGCATGAGGCTTAAATTTTAGCGTGGCATCCAGTAATTGAAGTGAATTTCACATGCACATAAGAGTTGTGATGAGGCCTGCTAAAAGTATGTTGAAAAATAACAGAAATTACTGATAGAGTTTTTTGACCCGTCGTCGACCGGTCGTGAGCCTTTTACGACCGATCGTTGTTCACACCCCAAGTGCAGGGTTGTGATGTAGTAATAAACTCGGTAAGACTGAGGTTGAATCCCAAGGGGCTGAAACTCATACATTATCTAAAATTAAATAGAACTAGAACTATACTAAGATGTACTCTAAATCAAATAGAATTTAAGAAATAATGATGGAATATTTATCTAAAACTTAAGAGAAATCAGAGGTAAGGAAACTAGGGATTCAGAGGATCCACTTGTAGAGATCAGGGAAATCTTATGCCTGTTTCATGAATCATGGAATTTACTGAACTGTCATTGATCTAGTTTTCAAGAGATGAAAGGTATATGAATTAGAATGGATTCCATCACCAAACCATGCCCAGGAGACTATGACAAACAACAGAATTAAACTAATTACCAACCAATCAACATGCTATGAAAGTTAGGAAGGGTACTGTCATCCGACCATGCCCAGGAGACGATGGTGAACAACAGGGCTTCCTGACGTCATAAACATAAAAAGAAAAGGAAATACTTAAGCCATCGCAGATCTATTGTAATTTCAGTCACAACAGACCATTAAAAACTAAAAACATTACCATTAATCAAACTAAAAATATTACCATTAATCAAACTAAAATCATCACCAGTTCAAACTAAACAAACGGCATAAGTCACAAGTCTCCCATTATGCTACAAGCTTCACCTCTTAGCCCTAGCTAAGAGGTTTAGCCTGCCATTAATGGGCTAAATCCGTCAAGTAAAATAAACATAAGAAAAATAAAAAGAAAAAGGAAAAAAATAACTCCACTCTCTCTCCCTCCTATGCTTCATGTCCAGCCTTTCCTTCCCCTCTTCTCTCTCTCCTATCTTCCTTTTATAGCTGAAGGAGGTCGGCCTTGCTACTGGTTTGGAGAACCGACCTTGGTGGAGTCGGTGGACTGCGTAACCTTTTACGAAGCAACAGCCTATCGCAGAGAAGCTACAAATCGAGTTGCATTCGGCTCATATTTTCGGACAGAACCCGTCCCATGATCCGAATTCTTTCCATGGCTGGGCTAAAGACCCCCTTCCAGACCTATTGGACGGTTCAGATCATTCGTCCAACCACGGACGGTGGCCCACGACTGGCTACAAATTTTGGGCTGCGTCGGTTTCGGGTGCTTAATACGTCCTGCGTAACAGAGCTTACGCAGCGACGTTGGTGGGGCCCAGGATCGGTGGTTGTTGTGAAATCCACTCCGTCTATTAAATGCGCCTTGAAATATTGATAAGGAATGGACGGTTTTGATTGTCCGATGATGCGAATCAGGGAAGTAATCCCGCTGCAACGATAACAAACGATCCTTTTGTAACTTCTATAGCCAACACGTGTGCTTTCATCGTTGACAACGGTCAGCGTGGTTTTGACTATTTCGAGCCCCTCTTCATGATGGACGGATCTGATTGCTTATACGGATGATGAGTGGGGCCCACGACGCTCACCTGCAAGCTCTGCTGGGAAACAGAGCTCGCGCAGACGTTACTGAGGTGATTAGTGGGGTCCATGATTAGTGACGAAGACAAATTCCAGTCCGTCCATTGGATTCATCTCGGAAAACCATTCGTACATGGTCAATTTGGATTGGATTTGGTGTGGCCCATGGGATCTGTAACCCAGCCGTCCGTCTTGCATTTTACGATGGAGATTACCTGGGTGCATGCATGGGACAGAAAAATCACCGTGTGAACGGTCGGTTTGACGTCCTGGGATGAATGGAAGTTCTAGATCTTTATTATGGTGACTGAAAGTGGGCCACACAATCATTGCAGCGTCCAACGATGAAACGAAACGGATTTTTCCATTTTTTTTCATTAAGAAGCTTGGGTCAGCGCATGCTGACCCGTTCTTAACTTATGATGCACGGCCGGTGCATGTGAGCTGTGCACACACACACCATGTAATGTGGGTCCCATCTTGATGTATATGAAGGATCTGCTCCGTCCATTCCTTTCCTCATCCCATTTAAAGCATTGAGACCAAGACTGGAGTAAATCCAGATCTCAGGTGGGCCCCACTTCGAGATTTTATGGGCTGATATGTCCATTGGGACACTTCTACAATGAACCAATTGCTGAAATTTAACGTGTACGGTTCATTTATAGTTGTCAGGCCATGCATGAAGTTTTAAGCCGAACGGATGGTGGGAACCCTATGATCTTGCATTCTGGACGTCTTTCGGGCCACTTGAACTTCAGTTTCTCAGTTTTCTTGGATCCCTGGCGTCGATCTTGGTCCCCTGGGGTCCGTCCCTTGCCTTGGTGAATCTTGAGCACTAAAACCATGCTTTTAATAACCATTTTCAGTTCAAGCTCCTGAATACATCCTGCATTGAAAACACGATTAAAATGGGTCATTAAACAGTACCATGTTCATAAATCTAGGCAATAACTGGGGTCTGATATGCAATATTTGACCCTTAACACAACCCCCAACCAACATTTTGCTAGTCCCGAGCAAAGTATGCGAAAAATAAGTTGAGAATTATAGGACAATTTCAATAAACTCGAGTGATTTTTAAAAAATAATTCAGATATTAGAATTCTAATATTCATAAATGTTGGGCATTATTTTTTCCTAGATTCAAGTGCACGGTAAACTTCATAGTCAATTTCAAAATATTAATCCATCAATCAGAAAAATTCTAAACATTGAGTTCCATGGGTGTATAGTTTAATCTCGACTTATCATTATTAAAATTCATTTCTCTATTTTAGGATATCATTGATAACCAATAAGAGGATTCATGACAACAAAAACTTAAAACAAAACCTGCCTCATAGATCAACCTACCAACTTTTAATTTTTCCATTAAGAGTAATGCTAATGAAATGAATCAAATCCTCACCTATAAGGAGCAAACCTATGGGTGAAGACCAGTCATTCAATATTTTTCGCATGTCATTCTTGGGGAATCAACCTTCACCTGTAGGGAGCAAACCTATGGTGAATATCATTCACCCAACCTTTTTAATTTATCTTTATAATCATGATGGTAAAATTTCTCAGGCTAGTTCCTTTCATGCTTAGTAATTACCATGTTAATCCTTTAATATTGAACTGAAACCTTAATATGCAAGCGAGATGTGTTTTGTGAAATCATGACTCAATCAATGTTTAAAACTTCTAATCATGTATTAACAATTCAAACTTAACTGTGAAATCTAAGAGATACTAAATCCAAGAGTCATAAATTATCAACATCTTATGTATTTTGAAATTCTAAATCAAGGATATCCGTCAAAATCACCTCGAATTCACAAGAAATTCTCAAAATTTTTTTAAAAAAAATTTCACAATTTTTGCACAAGACCAAGAAAATACTGATTAGGAAACCTAATCTCCCACCCCCAACCTAAAATCTACATTGTCCTCAATGTAAAAGATATATGAGCATGCAATGCACATGAGACAACGAAAGTAAATGAGAAGTGATGTGAGGATAGTACCTGGATAACGAATCGAGAGAGATTTTTCAAGAGATCGCTGGGAGAGAGCAGGTTAGTACGAGAGTGAAACCAACAAAAATAATAAAAATAAAATCCTACCTATACCACTTTCGCAGGTGCTCTCGATTACATTTAGCGTATGCAACAAGCCTTTAAACCCCTAGGTTACTCCTAGTGGATGAGTTGTAGTCTCGTGAGGGTTTGAAGTAATGTTACCCATAAACATTGAATTGATCATGCCGCAAGGTTCCCCTTCCGGCCAATATCTTGATAAGTTTCTCAATAAGTTCCTCAACAGGATCATCCAAAAGCCCTTTTTGTAATAGGCTTGGGCACCCTGGAGCATGATTTTCCAGAGAGACTTATGTACCTCATAAAAAATCTTCCATTGAATTGCTTGAGGTATTCATAATATATACGATTCATCTGTGACTGAAGAAGTTTCAACGTTAGTATCGCATGGTGAATCAGAGACTACAAGTAAATAAAGTTTAGAAAACTTTTTAAGAAGTGATGTAGTCTTAACACATTCCGAAGCTTCAAACTTCGGTTTAATTTTGAGCTCTTCTTCCTTTACTGGTAGACGTTTAGGATCAGGGGAAGAGAGGGTTTCAGAGTAAGGGTTCTCTCGGTCAATGATTACTACCGAGATGTTGTCATGCAAGGCATCCGCTTTATTTCTTAACATGGGATCGTTTGAAACTATAAAGTGTGTCAAACAATCTCAAGAGTTGGGAAGTTCAGCTGAGTGTGACTTATTGTGACTCGAGATGATCTGCACAAAGAACCCATCGTCCTTGAAAGTGAATGGAGGTACGCTCTCTTACTCCAGTCCTGCACAGACAGATTAAAGATCAATAAGTGAAGCATTGATGTAATCACTCTGTTCATTGAAATTACTCAATTGAGGCGTTGAATTGTCAAATGTGTGCAGCTCAAATGGTGACCTCAACTGAGTGGTTTCAAATTTCAGAGTCGTAGTGGGCAACTCCTCCTTCTCCTGAATTATATTATCATTCAATTCAGGAGAGTGGTCTAAATATGTTTCACAACAGTTAGAAGGGTTGGTCGTAAGGGGCTCATCCTCCACCTTTAAATCAGACGTGTTAGGTGAGGGGAGTAGCTCATTATGACTGACCACTTCATGTACGTCTTGATCATTGATCTGGACCAAACTTGAGAGGGATTCCAGGAGAACTGTGGTTGCACATTCAGGATCATCATCCCAATAAGCATCATCATCCAGTTCCGTGCAGTGCACAGTTGGGATGGGATCGCATTCCTCACATTCTATTCTTAAATTTAGTTAAGGTTCGAATAAACTAACCTCCTCATCATTGAAATCATGTGTGTCATGTAAGGAAGGTATGTCATCATCAATGTATTTAAAAGACACCCATGTATCTTCAACATTCTTTCGAACAGTCATCGAGATTGACTCATCGGGAAATTTAACCACATGCTCAGTAACAGAATCTAACTCCTCATTCCAAATTCTATATTCTTTCAAGAGTGAATGCGGATCACTTTCCTTGCATTGTATTTCTAGATTGGGTCGTGGCTGGGATGACCGAGCCTCCTCTATCCTATCGAGGTGCGCATTGAGTCCTTCCATTGCTTTTCTGAATTCCGCAAACCACTCCATGTTATGCTGAATTGAATTTTCCTGGATCATTTCTGGTTGGATCTTAAAGGTAGGGGATCCAAGAGAATAATCATTATAACATGTTATTAGTTCATTTCTCCAATTTTGATATTTCTACTGATTGTAGTCATACGGATCATAGGTGAGAGAATCTGATGGTTGGTAATACTTATTATCACTCATGATACAATCACGCATTATTTTCTTTTTATCAGATGGGTGATAATAATTCTCTCAACCATAGTTATGATAACCCCAACACTCACGTAGTGTTTTGTTAATCCGTGGCGTGTAATTGTTCTCCTGCATATAATCACGTAAGGACTTCTTAGCTGGTGGATCTTTATATTCTAATTGGTTCTCGATGATAGTTTCAGAAAAGTTTTGAGACATAGGTGGATTCATATCATCATCATTCCAAAATAGGTTATTTTTCTCAGCATACTGACGTTGCTACTTATGCATATACATAATGAAACCCTTATTTTGAATTTAATCGTAAGAAAAAAAAAGAAGAGATTCTACAGCAGTGTGGAAAGTAAGAGGAGGAGAAGTTAGAAATAATGTACCAGACTAGAGATTCCTATATTAAGATCCTGCAAAATAAAACAAAACAAGTTAGTTTTTAAAAAGAGAAAGCCTAGGATTAGAAAATTCCTAATTAGAAGTAATCTAATTTCTAAATAAAAAGAACAAATTCCTAAAAGAAAGTAGAAAATAAATTACGAAAGTCTTAAACTAGAAAGTAATAAAAGGGAATAGAAAGTAGCAATTAGAAAGAGCTTACTGAATTAGAAGTTTCTATCTTAAAATCCTACAAAACAAATAGGTTAGTTTCTATAAATCAACAAAAATAATCTAACCTAAAACTTAACTTAGTAAAAATCCTAATCTTAAACTAATTCTAAAACTAATTAATTTTAGAAACGCAACGGTCAATCCCCAGCAACGGCGTGCAGGGTTGTGATGTAGTAATAAACTCGGTAAGACCGAGGTCGAATCCCAAGGGACTGAAACTCGTACGTTATCTAAAATTAAATAGAACTAGAACTAGACTAAGATGTACTCTAAATCAAATAGAATTTAAGAAATAATGATGGAATATTTATCTAAAACTTAGGAAAAATCAGAGCTAAGGAAACTAGAGATTCAGAGGATCCACTTGTAGAGATCAGGGAGATCTTATGCCTATTTCATGAATCATGGAATTTACTGAACTGTCATTGATCTAGTTTTCAAGAGATGAAAGGTATATGAATTAGAATGGATTCCATCACCAAACCATGCCCAGGAGCCTATGGCAAACAAGAAAATTAAACTAATTACCAACCAATCAACATGCTATGAAAGTTAGGAAGGGTACTGTCATCCGACCATGCCCAGGAGACAATGGTGAACAACAGGGCTTCCTGACGTCATAAACATAAAAAGAAAAAGAAATACTTAAGCCATCGCAGATCTATTGTAATTTCAGTCACAACAGACCATTAAAAACTAAAAATATTACCATTAATCAAACTAAAAATATTACCATTAATCAAACTAAAATCATCACCAGTTCAGACTAAACAAACGGCATAAGTCACAAGTCTCCCATCATGCTACAAGCTTCACCTCTTAGCCCTAGCTAAGAGGTTTAGCCTGCCATAAATGGGCTAAATCCCTCAAGTAAAATAAACATAAGAAAAATAAAAAGAAAAAGGAATAAAACAACTCCACTCTCTCTCCCTCTTGTGCTTCACGTCCAGCCTTTCCTTCCCCTCTTCTCTCTCTCCTATTGTAACGCCCGTGAAAAATCCGTACTTGGGCCCGAGCTCTAATTCGACTCGAAATCGCGTAGAATTAATTTCCATAGAAATTAAGTGTAAGTTAGCTAGCGCAACGCTAGAGTAGCTGGAAAATAGTCCCTGATCACTTTAAATACATTCTACAAGACCCAAATCGAGTAGAACAAACAACTCTACAATACTCTATAACCTCGGATCAAACTCTAAGCGGGTTTGTCCTTGGACCACTTTGAATTCTTGTATTGGATTTAGACCGCGCGTCGAAAGTCCGATACTTCCTATCTTAGACCGTTAGAACCGCCCAGCTGGACTTGACAATCATTTCGAAAATCAAGTCAAACCGATAATCACAGACTATTTCGTTGAACCCGGACTGAAGCGACCGCGAATAGGGACAGAATTAGAATTTCAAATTCAAATCTGGCACACGACTTGACGCATCAGTATTAAGCGTTCTGACCGTCAGAATTCATCCAGATTACACCCTTGGATCAGGAAAAATTTTTATTTATTATCATGAGACTTTCAGCCCTGATCTACGTGCGGTGACCGCTGAACTGAAACTGGTCTGCCACATGCGATCTGCGAACCCTGCCAGACTGAAAACTTAATACGTGCTACATCTGGTACGCATGAGCTTAAGTCCGATTGCAATCGACCAGGGGACCACCAGAAAGTAACTTTTGGACTGAAACAGCCCCGAAATGGATAGGCACCAAGTAAACTTCGTTCCGGAGCCTGTTTTCGGCATTTTTAAGCTTATAAAAGGGGTTGAAACCCTCATTTTCCTCTCCCATCCAAAAATTGCAAACCCTAGGATAAAGGAGAGAGAGTTTGAGAGAAAGAGTAGAAGGAATTTTTTCCGCTTCCGAGCCACCGATTGCTGCTGCTTCAGCAACTCTTCCCAATCACCTGGCTGGTGATTTCTCCATTCTTTCAGGTACAAAACAACCCTAGAACTTGCTGATTTAGGGTTTATCCAGATTTAAGGCGTGTTAGCTAACGTACTTCATAAATCAGGTCCTCCTACTGCCGTAGACGAAGCATACACGCTCCGTTCAAAACCACGCTTTCGTAAGACCTAAGGTGAGGATTTTAGACGCTTTAATTGACGGTTTACAACGCTTTCAATGTCGTTTAATAGTAGATTATCGACGGCACCGCCGTTTGACATGTACAACATGCTCTCCGTTTCCTGTTTCGTAAATTAACGAAGAATATGAGATTTAGGGCATTTTAGTCATTTGTAGGAAGTGGCTACATTCATATTTTGCTGACGTGATTGACATGGTTTGTTGTCGCATTAGGGAGTTAGGAATGCTTGCATGATTAGTTTGGCGAAGAGATTCGCCTAGTTGCGCACTTTGGGTCAACATGCTATATGTAGACTTAAGGGTGTAGTGTATGTGTTTGTATAAACGCTTGTATTAGTATATATTGAATTAATGATGTTATGTAGTAGTTTGAGATTGATTTCTTAGTTAATATGCTGACCTAAATGATTTCCTACATGTTGACCTTATGCATGATTCCATTACATGCATGGAAAGTATGTCTTGAAGATTTGCTTAAGTTGAATGTTATAACATGTGTTAACATGCTCATATGATTATATTTCAATTTCAATACCTTTACATATATTGCTAATGTGATTCCATAAATGTTTGGGACTAGACTTAGTCCAGGCAGTCGGTAACCGAGCAAATTCGTGGCTGACTGGTCATAGCCACGAACGACGCGTCGATGAACGTGATTCGTGTTTAGAGTTGGCGGCAGTGGTTAGGCCACGCGAAGTGTTTTACGCGCTTCATGTCGTTCGACTTGAGATGCGATCGCGCTAGTCGAGCCCGTCAAGTAACCCGACTGGCCGATGTATGTTCACCTTGTATGAGTCATAACTGCTTGAACCTAGGGTACTGAACTTACCATTGTAAACCCTGTTAACCATGGTACCTTGATCCACGAAGACTCATGAGCAGGGCATGGTGGTATGGGACACCGTGGTCGAGCTGTCGGCCTACGCTGGGGCCACAAACCTCCCCGTAGTGACCAGTGAGCACCTAGACTCGTGAGCAGATTATGGTAGTATGGGACATTATATTCTAGCTGTCGGCCTACACTGATCAGGCGACGAGCCCTTTGTAGTGACCGCGAGCGTATTCTGAGTCCACGGGAGGCGACGACCCTTCCGTTGCAGTAGAGTACGGTAGGCCTGTATTGATAAGGTGATGAGGGAGCGATGCAATGAGTGCGAGCAACACCCCTGGCAGCCCTTGCAGTGACCTACGAAATATACATCGTATGAGATTACTAGGAGTGACGACCCTAGACAGGATCTGTGTTGGGATTGATACAAGAAAAGTACCTTAGTTTCCCAATCCTGCTGTTTGAATGGACTAATAACAACTTAGAATTCATATCACCATAGCATTGCATGTGCCTGGAAGATGTGGAGCACTCTAGGGAGTGTGGCATGCCACGGTCGTAAGATGTTGCTGTATGAGGGAGATCGTCGGTGAGGGCATACATCACGTCATGTCATCTTGCATTAACAACAGTATTAGGATTGTCTGATTTACTGCTTTACTATTATCGCATGATTGAATTGTGAATATGCTAATCCTTGCTCTATGATTCCACTGAGTTGATCACTCACTCCCACGTTACGGGATGGTGTTTGCAACACCCACCAGACCCTGTTGTAGATGCAGGTGAGGCCGAGATCCAGGAGGTGGAGCCAGAGATCGACGAGGACCAGGACGAGTTCTCGTATATGCAGTATCACGACGACTTCCCGTAGGCGACCTGGATCGATGGGGTTTCAGTGGGACTATTTTGAACATTTTATTTTTGTTCATGTGTATGTATATGAGGCTCAGAGATGTAGTCATACTTTGGAGACAGATGAGATTTACTTTGTTTTTCCATACAGTGATATATATATTGTTTAGTCTTCTGCTTGCTTTTATCACTGGATCTGAAGTATGAATTGCAGTTTTGGTATAGTTTTACTCATGTGAATGCTTTAAATCAGACAACATTGAATCATAATCATTTTTGTTGCATAAGTGACGGTCTGGAACTCGGGAGTTGAGTTTATACACCACCCCCGATTTTTAAGGTGTTACAAGTTGGTATTAGAGCATGAATGAGAGTATACTGGGCATGGGTTATGGTCTCGCGACGTACGCTATCGCTTCTTTTGACTTAGGTGGGTGCGAGAAGGGTCTAGAAACACTTCTAGGGTCGCAGGTTCGCCGATAGGCGAAGTCTATTAGGATCGATCGCAAGATCGAGTCTGTAACGTATCTCGGGTCGCGTAAAGCAACCCGAATCGCTTCTAAGCTGTAGGAAGTCGGGTTGAGACGTCCTATGAGCGGTTTTAAACCGCAAAAGTGAATCCTTGGGCCGTGGGATGACCACGACTCCTGTAATCAATCGTCAGGGCTTAAAAACCCCGTTTCACCGAAAATCTTCAAAATTCCTCCTCTAAACACTCCGACCTTCATTTATTTCTTATCCATTTCATGTTAGGCATCAAACCGAATGTGAAAATAACACAAATTAATACTTTCATAAAATTTTATAGTGAATAGTAAAATTTCATGATAAATGGCCATAAGGCCATTCTAACTTCACTTTCTTTAGCAACTAAGGATCTAGATAGATGTACTGGCTCTTTCTACCCCAAATTCATATGCTGCATCATAGGGTTTGGTATTCGGGATTGCGGAGTGATCCCGGGAAGCCCCGAACACATGTTTGGGCTCATATAGGTCAAAATACAATGAACCAGGGGGTGGGCCATATATTTTTGGACTCCTTGGATCATGGGGGACCAGACCCATATGGTCCCACCGGCCAACTAGGAGGTTGGCCGGCGATGCCATCGCTGGTCCGGCGATGCATCGCCGACCGGTGGGGCCCCTTTGCCATGAAATTTGGGCGCACGCTCTTAAATGGGGTGTACATCCTCCCCATATACCTCCCATCCCACAAAAATCCCTAAAACATCCCCCTCCTTCACAAACAGCCCTCCCCTAAGCCCTATTCTCATTTTTCAGCAGCCGTTTCCAAATTCTGGCATCCCAAATCACTCCTAGATCCCTCCTTGGCCAAAACCGACCACCACCCATCACTTATTGGGAGTTGGCAGCCCCTCCTCTTGAAGATTTCACCATTTGGAGCTCCAAAAATCCCCAAATAGAGCTGAAATCGTGAGGTGCTCCATTCTACTTTTTTGTTTGCATTTCTCCTTGAAATTACAGCCTTGGGAAGCTTGAAGCATCCCTCTACGACGCCTAGATCTCCTTTTTTCAGATTGGGCAGCCACTTCTCCGCATTTTTACCATTTTCCATGGCTTTCGTGGAAGCCATTTTAGGCCTTCTATCACTCTCATCCATCATATCCTTGATGGGTAAGAGGAAAACCGTAACAGACGAGGCTGGGCCAAGCCGTCCTGCTCAATCGAGAAGACCGCGGGGTGGTGCCGTAAGTTCAAGCGCCGCCGCAGGTCCAGCTGCAGTCCTGGAGTGCCGTACAAAGTGGGATTTGGATCCCCATGCATACCTTGGGCGAGCAATTTTATCAGAGATGCCTCATGGCCAATACACTGATCGCAAGGTGTTATTTGAGGCGGACGTAGATGGACGACTATTCGGCGAATATCTGTTGTTCGAGCGCATTGAAGCTGCGCATTGGGGTCCGATCTTTGAAGCTCATGCTCGTGCTAATGTGAGCACTGTTCGTGCCTTCTACGCAAGTATCCAGAATCCTACCTTGGAGCCTTTACAGTTCAAAATCCCTTTTGGTAGAGATCGGATGGCTACGATCGACGTTCGGTTGATTGCGCGACTTCTCAACGTGCCTCTAGGTGATGTGCATCCTAGTGAGAAGAATCTGAGGACTAGACGTGAACTAGATCGCCGCACCAGGTTTCTGTGCGGTAAGTTGGTTCCATGGCAGCCTAATAATAGCCTCAAGGCGACGTATATGTCTGAGGATTTGCACCTGCTACACCATATCTGCACGTTCAATGTTTATCCCAGGTGACGAACCGCATTGAATGTACACATCTTATGGTCGATTTCTTATTTCTGGTGGCCCAGGGAGAGAACGTATGTATGGCCACTTTCATCTTACGGCAGATAGTTCTCATAGCCAGGTCAAGAAGAACATCCGAATCGCTTCCCTTTGGCCGACTGATTTGCAAGATTGCGCTTGAGTTTGCGTATAGACTTGGGCCGGAATTGTCGGTATCGATTCATACCATTGATGAGTCGACAATGGTCAAGATGAAGATTGGGTCACAATACCGTGAAAATCAACTTGAAAGGGATAGTGAGGATGACTTTGATGATGAGGAAGATCAAAGCGAAGAAGAACCTAGAGCAAAGGTTCAGGAAAAAGCTCAGGAAGAGGCAGAAGAGGAGGCTCAAGATACAGATGAGAGCCCTCCTCCTTCTGCGCAGGCTACTATCGACGATCGCATTGCTCGGATGGAGGAGAGTCAGACCGCTTTGCGAAGGGAAGTCCAAGAACTTCGCGCAGAAGTCGCGGATGCCAAGGCCGTTACAAAGAAGAAATTTGGCAAGGTGACTCGCACCTTGAAGGCGATCCTGTGTTGCTTACAAGATAAGGGTGCTCCTCCTCCGTCACCAGACTCCGACTAGCGAAGCGATCTTTGATGTTATTATCAGTAGTTAGTCATTTTCTGCTTTATGTGTGTAAGCCTGTTAGGGCTAGTGCTTTGTTCATGTTGTTATTGCTTAACTGTCTTAATTCCCATGTATTTCTCGTCATGATGCTTGTAAGGATATATCCCTTGTATTGTGACAATTTTGATTAATTGAAATGCATGGAATGCCTTTGACTCCTTGTGTGAATGATTGTGGTGTATTCGTGCAATTGAGACTGACAAGGTTGCGCCCTATTTTGAATATAGGGAATGCCACCTAAGACTACGCGGAGCACGGCTTATCTTGCGCTGACCGAGCATATGGATCAGACTCCCTCTCAGTCTGGCACCCATTCGGACCCTGCTTTGGGCCCGGTTCGTGAGGCAGTTCGATCGTCTCAGCCTGCCGCTGGTCCTACAGATGGACCACCGCCATTTACGCCATCAATCAGAGAGCCATATCGCGCATCTACCTCCACACAGCATCCGCCACAGCCTGCTCCACCTCCCGACAGATTCGAGCAGATGATGGCTATGATGCTGCAGCAGCAGCAGCTTTTGACTACCATCGTGGGGACATTAGCCCAGGGTGGGGGTGCGGCTACATCTACTCCACCTGTACCACCTGCGCATCCAGCTGAGGATGCCTATACATACGCCCAGGATGAGGGCATGGCTCATCCTGCGCTGCCTGCTTTCCCTGCGGGGAATCCTGCCGACACACGGGGCCTATTGGAGCGATTCAGCGCTTGCGGCCTCCTACTTTCACGGGTTCTCACAGACCCGAGGAGGCTGAGTACTGGCTCGACCGGGTGTCGAAGATTTTACGGATGTTGCATTGCACCGAGGCCGAGCAGGTAGAGTTGGCTACCTTTCTGTTTGAGAGAGAGGCCAGCATGTGGTGGGATAGCATACTGCGGACTGTTGCCGCAGATTTTGTATGGACGTGGGCAGCATTTGAGTTCCGTTTCCATGAGAAGTATTATCCCCAGACTTACAGGCATGACAGGGAGAATGAGTTTCTCCGTCTCAGACAGGCAGCGATGACGGTTACAGAGTATGAGCATCGATTCACGGGGTTGGGCAGGTACGTCCCGACGATCCTAGCTGATGAGCAGATGCGCATACCACACTTTTTGGAGGGTTTGCGACCGGATATTCGGTCGAAGATGTGCTGTGTTAGCATTCCCTCCTATGCGGAGTTAATTCACATGTCCATGAGGGCAGAGCAGGACGTGGATCGACTTGCGCGATCTCGTGGCCCGGCTGCTTCTAGGCCACGACCAGACTTGCCAGACAGGCCCTTCACGGGCAAGAGGCCTCGCATTGATCCTCCTACTAGGACTACGGCGCCTGTACCACCGTTTCGGTACCCTGATTTGACATGTACATACTGTGGGAGGACAGGCCACTTGGCGCAGAGCTGCTTTTTTAGGATGCGGGACAGTGGGTTCTCGCCGCCGCAGAAGATTGACCGTGTACGTCCACAGGCGATATCAGCACCGCCCATACGGTCAGCTCCTGCGCATCCTTCTTTCAGACCTCCGGTATCGCAGATTAGACAGCCTCCACGGCCCTTGACACAGCGGCCGAACCGGCCACAGCAGGCTCGGGTTCATGCATTGACAGCTGAG
The DNA here is from genome assembly GCA_037074715.1 of Magnolia kwangsiensis. NCBI lineage: Eukaryota > Viridiplantae > Streptophyta > Magnoliopsida > Magnoliales > Magnoliaceae > Magnolia > Magnolia kwangsiensis. The sequence goes on along the minus strand of CM073580.1, from coordinate 9,540,759 downwards.
GCAGCTGCGACGCCGACATTCCAGCATTCAGCCTTCGAGGTCACGGCCCATATTGGAGGTACTCCCGTTCTTGTCATGGTGGACACTGGTTCCATGATTTCTTTGATATCGCGTGCCGTAGTCAGGCGTCTTGGGTTACAGACTATCACTATGGATAGCGTGCGAGTCTTTACAGCTCATGGAGATTATTCGGATGTCATCCAGATGTGTGAGGGTTGTTTAGTTGATCTGGGAGGCAGGACGATGACTCTTGATCTGGTCGTCGATCCCTCGTTCGTTTATCTCGACGTCATTCTTGGCATGGATTGGTTGACTGCAGCGAGAGCCGAGATTGACTGCGAGGCTCGTATGGTGACGGTGTACGAGCCTGAGGGCACGCCTTTCACGTTTTCAGTGCGGGTAAATCTTCCTTTCCGCATACTTAGCTACGCCACTTTATTGCGCGACGCTGGTGCCCAGGTACTCGAGCATGTGTCAGTCGTTTCTGAGTTCTGGGATCTGTTCAGGAAGATCCCTGGGTTGTCGCCCCGACGTGAGATCGATTTCACTATCGATCTGGTTCCTGGTTCTTCACCCGTCTCACTGCCGACGTATCGCATGGCACCATGTGAGATGGAGGAGTTGAGGACGCAGATTGATGGTCTGCTAGAGCTTGGCCTTATACGGCCTAGCGTGTCACCTTGGGGAGCACCGGTCTTGTTCGTGAAGAAGAAGGATGGTTCGATGCGATTGTGTATTGATTATCGCAGGCTGAACCAGCTCACGGTGAAGAACAAGTACCCTTTGCCCAGGATCGATGACTTGTTTGATCAGTTGAGAGGAGCGCAGTACTTCTCGAAGATTGATCTTCAGTCGGGATATCATCAGCTGCGCGTCAGGGATGAGGACGTGCAGAAGACAGCATTCAGGACCAGTTTTGGCCACTACGAGTTCCTCGTGATGTCGTTCGGTCTCACGAACGCATCGGCCGTGTTCATGGATCTGATGAACCGGGTATTTCGGCCTTTCCTCTATCGATTCGTCGTTGTCTTCATTGACGACATTTTGGTGTACTCTAGGAGTCGAGAGGAGCATGAGGAGCACTTGCGTTTGGTCCTTGATACGCTCAGACGGCATCAGTTGTTCGCACAGTACAAGAAGTGCGACTTCTGGAAGCAGGAGGTGAAGTTTCTGGGACACGTGGTGTCCAAGGATGGCATGGCAGTTGACCTGTCTAAGGTAGCTGCGGTGCAGGACTGGGAGCAGCCTAGTTCTGTCACTGAGGTGAGGAGTTTCTTGGGTCTCGCTGGCTACTATCGGCGCTTCATTCAGGACTTCTCGAAGATCGCGAGACCCTTATCTCAGTTGACACGGAAGAACGTGAAGTTCGCCTGGAATGATAAGGCGGAGTCAGCTTTTCAGGAGCTGAAGGACAGACTTACGTCCGCCCCTGTGCTAGTATTGCCAGAGCAAGGGGTTAGATACACTATATACACTGACGTGTCTAGCGTTGGTTTGGGTTGTGTCCTTATGCAGAGGGACAGGGTAATTTCGTATGCCTCGAGACAATTAAGGAAGCACGAGGAGAATTACCCTACACACGACCTAGAGTTGGCAGCGTTATATTCGCACTGAGACTCTGGAGACATTACCTCTACGGAGAGGAGTTCGAGCTCTTTTGCGACCACAAGAGCCTCAAGTATATATTCACGCAGCGAGACTTGAATATGAGGCAACGGCGATGGATGGAGACGCTGAAGGACTTCAAGTTTGAAGTCTATTACCATCCTGGGAAGGCGAACCTTGTGGCTGATGCGTTGAGCCGCAAGAAGGCGATAGAGTTTGCGGCTCCGCTGATGGTTGCCGAGTGGGATATGGTTGAGTTTTTGCGAGACTTTGAGCAGAAACTCACCGTAGAGGAGCCATTTGAGTTCATCGCACATGTACAGGTGCGATCTCAGATCGAAGACCGAGTCATCGAGGAGCAGAGGGACGATGCGCATCTTACTGAGCTTCGAGAGCAGGACAGTGATGATGCTGACGCTGACTGGCGAGTTGGTATGGATGGGGGCTTACGTTACCGTGGCCGCCTATGCGTCCCAGATGTCCCTGACTTGAGACTAGAGATTCTCGAGGCTGCGCATTCTACTAGACTCGCGATGCATCCAGGCAGTACAAAGATGTATCGTGACGTGAAGAGGACATATTGGTGGGAAGGTATGAAGACCCACATAGCTGAGTTCGTGTCCCGTTGTCTCACTTGTCAGCAGGTGAAGGCAGAGCATCGCCGACCACCTGGACTTTTGCAGCCTATGCCGATTGCAGAGTGGAAGTGGGATTTCATTTCCATGGACTTCATTTCTGGATTGCCGAAGACGAGGAAGGGACATGATTCCATTTGGGTGATCGTCGACCGTCTGACGAAGTCAGCGCACTTCCTACCGATCAGAGTTACGAACTCTGCAGACGAGCTGGCTAGATTGTACATCAGAGAGATCGTGCGTCTGCATGGAGTTCTGTTGGAGATCGTGTCGGACAGAGACACGCGGTTCACTTCTATTTTCTGGACTCGTATTCAGGAGGCTATGGGTGTGAAGTTGAAGTTCAGTACTGCCTTCCACCCACAGACGGACGGACAGACAGAGCGAGTGAACCAGATCTTGGAGGATATGTTGCGAGCTTGCGCATTGGACTTCAAGGACAGTTGGGATGATTGTCTTGCATATGCGGAGTTTACGTACAACAATAGCTTCCAGGCGAGTATCGGTATGGCACCTTATGAGACGCTGTATGGGCGACCTTGTCGCGCACCGCATTGCTGGTTAGAGGTTGGTGAGCGTAGCTTGATTGGCCCAGAGTTGGTGCAGGCGACGTCAGAGAAGATTGATATTATTCGACGTCGGCTTCTTACAGCGCAGAGCAGACAAGAGCTACGCCGATACGAGACGACGGCCACTAGAGTTCACAGTCGGGGATCACGTGGTTTTGCGAGTTTTCCCTATGAAGGGAGTCCTTCGGTTCGGGAAGAAGGGGAAGCTGGCACCGCGATTCATTGGTCCATTCCAGATCCTCGATCGTGTGGGAGCAGTGGCTTACTGATTGGCTTTACCCACGCCCCTCGCGAGCGTCCACAACGTATTTCATGTTTCTATGCTGAAGAAGTACGTTGTTGATCCTTCCCATATCATCAGATAGGAGCAGGTGCAGTTAGGAGAGGATGTTACTTATATCCTGCGACTGACACGCATCCTAGACAGGAAGGAGCAGGTACTGCGTAGCAAGGTGATTCCCCTTGTGAAGGTACTATGGACGCATCACTCTGAGGAGGAGGCTACTTGGGAGACAGAAGCCGAGATCAGAAAGAACTACCCACAGCTTCTCGAGGAGTACGAAAAGGTACAAATTTCGAGGACGAAATTATTTGTTAAGGGGGGTAGATTGTAACGCCCGTGAAAAATCCGTACTTGGGCCCGAGCTCTAATTCGACTCGAAATCGCGTAGAATTAATTTCCATGAAAATTAAGCGTAAGTTATCTAGCGCAATGCTAGAGTAGCTGGGAAATAGTCCCTGATCACTTTAAATACGTTCTACAAGACTCAAATTGAGTAGAACAAACAACTCTACAATACTCTATAACCTCGGATCAAACTCTAAGCGGGTTTGTCCTCTGGACCACTTTGAATTCTTGTATTGGATTTAGACAGCGCATTGAAGGTCCGATACTTCCTATCTTAGACCGTTAGAACCGCCCAGCTGGACTTGACAATCATTTCAAAAATCAAGTCAAACCGATAATCACAGACTATTTCGTTGAACCCGGACTGAAGCGACCGCGAATAGGGACAGAATTGGAATTTCAAATTCAAATCTGGCACACGACTTGACGCGTCAGTATTAAGCGTTCTGACCGTCAGAATTCATCCAGATTACACCATCGGATCAGGAAAAATTTCTATTTATTATCATGAGACTTTCAGCCCTGATTTACGTGCGGTGACCACTGAACTGAAACTGGTCCGCCACGTGCGATCTGCGAACCCTGCCAGACTGAAAACTTAATACGTGCTACATCTGGTACGCATGAGCTTAAGTCCGATCGCAATCGATCAGGGGACCACCAGAAAGTAACTTTTGGACCGAAACAGCCCCGAAATGGATAAGCACCAAGTAAACTTCGTTCCGGAGCCTGTTTCCAGCATTTTTAAGCTTATAAAAGGGGTTGAAACCCTCATTTCCCTCTCCCATCCGAAAATTGCAAACCCTAGGATAAAGGAGAGAGAGTTTGAGAGAAAGAGTAGAAGGGATTTTTTCCGCTTCCGAGCCACCGATTGCTGCTGCTTCAGCAACTCTTCCCAATAACCTGGCTGGTGATTTCTCCGTTCTTTCAGGTACAAAACAACCCTAAAACTTGCTGATTTAGGGTTTATCCAGATTTAAGGCGTGTTAGCTAACGTACTTCATAAATCAGGTCCTCCTACTGCCGTACCCGAAGCATACACGCTCCGTTCAAAACCACGCTTTCGTAAGACCTAAGGTGAGGATTTTAGACGCTTTGATTGACGGTTTACAATGCTTTCAATGTCGTTTAATAGTAGATTATCGACGGCACCACCGTTTGACATGTACAACATGCTCTCCGTTTCCTGTTTCGTAAATTAACGAAGAATATGAGATTTAGGGCATTTTAGTCATTTGTAGGAAGTGCGGTCTACATTCATATTTTGCTAACGTGATTGACATGGTTTGTTGTCGCATTAGGGAGTTAGGAATGCTTGCATGATTAGTTTGGCGAAGAGATTCGCCTAGTTGCGCACTTTAGGTCAACATGCTATATGTAGACTTAAGGGTGTAGTGTATGTGTTTGTATAAATGCTTGTATTAGTATGTATTGAATTAATGATGTTATGTAGTAGTTTGAGATTGATTTCTTAGTTAATATGCTGACCTAAATGATTTTCTACATGTTGACCTTATGCATGATTCCATTACATGCATGGAAAGTATGTCTTGAAGATTTGCTTAAGTTGAATGTTATAACATGTGTTAACATGCTCATATGATTATATTTCAATTCCAATACCTTTACATATATTGCTAATGTGATTCCATAAATGTTTGGGACTAGACTTAGTCCAGGCAGTCGGTAACCGAGCAAATTCGTGGCTGACTGGTCATAGCCACGAACGACGCGTCGATGAACGTGATTCGTGTTTAGAGTTGGCGGTAGTGGTTAGGCCACGCGAAGTGTTTTACGCACTTCATGTCGTTCGACTTGAGATGCGATCGCGCTAGTCGAGCCCATCAAGTAACCCGACTGGCCGATGTATGTTCACCTTGTATGAGTCATAACTGCTTGAACCTAGGGTAGTGAACTTACCATTGTAAACCCTGTTAACCATGGTACCTTGATCCACGAAGACTCATGAGCCGGGCATGGTGGTATGGGACACCGTGGTCGAGCTGTCGGCCTACGTTGGGGCCACAAACCTCCCCGTAGTGACCAGTGAGCACCTAGACTCGTGAGCAGATTATGGTGGTATGGGACACTATATTCTAGCTGTCGGCCTACACTGATCAGGCGACGAGCCCTTTGTAGTGACCGCGAGCGTATTCTGAGTCCACGGGAGGCGACGACCCTTCCGTTGCAGTAGAGTACGGTAGGCCTGTATTGATAAGGTGATGGGGGAGCGGTGCAACGAGTGCGAGCAACACCCCTGGCAGCCCTTGCAGTGACCTACGAAATATACATCGTATGAGATTACTAGGAGTGACGACCCTAGACAGGATCTGTGTTGGGATTGATACAAGGAAAGTACCTTAGTTTCCCAATCCTGCTGTTTGAATGGACTAATAACAACTTGGAATTCATATCACCATAGCATTGCATGTGCCTGGAAGATGTGGAGCACTCTAGGGAGTGTGGCATGCCGCGGTCGTAAGATGTTACCGTATGAGGGAGATCGTCGGTGAGGGTATACATCACGTCATGTCATCTTGCATTAACAACAGTATTAGGATTGTCTGATTTACTGCTTTACTATTATCGCATGATTGAATTGTGAATATGATAATCCTTGCTCTATGATTCCACTGAGTTGATCACTCTCTCCCACGTTACGGGATGGTGTTTGCAGCACCCACTAGACCCTGTTGTAGATGCAGGTGAGGCCGAGATCCAGGAGGTGGAGCCAGAGATCGACGAGGACCAGGACGAGTTCTCGTATATGCAGTATCACGACGGCTTCCCGTAGGCGACCTGGATCGATGGGGTTTCAGTGGGACTATTTTGAACATTTTATTTTTGTTCATGTGTATGTATATGAGGCTCAGAGATGTAGTCATACTTTGGAGACAGATGAGATTTACTTTATTTTTCCATACAGTAATATATATATTGTTTAGTCTTCCGCTTGCTTTTATCACTGGATCTGAAGTATGAATTGCAGTTTTGGTATACTTTTACTCATGTGAATGCTTTAAATCAGACAACATTGAATCATAATCATTTTTGTTGCATAAGTGACGGTCTGGAACTCGGGAGTTGAGTTTATACACGACCCCCGATTTTCAGGGTGTTACACCTATCTTCCTTTTATAGCTGAAGGAGGTCGGCCTTGCTACCGGTCTAGAGAACCGACCTTGGTGGAGTCGGTGGATTGCGTAACCTTTTATGCAGCAACAGCCTATCATAGAGAAGCCGCAAATCGAGTTGCATTCGGCTCAGATTTTCAGACAGAACCCGTCCCATGATCCGAATTCTTTCCATGGTTGGGGTAAAGACCCCCTTCCAGACCTATTGGACGGTTCAGATCATTCGTCCAACCACGGGCGGTGGCCCACGACTGGACGTAAATTTTGGACTGCGTCGGTTTCGAGTGCTTAATACGTCCTGGGTAACAGAGCTTACACAGCGATGTTCGTGGGGCCCAGGATCAGTGGTTGTTGTGAAATCTACTCCGTCTATTAAATGCGCCTTGAAATATTGATAAGGAATGGACGGTTTTGGTTGCCCGATGATGAGAATCAGGGAAGTAATCCCATTGCAACGATAACAAACGATCCTTTTGTAACTTCTGTAGCCAACACGTGTGCTTTCATGGTTAACAACGGTCAGCGTGGTTTTGACTATTTCGAGCCCCTCTTCATGATGGACGGATTTGATTGCTTATACGGATGATGAATGGGGCCCACGACGTTCACCCACAAACTTTGCTGCGAAACAGAGCTCGCGCAGACGTTGCTGAGGTGATTGGTGGGGTCCATGATTAGTGACGAAGATAAAATCCAGTCCGTCCATTGGATTCATCTCGAAAAACCATTCGGACATGGTCAGTTTGGATTGGATTCGGTGTGGCCCATGGGATCTGTAACCCAGTCGTTCGTCTTGCGTTTTACGGTGGAGATTACCTGGGTGTATGCATGGGATGGAAAAACCACCGTGTGAATGGTCGGTTTGACGTCCTGGGATGAATGGACGGTCTAGATCTCTATTATGGTGACTGAAAGTGGGCCACACAATCATTGCAGCGTCCAACGACGAAACGAAACGAATTTTTCCCTTTTTTTTCTTTAAGAAGCTCGGGTCAGCGCATGCTGACCCGTTCTTAACTTATGATGCACGGCCAGTGAATGTGAGCTGTGCACACACACCATGTAAAGCAGGTCCCATCTTGATGTATATGAAGGATCTGCTCCGTCCATTCCTTTCCTCATCCCATTTTAAGTATTGAGACCAAGACTGGAGCATATCCAGATCTCAGGTGGGCCCACTTCGAGATTTTATGGGCTGATATGTCCATTGGGACACTTTTTCATGAAATTTGACGTGTACGGTTCATTTATAGTTGTCAGGCCATGCATGAAGTTTTAAGCCGAACGGATGGTGGGAACCCTTTGATCTTGCATTCTGGACGTCTTTCGGGCCACTTAAGCTTTAGTTTCTCAGTTTTCTTGGATCCCTAGCGTCGATCTTGGTCCCTTGGGGTCCGTCCCTTGCCTTGGTAAATCTTGAGCGCTAAAACCATGCTTTTAATACCCATTTTTAGTTCAAGCTCCTTAATACATCCTGCATTGAAAACACGATTAAAATGGGCCGTTAAACAGTACCATGTTCGTAAATTCAGGCAATAGCTAGGGTCTGATATGCAATATTTGACCCTTAACAGTCGTGGGCTGGTATTCGACCAGTCGTAGGTTCGAGTCGTGATACGACTTAAAGTCCAGCGATTTTGGACGATTTTTCTCCGGAGTGCTCAACTGGTCATAGGTGGTCCACGACCGGTCGTGGGTGGCGCACGATCAATCATGGTTATGCAAATTCGTTTCGTGATTTTGCACGGATTTCGTTTCACAAGTCCTTTCGCAACTGGGATGGGAAAGGAAGTTTCCTAAAACTATAAAAAGGGGTCCCTAGGATTTTTTTAGGGTATAATGTGTATGAGAACAACACAAGAAGGGTTTTCTAAAAGCTTTACAAGGGTTTGCTAAAGGATTTAGGGTGAGAGAGTGAGAGAAAAGAGAGAAAGGAAGCTTGTGGAAGAGAGTCTTCGTCTCCGCGCTTCTACATCCTCGTGATAAATGAGATCTCTCTATTTTTTTATTCTCTTATTGTTTATTTGTTCCTACGAGAATGAAGAAGGTTGTAATGTTCTGCTTTATAGTGGATTGTTGATCTGGATGACGTCTCGTGATTTTTTACCTCTTTGAGGGTTTTCCACATAAAATTCTCTTGTGTGGTGTGTGATTATGCTTTGATTTATTTTAATGCTTTTATTATCCCGTAATTCTGGTTTATTCTGGAGGGCTAGATCCTAAGGTTTTGTGCAAGGCCCATAACAAAGTGGTATCAAAGCTAAGTTCATTGAACGAGTAGGATCAGTTTGGATCGAATTATGGAAGGTGGCTCATCAAGGATGATCAGCCTCTAACTGGACCATATAGAAGGCTAAGATGGAGGACTTTCTTTATTGCAAGGACCTATATTCTCCAATTTTAGACATATCAGCAAAATTCAAGGATATGTCTGATGATGATTGGAAGAAGATGGACCGAAAGGCGGTGGGGTTTATTAGACAATGGTTGAATGATTCTTTATTCCACCATGTGTCTACGGAAACCTCAGCCGCTAGTCTATGCCTGAAACTACAAGGGCTGTATGAGAGGAAGACAGCTGGTAATAAAATTTTTCTGATAAGGCGACTTGTGAATCTCAAGTTCAAGGATGATGGTTCTGTGGCTGAGCACATGAATAAGGTCAGCAATATATTGAACCAACTCTCTGCTATGAAGATGGTCCTGAATGATGAATTGCAGGCTTTATTATTGCTTAGTTCATTACTTGACAGTTGGGAGACATTGGTGGTATTTTTAAGTAACTCTGCACCAGACAGAAACATATTCATAGAACAGGTGACTAGCTGTCTCTTCAATAAGGAGATAAGGAGGAAGTCTCAGGGGTTTACTCCGCAAGAGACCCTTGTGACATAAGAATGGAGGAGAGTAATGAACATAAAGGGTGGGAAGGCTCTAAATAAATCAAGAGGCAAGTCGAGTAAAAGAAAGCATGTTGAATGCTAGAATTTTGGTAAGAAGGGCCACTATAAGAATGAATATTGTAAGGCTAAGAACGACAAGAAAGGAAAAGAAAATGAGAAAGAAGATGAAATAGATTCCACTGTGGTCGCTTCAGATGACAACGTTGTAGTTATTATTTCTGCAGATCATGATGTATGTCTCACGGCTACTCAGGAGCATCTTTTCATACGACTCCACGCATGAATTTCTTCACAAGCTATAAGTCAGGTGACTATGAGACCATAAAGATAGAAAATTCTGACGTATCAAAGATCGTATGAGTTGGTTATATTTGTGTAAAGACTGATATAGGCTTCGCATTGGTTCTTAAGGATGTGAGATATATCCCAGACCTTCGCCTCAACTTGATGTCGACGGGAAGGTTGGATGATAATGGCTATGAAAGCCGATTTGTTGGTGGGCGTTAGAAGCTCATCAAGGGTTTGTTGATTGCAGTCAAAGGAAAAAAGTGTTGTACCCTTTACATGGCATGTCTCAGTGTATGCAAGGGTAGGTTGAACACAGCAAAAGATTCAGCTATTAACATGTGGCAAAGGCGTCTAGGCTACATGAGTGAAAAGGGGCTTCAACTACTAGTGAGGAAGAAACTCCTTCCGGACGTGATAGCTACGCCTCTTAAAACCTGTCTTGATTGTTTATCAGGGAAACAACTAGAGTTTTATTTATTAAAATTACTTCTCATGTTAATAAAGTGCATGCATTAGATTTGGTTTATTCTGATGTTTGTGGTCCTATGAGGATAAAAACCTTGGGTGGGGCATTGTATTTTGTTACTTTTATAGATGATGCATCTAGGAGGGTTTGGATTTATGCATTGAAATTCAAGGACGAGGTCTTTGATGTGTTTAAATTGTTTCATGCTATGGTCAAGAGAGAGACAGGTAGATCATTGAAGTGCATCCACACTAACAATGGTTGTGAATACATTGACGACTTTCATGAGTACTGCAAGTTCCTTGGTATATGGCATGAATAGACGGTTCCCAAGACCCCCCAACATAATGGTGTAACTGAGCGAATGAATCACACCATTGTTGAGAGAATCAGATGCATGTTATCCCATGCAAAGTTGCCCAAGACGTTCTGAGGAGAAGCAATGCACACGGCGGTGTATCTGATAAATAGGTCTCCATCAGCCCCATTGAATAGAGAAGTACCTGAGAAGTTGTGGACTAGACAGGATCCATCGTACAGTCATCTCAGGGTATTTGGATGTAGAGCATTCATTCATGTACCGAAGGATGAGAGGTCCAAGCTCGATATGAAGATCAGGCAATGTGTGTTCTTAGGGTACGGTGATGAAAAGTTCGGTTACAGATTGTGGGATCCGACCGAAAGGAAGCTCGTCATGAGAAAAAATGTGGTTTTCTTTGAAGATCAGTATATAGAAGACATTGGTAAGCCAGAGAAGAACCAGCCTAGTTCAGGTGAGCTAGAAGACATGGATCCGATTATTCCTCTCGTGGTGCCTGACGAATGGATAGTACAAAAAGGTGTAGAATACGAGGGAGTTCCTTAAGAAGATGGACCGGGGGAGCACCCCCCACCTGATCCACCTGTTGAGCCACAAGTGAGGAGGTCATCTAGGGGCAGACAGCCATCCAAGAGGTACTCGCCATATGAGTACATTATGTTAACCGATGGGGGAGAGCCAGAAGATTACTCTGAAGCCCTAACCGACGAGCATAAGGGGGAGTGATTGAAAGCTATGCAAGAGGAGATGACATCCTTGTATAAGAACCACACCTATGATATGATGAAACTGCCTAAGGGCAAGAAAGCTTTGAGCAACAAATAGGTATTTAGAAAGAAGGTTGAGTAGAAGTATTCATAGACGAGGTTCAAGGCCGACTTGTGGTGAAAGGGTTTGGTCAAAGGAAAGACATAGACTTCGAGAAAATATTCCAACAGTGGTGAAGATGACATCCATATGAGTGTTGCTTGGTTTGGTGGCAAGCATGGGTCTGGAGATAAAATAGTTAGATGTTAAAACTATCTTTCTCCATGGTGACTTGAAAGAAAAGATCTACATGCACCAACCAGAGGGGTACGAAGTCAAGGGTAAGGAACATATGGTGTGTAGGGTGAAGAAGAGCTTATATATGGCTAAAACAAGCTCCATGGTAATGGTACAAGAAATTCGATTCGTTCATGTTACAGCATGGGTATGACAGAATGGAGTCGGACCACTGTATGTTTACGCGTAAGTTCTCAAATGGTGATTTCTTAGTTATACTATTATACGTTGATGACATGCTTATCATAGGAAAAGACATCAAGAAGATAGACAGGCTGAAATAGGAGTTGGGTAAGTCTTTTACGATGAAAGACTTGGGCCTGGCTAAACAGATCCTAAGAATGGAGATAACCCATGACAAAAGCAGTAGGAAGCTTTGGCTGTCACAAGAACTGTATATTGAGAAAGTTCTAGAGCGGTTCAATATGAATGCAGCGAAGCTGGTTAGTACTTCACTGGATGGTCACTTCAGATTGAGTGACAGGCAGTATTCCAAGACCAAGGCAGAGGTGGAAGAGATGAAGAAAATACCTACTCATCAGCCGTAAGAAGTTTGATGTATGCTATGGTGTGTATACGCCCAGACATAACATATGCGGTTAGTGTTGTCAGCCGGTATCTTGCCAATTTCGAAAAAGAGCATTGGGCAGCGGTGAAGTGGATATTGTGGTATCTAAGAGGCTCATCTAGGTTGAGCCTGTGCTAGAGGGCTACACAAATGCAAATATGACAGGCGACATAGACTCCAGGAAGTCTACATCGGGGTTCATGCTCACGTTTACAGGGGGAGTAGTTTCTTGGTAGAGCAGGCTACAGAGGGTCGTAACATTATCGACGACATAAGCCGAGTACATTGCAGTCACAGAAGCATGTAAAGAGATGCTTTGAATGAAGAGGTTCCTACATAAACTTAGCCTAAAGCATGAGAATCACGTGGTCTATTGTGATAGTCAGAGTAATACACTTGAGCAAGAATCCAAGTCAGCATTCCAAGTCGAAGCACATAGAGATTCGGTATCATTGGATCAGGGATACTTTGGAACAGAAAGTGTTACAGCTTGAGAAGGTCCACACGGATGATAATGGGTCAGACATGATGACCAAGGCTTTGCTCAAGGGCAAGTTTGAGGTTTGTAGAAATCAGGCTGGCTTGAAGAATGTAAATTCCTCCTGAGTAAAAAAGAGAGAGATTTTATGTGGTTTTTTGACCCGTCGTCAACCGGTCATGAACCCTGTACGACCGGTCGTGGGCTTGTGTTCGACCAGTTGTAGGTTCGAGTCGTGACACGACTCAGAGTCCAGTGAGTTTGGACGATTTTTCTCCGGGGTGCTCGACCGGTCGTAAGTGGTCCACGACCGGTTGTGGGTGGTTCACGATCAGTCGTGGTTACGCAGATTCATTCCATGATTTTGTGAGGATTTCGTTTTGCAAGTCCTTTTGCAACTGGGATGCAGAAGAGAGTTTCCTAAAACTATAAAAAGGAGTTCCTAGGGTTTTTTTAGGGTATGATGTGTATGAGAAAAACACAAGAAAAGTATCCTAAAAGCTTTACAAGGGTTTGGTAAAGGGTTTAGGGTGAGAGAGTGAGAGAAAAGAGAGAGAGAAAGCTTGTGGAAGGGAGTCATCGTCTCAGCGCTTCTACGTCCTCGTGATCGGTGAGATCTCTCTATTTTTTTATTTTTTTAATTATTTATCCATTCCTCCAAGAGTGAAGAAGGTTGTAACGTTCTGCTTTATAGTAGATTGCTGATCTGGAGGAGGTCCCATGGTTTTTTACCTCTTTATGGGTTTTCCACGTAAAAATCTCTTGTGTGGTGTGTGATTGTGTTTTGATTTATTTCATTACTTTTATTATCCCTAATTCTGGTTTGTTTTGGAGGGCTAGATCCTAAGGTTTTATGCAAGGCCCCCAACAATTGTATGAAAGGCCACTCGTGATTTTGAAGGAGCGATGGTGATGTTTGTGTAAGATCCACTCCCATCATAAGATATTTAGCACCATACTAGGCCTAAAGAAAAAAAAAAAGAAAATACAAAAAATAAAAACAAAAAAGGGTGACTTGTGATTTTGGTGGACCACACCAAAAGAAATATTTGTGAGTGACATCCACCCTTGATTTTTGTAAGGTTCACCATGATAATTATAAGAAATCCACTCCAACTATTAAATTTTATACAAAATTTGGCTTGTGTCCTAAATATCATACCCATCAATGATTCACATGGGTCACACTTATGGAAATATTTGGGAGGGTGGTATGTTGTTTCTAATCTTTGGTCCACCTTGGATCTTTACTCATGCATTGTGGGGGGGAGGGAATGTGTAATGTCCCGTATTTTTAACATTTTGAATTTTCAAAAATCCTTGAAAATTTTCATTATAATTAACCTACATTGTCACTTACTGACCCTTGACACTCAAGATGAGCCTATACGCGGGTGGTACCGGTAAAGAATCGCACAAATCTGATTATCAAGCGTAGGAAGCAAATGAATTCGCTAAATTACTTAAGTATCGAGTTTAGCATCGTGATTTGTTCACATAGGGCCTAATTCTAACCGACCTACCATTGACTAATTAAGACGACCACAACTAAATTAAAGATCTACCTACAGCTGAGACAATAGGGGTCAAATCTTAATTAATGAACCAAATTGACTCAGTTACTCAACTAGCATGAGGACAGATGGTTTAGGGTGATTATGAATGAATCGTCGTTTCTGCTAGTTGCGAATAGGCTACACTATGACCTTAGTTAATCCAAACATTAATCATCGTACACAAGAAATTTTGATACCTAATTTATTCTAGAAATGCCTTGGTTATCCAAAAGAACTCTAGATCGCTTGTTAGTGTGCCCCTAGTTTCGAAACTATAGAATAACGTTCGTATTAATAGGCTTGATGTCCATCGTGGGTGGCAAATCAATATAATACCCAGAATTGCACAAATTGGGCAAGAGGCCGAGTGCTTGAAATGAGTAAATATCTAACGCTAAAACCTGAAAGTTAAATGAAATGAACCTCCCACTCTTTCATGAAGTTGTGACTTTCCAACCGTTAGATCCCATCCAAAGTCGGGGTACTGACTAAAGATTTTTTCTTACACATACTTGTATAGCCACGACCCCGATTGATCATCGGTGACTGTTGATCTAAGTTAGGGCCTTCTTGGTTGATCGGTACGCCGGATCATGGTATATTTGTGTTCAAACAAAAATCACATTGTTGGACACCTATTACATAGCTTAGATTGGCCCTTGCACCTCTCAGTGGGTCCCATTAGTGGAAAACAATCTCCCTTAAGATTAGAATAATGAACAAAGGGTCATTAGGGCCATTTGTACCACATTTGGCACTATAAATACCCATCTATTTCACACCCCCTCCCCATATGAATTTTGCCTTAGAAAGGGAGAAGAGAAAGAGAAGAAAGGAGAAGAGAGGGAGGGAGAGAGAGAGAGAGAGCTTGGGGTTGAGGGTTAGTGCACCTCCACCCTCTCATTTCCTCTTTTGCCGCCTCGCCATAACTGGAGTTATCGTCGGAGCTTTCCCGGTAATGGTTGTAGGTAAGTGTTGAATCCCACTTATAATTTAGGATTTCTGTAACGCCCCAAAAATTGGTACTCAAGTACGTATACTCCAATCCCGAGTTCCTAAGTATTAACCAAAGGAAAATGCGCATGTGACTTTGTTTGGATTCAAATTCATTTCACACATAGATAATCAAAGTTGCGCAATTCACATTAGTGGATCCAAAGCGAGGTAGAGATAACAATAGTCAGTAAATATAGGGTTAAGAGGAAAAATACAATTTCAATAGTGGTGATTGTCCAAAATAGGGATTATAAAAGCTACAATATACATACCCAGGATGATTAAAGTGTAAAGTTTTTCATTTTTGCCATATCATTCAAATCATAATGATGGTGATGCAAGCCAATCTATGCATACCTGTCTGAGGGCTCGCTAGTACCTGCGTCAATAATATTACCTAGTTGGTGTTTTAAAACACCATCACAGGTAGGAGTGAGTAGATAACTTAATGATTGCATTAATTCTAAGTTACACATGTTATCAACCCAATCAGCGTAGTTAATAATAAACAACCAATCAAGCATTTCCTAAATACTATTGTTAAATGCACATTTGACATTATGAAATGATGCATGTACCTTACAATCCAACACTTTCTCACACACGACTTCGACGCCTATTTCGCAAATGCCAACCTCCCTCATCACACGACTACAATGCCCAAGTCCCCACAATTTAAACTAATGCGATGAATGTTCATGTTAGCCGAGTAATTATTAAGTTCTATTCATCCAGCATATTTGTGAAACTAAGATACCAACGTTATATCACGAGTCCTTATCCGAATCACATGGCTCGTTGCCGCATGTAGCGAATCCTTACCAGTGTACCTTGATCCAACTTTAGGTATCACTCATTTATCTCACCAATCAACAATTTCAAAAATACAACATGATACACAAAGATATGAGGATCAACTTGGTATGTGTCGTCACCCAAATACCAAGTATGATCACTTGGTTCTGAGGTGCGGGCTTGTCACATAAAACCAAACCACCATTCCGATGTAGGACTTGTACTGCTGGCCAACACGCTGCCCCAACCAAATGGAACACTATTTTTGAAGGGGGCTCAGATCAAATGGCTCACCCTAACCCACACTTAGACCACAGCCCAGATGAACAGTGGTTGGGGCATTATAGCATGTCATCCAATTCCATTTATGCATAAGTCGTTCGAACGATACTCTAACACACAACCATCGATCGGGTAATTTGATGGGGCCCATTCGAATAATGATCTATTACCTCCATCAGTGCTCACTGGTCACTATGGGGAGGCTCGTCACCCCAGTATAGGCCGACAGCTCGAACATAATGTCTCATACCACCATGGCTGTCTTATGAGTCTTCGTTACTTACTAATCAGTACGGGGAGGCTCATCACCATAGCGTAGGCCGACAGCTTGGACACGTTGTCCCATACCATCATGCCCGACTCATGAGTCTTAGTAAGATTTTTTTGCACTAACCGTTATGAATTGGCACATTTATTGAGAACGGGGTATCCTAGATTATATTTGGTCATGTCATACATGATTAGTCGGCTAATGGACCAATTTGATTGACCTGGAAGAACCCCGGTGCAACCGAAATTGGGTGCAAGCATTCCGTGTAGTCCAGCTATTATCGGTCGTCCGTGTTTGACCTCGGTTGATCGAACAAGCATAGGGTGCCCACCTTAACTTGAGCCAACCTTTTAGTTCGAGCGGTTAGCCAACTGACCCAATATTATTGTTCACACCCCAAGTATAGGGTTGTGGTGTAGTAATACACTCAGTAAGACCGAGGTCGAATCCACAGAGACTGAAACTTGTACGTAATATGAAAATAACCAGAACTAGAACTAGAATAAGATAAAATCTAAATTGAATGAATATGAGGGAATAATTATGAAAATATTAATCTAAATTTTGTAGAATTCAAAGGTGAGAAACTAGGGATTCAGAGGATCCATTTGTAGAGAGC
Organism: Magnolia kwangsiensis; assembly: GCA_037074715.1. NCBI lineage: Eukaryota > Viridiplantae > Streptophyta > Magnoliopsida > Magnoliales > Magnoliaceae > Magnolia > Magnolia kwangsiensis. Next base: position 9,523,603 of record CM073580.1, on the reverse strand, counting down.
AGGGAGATCTACGCTTAATTCATGAACTCAACTGGACTTCGAGCCTCATCTTCATCTAATTAGAAGATATATCACTAAAGTTCAATCTGAACTTCCTTTGATCTAGTTTTCAAAGAGATGAAAGGTATAAGAATTGGACTTGATTCCATCATATGACCTTGCCTAGGAGGCAAAGTAAGCAACCGAATTTAACCAATCCACATCTAATCTGAGAGAGTTATGAACGTAGGGAAGGATTCCATCATCCACCTATGCCCATGAAACGATGGTGAACAATAAAGGTCCTACGATCATAACCTCTACACATGCACAAAAAATACCAGAAGATATTATAGATCCATTATAATTTAAGTCACAACAATCCCTCAAAAATTAAAGGAATTCCTTATAAATAACTAGAATCAAAACCAATTCAACAAACAAAAGGCATAAACAAAAAGTTTCTCATCATGCTACAAGCTTCGCCTCTTAGACTTAGCTGAGGAGCTTAGCTAGACATGATTAGGCTAAGTTCTCTAAGCAAATTCATAGGAAAGAGAAAAGAAAAAATAAAGAAGGGATTAAGAGGAAGGAAAACACTGGCAGATCTCTCTCTCTCTCTCTCTCTCTCTCTCTCTCTCTCTCTCTCTCTCTCTCTCTCTCTTTATCTCTCTCTTCACGTCCCAGCTCCTTTGATCATGATCTCCTCCTGTTTTTCTCTTTTTATAAGAGCAGGAGAGTAGTCTGTTTGGGATCAGAAGAATCGACCCCATTTTTCGCAATTCAATTCGCAGCGGAACCGAACGCAGAAAACATAGAAACTTGTGTGGAGCTCACTGCCTGATTGGGATTGCTCTATTCGGGCCTGGATGTGGTCAATTTTTCCAATTCTCCATGTGTGGTCTATAGATCAGATGACCAAGATTACAGATCTTAAATTCCTGCGGCTAGAACTCCTGATCACTCAACTCTAACAGTGCTAAAGTGGAGAACTACACTGGGTGTTTTTGGACCAGATTTTCCTTACAGTCAGTCTGGTTGTGGCCATAGTGTTCGATGAATGGTTCTGCTTTGTCTTGCTCCTTTGGTAGTGGGCCACACCAAATCCAAAACTCATCTTTGATTTGAATTCGCAGTCGCGGAAACAGACTCCGATGCTGCCTGGATTGCAAACTCATCTGCGCACGTGCAGGACGTTGTCGACATCCGAACTCGATTAGGGAGGGGTCGAAATTTCCCTCTAAACAGGATAAATGATCTGGATCATCAAAACAGATGATGATGGTGGCCCATTACATTACCAGATGGACAGCCCTGCATAATAGAGACTTCCGTTCTTTCTTAAGAAAGTGGGCAGGTGCGGGTCAACCTACAGTCAACTGCTTGTTGGCTCAGTGCGATGTGAGTGCACAGCCAATGTGTACTCTCTCTCACACAAATGGGTCCCATGTTGATGCGTATGAGAAATCTGCTTCATTTATCCATTTTATCACCTCATTTAAGGCGTTGCGACCAAAATTGAAGTATATTCAGATATCAGGTGGGTCCCAGATTGACAATTTGTGTGCTGATTTATCCATAGGGCCACTTTCACAGGGATCCGGGGACTGAAATTTGATGTGTACGATTAATTTATGGCCCTCAAGCTATATCTGAAGTTTTGAGCCGAAAAGATGGTGGGAACCCTATTATCTTGCATTCTGGACACTTTTCAGGCCCGTGCAATGTCAGTGGCATGATTTTCTCCGATCTTGGCCTTGTAAATTCATCGATCTCGGTCCCCTAAAGTCTATCCCTTTCCTTGGTGATTTATGAGCGTCAAATCCACGCTTTTAATACCCTTTTTCAGTCCAAGCTCCTAAGTACACCCTACATCACAAACATGATTAAAATGGGCTATTAAACAGTATCATGCTCGTAAAATCAAGTAATAATTGGAGTCTAATATACAATATTTGACCCTCAACAATTGTATCAGTCCTAAGTATAATTATAAACTAAACACTGCATCATGCAATTATAGGATAGTTTCTACTACATAACCACTTAGTCATTTCAGCGAACATGTAAGCAACATAAGGTACTACGCTAATTAAAGAATTAAATCAAACATGTGAACATGTATAAAGTAATATAATCACTTAAGCATTAAATTGAGCACATGGCTATCGACAAAGTAGTATATTTCACCATTTAAGTATTTAATCAAACATGTGAGCATTTATATCCAACAAATAACATATATTATAGCAAAATCAAAATATTAACATATTAGCATACACAAGTTGATTTACAAGCAACTAATCATTAACTGAGACCCTCAAGGGTCGATAAAAGATAACCTAAATATAATGGTCCACACCTTAAGAGGGGATTTCCAATCTTTGAGCTCTTAGGATTGGGAATTTAAGAAAAATTACCAATTCATAATTTAAAGCAAGGAAGTTTGTTAATCACAAGTAAAGCAGGTATAAGTTATGAAATTAAAGGGTTGAATGTAAGTCTTACCTCCAGTTGCAAGTGAATTCGGCAAAAGATTCGGTAAGTTCCATGGTTTGATCGATGAGATACAAATTCCCAAGCACCAAGATCCTTCCCTCCCTCTCACACTCACTCTCTTCCTCTTCCTCTTTCTCTCTTAAGGCTTACAAATTCGTACGAGAGCAAAGGAGGCCCCTAAATGACCTATTTATAGCACTAGATTTGGTATAAATGGCCTTAAAGGTTAGGTTTTTCCTATACTAGAACTAGGAGAGTGTATTTTTACCATTTGGGGGCCATTACAAGACGTAAAAGTTAACAACCACCGTAGGATAGTTGGCCCTAGTGATGATCTATGCATAGACATAATTGGCCCACCATTTGGATGTGTTGATCGACAGATAGAATCAGAAGTTAGTTCAATGGTCACCAACTATTAATCGAGAGAATGACTATACGGATCTGTGTAAGATATTACTCTAGGTCGTTACCCTAAATTTGGTCATGATCTAACTATCCGAAAGGCACAACTCGGGCAAATACCGAACACAGATAAGTGATTTAAGTTCTTGGTTAATTTTAAGAATATTCACACAACTCATGCACCGACCTTATAAGTTTAAGTTGAGTGATTCGAGATGCGACATCAGCTTGATGTCTCGCAATGGACATCAAGCCCACTGAGACAAATGTCTTTCGATAATCTCGGATTTAATGACCCACTAACGAGTGGTCTAAAGTTTGTTTAGATAATCAAGACATTTTTGAAATGAATTGAGTATCGAGATTTCTTATGCGTAATAATTAGGGTTTTGGATTAGCTGAGTTCATAGTGTAATCTATTTATAATTAACAGAAATAATGATTCAAACTTAATTACCCTAAAATGTTGGTTCTTAGGTTAAAATGATACTGGGTCAGTTTGGTTTATTAATTAAGATCTGACCCTTAGTTGTCTTAACTTTGCGTAAATATTTATTTAGTTACGATTGTTTCGATTAGTCAGTGATATGTCGACTAGATTTAGGCCCCATATAAACAAATCACATGACTAAACTCGGTGTTTAAATGATCAGTCGGATTCATTTGCTTCCTAAGGTTGATTAATTAAATTTGTGCAGTTCTTTACTGGTACCACACACGTATATGCTCACCTCGAGCATCAAGGGTTAGTCAGTGATAATGTAGGCTAGTTATATCAGAAATTTTCAAAGATTTTTAAAAATTCAAAATAGAAAAAATCTATAACGTTACAGTTTCAATAGTTGTTTATTCCTAATCTCACAAGTTGTATGCTTATTTAAGTCTTTCAATGATTTTTTCTAAAATCCTAACCTTAGGAGCGTCCTGAATTAGGAGAATCGTCATAAGGTGCAGACTATTATTCCTAAATTTTTGTTTATCAACCAATTAGGGTCTCAATTAATGATTTATTGTTTATAGATAACTTGTATATGTTCACATGTTCATATTTAGATTTGATCACAATATGTGTTATTGTTTGGATATGGATGCTCACATGTTTAATGAAATGTTTGAGTGATGGAATGTGTTGTTCTTCGATGATCACATGCTTGATTTAATCCTTAAGTGGTTGTATTACTTTATACATGCCCACATGTTTGATTTAATTCTTTAGTGAAGGTAATACCTTATGAATGCTCACGTGTCTAATGAAATGCCTAAATGGTTATATAGTGAAACATATGCTATAATTGTGTGATGTAAAGTTTAGTCCATAGAAATACTTATAATTGTTACTATGTTGCGTTAGTTGGCTAACCACCTGAATTAAAAAGGGTGGCCCAAGTTAAGGCAGCCGCCCTAGGCTCGTTCTTTCAACCCGAGTCGAATACGGATGACCGACAGTAGCTGGACTGCACAGGATGCTTAAACCCAATGTTGGTTGCGCCGGAGTTTTCCTGGGTCAATCAAATTAGTCTACTAGTCGACTGATTATGTATATCCACAATATACGACACAACCAAATAGAATCTAAGGCACCCCATTTCCATTATATAAGTTCATTCATAACCGTTCGTGCTATACAATCTCACTAAGACTCATGAGTCAGGCATGGTAGTATGAGATATCATGTTCAGGCTATCAGCCTATGCTGGGGTGACGAGCCTCCCCGTAGTGACCAGTGAGCACTGATGGAGGTGAGAGATTGGAGTCACATGATGAGAGAGTGTTGACATTTACAAAATAAGTGTTGAAGTCGCTTGTGAGGGAGTATTAGATTATGAGGTATATGCATCATTTCATAATTATAATTGTGCATTTAACAAGAGTATTTAAGAAATGTTTGATTGGTTGTTTTATCATTAACTGCACTGATTGAGTTGATAACATGTGTAACTTAAAACTAATGGATCTACTGAGTTAGCTACTCACTCTTGCCTGGGATGGTGTTTTAAAACATCAACCAATTGGACAGGGTAGATCTGATGGAAACATTTCGGTGGACCCCACATATGGAGCGTGTACACCTTGGACTATAAGCACTGGATGTGAGCTGGATGGAGTTGCTCGGTCAAACAGCCTTTGACCGAGCAACATTTTAAAATGGCTGGGATCTCTCCCGCCATCAAAAGATTTGAATTTGTAAAATTTTCAACCCCAAAATGAGCTTCCCCAAGAACTTTCTGGACGATCCAAACCGTCCATTTCACTCGTGGTAGCCCACTGATCAAAATGGTATAGGGTCCTTGACCCATGCATTGAAACAACGAAGATCAGGCCCAACCGTCCATTTTCTTCATGAGGGGCTGAGATCCAATAAGATGGCCATCAGGTGGCTTGCTGGGCAAACTAACATCCCATGGACTAGATGTTCACTCCCCAAGTGCAGGGTTGTGATGTAGTAATAAACTCGGTAAGACCGAGGTCGAATCCCAAGGGACTAAAACTTTACGTAATCTAAAATTAAATAGGATTTGAACTAGAATAAGATGAATTCTAAATCAAGTAGCAATTGTGAAATAATTGTAGGTTAATTATTATAAAACTAAGGAGATATCCGAGAAGGGTAACTAGGGATTCAGAGGATCCACTTGTAGAGATCAGGGAGAACGTATGCTTGCATCAAAAATCATGGAAATTACTGAACTGCCGTTGATCTAGTTTTCAAAGAGATGAAAGGTGTATGAATTATAATGGATTCCATCACCAAACCATGCCCAAAAGACTATGGCAAACAACAGAATTAAACTAATTACCACCCAATCACATGTATGAAAGTTAGGAAGGGTATCGTCATCCAACCATGCCCAGGAGACTATGGTGAACAACAGGGCTTCCTGACGTCATAAACATGAAGGAAACAAAAATATTCAAGCCGTTGCAGACCCATTATAATTTCAGTCACAACAGACCATTAAAGACTAAAAACATTCCATCAAGACTAAAAATCAACATCAATTCATATACTAAAATTGAATTAAAAGTATGGAGTCTCCCATCTCACTACAAGCTTCACCTCTTAGCCCTAGCTAAGAGGTTTAGCCACTCATGGATGGGCTGATCCTCTTAAAGAAAAAGAAAAAAATAAAGTAATAAGAAAGAAGAAAAACCTAAAAGAATCTCTACTCTTCCTCCTCTCTCTCTCGTGTACGTCCTTGCCAAGCTCCCACCTTCCTTCTCTAGCCTTTTTTTTTATAACAGTAGCAGGGAATCGGTGGCTAGAGTTGAGCACTGACCGCTTTACGCAGTCCAAATTGGAACAGGACATACTTCTATTTCTGTGTAAGAAAAGACGCACAAAACACTTGCGTATGGTCCGAGTTTGGTGAAAAAGTTCATCTGTGTCATTCATTCTAATTCCATAAGAAGGGTTGTGGCCCCCTTCTCCAATGTTTGGATGGTTTGGATCGAAGATCTGGCCCATCGTGATGGCCCACAACCGCTCGTTGCGTCTGGTTTTTTCGGACTGCGAAACAGAGCCAACGCTTCTTACGCTGGCTGTCGGTGGGGCCCCCTCCTTTCAGCCACTGCGAAATCCACTCCGTTCATTACAATTACGCTAAAAAAACAGTAAGAAATGACTAGTTTCAACTTGCCTTTGATGAGGTCCACGGGATATTTTACGCCACCGTCCATTTTGCTTTTAATCACTATCCACGTGCGTACACGTGTATAAAGAAAAACGGCCACCTAGGTGAGGTCTGTGGCTACCCAACAGAAGTAATGGACGGTCCAGATCATCTACGTGGACCCTGATGATGGGCTACAACAAATCACATCCGTCTCCGTGCGGACGCTGTTGAGAAGGAAGCAGATTCCTGCTTTGTGAAGAAGACTCGGTCAAAATCGAGTTTGACCGGCTCAAGCTATCCGGTATATTTTGAGTGCACTTGTGCACTGTGGACAGCCACAACCAATGGGGTCCACTCGTGATGTCTGTATGAAATCTTCTCCATCCATCCACTTTTTCATATCACTTTAGGGGTTAAGACCAAAATTTAAGCATATCCAAGGATCATGTGGGCCCCAGTTTAATAATCCATGGACTGATCTGGCTATTGGCCACTTCCACAAGGATCTGAGAGTCAAAATTTAATGTGTACGGTTAATTTATGGTCCTCAGGTCATGCATGAAATTTGAAACTGATCTGATGGTGGAAATTCTATGATCTTGCATTCTGGCTGACTTTCAGGCCACCTGAGTTTCAGTTTCTTAGTTTTCTCAGATTTCTGACCGTGTAAATTCATCAATCTTGGTCCTCCAAAGTCTGTCCCTTCCTTTGATGACTTTGGATTGTTAAATCCATGCTTTTAACACCTTTTTCAATCCATGCTCATAAAAATGCCTTGCAACATAATCACGATAAAAACAGGCCATTAGACAGCATAAAGTCCGTAAATTCAGGCAATAACTGGGGTCTAATATGCAATATTTGACCCTCAACACTAGAGGTTTTGGCCTTCCTCTTTGCCAGCTGAGAAGGGTCCTCGCACGGCCCAAAAATGCCTGACAACTAAGAAGGGAGAAAAAGGAGACTTTCCTCTTTTAGTTAGCAAAGGCTGTCACATTTGTGACCCTCCGATGGCCACGTGGCACCATCCCAACCCTCCTAATAGGAAGGTATGAGTTGAGATGATGAACTCTCTCATCTGATGAGAAAGAAGAGAGAAAATAAGGAGATCTCGTGAGATGGAGTGGAGTGTCGCCTAGGGTCCAACAAGCAGACCCCACACTGCTTATGGGCCCCATCTCGACCAATCAAACGGTCCATATCGCTCAAATACCCCTTGAAGGACAATCCACCATTAAAGGGTGGGTCATCTTCCCCAATGACCCACCCACCCTGATCACAAGGTGGGTCCCACTAGGCCTGAAAAATAAAGCATTAGAAAGCCCTGAGCTCTTGTAATGCATCCCCACGAACGGATGGGCCCCATGTAAGCTCCCTCTTCAATCCCAACCATTGAGTGTAGAGAGCCTTTGCTAACCATCGATTTCCCCTCTCCCTGCCTATAAATAGAACCCCACTGGCCTTAGATTCCACACAGAAAGAGAAGAAAAGAAAGGAGGGAAGGAAAGAAAAGAAGGAGAGGAAAGAGAGAGAAGAAAGAGAGGAGTGGCGTGAGCAACCCTTCGGCTTCGGCTAGGTAATGGCCTAGTCCTTCCATTTTCCTTTTTTTTCTTTTCTTTCTTAGCCATGTTGAAGGCCATATTTTGGGCCATGATTAGAGCTCGGACCTAGCCGCATCAAACCATGCAAATAGGTTCAAAAAGCGGGCCTGAGTTCACATTGAAAATGGCTGGAAAAACAACCTAATATCAGCAAGTTTTTTAGCTAAAAATGTGACCTGAAATCTGATGGTTTTCAAGTCTGAAAACAGCTAAAAAATCAGCTGGAAAAGTAACTTGCAGTGAGCCCATGACCAAGCCAAAATCGGGCCAAAAAATAAAGGAAATCCTGGCCGTTTCTAGGGCTGAAAAGTGTTATGAATTCGAGTTTGAATACACCGAAATATTAAAGATAAAAAAATAAAAATAAAAATTGATCGGCTGAATCACGTATAAAATACGCTGTCCTTAAAGCGTGATTCGCCCCCTTATAAGCTGTTGATGGGTTACAGGCGAATTGCTTCCAGGATAAGACAAGCCTTATCTGGATCTAGCGTGCAGCAATCACGATAGGTCCACTGTGGAACAATTTTAATGCAGTAGATCTATTTTGGCAGACTTGGATGGTAGAGATGATAACAATATTCTAAAATGGAGATATTTCTTGTATTTGATCTGATAGGAGAGAGGGGTGTGTTCAGTTAATGATTTCAGACTGGAATGGTCCAGTTTATATAGGCATCAGGTAGTGGACCGTTGCTAGGGTGCAATCAAAGGTCCAGAACATTTGAAAAGATTTCTGTCCGTTATCCATTAATCACAGACGTTTCTGGTCGTCGGATCAAAGGATCTGACCGTTGGATCATCATGAGCCGTCCGTTTTCGGACTCTTTAGCTTTTAAGGCATAAAGCCGTTTTCTGAAACCGTTGAACGTTTCAGATTTAAGATCCGACCGTTCTCAGTCACTTATAAAAGCCCAGGCTCATTTCAGATTTCCACCGCCCTAAGGCACTGACCAGACCCATCGCACCGCCTCGCGCCGGTTCGCGTAAGGTTACGAAGGATCGACCACTCTGTGACACGATGCGCACGTGCGAAGTGCAAAGTGCGTCATCTAGCGCCACTACAGCCACACTGCCCACACCCTCGCCCATGCTCACGCCCGAGCCCTAGCAAGAGCGCGCGTGCGCGTCCGTGCGTGCGTGTGTGTGTTCCAGTGCTACGCACTGGAACACGCAACTCGTGTATCTCCTTCTCCAAAAGCTTCAAGTAAGAATACTCTACACAACATCTCATATAAACCACAAAAGTTTCTCAACCATTTTTGATGTGGGACAAAGCACACACACCGCACTTTTAATTCATAATATTTCAAAAAGCGTTTTGGCGGGAAAATTCTGAAATTTTGAAAAATTCAAATTTTCATTTTTATTTTTTCAAAAACCATTGATTTACAACAATCCCCCACTAGTTTTTTAAAACATTAAAAATTCTGCCAGAATAACAGTTAATATGCATAAAGAAAGATATCTTGTAATTTAAATCTTTCCTCAGTGTAAGTATTTTAAAGTTATTTCAAAATTTCTGGTTGCCGCAGCATTGAACCAGTTATTCTTATATGATATAACCGAAAATATCACACACATAATAGCTCCTGCGTTAGATGTGCCTTTATAATCTCGCTTAGCACTTTTAATGGCCATGTGCTTATCCTGTTTCTTGAACGATCCTGAGATAACTCTACCTCTCATGAGAAGCGGCACCACTTCTACGTTTACATAGGTGAAATCCTTCCAGTGTTTCCGTTAAAACACTTGTCCTATTTGACTGGACTTCATTAAGAGTTTAATACTCATCCCTCTTTTACAACGGCCAGCACTATCATCCTGGATGAGGTCATTATTTTCTTTAGTACTGAAACTTTTCACTTATCAGTGAATTGTTATTACCCATTAAATCCAATATTTAGAGATTTTCTAATTTAGGGTTGGGTTTCTTTCACTGGTGAAACTTAAGTAAAGAGTTTCAACCCCATCCCTCTAGATGTTGTCCTTACTACCTCTCTCGTTAGAGGTTTAGTAAAAGGATCAGTCAAGTTATTACTTGACTTCACATATGAGATCGCAATGATTCCATCTTGAATCAATTACCTTACATAGTCATGTCGCAAACTTATGTGTCTGGACTTTCCATTATAGGTACCGTTATAGGCTCTCGCTAGAGTGGATTCACTATCACAATGAAGTAAAACAGCCGGTATAGGCTTCGCATAGAATGGGATTTCTAATAGAAGATCCCTTAACCACTCAGCCTCTTTGCCTGTAGCAGCTAGAGTTATGAACTCAGATTCCATAGTTGAGTGTGTTATGCAAGTTTTTTTCTTGGATCCCCAAGATACAGCTGCACCTCCTAGGGTGAATATCCACCCCGTAGTGGACTTGTTGTCCCCTGCACTCGATATCCAACTTGCATCGGTATATCCTTCCAAAACTACTGGAAATTCTGAGTAAAATAGCCCTACTTCTTTGGTTTCTTTAAGATAATCTAGAACTCTACTTATTGCTTTCCAGTGTTCAACACTTGGATTACTCGTACACCTTCTTAGTTTACTCACAGCGTATGCTATATCCGGTCTTGTGCATTGCATTGCATACATAAGACTGCCTATAGCACTAGCATACTCTAGTTGTGTAACTGCTCTTCCACTATTTTCTTTTAACTTGATACTTGGATCAAACGGAGTTTTTGCCTCTTTAATTTTCAAGTGATTAAACTTGTTTATTACTTTCTCAATATAATGAGACTGTCATAATGCAAAACCCCAACTATATTTTTTAACTTTGATACCTAATATGATATCCACTTGTCTAAGATCCTTCATTTTGAAAACTGAAGAGAGAAACTTTTTGGTTTCAGTTACACCTTTCATTTTGTTACTGATTATTAACATATCATCTACATACAAGCATATGATTACAATATAATCATTACATACTTTTGAATATATGAATTTATCAACAATATTATGTTCAAAATCATAAGACAGAACTTTAGAATCAAATTTATCATGCCACTGTTTTGGTGCTTGTTTTAATCCATACAAAGACTTAACAAGTCTACACACTTTTCGTTCATTTCCTGGTATAACAAACCCTTCTGGTTGTTTCATGTAGACCTCCTCGTCGAGATCACCATTCAGAAATGTTGTCTTCACGTCCATTTGATGGATATGAAGATGATGTATGGATACCAGAGCGAATAAGATCCTAATCGATGTTATTCGATCTACTGGTGAATAAGTGTCAAAATAATCGATTCCTTCTTTTTGTCTGAAACCTTTAGCAACTAATCTTTCCTTAAAGGTTTGAATTGTACCATCTGTGTGATATTTCTTCTTAAATACCCACTTACAACCTATTGATTTAGAACCTGGAGGTAGATCTACCAATTCCCATATTTGGTTAGACATTATAGAATCCATTTCATCATTAACGACTTCTTTCCAGAAAGCAGAGTCTCTTGAAGTCATAGCTTCACTAAAGGTTTTAGGTTCATCTTCTATAGTTAAAACCATAGGTATTTTTCTAATCACCTTCTCTCTATCACCTTCAACTAGATGAAAGGAGAGTCGCTGAGAGTCTATTTGATCAGGATCAAGACTCTTTTCTACTCTTGTTCTTTGACTCCTACGAGATTCACTTGGTGTATTCTCTTCTATATGTATTTCTTTTATCGTTTCATTAGGAAATTGAATCTCAGCATTCTTTTTCTCCGTGAATACGGAATTCTCAAAGAACTCTACATCTCTAGACTCTATGATTACATTGGAGTCTAAGTCTAAAAGTTTATAAGCCTTACTATGTTGTGCATATCCTACAAGGACGCACTTGATAGCCCTTGGACCTAAGTTAGTTCTTTTAGTTTCTAGTTTTCTGCAGTATGCAAGACACCCCCACACTCTAAGATATCCTATGTTTAGTTTTCTTCCTTTCCATATTTCATATGGAGAGATCTTGATTTTCTTAGATGAAACTCGGTTTAAAATATGACATGCTGCTAACAGTGCTTCTCCCCATAGGTTTAATGGCAACTGTGCTTGTATTAGCATTGAGTTGACCATTTCTACTAATGTCCTATTTTTTCTCTCTGCTACACCATTTTTTTGTGGTGTATATAGTGTTGTACACTGATGTATTATGCCGTGTTCTTCACAATAGTTAGAAAAGTCATTAGAGAAATATTCTCCTCCTCGGTCACTACGAAGGATTTTAATATTTTTGTCTAAATGATTTTCTACTTCAGATTTATAGACTTTGAATGCATTAAATGCTTCATCTTTCAATTTTAACAGGTATACATATATATATCTTGAACAATCATCCATAAATGTTATAAAGTACCTTTTACCTCTACGAGTAAGAACGCCATTTAGTGCGCCATCTAGCGCCACTACAGCACCACTACAGCCACACTGCCCACGCCCTCGTCCTCGCCCACGGCCAAGCCCGTGCCCGAGCCCGAGCCCGAGCGCGCGCGCGCACGTCCGTGCGTGCATGTGTTCCAGTGCCACGCAACCCGTGTATCTCCTTCTCCAAAAGCTCCAAGTAAGAATACTCTACACAACATCTCATATAAACCACAAAAGTTTCTCAACCATTTCTGATGTGGGACAAAGCACACACACCGCACTTTTAATTCATAATATTTCAAAAAGAGTTTTGGCAGAAAAATCCTGAAATTTTGAAAATTTTGAATTTTCTTTTTTATTTTTTCAAAAACCATTGATTTACAACAGTGGTCTCAAACAGCCCAAGCAGTGGACTGTGTACAATGTGAGGACGGGCCTGTTCATGGACAGTTGATGGGCCTAACCAAATTGTAAGTGGGCCGCACCTGAGATTCCAATCTCAGTGGGCCGCACCTGAGATTCCAAATCTCAGTGGGCTGCACCATTGAAACAGTGGGCCGCACCTGAGATTTCAATCTCAGTGGGCCACGTCAGGTGCAGGAAATTACTGCAGACCGTCCATCAGCGGACGTCCAGTGCTGGACGTGAATACCATCCACTGAAGCCACGCCCATATCAAAACTCTTTCATTTCCATACGCGTGGTACATGTATACCAAATCATAACCATTAATCTCCTTCGCCACAGTGAAGATGAAAGCACCACCAATCAAATCATCCTAGCCTCTCGTCGAAAGACTTTTTGTTTATGGGTCCCTTCCAATGGTACCAGTAACACCACAACCTGTGGTGGGCCCAACTAAACTGTGCAACGGATCGACCCCGTGCATTCGGTGCACCCTTAGGTGCGCCCGGCCTCATCAAATATCGTGTGGCCCTCACGGTGGACCCCACCTCAATGCATGGGACCTACCTGCACCGTCCAGCGACGGTGGGTACCCACCTCGGACATGCATTTTGATTCAAACCGTTCATGTGTCTTGGCAGCAGATGGGGGCCCACCTTGACGTGTTTATTGTATATCCACTCCGTCTAACCATGTGCCCCGCTTGCTGCACGTGTGAGGTCTACCATGACCTGTGTGATGCACCCACGCCATCCAACGTTTGGGACAGTGCTGAACCGTACTTGGATGGCACCGATTTACATGAACTACATTTGGATGGTGCCGATCTACATGAACTACATTTGGATGCTGCCGATTTACATGAAATATATTTGGACAACATTGATTTACATGGGCTGTGTTGGACAATGCTAATCATCATTACTAAGTCATGTACCCCAAAGAGATGATAGTGTACAGTGACACACATGTTACACTTGCAACTATTGAAGTAATTTCTTTTATGTGTAATCCAAACTCTCACTTGGGCCCATCCATGGGGCCCACCTGATACATATGAGGTCCAGGTGTCAGACTCAGTTCAACCCATAGTAATGATGAGCTTGAGCCAGTAGGGCCACCTTGCTTGAATAAGTATATGGTGGGCCCAACGCAAGCCTAAAAGGCCTTGTTATTGCATCCCTTCAAACCCTCATAATAGTTGGACGAAACCATAAAAATACCTGACAATTATAAACTGTGATTTTAGGAGGTTCCTTAAGTGATTTTGGGCCGCAAGAGAACTGGGACCAAGTATTCAAACTCGACCCTACAGGTGATGACTTTCCCCTTGGGCTTTCCATTCCTAAGCTAGCTAAACATAGTCTGTGCTAGATTGCCATCATTAACTCAAGGTCGTTGTGTTCATTACAAATATTAAATTGTGATACCCTAATCAGAATATATGATAGCCTCAAATGCTAGCTAACTCTTGAAGTGTGATTACTATTGGCATATCTTGGTAATACATCATCAATAATCATTATTTAAATTTCATGATGCCTCCTTGCATGATTTATTTAAAGTCATATGTTGTCACATGCTAACATGATTGCCTTTCGTATAACTCATAATGCTACATGTGGAGAATTTTATTACTGTACGCAGGCCACGCTTGGGATGTAATTAGATGGAATGTGTGGGAAAATAAGACCCTTGAGCTAGTGTAATCTTTAATCAAGGGATCTTATTAAAACATCCCAAGGTGGAGAACCTCATGAGCCGAGGATGGTAATCATGAAACACTATGCTCGAGCTTTCGGCCTACGCTGGGTGACGAGCCCCCCGTAGTGACCATTGAGTTTACTTAAATTGGTTGATTGTAACTGGAATAATAATGGGTTGGTTAATCATGCATCTATAGCATATTAGTGATGACAAGTGGCTAATTCTGGATGCTATAGCGCGTGCCCTCAGGATCATTAGGGTATCATTTCGCTAGCTCCTAGACCATCGACTATCGATCTACTATTCTGACTAGATGATCATTCCTAGGTCGATGATTGCATGGGTAACAAACCCAAGTCCGACTGGAAGAGCATCCCCAGGTCGATGTGCATTTATACATCCATGCATCTAATAAAACTACATATTGCATGTTTTGGATTATTGCTTTGTTTTTCTTTGAACTATTTTTGCTAAGGCGGTGATGTGAAATCTTAAGGGGAATTACACTAAGCCAGTGACTCATTAATTCACTATCCAACCGTATAGAATATGCAATGACGGATGTAGAGAATAACAACACTAGCCTTAATGGTGCGACCACAGAGCCCAAGGAGAGATATTATGACGACGAGCCGCAACAGGAAGCAGCGACGTATTTCGGGCTAAATCAGTAGATCAGTACTTTAATTTCAGTGGTTTAGCATTTTCAAACTTATGAAATTTTGTAACTAAGACTCCCAACTGGGTGGGTCAAATACTTGGGTTTGAATGATTATCTATGCTTCATTTTGCTATCACACTTTAAATTTACACTTCTGCTAGTTATTTGATTTATAACCTCCCGGGTTTCTGAGGCAAGTCTCATACTTGGGTTTTAGAAACCAGGGCATTACATGTACTTTATATGCCGATTTTGGGTATGTATATTGTGGCTTGCATGATCCTCATTTGGACGGGCACTACTTTTTCTATTGTATTTTAGTAGTTAGCTCTATATTCATTGATTTTTGTTATCTCTATCTCGCTTTGGATCCGCTAATTTGAATTGCACTACTCTGATTGCTCATGTGTAAAATGAATGTCAATCTGAACGAGGTCACGTGCATTCTCATCTGTCTCACACCTAAGAACTTGATACCAGAGTTTTTGTACTTGTGTGCCGATTTTTGAGGTGTTACAAGTTGGTATTAGAGCAGAGCATTAAGATAAGGACCTTGGGAATGTGGACTATACAAACCACAATGACTAGGTGTTAAGAAACTTAGGATTTGAGGTTTGGACCTAAATGGGGTTTTCTAAATTTTAAGAGTATTTGACAGTGTAAGAAATCCATTAAATTTGGAACAATGAACCTTAGGACCAAATTCCCTTGTTTTTTAAGCTTTAAAATTCAAAACTCAGAAACTGGACTTTAAGACTAAATTTCCTATTGTGAGGATCATATTGAATATAAACTTAAAAATTATGAATTATAGGATTAAATCCCTGATTTTGTAATACTTTCGAACGTTAACTTAGTAATTAGAAACTTATAACCACCTTGGTTAATTTTATCATATACGAAGTTTTTAAGTACATATTATTCTAACTTATAACGGTTACATTTAATAAACCCCTCTAGGGAGTAAGATTTAGAGTAGGGGTTCAAAGACTTAGTATGATGAGTGATCCGGGCTTGGTATAAACCGACCAACAAGTGGAAAGTTAAAGTTTTACATAATATGAATAGTGGGGCTCTATGGATCGAAGTAATAGTTAAGGGTCGTTTGGCACTATGGATTTGGGGGGATTTCAGGAATTTAAGGAGATTTCAAATCCCCTGATTATTTGGCACCATAAAGTAGCTAGGAGTTTCAAATCTCCTCA
Source organism: Magnolia kwangsiensis (assembly GCA_037074715.1). Classification (NCBI taxonomy): domain Eukaryota; kingdom Viridiplantae; phylum Streptophyta; class Magnoliopsida; order Magnoliales; family Magnoliaceae; genus Magnolia; species Magnolia kwangsiensis. The sequence continues at coordinate 9,507,181 of CM073580.1, read as the reverse complement.
AATAGAGGGTTTGAAATCCTCGGTGAGAGCTTGAATTACATCTAAAATGTTTCCAAGAATTACATGTGTGATATGTGTGACACGAAACTATTAAACCATTGGGCACGTGACCCATAATGATATCTTAAAACAACTAGGTTATCAATTGCATCACTATAATTACTTTAATATAATGATCAGCGTTGTTCAAACATTGTCTATGTAAATCAACGGTTAAATATCGTTTGTTAGTCACTTGGAAGATCTTATGCCTGTGGACCATCTGATACTTGGAATCTCGACATTTTCGAGCAAAGTATATATTTAAATAGGCTTATTACGACTATTATGTCAAACATTACATACGTTCACTAATTAGAGATATTAAAGTTGATTTTGTAATTAAATTTAAACCCTTGTAAATATACCATGTATAACAACTCTGAATCCACGGAGCTTCTCTAGACTCCTCACAAAGATACCTTGAATCCACAAGAGAAAATAAGAAAATAGAAATAAATTCTAAAAAATTTGAAATTTCATTGGTAGATAACAAAAACGAATTTACAATCCTTTAAATAGTAATTCCAAACCTTGTAAGAAGTTTCAGAATCAAACTCCAACTCAAACTCCCAAAATATTGTAACAAAATATAAATAGTAAATTTTTTATTTATAATAAGTGTCATATCTGGCTTAACCACTTTATTCTTCTAATTTTTCTAAGCATTTTTTTATGTTGGACACAAATCCTAAAGCTCAAAGGATGAAACTAAAACTCACTATAAATATTCAAAATGGAAATAAAATGGATATTTGACCATTGACCTAATAGAATCTCGCAAAATAGTCAGGTTAGTTGGCTAAAGTAATTTCTCCTACCCTAAAATCATATATGATACGTCAAATAACTCATTCTGGTTTACAAGATATGCTTATTGAATGAATAAAGAAAGAAAGAAAGAAAGAAATATAGGAATATATATATATATATATATATATATATATATATATATATATATATATATATATATATATATATATATATGAGAAAAATGTGGGGGAAAAAATTCTCTTTGTAAATAAAAAATAAAAAATTTCGGCAGCATCCTACTGGAATCTGTCAAGCGGTGCCATTGCCACTGCCAAAGCTACAACGCCCCACCCAACCACCAGTGGTGCCATCGCCAGAGTGGTAAGGAGCAGCGGCTCCACCGCCAGATGGGTGGCCTCATCGTCGCAATTTGGATAGATTTTTAGATTTTTTTTTAGGTAACTTCAACAATTCATATCTCCTGCAATATAACTTCGATAGGGGTAGTTCAAAACTCAAATTAAAGTTTGATGAGTCTAATTTTATATAAAAATAAATAATAAATAAAATAAAAATTATAATATAGTTAATTTTATGATACTTTGACAACTGTCTAAAAATTATTAATTTTGGACAGTTGTTACTTATAGAATTTTAATATTTTTTCTATAACGCTAAATGAAATGAAAGTTTGTGGAGTGATTTTAAACTTAATGATAAACTATTATAAAAAAATTTTAAATAATTCAATTACTATATATATATACATATATATATATATATATATATATATATATATATATATATATATATATATATAACATTACAATAAATAGAAACATTTTAGAATCATATAGAAAATCATTGGTTTTGAACAACTGGTACTTCTAGAATTTAAAATTTTTTTATGGAACTTCAAATGAAACACTACAAGAAATGCCACTTTTACCAACGAAAATTTTCGTAGGCAAAAGTCTTATTTTCGTAGGCAAAAAGTTTTACCCGCGAAAATTTTCGTTGGCAATTTCCTTGCTAAAAGTCCGAGGGGAACAACTTTTACCCACAAAAAAAAAATTTCGTTGACAAAGGTAAGACTTTTGCCGACGAAAGTTTTCGTAGGAAAAACATTTTACCAACGCTAATTTTCGTTGGTAAAAGTATTGACAAAACTTTTTACCTACGAATACTTTCACAGGTAACAATATTTACAAGACTTTTTAGCTACCATCAATTTCTTAGCTAAAAATATTTAAAAACTTTTTAACTACAAATATTTTCGTAGCTAAAAATATTTAAAACACTTTTTACCTACCAACAATTTCGTAGCTAAAAATATTTAAAACACTTTACCTACCAACAATTTCTTAGCTAAAAATATTTACAAGACTTTTTACCTACGAATACTTTCATAGCCTAAAATATTTAAAACACTTTTTACCTATAAACAATTTCGTAGTTAAAAATATTTTCAATACTTTTTACCAACCAACAATTTCATAGCCAATAATATTAAACACCTTTTAGCTACCAAAAATTTCGTAGCTAGAAATATTTACAAGACTTTTTTCCTACTAATAGTTTCGTAGCTAAAAGGTACAATATTTTTGCTCACATATATATTCGTAGGTCAAAATACATAGAAAACTTTTCCCTACCACCAATTTTGTAGCTAAAAATTCTTTTGCCTATGCTAAAATATTTACAAAAACGTTTAACTACGAATGATATCATAAGTAAAAATACTTACAAAACATTTAGCTATGAATATTTTCATAGGTAAAAACATGGGTGAGACTTTTAACTACGAAAAGTTTCGTAGGTAAAAACTTGGAGGGGACTTTTACCTATGAAAATATTCGTAGGTAAAAATTATTTTTTTTTTTTCCCACCCCCCCTCTATTTCAACACAAAATTCTTGATATACACCTGATATACACCTATTACAATATAATTCTTGATATACACCTATTATGTAATATATTTCATCATATTCACATTCACAGCCATTTAACTCCAAAGTACATAAATAAATCTATCCAAACATAAACTATATCATGCATAAATACATCATAAATAAAATATAAAAAATCACAAAGATGGAGGCAGAGGTGGTGGGGCATCGATGGGTATGCGTGCGGCAAGAGCCTGAAACATATTCGCTATCCGTCGCTCATGTTCCACCCGCATCTCCTCCATCCTCCTCTCTTGCTCCTCCCTCATCCTTGCATGCTCCTCTATCCTCATCCTCTCCTGCTCCTCCCTCTGCCTCGTCAGCTCCTCCATCCTCCTCACCTGCTCCTCCCTCAGCCTCTCCTGGTACTCCATCCTCCTCCTCTCCTGCTCCTCCCTCTGCCTCGTCAGCTCTTCCATCCTCCTCTGCTGCTCCTCCATCTGCCTCTCTAACTGCTCACTCTTCCTCTCCAGCTGCTCTCTGATGTCATTGACGACAACCTGTAGCTGTTGAACCTTTCTCTCTGTGATATCAGCTCGGAAGGTGGCACTCTCGCCAACGACGATGGTTCGGGTGGAAGCAGCTCTAGCGGGTGCCGTGAGCTTGGCACCATGACCAAGCACATAATATCCAGAACGGGTGCCAAGCACCTCACTCAGGATCTCTGGCTCACTCCGCTAAGTACCATCGGGAGTGGGCTGACTGCGTAAGGTGTCCATCGCTGCCTGTAATGAAAACATATGAATTTTCTCAAAAAAAAATGACATTATTATAATTTAATACAATTAAATTTTACAATGTAAGAATTTTTACCCAAATCTCACCGGCACTAGGATGCACCCAAGATCCCGTTGCCTGCCGACAGTGAGTCCCTTTGTAGAGGTCTATTGGTCCGGGCTCCTAGCCAGTGACGGAATCTCGCTGCGCAATCGAAAGGACAAAAGAGTTAATATAAAATGCATTGAAAGAATATATCAACTTAATAAGTACCAGTAATTTCTTACCATGTCGTGACGAATTTGTACAAATGACTTTGAACCAGCTACGTGGTTCACTGCTAACTTTTCCCTGTTGTTAGAATTTATTTTGCTCCTCTTCTGAACACATCATTCATAATACATTATTATTAGTTACGAATTTAATTGTTACCTTAAGATATCGTAAATATATAAATATTACCTGAAAAGAATCGGACGAAAATCTATCACAGAGTATCTTCCAGTCATCACGGGTCACGTGCGGCGGTGCAGAAATCGCGCCCTCCTCGTTGCTCATACACTGCTTGTACCGCTTGTGTAACAAGGAGCGGTACTCCTTGAACCGCTCCTTGATCATGTCATCAACGGCATAGGAAATGTACGGAACACTCGAATCCAATTCAAATTTATCCTGCAATTTCATAAATAATAGATTAAGGCAATAAACTTATTAAAAAAATAACTTAACCGTAAATGAACTTTTATCAAATAAATTAGGATTTATAAGTATAGATTAAGGTTTAGGTTAAAGTTAAGGTTAAGGTTAAGGTTAAAGTTTTGGTTTAGGTTAAGGTTATAGGTTTAGGTTTAGGCTTAGGTTATAGCTTTAGGATATTGAGAATAGGTTAATGTTTAGGTTAACGAAATCGGGTTCGGGTTTAGGATCGAGTTTAGGTTTGGGTTTTCATGTTTAGGTTTAGGTTTAGGTTAGGGAGTTGAGATTAGGATTAGGTGTAGGTTTAGGTTTAGGGATTTGAGAATATATTTAGGTTTTAAGTTTAGGTTTAGGTTTAATTTTTTATTTTTAAGTTTAGGTTATAGGTTTAGGTTTAGGTTAAGGTTAGGTTATAGGTTATAAGTTTAGGTTATAGGTTAAGGTTTAGGATATAGGTTTTGGTTTAGTTGTGTTATAGGTTTTGGATTAGGTTTAGGATTAGATTTTAGGTTTAGGTTAAGGTTATAGGTTTAGGTTATAGGTTTTGGTTAAGTTTAGGTTAAGGTTATAGGTTAGAGGTTATAAGTTATAGCTTTAGGTTCGGGTTCAGGATCGGGTTTTGCTTTGGGTTTTCAAGTTTGGGTTAAGGTTTAGGTTAGGGAGTTGAGATTAGGAATAGGTGTAGGTTTAGGTTTAGGGATTTGAGAACACATTTAGGTTTTAGGTTTAGGTTTTAGGTTAAGGTTATAGGTAGGTTATAGGTTATAGCTGTAGGGAATTAAGAATAGGTTAAGGTTTAGGTTTAGGAAATCGGGTTCGAGTTCGGGATTGGGTTTTGATTTGGGTTTTCAAGTTTAGGTCTAGGTTTAGGTTAGGGAGTTGAAAATAGGATTAGGTGTAGGTTTGGGTTTAGGGATTTGAGAGCACATTTAGGTTTTAGGTTAAGGTCATAGGTAGGTTAAAGGTTATAGCTGTAGGGAATTGAGAATAGGTTAAGGTTTAAGTTTAGGAAATTGGGTTCAGGTTCGGAATTGGGTTTTAATTTGGGTTTTCAAGTTTAGGTCTAGGTATAGGTCAGGGAGTTGAGAATAGGATTAGGTGGAGGTTTAGGTTTAGGGATTTGAGAACACATTTAGGTTTTAGGTTTAGGTTTTAGGTTAGTTATAGGTTATAGCTATAGGGAATTGAGAATAGGTTTAGGTTTAGGTTTAGGTTTAGGAAATCGGGTTCGGATTCGGGATCGGGTTTTGCTTTGGGTTTTCAAGTTTAGGTTTAGGTTTAGGTTAGGTAGTTGAGAATAGGATTAGGTGTAGGTTTAAGTTTAGGGATTTGAGAACACATTTAGGTTTTAGGTTTAGGTTTTAAGTTAAGGTTATGGGTAGGTTATAGGTTATAGCTGTAGGGAATTGAGAATAGGTTAAGGTTTAGGTATAGGAAATCGGGTTCGGGTTCAGGATCGGGTTTTACTTTAGGTTTTCAAGTTTAGGTTTAGGTTTAGGTTAGGTACTTGAGAATAGGATTAGGTGTAGGTTTAGGTTTAGGGATTTGAGAACACATTTAGCTTATAGGTTTAGGTTTTAGGTTAAGGTTATAGGTAGGTTATAGGTTATACCTGTAGGGAATTGAGAATAGGTTAAGGTTTAGGTTTAGGAAATCGGGTTCAGGTTCGGGATTGGGTTTTGGTTTGGGTTTTCAAGTTTAGGTTTAGGTTTAGATTAGGTAGTTGAGAATAGGATTAGGTGTAGTTTAGGTTTAGTGATTTGAGAACACATTTAGGTTTTAGGTTTAGGTTTTAGGTTAAGGTTATAGGTAAGTTATAAGTTATAGCTGTAGGGAATTGAGAATAGGTTAAGGTTTAGGTTTAGGAAATCAGGTTCAGGTTTGGGATTGGGTTTAGGTTTGGGTTTTCAAGTTTAGGTTTAGGTTTAGGTTAGGTAGTTGAGATTAGGATTAGGTGTAGGTTAAGGTTTAGGGATTTGAGAACACATTTAGGTTTTAGGTTTAGGTTTAAGGTTAAGGTTATAGGTAGGTTATAGGTTATAGATGTAGGGAATTAAGAATAGGTTGAGGTTTAGGTTTAGGAAATCGGGTTTGGGTTTGGGATCGGGTTTTGCTTTGGGTTTTCAAGTTTAGGTTTAGGTTTAGGTTAGGTAGTTGAGAATAGGATAAGGTGTAGGTTTAGGTTTAGGGATTTGAGAACACATTTAGGTTTTAGGTTTAAGTTTTTGGTTAAGGTTATAGGTAGGTTGTAGGTTATAACTGTAGGGAATTGAGAATAGGTTAAGGTTTAAGTTTAGGAAATCGGGTTCGGGTTTGGGATTGGGTTTAGGTTTGGGTTTTCATGTTTTGGTTTTGGTTTAGGTTAAGCAGTTGAGATTAGGATTAGGTGTAGGATTAGGTTTAGGGATTTGAGAACACATTTAGGTTTTAGGTTAAGGTTATAAGTAGGTTATAGGTTATAGCTATAGGGAATTGAGAATAGGTTTAGGTTTATGCATAGGAAATCAGGATCGGGTTCGGGATTGGGTTTTGGTTTGGGTTTTCAAGTTTAGGTTTCGGTTTAGGTTAAGGAGTTGAGATTAGGATTAGGTGTAGGTTTAGGTTTAGGGATTTGACAACACATTTAGGTTTTAGGTTAAATTTATTGGTAGGTTATCGGTTATAGCTATAGGGAATTGAGAATAGGTTAAGGTTTAGGTTTAGGAAATCGGGTTCGGGTTTAGGATCGGGTTTTGCTTTGGATTTTCAAGTTTAGGTTTAGGTTTAGGTTAGGTAGTTGAGAATAGGATTAGGTGTAGGTTTAGGTTTAGGTTTAGGGATTTGAGAACACATTTAAGTTTTAGGTAGGTTATAGGTTATAGTTGTAGGGAATTGAGAATAGGTTTAGGTTTAGGTTTAGGAAATCGGGTTCGGGTTCAGGACTGGGTTTTGTTTTGGGTTTTCAATTTTAGGTTTAGGTTTAGGTTAGGTAGTTGAGAATAAGATTAGGTGTAGGTTTAGGTTCAGTGATTTAAGAACACATTTAGGTTTTAGGTTTAGGTTTTAGGTTAAGGTTATAGGTAGGTAATAGGTTATAGCTATAGGGAATTAAGAATCGATTATGGTTTAGGTTTAGGAAATCGGGTTTAGGTTCGGGATCGGGTTTTGCTTTGGCTTTTCAAGTTTTAGTTTAGGTTTAGGTTAGGTAGTTGAGAATAGGATTAGGTGTAGGTTTAGGTTTAAGGATTTGAGAACACACTTAGGTTTTAGGTTTAGGTTTTAGGTTAAGGTTATATGTAAGTTATAGGTTATAGTTGTACGGAATTGAGAATAGGTATAGGTTTAGGTTTAGGTAATCGGGTTCGGGTTCGAGATCGGGTTTTGGTTTAGGTTTAGGTTTAGGTTAGGTAGTTGAGAATAGGATTAGGTGTAGGTTTAGGTTTAGGGATTTGAGAACACATTTAGGTTTTAGGTTTAGGTTTTAGGTTAAGGTTATAGGTAGGTTATAGGTTATAGCGGTAGGGAATTGAGAATAGGTTAAGGTTTAGGTTTAGGAAATCAGGTTCGGGTTCGGGATCGGGTTTTGCTTTGGGTTTTCAAGTTTAGGTTTAGGTTTAGGTTAGGTAGTTGAGAATAGGATTAGGTGTAGGTTAAGGTTTAGGGATTTAAGAAAATATTTAGGTTTTAGGTTACAATTATAGGTAGGTTATTGGTTATAGATGTAGGGAATTGAGAATAGGTTAAGGTTTAAGTTTAGGAAATCGGGTTCGGGATTGGGTTTAAGTATGGGTTTTCAAGTTTAGGTTTAGGTTTAGGTTAGGTAGTTGAGATTAGGATTAGGTGTAGGTTTAGGTTTAGGGATTTGAGAACACATTTAGGTTTTAGGTTAAGGTTATAGGTAGGTTATAGGTTATAGTTTTAGGGAATTCAGTATAGGTTTAGGTTTCAGTTTAGGTAATCGGGTTCGGGTTCGAGATCAGTTTTGCTTTGGGTTTTCATGTTTAGGTTTAGGTTTAGGTTAGGTAGTTGAGAATAGGATTAGGTGTAGGTTTAGGTTTAGGGATTTGAGAACACATTTAGGTTTTAGGTTTAGGTTTTAGGTTAAGGTTATAGGTAGGTTATAGGTTATAGCTGTAGGGAATTGAGAATAGGCTAAGGTTTAGGTTTAGGAAATTGGGTTCGTGTTCGGGATTGGGTTTGGTTTTGGGTTTTCAAGTTTAGGTTTAGGTTTAGGTTAGGTAGTTGAGATTAGGATTAGGTGTAGGTTTAGGTTTAGGGATTTGAGAACACATTTAGGTTTTAGGTTAAGGTTATAGGTAGGTTATAGGTTATAGTTTTAGGGAATTCAGTATAGGTTTAGGTTTCATTTTAGGTAATCGGGTTCGGGTTCGAGATCGATTTTGCTTTGGGTTTTCATGTTTAGGTTTAGGTTTAGGTTAGGTCGTTGAGAATAGGATTAGGTGTAGGTTTAGGTTTAGGGATTTGAGAACACATTTAGGTTTTAGGTTTAGGTTTTAGGTTAAGGTTATAGGTAGGTTATAGGTTATAGCTGTAGGGAATTGAGAATAGGCTAAGGTTTAGGTTTAGGAAATCGGGTTCGTGTTCGGGATTGGGTTTGGTTTTGGGTTTTCAAGTTTAGGTTTAGGTTTAGGTTAGGTAGTTGAGATTAGGATTAGGTCTAGGTTTAGGTTTAGGGATTTGATAACATATTTAGGTTTTAGGTTATAGATAGGTTATAGGTTATAGCTGTAGGGAATTGAGAATAGGTTAAGGTTTAGGTTTAGGAAATCAGGTTCGGGTTCGGGATTGGGTTTTAGTTTAGGTTTTCAAGTTTAGGTTTAGCTTTAGGTTAGGGAGTTGAGATTAGGATTAGGTGCAGGTTTAGGTTTAGGGATTTGAGAACACATTTAGGTTTTAGGTTTAGGTTTTAGGTAAAGGTTATAGGTAGGTTATAGGTTATAGCTGTAGGGAATTGAGAATAGGTTAAGGTTTAGGTTTAAGTAATCGGGTTCGGGCTCGAGATCGGGTTTTGCTTTGGGTTTTCAAGTTTAGGTTTAGGTTTAAGTTAGGTAGTTGAGAATAGGATTAGGTGTAAGTTTAGGTTTTGAGATTTGAGAACACATTTAGGTTTTAGGTTAAGGTTATAAGTAGGTTATAGGTTATAGCTGTAGGGAATTGAGAATAGGTTAAGGTTTAGGTTTAGTAAATTGGGTTCGGGTTCGGGATTGGGTTTAGGTTTAGGTTTTTTAGTTTAGGTTTAGGTTTAGGTTAGGTAGTTGAGAATAGGATTAGGTGTAGGTTTAGGTTTAGGGATTTGAGAACACATTTAGGTTTTAGGTTTAGGCTTTAGGTTTTAGGTTATAGGTAGGTTATAGGTTATAGCTGTAGGGAATTGAGAATAGGTTAAGGTTTAGGTTTAGGTAATCGGATTCGGGTTCGGGATGGGGTTTTACTTTGGGTTTTCAAGTTTAGGTTTAGGTTTAGGTTAGGGAGTTAAGATTAGGATTAGGTGTAGGTTTAGGTTTAGGTATTTGAGAACACATTTAGGTTTTATGTTTAGATTTTAAGTTAAAGTTATTGGTAGGTTATAGGTTATAACTTTAGGGAATTGAGAACAGGTTAAGGTTTAGGTTTAGGAAATTGGGTTCGGGTTCGAGATCGACTTTTGCTTTGAGTTTTCAAATTTAGGTTTAGGTTTAGGTTATAGGTTTTGGTTTAGGTTTAAGGTGTGGTTTAGGTTAAGGGTGTGGTACCTTTAAATACAGATATAATTACAGCCTGTCCAGATGGTCAGGTCCTCCCAATGTTGTCCATAGAAAATGGACAGCTTCATCATGGTCATAATAGCGGTTCTCACCTTCCAGGGACCCCGCTCATCCGGATAGCTCTGACGCACATCCGGGTATGCTCCATTAATTTTGAGCAAGTACATTAATACGGCCTGTACAGATGGTCAGGCCCTCCTAATGTTGTCCATAGGAAATGGACAACTTCATCATGGTCATAATAGCGGTTCTCACCATCCATGGACCCCCGCTCATACGGATAGCTCCGACGCACATCCGGGTATGCTCCATTAATTTTGAGCAAGTACATAAATACGGCCTATCCAGATGGTCAGGCCCTCTCAATGCTGTCCATAGGAAATGGACAGCTTCATCATGGTCATAATAGCGGTTCCCACCTTCCAGGGACCCCCGCTCATCTGGATAGCTCTGACGCACATCCGGGTATGCTCCATTAATTTTGAGCAAGTACATAAATATGGCCTGTCAAAATGGTCATGCCCTTCCAATGCTGTCCATAGGAAATGGACAGCTTCATCATAGTCATAACAGCGGTTCCCACCTTCTAGGGACCCCCGCTCAACATCTGGATAGCTCCAACACACATCCGGGTCTACTCTATTAATTTCAAGCAAAATAACTTAATCGTAAATGAAATTTTATAAAATAAATTTTAATTTACTAAAATTTACCTGAAGGCGCTGACGGATGAGCTGCCACACATCATCTGCACGTCTGCCCAATGAGGGGTGATGGCGGGGATCAGAGATCGGCATAAGACACCGACCTCCGACATAAACAAGCTGGCATTGTTCCCAATAGGTCTAATACAATCCTGTGGGAACTCTACCGTCACCCTACCCTCACGCGTAAGTCGCTCTAAAAGCAACCCATGCGTGGGTCCACGTCCTTGTCGGCTGGTCAACAACGCTGCTGCAAAAGAAATATGTAAGTCTAAACATAAACAGAAGTCGGTTAAAAAATATATGATGTTACTTACATGTTGTGCCCGGTGTATGCGTGACTGAGGCATCAGATGCCTCCGATACAATATGTGACAGCGATGCTGGCTCCGTTGTATCATGGGTAGAAGGAGTAGATCCAGTGTACGAACGACGTGCCTGGTGCCATCACTGAATATGTGTGAGCTATAAACTTATAAATTTAAACAATGTCAATACAAGTGGAATATACTAAAACATTATACAAGTAGGGTTATACGGTATAATGCATTTGTACTTATGCTTAGAGAGATGATTAAAATATGATTAGACCATTACACTATAATGCAAGCAGAATATAATAAAATCGTAATCTTTAATCTATAATCCTTGAAAATTCCATTACATATTGTCATTCTATATTAAATACACATATTTCATTGTAATATGAAACAACTTTGAGGTAAAGTATCTGAAGTACTCCCTGCGTAAGTTATCGTATGCTTCAGAAGTATATGTTATCATGTGTGAAGCGGCTGGTTGGTGGATAACTATTTTAGTCAAACACATCATTTCTAGCAAGCTATGATGATGGTGATACAACCATATTTGGAGGAGTGCATAGATCACTATAGTTTTGTCTAATCTCCACTTGTTGGTCGCAATGGCTGCCATATATATATATAATGAGTGGAGGAATTTGGCTGAGTGTGTGCCTCATCTTAAGTACCTTAGGACATTTAGAGGAAAAACCTCTCTACCCATGTAGTAAACATCAGCGCTTATGCATCATGTGGACTTCGTCATGTCGATTTTTCTGGACCCTAGCCTAGAAATGAGGCCATCCACTCATTAGGTGAGCTACAATGTGTGAAACTAATAGATGGTTTCGATCTACTTGTCTCATACTATATGCCCTGCTCATGAGTTTTTACTGAATTTACTTTTGTGCCAAGGAATCTATATGGTGGGTATTAGGATCTCTCACATGTATATTGGTATGTGTGCGAGTGTAGATAAGAACTAGGCTATACATGGATGTTGAAATGCCCTTATTTCTACATGCAATTGTATGCCCTACTTTAGATGTGTGATAAACCATAAGCTATATGGAACTTCTGTCTAATTTCCTAAGCGGCTGGTTGGTGGATAACTAATACACAATGCTAAGTTAGTTATTAAGCATTCAATATCACACATCCGAGTTGATTGATTTAATCATCATAAACACATGTTCTAGTGGGCTAATCTTAGCATCATTACCACACATCCGACTTGATTGATTTAAGCATCATAAACACATGCTCTAGTGGACTAATTTAATCATCTAGATACACATGTTCAAGTGGACTAATTCAAGCATTGTAAACACATGTCCAAGTGGACTGATTTAAGGTTTTTAAACAAACACATGTTCTAGTGTGCTGATCATTGCATCATTACCACACATCCAAGTGGATTGATTTAAGCATCATAAACCCATGTCCAAGTAGAGTAGACTGATTTAAGCATTGTAAACACATGTCCAAGTGGACTAATTTAAGCATCATAAATTCATGTCCAAGTGGAACTGATTTAAACATCAACAACACATGTTCTAGTGGGCTGATCTCAGCATCATTGCCACACATCCAAGTGAACTATTTAGGGCCCACTAGGTTGTCTTGTCTATCTTGCCACCTCTTACCCTGGATCATGCAAGGAGGAGAAGAAAAAAAGGAGAGGAAAAGCTATTTTCTATGTCAAAATTGTGATTTACTCCAATCACCTAGATCCACTTTCCCTAGAATGTGCAGAAAGCAAAGAATGGTTTGAAAGAGGAAAGCGAGTCCACCCAGAAATGCAGACCACACCTTGTGGCGTAAAAAATAATAATAATAATAAAGAAAAGGTCCTGTTTGGAACGAGGGAAATGAGAATATGAATTTAGCATATCTATAAACTTGTCAAATTCACAAGTTTGAATTAGATTTGGATTTGGCACATCCCAAGGTCTATTATTTGAAAATCAAGCCAAAACCCATCGACTTTTAAGTATTTATTATAACAGAATAAGGTTTTTTACCTTTGAAGGTCATATTCCATGGATTTTTTCCCTTTTTAATACTTGGATTTACATGAAATCCATGGGTTTGTGAGTGTAGAATTTAAAAATCAAAGGATTTGATATGCTCCCAACAAAATACAAAATGGGAAGATTTAAAATCCATGAATTTCACATATATATGCTCCAAATTCCTCACCCCAAAGAACCCCTGAACACAAACCATAGAAAATCCCTTTGTTGGGCTTTAGAAAAAAAATATCACATTTCAATATATTTAATGCCAAGCACATATGCACAACACACTTAGGATGTGTGCTATTTGGGATCCTAAATGTCCATCATATGATCCCACGAGTCCATATGTCCTTATCCAAAAAATAAGTTATCCACTCATCAGGTGACACATGCGTTGCGAACAAAATGCTAAACGTTTACCAAAACTAATCAGCTATTTGGAAAAGGTTCTTACTTAATCAACTACTTCAACTCAAAACTTCTATTGCAACACCCACAGTTTCTGATGCTACAAAATAGTAACAAAAGAAGACCTGACATCAAGGGGCAGAAAGCGCAACTTTCAAACTTGGGAAAAATAAGTTTTCAGATATTTGCACAGTGCTTATCATAGAAATAAAAAATCTAATCATTCCTAGTTCATTACATGATTTCCAGCACCTTTTGAAATGCCACATGCTTACCCAAATAATCAGATGATATTAAAAAAAAGTAACCCTCAAAAGAAAGATTACCTGTTATGTAATGTGATGGCCACTTTGCATCTTGTTATGTAAGATGGACATCAGATAAACAATAGTTGTTAGCCAAAATCAGGCCATTAATTTCTCAATAACTGCTTCAATGTAATGTAATCCATCAACTACAAACTTGCCACATTACAATTGGCTTTCTAGGCTGGATTCTAATGTCATTTTGGTAACCAAGATATAATAAATATTGCTCTCTAAGGGCGTGTTTGGTTGCACCAAATTAGACTGATTAATCATGAAAGATCATGAAATTTCATGGTACTTAGTGCAACCAAATGCATCTAAATTAAAGAATAACTCTGGTAAGATCTTTCTACATAGAGAGGCTGACTTGGTGCAGTCGGCTGTGTACAATCTGTTGTTAGTTAAAAGTCTGCTCTATTAGCTCAATGTTAAAAAAAAATCTATAATAAATTTTGAAATCAAAATTTCAATTTCTGAGTTTGATTTGGCTGAGTTGAAGAGAAGCCAATTTCACAGAAGATTGTGTCAAGTTCATTGATTCAGTTGTTTTCTTCTTCTTTTCTTTTTTCCATTTACTTTTTTACCCTTGTGCAAAACTGGTGTTTCATCTCATGACTCACCTGGTAAACCCAATTAACTAAGCTGAGTTTAGAATCTATCAGGTACCTAAACAATGATTGAGATAATGCTTTTACAATCCTATACACTCAGTATTTCACAACTATATTACGTCTGATTTTTCTAATGTGACTCTACATTACATGTCTACAAGCATATATATCATTTGCAGCATATTTGTGTAGGGCTAATAATGCACCCTGATTTCGGTACCTCATATTCGGATATCCACACTCTAATGATTAACTGTACCAAATCTGAGTCATTCAAGTTTCTGAATAATTTTTATAGCCACATGTTGGACGGTCAGGATTATCAAAACATTCAGCTAGCGGAGTAACTGTTTCCCGGGTAACACGTTGGTGGGTGTTACCCTAACTGTGTGGAGCCCACCTTAATGTATTATTTGTATATCCATGTTGTCCATCTGTTTTTCAATCTCATTGTAGGATGCAATCCCAAACCTTACGAATATCCAAATCTCAAGTGGGCATACCACTAGAAACAGTGATAAATGACCATTAAAAAATTTTCATGGGCCACAAAAGTTTTGGATTAAGCTGATCTTTATATTTTCCCTTCATCCATGTCTTCTTGACATTATCAATACTCGGATGGTAAATAAAAATTATAAAAACCTGATGATGGGCCCTTTGAAAATTTTAACGGTGAGGGACCCAAACACCATTGTTTCCTGTGGTCTATAGAAACGGTGGACGTAATGGATATACAACAAATCATCAAGGTGGGTCCCACGGTAAGGTTAATCCCCAATCCACAAATCCCCAAATCCCTAAATCCCCAAATCATTTCAATCGGTATTGAGATTGAGAGAGAGAGAGATACTTGTCAACCGAACTTTAGAGAGGGCGGTGGAAAGAGGGCGCGTGGAGAGACGGTGGTGGAGAGACGGCGTGGTGGAGAGAGGGCGCGGTGGAGAGAGAGAGAGAGAGCACTGAGAGAGAAAGAGAGACGGGCCGCGGTGGAGAGAGGACCGAGAGAGAGGGGATAGAGAGCGAGAGAGTGAGAGAGGGCGTGAGTGAAAGTGAGAGAGGACAGAAACCGAGAGAGACTTAAGTCTCTCTCGTGAGTGGGCACGGATTGGATACTGACAAGGTTAGTTGCCAAATCGCTATTGAAGTGACGTCACCAAGCTATGTGGACCCCACCATGATGCGTGTATGGTATCCTTACCGTCCAACCATTTTTAGTGATCATTTTATGGCATTAAAAACAGAATGAAATAATCTAAAGTTCAAGCGGACCCACCACAGAAAACCATGGGAGCCATCACAGCAACCGTTGAAACATTTATAGGGCCCACAGTGATGTATTTTTGAGATCTATCCTTTTAATAAGTTAACATATAGATAGATGAAGTGAAAACAAAAATATCATCTTCATCGGGAACTACTGTGGCCCCTAAGAAGTTTTGAACGGTGTATGTCACTGTCCCCACTATTTTCTATGGTGGGGTCGACTTGAACTTTAGATCTATATCATTCTCTTTGTAATACCATAAAAAGATCTCTAAAAATGGTTGGACGGTATGGATATAACACATGTATCATGGTGGGGTCCACAGAGCTAGGTAACGTCACTTCAGTAGCGATTTGGCTACTGACCTTGTCAGTATCCAATCCGCACCCCTCGCGAGTGGGGTGACGTGGTCGGTGCTCTGTGGGCCCCACCATGATGTATGTGTTTCATCCCTGTCGTCCATATATTTTTCCCTTTCATTTTATAGTATGACATAAAAAATGAGGTATATCCCAATCTCAACTAGACCACATTATAGGAAACAGAGTTGAATGAGCGTCAACCATTAAAAACCTTTTGGGGGCCATATAAAGTTTTGGATTGATCCGATATTTTTTTTCCTTCATATGGGCCTGTATGACCTAATCAACAGATTGGATGTCAAATAAAAAGTACAGTGGGCCTTAGGAGGGTTTTAATGGTGGATATCCAATCACTATTATTTTCATGTGGTGTGGTCCACTTGAGATTTATATCCTTCTAATTTTTGGCGTCAAGCCCTAATATGATTTGTAAAAATGGATAGACAGCATGGATGAAACACATACATCATGGTGGGACCCATAGAACACCGACAAACATCCACCAAGTTTTGTGGGCCCCATTATGATGTATTTGTTATATCCACATCGTCCATCTATTTTGAGATATCATTTTATGTCAAGAGTTAAACAATGAGGCAAATAAAAATCTGTAGTGGACCCCACCACAGAAATTTCGGGTGCACCACACCACATGAAATCAATAGTAATTGGATATCCATCATTAAAATCCTCCTAAGGCTTACTGTACTATTTATTTGACATCCAATATGTTGATTAGGTCTAGAGGTGTACAAGAGTCGAGCCAAGTCGAGTATCACCCTACTCATACTCGGCTCTTAATGCCCAAGTCCTACTCGTACTCAGCTCTACTCGGGCATCGAGCATGGATTCGCTACTCGTGCTCTACTCGGCCGAGTACGAGTTGAGTACGAGCAGAAATCGAGTCTAGTCGAGTCCAAATTTTTGGTGGATTTCAAAGGTTGGGGTGAGCCAGAATTTATAGCATTTGGGTTAGCATGGCGATCAAGTTAGGACTTTTTAGATGGAGTTCTCTTTACGTCCGTCGTGAACGTAATCCAATGTTTGTTGTCACCCACTGGGGCCCACATTCTAAAATGGTCCAGTGATTTGAACTATCTGTATCACTACTACTACTACATATAAGGTATTCTACAATTTCCTGACAATGACCTTTGATTTTTAGATTTCAATGAGAGCCGTTGAAAGTTTCTTTTGATTGTTTTAAATTCATCTCCAGAAGATGATAGTCAGAATCAGTGTCTCAGAGAAATTTTCTTAAAGTAGCCCATGTAGCATAGTCAGATTTCATAACACGAACCGTTCCGATCATCAGAACACTCAGCTTGTGGGCTAGTGGGCAGCGACACACAATGAATCATAAGTCGCGGTAGAAGGAAAATAAACTCTTTATGGCGCGTTAGTCACACGTGACAATTTTGGTTGGAGTAATGAAGGCCAATACATGCGGACGTAGATTGCGTCCTACCCCCACTCGTCTCTACCCCGAACCTGCGAGCAGGCCCACCGTGATGTATCCGTTTATCCAAGCCGTTCATCCTTTTCTCGTATCATTTGAAGGCATAACCATAAAAATGAGTCTCGAGTATGAGTTGAGTACAGAGTCGAGTACCAATTCGAGTATACAAGTTAAGTACTACCCAACTCGTACTCTACTCGAAATCATAACGAGTAGAAAAAATCCACTTGTACTCGTCTCAAACACCTAACAAGTCGAGTCGAGCGAGTACCTGAGCTTATTCTGCTCATGTACAGCTCTAATTAGTGCATATAGGGTCAGATGAAGGGAAAAAACAAAAATCAGCTTGATCCAAAACTTTTATGGTGATAAAAATGGTATGTCATCCAATATTGTACTGTTTATATTTTTTAGATGTCTTCACATAGTTTTAGATGGTATGGCCCACCTGAGTTTCGTAACGAATGATTTTTAGGTATCTCAAAAGCTAAAGGGGAGACATCAAATGTACGGTGTTGATGTTCGACAAACATCATGATGGGCCCATTTTACATGTCTGGTCGATTCACTCTATTCTACTAATCATTACCCTCAATTTGATTAGTTACTCGCCTCGATCATACTGTATATGAGAAAGATATTGGGCAAACAAGATTGATCAACAATTTGAGTGAATTTTGATTTAAACATCTGAAGTTATTTACTCTTAAATCTGGACTGATCAGATTGTCCAAAAATGGAAAAAGGTTGTTCATAATATCAAAAGTATATGAATGAATAGAAAACACAAACATCAGCTTGATCCAAAACTTCTATGGCCTCCAAGAAATTTTAAATGGTATAGGTTCAATCACACTATTTCCTGTGGTGTGGTCTACTTGAGCTTTGGATATGCTTCATTTTTGTTCTTTAGACCTCAAATTATCTGTTAACATGGATGAATGGAGTGGATAAAATAAATAAATAACGGTGGACCCCACAGAGTTTACTCTGGTAAAGGTAACGAGTAACTCAAATATAGTGGAGAAAGGTTTCCTTCCAACATTTCTAATCATATATTGGGCCTGCTTAAATGTGATTCACATATCCAACCCACTCATTATGTGTGTCCCACTTGGATGAGGGGTCAGACCAAGTTTCAACCACATCCAAAACTCATGTGGGCCCCACCAAGTGCTTTTATATTTTTTTCGGATGTCTTCACATAGTTTAAAATGGTATGGCCCACTTAAGTTTCGTTTATCGATGATTTTTGAGATATCTCATAACCTAAAGGGGACACATCAATTCCACAGTGTTGATGTTCGACAGACATCATGATGGGTCTCACAAAACTTACTAACATCAATTCATAGGTTCTCACGAGGCTAGTAAGTTGGGTCACAATTTAAACCAGAATATTTGGCCCATTTTACATGTCTGACGCATTCACTCTATTTTACTGATCAATACTCTCAATTTGACTAGTTACTCGCCTCAATCGGGCTACATATGAGAAAGATATTGGGCATACAAGATTGATCAACAAATTCAGTGAAATTTGATTTAAACATTTAAAGTTATCTACTCTTTAATTTAAACTGATTAGATTGTCTAAAAATGATTAAAGATTCGATTAGTGGGTGTGCCTAATAATTTAGTAATTTTATTTTTCACAAATAAATTTAACATTTTTTTTCAAAAGGTATATTTTTTTTACTCTTTTAAATAAATATCATTTTTATTATAAAATATTTCAAAAATATTTAAAATACAAATTTTGAATTTTTATTTACAAAATCTACAAATTTTACTCATATTTTATTTTTTTCTCAAAATTTTCAAAATGCCAATTTTTCTCTTCAAAAGCATTATTTCGTTCTCAAAATTTTTCTTAAACATATTTAAAATTTCTAAACTTTTCAACATTTTTTTTTCATGTGATATTACAAATTATTTAAATATTACCTTTTAATTATATATATATATATATATATATATATATGAAATTTTCCATTCATATGATATAAAAACTAATAAAAATTTTATAACATTAAAACATTTTTACATTATTACCAACGGTTTTTAGCCGTCGGAAAAAAAGATTTAGGAAAAACACTTTTACCGACGAATATTTTCGTCCGTAAAGGTCTTACCACCAACTTTTCAAGCGCCCAGCGAAAATTTGCAAAATGGGGAAAGACCCTTTAGCTACGAATATTTTCGTAGGTAAATATCGGTTTTACCTACGAAATTATAATTCGTAGGTAAAAGTAGGTTTTTCAATTTTTAAAATTCAATAGATCCTCCAGCTATGAATAATTTTGTAGGTAAAGATAGGTTTTACCTACGAACATAGAATTAGCAGGTAAAAGTAAGGCTTTGAATTTTCTTTTTTTTTTTTGAAAAATTTCACAGATCCTTTAACTATAATCAAATGACCCTTTAGCTACAAATAGTTTCGTAGCTAAAGACGTGTTTTACCTACGAAATTAAAATTCGTAGGAAAAAGTAAGGTTCTCGATTTTTGGTGATTTATAAAAATTTAGTAGACCCTTTAGCTACGAATATTTTCGTAGGTAAATAAGTGTTTTTCCTAAGAAATTTGGGTTCGTAGGTAAAAGGAAGGTTTTGGATTTTGTATTTTTTTTGAAAATTTTCACATACCCTTCGGCTACAAATATTTTCATAGGCAAATATGGGTTTTCCCTACGAAATTAGAATTCGTAGGGAAAAGTAAGGTTTTCGATGATTGAAATTTAACAGACCCTTTGGCTACGAATATTTTCGTAGGTGAAGATAGGTTTTTACCTACGAAAGTTTATTTCGTAGGTAAAAGGAGTAGTTTCAATTATTTGATTTTTGAAAAGTTTAAAAGACCCTTTAGCTACGAATATTTTAGTAGGTAAATATGGGTTTTCTACGTAAAAGGAAAGTTTTAAAAATTTAACTCACCTTTTAGCTATGAATAATTTCGTAGGTGAAGATGGGTTTTACCTACGAAAATTTATTTCGTAGGTAAAAGGGGTGGTTTCAATTTTTAGTTTTTTGAAAGGTTCAAAAGACCCTTTAGTTACGACTATTTTTGTAGGTAAATATTGGATTTCCCTACGAAATTAGATTTCGTAGGTAAGAGGAAAGTTTTTGATTTTTGGTACCCTTTCGCTACGAATACTTTCGCAGGTAAAGATGGGTTTTACCTACGGAATTCGATTTCATAGATAAAAGTAAAGTTTTCGATTGAAAAATTCAAAAGACCCTTTAACTACGAATATTTTCATAGGTAAATATGGGTTTTACCTATGAAATAAAATTTCGTAGGTAAAACAAAAAAACTTTTGATTTTTATGTAGTTGAAAAGTCAAAAGACCCTTTACCTACGAAATTGAATTTCGTTGGTAAAAGCATACTTTTGCCAACGAAATTAATTTTCGTCGGTAAAAGTCATATTTACCTATGAAAAATAATTTCGTAGGAAAAAGTTTTGTCGATAAAAACCATATTTCTTGTAGTGAAATGAAATTTTGATGATGGAACTCGTTAATGTTTATGTAAGATCCACTCTCACCATAAGATATTAGTACTATAATATTGCCATAGACATAAAAAAAAATTTAAAAAAAAAAAAGAAAAAAAAAAAACAGGCGAACCTATGGTTTTGGTGCCCACTCCAAAAATTAGGCAAAAATTTAGGCATTTGTCCCAAAAATCATACTCATCAATGATTCACTTGGGCCACTGTAACACCTCAAAAATCAGGGGGTCGGGTAGAAATCCAACTCCCGAGTTCCGGAACGTCACTCATGCAACATAGATAATGATAAATGCATGTTGTCTGTAGAATGGCATTAAACAAGATTGAGACTAAGCCAAAACAGCATATCATACTCCAGAGACAGTTAAATGAGCAAGCGGAAGACTGATAAATACATAAAATATATAATTGATTGTAAGTCTCCAGAATGTGAACAGGTTACCAGGTTAATTAAATACATGTATACTCCAAAACTGGAAAGAAAAGAATATACATGAGTGCTCCAAAAATATAAAATGACAAGTGTCAAGGCATCTACTCAACCTCCCTGTAATCCCATTGATCAGAACACGCATAAAGGAGGGATCCTCCTCATCATCATCAAGTCCGGATCTGCCTCGCAGGTCGTGTCATCATCTACAATTACAAAAGGGTCTGGTGGGTGTCCGGAACAAGATCCCATAACGTGGGAGTGAGTAATTAACTCAGTGGGAGAATAGAGCAAAGATTAGCATGTTATCAAATCAGTCACGCGTTAATTGCAAAGCAAACAATCAAACATTCCTAAATACTATTGTTAACATATGCATGAAATGACATGATGGATGCACTCACCGATATATTCCCTCATGCGGCACCATCTGCGTCCGTGGCATGCTTTCTTCCCGCAGTGCTCCACATCTTCCAGGCACATGCAATGCGATATGGATAATGATTACCGAGTTGTTATTAGTCCTTTTCATATAGTAGGATTGGAAAACTAGGGTAGCTTGCTTATATCAATCCCAACACAGATCCTGTCTAGGGTCGTCACTCCTAGTAATCTCATACGATGTTATATTTGTAGGTCGCTGCAAGGGCTGTCAGGGCTGTTGCTCGCACTCGTTGCACCTCTCCCCCATCACTTTATCAATACAGGCCTAATTATCCTTAAGACTTCATCAGGACTCGTCGCCCCCATGCGGTGTCAGGATAAACTCAAGGTCACTACAAAGGGCTCGTCACCGGATCAGTGTAGGCCGATAGCAAGAATATAGTGTCCCATACTACCATAATCTGCTCAGAGTAGGGTGCTCACTGGTCACTACGAGGAGGTTTGTGGCCCCAGCATAGGCCGACAGCTCGACCATGATATCCCATACCACCATGCCCGGCTCATGAGTCTTTATGGATTAAGGTACCATGGTTGACAGGGTTTTCAATGGTAAGTTCAGTACCCTAAGTTCAAGCAGTTATGACTCATACATGGTGAACATACAATGGCCAGTCGGGTTACTTGACGGGCTCGACTAGTACGAGCGCATCTCAAACTGAACGACATGAAGTGCATGAAACACTTCGTGTGGCCTAACCACTGCCGCCAACCCAAAACACGACTCGCGTTCATCGGCGCGTCCTTCGTGGCAAAGAGAAGCCAACCATGAATTCAATTCGTTACCAACTGCTTGTACTAGGTCATAGCCCCAAGCATTTGCATATCAACATCAGTACGCATATAAGAGTAACAGAAATGAATATAAACCAAACAAGTATGTTAACACATGTTATAACATACAATGTAAGCAATCAACCAACACATGTATTCCATACATATAAAGAAATCAATTCATATAGAAAACATGTAGGAAATCATATACAACATCATGTGGATTGAGAATTCATTCTCAAAACTAATTTACAACACTATTTGCTCAATACATACTAATACAAACATTTATACAAACACTTAGTCTACACACTTTAGTCTACATAGCGTATGTCGACCCAAAGTGGGCATTAGGGCGAATCTCTTTGCCAAACAGATTATTCACGCATACATAATATCATAATACGATGAATTTACATGTCAAGCATTTCAGCAAAATACGAACGTATACAGTATTTTTTGTAAATGCCTAAAATACCCTAAATCTCATATTTACCGTACGTTTACGAAACAAAAAACGGACAGCACATAGTACATGTCAAACGGCGTTGCCGTCGATAATCTACTATTAAACGACAGTGAAAGCTTTGAAATCAGTCAATCAAAGCGTCTAAAATTCTCCCCTTTTGCCCTACACGTGTATCGTTTCGAACGGAATGAATACGCTTCGTCAACGGCGTAACGGCGACCTAATACACAAGTTACATAAGCTACTTCGCTATTGAATTAAAGGAATCCCTAAATCAGCAAGTGGTTTAGGGTTTTTCTTACCTAGGAGCGCGTTGGAATCACCGGAAAAGTGATTAGAGTGCGGTGCTTCGATACGTGCAAACGCTGCAGCAAGCGACGGGAATTCTTTCCCACACTCTCTCACAAACTCTCACTTTCTCTCTCTCTCTCAATCTAGGATTTTATCCAAATTCGAATGAGAGAGATATGAGAGGGTTTCAAGCCCTTATATAGGCTAAAACTTCACCAAAATTGACTTGAAAACAAAGTATACTTGAGTTATAACCAAATCGGGACTTTTCCGATCCAAAAGAGTGTTTCGGGAGGTCCCCTGGCTGAATGCGGTCGGACTTAAGCTCATGGATACTGGATCTAGCACACATCAAGTTTTCAAACCGGTAGAGTTCCCAGATCACACATGGCGGTCCAGTTTCAATTCAGCGGTCATCGGACCTAAATCATGTCTACAAGTCTCATGATATGAAAGAGAAATTTTTCCTGATCCGAGGGTGTAATTTGGCTGAATTCTGACCGTCAGAATGCTTAATAATCACGCGTCAAGTCACGTGCCAGATTTGGATTAAATTTTCCAAATCTAACCCATTTCTCACTCTCTTCACTCCAAGCTCAATGAAATAACCTCTGAACGTCGGTTGGGCTTGATTTTCGAAACGATTTTCAAGTCCAGCTAAGCGGTCATAACCGTCTAAGATTGTAGGTATCGGACTTTCGACGCGCGGTCTAGATCCAATACAAAGTTTCAAAGGGTTCCTGAGAGCAAACGGGTTTAGAGTTTGATCCTAGGTTTCAGGGTATTATAGCGTCATTGATTCTACAAGTTTTGGATCTTGCAGAACGTATTTAAAGCGATCAGGGATAATTTCGCAGCTACTCTAGCGTAGCGCTAGCTAACTTACGCTTAATTTCTAAAGGAATTAATCCTAAGTGATTTCTTTGGCTTTGGAAGTGGGTTCTGAGAGGTTACCAAGGGGTTATAGTTAACCCATTGCCTAAGGATGTCTAATCCCAGGTTGACAAAAATTCGAGGTGTTACAGCCACACTAATGAAAATAGTCTGGAGGTAAGTATGGTCCTGTACAGTCTTTTCAATCATTTGGTCCACTTAAATCCTAAAAAAATAGATGATTTTAAACCCTTTGCCTAAAATGAAGTAATGCACATAGTGGTTAGGGTATATTTTACGTAAACATTATGGTGGGACCCACTTTAGCCACCCACCCATTTTCTCACATTGGGCTACAAGGGAAATTAATTATGACTATATCTAAACTTTTTTTAATGTACCGAATGTAAACTCTATATTAATTAAGTAATTATTTTATAAAAATTCCTTTTTTTAAATGCCCATCCACACACACGCCAACACCAAACACATGCAAAATCTGTACTTGGCACACGTGCCTGCACGAAACACATGCAAGATCTGAGCTTCGGTGAAATATAATACTTCTGATTAAAAATTAGGAGTTCTCACCAGCAGGTGATCGTGGCCAAGGCTTAGAAAGTAACAAGTGCTTTAATAGAAATACTTTGATGCCCTGGAAGATTGTGATGGACAATACACGGATGGTTAGAAATTACCTTACGCTGTGTATAAGCACTTCAAACCGAACCGTCCAAAATTGGACATTTTAATTTAAACCATCTATATACAGATTTTGTAATTTTTAAGCAATTTTTAAGTGTCTGCATATCATCCATCATGCTCTACCTAAGTATATAAGCTTATATCTTTATTTCTTTAGTACGAATAGCAACTACCTGTTGAGATGTCGAGCCACATCTAGGGGCCGCACGACCGGTCGTGGCCCCTGCTCGACCGATTGTGCAGCCCACACGACCAGTCGTGGACTGGCTTGAGTCAAAGTCCAGCGAGCATTAGTTTTTGGTTCCGAGGTGCTCAACCGATCGTGGCCCATACTCAATTGGTCGAGGGGTCCGCTCGACCGGTCGTGCAGTCTGCTCAACCGGTCGTGGTTATGCAGATTCGTTTCTGAATTTGATGTGAACTGTGCATTTTTGAGTCAGCTTTCGCAAAGGTGCAAAAGGAAAGTTGCATAAACTCTATATAGGTGTCCCTAGGGCTTTTCTAGGGTATTGGGAAATAATTCTAAGGTGTGGGCAAAGGGTTTTCTCTGTACTTCCAAGGGAGAGGTTAATATTCTATCTTGTAATCTTCGTTTTACTTCATAGTAAAAGTTTGCATCCGTGGTTTTTTTACCCTAGTTTAGGATTTTTCCACATATATCTTGTCTTGAGGTTTGTTTTAATTGCTTTGATCTATTTCTAGTTTATATTTCTTCTTGTTTATCGTTTGTGGGTAAGACCGGAGATTGGATCTTGGTTCACTGCGTTGTTGGTATGCTGCGCAACAACTGGTATCAGAGCTATTGGTTTAGTTCTATTAGGAGCGATGACGGAAGAAGGAAAAACTAAAATTGAAAAGTTTGATGGTTTAAACTTTTCCTTCTAGAAGATGCAGATGGAGGATTATCTATATCAGAATGACTTCTATATTCCTCTAGGAGGAAAAGAGAAAAAACCAAAAAAGATGACAAATAATGAATGGTTTTTACTGGATAGAAAGGCTTTCGGAACGATCCAACTCTCTTTGTCTAAGAGTGTTGCCTTCAACATATCTAAGATGAAACTACAAAAGAATTAATGAAAGCCTTAGCCACCATGTATGAAAAACCCTCTGCGTCCAACAAGGTTCATCTTATGAAACAACTATTCAACATGAAGATGTCAGATGGTGGGAGCATGGCTGAACATTTAAACGAGTACAATACAGTCACGAGCCAGTTGGAATCTATTGGCATTGTTTTTTAGGTGAGGTCAGGGCGTCATTGATCTTATCCTGTTTGCCAGACAGTTGGTGTCATGCCCCAAACCTAGAAATCGGATTCACAGGAATTTCGATCGCCGAACCCGGTGCCGACGGCCTCCGTAGTACCTCATTCTAGGCCCCTAGCGTATATATGCTAGGTTTTGATCCTGGGTTCCTACAAGGAGGATTTTTTCAACGTGCATTTATCTCATAAGAAGCATAACCATAAGTATACCCAAATCATAAAGGCAACAACATCATCACATATCGACTAATATAATCAATTGAATACAATGCTGAAAGGGAAATACATATATCAAAATCAAAGCTTTAGAGGATAGCTACACGCTCCAAGCTCAAAGCTGCTGCAACCTAACGCCACCTGCACACATGTATTGTGCATAAGCTTACAAAAGCTTAGAGGGTGGTGAAAGTGTGTGCACAAGATAAGTACCAAGTATAAGATAAAGTCCATTAATCATACATCATCGGAATAAGCAGAAATACTGACAAGATCATGAATCATACGATATCAGAGTAAGCGAAAATATACTGGTAAGTCCATGAGTGTTATCAGTCGTACCAAGTCTATGCGATGCAAAACATAATAAGACAATAACAGATGCTGAGGATGCAATGTAATATGTAAATCTTGACGAGCCACGAATACCATCAACCTCATCTAGGTCATATAAGTGCAAAAACATAGTAACCCAAAATGCTAAGTACTGCAGATGCAATGTAATATGCGGTGCGAATGAAATGACCATGTTAGGATGTGAAGTCGGGATGATAATACGAAGTATCGCAGGCTATGGGGTCCATCACAAGGGAATTCTATCCAAACCAGTCTCATACCTAAATTTGAATAGTCAGACACAATGTGGTAAACTCCTGATCTCAGGTTAATCGCACGCCCAACCAAAATCTTGGCCATGCAAAGGTACACGTAACAAATAGTTACACACCACCAGTCAGCCCGAGTGGATAGTGAATGAATGAATGAATGGATATGCAATTCCTGCTCAATAAGTTCACATATTAGTACGGTTCCTCTCTAAGAAATCACCGGGGTCTATAACACTCCACACCGACTGCTTTCTCCCTAGCTGCACAGCCCTGCGAGTGAAAGAGACCTCACTATTTGCCTAACCAGCAGTCTGTCAATACCTACTCGGCTCGTCGATAGCGGACCCATTTACGAGCTGGTTATACTCAGCCTAGCTTATAGCACCCTCACTCGGGCGGATAAGGTCACACCCCCTCTCAATCGACCACGACACAGGAGAAAACGCAGCCTACTGGTATTCAGCACTCGGACGCTCATGTTTCACTTGGTCTAGACGTTGGGGCACCTCCTGGCTTCAGAGATTCTAGGATTTTCACCCAAGGACATCCTAAGTGGCCATAGTGCTATAACCAAGTATTTTCGGTGTCCCATTTATCCATCCACGATGTGCCTATGGAGGTCACAACCCTGATGTCGATAGGGCGTACAATGATCAAGTCACATATATGCGAGATGCATGAGTCATACTATCCAATCATGCAGCAATCCTACGCGTACGGCGCGATAATGTGGGCACTCCGTCTTATAAGGAGTCCCGTAAATAGTCTGCCCAATGGCGTATGCTATGATCAAACATTTCTTATATCAGGCATACATATGATGTGTATGGGCATGAATCATGGAGTTATACTAAACATTTTATATGGTGATGAACTATCCTCACAACGAAGATGGGCCTTGATGGCCTACACACAACAAGTATGGGCCTATCAATGGGCCCTAGGGAAAGTTATAATGCGGACATTTAACCAACATTATTCTTACAATGTAGACATCAAACCAACATTGCTCCCAAGGCATGGCCCGTCATAAATGTCATTTCATAACCCATGGTGGAATCACACAATGCAATAAACCTTGTATACATCTCATTGGGCCTTGACCCATGGGCCTCAAATACATTAAATAGGCCTCAACGCACGGGCGCTAATACATCACAATGGGCCTTAACCCATGGGCTCCAAATACAGCACAATGGGCCTCAACCCATGGGCCCTTATACATCACAATCTTAACCCATGGGCTGGAAATATATCACAATGGGCCTCTACTCATGAGCTCCAAATACATCACGATGGGCCTCAACCCACTGGCCCTAATACATCACAATGAGCCTCAACCCACTGGCCCCAAATACATCATAATGGGCTTCAAATACACAATAGGTGGGCCTCACCTGATGGCCACAAAAATACATCAAGGTGAACAATCTGCCCACACATTCAAATAGTGGATGGTGTCGATATACATCAATGTGGGGCCTGCTGCCAACAAAGGAGCAGCTAGATGGCTACTGCACAGGCAGCTAGCTGCACTTAGGAAGGCAAAGGTGGGTACCACATAGGACCCACCACCATGCATATATCATATATATCATATAGTATATATAATATATAATACAACATACTAGTTAGTAGTGGGACCCACAGCACTTGCTGTCGCCATATGGCAGTGGGTCCCACCATCAAAACAGATGGACAGCATGTGTAAAACACATACATCACGTGGGAGGTCCCACCATCCAGTGGTGTGGACGATGGTGACAAAACACATACACCATGCTGGGTTCCAATGTCCACTATCGTGGACGGTGTGGGCCCACCATAATGTTTGTTTGTCATCCAACTGTTGATAAGGTCACACGGGCCAGGATGAACAGGAAAAACAAATTGCATATTAATCCAAAACTTCCCTAGCCCAAAAGGGTTTCAACGGCAAATGTTCAATCACCTCTGTTTTATAGTACGGTCCACGGTTGGGATAAAACAAATGCATCATGATGGTGTCCCACCATCCAGATGTTGTTGGACGGCTGGGATAAAACACTTACATCACACATGGCCCCACACGAATGTCACATGGAACCTATGTAGCATAGGGCTGGGACCATCCTAGGCGCAACAAGACCACGTCCTCTGTCCGTTAGCAGCAATTGCTGCACCTCTTTTATTTTATTTTATTTTTTCCTTGAAAATGGGTTTTTCCATGGTTTTTCTCAGATGGGGCCTACATCAGCAATATCCACCCCAACCATTGGATTTCAAGACTCAAGACGGACCAAACAAGTCTATTATACGATCTGTTTTGGTGGGTAGAAAAATCAAGGTGGATTTCGACGGTAACAACCACGTTTTCAACGCTATGGCCCGCTAGAAAATCAGATTGACTTCATTTTTCAGCTCAACGCCTAAAATAAAATGGGGAACTAGATAGACAATGTGGATTAGAATCATACATCAAGGTGGGGCCTACACAAGTGGCCCTCCTCAAGGCTTGTTGAACCAAGCCAATATTTGTATTTTTCAATTAACGTCCAGCATCCCTGGACGCTGGACGGGTTGGGTACACACGTACGTGAGGTGGGCCCTGCTCAGGTGGGCCACCAAATGGTGGATAGTGTGGGTTTAACACATATATAAAGTGGGCCCCACCTACATATGACTTGGATAAAATACATCTTTCATGGTGGGGTCCATCCAGGTGGGCCACCCAACTACGTCATCACATACAACAATAATAAAAAATAAAAAATAAAAAGAGGGAGAGAGAAAGAGAGAGAAAGAGAGAGGGACACGCGTGATGGAGGGACCTCGACACTATGGGCCCTCCCTTTCTTGGTTTACAACATACATCAAGTGGGTCCCATTTCATATGGGCCCACCAATCAAAATCAACAGTGGAGATCCCTTCTCCACTAAAAATGGAAGGTCTAGATGACCCCTTTTTAAACTAGAAAGTAAACATGAATGGCCCCATCATAGAATGATTATGATAATCAAGGTGGGCCATCAGCCACATTTACGGTCCAAAGTGAGATCCATACCATTAATTGGTGGCCTCACTTGATTCATCATAAAAACATGCAATTTGGGCTATAGAAGCACCCACCGTTTGATCTTCCTGGTCCGATGGAACGCTAATCTCCTTGTGCTTCACTTTGATGAAGGATGATGAGGGATGAATGGTTAGGATGAAGGATTTTAGTAGAGGAAGTGGGCCACACACATGCACTTTTCTCTCATGGAGTAGCTTAGACGTCCACTCTTTCTCTTGCTTGGAATTTTTGTGTTTGAGAAATGAGAGAGAGAGGGGGGTTGTAAGGAGAGAGAGTGAAGAGACAGTGATGAGTGATAGATGTGAGGTGAGTGATGGGTGAGGTGAGAGATTTGTTGACTTTTGGGGTTTACTTGACTTATGGAGAAAGAAAGCATGGGCTGCTCTTGTACTTGACATGAGGTGATTAATTGATTCTTGGGACATGATATAGAGACTCTCTTGAGATTGCAAACATGCAGCATTTTCTTTGAAATAAATGTTGGCCCACATCTTTTGACCTGGGTATCGAGTCGGTGCGCGAGTCGCAGCATTGGAACTGCGGCGACGTGCGGTCACAATGGTACACGTCTCGGATTAAGCTGACTCAAATCTACAGGATACGACTTAGGGTCGTGTGCAAACTTCAGTCATAGGTTACAGGTTGCCAGAATTCGACAAGAAGGATCGCGAGAGTCAATGGAACAGTACAAGCTAGGATACAGGTCTTAAAGCAGTAAGAGTTTAACTGACAAAAATTTTTGATGAACATTTTACCCAACAAAAAAAAAATTCTTCGGCAAAAAATCACTTTTACCGACGAAACTTTTCATCGGTAAAACTATTATAATTTTAAGATAGAAAATTTTCGCGCAGAGTTTTACCAAAAAAAAATTTCATTGGTAAAAAGCAAAAAACCACTTTTACTAACAAAAATTTTCGTCGGTAAAATTAGTATATTTTTAAAGTAGAAAATTTCCACGTTGAGTTTTACCAACGAACTAAAACCGTCGGAAATAATGTTTTTACTAACGAAAATTTTCGTTGGTGCAACTATTATATTTTTTAAATAGAAAATTTTCATGCTAAGTTTTACCGACGAAAATTCTCGTCAGTAAAACTGTCATATTTTTAAGATATAAAATTTTCACATCGAGTTTAAACGAAAAAACTAAAACCGTCGTAAATAATGTTTATATCGACAAAAATTTTCGTCGATAAAACTGTTATATTTTTA
This sequence comes from Magnolia kwangsiensis, assembly GCA_037074715.1. Lineage (NCBI taxonomy): Eukaryota > Viridiplantae > Streptophyta > Magnoliopsida > Magnoliales > Magnoliaceae > Magnolia > Magnolia kwangsiensis. The sequence goes on along the minus strand of CM073580.1, from coordinate 9,475,983 downwards.
AGATAGAAAATTTTCGCCCTGTGTTTTACCGATGAACGAAAACCGTCGGGAATAATGTTTTTACCGACGAAAATTTTCGTTGGTAAAACTGTCATATTTTTAAGATAGAAATTTTTACGCCGAGTTTTACCGACGAACAAAAATCATCTGAAATAATGTTTTTACTGATGAAAATTTTCATCGATAAAACTGTTATATTTTTAAGATAAAAAAATTTCACGCTGAATTTTACTGACTAACTAAAACCGTCGGGAATAATGCTTTAACCGACAAAAATTTTCGTTGGTAAAACTATTATATTTTTAAGATAAAAAAAATTTCGCATTGAGTTTTACCGACGAACTAAAACCATCAAGAATAATGTTTTTACAGACGAAAATTTTCGTTGGTGCAACTGTTACATTTTTAAAATAGAAAATTTTCGTGCTAAGTTTTACCGACGAAAATTTTTGTCCATAAAAAACAAAAAACCACTTTTACCGACGAAAATTTTCGTCGGTAAAACTCTCATATTTTTAAGATATAAAATTTTCACACCGAGTTTTACTGACGAACTAAAGCCGTCGAAAATAATGTTTATATCAACAAAAGTTTTCGTCGGTAAAACTGTTATATTTTTAAGATAGAAAATTTTCACCCTATGTTTTACCAACGAACGAAAACCGTCGGGAATAATGTTTTTACAAATGAAAATTTTCGTCAGTAAAATTGTTATGTTTTTAAAATGAAAAATTTTCATGCTAAGTTTTACCGGCGAACTAAAACCATCGGGAATAATGTTTTTATCAATGAAATTTTTCTTCGGTGTTATATTTTTAAGATAGAAAATTTTCCCCCGGGGTTTTACAAACGAAAATTTTCGTCGGTAAAAAGAAAAAAACCATTTTTACCGACGAAAATTTCCATCAATAAAACTCTTATATTTTTAAGGTAGAAAATTTTGGTGCTAAGTTTTACCGATGAACTAAAACTATTGGGAATAATGTTTTTACCAATGAAAATTTTCGTTAATAAAACTGTTATATTTTTAAGATAGAAGAATTTCACCCCGAGTTTTACCGACGAACTAAAACCATCATAAATAATGTTTTTACCGACGAAAATTTTCGTCGATAAACTGTTATATTTTTAAGATAAAAAAATTTCACGCTGAATTTTACCGACTAACTAAAACCGTCAAGAATAATGTTTTAACCGACAAAAATTTCGTTGGTAAGACTTATATTTTTAAGATAGAAAATTTTTGCGCTGAGTTTTACCAATAAACTAAAACCGTCGAGAATAATGTTTTTACGAACGAACATTTTTGTTGGTACAACTATTATATTTTTAAGAAAGAAAATTATCACGCTGAGTTTTACAGAGAAACTAAAATCATCGGGAATAATGTTTTTACCAACGAAAAGTTTCGTCCGTAAAACTGTTATATTTTTAAGATAGAAATTTTTTGCATTTAGTTTTATCGACGAACTAAAACCATCGGGATTAATGTTTTTACAGACGAAAATTTTTGTTTACCAATGAAAATCTTCGTCAAAAGCTGTTATATTTTTATGATATAAAATTTTCGCGCTGAGTTTTACCAATGAACTGAAACTGTTGGAAATAATGATTTTGCTGACGAAAATTTTCATCGGCAAAACTGTTATTTTTTGAGATAGAAAATTTTCACCCTGTATTTTACTGACAAACGAAAACCGTCGAGAATTATGTTTTTACCGATGAAAATTTTCGTTGGTAAAACTGTTATATTTTTAAGATAAAAAATTTTCATGTTGAGTTATACCGACGAACTAAAACTATTGGGAATAATGTTTTTACAGACGAAAACTTTCATTGGTACTACTGTTATATTTTTAAGATAGAAAATTTTCGCGTTGAGTTTTACCGACGAAAATTTTCATCAGTAAAAAGCTAAAAACCACTTTACAGACGAAAGTTTTCATTGTTACAACTGTTATATTTTTAAGATAGAAAATTTGTGTTGAGTTTTACCGACAAAAATTTTCGTTAGTAAAAAAGAAAATTTTTGCACTAAAATTTTTGAGAAAAAAATTAAAATATGAGAAAAAATTTTAGATTTTGAAAATAAAATTCAGAATTTGTATTTTAAATTTTTTTTGAAATACTTTATAATAAAAATGATATTTTGTTAAAAGAGTAAAAGAATATACATTTTGAAATAAAAATGTTATTTTTTAATGGAAATTGAAATTTATCTGTGAAAAATAAAATTACTAAATTATTAGGCACATCCACTAATTGAACCTTTAATCAATTTTGGACAATCTAATCAGTTCATATTGAAGATTAAATAACTTCAGATGTTTAAATCGAATTTCACTAAAATTGTTGATCAATCTTGTATGCCCAATATCTTTCTCATATGTAGCCTGATTAAGGCGAGTAACTAGTTAAATTGAGAGTATTGATTAGTAAAATAGAGTGAATGGACCAGACATGTAAAATGAGCCAAATATTTTGGTCAAAATTGTGACCCAACTTACTGACCTTGTGAGAACCTAAGAATTGATGTTTGTAAGTTTTGTGGGCCCCATCATGATGTGTGTCAAACATCAATACCGTGGATTCGATGTGTCCCCTTTAGGTTATGAGATATCTCAAAAATCATCTGTATATGAAACTCAAGTGGGCCATACCATCTAAAACTATGTGAAGACATCCTAAAAAATATAAAAGTACTTGGTGGGGCCCACATGAGTTTTGGATGCGGCTGAAACTTGGTTTACCCCTCATCCAAGTGGGACACACATAATGAGTGGGTTGGATATGTGAATCACATTTAGGTAGGCCCAATATATGATTATGAATGTTTTAAGGAAACCCCTATCTACTATATTTAGGTGAGTTACTCATTACCTTTACTAGAGTAAACTCTATGGGGTCCACCGTTATTTATTTATTTTATCCACTCCATTCATTCATGTTAACAGATAATTTAAGGTTTAAAGAACAAAAACGAAGCATATTCAAAGCTCAAGTGGACCACACCACAGGAAATAGTGTGATTGAAACTCTACCATTTAAAATTTCTTAGAAGCCATAGAAGTTTTGGATCAAGCTGATGTTTGTGTTTTCTATTCATTTATATATTTTTGATATTATGACCAACCTTTAACCATTTTTGGGACAATCTGATCAGTGCAGATTGAAGAGTAGAAAACTTCAGATGTTTAAATCAAAATTCACTCAAATTGTTGATCAATCTTATTTGTCCAATATCTTTCTCATATGTAGCATGATCGAGGCGCATAACTAGTCAAATTGAGGGTAATGATTAGTAAAATAGAGTGAATGGACTAGACATGTAAAATGGGCCAAATATTCTAGACAAAATTGTGACCCAACTTATTGACATCCTGAGAACCTAAGAATTAATGTTAGTAAGTTTTATGGGGCCCATCATGATGTGTGTCGAACATCAACACCTTGCATTTGATATGTCCCCTTTAGCTTATGAGATATCTCAAAAATCATCTGTATACGAAACTCAGGTAGGCCATACCATCTAAAACTATGTGAAGACATCTAAAAATATATAAAAGCACTTGGTGGGGCTCACATGAGTTTTGAATGCCGCTGAAACTGGGTCTAACCCCTCATCCAAGTGGTTGGTGTTCTGTGGGCCCTACCATGATGTATGTGTTTAATCCATGTCGTCTATCTAATTTTGAAGATCATCTTACGACATAAGACCAAAAATGAGGCACATCCCAATATGAAATGGACCACATTACAGGAAACAATGTTGAATGAGCGTCAACCATTTAAAACATTTTGGGGGCCATAACAATTTTGGATCGAGATGATTTTTATTTTTCTTCTTCATCTAGGCCTGTATTTTAATGATGGATATCCAATCACTATTGTTTTCATGTGGTGTGGTCCACCTGATATTTATATACCTCTCATTCTACCATGATGTATGTTTTATATCCACACCTTCCATCCATTTGGAGAGATCATTTTAGGGCAATATCCAAAGAACGAGTTAAATTTTAAGCTCCAGCGGACCCCAGCACAGAAAACAGTGTGACAGTGATTCCCACCATTAAAAACTTCGAAAGGCCACAAAAGTTTTATATCAAGATGATATTTGTGTTTTCCCTTATTTCATTAATTTTTTAACTTTTCAACAGGTTAGATTTCAAATAAACATTACAATGAGCCTTAAGATAGTTTCAACGGTGGGAATCACTCTTACCGCTATTTTCTGTGGTGGGGTCCACTATAGATTTGTATCTGCCTCATTCTTTAGCTCATGACTTAAAATGATATCTCAAAATGGATGGACGGTGTGGATATAACAAATGCATCATAGTGGAGCCCACAGAAATTGTGAGATGTACATGAGTGAAAGTAGGGCGTCTAAGAGACGCCCTACAAATATAAGAGCGGATTGGCTACTCCCCCTGACACCAGCCAATGGCTGGTGGTCAGTGCTCAGTGCACCCCACCATGATGTATTCATTTCATCCATGCCATCCATCTATTTTTACAGATCATTTAACGGTATGAGACCAAATATGAGATATATTCAAATCTTAAGTGGACCACATTCTAGGAAACAATATTAAATGAGCATCAGCCATTAAAAAACATTTTGGGGCCATGAAATTCCCTTCATCTAGCTCTATATGACCTAATCAACAAATTGGATGTTAAATAAACGGTACAGTGGGCCTTAGGAGGATTTTAATGATGGATATCCAATCACTATTGTTTTCATGTGGTGTGGTGCACCTGAGATTTCTGTGGTGGGGTCCACTACAAATTTTAATCTGCCTCATTCTTTGGCTCATGACTTAAAATAATATCTCAAAATGGATGGACGACGTGGATAAGGGGCATTATATAGCCTAAAAAGGTGTCACACCATTAATAATTAATGGTGGTATAAGGGGCACTATAGGGCCTAAAAATATATATATGTTCTATCTAAGCCATCTATATATTTTGAAATATTATTATAGGGTATGAAACCAAAAATCATCTAGATCAAAGGCTAAAGTGGACCATACGGTAGGAAACATGGAGATTAAATCACATGTGTTTCCTATGGTATGGTTTACTCGGGCCTTTAATCTACTTTATGTTTGGGATTATAAACTAAAATAATTTATTAAAATTAATGGACAGAATGGATAAATCAAATACATCATAGTGCACCCCACTGAGCCCCTGAAAGAACCATCCATTTCTCTCAAAACAGAGCCGCGCCCAAATCTCCCCCCATTTCTCTCACTCTCTTACCCCTGCCCTCTGCCCCCTCTCTCGCCGCCCTCCCTCTGCCCCCCCTTTTCTCTCTCTCTCTCTCTCTCTCTCTCTCTCTCTCTCTGGCCGTCCCGGTCCTAGACACCCCTAGCCCGGAGGACGCACTCAGAGGCCGTGTGTCGCCCTCCTTCTGACGGTCTAACCTCTCTCTCTCTCTCTCTCTCTCTCTCTCTCTCTCTCTCTCTCTCTCACTGTCCCAACTCCCAATCATCGGTAATCTCTCTCTCTCACAGTCCTAATCACCGGGATGTCTCTCTCTCTTTCGGTATGCCATTTCCTTTCTGAGTTTTTTGAATTTCTCCCCCCTTTTCAAAATCGTAGCTTGAAATTTCTAATCTGTCTCAAATCTCGGCACATAAACCAATAGTCGGTCAATGGACACCCCTCCCTGTCTCTAAAATACCAGCTTCCAGATTCTGATGAGGACGGCCTCACCAGCAACCTGCCTCTAGTGTCCATTGACACCGACGACGATTTATGGTGCATGATCGATGAGTACGACAAGGTTGCAGAGTATATGGAGAGTGCACGGTTGAGGATCTTTGTATGCAATTTCAATGGGTATATGTCAAGGTTTAAATTAGATGAGATTCTAAGAAATAAGGTATGTGGCTTCATAAAACCTGATTAGTCTCTTTTCTTTTGAATCTAATTGCATCATTTTTTTAATGTAAATTTCAGGTGTACTATATTCTACAATCCCAAAATCTGTCACCTCTCAACCAGTCCAATGCCTCGCAAATTAGACCTATAACAGCTCCATACCAACCCTTATTTTAACTTAATCGTTGTGTACAAATCTGTCCCTAAACTGTCAGCCAACACTCTGCCCCAAGCAGCCAATATGGCCATCAAGTGAACCTAAAATCATCCTCCATTTGTCCTAACTTCAATATCAAAAAAATCCAGAATTTGTCTATCCCCAAGGACCATATACCAGTACATATCAGTCCATGTACTAACCAAATTCCAACAGCCAACACCATACACCAATCATGGGGTTCTTCTCAGTGTCATGAAGGTTGCACTGATTAGTTTATGGTGTTCACAGGACCAATCAAAGATCCAAAACAATCAACCAATTGTTTTCTTGATTCCATAGGATGCATCGGGTGTGGCCTATACAGTGGATCAAGTGGTCTATGGGACCAATGGAACCATTTGTCCAAGTTTGAGTTCCAGCCATGGGCTTGTAATTGTTTAGAGGGATTTCATTTGCTGTTAAAAGTTTAAAATTGTAGCGCTAGGCTGTAAATGATTTGCAAGTAAATGAAATCACAGCTTTACAGAGAGATCTCATTTGCAACTAAAATCTGTAAATGATTTACAGTCTAAAAATTATTTACAGGCATTTTGCAACATCCAAACCTTGCCTGTAAATCATTTACCTATATTTCATTTACAGCATCCAAACATTGCCTGTAAATCATTTATATTTATTTTGAACCTAAATCATTTACCGATATTTCATTTATAGCATCCAAAGTTATGCTTCTGCAGATAACTCATGTCAGTTTAATCAACCAAAGGTGGAACAGAACCAACAAACTGTATTTCTCCTCACCTGATTATTGGACTTAATTTTTTTAGGCTCACACAATCATCATGATGGAATGAACCTGTTGTGTGGGTTGAATGTGATGAACACACCATGAGAGCCTAAAAATGATTTACCATGACACTTTTTCTTATTTCACAATTGTCACCTCATTTACTTCGATGTCACAAGACACCACAATCTACACAGTTCTATTTTAATCCAAGAATATGGTTATAAAACTGATGCTTTTTGCAATTATATGTGAACATATGCAGTGGGTCTCTTGGAACATGCAGCAAACATGGAGCCCTTCTTTCTGGCTATATGAATATTGATTTTTGTTGCTTTATTTTCTACCTTTGTTCCCTAGTCTCCTTACAAAGGTACACAACGTCTCTACCCACTCATCAAAGATCATCTCTTGTGGAGAAATCTAGACAGAAGCCTCATGAAAGAATGAGGGGGTTGACGGATGTAGGCTATTTATTTCATTTTCTTGTGTCACGCCCCAGACTCGGTAACCGGAATCACAAGGGACCCGATGGCCGGTTCTGGCCATAACAGCCTCCATAGTACCCCATTCTTGGCTCCTGAGGCAGGTTCCGATCCTGGGATCCTATAAGGAGGATTTTCATTACAGTATAATCATTACCAATATGAGCATACCCAAGATCACAGCAAATACATCTGAGAATAAGAAAGGAACACATCACAAAATCCACTAAGAATTTGAACTTTTACAATCATCCATAAGGTCCAAAAGGACATACATGAGATAAAAGGAGAAGAGGAAAAGGTCAGCAACACTGGAGTCCTCAAAAGCTCCGCTCTACTCCATGCGCTGCTGCTACGATGCCTGCCTAGAATCTCCTGCACGCATCAATCGTGCATAAGCTTATAGAAGCTTAGAGGGTGGTGAAAGTGTGTGACAATGGTGCACAGAAGAATAGTAGGAGATGCAAGAAGGGAAATGTGCTCAATGAAAAAATCACTAACCTTACCAAGGCTTATCATGAATATGATGCAATGAGTACTGGATGTTAAACCAAGGCAATGCATGAAGGGGGCTTGTACAACCAATGCTAATGCGATGCAAGTAATGCCAGTGCTCATATCCAAATCATAAGTCAAGTACATTTCCAATCATAAGGAAATCACCGGGGTCCATTACACTGCTGAATAACTGTCTCTCTACAGACCCCGCACAGTCAAACGAGCATAAGAGACCTCACTACCCGCCTGTGTACAGCCAATCACCAATAAGGCCTGACAGTAGCGGACCCATTTACGAGCTGCTCAGACTCAGCCTAGCAATGCCCACTACACACCATGCAGGTAAGGCCACACCCCTATCCAACCGACTACACGACAGTGAGAGTCGCAGCCTAACAGTATAAGGCCCTCGAACGCTCATGTATTCCACCCGGTCACGGCGTTGGAGCAGATCCTTGGTACCATGGAAGTTTTGGGAATTTCACCCATGGGCATCCTATGCACCCGGTATGCTCAACTAATATTTTCAGTGTCCACACATACGACCATCCACGAATATCCCTGTGGAGGTAAGGCCCTGATGAAGTAAGGGCAGATATGCACATGCTATGCAATACCAGATGCATGAATCACACAATCACCCATGCATCAATCCCAAGCATTCATCTCTCAGGGAGATACCAACATGTCCTACACAATGTCACAACCATGGCCAATCATTCCTCAACCAAGCATGCATATGATGTGTATGGGAGTGGGCCATGAAGATGAATAGGGGTGCCAATACGGTGGAGATGAACTCTCTACCTAACCATGAAGGGTCTAGGTACTTAACTAATTACTCATAAGGAATACAACCTCTAGTGGGGGCCCATATACCTGGGGTAGCCCACAAGACTAAAGAGAACAATGGTATGGACCTAAATAGTAAGATGGCTTAGCAAGGTTCTATGGTGGGCCTTTAACCACCCATAGAAGCCCATGTGCCTACCTTAAGGCCACCAACGTGGACATCCAACCAAAATTGGTCCCTAAGAAGTAGCCCATCTCTAATTGATCATGAATCAAAGACCAAGGCCCATGCAACATAAAAAATAAGAAATGAGTAGCCATAATTATACCATAAACACTCATGTTGAGCTTCAGAAAGGGCGGTCCAAGGCCTACCCAAAATGTGGGTTTAAAGGGAACACACATAACCCAACTCATATATACCACTATGTGCTCATAAGGAAAAGGTTAGGGCCCAACATAAAGGCCACTAATCCTATATATTATGGTGACCTAGTGGGCGGCCCATTGCTCAAACCACATGGGCAATGTCATGCTCTTAGTCAAGTAAGTTGGGCCTACAACTCGGCCCAAGTATAAAGTTGATTTGAAGGGAAATCAAGGGCCCATCTACTTGTGTAATCTGGCCCACTAACTCAACATAATAGTATAGTAAAATGGCTCAATAGTTCAATGGGTCTATCTGGAAAGTTACAACCTAATTGGGCCTAAAGAGTTCAACAACTAGCTAAATTCATGGACCCAACTAAATGTAACTATGGTGGGCCTCAAAAGTGCATTTATTAAGCCCAAAATTTAAGAAAACTAAAGGTATAAGTTATCTCCTCTAATACCTTCATAAATGTGGTGGGCCTCACTCCTCAAAATTTCAGCCCAAGTCCAAGCATAATTATAACATGTTATTGTCATAAATTTGGGCACTCCATTGGAGTGGGCCCAAGGCCTCTAAAACTCTGAAAATTGAGGGCCATGGCCCCTCATCATGCATACAATGAGAGGAAACCAAAAAATATGGCCCACCATCAAGAGAAATATTTTTGTATTTTAGTTTTTATCAAGCATATTGCTGGACTGCACAACAGAAAAATTGAGAGTCCAGCCATCTTGGACCATTTTTTTGGATACCCTAAAGGGGTCATTTGAGGCTGAAATTTTACAGAGTGATACTTCCATATGTGAGCCACATCCTCACAAAATTTCAGAATTTTTAGATATTTATAAGTATTTTAATTAGTTTAAACAAGACAGACTGTCCATGAAATCGGACAGACCTGAACGTCCCAACATGGTGAGCCAGTCCAGCCCTTGCCACGGTGTGTACAGGGGTCCATTGGCCCTGAAATTTGGTAGGTGAGTCCTACCATGAGTAGATCATATCCTTACAAAATTTCATAATTTTTAGACACCTATAAATGTTTTAATTCATTTAGATAAATCAATTTATCCTAAAAATCGGACTGATCTGGACACTATATTATAGTGGGCCAGTCCAGCCACCAATATGGTACGTACAGGTGTCCATTGGCCATCAAATTTTGTAGGTGGGTCCAACCTTGAGTAGGCCACCCCTGAATAAATTTTTATAATTTTTAAACACCTATAGATATTTTAATAAATTTCAGAAATCCAACTGTCCATGGTGGAATGTTGCTGGAATAGTGTCGAAAATCCAGACTGTCCACCTCACTTGGACCATACCTTTGGGACCTCAATCAAGGTCAGATGGAGCTGAAATTTGGGAAACATCAAGATGAGATCCCCACCTTTCAGAAAAGTATATTTTATGGGTATGAATAGTCTCCCAAACAGTCCCAAAATCTGGTCCAAAAACAACCAGAAATTGTCCAGAAAATTCTGGACAGCAACATGTACTTAGATAAAATTTATTATATAAGTTAAATAAAAAGGAAAACACATTAATAGAGGATGGTGTGGCCTTCCTTAGTGGGCCCCATAAATATCCATGTCATAATCTAAAGCCAACACACCTTGCATGCATCATTAAGGCAGCAAGTAGGACACCCAAAATCAAACAATCGGCAGTTTGGGCATCCCACCTTGCTGAAATTTATGGATGTCCTAGGCCCACCAAATGAGCCACACACATCAGGAAATAAAATGAGAGAAAAGAGAGATAGAAGGACAATCCGGCCATAGGGAAAGGGCTCCGCCACTATTGAGCCCTCCCTAGATCAATCACACCCATACATCATACATAGATTTACATTTATAACATGAATCTTGCACATGCATGGCCTATAATTAAAATGCATAGTGAGGATGTCATCCCCACCATAATTATAAGGCCTAGATGACCCAAACATAATATGATATGAAAGAAAATGGTCATAATGGGGCCCATAGAGAAAGGTCCTATGCATGGATCATGCATGCATAAGATAGGCCATTAGGCCACAACCATGGGATTGTGTAGGATCTCCACCATTGATTGGTGGGTCCTACACTTCCATCATGAAAAAAAAAAAAACATCAAGGCTATAGAAAATAGATTTTTACATCTAAAGGGGCACCCACCTCAAAGATGACCACCAAACTTTCACACTAAGGTCCTTTAGCACCAAGGGAGATGGATCAATGGTGGAGATGAGGTTTTAAGGGTTAGATGGTGGGGGATTAAGGAGGAAGGTGCTGAAAAAATGGAGGAAAATGGGCTAGAGAAATGGAGAAAAATTGCTAGAGAAGAAGAGAAGAGAGAGAGAAATGAGAGGGAAAGAGAGAAAAAATCTTTTTAAAGAAAGTAATCATTAACCTATGGTGATACAAACAATGTTGCTAGGGTAGGTTAGGTGTGAGTGGTGTGTGAAGTCTTGGTAGTGTGAGTTATGGAGATTTAGGTAGTGTGTGTAGTGTGTTTTGGAACTTGTGCAAAAGAGGGAGTGTGGGCCACATGCACCACTCCAAGGTGGGCCACATGATCAAAATCGAGGGCCATAGAATGAAACATACACAACTTATGATCCACATATCGGATGGACGCACAAGACGCGGCATTGGAACCGCGGTAACAATGCGGTCGCAATGGCATAGGTCTCAGCTCGATCCGAGTCGGGTCTACTTGATCGGACTCTAGGATGACCGCAGCACTATCTGAGGGTCACAGGTTGCCAGAATTCGACCGGTAGGACCGCGAGACCACAAGAAATGAAATGCACACTCTCACACACACATGCACATATGTGAACTTGGGTCGGGTCTCACATCTTGTCATCCTGAATTCATTACCATGAAGGTTATTGTTGATTTAGTGGAGTGCTTTGGCATCTGAATTGACTTCCTGCAGGCATTAAAAGGTAATAACTATGATGTTGATCCAATGTTACGGGCGTGTGGTGTTACAATGAACACACACTTCACTCAAGTAGAAGGATGTGTACTAACTACACCAAAGGTCTCTTTATTTTTTTATTTATGAAAATTTCTTACATATACGGAGTCTTTGTCGTGATCTTAGCAGATGTGTATGGCGAGCAAAATGGAATTGTATGTTCTTTCATACACTATATTTCTCTTACTATGAATTTAGTTGTTTCAGCTGTTTTGTTTGGACCCTTACAATTTGTTATATTTAAGTTCATTGATCAGCCATTTCATTACTTTGAAGAGAGTCCTTAGTGGAGGCGTCCTCCACCTATTGTTAGTGTAAGACCCATATCCTAGACTGTACCATTCCATAGACTTTCACGGATGTTCTAGTCGAATTTCGGCAACCCTCGACCTGTATTCGACATTTGTGCGCAATCCTAAGCTGAGACCTGCATAACGAAGTCATCTCAACCCGAGACTTATATCTTAGCGACCGCGTCATCGTTGTGGTTCCAACGCCATGACTCGTGCACCGATCTGATACCCAGGCTAGAAGATATGGGCCAACTTTCATTTCAAGAAAAACACCGCGCATTATGAATTTTGAGAGAATCTCTACAACATATCCCATCATTCAATCAATCAATCAATGTCAAGTACACTCCATACCCCAAGTACAACAACCCATCCCTTCTCATTCCCAAAGTCACACTATAAAAAAAAAGGGCAAAGGATACAAAACACGTTCATTTTTTGCTACGAATATAAACCGTAGCTAAATTACTACAGTTTTAATCGAAAGCTGAAAAGTTGTCTGTGAGACCCGACCCAAGTTCACATATGTGCATGTGTGTGTGTGAGTGTGCATTTCATTTCTTATGGTCTCGCAATCCTACTGGTCGAATTCTGGCGACCTGCGACCCTCAGATAGTGTTGCGGTCATCCTAGAGTCCGATCAAGTAGACCTGACTCGGATCGAGCTGAGACCTATGCCATTGCAACCGCATTGTTACCGCGGTTCCAACGCCGCGTCTTGTGCGGTCATCCGATATGTGGATCATAAGTTGTGTACGTTTCATTCTATGGCCCTTGATTTCGATCATGTGACCCACCTTGGAGTGGTGCATGTAGCCCACACTCCCTCTTTTGCACAAGTTCCAACACACACTACACACACCATCTAAATCTCCATAACTCACACTACCAAGACCTCACACACCACCCACACCTAACCTACCCTAGCAACATTATTTGTATAACCATAGGTTAATGATTACTTTCTTTAAAAAGATTTTCCCTCTCTTTCCCTCTCATTTCTCTCTCTCTTCTCTTCTTCTCTAGCAATTGTTCTCCATTTCTCCAGCCCATTTTCCTCCATTTTTTCAGCCACCTTCCTCCTTAATCCCCCATCATCTAACCCTTGAAACCTCATCTCCACCATTGAAACATCTCCCTTGGTGCTAAAGGACCTTAGTGTGAAAGTTTGATGGTCATCTTTGAGGTGGGTGCCCCTTTAGATGTAAAAATCTATTTTCTATAGCCTTGATATTTTCTTTTTTCATGATGGAAGTGTAGGACCCACCAATCAATAGTGGAGATCCCACACAATCCCATGGTTGTGGCCTAATGGCCTATCTTATGCATGCATGATCCATGCATGGGGCCTTTCTCTATGGGCCCCATCATGACCATTTTCGTTCATATCATATTATGTTTGGGTCATCTAGACCTTATAACCACGGTGGGGATGGCATCCTCACCATGCATTTTAATTATAGGCCATGCATGTGCAAGATTCATGTTATAAATATAAATCTATGTATGATGTATAGGTGTGATTGATCTAGGGAGGGCTCAATAGTGGCGGAGCCCTTTCCCTATGGTCGGATTGTCCTTCTATCTCTCTTTTCTCTCATTTATTTCCTGATGTGTGTGGCTCATTTGGTGGGCCTAGGACATCCATAAATTTCAGCAAGGTGGGATGCCCAAACTGCCGATTGTTTGATTTTGGGTGTCCTACTTGCAGCCTTAATGATGCATGCAAGGTGTGTTGGCTTTAGATTATGACATGGACATTTGTGGGGCCCACTAAGGAAGGCCACACCATCATCCATTAATGTGTTTTCCTTTTTATTTAACCTATATAATAAATTTTATCTAAGTACATGTTGCTGTCCAGAATTTTCTGGACAATTTCTAGTTGTTTTTGGACCAGATTTTGGGACTGTTTGGGGGACTATTCATACCCATCAAATATACTTTTCTGAAAGGTGGGGATCTCATCTTGATGTTCCCCAAATTTCAGCTCCATCTGACCTTAATTGAGGTCCCAAAGGTATGGTCCAAGTGAGGTGGACAGTCTGGATTTTCTACACTATTCCAGCAACATTCCACCATGGACAGTTGGATTTCTGAAATTTATTAAAATATCTATAGGTGTTTAAAAATTATAAAAAATTATTCAGGGGTGACCTACTCAAGTTAGGACCCACATACAAAATTTGGAGTCCAATGGACACCTATACGTACCATAGTGGTGGCTGGACTGGCCCACTATAATATAGTGTCCAGATCAGTCTGATTTTTAGGACAGATTGATTTATCTAAATGAATTAAAATATTTATAAGTGTCTAAAAATTATAAAATTTTGTAGAGATGTGATCTACTCATGGTAGGACCTACCTACCAAATTTTAGGGCTAATGGAACCCTGTACACACCGTGGCAAGGGCCGGACTGGCCCACCACGTTGGGACGATCAGGTCTGTCCGATTTCATGGATAATCTGTTTTGTTTAAACTAATTAAAATACTTATAAATATGTAAAAATTCTGAAATTTTGTGGGGGTGTGGCTCACATATGGAAGTATCACTCTGTAAAATTTCAGCCTCAAATGACCCCTTTAGAGCATCCAAAAAAATGGTCCAAGATGGCTGGACTCCCAATTTTTCTGTTGTGCAGTCCAGCAATATGCTTGATAAAAACTAAAATTCAAAAATATTTCTCTTGATGGTGGGCCATATTTCTGGGTTTCCTCTCATTGTATGCATGATGAGGGGCCATGGCCCTCAATTTCTAAAGTTTTAGAGGCCTTGGGCCCACTCCAATGGAGTGCCCAAATTTAGGACAACAACATGTTACAATTATGCTTGGACTTGGGCTGAAATTTTGAGGAGTAAGGCCCACCACGTTTATGAAGGTATTAGAAGAGATAACTTATACCTTTAGTTTTTTTAAATTTTGGGCTTAATAAATGCACTTTTGAGGCCCAACACAATTAAATTTAATTGGGTCCATGAATGTAGCTAGTTGTTGAACTCTTTAGGCCCAATTGGGTTGGAACTTTTCAGATAGACCCATTGAACTATTGGGCCATTTTACTATACTATTATGTTGGGTTAGTGGGCCAGATTACACAAGTAGATGGGCCATTGATTGCCCATCAAATCAACTTTATACTTGGGCCGAGTTGTAGGCCCAACTTACTTGACTAAGAGCATGACATTGCCCATGTGGTTTGAGCAATGGGTCGCCCACTAGGCCACTATAATAAATGGGATTAGTGGCCTTTATGTTGGGCCCTAACCTTTCCCTTATGGGCCCATAGTGTTATATATGAGTTGGGTTATGTGTGTTCTCCTTGAACCCATATTTTGGGTAGGCCTTGGGCCGCCCTTTCTGAAGCCCAACATGAGTGTTGTGGTATAATTATGGCTGCTCATTTCTTATTTTTGATGTTGTATGGGCCTTGGTCCTTGATTCATGATCAATTAGAGATAGGCTACCTCTTAGGGACCAATTGTGGTTGGATGTCCACGTTGGTGGCCTTAAGGTAGGCCCATGGGCTTTTATGGGTGGTTAAAGGCCTACCATATAACCTTGCTAAGCCATCTCACTATTTAGGCCCATACCATTATTCTCCTTAGTCTTGTGGCCTACCCCAGGTATATGGGCCCCCACTAGAAGTTGTATTTCTTATGAGGAATCAGTTAAGTACCTAGACCCTTCATGGTTAGGTAGAGAGTTCATCTCCACCGTATTGGCACCCCTATTCATCTTCATGGCCAACTCCCATACACATCATATGCATGCTTGGTTGAGGAATGATTGGCCATGGTTGTGGTATTGTGTAGGACATGTTGGTATCTCCCAGAGAGATGAATGCTTGGGATTGATGCATGGGTGATTGTGTGATTCATGCATCTGGCATTGCATAGCATGTGGATATCTGCCCTTACTTCATTATGGCCTTACCTCCACAGGGATATTCGTGGATGGTCGTATGTGTGGACACCGAAAATATTAGTTGAGCATACCAGGTGCATAGGATGCCCATGGGTGAAATTTTTAAAACTTCCATGGTACCAAGGATTTGCTCCAACACCGTGACCGGGTGGAATACATGAGCGTACGAGGGCCTTATACCATTAAGCTGTGACTCCCACTGTCGTGTAGTCGGTTGGATAGGGGTGTAGCCTTACCTGTCTGGTGTGTAGTGGGCATTGCTAGGCTGAGTCTGACCAACTCGTAAATGGGTCCGCTACCGTCAGGCCTTGTTGGTGATTGGCTGTCCACAGGCGGGTAGTGAGGTCTCTTATGCTCGTTTGACTATGTGGGGTCTGTAGAGCGACAGTCATTCAGCAGTGTAATGGACCCCGGTGATTTCCTTATGATTGGAAATGTACTTGACTTATGATTTGGATATGAGCACTGGCATTACTTGTATCGCATTAGCATTGGTTATACAAGCCCCCTTCATGCATTGCCTTAGTTTAACATCCAGTACTCATTGCATCATATTCATGATAAGCGTTGGTAAGGTTAGTGATTTTTCCATTGAGCACATTTCCCTTCTTGCATCTCCTACTATTCTTCTGTGCACCATCGTCACACACTTTCATCACCCTCTAAGCTTATATAAACTTATGCACGATTGATGCGTGCAGGAGATTCTAAGCAGGCATCGTAGCAGCAGCACGTGGAGTAGAGCGGAGCTTTTGAGGACTCGAGTGTTGCCGACCTTTCCCTCTTCTCTTTTTATCTCATGTATGTCCTTTTGGACCTTATGGATGATTGTAAAAGTTCAAATTCTTAGTGGATTTTGTGATGTGTTCCTTTGTTATTCTCAGATGTATTTGCTGTGATCTTGGGTATGCTCATATTGGTAATGATTATACCGTAATGAAAATTCTCCTTATTAGATCCCAGGATCGAAACTTGCCTCAGGAGCCAAGAATGGGGTACTATGGAGGCTGTTACGGCCAGAACCGGCCATCGGGTCCCTTGTGATTCCGGTTACCGAGTCTGGGGCGGAGTTGGTATCAGAGCATAGCAAGTAATTCTGGAATGACTCTAGGGAACATCACATGTCTGCCAAGAACATGGGGCAAGTAGTGTCCCGAGATCCTTCCTTTCGCTCTATATTGAGCCTGTAACTGACCTGATTCCTTACGTCGTCATTATTTTGTATACGATGCCACGTGGTCGTGACACTCGTGGTCGTGGCGCCCGTGGTCGTGGTGCCCGTGGGCGAGGCGCCCGAGGTACCCATCCTACTCGAGCACGTCCTGCTCTAGTAGTTGAGGATCCGATTCCTGAGGTCCCGATCCGGCCTGTTCCTCCAGTTGAGCCCCTAGCGCCTGTACCTCCAGTTACTCCGGTTTCCCCACCTATTCCCCCTACTCAGCCTGCTGTTTCAGTTACTGAGGCACCTACCCCGTCGGCTGCACCCGTGCCTCCGCCTGAGGCGAGTGCCGCCCCTACCTTTTTGACAGTACCTATAGGAGCTGAGCATTTTCAGCAGTTGATGCAGCTTGTTTCCACCGCATTGCAAACCCGTCAGCCAGCTACCGCTGAGGTTTTCAGGCGGTCTGACTTACCCCATGCTAGTACCATAACCCGAGAGTTCCGACATCATGATCTCCCGAGGTTTAGTGGTGATCCTGACCCTTCTGCCGCCGAGGCTTAGCGCACTGAGGTTGAGAGGATTTTTGACACTATACAGTGTCCTGCAGGCCAGAGAGTATCCCTTACGACCTATCTCCTTCAGGCTGAGGCCCGTCATTGGTGGTCATCCATATCTAGGATGGTTGGACCTCAATTCGTTTGGACATGGGAGGAGTTCGTGACCCGTTTCGACCAAAAGTTTTTCCCTGAACATGTTCATATACAGCGGGCGATTGAGTTTGAGACCCTAGTACAGGGTGATATGACTGTATCTCAGTATGAGGCCCGTTTGTTGGCCTTGTCTAGATTTACTCCTCATCTGACCAGTGATGAGAAGATGAGAGCCCGTCGTTTTGTGACTGGTTTACGCTCTGCCCTTCGCAGCCGTGTTGTAGGGCATTGCTTGGAGACGTTCGACCAGTTTGTGCATCGAGCACTAGTTTATGAGGAGGACTGGGCTATGACCCAAAGGTCGAGAGAGCAGAGTTCCGGTGGAGACCGGAAGAGGAGAGTACCAGCCGGCAGTTCCAGGAAGCACCGTCAGCAGAGATGGAGAGGTAGATCAGGATTTCGACAGCCCGCGGTTCAGACAGTGGCTTTTTCATCATCTTCGGCACCGCCAGCCGCCTCATCTTCTGGCCCCTTTTTCGATGTATGCTTCGGCTGTGGACAGACTGGGCATCGGAGGCGTGAGTGCCCTCTCCCCATTCAGCAGCAGAGGCCACCGCAGTTGCCTCCTCCTCGTCCTCCTCAGCAGCGGCAGAGAGCTCAGCTTCCACCCGCTGCTCCTAGGGCTCCTCCTCAGCAGCAGAGGCATCCAGGCAGACCTCCTCAGCAGAGACAGCAGCAGCAGCAGCATCAGCAGAGGAGATATCCATATGTTGTTCGATCCTTAGGTCCAGTGTGTATAGCAGCCCAGCAGGCTCAGACTCAGGAGCATCAGTCTTCCGGATTGCTTCTCCTACCAGCTCAGGGCTACTTTTATTCTACGCAGCAGGCGCTAGGCCAGGACACGCAGTCGTCGACTGGTGGAGTCGCTGAGGGTATTTGTAACACCCTGGATTTTGGCCAATCTGGGATTTGACGTCCTTAGGCAATAGGTCAACTAAAACACCTGGAAAATCACTCAGAACCCAATTTCATAGCCAAAGAAACCACTTAGGATTAATTCCTATGAAAATTTAGCGTAAGTTAGCTAGCGCAACGCTGGAGTAGCTGGGAAACAGTCCCTGATCACTTTAAATACGTTCTACAAGACCCAAATCGAGTAGAACGTATGACTTCATAATACTCTATAACCTCGGATCAAACTCTAAGCGGGTTTGTTCTCTGGACCACTTTGAATTCTTGTATTAGATTTAGACCGAGCGTCGAAAGTTCGTTACCTCCTATCTTAGACCGTTAGAACCGCCCAACTGGACTTGATAATCATCTCGAAAATCAAGTCAAACCGATAATCACAGACTATTTCGTTGAACCCGGACTGAAGAGACCGCGAATAGGGACAGATTTGGAATTTCAAATTCAAATCTGGCACACGACTTGACGCGTCAGTATTAAGCATTCTGACCGTCAGAATTCATCCAGATTACACCCTCGGATCAGGAAAAATTTCTATTTATTATCATGAGACTTTCAGCCCTGATCTATGTGCGATGACCGCTGAACTGAAACTGGTCCGCCACGGGCGATCTGCGAACCCTGCCAGACTGAAAACTTAATACGTGCTACATCTGGTACGCATGAGCTTAAGTCCGATCGCAATCGACCAGGGGACCACCAGAAAGCAGCTTTTGGACCGAAACAGCCCCAATTTGGATATACCTCAAGTATACTTTGTTCCCAAGCCTGTTTTGGGCACATTTGAGCTTATAAAAAGGGTTGAAACCCTCACTTCTCTCACTCATCCGAATTTGCTAGAAACCCTAGCAAGAGTGAGAGAGAAAGTGAGAGTTTGTGAGAGAAGGTGGGAGAGCTTTTCCTGCTGCTGTTGTACGTGCTTAGGCAACGCACTCCGATCACTTTCCCGGCGATTCCTCCGCGTTTTCAGGTAAGAAAAATCCTAGAAAGTTGCTGATTTGATGCTTCTTCCGTTTCATAGCCTGATAGTTAATAAATCTTGTAAAACAGGTTCTCTTATCGCTGTAGACGAAGCGTATATGCTCGGTTCGAATTTCAACATCCATAAGAGACAAGGTGCGGATATTAGACGCTTTGATTGACTGTTTCCAAAGCTTTCAATGTCGTTTAATAGTAGATTCTTGACGGCAACGCCGTTTGACATGTACAACATGCTCTCCGTTTCCCGTTTTGTAAATTAACGAAGAATATGAGATTTAGGGCATTTTAGTCATTTGTAGGAAGTACGGTCTACATGCATATTTTGCTGACGTGATTGACATGGTTTGTTGCCGCATTAGGGAGTTAGGAATGCTTGCATAATCAGTTTGGCGAAGAGATTCGCCTAGTTGCGCACTTTGGGACGACATATGTAGACTTAAGTGTGTAGTGTATGTGTTTGTATAAATGCTTGTACTAGTATGTATTGAATTAAATGATGTTATGTAGTAGTTTGAGAATGATTTCTTGATTAATATGCTGACCTAAATGATTTTCTATATGTTGACCATATGCATGATTCCATTACATGCATGGAATGTAGGTGTTTGAAGATTTGCTTAAGTTGAATGTTATAACATGTATTAACATGCTCACATGATTGTATTTCAATTCCAATACCTTTGCATATATTGTTGATGTGATTTCATAGATGTGTGGGACTAGACTTAGTCCAGGCAGTCGGTAACCGAGCGAATTCGTGGCTGACTGGTCATAGCCACGAGCGACGCGTCGATGAACGTGATTCGTGTTTAGAGTTGGCGGCAGTGGTTAGGCCACGCGAAGTGTTTTACGCACTTCATGTCGTTCGACTTGAGATTCGATCGCGCTAGTCGAGCCCGTCAAGTAACCCGACTGGCCGATGTATGTTCACCTCGTATGAGTCATAACTGCTTGAACCTAGGGTACTGAACTTACCATTGTAAACCCTGTTAACCATGGTACCTTGATCCACGAAGACTCATGAGCCGGGCATGGTGGTATGAGACACCGTGGTCGAGCTGTCGGCCTACGCTGGGGCCACAAACCTCCCCGTAGTGACCAGTGAGCACCTAGACTCGTGAGCAGATTATGGTGGTATGGGACACTATATTCTAGCTGTCGGCCTACACTGATCAGGCGACGAGCCCTTTGTAGTGACCGCGAGCGTATTCTGAGTCCACGGGAGGCGACGACCCTTCCGTTGCAGTAGAGTACGGTAGGCCTGTATTGATAAGGTGATGGGGGAGCGGTGCAACGAGTGCGAGCAATAGCCCTGGCAGCCCTTGCAGCGACTTACGAAGTATACATCGTATGAGATTACTAGGAGTGACGACCCTAGACAGGATCTGTGTTGGGATTGATATAAGGGAAGTACCTTAGTTTCCCAATCCTGCTGTTTGAATGGACTAATAACAACTTGAAATTCATATCACCATAGCATTGCATGTGCCTGAAAGATGTGGAGCACTCTAGGGAGTGTGGCATGCCGCAGTCGTAAGATGTTGCCACATGAGGGTGATCGTCGGTGAGGGCATACATCACGTCATGTCATAATTGCATTAACAACAGTATTAAGAATGTTTGAATTACTGCTTTACTATTATCGCATGATTGATTTGATAACATGTTAATCTTTGCTCTATTATTCCACTGAGTTAGCTACTCACTCCCACGTTACGGGACGGTGTTCCTGGACACCCACCAGACTTTTTTGTGATTGCAGATGATGGCGCGGCCTGTGATGCGGAGCTGGATTTGATGATGATGAGGAGGATTCCTCCTATGTGCGTGTTCTGATTGACGGGATTACAGGGAGGTTGATTGGATGTCATGACACTTGTCATTTTATATTTTCAGAGCACTCATGTGTATACTTTCATTATATTTTGGAGTATACATGTATGTATATAACCTGGTAACATATCCACACTCTGGAGACATACAATAGTTTATATATGTTATACATACTATTACAGACTTCCGCTGGTTAATTTAACTGTCTCTGGAGTATGATATGCGGATCTAGCTTAATCTCACTCATGTTTAATACGTTATCACAGACAACATTCAATCATACATATCTATGTTGCACAAATAACATTTTGGAACTCGAGAGTTGGGTTTTTGCTCGACCCCCCGATTTTCGGGATGTTACAGTATTCTTCTTATTTCTACTTGCATTGCTCATGTTTTGTTTGATTCTGGTACTTCCCATTCGTTTGTGGCCGAGCAGTTTTACCGATCGACCGGTATTCCATCGGAGTCCATGTCTGAGGCTTTGACCGTTTTGACTCCCATGGGAAAGTCTGTGATATTGACCTGTCGCTGTCCTTCTTGCCCAGTGTTAGTGGGTGAGATGTTCCTTCGTGCCGATTTGTTCACGATGTCGATGGTAGGATTTGATGTGATTCTAGGTATGGACTGGCTTGCGGAGTATCGTACCGTCTTAAACTGTGCTGCGAGGACAGTTACATTTCATATTGCAGGCTTTCCAGTATTTCAGTTCGTCGCCGAGCCTATAAGAGAGTTGTTATCTAGCTTCTTGGCTTCGGTCGTTGAGGATTCTGTGGCAGAGAGTATTGAGCAGCTGCCAGTTGTTTGTGAGTACCCGGATGTGTTTCAGGACATTCCGGGTTTACCGCCACGTCGACAGGTGGAGTTGCAGATAGATTCGGTGCCTGGTACTGCTCCTATCTCAAAGGCCCCCTACCAGATGGCACCGTTAGAGTTGCGAGAACTGCAGGAGCAATTGGATGAGCTTCGGGAGTTAGGTTTCATTCGTCCCAGTAGTTCACCTTGGGGAGCCCCGGTATTGTTTGTGAAGAAGAAGGATGGCTCGTTGCGACTCTGTGTAGATTATCGTGAGCTCAACAGAGTCACCATCAAGAACCGATACCCGCTTCCCCGTATTGATGATCTGTTCGATCAGTTACAGGGTGCGCAATATTTTTTCAAGATAGACTTACGTTCCGGTTACCATCAGATTCGGGTCCGAGAGGAGGACATTCCGAAGACGGCGTTTCGGACACGTTATGGTCACATTGAGTTCCTGGTCATGTCGTTCGGACTGACCAACGCGCCCGCCATATTCATGCAGATGATGAACGAAGTCTTTCGGCCGTTCCCCGATCAGTTCGTGGTGGTATTCATTGATGATATTCTTGTATATTCGAGGAGCCGTGAGGACCATGCCGAGCACCTGCGGATTGTACTTGAGACCCTTCGTGCCCACCAGCTGTATGCGAAGCTGGAGAAGTGAGAGTTTTGGCAGGAGAAGATGAAGTTCATTGGTCATGTGGTGACAAGGGAGGGTGTCGCTGTGTACCCCTCGAAGGTTGATGCAGTGCGTCAGTGGGGTCAGCCCACGAACGCGTCTGAGATTCGCAGCTTCCTTGGTCTAGCGGGATATTATCGACGATTTATCGAGGGTTTCTCCCGTATTGCGGCACCGCTGACCCGGTTGACGCGGAAGGGCGTCGAGTTCGTCTGGAGTGACGCTTGCGAGAAGGCATTTTTGGAGTTTAAGGACCGCCTCACGTCCGCTCCTGTCCTCACTCTTCCTCATGGGAGTGAGGGTTTTGTTGTCTTTACTGATGCCTCTAGAGTTGGCTTGGGTGCTATACTGATGCAGCACGGGAAGCTAGTAGCGTATGCCTCGCGTCAGCTCAAGGTCCATGAGCTGAACTACCCCACTCATGATTTAGAGCTTGCAGCAATTGTATTCGCACTGAAGGTGTGGAGGCATTATCTATATGGGGTCAGGTTAGAGCTCTTCTCGGATCATAAGAGCTTGAAGTATCTATTTTCGCAGTCCGAGTTAAACCTGCGGCAGAGGCGATGGATGGAGTTGCTAAAGGATTATGATTTTGACCTTCAGTACCACCCGGGCAAGGCGAACGTGGTGGCGGACGCGCTCAGCCGTCAGCCACGAGGCCTGGTGGCACATATGATGGTTGGACAGTGGCAGATGCTCGAGAATGTTTCAGAGTTTGACTTTGAGTTCGGTTTGCAGTCTTCCATTGTTTAGCTTTCGAGCTTGTCGATTCAACCCTCCTTGGTGGCTAGGGTGATCGAGGCTCAGCAGACGGACGAGTCACTTCAGGAGTACCGAGCAGAGGCCGCCTCCGTAGAGCAGTCAGATTGGCATATTGGTTCCGATGGTGGGTTACGCTTCAGGGGCCAGTTGTGTGTCCCGGACATTCTAGAGTTGCGTCGTGATCTGATGACCGAGGCACACCGATCGAGACTTATTATCCACCCGGGCTCTACGAAGATGTATCGTGATATGAGGAGGCAGTACTTCTGGTAGGGGATGAAGCGCCAGATTGTGAGTTTTGTGGCTGAGTGTGACACATGCCAGCTCGTCAAGGCCGATCATCAAAGACCCCCTGGTCCCTTGCAGCCATTGAGCGTTACAGAGTGGAAGTGGGAGCACATATCGATAGATTTCATCGCAGGTTTGCCGAGGACTCAGGGCGGTCACGATACCATCTGGGTTATCGTCGATCGTTTGACAAAGTCGACTCATTTCTTCCAGTACGTACTTCCTGGTCTATGGACCGTTTGGCGAGGATATTTATTGAGGAGATAGTGAGACTGTACGGTGTCCCAGTTTCGATTGTTTCAGACCGAGACTCTAGGTTTACATCTCAGTTTTGGAGGAGTTTTCAGCAAGCACTAGGGGTCACTTTGCATCTCAACACCGCTTATCATCCGCAAACGGATGGGCAGACCGAAAGGGTCAACCAGATCCTAGAGGATATGCTCAGGGCTTGTGTGATCGACTTTGCGGGTAGTTGGGATGAGCATATGCACCTCGCCGAGTTTGCATACAACAACAGTTATCAGTCGACTATCGGCATGGCTCCTTTCGAGGCACTTTATGGTAGGCCATGCAGATCTCCTAGTTGTTGGACCGAGGTTGGAGAGCGCCGTCTCTTAGGTCCCGAGCTTGTGCAACAGACGTCAGAGGCTATTGATGTTATTAGGCAGAGGATGCGCACAGCTCAGAGCCGGCAGAAGAGTTATGCTGATCGTCGGCGTCGACCCCTTGAGTTCATAGTCGGGGACATGGTGTATCTCAAGGTCTCGCCTATGAAAGGCGTGGTTCGCTTTGGTGTGAAGGGTAAGCTCGCCCCGAGATTTATTGGACCTTTTGAGATTACCGAGTGCGTAGGCGCTGTGGCCTATAGGCTTGCCTTACCTCCTGAGTTGTCCGCGATCCACGACGTGTTTCATGTTTGTATGTTGAGAAAATGTGGGTTGGACACTATTCCTGTAATTGATTGGCAGCCACTTGAGGTCCGTGAGGATGCTTCTTACATTGAGCAGCCGATTCGTATTCTTGATCGGAAGGAGCAGGTCCTCAGGACTAAGGTCATTCCCTTGGTGAAAGTGTAATGGGGTCATCATTCGGAGGCTGAAGCGTCTTGGGAATGTGAGGCTGAGATTAGAGAGTGTTATCCCCATTTGTTTGATGATTGATAGATATATGATTATTTGTATTTCCTTTCTTGTATGATGATTACTATGTGATGGTGGTGTTCTCTTTTATTCTGTCTTGGATTAGTCAATTTTGAGGACAAAATTTTTTTTATTCGTGGGGAGGGTTGTGAGACCCGACCCAAGTTCACATATGTGCATGTGTGTGTGAGAGTGTGCATTTCATTTCTTTGGTCTCGCGGTCCTACCGGTCGAATTCTGGCGACCTGCGACCCTCAGATAGTGCTGCGGTCATCCTAGAGTCCGATCAAGTAGACCCGACTCAGATCGAGCTGAGACCTATGCCATTGCGACCGCATTGTTGTCGCGGTTCCAATGCCGCGTTTTGTGCGTCCATCCGATATGTGGATCATAAGTTGTGTACGTTTCATTCTATGGCCCTTGATTTCGATCATGTGACCCACCTTGGAGTGGTGCATGTAGCCCACACTCCCTCTTTTGCACAAGTTCCAACACACTATACACACCACCTAAATCTCCATAACTCACACTACCAAGACCTCACACACCACCCACACCTAACCTACCCTAGCAACATTATTTGTATCACTATAGGTTAATGATTACTTTCTTTAAAAAGATTTTCCCTCTCTTTCCCTCTCATTTCTCTCTCTCTTCTCTTCTTCTCTAGCAATTTTCCTCCATTTCTCCAGCCCATTTTCCTCCATTTTTCCAGCCACCTTCCTCCTTAATCCCCCACCATCTAACCCTTGAAACCTCATCTCCACCATTGATCCGTCTCCCTTGGTGCTAAAGGACCTTAGTGTGAAAGTTTGGTGGTCATCTTTGAGGTGGGTGCCCCTTTAGATGTAAAAATCTATTTTTTATAGCCTTGATATTTTCTTTTTTCATGATGGAAGTGTAGGACCCACCAATCAACGGTGGAGATCCCACACAATCCCATGGTTGTGGCCTAATGGCCTATCGTATGCATGCATGATCCATGCACGGGGCCTTTCTCTATGGGCCCCATCATGACCATTTTCTTTCATATCATATTATGTTTGGGTCATGTAGACCTTATAACCATGGTGGGGATGGCATCCTCACCATGCATTTTAATTATAGGTCATACATGTGCAAGATTCATGTTATAAATATAAATCTATATATGATGTATGGGTGTGATTGATCTAGGGAGGGCTCAATAGTGGTGGAGCCCTTTCCCTATGGCCGGATTGTCCTTCTATCTCTCTTTTCTATCATTTATTTCCTGATGTGTGTGGCTCATTTGGTAGGCCTAGGACATCCATAAATTTCAGCAAGGTGGGATGCCCAAACTGCCCATTGTTTGATTTTGGGTGTCCTACTTGCAGCCTTAATGATGCATGCAAGGTGTGTTGGCTTTACATTATAACATGTACATTTGTGGGGCCCACTAAAGAAGGCCACACCATCCTCCATTAATGTGTTTTCCTTTTTATTTAACCTATATAATAAATTTTATCTAAGTACATGTTGCTGTCCAGAATTTTCTGGACAATTTCTAGTTGTTTTTGGACCAGATTTTGGGACTGTTTGGGGGACTATTCATACCCATCAAATATACTTTTCTGAAAGGTAGGGATCTCATCTTGTTGTTTTCCAAATTTCAGCTCCATCTGACCTTAATTGAGGTCCCAAAGGTATGATCCAAGTGAGGTGGACAGTCTGGATTTTCTACACTATTCCAGCAACATTCCACCATGGACAGTTGGATTTCTGAAATTTATTAAAATATCTATAGGTGTTTAAAAATTATAAAAATTTATTCAGGGGTGGCCTACTCAAGGTAGGACCCACCTACAAAATTTGGGGGCCAATGGAAACCTGTACGTACCATAGTGGTGGCTGGACTAGCCCACTATAATATAGTGTCCAGATCAGTCTGATTTTTAGGACAGATTGATTTATCTAAATGAAATAAAATATTTATAGGTGTTTAAAAATTTTGAAATTTTTTAGAGATGTGATCTACTCATGGTAGGACCCACGTACTAAATTTCAGGGCCAATGGACCCCTGTACACACCGTGGCAAGGGCCGGATTGGCCCACCACGTTGGGACGTTCAGGTCTGTCCGATTTCATGAACAGTCTGTTTTGTTTAAACTAATTAAAATACTTATAAATATCTAAAAATTCTAAACTTTTGTGGGGGTGTGACCCACATATGGAAGTATCACTCTGTAAAATTTCAGTCTCAAATGACCCCTTTAGGGCATCCAAAAAAATGGTCCAAGATGGCTGGACTCTCAATTTTTCTGTTGTGCAATCCAGCAATATGCTTGATAAAAACCAAAATTTAAAAATATTTCTCTTGATGGTGGGCCATATTTTTGGGTTTCCTCTCATTGTATGCATGATGAGGGGCCATGGCCCTCAATTTCCAGAGTTTTAGAGGCCTTGGGCCCACTCCAATGGAGTGCCCAAATTTAAGACAACAACATGTTACAATTATGCTTGGACTTGGGCTGAAATTTTGAGGAGTGAGGCCCACCACATTTATGAAGGTATTAGAGGAGATAACTTATACCTTTAGTTTTCTTAAATTTTGGGCTTAATAAATACACTTTTGAGGCCCACCACAGTTAAATTTAATTGGGTCCATGAATGTAGCTAGTTGTTGAACTCTTTAGGCCCAATTGGGTTGGAACTTTCCAGATAAACCTATTGAACTATTGGGCCATTTTACTATACTCTTATGTTGGGTTAGTGGGCCAGATTACACAAGTATATGGGCCCTTGATTGCCCATCAAATCAACTTTATACTTGGGCCGAGTTGTAGGCCCAACTTACTTGACTAAGAGCATGACATTGCCCATGTGGTTTGAGCAATGGGCCGCTCACTAGGCCACCATAATATATGGGATTAGTGGCCTTTATGTTGGGCCCTAACCTTTCCCTTATGGGCCCATAGTGTTATATATGAGTTGGATTATGTGTGTTCTCCTTGAACCCATATTTTGGGTAGGCCTTGGGCCACCCTTTTTAAAGCCCAACATGAGTGTTGTGGTATAATTATGGCTGCTCATTTCTTATTTTTGATGTTGCATGGGCCTTGGTCCTTGATTCATGATCAATTAGAGATGGGCTACCTCTTAGGGACCAATTGTGGTTGGATGTCCACGTTGGTGGCCTTAAGGTAGGCCCATGGGCTTCTCTGGGTTGTTAAAGGCCTGCCATAGAACCTTGCTAAGCCATCTCACTATTTAGGCCCATACCATTGTTCTCCTTAGTCTTGTGGGCTACCCCAGGTATATGGGCCCCCAATAGAGGTTGTATTCCTTATGAGGAATTAGTTAAGTACCTAGAGGTAGAGAGTTCATCTCCACCGTATTGGCACCCCTATTCATCTTCATGGCCCACTCCCATACACATCATATGCATGCTTGGTTGAGGAATGATTGGCCATGGTTGTGGCATTGTGTAGGATATGTTGGTATCTTCCTGAGAGATGAATGCTTGGGATTGATGCATGGGTGATTGTGTGATTCATGCATCTGGCATTACATAGCATGTGGATATCTGCCCTTACTTCATCAGGGCCTTACTTCCACAGGGATATTCATGGATGGTCGTATGTGTGGACACCGAAATTATTAGTTCAGCATACCGGGTGCATAGGATGCCCATGGGTGAAATTCTCAAAACTTCCATGGTACCAAGGATCTGCTCCAACGCCGTGACCGGGTGGAATACATGAGCGTACAAGGGCCTTATACCGTTAGGCTGCGACTCCCACTGTCGTGTAGTCGGTTGGATAGGGGTGTGGCCTTACCTGCCTGGTGTGTAGTGGGCATTGCTAGGCTGAGTCTGACTAGCTCGTAAATGGGTCCGCTACCATCAGGCCTTATTGGTGATTGGCTGTCTACAGGCGGGTAGTGAGGTCTCTTATGCTCGTTTGACTGTGTGGGGTCTGTAAAGCGACAGGCATTTAGCAGTGTAATGGACCCCGGTGATTTCCTTATGATTGAAAATGTACTTGACTTATGATTTGGATATGAGCACTGGCATTACTTGCATCGCATTAGCATTGGTTGTACAAGCCCCCTTCATACATTGCCTTGGTTTAACATCCAGTACTCATTGCATCGTATTCATAATAAGCCTTGGTAAGGTTAGTGATTTTTCCATTGAGCACATTTCCCTTCTTGTATTTTCTATTATTCTTCTGTGCACCATTGTCACACACTTTCACCACCCTCTAAGCTTCTATAAGCTTATGCACGATTGATGCGTGCAGGAGATTCTAGGGAGGCATCGTAGCAGCAGCACGTGGAGTAGAGCGGAGCTTTTGAGGACTCCAGTGTTGCTGACCTTTCCCTCTTCTCCTTTTATCTCATGTATGTCCTTTTGGACCTTATGGATGATTGTAAAAGTTCAAATTCTTAGTGAATTTTGTGATGTGTTCCTTTGTTATTCTCATATGTATTTGTTGTGATCTTGGGTATGCTCATATTGGTAATGATTATACTGTAATGAAAATCCTCCTTATAGGATCCCAGGATCGGAACCTGCCTCAGGAGCCAAGAATGGGGTACTATGGAGGCTGTTATGGCCAGAACCGGCCATCGGGTCCTTTGTGATTCCGGTTACCGAGTCTGGGGCGTGACATTGCCACACTATTAATAATTAATAGTGTTGTAAGGGGCTCTATTGGGCCTAAAAGAATATATGTGTTTCATCTAAGCTATTCATATATTTTGAAATATTACTTTAGTTAATGAAATAAAAAATCAGCTAGATTGAAGGCTCGAGTGGACCACACAGTAGGAAACAAGGAGATTAAATTACATTTGCTTCCTATGGTGTGGTCCACTTGAACCTTCAATCTTTCTGAACTTTGGGATCATAAGCTAAAATAATTTATTAAAATTAATGATTAAAATGGATAAACCAAATACATCATGGTGGGCCCCACGGATCCCCTGTTACGATCGTCCAAATGATGCCCAAATTTGGGTGCACGCTCAAAACAGAGGCGCGCCCAAAACAAGACCATTCATATCTCTCTCTCTCTCTCTCTCTCTCTCTCTCTCTCTCTCTCTCTCTCTCTCTCTCTCTCTCTCTCTCCAGTCCTCTCTCCGTTCCCCAATCCTCTCTCCCTCCCGATTTCTGTTGCATCTTTCTCGTTCTCCTCCCTCTCCAATATCTCCGCCGTCTCTTCTATCTCTCCATTGCAACAGTCATGATGCTCCTATCCGAAAAAACACACACTGTTCAAAACCCTTCTCATGTCTTTGAGGCATAGGTTTGATATCTTCCTCTCTTTATGTCTCTTTTTCTGTCTTTCATATTTGATGCATGCTACTCTCTCTCGCTCGCCATGAAATTCTTCATCTGATCTTCTTCCCTAAGCCTACAACTTGCCATCTTTTTCTGGAAAAGGGAAGGCGACAATGGTGGACCCATTGATAATGATGGTTGAATGGCATTGCGTTACAATTGCGGGCATAAGGTTTTATTTGGTACAGATTTGTTGTGGATCTATTGCTTTTTTTAAGCAAATAGCAACAATAGGATCTAGATTCCTGTGGAAAATACCACTAATTCCTTTTCTTTTTCTTTCTTTCTTTTAAAAAAAAATAAAAAATAAAAATTTAGTGTGCTAAATCATCATCTCTCTCTCTCTCTCTAACATATTCAGTGACTAAGTCAAGCTGGGGGGGTGGGGGGTGTATGTTCAAATGTTACTTGTACTTCCCAGTGGAAAGTTTTTGCTCATAGCCACAAGCCTCAAGCTATGCCACCTCATATGGATATCCTAATTATCTGAAACAGGGATGATCCGATGATGACAAAAACAAAAATCTCCAACACAATTGGCCCAACAAGGTAGTCATTTCATTTCTTTATTGTTGTTTCAGGAACAAATCCCCTCTTGGTGATATTTTTCTGAAACTTATCAATTTTTATGTCTGCAAGGCACCTTGAAGTCATCATTTTCTGGAGAGAGCGAGAGAGAATGTGTTATGAATGTGTTACTTTATCAGATTTATTAACTATCATGAATCTGTTATTGTATTTGTTATGGTTCTCCTATAGATTTGTTGGTGCATCTGTCAAGAATGTGTTACTCTATCAGTTATCCATCTATTGTTCTGTTAGTTGTGGATTTATTGTTGTATCTATATATCCAATGTTTATGTGTTACTAAGGATTTTTTCTAGTGTGGCAGTGAATTTTGGGCTCTACTCTAACTTTTTTGCGGCCATTAGATTGATCGATATGTACATGAAGAACAAGGGGATAGGGAGCACACACATGGTGTTTGATGGAATGGCTGAGATTTGTTGACTACATATTATCCTTGTTTTTCTTCACATGTTTTGAAAGATAGTTTCTATATAATAATAATAATAAATAAATAAATTTTTTTTAAAAAAAAAAAAAAAAACCCTGCATTGTTTGAATCCTTTTGGATGATTTCTAGTCCATTTTTAAGGCTATCCTTCATTTACCATTTGCAGATTCTTGACTTTACTCGTTTTGTATTTGCAATTGTAGCTTTAAGTTAATCTAGAGCCAGTTGTAGGTGATCATTCCTACTTTTCCATTTGAATGGTTTAAAATTTTAGAAGATAATAATATGAATTAAGAAGAGGAAAATAATACATGGTAGGAGAATTCTTTTGATGACTGTTGATATTTGTGACTTGTGCATGTCACCTCAATGCAAGGAGGTCATGTTTAGACAGATTTTGTATCCAAAAATAACTTTTGAGATAGCGAAGTTACAACATAACTGATATGTCCTTTAGGAACAAGTCTCAGATGTTAATAGTCAGAAAAGAATAACCATGTCATCAAACAACATTCATCAAGGGACTTCATCTTGGACACTAGATATCAGGTTATGGAAGAACTCGGAATGGAGAGCCAATCATTTGCTTGTTTATGGAGATGGGTGTTGCGGGATTCACAGCTAACAAGAGCACTTGTGTAGGAATACTAAACGGGTGTGCAAACATGGGCTCAATGTGCTTTTTCCAAGCAACCCCATGCATAAGTGATGTCCATGAAATGGTATATGCGTGGGGCAATAGACTTCCGTTTTCTAATTTCGTATTAGTAATGGGATTTTCATATTTTAATTTTCTTGTTGTTGAAGATTGTGTTTGGAATGCTTCAACTGTTTATTTTCAGGTTGCCTTACTTTTTAAGGAACATTAGAATTTGTAAGTTTCCTACCTAATGCCACCGGGGTGGATCTTATATAGTATGCTTTGGTAGAAAGGAGCTTGGCAATGCCCATGGTGCAGCAAGTTCATGGGGAAGAGGTACTTTCTTTCTTGCTTTTGTCTTTGGATATCTTGTTGAATCCAACTACCTAACTGTCGAACCATACAACTTAGTGAATGTAGACTTGTACCCAAGATTCTGAATACTGGCACCGGTTCTGGTATTCCAACCAGAAGTGATACAATTCAACTGTATTTAGCTCTATCAATGCCCATGTTAGCCATATCAATTTTTATTTTTATTTTTATTTATTTATTTTTAAGTAATAGATCTGAAAAAGGGATACTCACAAGAAAAGAAAAAAAATGCTTGTTTTGATATTTGGTTTGTGTTTTCAGTAATATTTTTATTTATATCCAGGCTGATGTTGTTTGTCTATCCAATGTTGAAGCTTTTTTTTTTTTTTTCACTTGTCCAGTGTCTCTCTTGAATTCAATTTTAGAGTTTTAATATTTTTAGTAGTTTGCAAATCAACTAATTCAATAACATTGTGTATTTGTCCCATCTATGTTCCATATCATGCTACGTGCTTGGAACTTTCAATGATTTGGAATGAATTTTTAGACAATCTGATAATGTTTGCTTTCAACTTTTGTGTAGGCAGACCTATTGAAATTTACTACGAGATAGGAGTGATTTCTAGTTACCTTATAAAAAGGGCCAAAACCACCCTTCCCAATCTTATTTGTTGGACAAAAGTTATCTGTAGCAGCTACTACAGTTGCAAAAACTATATAATGGCAACTTCAGACCTTTCTTGTCTTCTTTGAGCCTATTTGCACTAACGAATCCCCTGTCATCTAACCATTATTTCCAAATACTTATGTATTGAAGTATTGGTTCTCAATTGATTGAAATGGTTATTGGAATTTCATATTTATAATAATGTTGTTCTTGCTCCTTTTTATGATTCGGCACAGGTAATTTGGTTCTACATGCAATCTGTTTCTAGAAATGGCACAACTGCTCAGATGCCGACTTGGTTGAGTGCAACCCATCCACCCTTAAAAGTGGGAGCACCCAAATGTGGAATTTAGGTACCATTTGAGTCTAAGTCAAATCACTGTTGTGTTCAATACCTATGGTAATAAATTGCTTGAGATTTCTAGAAAGTGTGGGAGCATGAAGGATACCCACCATGATAAATTGTTGATAACCCAACAGAGAAATATAACTGGGTAATCCAAGCATACACCAGACCTGAATCCTATGACAGGTAAAATTTAAAGTGTTGAGCTACAAATAATGAAGGTATTTAACTCCAAATTTTCAAACTCACACATTGCTTTGTTAGGAGATGCCTTACTATAATCATTTGATGATGAGTACAACTGGTTTTAATGTTTTCTTTTGCTACTAGGTTTAGTCACAGTAGTTCTCTGCCACAATGCATGGTAATTGTCTGTGATGCCTCGGGTTTCTTTCTCTTGCCTAAAATATGCAAGGTGTAGCTGCTTGTTTAGAAGAATTGTTAATTCTAGCAGCTGCTTGTTTAGATGTACATGGGGATGACAGTGTGAAGTATCTGTAATGGAAGTTTGTTATAACGGTGAGCATGCATATGTTCCTATAACTCAAGAAAGGTTACTGGCAAGTGAGTCTTCCACAACATTAGACCATTCATGTACCGCAAGTGATATGCTATTACACCACTATTCTACTCCATACACTCATCCAGAAAAAGATGTCGCCTTCCCTTTACCATATTATTTAGTTGCATCTGTTAGGATTAACTCTCTTACAAGTAAATCCCTTCTAATTGACACCATATAACAAATCTTCCTTTCATTTCCTTTTAGAATCAGTTTCCAATTGAAAAATAGATGTTTTTTACTTAGTTGTACTATGGTCTTATAAAACTGTACTCTTTCTTTTGAATGTTTAAGGCATTATCTATGAGGATTCAACCTGGATTGGAACAAAAGATTGTTATTCTGTGAGATTAGTATCTTCAGGTGGTGTTTCAAATTTCTCTGATGCACAAATTCCATTCAGTTTTGTGGTGCTCTTTCATGTCTTCTTTGAATCTGCAATGCTACTTTGTGGAACCATCTGATGGACATGTCATGCAGGGTTATTTTGATAATGTTTCAGAGCATCTCTGAGTAGGACCACCATTATATTTTGTTGTGAAGAACTTCAACTATAGGTATTATGATAAATGTTATTTTACTCATCTGCCATTCTTTCGATTTCTAGATTTCCAATATGATGGCATTTCATGAGAATTTAGTATTAAGTACTGTCCAGCAGTTGTGATATTAACACTTCTTTTCTTTTTGTTTCTGTGAATTGAATCAACACTGAGCTGAACTAAGAAAATTTCATAGTATAAGCAAACGGTTAAACAGAGATATCCACAGCCAAACAATAAATACAATGGCTTATAAATTCCTTTTTCCCTTTATATTTATAGATTTCCCAACTGAAGTTTGGGAGTAGTGAAACCTTTTTCTGAGTTTTCTCATTGTCAAAATCATTCTTTTCATGTTTGAACTGGTTTTCTTTGTATAATCGCACTGGCAATCAGGGCTGCTATATCACTAAAAATGTTTCCACTAATGTCCCCCATGGAAACCATTGCGGGTGATCAATTGGCAATTGCTAAGGAAACTGAGCGCCAGTTGTGAATGGGTACAAACTTGTACCCATCTTCATCTCTACTGGGGGACAGCAAGGATGAATTAGTTTCGGCTCTACCTGTGGATGAACTAATTGAGAAAGCTGATGGTTTTGCTAGGGTGTTTCCTGGTAAAATTTTCGCATATTTTGTTGGTCCTATCAATTTTTCTTATGTCATTTGTTGTACTATGTTTTCTTCCACAAAGCACAAGGTTTTCTTCCACAAAGCGAGATTGTGAAGAAACTCCAAGCTAGAAAGCACATCTGTGGAATGACAGGAGATGGGGTCAATGATGCACCTGCATTAAAGAAGGCAAACATACGAATTGTAATGGCAGATGCAACAGATGCTGCTCGAAGTGCTTCGGACATAGTTCTAACAGAGCCTGGACTGAGTGTAATCATTAGTACTATTTTAACAAGCCGTGCAATTTTTCAGAAAATGAAAAACTATACAGTAGTCTCATGCTTTCATTTGCTATATTACAGATAGGGACTGTGCATGTGTTGCTGACCGGTTCCACTTTTGATATTTACGTACCATGACATGGATCTGTTTCCAGTTACTATCATGACAATCTCCAAGAATAAAGTCAAGCCTTCTCAACTGGAAACTCAGTGAAATTTTAGCAACTAGAGTAGTCGTTGGAATGTTTCTTTGATGAGACTTTTTTTTTAAAATACTTCTTTGTTCCTCAATGCTGTAAATAGTACTTCACAATTCATGACTTTTTTAATACTTCCCACAAATGCAATGGAAACTTTCATTTATCTTTTTATTTTAAGGCAACAGAAACTTTCATAGCAGGAAAAAAGAAAAAAAAAAAAAAAAAAAAAAAAAAAGGTGGTCAGAAGGGAGAATACAAGCCCCATAAAAAAGATATGTCTAAACTCTATTGGGCCATAACCTATATGTATGTATGTATAATCTATATGAGAAACATTTTGACCTGATTTTTCTATCCTCTTTTTCTTACTCATGTCTCTCTCTTACCATGTAATGTTTCTACAAGTATGTTCCAAATTGTTAGTCATATATGTAATAGCTTATTGAGGACATGCAAAAAGCAAAGGAAGAGATGGAAAAACTGAAAGGCGAGGCACAAGCCAACAAGGATCACGTACTATAGGTAGTTTGGATTTTTTACTTGGATTTATTATCTGATACTCTTAAGGATTAAAATATTTTATGATATTTTTTTGACAGTATAAAGAAATAGCACAAGTGAATGAAGTTACATTGAAGCAAATTGAATCTGCTCATGAAAAATTTAAGGCTGAAGTACATCCCTGTATCTTGAACCTCATTTGTTTGAAAGTTACAATCCCTGTT
This sequence comes from Magnolia kwangsiensis, assembly GCA_037074715.1. Classification (NCBI taxonomy): domain Eukaryota; kingdom Viridiplantae; phylum Streptophyta; class Magnoliopsida; order Magnoliales; family Magnoliaceae; genus Magnolia; species Magnolia kwangsiensis. The sequence continues at coordinate 9,439,312 of CM073580.1, read as the reverse complement.
TTTAGTGTGTTTTTTCTTTTTCTTTTTTGTCTTTCTTTCTTTTGAAACGTGTACAAAGGCATGCTTGTCTGATTGTATCTACAAATGTTATTTTATACAGGCTGACAAATTAAAGAAGTCATTGGAGGATGAAATTCACTTTCTCAAGGGAAGAGTTTGACAACTTGAAAGTGATCTTGTGTCAAAGTCCACAAAAGTTATATCTGCAGTTGCAGGGAAAGAAGAAGCTCTATCTTCTTATGATAGGTTGAGCAAAGTGAAGTATTGTTTATTTAGAAATGTGAATGTGGGATGCATTGTATGATTTGATTGCTATTTGTAATAAATGCATCATTTTTTTTTACCTAATTGCATTTTATGTACTATTCCTATCAACATTAAGCTTAAATGAGTTATCAATCACAGCAAGTTCTTGCAATAGAAACAGGCACCATTATTATAATTTTATTTTAATTTTTAAAAAAATAGTTACAGATTTTAGCCGTAGCTATTGTTCTAAAAACTAGCTATATTTCGCTATAGAAATTATAGTTGCGGCCTTTATTTGTAGCTATTGATATCTATTGTTATGGATTCAATCTGTAGGCATTGGTACGTTTCGCTACAGAAATTATAGCTACAGGTTTTGTCCATAACGACTGATATCTATTGCTATGGATATAATCCGTAGCCATAGGCTTTTTGACCTTTAGCTACCCCACCAATAGCGACAAACGTGCTACACACTAAATCCGTAGCAAAAGGTCTTTAGCTACGGTTTTTGGTTGTAGCCTTTGCCCATTTTTCTTGTAGTGTCAACTCTCTCTCTCTCTCTCCACCCAACCCTTTCTTACAGCCCCATCACTCTACTCATCAGCCATCACACCTCATCCCATCACTTCTCTCTCTCATTCCCTCTCTTCACTCCCAAACAACAAAATTTTCATACGTCCAAGCCTCCCCAAACTCTTCCAAAAATAACAAGTGTGGCCCACCCTGTCATCTCTCATCCCCCACCATCAAAACTCCATCAACCACCGTCAAAAGTTGAGCATTGGAGCCAAGTGGACTAAGGGACCAAGAAGAAGGCCGACAGGTCAGTGATTCATCGTTGATTCTTATTTTAGGGCTCACTTGTTGGTGATATCCATTTTGATGTATTTGATATAACCATGAGGGGCCCATAGTGGCGGGCTCTCTCTCTCTCTCTCTCTCTCTCTCTCCCTCTCTCTCTCTGTATGATGATGATGATGAAGGGGTATAGGCCCATCTGAAGCATATATTTTATCCATGCCATATTTTATCCATGCCACCCCCCCCCCCCCCCCCATGAGGTATGTGATTTATCTATGTCGTCCATCCCTATGGGACCCACAATGATGCATGTGTTGCATCCAAACCGTCCAACCATTTTGAATGATAATTTTAAAGCTTGTGATAAAGGAAAAAAATGAGATAGATCCAGAATCAGGTGGACCACATTTCAGGAAACAATGGGTTTGAACATCCACCATTAAAACCCTTGGACTACAGGTGCAACACAATGATGCATGTGTCGCATCCAAACCATCCAACCATTTTGAATGATAATTTTAAAGCTTGTGATAAAGGAAAAAAATGACACAGATCCAAAATCAGGTGGACCACATTTCAGGAAACAGTGGGTTTGAACATCCACCATTAAAACCCTTGGACTACAAGGTTTGGACCAATATGATATTTGTTTTTCCCTCTTAATCCAAGTCTTTAAGACCTTATGATTAGATTGGGTGGGAAATAAACCTTATGGTAGGCCCCTGTGAATTGTTTAAATAGTGAAAATTATCTCCATTGTTACTTAGGGTATGGTCCAAATGATCCTTCAATATGACTCTTTTTAGGTATGTGATGAGGCCCATCTTGATGTATTTATGGCCCGTTGTTGAGGCCCACCTTGATGTAAATGAGGTATGTTGTTGAGGCCCACTTTGATATATATATGAGGCCCACGTGATGCGGCCCATTTGATGTATTTGACTCAGCCCATCCGACTCGGCATATTCAACTCGGCTCATTCAACTCGGTCCATTCAACTCGGCCCAGTTGATTCAGCCTATTTGATTAGGCCCGATGTGATATATGAAGCCTGATGTTAAGGCCCACCTAGATATATATGAGGCCCATGTGATGTGGCCCGTTTAATGTATTTGGAGTTCTTAGGTCGAAGCCCAATGGGATGTACATAAGGCCCATTGTAATATGTGACTCCACCATGATTTATGTAATGATGTTCAAGGCAAGCTGTGCCTTGAGAGCAATGATGGTTTGATGCCCATATTATAAGGATGATATTGGTTAAATGTCCGCATTGTCACTCTCCCTAGGGCCCATTGATAGGCCCATACTTATAGTGTGTAGGCTGACAAGGCCCATCTTCATTATAAATAAAATCCATCACCACATAGCATGTTTAGTATAATTCCATGATTCATGCTCATACGCATCATATGCATGATTTGATATGAGGAGTGACTGATCATAGCATATGCCTTCGGGCAGATTGTTTATGGGCCAACTGATAGGCAAAGTTGCCCTTCATTAGCACAGTATACGCAGGATTGTTGCATGACTAATAGTGTGATTCATGCACGTCACATTTGTATGACATGATTACTATACGCCCTAGCGACATCAGGGCTATGACCTCCACATGCACATCGTGGATGGCAGGATCGGACACCGAAAATATTGTTACTAAGCATCGAGGCACCATTGATGTCCCTGGGTGAAAATCCCTAAACCCGATAGTACTAGAGGATGACTCCAATGTTGAGACCGAGTGGATATATGAGCGCACGAAGGCCGAGTACCAAGAGGCTGCGTCTCTCACTATGTCATGGTCAGTTGGAAAAGGGTGTGGCCTTACTCACCCAAGGGTAGGGTGCAATAGTAGGCTGAGTTTGACCAGCTTGTGAACGGATCCGCTATCGACGTGCTGGATAGTATTGACAGACTATTGGTCAGGCAGATAATGAGGTTTCTTACGCTCACTTGGACTGCTTGTCTGGGAAAGGGGTAGTGCCATTTGGAGTGTATTAAATCCCGATGATTATCTAGAATGAGAACTATACTGATATTTAATGAGCTGTATAAGGATTTGGATAAGGATTTATATGCTTGAGTTGCATCTAGCATCGCATGGTCTCGATATGGCTGATAGCATTCATATCTTGCATCGCATAGCCTTGGTATAACTGATTACATTTGTATCCATCAACATGATTCTGAATTACTCTGACCTTGCATTCTTAACACGCTCATATTGCGCACACGCTTACACCGCCCTCTAATCTTTCCATAAGCTTATGCATGATCGATGCGTGCAGGTGACGCATAGACACAGGCAGAGCTTCACAGCAATTGGAGTGTGCAGTCGAGCTTTAGGAGTTTCTATTATTATCATGTAACATCCCAAAAATTGAGGATCGAGCATTAACTCCACTCCCGAGTTCCAGAACATCACTTATGCAACATTTTCAATGATGGATGAATGTCGGCTGTAATAGTGCATAAAACATGAAGTGGATTAAGCCAAAACAGCATGTCATGCTCCAAAGGCGTTTAAATTATGCAAGCGAAAGATTGTGATAAGTATTTAAACTAGATAATAATGATAGTAAGCCCTCAGAGTATGAATGTCACTAGGTTAACAATTACAAGTTTGATTACAAAATGTACAAAATGAGAAAAATGTAATGTCTTCTATCCCAAATACTGAAGCCCCGTCGATGCAACTATAGGTTAAATAGACCCGCCAGAGAGTTACATGAAGGAGAACTCATCAGCAAAAAGTAAAGTCCGACTCCGCTTCACAAGCATCGCCCTCACTTGAAACTAAGACAGGGTCTGGTTGGTGTGTACAACACCGTCTCGTAACTTGGGAGTGAGTAGCTAACTCAGTGGAACAATAGAATAAAGATTAACATGTTATCAAATCAGTCAAGCGGAAATGATAAAGCAAAACATAGCAAACATTCCTAAATACTATAGTTAATGCAAGGATGAAATGACATGATGTATGCCCTCGCCAACATACTCTCTCATGCGATACCATCTTACATTCGCGGTATGCTTTCGTCCCTCAGTGCTCCACATCTTCCAGGCACATGCAGTGCGATATGGACATGATTACCGAGTTGTTATTAGTCTTTTTCATACAGCAGTATTAGGAAACTAAGGTACCTCCCTTATATCATTCCCAAACAAGGATCCATTCTAGAGTCCTCAGTCCTAGATAATCTCATACGATGATGCGGTTTTAAGTCGTTGTAAAGGGCTGTCAGGGCTGTTGGACGCACTCGTTGCACCGCTCCCCCATCACCTTATCAATACAGGCCTAGTTTATACTCTATTTACTATGGGAACGCTCGTCGCCTCACCGCAGATTCAGAGTATGCTCGAGATCACTACAAAGGGCTGTCAGGACTGTTACTCGCACTTGTTGCACCACTCCCCCATCACCTTATCAATGTAGGCCGACAGCTCGAATGTAGTGTCCCATACCACCATAATCGGCTCACGAGACAAGGTTGCTCACTGATCACTACGGGGAGGCTCGTCACCCCAGCGTAGGCCGACAGCTCGACCATGGTTTCTCATACCACCATGTCCAGCTCTTGAGTCTTAGTGGATCGAGGTACTACGGTTAACGAAATTTTCACTGGTAAGTTTGGTACCTTAGGTTCAAGTAATGGCGTCCAAACATGGTTAACATACATCGTGCTAATTGGGTTACTTGACGAGTTCAACTAGTACGAGCACCCGTTGAGTTGATCGATATGAAGTGCATAAACACCTCGTGTGGCCTAACCACTGTTGACAAGCAACGCATGGCTCGTGTTCGTCAAACATGTCCTACGTGGCGATTATAACTCAACCACGAACTTAAGTCCGGTTAGCGATCGCCTAGACTATGGTATAGTCTCAAACACTTTCAATCTGAATCAGTAAGCATTTGAACAAACAGGATCAAATAATCAAGTAATCTAAGCATGCTATCGAACATGTTAGAAAATACAACATGTACATGAAACCATACACAAACGTTTCATAAGTAAAGAGAATAAATCAAACACTTGCATGGAGGAAATCATAAATATCATTAAGATTGTTGAGAACCCTATCTCAACAACACTATTAAATTTAGTTCACCACACAATTTCTCACACAGGCATCTTAACAAACACTTAGACTATACAACTCCAACATACATGACGTATGTTGATTTCAACATAGAATATGACAAATCCTTATATCAAGGAGTTGTCTCATACACAACAATCATGTTCTTACATTCAATACATATGGTAGGCATAAATCATAAATTCATATTTATTTTGTCATTTCAATAAACACCTAGGCTACACACATTAGCCTACATAAGCTATGTTGGCTAAAATGTGTATTAGGGCGAATCCTTTCGCCAAACAAGTCATACATCCATAACTAGCACATACACACGGCAAATACTCATGGCAATCATATCAGCAAAATTTATACGTATACGATATTTTCTACAAATACCTACAATACACAAAATTTCATATTCTTCGTATTTAACCGAAACAGAAAACAGATAGCATGTTCTACATGTGAAATACCATCCACGTCAGTAATCTACCATTAGCCGACATTTAAAGCCTTGAAAACCATAACCTATACGTCTAAAGTCCGCACCTTACGCCGTAGAAGTGTAACGAACGTGATAGGATTGTTAAGTCTTTGTCCACAATAGTGTAACAACCTAAACCACGAGCTATGTTAGCTATCTCGCTACTTGTATCAATTGAAACCCTAAAAAAGGTTAGGGTTAGGTTTTTCTTACCTAAGAACAAAGCCGGAATCGTCGGGATAGCGATTGTAAAGTAATGGTTAAACACGTAGATCTACAGGGAAGAATAGTAGGAAGATTCTCCCACTTCTCTCACACTTTCTCTCTCTTTTCTCTCTTCTCTCTCCTAGGGTTGCTCTCAAATTCCTATGGGCTGAATGAGAGAGGGTTTAAGCCCTTTTTATAAGCCCAAAACTCACTAAATTAGACTCAGGGCCATGGTATACCTAAGTTATGTCCAAACACGGACTATTCCATCTCAACGGAGCACTTCTGGAGACCCTTTTTTTGTGTGCGGTCGGACTTAAGCTCACCAATCTTGGATCAAGGTGGAGTTAAGTTTTCGTCCCAGTTGGACTTCTAGATCGCACGTGGCGGACCAGTTTTAATTCAACGGTTACTGAATTTCGATCAAGGCCACAAGTAGTTTGACATGTAAGGGCCACCTATCCTTATCCGAGGGTGAATTTGGGTAGAATTCTAACGGTCAGAATGCTTAAAAATAACTCGCAAGTGAAACATGCCAGATTTTATAAAAATATAATTAATTTTCTAAATATCTTCCTTTTCTCACTCTCTTCACTCCGGACGCAATAACATGGTCTCAGGACATCATTTGGGCATAATTTTTGTGGTGCTTGACAAGTCCAACAATGCGGTCGTGTTCCTCTAATTTCATCACTATCAGACTTTCAACGTGCAGTCTAGGTCCGATACGAAGTTTTAAAGTGCTCCAAAGAGCAAACAGGAATAGAGATTGTTCCTAGGTTTCTAAGTAACATAGCGTTAGTGGTCCTATTCATTTTGGGTCTTGTAGTTTATATTTAAAGTGGTTCAAGTTAATTGTACTAAGTATTTAGTTTGGTACTTAACCAAATTCTACCCGAATTATGGTAGAATATGATCCTAAGGCCATTCTATGCCCCATTTTGATCATTTTTAGTTATCATATTATTTTAATTATTTTCCTAGTAGTTCATCATCAAGTTTACCCTATCTCCACTAAATTTCATAAGATTTTGAGTTATAAAAAAATTCTAAAAATTCCAAAAGCAGCAGCTATCCAATAAGTGATTTTCGGACGGTTGTCACAACATCATACTTTAAACTATATTAAATATTTTATTATATTTTTTAAATATTTTTATATAAAACTAGACTTATTTGGCTTCAATTTGGTTTTTGAATCACCTACATCGGAGTTATAACGAAGGAGATATGATTTTTTAAAGTTTAAAAAAATGTGTAGAAAAAATACAAAAACCGGGCTGCCTGTCCGCTGTACGGACGAGACCTCGCCGACTCGGCGAGGTCCTCGCCGGTCACTGACCATTTGGTGAGGTATCGCCCCATGGGCGAGGTCCTCACCCCCCATGGATGCCGAAAACATGTGGGACCCACCTTGGATCCTCCCGAATTGAGTCGTTTGAGCCCATGAGTCTGTTGAGGCATTTATCGAGTCTCATTTGCAAACTAGAAAGAGTTACATGAGGTACAACACATGATTTTGGGGTAGGAGAAGCTAATCTATCCAAATAACATATCTACATTATGAAATTCTAAAAATTAAATAGTTAAAATTTCATTTTACGCATGTATTTACCATTTACAATAAGTTTTACTTTAAGTATAGTTCTTCACCATTTAAACTTTAAGTTTTATATATAATATCAAAGTACTTGGAGAAATTTGAAGAATGAGGTGGTGAAAGGTGAGATTCTAAAGGAAATGGGTTGAACAGCGATGTTTAGACTTTGAGATTGAGCTCTAAGAGTGATATGGTTGACACATTGCCTAAGGACGTCTAATTCTAGGTTGATAAAAATCTGGGGTGTTACATATCATTATCTTATATTTCCCTTCATACACATTGTACTCAAAGTTTTTTTATCATAGTGAATTTTGTGATGGTGTTCTTGTGGTTATTGTTCGTGGGTTATGCTTATGGTTATACTCATTATAAATCAAATTGATGATAAAAAATCCTCCTCGTAAGATTTCAAGATGGAAACCTGGTGTATGGATACCGAGAGCCAAGAATGGGGTACTATGGAGGCTATCAGGGTCGGATTCAGCAATCGAAAATTTTGTAAGCTCGATTTTTTAGTTCGGGGCGTGATAGTTAGAGTGGAGCAGATGTTTGAACTGATCAAGACAAAACTTCCTGGGCTTGTATTGTCACTCAATGCGTTACACCTCAAAGAGTTAATGACCAATGCCTGACAAATGTTCTTTTGAATATAAATGCCAAGGTGAGCTGTTACTGAAATATCATGTCCCTTCCCTTTGTTCTTTTAGGTGTAATCTCTCTATCTAGCTGATAACCTCCTTTCCTTTATTTTCAACAACTTGGTGAAATGAATTCCTTACTTATAGTTGAACACTCACCTTCCATTCCCCTGATTTCTAGAGTTCCCACAATTATCCTGGGGATGGATATATCACATGGTTCCCTAGGTCAGTTCGACATGCCGTCAATTACAGCAGTAAGATAAGATGCATGATTTTCTTTTTCAACTGTTAGTCATACAGTGGCAGTACCTGTTTCAATTTTCTATCAGATAATATAGATTCACTCATGCATGTAACCAGATTTTTCTGCTTCAAACAGATAATATAAATTCACTTGTGCATGCTACCAGAACTGTCCATAAGGGTTTTGGGATGAAAACCCTTACAAATAAATTACAAGATCTACCGCACCGACACACTCTCAATGTTTGGGGCAAGTTACTCTAGCCCTTCTTGAATTAATTTTACATGCAATTTCTTTTTCTTTTTCTTTTTCTTTTTCTTTTTTCTTTTTTCTTCTTTTCTTTTAAACTAAGTATGGAAGGCTGGTATTAATTATTACAATCTATCCAACCTTGGATGGGAAGTTAATTTATAATTTAATTGAACGGTGGTCACTAGAAGGTGGAAACCATTGTTATGACCATGACGAAGCTGTCAATTTCCTATGGATAGCAATATGGGTGGCCTAGCCATTTGAACAGGCCCGTGTTTATGTATTAAACATTGATGGAGCAGACCCGAATGTGTGTTGGAGCTATCCGGATGTTGAGCGGGGGTCCCTGGAAGGTAGGAACCGTGAGGTGGGTAGCCCTGCAAAGTGGGACCCATGACCTAACTAAGAAATGCATGTATGTGTGGGGGAAATAATAATAATAATAATAATAATAATAATAACAACAACAATAACAATATTATTATTATTATTAAAAGCAGTATAACATAATATTTAGTATTATAAAATCAGAACAAACCATATATCTATAATCTAACCATTGAGTCTTAGCTTAAATAGTCCCTTAGACCATTTTAACCGTTAACGATCAATTTTGGGCTGATCCAACCAACAAATCAGTAGGAAATCTATATAAGAGACCCGAAGCAAGTCGTGGGGCCCACCTAGGCATTCGATCTGACCAATCTTCGGTCAGAGGCCTTTAGTGGGGCCTCTAAAGGGAATGGGCGGAGTGGATTTCTCACTAACGTTACAGCGGGCCCCACACGAAGTGGGGGTGCACCAAGGCCACCCGTGCACTTCGTGCATGTGGGCTGACCAGCGCTGACCCGCGCCCTCTCTTAAACTGAGATATTCTCTCTCTCTCTCTCTCTCTCTCTCTCTCTCTCTCTCTCTCTCTCTCTCTCTCTCTCTAGTTTACACAGCAGACGGATAGACGTCCGTCCATTTAGATTGTTGGCCAACCATCTTACCCCGTTGGGCCAATCCGAACCATCCATCTGACAAAGGACAAAAGTGAGACCAAAACCCCTAAGTTTCACGCTATTCCATACGTGAACATGCACACAATCCTCACCGCAAGTAAGCCCAAAAACACTAACTTTCCAAAGATAGAAACTGCCTTCCCTTGCCAATAGGCACTATCCATGTGAGGGACTCTCCTCCAATCTCAGCTGTTAGAGAGAACGTAATCCTAGCCCTTCAAGTTAGTTTTACTTATAAAGGAAAGAGAATGAGGGAGGAAATGGTCCGCCTCCTCCTAAGATTGAACCCATCACCTAAACTCTCATGAAATGCGTAAAGGCCTCCTCCACAAGCTTCCTTGGGCCTACCCGCACCACCCACAGTGACCGGATCGAAAGAAGAAGGTTCCATGTGCAATCCACCATCATCACCCGCCTCATCTTCCTCGCCAAAACTCCACGCACGATCGCCATTTCGGATCACTGAGTTGCTGAGATTCCAAGACCGATTCAACCCCGGATCGGGAGTGGGTGCAGGAAGAGGAAAATGAAAGGAAAAAGAAAGAAGAGAACAGAGGAGAAGAAACGAGAGAGAGACAAAGAGCTGGTGCAACTTGAACCGAGGCGAGTTGACTCACTGCCAAGTAGTGTTGTGCCAGCTGAATCATCCCTGGACGTGGGATGTGGACCCTACAGTGATGATAGTATTTTAATCAACAACTTCCATCTGTGGCCCCAGCAGCAAAACAACTGGTGTATTGACGTTACCGAGTTCTGTGGGTCTGACTGAGGTACGTGTTATTCAACACCATCCATCCATTTTACTTGAAGTGGGACCCGCCCACCTCTGATGTATGTGTTTTATCTATGTCATCCATTCATACAGACGGTGGAGCCCACCTAATATACAAAGCAAATTGGCTGGTGTAACCCACGCACCAACTTTGACGCTCCCACCACGAGGTATGTTTTTCATCCATACCGTCCATCCATTAGATGTGGACCCCACCATGGCAGCATGTGGGGCCCACCTTGACTTTATGTGTTGCATCCACACCATCCAATCCATGCACAATGGATGAGGATTGGCCAGAGTGCCTCACACAGCAGTTGCTGTTACATTGCGTCAGCAAGCTTCGAGGACCTTTGATGTATGTGTTTTACACACACCATTCATCTGTTTGACCGTAGGGCCACCCCACACGTGTCGGGACCCACCTTAATGTATGTAATCTATATGCACACCGTTCATCTGCCCCTGGACGTGGGGCCTCCTATTTGTATGTGTTTTATACACGCCTGTCCATACATTTCTGCCACGTGGGCTGCTCCACACATTGATGCTGGCCTCAACTTGGAACGGGTGGGCCATAATCTGCTTGACGAAGTGGGCCTCACCTTAAATCATAGTGGGCCTTACCGTAGATTGCTATGGGCTAGGCCATAGCTGCTAGACCAAACTGTGTTGGGTCCAGGCCCAGTTCTAGACCACAGTTGGGCTAAGTTCAAGCCCAGTTCAGGCAATAAATGGGCAGCAGTATTAGGCCAAATCAGGCTGAGGTTAGACCCAATTTAGGTCTTATTTATGGAAGAATTCCAAGCCCAGATTGGGCCACTTGATGGACCAAATTCTAGTGGGCCTGATCACTCTAATACGGGCCCAAGTAACCATATTCATGGGACCCTTCAAACTCAACTTGCTATCAAGTCAACTAATGTAAGTCAGTTTTCTCTCTCAAAGTGAGTGTTTGATTTATTATCATGAATTAGTATTGCTATAGCCATGGTGATTATAAATTTGTTTAGCCATTAGCAAGTTATGTATGCTGATATTAGTTAGTATAAACAAACTACCACAATTCGATGTTAGACATTGGTATTTGTCTACCATCCTTAGATATTATCATTTCTAATAGACCACACTATCCAATACCATAATTAGTAAAAAAAATATTATTACAACTTGTATTATTTAAGAGGTTATTAATCGTTATAAGGATATTAGATGATGTTAGCATATTTAAATATGAACTTGCGAGTCATCATTATTAGTATTGACTGATTTATACTTCTACTGTGAATATTGGATAAGAATAGCCAATAGTAAATGATCTATACTAATATTAGTTATGGTAGATAAGAATAAAATAAAATAAAATAATATCATTACTAAATACTAATGTTTTGTTTTGTCACTCTTAAATATTATTATAAATAGTGAATTAGAATGTTAATTATCATCATAATGATTTTTAATAGTATGTTAGCTAATATTAATACTACGTTAATGTTAATAATTAGGTTATGGTTACTGGGATAACATGGTAAATAAATTTTACATTAATTAGCGTTCAAATCCTAAAAATATATGTCTAGAACTAAACTCTAGGATGAAAATCCTAATTTTACATCAAAACCCTAAGATAAGTAAATTCAAAACCCTAGGCCATGATCTTAAACCTAGGTAGTACATAGAACTTGGATCTAATGGTACAAGTTCATGAATTGTGTTAGGATTCAATTCTAAAGGCGCAAGCACCTCGCAATACTAGTAGGAGATTCCAAGTATAAGGTGATGATTCTTCCCCTTGGGCTTTCTATTTTTCCATTAGCTTAAGTTATAATTTTTTTTTTAACTTGTAACCGGTATCTCCATTTCATAGTCACATGTGGTAATTATTGGAATTAAATTGCTATATTACATGCTTAATGTTTATCCTGCATATTTATTCATGCTTGTGGATTATTTGTGGATTGCTTATGGAACTTAAACTGGTACACCAGTGGGAAACTCCCGCCTATATGTGTGCACCCATACTTAGGATGAACCCGACTGGTTGTGATAGTAATGGACCTTCAGCTTAGTGGTTATGAATGGTAGTTTAAATTAATCATTGATGTGAGCCTACCATCCAGGGTTGTTCTGTCCAATGGTTTTTAAGGATGGTCATTTATCACATGGTTTTGATACTCACCCTATGCGGCTTATTTTGGTATTTGCCTTATGTGGCCTGTTTTGATATCACTCTATGTGGTTTGGTTCTGGTATTTTTTCTACATGAGTTTGATGTTTTATACTATACAACCATGCAATGGTAAGCCCTATGTATTGTAATATGATTGGCCACTAGTCGACGGGATTCCATTAAACATCCTAAGATGCTAGTCTCATGAGTCGGTGTAACGCCCGGATTTCTTAAACCCGAATACGAGACTCGTTTTCAGAAATTCGAAAGTCTATAGATCAGAGAAACAGCGGAATGTAAACTCAGAGTGCGATAGCCAAAAGAAGCATGTATATTCTTGAGAGCCCAAAAATTTGACCCGCTCGGCTGGGGGTCTTAGTTATAAATCCATGAGTCCAAAATATCAAACCACTAAATGTAAAATATCAAACTACTGGTTAATTTCAAAATACACCGCTGCATCCTGATGCGGCTCGTCCTCATAATGCTCCTCATCTTGCCCCACGGTGGCATCATCAAGGCTGGCACCGACATCTTCTACATCTGTCCCTGCGTATTCTGTGCGGTTGGATAGTTGATAGATGAGTGGCCAGCTCAGTGTGAATTCTCCTCAAGATTACTCATCTCCGCCTTAGTAAACATAGTTAAAAGGAAAACAAGTAGTAATCCAAAACAAGCAATATGCAGTCTTATTAGATGCATGGATGTATGAATGCACATCGGCCTGGGGATGCACAACCAGCCGGACTTGGGCTCGTCGCCCATGCAAATCATCGACCTGGGAAAAGCATCCAGTCAGACAGGGTCGATAGTCGATGGTCTGGGAGCTAACGAAACGATACCCCAATAACTCTGGGGCACATGCTATAGCATCCTGAATTAGTCATCCGTCATCACCAGTATGTTATGAATGCATGATTAGCCAGCCGTTATTAATCCAATTACAATCAGCCAATTTAAGCAACTCAATGGTCACTACGGGAAGCGCGTGGCCCAGCGTAGGGCGACAGCTCGAGCATAGTGTCCCATTACCACCATCCTCGGCTCATGAGGTTCTCCACTTTGAGATGTTTTAATAAGATCCCTTAGTTAAAACGACACCAGTTCAAGGGTCATATCTTCCCATACATTTTGTCTAATTACATCCCCAATGTGTTTTGCATACAATCATGGAATCCTTCATGTGTCGTATCAAGTTGTTATGTACGGAGACAAATCATGTTAACTTGTAACGATATATGACTTCAATTAAGGCAAGTATGGAAGCATCATGAATTAATGACTAATGATGATATATTACGAAATCATGTAATTAATGGTCAAGGATTTACTAGCATGTGAGCTTATTTAGTGGAAGCAAGTATCACAATAATAGTGATCCATTACAAACTAGGTTTAGCTAATTTAGAAACGAAAAATTCAAGGGAAAAGTCATCACCTGTATGGTAGTGTTCTTGAATTTGGCCTGAGTCTTCCTGAGGTCCGGGTTCACTCAAAAGATTTCCTAAAAATTATAGCTTGTATTGGTCAAGCGATTCTATGGCAAAAATTCAAAGGAACTCAACAATAAGGCTCTTTAGGTTTGTGTTAGACCCACCGTGTATTTATTCAGTCCAGGTGGTCCTAAGAAATTTTAATAGGCAGTGGCCTATTTGACAGGGGTCTACCTTTATCTTTCTCCTCAATACTTAGGACAAGTTCACCAAATGGATGGGTGGTTTGGATGAAGCACATATGTCAGGGTGGGGTCCATGGAGTGCTGATGAGAGGCCAATCCGTTCCTCTGCTAGCCGCCCCTACTAGGGATCGATACCAAGACCTCTAGCGTTGAAGTGAGGTATCTCCACTCAGTTTGCCAATTGAGTTATGGATGTGAGTGACCGTGCCCAGAGCCGGGCATCTGCCATTGGATGGTCTGGATTCCACATAGCGTCAACATGGGCCAACCGCATGTATCTAATATACGAATTTTTAACGTCTCGTGTATTTAAGATAGGTTAAAATATTGTATCATGCCTTTGATATTTAAATATATCACATACTTCTGACATTTAGATATTATATATGTATCACATGTATCTGATACTTATTGAGCATGATATCAACGTGGTTCTCACATGTTATAAAAGGCCCAGCGTTGAAGACCATGATGGATGGTCAGGATGAAATCCATGTACCTCAACGCTGCTTGATGGTCTCATATTCCAGAGGTACCTCATATAATACAATTTAAAGTTGGCATGCATGTACAGGTGTACATGCATGCATACACATACCTTTACCTTTATATATTATATTATATTATATATATATACATATATATACATTCAAACGTTCATTACTGGGCTCCCTTGAATGGGTGACCTTGAATGGACGGTCATGGTGAAACAAGTGGGGTCCATGTACTTTTGAAATGGATATAATTTAAAGTTTGAATGGACGGTCATGTGCTTTATCATATTACATTACTATTGTTATAATGTATGTTTTTTTTTTCTCATCAGAGGTGGGGGCCCCATCTACCGTTTAAACAGATGGACGGCTTGGATGAATCAAGCTGATGGAGGGACGGTCTGGATGAAATCCACCTACACCATGCTTCCTCCATTAGAGGTAAAAACCTCATGCACGTACAAGTGCATGCATGTGTACTTAAAGGTGTTACATATATACATTATAATATCTCTCTCTCTCTCTTTTTTTTTTTTTTTTGAAATCTTCCAGGGACTCATGTCTACTGACGGACGGCCCAGATGGGTCACCACCAAGGTGGGGCCCACCTGCGTGGCACACCACTGTTGTAGGGTGAGGGCCACCGGTTGATGTAGGGGGCGGCCCACCTGCACGTGTGCAAAGCCAAAAAAAACCAAGGCAGCCCCTTAGGCTTTGGTGAGGCCCACCTGCATTTGACAAGCCCAGTTGCATCCCACCTTGATTTTCAATTTGCACAGTACCTTGCCTTTCACATGAAAACGGTCTCTTCTTCATCCGTTCTGGAGACCATTTTCATCCCTGATTTTCGGCTCTACCTTGGCTCTTTTCCCGGCCGTTTCACGCCTACGTCAACGCCCCAAATGATGGCGTGGTGACTGCCACTTCTCTCAGCCAGAGAACGGTCCGATCGTGGCGGTTTTCATGCTGAAAAATGTCTGTTTATCAGTCCGATTTTTGAGGTGTGCAATAGCTCATCAGAGATTGTTTCTGTGAGTTGTTTCTGGACTGGGTTTTAGCCCACGCTGGGACCATTTCGATGTCGTGGTTCGGCCCCAAGCAGGGCCTGAACTCAGGCCACGTTCTTCTTCGAATGTGGGCCGTTTTTATCTTTAAAAATAGGGTCTGTCCTTGAGTCATATACACAGGCCCTGCTGATGGTGTTTCTCCACCAACGTGAGGTTTGATGGGGCCTTGGGTCTTGGGTTTTTCCTTAGAGAGAAAGAAATGGGAAGAGAGTCTTACCTCCAACAGTTGGGTTCGACCCAATCCTGGGGCTGACACGCACCCAACCACCTTCTTCTTTCTCTCTTTTCTTTCTTTCTCTGTTTTCTCTCTCTATTTCCTTACTCTCTCCTTGTGTGGAGTCCGTGAGAGCTGGGCTCCCTATTTATAGGCCGGAAGGGGAAAGGGTGCAGCGGCTGGGATAGTCTCTTTAATTGCCTCTGTTTTTCTCAAAACCGATAAATGCAGCTTGTAAGTCCTCCCAATTTGGCTATTTTTGGCTAGAGATAGAGAGCGGGCGTCTGCACGTCGGAAATCCAACCGGTGCGGTTCTCGCCATAACTTCAGCGGTCTGTTTGCCTTCTGTTTATGGTGGAACGGACGGTCAGGGATCTATTCCCTTTGTTTGTTTTCAGGGGCCCACAAACTTATACGATTTTGTTGGGGTGGGCCCCACCGACAAAATGGACGGTCCGGATTGCCCGGAAAGTGGTCCGGTTGGCCCACTTAGGGGTTCAAAGTTTCTTGTTTTTAAACGTTTAGAAATGGTGGGAAATGTTTTTGCAAATGGGTTCGGTCAACATTCACTTGACCACTCCCCTGGTTCGTTGCACCTCGTGCATGGTGGCACATTTGTACACACATATTATGTGCGGGGTTCTTTGAGTCATTTGTGACAGATCTACTCCGACCATTTTGTTAGGGATCCCTATATAGGGGCCCAGATCTAATTTAGGGTGCATTGTGAGGCTCAGGTGGGCCATTACATGTTTTTCTGGGCCCGTATGATGTGATCTATTGGTCGAACAAGTCTGATATTTGTTTTTGACGGTTAATTGCATATCTAAAGTGCAGAGGTGATTTATTGGTTATTTTCAGATTTGCATGGGTTGACTTTCCAAAGTATTGCTAACATATATGGTTTCAGAAACTGATTGAGCTTAAGTTTTTCAATCCCACTTACCTCTTTGATTCGTGTGAGATGTAAGATAAGTCTCCCGGGTTGCAGTGGATCATCTCAAAGCTGCTTGGAAAATCCTGCCCTGTAGTGTGTTAAGTCTAATCATTCAGTTGACAGGTCTCGAGTTTTAATAATCATGGGTTTAAAAGGTAATACCCGAGTATCAAAGATACGGGGTGTTACAGTCAGGGATGATGGTATAGGACCTATGCCCGAGCTATCGGCCTATATTGGTGACGAGCCCCCGTAGTGACCTTGAGCTTATTTAAATTGGTTGATTGTAACTGGAATAATAATGGATTAGTTAATCATGCATCCATAGCATATTGGTGATGACGGGTGGCTAATTCTGGATGTTGTAGCACGTGCC
This sequence comes from Magnolia kwangsiensis, assembly GCA_037074715.1. NCBI lineage: Eukaryota > Viridiplantae > Streptophyta > Magnoliopsida > Magnoliales > Magnoliaceae > Magnolia > Magnolia kwangsiensis. The sequence continues at coordinate 9,422,021 of CM073580.1, read as the reverse complement.
CTAGAGTTGATGGGGCATTGTTTCGCTAGCTCCCAGACCATCGACTATCGACCCCTGTTCCGACTGGATGATCATTCCCGGGTCAATGATTGCATGGGTGACGAACCCAAGTCCGACTGGATGTGTATCCCCAGGTCGATATACATTCACGCATCCATGTATTTAAAAAGATTACATCATGTATTGTTTTGATTACATTATTATTTTATAACTATGCTTACCTAATGCGGCGGTGTGTAATCTTGAGGAGAATTCATACTGAGTTGGCCACTCATCCATCAAAAATATAATCGTACATGTAGCACAGGTAGCTTAAGCGATATGCAGGTTTAGACTAATGAGGAGCCGTTATGCTGGTTAAGGACACGTGGTTATACCTAACAAGAAATTTGTGCGATCTTGTGGCTTTCGTTTGTGTTTCATATGCTTTTAAATTTTTCATATGTGAAATCTTGTATTTGTTATTGTGGAGATATCAGTTCGTGTAAGTCATTATGGGCAATCTCTTATATACTCTAAATGTAAATGAAAATTTTTCTTTATGCTGATTTGTCCATTCTACACTCATCTGCTTACTCTAATGAATGAAAAAAATATACATAAAATTTAGTTCCCTATAAGTTAAGACTCAGGTTTTTGGAAAACAGGTCGTATACTCGGGTCCTAAAAACACGGGGCATTACATGAATATGTCATCCCTCCTGCTATACGGCTAATCCTGAACTATTGTACTGAGTTCCATGAGAAATATAGTAGTAAAGCCAGATCACACCAACATGTAAAGGTGGGGACTAAGATATCAACGAATACCAGAAGATCAGACCACAAGGTCGAAAAAGAGGCAACCGTTCAAGTGCACACCCATCGATTTTGTTAAGGCCGGAACGGTCTATAGTGACACAATGATCTCTCTTGAGGATCACCTCCAGCAGCTCAAACTAACAGAACATTCCAGCTCGGAATCCATTTGGCTGCCAATACGATGGGATATGATCCTCAAGGCACCAAAAGCACATGTAATGCTAGGGGCAAAACCCCCGGACCCATCGCATGAAGCCAAGGGCACGAAGGCAGGGCCACCCATAGAGGACCTAGGACCAAGAGTGCCCATTACATGGGAAGACTCCCATCCCCACCAATAGTCAAGGTGAAATACTCCCACCAATAGCTCAACAACATAAGGGGCAAAAATAGTCCATTCATTGGGTCGACAAAGGAAAGTGGCCCTCTCTTGATTGGATAGACATCAGGGTCCCACCACGATATGGACCCGAGGAGCCCGAGGAGCTCCAACTTCTGAGTAAAGATATCGAATCAAAGTCCGACGCTGAGCCCAGCCTAGCAGACATCATGGTCATCGAGATGGATGGCTGATAAGGGTTGAATATTGCATGTTACACCCCGATTACTGCCTGATTTTACGTATATGATAATGCTTAATGCCATATTTTAATTGTGTTTTTTTTACAGGATGAAATCAGGAAAGTGGATTGAAAATTGATGTTAAAAGCGTGGACTTGACGCTCCGAAGTCACCAGAACAAGGGACGCACTCAAGAGGACCAAGATTGAAGAATTTACACATCAGGGATCTGAGAAAATCAAGCCGTTTACGTTAAAAAGGCCTGAAAATGGTCGAAAATGCAAGATCACATGGTTCCAGCTATCCGATTGGCTCGAAACTTTATACATTTGCTAAGGACCATAAATTAACCGTACACGTAAAATTTTAACCATTGATGATCTCGGGAAGTGGGCCAACGGACAGATCAGCCCCTTAATTCATTAAGTGGGGCCGGCTGGATACCTGGATATACATCAATATTTGTCCCAACGGTTGAAATAATATAAGAAAAAGGATGGACGGTGCAGATTTCTTCAGAACACCGCCGTGGACCCCACATGAAGTTAGGTGTGCATATTGCGCGAGTACACTAGCCGCGCACCGAAAATCAGAAAGTCAGTCAGCATGTGCTAACCGACTCTTTCTCTCACGAATTCAAAAACGGCAATGTCATTATAGCGAGTCTCGCACCAGGGGAAGGTTTGCACTTGTGGGCCCCATCTATTGTCCCAATTGATAATCGAAACCGTCCACCAGAATCCCAGTATCGCTATTGCCAACGTGTAGGTGACCGAATTTCAAAAGAAAGTGCTTATGGAAATCTATCCATTCAAAAGTAGGTTGAACGGTAGAGAGAGATAACATGTGGGCCTCATCAAAAGAAGGTAAAAACTGTGTATTCATGACCAAAATCTCATCCTCCATCTAATGGATGGAGTGGATTTCTTAGAAAAATGAGGGAATGGGTCCCACCAGCGTTACAGCGGAAGGTTTCCGCATCCCCTGTTACAGCGTCTGGAAACCGACCGACTGTGGGGCGGTTGTGCGATCAGAACATTGATCGGATGGTTGATCCAAGTCGTCCATCTTGTATGCCATCGGAAACTGTCCTAAGGGACGTTGAATTTACAGATAAAGTGTAAAGAACAAAGGACTTATGAAGTTCTGAATGTGGCTGCGAAACTGCTTATGCGAATTTAGCAAATCTTCCACCGACTTTAGCAACTCTCCCACTGCCTGGAGCAAGTTATAAAAGGAGGCAGCAAAGGAGAGAGCGAAAAGAGTCCAGATCCAGAGCTTGGAGGAGAGCCAGAGCCAAGGAGAGAGAGAAGGAAGAGAAGAAAGAGGAGAGAGAGAGAGAGAGAGAGAGAGAGAAGGAAGAGAAGAAAGAGGAGAGAGAGAGAGAGAGAGAGAGAGAGAGAGGAAGAAAGAAGGGAGATCTTTATGTTTTTCTTTTCTCTATCTTATTTGTTCTTCTTTCTAATTAATTTTATGGATTGCTAGACTTCTCAGCTAGGGCTGAGATGAAGCCCCTAATTTGAATAACTCTTGTTTATGTTGAATTTATTTTAATCTGATTGATTTGTTTCTTTCTCCAGTGTGCTTAACTGTAATTTTCATGTTTCTCCATTTTATGAGCTCGACTAAAGTCTAGATATGGATGTTGTTTGGAATCTTAACTAAGTGCTTGTGTCTGACCATGAACAGGTTTCCTATAGAGGAGGAAACAGGAATCTACATCTCTCCATACCTGACCATGGATGGAAATATGTGATCCATATGTTTTAAAGGATTATGCATTCTGTGTGCCCAACCAAGGACATAGGGTGTGCTTTGTTTATTAAATTTATATCAATCTGAATTAGGGTGAATCAACAGATAAAACAAGAGTTAGGATAATTAGGGGTAGATTCGAAAGTCCTAGTATTCTCCTTAATTGGATCTTCCTCATTATTGCTCGTGGTTATTTTCCATAGATTTGTGCTAGTTTACTTAATAGTTTACTAAACCATTCGTTGGATTAGTTAAGAAGAGTCATAAATTCTAAATTGTGACAATCAGTCCTCGTGGGAACGATCTCGTAATATGTACCATATCTACATCTGATTCGTATACTTGCGAGTTTAAAATCATTTAAATCAAATTGGTTTAAATAAAATATCAAGTTTTTGGCGCCATTGTCAAGGACTGTTTCGGTCCAAATTAGATTTAGGATTATCTCTTATCATAATTCATAGCCTTAGAATTTTACTAACTTTAGGTTAAAGTTTTTTTTATTGTATTTTAGAAACTAACCTATTTCCTGTTTTGTAGGGTCCTGACTTGAAATTTGATAATCACTTTCTAAATTCTCTAGTGTTTCCAATTTCTATTTTTAGAATTAGGGCTTTCCTTTTTAAAAATTTTCTATTTTCTAATTTTAGATTTAGATTCTTCTTTCAAGTAGCTTTCTATTTTTCCACAGGTACAAACAGAGCAAAACAGTAAGACCGAAAGTGGGAAGGAACCAGGCTGGACATCCATCCCTCTGACAATTGAATCAGCCGGTAAACCACCCACATGTGCCAGTCTAAAAAAAAGCGTCAATATAAATAGCAGTTGGTACCCTGAATCAAGATAGGATCAATCATGGTTTGCAACACCGTCCTGTTTGAGATCCATTGGCGACACAAAAAAATCAGAAAACCTTCAAAATGTAAAAACAATAGATATTTCAAAAAACACAAAAACATCAAATATTTCTCAAAATCACAAAACATCATAAAATCTTCAAAAATTCAAAACATCGGAAAAGCTCTCAAAGACCACTGTGCCAAACACTCCACACGCAGCACCTGAGTTCGAGGTCGACTCATATGATTTCGATCTAGAGTTGGACTTCGCGCTCATGGGTTTGGATGAAGCCCAGGATGAGGGAAATGATGATACAACTCTCGAACTCGAGGATTCCCTTGAAAGGTTCAAAACAAATGCCAACGTTGTGGCAGACGATTTCGAAATTATGAACTTAGGATCACAGAAACTCTCTAGAGAGGTGCGCATTGGAAGATTATTGTCTCCGGAATACAAGCAAAGGATGGTGGAATTCTTGAGACCGAGGTTGTCCAACTTTGCCTTCTCTTATGAAGATATGCCAGGGCTCGATGAAAATTTGGTGGTGCACCAATTGCCAACAAAGCCTGACATGAAGCCTATCAATTAAAAGCTACGGAGAATGAAGCCAGAATGGGCACTGAAGATCCGTGATGAAGTCATCAAGCAATACAATGCGGGATTCCTAGTAGTCTCCAACTATCCAGAATGGCTCACAAATATCATACCAGTTCTAAGGAAGGACGATAAAGTTAAGATGTGTATCAACTTTGGGGACCTCAATAAAGCAAGTCCTAAAGATGATTTCCCTCTGACTCACATCGATACACTAGTAGATGACACCGCTTGACACCAGATCTTCTCCTTCATGGACGGTTTCTCTGGCTACAATCAAATCAAGATGGTCGTCAAAGATTGTGAGAAGACCTCTTTCATCACACCATAGGAAACTTTCAGCTATCGGGTTAGCGCTATGGGCAAAAATGGCTAACAAACAAATAATAATAATAATAAAAGTATGGCTACAGAAGAAGCCAAGGCAATAAACGCAACAACGAGATACAAAGAAGGGACTAACTCTTGATCAGTATCCCATCAAACTCTACTCAAATCTAAAGGATATGATCCTAGACACTCTTGGGGAATCAAGTCTCTAGTACACAACTAACACTACGAAACACAACGTGGGCTAAGCCCAATATTCTGATCCCAATCATCCAAAAGCACAAATCCAAACCTAAGCTAGCATAAGTTTTGGCACACACAAAAATATTCTTTCTTGTCAAAAGTCTTTTACATCACTTGTCTCTTTACTTGTAAAAATAAAAATAAAGAAAATAAAAATATATATAATATCCATCCATACAGGACAAGCAGCTGGTCAAAATAAGGGACCCCATGTAAGCTCTTATCCCTCATACATCAACAATTTCCATCTGAGTCGCTCTACCTTCATGCATAGGTAGAAGACTTCATCCCTCTCCAGGCAATGCACAGTAAGCATGCCCTCATCATACCGCCTCCCCACTGTCAATCGACAGGCCATATCCTCACAAGAGTGGTAAAGAATGAAAATCTCATATATAAGATGGTCGTGTGTCGCAAGCAGAAATGATAGATCAATAAACGGCCACTCCTCGAACGCCTCTAATGAATCATCAACACATGAGGAAGATGAAGCGGTATCGCCAACCATGTCTCGATCATCGGCCTCATCTGTCAAGTGCCAACCGGGACCTGACGACAAAGCGAATCAAGTCAAAAGGATGAGCATGTCCAAATCTAGACAAAGCAAAGTTCGGAACATCCTGTAAGAAGCTAAACTACCGAAGGAAGCGAGTAAGATGATAAGGACAGTATTCTCGGAGGCCTAGCAACAACAGAGGAGTGCGAGCTATGCTGCAAATCAAAGGGGTACGGTAGAGCCATGGAGCCTCCTAGCTAATCTCCCATCCTCGGAGCTGAGAAAGCATACAACGGTACAATGACTCAGTGGCCTCCGTACTAAGAGGAAGGCCATCAAGCAACAAAGATAGCACGCCGGCACGACGAGAGACAGGCCACACAAGCGGGGGGATCATATAAAGGTGCTACCGCAGCCATATCTGGAGAAAGGCACAAATCGAGCTCAAGATGTAAGCAGATAACAAAACAGAGGAAAGGAAAGAGGACAAGAGCAAAGAATACCTGGAGGAATGAGCAACAGCCCCGAAGGATACGAGTACGACCAAGAGCGCACTCGGTCAGGTCCAAAAAGAGCTCCGTCAGCACTACAGAAATGATACCCCTATAGAACAGAACGCAGCGGAACACATCTAGTAAAACTGCCAACAATGACTGCCGCCAACCAGAGAAGAGCAGCTCCGCCAGGATAAAAAATCAGCGCATTCAAGCACTGAAGGTGGGGATCAAACCCAAGGCCTCCTTAAGCGGTAGAACAACGATCATATAGAAGCTCAAGCGAAAGCTCACTGACCCTACCCTCTGCAGTAGGAAAAGTAGCTAAAAATCCAAACCAAGAGGTCAAATCAGTAAGATAAACCAACTCAGATGAAGGAACATAAGGCTTTCAGCAAGGGGAAGACCAGACAGGCACGCAAACTCCTCCAAAGATGGGCCCAGCTCCAAATCATTGAAAGAAAACAAGTTCAACACTGGGACCCAATCATATGACACTACGCTCAATAGTCACCAGTTTAGGCAAACTTAGTGGAAATGGAGAACCTCCCAGAAGCCCAAGGAACCCAGCTCAAAGATCTCGGACTCCGTCAGGCTCTCAATCCAAATATGCAACCGCTCAAAACAGGTGTCGTGTGCCTGTAACCAACAAGTCCTAATAGGCTCACCCTCTACAATCTGAAAACTTGGATCCACAAGTGAATCGTCAAAAATGGATATGCCCTCATCTAGCAGATCTATCTCATGGTGCCAGAAAAAAGCCTGACTCGCCCAACACATTTCAAAGCGTACCCTGAAAAGCTACAAAAGGTAGGCCCGAACCTCCAACGACTGCCACATTAGGAGCGGTCTGAAAGGTACATGCCCTAGGAGCCCTAGCACCTAAAGTACCCTAGTAGCTAACTGGACCGGTATCATGATCCCTGACAATAGCAACTTATCCCATCATGGCCTCAAAATCTGCACTAAATATATGATCTAAGCCAGCTACAGGAAGTCCACCACCCTCAAAATTCAAACCATCAAAATGTGACCCACCACCCATCTGAGCCTGATCCATCACATCCACACCATCGAACCCATCCATCTTCACCCCAACCAACATCCACAAACCCTAGTGGCCTACTTAGCATAAGCCCATCAAGCTCATCTACACCATCAAACCCATCCACCTTCATCCCACCAACATCCACAAACCCTGGTGGCCCACTTGGCGTAGGCCCACCAAGTCCATCCAACGCATTAAATCCTCCCAACCATATCCCATCTTCACCATTAATAGTGGGAGGAGCAATGCCATATATAGCATTGACTTCCTCAAGAGGACCCACTATTCCACCATCAATCTACATCCAACCACCTTCAACACCCATAAATGGGACCCCACCTACCACATCATCACCAATGATGTGGGATCCACCAAATCCAGCCATAATAAGCACAAACAAAATAAAGGAAAAAGAGTTAAAGGACAAAGAATAAGAGGACAAAGAAAGGAGACAAAAAGAAGAGAAGGGGACAAAAGGGAATGATCAAATGGTCTGAGCAAGAAGATAATAACCAAGAGTGGTTCCTGGAAGTAAACAGAGAAGAAGGGATCTTGCTAGAAGAAAACACAGGTGGATGGTAATCCGAGTAGCGCCGTCAGACCCTGACATCTCTGCATCACTGACAAGTAGAATGGAAAGGAAAAAGTCAGCGACGGTAGTCGAACTACCACCGGCGATAGTCCGACTACCGCCCGAGCCCACATTTCAGCGAGATCAATGGGGGTCTACTTCAGGGGTCTTAGAACATGAAACGTCTGCCGAAAGTCAAAGTGAGACTACAAAAATGATCAAAGACAATCCGGGAAGCAGCATCAAGCGACAAAATTTTCATATACAAAAGATAATACAGCTAGTGATACCTAATCACATGATACCATGAACTAATCATCATCAAGTACATAGTCGTCTGTATCCTTTTGACGAACATGCGGCCCCAAAGGTCCTCCTCCAGCAAAACACACACCATCGCCGGGAGCATAGGCATGCTGTAAGATCGGGCCAATACCATATTGCTCATACCATGAGTTGTACACCCTTGCCAGATCAACAAAGGCACTGGCATCAAACCCTTCCAAAGCAGCAGTCAACTCCTCCTCAGGCTCTGCCCTCCAATCCGACGGACCCATCGGAGGGCTAAGCGAAACTAAGGGACAGCCTATCAACTGCCAAAAGAGACTCTCCCCTAGATACCATTTTGTCACGCTAGGATCTTTCAAGATATGGCACCATCACGAGGCCTTAAAATCCTCCTGAACTACGGGAGTAAGCGCCACATTTGACCGAAGGTACGGCCTGGTATGAAACTGCAAAAAATAGGAAAGTCAGAAATAAAAGCAAAACAAATAGGAGCAACTAACAAGGGAATGGAACAATCACTTATATCATCAAGGATGAGGGCATCAATGTTCAACCTCCATGCAATGTCAGGGAAGCTACACGTACGACTATGATTATTTTTATACCACATCATCATACGTGGAAAGGGATGAGAACGGTCGATCAGAATGGGCACTAGATACGAAAAATGGTCAAAAAAGAAAACCTGCACGGAGCCCCAATCCTCAATCGTGTGGGAGTAGTGGCATACCGTTTAGCTTTACCCACGCCTCTTGCGAGCGTTCACAACATATTTCATGTTTCTATGCTGAAGAAATACGTTTCTGATCCTTCCCATATCATCAAATGGGAGCAGGTGCAGTTAGGAGAGGATGTTACATATATCCTGCGACCGATGCGTATCCTGGATAGGAAGGAGCAGGTACTGCGTAGTAAGGTGATTCCCCTTGTGAAGGTATTATGGACGCATCACTCTGAGGAAGAGGCTACCTAGGAGACAGAAGCCGAGATTGAGATCAGAAAGGACTACCCACAACTTCTCGAGGAGTACGAAAAGGTATAAATTTTGAGGATAAAATTTTTGTTAAGGGGGGTAGATTGTAACGCCCTGGAAAAATCCGTACTTGGACTCAAGTACCAACTCGACCAGAATCGCGTAGGATTAATTCCTTTAGAAAATAAGCGTAAGTTAGCTAGCGCAACGCTAGAGTAGCTGTGAAAACATCCCTGATCGCTTTAAATACGTTCTACAAGACCCAAAACGAGTAGAACCAATAATACTATAATACTCTAAAACCTCGGATTAAACTCTAAACCGGTTTGTTCTCAGGACTCCTTTTAAACTTTGTATTGGATCTAGACCGCGCGTCGAAAGTCCGATACCTACAATCTTAGACCGTTATAACCGCCTAGCTGGACTTGACAATCATTTCAAAAATCAAGTCCAACCGACATTCAGAGGCTATTTCATTGAGCCTGGAGTGAAGAGAGTGAGAATATGGTTAGACGTGTATTTATTAAGCGTTCTGACCGTCAGAATTCAGCCAAATTACACCCCCGGATCAGAAAAAATTTCTCTTTCATATCATGAGACTTGTAGACCTGATCTACGTGCGATGACCGCTGAACTGAAACTGGACCGCCACGTGCGATCTACGAACACTACTGGTCTAAAAATGGGATGTGAGCGACATCCGACGTGTATGAACTTAAGTCCGATCGCGTTCGGCCAGGGGACCTCCCGAAATGTCTTTTTGGACCGAAACAGTCCCGATTTGGTTAGACCTCAAGTAAACATTGTTCCCAAGCCTAATTTGGGAAGAAATTAGCTTATAAAAGGACCTTAAACCCTCACTGCTCTCACCCATCCGAATTTGCTAGAAACCTTAGATAGTGTGAGAGAAAAAGTGAGAGATTGTGAGAAAGAGTGGGAGAGATATTCCTGCTGCTTGCACTACCTATTGCACGTGCTTAAGCAACGCACCTCAATCGCTTTTTCGGTGATTTCGCTGCATTTCTAGGTAAGGAAACACCCTAAATACTTGCTGATTTGAGGTTCCGTCGATTTCTTAGCAAAGTAACTTATACATCTTGTGAAATAAGTAGCCTGTTCGCCGTAGACGAAGCGTATACGCTCCGTTCGAATCGGTTCACCTCTAGGGAAAAGGTACGGATTTTAGACGCTTTGATTGGATGATTTCAATGCTTTCAATGTCGTTTAATAGTATATTATCGACGGCAACGCCATTTGACATGTACAACATGCTGTCCGTTTCCTGTTTCATAAGCAGATGAAAAATATGAGATTTAGGGCATTTTAGTCATTTGTAGGAAATACTGTTTTCATCCATATTTTGCTGATATGATTGACATGGCTCTTTGTCACATTAGGATATAAGGAATGCGTGCATAATTAGTTTGGCGAAGAGATTCGCCCAAATGCGCACTTTGAGTCGACATACTATATGTAGACTTAAGTGTGTAGACTAAGTGTTTGTATAAATGTTTGTATTAGTATGTATTGAATTAAATGGTGTTATGAATTAGTTTGAGATTGAATTCTCAAATAATATGCTGATGTAAATGATTTTCTACATGTTGGCTATATGCATGATTTCATTATATGTATGAAATGCATGTGTTAGATGATTTACTTAAGTTGTATGTTATAACATATGTTAACATGCTCACATTTTTGTATTTCATTTCCATTACTCTTATATGATTGCTGATGTGGATTCATAAATGTTTGGGACTATACCTAGTCGAGGCAGTCGGTAACCGAGTAAATTCGTGGTTGGTTTATCTTTGCCACGAACGATGCGTCGATGAACGCGAGTCGTGTTTTGGAGTTGGCGGCAATGGTTGGGCCACACGAAGTGTTTTATACACTTTATGTCGCTCAGCTTGAGATTCGCTCGTACTATTCGAGCCCGTCAAGTAACCCGACTGGCCATTGTATGTCCACCTTGTATGAGTCAAAACTGCTTGAACCTAGGGTACTGAACTTACCATTGTAAACCCTATTAGTCATGGTACCTTGATCCATAAAGACTCATGAGCCGGACATGGTGGTATGAGACACCGTGGTCGAGCTGTCAGCCTACGCTGGGGCCACAAACCTCTCCGTAGTGACCAGTGAGCACCTATGACTCGTGAGCAGATTATGGTGGTATGGGACACTATATTCTTACTGTCGGCCTACACTGATCAGGCGACGAGCCCTTTGTAGTGACCGCGAGCGTATTCTGAGTATACGGGAGGCGACGACCCTTCCGTAACAATGAGAGTACAGTAGGCCTGTATTGATAAGGTGATGGGGGAGCGGTGCAACGAGTGCGAGCAACAGCCCTGTCAACCCTTACAGCGACCTACAAAATATACATCGTATGAGATTACTAGGAGTGACGACCCTAGACAGGATCTGTGTTGGGATTGATATAAGGGAAGTACCTTAGTTTTTCAATCCTGCTGTATGAATGGACTAATAATAACTCGGTAATCATATCACCATCACATTGTATGTGCCTGGAAGATGTGGAGCACTCTGAGAAGAAAGCATGTCGCGGGCGTAAGATGGTGCCGTATGAGGGAGATCGTCGGTGAGGGCATCCATCATATCACGTCATATTGCATTAACAACAGTATTAGAAATGTTTGATTTACTGCTTTACTATTATCGCATGATTGATTTGAGAACATGTTAATCTTTATTCTATTATTCCACTAAGTTAGCTACTCACTCCCACGTTACGGGATGGTGTTTGCAACACCCACCAGATCCTCTCTTAGATGCAGGTGAGGCAGCGATTCAGGAGGCAGAGCCGGATTATGATGAGGACCAGGACGAGTTCTCATATATGCAGTACCACGACGGCTTTGCTTAGGTGGCCTAGATTGGCGGGACTTCTCAGTGGGACTATTTTGACATTTTGATTCTGTTTATTTACATGTATATGAGACTCAGAGATGTATTCATACTTTGGAGACAGTTGAGATCTATTTTATTTTCCATACAGTGATATGTATATCCTTTAGTCTTTCGCTTGCTTTTACCAATAAATCTGGAGTATGAATAGCAGTTTTGGTATAATTTTACTCATGTGAATGCTTTAACTCTGACAACATTGAATCATAAACATTTTTGTTGCATAAGTGACGGTCTGCAACTCGGGAGTCGGGTTTATACACGACCCTCGATTTTCAGGGTGTTACAAGTTGGTATCAGAGCACGAATGAGATTATACCGGGCCTGGGTTATGGTCACGGGACGTACGCTGTCGCTTCCTTTGACTTAGGTGGGTGTGAGAAAGGTCTAAAAATACTTATAGGATGGCAGTTTCGCCAATAGGCGAAGTCTACTCGTATCGATCGCTTGATCGAGTCCGTAACGCATCTAGGGTCGCGTAAAGTGACCTAAGTAGCTCCTTGGTGGTAAGTAGGTGGGTTTGAGACGTTCTTTAAAAGGTTCCAAACCTGAAAATGTGAATCCTTGGGCTGTGGGGCAACCACAACCCTTACATTCAATCGCTAGGGCTTAAAAACTCCGTTTCACCTAATTTCTTCAAAATTCTTCCTCTCACCACCCCATTCTTCAATTCTTTCTCATTCTTTTTATGTTAGATATTGATTCTAATGTGAAAATAACATAAAATCATACTTAGTCAGACTTTTATAATGAATAGTAAAAATACATGAAAACTGGCCTTTTGGCCATTCTAACTTTATAATATTTAGTAAATAATAGGCTAGATGGATGGATTAGCTCCTCCTACCCTAAAATCATATGCTACATGATAGGAAAATGTATTCAGGTTTACAGATTGGCCCTGAAACGTCCCGAATGGAGTTTTGGGCCTCTCTAGGCCAATCTACAATGAACTAAGGTGGGGCCCATACATATTTGGGGTCCCTAGGGCAGGGGGACCCAGTCCACTAGGCCAGGCCAGACCAGACGAATTTGGTGATGGCCGGTGATGCCATCGTCGTACGGTAGGCCCCACGTGGGCTGAATTTCTGGCGCGTATGGTTTTTGAGGTCGGGCATCCCTCCCATACAGTGCCCGTCTGTCAAAAACCCCTAAAAGGGGTACCTCCTTCACAAAAAATACCCCAACGCCCTCCCTTTCATGTTTTTCTTGCTGCCCATCTCAAATCGCTGCTCCAAATCCCTCCCAATCCCATTTCCTACTGAAATCGAATCCATTCCATCCCTCCATTGCTGTTTGAAACTCCTCCTCTTTCAAAACTCGTCGTTTGGATCTCCTACAACCTCCATTTATGGCTGAAATCGGGTGGAGCTCCATTCTCCTTTATTCTTCTCTTTTCTTTTTAAAAATCCAGCCCTAGGGAGCTTGATTTATCCCTCAACAATGCCAAGATTTTCTTCTGTCCACTTGGGCAGCTATTTCTCCTCATTTCCTACATTTTCCATGTCTATTGTTGAAGCCATTTTGGGTTTTTTTCTTTCTCCATCATCCTCTCTTTGATGGGAAAGAGAAAGACCGCAGCAGAAGAAGTTGGGCCTAGTCTCCCGGCACAATCAAGAAGACCGAGGGGTGGCGCCGCTAGCTCAAGCGCCTCTACAAGTCCAAGCACTGCCCGAAAGTTTCATACAAAGCGGGATTTGGATCCCCATGCTCAAATTGGGCGAGTGCTGTTAGCAGAGATGCCTATTATACTGACCATAAGGTGTTGTTTGAGGCGGACGTAGAAGGATGACTCTTCGGTGAATTCCTATTGTTTGAGCGCATTGAAGCGGTGCATTGGGGTCCGCTCTTTGAAGCCCATTCTCGTGCTAATGTGAGCACCGTTCGTGTCTTCTACGCTCGTATCCAGAATCCTACATTAGAGCCATTGCAGTTCAAGATTCCCTTTAGTAGAGACCGGATGGCTACGATCGATGTTCGGTTGATAGCGCGACTTCTGAACGTACCCCTTGGTGATGTTCATCCCAGTGTAAAGAATTTGAGGAGTAGGCGTGAGCGAGATCGCCGTACCAGGTTCCTATGCGGTAGTCTGGTTCCATGGCAGCCTAACAATAACCTCAAGGTGACTCATATATCTGATGATTTGCGCCTGCTGCACCACATTTGCACGTTCAACGTATATCCCAGGTCGACAAATCGCGTTGAATGTACACGCCTTATGGTCGATTTCTTGTATCAAGTGGCCCAAGGAGAAAATATGTGTATGGGCACTTTCGTGTTGCGAAAGATTATCCTCATAACGAAATCAAGAAGAACGTCTGAGTCGCTTCCTTTTGGCCGGCTTATATGCAAGATCGCGCTTGAGTTTGCTTATAGACTTGGGCCAGAGTTGCCAGTTCCGATTCACTGCATTGATGAGTCTACCATGGTCAAGATGAAGATCGAGTCTTAGTACCGTGAGACTCAGCTTGATGAGGATAGCGAGGGCGATTTTGATGGCGAAGAGTATCCAAGTGAAGGAGAACCTGGGGCGAAAGTATAGGAAGAAGCCCAGGAAGAGGAAGAAGAGGAGGCTCAGGATACTGATGAGAGCCCTCCTCCTTCTACTCAGGCTACTAGTGATGCTCACATTGCCCGAATTGAGAAAAGCCAGGTCACCTTACGAAAGAAAGTTCAGGAACTTCGGGCTGAGGTCGAGGATACCAAGGCCGTTATGAAGAGAAAATTTGATAAGGTGACTCGCACCTTAAAGGCGATCTTGTGCTACTTACAGGATAAGGGTACTCCTCCTCCATCACCCGACTCAGACTAGCGATGAGATTTTAGATATTTTTGATAGTAGTTAGTCATTTCCTGCTTTATGTTGTGTAAGCCTGTTAAGGCTACTATTTTACTTATGTTGCTGTTGTAGCTTTAACTGTCTTAGTTCCCATGTACTTCTTGTCATGATGCCTGTAAGAAGATATCCCTTGTATTGTGACAATTTTGATTAAATGAAATGCATGAAATTCCTTTGACTCTTTATGTGAATGATTGTGGTGTGTTTGTGCTATTGAGACTGACAAGGTTATGTCCTATTTTGAATATAGGGAATGCCGCCTAAGGCTACACGGAACACAGCTCGGCTTACATTAGGTGAGCCTATGGATCAGGTTCCCCTCCAGTCTGGTGCTCATACGGACCCTGCTGTGGACCCGATTCCTGAGACAGCACGTGAGTCTCAGCCTCCTACTGGTCCTGCAGTTGGACCACCGCCTTACACACCGCCCGTCAGAGAGCAGTACCGTGCGTCTTCTTCGACGCAGTACATGCCACAGCCTGCTCCACCTCCAGATAAATTTGAGCAGATGATGGCCATGATGCAGCAGCAGCAGCAGCTCCTGACTACTATAGTGGGGGCTCTAGCCCAGGGTGGGAGTGTGACTCCACCTGCACCACCTGTGCATCCAGCTGAGGATGCCGATCTTATGCTCAGGATGAGGGCATTGCTCATCCTGCACCGCCGGCTTATCCTATGGGGTCTGCTGCTGATACACGGGGCCTACTCGAACGATTCCATCGCTTGCGGCCTCCTACTTTTACGGGTTCTCATAGACCCGAAGAGGCCGAGTATTGGTTCGACTGTGTGTCGAAGGTATTACGGATGCTGCATTGCTCAGGGTCAGAGCAGGTTGAGTTAGCTACGTTCTTATTCGAGCGGGAGGCCAGCTTATGGTGGGATAGTGTGTTGCTGACCGTTGTCGCTGATTACATCTGACCTGGGCAGGGTTCGAGTTTTGCTTCCACGAGAAATACTATCCCCAGACATATAGGCATGACCGAGAGAACGAGTTTCTACGCCTCAGACAGGGAAGCATGACGGTGACTGAGTATGAGCATCGGTTCACTGAGTTGGGCAGATACATCCCGACTATACTGGTAGATGAGCAGATGCGCATACAGCGCTTTTCTGAGGGTATGCGACCGGATATTCGGTCGAAGATGTGTTGCGTGAGCATTCCCTCCTAAGCAGAGCTGATTCACATGTCCATACGGGCAGAGCAGGATGTGGATCGACTTACGCGATCTCATGGCCCTATTGCTCATACTCCACGACCAGAGTTGCAGGACAGGCCCTTTACGGGCAAGAGGCCTCGCGTCGACCCTCCTCCTAGGGCTATAACGCCAGTACCCTAAATGCGGTGCCCCAATTTATCATGTACTTATTGTTGGAAATCGGGCCATTTAGCACAGAGTTGTTTCGCTCGGATGCGAGATAGTGGGTTCTCGCCGCCGCAGAAGATCGACCGTACAAGCCCACAGGCTATATCAGCACCGCCTTTACGGTTGGCTCCTGCGCGCCCTTCCTTTAGACCTCCCGTATCTCAGTTCAGGCCGCCTCTACGGCCCATGGTACAGCAACCGAATCGGCCACAACAGGCGCGGGTGCATGCCTTGACAGCTGAGGCAGCCGAGACAGAGACTTCTCAGCATTCGGCCTTTGAGGTCACTGCCCATATTGGAGGTACTCCTATACTTGTGATGGTGGATACTGGATCCACACTTTCTTTGATATCGCACTCCATAATCAGGCGTCTTGGACTACCGACCATTCGTATGGATGGAGTGCGAGTCCTTTTAGCTCATGGAGATTTTTCTGATGCCACCCTAATGTGTGAGGGTTGCTTGGTGGATCTGAGAGACAGGACGATGGCTCTTGATCTTATCGTCGACCCTTCTCTTGTTTATCTCGACGTCATTCTTGGCATGGACTGGTTGACTGCTGGGAGGGCGGAGATTGACTGCAAGACTCGTATGGTGATGGTGTACGAGCCAGAGGGCACGCCTTTTACATTTTCAATTCGGGTAAATCTCCCCTTCCGCATACTTAGCTACGCTTCTTTACTTCGGGACGCTGATGTCCCGATGCTTGAGCATATGCCAGTCGTTTGTGATTTTGGGGATCTGTTCAAGAAGATCCCTGGTTTTCCGCCTCAACGAGAGATTGATTCACTATCGATCTGGTACCTGGTTCCGCGCCCGTCTCACTGCCGACGTATCGCATGACACCGTGTGAGATGAAGGAGTTGAGGACGCAGATTGATGGTCTGTTGGAGCTTAGCCTTATTAGACCCAGTGTGTCTCCTTGGGGAGTACCATTTCTGTTTGTACGGAAGAAGGATAGTTCAATGCGATTGTGTATTAATTATCGCAGGCTGAACCAGATCACGGTGAAGAACAAGTACCCTTTACACAGGATCGATGACTTGTTTGATCAGTTGAGAGGAGCGCAGTACTTCTCGAAGATTGATCTTCAGTCAGGATATCATCAGTTGTGCGTCTGGAATGAGGACGTGCAGAAGACAGCATTAAGGACCAGCTTTCGCCACTATGAGTTTCTTGTGATGTCGTTCGGTCTCACGAACGCACCAGCTGTGTTCATGGATCTGATGAACAAGGTATTTCGGCCTTTCCTCTATCGATTCGTCATTGTGTTCATTGACGACATTTTGGTATACTCCAGGAGTTGGGAGGAGCATGAGGAGCACTTGTGCTTGGTCCTGGATACACTCAGACAGCATCAATTGTTCGCACAGTACAAGAAGTGCGACTTCTGGAAGCAGGAAGTGAAATTTCTGAGACACGTGGTATCCAAGGATGGGATGGCAGTTGATCTGGCAAAGGTAGCTGCAGTTCAAGACTGGGAGCAGACTGGTTCTGTCACTGAAGTAAGGAGTTTCTTGGGTCTCGCTGGCTATTATCGACGTTTCATTCGGGATTTTTTGAAGATCGTGAGACCTTTATCTCAGTTAACACGGAAGGACGTGAAGTTCGCCTGTAATGACAAGGCGGAGTCAGCTTTTCAGGAGCTGAAGGACAGACTTACGTCCGCCCCTGTGCTAGTATTGCCAGAGCAAGGGGTTAGATACAGTATATACACTGACGCGTCTAGCGTTGGTCTGGGTTGTGTCCTTATGCAGAAGGACATGGTAATTTCGTATGCCTCCAGACAATTAAGGAAGCATGAGGAGAATTACCCTACACACGATATAGAGTTGGCAGTAGTCATATTCGCACTAAGGCTCTGGAGACATTACCTCTATGGAGAGGAGTTCAAGCTCTTTTACGACCACAAGAGCCTCAAGTACATATTCACGCAGCGAGACTTGAATATGAGGCAGCGGCGATGGATGGAGACTTTGAAGGACTTCAAGTTCGAAGTCTCTTACCATCCTGGAAAGGCGAACCTTGTGGCTGACGCGTTGAGCCGCAAGAAGGCGATAGAGTTTGAGCCTCCGCTGATGGTTGCTGAGTGGGATATGGTTGAGTTTTTGCGATACTTTGAGCAGAAACTCACTGTAGAGGAGCCGTATGAGTTCATCGCACATGTGCAGGTGCGATCTCAAATCGATGACCGGGTCATCGAGGTGCAGAGGGATGATGCGCATCTGAATGAGCTTCGAGAGCAGGCCAGTAATGATGCAGACGCCGAGTGGCGAGTTGGCACAGATGGGGGCTTACGTTATCGTGGCCGCCTATGCGTCTCAGATATCCCTGACTTGAGACGAGAGATTCTCGAGGCTGCACATTGTACCAGACTCGCGATGCATCCAGGCAGTACGAAGATGTATCGCGACGTGAAGAGGACCTATTGGTGGAAAGGTATGAAGACCCACATAGCAGAGTTCGTGTCCCGTTGTCTTACTTGTCAACAGGCGAAGGCAGAGCATTGCTGACCACCTGAACTTCTTCAGCCTATGCCGATCGCTGAGTGGAAGTGGGACTTCATTTCCATGGATTTCGTTTCAGGGCTGCCGAAGATGAGGAAGGGACATGATTCCATATGGGTGATCGTCGACCGTCTGACAAAGTTGGCGCACTTCCTACCGATCAGAGTCACGAACTCTTCATAAGAGCTGGCTAGACTATATATCAGAGAGATCGTGCGTCTACATGGAGTTCCGTTGGAGATCGTGTCAGACAGAGACACACGGTTCACTTCTATTTTCTGGACTCGCATTCAGGAGGCTATGGGTGTGAAGTTGAAGTTCAGTACTGCCTTCCACCCACAGACAGACGGACAGACAGAGCGGTTGAACCAGATCTTAGAGGACATCTTGCGAGCTTGCGCATTGGACTTCAAGGACAGTTGGGATGACTGTCTTACATATGCGGAGTTCGCGTACAACAACAGTTTTCAGGAAGTATCGGTATGGCACCTAAAGAGGCGTTGTATGGGCGACCTTGTCGAGCACCGCATTGCTGGGCAGAGGTCGGTGAGCGTAGATTGATTGGCCAAGTTAGTGCAGGCAACGTCGGAGAAGATTGATATTATTAGACATCGGCTTCTCATAGCGCAGAGCAGACAGAAGAGTTATGCCGATATGAGACAGCGGCCGCTAGAGTTCACGGTTGGGGATCATGTATTTTTGTGAGTTTTCCCTATGAAGGGAGTCCTTCGGTTCGAAAAGAAGGGGAAGCTAGCACCGCGATTCATTGGTCCATTCCAAATCCTCGATCGTGTGGGAGTAATGGCATACCGTTTGGCTTTACCCACGCCTCTTGCGAGCGTTCACAACGTATTTCATGTTTCTATGCTGAAGAAATACGTTTCTGATCCTTCCCATATCATCAGATGGGAGCAGGTGCAGTTAGGAGAGGATGTTACATATATCCTGCGACCGACGCGTATCCTGGACAGGAAGGAGCAGGTACTGCGTAGCAAGGTGATTCCCCTTGTGAAGGTATTATGGACGCATCACTCTGAGGAAGAGGCTACCTAGGAGACAGAAGCCGAGATTAGAAACAACTACCCACAGCTTCTCAAGGAGTACGAAAAGGTATAAATTTTGAGGATAAAATTTTTGTTAAGGGGGGTAGATTGTAACGCCCTGGAAAAATCCGTACTTGGACTCGAGTACCAACTCGACCAGAAATCGCGTAGGATTAATTCCTTTAGAAAATAAGCGTAAGTTAGCTAGCGCAACGCTAGAGTAGCTGTGAAATCATCCCTGATCGCTTTAAATACGTTCTACAAGACCCAAAAAGAGTAGAACCAATGACACTATAATACTCTGAAACCTCGGATTAAACTCTAAACCGGTTTGTTCTCAGGACCCCTTTTAAACTTTGTATTAGATCTAGACCGTGCGTCGAAAGTCCGATACCTACAATCTTAGACCGTTATAACCGCCTAGCTGGACTTGACAATCATTTCGAAAATCAAGTCTAACCGACATTCAGAGGCTATTTCATTGAGCCTGGAGTGAAGAGAGTGAGAATAGGGTTAGATTTAAAATTTTAAAATTCAAATCTGACACACGACTTGGCGCATTATTATTAAGCGTTCTGACCGTCAGAATTCAACCAAATTACACCCGCGGATCAGGAAAAATTTCTCTTTCATATCATGAGACTTGTAGACCTGATCTACGTGCAATGACCGCTGAACTGAAACTGGACCGTCACGTGCGATCTACGAACACTACTGGTATAAAAATGGGATGTGAGCGACATCCAACGTGGATGAACTTAAGTCCGATCGCGTTCGGACAGGGGACCTCCTGAAATATCTTTTTGGACCGAAACAGCCCCGATTTGGTTAGACCTCAAGTAAACATTGTTCCCAAGCCTAATTTGGGAAGAAATTAGCTTATAAAAGGACCTTAAACCCTCACTTCTCTCACCCATCCGAATTTGCTAGAAACCCTAGCTAGTGTGAGAGAAAAAGTGAGAGATTGTGAGAGAGAGTGGGAGAGATATTCCTGCTGCTTGCACTACCTGTTGCACGTGCTTAAGAAAGGCACCTCAATCGCTTTTCCGGTGATTCCGCTGCATTTTTAGGTAAGAAAACACTCTAAATACTTGCTGATTTGAGGTTCCGTCGATTTTTTAGCAAAGTAACTTATACATCTTGTGAAATAAGTAGCTTGTTCGCCGTAGATGAAGCGTATACGCTCCGTTCGAATCGGTTCACCTCTAGGGAAAATGTACGGATTCTAGACGCTTTGATTGGATGATTTCAACGCTTTCAATGTCGTTTAATAGTATATTATCGACGGCAACGCCGTTTGACATGTACAACATGCTGTTCGTTTCCTGTTCCATAAGCAGACGAAAAATATGAGATTTAGGGCATTTTAGTCATTTGTAGGAAATATTGTTTTCATCCATATTTTGCTGATATGATTGACATGGCTCTTTGTCACATTAGGATATAAGGAATGCGTGCATAATTAGTTTGGTAAAGAGATTCGCCCAAATGTGCACTTTGAGTCGACATACTATATGTAGACTTAAGTGTGTAGACTAAGTGTTTGTATAAATGTTTGCATTAGTATGTATTGAATTAAATGGTGTTATGAATTAGTTTGAGATTGAATTCTCAAATAATATACTGATGTAAATAATTTCCTACATGTTGGCTATATGCATGATTTCATTATATGTATGAAATGCATGTGTTAGATGATTTACTTAAGTTGTATGTTATAACTTGTGTTAACATGCTCACATTATTGTATTTCATTTCCATTACTCTTATATGATTGTTGATGTGGATTCATAAATGTTTGGGACTATACCGAGTCCAGGCAGTCGGTAACCGAGTAAATTCGTGGTTGGCTTATCTTTGTCACGAACGACGCGTCGATGAACGCGAGTCGTGTTTTGGAGTTGGCGGTAGTGGTTGGGCCACACGAAGTGTTTTATACACTTCATGTCGCTCAGCTTGAGATGCACTCGTACTAGTCAAGCCCGTCAAGTAACCCGACTGGCCATTGTATGTTTACCTTGTATGAGTCATAACTGCTTGAACCTAGGGTACTGAACTTACCATTGTAAACCCTATTAGCCATGGTACCTTGATCCATAAAGACTCATGAGCCGGACATGGTGGTATGAGACACCGTGGTCGAGCTGTCGGCCTACGCTGGGGCCACAAACCTCTCCGTAGTGACCAGTGAGCACCTATGACTCGTGAGCAGATTATGGTGGTATGGGACACTATATTCTTACTGTCGGCCTACACTGATCAGGCGACGAGCCCTTTGTAGTGACCGCGAGCGTATTCTGAGTATACGGGAGGCGACGACCCTTCCGTAACAATGAGAGTACAGTATGCCTGTATTGATAAGGTGATGGGGGAGCGGTGCAACGAGTGCGAGCAACAGCCCTGTCAACCCTTGCAGCGACCTACAAAATATACATAGCATGAGATTACTAGAAGTGACGACCCTAGACAAGATCTGTGTTGGGATTGATATAAGGGAAGTACCTTATTTTTCCAATCCTGCTGTATGAATGGATTAATAATAACTCGGTAATCATATCACCATCACATTGCATGTGCATGGACGATGTGGAGCACTGTGGGAAGAAAGCATGCCGCGGGCGTAAGATGGTGCCGTATGAGGGAGATCGTCGATGAGAGCATCCATCATGTCACGTCATATTGTATTAACAACAGTATTAGGAATGTTTGATTTACTGCTTTACTATTATCGCATGATTGATTTGAGAACATGTTAATCTTTGCTCTATTATTCCACTGAGTTAGCTACTCACTCCCACGTTACGGGATGGTGTTTGCAACACCCACCAGACCCTGTCTTAGATGTAGGTGAGGCAGCGATTCAGGAGGCAGAGCCGGATTATGATGAGGACCAGGACGAGTTCTCATATATGCAGTACCACGACGGCTTTGCTTAGGTGGCCAGGATTGGCGGGACTTCTCAGTGGGACTATTTTTGATATTTTGATTCTGTTTATTTACATGTATATGAGACTCAGAGATGTATTCATACTTTGGCAACAGTTGAGATCTATTTTGTTTTCCATACAGTGATATGTATATCCTTTAGTCTTCCGCTTGCTTTTACCATTAAATCTGGAGTATGAATTGCAGTTTTGGTATAATTTTACTCA
Source organism: Magnolia kwangsiensis (assembly GCA_037074715.1). Taxonomy (NCBI): domain Eukaryota; kingdom Viridiplantae; phylum Streptophyta; class Magnoliopsida; order Magnoliales; family Magnoliaceae; genus Magnolia; species Magnolia kwangsiensis. The sequence continues at coordinate 9,399,188 of CM073580.1, read as the reverse complement.
TGTGAATGCTTTAACTCAGACAACATTAAATCATAAACATTTTTGTTGCATAAGTGACGGTCTGGAACTCGGGAGTCGGGTTCATACACGACCCCCGATTTTCAGTGTGTTACAACAAGCATCAACAAATGGGAACTCAGCAGCTCGTTCCCATAGCAGAAAATCATCACCCCCATGGTGTACAATATCAAGGCACGGGCCTTCACAATGGCCGCGACCTCGGTCTCTAGGATGCGCCAGGCGAAATTGGCAGACAGCCAAAGTAATTTGAACCGATGACCAAAAAATTCAGAAGGATCTAGCATCATCCCCAGCAGGCTCATCCAATCGTCAAGAGAAGGTATCGAAAGATCATCCTGAAATGAGATGGATCCCCCATTACACCTCAGACCCAGCTGCATATAAATGTCGTATGGGGTGATCCCCCACTCTTTGAAGGGCAAATGGAAAGTGTGGGTCTCTGCATGTCACCGTTCTGTCAAAATGGACAATAGAGACACGTTCATCTTACTAAGACGAACCCAAAATAGATAAGCAAAAGGTGTGGGCTCCAATACATTAAAGAACAAAGGCTGAGGATCATGAAACCAGTCAGGCCAATGCGTCCTGACTCCATGACCCCTCAAGATCAGGAGAGCACCGCCCTCGCTTGCCACGTCAGATAAGTGTTGTTCCTCAAAAGGAATGTAACATGGATCAACAGACTGACAGGAAGGGCCAACCTCATTTCTACTATAGCGAGGCATGCTACACAAGCAAGATTTACAAGTAAGTTTCCATCTCGCTACCAAGTCAAAGCTCAAGTCAGTGGTCAAATCCCAAGTCAATGGTCAAAGTCAAAAGTCAAAAGTCAAAGTCAATGGTCAAAATCCAAAGACAAAAGGGCCAAGTCAATGGTCAAGACCCAAAGGTTCAGAGCCCATCAAGGACCATTTTCAAAAGTCCATGTCTCCAAGGCCCAAGCCCACTTCTTCAAGGCCCATCAAAGCCCAAATGCACAAAGCCCATCAAGGCCCATTTTCAAAAGCCCATGTTTATAAGGCTCAAACCCTACTTCTCCAAGGCCCATTCTCTCGGCCCACTTGTCCATAATTCAGGCCCACTTCCATAAGTCCATATTCTCATAAGATCATCTCCTGGGACCACATAGCAAAATCAAGATACATTCCAATTTGACCAAATCAGGATCATGATCTGGGGCCCATTTGAAAAACTTCATACATGGAATTAAAAAAATTAAGCTAAAGTGTGCAACCCACTCCACAAGTGGTGGCCCGCAATCAAGATCCATACCATCTAAATGCTCAAGTGGGCCCTAAATCATCCATCCTATGGTCCTGATCATCATAAAAAAGGAGACAAACCAAATAAAACAGTGGGGCTCCCTTTCTTATCACATCCAACTCTAATAAAAAATATAAAAATAATAAACAAATAAAAATAGAAAAATTCGGCCAACCCTTTGGCCCAAAATAAAAAAATTAGCAAGATCCAACGGTTGAGATCTAGCCAAAATGATCCAACGGTCCCGATCATGTCCTACCCAGGCCCAAAAGAAGATTCAAGGTCAGAGATGAACTCCTTCAAAAATATCCCACAGAGAGGATCCAACAAAAGCAAAACATGATAAAATCCATGTATCATCCACCTGAATAACAAAGAAGGAGAGAGATCAAGAAAAATGGCCAAGATCAAAGGCCAAAGAGAATTTCGGGGACAACAATGGTGTCCCTAGATGTCTAAGTGAAAACAAATAGGGAAGGAGGTCACACCCATCGAACTAGTGTTCAGCTCGAACCAGCGGACAAATGCTCTTACCGGTGGTAATCGGACTACCGCCCCCGACTAGAATTGCACTGGACAGCGAGCTTGTCCCCCATGATGAGATGGGATGTCCGGAACTTTCCTTAGTCCATTGGATAATAACCCAAAAAAAGACAAAAAGAGGAAAAGAGAAGATTTTCCATGAAAAGTGGTTTCTCATCTCAAATCTCGCGAGAAATTTAAAATCTTGCAAGAAATTGGGAGTCTTGATAAAATGAAAAGATACATTGTTGGAAAAAATGGGAGAGAGAAAAATTCCAAGAAATACAACAAATGATGATTGGATGCCCCATTATTCCATTAGTGGAGGCCATCTAACTTTTTAAATTGAACCGTACAATAAAAAATCGGACGACTACGCTCACCGCTAAGATTGGACAGATCTTTCAAAAAATCTAAAAAAATATTTCAAACCATAGCCCCATTAATTTGTTAGTGTTACAAATAAAAACTAAACGACGACGCCCACCAGCAAGATTGGACAGATATTTTCTAAAAAATTTAAAAATATTTTTAAATAAAATCCCCAAAGAGTCTAGCTCCAAAGGGAATGGCTTTCAAATAAAGTTTTTTAAAAAAAAAAAGAGAGAAGACCACACGACACGCAGTACACTGAGGAATCTTTCATATTCTCCAGTTGCGGTCAGTGCAAATATCTAAATAAGATTTGATCTCTCCCTATTTCCCTGGAGGATGATCGAATCCGTACATGATACATGTACGATTGCCCCAATCTCTATATCTGAACAGTCGCACAAATGCTAGTAGAATGAGTGGATCTATCTCTAGAAAGAATAATCAAACTCAAAGTGATAAAAATTCATCTCGACTAAAGTATCAGAATCAGTAGACTGCATGTCAAAAGATTACCTACACATACCTAGTCCGGGATGTCATAAAATTTGATCGAGTCCAAGTCGACGTAGTGAGTTCCCCGTAAGGCTACACCAACGCGCAGGGCAGCCAATCACTTTAATGATCAAACAGAATGAATACTCCTAGGGTGATTACATAGCAAAGGAACGACAAACCAAACAGTACGGAAATCCTCATAAAATCGCACCAACGCACAGAGGCCCCTACTTTTCAGATTTACCCTCCAATGCTATTAATAATCTTATGTGAAAGGGTTGTGATTGGTGACCTATAATGCCGCACCAACATGCAGGTACAATTACAATGTTTTTCACAACCCTTATGATATGTGCAAGTCATCTCTTTTCCAAATAGTCAGCTGACAATGATACAATGGTAGGCAACAAATTCGAATCACTATCCTTTCTGACCATAAGGGTGGGGTGTCCACTTGCTTTGACCTTCCATTGCTCGTAACCTTAGACAAAGAGGAGCATCTGTAAACACCCCACCCATGCTAACACCTTAAAAAGGCAAGGGCAAATTCAGACCATGATTAATAAACCGAACCCCAAACCCTAATCCAAACCCTAACCCAAACCCCAAAGCCCAAATCCAAACCCTTAAAACCTCACAAACCAACCCGAAATTCCAAACCTAAAACCCATCAGAGCTAGATCAGCATGAAAACCATACATTCGAACTCAAAAGCCCGAAAGAAGACTATTGGACGAACCAGTGCACCAAACGAGGCCCACACACTCGAGCCGCGCCCGAACCCAACCCATGCGGTAGTTCGACTACCGCCGGCGGTACTCCAATTACCACCGCTCACAGGATGCATGTGTCCTCCAAGCAATAGCTAGCTCAACGCCCAAAAATTAACTTTAACTCTCCATTCGACCTTATTTACTATTTTACCAAACCCAATAGCCAATAGGAGTGCGCCACGTGGCGTTTCTCTCCCCTCAACCACTCACAACTCACCACATCAGCTTTTACCCCTCTTAAACCCCACATTGACCATAAGACCATTGGAGGAGGCTATAAATAGCCCTCTCCTCTTCTCATTTCCACACAATAACAATTCCTACTTTCCAAGTGTGTGAGAGAGAGGGAGAGAAGAAGAGAGTGAGAGTGAGGGTGAGAGAGAGCTCCTAAGCCTCCAAGATCAGATTTTTCTACCCATCTCTTAACCTCCTCCTAACCTTCTCAATCTCAAGTCTAGCCCGAATTGATCATGGTGCAACTCATGTTCTAGCCAACTCAAGTTCAACCCAAAGATACATTCATCTTATACCTAAGCACTCATCATGACATTTATTCCCTTTTCAACCCTCCTGCTCCTCTAGATTTCTAATGAACATATGCTCTGTGACTTGTCGTATACTGGATCCTGTCACATCAGAAATTTCTAGCGATCTAGTCTGATTTTTTTATCCCTTTGCATAAACATCTTCACATCCACCTTCTAGACACACCGTTGGACGTATGCTCTGTAGCTTGTCGAAATTTCAGATTTTGCTACATCAGAAATCCGTATATGTGCCTGGTCTCATCTCAACCACAGCATACATTATCCCTTAAGATTATTTTACTACACCAAGTAGAGACCATACATTTGTACTGGCAAAGAGGGTACCTAATACCTTCCCTCTTTATAACCGAGGTCCCCTACCCGAAATCTCAGATCATACACCATGAGTCAATCTAAGGTAGGAGAGTCTTTAGACTTCTCCATCCTTACATATTTCGCAGGTTCTAGCCGATTGCATGATTCTGAGATTAATTAGCTAATGGCGACTCCAATATTCACAAATCAGCCTACATCCACCTTTCATACTCCAAAACATTTTAAATCAACGTGGGCACCAGTTTCCAGTGTCCACACCAGTTTAAGAAGGATCTCAATTCTATATCTGAATCTGATACTAAAACATGAAACCAAAAATATATAGCAGTGCAAATAATATTTGTAATCTGAAACTGATTGTGAACATGAAAATGATTCTAATCATGTACACGAGTGGATCTCAAATCTTAAACTAAAAATGAAACATGAAGTAAAACAGCTATACCATATCAACATGAATCTCAAAACTGATATTTAAAACTGAAACTAAATTTGAAAATGAGACAATATGTATATCACAATTCAAGTGATTCTGAAAGACAAAACTGAAAATGAAACTAAAACATCAAAATAAACAGCCATAGAAGTTCGAACTATATATGAAATCTAAGATAATTTGAAACTGAATTTGAAACTAAGACTAAACACATGAAGTATGTCAAACCAAGTTTCAGAATCTGATACTGAAACTTGAAACCACTAATATATAACAGTGCACATACGTTTACAATTCAATAACTGAAACTGAATGGGAAACTAAGACTAAACATATACATGAGTGGATCTCAAATATGAAACTGAAACATGAAACAAAGCAGCTATATCATATCTAAATAAATCTCAAAACGTAAATTTGAAACTAAAACTGAATATGAAAATGAGAGTAAATGTATATCACAGTTCAAGTGAATCTGAAAGAAGAAACTGAAAATGAAACCGAGGGACTGGAATTCACAATTCAATCCTCATTCATATTGAGGGACTGGATTTCAAAATATAATCATGCTACTTACAAGTTGATATCCTGCTTAGTTTCAAATCCTGATTTTAAGCCACTTTTCGCCCTTTGCCTCACTTTTGGAATAGCATGATTGTTTAGGGGTGTCTATGCATATCTGAATGGATTGGATGGCTTGTAAAAAGAGTGGGCCCCATAGGCAATCTGGAACGATTTTAATGGTGTGGCACTCCTGAATTTTCAATTGGCCTTAACTTTCGCAACTAGTGAAACATGAGAGGGCACATTTGATAAACAGATCAGATGTTATTTTCACATCACAGTGGGCCCCACAGATTTTTTTGGTACCACTAACAAATTAAGACTGGCAGATAGAACCAACTAAATCCAAATCTCAGGGACCATCTAATTGTTGGCCTGAGAAGACAACTAATGGTTGGCAACAATTAGATGGCTAATAACAATCTAAATGTACTTATACAACAGGAAAAATAACCAAATCTTAAACTTCTAAACCAATTCTACTTATCTGTGGAATGTAAAACTGTTTAAAGGAAATTGCCATGAATTTAATCCAAATCGACAATAACACACCAGTATATACTACTGTTGATAAAATCAGTAAGCATTTTCAGAACATTGAATGCAGTACTGCAAAAGAACCTAGCAGCCAGGTTCCGTAGCTCAGTATAGATAGACTATGTTATAAAAAAAAAAAAAAAAAAAAATGCTTCTAATTTCACAACATTTCACAAAAAGCTCAAGACCCATGAAGAGTTGCTGTAACAAAAATAACAGAAAAAATATATTCTTCATTTCTTGTTGTCAACGGTTAACGGATCATACACTATTTAGAAAATAGTATTTATTTACTTCTAGAGATGAACCGGCAGTCTTGAAGAATAAAACAGAGAGCCAACATAAACCATCTATTCCATATCATTTTTACTGTTTAAGGCACAAAAAAAAAATGAAAAAAAAAAAAACAAAAAAAAAATCATTGAAAGAGGAAAATCACTTGTTCAAAAGGCTGCATAGACATAAATAAGATGGGTGCAAGTCTATAATCATATAACAAGTAAACAGTATATGAATATAGCCTCCGAAATAAACAACAGTTAAATCTGTTAAAATAACAGTCCAGAATACATTGTAATTTTCATAATAGAGGATCACAACATGCGGGATGCAGAAACCCCAATTTCTAGTAAAAATAGAAAATTCGGATCAACATGCAGGTTGTGGAACCACCATTAGGATAGCAACAACTATGCAAACCCTCAAAATAGAAGTGCAGAACACATGCAGGAGGCACAAGCCCCAATTCGTACCAGAAAATGGTAGTCGAACTTACATGCATGTTACGGAACCACTGTTAGGATGTCTATAACAGTGAAATCCCTCAATTTAGAAGGCCAAGAACACATGCAGAGGCAAAAGCCCGATTTTCTATCAGAAATGGGAAGTCGGACCAACATGTTGAAGAAATTGTGCCTTTCAGGAAAGCATCAGGTAAAAAATACTGAAGGAAATACATACCCCGTCCCAATCTTCACCACCGCCAAATTATAATGAGGAAGACGAGCACCATGGTCTGGTATTTATACACATATCTGGTTGGAAAAACTTTGCGCCAGATATTTTTCTCCCGCCATCTTCCTATTTCTTGATGATGACCTGCCCATCCCGTCATCTGTATGACGGAATGGGAGAAATTTCTATGGGATCGGCTCGAAGATGTAGTAGGATGGCAGCGAATCCCATCGGGATATCTTACATCCCTCACTCGTAGACTGACATAGCGAGGTGAATCCATTGGGACAGCCGACTTCCGCAGGTTATAGACCTACCCAAATAAACCTATGGGATGGATGGGTGGGATATCACAATCCCATCCCTCCTAATTCCACGGGATCTACCCAGCCAAACCGGCCCTAACTATCATACAGTATGCTATAACATAGGGCCCACCGTGTGTTTTTGTTATATCCACTCGGTCTTTCAGTTTCACCATCTCATTCTACCACATGAGCACATATACGAGCTAAATAAAACAATCAACTGGGCCACACCAAAGGAAACAGTTGGGATGAAAATACTGACCGTTGGAACCTCTGTGGGGCTCACAATGAACTGTAAATGTGACATAAGAACTACTCAGTCCAAGATATCGAAAGCCGGGTCTACAAGAAATGGGCCTTGTACAGAATCACATTAAAGATTGAATGCGTAACCATTCATACGGTGGATCCTTGCTCTTGCTCGGGTGGTAGGCTACCGGGAGTTTCAACAACCGGTCAAGGGTTCGAGTAACCATAGGTGGTGAAAGCCCACAACGGCGTCAGTGCGTGGGGGTGTGTTTGCGTGTGTCAGAAAAGGAAAAAAAAAAAAAAAAAAAACATTCATACGGTGGAGACAAAATGTACGGTCTTAAGCGACCATTATCTACAGTAACACCCGATAAACAAATGCCAACAAATTGGAGGATTGGCTGTCCAATCAAATGATTTTACGACCCGTTTTTACTATTTAGACGGTTTGGATTCAGGTACTTATCTGCCACGTGTACGTCCATGATACAACGCCAGCAGCATATGCGGTAGGATTAAAGTTTCTTTCTTAGTCGCGAAGGCAACGGCTTTCCGAGTCATTGGAGAGTGCCGCGATAAAGCTGAAAGAACCGCAGCATGGCAGAGCCATCTCTCTACGGTACACGTGGCATGATGATATACCAACTGGGTCCATCCCTCCTAATTAACCGTAGCATCAATGGCTCAACGGAACTTTCTATACGTAAATTTTTTCAATCTCTACTGCAATATATTTCTGTGGCCTATTTACATATGCCATTGCATTAAGGTCCACTAATACGATGGACAGGATTATCTAAAATATGTCAATTTTTTAAAATATAAGTTTTTAATAGTAGCTGAAAGTAGATAGATGGACCAGATTGTAATATATCTTGAGTAATTGTACTCATATAAATATGTGTGTACCATACGATACCATTGTATAAAATCCCTACACGGTTGTGATTTCTCCGTCCGTAATGGTATTGCCCTTCTATCATGAGGTTTCATGGTTATCACAATGGGGGTAACTTTGATACTCTGCTGTGTGTAGGGAAGAGAATTGACGGTGAAATAAATGAAAATGACGGTTAAATGAAGGAATAGACTGTGAAAAGCATAAAAATGACAGTGAAATGAAAGGAAATGGTTATGAAATGCATTGAATTGATCGTGTAGTGGAGAAAATTGTCTGTGAAATACATGAAATTAAATATGAAGTGAAGTGAATTGACCACAAAATACATGAAATTGATCATAAAGAGAATTAATCGTGAAATGCATGGAATTAACCACAAAGTAAAGTAATTTGACCGTGAAGTGAAGGAGAATTGACTGTGAATTGAATTAAATTGACCGTAAAGTAAAGGGGAATCGCCAGAATTAATCATGAAATGCACAGAATTAACCATAAAATGCACAGAATTGACCATGAAGTGAAGGGAATTGGTCGTGAAATGCATGAAATTGATTGCGAAGTGAAAGGGAATTGTCGGGATTGACCGCGAAATACATGAAATTGACGATGAAGTGAAGGAAATTGATCGTGAAATGATTGAAATTGATCACGGAGTAAATGAAATTCACCACAAAAATAATGAAATTCATTGCAAATTGATCGAAATTGATCGCGAAGTGAATGAAATTAACCGCAAAGTGAATGGAATGAATGAAATTGACTGCGAAGTGAATTAAATGGATTTTCGGCCATCAACCTGATGGCATCTTGAAAAATAACCCGGTTGGTTAGCTAAGTAACTTATCCTACCCCAAAATCATATATGGTACCTCACGTAACTAATTTTGGTTTAGAAGATATCCTTGTTAAATGAATAAAGAGAGAAATGAAAAAAAGAAAAAAAAAAACAAATTTATATGCTTTTATACACACACACAAGAGAAAAATGTATGTAAAATGGAGTTCTCCATGTAAAAAAAAAATGTACAGTCTACCGTGGCTCTAGGGTTATGGATACAATCATAATTCGTAGCCATAGGATCCTGGCTTTTTCTTCTTCTTTTTTTCATGTTGTAATACCCACCACTTTTTATGAGTTCTATTAGAAGGTATGTATTCTATCCAAACCGTCCATCTATTTGGCAAACTGTTATTAAAGCGTGAGATGACACTATAAAAGGCAGTGGAGGGATTGAACGTTTACCATTGAAACGTTTTTAAGGGTCACAAAAGTTTTAGATCATTATGAAATTTGTTTTTCCTCTTCATTCAGGTCTCTGTGACCTTATGAATAGATTGGATGGAAAATAAATGTTATGATAGGCCCTATAAAATTTTAACGGTGAAAATCAATTTTCCCGCTGCTCTTTGTGATGTGGTCTAGTTGATTTTTGTATATGATTATTTTTTTTATAATGTTCCGAAACGATCTTGAAATATGGATAACACTTGCGGATATAATGAATACATAACTGCGGGGCCCATGTAACTTTGAGATCTTTTAAACCGTTCGTTCAACTGGGAGTTGGAGGAGCGTCAGCAGTCGTCTTCGAGCACCAGCCGATCCTCTTGCAGAAGGAAAAGCAGGGGTATTTTCAACCCCTGAAAACTTTTCTGTACAGCTGGGGCTTATTCTGAGGATGTAGAAAGAAGTGGGTTGTAAAAGGTTAGTGGGCCATAAATGGGTCGTACAATAAGAAATTTCTCGTTAATCCGCTTTCATTCAGCTGGCGTGGCCCATCGTAACGAACTTCCTTTGTGTGCACCAAGAGCTGGTTGGCTTGTGGATTAGGTTGGCTCTACCGTAATATTTTTCATAATATATTCTGACCATCTAATGTGTCAAGTTATATTAGGGTTAAGTTCCAAAACGCAAACATATTTATAATTCAGGTGTGCCATATTAGGGTCATTGCTCTTGCTCGGGTGGTATACTCTCGTGAGTATCAACTACCGGTCAAGGGTTCGAGTACCCATAGGTGGTGAAATTCCACCGCGTGAGTGTGTGGGGTGTGTGTGCGCATGTTATTAAAAAAAAAAAAAAAAAAGCGTGCCATATTAAAGGAAATAGTTGTGCCTTTGATTTTTTTTTTTACAAGGCCAATTATGATGATTACGTTAAATTCATCCAAACCTTTAAAGATGGCACAAAAACTTTCATCCTGGATCCGAAATATCTTATCCATATGTGATTTAGGTGGGCGGCACTGATGGAAATAGCGTGAAGGGTGGGCATGGCTTTGTACATAAATTCTAATCATGTGGTCCACTCAAATAGTTGATTTTTCAGCTTATGCTTAAAATTGGTTGAATCACGAGAAAATTATCACCGTAGACGCCACCTTTTATCCAGCTTCTTTTCTTGATAGCTCAAAACTTATCTATCCAACCTAGCCTTTTCACGTACGGACAGAGCATCTGAGGATGAAAATACCCTTGCTTCTCACAAACACGAATTTCCTTGGGAAGTTCCTGCACTAGGAATTTAGGTGGGGCCCACTGTGATGTTTGTGAGAAATCTTTCCCTTTTATCAGTTTCATGAGTTCATTTCAAGTAATTGTGCCAAAATGAATCGTATCTAAAGCTCAAGTGGATCATGCTAAAGGAATATATGGTTAGGGAAATTCCTACTATCTGGGTTCGACAGTTATGTTTACATACCATTCATACCGTTAATAACTTCATTACTACTAGGATGAACTAAAATCACAAATATTAGCATGATTCAAAACTTATTTTTCCCACGAACATATTAACGACCCATTTGAGCTTTGGATACTGTTCATTTTTGGCATCGTCTTAAAATAAATTTAAAAAATGGATGAATGGGTGAGATTTCTCACAAACATCACAATGGGCCCCACCTAGGTTCCGAGCATAGGAACTTCATGCAGAAGTTTGCAGAAAATCCACGTTCGCTTTTCATGGAAGTGGATTGGCTGATGTACCTCACACTAGCAATATAGTTGTTATAGTGACATTAGCAACTTTTGTGGGTCTGATCACGAGGTATCTGTTATATCCAAGCCGTCCATCCATTTGGCAAGGTAGTCTTAAGGCTTGAGACGAAAAATAAGACAGATCTGATTATTAAATGAACCACGCTGTAAAAAGCAGTGGGGGAGTGAACGTCTACCATTGAAACCTTTTTTAGGGTTACAGAGGTTTTAGATCATTATGAAATTTATTTTTCCTCTTTATTCAGGTATTTATGACCTTATAAATAGATTGGATAGAAAATAAACATTATAGTGGGCCCCATAAATGTTTTAACAGTGAAAATCATTATTTCTGCTTCCATTTATGGTGTGGTCCAGATGATATTTGGATGTGATTTGTTTTTTGGATAATACTCTAAAATGATCTTTAAAACTAGATAAACAGTATAGATATAATAAATAAATCACTATGGGGCCCATGAAACTTTGATCTCCTTTGAACCGTTCATGCAACTCGAAGCTCGAGGAGCATCGCTCGTGTTCGCACCACAAGTACATACAGCAGCTATATAGCTGGTGTGAGGTACATGAGAAATTGGATTGCGTACTGAGTTACTCCATGATCATACTGAGTAAACTCAGTTAGGCCCACCCTGAATGTATGTGATCTATCTATGCCGTCCATTCATTTTTCCATCTAATTTAAGGAGTTGAGCCCAAAATTAAAGCATATCCAAAGATCAAGGGGATCATACCACATAAACTGTGAGGATAATGATTTTCACCATTTAAACCTTTTTAGGCCCCACAATTATGTTTATTTGTCATCCAAATTGTTCATAAGATCATGTAGACATGGATGAAGGGAAAACACAAATATAAGTTTGATCCAAAACTTCTGTGGCCCTTAAGAATTTTTCATCGGTAGACAATTAATTCAACTGTTTCCAATGGTGTGGTCCATTTAAACATTTTATATGCTTTATTTCTAAGTTCAGGCTTTAAAATTATCTGATAAAATGGATGGACGGAGGGGATCAGATTAAAAAGTCATGGTGGACCTCACAGTGTTTACTCACTACGAGAAGTGCCGTGTTGTGAGTTACTTGCTACGCAATCCGCTTCCGGTACACTAGCCAATTGCATTCCGCTTCCGCTTTTCACTGCCGTTGGGGGGCATTTTCGTCATCAAATGCTCTGTCCGTACGTAAAAGGCTCAAGCTGGGAAGGTAAGTATCGGAGAAGCCCGATAAAAGATGGCGTCTACAGTGAAAATTTTATCTTGATGGTCTGAATAGATTACAATCCCCTCCATAATGTCATCCATGTAGCTAACGCGGCATAATGGCATGCATGTTGATGCTGCGATTGTGGACGCGGACTAGCTACTGACAGGTTGAGTACCGAGACTTGACGTCACCAAGTTCTGTGGGACCCTCATGATGTATATGTTGTATCTATACCTTCCATCTATTTGGAGATATCAATTTAAAGAATTAGCGAAAGAGTGAGTCAGATCTATAACTCCAGTAGACCCCACCATAGAAAACAATGAAGAGAGTGACGGCCACCATTAAAATCTTCCAAAGCCCACAAAAGTTTCAGATCAAGCTGAAATTTGTATTTTCCCCTCTTTCATCCCTCCTTTAACTTGGTGACGTTTCTTCAGCAGCGAGTCTCACTGCTCAAGCTGTCAGTATCTAATTCGCATCCGTGGTAGGTCTGTGCTGGAAAAGCACGGTGGCCCACTATACTGTATGTGTTTTATCCACACCGCTTTCCAATTTTATAAACTATTTTAAGGCATGAGTCCAAAAATGAAAACATCCTGGTAGTTTTCATTTTAACCGTTAAATAAATGTCCATCAATAGGATATTTAAATATTCAGATAAGTTTCTTATTTTTCATTATGCATCTACACTTTTTAACAAAAATTTAAAAAGTTTGATTTGATTACTATAATGCCACGTGTGCACTTCTAAGTGAATGCGTATCATCCATCTCACACCGCAGAGAATCAAAGTTTCTCTCTTTCTCGAAAAGGTTCAAGCCTATTTTCGTAAATGACCTCGTCCCAAGTCACAAATGACTAAATATTCTCCAGCCATTACGATTAACCGGCAGCAGCATGTACTTTCTTTCTTAGTCGCGAAGGCAGCGACTTTCCAAGTCATCGGAGAATTTCACCAACACCTGAAAGAACTGGAACATGGCGGAGCTATCTCTCTACGGTACACGCGCATGATGTCATAACAAATGGGTCCATCCTTCTAATTGACTGTAGCATCGACAGCTCAATGGAAGTCTCTATCCATAAATTTTCTTCAATCTCTCTTGCAATATTTACCTGTAGCCTATTTTGGTATGCCATTGCATTCATGTCAACTAATCAGATGGGCAGGATTATCGAAAAGATGCAATTTTTTGACAATATAAGCTTTAAATAGTAATTTTCAGTATATATATGGACCGGATTGCAATTATATCTTAGCTAATTGTACTACATAAAGATGTGTGTACCATATTCTACCATTGTTTGAAATGTACCATATCTTTTCTAGTGATTCACTGTGATAGGACAAGCAGACTCCTGTGTAGGTGTGTACATCCAGTCGAGCCATGCCGATCCACTTCGGTTCGACTGGGCTCAAACACTGGCTCACCTCAGCTTTAAGTTTGGCTCAATTCTCATGCTTAATTGGCTAGCTTGGCATAGTTTAGTCAGCAGCTCGGGCAAGTTTGAGCAAAGATTGAGCTATGTTTATTATTGAAACATTTTCACAAACAACTGGACTGTAACTTCACAATCTCACTGTTTGTAAATTAGTAGCAATGATTTTACAAGTGTTTTAACAAACACTTTATATAGAACATAAATACCAAAAAGAAAAAATAAAAGAGTAATTGTTTAACAAACATACCTTTCTTACCATTGGCCAAACTTTTTTTTTGCCACTAGCCAAACCTTTCTTGTCACCCGTCACACTTAGTTAAGTCATTTTATTAAATAGTTGGCGAGCAACATCAATGGCAAAATAATTAAGTCACCAAACTGGTTCAATCTGCATTCGATTCATGTTGGATTTAATCTGAGTTGAATCAAGCTAGGGCTGCTTGAACTCAGCTCGATTTCATTTTCGAGCTCAAAATATCAGCTCAACTCGGCTAGAACTCAGCTTCAAACCAAGCCAAATCGGGCTTTTTCGAGTCGAGCTAGCTCGGTTCGTGTACACCCCTACTCCCCGTGAAAGACTTCGAAGCCTCCGACTGTGATCGGACGGATTCTCCCGTTTTGCTAACTCTAGACATGTGTAGATGGAATACTACCTACAGGCCATCAAAAGTACCATCGTGGCCTACATTTATGACATCAAAACCGTCCAACAGGTGTGAATGGACGTGCATATGTTCTGGACTACAAATAAATCTGATCTAGTTTTCAGGTTTTTCTCACCTGTAAATTGTTTCGTAAACGGTGGCCTTCCCGATGAGTGGACAGAACTGTTTCTGGGGAAAGATCATTTAGATAATGATACATCTATGATGAATGGATTGGATCTGGTATCGATTACCATGTGTGGTGTGTACGTGAGCTGAAAAAAGTGCCATGTAGAGATGATGTTTTAAACAGGGAATGCTTTGATACTCTGGAAGAGTGTAATAGTTGATATGCAAGCACACAAAAATTGTACACATTAGGTCATCTTTCAAAAATCAGGTCAATCGGAGAATCTGAGCCTTTGATTAATTAGAAATTGCATTTCCAAATCGGACGGTTGACTGAATTCATTTTGGCCGACCATCAAATATCTACTAATCACCCATTTTGAAATCAAATCTCAGAAATTGGAAATGTCAAGCCCACACCAATAGAAATATTATACCTACTAACATGAAATAAACCCACGTCGGGTCTAGCCCACCGGTCTTGATACCCGGTTCAAAAAACACCAATACATTAGATGATGTCATCTAAAAATCAATCCATGACACCATTACAAACCACACAATACATGCATACATAGAAATAACTAAAAAAAGTATTATTATCAGAAACTGGTACGTATGGACCGATTCGTACCGGTATCGGGTGTGTCGACCCGATACCTGTTCCATTTACTTCTTCTGCTTCGAACGCGCTCCACGGAAATAATCTGCTGGGTTGTCCTCAAAAGCTTTCCTTAGTATTTCGACACCAGGCTGTCCAGGGGCTTTCATCATCGGACCCTGGTCCGACGACGAATGGCTGGTCGCGCCCCATATTGCGTAGAGAGCCGTCCCTGCCGCGGCAGCAATAGTCAGAGCCGTTTTCAACGTCTCGGCCCAACCTGTTTCGCTCGGTTCCGGTTTTTTTCCGTTCGACATATCCTTTCGCTCGTGATATATGTACCGAATTTCTGTTTTTAGCTTGCAATGGGTGGATGTTTAGCTGTCTGGGGTTATATATATAGTCATTAATGCGGACTCGGATTCACTAGTGACCCCGCCAGTACCGAGCTCGGTACTGGTCAGTGCTGAAAAAGCTATGTAAGCCCACCATTATGTATGTGCTTTATCTATGCCGTCCATTTAATTTTTTTAAAGATATTTTAGGGTGTGAGTCTAAACATGAGGCAGATTCAAATATCAGGCAGAACACACCGTATGAAACAGTGATGATTGAATGGCCACAATCAATAACTTCTTACGGGCTATAAGTTTTGAATCAAGCTGATATTAAGTTTTGAATCAAGTTGATATTTGTGTTTTTCCTTCGTTTGGGTATGCGTGACCTTATTAAAAGATTAGATGGCAAATAAACATCATATGAATCTTAGTAAGTTTTTAATGGTGAGGGTTCAATCACTAATTTTCTCGTGCTGTGGTTGACCTGAGATTTCAATTGGCATCATTTTTTGGCTGATGCCTAGCTTTAAAAATACTGTACAACATTGATAAGATAAATACGGAAGCGGATTGGCTAATGTACCACACACCAGCTATATAGCTGGTGTATTGACATGAGCAAGTTCTGTGGGTCCAATCATGAGGTATGTGTTATATTCAAACCGTCCATCCATTTGGCGAGCTCATTGTAAGGCTTGAGCAGAAAAATAAGACGGATCTAAAGATAAAGTGGACCACACTGCAAATAGCCATGGGAGATTGAACATCTACCATTGAAATGCTTAGGGCGTGTTTGGTCGGGCGTTGGATATGGGATTAAGACATTTTACGAGGGTTATACTGTTTACATCCCATTCCCTTTTCTGTTTGAGATGGCGGGATAAAAACCATTCCACTGCACCCTCATAAACAGCGCTGGATTCCGCCAATCCCGAGATTTAGATTTTCACCGCTGTGTAGGGCCCACCAAGATATCAATGAGATATCTACTCCCTCCATCATTTTCACCTGCCTACATTCAGCCATGAAGTTGTTTTGAGGCAACTATAAAGCAGTGAATGGGGCACACCATGAGAAGCAGTGGAGATGCAAACCCATCCATTTGTGACCGTCCAAACACCCTACTGGATATCCCATGGGCTATCCCAAACCCATGGGATCAACAGACAAACACGGACACCACCATCATTACCTTAAAAACCATTTCATCTCACCTAATCCCATGGGATCAGTCCGGCCAAACACACCCTTATGGGGTCACAGAGGTTTTAGATCAATATGAAATTTGTTTTTCCTCTTCATCCAGGTAATTGTGACCTTATGAACAGATTGGATGGAAAATAAATGTTATAGTGGGCCCTACAATTTTTTTAACAGTGAAAATCATTATCCCTGTTGATTTTTTGGTGTGGTCTATTTAAGCTTTGGATATAATTCAATTTTTATCTCATGCTCTAAAATGATCTTGAAAAATTGATAAATGATGTGGATATAATGAATCAATCATTGTGGGGCTCATGTAACTTTGATCTCCTTTAAACTGTTCATACAACTCAAATTTAGTAAAACACGTGAACCATGTGGATTTCTCATAAACACCATATTGGGTCCCAAGGTGTTTACCCCATCCCAATCCTAATCCCTCGCAATGCCCTCATAATGCAAAGGGCACTTATGTCCCTTTAAATTATTTAAAAGGCTCTCAAGGCTAGAGAAAGAATATTTTTTTCGTAATGAATGCTTTTTGGTGTGTTTGGCAATACTAGAAGCCTATTTTGGTCAAAATCTAATTTTATAAATCAGTACATTTTTTAAAATAAAATTAGTCTTCAACAAACTACCCTACTAGTACATTTTTTAAAATAAAATTAGTCTTCAACAAACTACCCTACCAATTCAAAAGTTATGATTGGATTACCCGTGTTAGATTTCTTAACCGGTGTTAGGTCATCCATGCAAGCCATGGTGTAAGGGCCTACCCACCATTGCTTGATTCACCTCCATCTTGGGCCAAGGGCCAAACAATCAACTCCACTTTAGTTTCTCATGAGCCACTCAATTGTAAACAATGTACAAGCAACACTCACCTTCTAAATTGCTTCTGATGGTATGACTCAATAAAATCACAAATAGACCAAAATTTTAGTATGTCATATGATTGTTAAAATAAATTTCATATAATCATCATGGTCGGCCTGTAAAAATCAAGGGTAAACATATCTTTCCCAACCTTTTCCTTTATTATGGTTCACTTAAATCACAGTTGAGCCTAAGTTTTTGGCGATCAGCCTAACATGAAATTATTCTTCTAGTGGTAGGAGTGGATTTGGATCTACCTGTCATGCGACCCATATTAGTTTTGACTTTACCTAATTTTTAAAAATTCGAGGGACTAGTTAGATTTCTTACAAACACCATGGTGGCCCTACAGAGATTTTGAGCTCAAGAACTTCCTACTATTTGGCATCATGGGCTGTCCGCATCCCAAAGCATTGTAAATGATGGTCTAGAGTCACATGGTAGCATTGCACCAGGTGGAAATGGTCGTGACTCCTCAAACATGCACAAGGAATTGCTATATGGCAATCCAGACCATCCAAAAGCTGACCAATCAATGGATGGAACAATAAAACAAGAATTGAGAGAGAGAACAATATTAACCATCTGATCTTTCACTTCGAATGTGGACCAATCCAGACTTTATTTTTCATCATCCATTTTAAAGTTGTTAATTGCACATTAGGATCTACTTGATCAATGTGATTTGTATAATGTAACCTGTAATTTGGATGGTTTGGATAGTTCTATATCATATGTGAGGGGATGAACCACGACCCTTTTTTAGTGGAATTTTAAAAAAATAAAAATAAATATTACAAATAAAAAATTTAAAAATTTAAAAAAAAAACTACTTAGAAAGGAATTTATATTCCAATATTTCTTTTCAAAAAGATTTTTAAAAAGTTATCTCATTAATTGATATATTTATCTTTTCACTGCCTTTGGTTATATTTCTTGAACAGCCGGTTGGGTGGGCGTGTGAGCAAATGGGTCGGCTACTTAGGTGGGCCTCACCAATATGTTTATTAATGTAAAATCCAACCCAATTACCAGATGTGTCACCTCATGCTACTCGGAAGACCTAAAACTACCCCTATTCGTGACTTTGGTGAACCACGTGGTTAGAAATAGTATACAAGGCATCAATCTCGCTCCTAACCACTTCCCTTAGGATGGCCCATCTGAATTAGAAATGGGCCTTATAACCATTTCCCTTAGGATGGCTCATCTCAATTAGAAATGGCCCTTATTTTTAGGCTCATGCCTAAGTTTGGGTGTGACATCTAATGGTTAGAGTGGAATTCATGTACTAATTAAGGACTTTATAGAAATCAAGGATATATGTCTCTCCCAACTGTCTTCTTTAACGTAGCTACCTATTTTTTGAATTTGATTCTAAAATGAGATTACACACTAATGGTTGGAGTGGATTTTACGTTAACATAGTAGCGTGGCCCACTAAAAATAAAGGAAATTGCATAGAAGGCTACTTTTGATTTTGATGGAACCAGTGGATGTTTTTGTAAGATCCACTCTTACCATAAGATATTAGTACTAGAATAGGCTTTGTGGCAAAAAAAAATTAATTAATTAATTAACCTGTGGTTTTGATGGCCCACACCATAAAATAAGGCAAAAATTTAGGCATTTGGCCCAAAAATCATACCCGTCAATGATTCACTTGGACCACATTAATGGAAACAGCTTCGAGGTTAAGCATAGTCATGTACACTCTTTTCAATCATGTGGTCCACTTGAATTATAAAAGGAGATATTTTTAGACCTTTACCTAAAATGAAGTGACGCACCTAGTGGTTAGGGTGAGTTTTACATCAACATTAAAGTGGGCCCACTTGAGCCACCCACCCAATTTCTAGCAATGGGGCATGAGGCAAATGATAATTATATGGATCAACAAGGCATCTAAGCTTCTTTTAAATAAAAAAAAAATTACAGAATGTAAACTCTATATTAATTAATTATTTTATATAAAAAAAAATCCTTTTTTAAATGCCAATCCAAACACAGCACACACGCCAACACCAAACACGTCCAAAATCAGCGCTTGGCACACATGCCTACACAGAACACGTGCAAGATCTGAGCTTCCGGTGAAATATAATACATGAGAATAAAAATCAGGAGTTGTCACCGGCAGGTGGCCAAGGCGTAGAAAGTAACGAATGCTTTGAAAAGAGAAATGCTTTGATGCTCTGGCAGAGTGTGATGGACAATACACGGGCAGTTAGAAATTACCTTACGTTGTGTACAAGTACTTCAAACTGAACCGTCCAAAGTTGGAAAGTTTAAGTTGAACCATCTATATACGGCTTTTGCAATTTGTAAGTAATTTTTTAGCGCCTGCGTATCATCTATCATGTGCCACCTGAGTATATAAGTTTATATCTATATTCCTTTTGTACGAAATGGCACTCTTTCGTGAGCTGACCGAAACAAAGTATTCCATTGCTTTTGACCATGACATCCATGCACTCATGCATGCGTTATTACTTAATAGGAAATTTTTCAAGTAACTACCTACTTGTAATAGAATTTACTTTTTAGTACCTTTTTTAAAATGTATTTCACACCATTGGAAATAATGTGCAGGCCAACTCTCACAATTCCAAACTATTTTTATTATTATGAACCTAAATTATCATCGGTCTTAAATTTTAGCATGATATATAATTGTTGAAGTGAGTTTCATATAATCGAAATCAACTGTGGACGTCTCTTTCCCGGCCTTTACTTTTATTATCTTCCACACAAATCAAAGGTGAGGTTGAGTTTGACCCTATGCCTAACGTGAAATTATTCTTCTAGTGATAGGAGTGGGTTTGGACCTAAGTGTCATGTGGGCCACGTCAGTTTTGAATTTACCTCATTTTCTTCAAAGAATGAATGGTCTAGGTGAATTTCTCACAAATATCGTGGTGGGCCCACCTAGCTTCTCAACACAGGAACTTTC
Organism: Magnolia kwangsiensis; assembly: GCA_037074715.1. Lineage (NCBI taxonomy): Eukaryota > Viridiplantae > Streptophyta > Magnoliopsida > Magnoliales > Magnoliaceae > Magnolia > Magnolia kwangsiensis. Next base: position 9,378,529 of record CM073580.1, on the reverse strand, counting down.
TACAACTAGGTATCGTGCGCATGCAGTCTGCATCCCAAGGCATTGTACTATAAGATCTCTATGAGGTGGGCCTCATCAATCAATGGTCCAGATTATCCCAAAGGCTGGATGATGTAAACAGGTATACCAGTGGATCCTACTACATTGTGATAAGTCTAAAACTATATGCACAAGGGGTAGGAATGCTATCGCTGCGGAACACACGCAGTTATTTGTATAACACTAAGATTCTAATGTGTGAAGCCTTAGGAAGAGAGTTGTGATGCGTTTCAAACTCTCTTCACCGCACCATCTATATAATAATGCTAGTTCTCCGATCCTACACTATCATAGAAATGCAAGTCCCGTTTAGTATTCTATATACGGGTGTGAAGGAGAGGAAGATCCTGATATTCTATAATTCTGGTATTCAGCTCCTTAAGCTATGGCATCTCAAATAGGTATGTTGCCCTTACTCCCTTAATCTCCATGACCAATGCACATCAAGGTCTATTGACAATTTCACATTGTGTATGATATAACGTATACATGATGGTCTAGAGTCACATGTTAATATTGCACTAGATAGAAAAGGTTGTGACTCCTCAAACATACACATGGAAGAGCTGTGCAGCAATCCAAACCGTCTGAAAGCTGACCCAACAACGGATAGAGCATTAACCATGAATTGACTGAGAGGACGATATAAACGATCTGATCCTCGTTACTTTACTTTTTATCATCCATTTTTTGTAATGAGACCTGTGATTTAGATGGTTTGGATTGTTCTACACCATATGTAAGGGGATGAACCCTATCTAATCAAGATAGAATTATATTAAAATATTTTTTTTATCAAATAGCTTTTTAAAAAGCTACCTCATTAAGTGATATAATTATCCTTCCACAACCTTTAATTAGATTTCTTTAACATTTAAATGGGTGGGTGCATGAGCAAAAAGGTCGACTGCTTGAGTGGGCCCACCATGATTTTTTATATAAAATCCACCTAAACCACCATACGCGTCACCTTATGTTAGTCACGAGGCCCAAAAATGACCCCCATCCATGACATAGGTGAACCACATGATTGAAAATAGTATATAGGGTAATGATCTCGACACCCTTGATCAAGTTGTTTATCCTTCAATTTGATCCATCAATGGTTGATCTTTTAAGTAAAATACCTAAAGGCGACACAGAGACCAAGGCAACATCATCAATAGCACCATTACTTTTGCATAAAAAAGCCAGTGCATTAAGCTAATGGTGGTAGCATTTGTCACAGCGCGGGTAGGTAGGTAAAGAGCAACCTTTATCGCTTGGGTTTAAATGTTGGTGCCACATCTAATAGTTGAAGTGGATTTCATGTGCTCATTATGGTAGTCCTTGTAAAAATCAAGGGTATACATCTCTCCCCAGTGGTTTTCTTTAGCTTAGCCACTGTTTTTTAGGATGTTTCTAAAATGGGATCACCAATGGTTGGAGTGGATTTCACATGCACTTAACAGTTGTTATGAGGCCTGTTAAAAGTATTTGAAAATTTACGGAAATTGTATGGAAGGCTACCATTGATTTTGATGGAGCGACAGTGATGTTAGGGCCTGTTTGGCCGGGCAGATCCCATGGTATTAGGAGGGATGGAATCAATTTTAAGGTAATGATGGTGGTGTCAGTGGATTGTCTTGAGATCCAAGGGATTGCTTATATCCCAAGACAAGTTCACTGGGCCTGTTTGGCACTCTCTGCATATCCGGGATTTTACCTTCCAATTCATCCAACTAACGGATAGGATCAATTTTAAGGTAATGATGGTGATGTCAGTGGATTGTCTTAAGATCCATGGGATTGCTCATATCATAGGACAAGTTCACCGGAACTGTTTGGCTCGTCATGCCTATCTGAGGATATTGCCGATTCCATCCCTCCTAATACCGTGGGATCTGCCTGGCCAAACAGGCCCTTAGTGTAAGATCCAATCCCATCATAAGATATTCAGCAACATGCTAGGCCCAAAGAAAAAGCAAAACAAAAATAAAAAATAAAAAAAAAGAAGTCTGAACTGTGATTTTGGTGGACCACGTCAAAGGAAATATTTGTTAGTGACATCCACCCTTGATTTTTACAATGCTTACCATGACAATTATAAGAAATCCACTCCAACTATTAAATTAATTATAAGAAATCCACTCAAACTATTAAATTTTATACAAAAATTAGGCTTGTGGCCCAATTATCATACCCATCAATGATTCACATGAGCCACACTAATGCAAACAATTGGGTGGGCGTCCTTGTTTCCAATGTTTGGTCTACCTATGGTCTTTACTCATGCCTCGGTTGTAGACTCACTAGAGTTTTCAACACAGGTGATGAGTTCGAGCACCAGATGTGGTGAAATTTCACTGGCCTGGGGGTGTGTAAAAGTAAAAGAAAATAAAAAATAAATAAAATCTATGGCCCATCATAATCACAAAAGGATTGATTTTTTGGGTCCTTAGCATAAAATGGAGTGGCCCACCTAGTGGTCAAGTGAATTTTACATAAACATTATGGTGGGACCCACTCGAGCCACCGTTCCATTTGTTCATATGTTCATATCCAAACACACTAGAAATGATAATTATAACCATTGATGAGGCATCTAAACCTTTTCTTTTCAAGTACATAATGTAAATTCTATATTAATTAAGTAATTATCTTTTAAAATTTTCTTTTTTAAATGCCTACCTACAAGCAGCACACATGCCAACACCAAACATGTTCAAAATGTAAAGTCTCTGCTTGGCACACATGCCTACATTGAACACGTGCAAGATCTAAGCTTCCCGTGAAATGTAATTCTTTGCTATTAAAAGCCAGTTCTCACTGAGAGGTGGGCCAAGACACATGGTCCTTACTCATACCTAAGTGGTAGACTTACAAGAGTTTCAACAGGATGTTATTAGTTTAAGCACCCATTGCAATGAAATCCCACTGTAGTGTGAGCACATGAGCGTGCCTTGCTCAGAAATTAACAAATCCTTTTGCGGGATGTTTGATTTTTAATTTCTCTGATAAATACACAAAATTATCTGATTATTACTTACAACACCTGTTGGAAAGTCGTCAAGATTTACTATTCGAAAATTGATCCTTGTTATTATTGATTTAAACATGTGGGCCTTACCATGGTGTGTATATAGATATCCACACCATCCATTCTTTTAAAAAATACATTTTAATGCATGAGCTTAAAAATTAAAAAAAAAAAATCAAAAGCTCAAGTGAACCACACCTTAGGAAATAATGATTATTAAAACATCAATGGTTGAAAGTTATTTTCTCCGTAGGGCCCACAAAGATGTTTATTTGTCATCCAACCTGTTAATAAGGCACAGTCATACATAAAGTACAAACAAAGATATCAGTTTGATTCAAAACTTACAAGGTTCTCAAGAAGCTTTCAATGGTAGGAGCCCAATTCAGTTATGCAGTCCTCGGGAAGCTTTAAATGGCAGGAGTTCAATTCCCATTATTCCCGGTAGTATGGTCCACTTGATCTTTTGATTTGTCTCTCTTTCCGACTGTGATAATGCACAAACAAAAAAGCCAGCCCTACGGTATAACTTTTTTTCCCTGGTGGTCAAATTACCTTGAAAATCCAACCAGTGGTCTAATCACCTTAAAAAATCCAACCGGAAAACACGGAGGTAAATAATTATTACCCATTTCCATTGAATTGCCTATGTAATTAGAGAACCAAACAGGCCCTTAGAGAAATACTTCGATAGTTTGACAAAATGTCGGTGGATGATACAAGGGCAGTTAGAAATCACCAAAGTTGCTTTAATTACTTCAAACTAAACTGTCCAAACTATGGCTTGAACACTAACAGAGACATGGTTAGATGTATCTGTTTTATCCATGCCGTCCACCCATTTATTCAGTTCAGTTTAAGACATAAGCCTAAACATAAGGCGTATCCAAATTCAAATAGACCACACCACAGGAAAATACTGTTGACTTAGGGCCTGTTGCCAGGAAGATTCCATGGTATTAGGAGGGATGGGATCAATTTTAAGGTAATGATGGTGGTGTCAGTGGATTGTCTTAAGATCCATGGGATTGCTTATATTCCGGGACAAGTTTACTGGGTCTGTTTGGCACGCCCCACATATCCTGGATTTTACCTTCCAATCCATTCAAACAAGGGATAGGACCAATTTTAAGGTACTGATGGTGATGTCAGCGGATTGTCTGGAGATCCATGGGATGGCTTATATCCTGGGACAAGTTCGCCGGACCTCGTCATGCCTATCCAGGATATTGCCGATCCCATCCCTCCTAATACCGTAGGATCTGCCTAGCCAAACAGGCCCTTAGGGCGTGTTTGGACGGGCACGCTGGATTGGATTAGGTAGTATTATGCCGGATTGGTACCCGAATCCCACAGCATCTGAGCAGTAGTTTATTTTGACAGGCGGTGGATTTGCCACCAGATGAAAATCCCCTGGATTGTGAGGGATTTGGACGCTGGATTGTGGGCGTACGGTGTAATCTTGTACGATTCGATGCTAGATGGGGTTTTTTTTGAAAACCATGATGTATGTGTTTCATCCTTTCCGTTCATCCATTTTTACATATCATTTTATGGCTTGATCCAAAAAATGAAAAGTATATGCATTTCAGTTGGACCACACCACATGAAAACAATATTGATTGGACATCCATCATTCAAATCCTCATAAGGCCCATTGTACTGTTTTTTTGACATCCAATAGGTTGATTAGGTCGTACAACCCCAAATGAAGGGAAAAAACAAAAATGAGCTTGATCCAAAACTTTTATGGCCCCGAATTATTTTTTCAAGGTCGATGCTCATTCAATAATGTTTCCTGTAATGTGGTCCATTTAAGATTGGGATATCACTTATTTTTGTTCTCAGATCATAAAATGATCTATTAAATTAGATGGACGGCATGGATGAGATACATATATTATGGTGGGTCCCACAGAGCACCGACCAGCAGCCTGTCCAAACACACCCACTGTTAGAGGTGTGCATTTGTGATCCGATCCGGTGGATCCGACCCGATCCGACCTTATTCGTCCCGTTCCGAACAGAACCAACGGCTAAAATCAGGTCTGATTGGGTTGTAGTTTTTAGATCCAATTTTTTTCGGGTCAGGTTCGAATAGACCTTTGTCCGAACCGACTCGACCCGAGTACCCGAACCGATGGGACTCGAACCGCACCGAACAGACCCGACCCGATAGGAAGGCGGTTAGTATAAAATATAATTTTTATTTTTCACCCTAATTTTTTAAAAAATAGATGGACAGTGTGGATAAAACACATAAATTGTAGAAAATATATTTATCAAGTCATGAAGACTCAGATGAAGGAAAAAATATAAATATCAGCTTGATTGAAAACTTTTATGGCCCATATAACGTTTTTAATGGTCAAAATTTATTCAACACTGTTTTCTATAATGTGGTCCACTTGAGATTTCAAAATAATTTTTTTTTTTTTCTAATGATTTAAAATGATCTATAAAAATCAATGGAGGGCATGGATGAAACACATACATCATGGTGGGGCTCACTAAATGCAGACGTCCGGTGGCAAGGGGAGTAGCCAGTCCGTTTTGAGACTTGTTGTACTGTACAGAGTACAGCTGTTACGTCTGCCCTCTCGAGGTACAAGCGCTCCTCGAGCTCCGTGCTGTACGGACAGTTCAAAGGAGATTAAAGTTATGGGCCCCACAGTGATGTATTTATCATATCCACACCGTTCATATACCTTTAGAGATAATTATAGAGTATTATTCTAAAAATATATAATATCCAAAGATCATGTGGCCCACACCACAAATAGTAGCATAGAATGATTTTCATTGTTAAATCATACGTGTGGTCCACTCGATAGTTAGATCCATCTTATTTTTCGTCTCAAGCGTTAAGACAAGCTTGGAAAATAGATGAGCCGTTTTGATATAACACATACCCTATGATTAGATCCATAAGTCTTACTCACTTGGATTAAGAAATCACTTGTAGAGCTTTGCTTGTGTGAAAGGCAAGCTATTGATTTCGTGCCCTGCACGTTAAAAATTTGATACAATGAAAATGTTGTACACGGTTGAATGAAAGTTTTCATAGTTATGTGAGACCTACCTTTATGTGTATGTGTTATCTAAACCATTCATCAATTTTTATATATTATTTTAGCCATTGAGTACAAAGAATAGGCATATTAAAGGTTCAAGTAGGCCACATCATATAAAACCATTTAATTAAATTTATATATCCGAATTCTACCCAACTGGATTAGACTCGTTTTTTCTAATCGATTCAGACACTGTTCGAGTCACAGAAATTATGTGTCGGATCTGTTCAAATTATGTGGCCCAAATCCAGGGATAGATCGGATCGAATTCAATCAAGCATGTGAAATTTCAAATCTGGTTGAATTGAACCGTATCTAATCCGAACAGGACCGATGCCCAGCTCTACCCACTGTATACATTTGGATTGTCATCCGCCCGTCCAAACACGCCATACCTGGCTGCTGGATACAGCAATCTAGTGGGATTGCATGAAATCCATGCCATACCTGGCTGCTGGATACAGCAATCCAGTGGGATTGTATGTAATCCACTGGCACTATCTGGAAAGGCGTGCAATCCACCCTAATACGACCTAATCCAATCAGCGTGCCCGTCCAAACACGCCCTTAATGTCCACCGTTAAAAACTTTCTAGACCATCCAATTTCTTGATAAGGTCACGTAGACCTAGATTAGAGGAAAACACAAGTTTTGTGGACCCCAAAAAAATTCCAATGGTAAGCATTTGATCCCTACTGTTTCCTGTTGTATAGTCCACTTGAAATTTGGATCTGCTTCATTTTTGGGTTTATTCCCTGAAATGATCCGGCAAGATGGATGGACGGTGCAGATAAAACTAATACATCATGATAGGGCCCACAAAGCTTTGACAGCAGTTAGATGGCTAGTGTTGAGATCAACAGCCAAACCGCGTCCGAACAAAATGGTTGGTACTCCGGCTGCGTACGACGCTTCCAAAAATCAGGTTAGTTTAACAATCCTGATCAACACTTGCTTTTTGTAATTTCTGAGTAATTTCCAACTGCCTGCGTATCATCCATCACACTGCCAGAGTATGAAAGTATTTCCCTCAAAATAAACCTTTCTTGGCCGTCCATTTGTCACGCTGTGGTCTGTGGCCCACCTAAGGCAGGAACCGGCCCTTTTTTTTTGTGTGCAGAAGATCTAACCAGTATAGCCCACTTAATCCAATAGCCGATCTCGCACGTATTACGTATAGTCACGTGTCTCAAGACATCCACCATCCATATAATGGGAAAACAAACCCCATTTGATAATTTACATTCGCCATATTCCATGCATCACATGATGCCATTACCACCATTACCATACATGAAAACCGATAAAAATTAAAGATACTCCGGCAGCTCGTAACACTTCATACGCGGAGTATAGAAAACTACCACACATGCATACATAGATATTACCGAAAGAAAAAAAAAAAAAAAAAAAAAAGTTTCATCAGAAACAGGTACGTATCGCCCTCGTGTAACGGTATCGGCCGATAGACGATACGGATGTATCGGCCCTCACTTCTTGTGATCCTGATGCAGAGTACGGAAATAAAGTCGTGGATTGGTCTCGAAATCGTCCCTTACTATTTTCACACCGTTCCGTCCTGGGGCTTTCATCATCTTCTTCATCCTTTCGCTGCCGTTGTCGTGCATCGGGTCCGACGGACCCGCGTCTAACGATAAGAGGCGGTTCATGCCCCATGCGAAGGCAGCCGTCCCCACCACAGCACCAATCGTCAGAGCTGCATTCCACGCCTTGCTCGTCTTGCTCTGAGGCGTATCGGACCCGCCCTGATCCGTTTCGCGCGGCTCCGGGTCTGTTTCGGGCAACTTGAACTCGCGATACACCATGTTTGCGTCTTTCGCTTGCAATGGTATCGTTGGGGAGTTTGGGGGGTATATATATTCATTTGAGGTTTGGGGATAGGACATTTACGAAAATGCCCTTGACCCTTTTTGAGAAAGAGAGAAACTTTGATACTCTGGCAGTGCGGTATGTATGATACGCATTCACTTATAAGTGGTACATGTGGCATCCTAGTAATCAAATTAAACCGTATAAATTTTATTAAAAATCGTGAAAAAAATATAATCTTATTTTAATATCTAAATATTGGATTGATGGACATTAATTTAAAGGTTAAAATGGAAACTATCCATTGACCCTATTTCCACGAATAAGTGTACAAGAATCAGCGGTTAGGATTGATTCAAACAATCTGATCTTACAATTGTGATTTGGAGACAACGGTCTACACAATCTAGTTGGTTTATTTGAGTTAATATATATGCCACGTGTAAAACTTCTGAGTGCATGCGTATCAAGAGCCATAAGCGGCATGAGTATCATAATAAATGGAATGGTTGCTTGCGCGAGAAGCTACTTCGCTTTTAAGACATGGACGAGTCACGTGCCGAGTCGGCTCGGGCTCGGTCCGACTGATCGGTTTCGTGAAAACGAGTCACGCTAAACTCAGCTGAGTCGAAACTTTACTCCATACTCGGGCGAGTGGAGACTCAACTCGAGACCAGATGAGTCTTTTCTAGCCATCTAATTTGTTTGTGGAGGACGCTGTAACATGGCCCACCGTATGTCTGTGTTATATCCATCCGTCTATCCGTTACATCAGCTCATTTTAGGACATCATGCAAAACATGAGCAAGATCCAAAGCATAAATGGGCCACAACAAAGGAAACGGCGAGTATGTTAAATGCCCACCGTTGAAACCTTTGTGGGGTCTGAGTAAGTACTACTCAGTCCCAGATGTCAAAATCGGGGGTCACAAATGGGCCATGCGCAAAATCCAATCAGTATGATTTTACGACTCAATATCACAGGTCTCACTGTTTAGACGGTTTGGATTGTACTGCTTGTTTGCCACGTGTACCCCCATGATATACCCAGAAGTGGTTTAGCTACCTCACACCCACTATATTGTTGCTAGAGCTAAGCATCGGTCAGTCGGATTGGATTTCGGATTGAATTTTGTCTAGCCCGTTCCCACCCAGGATCTAAATGACCTAATTCGAACACGATTTGGTTTGGAACCGAGTCTGGTCACTTCACTCGGACTGATCCAAAATTTGCATTGCCTTATCTAATTTAAATATGAGTCGTTCAAAAAAACCGAGCTGGATTGGGTTCAAAAAAATCAAGTCGGATTGGATTGGACACTGCTTGGATTGGTCCAAATTATGGGGGCTAAAAGTCTCCTGTACCGTATATTACTAATCCTTCAAACAATATCCCAAAAACTGTTGATTAGAAAGGAAAAAAAAAAAAAGAAGGATTAGTATCTGATAGCTATGTATTTGATTAAAGAGTTTTGGGCCATCCCTCATCTACAATGGGTCCCATAACATCAACAGTCTAGATCAATGAACCATAAATGGTTTGAGGGTCATGGAGAGTTTGATGATAATTCAATCATGACACAATAGTTCCCTTAAATTACAAAATACAGATGCATACTGTCCTCCCATGCATACAAAAACTGCAACTTTGTAAATAAGATCTCCTGCATAAGGATGAAGTCCTCCTAAAGCAGTCACATACAAGCACAAGGGCCTATTCGAAACATCCACCAACTGCCAAGTGGACCCCACATGTCCCGCACTTCATATGGAAATGTAATGATATGGGGTGGCCCATTATCATACACATCAAGGTGGTAAGAGAAAGGGGACAATAGAAATTGGGGTGTGCTCTACTAATAATGAGCTGTTGGGTGTGGGGCCATGTAATGTATTCACACCATCCAAATTGTCTATCAACCTTAAAACCTCTGGAACCCAAAATTCAGCCCAATCCAAAACTAATGCAGGCCATAGAAAAGGAAATGAGATGGGAGAGAACGGCCACCCTTGAATTGTGGTTGTGGCAAACCAGACAATGAGAGCGATACAAGTTCTTGGCATATTATATGACCCATTTATAGGCATTTATTGCATTGAGGGGCAAATATCCAAGCTTTGAAGAAGAGGAGGAAAGGAACAAGAAGAGGAGAAGAAAAATTGCATGGTGGGTTCGGAATTTAAATCGAGCGTTGAAGAAGAAAATTAGAAGAAAAAGATTGGGCAGGCACTAGGCAGCACTGGTTCATTCGGGCGAGATAGGGACGAACGGCTAGACTTGGATACGAGTGTCAGGCAAAGGAGAGGAGAGGAAGAAGATTGGGCAGTACAATGCTCGTTCATTGGGTAGGGTAAGAAAAGATGAAAGGGATAAACGATTTTGGTGATCTTATAATCATTGGAAAGATAATTTGATAAAATTTTAAATAGATTTTGAATCATCTCATTTCGATGCCATTTTATTTTTCAAAAATGAATCAAAAATTCATCATTTATTGTGTATCACTTATATTTACTATAAAACAACCTAAACTTTCTTATTACATGTTCGATTTAAGTGATTTTATGGCCATTAGAAATATAATTTGATGAGATCTAAAATAATTTTAAAATCATTTTATTTAAACATCATTTTATTATTAAAAATTGGACTCAAAATTCATTATTCATATGAACTACAGATATTTACTGTGGACCGCTGATATTTATTGTGGACAATGAATATCCACAATACACAGTAAATATCTACATTTTATAATGAATATCCATGATCTATAATTAATAATAAAATTTAGAATCACTTTTAAATAATTATATTAAGTTTAAATGAGATGATTCTAAATTTATTTAAAATTTTAATAAATTATCTAATATTTTTTTTAATTTAGTAAGCAGTAACTCTCAACTTAAATGCCGTGCAAGTTTAATGTAACCTTCTCATTTAAATTATAGTACGTTGCGCCATGGACCGACCATATGCTTTTGCTATATCCACTCCTTTTGTTATATATGCACTCAACACTCAGCAAAGAAAAGACTCGAGTAAACCACACGAAACAGTTGGGATGAATGCCCACTGTTGAAACCTTTGTGAGGCTCACAATGAACCGTAAGGGTATGTTTGGCCGAACTAATCCCATGAGATTTGGTGAGATGGAATGGTTTTTAAAATAATGATGTGGTATCAGAGTTTGTCTATTGATCCCATGAATTTGGAATAGCCTTTGGGATATCTAGCATGGCGTTTGGAGGGTCATAAATGAATGGATTTACATCTCCACTACTTCTGATGATGTGCTCGACTCATTACTTTATAGTTACTTCAAAACAACTTTATAACTGAATGTAGGCATGTAGAAATGAGGGACAGAATATATATCTTATTAATATCTTGATGAGCCCTATCCTAAGGTGAAAACATGATTAGCCTCATCTAGACACTGTTTACGAGGATGCGTGGAATGGTTTTAACCGGCTGTCCCCGTCAGAAAATGGGATGGAATGTAAACAGTATAACCATGGATTCGTCTTAATCCATATCCAGCGCCCGGCCAAACACGCCATACGGACTTCTCAGTCCAAGACGTCAATATCGGGGTCCACAACAACAAATGGGCTTGTACAAAATGACGTTGAAGAATGAATCGTAACCATTCATACGGTGGACGAGACAAAACGAACGGTGGTCATAAGGAAGTAAGGAACCACTGTCCACATCAACACCCAATAAACAAATGGTAACAAATAGGAAGATAGGCTGTCGACCCAATCACTCAGTTCTCACTATTTAGACGGTTTGGATTTAGGTACTTGTCTGCCACGTGTACATTCATGATACAATGCCAGCAGCGTATGCGGTGGGATTGAAGTGTACTTTGTTTCTTAGTCGCGAAGGCAACGACTTTCCAAGTCATCGAAGACTCCCACGAAACCGCTGAGAAAGAAGCGAAACATGGCAGAGCCATCTCTCTGCGGTACACGTGGCATGATGATATATCAATGGCATCAATGGCTCAACGGAAGTCTCTATCCGTAAAATTTCTTCAATCTCTACTGCAATATTTTTCCGTGGCCTATTTACATATGCCATTGCATTAAGGTCCACTAACTTGATAAACAGGATTACCTAAAATATGTCAATTTTTTAAAATATAAGCTTTTAATAGTAATCTGGAGTAGATAGATGGACCAGATTGTAATAACATCTTGGCTGATTGTACTTATTTAAAGATGAGTGTACCATATGCTACCATTGTTCAAAATGTACCGTATCTTTTCCAGCGAGTCACGTCACAGGACAAACGAACTTTTGGTGAAAGACTTGGAAATCCGTGACCTTGTGGTCCATCATATTCTCTCGTTTTGCTAACTCCACGCGCGTGTAGATGGAATATTACCTACAGGCCATCAAAAGTACATCGTGGCCCACATTTATGACATCAAAACCGTCCATCATGTGTGGCTGAACGTGTATATGTTCTGGAAAACAAATAAATCTGATCTAGTTTTCAGATTTTTCTCGTCTGCATATTGTTTCATAAACTGTGGCCTTCCTGATGAGTGGATCGAATTGTTTCTTGGGAAAGATCATTTAGATAATGATATATCTCTGATGAATGGATTGGATCTGGTATCGATTTCCCATGGTTGTACATGTGTGGTGTGTACGTGAGCTGTCTGGTACACGCGTGAGCTCGTAAAAGTGGGACGTAGAGATGATGTTTGAAATAGGGAATTCTTTAATACTCAGGAAGAGTGTGCTAGTTGATATGCAAGCACACAAAATTTGTACGGTCATCTTTCAAAAATCTGGTCAATTGAAGAATCCGAGCCTTTGATTAATTAGAAATTTCATTTCCAAATCGGACGGTTGACTGTCTTCATTTTGGCCGACCATCAAAAATCCACAAATCACACGATTTGGATGGTTTGATTCCAGTTATCTGTGTGCCACGCGTGTAATTTCTCAGGCCTGCATAGCAACCATCACATTCTGTTGGGTCCCACCGTGGATGGAGCATGTCCCCAAATTTTCCTGGGTTGAAAAATCTCAATGATCAACATCTGACCGTTCAATTCAACTGGAACGAAGAATGTTTAAGATGAGTGGCTAGGATCTCCAAAATGTGGGAGATTTGTGGGACATGGCCCATCTAAGGTGGGGACCACAGACCAGTGTCCGTGATTGCTCAACTACTGACCTACTTCTACCTATTGACCCTACGTAAAATACGCATGCATGGGGTTCTCATATGCCAGCGTGTCAGGTGCGTGGGACCTTTGGGCCGTGGAACAGTGGGCCCCACAACGAAGATCGAGCTTTTCCACTCATATCATGCGGACCTCCCTTCATGAAAAAGATGGAAGGTTTGATCCAATGGAGTACACCTTTTGAATGGCTTGGATGCTCTACGGCCTACACACGTGATCCTTGGCACGTGCAACCCGCTGCTTGAGACTTGAGACGCTCACATGCAATGGGCTTGCGGTGATCATTAAGCTCATTCCTCGTATTAAATAGCATCCAGAATCACGTGAAAAAAAGATGGAAGATGGAGAGAAACTGCACCACTCACGAGTGTCGACGAGAGCACACACTTGCATGACATCTGGGCCCATCATAAGGTGGGCCCCACCACGAGTCATGCCTTGGATTTAAAATCAGGCCATTCTGATTAGTAAACTGGCCTTTACATGTCCAAAAATGGACGGTTACGATAGAAATGACAAAGCGAAGTTCATCGAGAAGGCCCATTCCGATGTGGTCTGGGCGCAATCCAGATCATTCATCTGGTTGGCCCACCATTTTTATTCACGGCACACCGATCAGATCGGTGGTCATGATGAGGTTCATACTTAGGTAACAAAGAGATCCGATGAAAAAAAGGAAAAACTCGTACAGTCCACATTCATTCAACCAACATGTGTGGCCCACCTAATGACTGGGCCTGATGGGATCTTAATTTTCTTGACCTAGGCCCGACCCATTACATCACATCATCCCTTCCTGGAGATTGTATGAGATCCGAGAATTTCAACAGGTGGGACCCACAGTAAATGTGACCAAGCCCTTGAAACACTGGGTTTATGAGAGGGTGAAACGATAACAAGCTGATGGTGCAGATTTAATGTCCATGCCCACCTGATAATCGTAGCTCTTGCACTGGTCTTATAACTGGATCAGGGCCCCACCAGGTGACCAGACAGCATCTCTCACACGTGTGGCGCATACAAGCATTCGCAGAGTGACAAATCAGGAAACGTCTCGGCCTGGGTATTTCTGGTGGGTCTTCTTTATACTAATGCTAACTTGTCATACAGGCCTGTATTTTTCCATCAAAATGCTATTTGTGTAGCCCATCTGCACCATGCAAACGGTAGGCCTCAAAACGAACATCAGACGACACCAAAAATCAGGACGCCTTGCTCATCAAGTGGGCCACGCTCTTGGAATCATTGGACAACTGACGGTCCAACTCAACATACAGAAGTTGGGCATCTAACGGGTAGATCAGCTTAACTTTCCAGACAGCTGACTGTTTGCACGGCATGGATGTTCTATTCAAATGGAATGTTGGCTGGAACTGCATGATGACAAGTTAGCATGTCCTCACCCATGTGGTAATGTAATTCTCGGCATAGGAATTTCTCATGAAATTTTCAGATTTTGACTTTTTTTTTTTTTTTTTTCTTCTTTCCATGGCTATCGGATGTATCCCATGTTGGAGGGTCCGAAATGGGCCACACTAGGTGGAAACATATATCTATACCTACCAACATGAAATAAACCAAGACCGGTCCTGGTCCAGTTGGGTCTAGCCCACCGGTCTTGATACCCAGTTCAAAACGACATGGGACTTCATGCCGGGTAAGGCCAGCCCAGCTCAGCTGCCACACCCCCAACTGTAAGGTCTTCTATCAGGATATACAATGACAACATCCAAACCACAAAGAAACCATGCTGTTTCTACCAAATATACACTCCAAAGGAAAATGACAAAGTATCAATCTTAATTAATGGCAATGGAATCAGATACCAAAACAAATCATTTCTACATGGGATGCATCACAACGGATTCAATCATGCGTAAGATACTTGAGATCAGTGTAACTGGAGTTATATGGCCATTCATCAGTCGGACTGGAAACTACAGGATTGTAGAGATCGTTCCATGCGTTCCTGCTGAGACATTAACAGCTTTTTTCTCAAAATGTACTTGTGCTACATGTTCCAACTTCAAGCACTGGAGGTAGAATGCACCCCAAATGAATATCGGCCTTCCAATTTAGTTGTTTTGGACCTGAAATTCATCAGTGGAAATTTCAGCTTGTGACCCAGCTGGGACCCAAACAGTTATCTGGCCTCTTCTTTTATCAAAAGAAAGGAGGTCCACAGTAACGAGGAATGATCACCTACACAACAATAGTATGCAATAAGCCGTATATCCTTCTGCCAATGTACCCGTAGGACATCTGTAGGACATCCGGACCATGCAAACTGCAGGTGTCATGATGATCGCCTAGCATGAAAATCAGGCCGCTCCACACATCAGGTGGGCAAGCACACATACATTGAGCCAGATCCTATTTTGACGATGCCGCACACTTGATGAGTGGACCGGTTTGATTTTCACACCAGGTGATCTTCATGTAGGGCCCACCTACTGATCAGCTTGGATGTCCTCTCCTTTGTGTGAGTTTGTGTGTAGAGATAACCATCATTCACTGCAGATCGTTTGCAGTTGACTGGTTTTGGCGGTTTGATTTTCACACCAGGTGATCTTCACGTAGGGCCCACCTACTGATCAGCTTGGATGTCCTCTCCTTTGTGTGAGTTTGTGTGTGAAGAGATAACCATCATTCACTGCAGATCGTTTGCAGTTGACTGGTTTTGGCATGAATGAAATAAAGAAGCTTTGGTTGGGGGGATGGGGGCTCAAGCAAGAAAGCTGGGAAAGCTATAACTTCTTCTCATCTAAAGGCCCACTTGCAAAAAGCTCTTGCATTGAAGAAAAAGGATATCTATCATATATAAAGAATGAGACAACGACCAACTGTAAAAAAGCGGAAACAGAATAAATTGGAGGCAAATCGCAGAATCCAATCCATAAAAGGCCCAGCACCCCGCATCAAGTGTTCTTGCTCACAGAATTCAGGAAACATGGGCAGGATGAGATACTCCTTCCTGTCAATTCTCACCTTCGGTCTCCTCTTCCACAATGCCACTGCTGCCGAAGAACAGCATGAGATGAAGAAGCTTCCATCTGCAATGGTTGTCGGAACAGTTTACTGCGACACATGTTTTCACCAAGAATTTTCAAAGACCAGCCACTTCATTTCAGGTTCATGCCAGGGGAATGCTACCCACAGGCATTCATCATGGCACACACTAAAATACATGCCTCCACACATGACAAGGTGTCACAAATGTGAGAGATCTGAACCGTTCATCAGGAGGAACCGAGGGTGGATTTTATATAGCAAAAAAAAAAAAGGCTGTCTACCTGTCAGGTGGCCCACATATGTTGAATGTGGGCAGTCCCTTTTTTCTGATACATGTGCCCCTGACATGATGGAATTGATCTGATTTTTGTCATTGAGCACATTCCCTGTGGGGCCCCACCTGATGAACCTCCCAGAACTTGCACAGGATGCCATCATTGGCAATACTGTGGAATGGATTAGGCGTCTGCAAATGCACTCCTCACATTCAAGGAGAGAACTCCTATTTTAACTCAATCATATCATTTAAAAGCCTCCCTAATTTTTAGTTTTTGTTTTTCCTGTTTCTAGGTGCTTCTGTTGCGATAGAATGCAGCGACACAGGACAAAAACCGAGCTTCCAGAAGGAAGTGAAGACAAACAAACACGGTGAATTCAAAGTACATCTACCTTTCACAGTTGGCAAGCATGTCAGGAGAATAAAGAAATGCTCAGTGAAATTAATCAGCAGCAGTGAGCCATACTGTGCGGTGGCTTCCACAGCAACTTCATCTTCTCTCCATCTCAAGTCGAGAAAGCAAGGAACTCACATCTTCTCAGCTGGGTTTTTCACCTTTAAGCCTCTGAAACAACCTCAGCTTTGCTACGAGAAACCTAGTCCCGTGACCTCCTCAATTAGTTCTGAGAAGTTAGTTACTTATCCAAACATCCCCTCATTTCCTCCTCTAAACCAAAACCCACCATCGCTAAATCTACCACCGCTCTACCAAATTCCCCAACTTCCAACAATACCCAATCTACCGCCAATACCAAATTTGGGACAGCTACCAACACAACCAGGTCAGCCAACACCTGGATTTTCAAAACCAACTACATCTTTGAATGAAAAACCAGACCAGCCGACATTCTTTTATCCTACTCCACCAGTACCCTTCTTTCGAACGCCACCAACCTTTGGAGTTCCATTGCCGCCCACCAACAACCCATTACAGCCATTTCCACCAACCAGCAACCTTCCGCCAAATCCATTCATCACTCCACCGACACCAAGCCTCCCTTTCCCTTTTCCTCCATTCCCATTCCCACCTAGTACCCCAGGCTTCCCTGGACTTTCCCCAGATTCTCCTTCAAAGAAAACCTCACCCTGATTAAAGTGTATTGCTGATTCAAGTTAGTAGCTTTATTATATATCAATAACTGTTATCTGTAGTTTATATATATATATATATATATATATATATATATATATATATATATATATATATGGGTGTATTTGTATTGTTTTTATTTTTGTTTTTCGTATCTTTGTTCCTGATAGGTCAGGTAATGCAAGGTATTGCAATTGTAATCACTGGTAGAATAAGTTCGCTGGATCTTTATGAAGTATGCACTACGATTTTGGTAAATGGGTCCACAATGAAATATAATAGCAAGAATGAAATGTAACTCTTAGCTCATATGAAGGATTCAAGTGGAATGCCCCCTCAAGAAAGAATGTGTGAAGTAGGGCTGTCAAAGGGTACCCGGACCCATGGATACCCGATGGACCTGTCCGGATTTTAATGGGTCTGGTCCAATTTTTGGACCCATCAAGCTTGGGTTGGGTTCGGATCTTAATTTTTGGGTCCAGTTAAGTTCAGGCTCGGGTTGGTCCAACTAGGACCTGGTCCAGTCCAACTAGTTTTAATGGTGATATTATATTTAAACTCATATTGTTTGTTCTAGCCAATGTTTTAAATATCGACGATAACGGCCGATATATCCCACGATACATCTTGTATCCCACCTGTGCCATACAAAACACACAAGTAGTTCCGATATATCCCACGTGTTCAATTGGGTGAGCATTTTCAATTTTTTATCCTTTTTTTTGTTGTTGAAATTATGTTAAATCAGTGTCAATTGGTTATAAATTCATTGGTTCCTCATGTTTTGCATGTAAAATCATGGAGTTAAAACTTTGATTTCGATATCCATTGGTTATTCATGTTCTCCATGTTTTTTCCAAAATTTTCCTTCAACCAGCTATCAGTTGAGACTAATTTCAAAGTATTTAGGAGTATTTGATGAAATGATCATCACATACACTCTAATTTTGAAATTTGAGTGTGGGTGGTCCGATTTGGAAAATTTAGGAAAATTTTAAAATTTCCCAAATTACATGCAATGTTGCACTCCAAACATAAAATCAAGCATGTATGAGGACCAAGGTATTCAAAATCGATTACATAACGGCCGTTACATAATGGTAACGATCATAACCGTTACGTGTACGGGGTCAAAATGGCCATAATGGTTGTTCCAGAAAAATGGCCCGTAATGGCCCCGTAACGGTCCAATAACAGCATTTTTCAATAAATAAAAAAACGGCCATAACGACCAATACGGGGGCTGTAACGACCGTTACAACCCGTATCAAAATGGTAACGGTGGTGGCTGTTACGGCCACCATTACCATTTTGGAACACCTTGATGAGGGCCAATCTACTGATTTGTAAATTCTTGTCAATTTTTGAAAAATAAAAATTATTTTTTAATATAAAATTTTATTTTTATTTTTTTTTTCAAAATTTCCTTCAACCAGTTGTCAATTGAGACTAATTTTGAAATATTTATGAGTGTTTGATAAAATGATCATCATGTACACTCTAAATGTTATGCATTCAATTTGAATATAATTGCTTTAGATCAATCATACAACGCATAGCTTAGAACACCATACAAAGGAAACCTATTATGTGCACTTCTTTTTTGAGATGTTATGATTTAAAAGTGTGTATTGAGGTCTTTGTTAACAATATTTGAAGTTTCATTGAAAAATTCAATCATTTTCTCAATGTTTCCTTATGTTTTCCAAAAAGTGCGATAAATTACCCGATACAAACAATATATCCCGTGCGATAATCGATATATATTTATATCTCAGGGATGAGATACGTAACACAATACCGATATTTCGAACACTGGTTCTAGCAACAGAATATGGTTTTCTAAGCCATACACATGTAAGGGAGCCCATTTAAACACCACGCATGTGACAAAGTGCACATGTGTTTGACCTAAAGCCATCTATCAGGTGGGCCTAACCATGTAAATGCACTTATTTGATCCAAACCAACTAGAAACCTAGATCTAAAGACCCAGTGGGTACCCGATGGGTATTCGGACTTGATTAGATGTCTGGGTCTTCAATAATGAGACCCGAACCCAAAAAGGCCCAGACCTGGCAAGACCAAAACCTGGTTAGCCCGGGTACAGATATCATAGGTCCTGATCTGAACCCAAACCATTGATAGCCCTAATGCAAGGGCACTCTCTGTTTCCGCAAGTTTTTTGGACATAAATCTATTTAATTGAAATGTGTTCCTAATGATCATCCATTTGACACAAAATGATGCAGAATGTTGTCTGTCCCTACACTCTGGGCCTAAGGCAGTAGCAGTAGAATCGTGTAGGTGATACGGTTATTATGCAAATACTGTTTACATGCGTGTGTTTGTGATGTTGAGGTGATGCCAAAAGCACTGATTGAAGACTTTAGTATTTTACTGGGTTGCAATTAGGAAGCAACTTGTGAGATGCATTCCCTTTATATTAATAGGACAATACAACATTTCGTACAAAACATATATGTGTACTTGACCACTTTCCCTTACAAGTATATATTCTAACAATATGAGGCAATGATCCTCATGCTCTCAAGAATCAGCAAAAACAAGTAAAAAATCTAAAATCTCAATTCTATAGCAGGCAGATATGGAAAAATGCAGTTGTGATTCTCTCCCATGGTGGGGGGTTAAAAATCGGCTAAGAAGAACATAACCTACAATGGCAATCTTTTCAACAAGAGACTTGATCACATGATTATGTGTGCTACTGGGACTCAAAGAAAAATACATGAAATTCGGGAGGGAAATGTTTGTTTGCATACTATGCTGTCGGTAACAGTTTTTCCTTCAAGCGGGAAATCAGCTTGAATGTCTCCTCTGCCTCTACCTGCTGACGGATGTCATACCTCGATGCTCTATCTGGGTGGAATCTTAGCACGGCTTGTTTGTAAGCTGCATTTACCTGTGGCAAGCATTAATATTTGGTAAGAAATCAATACCGAAACCAAAACACCAAACAAAGTAAATCAAAAGGTACCACTACAGCATAAATTCGAAACAAAGTAAACAAAACTATACAACCATTAAGGGAGTTACTGATACTCTGGCTGTGTATGACGCTTGATGCACAGGCACTTAAAAAGGGTGCATGTGCGTGTATAACCCCAAATTAAACCGAATAAATTGTGAAACACTGTCATTAAATTACAGTATAAAATCCAGGTTGGTTGACAATTCTAACCTCTGATTCGTGGGCACTTGTTTTTTGAATAAGACCATCGGATATCATTTATCTCAACTGTTCAACAAAACGTTCAGTCATCTAATATTTCGATAACCAAATAAGAGTACTTTGGTTCGCGACACATCTAAATTGTTGCCATAATTTGGACGGTTTAGTTTGACTTATTGTATGCCACATAAACAAACTTTGAGTAATTTCTAACTGCCCGTGTATCATCCATCACACTGCCAGAGTATCATAGTATTCCTCCAACCATTATCAGAAAACCAATAGAATGTACACAAAAATGTACAGTTAATATCATGTCAAATTTTAATACATTAATACAAGATTATAAACAAATTAGGATAAACAACATCACTATGTGATCATATTAAATTGGAACACTTTTTATTGCATTACAATGGTTATTCTCTATCACCCCAAAGATCCCATTTTTTATTGCAGATTGAAATTATCCGAAGCATTATGAAAGGGAACACTAGAAACTTCTTAAATTGAAGGGGAAAAAAAACTGAAATTGTGGAAGGATGGATGCCTAACCCTTTAAATAAAACTATCCACTTGAGTAGCTCCACTCATTATATCGATATTGATGATAAGATAACCTTTAGGCTTGTCAGCCAGGAACATTGACAAAGAATAATACTCAATACTGAAAAGCCAATAGCTTCACCAAAGAAACTGGAATACCAGTCCTCCATTGAATGCTTACAAGCAGAATGCATCTTCAGCATGCCTGCCAAACCACAGGCTAGAGCTCACCTAGTATGCAGTGCAACCCTATTTGACTTGGCTGCCAACTACAAGGCAGGCAAGTCTAGCTGCATTGTTCTCAAAACATAGGGACTAAAGCAGAGAGGGAAAAGCTACTGCAGAAGAGTTGCCGCGGTTGACCTATTGAATAATCCAGACTCACGCAGAAACGATGTCATCAAGTGTACAATAGTGAGGCCCTAGTTTCAAAATTCAAGCTTAATCATCATCATTAAAGAGGGGGGGGGGGGAATTATTAACTACCTCATACCAAACAAGATGGCAAAGAAGAAAAAAGTTTCTGCAGAAAATATGTAAAAACAGGAGCTCTGCATGAAAGAAAGGAACTAAACCACTATGGGTATCGGAGTATATCAAGTATATGGCTACATTATTTGATTGTGGTTCATGTGGGTGAATTTTGCAGTGACAGGAGAAAGCCATCATTTTCTATAGTTCCCCATCCTATCAAAACTCGTGTCTAATGGAATGGATGGCATCATGTGTCTGTCAGTGGTTCCTCAGTCAGAACCCATTACCAGCCCAAGGCCTCCCGAGAGCCACCAATTCTTTTGGTTGAGCTCAAGCAAGCATTTATTCATACTTCTCTACACTCAACAGTGACTGTTCATATCATATGATAGTGTGATGCAACCAGTTTCATCATCAAATTCACAAACTTGGATTTCGACAGAAAGCTCAAGCAGCTCAGTTGTCAAAGAATCTTGGGGAGCCTTGTGGAGCGAAAGGTTACTTTAACCAGTTTTGCAACTGATCGTCCTGCTCGTAGTCCTCATAACCTCCTTTCATCATCCTACTACCTTTCAGATGATTAACTAAGAGAGTAATCACAGGGCTAACCCCCACCGGACCTTACTCTTCCACCTTCAGGGGTATCTGATGACCTCAAATCCTTGTTTACTGACAGCACAAGGCCTGTTCCCACAAGACAAGGCTAGCCATTTAAGGCAGTCTCCTCCCCTACTTCACCGGAAGAAATAAGTACCAAAATTTAAGGACAGTAGGGTTTGGTCCCATCTTGGGGAGTCATGTGTGTGTCCGTTTTTCTTTTTAATCAAAAGCCAGGGTACATGACCAGCAATTATTTGCATTGTGTATTTGGTAAGACATTGTTACCAAATTCATAGAGACATTGGAAGAGAGATAGTTTTTGTCTAATGCATTAAGAATGATATACTACAGGTTTCACAACTTTGGGATATGCCTTTCCAAGTTCTAATTTAGTCAGATTTGTACCTGTAGAAATGTAAAGCCCTTTACTCCCAGAATTACCCCAAAACTGGAATTCTAGAAAGCCATCTAAAGGCTTTCTATGAAAAAAATTCTCTAAATCCCCTGTTAAAATTTTCAACAGCCCCCTTCATGTCTCCTTTTGCCAAATTGAACCAGTAAAACACAAAAACAGTACTCTTTTCAAGGCCTCAGTTGTGTCTGTTTTCAGGCCAGTTTGCAGCCTGTATACAGTCCATCGAACGCACCAATTTGGGGTCTTACTGAAGAGCATCAAATAGAGATTTAGAGAGAGAGTGTTTGAACTATGCTAATTCCTGTACAACCAGGTCCTTCCCCCAACATGCCAGTTGTTCAGGAGATTTGTACCATGCAAATGGTAGGCCTCACTGTTAAGTCGGCTGGCACAAAAATCAGCATGTCTGCTCATCAGGTGGTTCGTACTTGTATGCCGAGTCATACTTTCAGTTGTCTATTGATTTAGACGTTGTAAACCACCTCCACCACGGCACCGCCCCTATGTGTGGAACATCTAATCCATGCATGAAGTGGGCCCACCATGAAGATGATCTGATGCAAAAATCATGCTAGTCAATTCATCACGTGGACTAACCCTTAAAGAATAGTCGGACTATAAAATATTTGCCAAAGCTCCAGTCAACATTCACATCTGACAAACCCAATGCCTCGAACAGCCTGAATTTAGAATTCGAACATCTGCATGGTGAAGCCAACCCCATGCACAGATCAGATGGTGCATTTGCACATGTGACATGTGTAAAGATGCGTGTGGAGAGGAGCATGTGGCCAGTCATTCATCAGGCAGGGCACCCATGAACAAAAACCTTGTCATCAAATATATATATATATATATATATATATATATATATATATATATATATATATATATATATATATATATATATATATATATATATATATATCCCAAAGCTCCACATTCAACAGTTATGTGCAGCCCAACTGATGAGTTGAACAGCCTGATTTAAGAATTCCATCATCTGCATGGTGAGGGCCATCATATGCACAGACCAGATTTCATATGCACCTCTACCAGTTTGACACATGTACTATGTAAAGGTACATGTGGAGAGGAAACCATGGGGCTAGCAAACATTCAGTTACTGAATCCATCCAAAAAATTGTGCACGAAGATATTGCCTTCTAAAGTGATCCTAGAGACTCCATGTAAACATAGCATCATGCCATATGCTTTTTGGATCACATCATCACAGGAAATATCACATAGTGAATAGTGAAATAATCAGCACACCCAAGTCCAATAATCAACCCAACTATGTGATTAACTTCCTTGAGTTAGCAGAGAGATGCCAACATGCACACCAGTTTGCAAGTTTACCCAACCTAGGTGATCAGCACTTGAACCAACCAATTCATCAGACATTTAGAGGTAAAAAAAAGCATTTTATCAGGTTATAAGGGTGTCAATATGGCAAGCGAGCCAGCAAGCTCAAAATCGGTGGTGTTGGTGGTGGTGGTGAAATCTGTTGATTAGGTCATGATGATTATGGCAGTGGTGAAATTTGTTGATTAGATCATGATGATGATGATGCATATTAGTAGTGGTAGTATAGCCCACCCCTATTAGTTGTGGTAAGGCTTAGATGACAATAATGATTAGTAGTGGTAGTATATGTGTGTGTGTGTGTGTGTGTGTAGAAATTTCTTTACGGCCTGGGTTCATGTTAGGCTCAGGATAGTATTTACAGGTCGTGACAAGCCAACCCTGATGAGGCCCATGTTGTTGACATCTTGACAACCATATCAGGTTATTTATTTTAACTTCAATTTAAAAATTAAAAAATAATAATAACAACAATAATAAATTCCCAAGAGACAATACAAAATGCATGCAACTCACATCACGTGACATGGGATGGTTGCCCCCTCCAACAGGGATGCCTAAACCACGGAGTAGCGAAGCCATATCTCTATACTTCAGCTCCAATTTATCTAGTTCCTTCCGAACTTCAACACGAAGCTGCTCTTTCAAGTTTATAGTTTCCTCATCCTGAAATTGGTATCGTTATACAGTTTCAATGACACTCAATAAAATGTAAAAACTAAATCATGCTAAAGTGGACGGACAAATAAGGTAATTGCAGGGGACTTGTGTCCTTGAGATGAAAAGGGGCATCACCACATATATGCCAATGTGGCACACATGTCCAAGTTCCAGGCCATACATCAGGTAAGGCCCACCATGACATGGACTTAAAAAAGTAGTTTCAGAGTGCCACTCGCTGGGTACGACACACCCCGACCTGTTCCGTTTTGGCCCTGCTTCAGACTTTCAGTTTGTTGACTCGCCATTGCCCACTAAAAATGAGACAATTAGGATGGGTCAACTTGGTTTCAAATGATATTTAGAACCATGTATCACAAACATGACCAGGCCAAAATCAGGCCATTCCATGAATTAGATAGGCCACGTGTACACTGAGTATAACCTCTGATCACTTTCTCTAACTGCCCATTTTTCTCATACATGTGACTCCCACTAGATGAGTGGACCAAATCGAAATTTAGGACAGGCATGTTAACAGTTGGATCCACATGATGAGTGGCCAGGATCTCACACGTGGGGGTGGCACCCCTTCTCTGCACAGGAAAAAACAATACGAAAATGGAATAATGTAGATGAAAGAAAAACTAGAAGAGATAATCGGAAGGGATGGCAGCATCCAGACAGGCTAGATTCAGGCCACGGTCAGTTAACCTATTCGAACCTGTAAAACAGGCCAGGCCTAGCGGAATTATTCACCAAACCTGGAATCCGGGCTTGGGCTTGGGCCTGGACACAATCTCTGGGAGGGCCTAGATAGTAAATGATATCGAACTTGGCCCCCAGCCTCATGCCTCCATTAATTGGCCTAAAAATCCAGCCTGAGGTGCAACCGATTGTTCTAGAAGTAGGCCCAAGCCCAGTTTGTGGGAAGTCCAGCCTGGAATCCGTCATGCCAGCCCAACACATTGCCTGAAAATTGGAAGAAGAGCATCTCCAGACCTTTTTTTGGCTTTCCCTAACTTCTTCTAGACGTAGCTTTTGCCTTCTCTCCATGTCTAGTAAGCGCAGATTTTCGGCCTTCCTTTTCTTTCGCAACCTCTGAGCTTCTTCTGCCTGCAAATGAATAAACATAAGTTATGTCCGAGAAAAGGTGGAGCTAAAAGCATTAACATTGATATTCTCATTTTACACATGCAGAGTTCTTTCAACACTTCACCAATCTGGAAACCTGCAACTTGGGAAATTGAGCTAGACATGATGCTCCTACTTTAATAGTTAAACATTGTATTGGTAGACATTCTGAAGGTATAAAGTAATAAAAACCGGCTATAAAGGAATGGGGCAGATACCCTGCATGCTCCCACCAGTACATGAGTATAACCACTAGCTAACAAGCACATCAAGCAAATCCAATATCTAATACATAAACCTAAAAAGCATTAAAAAATAAAAGACAGAGAAAACAAAACAATCATGACCATCCTACTAATGTATGTTAAACGGCACCAACCATTGATCCGATGATGATCAATGGTGGACCATCTACATGGCCAGCGTGCAGTGCACACTCAGTTTAAGAGAGGGCCTATCAGGAGGAGCAATGAGAGAGATGAGAGAGAAGGGAAGAGAGTAGAGATTGCAGTGGGGTGGAATATGTGAGATGTTTGGGTCTGTAACCCTAGCACGTTCTCTACTTTTATAATGCCCAAAACATGTACATACCGTGTGGGGTTCTTGGGCCCTTCCATCTGAGTTGGGCCTTAAGCCCATTACAGTTATTCATCTACTGTCCTTCATACTTATTCAACTCTTACATACCATGTATTCAACTATGTAACCTTTTACTTCCAACACCCCCTCAAGCTAGAGCATCTTATACTAATGATGCCCAGCTTGCAACAAGGGAGAACATAATCTAATCTAATAAAGAAATATTTTAACAATGTATAAGAAATTATCAAGTTCCTTTGAAACAGGTCATGAATAAGATCCTGATATATGCCCATTCCATTCTATGGGGGGCATAATTTGGTGATCCAAACCATTATCTGATGGCCTTCACTGCAGATGAGAGATTCTCCTAAAAAAGAATTTTCTATATTGAAGTTCCTAGCCTTCTGATCTTTTGTCCTTTTCTGTGCATTGCTTTATTTTATTTTTTTCCTTAACCATTTATCTGTAAGCTAGGTCTTTGGATTTAGAAAACAGTCGAGTTACCCCATCCATGGCACACCCACCAGATCAACAGTACCGATCACACGACAAGGGTCCAGGCATCCAGTTGCATATAATGCCACATCAGCACACTGTTGGTGCATCAGGACCCAAAATTTCCTCTTAATGGGCACCCATATATTATGTCCTGCTAGGCACAAACATTTAACCAGTATATTTATCCCAGACATGCATTCTACATATTTACAACAATAATATAATAAAGGTTATGGCACTTATAGGTGATCCACAATGGCCTCTTTGACAAATTCTCAATATCAAAGGAGAGACAAGATCCAGACTCTTCTATTGACCATTGAAGAGACAGATTCTAATCTCTAACAAATTCTCAATAAAAATATAATGAAATCAAAGTGGGCCTAAATGAACATACTCCAAACACCTGTTGGCCACAATGAACATACTCAATCCAAGTATAGCAGGAAAATAAAGAACTAAAGGGAGAGAGGACAATTGTGAGCCTCACCACACAAAACTTACGGGGCTGCTTGGATTCAGGAAACTTCTATCAGCATGAACAGCTTATCTGTGGTTTGTCAAACACATTTATGCATGGGAACCTAGGAAAGTAAGGGAATTTTGTCCCCAAAATATGACTGTTCACTAGGATTGCATGTCTTTGCAAAATAGGTGGAATAACAATGGGTCCTTGCTCTTACCCGGGTGGCAGACTCCTTGGAGTTTTAACACCGGGTCAAGGGTTCGAGTACCCATGGTGGTGAAATCCCACGGTGTGTGTGCGTGTGGTGTGAGTGTGTGGAGGTGTGTGTGCGTGTGTAAAAATTTAAAAAAAAAAAAAAAAAAAATGGGGATGGCTCGTCCCTAGGTGGAACAACAATCATAACAATTGAGAGAAATTGAAAGATTCAAATTGTGAATGATAAGATCCACCCAAGAATTATAGAATTCAATAAAGGGTTTTTGGACAATGGGATTTGAGCATGAGTTTCAGACCATTTTCCATAAGGGCCTGTTTGGATTGTGAGAAAAGAAAAGAACAATGCTTTCCTTGTTTGGACCTTTTATTGTTTGGATAGCAAAGGAAATGGTGGGATTCCACTTAGCAATCATTAGCTTTTTCAATGGTCAAATTATTATGCACAAGATATGAGGTGACCATTGTAAGAAGAATATGAGATTTCCACTTACTATCCAAACAACATCCCCAAAAATGGATCCATGGGAATCCATCATTGAACAATGATTAGTCTTTTCTTTTCTCATGATCCAAACAGGCCCAAGATCTTATTTTAAGATTTTCAAAACAATGTATACGGCATCACAATCATATGTCATGAACGACCCTTAACTCAGTAAGTATTCCAGAGGAACCCATGCATTCAAGTACATGATAGGCCTGCCAAGCCATGTAAAAATTCTACAAGATCTAAGACAGTGATCAGCCACATCGTAGCAAGCCAAGTATCAATATTGATACCTCAATTCATCAACAATTCACAATGTAGTCTCTTTCTCTTCAAAACCTCTTATGTTCTTCCTATCGCATGCCTTTGAAAGTGGAATTGAACATAAAGGCCTATCTAATAAGGACATTTGAGCAACATGCCATAGGAGGGCTGAGCCAGTCTCCTTATGGCTTGACGACCATTACAGGGGGCCCACTTGGCGCAATTCACACTCCTAGACATAGTGAAGACTCACATGCATGTTCGTGCATCTTTGAAGACCCCACACTGGGAAGATGCACGTGGGTTGCATATAGGACCTTGATGGACACGTCAAACCCTTGGATCCAGTGAACAAGATGACCGGACCGTTGGATCATAATCATCAAACATCTTCATTATGGACCCCCATGGGCCGCGAAATAGTTTAGTTGTTTAATTTGTTTACATGCTTCATTATTTTTGCTATAGCTCATATTTGTGTTGAGATTAGGGAGCTAGGAATTACTTCTAATTCATTAAGCATCTTTATATTGAGAATCTTATCTAAGAGTGTCTTTTTGTAAAAGGTCCTTTCTAAGACTATAAAGGGTTGGACGTCCCCACCGTAGCCAATATGCATGTTATGAATGAAAGAGATGTCTCTCATTTTGCTTTAAGATTGAGCGAAATTTCATCTTGTAATTGGATTGGTGGTGCAAAACCACGGGAAGCAATTCCCTAGTTATCTTTTCTACTTTTCTCTCTCCTCAACAAGGTATCATCTTCTCTCATCTTCGTCTTTTCTTCCTTCTTCATCTCTTCTGTGTTTCTACTTTCTTCTTCTTTTAAATATTCATTCTTCTTCTTTCTACAACCCCTTAATCCATCCAACCCTAACCCTAAATCTATAAAACTCTAATCCTAATTTTCCCAAAATCCTAACCCTAAAATTCTCAAATTCCAAAATCCCTTGTCCAAATCATAAATCCCTAATTCCCACAACCTGAAACCTATATTCCCAATTCTAGAAACTCGAAGCCCTAAAACTCTTAACTCAAAATCTGAAAGCCTAACCCGAAACCTCGACCCTAATGTTCCAAACCTTAATTCCTCTAAGCCTAAATACCCCAAACCTATTTCCCACATTCTCTACCCTTTAAACAGCCCTAACACGTCAAAACTCGTATAAGACACATGATTTCCATTGAATTCAGATTTAATCATATGCTAGGATGGGAGTTCTATCTCCCTTAGGTCATGGTTAATCAGTATTTTATGAGATTCGCATTGTGGGACTGTCGTAGGCTTAAATTTGGACATGTCGTGAATCTGAAATTTCTGAATTTACGATAAATTAGCTTTATTTTATCATTCCATTGCTCTAGTGAATCTGTCTTTTAATTTCATGGCATCGTATTAAGTTAGATCATTCCGTCCTACATCACTATCACTTATTCTAAAGCAAAAAATATGTAGGAGGGATCAAGAGAACCAAATCACTAGCGGGGGGAAGGACAGGCATAATAACCAAATATTAGAGATATCTCATGTAGCCCAATGACAAAATGTACAGTCAAAGGAAGTAAAATATGTACAGTTGAAAACCGGAGAAACATCAAGATGTTTTAAATATTTAATGTAACCCAATAACAAAACCTACAGTCAAAGGAAGCAAAATATGTGCATTTGAAAACAGAAAAGAATATCAAGATGCTTATTGCTTAGGTATGGGTAATGGGTATGGGCATGGATATCAGTTACAGGTACAGATCTAGGTTGCAGAAGAGCTTCACCTCCAGATCTCAAAAGTACAAGGACATGTTGACATCTAAAATATCTTTTTATTATTATTTTATTTTACATTCTTTTATTATTTCTTTATATTATTTTTCAGTTTAATTATTTTTTAATATAAGAATTACATGCATACGGGTGAGCTACATCCAAAACAGATCCAATGATGAAACCCATGTAGTGTAACATTCAACACATGGGACCCCAAGGTATTTGAAGGATCTAGGCAATCATGGTTGAAATGCAAGGCATGAAAGAAAGTTAAAAGCCAAACCTGAATTTGTAACTGTCTCTGCCTAGATGCCCATTCTTCTTCTGTAGCACGCCTGTACTCATCGGTCTCTTTGTGCTTTTCCCTGTCACTAATTAGATTGTTCTGAACCCCTGATGTGTCATCCACGTCTCCAGTTGTAAGACTTCTTACAGTTACAGGTGTTACATTACATGGTTGAGCACTGCACAAGGAGAGTTGCTGAAGAACCTGTTCTTGTTCACTCTGTAAACAGCCTGTCCCACCATTAATCCGTGTTTCTTCATGTGGCCGACTGTTGCACAAAGATGGCTCTCCAGAAACTGCTTTCTCTTTGCCCTGAAAACTAACTCTTTCATGGTTAACATGTGCATGATGTTGTGACTGAGTGTTGCATGAAGAAGGTACCCCATGAACAGTCTCCTCTTTATCCTGTGAAACACTTCCATCATGAACCTGGGTTACATTTCGCAGTTTGCCAGTGCATGGACAAGGTTTGGAGGGTGATTCTTCTTTGGTCTGTAGACTAGCTTTGTCATGATTAACATGTGTGTCATGTGTGTCACTCTCAAATTGAGAGTTGGAAAAGGAATGCACTCCTGGAACCTGCTTTTCTTTGTCCAGAAAATCATCTCTTCCACAGCTAACCTGGTCAACAGTTTGATCAGAATCCGAAGCATGGTTTTTCCCTTCCGGTACAGAAGTGGCAGTGCAGGTAGATAGGTTCTCATTTTCACTGCTCACATTGCTTGAACTGGAATGATCTGATGCATCTTCGGATTGTTCTGCTTCAGTCTGAGTGGTCTCATGGGACTGATTTTTGTGGTTTGCATTAGATCCAGAATCGCTGGCCTGAACCTCACATCCAAATTGACCACTGTGAACATCCTCCTTCTTTTTCCTTAACGCAGCTTTTTCCCACTGTTCACGGATTTCTCCAGAAGAACCTTGCATAAGCTCACAATCAGAATTCTCACTTTCAGTATCAGATGAACTGCTCTCAGAGTCTGTATCTGAACCAAAACGATGTCTGAATGGCCCTTTTCCATGGCACATTGTACTGCACTTTGATAATTTGAAAGGGAAGTTTCTGTCTTGGTCGTATATCTGACAGTCATCACCATCTGATTCTTCAGAAAGATGAGATTGGTTAGAACCTGAGCGTGATTTCTGGCTTGAGGTGCCATCACTTTGAAGGCCATCACCATCTTCTTCATCATCAATACTGATTATAACCTTGGGAGGGCATTTATTATTTCTTCCTGATGCCCTAGAACCTCTCGTTCTCTGATGGGAAGACTCCGGAACATCTATCATAACTACATTACTGGATTTGCCTTGATCAACGTCGATGATAACCACATTATCAGATTTGCCTCTGTCCTTGTACCTTTCTAGGGTTCTCCTCCCAAACTGAGTTCTCGGTTGAGATTGACCCCTCGACATTCTTTTCCCTTTGTTTGCTGACAATAAGAATTTGTTGAAGATGCAAAAAGATTATTTCATGCCATCATCAGCTCTTAAGAGGTCCTGCTTTGCTTCTCTTTTTTTTCGGGTCCTAAATCCAAATTCCAACTTTTCACCACTTTATATTTTCGTACATACGGTTGTCAAGAAACACTGCCAGTCGCTTTTCTCTTTCCAATTTGCATACAATAATCTGAGGAATTAAAATAACTCAGGAGTAAGCCAGTTTTCGATCCTGCCAACTGAAAAGTAAAACGAAAGAAAAATCATTAAAACACATTTGAAAGAGAAGAATTAAATGCTATCTGAAAACCTCAAGAATATATATATATATATAGACACACACACACACACACACACACACACACACACACAGAGAGAGACAGAAAATTAACAAAAAGACATCACATGCCGACAAGAATTAGACTAAAGAATAATAAGAATCTGAGATATTACTATGCTTAGCACGAACAGAGACAAATCTGACCGAAGGGTATTGAGAATTTGAGATAATAATGTACACAATACAAGAACAGTAACAAGTCCAAAAGAACTGCATGCTCCTAATGCCAAAGATCATTCAACTTAACACTATAAAATGTAGGGAATGTGAACGTGTATGCAAATGTGTGTGCATGTATATTCTATTGTTGAATTCTTACAGGGCACTTGTGTGTGTGTGTCAATCAAGAGGGACACACACACACACACCCTTGAGTGGTTCTAAGTTGTTGGGAGTGGTGGGCAGTAGTGTCTGTGTGTGTGTGTGCATGTAGTTGAGAACATGCTTGGGTGGCCTCTAGTAGGCATAGCTTGGAATGAATTTTTTTTAGCAAAATGGAAGGTACATCTTGACATTCAAGTGATATTGCGAGTTCCTCAATTATTCCAAGGGAAGTTGGTGTACCTGGAATAAGTGATAATCCAGGTTAGAAAATTACCAATGTTAGATTTGATTGTATGAATTATTTTTCATGATCCTAATCAGCCTGTCTATTTTTCAGAGATTGTAGGAATCTCCAATGCCGCATAGTTTGCCTCTTCCTATATTTGATTGTTCCTCTCCACATCTAGTACTGAGTCCTCGACTATCCCTCCATTTTGTCAGCCTCTTGCTACTCGACAAACTGGTGGCCTTAAAACATATGTTCGTACTTCATAGGAAGAAATAAGGTAATGGTTTTCCTACCACGAGCCTTCTCCAATCAACTAATAGACTTAGGTATGACTTCTTTACCTAATCCTCCTGATCTTCCCATTGCTTTGCACAAAGAAAAGAGTTCATGTACTGCTCATTCCCTTGCCAATTTCATTTTATATAATTCTTTTTCACCGTCATACTATGCATTCTTTTCCAGTATCTCTCCTATCACAGTTCCTTCGAATGACCGTCAAGCTTTTTAGCTTCCTTAGCGAAAATATGCCATGCTGGAGGAGCTGCATGCCTTGAAAAAAAAAAAATTTTGAACTTGTGATGTTGTTGAATTGCCTCATGGAAAAAAAAACAATTGTCGGTTAGGGATGTAAATGGGTTTTCACTATCAAACATAAATCAAATGGAGAGGTTGATCTCTACAAAGCTCGTCTTATGACCAAAGGTTTTACTCAGACCTAGGGGGTGGGCTTCCACAAGACTTTTACACCCATCGCAAAACTTAATTTGGGTGGACTTTAACAAAACTTTTTCTCCTATAGAAAAACTTAATTTTATGCACGTCTTACTCTCCCTAGGTGCCAATTTATCATGGCCTCTACATCAACTCAATATCAAGAATGCCTTTGACGGGGACATCATGCACACGCCCCCTCTACACACGTATTCGAGGAGGCAGGCCCCACTTTCGATTTGGATCAACAACGACATCTTTGGAGGACCCCATAAGTAGGGGGCTGCGTTATGAAGCATTGGAGTGGACTCAATCATCACATAGATCCTACCATTGGATCTCATGATTGTGGCCCACTACTTTAGATGATTTAGGATTTCGAGTTTTAATTATTTTTATTATTAGAAACATCATGAACGGCTTTGATTGCTTAGATTAGTTATTTTATTTATCTTAGTTTTGGTATTAGTGCGCGCACATGGCGCAAGGGTAGTTTTGTCTTTTTAAAGTTAGGGTTTTCTTATAAATAAAGCAATCTCATGTATGGACTCCCATGATATTATGAATAAAAAAAATCATGCATTTCTTCCTCTCTCACATTGAGTTGAAGGACCAAATTGAGTGCAAAGCCCTCCCGTCCTCGAAAGGTTAACTACCGTGGTGCACAGCCACACCCGCTCCAAATCATCCCCATCTTCTTCTGCATCTCATCCATCATCCTCAACACCCCATTCACTATCAGATTCACCAATTTTCGCATTAAAATCCTCTCCTACAGCGGTGCACAAGAAGGTTTTCAGATTCTAGTGCATCTACGGGGCTTAAACTTCGACGGAGTACTATGCACGAACCATGTGCCGGATCGAAGTGATTTTTGGTATGGAAACAACCCACTCCTGGCCGATCCTAACCTAGGAGTCCTTTTTCAATTTTGTGGGCCTCACATACATACGGACGTCCAGTCACACACGTGCATCCAGGCCATCCTACTGTCCAATGTGTGTGGCCCATCCCAGGTCCTCTTTTCCCCTCTGTTTCTTTCCCTTTTTTTTTGGGCTTAAAACCTCCCCATAGGATCCCCCATTAATCCTCTACCTAAACCCCCCTTAGATCTATGCCTAATATTCACTCCTAAACATGATCAACATGTGGTACAACGGAATTGTTAAATCTGAAAATTGCTAAATCAGTCCCTATACCCTCGAATACCTTGATCGATCCCTAACTGTCATCTAGAAAACCTCATAATCCGAAATCCATAACCCAAAAGGGTCCCAAATCTCAATTTTCCCCAATTTTCAAACTCTAGATTTTCTCCTAAATTGAAACTTAGTGAATCTCTTGAGTCGGGAACAATCCTATACAAGAATGGGTGATTCTTACACTGCTTTGGGTTTGTTTGGCTTATAATTTTATTCAATCCAGCCCCAATGGTTGTGTAGGCTTGGTCCTCCATAGATTCCCCTTCTTAAATGTTTGATAGTGTGTAGGGTGTGGAATTTTGTGACTGTTTAATATTGGCATAATCACAAACTTGATTTCTTGCACTCCATGGGTAATTTCATGTCCTGCATCAGCCTTTTTCCATGGGGACTTGCATTAAGTGTATATGGCACCTCCTCCGAATTTCTTACCAACTGTTGGGAGTGATTCTATTTGTAACCTCCGTAATGCAAGCCCACTTAGGCCCAACAATGATGTAGGCTCATAACACACCGTAAGGCCCAAAATGTGTTGATTTTTTACTATTTATTTATAGATTTTGGGAGCCTAATCAAGGATTGTAATTTACAATTTTTGGGAGAACTGGGGGTTGATTTAAAGATATGATTGAAGAAATGAGGCTGATTTAGAGATATAATCAGGAATTTCTATATTTTCTTTTATTATTGTTGGGTTTTTATCATCTTCGATAGATTAGATTGGTTTGAAGTCAACTACAATTGATTTGAAATCAATCTCTTGGTTAGAGGGTTTCTCATTAGGGATTCAGTTAGAGTTTGGGGGGTATAGAAAGTAGTGATTCAAAATTTTTCTGAGTATTAGTTCTTTTCTTAAGCATTATAAGAAAAGTTTGATATTAATAAAGTTATTTCTCCCTCTCTACTCAAATATGCTTGTGAGTGTAAATCTTGTCTACTTTGCGATTCGGTGCCGATATCTGAGTGACTCAATAACTAGTTTACACCACTCCACAAAGCCATTTCCAATCTCAAGCAATCATGATGCAGGATGGATGGCCTAGCCTAGAATAGTGTAATGAGATCATCAACAGATTAACTAGGATAATTTAAAGCACAAAATAATGCTAATCAATCACAAGCTAAATGAATTCAAGTATTTAACTATGCTCATATTCAAGACAAAATCACAACCTATCAGTTAGATCTTATAAAACATGATTAGATAGGACCTATGGAAGGTAAGACTTCTATCTAACATAGGAATTGATCTAATTCTAAAGCAAATCTCTTTTTTTGTTAAAAGGTTTAAGAACTAGGGTTTTGGAATTTGGAAAAAAAAAAATGGGATTTTTGCGAAATAAGGGAATTTTGAAGAAATTAGGGTTTAAGATTTTAGGAATTTAGGGAAGTATGGCTAGGATTTGGGATTAGGGTTTGAATAGGGGAAACAAAAGACCCCCTCCCCTCCCCGGGGGGGGTGCCTGTACGGACAGACAGTCGTACAAGTCCATCCGTATGGACATAGTGGTACGGCCAAAGATGGCCATACAATTGTACAGTCAGGGGGATTGGGCCGAGCGAGGTTTAGGCTGGGTTAGGTTGAGGGTGTAAGGATTGGAGACAGGAGAACAAAAATGGGGGTAGGGTTTGTTTGTTGATGGAGAAGATAAGAAAATTAGAGAGAGAGAGACAGAGAGAAGTGAACGAATACCTTTTGATTGAAGAGAATGAGAGAAATGGATAACTTGGATTCACTCCATGGAATCACACCAAATAAGTCCAATCACAAGAGATTTTACTTCATCACAAAGTAGAGAGAAAAAGGAACTTTATTTCATATGCTCCATAATGAGCTAAGGTGAAGACGTCCAAGCCTTATATAGTCTCAGGAAAGACTTTTTACAAAAAGATACTCTCAAGTAAAAAGTTTTACATAAAGACGCTCAATAAAATAAAATTTGTTCCTAAAACTCCATAAACTCAGCAAAAACACAAGCTAAACCAAAAAATAACAAACATATAAACAACTAAATAAACTAAACTATTTTGTGACCCGCAATCAAGATATCCAATGACAATGATCCAACAATCGAAATGGTCCAACTAAATAGCTCACATGCATCTTCCTAATGTGGGGCCTTCTAATATGCATAATCATGCATGTGTGGGGTCTTCAATGGGCTAGACACTCAAATTGGGCCCACGGGGCCCCATGTATGCATCACCTAACCATAAAAAAACAGAAGCTCTCCTCCTCTGGTATACTCTAACTAGTGCTCGAATGTCCTCATCAACTCCCCACGAGCCTGGTTCGACTACTTTCGATATGCATTAATGAGTTTGGATATTCACAAAGTTGTGTTGACCATACTTTATTCTTCAAACATGTTAGTGGTCTCTCTATCATTATTGTATATGTGGATGACATCACTGTCACTGGCGATGAAAATGAAGCTATCAAGTTATTGAAGGCATTCCTCATTAGAGAATTTGACATTAAAAGATCTTGGGTCTCTTCGATACCTTTTGGGGATTGAAGTTGTAAGATCTCCACGTCATATTTTCATTTTCTTTTTGGAAAAAAAAAAAAAAGCTTTAATCTTCTCTGTGATTGTGGTCTTCTCTATGCTAAGCATATAGACACTCCTGACTTCAGCTTGATGGTAGTGATCCTTTGCCTGATGTTGGATTGTATTAGCACCTTGTCAACAAACTCCTCTATTTGACTATTTCTCAACCTAAAATTACATGTGCAGTTAGTATAGTCGGTCAATTTGTATGTGCTCCCCACAAGAATCACTAGGATGTCGTTTACCATATTTTGAAGTATCTCAAAGGTTCACCTAGACGAGGAATTCCTTATACACCACATGGTCATCTTCATGTTGAGGCCTATACTAATGCAACTGGATTGGCTCTCCTTCTTATCATCAATCTACTTCCGATTATTGCACTTTGGTTT
This sequence comes from Magnolia kwangsiensis, assembly GCA_037074715.1. Lineage (NCBI taxonomy): Eukaryota > Viridiplantae > Streptophyta > Magnoliopsida > Magnoliales > Magnoliaceae > Magnolia > Magnolia kwangsiensis. The sequence goes on along the minus strand of CM073580.1, from coordinate 9,340,831 downwards.
GTGGGAATCTAGTGACATGGAAAAGCAAAAAACAATCCGTTGTAGCCCACACCAATGCTGAAGTGGAGTATTGGGGCTCATGGTGTATGTGAGCTACTTTGGTTGAAGACCCTTTTTACTGAATCAAGCCTCCCAATTTCTTCTCCCGTGATGCTACACAGTGATAATCTTACGACTATTCACATCTCCTCTAACCTAGTTTATTATGAGCGGACCAAACATATTAAGGTTGATTATCATTTTCTCTGAGAGAAAGTAGCTTCTAGGAATGTTTGCAAGTCAAATGATCAACTCGCCAATTTTCTAACTAAGGGCATTGGTCATCACCATCTTCTTCGCCTATATTCCAAGCTGGGCATGATTGATATCCATGCTCCAGCTTGGGGGTGTAAAGTGTGTGAATGTGTATTCTCATATTAATATGTGTCTTCGTGTTAGTTAAGACGATCTAACACAAGTATTTCATTTCTCTAAAAAGTCCTCTCTCTCTCTCTCTCTCTCTCTCTCTCTCTCTCTCTCTCTCTCTCTCTCTCTCTCTCTCTCTCTTCATGCATAGAATCCAAAGAACTACCGTACCTAGGCATGTTCCTAACAGAAAATTTTTCTGAAGTCAAGCAAAAACTTACAACAAAAGGCAAAATTAGTCTATAGACATGGATGTCAATTCGATTCCTCCCATGAGATCTATTTTCTTCTTCTTTTTTTCTTTTCTTCTTCTTCTTCTTCTTCTTTTTGGCTAGGTAATATAAACTTCTATTGAAAGAAGAAAGAAAAACAAAGAAGTGGGCCAAGGAGACAAGAGGCACATCATTGCCCAAAACCAACAAATACAAAGCCAAAAGGCTTATCCCATATCACAAGACTGTTAGAAGCCCAGACAAAAACAAAGAGCACAACCCAATTAGCGCCATTCTTAACAGCCTAAGCCCCAGACCAAAACAAAGAGTACAACCCAAATAGTACCATTCTTAACAACCTAAGGATAAGTAGACAGGAGGAGTGTATTATTAAAAGCTTGTTGTTTGTACAATGACTTCTTTCTTTTACTCCACTTCTGGCACATGTAATGGGAGAAGCAAATCAAGAATTGTGGAATGCGCGGAAATGAATGCTAGCGTATCCCCAATAGATGATGACATCTATGATGGCCACGGCTTTTTTTACATGTTTGGAGTGACTGGAAGGCGGCTGGTGTTAGCATATATGCATCATAAGATGACATGCAACCTGCAATTGTTTCAAATAATTTGTGCATGACTATTTGGTATCTATCATAGTTCTAAAACTTGCTGACTCGAACAAAAATAGCATTTTCCTTGTAATAGGGCTCTAATTGTTCCCAGGTTGTAAATAAGTCACTTATGGCGCATATCACCTTTTTTTTAAATTGAATACTAAGAAAAGTTGAGAAGTTGATTCTCTTTGCATGAATTGCAATGGTGGCATGTGTTGCCTCTTGAACCCTTGCATGTGTTACTCATTCAAACTAGTACATAGATCTCAGTTTTGTATCAATTTATTTTGATATAGTTACATTATTTTGGTCTCCGAACGAATCACCCTCCAAAAGTGCTATTTAAAACTGTGGTTGGGACTACTACTAGGCTACTTTGGATGACCTCATTATTGGTTTCATTCTTCCTAATATTCCCGTGCATTCATCTTAGTATCCTCATCTATGCAACACTACATCTTTGCCTGTGCTACCTTCTAACCATCCAACACTATGCCCCATAAAACATAGTTGGTCGAACAGGTCACAGAGTTTCATTTGTAAATAAATCCTTAAAAAATAATTAAAAAATTATTTCCATGGAAAACTAGTTTCCCAAAATTAAACGATAACAACAATGGGGGTGACAGGTCACTTTGACTAGTTTTGCAACTAGCTTCCCGGCTCATAGCCCTCGTGGCCCTCCTTTCACCATCCTACTACTTTCAGATGATTACTAGGAAGGTAATTCATTGGACTTAACCCCCACCAGACCCTACCCCTCCACCTTCAAGGAAATCTGACGACCTCAATCCTCAGTTTCTGACAGCTTATTGCCCAATTCCAGAAGATGAGGCTAGCCATTTAAGGTAGTCTCCTCCCCTACTTCACCGGAGGAAGTAGGTACTAAAGTTTAAGGACATTTTGGTTTGGTCCCAACGATAACAACAATGAAACTTTTTTATTAAGGTAGTTTTTAAATAATAATTAAAAAAAAAAAAAAAATAGCACTTAGCGACATCTAGGAGCATTGGATACATAGCACAATTTCCAAACAGTTTCATGTCCTTCTACATAGATCCTGACCCTTCAATTTTCAATCCTAGCCCAACCAATTTTCATATTCCAAACCCAAACTCAATCTGACACAACCCAAATTTCTAGATTTGGCTAATGCAACTTGTTCCAAACCATTCATATGAAGATCCACACTGCAGATGACCAAAGGCTGTTTTAGATTGAACTGAGTTGGGTTGCATATGCATAATCAGATTAGGTCGGTTCAAGTTATGACTCAACCTAAACCCAGCACATTTAAATCAAGTTATAAAAAATCCAACCAAACATAACCCAACCCCAGTGCCTCGAGTTCAGATTGAGGCTAGCCCCAGTTGCTACTCAAAGAACCTAACACTTACAGAGAAGGTTCTGCAGACAAGGAGAAAATGGACATACTACTAACTTAATCAACACAAACCAGTACCTGAATCTATGGTACTCGGATCCTTCAAAAAAAAAACTAGAGAATCAATCAGATACTTGGAAAAGAGTAGGGATATAAGAGATTCCCCTTTTCCAGTACCTGATAAACATATATTCTGTGATTTTTAACTCAATACAAAGATGAGCCTGAAGCAACTGATTCTCTCTACTCTCTCTAGCTAAATGCTAAAGTCAGCTAAAACTCACCTGTAATATTGTTTAAGGTATTTTAACATAGTTATTATTATAACAAGCGACCAATACTTCAAAACCCATCTGGGGAATTCCCAATTTTGAAGATCCGCCAAAACTAATAGTTGCTACTCTCAATACCCACACTCGTACCAGTACTCAGATAACATAGCCTTGAATAGCCGAAGACCAGAAAACTCAAACAGGAGTGTTTTCCAATTAATCACCAATTCAAACAGACCGAAACCATCCGAACCAGAATGAGTTGTACCGGTTTCAACCTCCAGGCAAGTCGCACTCCAGAAAGCTATTTAGAACCATGATTCAACAGCAACTGGAGGGAAAAAAAAAAAAAAATCTCTCCACCCATAAAGGCTGTTGATTTAGAACCCTAATTCCAACTAACCCAAAAGCTTTATAATTAAAACGGCCATGAAAACATGGAATCCAACCACCCATTTTTTTTAAAGCATCCAAATTTTCTCTCTCTCTACCCAATAAGAAGCTTAGACTTCTACCCTAATTCCAAAGAAAACTCTTCCCAACACATCCAAAAACCCGAAACCCACATAACTAAAACCGCGTCTATAAAGAAACTAAATATCAAAATCCCCGAATTCAAAGAAAATCCCTCCGAAACACTAACAACAAGACACGAAATCTCTACAATTAGAAGCGCCAATACCTCCAATGAATCGCCCTTCGCTTCAATTCGAAAGATGCGAATTATGAGTTGCAAACACAAACCCTCAAGATGAGAAATAGAATTCAAGGAAATCTTGAAACTAGCAGAATTTTAGGTCAAGAGATAGAGAGAGGGAATGAAATAGAGAAGAAATCAAAATCTGGAAAGAAAAAAAAAAAAAAAAATCTCAAAATCGAGGATCCAATCGAACTGTGAGAAGAAAAAATCAGAGAGAGAGAGAGAGAGAGAGAGAGAGAGAGAGAGAGAGGAGACTGACCTGAGACGAGAAGAAAATCTAGGAATTTTCGAAATTCGCTGGCTCGCGTTCGACGACTCGGAAAAAAATCGGTGTGGGAGTTCCGTTTCTTTGAGAGAGAGAGAGAGAGGGGCATTTTACTTTTAGCCTGCGAGGATTGGCTAGATTCCAGAGTTATTTAGTACCATTTTTTTAAATGGTGGTGACTGTCCCTCTTTACATATGTAAATTACGTACATCCTATCCAGACCATTCAAATTATGGATCCCACTTTAATAGACTGAAAAATCTAAAAATTTCCTGATAAAAACTTATCGATCCATTTTTTTGCATAAATTATTGAATGATTTAAATCCGAGGGAAATAGATCATACGGTCGGTGTTCTCTTCTAGGGAAAAAAATTCATTATCCTATCTAGATATTTGGACGGTCTGGATTTTCGGTATAATCATTCTAATTGTATGGTTGAAGAGTCACCACCATTTTTTAAACGGTGTAAAACTGCATAATTGCCGTGCACGAGGGAAGATTACTAACGTATGTGATCGGAGACCGCGTTTTTACGTACACGAGTTTGCGTGTGGGTCCGTACGGTTCGGTAATCCAAGCCGTTGGTGAGTTGTGTCCCGCCGTAGATGGATTGTTTTAGAGGATGTATGTTAAAAGGTAGATCTCATACTTTCTATTTTTGGCCTATAGAGAGACGGTTGAGAAAAAAGGACAACCGTCCGTGTTAAACCAAAATGCTTTGACTTTAGCGGCTGGGATTATTCAATTGGGTAGAGATTTTACGTGTGTTCAATCCACGGTAGGACTCAAGAGATCAATGGTCTGGATCAATATAATGTAGGACCCACTTATCAGAATTGAGAACCTCTGCGTGATGTACGAATATGCGGTCTGTAGATCATGAAATTCGTTTTATTTCCTTTTCTGGTAAACTATCGTACAATCCCTCTGATATTTCCTGGAAGCTTTCCAATCATACACCCGTGTTGGAAACCTGCCCATACACACGTGCCAATGTGGTATACGTGTGTAATATCTGAACTTTAGAATTGTTTGGAAATCATGCTTAGACCTACTTCCAAAAAATTCAGGCCGTTTTACTTCTCATCTGGGCCACTCCATGTACAAAATAAACTGACGGCTAAACCAGATTTTTCTAGCCTTCCATTTATATTGTATGCTGTGTTCCCCATGAGGTGTAAATGGTCTACGCCCACATTTATAAGGAGCGTATCTCAATCATGGAAACATATGAATAATCACACGTGCTAAATATGACTCGCACTTGGCACGTGTTTTCGTGCAGATGAGCAGAGCTCCCACACGCACGTAGGCTTTTCTCGATATATATGACTCGCACGTGCCGGCCTCTCCCGCCCCGGACTCCGATTCGGTAGTGATTCCTACAGTACCGAGCTCGGTACGGGTCGGTGCTGCAAAAAGATCCGTGGGCCCTACTATGATCTATGAATTTTATCCACACCGTCCATCCATTTTAAAAGATAATTTTAGGTAGTTAGCAGAAAATTTATGTAAATAAAATTCTTATATAGACCACACCATAAGAAATAGTTATGATTAAATTCCCACCATTAAAAACGTCTTTGGGACCACAAGAGTGTTTGATCAAACTAATATTTGCTTTTGTACCTTCATCCACGTCTTTTTGACCTAATTAATAGGTTATACAGCAACTAAACATTGTAGCAGACCCTAGTAAGTTTTTAATGGTAGGTGCTCAATCACTACTATTTCTTGTGGTGTGGTCCAATTAACATATACATCTTCATACTTTTTTGTCCCGTGCTCTAAATTTATATTACAAAATGTATGGACGGAATGGATAAAATAAATATATTATGATGGGGCCCACATAGTTTCCCATTACTGACCTGTACCAACCTGAGTACTGTAGGGGTCACTACCGAAGCCGTGTCCGTCCCGCGCCTGGCGCGGAGAGGGAAAGGAATTGGACGGAAATAAAACAGCATTTTTCTTCCCGGCATTTTCAAAATTGGAACGAAAAACCGATTTGAAAGAACGGCTGCAATCTCGTTGCAGTGGAGACCACAGATCTGTGATCCGGACCGTTAATCTGATTGTCCCCACCGTGGATGGTAACTATACGAAAATCATTCACCATCGAATCTTCAATTTCTTTCACAGGGGAATTATTTGATACTTTGGGAGAGTTGTGATGGTTCACACGCACGCATTCAGAAAATGTAACTTTGGAATATACATGACTCAATTGAAACCGTCCAAATAGTGGGACACACTGTTTTATTAGAATCGAGTGGACATTTTTTGAGTTCTGGTTGATTGGTGTATGTTTGTTGAGTTCTGACGACCGAAGCTTTTTTTAATTTCAATCATGACCGTCGATCATTCAAAAAGAAATTTTTAATATTGATTTTTTATCTGTCAGCTATCTAAGTTGGGACCCATAATTTGGATGGTTGGATTTGAATTACATGCATTACACGTGTAGAATTACCAAGCGCAGGTGGTTGAACCACTAGACTACCAGAGTATCGAATTTTATTTACTTTTGGACGTGGATAATGTTGACTTCGCACCCTGAGGTTGTAGGCGTGGGGGTCCCAAGTCCAATGGGTTGCACCAGAAGTTATGGTACATCCAGATAATAATTTAAAAGGATTTGAGTATGTGTGATATCCAACCCTTCAAATAGATTTATCCCACATAAAGATCTACTTGCGCACATCTCAGCTATGTCTACTTAAAAGTGGGCCATCTGTACAAAACAATTTCCAGCCACTAAGACAGAAAAATAATTACATCTCGAAAATAAGTGGACGTTGCTATCCTTTTTTTCTAAAATTATTCTTATGATGGGACCAACATATTGGACGGATTGGATTTTGTATATACATGAAATATTGGAATTCATCCTTAGTTGAACGGTAACTTATGGTCCAACCAGTTGACCTGAGACCTCCGAGTCCGTCATCCCTTACGGGAGATATCGGAAGCGGATTGGCTGGTGTACCACACACCAGCTATATAGCTGCTGTAGGTATGTGTCGTTCGAGGACAGGCACTGACGTTCCTTGAGATCCCGAGTTGTACGAACGGTTCAAAGGAGATCAAAGTTACATGGACCCCACTGTGATGTATTTATTATATCTACACCGTTCATCTATTTTTAGAGATCATTCTAGATCTTTATATAAAAAATGAATTATATCCAAAGATCATCTGAACCACACCACAAAGAGCAAAAGAGATAATTATTTTCAACGATAAAAAAATCGTGGGGCCCACCATAACGTTTATTTTCCATCTAATCTATTCACGAGGTCATAAATACCTGAATGAAAAGGAAGAACAATTTTTATATTGATCTAAAACTTCTATGACCCCAAAAAAGGTTTCAATGATAGAATCCTTTACTGCTTTTTATAGTGTGGTCAACTTGATAGCTAGATCTGTCTTATTTTTCTTCTCAAGCCTTAAGACGATTTCATCAAATATATGAACGGTTTGGATATAAAAGATACCTCCTAATGTCAATATAGCAGCTATATAGCTAGTGTGAGGTACACCAGCTAGTCTGCTTCCAGAGACATCAGGCACAGCTGTACACAGTAAAAACCCAGCGGAACTGGCTCAGCGGCTCGACTCAACCCACATGCTACCCGGCTTAAACTCAGCTTAGCTTGGCTTGGCCCCCAAGAGTTTGATTGGTTGGATCAACTCAACGGCTAACTCAAGCTAAGTTAGAGTCAAGATTAAACTCGATTTTTCAAGTTGAGTTTGAGTTCAAGCATACAATATGTGTTTTTTAAATTTTAGAATTTTTAATGTATATAATAAATATAATATATATTTTATTTAAATATAAATATTTATATTAAGTCGAAATGACTTAAACTGAGTCAGTTTTGAGCCGAGCTTAGTCTAGTTCAATTCCACTCGGACTCAATTTCAAGCTGGGTCAAATCAAGTGAAGCTAACTTGATTCATGTACAACTCTATGTTCAAGAGTGGACTCTAGGAACTCTTCACCGTCGTCGTAGGACACAATTTGAGTACTACCTAACTCCATTGGAACCTAGCTAGAGATGAACAGTCCTAGTAGAGGCTCTAAGGGGCCTAACTTTATGTATGTATCTTATCTATGTTGTTCATTCATTTTGATAAATTATTTTATGGCATAAGCCCAAAAAAGAAGGCAAGTCAAGTGCTCAAGTGGACCACACAGTGGGAATGAAATGCCTACCACCCAAAATCTCTTGGGGCTAAAGAGGTTTAACATCAAACTTATATTATTTTTTCCATTCATACAAGTCCATGTAACCTTATGAACAAGTTTCGATATCAAATAAACATCACAGTAGGCTTTAAGAATTTATGTTTTTGACACGGGAAAAGACATGAGGTTGAGCACTGTCTTCCTCAAGAGGATAACTATTCCGAATCCATGGAACTTCTCTGAACTCGTCACAAAGACTTCTTGAATCCACGAGGAAGGAAAGCAAAAAATAAAAATAAATTTTAATAAATTCAAAATTGATTAATTAATAAATAAAAACGAGTTCACAACCTTTTATATAGGGGTACCAAGCAATGGGAAAGAAATCAGAATCAAACTACAACTAAAACTCCTGAAATTTACAATTTACTATAAATAGTAAACATATTATTTATAGACGGTCGTGATGTCTACTAGTGTGCAAGGTTTTCGGCTCAAAATAGTAAGTGTCCCATTTGGCTTCACCAAACCGTTCTCATAATTATTCTAAGCTCTTTTCATGTTGGGCGCAACTCCTAAAGCTCGATGGATGAAGAGTTATAATCAAACTAAAACTTATTATTTATAGTAAAAATGAAATTAAAACAGGAAAACGACTATCGGTCCAAGGGTATTTCGCAAATCCAACTTGTGCAACCCGGCGTAGTGGGGTTGGTTGGCTAAAGTAGCTTGTTCTACCCCAAAATCATATATTTTATGTTAGATAACTCATTCCGGATTGTGAGATACGCCCGATTTAAGGTCCGATGGTTTGGATCACTTCTATCGTCAATCGAGACTTTTCTGATCCATCTTGGCCATGTAAGTATCCGTGACCTGCTCTACATCAGTCTCCTCTACCTCAAAAGAACTCGTCCTTGAGTTATCGTCTTATTCTGTTTCATGATACTCGATCAGGTCCGTAACGTTGAAAGTCTGTGAGATCGTCATGTCATCTAGAAGATCAATAACATAAGTGGTGTTATTAATCTTTCGGATAATTGGTACCGGTCTAATCTTTTTATTCTTCAACTTGTTTTATGTTCTGGTTGGAAATATTTCTTTGCGTACATGGACTATTACTTGGTCGCCCACCTTGAACACCTTTTATCGTCGATGCTTGTCCGCTTGCTCCTTGGACTCTTCGTTCGAGGCACGTAGCTTAGTCTGCACCTCTGCATGAATGCCCATGATCCTGTCTGCCATATGTTCTACTGCAATGCTCATGCCTTGGAGCTTGGGCAGAGATACCAAGTCTAGTGTGTGGCAAGATACTCATCCGTAGATAACTTTAAACGGGGATTTCTCTGTCGAGCGGTTGTTGTTGAATGCAAAATTCGCTTGAGATAAGGTCAAATCTCACAGCTTCAGTTTTTCTCCTGAAATACATCAAAGGAGGTTTCCCAACGTGCAATTCAAAACCTCGGTTTGCTCGTCAATCTGTGGGTTGTAGGCACTGCTGAACTGAAGTCGTGTATCGAATTAAGTCCACAAAGTTCGCCAAAACTGCCTTATAAACTTCGTGTCACGGTCAGAAGTAATAGTCTTAGGAACCTCATATAACTGCATAATTTATCTAAATAATAGATTCGACACGTGTGTTGCATCGAGAGTATTATTGCATGGAATAAAGTGCGTCATCTTGGAGAAAAAATCTACTACCACGAAAACCGAATTCATGCCGCGTTGTGTTCGTGGGAGACTAAGCACGAAATCCATAGATAAATCCTCCCAAGAGCTATCGAGCACGGGTAACGGGGTATATAGGCCCTTATTATGAGATTGACCCTTAGAAGTATGACAAATATAACAATATTGGACTACATTTCCCACACCAAGTACCAATTACGGACAGTAATACCGTTCTTACACAAGAGCTCACATCTTGTCTCGCCTAAGGTGTCTAATAAGGCCACCTCCATGTAACTATTGAATTATTTATTCCTTTAGCGAACTGTTGAGGATGCACAGTCGATTTTCCTTGAAAAGGAACTCATCTTGCATATGTAAGTCGCCGGGGTGACCTTCTTGACATCTAACTCATGTGTCATTGAAGTCGTCGTCGTCGGCATATATATCTTTGAGGCGCTTAAACCTGACAACTTCATTGCTCATGGTGACTAACAAAGTTGCACGACTACTCGGCGCATCGGCTACCTTGTTTTGTTGTCCTGACTTATGTTTTAGCACAAACGTGACATCCTTTAAAAATGATATCTATCTAACATGCACGCGGTTAATGTTAACTTGAATATTAATGAATTTGAGAGCTTGATGGTTCGTGTAAAGTATAATTTTCCTTTCAATCAAATAATATCACTAGCGTCGCAGTGTCTGGACCACCACATACAACTCGATCCCATATGTACACCACTTCTTGTGTGCATTGCTAAGTTTCTCACTGTAGAAGGCTATCGGGCTACCTTCTTGAGACAAAACTCTCCCAACCCCGACATACGAGGCATCACATTTGACTTTAAACAGTTTGTCGAAGTTGAGAAGTACAAAAACTGGGGTCGTGGATAATCTGTGCTTGATTTCAGTAAAACTCCTGTCGGCTTCATCAGTCCATTGAAACTGATATTTTTTTTTCATGCAATCTGTGATTTGTGACACAATGGTACTGAAATTTTTCACGAACCGATGATAGAATGTCGCCAAACCATAAAAACTTCGCACTTCGTGAATATTTGTGCGAACCGATCGTTCTCTGATTGCCTCCATCTTTTCCTCATCCAAACGAATGCCCATGGATGTTATGACAAAATCCAAAAATAATAGGCTATCAGTCATGAAGCTACACTTTTTTAAATTGAGATAAAGTTTATTTTCAGTGAGCACTTGAAGGACCTTCTCGAGGTGTTCCATATGGGTGGTTTCAACTGTATATCGAAATATCATTAAAATAAATCACAATGAGCCGCTTAATGAAATGTTTCAGAACTTGGTTCATCAATCTCATGAACGTGTTAGGCGTATTCGAAAGACCGAAAGACGTGACCATCCATTCGTACATTCCTTCACTGGTCTTAATGGTCATTTTTCCCTCATCACCCAGCCGTATTCGAATCTAATGGTAGTCGTTCCTTAGGTCCAATTTAGAGAATATTTTTGCACCCTCTAGCATGTCTAGCATATTGTCCAACCATGGTATAGGAAACCTATATTTTATAGTGATTTTGTTGATGGCTCGGCTGTCGACACACATGCGCCAACTCTCATATTTCTTTAGAGTTAATAGAGCTGGTATAACACATGGACTCATGCTTTATTGAATAAGACTCTAACGGATCAACTCTTCCACTTGCCCTTGCAGAATCTTGCACTCATTCAATAATGAGGATGATTGGGTAAACTGGACCCGGGGACAAAGTCGATATGGCGTTGGATATCCTGCATGAGAGGTAACCCATCGGGAAGGTCATCGGGCCAGATTTCTTTGAATTCACGTAATAATGACCATAGTCTTTCAGAGATGACGGCAAGCTCGAGTTCTTTCCTTTTTACAATTAATGCATAAGCCTATCCCGTTTCTTTGGATTCTTCCACGAAATCTCGTATGGTTAAGAGAAAATGGCCCCTCTACTTTAAAAGTTTCAGATGGTCCCTGTAGATCTATAGGGGTTAATATGGTCTTCCGGCCATCCTTGACGAAGATATATATGTTATCTCGCCCTTTAGGAGTGACGTCATGGTCAGATTGTCAGGATTGACCGAGTAGTAAGTATGTGACATGCTTCCATGTCAACCACATCATATACTACTCTATCCTTATAATGTTTGTCAATTGAAAATGATATGGTGTACCGTTCAGTTACTTTTGTTTCGTTGACCTTCTTGATCCAACCGATTATATATGGGGAATGATGACGTTTCGTTTTCAATTGTAATTTTTTCACCATGACCTTGGAGACGATATTCTCCTTGCTTCCACATTTAATAATCACGTCATAAAACCTTTTGATTCACCGTACACTTAGTGCGGAAGATGTTATGCCACTGTGGATGCACTTATTTTCTTGGCGCATATAATAGTCGCCTCACAACGAGTGACTCGCAGCGATCTCGTTGAACCCAACTTGAACCATCTGCCCCGTCCTAGTGGTATGCTCATATTCTTCAACATTTGGATCTTCATAGGCGTTATTAGCACTACCATCATGGATGGCGAGGTTCGCCACTTTTCGTAGGGGACAAGTATTTGATAGGTGTCCCGATTGGCCACAACAATAACAGTTATCGGGCCTTGGCCGAGCATAGAGGTTCGAGATTCTACTTAGACTAGCAGCAATCGATATGCCCGTTTGGGGTCTAGCTTGCCCGATTCCCTGATCTCGGCTCTTAAACGTAGGAGGTTGAGTGTGTGCTCCTAAGGGCTCTTTCCCCTTAAATTGTGGAGCTCTCTGGGGTGGACTCGCCGCAGTGATCCATACGGTAGGATAGGTCCGTGTGTTAGGAAGTTCAAGTTGCGCTTCTGTTCGAGTAGCTAATTTGATCGCATCATTAATCATTCAGACGGACTGCATCTGGACCTGATCCTGGATCGACATACGCAATCCACAGTTGAATTGGGCGACTTGCTGCGATTCAGTCTCGACTAAATTGTTACACGCCGTCAGGTGGTAAAATTCTTTTGCGTATTCGCTCACCAACCAACTACTTTGTCAACAATTTTGGTATTGTTGGAATAATACCTTATTGTAATCGCTAAGGAGGAATAGGGCACGTAGTAGCTATTTCATCCGTCATTATGTGCAGATTGGTGTTTTCATCTGTCTGGTTCGTGCGAGTTGCAGTTGTTCCGACCAAGATGAAGATCTTCCTTTCAACGTGTAGGTCACAAGCTTGACCTTCTTTGCTTCAGAGATGTTTATATAGTCGAAAAATCACTCAACTTCAGAAAGCCAATCAAGAAAATTCTCAATGTGTAGTTGGCCATTAAAGTTAGAAATATCAATCTGCATCTTGAATTCTCAATCGCCACCTTGTCTAGGGTGTTGGAAGATTATGCCGTCGATTTCCTTCTCGCCGGAGCTCCCTTCCTCAGGAATAACCCTTGGATGCACTGCCGGTACTATCATGCGATCAAGGCGATTACGAGTTCCAGCAATTGGCGGTGGAGGATTATCGTTAAGAACACGGAGTTGCCCTAGGATTTTTTCCAAGAGATCCATTATGTGGTTGATGAAAGCCTGCAGCCTTTGCATGGCTTGCCGATTCTCTTGCTGTGCTGCTTTGAAAGCTACCGCCATTAAAGGTAAATTCCGTGGAGCACCGCCTATGGGATTGTTGTCCGACCCGTCGTTAGAAGCCATCTATCCAAGGAAAAACCTCATTTTGATACCAAATTGACGCAGGAAAGGACGTGAGGTCAAGCACCGTCTTCCTCAAGAGGATAACTATTCTAAATCCACAGAACTTCTCTGGACTCCTCACAAAGACTTCTCAAATCCACGAGGAAGGAAAGCAAAAAATAGAAATAAATTCTAATAAATTCGAAATTGATTAATTAATGAATATAACAAGTTCGCAACCCTTTAAATGGGGGTACCAACCAATGAAAAAGAAATCAGAATCAAACTACAATTAAAACTCTTAGAATTCACGACTTACTATAAATAGTAAACTTACTATTTATAGACGGTCATGATGTCTACTAGTGTGCAAGGTTTTCGGTTGAAAATAATAAGTGTCATATTTGGCTTCACCAAACTGTTCTCCTAATTATTCTAAGATCTTTTCACATTGGGTACAACTTTTAAAGCCCGACGGATGAAGAGTTATAATCAAACTAAAGCTTCCTATTTATAGTAAAAATGAAATTAAAATAGGGAAACGACCATCGATCCAGCATAACGGGGTTGGCTGGATAAAGTAGCTCGTTCTACCCCAAAATCATATAAGCTACGTCAGATAACTCATTTCGGATTGTGAAATACACCCAATTTAAGATTCGATGGTTGGATCACTTCTGTCGCCGACCGGGCCTTTTCTAATCCATCGTGGCCATGTAACTGTCTGCGGCCCGCTCTACATCAGTTTTCCCTTCATCAAAGTTAAATGGCAAATAAATGTCACGATGGAAACTAGGAAGATTTCAATGATGGGTGGCATTGCCACCACTGCTTCCTCTTGTGTGGTCCACTCAAGCATTCAGTCAGCCTCTTTTTTTTTTGAGTTCATGTCCTAAAGTGATCTTTCAAAATGGATGGACAGTCAGGATAAAACACATCATCAAGGTGGCCCAACAGAGCCCCTACTGGGATCGCCCATCTCTAGCTAAGTCAGGTGAGGTAGTACCCAATCATAGTGGGTGTGTGGGCCCGCCACGATGTATATGTTTTATCCATGCCGTCCATCCATTTATCCAGCTCATTTTAGGGCATGAACCCAAAAATGAGACAGATGGAGTTTTTAATGGTGGGTGTTCAATCACCATTCACCATTTCTTATGGTATGGTCCACCTGAGATTTGGATCTGCATCATTTACACGATAACGAAATAAAATGAGCTAGAAAAATGGATGGACGGCATGGATGAAACACACGCATTACAGTAGGGCCCGCAGCTTTTCCTGCAGCACACTGTACCAGCGTCAATCCAGCTCAGATCGTCCACACATGTCACACCATGACACATTCAACGGTGGGCACATCTCCACCGTGGATATACAGTATCTCCCGGGAAATTGTCCAGATCCGAAATCATAACCACCAAACTTGGGGGTGGACCAATTTCTATTGAATGCGGATTCCCATTTTAAACTTGTCAATTTGGTAATCTTTGACGGATCCTAATATAACCAATAACTGTGGACCACTTGTAAGAGACGATGCATGGCAGCATCGTGTGATTGATGATATGCAGGCACTAAGAAATTACACACATGGCATACAAGTAGTTAAATTAAACCGTCCAAAAAATGTTACCAACTTTAGATGTACTATTTATTTTTATTTTTTTAAAAAAAAACCATATAATTAAATGATTATCGGATTGGTGGACATTTATTGAACGGTTGAAAATGAAAAGCATCCACCAAGTGACTCAGTGTTGATATGCAGGCATAAACAATTTTTTTAGTGCATACTCATACATCTGCCTTTACATGCACACTTGAACCCATGACCTCAGTGTTGAAATGACATTCTGTTTACCAATGAGCCATTAGGTTGGGACCCAACTTAGCACACAAACCTATGAAAGCGTTTTCTTTTCATTGCTACTTATGGTGTGGCCCACCTGACTTATGAATTGGGCTGATTTTGGTCCCACTATCTAATCATATTGTGATATGTACCATTTCATCTTCTAGGTAGCGACTCCGTCATTTTCTAAGATTGTCAATGTGCCATGTGGGATACATTGTCTAGTTATTTAAACCGTATATATCATTGGACCTACTTTGGATGGCGACTCATGGAAAAAAAATTTGTAACGCACTGGTGCCACAATAGACGGTCATGGAAGAAAATTTGGAAGGATTTGTATTTCAGCCAGAGAAGGGGAAATATTTAATTGCTAGGATCTTACAAGGGCCCACACGAAGGTTTGTCGGCACTTTTACACCAGCCATTCATCAGCCGACTATATAACATTCCTGTGAAACTTTAATTTATCCAACCAAACAAACAGCTTAGTTTTTACCGGCCAGTTTGGATACTACATCCTTTCCTTGATTCTATCTCTCAAGCCAACCACATACACAGTGTGTTGACAGCCCTTTCTGGAAGTAGACCAGATTTCATTCCGGTTGCCCCGGTTGCCAACTCTTTCGAGTCAACTTAGGCCTTTGGCACCACAATTCGTGTTGTAAAATAGGCCCAACATAGGATGAGTTGGTCAAGCCACCCGACATAGGTTTGGAAGGGTCAGGTTCTTTTCGGTCTCTACACATGTTAGGAAGCAACCGTTGTACTCTAATTTTGACTATTTTAGAAAAGCACCCGACATAGGTTAGGAAGAATGACATGTGACATTATATGAAAGATAAGATAGGAAGTGGATAAAAAATCTTCAAATTTTTGGAGCACTTTTTGCTAGTTTATAGTTAAGGTAAGTTTACTTTTACACAGCCAAGGATGGTTGATAGACTGTTGTGGTCAATATATAAAGGCCGACAAGTTATTTAAGGTACGAAGGATGACTCAGGGTAGTAAAGACAAAACCTTGGTGGACAAAAGTGAAGCAAGTGGCCGAGAGCCATTCAAAAGAAGAACAGTTGCAAAAGAGAAACGTAACAAGAGAATGATATAGAAAGAGATTTTTCGACTAATGTAATTGTTACAATAATGGAAGAAGGGTATAAAGAAATAAGTTACGGCATAAATCTATAAATAACAAAGAAATTCATTAGGAAAAAAAAAAAACTTATACCTAATCCAACGCAACAAACAAACAAACTTAGGTGTAATCTAACTATAATATTTATTGTAATCTAAGTCTATGCTCATACGCTAAATTTATATCCGATATTAATCAATTCTCTTAGGAGAAGTATTCTTGCATATTTTTAAAATCTTTTCTTATTGAAGGCATGAAGAAAATCTTAAGAGGAAGAACGCCACCATTGGTTTATCCTTTGATCGTTATCACTTTAAAAATTCTAGTCATGTCCATTAATATTGGACGTATCAGCTTATTTCGATGCTTGGGGTCAAAGTTGATCTGTTTAAATCGTTAGGATTATTTCAGTGCTTGGGGTCAAAGTTGATCAGTTTAAATCGTAACGATTATGGCAAACCCGCATAATTAAAAACAGACGGAACAGCCAACAGTAACAAGGTCCTATGCTTGTAGCTTGTTGCGTTTTATCACCATGGTGGCAGCACGATCACTCATGTCTAATGGGAGATATGTCATCTCGGCCGTCCAACAACTGTAGCAAGGCAGGTTCGGCCATTCTAAAATAAACGTAGTAGAATACTAATTTCAAACATTACTTTCAAAACCTTTAATCCAATGTATCCTCAAGAGGCAATCTAACCATGCGTGACACAAATTTAAATTAATCCATCCCGTCCAGATCATGGACAACGGTGTGGACAGACACAGCCAAAATATTAATCCATTAGTGGCCAGACCATCATAGCTCGTGTCAATGGAGCATACCAGACAGGCGCTCCAACCTGCATGAATCTTTGGACCGTGCCCTTCCAGTGAGGGCCAACAATCTGAACAGCCTAGATCTGCAGTAGAGCATCACATAATTCCACTTTCTTTAGCATGCATCACAAGTCAAGATGACAAGTTGCAAAATCAAAATTGGGATGGAACGTATATAAAACAAAATTCAGTAAAGCCTGCAATTAATGTAAACATGGAATCCAACAGTGAGGGGAAAAAAAAAAAACCATGACCGATTGATTGGTTTGCATAAGCAGTTGACTGAGTAGAAAAAAGACATCACTGTCTCATATGCCGGTTCAACGGGCTACGCAAACCACCATATGGCCCACATGGGCACGTGACATCCCACACACTTCAGATTTTAAATAAATAAATAAAAACCCTTAAAACCAGCACAACATCAAATTTTAACAAATGTAAGTTGGGAGTATTTTGGGATCTGGAAAATTGAACTGTCATCCAACGTATGAAAACAGCATAGATTCTGTCCATAAATGGGGTCGAAATAGCCAGGGACAATTTTACCCTAGCAATTAGTTTTAGTTGTGACCACAGTTGGCAAAACACCGTACAGCAGAAAAACGCCTCAGTAAGGACCCATTTGGATACCACCAAATAAGTTACTTTTTCTACTTAGAACAGTAGATAAGTAACTTACTTAAGCTAAGTTTGGTTTATGATCAATTCTAAATAGCTTTTTTATTTAAAGTTTACTAAATCACTTCAGTTTAATAAGTAGAAAACAAGATAAGCTGCTTAAGGCACAACTAGCTTATCTTAAATAACTAACCATCCAAACACGCCCATCAGTTGCTAAATATAAGTTACTTATGTCACAAGTAGCCTATTTTAGTTTCTACTTCTTAAGAAAATAAGTATGTTTGGTAAAATATATACTTATCAGTTTCTCCTCTTTCGTCTCTCTAATGCTTCTCTTCATCATCTTATGGAAAAGTGGAAAATCTAATTTTTTTTTGAAAAAGTAATGAAGTGATTAAGTACTTTTAAAGTTTTTTTTTAAAAAAAAGTTACTTATAACTAATTATAAACCAAACTTATTTATCCGAAATAAGTTACTTATCTACTGTTGTAAATAGAAAAAGTAATTTATTTGGCAGTATCCAAACGGGGCCAATGTCCCCGCTCCAATTCAGTCCGATCACAAAAAAACAGTCATCCATAGAGCGAAAACTTCAGGTTTAACAAAGTTCTGATTCAATCATATGGAATTTTTAAAAAATAGCTATATATGCACTTATTGTGCGTATATTAAATCTACACTTAAAATAGAAGGGAAAAGGTACTGTGAGGTCGAGCTCTGTGGGCCCCACTGTGATCTATGTGGGGCAACCACCCCATCAGCCAAATGGGCCCTTCCATGGTGAAAAATCAGGCCAATCCATCACTTACGTGGGCCACACCATAGACAACAGTTGAGAGTCAATATCTACCCAGTGAAACTTTCATGATCATTTATAGGGCCCACTGAGATGTGGTTCAAACCTCCAAACCATCTATTGTGTCCCCACTTGGATGAGGGGTCACAGCAAGTTTCAGCTGTATCCAAAACTCAGGTGGGCCCCAACAAGTGCTTCTAGAGGATTTAGGCATGATTTCACACAGTTTCAGATGGTGTGGCCTACTTGATTTCCCGATGCGGCTGACTTTTGGCATATCCCATAACCTAGAGGGCAAAGTGTGGATGATTTTTGGCATATCCCATAACCTAGAGGGCAAAGTGTGGATGTCCGATACACAAGGTGGGGCCACACAGATGAGGTTGGCCTCATAGTACCATTTCCCAAAATAGAAAGCTTCAATTAAAATAATTAAAAAATCAATATGCAAAAGCAATAATTAAAATAATTAAAAAATCTATATACATAAGCCAACTTACACAAGTATTCAAATAGTGTGTTAACATTATTCTTTGCCACTCCGTAATCCTTCCTTCTCAACTGCTTCCCATAAAAATCAATTGGTCTCTACTAAAATCTTCCACTACTTAATTGTATCAATAGTGACAGCTAACTAAAAAAATAATACTTGCATGTTTAATACAGTTTGTCTAAAATATGGGGATTTTTTTTACTTTTTTATGGTTGCCTCTCTTCTGAAATATATGAAGTTTTGAACATTTAGTCAATTATGCAAGTTCTTTTTTTTAAAACAAGTCTGTCTAAAATGGGGTTTCCTAACTATAGTTATCGCAAAAGTGCATGGGAAAGGTTTTAACCAAAAGAAAGGGAATTTTTGTAGTTTAACAACTCCATTGCTTTTTAAAAGTATCCTTCCCCCATTCTCTCTTTCTTACTGGACGCACATGAAGACCCCAATTTTCATTCCCTCTCTCCATGTGCAGGGCACATGCCATACCCCTAGTTGTTATTAAAGATGGAGACCTAAGTGGACCTTTTGGTGACATTCCGCATCCAGAAGCAAGCCCATGTGGCAGTAATTAGGACCCAATGGCAGTAGTCGTAACTGAACCAATCCAATTCATTACCCTCTGCATCTGGAATCAGGATGGACCACATCAATCAGGACCATTATCAGGCTAACCTTTGTGGTTAGACTGTGGTCTAGATGCTGAATCGTAGAAACATGACTGAAACAAACAAGCAACTCACTAGAGAAAGATGTAAAGTGGTTCATTGAAGAATACAAGCTCACTCAAATAACAAATCCAACTACAGATGCTCTTCAGATCTGAAAAGGGGTGTATCCAAAATGAAGATGTCTGGTCTTTTACTTGCAGTGAAACTGAAACAAAATTCCAATAATGTAAAGCTGACAAGATCGAAAATGGAAGTATAAAATATAAAATGAACACTACCGAATCTTACTAGAAGCTCTGTCCTCATCCCCTTCATGCTCTGTGGCTGATCAGGTCATCCTTTGCGCTGCTTCTTTGGCTAAGAGCCTCTCCTTTGCCTTGGTCTTGGCCTGAGACTTCGAACCCATGATGCCGCCGCCCCACTTCTTGCGGTGCTCGTCAAATTTGTCATTGAAGTTAGCCTGCAAAAGTGAAAGATTCAGACACAGAAAGTAAATGCCTGCAACTTTATAGTAGCTTGGTAGATGCAACTATTGCCAATGGGCCCATACTGGCCCATCAGGCTCCCAGGGCTGAACCCACTGCCATCCCAGCTCAGCCTATAAATTTGGCCCATGTCAAGCCTGGACCTGATTTCTAGGCTTGTCAAATAAAAGGGTCAAGACCATGGCAAGGTTTGGTAGCATCTTCAGGCTGATACCAACCAGGACTGACTTTTGGGCCGATCCAAATGGCCCATTGCAATTGATAGATGTAGCCAAGCTTTTCTAATGACAGATTAATTCTTGATAACTGGGGTTTTTTTTCACCTTGATTGCCTCCACAATCTTGCTGAATTCCATTTTATCTTCATTCTTTACTGATGTCAGACACAGGGCAGTGGCTGTTTTCTTGTGGACAATCTGTACTTCAAAAGTGGACAGAGATTGATGGTGAGTGACAATATAGAAGGCCAAGAATGTTGCATAGAATTATGAAAGAACACCAGAATCCTCAACTAAAAGGCTTGTAAATGAGGAAATGGAGAAAGTTGAAGAAACAAACCGCTCCCAGACGAGCTTTTCCTTTCACGATTGCGTAAGGAATTTCCATTTTCCGGCACAAAGTGGGAAGCCAGACGACAAGCTCAATTGGGTCCACGTCATGAGCAATCACCACCAACTGAGCCTTGTTCTGCATTGACAGATAATATGAAGGTGAATTTAAGCCCCCCCCCCCCCACAAAAAAAAAAAAAAAAAAAAAAAAACTTCTTCTTTTGTTAGGTGAATTTTTAAAAATCAGGGGAAGCCCATGTTGAAACTAATATGGTATGTTTTGGAAGTACTGGGCATACTGGCAAAGCTACTTAACACTGATCTTTGATTGCACAGGGCACAGGGCACATGGCATACAAGCAATTCAACCCAAACTATAAAAATCATGGGCCCCATTGTTAATGGAGCATCACCTGAAAATCAGTCTGATCAGATGAATTTAACCATCTGATTTCACCA
Organism: Magnolia kwangsiensis; assembly: GCA_037074715.1. Lineage (NCBI taxonomy): Eukaryota > Viridiplantae > Streptophyta > Magnoliopsida > Magnoliales > Magnoliaceae > Magnolia > Magnolia kwangsiensis. The sequence goes on along the minus strand of CM073580.1, from coordinate 9,319,554 downwards.
AATGAATGTGAAGCGCTCTGACAATCTATTTTTTTACTGTCCTTCAGATGGGCACCAAAGAAATGGCCAGGACAGTTAGGTGTGTGGTTCCAGGTGGGCCCCAATTTTAAAGGTTTGGAATGATGTGTGTGTGTACCGTGTGAGTAACAAGTGGATTGGTTCTACCTGCTCGATAAGGTAGGTGATGTGATTGAGGCCGTATTTGATAACAATGGGCTTCTTTGCCTCCACGGTCTTCCCTTCAGCTTCAGCTTGTGCTCGTTTCAGAAGCCTTTCCTTCTTAGCAGCCTTGTCTTCAGGTCTATATTTGAGTAGCATCTTGAAAAGATTTGTTGCTGGTGATAATATAAAAAACCCAGGATAGTTTGACATCAGGATACCAACATATTCCAAAATGGACCACATGTCCAGGTATTAAGAGTAAAAAATCAGTACTTGTGCATCCATCATTGCAATTGATTTTCCACCTGTACTAGTTATGGACAAAACCATTTGAGTGAGTGAGAGAGAGAAACGCTTTTTGGAAACTTTACCAAGATTCTTGTCAAGGGTTTTCGTAAACTGGTTCAGAGCTGGGGGGACCTTCAATCGTTGTTTCAGAATCCTCCGCTGTCTTTGAATACGAACAACCTTTGGCCATTTAACAAATCTATGCAAATCCCTTTTCGGTGGTAATGCACCACCAATTCCAAACTGCTTTGGACGCTTTTCAAATAGTGGATTCACAACCTTCTCCTGTAAAATGAGAAAAAGGCAACCAAAAAAAAAAAAAAAAACCACAGCTATGAACCACCATAGAAGACAAAGTTATGAAGTGGGAGAGCTCACCATGTCATGTTTATAGACTCGATGACTCAACATAATTTTATTTTATTTTAAAAAGATCAATTTTGGAAAGTTGTGGCCTGGAAAGACTTGCAATAGATTTTTCTTCAAAGCAAAAGCTCAGAAAGCGCATTCACAGTTTGTGGCTAGAACACATTCAACTCAAACAATATGAAGCCTTGAGAGATTAAACTAGAATAGATTCAAACATATGATAACGCCAATTTCAAAGAAGCTGCTCAACCTTTGTTCTTGTCCAAATCAAACAAGACAGACTTGTATCAAAGGAAGCAGAAATTGCACTTTGTTCCAACAAACAAAAATGTTAACCTAGATTCCAAATTTCATTTGCTCTCCATTTTTTCAGAGACTGAGGATTGGAAACAAGAGGTTCTGTGCATGCATGTACTTTTTTGGCAGTTCTTAAGGGCCCATTTGGAAACCACCAAATAAGTTACTTTTTCTACTTACAGCAGTAAATAAGTAACTTATTTGAGATAAGTTTGGTTTATGATCAATTATAAGCAGCTTTTTATTTGAAGTTACTTAATCACTTGAGTTTAATAAGTAGAAATCAAGACAAGCTACTTAAGGCATAAGTAGCTTATCTTTAGTAACTTAAGATCCAAACGCCCCCTAAAAGATCAGACTGGAAAGATTAAGCTGCATGGAGTGATGGAAGTGCAGGATAAACGGAAGCTAGTTAGTGAAGTAATTATCTTGGAGGGATGTTTCAGCGTACTTAATAAATTTGGTTTTCTCACTAACACATAAATATCAAAGATCTCAGTGTGACCAAATCCAAGATCTAAACCTTTTTCCCTGTCAAGCTAGTGAAGAAAACTTGTTGAAACTAATCTACCAAAGCACCTTTCTGCCATAACTTCATGAGAATATCCACAAGTGGGCAAATTGTGACTCTGTTGAGGCAATTCCTCAAGCATGGGTAGAGGGAGCATGAGAGAAAAGGAAGAAAGTTCTATGGCATGTCTTCCATGTCAGTTTTGTGGTCTTTATAGAGTGCATGGAAGATGTTTTGGGTTTATTTGGTCCATGAGAAATCTCCAGTTCAGGAGGTATAATAGGGAAGATATTATGGGTTTATTTGGGAGTCGTGATGTTATGTAAATGAGCAAATGAGGCTAAAGTGGGATGGGATGATCATCCTCCTCTTGCTGTTTTTTTAGGAGGAAATAAACCAGCTTAGTCATGTATAGATCAGTCCTGGTAAGATTCAAAAAATCAAAGAAGCCACTGCTTTTCTTTGAGGAAAGTGTGTAATGCATCACATTCCCAAGAATTATACAAAAGCTTTACTTACAGGCTTCTTCTTGGCTGGTACTGGGGCTTTTCCACCTCTCTTGGGGGCCTGAAGAAAACATAAGTTAAAAGGAAATTAATTTGGCGAACACCATAAAAATGAAAGGAAATAAATATTATAATCATAACATGTAAAGTTAAATGCTTAAAACATTACGAAATTTTTTATCAACATGAATGAAATAACATCTGAAAAGCATTTTAAAAGCCCCCATAAATGTTATCAATTTATCATGTACTACTAACATGCTCTTATTTTATAGAAATCTTGAAAGCCGTAACTAAAGGGTTACGATGCACCACTTACATGCACATTTTAATTGAAAGGACTGCACCCAATGTTAAATTTAAAATTTATTTTTTTTAAAAAAAAAAAAGGACAAGAAGCAGCAATCAAACCAGTTTGGACTGTGACCAACCACAAAAATAGACTGGGTTCATTAAACCCAGGGTAAATGGTGGGATACAATATATAATCTTGCCAGCAGAGCTTGGACCTGCAAGTTCCACTTAGAAAGCAGGCATCCGAACCGCTATGCCTGTGGCATAATGTTTAGCTATTCTTTTTTTCTCATTTATACAGTACTACTTTGAGTAAGATGTCCAGGTCAGACCAGCTAGACTGAATCACCTACCAAAAGGGTCACGGTTCAGTCCTGGCTTTAAATCATTGACCATAGTATACGACATAGCAACATTGAAGCATATAATTATAAGAGAAATAACAAGCAGCAACCATGGTATGCTAGATACTAATTTCCATATATACATAATACATAATGCAGGTGGGTTTTTTGTTGAAACTTCTCACATATAAAATACTTCTAAAGAAACAAATGTACAAGTTGGAAGAGGACGAATTAGGGATGACTAATCATAGCAGAATAGAAATAACTGTAGTGTTCTCTCAATTCGTTCAAGTCAAAAGGTTGAGTTCAGGTCTGATACTGGTGTATTGCATCCGAACCCGCCTGAAAAATTCCAGTCTTATCAGGTTCAGGAGGCGCAAAATCCGAGCCTGAGCGAGTTTGTCTCCATTTCCTCCCATGAGGTTCACTTTCAAGCAAAGTTCGAAATATCGGTATTGCGCATGGTATTGCACCCTTGGGAAACAGATACGTATCCGTTATTGCACGGGATATATCGTTTGTATAGCGTAATTAATCGCACTTTTTGGGAAACATAGGGAAACATTGGGAAAATGCTTGAATATTTCAATGAAACTTCAGGGATTATTAAAAATGACCTTAATACACACTTTTAAATCATAAAATCTCCAAAAAAAAAATAAATATGCACATAATATGTTTCCTTTGTATAGGGTCCTAAGTCATGCGTTGTCCGATTGAACTAAAACAATTATATTCAAATATGTTGCATAACATTTATAAATGCATCAAGACATGTATACCCACACCGTCCATCTGTTTTGCCACCTTAATTTGTGGCACCATACCAAAAATGAAGCATTTCATTAAAACCATGCCATATTATCAAGAGGACCATGCCATATGAAACAGTATTGATTGAAGGCCCTAGCATTAAAACCTTCTTAGGGCTCACCTTAATGTTTTCATAGTGTTTATTTACCATCCAATCAGTTGATAAGTTCACATAAGCCTCAAAATAGCAGATTGATCCAGATCTTTTGTGGCCCGTTAATAGTCAATCACAACTTTTTCCTTTGGTATGGTCCACCTTATATTTGGATGTGCTTCGTTTTTTGGATAATACACTAAAATGATTTGGGAAAATGGATGAACGACATGGATACAAAATACAAACATTAAGGTGGACCTCGTATTAAGGGCCGCACCCTCTTGGGTGGGTATTAGGCCTCACCTAATCCGCTCTCTAATTCATGACGTTGATATATTTACTTTTTGACAAGTCTTGGCTCAAAAAATGAGGTAGATTGTGTGGGCCCCATGCATTCCATTCATGCTATCCATTCGTTTTTTTGGATAAATTTAAAGGCTGAGAAAAAAAGGGGGTAGATCCAGATATCAAGTGGACCACATAAGATGACGTACGTAATATGCTGGGACCTCGGCTGTGGGGCCACCTCGACATAATATGATGTATATACACCATCAATTCATTTTGGCATATTATTTTAGGGAATGGGCTAAAAAATGAGGCAAATCCAAAAATGAGGTAGACCGCACCACACGAAAAAGTGTTCATTGAATGGCCACCATTAAAAAAATTTTAGGGGCTACAAAAGTTTCGGATCAAGCTAATATTTATGTTTTCCCTTCATCTAGGTCTGCCAGACCTTATGAACAGATTGGATGGAAAATAAACTCACCGATGGGCCTGGGAAAGCTTCAACAGTGCATATCATTGCCACGACTTCCTATCATGTGGTCCACTAGATCCTTATATTTACCTATATTTTAGGCTTATACCCTAAAATGACCTATCAAAATGGATAGACGGTGTGGATAAAACACATATATCATAGTGGGCCCTACAAAGCCTCTGACAATACCGTCTGTCTCCGAGGATTTCAATCCGCGCCAGACGCAGATTTCCTGCAAAAGGCTTTCGCAGGATGTTCCTGCCTCAGATGCTAGATGGGGCCCACTGTAATGTTCGTGAGAAATCCACACCGTCCATTCATCTGGCAAAATCATTTTAGGAGATGCCACCAAAAATGAGGTGGATCCAAAACTCAAGTGGGCCATACGAGAGGGAAAACTGGGCAAAGAGTTTTCTACCGTTGAAACTTTCTTGGGATCCACCTTGATGTTTATACGCCATCCAAACCGTTTCTGAGGTCATTTCCACTGGGATGGAGTGAAAATATAAAAAACTTATCTTGATATGAAACTTTTGTGGCCATAAAAATGTTTCAACGATGGTCACTGAATCCCTATTGTTTCCTCTCGTGCGGCCCACCTAAGTTTTGGATCCACCACATTTTTGGTCGCATGTCCTAAAATGAGCTTGCAAAAAAGATGGACGTGGCTGATTTCTCACAAACATCACAGTGGGCCCCACCTAGCATCCCAGCGCAAGAAGGAAAGTCTTTCGCATGAAATCCGCATACGACTGCATGATAAAAAAAGGCTCAGAAGCCCTATTTGTAAGCAGAGAGGGTTTCGGCCCCTAAAACCCTAATCGCTCTCCCAATCTCCGGATTTCTTTGGATTTTTTTCACAATATCTTCCGAAATCAATTCCCTACGAACAACGCACTTCAATTCAAATGGCCCATTAAATGCAGCTTCCAATCAGCGCAAACTCTTCTACAAGTACGGAAATCCACATTGTTGAACATTTCTCTCTTCTTTTTCTTCTTCTTCTTTTTTCGGATATTTACATAAAAAAATAAAAATAAAATTCTTGGTATCTTCTGACGGGTTTCGAATCGCTAGGTTGCGATACCGATAATATCGGCCAATAGTATCGATATTGCGAACACTGCTTTCAAGCATGAATTCTGATCTAGAGTGGAGTTGCGATCTGGAATTGGATCTAAGATCAGATCCTTATACAAGTTTGGATACCAATTCAGATCCATTCCAGAAATATGCCTTTTACAAGGTCTTAAATAAATTATTGGATAAAAATAAAAATATCACATGTTTAAGGTACCCGTCCCAACTCGATTTATGATAAACCAAATTGTTCTACTTTAATTCAACCCAAATACTCATCAGGCCGGAAATCCAAACCCAAGTCTGATTACATTACATCACCCACTTAGGGAACCCTCAGATCCAGTACCCCTTGGGAGACCTACTCAAATAGCTTGCATCAAAGAGAGGATAATATATCAGTATTTTTCAGATGTCCATATTGCAAGGAGATGAGTCCTGCCATTTAAAAGTTTCCTAAACTCTATAGAATGGATGGTGGTGCTAAAATAAAAGAATGAACAATATCAGGTTCTTAAAAAGCAACGTTAAACAAAATGATACGCATGGATACACTTTGCATGTTACCAAAAAACATTTCTATTGCTAGTTTTTACAGTAGTGATATTTTCAAATGACCGAGTTGAGAAATTGGAGCAACTGTGTTATATTTTAGACAGTTTCATTTTGTTTTAGAGATATCTGCCAACACAAGCAGTTCCAAACACCTAAACCATATGTACAATTTTGAGAGATGCTAGAGCCTAGGTTGTGGGGTACAATATGAGCATGCCATGAGAACATAATAGGTACAGCCTACAAACTCATGACACGCTAGATGCTGTATCATGTGCTGATTGTGTGATCAGCACATATTAGTTATTGTTCTACGAGATGCACTGCAGCAAATGGACAGTGTAGTGACTGTAGTCTATGGCTCTAAAGTCTGAACTGTTCATTTGATCCAATCCACCATTCAAGGCCACCATGCAAAAATCACAATGGCAGACTGGTCCAAATTTTGATCAATGACACATACAATGTTCAGACAAGAAAAATGCACCCAATCATCAGCTTGAAACATCAATTTGGCAAGCACCAAGTTGGATTGGTTATGGTTCATTTAACTTCTTTTAACAGATTAAAAAAAAAAAAAAAAAAAACAAACTAAAGAAGCACTACTAATATGCTGACAACAGGTACCCGGACCCATGGATAACTGAGGGATCCGACTTGGTTTAAATGGGGCTGGGTCCGATTGCCGAACCAGTTATAAGGATCAGGGTCAGGGTCAGCTATCCTGTACATATCTAAAAACAGGGTGGTCCAATGTCAGGTCAGGAGTGGATGGCCCAGTTGCATTGGCTAGCATTTGGATGGCAGGGACAGTCCAGTGGGTGTAATTCTTGCATGACACGTCACCGGAGTGGATGGTCCAGAATGATTGATGGGATTATCCACGTGTCCAAATGGATGAATATACAGAAATGTCAAATGCTTGATCCACAAAATAGCATTCCTTGTGCAGCTAGCAACAATTGGGAAGGGCCCAACTGTGCAATCCAGGCCCATCATCTGGTAGGACCATATGCTTGCGCCCAAAGAATTTCCCTTTCCCGGAAAGGACCGATGCAATAAAAGGAACTTCTTTCGAAATGTCACCCGTCAGCAAAATCATTCATTCTCATACCACCAATCAGACAGTTACGATCGTCTGATGGAGAAGACTTCAAAGGCATGGCCCATCAGCAACCAACCCCACAAGTAGAGCAGTGCGGATCTCCTGAGGGTGGTCCCAACATGTAGATGTGCAGGGCCGAGCAAAATAGCCATTTTTCGGTCGAGCATCAAATAATAACCCCCGAAACGATTATTTTCAGCAGGAATAACATTTAAAAATTAAAAATAAAAACGAAGCTTGAAATCATCTGAACAATGCCTCCTACGCATACAGACATCGGATTTGAGATAAAAATGAGAGATTCAAACAGCAGAAATAAATAAATAAAGGAAAACAGAAACCCTAGCGTTGATTACAGCAGAGAGAGAGATATGGAGATTCTGGTATAGATGAAGATAACGATAGAATCAAGATGAAAGAGAATCGAAGAGAAATGCTGCTACGTACCATGGCCTTCGATGCCTATGCAAGCGCAGATCGAAACTCTTGTTTTTCTTTGTCTTTTTTTGTTTTTTGGATGGTTTTTCTGGAGCGGCAGCCAAAGGGCGGAAGAGGGTTTGGAGCGGCCTCTTTATAGGGTTTTTAAGGGACAGGCAGGCCTATCTTTAAACCCTAGACGCCGAGGGACGTATCGGGCATTTTGAAGGATAGGGGATGTTCGATACTCTGCTATAGCATGAAGATCGATACGCATGCACTTCGAAGTCGTAATATATGACTTGTGGAACCCACAATCAGTAAGTGGCAGTCCAAAAATCTGACCGGCAGGACAAACATTGCCAAGATTCATGACACTCGTTTGTTGGAATAGGACCGTGAGATATTTTTCATTTTTAACCGTCCAATAAATGTCCACAAATCCAATGGACATGAACAAACTAGGGCCCTAAGCTCTCTGCTAGAGCATCAAAACTTTTTTCTCGTGGTGACCGTTGATCCTTTACGGCAGACGCCGTATTCCTGCGAAACCCTTTTCTAGCCCCTCGTAAGCTAGGTTGGTCCATCGGGATGTTTGTAAAAAATCTGCCCTGCTCATCCGTTTTGAAAGATTATGTTGGGAAATGGCTCAAAAATGAGATAAATTCAAAACTCAAGTGGATAAATAATATAAAATAAAGAAATACCGACAGCCGAAACCTTCCTAGGGCGTTTTTTTTTTTTTTTTTATTAACACACGCACACACAACCCCACACACTCACGCCACCCTGGGTACTCGAACCCTTGACCCTGTGTCGAAACTCCGAGGAGTCTACCACCCGGGTAAGAGTAAGGACCCTCCTAGGGCTGCTATGATGTTTATGCGGCGTTTAAGTTATTGATTTGGACAATTTTGCTTGGATGAACTTAAAAGATGAAATTATCAGCTATATTCAAACTCTCATGGCCAAGGAGTTTTCAGCAGTGAACTTTCAATCCTTGTTGTTTCCTATCTTTGAATCACTTAACTTTTGTTATCTGCTTCTTCCTTTAGCTTATGGCCTAACATGGTCTTGAAAAGTAGGACAGTTGAATTTCTCACGAACATCACAGCCAAATTGAGCATGTATGGATTGGATCAATCCATTCTCAAGGGAAGCAAAAGGTAGGGCTGAAAGCTAGGCAGGTTAGGCCGGGTTGGGGCTCAACCTTAATCCATTCCAGGGTGCCTATGATTCAATCCTAATCCAACCCAACTTTGTTCTCAACCCAAGTCAAGTGGACAATTCTCAACGCAAGCCTAACCATAGCAGTCTCAGCCAAGTTGATTGAGTTGACTAGGTAGACATATGCTAACTTTTTCATTGTTATATTAACATATTTAAATACACATCTCATATTTTGTAACTATTATTTTATTAATTTATATGTTATTAATTGTCTTAAAGAACTTCGCTGCAAGGTTTATTTGTCATTTAACTTCTTCATAATGCCACATAGACCCGAATGAATGGAAAACACAAATATCAACTTAATTTGATCCTTATGTGGCCTCTAGAAGTTTTAATAGTCTGCGTCCATTACCTATTGTTTCTGTAATGTGGTTTACTTGTTCCTTGGATCTGCCCCATTTTCTATGACATTCCCTGAAATGGTACAGAAAATGAATGGACGGTGTGGATCTAATACATATATCATGATAGCCCCCTGGAAGTTCCACGTGTCAATGCTTTCTAGTTTACTTCTCTCCTGTAGCGTGATGCACTGCGAGAGTGGATTAGGTGAGACCCCTCATCACCTAAGATGGTGCAGCCCTGACCATGGTAGGCACCCACCCTCCTCCATCCCTTTTAAGCCAATCACTGTAGGGTATTGAGCAAAAAATGAAGCGGGATGAAATATCAAGTAGACCGTACCATAAGAAATAGCTGTGATTGACCTTTAATGGGCTACGAAAGTTTTGAAGCAGGCTAATATTTGTCTTTTCACTTCATCCCAGGGTTACGTTAGCTTTTCAATAAACTGGATAAATATACAGAAACATTAAATTGTGCCCTGAGAAGTTTTTAATGGTATGGTGTTTAATCACCATTGTTTTTTAGACAACCGACTACCTGATAATTGGATCTTCTTGAAATTTTGGATCATGCTCTAAAATGATTTGAAAACAAATGGATGGAGTGGTTACAAAATATGCATTTTAAGGTGGGCCCCATGGTAAGGGCTACAAAGTCTCAGGTGAGCCTGAGGTCTCACCTAATCTGCTCCCCTAAACCACACACATCAAGCAACAAATTCTCTTGACATGTGAAATTTACACAGGCCCGCAACAATGTATTTCTTAAAATCACATTGTTCATCTAAAATTTTAGATTATTATAAAAAATGAGTCTAAAAAAAATACAAATCCAAAGCTAAAGTGGACCACACTACTTAAAATAGTAGGGATTAATACTGTTGTTAAAAACTTTTTTGAATCATGAAAAGCTCTGTTCAAGCTAATATTTGTATTTAAACTTCTTACAAGTATGTGTGATCTTATGAATAGGTCAATTTGAAAATAAGCCTCACGGTTGACTTGGGAAAGCTTCTTCCATAGTTTGTTTAGACCATATTGTTGTCTGTGGTGTGGTCCACTCAAGCTTTGAATGTGCCTCATTTTTTGGGTCATGCTTTATAATGATTTAAAAAAATTGATGGACGATGCAAACTTGGAACACAAATCATTGTGGGCCTAAAGAAGTTTCACATTTAAACTTGTGTGGAGAAGTCCTTATTGAAGATAATATTTATAGGCAAGGATTATGAAGTGAGATACCTAAATAAGGGTCATTGTGGGATGTTACTCTGTCTGCTCGGCCTTTAACGGGTTGGAAAATCATTTTATTTATTCCATCGCATTTTCTTAGAGCATTTATAAAAACAGGTGTATGATCATATATGTTATAGATAGTTATGTTTATGGCAGATGGATTCATATATTTCTATTAAGATTTCTTACAAATCTCTATAAATTTCTCACATCTTCAATTTACTCCTGTCATTTGTAATGAAATTACGACAGTACATCACTCTCACATCTTCAATGTACTCCTGTCATTTATAAGGAAATAACAACTGTAAATCAACCAAAATGTAGTATTTAACTTATGATGAAAGGCTCACTGTAGGCATCTACACCCAAAGTGGTAATGAACCGTTCTTTGACTTCAACCAAGCTTGCATAAACGTCCCCATACTCGATATTTGTTGGGCGGTCGTACGAGTTGGATAAAATGCACTCCAGGCAAATCCCGGCATAACTAGTGGACCGGATCGTCAGATTAAGGGGCCGACCAATATGATCTTGACTGGACTACTAAGACCCCATGACGACCGGAAATGCACAGGACTTTTATAAAACCCTCTCTAACTAATTCAAAGTGTATTAATCCTCAACACGACCTATGAATGATTAATGGATCGGATTGACGAGCTTGCGACTTGATGGCACCGAATGTCGGTCATTTGTCCAGGCTGCTTGAAAACTCCACACACTCAAATTTAATTTGATCACACTTGTCGAACACCGTAGGAACTAAAACTTAAATGGGCCAGGTTGAAAGGATATCAAATTTGGCCGTTGAATGCCCAGTTGAAGGCTTATGTAAATAGCACAATTACAAGCATTGGATGGTGGTCTGAGTAAGTGGATTCCAAGGGTTTGGATTCTAAGAGTTTAGAGTGTTATGGATGGATGTCTTAAATCTGTCTGGTGGTCTGTCGATAATATCGACAGGGTTTCAGATGGAATCGAGATTGTTATCGAGAGTGGCTCGATGACATTGACAATTCACAGAATTTTAATCATTGGTCGCTGGACAATTTTCTTAGTCCTGTCGATATGATCGAGAGACCTTCAAATCATATCGACACTGTTATCGAGAGTCCTTCGATATCATCGAATAGTTTGTTGAGGAGAAGCCTTCAATCTTTAAGTTTTCATGTTGCTCGACCGGTCGTGGGGGAGCCACGACCGGTCGTGGGAGGTGCTCGACCGGTCGTAGGTTCGAGCCCTGACACGACTTGAAGTCCAGCGAGTTGTGCTGTTTTTTTTCCTGGTCTAGGACCAGTCCTGAAATTTCCAGGACCAGTCTTAGGGGTCTAGGACCGGTCGTAGGAGGGCTACGACCGGTCGTAGGATAGCTAAGACCGATCGTAAGTTACGCAGTTTGTTCCGCGATTTTACACGAAACTGCGGATTTGAGTCCTTTCGCAATTGGGATGCGGAAGGGAAGTTACCTAAACTATAAACGCGTGTTTTTAGGGCTTTTCTAGGTATGACAAAAGCTTTCTAAAGGGGTTCTAGGGTTTCTAAAGGGTGTAGCAAAGGTGAGATTCGAGGTTGTTCGAATCGGATAAGTCTTTTCTCTTTGTAATTGATGTTTTCATAGTGGAGATCTGTCGCTTTGTGCAGTGGTTTTTTTCCGAAAGGATTTTTCACGTTAAATTTAGGTGTTCTCTGTGTTCTCTTGTGTGCTTGGTGTCATCGGATTACCATCATAGATCTAGATCCGTGTGATTTCGCAGGTTCAAAATCCCCAACAACTGGTATCAGAGCAAAGTTGGGGCACAGATCTGAATCTGAGGGATTAGTAATAATGGCGAGCGTTAAGTATGAGATTGAGAAGTACTCAGGAAAAAATAATTCTGAGTTATGGAAGGTTAAGATGATTAGCCTATTAACCAAGCAAAGCGAAGATGGTGCTCTTGAGGAGCGGAAGTCTACTATGAATGATGCTGATTGGAATACTCTTGATAGAAAGTTTTTTCATCGATCCGTTTATGTCTCACGGATGGGAAGCAGTTCAAAAGGTGGAGCTACGGTGGATGTAGTGGATTTCACCTCTGCACGTGTGTGGCATGTTGGGCATGTCTACATGAGCGGGCAGGGTAGGAAGGCTGAACCGTGCGGACAGGGATACGAAGCAGGTGAAGCAGTCACCTATGTGAAGAATCACACGGCATGATCGCAAGACATCGGCGAGGTATATGGACGACTCCAATATTGTAGGATATTCATCTTTTATTCAAATGTCTCTAGGTGAGCCTGTTGCTGAAAAGTGAAAGGTGACTGTGGGTGATGTGATGGATTCGTTGTACCAGACCGACATTTGGGAGCAAGTGGAGCTTCCAATGGACCGGAAAGCGGTTGGATGCAGGTGGATCTTCAGGAGGTTACAGCATAGATACAGAGCGAGGTTGGTGGCGATGGGTTATACTCAGAGAGAAGGGATCAGCTTCTCAGAGATATTCGCGCCAACAGTATGGCAGGTATCTATTAGATCAGTGATTGGCGCTGGTTGGCCAATGTGATCTTGAGCTGGAAGGATGGATGTGGAGTCTGCACTTCTGTAAGAGAAAGTGAAGAGCAGATCTACATGAAGCAACCAGAGCAGTTCGAAGTTAAAGGGGCTAAGAAAAGACTTTGCAGGAGGTCGTTGTTCGGCCTGTCGCCTGGGCAGTGGTTTGATTCTTTCATGGTGGGTCAGGTATTGTATGTTGATGACATATGGATCACCAATTATGACATGTCTGAAATCAATGTATTGAAGACTCGGGACATCCAGGATGAAGGATCAGGGGGTCTGCAAAGATGGTTCTTGGCATTGAGACTGAAGGAGGAGTAAGCTTTGATAATCACAGGAGGAATACCTTGTGTGTAGGTATTGATCCAGGATGTGATGGACCATGTAAAGCTGGAGAGCGCTCCTTACATTTCTCTCCTCAAGTTTTCCTCTGGATTTGTCCCAAAACAGATGAAGAAAAGCAGGATATCTCATGAGCCTTATTCGAATGCGCTGGGCAGTGTATGCCATAGTCTGGTTTAGACCGATTATTTCACAGGCTATCAGTGTTGTGAGCAAGTACCCCGGTAAGTAATATTGGGTAGCGGTGAGATGGTAAGAAGACTACGTTTTTTCTTTTGAGAAGATAGGAGCAAGAATGGTTGGGCACGTGGATTCTGATCCGACGGACATGCTCTCCTAAATCGTTCATGCAGAGAAGTTCAAGTTCTGTGTAACTTCTCTGAGCTTGGTGATGACGGAAAAGAAAGACGGAGTGTGCACAATGAGCTATGATGAGATGCAGAAATAAGAGAAGAGGTCACGTAGCTACACGGTTGAAGAATGAAGACTTGGTGGAGATTGTTGAGGAGAAGCCTTCAATCTTCAAGTTTTCATATTGCTCGACCGGTCGTAGGGGAGCCACGACTGGTCGTGAGAGGTGCTCGACCGGTCGTAGGTTCGAGCCCTGGCACGACTCGAAGTCAAGCGAGTTGTGCTGTTTTTTTCCCAGTATAGGACCAGTCCTGAAATTTCCAGGACCAATCTTAGGAGTGTAGGACCGGTCGTAGGAGGGCTAGAACCGGTCGTAAGATAGCTAGGACCGGTTGTAGGTTACACAGTTTGTTCCGCGATTTTGCGCGAAACTGCGGATTTGAGTCATTTCGCAACTGGGATGCAGAAGGGAAGTTGCTTAAACTATAAATACGTGTTCCTAGGGCTTTTCTAGGTATGACAAAAGCTTTCTAAAGGGGTTCTAGGGTTTCTAAAGGGTGTAGCAAAGGTGAGATTCAAGGTTGTTCGAATCGGGTAAGTCCTTTCTCTTTGTAATTGATGCTTTCATAATGGAGATCTGTCGCTTTGTGCCGTGGTTTTTTCCCGAAAGGGTTTTCCACGTTAAATCTGGATGTTCTCTGTGTTCTCTTGTGTGCTTGGTGTCATTGGATTACCATCCTAGATTTAGATCCGTGTGATTCTGCAGGTTCAAAATCCCCAACAGAGTTCCACAGATGCGATTACAGAAATGCAGATTTTGCGGATTTTAAGTCCTTTTGCAACTTGGATGCGGAAGGGAAGTTGCCTAAAGTATAAATAGGTGTTCCTAGTGCTTTTTTAGGGATGAGAGATGGTATGTTAAGGCTTTCTAAAGGGGTTCCAAGGGTTTCTAAAGGGTGTAGCAAGGGTGAGATTTGAGGTTGTTTGAATCGGGTAAGTCCTCTCTCTCTATAATTTCTATTTTCATAGTGGAGATCTGTCACTTTGTGCCGTGGTTTTTTTCCGCAAGGGTTTTTCACGTTAAATCTGGGTATTGTCTGTGTTCTCTTGTGTGCTTTGTGCCATTGAATTGCTATCCTAGATTTAGATCTGTGTGATTCCGTAGGTCAAAATCCTCAACATAGAGATCCAGTTGAGGTTCCAAGGTTTCTAGAAAATCTTGACAATGGCAACACTCTGCTTAGCCCAGAAGACTAACTACTTGTTGACTCTAGGAACTGAAACCTAAGTGGGCCAGGTTGAAAGGATATCAAAATTGGCCCTTGAATGGCCGGTTGAAGGCTTATATAAATGGCACAATTGCGAGCATTAGATGGTGGTCAGAGTAAGTAGATTGTAAGATTTTAGAGATCCAGCTGAGGTTCCAAGGTGTCTGGAAAATCTTGACAATGGCGATACTCTGCCTAGTCCAAAAGACTGACTAGTCCACCAAAGAAGTCACCGAAGTCATAAGTGGTTTGGAATATGAGATATTCAACTAACAATTTTGCAAAAAAACATAAAAAAATGCGTATGGTCTCCCCTTTTTCCTCCCACACTTCAATATATTTCGTGTTTCACTCCATACATCCTAAGTACATTGGCAACACTCACTTTTATTTTATTTATACAATTCTCTCGCTTATAGAGTCTTTTTACTGTACTTGCTTGACTGGGCTCTTGAGCCCTATGAAGCAAGGCCATGTGCTGCTTAATTTATTTTTGTCTACAAAGGGTCTCAAACCTTACAAAGTAAAGGTAGAGATCACACGTGGTGTGGGTATGAAATGGTGTTTAACCCCTTCATTTTTTTTCACCGTAGCCCTTACATGAGATCTACGATCACAAATCTACCACGAAGTCATTTGAGTTGAGAAATTACCTTTAAATGATTTTATGACTTACAGTTTTTAGCCAACTGTAAATTCAAAAGTTTCATTCGGCCAATGGCAACTCCAAATCCAAGTCATTACCACACCTCAATTGTGCTAATTGAGTGAAAGAGCCAATGAAGTGAGGGCACCAATTGAGGTGGAATATTCACAAATCTAGTATAAGAGACAGCGTCTACCTTCAACCCCTCAAGATCAACCATCCAAGTCTAATGTTCAAATGGACAGTCAAGCTACTTGACTACTCAACATAAAATACATGGAATCTTGCTCCTATTGAACATTTGTGGGAACCCCTAAATTTCAATAGGATTATTCATACACCAACAAATCCACTGTAGGCATTGGTATGAAAGACTTGGCTTACAAGCCAAAAGGTGTCGTTTTCTCACCATTTTCTAGCAAGACACTCAACTTGGCCGAGTTCTCAATTACAGGCTCAAGGCATTAGTCAGTGTATTGGAAATATTGGGGAATTTTATTTAAAACATAGGAAAGACTTGTGTAGTATTTTTCTCACATCAGATAGGGAGATGACTATAGATGCTTTATATTAAGACCTTAGTCTAAAGGCCATGTAATGCAAATGGAGATAGCGCCATCATACTATGCTCATAGTATGAGTAGTTTTTTTTTTTTTTTTTAGAAAAAAAATTTATATTTTTTTAAAGAATATGGTAGAACAAGAGTGTACATGTGTCATATGCATGCACACATCGAGATATGCACCTTTTCTCTCTTTTTCTTTTTAATTTCTTAATGCCACCATGTATGTGTAAAGCTACCAACACTACCTCACATGCATAAAAGGTTTTTATATGCCACCACACATGCACAATGCTTCTTGTGCCGCGTGTCATGGGCAAGCTATCTTTAGAAGCTATTTATGTTTTTTTTTTTTTTTTCTTTTAATAATAATAATAATTTACACAATTAATCTCTCCATCCTCCTTCCTCTTCTAGAGTTTTTTGCTTTTTCCTTCCCAACTCTTTGCATGAGCAAGTCAGCCAAGGTATCTCTAACTTCAAGAGGCTTTGATTAAGTGCGCACCTGATTTGAACTATCCATCATCCTCCTAAGTTGTCATATCTCATGGGTAAGGGAGTTATGGTCTAGTGCATCAATGTTCAAAATCCTTATAAGGACATATTTGTCTTCGAGGTAATGACAGTGACATACCACGACTTCCCTTCTTTCATTTTATTCCTTGATAATTAATTTTATCCATGAGCCACTGATTTCCATTTTATCCCTGCTCAAGAACCAACAAGAAGTACAATGTATTTTAAGGGTCCGTTTGTTTTGTTGGTAAACATGGTAATATAAAGAAAGTATGCAGTGATTACAAATTACTTATCCTTTGTTAATAATTACATGTTATCATTAATTCCTGTCTTTTTTGCAGTAAAATCACAACAAAATTATATAAATGTTAAATTATCACCAAAGTACATTGATGTTTCTAATTGGATTATATTTTTAAAAATAAATTACAGAGGAAAAAAACAATAATTATAAATTACATATCTTTTGAATACATTTGCATTTAACCGATCATTTCAATGCTTGGTCAGGCAATGGAAAAATTATAATAATGACAATTCCTATGCATTACAGGGAATTTAATATTATTGGATGTGTATGCATGACAATGCTCACACCAAGACAAGCTCAAGCAAGCCCGGGAAAATGGCACTTGTGTCTCTAAGGATCTCACATTCCTCTAAACAAACTGAGAGTGCATGTTGGGAGCATCCATTACTGTATCAAACAATTTCAGGATTTTGGAGGAGGATTGAAGAAATTTGCAATGAAGACTGCCTTTGAACTCGCCTCATGCTTTTAAATTGAAATTTGATGGTTTGATGGACTTTATATTAGGAGGGGGATTGCTAGAGGTCTTGTTGAAGATGGTTTTGGCCAGTTTCATTGTTGGTTTCTCAACTGTTGAGTTTAAATTAGTAAAGCAAAATGAATGATAAGGTAGAGCATGAAGAATTGCAATATGGTAGAGCCATGGTACATTCAACAAAGCAATGAACCAATCGTCACCGTCTATCAATTGGGCGTTCTTATGGATCGCAAGTGATTAAGATGCACATAAATATTGATGTAGTCATCTCAAGAACATCCTTAAAATGAGGTGATGGTAGTGACGAACCTATTAAAAAATATTCCTATAAGCAAAAGCTATGCAGTGATCTCTGGTAAGGTCCGCCCCGTCTATTTGTTTTGCAACTCATGACAAAGCAAACAAGGGAGATTGAAACACCCACGATTAAAATCTTCTTAGGTCCTCCGTCATGCTTGCATGACATCCAAACATCTGTAACATCCCACTTAAAGATCATAAATAATACTTTGCATGATTTCAACAAACTATTGAAATCAACATTTGATTGATTCAAGGGAATTTGATGGATTGTACCCAAGGCATATCCAAGTCCATTCGGAACCAACTAACAGTTTGGATTGGCCAAAAGTGACCGATAAGAATCTGATTCCCGCTGGCCACCTTATAGTGATATGGACCAATAGTTGGGTCCTTGTGGCAATAAGGGTGGCAAATTTACTGAGGAAATTCAACTTCTACTAGTTTAAAAAGTTCACTTATCAGCCTGCGATGATTCTTATCATCTTGAGGCCATGTTAGTACTGACATGAATCTGATTCCCATCGATCATTTTTATAAATATCGAGCTCCTCTCTTTCATTTGTAGTGATCTCAACTAAGTAGGTCCTTACTCTTATACTGTGGTAGACTCTCAGTAGTTTCAACACCAGGTTAAGGGTTCAGTACCCATAGGTGGTGAAATTCCACTACAGCGTGAGTGTGTGGTGGTGTATGTGTGCATGTGTTAATGAAATTTTTTATAAAAAAAACTAAGTAGAGGAACACAACTCTTGGCTTAGCTTAAAAAAGGGTTTGAGAGAGCTTTTGTAAGGACTTGAGAGGGTTCTAAGGGCTTGGAGAGGTCTTCATCTCCAAACGATCTTGCCTTTGTTATTAGGCTGCTAGTTTCCAAATATTTCATCAATTCAAGGAATATCATTAGAAACAAGGATGCATGATTAGCTCTTTTCACATAAGAATACTGAACTTCTCTCCTTTTAATTTTACATCTCCACAAGTTTATACCAGTATTAACTCATAGTACATCAACACTATACTCTCATCTACTTTTATTTTCTTCTGTCACCCTTTTGCCTTTACAGCTTTCCTGATTTCCCATAAAATTAAGATTCCACAAGTAGTGTCCGGTGAAAAAGAGTGTCTAACTTATTTATTTTTCATTACGGGAGTTCTTGTGTAGGATCTTCGGGTGCAGCTAGGGGCGGCTCTAACAGGTAGGCAGGTGAGGCAATTGCCTATGGCTCCCTAATTATGAAGTCCCTATATTATAACAAAATTAAAATTAAGAAGAAAACAAAAAGCCTAACATTTTTGTAATAAAATTTATTGAAAGGCCTACAAAATAGGGACATCTAAAAATTAGCTTACAAATTTGAAATTGAAAATAAAAAATAAATCCTATAAACTAGCACTATCAATAACAATAGTCTGACTTTATCGTCTCTTTTTAAAATAATAGCATCATTTTCAATAAATTCTTCTCCTAAAACATAGGATCACAACTACCTACTTTATTGCTAATTAAGTTCTCAAAAATTTAAATTCAAATGTGATTTTTTAAACTAAAAAGCTTCATTTTTATGAGGCTTCCAAAAATGTTGAGCTGCCCGTGGGTGCAGCCCAACCACATGAGTTATTCAATCAAGAGATTTCACATCTTTTATTTCATAAGTAATTTTATGATTTCTAATCCACATATATTTTAAACTAAAATTAGCCGATGACAGCTCCAAAATATTAGCACCACCCCATCAACATCAAACGAGCTCACACGCCAAAGAGAAGCCTGTGGTGGGTTAGCCCACTGTTGCTCGCGCCCAGGGTTCGAGACTGTCCATCAGGCAATTCCCATTGGGCCAAATCGGAGATACAGATGTTAGCCTGACCCAAATCTTCCGGGGCCCTATGAAGGCTTCAACTGTGGTCATTCATTCCTCACCAGTTGTTACGGTGTGTCCTGTTTGAGTTCTAGAACTACCTCAATTTTGCTTCAGAAACTAATTTGAGCTTGCAAAACTGATGGACAGAGTGGATGTAACGAGGAGATTAGGTAGGTCCCACATAACTTCCACTGCAGGAGCTTTTGAAAGCAGGGGCACATGCAGTTAGCCTATGTAGAAAAAGTGATAATGGTCCACATTAAGCGTAAGAAAGAGAAGATCCAAATAGAAAGGTCATACAAATTGTGGCCCACCAGAGGGGCAATCCTATCCACAAACCATATTACCATGCGAACTATAGAGTGATGGCTCTACCTCATTCCAGTTCTTCCACCTACATGGTATTATCTACAATGAAAATGTAACACCGGATAGGCATGATGAGGCTGATCATCTTTCCTTAAGGGCCTGTTTGGCTAGGCAGATCCCACGGTATTATGAGGGATGGGATCGACAATATCCTTGGATACGCACGACGAGCCAAACGGATCGGGTGAACTTGTCCCAGGATATAAGCCATCCCATAGATCTTAAGACAATCTACTGACATCACCATCATTACCTGAAAATTGATCCTATCCCTTGGTTGAATGGATTGGAAGGTAAAATCCTAGAATATGGGGGCGTGCCAAACAGACCCAGTGAACTTGTCTCAGGATATAAGCAATCCCATGGATCTTAAGACAATCCACTGTCACCACCATCATTGCCTTAAAATTGATCTCATCCCTCCTAATACCATGGGATCTGCCCGGCCAAACAGGCCCTAAGGGAATCACTACTTCGGATCCGTGGAATTTCTCTAAACTACTTATAGATATATGAATCTACAAAGGAAAATAAAACAATAGGAAATACATTCTAAAAAATTCTAAATTTTATTTGAATGAATTTGTGATCATTTAAATAGTCATACCAAATTTAGAAGAAGTTTCAAAATCAAACTCCTACTCAAGCTCTAACTTATTATAAATAGTAAATTTATTATTTATAATAAGTGTTTTATTTAGATTAACCACATTATTTTTTAAAAATTTCTAAGCACTTATTATTTTGGACACAACTAGTAAAATTTAGAGGATAATCAAACTAAAAATTAGTATAAATAATAAGAATGGAAATAAAATGGATTTTCGACCCTCAGGTCAGGTAATAAGGTTTTGATGGTGCCGATCACCTAGGCCATTTTCTGGTCCATCTTGGACATTAAAGTGTCCGCGAGACCCGCTCTACATCAAAATGCCCCTTCCAACACCGTAAATCGCTTCGGTGGCCCATCTGTGGTGGGCCACACCAACTCCCCGCCAAGATGACACGCTAGGGTTTCAAAGCCCCCGCCAAGGAAAAAAAAAAAAAAAAACCGCTGAGATCCGGGGCTCCAACTCGAGTGATCGAGTGTGAAATCGAGCATCGGATGGCGGAAGAGAGCAAGATCGAGATCCAAGTCCGAAGCCTCGACGGCGAATCGGCCACCGTCTCGGTCTCTCCTGACTGTTCGATCAAAGACATCAAATCACTGCTCATGGAATCATTCCTTCCCGCCAAAAACTCCCCGAATTTCCATCTCTTCTGCAAGGTAAAACAACATCAGATTCAATGAAGAAAGAGAGAATGAGAGTTTAGAGGTGGGGCCGAATCTAATCTAGATCTAAAATCATTCTGATCGGATGATCCTAACCGCCCATTTGGCTGCCTTCAAATTGATGTCTGGGAGGAAATAGTCGGTAGTCCAAATCGACGGTGTGGATTGACCGAACACTTTACCTTTTTTGGGCAGCGTCCATTTGTCGTGGGCATGGGATTTGGATCGTCTCGATTTTGAACTACATGCATACCACTTGCATTGTGAAAGAGTGAATAAAAGAAAGAGATTAGAGGTGAGACAGTCTACTGTAGATCTAAGATCACTATAATTGGATGATCCTGACCATCCATTTGGTTTTCATCAAATTGATACCTAGGAAGAAATCATCGACAGCCTAAACTGATGGTGTGGATCGATCAATCGTGGTATCTTTTCTGGGTAATGTCCACTTGCCGTGGGGCCTGGGTTTGGATGGTCTCGATCGACATACATGTATGCCATATGTATTGCAAATTCATTGCTAGAACTCTCTTACAAACTGACATCGTAGTCTAGCTCTTCAGAGATTATGAAGTCAGTGAAATGCAATGGCCACTGGCAACCTGCTTCCCACGCCTGCATAATGATGTAGATTCTATCTTTCTGAATTGGCAAAAAACCACACCAAACCACACTCACAACATGAGAGCAGACTAAGACGGAAGAAGGAAAATTGGGTAAGATCAATGAAATTTGGGGAAGAAAATCAACCCAAAAGACACACTGAGGAACGAGGAGGAAGAGGAAGAAGATGAAAAGATCCTCTCTCATAATCCTCTTTTTTATTCTGAATTTCGAATTCAAGAACTAACTATACTGATAGGCTACAGGGGGTTTTATACAGGGAAAAAACGATACAGTAGAGCTGGTTGAATCCTAATAAGGTAGATTGCCAATCAGGTTATGCCACATGGCATTCTAAGAGCACTCACCCAAAAAATTCTGAAAATGTTTGAAAAGTGCCTTTGGATGCCACTTGCCTATCTCCGGACTCTGATTGGTTCCCTACCTTATTACAGTTCAACTAGCTCTACCCTATTGTTTCCCTTTCCTATTATTCAAAGTAACAAAGGTGGTAAAGAGTTACCCATCAGCACCAATACACCTAACTTTGTAACTAATCACAAAAAGAAGAGGAAGAAGAAGAAGAAGAAAAGAAGCACAATACTACCCTTCAAATTCCTCTCAAAACAATAATCACATTTGCCCAAGTAAGAACATTTTGTGTGTGTGTGTGGAGGGTCCTGTCTGATGGAAATGGGATCCCCACAGGGACCTCCAAGACACAGCAACAGAGTCCACTGGTTGGCTGACATTGGATTCCCACCAACCAGGAACCACCCCTTTCTTTGTGTCGTCAACCTTTTAATGACCCTAGGTGGTTCTCTCTTGATGTTTGAGGTGATGTAGGGCTACTGTATCTGCATCACATTGCACATGTTCAACATCTTGTGTGTTCATTTGTGGACCTTGTGTACGTCAGGCTGGTCCAGTCATTTGGTTGGCCAAACACATCTAAGAAGATGGATGAAATGGGGAAAGAATTGGCCAGTGGTCCACATTGGTCATCAGTGATTGGCAAAACACTTGATGAATCAACCACCCTCATTTTCCGCATACACTGTTGGGATCACCTGATGGATGTCATGGATTTTGCACATCATGCCACATTGGCATGCATGGGGAGATTACGATTCTAAATCATACCATTGCAGGTACCCAAAGCAGTTCTAATTGGATTTTTTTTTTTTTTGAAAGGTAACATGAGCTTGAATCCATGACCCATCCCAATGTTGAAATGCACTGTCTACAACTGAGCCATGGGTTGGAACCCAGCAGTGCTAATTGGATAACATATGTTGTTTTATCAAATTTACTTTTGTATCTTTATTCATTTCTTAATTTTTCTTTCTCTTGTTGAAGGGTGCGAAAATGAACATGGAGAGCCAGATAAACAACTATCCGGTCATACAAAATGAATTCATAGTTCTTGTACCTTTCACTAAGAAAAACCGAATTCCAAAACATTCTGAACTGTCTAAACAAAGCATGGCCCAACCATCAGAATGTTCAGACAGCTGCACGACTTCATTTGCAGATTCAGCATGGTCAGATATAATGCAAGATCTTTCTTCTCTATCTGGCATCTCATCGAATGGAGTTGAACCCGATTCAAATGCTATAAACATGAAAGAAAGGAACCCGGCAACAGGTGAAAGCTCTAATGTAAATCAGAGCTCGACATCTTTACCTGCAAATTCGGCACAACCAGACATAATGCGCAACTGGTCATCTGATTCAGATGATGTAAACAGAGAGGAAACAGATGTTGCAATCGGCAAGAGATCCAACCCCAGTTCTTTGAATGCGAAACGTAAGAGGGGTTCAAGTCAGGATGGATGGGAAGGGCGTAAACATGACTTGCATCGTGATATTTTGTGTTTGAAGAATGAAGATTTTCTCAGCAAACAGAATTGTGGAAGAGTCTGTCAGGTTTTGGAGTCGGTGAATTGTTTATCTGATTCAAAGTCAGCTAACTGTTTGTTGTTTCAAGAACTCTATGGAAATTCTTCTCTAGATTCTGATACAAAAAGGTGCATGTGTCCGCCATGGTTGAAGACGACATTGAAGACCTTTACTTTCTTAAACATCTTCTCTGGGTTTCTGCAAATGCATAGTGAATATGTCACCTGGAATCGGTTAAAGGGAGCAGTGGAGAGGCTCAGTGGTTGTGGAATCAAGGAAGTTAGTATTGCAGACATGGAGCAGCTTTCACTTCTTTGCCCAAAGGTAATTGATGGGATGATGGAAGGCCTGAATCAACTAAATTGCGTGTTTGGAATTGCAGTTTTGTATTTTTGTTGGACGAAGAAAGATACCTTAATGGAGGCTTTTTATTGGGTGTATCTCTATAGTATCACATCTAGCATACTCCACTATCTATTTCCATTCCTCTATATATGATTAGATGCAGTTGGGAACCGTAAGATATCACATATCTATTCTTTGTTCCATTTCACATATCCATCCATCCATCCATCTATCGGTGCATCCATCTACATATAAATGCATACAAAATCAGGAAACAACATAGTTATTATTTTTAAAATAATCACATTTTAAAATTTATTTTTCTTTAATTTTAAATCATTCAATGATGTCCCATGTATTGGTGATAATATATTGCTGATACAGACCGGTAAATGTTTTTACTGATGGGTTAGTGGTATTTTGGTGGTATGGGCGAGTATCGCCGATAGAAGTAACATTTTTTTTTTTTACCCCGGTATTTGTATTAGCCACCTGACGATACTGATATCACCAATATTATCGATAATATTGGCGATATTTAGAATGCTGCTCTCATCTATGCAATAGTATTATTTCCTTATAGGTGGATTGGAAAAAATAAAATAAAAATTCTACAATGGACTGCTAACCGGACATCAAGTTTCCACTTTTAATGGACTGCCAACCAGACATCAAGTTTCCACTTTTATGCTGGCTCCAGAACCTGCTGCTAGTACTATAGAGGCGCGCATTTACAAAACTTACAATTGCATGCCAATACTGCCCCCCAGTAACCCCTAATTGAACAAACAAATGTAGAGCTCAAAGGTCAAGCAAGCAAGCAATCATGGAGGGTTGGTCATCACACATACTGTTGAGAATAGGGCTCACCATGCACATGGAATTCCCTTGTATTGGGTACAAGTCACAGGAACCCAAGTTGGCACCAAGGCACACACGTACCACCATCGGACCAAAAGTCGGAAGGACCCAAGTAGTTGGCTGCAAAGAACCACAGGGAGCGCCCTGATACATGTTTAACTAAAACACGAATCACATTCCAATATGATTATGCTCAACACACTTTAGCATAAACATTACATGCCTAAAGAATCATCCGAAACAACTTGGTTTCTTCTGAGTTATATCAGTTTCACATCGAAATGAAACAAGTCACAAGACTAATTTGAACTTGTGCGGTTGAGTCATGCCAGTTTTGGTCTTGTGGCAGGTTACACTCCAAAACCGCTATTTGAAGCCTGATTACATGTTACTCGAAATGGGGTTTTGCAAAAACTGTTAAGGTCTGCTGAGGGCAACAAGCTCTCTAATTATGATCCACAACTGTCACATATAAATCATAAAAATAATCAGTACGGCAACCATTCCATCAAGAGCAACTGTTTTAAACTTGAGAGTTTGCAACTTTACAATTTACAAACAAATGATTACCAATTCTTTCGTGTCTTTGGACATAAAATATTGTTAGGAAGCCAGTGGTTTTGCACAAGCTCGAAATGCCATGAAGAATGGACTGGCCGTGAAATCTCCCTTTCGGAGACTCAATTCCCCAATCCTTCATCCCCCGCACCTCTATCCGAGATTACCTTATGCGAGAGACCAAAAGGTTCTCCAATGGTGATTCTCCTATTTCTTTTAGGTTTCTTCAAAAGACCATGTTCCAAACCACCTTGCCTCGAAGGATCTCAGAGCATTCTTCCACTAACATGATCCATGATCAAATGCCTTCCAAATTTTAATGTGCCACCAATCTTCTAATGTTTAGGGCACACAAGGGGTAGTCAATGTCTTTTGGAAGATGCCTTTTGAGTCTTGCTCTGATATATTGATCGAATGAAGATCCTACTTTGTTGGTTGAGTTTCTAGAGGAAGTTGGTGAGAGATAGACGCAGATGTCGTGGCGTCTTTGAGAGAGATTCTCTCTCTAAGTGCTTGCCAGTGTTGCAATTGGCAGTTGCCATGCACTCAATATGGACCCATGGACTTTTGTGTTGGGTTATAGTTTGAATGTTTTTATTTATTCTTGGTGTTAACAATGCTTATGGTCTCAATGCAGATAAACTCAGTCAAAGGGAGCCGTCGCTCTTGCTTGCTTAGTTTTTACTAGGAAATGTTTTGAGCTAAGGCTGCTCTTATATTTTTGTTGGTGTGTCTAAGCAGATGCCTTCTATGCCAACCAATGTGGCTAATGCACATAGTATGGTTCACGTTTGATGTAATCATTGTTACCCATTAGTGATAGACTTGTGGAGGGAAGGGAGATACAAATAGAGATATCTTGCACTCTACTGTGAAATGTTTTCCATGCATATTGATGTGTTAAGTAGGGTTCAGTTTGCTTTCACTTTTGCTTCCTTCATTCTGTTTATTGTAATTAGTAATGGATACTAAGAGATCTCTTCCCAGGTAGTAATGGTCGGTGATCGAGATAGTGCGGTAAGCAAATTGTGTGATACCATCGCCATTGTTGATTCTTCAGTGGAGTTGGAAGGTGAATGCAAATCTGCAAAAAATTCTAGGACTGGTATGGTGATGTTGTTTTCCTTCTTTATTTTATTTTTATAGAAGTTAATGAGTGGACATTGTAGTGTGGCCATGTTTGTTTTCTCTTCATATGATATTCTGAGGACTGGTTCTGGTCTTCCTGTTTTCTTTCTTCTTTCTGTTTTTTCCTAATTAGACATCCAAAGAAGGATTGGGTTTGTCTTGTTTTCACATGGTCTACCTTGGAATGGTACAACCATGCTGTTTCTTTCTTTTCTGTCCTCTCTCAAGTTGGTACTTAGCCATGGAAACAAGATTGCGTTTGTATTGTCCTCACCATATATGTTTTCTCAGGTGGAAAGCAATTATCTACCCTGGCAATTATCAATGCTATAAAGAAACGTGAGAAGGCTTTCAAAACAGATATATGGAACCCTATCAAATTGTTCATGGTATGTTTTCTACATAGAACATGCAACCTTTCCTAGCTAGTATCTTCATCCATTGGAATTTCATCACTATTTCTGGCATACAAGGTGCTCATATATCATAGCTCTTATACCTAGATTGCAAACACCTATATTTTCTGATCCAGATCATGTGATCCAGTTTGTGGGTCATTTGGAATCTGGATTGCTATTTTTATCCACCCAGAATTACGGTCATATACTCTAATAATAGATCAAGCTGCAATCTGAGTTTAGATCTAGAATCTAGAAATTTATACTTATGTAGTAGCACTGTTGCAGGTATATAATCAAAGTATTCCATAACAATAATGGTGTCTGTAAAGGTCACCACCGTTATGTTACGATACAGGCTGTAACAGTCAATTCAGTTACCTTCTTCTTCTTCTTCTTCTTCTTCTTTTCTTTCTTTCTTTCTTTCATCTTTCTTCTTCTTCTTCTTCTTCTTCTTCTTTTTTTTTGCATGGGAAAAAAAACTTCATTTTTTCCGTAACGGCCGTTTCAACCCCATAATGTGCAACGGTTACCACCGTTACCGTTATGTAACTGTTTAGGAATACCTTGCATATAATAACAAATCTTAGTAGCCTCTTATACACATGCCTCCAGTTTCCAAGCAGTACCTGCTGATCTTAGCGCATTGGAACTTGTTTATATTGTACGGTTATTTTGAGCTATGCAACTTGGAGGTGAACATGTGTGTTGGTGTTAGACATAGATGCATGACAATAGTCATGGGGAACCCTGAAAAACTGCCGCACTGGCATGTCCATAAGATAATATAATATACTGAAAACTCTATTGCTGAATAAACTGCAGCTCATAACACAAGATACTGACAAATGTTTTCTCATAACTCATAGACGCAAGGCCAAGTTTCCTGTTTGTCGTGAATAGGGGTGGATAGAGGCAACACCTTTTGCATCTTTTAAAGGTAGCATTATAGGTGTTGGGTCCTGAGGACCAGGATGGCTGAAGATCAAAACCTAATGTGCCAGGGGTTGATCATCGAAGCCAGGGCAATAACAATGAAGGAATTTGAGTGCTGATGTAGCTAATTTCTCAGCATTCTGGTTTTTTAGGCGTTAGAGGCCCTATTCCTCTCCTCAGGGGTAGGGTTCAGCTCTTCCCGTCGAATTGATTGATCAATGAAACATCCCTCTTACCCCCACCCAACCCACCGGCTCAGGTGAATAATATGAAGTGACCACCTGGAGCAGAGGTGCCATCCAATCTGTACATGTGGGGTCCATAATTATTTTATCCAAGCCATTAATCTGACATTCCTTGATCATGGGTGAACCATGACCCAAAAATCTTCCAAATTGGAAGATCATGGCCATCAAATCTTGCCTTTTCTCCATTGAATGTGGATTGTTGGTGGCTTTTTTTTTTTTTTTTTCTTAACCATTATTTACATGGCAAAAGTGGAAAGTATGGACTAAGTAAAGAGGTCTTTTGGGCATGGTACATCCATAATGGGGTCCATAGGATCAATGGATTGAATGAACCAACCATGAGTCCCACATGTACAGATTAAGTACCAAACAGGGAACTCGGACTCCCTATATATTAGTGCTATGCATAGTCTACAAATACTGCTAGAATGCAAGATAAAAAGATAAATTAAGGATTTTTCTTTTCAGTAGTTGCATCAATGTGTCTAATATGGGTTTTGCATATGCTATTTTTTTTTTTTAAGGAAATGGAGTTTGTTGTTACACAGATTCTGAGCAATTTCTTCTGATTCCTGGTGAAACAACTTTGCGAGTTCTCCCAACAACGGAGGCTTCTGTTGATCCTGTGGATTTTGTCCCAAAACCAGTTCATTGCTAAAACCAGGCTTGGTTTGAATTGGGTCAGCAGCTGTCGGAATTTATTGCATGAATCATGCCTCTGTATTTTACTGTTGGCATTTCTGTTTCTCAACTGTATCATCTATGCTTGGCAGTAAAGTGTTAATTAAAAAAAAATTTCTCTATCATCTATACTTGGAACTGTTAAGAACCTACGCATTTATTATTGCAGGGTAAAGCAATGTCCGGAAGCGGGATTCCTGTTTTATTTTCTTGTGAAAACCTGCTTATATCTATGAAGACTAGCATTTCTAGTTCAAAAAGTAGTGAAGTAAAATGTGCAAGGATGAGAAAAGGTTCTCATTTGGTCCAGCAAAGATGCAAGGTAGGCTTATGTGATTCTTATTTTCTATTCTATCTTTCCCTCTATATGTCCTGTTGAAGTTACTAATCAAGTAAGTGCAATCTTTGATAAATTTGAAGTTTGTTTTACTTTGTTCATGTGCTTGTTTCACGAGATGTAAATGGATGATTGATAGTTATACATGGGAACCATAACCACAGACAATCAAGGTGAGAAATGTGAATGGGATGCATGTAAGTGCACTTCCATGTCACTCAGTAACTCACACCTGTCAGTATGGCATACATGTGCGAGATCCTAGCTGTCCATCAGGCCAAAGCCACTGTGTAGTTGCCCTGGATTTGGAGTCAGGCTGGTCTGCTCAGCTGGTGCATTGAGATTTGAGAGTGGACCATCAGTCAATTCTTGACGTAGCCGAAGGACCAGAAATGCGATAAGATGGGGAAGAAAATTAGCAATCAAGCTATCTATGACAACACATGCATAAGAGCTAAAGACTTCCACAAGTTTCTCTTAAAACATCACCATCATAACAATCAAATGCTCAACTGGGCTTTAAATAGTTTGACACAAAGATGTAAAACCCTAATAAGATGGGAATTACACTCGCTCAAATCACCATTCCCTGATGGTTCTAAATGAGGGTAACTTTGACAATTCTCTTTTATTTTTAAAGCAATAATCATAAAGAAATAACTAAAACTATCTCCTCCCATCCCATGGAGCCCATGTGGATTTCACATATATGAGCATGTGGGCCCCACAAGTGTGATCAAATTGATCTACGTGTTGGACTGTGGATCTGTTTGCTTAAATTGTTTTTCTTTCGCATGTGTAGCCCACCTGAAAAGCAGACCTCCCTGATTTTTGGGCCTGACCATCCACACAATGGGGCCCACCTATGAGCAATTTGGATCTTGTATGGTGTTCCATATGGCACATGTGAGCTGTGAGTGCGGTGTTCTGTATGGCACATGTGAGCTGTGAGTCCCATGAAAGCTCACTTGTGTGACTGCTGTTACTGGGGTTGTCAAAGAATGTAATATCTTGCAACCTCTTAATCCAAAATTTTCCTGCATTTTGTTTTTGAATTGTGTAGTTTGGAGTATTACAATAACACGGCTTTTTCTTTTAATATTCTTAACTTATTGAATCAACAGGACACAAGCACGTTGCTTCCAGTGGAAATGGTCGAGCATCTTAGAAAGGGCATTGGATCGGAGGGACAGGTCCCTTTCATATTTTATTTGTTATTTGCAAGTTTTGAGCAATGTTTTAAAAGGTGAAAGATTGAGTTGAGGTGTCCAGGTCTTCCGAGAAATGGGGAATAACCCTCAAAGCATGAGGTGCTAGCCTCCTGAAATGCCTTCATAATTTCCTTTTTCATTTAAAAGACGGAAGTGACAAAACTGGAGAAAATTAAGAATAAAAATTGTAAAAATTATATGAAAAATGTACTTTATGCGCTTTATATTTTCATACAAATGATCCATTACATATTATCCATTCAATTTTTGTCGCATTTATTTGACATGCCTCATGATCTGATGTATAAGCCTCATGTATGTTAAACCTCAAGTCTTTGCTTTTGCCTCTAGGTGTTTTCAGAGGGCCTCTCCTCAAGGCATAAGCGTCTTGCACCTTTTAAAACATTAGTTAAAAGATCATGATGAAAAAGTGGTATATTAATATTGTACTTGGAATATTTTGGTTCATGCAGATTGTCCATGTTCAAGAAATTGATGCAAGAAAGGCCGTATATGCAGAACTCCCACATGATCTCTTGGAAACAACAAAGGCAGCACTTGAAGGGATTGGTATCTCTAGGTTATACAGTCACCAGGTAAAGATTTGGTGCAATGCTTCTAGGTTGGTGTGTATCTTTAGGATGTTCTGAGGTTTTAGTATCTTTTGCAGGCAGAGTCAATTCGGGCTTCACTCTCTGGCAAGAATGTTGTTGTGGCAACATCAACTTCTAGTGGGAAGTCTCTTTGCTACAACCTGCCAGTTTTGGAAGCAATGTCTCAGGATTCACTATGTTGTGCTCTATATTTGTTTCCCACAAAGGTTGTGGCAAGAACCTACATTATTGGATGATTTGGATCCTTGCGATAAATTTGAAACTTGGAAGAAGCTTTGTTTTAGTATTCTGTTTTTGTCATGAGTGCTTCCATTTAATTAGAAATTATAGGGTCTTGATGCATCAGGAGATGATCTGATCCACCAGTTCTACAGAACACAAGCAGGCCCATTGTTCGGCAGTCTGCAGTCTAGACCCTTGATCTGATGTGCCCCACCATGGATGAAAGATATCTAAAATCTTCGAGTGGAAGTCTATCCTCCCAATCTTTGGCCTTCGAATGGAATGTTGCTGCTCTTTTTTCTTATTTATTTAAATCATGGCATCTATTTTTAGCCAAGGTTTGAAGGGTCTGTTCTTGGACATTTTTTGGGGCAGCAGGTTAACTATGGGGGCTATATTTAAGGTGATATTCGCACCCTACTAGTGATTAAACCAGTTTGCAAGAGGGCTACAACAAATCCACCTTCAGGATACAATATGCTTCTTCTCCAAAACCGGAGAAACGTAGGTTTCGACCTACAAAATAAAAAAACCGCACCCCAAACACACTTTTGTAGTGGACACCCTTGACTTCTATGCTGTTACAGTTTACCCCCTGAAAACTGTTTGCAGTTTACGGCCTGAAAAATCTGTTTGTAATTTACCATCTCAAAAAACTATAGCTTTTCAAAATGCCCAAAATGAAAATAGAGAAGAAGAAATTGTTGAAATTGTTGTTGTGATTCAAAATTACCCAAAGATGGGTTTATATAGACTCTTAAGGGACAATAAAGAGCTCATTTCATGAAAAGGCACATATACATGACTTTTCAAGGTTACGTCTCTTCATTAATGGCTTCCTTCTACCATTAATAACATCTCTTTACCTTTAATTCAAAATTAAAGGATGTTCTATTCACCAAGAGGCATCACCATTCACAGATGAATGGTCACTAACAATCATCAAAAGCCACAACTCTTCTCCTCATTTTCCTTTATAAATTTGAAAAACCCATCATTTTCTTCTTTCTTTATTTTATAAAAAACCTAACAATCCCCCACTGTTTTTCAAAATAAAGAGGTTAGGGTATGAAAGAAAGATATGTGCATAGGAGAAGGTGTCTTGTGGACCGAACCTTCACGTAGTGTAAACAAATCAAAGTTGCATCAGAATCCTTAGTGACCATGGTCTTGAACTAAGTATTCTATATGACACAACCGGACATGTCCCGCACACATATTTTCAATTGACACGTGTTCTAAAATTGAAGCACATTAACGGCTTTGTGCTCAGTCCTAAATTCATGAGCTCATGAGAGTAGCCAAAACTCTCGAACATCAGGAAGTGACCCCACTTCCAATACTCATATAGACTAGTCTT
Source organism: Magnolia kwangsiensis (assembly GCA_037074715.1). NCBI lineage: Eukaryota > Viridiplantae > Streptophyta > Magnoliopsida > Magnoliales > Magnoliaceae > Magnolia > Magnolia kwangsiensis. Next base: position 9,286,910 of record CM073580.1, on the reverse strand, counting down.
TATGAATGCCCCTGTAACAATAGTATCCTTGAAAGGACTCATTAAGAGCAGAAACTCATCATCATTTTAATCATGACAAGTACCTAACATTATGTATACGTGTAGGAATGAGATAGATAGAAAACGTACAGTGCTACTTCGGCCACTTCTTGTAAGGCACTTTGCCCATTGAACATAAACTTAAGGTTGGTGTCTGTTTAATTGGCTTAAGTCCCATTCCTCTTGTTGTTCTACTGACAACATTCCTTGTCAGTCCCTTGGTGAATGGGTTCGCTAGATTTTGGATGGATCACACATACTGTTTTGTTACAACACCATCACCAAGTAGTTGTTGCACAAAATTGTGCATTAGACTGATGTCTAGATTTTTCATTATAAGTCTTGTTATATGCCATTAACAGTGTCGCTTCACTATTTCAATAGATAGAAATAGGTGGCAAAGGCCTTGCCAATTATGGTATTTTTAACAACAGGTTTCACAACCACTCTGCCTCTTTACTACTAGTCGTAAAAGCTATGAATTCATATTCCATCGTAGAATGAGATATGCAAGTTTGCTTCTTGGATCCCCAAGAAATGATGACTCCTCCAAGTGTAAAAATCCATCCACTGACAGACTTGGATTCATCAAAATCGGTGACCCAACTTGCATCACTATACCCTTCAAGCACACTAGGGTAATCAGAAAAATGCAGACCATAGTTAGTTGTTTTCTTCAAGTATCTGAGTAGTCTAGAAACAACATTTAAATGATTACTTGGATTACTTGTAAACCTATACAATTTACTTATTTTAAAAGCAATATTAGGTCGAGTAGAAATCATAACATACATAAGATTGTCAATTACTTTGGAATACTCTAACCGAGATATACTACGACCTTCATTCTTAACCAACTTGATGTTAGAATCAAAATGACTATAAACTGGGTTCTTATCATAATGATCAAACTTTCTAAGTATCTTTTCAATATAATGTGATTAAGACAGAATTATACCATCCTTGTTTCAGATTATCTTGATATATAGAATCACATTAGCTTCACCCATATTCTGCATGTCAAAACTATATGATAAGAATCTTTTAGTGTCATTTATAACTTTTAAATGTCACTAAATTCTATGCTAAAACTAAATTGGTTTGGGTGAAGAAACTATATCTGTATAAACCAATCTTTGCTAAATATATAAATGACACTAAACTCTGTGCTAAAACTAAATGACAGTAAACTCTATGCTATAACTTCATGTCATTTAGAAGAACCCGCTTTATTTTGACACTAAACTCTATATATAAATGATACTAAACTCTATAACTTCATGTCATTTAGAAGAATACACTTTATTTTGACACTAAACTCTATATATAACACTAACTCTAAACTCTCTATATAACACTAACTCTATGCTAAAACTAAACTCTATGCCATAACTTCATGTCATTTAGAAGCATACACTTTATTTTGAAAAATAGTGGGGGAATGTTGGGTTTTTCTAAAATAAAGAACGAAGAAAAAAAATTTGATGGGTTTTTTCAAATATATAAATGAAAATGAGGAGAATGGGTTGTGGCTTTTGGTAATTGTTGGTGACCATTCATTTGTGAATGGTGATGCCTCTTGGTGAATAGACTATCATTTAATTTCGAATTAATGGTGAAGAGATGCCATTATTGGTCGAAGAAAACCATTAATGAAGAGATATGACCTTGAAAAGTCATATATATATGAAAATGCATGTGCCTTTTCATGAAAGAGGCTTTTTAATGTCCCTTAAGAGTCTATATAAACCCATCTTTGGGTAATTCCGAATCACAACAACAATTTCAACAATATCCTCCTCTATTTTCATTTTAGGTGTTTTGAAAAGTTGTAGTTTTTTCAGACAGTACATTGCAAACAAAATTTTCAGGTAGTGAACTGCAAACATATTTTCAAGGGGTAAATTGTAATAACAAAGAAGTCAAGGGTGTATGCTGTAAAAGTGTGTTCGGGTTGTGGTTTTGCAGGCCAAGCCCACCTTTCTTAGGTTTTGGAGAAGATGCTTATTGTATACCGGAGGTGGATTTGCTGTAACTAGGGGTGAACATGGGTCAGTTCGGTCCGGTTCTGGGGTGAAACCGGAACCGAACCATTCTTAACGGTTTTAGGATTTTTGGAACCAAAACCGGACCGTTAGCACCCTAGAACCGAACCGGAACCAGGCTGTTAAAATCGGTTCGGTTCCAGATTGGTTCCACGGTTTTAGCCTTTTTATAATCCAACCCAATTGAGAGAGAGAGAGAGAGAGAGAGAGAGAGAGAGAGATGGGCAGTGGCAAGAGGGACTTAGTTTTATTGTTTTTGTTTTAAATAGTTTGGCTGCAAGTTCGGCTCCACGGTTCGGTTCCGCAGTTCGGATCTATGGTTCGGTTCCAGTTCACTGTTCGGTTCGGTTTTACATACCCCCAAACCGAGAACCGAATCGATGTAATTGGTTCTTTGATTTTTGGAACCGGAACCTGAACCGGTGCACTTTAGAACCAGACCAAACTGGACCGTTTAGTCGGTTCCGGTCCAGTTCCACGGTTCTATTGGTTCAATGTGCACCCGTAGCTGTAACCCTCTTGTAAACTGGTTTAATCACCAGTAGGGTGCAAATATCGCCTTAAAGATAGCGACATCATAACGCGCCTTAAGCCAATCTTTAAGTGATTGTTTTTCTATCTTTCCGCTTCTACTATTACAATTTTAAGGCGATATTATAGCCTCTTTTATGGGCCATCCCGACTTTATTTGAGTAACACTGTTCGATGACTCAAATTTCATTCGATGGCAATCGAGGGTGCATCTCTTCCTCACATTGTCTAAGTTGGATCACGTGCTCACTCAAGATCTTCTTACACCGCCTTCTAATAATGATATGGCAGGACAAGCTCAAAAGCGACAGGATTGGGAGTGTAACTACTATCTATGTAAGAGTCATATCTTCATTGCTCTTTTTGACTCGTTATACACTGTCTATTTGATGCGGACACCAGGCCATTCAAAGTATATCAACGCAGGAGGCGTGCATTATCCGTGTCAATGTGTTTAGACGACGGATACGGGTCGAGTCTCTAGAGGTTGAAGACCTTACACATGTGTTCGTGACATGTGTAAGTTGCTTAGAGGAGACATTTTGACCATTGGATTGCGAGGAGGGTGTGATCAGACCGTTGGATCGTCACGGCCCACCTTCATTACACCACCTTCACGGCACTATCATCGGGGCCCATTAGGCATCTTAAATTTACATTTAGTTTATGAACATTTGAATTAGTTATGTTTTAAGATAGTTTGTCCACAATTTTGTACAAATTTCTTTTTTTTGAAATTTTTTTCTAGTAGGGGTATTTTGGTAATTTCATGTAATTATAAATTTTATAAGGGTTGCCCTAAACCCATAGCACATTATGTTATGTTTATGAAAGAAAAAAGAGAGCTTTTGGCTTCTGACGATCTCGTCTTCGACTTCCAGTGATTGGAAGAGGGCGTGAGGCCCAGGTAAACAATTTTCTCATCCCCTACTTCTTTCTCCTTCTTTCTTTTCTCAAGATATTCTTCTCTTTAACCCCATTTTCTTCTTTTTTCTCCTAATCTCAAAAGATTCTCATTCCCTTTTCATCTCCACATAAAACCCATCACCCAAATCTACATTTGAAGAACCAAATATTTTTTTTCTGAATTTTTCAGATTTTCAATTCAGGAAATTCCTATTTTCTGGATTAGAAAATCCACTTGGATCGTTAGACGGACCTATTGCAAGACGAAAGTTCTATCTTTCGCCGGATCCAATTAAATTCAGATTTTAAGATTCAACACTTCATGTTTGTGATGGATGGCCCTAATCAATGCTATATTGATCTTATTTCTTTCTTGTGTTTATGATGTATGAATCAGGCTGATATTTATTTATTTTTTTTAAGATTGCATGAATCCGCCCCTTTTCAAATACCATGATCATTTGAGGTTAGATTAGGCCGTCATACATCACTATTGCCAAAAGAAGATTGCTAAAGAATTGTGGTAGGCGCTGCTTGCCAAATACGCATCAGAGGATGAAGGCAACCAAAAATTCCTTGTAAGCTAGTTTTTAGAATTCAAAATGTTAGATGAAATACTTGTCCTCGATCAAGTCCGTAAGTTACGAGTCATCATTTAACAGATCATTGCCGATGGTACTAATCTCGACGAATCCTTCTAAATATCCACCATTATAGCTAAACTTCCACCTAAATGGAAAGATACTAGGAAGTCTTGGAAACAAAAAAGGGAGAAAATGTCTTTAGATGATCTCCTGATGTTTTTTCGAATAGAAGAACCCGATTAACACTAACCTAGTCGAGAATAGTGTGAATCGGGAATCAGAGAAGCCATCTTTCAAAAAGGATAATCGGCTCAAACACAATAACCAAGGGTTAAAAAAGAACACATCCAAGAATGGTCCATACTTCTTTTGCAAAATCTCCGACCACTTTAAGAAAGATTGTTGAAAATACAAAAAGAAAATGCAAGAAAAGAAACGACAAGTCAATATGACAGAAGACATGAATCTGGTAGCCGTCGTCTCTGAGTTTAACATGATGAGTGAGGATGTTGAATGGTGGGTAGATTTTGGCACTACCAAACATGTTTACAGAAATTGCAACATGTTTATAAGTAATAAATGATACTAATTTTGACATAAAGGAGGTGAAGCTGATGTGATTTTAGGTATCAAGCTAATGAGAAACGAGGATGGTGTAATTCTTTCTCCGTCACGTTATGTTGAAAAGATACTTGGAAAGTTTGATCACTATGATAAGAATCCAGTTTCTACTAAATTTGATTCTGACATCAAGTTAGTTAAAAATGAAGGCTGCGGTGTATCTCGGTTAGAGCATACTAAGGTGATTGGCAGTCTTATGTATCAATGATTTCTACTCGACCTGTTATTGCTTTTGCAGTAGGTAAATTGTGTAGGTATAGAATTAATTCGAGTTTAGATCATTGAAATGTTGTTTCTAGAGTACTTAGATACTTGAAGAAAACAATTAACTATGGTATATATTTTTTTTGTTACCCTATTGTGCTTGAAGGGTATAGTGATGCAAATTGGGTCACTGATTCTAATGAATCAAAATTTACCAGTGGATGAATTTTTACAGTTGGAGGAGCTACCATTTCTTGGAGATCTAAGAACCAAATTTGTATATCTCATTCTACGATGGAATCTGAATCCATAACTTTTACGGCTAGTAGTAAAGAGGTAGAGTGGTTGCGAAACTTGTTAAAAATACTACTATTGGCAAGGCCTTTGCCACATTTTTTTATCTACTGAAATAGTGAAGTGACACTGTCAAAGGCATGTAACAAGACCTATAATGAAAAATCTAGACATATTAGTCTAACGCACAATTTTGTGCAACAACTACTTGGTGATGGCGTTGTAACAATACAGTATGTGTGGTCCATCAAAAATCTAGCGGACCCGTTCACCAAGGGACTGACAAGACATGTTATCAGTAGAACATCAAGAAGAATGTGACTTAAGCCAATTTAACAGATATCGGATGAGGGAAATCCAACCTAAGTTAATAGATTCAATGGGCAAAGTACCTCGCAGTAAGCGGCTGAAGCAATACTGTACGTTTTCTATTTGTCTCATTCTTGGATGTATGTATAGTGTTGGATACCTTTAATGATTAAAAGGAGGATAAGCTTATGCTCTTAATGAGTCCTTTCAAGGTTGCTATTGTTACATGAGCATTCATAAGGACTCACCTATATGAGCATTGGAAGTGGGGCTGCTTTTTGATGTTTCAGAGTTTGGTTGCTCTCATGAATTCATGAATCTAGGACTGGGCACAAGGCCGTTAATGTGTTACAACTTTAGAACACATGACAATTGAGAATATGTATGTGTGACACGTTTGGTTGTATCATATAAAATATTTAGTTCAAGACCATGGTCACTAAGGATTCTAATGCAACCTTGATTTGTTTACACTAGGTGAAGGTTCAAATTCACAAGACACCTTCTCCTATGCGCATATCTTTCTTATATACCCTGACCTCTTTATTTCGAATAATAGTGGGGGATTGTTGGGTTTTTCTAAAATAAATAAAGAAGGAAAAAAATTTGATGGGTTTTTTCAAATATATAAATGAAAATGAGGAGAATGGGTTGTGGCGTTTGGCAATTGTTGGTGAATGCCTCTTGGTGAATAGAGCAGCCTTTAATTTTGAATTAAAGGTGAAGAAATGCTATTAATGATGGAAAAATAGCCATTAATGAAGAGGCATGATCTTGAAAAGTTATGTATACATGAAAAAGCATGTGCCTTTTCATGAAAGGGGCTCTTTAATGTCCATTGAGAGTCTATATAAACCCATTTTTGGGTAATTCCAAATCACAACAAAAATTCCAACAATTTCCTCTCCTACTTTTCCATTTTCATTTTGGGTGTTTTATAAAGTTGTAGTTTTTTCAGGCGGTAAACTGCAAACATAATTTTTAGGCAGTAAACTGCAAATAGATTTTCAAAGGGTAAACTGTAGTAGCATAGAAGTTAGGGGTTTATGCTGCAAAAGTGTGTTTGGGGTGCGGTTGCTTTAAGATCAATGATTTGAATCACTGAACCATGGGCCCCATGCCTCCACCGTATGGACTTGCATGTCTGGGCATTGCTTGCTTTTCGATGCATCACGGCCCTATATTTCTCATGACATAATAGCTACATTCTTGTTCCCTATAATTTTCCACTTATGGCAGCTTTGGTGAAGATTCACTTTTTCTATAGTTTCAACATGCACTTGTAATAATATTAGTTTATGCATGTAGGCTTTAGCTCAAGATCAGCTGAGAGCTTTGTTAGGGATGACAAAGGGATTGGGTATCAATTTAAATATTGGAGTCTACGACGGTGACACTTCTCAAGAAGATCGGAGATGGCTCCGAGATAATGCTAGACTGGTATATCTGTAAGTTTAGGTTGCGTAGTACAGTACAATGTACTGATTCTCTTGATGTGTCTGTCAAGCCTACTATATGCTGAAATTTCAGTTGGTATGCATGCAGTTGATTACAAACCCAGATATGTTACACATGTCAGTCTTGCCATATCATGGACAATTCCAGCGGATTTTATCAAATCTCAGGTACTGTTGGATGGGTTAGGGATTCCTGATTTCACTGAGAATTAATTCTTTTTAGTTGTCTCCTGCTCATTAGATGAGCTGGTAGAGACAGTGGAGTGTGTACGGGTGATCCAGGGTTGAATCCCTGTTAGTGTTACTTCTCAAAAAGAAAAAAGAAAAAGAAAAAAAGTGAAGCTTTTCAGTTTTCACTTTGTGGAAGCATTATTGTATTGCAAATCGTAATAGGGCTTGAATTGTATTGAATTGCAAAACGAATCATAAATCATAATTTTTTTTTTTTTTTTGTTTGTGATTTTCTTAAAACATTGAAAAAATTGGAAAAATATTAATAAACCAGAAAAAAAAAATCAAGAACTGAACAATCATCCATTTCCCATCAACGTGCACCGAAAAAAGTAATACATGTCATGATATTGGCAACCGTAATAATATTAAAAGATTCTTGTCTTTCCTTTACATGTTGTGTTCAAGAACCTTACTTCAAAAACTTACAAGATTACTTTAATAATATTACCTTTTTTAGCGTAGAATCACGTTGGAAAAAATGGCATTCAATTATTTTGATTAAAGAAAAAGATATTGATGTCTTTATTTTGGGTTTTTGAATATTAAAATACCCATATCTACTTTTTCTCTCACAAGAAAAAAATGAGGATTTTTAACAGGGAGGGCCCTTTACATGTTTTACAAGCAAAATGGTAAAAAATAAGAAGAAAAAATTTATGGAAAGATAAAAATGATTTTGATGTAAAATTGGGTTCCATTTATGGAGTCCATATTAATCTTATGATTCATACGACTCAATACAATTCAGTATTGTTCTTTTAGGACTTCACATCATATGGTGTGCAATATGATATGAATCATACGATTCATATCACAAATGGCATGATTTTGACAATATTGGACTTACTATGAATATGATCCTGTAAATTGGTGTGGTGTTATGTTCCCTTGATGTGTATATATGAGTACCGTCCTCATCCATGCTAAAAACGTTCCATATTGACATACCTAACCATCCAAATGTTTGGACTTATTTTTATTTTAAAGTTGAATGTGGAACATCATGGTGTTTCTGGCCATTTGGAGGCTGCCAGTTAAATGGTTAGGATTGTCTCATTGGGTTATTTTTGGGCCATACGCAATATGGATCCCACAAGATGAACGGTGTAGACCAGCTAACCATGCAAATTGAGGACGTGAGGATGTTATACATACTTGTGTTAAGGATCCATATGATGCCTCTAAACTGATTCATGCAAGATACTGATCAGTGGTAGACTTTGAGGAGTTTCAACATGAGGTCTTGGGTTCAATACCCATAGGAGGAGAAATCCCACTATGGTGTGCGTGGGTGTGTATGTCGGGTGCGTGTGTAAAAAAGAAAAAGAAAATAAAAAATAAAATGCAAGATACTGATCAATTGATTGGTGTTGCCAGTGTTTTGGTTCAAGTGAATAGTTTCAATATATATATATATATTTCTTCCTTTTTTTGGCCGCAAGTAGTTACAATTTTATGTACTTTCTGAGGACTTTCTTACACTTGCTTTTTAATCAGGTTTGTCATCATTGACGAAGCCCATGCATATAAGGGTGCATTTGGATGTCATACTGCTCTTATAATGAGGCGGCTCCGCCGTATCTGTTGCCATGGTACATCATTCTGGAATGTTTTAAAGATGATTACTCGGTTTTCTTTGTACGCACACACACATGTCTATTTGAGAAAAATAATGCACTTCTTCGCTTCCATGTGCAGTGTACAGTAGTGATCCGTCCTTTGTATTTTCTACTGCAACCTCTGCAAATCCTCGGGAGCATGCTATGGTATGATTTGTAAAACGAAAAGTTTACTTATTTTTTGTTGTTTATTTTTATCTGTAATCCGAGACTTGCCTCTTAAGAAAACGGGTAGCAAATGGATACGAAATACATTAGCATTTAGCAAAAGCAATCTAAGATGTTCTAATGAAGAGCTCATGAGGGTTTCTATATTGAAGATTAAGAAAAGCTGAATGAGCCAATAGGAAAAAGATAAAGGAAATTGCTGATGGTGACCCATCTAGTGGAAACAAGGGAATTGGAGCAATGAAAATCAAGAAACCTTTAACATAGTATCTAGTGTCCTCCCTTGCTAGTCTGATTGATTACATATTTGAGATTTCTCTACTTGTAGGTGTAATTTTTTATGGACAACCATAGATTCCTATGCTCACATGTAGGAATCATGTTCATCTGATAGCATTTGTCATTTAGAATCAACTTTTATTTTTCAAAAATTTCAGGAGCTTGCCAACCTCCAGATGTTGGAACTGATTGAGAATGATGGAAGTCCTTGTGGTCCAAAGATCTTTCTCCTGTGGAATCCTCCACTATGTTTAAAGAATGTAGGTTACCTTCTCTCTGAATCTTGTTCCTTCCATTTAGCTTTTACTTCCAAATGCTGTCTAACTCATAGGCATTGAAGTTTCCTAGCAGCATGAATGGAAGCAAATCTGCAGATACAGAAGCTGTTGCCAGACGTTCGAGGTAGACAGTTCTTAACTCTGTTTTCAACCATGAATGATGATGTTTCCCCCTTACCCATGCTTTCCATGATGTAATTGATGCTTGGTGATCGGGAAACTTTTGGAAGTCTGTACAGTAACTTCTATTTGGCAATTTCCAATATTGTGCCTAAGTGGACCATCGGGAAACCATAGCGTTTGCAGTTTGCGAACCAGTAGGGCATACTGGTAGCGGCACATAGTGCGTTATGTACTTGAAATGACTCGATGGAGAAGCCTAAATTCTTGGTAAGGAAGCATCTACGTTTTTTCCTTGGCAGCTAGGCTAAGTGGGACTTTTGGTTATCCCTTGCCACACCCATCAACATATATGAAGGTTGAACCTTTTACCATTCCTGACTAGATTTTAAAAACCGACAAATAAATGCTTTTATAGCCTCCATGGAAAGGAGCATTTAAAATGATAGATCAAAGCCTTTTGTTCTCATTTGGTTGAAGAAGAGAAATTTCAACTCAATCACATCTGTACTACACATAACATGAGTACATTTTGGACATTTTTACCCCTGTAATTAGTCATGGGAAGGAAACAAAAAACTTTCGGCATTTTCATTCACGTAGCTCTTGAAAAAACGGTATTTTTGTCCTTTCAACTCCTTGGGTGTAGCCTGCACCCACTTCTCTTCTTTTTGCGTAGCCTACATGGAAGACATAGCATGAGGGAGCCCGTGCAACAAAGGGTTTGTGGAGCCCACTGTGATGAATCTGCAACATCCACATTGTACATCTGTTACAGCAGCTCATGTTAGGATGTCGGTAAAAAAAAAGAGGTATATCTAAAGCTCGAGTGGGTCACAACACCGGAAAGAGTAGGCATGGGGTGCTCACTGTCGAAACCCTTCCCTCTTTCTCTCCTTGCATGTAACCGCACACTTTCCCTTCTTCTCTCTCTCAATTTTCTCTCCCCTACTCACTCCACATGTGTTGCACGTGTCGTACTCCGAGTGTGTTTAACATGAATATTTAGGATTACCCATTTTTAACAACCCTCAATTTGTTATGTTTCAAATTTAGAGAACAGTGGTGGATTTTGGTGCTTATGCTTGAGACATTAATTTAATTGGTGCAAACTGTCAGGATCCATGGAGCCTGATCATTGGAGATGTACCGTTCATCTAGCGAGCACTGTCGCAAAAAAGAAAAAAAAGAAAACAAAAGAAAAAAAGGGAGATATTCAAAGGCACCATTATGGGACAACAACAATGAGAATATTTGTAGCTTCATTGTCTTCATCGTCATTTTTCATAATAGCTTTGTCCCAGCTATTTGGGGTTGGCTTTATGAAACCTATTTTAACAGTCACATCTGAAAATGAATCATCCTCTTAATAGAAATTTTCAGAGTCAGTCACTTGAACGTTTACATAGAGCCCATCTTTCCTGCTGATGGGTCATTCGTGTAGAACATTTGAGTCGTGGAAGAGGTGGGCCACACCATGAATATCTCCTAGGACCATAACCAGTCACTTATCAGGCGGCCATTCCATTGAAATGAATGGAAAGCTGATGGTTTGACTCATTTTACAGGGGTAACCCACCTATGAGTGGTATGGCCTGTTGTTCATGACATGTGATCTTCTTTGTGGCAACCCTTCTTTTACACAGCATGGATGTCCTACGGACATGACATGCTGGAGAGGGTCGGGGGGTAGGTGGTGCATGTGAAAGTTCACAGATAATACTTGTATGCGAACAGTTCTCTCCTGATGAATCGTTTACTTTAAACATGACTTTGCATTTTATGTGGAATCATTGCCCCTATGGATAATGTTTTGTTTATGTTTTGTAGTCCGATTTTGGAAGCTTCTTGCCTCTTTGCGGAAATGATTCAGCATGGACTCCGTTGCATTGCTTTTTGTAAAACACGCAAGCTCAGTGAACTTGTTCTATGCTACACGTACGTCACCAATATAAGCAAATGCATATTGATCTATGTGCTTGTTGTGCTCCACCTTTTTGTGTCTACATTTATCTTATCACAACCTTTTAGTGTTGTTGGCAAAAGTTGACATTTGGCAATTTCTTCATTTTGTTATAGGCGTGAGATTCTTCAGGAGACTGCACTCCATTTGGTTGATTCTATCTGTGCCTATCGTGCTGGCTACACTGCTCAGGTAGTTTTTTCACTTTATTTTGTATATAAATGGGATAGTTGCATGACCTCTCTGAGCATTCAAAAACAAAAATAAAAAAAAGGAAAAAAAAAGGAAAAAAAGGAAATATACTTCTATGTGACAGAGAATGTAGTAAAATAGTAGAATTTATCCGTTTTCATTAGAAGAGATTTTGAGAGAAAAAATTCTTTCCTTTTATCCACCAAACTTGATTTTAGTGTTTGCGTTGACAATAATGTGACTTGACTTGGCATAAATTTTGGTGATTTTTTTACTATACAAGTAAAACTCTCATTATTTATCCTGATGCTATATCTTAGCCATTCAACTAGTAAAAAGATTTTTGTATTCTTTCAAACTTCATTAATGTTTCATATGCTTCTTTTTACTATCTCTCTTACCTCATCAATTAGATGTAGATCAATATCATTGAACAATAAAGTTGTGTTGCTTTTGTACTTTTTTATTTTTTATTTTTTTTAATCTTGTTTTGGGAAAGGTGTGATAGTACCATTAGGGATTTTATTAATATAAAACATTAAATACAACAAAAAAGGAGGGGACAAAAGGCCTACCTCCATAAAAGAAACTCTTACAAAAAAACCACAATTAACATCTAAGGTGTACACCCCCGCTTCAACAAGAAAGACGTGTGATTTGGCCACAGACGGAAACTTCTCGTTACAATGGTAGAAAGAGTTATCCTGGGCAATGTTTTAAATATTGAGGATATCGGCCAATATATCCCACGATCAATGTTCGAAATATCGATATCACGTGGCGTGTAGCATCCTTGGGATATGGATACGTATCGGTTATCGCATTGGATATATTGTTTGTATCGAGTAATTTATCGCACCTTCTGGGAAACATTGGGAAACTTGTTGAATTTTTTGATGAAACTTCAGGGATTATTAAAAAAGACCTTAATACACAATTTTAAATCATAACATCTCAAAAAAGATGTGTACATAATAGGTTTCCTGTATAGGGTCCTAAGCTATGCGCTGTCTGACTGAACAAATGCAACTATATTTAAATTGAATGCATAACATTTAGATTGTAATGATCATTTTATCAAACACTCCTAAATACTTTGAAATTAGTCTCAATTGATAGCTGGTTAAAGGAAATTTTTGAAAAAAAATTAATATTTTAATAAAAATTTATTATTAATAATTTTTAATTAAAAAATAATTTTTATTGTCCGAAAATTAATGACATAACAAATCAGTATATCAGCCCTCATACATGCTTGATTTCATGTTTGGAGTGCAACATTGCAAGCAATTTGGGATAAATTGAGAAATTTTGATTTTTTCCCAAAATTTTTCAAATCAGATCACGTACACTCAAATTTCGAAATTAGAATGTATGTAATGATCATTTAATCAAATATTCCTAAATACTTTGAAATTAGTCTCAATTGGTAATTGATTGAAGGAAATTTTCAAAAAAAGCATGGAAAACATGAAGAACCTATGGATATTGAAATTAGAGCTCCAACTCCATGATTTTTCATGCAAAACATGAAGAACCAATGGATTTGTAACCATTTGACACTGATTTAACTTAATTTCAACAAAAAAAGAGATTGGAAATTGAAAATGCTCATTTGATCGAGCATGTGGGATATATCGGCACTACCTGTGCGTTTCGTATTGCACATGTGGGATATAAGAGATATCGTGGGATATATCGGCCAATATTTTCGATATTTAAAACATTGCCTACGATATATCTTGTATCCCGCCCGTGCGATATGAAATGCACATGTAGTGCCGATATATTCGACATGTTCGATTCGGTGAGCATTTTCAATTTCCAATCCCTTTTTTTTTTGGTTGAAATTATGTTAAATCTGTGTCAAATGGTTATGAATCGATTGGTTCTTCATGTTTTGCATGAAATATCATGGAGTTGGAGCTTTGATTTCGATATCCATTGGTTCTTCATGTTCTCTGTGTTTTTTTTTTTTCGAAAATTTTCTTCAACCAGCTGTCAATTGAGACTAATTGTGAAGTATTTAGGAGTATTCGATGAAATGATCATCACATACAATCTAATTTTGAAATTTGAGTATAGGTTGTCCGATTTGGGAAAAATTGGGGAACATTTTCCTAAATTTCTCCCAAATTGCTTGAAATGTTGCACTCCAACATGAAATCAAGCATGTATGATGTCTAATCTACTGATTTGTTTAGTCCTCGTCAATTTTTGGAAAATAAAAATCATTTTTTATTAAAAAACTATTAAAATGTTATTTTTTTTTCAAAATTTCCTTTCAGCCAGCTTTCAATTGAGACTAATTTCGAAGTATTTAGGAGTGTTTGATGAAATGATCATCACATACACTCTAAATGTTATGCATTCAATTTGAATATAGTTGCATTAGTTACAACACATAGCTTAGGATCTTATACAAAAGAAACTTATTATGTACACTTCTTTTTGAGATGTTATGATTTAAAAGTGTGTATTAAGGTCCTTTTTAACAATCCCCGAAGTTTCATTGAAAAATTTAACCATTTTTCCAATGTTTCCTCATGTTTTCCAAAAAGTGCAATAAATTACCGAATACAAATGATATATCCCGTGTGATAACTAATACGTATCTGTATCCCAAGGATGCGATGCGTAACACGATACTAATATTTCGAACACTGATCTTGAGCATTGCTAGCCCAATTTTCCCAAGAATCTGCAACAAAATCGGCCTCTCAAAAACATAATAAAACTGTATGATGAATGTTCCCATGTAAACATCTGATTTCCTTCTACCTACTTTAGGTACTCCACATTCTCATCCAATCACGGAGCATGCCACCACCACGAGACATTCCTGGGTTGCCTTGAGATGCCCAATCGACACTCAACTAGAAAACCCCCATGGAGGTTTTTAACCGCTTCAATGTCAACAGAATGTTACATTTTGGCTTACGGGTACCAATATTACAGCACGACAACTCTTGACTTTCGCAACGGGTTACATTCTTTGCTGAAATTGTGCCCCTCAGTTACCTGCTTCAATCAAACCAGAATGTTTCAAATAACCTTCCAGCCCTTCCAGCCCTCCTCCATCTTATCCTCATATTTCAACGAGTTCCCAGCCTTCCAAATCTCCCAAAAGATAAACGCTGGGGGCTATCACCAAAGAAGTATGGAACTGTTTACTTAAGGATGCGTCAAACACCCAATGATCAAACTGTTGTTCTATTGAATTTGAGCTGAAAGTCTAGAGATTCGACATCTGCTCAAAGAAACCCCAGACCTATGGAGCAAGGTCAGGCTCGCAGAACAAGTGATGAGGGCTCTCGCAACAGTAGGTTAGTCTTGCAGAACAAATAATGACTCGCAATAGTTTGATGATCTGCAACAAAGACAATTTAGAAGCAAGCTGAACACCAAACTTCCACAAAACATTTTGGGTAATTTCCACTGTAACAGTCTCCACATAAAACTAGAGAATTAAAGGGATAACTTATCCACACCCAATTACTTGATTCTGGTATATATCCTTTTCCTGAAAAACATTCCCATGCTAATTTGAGTGAGAAAATACCATTTGAAGAAGGCTTCCAAATAAACATATTTGAATCTGAGGACAAGATGAGGCAGCTTGAAGGGAGGCCATCAATCACCACCCAAGGAATAATGCTTCCAACCTAGAAAGCTCCCAAGGCCCATCATCCATGAGAACGTCCTTCAGACAAATTTTCATCAATTAAATTCCTTTTATCAACATTTCAATAAGAGGCATATTCAGCTACCAAGCATAGAACCAGAAATTCAGATCATCTGTGCCAACCAACCACTTGGATTTTCAAGGAATACCCGTTTTGGCTTAGATCTCCAAAGAGTAGACAAAGATCTACATGAATGTTCTGGCAGAATCGTGCTCCTGTATTTTGCCCAGATCTAACAAGATTCCAAAGCATTGTTAGTTGGAAACTCTTCTGCACATCTTGTAAGCATCTAATGCCTTGGCCACCACCCTGAACAGTGTCAAATTTTCTTCCAAAACAATTGATGACAATTTCTAGTCTGATTCAACCTAGAAGAAATTTGCGAGCTTAGCCTCGATCTTTTTTGACTACCGAATTTGGAACCTCCATCACAGAGAGATGATAATCTGGCATGGATTTTAAAACACTGATCTATATTGGAGCAGCCAATTCTGAGCTTATTAAACATGAATATAAAAAACAGATTCTTGGAAATCCTTACCATTCCCAAGATAGTGGATATGTCAAATATGTCCATATTTTGTCATTTTATCGATGCATGCTCAGGTATGTTCCTTCAGAACCTACATATCCTGAGGGGTATGGACATTGGCCGGCAGATAATGCCTTGATGTTAAAATCCTTACCATTCCCAAGATACTGGATATGTCAAATACATCCATAGTTTGTCATTTTATTGATGCATGCTCAGGAATGTTCCTTCAGAACCTACATATCCTGAGGGGTATGGACATTGGCTGGCAGATAATGCCTTGATGTTACCATAGTTTCACAGATCTCTACTTGATGTGTGAATCCCACTTTGGAATCTCTCAAAATTTAAAACTTCATCTCTTAAACACATCATTTTTCTACTTCTGTTGCCACTTAAGCTTTTGGATCTTTGGGAAACTAAGGATATTTCGGTAATTGTGTGCCCTTGGTTCCTTGCTTCATTTTGCAAATATATTTTGATAATCTTCATTATTTTAATTGTGCTTTTTGTGTGCTAGATGCACCATTTAATTTGTATTTGTCATTTTCTTTTTCCCAAAATTTGCATGTATCTTTACGTTGCATGTCATACCATTACCTGTAGCCTTAGTAATATATGTTCTACATTTTATACTCTATGGTAGGAGTTAACCTGCATTCTGCTTTATTTCATATGCCTAGTTTTACACTTTCTTTTATTTATGTAATTATTTCATACTATTGTTTAATTCTGTCAGCTTTGTAGGAAGTTGTCTAATTATATAAAGGCCTATTCATTGCATTTGGCATCTTCCATTTTTTATGTAACACATGTTTTCTTTTGCTTGTGGCATCTTCCATTTATTATGTAACGCATGTTTTCTTTTGCTTGTGGCATCTTCCATTTATTATGTAACACATGTTTTCTTTTGCTTGTGGCATCTTCCATTTATTATGTATGATGTTAAAATTCATTGGGTTATGGATTACATGATAGAGCAGGATAGGAGGAGAATAGAGGCTGATTTTTTCGGTGGAAAGCTTCGAGGGGTTGCTGCAACAAATGCACTTGAACTCGGGATTGATGTTGGACATATTGATGCAACTCTGCATCTTGGTTTTCCTGGCAGCATTGCCAGGTACTTCGTTTATTCATTTTGATTTGATTTATCTTACATTTTTTCTCTCACCTTTTGGCTTTATCTTTTTAGTCGGTGCTGTTTTTATTTTTGATATGCAGCTTGTGGCAGCAAGCTGGGAGAGCTGGGAGAAGAGAAAGACCGTCTTTGGCAGTATATGTTGCGTTTGAAGGACCCCTGGATCAGTATTTCATGAAATTTCCACATAAACTCTTCAGGAGCCCAATTGAGAGTTGTCAAGTTGATTCTCATAATCAGCAGGTATTGTTGATTCTGTGTACTTGGCACTTTTTATTTTATCAGAAGTTACATTGCAAAGACATGCAAAAAGTTCACTGCAAGTCATCCACCATACATGTGACGATGGCCCTACCTAATCACGGTAGTCATGGGAACCCCAGTGTTCGAAATATCGGGTATTGCGTTATGTATGCGACGATGGCCCTACCTAATCACGGTAGTCATGGGAACCCTAGTGTTCGAAATATCGGTATTGTGTTATGTATGCGCCCTTGGGATACAGATACGCATTGGTGATCGCATGGGATATATCGTTTGTATTGGGTAATTTAACGCACTTTTTGGGAAACATTGGGAAAATGGTTGAATTTTTCAATGAAACTTCAGGGATTGCTAGAAAGACCTTAATACACACTTTTAAATCATAACATCTAAAAAAAGAAGTGTACATAATAGGTTTCCTTTGTATAGGGTCCTAAGCTATGCAATGTTTGACTGAACATATGCAACTATATTCAAATTGAAGGCATACCATTTAGAGTGAATGTGATGATCATTTCATCAAACACTCCAAAATACTTCGAAATTAGCTTCAATTGACAACTAGTTGAAGGGAAATTTTGAAAAAAATTATTATTTTAATAATTTTTAATTAAAAAATTATTTTTATTTTCCGAAAATTAACTAGGACTTAACAAATCAGTGGATCAACCCTCATACATGCTTGATTTCATGTTTGGAGTTAACATTGCAAGCAATTTGGTAGAAATTGGGGAAATTTCGAATTTTCCTAAATTTTCCCAAATTGGACCACCTACACTCGAATTTTGAAATTAGAGTGTATGTGATTATCATTTCATCAAATACTCTTAAATACTTGGAAATCAGTCTCAATTAACAGCTAGTTGAAGGAAAATTTCAAAAATAAAAAAATAAAAATGGAGAACATTAAGAACGAATAGGTTTGTAGCCATTTGACACTGATTTAACATAAATTCAACAAGAAAAAATGGATCAGAAATTGAAAATGCTCATTGGATCGAATATGTGGGATATGTTAGCACTGCCTCTGTGTTTTGTATTGCACGGGTGGGATACAAGATATATCATGGGATATATCAACCAATATCTTTGATATTTAAAACATTGGATGAAACTAACCATCCCATTGGTGCCTGTCTAATCGATGGTTCATCATCATCATCCAAGCCTTATCCCACCTAATTGGGGTTGGCTACATGAATCCTTTTCCATCGCTCCACTCTATCGAGGGCCATAGTTGCAGTTAGACTATACGTGATCAAGTCTTTTATTACTATCTCCACCCATGTCCTTTTGGGACTTCCCCTTGCCCTTTTAGTGCCTTTAACTTGTACCAACTCACTTCGAACCAGAGCAATTCTGGGTCTCAGTAGCACATGACATGACCAAATCATCCAAGTCTACTTTCCATCTTGTTACCTATCGTTTGCTACTACTAAATTCCCTTAAATGCATTCATTTCTAAATCTATCCTTGTCTTGCCGAGTATCCATCTCAACATCCTCATTTAACTACACTCGTCCCATAGAGATTGTTCCTTAACCGCATAACATTCTGTCCCATAAAGCATGACTGGTCTTATAGCCATCCTATAAAATTTCCTTTTCAGTTTAAGTGGTATACTTTGATCACATAAAACTCCATAGGCACATCTCCATTTCTTCCACCCTGCTTGAATTCTGTGGGCAAGATCCTTCTCAATCTTTCCAATCATCAATTATTGACCCAAGATATTGAAGGTGGTCATTTCAGGAAACTTCTTGGCCAATAATCTTTACTAATTCTTCATTCCCACTGCTATTGTTGTTAAAATTGCACCATATATACCTTGTTTTAATGCGATTAATTTTAAATCCTTTAGATTCTAAAGCACCTTTCCATAAATCTAGCTTTATGTTTACGCCCTTCCTCATCTTGTCAATCAAAAATGTCATCTAGAAACAACATATGCCATGGGATCCCTTCTTGTGAGTTAATAGCTCTTTGTACATAGTTATTCCACTGCTAAGTTGCCTTATATGATTGGCTTTTCCCTTTAGATACGCTTAAAATATCTTTTACCACTTTCCTAATGCACTCTACTATCTCATTTCACACAATGTTTACTTCTTCCTTGACATTACAGTTTCCTTCTTCCAACTTATTTCTTAGTAACATGGTCTTTTCTCCTTTTAAATCCCACCACCTAGGTTTTGGACATCGATTTATTTCATTCCCTTTCTTCCATCTCTTAGTGTAAAAATTCATAGCCATTGTTAAAGTCGTTTGATATACACTGATATGCCATCCTCTAATGGCTTGAGCTTTTAGATCAAGTGGTTGTTTGACATGGTATTAGAGCTTAAGGTCTTGTGTTCGAATCCCAGGTGCAGCAAATATGTGTCGGTAATATATTCTCCCATAGGGGGCCATTGTTTATGGTGCGAGTGTCCCTCCACCCTTGCCTAGTATGTTCCTGTGCGGAGTTCCACCCTGCATGTGCGGGGGAGTGTTAAATTCCCTTGATATACATTGATATGCAATCTTCTAATGGCTCGAGCGTTTAGATCAAGTGGTTGTTTGATAGCCATTAAGCTACATTGCACGGTCAAATTCTTTCTAGGTTTCGCCTTGTAGTCCTTACATATTGATCGCTCTATCTAAGTAGAGAGAATATAATTGGCTTGTATATGATCCACTTTTGGGAGTTATTAAATAGTCATCTCTTTTTAAAGTATGTGTGTCAAATGGATAGTTAAGAAGAAAATTTTTAGCGGTGCAAATTCAATGGCACATTCAGATGATTAAGATCGTCTAAATAGTGTGGTATTTGGGCTATGCTCCATCTTGAATGAACCCCACAACTTGGATGGTTAGGATCACCATGCATATATGCCACATGTACGGTGGATAAACTGCAGCATGTGAGTGGTATCTGGCAGTGAAGGATACCACTTGGACCCTTGAAACATGTGGATGCAAGTTTGTAGGCATATTTATATTTTAAAGCAAGGCCCACGTAATGCTTCCAGACCTTACAATTTAAATGAGACATCAAATGCCGCTTACCTTACACTTTTTTGCTTTCATCTTCTAGGTGCTCGAACAGCAAATTGCCTGTGCCGCTCTTGAACACCCACTGAGTTTGGTATATGACGAGAAGTATTTTGGTTCTGGACTGGATAGTGCAATAAAGTCCTTGAAGGATAAAGGACAACTGGGGTGTGATCCATCCCGTGTTTCTTCTGCTAGAATATGGAGCTATATTGGGCATGAGGTATGGTGTTTGTGCATATGGGATAAACTTTCTTTAAAAAAAAAAAATAAAAAAAATTTAATGATTTCCGTCAAAGTTCATGAGATTCTACGCGACTTTTGATTTGCTTTTTCTTGTTTGCTTTAATCAGAAAAGTCCTTCTCATGCTATTAGCATTCGAGCTATAGAGACTGAGAAATACAAAGTAATAGACAAAGGCAAAGATGAAATCCTTGAGGAGATTGAGGAAAGCAAGGCCTTCTTTCAGGTAGTATGTTCGGAACTAATAATTGCTTTTGCAAACTGAAAGTATTTATTTGGTTGTTTTTTTAAGAGTAACATCAGCTATGCCAAATTTGCACTGCATAACCTAGTGTGCTTTTCGTGACTCTGGTAATGAGTATGGTCGTCAGGATGGTATTCTCGTCTGCAAGAAAAAAACTTTGGAGTGAACGAATTCTTAATTTAAATAAGAGGTCTTAAGTCTGATCAGTTGGACCACAATTTAGGGTTCACCAGCAAATAACTTCCAATATGTTCAGCGCATTAAACATCCAATCCTTCCAATATGTTGGACCCACCATGGGGATCTCCTAGTGCAAAATCATCTCCATCCACTCATAAGGGCACACAATAGCAAAAACAATGTCTATCGGTCTATCCATTGATAAAAAAAAAAAAAAAAAGCATGGTGACTAGATGAGTGGATCTGGCTGATTTTTGCACAAGGTAATCTTCAGGAAGGGGCCAACCTATTGGACGGGTTGACATGAAAAGGTTGGAAGATATACCCTGGGGCCTGGGTGGACTGTTAACTTATAGTCCAACTAGTTGGACTTGGGACCTTCTCTTTAAATATTACATCTTGTACCTGCAAATTAATTTCCTGCATTTTTTCCTTCTTGTAAAATAGATATAGTTTGTTTATGCAGCCATTCTTTTTCCTTAGGTTATGTCTGGATGCGGTATTGAATTGGATTGCAATAATTAGGTCAATATGGGAAATGACCAAATTGCAAGTACCTTCCTTTGTATTCGTTTAGAGATACTGTGCTCCAAATTGCAATTCGTTACTTCTAAGTTAGGCTTGAAATGCTACAAATCAGTGACTACTTAGTTCATTGATAAAGTGGACACCTTGAAGATTAGCAATTTCCTCTTGAGTGAAGTGAATGTTGCAATCAGTTCTGTTGTGACTGCCTTAGCCTTTAAACATATATTGGATAATTCACGTCTGCTTCCTGATTCAGGTCTATGAAGGTGCTGTGTTTATGCATCAAGGGAAAACCTATCTTGTAAAGGACTTAGATTTATCCACGAAGATTGCTTTATGCCAAGAAGCCGACTTGAAGTATTACACAAAGACACGTGATTACACGGATATTCATGTCATTGGCGGTGATCTTGTAAGTCTAGCTCTTAATTGAAGTTTCAATATTTACTACACTGCTTTTGGCTGCCATGCCCATTCTTGTATTGCACGTTGAGATCATGGCATGGTTCGGAGGAAGCCTTATGCTGTCTTGAGGATGGGATGATGTTCTGCAACACCTAAAACTTTTCTATTCAATTTGTTGTGCAATTCATACAAGAAGCTGTTAGAATGGTTTTAATCTAATGCATTCTTTTCTGTAGTGATTCATGTATGGTAGAAATGCTTGTTACTATACACAATTATGAAATCTACATGGCTATGGCATACATAGTTATTGGGGATTCTCCATGTAGGGTTTGGTTTAATCATATTACATTTACAATTTTTCTAATAAATCCAAGTGTTTGGGGAAGTGATGTGGGCAGTGTTTGCTGACTTGTTTTCTCTTAGATGAGAGAATACACATGTTAAATGAATCCTTCTTTGATGCAGGACAATTAACCACTTGCTCTAAAAGCTCGAATTGTTAGAGTATGACGAATTAATCTATTTATCTCATAGCCCAGGCTCCACATCTCATGGGTTAGGACCTCGGCCGAATCCTCCTCGTGGGCCTCAAATCACATGGGCCGCCCACTCTGAGTGTGTCCCCGCATCCCATGGGCCATACCACTTGAAGCCGGTGTGAAATGCGCATTAATCACCCCCGGTGAGGAGTCTCGAGCACGAGATCTCCTCCTTGGGCCCCAAATCACATGGGTCACTCACCTCGAGTGTGTCCCCGCATCCTGTGGGCTACCCCACTCGAGCCCGGTGTGAAAATGGCCCTGCATTATTCTTGCACCTCTAACAACACAAGTGAATTGTCCTTTTTGTTTTACTATAAATGTTTCTTATTTTGATCACCGTGTGAACAAACAAGATTGCAAGAGAAAATGTGAGACCAAGGTTGCCATTTCATGCTGAAAACCAGAAGCTGCAACTTGCCACTAAGCCTCTCTTATGCATTTCCATCCCTGCTATTTGCTATCTTTATTTTTACCCATGTTTTATTTCATCAGGTGTTTCTCTGATTTATCCTATTTGTTCAGCGTTTATGCTTTTCGTACTATCGTTTGGCATCACTATGCCAAATAGATCAGCCTTTCTTCGAACCACACCTGTTTAACTTATTCTTAATCCTTAGCTTGTCGTTGATTACCTTTTTGTTAAAACCACCAACCCCGACTAGGGGAATCAAACTCGTGTCCGTGGGGAGCAAACCCACAACCGAAGCCGTTCGCCCAAACCGTGATGGGATTGCCCATATTTACCAAAGCCAAAGCCAATTCTCAACAATGTTCTTAGATTACATTATTCTCTTACAATGTTCCTCTTTTCCACCTTCAATCCTTCTAGTTGCCACTACTTATGTCGAAACTCTACGTTTCTCCTATGTATTCCATCTCCCATCTCAAGATGCTTTTTCAAGCCTTCAATGCCTCGCATTTCGACCAATGCCTTGTCCTATTCCAATTTAGCATGCCTGGTACACCCACGACTAAACCCGGTTAGCTTCTATCAAAAGTTTTTTTTTTCCCCTCTGTATCCCTTTTATTCTAATCTACATCATGTCTGCATAATCTTTGCAGAACAATTACTATTGCACTCACTAGTCATGTAAGAGGAAAATTGTATGCTTTATATTGACTTTGGTCCAAAACTTGGTTGGTGTTATTGGATGCCCTTTCTCAAACGAGTTTAGAGAACATGGATGGGCTTTCTACAGAGGCCCCTTTAGGAATTTAGCCCCAATTAGCTAGAATGTTCTTCTGTTTTGGGTGGGGTGTTGCGTTGTTTTAGTTTTGGTCTGTGAGGGATTGATAGTGGACACCAAAACTCTAGAGCTATTGGGGGATTACCAATTTATCCCTATATTCTGGTTCTCCCAGGCAAACCCACACGAGTCCTCCCCGTGGGCAACCCATGCGTCGCACGGGTCCACGAATTGCACGATCCCACAATGGGTCCCACCTTGTGGCCATCCTGCATCTCATAGGCCCCACCTCATGGGCCACCCCACTCCCACTGTGGAGATACGGTGCATCGCTGGAATCACACCAAGATGCCAAGGATTTGGTAATAGCTCTCCATCTTCACCAAACACGAGTATTGGATGGCGTTGCTGAGATGGTAGGGGAATTTGACTCATTTTCTGAAGATTTTGGTGGGACATGGGTGCATACCTCCATTTGAGACGAAGAGGCCTGTTGAAAGTTCTGAAACAAGCACCAACCACGAGTCCAACTCCGAGTGATGCTCTACCTAAATCATCAACCCCCCTACATTTCATGTTCTGAACATGGTTTGGATTACGGGTCATTTGCAATTTAGGTGGTAATTTTTATGGACCCAAAATTTTGGTTCTATACTCTTTAGTTTTGATCAAGTTATAATGTACATTTATATTTAGAATGTTGGGATTTGTACTCTAGTTTATGTGATAGCATGCATATAATATAATACTATGGATGTAGGATCTATAATAATATCATTCATTATTTCATTTATAGATTAAATTATCAATTCATACACACAAATTATATAGATAGATAGATAGATAGATAGTTGGTAGGTAGGTAGGTAGGTATGTATCTAGGTACACGCGCGCGCACACACACAAGCACATGCACACACATCCGCACGCACACACACACATCCGCACACGCACCACCACCGACACCCACACCCACACCTACACACATATATAATTGATCCTTTTCTTTTCTTAGATTTGTGTATTCCAAGGAATTTTGAAGGCTATTTACAGTGGGAGTATGGTTGAAGGACCAAGGATTGAATAGTCAAGATCCCATTTTGATGTGGGTTGGTCCTAACTAACCCAATTGACCTCGGCAAGTTCCACTCAACGTAGGCAGGTCGTTGAAGTTTCTTTTAGATCAATTAAACTATTGGAAACAGTCCAATGAGTTTTCAAAACTAAGGTCAGTTTATTTTCTTGAACGAAATCAAGGATCAGTTTTACCACGCTTATTGAAGTGGGTCTTAGGCTCTGGCCTGTTTAGATTGGTGGAATTAAAAAAGTAGATTTGGAAAGGAAAACGCCAAATTTGAGGGAACCTATGGATAAAAAGATCTGTGGAAAAGAATTCAAAAAATGTTGTTTGTTTTAGTTTCCATGATTTCTAGGGAAATGCAGAATGGTCAATGGTCAAAAAGTGAAATATGTCTCTCAAAAAGTGTAGAAATGAGGATTATCATTTATTATTATTATTTTTTTTTTGGAGGAAAAGGAAAACACTCATTTTTTTTTTTTTTTAAAATTATTTATTATTATAGCAAAACCATGGAAAGGTAAATGGTTTTCTATAGGTTAATTTTTTGCCGCAATTGGCAGAAAGCATCACATTTGCAGAAAACTTTTCCTCCACAGTTAGTTTTTGGATTCACTAATCCAAAAAGCTAAGTTGAATTGATTTCTTTAGTTGATCTTAAAGTGAGAAATGCTCATTAGCTGCTTTCTTTCCTGTTTCTTAGGCCTATCCAGCAAAGGTGCTTCGGATCCAGCTCCTGAAAACAACCTCCCAAGCACAACCTTGCAAAGTCACAACCACCTGGTTTGGCTTCTTTCGCATTCAACGAGGAAGCAATCAAATCATCGACGCAGTCGAACTTTCGCTTCCTAAATATTCATATCAATCACAGGTCTGCATTAGATGCCTGATTGACGTTCCAAGTGGATAAAAATGCATAGGTTTGATGATATTCTAAAGTTGCATTTTTGCTTCCAAGCTTGCTCGTACTGACCTAATGAATCATACTGCATCTTAAAATTGAAACAGGCAGTTTGGATTCGAGTTCCCCAATCAATAAAAATGGCAGTGGAAATTCAAAATCTCTCGTTTCGTGCCGGCCTGCATGCAGCTTCCCATGCACTTCTTAATGCAGTACCTTTGTAGGTCCATCTGTCCATATTTCACCCAAAATGTACAAGTTATGGCCTAAAGGAGTGGCATTAGAAAATATCAGCATTAAAATTGAGAACTGTTGCTACTACAAAATTCGCTTTATATTAGTTCTGTGAAGTCTGTCCACACTGCACGTGGCAAGGTGTTTGATAATCAGAACTGTTGATCTGGTGGGCCACTGAATGGATGGACCATAGGCCAACAATCACCATGATTGGCAACTCCAGCCATCCGATTGTTGTGAGTTTTTCCTGTTGAATGAAGACCATTGCACAAGTTTTAAGTTAACCATCCATTACCCCTTTTCACACCTTTGTTTGGATGGCTGCCCAGAATCTTATTCCCTTTCTTTTTGGGAATGCTGCATCCATCATTTCAATCATCTTAAGGCCCACAAAATCAACATCTTTGATCACTGTACTGAGTACCACGTGCAATAAACATGTTTTTGTTGCATGCTCCATGGAACTCCACAAAGCTCACGAATCATAGTAGCATGTAGTCAGCCAAATCGTTCCTGCAGGAATATATCTACATCCATACATGTAGCTTGCATTTGATAGTGTGCAATATAGCATTGCATACATCCTCATGCATTTGGAAATCTTCTCTTAGCATTACGGCTGTGCATTGTTAAAGCTCTATTTTTCAGCATGCTACCTTTTCTTTTTTAATTACGAAAATCTGATATTAGATGCCTACCATATCATATGGGACATTGACGGATCACGAGCCTGACTACTCTATATGCTTCTCACCTATAGGTATATAATGTGTAACTCCTCAGACTTGGGTTCGGAATGTGCAAACCCACATGAAACCCGCTACTTTCCTGAAAGAATTCTATTGTATGACCAGCATCCAGGAGGCATCGGCATTTCAGCCCAAGTAAGTGATCTGTGATCTCATTGCTTATACAGTTACAACTTTGCAGCACTTGGTCCCATTTCTAAGGCGGGTTATTCATTTCAGGGCATGACAATACGATGCTTATTGATTCTGATCTTGTGAATGGTGCGGAATAATAGTTCAAGTGGAATTATATAATGCTTGGGCCAGATGTTTGTAGTTTATACAGTACCCAGGGGTTTCATGGGCCAGGTAGGCCCGCTTCTGCCCTGTCTTGGGCTGAAATACCAGGCCCGGGCCTAAAATGAAAGCCTGCTTATTTATGGGGCCAGGCTTAGTATGTATCTATGAGTGTGGCAGCCTGGCCAGTCCAGCCCATTTAAGGTTTCATGGGCATTTTTGTCAATATTATGCATATTGGGTACACTTAGGGCCTGTTTGGGCGGTGGGATTAGAAGGGATTAGGTGGGATGGGATTCAAAAAACATAATTATTACCCATGACAGGGATTGTCCCCTCTTGCCATGGGATAAGATTAATGCCATGCTTTGTTGGTAATTCGGTGGTACATTGAATGGATATACCCACCATCATTTGAAATTATTGATAATAACACATGTGTTATATCTAGACCGTTCATTTGTTTTGTAACATCATTTTATGGCATGGGCCTAAAAATGAGGTAGATCCAAAACTTATGTGGCCCCAAAGAAGTTTTCAACAGTAAGTATTCAATCCCTGTTGCTTTCTATGGTGGGGTCCACTTGAGCTTTAGATTTACCTGATTTTTTGGCCCATGCTCTAAAATAATCTCGATAAATGGGTGGATGG
Organism: Magnolia kwangsiensis; assembly: GCA_037074715.1. Classification (NCBI taxonomy): domain Eukaryota; kingdom Viridiplantae; phylum Streptophyta; class Magnoliopsida; order Magnoliales; family Magnoliaceae; genus Magnolia; species Magnolia kwangsiensis. Next base: position 9,259,189 of record CM073580.1, on the reverse strand, counting down.
TGTGGATATAGCCCACACATCATGGTGGGACCTACACAACTTGTTAACATTGAGTAAAATTGGCACGGAACCCAATGCAATTTTATTTAATGTAATTTCCCTTCTTCCCCAACATGGCGTGGAATTGGCACAGAACCAGATGAATCCCATCACACCTAATCCCTTCTAATCCCACCGCCCAAACAGGCCCTTAACGAACAATTCATATCTAGCACAAAGATAGTGGCTGGATTCAGGCCCAGGCTATGCATAATCATCACGATTTGGGCTCGGCCCTGTTTGTTTTGGTCCATTATGGGCATGGGCTGGGCTTGTGCCTGTGTTTTACTTTGCCAGGCTTGGAAAGACCTCAGCCCGGCCTGAACCCTGCTGGTGACAACCTTAAGTATTGTCGATGCTTTCAATTTACAAAAGTGGGGTCCATAGTTCAGTCATCCAAATCATTAATATGATTGGCTAGACGATGGATGGCTTTGCACCCTAAATCTCATGGATGGAAGGATCTAGCTCTTCAATTGGTGTCCTAATGAATGGATGGTTAAGAAAGAAAATACAATGACTTTTCATGTTTCAATTGGAAAATGCCAACTATTCTGTTCATGAGACCTTATCTGGGTGATTTTTAGTGCATGGGGCATCCATCATCTCAATGGTTTGGATCGTTGAAATGTGGGCCCCACTTGTACAACCTGAAAGAGCAAACATACTGTACTAATTCTCGACTTCTTGGCCTAAGCATTTTGTAAACCTTAAAGTTCAAGGATTGCCACGTGTCAATTTGTAGAGGACTCGTTTGTTGAAAAAATTCCACTATCGAGTGGTGTGTTAGGCTAACTAGTCATGACATTATGGTAACTCATCCACTATATACAAGGTTTGAATTCATGCCAATCCAAACCGTCAGAGTTGCCAATTCTGATTGAGGATTATGTGTGGCCCAAAAAGCACAATGATCAGACGTGCCTCATATTCAATTGGTGAATATCAACTAGGATGTTAGAAAGAAAGTGATCATCATCATCATCATCATCGTATAAGCCTTATCCTAATTAATTGGGGTCGGCTACATGAATCTTCTTCTGCCATTCCATTTGATCAAGGGCCAGACCTTTAGTTAGACCATATGTCATCAACTCTTTTCTCACTGCCTCCATCTACTTCCTCTTGGGCCCTCCCCTTGCCCTTTTAGAGCCTTCAACTTGTACCAATTCACTCCTAACCGGTGCGGTTTTTGGTTTCCGTTGCACATTCGTCTAATTCTATTGGTGCTATTCCTTATTGGTGCTATTCCTAAGTTCCCTCGAATGCATTCATTTCTAATTCTATTCTTCCTTGTCTTGCCATTCGTCTGTCTCAACATCCTCATTTTAGTTGCACTCATCCTATAAACACGTTGTTCCTTAACTACCCAACATTCTGTTCTATAAAGCATGGCTAGTCGTACAACTATCTTATAAAATTTCCCTTTCATTTTGAGCAATCACATAAACTCTAGAGGCACATCTCCATCTCTTCTACCCACCTTGAATTCTATGGGCAACATCCATCTCAATCTCCTGACTCATGAAATGTTTATCCTCGGTATTCAAAGTGGTCATTTGGGGAAATTGCTTGCTCAACAATCTTTACTAATTCATCGTTTTCACTCCTATTGTTACTAAATTTGCAATCCATAAGCTTTGTTTTAGTCCAACTAGTTTTAAATCCCTTAGATTTTGAATCATCCCTCCATAGATCTAGCTTTATGTTTATGCTCTCCCTCATCTTGTTAATCAAAACTGTCATCTGCAAACAACATACATCATGGGATCTCTTTCCGCAAATGCCTTGTTAACTTGTCCATAACCAATGCAAAAAGGTATGGGCTTAATGTGGACCCCTTGTACAAGCCTACAATAATTGGGAACTCACTTCTCTCCATTAGTGGTCCTCAGTCCTCACATCTGTTGCCGCTCCCTCATACGTATCCTTAATCATGTCAATTTATCCTCTTGAAACTCCTTTCTTTCCCAACATCCACCAGATTAACTCTCTAGGGGCCTTATCGTATGCTTGCTCTAGAGGTCCTTCACCCTCTCCATATATTTAATAATCAGTTGTTTTAATAGGAAAATAACTTTAATGGTAGACCTTGTAGGCATGAAACTAAATGGGTTTTCTGATTAACTCTCTAGGGGCCTTATCGTATGCTTGCTCTAGAGGTCCTTCACCCTCTCCATATATTTCATAATCAGTTGTTTTAATAGGAAAATAACTTTAATGGTAGACCTTGTAGGCATGAAACTAAATGGGTTTTCTGATACATTCGTTTCATACCATAATCTTTGCTCAATCACTCTCTCCTCAAGTTTTATAGTATGGCTCATAAGTTTAATCTTACAATAGTTGTGCAACCGTGTATGTCTCTTTTATTCTTATAAATAGGTTCCATGGTACTTTTCCTTCATTCATTTGGCATTTTCTTTGATTTGACAATCTTGTTGAATAACAATGTCAACCAAAATAACCTAGTATCTTCCATGCACTTCCAAGCCTCTGTCGGTAAGCCATCTGGTCCGAGGCCCTTTCATTGATCCAAATCCTATGAAAGTATCTATGGTCTCCTACATCATTTGAGTTTATAGTTCCTTCTATTCATATGTTCTTAGGGTAGTGGTCATTTAACAAATTCTAAAAATAGCCTCCCACCATTCATTGATTTCATTGTCTTTTACTAGAAAGAAAGTGGTCAAAGGTGCAAATTCAAAGTGCAATACTGGATGTCTCCAATTGTTGGCACATGACTCTCGGACTAGATTGTCTATAATGGGGTTCTGGACTGTCTGGACCCTACTTAGCAAAACAGCATTTTAAACTCCATATTTTTTAAGGGAAGAAAAAAAAAACATATAATTGATTAAACATTTAGAACTCTGTATATTCAATAAAATGCATTTTATTCCAAAAAAAAAAAAAACTTTTGGGGGTGAATTTATCAGAGATTAGTGGTTGCCAACCATTGATGAAATTGAGTAGAAGGTATGTGGATTACTTGGAAAGGAAGGATTTGAGAGAGACAAAGCACCATTTAACTATCTATATACATGTTGTTCATACATAAAGAAACTCTAGTTATTTTAAATTTAGTTTTCTATTTTAACCTTATTTGTATAATATATGGGGACATATTATGAATTTATGCAGCCATTTTCACTCCATTTTTTTAGTCCAAGCCATATTAAACCCGAACTTATTCATTCTCCATATTTTTGGCATTTCCGTTTTTTGACCGAATTTTTAATGATCAAGACTGAATTAAACATGTACATTTCCTGCATCATTTTATTTTCTGTCGTTTGCTGTTTTGCTAACTATGGTTTGGATTGGCATGCATGTATGCCACATAACGGTGGATGAGTTGCCACAGCTTAGTGAGTTGTGTCAATGGACATTGTTGTCTACCACATGCTTTAGGGTTCATTTGGTTGCACCAAATATCCTGAAATTTCATGATTTTTGGTGCAACCAAATGCACCCTTAGTATGTATGTGAATTGTGTAATAGTAGAAGCCAGACCCGGTTTGTGTCCAATACCATATAATTAATGGTATCAAACTTGAATGTGTCTATCATTCCTGATTGGCCATCTGATAAGCCACCTCATGATTGATCAATTGTGAAAGTTTCAGCAATTGGAAGTTCTAACCATTGTCTCTAGACAATCTTTTAGATAATTTATTTGAGCCTTTCTTGACCGCCTAAAAAATGGATGATGCATTGGGTATGCACTTCCAATCGGAGCATTTTTTGGTATACGGCTTGGCTTGTCCAAGAAGTGACCTGCTAATTGTATGGTCTGGATGCATTGACAAGTGAACCAATCAAATGAAATATTTTGAGTTCTGGTTTTTGGGGAAATCGTGTGATTAGGTGCAACCGTTCTTTGGGGAGCTCTTAATCGCTGCTCTGGAAATCGTCACAACATGCTCCTGCTCAGGCAATGCTGGTTGCCCGAATTGTGTTCAGGTGCGTCTTGCATGGCCCGCTCTTCTGACCACCAACCTCTTTCATTGCAAGAAATGCTATATTTCTCAGTGCATTTGCATGTCGTTGCAGAGTCTGTCTTGTGGCGAATACAATGAAGTTCTAGACAAAGCTGCCGCCATTCTGATTCTAAAGGTCCTGTCTCATTCAGTTTCTATCCACAAATCATGATCTCTCTGCTGCATTGATTTCTTTACTTGCCAGATTTTGAATGATTTTTTGTGTGTGCAGAGTGTCATAGAAGCCGAGAAGTCACACTTTGAGGGCAGTCAGGAGTCTTCCAATAACTCAGTGCCTATGTGAATCCTCCTCACATGGGCAGTGGAGAGACAGATGAGATTTCTTTGCAGTTTGAGTACGGTGAAAATTCCTCTGTTGGGTCCCCATGCGGGCTCATTGGCGATCATGGTGGTGAAAAGGGCTTCGTATATTCAGCTGTAGCTTTTGAAGTGCCCACAGCTGAGGTTGGTTGTTTTACTACTTTGAAAATGGGATTCCCTTTGTGCTGATGTAATCCAAGATGAATACTTACAGATGCAATATGCAATACTCAGCCGACTATTTTTGGAGTATGTTCAGGTCCAAAACAGTTGTCATGGTGGGCCTCACCTTGGATGGACCCCGCACCTAAAATCCCCCAGATTGGAATATCCTAGTTATAGAATATTTGGCCATTTTCCAATCTGTATTTTCGTTCTTAGATGTCAATTTGTTGGGCCACCTAATAATGGAGGGTTGAGATAATTCCACCTTGGAGATTTTTGTTGCATCTGCCGTCCACTGTGGGGCCCATAATTTTGGAGTGGACCATGTGCCCTGCGGGGTACACCACAAGTACTCGGCTGATCATTGTGAACGTTGCTGATTGGTCAAACGAAGAAAGGGCCCACCTAAGCAAGGCTGCTAGGGGTTTGCATCAGTGTTGGATGGGCCCCACCTAATCAAGGGAGCCTCTTTTTTTTTTTTTTCTTTCCTTGTCATTTGTTAGTTTTTTATGAGTAAGCTGGTATATGTGCTCTAAATACTTTAATGTAGGTGAAGATTAATAATATTATGTTGCATTTTCATAAAATCACTCTCCTCAATGATGACGTCCAAACAAACAATATTATAAGAAAAATAGATAAAACAGACAGCAACATCTGCATATGAAATTAGATTTTCTGAAATTTAAGTTTTCAGAATTTGATTTCCATTTTACTTTGCTTCAATTTTATTTTTTTCGAGGGTGGGTACCAAACGGGTGTAATGTTATTATTTAATGACATGGATTCTTTGTTGCCTTTCTTTAATATAGATTTGCCATAATACATCCCATTGCATGGTAATTGGATACGTTGGGACTTCAGCTGTTGGATTGGGGGACTCGAAACGTTTAAATGATGAGGCCTCACTACCCTTGAAATATTTGAACCCTTGATTATTCAAAGGTTAAGGAGACTACCCATATTTATGATCAGAGGGTCGAAATAGTCCAATTTGAGATTCTTTGTTCAATCAAAATCTATCGCGAGGCGAGGCCCATCATATAAATGGTTTGGATCACTGGAAGATTACCTTAGATCTAAAGGCTAGAATTGTAATGTATCCTCATGTGGGAATGTATTCTAGCAATTCTCTTCTTTTAGTATTCTTGATGAAAGGGTATTTGAAGTTGGGTCCACTCTGGCAATTGCACCTACTAGTGGGTTTTCTTGCAATTTGTATATGGTTTGCATACTTGATATAAATTCCTAATGCACGGGCATTTTCACAATGGGCTCGAGTGGGGTAATCTGCAGGATGCAGGGACACTTGGGATGGGTGACTCATGTGAACTGGGGCCACGATAGTTAGGCCGACGGCCTAACATCCTAACCCATGGGATGCGGGGCTTGGGTTACGAGATAAAGGAATTGATTCGTCACTCTTTATCAATTCGAGCTTTTAGAGTAAGTGACTAACTGTCCTGCATCAATTCCACATAGGACTCATATGGTGATTGCACACCGGGTCATTGTCTAGGTATGGTTGTGATTGGTCTACGATGGCAAAAAAGCCAGTTGGTTTTATGGGCCCCGGTCTAATATGAGTGAGGCTCAGGCATGTAATAGAGACATGTGGGTTGGGTATTGCTCCTGGATTTAAGGCTGCCAACATGCTGGGTCTCTAATGTTCCCATACACGGAATGCTTGGGCCCACTGGGTCTAGGTACTATATTTAAAGTGCCAAACCCAGAACCATCTGGGATAAGCCACCCATCAGGTCTCACAATCCCTTTGAGGTTGGATTGTGTTGGGTCGAGTGGGGTTCAGTCAAGTTTGTGTTGGGTCGGGTTCACTTATAAGAATACGATGATAAGCTAGTGCAGGTTAGGAGAATTGGGTGAGCCATTACTGGAAAGGAGCCCGGGCAGCCACGAGAATACGGAGCCTTTACAAGTTGGAAATTTGAGTTGGAACAAGAAAACTTTAATACTCTGGTAGATTGTGATGGTTGGTACACATGCACTAAGAAACCGTGTACATCAAACCGTTCATACAGTGGTCCTAATTTAGATTGTTAATAAATGAAAGGGAGTATGTTAATAATTATGAATAAATAAATAAATACCAAACATTTAGAAGTTTCGTTAACCATTGTGAAAAAAGTACCAAATTTAACAGAAATATATAAACAAAATAAAAATACCAAAAAAGAAAGAATAACATGCACCAAAACTAATAAAAATATGCTAAAATTAAATAAAATAAAAGCACCAAATTGATTAATAATACACCAAAATTAATAAAAATAAAAAATGCTAATTATACATGTTTGAAAAATAACAAATTGAATAAAATGTGCCAAAGCTAATAAATATATTAAATAAATACAAAAACACAAATTAGCCACAATTAATTAAAAAATAGCTAATTATGTTAATCCGGCATGTTTTAAAAAAAGAATAACATGCACCAAAACTAATAAAAATACCAAATTAAATAAAAATATGCTAAAATTAAATTAAATAAAAACACCAAATTGATTAATAAGACACCACAATTAACAAAAATAAAAAATGCTAATTATACATGTTTTAAAAATAACAAATTGAATAAAATGTGCCAAAGCTAATAAATATATTAAATAAATACAAAAACACTAATTAGCCACAATTAAATAAAAAATAATTAATTATGTTAATCCCGCATGTTTTTAAAAAAGGATAACATGCACCAAAACTAATAAAAATACCAAATTAAATAAAAGTATGCCAAAAATAATAAAATAAAAACACTAAATTGAATAAAAAAGACACGAAAATTAATAATAATAAAAATGTTAATTATACATTTTTGAAAAATAAAGAATTGAATAAAATGCACCAGCTTATATATATATATATATATATATATATATATATATATATATATATATATATATATATATATATATATATATATATATATATATATAGTCATAATTTGGCACAAAATTAATAAAAAAAATAGTTAAATATGTTAACCCTACCTATTTTAGAAATAATAATTAAAAAAAAAAGAGAATAACATGCACCAAAGCTAATAAAAATATGATAAAATTAATAAAATAAAAATAAAATATTGGCCCATGCAGGTCTTGAACTTGCGACCTTCGCGTTATTAGCACGACGCTTTAACCAACCAGGCTAATAGGGCAATTATTGTTAATATTAAATTAAATAATAATTAAAAAAGAGATTAGAATGCATCAAAGCTAATAAAAATACCAAATTAAATAAAAATATTACAAAATTAATCAAATAAAAACACAGAAATTAATAAAAATAAAACATTGGCCCATGCAGGTCTCGAACCTGCGACCTTCGCGTTATTAGCACGACGCTCTAACCAGCTGAGCTAATAGGCCAACTATTATTATTCTTAAATTCATAGAACTTATATTATTAACGGGTAGGCAAGCTTTCATAATTATATATCTGGATTATTAATCGGAACTATTCAATCAATATTTAGTGCTCAGAAGAAATCAGGTTCGTGGAATCAATCCAAACGGATGATCCCAACCATTTGGATGGGGTCAATATGTAACAACGGCCTCCTTTTTTACAATCTATATAAGTCATAACTAGAATCATCAGACAAAAATGTTATTACGTAGTCATATGCAATAAAAAGTGGGATCTATAAGATGGATGGTTCAAGATGATGATCGGATTTATTTTATTGATCTGGTCAATCTTGACCATCCATTTTCCATTCTATGGATCTGATGCTTAGGATCATTTGATTGGGGTTATTTTTGTACTATGGATTCTCCCAAATTATATGAAAGAATGGACCGTTCAAATAGATGATCTGAGGCCCACTTGTCAGTAAAAAGCTTCGGACGTTGCAAACGTGCGCACAAAGGTGGGTACGTTAGTAAAACTCTTTAAATATATATATGGCATTCTGGATAGACAACAGGGTCCACCAGCAAAACCCTTAGACAGTGGGGCCCACCAGATATTAAAATTAAGTAATCAGAGGGTGTAATTACAGTACCTATCAGCTATGCATATGTATTTTAAAACCCATTTATGGACCAGAAAACCAATGGTTAGGATCCTCTGATCAGATAGTTTTATGCCAGGTGCTTACATTTGGACGGTTATGATATTGGCTAGATATAGATAGCCTTAGCAGTCCAAATTGTCACTGAGATTTACCAAATAACCATTTGATCGCTAATCTGATGGTCCATTCCTTCGATTGGGGCGATGCACCAAAATCTTACAGATTGATAGAGTCTAACCGTTCGATCGATGACCTAAATATAGACGGTCAATGGAAATTACAACAAACTGGGAGAAAAGCCACTCGGTTGTATCCTCCATGCACTGCAGGATCCACTAATCAAAGGTCCGGATTACTAAAGTGTGGGCCCCACAGAATGGCTGCATCATCCTGCCGTGGCTTAAAAAGAAAAAACAGGCACAAGGATAGGGCCCACCTAACCTAAGCGAGGCCACCTGGTGGATGGGCCTCTAATGTATGGTGCAACTAAGAGAAATGTTCAGTACTCTAGGCCCCATGGGTTACTTGGACAGTTCGGTTGATCGATCTGAACCATCCATCGTGCCCAAAAGACATCCATGTGAAAATGAACCGTTAGGATGATCCAACCATCCTTGATTTGTCCTTAATAATTTTTTATATTACCCAAGCCTTAGATGGGATGGTTAGTATTGCTTAACAAAATCGACTACTTAGAATCACAACAGTGTCCCGAAAATTTCTCTAGGCCCGACAGTTCTTCGGGTCCGGCTGAGGTCTGTAAAAGCCGGCCCGTATGCAATCCCAAGCCGAAACAAAGAACCCGAGCCTTCCACCCTCTTTTGTGCAACATCCAGGCCGTTCACTTGGCATGCCCAATCATTCATGAAATTGACAAAGATACCCTTGAAACCGTCAACGGGCCATGCCGACAGGCTCATAGTTGCAGCCTAAATCCAGCCCGATTAATAAACGGGCCTTTCTTGGAAGCCCGGCCCGGACATACAATTTCCTGAAAGCACCGTATTTGAATAACACCCGTTTAGTACAAGCAAGCCAATGGTCAGGATCCTCCAATCAGATTGTTTTAGCCACATGAACTGTCACCGCATCACCACATGGAACTAGGCCTTAGTGATCTAGACCGCTCATCTGATGGTCCCCACCGCAGATGACGATGATGCACCAAACTGGTCCAGATTGAAAGGTTGTAACCGTTAGATCAGTGTCCCAAAAACTGTCTATTAATGAAAAAGTACAACAGACCAGGAGAAAAGCAACAGAGATCAGATGTACCCACCATGCATTGTGGTACCCGCCAGATCATAGGCCTAGATCACTTAACTGTGGGTCCCACTTGTATAAGAATGGGAGCATCATCCGGATGCGATCTTCTAAAATAGAATTATTTTAAGCCTCAGAACTGAAAAAAAAAAAAAATTAATTAAAAAAAAAAAATTAAAAAAGCTGACCCACCCTATTCGTTTAATTGAAAGTGGGTTGGGCTCCACCCCAACACCAACTGGCTAGCTGTTTGTCAAAGTTTTGTGGGACCCACCATGATGTATGTGTTTTATCCATTCCGTCCATTCATTTTTTCGGATCATTTTAGGGTATGAGCCCAGAAAGAAAGATCCAATTCTCAGGTGGACCACACCACAGGAAAATAGTGGGATTGAACGTCCACCATTAAAAACTTCCTAGGGCCCACTGTAATATGTAGTTTCCATCCAACATGTTGGTAAGGTCACACAGACCTGGATGAAGGGAAATCGCAAATATCAGCTTGATCCAAAACTTTTGTGACCCACAAAAAAATTCAACGGTAAGCGTTCAATCCCCACTGTTTCATGTGGTGTGGTCCACCTGAGATTTGTATCTGTATCATTTTTGGTCTCATGGCCTAAATTGATCTGAAAAAATCGATGAACGGCATGGAAACACGTACATCATGGTGGGGCCCACAGAGCTTTGACACCAACTAGCTGGCTGGTGTTGGGGTCCGCCTGAACGGTTGATCAGACCCGACATTCTACAATTTTGAATAGTCCGGCGGACTACCAGTCCATTTCTTTTGGACCGTTTAAAACGCACAGATGTACACAAGCGTTGATTGGTGGTGGGCCACATTTCTCCTTTACACCATCCAAGCAACGGTGGTTATTACCTTCCCACAGTTCTCCCCAACAAAGGAACCTTCCAATGTGGTGGGCCCCACTTAAAAATTTTCAAACCCCGCCTTCCAATGTGGTGGGCCCCACTTAAAATTTCAACCCCCCCCCCTCTCCTCCTTACATCAAAAACATTTATCCGTGCATCCATGTGCCATCCACTCACAAGAAAAAAAGGATTGCATCTAATCATATGCGTTGAGAAGAATCTCACCGCTGCTCTTTAAAACACTCTACACCGCAGGTGTACAGTTCCCTATCCGCCCAACCTGCATGTTCCTGTCCATTTAGGGAATATATCTTGTCATCCACACCGTTGATCTTCTATACCTGGTAGTGGATAAGCGATTCCTTCCAGATAAGAAGATCTGATCCTTCTATACAATGTCCGAAAATTGATGGTTAATAATAAAGGAATGGAGTGCCGATCCAAATATCAAACGGCTAGGATCTTCTGATCTGGGAGATCTCGATATCATCATCTATCTGGATCAATACGTATCAGATCAACGATGCACTTCAAGGGACGGTGGGCCCCTCGTTCTTGTTGGTCGTCGGTGAATCGCACGTTTGCTGATGAGTGGGCCCCAGCAATCCTTCCCCAGCACTGTGGTTAGTGGAGGTAGACTCGGTCTTCCCACTTCCAAACCTTCTTCTCATGATTACAACGGTCAATCTAATTGATGAGACTTGGAAAAGGAGGAACCGTTGATGGCAGATGATGTGGACCAGGGTCCGGTAGAACCATCTCTCCGCAGCACACGTGGCATGGTATTTATCATTTTGGACCGTTCATCATGTTTCCCCTACTGTGAAAGGAAAATAATTCCACACGCACTGAGATTGGATGATCCTAGCCACCTGATCAGTGTCCTTCAAAGCAACGGTAGAAAATGAAGTGATTAGTGTTAATTAATATCACGCCAGGACTTTAAAATAATATTGAGAAATAATTTGATACTCTGGCTTAGTGTGATTGATGATACACAGGCATTTAATAATTACTCAGAAATTACTTATCTGGAAGACAAAATAATTCAAATTAAACCGTCGAAATTATTAGACCGTTAGAAATGAAAAACATCCAGTCGTCTTATATAAAAACCAAGTGTCCACTAATCAAAGGCTAGGATTGTTCAACCAACCTGACTATCAAAAAGTGGGTTAAAAATTTTAGACGGTTGAGTTTTAGTTCATATACTGCACGTATGGTATTTGTTAGTGCCTGCGTATCAAGTGTCATACGGAGCCGGAGTATCAAATAATTAGCCTAGTGACAAATTACTGAAATTGAAATAAATAATAAATGGGCCCCACCTCATATGCGCATGTCATCCAACCTGTCTAGTAGGTGGTCCACACCGTGAATATTTCCTATCAAGAAAATCAAACCAATCTAACCATCATCTGGGCCACACGTGAGTTTGAAGTTTTTTTGGACGTCTGTCCGTTATTTTCTATGGTATGGAGACGAGTGGAACGTTGTTGAATTTATAGATCATTTTATCAAGATTTAATTCTGTTTATATTCCATCTACGGTGGAAAAATAAGATACATGGTTTGGATTATCAAAATATGGGCCCCCACTTGCACAGGCAACCGGGAAGGTAGGTGGGGCCCACGTGATGTTTGTGAGAAATTCGCCTCGTCTATCCATTTTTTCATATCATTTTAGCATATTTAACCAAAAATTAAGTGGATCCAATATTCAAGTGGGCCACACGAGTGGAAAGATTGGATTGAACGACCACAGTTGAAGCATTCATAAGGCCACAGAAGTTTTGTATCAGGATGATTTATTTTATTTTATTTTTTTTTTATTTTTAGTTCATCCTAGTTGGAATGACCTTATAAACGGTTTGGATGGCATAGATACATTGAGGTGGACCGAGGAAGGATTTAAGGGTAGCCATTTCTTTCTCCACTTTTTCCTCTCGCGTGGCCTTGTTGAGTTTTGGATCTTCCTCGTTTTCTGTCCCAGATCCTAAAAGGATTAGGAAAACCGGATGGACGGGGTGGATTAATCAAAAACATCACTTTGGACCCCACCTAGCTTCCCAGCGCATGAACTTCCTGCGAAAGCGTCGAGTGGGAATCCACTTCCACATGGTTCATCGTCGGATGGACAAGCAGATGGTTCGTTGCGACTCACCACCGTCCACTTGGGTCTAGCGTTGGTGAATCTGGACCACCCATCTTGTCGGATATTCTGCAGATGATGACCGGACAGTGTCCTAGATTGTGACAGGACCATGCGCTACCGTAAGTTCTCTAGCTAGAAACACATCCCCGTACATATACACGTGACGCACGTGACACTCTGAAATCGTGTGAAGCATCTAAGGCGTGCATACTGTGGGGCCCACTGTGATATGATCTGGTACGATATTCAGGCCTGTCCACTCATCAGGCAAGATATCTGTACACTGAATGTGGGCCGTTAACATATCCAACCCATTCATTATTTTTGGCATATGGATCAGCTGATATTGCAACAGATCACATCCAAATGGGACCCACGTTACGCCAGTCTCTTATGCTCATTTGGAAAGGACGATGGATGATCCACACCGTTCATCTGGAAGTTTCCATAGTACAAGGTCCAGGAGATAAGAATTATACTGATTGAAGATCATCACACCGTTCGTTCCAAGCTGATTGAGAACCACTTCAATGGACAGTTGTTTTTACGTCACTTCATGTGGATAAATGCAACCGTTGATGAATGATAGCTTTTCGCCATAAACAATCTCCGTTGAGTACTTCTAATTTAACGGTCTGGATTATCACCAAGTGGGGCACGCTGTGCTTCGGACAGAAATGTTGTTACTTTCACCTTCTCCAAGAGAGGACGCGAGATTGCAGAGGCTATTGGCCGCACGTTAGCCAACGTGACACACGTGTGAGGGAAATTGGTCTCATTGAATGGACCCAACGTGAAGTTGATAAAGGTTTTCAACCCATTAAGTGGACCACACGTTGGCGTTGAGTACACATCATGCGCCATCTTTTCCCTCACCGACCGTTTTTATCTCTAACATTTGTGGCCCACCGGATGAACGGATCAGCTTTATTATTTAATGACAGAATATTCACACTGGGCCCCACCTGATACGTGGCACGGATCCACCTTTCGGCGAGTGTGATGGAAAAGAAAAAGATTTAAACTTTGATACTCTGGCAGAGTGTGATGGATGATAGCATGGATTTAGAAATTGCACACGTGGCATACAGTTGATGGAAATTAAATTGTTCAAAATATTATTTCAACTTTAGATGTATCTTGAACAAAAAATTACATTTATTTGATTTTCTGACCATTAGATTAGCCGACATTGATTGGACGGTTAACAAAGAAAATTATCCAACGGTCCAAAATTTCAACAAACAATTGTTTACAAATCAGGCATTAGGATTCTTTAAACAGTTTTTTTATATTCCTAAATATAAATTAGAGACAGTGGGTCCCACAATTTTGTCGGTTTAAATTGATTTAATGCATGCCACGTGTACAATATTTGAGTGCCTGCTTATCAAGCGTCAAACGCAGCTTGAGTGCCTCCACCTCGCAAATAAAAATTTACTAAAGCGATTCGCGCGGGTAGAGGTAGGAGAGGTGAATCGCGGCAATTCGCATCAGTACAAGCTAGTTGAAAAATCCAGGCCGTAGGGTTCGAAGAAAAAATGCCCACTCCCAAGAAGCTAGGCCTGTTAACTTAATAGGTGGGCCACACATGTATGTGAATACGAGCAGTTGGTCATTTTCTTTCCAAGGATTTATTTTCCTTCTACGGATGGAGCCCACCCATTAATTCTACACGTGCAAAACGCTACCACCTTCTAATATTAAGGTTCTGTTTGGGTAGTGGAATCTTCCAAAAGCCTAATCTTAATTTTGGTGCGCTCTATCCCTTCAAGTACAATTCATGGCACTAAAGCAGCACTTTCCTCCTTATAAATGAAATTAATAAAAGTTTAAAAAATAATAATAATAAATAAAATAAAAGTCTATATTATTAGATTTTTTTTTGAAGTTTTGTTACCACGTGGCTTCATATGTATAGTTAAATACAATATGATTAGATTAAATATAAATAAAGCTAATTTTCATACTAACTGATCGTAAAAGTGGGCCCAACCTATTAAAAGACTTAGACATCACATTCACTTAATAAGTTGGAACTTATCTACAAGTAAACCATAACTTGTGGTGAAAACTTTTCAATTCTTATAATGATCCACCACCCAAGTAGATCCTAGATCATGCATATATGAAAAGGTTTCAATCGCATTTAAGTAATTTACAATATAAAATTGTACGAGCTCTTTTTTTTTTTTTTTTTGAAATATAGACCTTGAGAATTATTAGTTTCCACATTTGTATTAAGAAAACCTCTCTATCTAGAAAGACCTTTTATAAAGTTTAGTAGTGGGTGATAGTTGATGTGTAGCATGTGACTAAAATTAAACCGTCAAAATTGTACGGTTGTGATTTAGATGGATTACTGACCAAAATTTGCACTTGAAGGGTGATTGGTGGACATTTGATGGATAGTTGTGAATAAAAAACATTCAATTATCGATGTTCAACAAGCTAAAGTCTGTTGTCAGAAAGCCTTCACCCATCAGAATTTTAGGTTGCTCGACCGGTCGGGAGCTGCAGGACCGGTCGTACCCCGCTCGACTCAAAGTCCAGCGACTTGGGTTTTTTTTAATGTCCGGGCTCTCGATCGGTCAAGGGGATGACTCGACAGGTCATGTGGGTTGCTCGACCAGTCGTGACCATCCTTCGACCAGTTAAGGTTACGTAGATTCGAGTCCGGATCTTATGCAGACTGCGGAAATCTGAAGCGGTTTCCAGTTTTTTCCAGACTAAGTGCGTAAGTGGAGTTTCCTCAACTATAAATAGAGGTCCCTAGGGCTATTCTAAAGTATTTTAAGGCTTGCTAAAGGTATTCTAAAGGATTCTACGGTTATCAAAGGGTGTAGCAAGGGTGAGATTCGAGGTTGTTCGAATCGGGTAAGTCATCTCTCTTTGTAATTGATGCAATCATAGTGGAATTCTGTCGCTTTGTGCCGTGATTTTTTCCCACAAGGGTTTTCCACGTTAAATCTGTGTGTTCTCTTCTATGTACTTGGTGTCATTGAATTGCTATCCTAGATCTAGATCTGTGTGATTTCACAGGCCAAAATCCCAACAAGTGGTATCAGAGCGATCGTTGGGGCACAAATCTAAATCTGAGGGATTAATAATAATGGCAAGTACTAGATATGATATTGAGAAGTACTCAAGGAAAAACAATCTTGAGTTATGAAAAATTAAGATGATGAGTTTCTTAATTAAGCAAGGCGAAGATGGTGCTCTTGAGGTGTAACACCTTGGAAATTGGGGGTCGTGTATGCACTCGACTCCTAAATTTCCGGGTATCACTTATAACAAATTTTACATATTTTGCGAGTAATCCGGTTTGAAGAGCAGTACGAAATTACTCGAAACATGAAGCATAACCACAACTAGTCTACTAAAATGAAAGAGACTAAATATATAGAAGTCTAAAATAATATGAATGGGTCGCACAAGGCGTTGCCCAACAAAAGTACAAAAAAAGGTATATCCAAAAGAATGATTCGCTAAGTCCCTTACTTAGCGATGCAAGTCTGCCTGCAAAACTAGGGCGAGCCGCCCATCAACTGGAAATAGGACAACTCGTCCTCTACATCCAGACTCGTGTCGCCATGCTCCTCGTACTCTGTGTCACTTGCTCTACTGAAGAGTCTGGTTGATGTTTTAAAACACCGTCTCAGAGTGGGAGTGAGTGATCAACTCAGTGGGTGATATTAATCTTAAGTTATATTAGACATTAATTATATTATGAATTTAATGAAAGACAAATATTCATAAAACCTTAACTAATCTTATTAATGCATATGCATGATAAATAATATGATGCATGCCCTCACCACAACACTCTCTCAAGCGACTCCGTCTAACGATCGTGTATGAACAATACTCCCTCATTGCGACCTCGACTGTCGAGTCACCACCCTAGCTAGTGCGATGCGATGATAATGTTAGCCGAGTTCTTAGTTAATTCCATTCGTCCAGTAGGTTGGGGAAACTGATACACCCCACATATCAATGCCCTCAACTGGTTACGAGGCTAAGGCCCCCCAACGTGTGAGGCCAAGACCCTCGATCCTTGATCTCGTCGGGTTCCCCATCCTCGACTTCAAACACATGGCGAGTGCTGAGAAAAGGGATCGCTCGTGGTCACTACGGGGAGACTTGTTATCTCAGTATACGGTCACAGTGTCTGTAACACCCTGAAAATCGGGGGACGCGCATACGCTCAACTCCCGAGTTTCCGAGAGTCACTTATAACCGTTTTCATTATTAAGCATTTAATTTGGTTTAATAGCGCAACATGAAATTTTTTGAAATCATGGAACACAACCACAAGTCCACTGAAATGAAAGAGATCAACATACGTGTATATACATGTCCAAAAGAATAAGGGGATTGCACATGGCATCACCCAGTCAAAATCACAAAAGAATACATAGGTCCAAAAGAATATGAGGCTGAGTCCACTCAGCAATCCAAACCCGCCACTCAAGCTGGCGGAGAATCATCCATCAGCTGGAAGAATGAAAACTCCTCCTCCTTGTCGAGAGTAGCATCGCCATGCTCCCCCTGCTCTGCATCTCCTACATCTACGAGAGAGTCTGGTTGGTGTTTTAAAATACTATCCCAGAGTGGGAGTGAGTGATCAACTCAGTGGGTGCTATTAGTCTTAAGTTACAACAGGCAACAATTATAATATGAATTTAATGAAATACAGTCATTCATCAATTCATAGAAACTCTTAATTAAATGCATGGATGCGAGATGATATGATGCATGCCCTCGCCATAACGCTCCCTCGAGCGACTTCATCTAACGATTGCATATGTTAACACTCCCTCGTTGCGACCTTGACTTTCGAGTCGCCACCCTAACTAATGGATGCAATGCGATCGTGTTAGCCGAGTTGTTAGTTAGGTCCATTCATCCAGCAGATTTGAGAATCTGATACACCCCACAAATCAAATGCCCTGAACTAGTTGCGAGGCCAAGACCCCCCAACGTGTGAGGCCAAGTCCCCTCGATCCTTGATCCCGTCGGGTTCCCCATCCCCAACTTCAAGCACAAGGGGAGTATTGAGAACTGGGATCGCTCGTGGTCACTACGGGGAGGCGCGTCACCCCAGGGTAGGCCGACATCTCGGACACAGTGTCCCATTCCACCATGCCGGGCTCACGAGATAGTGGATCGAAATTCAAGTGGTTATCGGTGGCTACAACGGTAGTAGGGTGTTCCAGGTTCCATATATGTGTGAGCAAACATGATTAACAATTAGGATTTGACAGTATGTAGGCTAAACTGTACAAGTCAGGCGAGTACGGGATGAACGACATCGGGTACGATAGACCCATGTAGTCGAACTACTGCCGCCCATATGCATCCGTCCAATTCCCGGGTTTAGTCTCAGGGTAGTCCAACCAACGAGACTACCGTCTAACCTCGTGTTCCTGACCAATCCACGGTTTAACGATGATTCATAGCATACCAACATCAAGGTTATTATCCAACATACAGTATCATGATGCATTCATCCTATCATACATATCAATGTTCCTAACAAGCATGTTACAATATCGTAATTAGAGTGCATGTGAGAAGTGTGAGTGGGCGAGGAAACGAAACGTCTCCTACGCACCTAGGAATTAAAATATGTAAAGACAAAACATCATACATGTCATAGGCATCATCATAAGAAGGAATCACACAACATATGAGCTTGTGATCATCGGTTATATCATCAAACATGTGAGAAGCATAAATATGATCATGAGGAAGAAAAACTAACAAACATGCAATTCCATACTTTTCCATCAAACACTCAAATCCTAGGGTCTCTGTAGATTCCACACATGCTTCATCCAAACAAGCAAAATCATTAAACTCATGTTATGATTGGTGCTAGGCCACCTAGGATTAATAGTCCGCACCTTGAATTTGTTGGAGACTCAGATGCAATCTAGAAATGGGGTTTGAGGGTTGACCGGCCGAAATTCCTAAAATCAAATCCTTGCATGTAAGAAATCTCATGCCAATCCCTTCTTAATGCTTGGATCTCAAGAAGAAAT
Organism: Magnolia kwangsiensis; assembly: GCA_037074715.1. NCBI lineage: Eukaryota > Viridiplantae > Streptophyta > Magnoliopsida > Magnoliales > Magnoliaceae > Magnolia > Magnolia kwangsiensis. The sequence goes on along the minus strand of CM073580.1, from coordinate 9,240,304 downwards.
GGGGAGAGGTTCTTACCTAGATAGCCAACGGACGAGTTTGGAGGGTTGAGGCGGAGAATTCCTTCTTGGAGGAGAAATTGAGAGTTGAAAAGGTTAATGCCTTTGGCCCCACCTTGATTTAGGGTCCACACATGCACTTCTCCACCTTCTCCTCCTCCCTTAGCTCTCCTTGGTCGTTGGAGAAAGGTGGAAGCTACAAAGGGAAGGTTTGTTGTCGGATGGTGGTGGAAGTTATGAGGAAAGAGAGATTTGATTGTGGAAGGTTGAAGGAAGTTATGAAGGAGAGATGGGGTTGTTGAGAATTGAAGAAGGTTATGAGGGAGAGAGGGTTGTTGGAATAATGGAAGAGTTATGAGAGAGAGCTAGGGTTTATTTCCCTAGAGTTGGGCCCCTTGGCCTTATGTTTCTATAATTTCTCAAAATAGTCTCTTAGAGCTACTATTAGTGTTGTGGTGGCCCCAAGACTCGTGTTACCACCAAATTTGGTGTGCACGTGTTCATGGCCCAATGAGGGGCCATATAAAATTTGAAAACAATCGGATGAACAGATATGGGATCTGAGTAGGCGATCCCGATCTGTAAATGGCCCTGTAGGGTTCATTCCAGTCGTTTGGATAATTCTGGTGGTCCCCTGGCCATAAAATTTATTGGGTAGGCTTTCCATGGTCAGATGAAGGATCATACAAATTTTGGGATCGATCGGATATTTGGTTTGATCGTACGGGTCCGATGTGCGATCAACGGTTACCATGCCACGATCGGGGCCCAAGTTTTGTTGACGGGCGTAGGCCAGCACATTAGACCCTCATCGTAAATTTAGAAATAATCCGACGGTTGAAAAGCCCGGAGTCTCGATTTCATTTGCAAGTGTCAGATTCAAATTCTAGCATTGGTGGGGTGCATTTGGCCAGTGCCAGATCCCAGTTATGGGTGTCCACTGGGTCTGAGGTCCGTGATGGCCCTCAAGCCCAGTGAGATTTAGTGTTTCCTAAAGTTTTGTAATTTTCTGACATTCCTGCGTCGCGGTATAGTCCGCACGGGCTGTTGATAAGTACAAACGGTCATCTGCTTTGGCGGCCCGCATTAGGTTCTCTCATGACTTGCCTAGACTACTCTGTAGGACTAATCCTAGATTATTTTAGGTGTGGTACACCACCACAAGTGGCTTTAATCGAACGGTCCTATGACCAGTCCTACGTGGACGCCCCAGGATGCGGTACTGGTTAGACGGGATGTTACAATCTACCCCCCTTACAAATAAATTTCATCCTTAAAATTTGTACTTGTTCGTATTGCTGAAATAGGATTGGGTAATGCTTACGGACTTCAGCTTGTCTCCCAAGTGGCCTCTTCTTCATCGTGATGGGTCCAGAGTATCTTGACCAATGGGATGACCTTATTGCGTAGGACCTGCTCCTTCCTATCCAGTATTTTTGTGGGTCGGAGAATGTATGTGGCATTTTCTTTGAGTTCCACATTCTCCCACTTGATGATATGCGAAGGATCGGGGACATACTTCTTCAACATAGATACGTGGAAGACATTATGCACTCCAGCAAGCGGCGTAGGTAGGGCCAAGCGATAGGCAACCGCACCTACCCGGTTTAAAATCTGGAAGGGGCCGATGAATCATGGCATGAGCTTTCCCTTCTTGCTAAAGCGTAAAACGTCCTTCATTGGGGAGATCTTGAGAAATACATGATCCCCAGCTTCAAATTCCAAGTCTCGCCGCCTTGTATCGGCATAACTTTTCTGTCTGCTTTGAGCCGTCAAGAGGCGGCGCCGAATAATTCCAAGCTTCTCGGTAGTGATCCGCACCAAATTTGGCCCTAGCAAGCTTTTCTCACCAATTTCTTCCCAAAAATGCGGGGCTCGGCATGGACGCTCATATAGAGCCTCGTAAGACGTCATACCGATGCTAGCCTGGAAGCTATTGTTGTAGGTGAACTCGGCATATGGGAGACAATCATCCCAACTCTCCTAAAAGTCCAGGACACAGGCTCTCAACATGTCCTCTAATATTTGGTTCACCTGCTCAGTTTACCCATCCGTCTACGGGTGGAAGACGGTGCTAAACTTCAACTTCACTCTCATGGCTTCTTGAATGCGGGTCCAGAAGATCGAAGTGAATCGAGTATCCCGGTCTGACACAATCTCCAACGGGACACCATGGAGTCGCACGATTTTCTTGATATACAACTTTGCCAAATCATCGGCGGAGCTAGAAGTTCTGATTGGCAGAAAATGGGCCGATTTGGTTAGCCTATCCACGATCACCCATATCGAGTCATGCCCCTTCCTGGTCTTGGGCAAGCCAGAGATGAAGTCCATGGATATAAAGTCCCATTTCCATTCTGCTATGGGCATTGGTTGTAGAAGGCCCGGTGGTCGTCAGTGTTCGGCCTTGACTTGCTGACAGGTGAGGCATCGGGACACAAACTCCGTAATCTCCCTCTTCATGTTGTCCCACCAATAAGTTCGCTTCAAATCCTAGTACATTTTGGTGCTACCAGGGTGCATTGCCAGCTTGGAGTTGTGAGCGGCCTTCAAGACTTCTTCTCGTAGTCCTTGATGGTTTGGACACAAAGTCGGCCTCGGTACCGCAATCCTCCGTCGGAGCCGACTCTCCACTCGGACTTCCCGTTATTCCTTGCTCTTTCCCTCATCTTCTTTAATAGTTCATCGCCCTCCTGGGCTTCAATAATTTTATTGTCAACAAGTGACTGGGCCTGTACGTGGGCTATGAACTCGTACGGTTCCTCCACGGTTAGCTTTGTGTCGAAATTCTATACGAATTCCATCATATCCCACTCTCTTACCATTAGCGGTGCCGCAAATTCAATTGTCTTCTTGCGACTCAAAGCGTCCGCCACCAAATTGGCCTTGCCAGGGTGGTATGAGACATCGAACTTAAAGTCCTTCAGCGTTTCCATCCAACGGCGCTGTCTCATGTTTAAGTCCTTTTGGGTGAAGATGTATTTGAGGCTCTTATGATTAGAAAAGAGCTCAAACTCCTCGCCATAAAGGTAGTGTCTCAATATCTTCAGTGCGAAAACCACCGCCACAAGCTCGAGGTCATGCGTCGGATAGTTCTCTTCATGCTTCCTTAGTTACCGAGACGCGTAAGCAATTGCCCTGTCCTTCTACATAAGCACACAATCCAGGCCCACATGAGAGGCGTCAGTATAGACGGTATACATGACTCCCTGCTCAGGTAGCACGAGTACGGGTGCCGACGTCAGTTTATCCTTCAACTCTTGGAAGGCCGCCTCCGCCTTCTCATTCCATGCAAACTTAAGGTCCTTTCGTGTAAGCTGGGTTAGGGGCCGAGTTATTTTTGAGAAATCTTTAATAAATCTCCGATAATAACCTGCTAGCCCAAGAAAACTCCTCACTTCCGTAACCGACTTCGGTTGCTTCCAGTCTTGTACGGCCACGACCTTGGTGAGGTTGACAGATATACCTTCCTTGGACACAGCATGTCCCAAAAATTTGATCTCTTCCTTCTAGAAGGCGCACTTCTTAAATTGCGCATACAACCGATTTTTCTCAAGGGTCCCAAGAATCGCCCTTAGATGCTCTTCATGCTCCTCACGGCTCTTTGAATAAATCAGTATGTCATCGATGAATATGACGACGAATCTGTATATGAACGGCTTGAAAATTCGGTTCATGAGATCTATGAATACCGATGGGACATTGGTGAGCCCGAACGACATGACTAAGAACTCATAATGGCCGAAGCAGGTTTTAAAGGCCGTTTTCTGTATATCCTCGTCCCTGACCTGCAGTTGATGGTAGCCTGATTGTAGATCGATCTTTGAGAAGTATTTGTCACCCCTCAGCTGGTCGAATAAATCGTCAATTCTAGGCAATGAATACTTATTCTGAATAGTCACTTGGTTCAATCTTCTGTAATCTACGCATAGACGTAGTGAGCCGTCATTCTTCTTCACAAATAGGACTGGAGCTCCCCAAGGCGAGACGCTAGGTTGGATGAAGCCTTTCTTCAACAAGTTATCAATCTGTGACCAAAGTTCCTCCATCTCACATGGGGGCATGTGGTAAGTAGGTAAGGAGATGGGCTTAGCACCCGGAGTTAGATCGATGGTGAAGTCTATTTCACGCCATGGAGGTAGTCCAGGTATGGCTCTAAACACATCATCAAACTCTCAGACTACGGGAGTGCATGTGTGAGAAGGCCTATCATAACCATCCTCCAATGAAGCAAAACACAAGATCCTGCGGTCGTAGCTAACCTGGGCTTGGAATGTGAGGAAAGTGCCGTCGTCCTCGAATATTTTCACTGTCAAAGAGTTACAGTCAAGCTCCGCTTTCATCATGCTCAACCAGTCCATACCCAGGATGACATCATAGTGAAAAATCTTTGTCATTATCAAGTCCACCAGCGCCACCTTGCATCCCAAATCAATGGGACAATCACGACATATCTTTGTCGCTTCTAATACAGTATCGGCGGCGGTGATAATCTTCACCCCATCAAAAGGAGTACCATGCAGTCCTAGACGCTTAACAATAACATGTGTTATGAGAGAAGTGGTGGATCCCATGTCTATCAACAAATAGATAGGAGTATCTTCTATCTGGGCCGTCACCTCGAAAGCTATAAGAGTGGGAATGGTAGCATCCTGGCCCTCTGCCGTCAAGACATGTACTCGGGCCTGCTGTGAGAAGTTTGGCTGCTGCATAGGTCGTTGTGGCGGTCTAACCTGTGGTGGAGGGGGACGACGGAACTGCTGGCTAGGCCCCATTGTCCGTAAAGGAGGAATCTATAATGCCAGCTGTGGGGTCCTGTAGTTGCGCTGAGGTGGCGTGAAGCCAAGATCCCTCATCCTCGTAAATCAGTAGAGCTCAGAGTGTCCAAGCTTCCTACAATAGTTGTAAGTCTGTATAGGTCGTGTGGAGGGAGCTGGTGCGACCGCAGACCTAGGCGGAGAGCTCGGGCGCGGCCGTTTACTTGTAAAAGAAGAGGACGACCTTTCCATCCTGTTGTGTACCCTTAGCTGTGAACGGGCCCATGAGACATGCTCTTCGTCCTGCTCCACTTGAGTCGACATCTCGACAAGCTCGGCATAGGTACAGATGCTCGCACAACACATCTTGGAGCGGATGCCGCTCCTCAGCCCCGTTGTGAATCACCTCATCTTAATGGCTTCGTTGGCGATCATCTCAGATGCGTAGCGAGATAGTTCCGTAAACCGGTTCTCATATTACGCCACGCTCATTCTCCCTTATTAGAGGCGGAGGAATTCATTCTCCCTCTCATGCTGGTACGACTGAGGGATATATTTTTCATTGAAACGGGCCTCGAATGCCTCCCACGTCCAAACGTGGCTCACAAGAATAGATCGGAGGACACTCTCCTACCATAGATCTGCCTCTTTCTCAAAGAGGTAGGAGACGAGCTCAACATTTTTCACCTCAGAATAGTGGAGAGGACGGAGTAGCTTGGCGACTCGGTTGAGCCAGTATTCTGCTTCCTCTGGGCGGTGAGTGCCAGCAAAGGTAGGCGGTCTATGCCTCTGAAACCGCTCATACATGTTACTCGTGTTGGCCGCTTGCTCGGCCACGACAGGAGGTTCCGATTGAGGGAAACGGAAGTTCGGGGCCACGTTGGGAGAGTCCGGTTATTGGAAACTGAAGTTTTGAGCCATGGCCCCCATCATGGTTGCCATCATTTGTTGTTGTTGTTGCATGGTAGCGGCCATCATTTGTTTTTGTTGTTGCATAAAATGCAACATTTGATCCATTTGTTCCATGGTCGGTGCCGGGGGTGGTGCTGGGGCCGCGACTTGTGGCGACGGTGCATTTGGGGCCGCTTCTTGGGGGCCTTGATCATCATCGGGAACATGGTTCCCATCAACTAAGCCGCCATGGGTAGACTGATATATTGACCGTCCGGTCGTGGAGGCATTTCCTAAAAAATTCTTAGAGTATTAGTCACTTATAGCATTCACCGCACACTAGGCAAGTTATTCCGTAGCCTGTAATTCATGACCATAATCACAACGCAGATAAGGCACCTTTCAAGCAGGAAGGATTTAAAGCCGATTCATATATTAGCATTGATTTCAAAATGTCATGAGCATGTCCAGTTACATGCTACATCATGGATTATAAACACTATCAAATACGATAAACGAAAGAAAATGCAAGTTACATAAGAAAAAGCCCTAACTGTTTCAATACATAGAATTTAACCTAAGCAACTCAAGCGAACTACTGATCAACAGACGACTCGTGGTGCTACTCGTCCGAGTTGGGCGAAAGTGGAGGGGCTTCCTCGCCCTTGCTGCAGCATATCAGGGCCCTTATAGCCCGATAAATCTTCTTATTCCACTTCTGTTGCTCAGCATGGTGTCTCGCCTGGGTTTCCTCTATCCTCGTCAATCTAACGTCAAACGCATCCCAGCACTCGCGCATATCTGGAGCGGCTGGTGGCTCCCTGTTAACCTCTTGGGTCACCACAGCTTGTCCAACCCCTTCAGCATTTTCAGCTCCTTCCTCTTCGTCATCGCTCTCTTCATCTTCGTCACATTCCTCTTCTTCCTCGTCGGCCTCCCCAAATCTCTTGATGTGAGCCTGTCTTTGTCTGGGTCCCACTCCCATCGAGTTTAGCATCCTATCCCCCAGGATCTCTGGTGGTACACGGTTCCCGTCCAAACCGCCTATTCCAAACTGTCTGGCTATAAAGCAAGCCAGACGGCCAAATGGAAGAGCTACATCGTTCCGCGTAGAGGTCACGGCCTTCACAATTTGGTAGAGTACGGTGCTAGGAGCACACACATTCGCTACCTGACCCACCTGATACAAGAACTCCACCATGTAGCCGGAGCACTCAGTGCGGTTCTTCGACCTCGGGTATATATTATGGGTAGCAACGCTGTGAAGTACCCGATATTTGGGGGTTAGGGCAGTTGCGTAAAGGCGGACATCCCGCGTCCATTGGGCAGCTCGGCCACACAAAAAGTGAGTCCGTTCGTCGCGAGTTTCCTTTGATTCAAGGTTCACTTCATCAATCTACACCTCCCCTAATGGCACTCCCAGCATTTCGGCCATGACCTCAACTCCCAAGTGGATTTTCTCACCACGAACTATTATATCAAATCCCAATGGCTCATATTGAGGATTCCTAATGCGAGTGTAAAACATCCTAGCTTGTCCCACATCGGCCTGCTTGCTTACATAGAACATAGGGCCCCAATCCTTCTTCATAAGTCCGTTGAGTAGGGGTTGATTACCTAGCAAGTGCTCCTCCACGGAGGCCTCAAAGGCAACTTGGTGCACTCGGAAGTTTTTCAAATCTTCAACGAGGGCTTCATCTTTTTCGGAATCGTTTCGCCTCTTGGACCGGACTTCTGAGCTTGACTTCTCCTTCTTCTTGCCATGCCGCTCTTGGCTTGGCCCCACGTCCTTGGAAGCCGGTCTTTTCTTCCCCATAAGGGAAAGGATCACCGGGATGGATAGAAAAGTGGCGACGGTAGCTAGAAATGCCATTTCTTTGGCAAGGAGATAGATTGTCATTGAGAAGGTGTAATTAGATAAATGAGGTTTGAAATGGATTTGTTGAAGGGATTTGGAGAAATGAAGATAGAATGGCTTTTGGGGATGGTTTGATGGAAGGGACTTGAGATGGGTTATTGAAAATGGTTTTGGAATGGGGTTTTGTGAGAGTTGAGAGTTGGGTTGGAAGAAATGGATAAGAAGGGTTTTGTAAAATGAGGGTGAAATGGGATTGGAGCAGATGGAAGGTGAAGGTGGTTTGGAATGAGAAATGGGGAATGAGAGTTGTTGGAGGAAAGGAATTTGAGAATGGGTTTGAGGTGTGGATTGGGAATGGAGTTTGGAGTGGAGGGGATGAAAGATGTGGAAGAAGAGGTTTGAAGAAATAGAAAATGTGGGGGAGAAAAGAAGTTGATTGAAGAAGTGGTGTTGAGGATGGGATTTTATAGATGAAGATGGGTTGGGTTTGATGGAATGTGGAGAGAAGGGAGAATGATGGAAGAAGAAATGAATAGTGTGAAGAAGATCCTTGTTGAAGGGATTTGGGATGGAGAGTATTGAGAAAAGAGTACTTGAGGTTGGGGAAATGGAGAGAAATGAGGGAGGGTTGAATGAAATGAGGGAGAGAGAGAGGTTGCTTAAGTGGACAAGGGTGTGGGGCCCACCCAAAATTCAAAAATTTGGGTGTAGGACTAAGAAAATGGTCTGGCGGGGTGACTATGCCGGTTGGCAGGGGCAACGCCCCCCACTGGACTGTTGGCGGGGCTAACATGCCAGTGGCAGAGGCAACGCCCCCCGCTGGACCTCGGGCAGGGTAGGCATGCCAGTGGCGGGGCGAACACGCCAGCGGCGTGAGCGAGCAGCAGCGGCTGCGGGGGCAACGCCGGTCGGCGGGGTCCACTTGCTTTGCCTTTTTCTGGGCGCTGGAAGGGCCCTCGGGGATGTTCTATATATGAATTTTGGGTAGCGGAAGCTGATCTACGCAACGGGCATAGATGTTACGCGTGATCCTCCCTGGTTAGGGGATAAATCCTATTTTTCTCCTGTTCTCTCTAATTTTGGTAAAATTTCATCCCCCCCAAGTCTTTATTCCAAAATGAGTCGAATTTTCCAATTCAGCCCGATGCTAACATGTTCGGTCTAAGACGAAGGGTTTGATAGTCCAATCGTTCAGATATGGGACTGTCTAGGCCCTTGTTAATGGAATCCTAAGCATAATTGAAAGAAAATCTAGCGGCTTACCCTTGAGCACATGCATCCTAACCCAGGTATTGGCATGGAATACGGACTAGCTACATTCTCTAGCTAGACAGACCCAGTTTTGTCGCCAGGTTGAGATTCTGGGATCCGATTCCAAGCAATGCTAACTTTCCTTGCTACCCATTCCTATCTCCTTGTAAACCCTATGTTCCATCTACAGTTTCCGACTCATGGTCTAAGATGAAGGATTGTAGGACCAACTTATTCGGTCCACGACAAAGGATTTGTCAGTCCAATTGTTCAGTATCTAGCTCCATCCTGACAATGTACTGGGGGAGTAGAAGAATAGTGCGATGACGGAAGAACCTTTGAGGCAGAATGTTGGAGGGCGAGATTTCGACTTAGGCCTAACTGGCTAAGGGTGCCTGGTTGTACTGAACTGGTTTGCGATGCTACTCCTTACTCGTGACTTGAGAATGGCATGTTTGGAGTGGGTGTGGAACAAAATTTGTGACTTATCCCATAGGCTTCGTAGAATGAGTCTTGTGTGGGAAGGTGAGGTTGAATTCTAATATTGTTAAGCTCCATCTTCTCAGTCTAAGACCTTCATAAAACCCTCGGACCTATTTCTCAGCATCAGTACTTATTCTCGCTACTCAACCCTAACATCTGAAGGTCCTACCATTCATCTATGAATGTTGGTTCAGGGTCTAGGGAGGTTTCAAGCGTTCTAAGTCCCTGTTGCGATATCTAATATGTATCCTCTCAAGTCAGCGGACGCGTTAGTGAGTTCATGACCCATGGTCCAAGGGATTCCAAACTATTGCTCTGATACCAACTTGTAACACCCTGGAAATCAGGAGACGCGCATACGCTCAACTCCCGAGTTTCTGAGAGTCACTTATAACCATTTTCATTATTAAGCATTTAATCCGGTTTAATAGCGCAATGTGGAATTTTCTAAAATCATGGAACACAACCACAAGTCCACTGAAATGAAAGAGATCAACATACGTGTATATACATGTCCAAAAGAATAAGGGGATCGCACATGGCATCACCCAGTCAAAATCATAAAAGAATACATAGGTCCAAAAGAATATGAGGCTGAGTCCACTCTTAGCAATCCAAACCCGCCACTCAAGCTGGCGGAGAATCATCCATCAGCTGAAAGTATGACAGCTCCTCCTCCTCGTCGAGAGTAGCATCGCGATGCTCTCCCTGCTCCGCATCTCCTGCATCTACGAGAGAGTCTGGTTGGTGTTTTAAAATACCGTCCCAGAGTAGGAGTGAGTGATCAACTCAGTGGGTGCTATTAGTCTTAAGTTACAATAGACAATAATTATAATATGAATTTAATGAAATACAGTCATTCATCAATTCCTAGAAACTCTTAATTAAATGCATGGATGCAAGATGATATGATGCATGCCCTCGCCACAACGCTCCCTCAAGTGATTTCGTCTAACGATTGCATATGTCAACACTCCCTCATTACGACCTCGACTTTCGAGTCGCCACCCTAACTAATGGATGTAATGCGATCGTGTTAGCCGAGTTGTTAGTTAGGTCCATTCATCCAGCAGATTTGAGAATCTGATACACCCCACAAATCAAATGCCCTGAACTATTTGTGAGGCCAAGACCGACCAACATGTGAGGTCAAGTCCCCGCGATCCTTGATCCCTTCGGGTTCCCCATCTCTGACTTCAAGCAATGGGGAGTGCTGAGAACTGGGATCGCTCGCGGTCACTATGCGGAGGCGCGTTACCCCAGCGTACGCTGACAGCTCTAACATAGTGTCCCATTCCACCATGCCTGGCTCACGAGATAGTAGATTGAAATTTAAGTCGTTATCGGTGGCTACAATGATAGTAGGGTGTTCCAGGTTCCATACATGTGTGAGCAAATATGGTTAACAATCAGGATTTGACAGTATGTAGGCTAAACTGTATAAGTTAGGAGAGTACGGGATGAACGACATCGAGTACGATAGACCCATGTAGTTGAACTACTGCCGCCCATATGCATCCGCCCAATTCGCGGGTTTAGTCTCAGGGTAGTCCAACCAACGAGACTACCGTCTAACCTCGTGTTCCTGACCAATCCACGGTTTAACGATGATTCATAGCATACCAACATCAAGGTTATTATCCAACATACAGTATCATGATGCATTCATCCTATCATACATATCAATGTTCCTAACAAGCATGTTACAATACCGTAATTAGAGTGCATGTGAGAAGTGTGAGTGGGTGAGGAAACGCAACGTCTCCTACGCACCTAGGAATTAAAAATGCAAAGATAAAACATCATACATGTCATAGGCATCATCATAAGAAGGACTCACACAACATATGAGCTTGTGATCATCGGTTATATCATCAAACATGTGAGAAGCTTAAATACGATCATGAGGAAGAAAAACTAACAAACATGTAATTTCATACTGTTCCATCAAACACTCAAATCCTAGGGTCTCTCTAAATTCCACACATGCTTCATCCAAATAAGAAAAATCATTAAACTCATGTTATGATTGGTGCTAGGCCACCTAGGATTAATAGTCCGCACCTTGAATTCGTTGGAGACTCGGATGCGATCTAGAAATGGGGTTTGAGGATTGACCGGCTGAAATTCCTAAAACTAAATCCTTGCATGTAAGAAATCTCATGCCAATCCCTCCTTAATGCTTGGATCTCAAGAAGAAATGGGGAGAGGTTCTTACTTAGATGGCCAACGGATGAGTTTGGAGGGTTGAGGCGGAGAATTCCTTCTTGGAGGAGAAATTGAGAGTTGAAAGGGTTGATGCCTTTGGTCCCACCTTGATTTAGGGTCCACACATGCACTTCTCCACCTTCTCCTCCTCCCTTAGCTCTCCTTGGTCATTGGAGAAAGGTGAAAGCTGCAAAGGGAAGGTTTATTGTCGGATGGTGGTGGAAGTTATGAGGAAAGAGATTTATTTGTGGAAGGTTGAAGGAAGTTATGAAGGATAGAGGGGGTTGTTGAGAATTGAAGAAGGTTATGAGGGAGAGAGGATTGTTGTTGGAAGAATGGAGGATGAGAGAGAGATATGGTTTATTTCCCTAGAGTTGGGCCCCTTGGCCTTATGTTTCTATAATTTCCCAAAATAGTCTCTTAGAGCTACTATTGGTGTTGTGGTGACCCCAAGACTCTTGTGACCACCAAATTTGGTGTGCACGTCTCATGGCCCAATGAGGGGCCATATAAAATTTGGAAACAATCGGATGAATGGATATGGGATCTGAGTAGGCGATCCCGATCTGTAAATTGCCCTGTAGGGTCCATTCCGATCATTGGGGTAATTCTGGTGGTCCCCTGGCCATGAAATTTATTGGGTAGGTGGTCCATGGTCAGATGAAGGATCATACAAATTTTGGGGTCGATCGGATATTTGGTTTGATAGTACGGGTCTGATGTGCGATCAATGGTTACCGTGCCACGATCGGGGCCCAGGTTTTGTTGACGGGTGTAGGCCCGCACATTAGACCCTCATCGTAAATTTAGAAGTAATCCGTCGACTAAAAATCCAGGAGTCTCGATTTCATTTGCAAGTGTCAGATTCAAATTCTGGCATTGGTGGGGTGCATTTGGCCAGTGCCAGATCCCAGTTTTGGGTGTCCACTGGGTCTGAGGTCCGCGATGGCCCTCAAGCCCAGTGAGATTTAGTATTCCCTAAAGTTTTGTAATTTTCTGACATTCCTGTGTCGCGGTATGGCCTGCACGGGCTGTTGATAAGTACAAACGCTCATCTGCCTTGGTGGCCCGCATTAGGTTCTATCATGACCTGCCTAGACTACTCTGTAGGACTAATCCTAAATTATTTTAGGTGTGGTACCCTACCACAAGTGGCTTTAATCAAACGGTCCTGTGGACAGTCTTACGTGGACGCCCCAGGATGCGGTGCTGGTTAGATGGGATGTTACAGTGTCCCATTCTACCATGCCCGGCTCACGAGTCGGTGGATCGGTTTCAATTTGTTTACTAATGGGCTACAACGGTTGAAGGGTGTTACGGGTTTCATATAAGTGTGGACAAACATGGTTAACAAACATGAATGGTTAGTACATGAACTAGACCTTGCGAGTCCAGGCGTGTATAGGATGGACGACATCGGGTACATATGACCCATGTAGTCCAACTACTGTTGCCCATCCGTACTCACCCAAATCCACTGGCTTAGCCTCAAGGCAATCCTCCTAATGAGCCACTTTCTCTCACCTCAGTTTTCTGATCATCTTAGGGATTTTAGGGTAATCCATAATATGCCAACAATCAGGATTATCAATTAGTATAAGCAATATTATGCATTCATACTTCCCAACATAAAAATTCAGATTTTTCAACAAGTAAAGCTAACAGTGTTATGAAATAAAAGTGCATGTGTGTTGTGTGGGTTGTATTATGTGGTTTAGTGAGGAAGCTAAGCATTTCATACACTTCATAGACCAAATTGCACAAGGGTTAATGAATCATACATATTCTAAGGTAATATCATACAAGAATCAAACAAGACATGAAAATGCAATCATCAAACTTATACCCAATTATATGAAGGACAACAAACATTCATAATTATTCCATATTAATTGAAAGGATCAAGGGTAAGGTCTTTCCTAGGATTATTCTAGATTCTCCAAACACATCATCCAAGTACTCAAAATCATTAGACTCATACTAAAATTGGTGCTAGGCCACCTACGAATAATAGTCCGCACCTATAGATTATTGAGGTCTTGGAAAATGACGTAGAAACGCCGAACTTGGTGTCAATCAGCCGGAATCCTAAGACAATGTAGTTGCATGTTAGAATCTCATGCAAATCCTCTCTCACATAAGGGTTTTAAGAAAAAGGGGTGAGGAATTTACCCATACAATCAACGAAAGTGGTTCTTGCGGTTGTGGTGGAGGGTTTTCTTGAAGAAGAGGGAGGGAGTTGCAAGATTGAGCTCCCTTGGACGCCACTTTAACTATGACCCCACTTTCTCTCCCTCCTTCACTCTCCCTTCCTCTCTTCTTCCTTTCTTCTTTCTCTCTTTTATCTCTTCTCTTTTTCCTTTCTCTAGGGCAAATTCGTATGGGGAGAGGGGCGCCCAAAAGTGGCTCCTTTTATAATGCCAGATTTGGTGTAAATGACCCTAAGTGTTGGGTTTTTACTTTACTAGCCCTATGTAAGGGTTTTTCTAGTCTCTAGGGCCCACTATGGGATGTACATATTGATATACACCGTATGATAGTTAACCCTAATGATGATCTACGTATGGACATGATCGGCTCGCCATTTGGATGTGCCCATCGACAGATATGATTAGAAATTTGTTCAACGGTCACCGATGGTCGATCGAGGCCGTGGATAAATGGATTTGAGTAGAAAAATATCCTTACTTTACGTATGAAGTTTGCTCGTAAACTGACGGTCTAAAATTTTCAGTTTTGCATAAGAGTGGACGACCCAATTCACTTAAGTTTTAGCTTCTTCCTTTATGGTATTTGCACTTCTCATGCACTCGTCCTTTGGCTCAAGTTGAGCGATTCTAGATCATTCCCAGGTTCTACTCTCGCGATGGATGTCAAGCCCAGTAAGACGGACATTATTCTATAGTTTTAGAAATAGTGGCCCACCAACAAGTGATCTAGAGCTTGTTTAGAAATTGGGAGTATTTTTGAAATGATTAGGTATTGAGATTTCTGGTGGGCGATGATTAAGGTTTGGATTAATTATGTTTATAGGATGACCTATTTATAGCTAGTGAAAGTGGAGATTTAGTTATGATTACTCTAAACCGCCGGTTTTAGGCTAAAAGAGTAACAGGATTAATTTGGTTTATTAGTCAAGATCCGTGCCTTATCTGACTCGGCCCTGATTAGATCTTTAATTTAGTTAGCGATGGGTCGGTTAGATTTGGGTTCTATGTGAGTAAATCATGGGGCTACACCTAATGTTCAAGTGATCGGGCGGATTCGTTGGCTCCCTATGGTTGGTTAATCGGACTTGTGTGGTTCTTTACTGGTACCACTTGTAACATCCTGGATTTTCACTGTTTTTGATTTTCAAAAATCTTTTTTTTTTTAAAATTAGCTCATATTATCACTTATTGATGATTAGCACTTGATGTTAGCTTATACATAGGTGGACCAGTCTGGTCGTGATTGGACCGAGTGCAAGCCGTTAAGCCGATAGCCCGTTTACACTTAGCAACAGCCCGTGCGGGCAATACCGCGACACGGGAAGGTCAGAAAATTATAAAACTTTAGAAAACCATAGATCTCACTAGGCTTGTGGTCCATCGCGGACTACGGACTCATTGGACACCCCGAAGTTAATTAATCGGGCCGTTCCATCAGCACTTGTTAACCCACCCAAGGCCAGAGTTGAAATCTGACACTGGCTAAAGAAACTGAGACTCTAGGCTTTCTAGCCATCGAATTTTTTTAAAATTTTTGGTGAAGATTTAATGTGGTGTCCTTCACCTGTCTACAAAATCTGGGACCCGATCGTGACACGATGACCGTTGATCGTAAACCGGACCCGTATGACCAAACCCCATATCCGATCATTCTCAAAATTTTCATGGCCCTTCATCAGGCCATGGACCACCTACCCTATAAGTTTCGTGGCCAGGGGACCACCAAAATTTTCCCAACAACCAGAATGGACCCCACGGGGCCATTTAAAGATTTGAAACCATATGATCAAACCCCATATCCGTTCATTTGTTTGATCTCAAAATTTGCATGGCCTCTCATCGGGCCATGAGGCACCTACCCACCAAATTTGGTGGCCTGAGGGATGGTAGGGCCGCCTCTAAGCCAATATGGGTCCTAGAGGGCCATTATGGGCATTTGAGGAAACTTAAGGCCAAAGGGCCCAAGTCTAGAAAATAAACCCTAGCTCACTCCCTCATATTTTCTCCATTATTCTTCTCAACAACCAAGCTCTCCATCATACCTTCCTACTTTTCCCAAATCATCAAGCCCTCTTCCTCACATCCTCCTCCTCTAATAACAAATCCCCCTCACCAACTCCCACCATCCACCAACAACCGACCACTCTTATCTCATAACTCCCACTACCATAAAGAGAGCTTGGGAGTAAAGAGAGAAGAAAGAGTGTGTGTGAAGAGATCTAAGGTGGACCCTAGATCGTGGTGGGGCCAAGGAGATCAAGCATTGCAACTCCTTACTCATTTCTCTAAAGAAAATCCTACATTACCACTACAATAATCATTCCATTGAGCATATAGGTAAGATCCTTCACTTCTTTTGCTTGGTACTCATGTAATGAGAAAAGATTGGTTTGGATTTCTTACATGCAAGAACTTGCTTTAGGGATTTCGGCCATCCGACCCGAAGCCCTCATTCTTAGGTCGATTTTCGAGTCTCCAACGACTCATAGGTGTGGACTATTTCTCTTAGGTGGCTTAGCACTAATTCTATTATGAGTTTAATAATTTTGATTGCTTGTATGTCATTTTTGGAGAACCTAGAGAATTCCTAGGAATTGCATGCTTATTGAAATTGTATGGAATGGTATATTTGATTCTCATGATGTTGTCCTTGTTTCTCACATGATTTGGTGTTTGATTGATTTATGCTAATGCCTTGTTGATTTTCCCCATGAATTGCTACTTCATAGCATGTATGATTTCATTACTCTTATGTATGTGAATTCTTGAGATGGGGGAAGTGCTTAACTTCCTCACCCAAACACACACACACTCACATGCACTTGTTTCTTGATATGGTTAGCCTAGCTTGCTATGAGAATATGAATTATATGTTGATATGTGTGAGAACATGAGTTTGTTTATTCTAGCGATGCATTGTTAGTCGACATGCTATGAATCTCTATTCGTGCCCTTGGATTGGCCAGAATCATGAGGAGAGCGAAGGTGGTCCCGATGGTAGGATCGCCTCGAGACTAAACCTATGGATTTGGGCGGGTGTGTTGGGGTGGCTGTATTTCGACTACATGGGTCTCCTGAGCCCGATGTCACTCGTCTCACGCTCGCCTAACTCTTGCCATTTAATCTACTGTCTAACCAACCTTGAATGTTAACCCTAATTGCTCACATATGTATGGAACTTGAACCACCCTACAACCGTTGTAGCCCATCAATAACCCACTTGAAACTGGTTCACAGCCTCGTGAGTCGGGGCATGATGGAATGAGACACTGTGTCCAAGCTGTCGACCTACGCTGGGGTACCGTGCCTACCCGTAGTGACCGCGAGCGATCCCTTTCTCTCAGCACTCCTCATGTGCTTGAAGTCGGGGATGAGGAACCCAACGGGATCACGGACCGTGAGGTCTCGGCCTCACACATTGGGGGGTCTTGGCCTTGCAACCCGTTTAGGGCATTGATACGTGGGGTATATCAGATTTTCCAACCTACTGGATGAATGGACTTAACTAATAACTCGACTAACACGATCGCATTGCATCGCATTAGTTAGGGTGGCAACTCAAAAGTCGAGGTCACTTTGAGGGAGTACTGACATACGAGATTGTTAGATGGATTCGCTTGAGGGAGCGTTGTGGCGAGGGCATGCATCATATCATTCCGCATGCATGCATTTTAATAAGAGTTACTAGGTGTTGATGATTGGCTGCATTTCATTACATTCATATGATAATTGATGCCTGTTGTAACTTAAGATTAATAGCACCCATTGAGTTGATCACTCACTCCCACTCTGGGATGGTGTTTTACCAACCAGACTCTTTACTAGATGCAGGTGAGGCAGAGCTCGACGAGTCGAGCAAGGTGAGCAAGGATAGAGAAGAGGAGCTTTCTTGCCTCCAGACTTTCGGCGGATCTTTTTAGTTGAGTTCGGGCCGCCACGGGGTATGGACCAGGGCCCTAGCGCCTTGGGTCATGTATGGGTAAGACTAGTTCCCTATTTAGATGATTTTGAATTCGTCGTTTGTATATTTTTAATTTAGTAGCAATTGATACTGCTTTATGATATATTTATGCTTCATGCCTTGTTAAATTCTTTATTGTTTATGAGATTATCCAAATGTAATCAAAATATGAAGCCCATTAGGGCACCCATGACACCTGGAAATTCAGGAGCTGAGTTCTTACACGGCCCCTGAAAACCTGGGGTGTTGCATCACTCCTGTATAAACTAACATTGAGTACTAATGGTTATTAAGTGATATTATAAGTTAATTAATAAAAAAAATTTAAGAATTTTTTTGGAAATCCAAAACAGCGAAAATCCAGGATGTTACATGAGGAGCGAAAGTCTACTATGACTGATAATGAATGAAATACTCTTGATAAGAAGGCTTTATCATGAATTCGTTTATGTCTCACGGATGAGTTTCTCTACAATGTCATGAGGGAGAAAGCTGCGACTAAGTTATGGACGAAGTTAAATGATGTCTATGCGAAAAAATTCTCTGAAAATCTCCTTCATTTGAAGCAACAGTCGTATAACTTCAAGATGAAAGAGGGTGGAGATCTGGAGGCTCACATTAGTAACTTTAATAGATTGGTCTACAAATTGCTGGATATGGAGGAAGTGTTGAAAGATGAAGAACAAGCATGTATGTTGCTGAATTCTCTCCCAGCGTTGTATGAGTTATTCAATGACACTATGTGCAGCACGAATAAAACCCTGAGTGTCGACACCGTTATCACATCCCTTTAAGGGAAGGCTATGAAACAGCTAAACAACAACATGGTGACACAGGGAAGGACGTGAGGTCGAGCACCGTCTTCCTCAAGATGATAAATATTCCGAATCCACGGAACTTCTCTGGACTCCTCACAGAGACTTCTTGAATCCACGAGGAAAGAAAGCAGGAAAATAGAAATAAATTCAAATAAATTTGACATTAATTGATGAATGAATAAAATTAAGTTCACAACCCTTTAAATAAGGGTACCAAGCAATAGGAAAGAAATCAGACTCAAACTACAACTAAAACTCCTAGAATCCGCGACTTACTATAAATAGTAAACTTACTATTTATAGACGGTCGTGATGTCTACTAGTGCGCAAGGTTTTCCTATTTGGCTTCAGCAAACCGTCCTCCTAATTATCCTAAGCACTTTTCATGTTCGACACAACTCCTAAAGCCTAACGGATGAAGAGTTATACTCAAACTAAAACTTACTATTTACAGTAAAAACGAAATTAAAATGGAGAAACGACCGTCGATCAGGGGTTTTCTCACAAATCCGGGCAGCACAACCTGGCGTAGCGGGGTTGGTTGGCTAAAGTAGCTCATTCTACCCCAAAATCATATATTTTATGTCAGATAACTCATTCCGGATTGTGAGATACGCCCGATCTAAGGTCTGATGGTCCGGATCACTTCTATCGTCGACCGTGCCTTTTCTGATCCATCTTGGCTATGAAATTATCCGCGACCCACTCTACATCACATGGGGACATCTTCTGATGCACAATTTATAAGGGGTAAGAATTCTAAATAAGGTACGGGTTCTTCAGGTTCTAGAACTAAATCCAAGGGCAAGGGCAAAGAAAGGTAAAGTGCTGGAACTGTGGGAAAGAAGGACATGTGAAGAAGGATTGTGAAAATCCTAAATCAAAGAGAAAAGATTCTGAGGCTTTGTACAGGGAGGCCAATGCTGCCACGCCAGATGGATCGAATGGATGTGATGGTAATGTTTTGTCTGTGTCTACTATCAGTCGGTCATACAATGATTGTAAGGACGAGTGGATGCTAGACACAGGGGCATCTTTTCACATGACTCCTCATCGGAGTTGGTTCACCAGCTATAGGGAGTACGATGGTGGATAGGTATTTATGGACAATGATATTGCTTCTAATGTTGTGGCTATTGGTTCGGTGCGCATCAGGATGTTTGATGGGGTGGAGCGTACCTTGACTGATATGAGGCACGTTCCTGATTTATGGAAGAATCTGATTTATCTTGGTGTACTTGAGGTAAAAGGATGCAAGTAGACAAGTATTAATAGTTCTCTTAAAGTATCTAAGGGGGCACGGGTAATTATGAAAGCGTAATGACTCGGTAACTTGTATAGGTTGATCGGAAGCACTTCAAAAGGTGGAGTTGTAGTGGATGTAATGGAATCCACCTTTGCATGTGTGTGGCATGTTCAGCATGGCTGCATGAGCGGACAGGTCAGGAAGGCTGAGACGTGTAGACAGAGATACAGAGCAGGTGGAGCAGCCACTTGTGAGAAAAATCACACAGCATGATCGCAGGATATCGACGAGGTACATGGATGACTCCAATACCGCAGGGGATTCATCTTCTATTCAGATGGCTTTAAGTAAGCCTAATGCTGAGAAGTGAAAGGTAAGTATGAGCGATGTGATGGATTCGTTGTACCAGGCTGACATATGGGAGCTGGTGGAGCTTCCAGTGGGCCGGAGAGCGGTTGGATGCAGTTGGATCTTCAGGAAGATACAACATAAATAGAGGGCGAAATTAGTCACGAAGGGTTATGCTCAAAGAAAAGGGATCGGCTTCTCAAAGATATTCGTGTTGACGGTATAGCAGGTGTCTATTAGATCCGTGATTGGCGCTAGTTGGCCAATATTATCTTGAGCTGAAAGGATGGATATGGTGTCTGCACTTCTACAAGGGAAAGTAAAGAGCAAATCTACATGAAACAACCAGATCGGTTCTAATTTTAAAGGGGTTGAGAAAAGACTTTGCAGGAGGTCGTGGTTCGACCTGTCGCATAGGCAGTGGTTTGATTCCTTCATGGTGAGTCAGGAATTGATGACATGTAGATCGTCAATTATGACATGTCTGAAATCAATGTACTGAAGACTCGGTTAAGTGGGACATTCAGGATGAAGGATCGAGGGGCTGCAAAGATGATTATCGGCATTGAGACTGAAGGAGGAGTAGATTTTGGTAATCACAGGAGGAATACCTTATGTGTAGGTATTGATCAAGAATGTAATAGGCTAGATAAAGCCGGAGAGTATTCCCTACGCGACTCTCCTCAAGTTTTCCTCAGGACATGTCCCAAAACAGATGAAGAAAAACAGAATATCTCATGAGGCTTATTCGAATGCAATTGGCAGTGTATGTCGTGGTCTAGATTAGACCGTTTATTTCACAGGCTATCAGTGTTGTGAGAAAGTACCCCAGTAAGTAATATTGGGCAGCGGTGAGATGGTAAGAAGACTCCATCTTTTCTTTTAGGAAGAAAAGAGCAAAGGTGGTTAGGCATGTGGATTTTGATTCGGCAGACATGCTCACCTAGATCGTTCCTGCAGAGAAGCTCAAGTTCTATGTAACTTCTCTG
This sequence comes from Magnolia kwangsiensis, assembly GCA_037074715.1. Lineage (NCBI taxonomy): Eukaryota > Viridiplantae > Streptophyta > Magnoliopsida > Magnoliales > Magnoliaceae > Magnolia > Magnolia kwangsiensis. Next base: position 9,219,287 of record CM073580.1, on the reverse strand, counting down.
GACTTGGTGATAGCGAAAAAAAGGACGGAGTGTGCACGAGAAGCTATGATGCGATGAAGAGATAAGAGAAGTGGTCAAGGAGCTACACAGTTGAAGATTGAAGACTTGGTAGAGATTGTTGTCAGAAAGCCTTCAATCATCAAATTTTTGGGTTGCTTGACCGGTCGTGGCCCTTGCTCGACCGGTCGAGGGAGCTGCACGACCAGTCGTGGCCCTTGCTCGACCGGTCGAGGGAGCTGCACGACCAGTCGTGGCCCTTGCTCGACTGGTCGAGGGAGCTGCATGACCGGTCGTGTCCCACTCGGCTCAAAGTCCAGCGACTTAAGTTTTTTTGGTGTCTGGGCTACTTGAACGGTCGAGGGGATGGCTCGACCGGTCGTGCTGGTTCCTAAACCGGTCGTGGCCATCGTTCGACCAGTCGAGGTTATGCATATTCGAGTCTAGATCTTGTGTTGACTGTAAAATCTGAGGTGGTTTCTAGTTTTTTCCGAACTAGGTGCGTAAGTGGAGTTTCCTAAACTATAAATAGGGGTCTTTAGAGCTATTCTAAAGTATTCTAAGGGTTCTAGGGTTATCAAAGGGTGTAGCAAGGGTGAGATTCGAGGTTGTTCAAATCGAGTAAGTCTTTTCTCTTTGTAATTGATGCTTTCATAATAAAATTCTGTCGCTTTGTGCCGTGATTTTTTCCCACAAGGGTTTTACACGTTAAATCTGTGTGTTCTCTTGTATGTGCTTGATGTCATTGAATTACTATCCTATATCTAGATCTATGTGATTCCGTGGGCCAAAATCCCAACAAAGTCCACTAAACAGGATTTATTGCCGATTATTCTATGTCATTTTGAGGTGATGACTCATGTCAGATTTAAAGTGCATGTTGGTCCACTTGATGAGTGGATCAGTCTAATTTTCTCACCAGGCCTTCTTTATTGGAATATGTGAATGTTGGACGTGGTTGATACTTTGACATTCAATTAGGCTTGCTTGTTTTTTAAATTATAATGTATTTATATTGTAAATGAGTCATCATTACTTACAATGTATTTACAGCCATAATTCTAAAGCTGGCATTGGCAAGTATTGTGTTGGGGCACAAAATTGAGGTGGAAAAACTTTCCGGATGCAAAAATTTATAGGGCCCACCATGATTTATATGTCATATCCATGTCGTCCATTCATTCCATTAGTACATTTTAGGGCATAAGCTAAAAAATGAGGTAGATCGAAAGCCAAGTAAACCACACCACAACAAACAGTGGGATTTGAATGCCTACCATTGATAACTCCTCCGAGGGCCACATAAGTCTTGGATCACACTAATATTTTCTTTTACCTTTAAGATGGTTTTAGTGTTTAACAATTAAGGTCTATTAGGACCACTATTTCATATGGTATGATCCATTTATGCTTTAGATCTGCCTCATTTTTTGTCTCATACCTTAAAACGAGTTAGCCGAATGGATGGACAATATAAATATGGCATTTTTGTTGCAATGGACCCACTATTTTTTTCAATATAGAAACTATAAAAGGAAAAGGATTCATATAGTTTAGGAGGTATCAATTCCTCCCTCAACTAAGCACATGTAAGAAGTAATGTTGGCCTAATGCAAATATTTACAGTGTATTTGTGAAAATCAAACAAGCCCTCAAGCACCATATAACAATAGTGCCGCCTATTGATCAACATGCCATGACCATGACATCCAAACTGTCAAAGACATTAACCAACCAACCACCCCGAAGAAATTGAGGTTCGCTCATGATGCAGCTGTCAATCTAGTCCAAACTACCACATGTGGCCCACCTAATGAGGGGAGTGATCTGATTTTTTGAACTTGGGATTTGACCTTTCGGACAAGTCGGATGTTTACAAGCACCTGACACGATGACATTATGCCTTAGTTGGATATGATGCCACTATCTTTGAACCAAATGTGTGTGACCTCATCAAGGTGATCTTATAAAGACTATAATGGCCCATTTTAAGCTCGATATCTCATTCATAATTATAAAGTGGTCGTACGTTGAAAATGTGTATGTGTGTGTATATATAAAGCAAGTAGCAATAGAGAAGTTGTCCACTTAAATAGAAGGAAATTTCAAGATAGAGAAGGGTATTTACTTAACCGGATGTTTCTATATCTTTTGTGAGAACCAAATGTAATTATTATTTTCTTTGTTTGTAACGCACACTTTTTTTCAACCTTCTACCGTAATTTTTAATAAGGCAGCATCTCTCTTGCTAACATATTATTTATTTAAAACATTACAATTATAAAAATAATAAACCCCACCAAAAAACATTTAGTTAAAAAGTTAAGTTGATATACCCATCAAGTGGGCCACGATATTAGATTTAATGGACAACCAACAAGTTGTGATACCTAAGTATCTGGTGAGCCTGAATTTTGAAAAGAGTGATCTTTACATAGTTAGGCATAATATTTATACATGGTATTGATTTCCTACACAAGTTGCATGGTTTGCCTTGGATGATCAGCTCTATTACCAAAATATCACTATGGCCGTTCATATATGGGCTCGGAAGGGATTTGTTGGCCCTTGCCAATACGAGCCATTTCATCAGAACTTCAAACCTTGGGCCCACCTGATTATTGGATTGGCATGATTTACTGGCCACCTTGGCCTTGGGTACGCAATGGGCCCCACGTAATGAATGGCCCTGATCATGCAGAGGTATGCCAATCTGGCACAACTTCTGCTCCAAGATAGAGGTACCTCTCCCTTCGTTCACGGGTGTAAGTCTCAGTATCAACGGTCACAATTTCATTTGGACCGCGCTAGCGTACCTAACTGTTTGTACGGGGAAAGCGTCTCTTTCGCTGACCAAGTGCCACGTGGAGAAAAAATTCATGAGATCCATCCGTCCATCAGGTACGATTTCTAAAATTCACCATGGAAATAAAAAATCATGATAATATAAAGCTCAGGTGGGCTACACCACAGGAACAATTGAGATGGGCACGTGCGCAATTAGTTCTCTGTAGAGCCCACCGTGATCCGATCCATTCATCTGATTTGAATCATCAGGTTGAAAAACAAATATCTTAAAATAACACAATTCCAAAGCTCAGGTGGGCCATACCACTGTTTCCTATGGGGTGGACGAAATGAGCATTTGATCAACATTCTTTTGGCATCAGAGAACATACAGAGGAAGTTGTAGCTGATGGACGGGGTGGATCTCACACACGTAAAGTCATTATCCCACGTTAGAGAAAGACACGTACTCCGGGTAGGCAGTCGAGTTTTGTGCAAGCATTTTCGTTTCCAACTCTCATGCTAAGATGAAACACGTGTGAGAGATCTGAGCTTTTCATAAGGTTGGCTACACTGGTTAGATTTCATGGCTTAAGAGTCAGGAAATTTCACACCTATGCAGATTTCGAGATCGGGCAGAGGTTTGTTAGTATTCTTTACACCTATTTTCATTTTTTCTAGCATGGGCCAATCAAAGGCCTCATGTGTCCACGCCACGGGGCATACTCCCCTGTCAGCATTATTTTTTTAGGTCATGCATCCGGTCATAAATATATCAACAGCGTGGTCATGATTATCACATCCATTGATGAGGTAATGTGCTTGTGTTTATAAGAGATTGGTCGAGAAAACCAATCTTATTACAAATCTGACAATGATTTTATCGGCGGAATTGTCTCATGGCCCTTATAAAATGAGAGATCTTTACAGAAATATTCAGAGATGCTGTAGTATTTCATAAGATTCCAAAGATTTGAAGATCGGATCAGTATCCAAGCGAACCTAACTACAGCTTGGACCTAAATTGAGAGAGACAGACACATCGATTTGATTAGACCTTTCTCCTCATAGATAATTGGATAACTAGATCCAAAATCTAGTTCGACCATTCCCCAATCAAAGGTTTAGAAGATCTTAAAGTTATGGATCATATTCCTTTCAGCCCTCCAAATCATAAAGGCTGTAAGAAAATTTTATGAGTGAGCGACCTCGATTTCTTAGAGGGATTCCTTCCGAATCAGCCTATGAGATTCCTGAAATCTAATCTGGTAGCTCACATCCCGAGAAACTTTGGCTGTCTTAGGCCTAATCTTTAGTAGGCCATGAAGATTTTTGCAAAGGATCAACTACAAAAAGAAGTTCTTAGGCCTAATCTTTAGTAGGCCATGAAGATTTTTGCAAAGGATCAACTACAAAAAGAAGTTCTGGGAAGTCAGGAAGTTCAAATTGAGTTGAGACTCTTTCTTTCCAATGCAAGTTGGCAGTTTCGGATCAATTAAGAATCTCCATATCCAAGTCCACAATGTAAGTGAAAAATATTTAGAAGTAACAAAAAAACCGTGACGAATGTTTCACCCTCTCAACAATCTATAAAATGAGCAATCGAATAAGAGCTCAAGATGTTGCGCCATACACATCAATTCTATTTTCTTTTCTTTTCCAAGTATAACTAAACTTAGTTTATAAATGCTACCTAGTAGCTTCCGCTACAGTACCTTAAGAGTAGATATAGATTTTCTGCAACTTTAAGTTATGAATCGTGATTATCTAAGTTCTGATTTGACTGATCACGACTGTCTCGATTAGTTTGTTTCAATCAACGTATAATGTATTTATCTTTTTTCATGTTTGTTTATTCATTTGATTGTCCTGCACATTATCAATTATAATAAACATTGTTTTATATGGCATCATTCTATCTAAATTAATTTGAATTTATATTTGTATTTGTTTGATGATTGTTTTAGACTTAAACTATTAGTGAAAGAATAAGTTCATCAATTTCTTTTACTAATTTCCGAATCTTCAATCCTAATTTTCAATTTCTTCCTCTCAATGAAAGAGCACCAACAATTCAACGCAGTCAGGGGTACTGTCATGCTACACATCTGACTGACACACGTGTGCAAAATCTAAGAATATATCTATGGTTTGATTGAAATGAATGCAGCAAGAGTATATATCAGGATACGTACGTTGGTACTTGAGCTGTTAGATGTGGGTCAAATCCTAGGATCTAAACGGTTGATGTGAGGAAACACACGTATGAAGGTAGTTTTTCCAAAAATCTTCAAGATGGGAAGATCCTAACCTTCCAATAAAACAACTGTTAAGTACACAGTCCCTATTTAAAGAAAATGGTTAAATGATGAAAGTGTTCAAATATTTCATTCCGTGAGTTTCAGTACTAGTTATACCCAATCCAAATGGTCCATTCTTCTAGACGGTCTGGATCATTGTAACACCTTAAAAATTGGGAGTCGTGTGTGCACTTGACTCTCAAGTTCTCTGGAGTCACTTATAACAAAGTTTACATAATTTGCTTGTAATCTAGTTTGAAGAGCAATATGAAATTACTTGAAACATGAATCACAATCATAACTAGTCTACTGAATTAAAAGTAGCTAAATGTATATAAGTTTAAAATAATGTCAATGAGTCACACAAGGCGTTGCCCAACAAAAATATAAATTTCTATGTCCAAAAGAATGATGCGCTGAGTCCCCTACTTAGCGATCCAAGTCTGCCCGCAAAACTAGGGCAAACCGCCCATCAACTGGAAATATGACAACTCGTCCTCCACATCTAGACTCACGTCGTCATGCTCCTCGTACTCTGTGTCACCTGCATCTACTGAAGAGTCTGGTTGGTGTTTTAAAATACCGTCCCAGAGTGGGAGTGAGCGATCAACTCAGTGGGTACTATTAGTCTTAAGTTACAACAAACATCAAGTATATTATGAATTTAATGGAAGACATACATTCACAAATCTCTAGCTAATTTAGTTAATGCACATGCATGTATTATGATATGATGCATGCCCTCGCCACAACACTCTTCGAGCGACTCCGTCTAAGGATTGCGTATGACCAACACTCCCTCATTATGACCTCGACTGCCGAGTCGCCAACCTAGCTAGTACGATACGATGATAATGTTAGCCGGGTTTCATTTAACAGGTTGGAAAAACTGATACACCCCACATATCAATGCCCTCAACTGGTTGCAATGCCAAGACCCCTCAACGTGCAAGGCCAGGACACCGCGATCTTTGATCTCGTTGGGTTCCCCATCCCCGACTTCAAGCACTAGGGAGTGCTAAGAAAAGAAATCACTCGCGGTCACTACAGGGAGGCTCATCACCCCGACGTAAGCCAACAGCTCAGACACAGTGTCCCATTCCATCATGCCCGGCTCACGAGTCGGTAGATTGGCTTCAAATGGTTAGCAATGGGCTCCAATGGTTGAAGGGTGTTCCAGGTTCTATACATATGTGAGCAGACCGGGTTAACAGACAAGGTTGGTCAGTAAGTAGACTAGATTGCACAAGTTTAGGCAAGCATGTGACGAACGACATTGGGTACGAGCGACCCATGTAGTCGAACTACTATCGCCCATACACACCTGCCCAAATCCACGGGTTTAGTCTCAGGATAGTCCTATGTAACGTCTCATCTAACTAACGCAGTGTCCTGGGGCATCCACGTAGGATTTTTTCCAGGACCATTTGGTTAAACCATTCGTGGTGGGGTACCACAAGTTAATTAACCAGGATTTGCCCATTAGAGTAGACCAGAAGGTCATAATAAGACCCAATGCGGGTCGCCAAGCCAGATGGCAGTTTACACTTAGCATCAACCCGTACGGGTTATACCGCGACGTGGGAAAGTCAGAAAATTATAACACTTTAGGGAATCATAAATCTCACTGGGCTTGTGGTCCATCGCGGACCCCGGACCCATTGGTCACCCAAAAGTTAATTATCTGAGCCGTTCCAATAGCACTTGTCTATTCACCCAAGGCCAGAGTTGAAATCTGACACTGGTAAATGAAACTGAGACTTCGGGCTTTTCAACCATCAGATTTCTTCTAAATTTACGGTGAAGGTCTACTACAGTGTCCTACACCCGTCCATAAAATCTGGGACCTGATCATGGCACGGTAACAGTTGATCACAAATCGGACCCGTACGACCAAACCCTATATCTGATCGTTTCCAAATTTTACATGGCCCTTCATCGGGCCATGAACCACTTATCCTATAAGTTTCATGGCCAGGGAGCCACCAGAACTGCTCCAACAATCGGAATAGACCCCACAGGGCCATTTAGAGATTGAAACCCTGTGATCAAACCCCATATCCGTTTATCCCTTTAATCTCAAATTTTGCTTAGCCTCTCATAGGGCCATGAGAGACCTACACACCAAATTTGATGGCTCGAGGGTGTGGGGTCCGTCCGAAAGGTAAGAGGGAGTCCTAGAGGACCATTGTGGGAATTCATTGAAACTTAAGGCCACTTGGCCCAACTCTAAGAAATAAAGCACTAGCCCTTATCACATAACTCTTACTACAACTAACATTATCAAGGGAGTAAAGAGAGAACAAAAGAGCAAAGGGAGGAGAAAGAGTGTGTGAAGGAGAGTAAAGGTGGACCCTAGATCGAGGTGAGGCAGAGGAAATCAAATTAACTTTGCAACTCCCTATCCCTTCTCTGAAGGAAATCCTACACCACCACAATTACAACAATCATCCGTTGATCGTCTAGGTAAGATCCTTCATCCATTCTCTTAAAACCCTTGTGTTGAGGAGGGATTTGCTTGGGATTCTAACATGCAAGAGCTTGTTTTAGGGATTCCGTCTGGTCAACCCCAAAGCCCTCATTCATAGGTTATTTTTGGGATCTCCAACGACCAATGAGTGCGGACTATTATCCTTAGGTGGCCTAACACTAATTTTATTACGAATCTAATGATTTTGATTGCTTGAATGCTATATTTGAAGAATCTAGAGAAACCCTAGGGTTTGGGTGTATGCTTGAGGATTGTAAGGAATTGTTTGTTTATTTGTTTAGTTCTCATATGATAATATTCGTGTTTGTCACATGTTTTGGCTACCATGGATGATCACATACTTTTATTTGCTCGACCTCTCATATGATGTGTCTTTAGCATGTATGATTCGTTGATCCTTGTGCATTTTGATTTTAAGGGATGTAAGAAGTGTTTAACTTCCTCACCAACCCACACAACACACACGCACCTTATTCATGATATTGGTAGCCTTGCTTGCTAGGAGAAATTAGAAATATATGTTGAGAAGTATGAGAACGTGATTGTTGTTTAAGCTAGTTGATACATTAATAATTGACATGATATGAATCATCATCATACCCTTAGGTTGGTCAAGAACTTGAGAAAAGTGAAGGTGGTTTCATTGGTAGGACTGCCTTGAGGCTAAACTCTTGGATTTGGACGAGTGCGTGTGGGCGACAGTAGTTAGACTACATGAGTTACTTGCACCCGATGCCGTTTCACCTTGTACTTGCCTGGACTCGTGCGGTCTAGTCTACTGACTGACCAACCTTGTTTATTCACGTATGTATGGAACCTGGAACACCCTATAACCATTGTAGCAATCGATAACTAAATTAATACTGATCCACCACCTTGTGAGCCGAGCATGGTGGAATGCGATACTGTGTCCGAGTTGTCGGCCTACAATGGGATGCCGCGCCTCCCCATAGTGACCGCGAGTGATCCCTTTCTCTCGACACTCCTCATATGCTTAATGTCGGGGATGAGGAACCCGACGGGATCAAGGACCGCGGGGTCTCGACCTTACACGTTAGGGGGCCTTGGCCTTGCAACCAGCTTAGGGAATTGATACGTGGGGTGTGTCAGATTCCCTGACCTGCTGGATGAACGGACTTAACTTAGAACTCGGTTAATACCATCGCATTGCAACGCACTAGCTAGGGTGGCGACTCGGCAATCGAGGTCACTCTGAGGGCATGTGGTCATACGCGATTGTTAGATGGAGTCACTCGAGGGAGTATTTTGGTGAGGACATGCATCATATCACCCATCATGCATGCACATTAATAAGATTAGTTAGGCATTATGATTAACTATTTTTTATTAAATTCTTAATATAATTAATGCCTGTTATAACTTGAGACTAATAGCACCCACTGAGTTAATCACTCCCTCCCACTCTGAGACGGTGTTTTAAAACACCAACCAGACTCATTATAGATGCAGGTGGCTTAGGGCATGAGGAGCTTGGTGAGGCGAGCTTTGTAGAGGAGGACGAGTTGTCCTACTTCCAGTTGATGGATGGCTCTCCGTCAGTTTGAGAGGCGGGATTGGATTGCTGAGAGTGGGCTCAGCTCTATTCTTTTGCGACATACTATTTTTGTGATTTTGTTGGGTGACGCCATGTGCGACCCTTTTATTCTTTTGAACATGTGTGTATATATATATATATATATATATATATATATATATATATATATATAGATATTTGATCTCTTCATTTCAGTGGACTTGTGTGGTTGCGCCTCATGTTTCAGAAAATTTCAGGCTGCACATTTAAACTTGATCAAGCGCATATTAATGAGAATCAGTGATAAGTCACCCCGAAAACTCGAGAGTTGAGTGTATACACGACCCCCGATTTTCAGGGCGTTATGAGTTGGTATCAGAGCAATAGTTTGAAATCCTTGGGGCCATGGGTCATGAACTCACTAACGCGTCCGCTGACTGGAGGGGATACACAGTAGGGAACACAACAGGGACTTAGAATGCTAGAAACCATCCCAGACCCTGAACCAACAATTGTAGACGGAAGGCAAGACTTCCAAGGAGTTAGGTGTGGGTAGCGAGAGAGGGGGGTCCGATAGTCTTAACCTGAAAGCAAGATTCGATTCATTTAACTAGGAGGTTTAGCTCATTAGTCTACCAAATTCCTACGGCCCATAGGGCTGACTGAAATAGGTGGGATTAGGGTGAAATGAATGTTGGAGTAACGATTAATGTAGGTATAAGGTATTGTCAATAGGATGAGCGCATCCCATGTTCCATGATGCCTTGTTGGATTATATCCAACTAAAGATAAATTTCGAGTTTCCTTTCGAAATTTACTTGAAAGGCTCATCATCATGGGATTTGAAAATCCCACATCATGCCTCTCAACACCAGGCTCATCTAGCAAAGCCTAGGAAGTTAGTTTGGAATCTCATCCCACACTCATTCCAGACATGTCATTCTCAATCGTGAGTTGGGATTAACATTATTATCCTGTTTCGTACAACTTAATGCCACTAACCAAGTAAGCCTAAGTCTATATTCCTCTGCCCAACTTATCCCCTTAAAAGCTTCACCTACCTGCGCTCTGTCCCTTACTTTTCCTGGGACGTTGAGAGAACTGAGCCGGAGATTTGGTGATTAGACGGTCGAGGCCATCGCCCAAGTCCAAGGGAGTAAATATTAGACCAAATCTATTATTTCCGACCCATTTGGGGATAATTAGGTAAGGACGAATGAAATTTTATGGGAAATAAAGAGGACATGGAAATATTGGATTTTGACCGTTAACTAAGGGGAATTTTGCATAACCACTAGGCTTATTACGTAGATCAGCTTCTGCTACCCCAAATTCATATATGGCATGTCTCGGGGGGCCTTACTGGCGCCCAAAACATTGAAGAACAACTGGACCTGAACAGGACCCCGGCATGCCCACGCCCAAGGGTCCAGCGTACTGGCGTGCCCACGCCCAGCCCACACCCACTACCTATGCCCACCGGTGTGCCCACGACAAGCCCACGCCCACTACCCACGCTGAAACCTCCAGAGTTTTGGTGTGCCCACGCTGGGACCTCCAGTGGGCTGGTGTGCCCACGCCCAGCCTGCGTGTCCACACCCAGGCCAAATTCAAAAATTCCTCCCATTTGCAACATGCATACGTGTGGGGCTCATCTCTCTTACTATTTGAGGGAGCTTAGGGTCCATTAACCTCATTCCCACTCCACACCATCCCTTCTAAATGCCTAGGAAGACCTCCTCTCTCTCATTCCCAAACAAATTCTCAAACCCACCTCCTCCTCCTTCCAACTCTCTAGAGGAAACCCATTCACAATCCATATACCTCACACCATCTCCACCATTCATCTTCAAACCCCATTCATCAACTCAACACCAAATCCCTTTTCAAATACCTCCCCTCCAACAAAGTTTCCATACCTCCTCATAATCAACCCAAACCCATTTCCAACATTCATTCTCCAACCCCCTTCAACTTCCATCTACAAAACCTTTCATAGCCATTTCGACTCCCATTCTCTAACCCATCTCAAAACCCTTCTCAAATCTCATATCTTCAACCCATCTTCAAGTTCATTTCTTTAAACCCACACTCAACCCATTTTCCCCAAACCACATCTTTAAAGTCCATCTTCCTTAAGAAACCATCTTTCTTCCATTTTCACTTTCATCTCCCTAACCCACCTCCACTCTCTCATTTCCAAAAATCCCACATCACAAAACCCAACAACAACCATCCACATTCAACCCCTTTCTTTCCCACTCCAAGACCATACTCAACTTCAAACTCCCAAAACCCATTCCACCCTCATTTCCCCAAAACCCCTTCAACAAACCCATTTCAAACTCATTTTCCTATTTACACATTCTCAACAACTATCCATCTCCTTGCCAAAGAAATGACATTTCTAGCTACCGCCGCCGCCTTTTTCTCCATCCTGTTGATTCTTTCACTTATGGGGAAGAAAAGACCGACAACCGCCAAGCCGGGGCCGAGCCGAGAGAGGCAAAGCAAGCAAATGGCCGATCCGAAGGGGAAGGAAGTAGCAGAAGTCCGATCTAAGTGCAAGAACGACTCTCAAGGGGCTCCCGCGGTCCAAACGTCTTGACCACCCGTTGAGGATAGGGGAAATTTTTACGTACACAATGTTACCTTTGAAGCCTCCGTGGAGGAGCATTTGTTCGATAAGTACTCCCTACTCAATCGGCTTATGAAGAAGGGATGGGGCCTAGTATTCTATGGAGACTCTCAGGAAGATGAAGGTCAAGCTAGGGCCTTCTACTTGTGGACTAGAAACCCTCAATTCCATTCACTGAGCTTTAATCTAGTAGTGGGAGGCAAGAGGTTCCCAATCGGGGTGGAGGTCATTGCCAGCCTACTAGGAGTGCCACTAGGGGAGGTGCAGATCGACGAGAAGGATTTGGATTCGAGTCGAGCCCATAAGGAGCAGACCCACTTTTTGTGTGGGCAAGTTTCCCAGTGGAAGCAGGGGGAGCACGAGTAGGTCTGAGCTCGACCAACCTTAAGTCGGAGTACCGAGTATTTCACCACATTTGCACCCAAAATGTGTATCTAAGGTTACTGAACCGCTCTGAGTGCTCCCGCTATATTGTAGAGTGCTTATATCAGGTGGGACAGGGGGCAGATGTGTGCCTCCCCGGCATAGTACTCCACCAGATTGTGCTGGCCGCGAGAGCTATGAGGAAAAGTACGTGCCTTCCATTTGGTCGCCTAGTCTGTCGGTTGGCTCAACAATATGGAGTAAGAGGATCGGATGGAAACCCAGTACCGACTCAACTACTGGGCGATGACATGTTGAATAGGATAGGAATAGGCCCCGAGTAGCAACAAGCCCGCATCGACCGATATGGGGATGCTCGCAAGGAAGAAGAGGAAAGTGATGGGAGTGACGAGAGCGAGGGTGAAAATGAAGATGAGGGTGAAGCGGTGGGAGCTGAAGGAGTTGGTAGTGGATCCCTTGCCGCTCCAGACGTAGTTGGGCGCTTAGAGGCGCTCGACACTATGATGGCTAGAATCGAGGAGAACCAAGAAAGAATTGAGGCGAACCAAGCGAAGCAGGAGAAGTGGAACAAGAAGATTTATAGAGCCATAAAGGCCCTGATCTGCTGCAGCAAAGGGAAAGAGGCATCCCCACTTTTGCCGACTCAAACAAGTAGCAACACCACCTTACTGATGATTAATAGTTTACTTTAAGTTGTTTAGGGCTAATTCCATATACTAAAAGATGCTTAGGACTTTCGCTTAATTAGCTTGTCTTTCCTTTCCGTTTAATATGTCTAGTAAGGCTTGAAATCCATGTTGTAACATGTAACTGGTCATGTTAATGGCATTTTGAAATCAATGTAAATGTATGGATTACTTTGAAATCTTCTTGTCACTATGAGGATGCTTGTGTGTATGGTTGCGTATGATCATGAATAGAATATATATGGATCCTGTGTATATATACATGACCTTAGTATGAGAAATCTTCTAGTATCTAACCCATCCAATGACGTTCTTCCAGGAAATACCTCCACGAGCGGAGGGTCGATATGTTCACCTTCCTTACGGCGGCCTAGTCGATAGGGACCCGATCCTCGATGATCACTAAGGCTCCCAAGGGGCGACTGCTTCCCAAAGTATGGGTAACACTACCCAGGAGGTGGCCTCGAATGTACCACCACCACAGGCCACAGATCAAATGGGCCAGATGTTGCTTCTCATGCAACAACAACAACAAATGATGGTAACTAATATGTAACAGCAGATGATGGCCACTATGATGGGAGTCATGGCCCAGAATTTTGGCATGCAACGACCAGGAACACCCGACTTAGCCGCGCCCACGATTAACATTAGCACCCTGTTTGAGCAGTTCCAACGGTATAGGCCACCTACGTTTGCCGGTACCCACCGCCCCAAGGAGGCGGAATATTAGCTCAACTGGGTCACCAAACTACTTCGGCCTCTCCACTGTTCGGAGGCGAACAACGTCGAGCTCCTCTCATACCTCTTTGAGAAAGAGGCGGACCTGTGGTGAAAAAGTATTCTCCAATCCATCCCTGAGAACCACGTGTGGACGTGGGAGGAGTTTGAAGGCCTCTTCAATGAGAAGTACCTCCCTCAGATGTACCAGCATGAGAGGGAAAATGAGTTCTTCCGCCTCCAACAAGGGGGAATGACCGTAGCGCAATATGAGAACCGGTTCATAGAATTATCACGCTACGCATCCGAAATGATCACTAATAAAGCGATTAAGATGAGGCGGTTCATGGTGGGGTTAAGGAGCGGCATTCAATCCAAGATGTGTTGTGCCAGCATCAGAACATATGCTGAGCTCATCGAGATGTCGATTCAGGCGAAGCAGGATGAGGAACGAGTCTCACGGACCCGTTCATAGTTAGGGCCATAAAGCAGGATGGAGGGACCGTCCTCTTCTTTTGCTGGAAAAAGGCAATGCCCAAACTCACCATCCAGATTAGTTGTCACACCGGCTCCCTCTACACAACCTACACAGATATGTAGCTATTGTAGGAGGATGGGTCACTCCGAGCCATATTGTTTCACGAGGATGAGAGATCTTGGCTTCATGCTACCTCAATGCAACAACAGGCCCCCACATCAGGCGTTGCAGATTCTATACCTACGGACGATGGGGCCTAGCAAGCAATTCCGTCGTCCTCCTGCACCTCAAGTTAGGCCGCCACAATGGCCCATGCAGTAGCTGAACCTTCCTTAACAGGTACGAGTTCATGCCTTAGCGGCCGACGGCCAAGATGCAAACATCCCCAATCCTACGGCCTTCAAGGTGACGGCCCACGTACAAGGTACTCCCATATTTCTGCTAGTGGATACTGGATCTATTGCTTCACTTATATCGCATGCAACCATCAAGTGCCTAGGGCTACGCCTCACTCCTATCATAGGAGTGAAAATCATTGTCGCCGCCGAAACTTTTTCTGATGCGACGAGGATGTGTTTAACTACCCCATAGACTTGGGGGCAAGGTGGTACTCGTCGATCTAATTGCAACCAAGCTTTTTCATTACAACGTCATCTTGGGTATGGACTAGTTGACAAGGATGAAGGAAGAAATCGATTGTGAAATAAGGACAGTGAAAATATACGAGGGTGACGAAGTTCCCTTCATGTTCCCATTCCAAGCCAGCCACTAACAAAGAATTTTGTGTTATGCTTCATTGGAGGAGGGTTATGATGGACCTTCAATAACATGCACACTCGTAGTCCAAGATTTTTGGGACGTGTTTAAAGCCATATCTGGACTTCCTCCTCGACGTGAGATAGACTTCACGATCGTCCTAACTCTGAGTGTCAAGCCCATCTCCTTACCTACATACCGCATGCTCCTATGTGAGATAAAAGAGCTAAGGTCTCAAATTAATAAATTGCTAAAGTCAGGCTTCATCCGACCCTACGTCTCGCCTTGGGGAGCCCCAGTCCTATTTGTGAAGAAGAAGGACGGCTCTTTATGACTATGCGTGGATTACAGAAGATTGAACCAAGTGACGATTCAGAACAAATACCCGTTGCCCAAAATAGACGATTTATTCGACCAGTCGAGGGGTGCTCAATACTTCTTAAAGATCAATCTACAATCAGGATGCCATTAGCTGAGGGTCAAGGACGATGATATACTGAAAATGGCCTTCAGAACCTGTTTTAGCCATTATGAGTTCCTAGTTAGGTCGTTCGGGCTTACCAATGCCCCAGCGGTATTCATGGACCTCATGAATAAAATCTTTAGGCTTTTTTTTATACAGATTCGTCATCGTGTTCATCGACGACATATTGATTTATTCAAAGAGCCATAAAGAGCAGGAAGAGCATCTACGGGCAGTGTTTGAAACCCTTGAGAAAAATCGGTTGTTTGCACAATTTAGGAAGTGCGCCTTCTAGAAGGAGGTCAAATTTTTAGGACATGTAGTGTCCAAGGAGGGCATATCTGTAGATCTCGCCAAGAAGACAGTCGTGTAAGATTGGAAGTAACTGAAGTTGGTCATGGAAGTGAGAAGCTTTCTTGGTTTCGCTGGCTATTATCGAAGATTCATTAAAGACTTTTCAAAAATAACTCGGCCGCTATCCCAGCTGACTTGGAAGGACTTCAAATTTGCATGGAATGAGAAGGCGGAGGCTGCCTTCTAAGAGTTGAAAGACAAACTGACATCGGCACCTGTGCTTGTGCTACCTGAGCAAGGGGTCAAGTACACCGTCTATACGGACGCCTCTCGAGTAGGTTTGGGTTGCGTGCTCATCCAAAAGGACAGGGCGATTGCATATGCGCCTCGACAGTTAAGGAAACATGAGAAGAACTACCCTACACATGACCTTGAGCTTGCAGCGGTAGTTTTAGCATTGAAGATATGGAGACACTATCTGTATGGTGAGGAGTTTGAGGTCTTTTCTGATCATAAGAGCCTCAAATACATCTTCACCCAAAAGGACCTGAACATGAGACAGCATCACTGGATGGAAACGTTGAAGGACTTTAAGTACGATGTCTCATATCACCTTGCAAGGCCAATTTGGTGGCGGATGCCTTGAGTTACAAAAAGATGATCAAATTTGCGGCCTCGCTAATGGTGAGAGAGTGGGACATTGTGGAATTTATTCGAGACTTCGACATGAAGCTAACCATGGAGGAACCGTACGAGGTCATAGCCCACATTTAGGCCCAGTCACTGATTAAGAGCAAAATCATTGAAGCCCAGGAGGGCGATGAGCTATTGAAGAAGATGAGGGAAACAGGAAAGAATGATGGAAAGTCCGAGTGGAGAGTCGACACCGATGGGGGATTACGGTACCAAGGCCACCTTTGCGTCCCAAACTTCAAGGACTACGAGAAGAAGTCTTAAATGCCGTTCACAACTCCAAGTTAGCGATGCATCCTGGTAGTACAAAAATGTACAGGGATCTAAGGCGAAACTATTGGTGGGACAACATGAAGAAGGAGATAGTGAAATATGTATCCTGATGCCTCACATGTCAACAGGTCAAGGCCGAGCACCGCTGACCGTCGGCCCTTTTGCAACCAATGCCCATAGCAGAATGGAAATGGGATTTCATATGTATGGACTTCATTTTCAGCTTGCCCAAGACTAGAAAGGGGCATGATTCGATATGGGTGATCGTGGACAGGCTAACCAAATCAGGCCACTTCCTGCCGATCAAGACTTTTAGTTCCGTCGATGATTTGGCCAAGTTGTATATCAAGGAGATAGTGCGACTCCATTGCGTCTCATTGAAAATTATATCAGACCGGGATACTCGACTCACGTCAATCTTCTAGACCCGCATCCAAGAAGCCATGGGAGTGAAGTTGAAGTTTAGCACCGCCTTTCACCCGCAAATGGATAGGTAAACTGAGCGGGTGAACCAGATATTGGAGGACATGTTGCGGGCTTGTGTTCTGAACTTTCAAGAGAGCTGGGACGATTGTCTCCCATATGTCAAGTTCGCCTACAACAATAACTTCTAAGCTATCATTGGTATGGCGCCTTAGGAGGCTTTGTATGGGCATCCATGCCGTGCCCCGCATTATTGGGAGGAAATTGGCCAGAAGAGTTTGTTAGGGCCGAATTTGGTGCGAGTCACGACCGAGAAGATTGAAATTATCCGGTGCCACCTCTTGACGACTCAAAGCAAGCAGAAAAGCTATGCCGACACTAGGCGGAGAGATTTAGAATTTGAAGCTAGGGATCACGTATTTCTCAAGATCTCCCCAATGAAGGGCATTTTACGCTTCGACAAGAAGGGAAAGCTCAAGCCATTATTCATCGTGCCCTTTCGGATTTTAGACCGAGTTGGTGTGGTTGTCTATCGCTTGGCCCTACCCACCTCTCGCCGGAGTGCATAACGTCTTCCATTTTGAAGAAGTACATCCCCTATCCTTCGCATATCATCAAGTAGGAGCATGTGAAACTCAAGGAGAATGCCACATACATTCTCTGACCTACTCTAATATTGGATAGGAAGGAGCAGGTCATATGCAACAAGGTCATCCCATTGGTTAAGGTACTATAGACTCATCACGATGAAGAAGAGGTCACTTGGGAGATAGAAGCAGAAGTCCGTAAGCATTACCCAAGCCTGGTTTAGCAATATGAACAGGTATAAATTTTGAGGACAAAATTTATTTGTAAGGGGGGTAGATTGTAACGTCCCGTCCAACCAGCACGGTGTCCCGGGAAGTCCATATAAGATTTTTCGTAGGAGCATTTGGTCAAACCACTCGTGGTGGGGTAGCATAAGTTAATTAACTAGGATTAGACCATTAGAGTAGACCAGACAAGTTATGATATAACCCAATGCGGGCCGCCAAGCCAGATGGCTGTTTACACTTGGCATCAGACCGTATGTGCTATATCGTAACGTGGGAAGGTCAGAAAATTATAAAACTTATGGAACCATAAATCTCACTGGGCTTGTAGTCCATCATGAACTTCGGACCCATTGGTCAGCTAAAAGTTAATTATCCGATCCGTTCCAACAGCACTTGTCCACCCACCCAAAGTCAGAGTTGAAATCTGGCATTGTTAAATGAAACTGAGACTCTGGACTTTTCAGCCGTCAGATTTCTTCTAAATTTACGATAAAGGTCTAATGTAGTGTCCTATGCCTGTCCACAAAATTCAGGACCTGATCTTGACATGGTAACCGTTGATCACAAATCAAACCCGTATGACCAAACTCCATATCCGATCGTTTCCAAATTTTGCATGGCCCTTCATCGGGGCATGGACCTCTTATCCTATAAGTTTCATGGTCAGGGGGCCACCAGAACTACCCCAACAACCGGAATGGACCCCATAGAGCCATTTAAAGATTGAAACCCTATGATCAAACCCCATATCCGTTCATCCGTTTGATCTCAAATTTTGCGTGGCCTCTCATAGGGCCATGAGAGAGCTACACACCAAATTTGGTGGCCTACGGGGTGTGGGGTCCGCCCCAAAGCTAAGAGGGAGTCCTAGAGGGCCATTGTGGGAATTCATTGAACTTAAGGCCACTTGGCCCAATCTAGGAAATAAAACCCTAGCCCTTATCTCATAACTCTCACTACAACTACCATTATCAATGGAGTAAAGAGAGAGCAAAAGAGTAAAGGGAGGACAAAGAGTGTGTGAAGGAGAGTAAAGGTGGACCCTAGATCGAGGTGGGGCTGAGGAAATCAAACTTTGCAACTCCCTATTCCTTCTCCGAAGAAAATTCTACACCACCACAATTACAACAATCATTCGTTGATTGTCTAGGTAAGATCCTTCATCCATTCTCTTGAACCCCTTGTATTGAGGAGGGATTTGCTTGGGATTCTAACGTGCAAGAGCTTGTTTTAGGGATTCCGGCCTATCAACCCTAAAGCCCTTATTCGTAGGTCATTTTTCGGATCTCCAATGACCCATAGGTGCGGTTTATTATCCTTAGGTGGTCTAGCACCAATTTTATTATGAATCTAATAATTTTAATTGCTTGAATGCTATATTTGGAGAATCTAGAGAAACCCTAAGGTTTGGTTGTATGCTTGAGGATTGTATGGAATTGTTTGTTTGTTTGTTTAGTTCTCATATGATAATATTCGTGTTTGTCACATGATTTTGCTACCATGGATGATCACATGCTTTTGTTTGCTTGACCTCTCATATGATGTGCCTTATAGCGTGTAGGATTCGTTAATCCTTGTGCATTTTAATTCTAAGGGATGTAGGAAGTGCTTAACTTCCTCACCAACTCACACAACACACACGCACCTTGTTCATGATATTGATAGCCTTGCTTGTTAGGAGAAATTGGAAATGTATGTTGAGAAGTATGAGAACGTGATTATTGTTTATGCTAGTTGATACATTGATCGTTGGCATGATATGAATCATCATCATACCCTTAGGTTGGTCAGGAACTTGAGAAAAGTTAAGGTGGTTCTGTTGGTAGGACCGCCTTGAGGTTAAACCCATGGATTTGGGCGAGTGCTTGTGGGCGACAGTAGTTAGACTACATGGGTTGCTTGCACCCGATGCTGTTCCGCCTCGTACTTTCCTGGACTCGTGCGGTCTAATCTACAGGCTGACCAACCTTGTTTGTTAACCTTGTTTGCTCACCTATGTATGAAACCTGAAACACCCTACAACTGTTGTAGCTCATCGATAACTAAATTAATACTGGTCCACCACCTCGTGAGTCGGGCATGGTGGAATGGGATACTGTGTCCAAGCTATCGGCCTACGCTGGGGTGTCGTGCCTCCCCGTAGTGACCGTGAGTGATCCCTTTCTCTCGACACTCCTCATGTGCTTGAAGTCGGGGATGAGGAACCCGATAGGATCAAGGACTACGGGGTCTCAGCCTCACACGTTAGGGGGCTTTAGCCTCGTAACCAGCTTAAGGCATTAATATGTTGGGTGTATCAGATTCTCCGACATGCTAGATGAACGAACTTAACTAAAAACTCGGATAATATCATTGCATTGCAAGGCACTAGTTAGGGTGGCGACTCAGCAGTCGATGTCACTCTGAGGGAGTGTGGTCATACGCGATTGTTAAATGGAGTCGCTCGAGGGAGCGTTGTGGTGAGGGCATACATCATATCACCCATCATGCATGCGCATTAATAAGATTAGTTAGGCGTTTATGATTTACTATTTTTCATTAAATTCTTAATATAATTGATGCATATTATAACTTGAGACTAATAGTAGTCACTGAGTTGATCACTCACTACCACTCTGGGATGGTGTTTTAAAATACCAACCAAACCCGTTCCTAGATGCAGGTGACTCGGGGCATGAGGAGCCTGGTGAAGCGAGCTTCGAGGATGAGGACGAGTTGTCCTACTTCCAATTGATGGACGACTCTCCGTCAGCTTGAGAGGCGGGATTGGTTGGATGAGAGTGGCTTCAGCTCTATTCTTTTGGGACATACTATTTTTATGATTTTGTTGGGTGACGCCATGTGCGATGCTTTTATTCTTTTACACATGTGTATGTGTGTGTGTGTGTGTGTGTGCGTATATATATATATATATATATATATATATATATATATATATATATATATTTGATCTCTTCATTTCAGTGGACTTGTGTGGTTGTGCCTCATGTTCCAAAAAATTTCAGGCTACGCATTTAAACTTGATCAAGCGCATATTAATGAGAATCGGTGATAAGTGACCCCGGGAACTCGGGAGTCGAGTATATACACGACCCCCGATTTTCAGGGCGTTACATCCTACCAACGGGACTACCGTCTCTCTCCTCAGATTCCTGACCAACCCAAGGGTTTTGATGGTAGTTCATACCATGCCAATAATCAGGGTTATCAACTAGCATAAGTAATAGCATGCATTCATATTTTCCAACATAGAATCTCAGATTTCACTACTAAGCAAAGCTAATCATGTTGTGAACTAAAGGTGCATGTGTATTGTGTGGGTTAGTGAGGAAGCTAAGCATTTCATACATCATAGGAACACAATGCACAAGGGTTAATAAATCATACACGCTATAAGGAACGTCATACACGGATCAACAAGATATGAACATCCAAACATTAGATTTCTAATCATATGAGAGGCAACAAACATGCTATAAGAAACATTACACATGAATCAACAAGACATGAATATGCAAACATTAAATGTCTACCCAAACATGTGATCAACAACAACATCCCATAACTACTCCATGTTGATTGAAAGCATCAAAGATAAGGTTCTCCCTAGGTTTTCTCTAGATTCTCCAAATACATCATCCAAGCAATCAAATTCATTAGACTGGTAATAAAATTGGTGCTAGGTCACTTAAGAATAATAGTCTATACCTTATGACATTTTGCCCAACTCATGATGCTCTTTGAGTTAGAAAATTGGGGAAAATGATTCCTATATGAATTTGGAATCAATTAGGTAAGATTCATGCAATTTATTTTTAAAAAAACCTAGGTTGGAGAGTAAGTTTTGTTTCTTACCTTCCAATCGCGAATGAGGTGGATTTGACGGAGGAAAATGATCGATGCTAAGGCTTGATTGGATGAGACCGATGAAGGAGAGCACTAAAGCCTCCCCCACCCTACTCTCTCTTATTCTCTTCCTCTTTCTCTCTTTCTCTATTTCTTTTCTCTACGACAAAATCGTATGGGGAGAGGGGGTGCCCAAATGAGGCCCTTTTATAATGCCAGATTTGGTGTAAATGGCCCCAATGGCTAGGTTTTTACTATACTAGACCTATGGGAAGGGGTCTTTCTAAGCTCTAGGGCCCACTATGGGGTGTACATATTGATATACATCGTAGGATAGTTAACCCTAATGATGATCTACGTATATATATATGATCGGCCCGCCATTTACATGCGTCGATCGACAGATATGATTAAAAGTCTGGTCAATGATCATTAATAGTCGATCGGGGCCGCGGCTATACGGATATGAGAAGAAAAATATCCTTACTCCACGGGTAAAGTTTGGTCGTAAACCAACAGTCCGAAATTCTCGACTTAGCATAAGAGTGGACGACTCGATTCACTTAAGTTTTAGCTTCTTCCTTTAGGGTATTTGCACTTCTCATGCACTTGTCCTTTGGCTCAAGTTGAGCGGTTTTAGATAGTACCCAGGTCTGACTCCCATGATGGACGTCAAGCCCAGTAAGACGAACATTTTCTATAGTTTTAGAACTAGTAGCCCGCCAACGAGCGATCTAGAGCTTGTTTGAAAATTCAGGGCATTTCTATAATGAATTAAGTATTGAGATTTCTCATGGGCAATGATTAGGATTTGAGTTAACTATGTTCATAGTGTGGCCTATTTATAACTAGTGAAAGTGGAGATTTGGTCGTGATTACTCTAACCCGTCAGTTTTAGGCTAAAAGAGTAACGGGGTTGACTTGGTCTATTAGTCAAGATCCGGGCCTTATTTGACTTGGTTTCGATTAGATCTTTAATTTAGTTATAATTATCTTGATTAGTTAGCGATAAGTTAGTTAGATTTGGGCCTTATATGTGTAAATCATGGGGCTAAACTTGATGTTCAAGTGATCGTGCGGAATCGTGGGCTTCCTACAATTGATTAGTCGAGCTTGTGCAGTTCTTTATTGGTTCCACACGTATATAAATTAACATTGAGTGTTAATGGTCAGCAAATGATAATATAAGTATTTTAAAAAAATTCAAAGATTTTTAAAAATCTAAAATAGTGAAAAAATTCAGGATGTTATGATCATTGAACATGACCACGGATCCAACAGTTATAACCCCGATGTACCGTATATCAATACATCTGGATGCACTGGGGAAAAACCATGATTAGTTTGCCACTCCCGCGCGTGTATAAAGGCAGCCCCCTTCTACAGACCGCATGTGCTGACGTAGCAAATAGGTTCAAGATCCAATCCGTCCATATGGTGGGCCCTCCACCAATACATACACCACCATCCAAAAATATACCTCATCCAACAACATTATACGTTCTTATCCGTCCATTTATTTTGTAAGCCATCAAGCACGTGATGACTCTATAAGTCTGATTTTTGGAACAGGATAACCAAATAATGGGGCCCACATGATAGATGGATTGGATCTTTCATAGGAACGACAGGAGAACATGTGATGGCCTGTATATATCTAGTATTGCAGAGGCAGGTGGGTTGGCAGCCTCATGTCCTTTTGAATTCGTCCCATCAGCATCACACGATCACATTAACCTTTTTAACCCCACACTCTTACTACTTTTGGTAATAAAACAGTAAGAAGTTGTACCGCTGGCTTAAAAATCTGGGAAATAAAAGGGTGCGTTTATCAGTTATGGTGGGTGTCAATATCAATTAGCTTTTCAATCCCATCCGTCGCCGACAGAACAGAAAATACAAGTTGGCAACCGAAAACAATAGATTTTCAAGAGCCTAGGCAAGGTGGGGCCCACCATGACCTACCTTGTTTATGTTGCATCATTCAGCCTATCCACACCGTCCATCCATTTTCCCCCATCATTTTAAGACATAGGCCCAAAAATGAGTCAGATCCATAGCTCAAGTAGACTACACAATAGAGATTAAACTACTATCATTGAAAACTTCTTGGGGGCCACATGAGTTTTGGATTGAAGTGATATTTGTTTTTTCTCTTCATCCAGGTCTATGTAAATTTATGAATAGGTTTGATGGCAAATAAACATCATGTTGGGCCCTAGAAAAGTTTCAACGGTGAGAATCATTATCACCGCTGCTTCCTGTGGTGTGGTCTACTTGGGCTTGTATCTGCCTCATTTTTGGGATTACACCCTAAAATTGTTGGATGTAGACCAGTGGGGCCCACTTGTGAGCAATCACTAGTGGGTACGATTACTTGCAATTAAATTTCAAATTCAAATATGAATTTGATTTTTAATTGAAGATAGGGATATGAGCGGATTATGTGGCCTTATCTCAATCCCACTTAAACTCTCCTTCCTCTGTTAAGATGTGATCGGCTTATGTGTGGCCGTATCACAATCCCACTCAAATTCTTCTTCCTCTGTTATAAAAGGGAGTGCGCTTCTCTCATGTAATGCATCGAATCATACGAAACACCTAGAGTATACAGAGAGAAATAGAGTGCGCTATAGTCTGTCTATTTTAGCTTGTCCTTGGGACGATCTGATCCATAGATCGCAATCCGGGGCCACTATATACCGTAGGATCAGATGTGTGAATAGTTCAATCTACTCCAGTAATAGATAGGCGGGCCATTGGAACACCGTTCTTCTGCTTTGTGAAGGTCCCAAACTTCGTGTAGACCGTCAGATCTTGAGGGCTCACCTCCCGCGCTTCCCTTCAATGGTATCAGAGCATTTAACGGCGGATCTCCGATTATTTTCACCTAAAAAGGTAAGTGGCCCATCCTTTTTTGTTGAATTGGAATTTATGGCCCATCAATTAGAATAATCTTAATTCCATACATGCAAAGTCATGTGTATGGTAGATTAAATTTAGTATACATGTATACCATGTGCATGTACACCAATAGTTTTGAAACACATGACTGTACATCTCACATATATATGCCAATAGTTGTTGTATTGAACTACACTTAAATAATGGCATGCTCACCTACGTACGTGCGCACTTTTGTACACGTGTCATGGGTGTCGAATCCAAACAGTCCATAAGATGCGAAATCCCATGAAACCTCAGGGGGCGAATTTTCACCCTGATCTAAGATTCTAGTGGGCCAAAACAAAGAGAAATTCAAATCAAGAGAAGATATTGTTTGAATTTTTACAGGCCCACCAAAGTTTTGGTTCGAAGTAAAAACTGGTACCAGGGGGATTTTATGAGGTTCTGCTTCAAGTAGACCGTTCAAATTTATAAGACTCATCGGATGTGATGAAAGGATCGAATGTAGTATGTACAACCTGGATCGTAGGTGAGCGTTCCGCCACCTAAAATATAGCCGTTGTGCAGATGTACATGTGTGTACACACATTGGCTGATGTTATAACATGTATATAACATGTACACGTATCTACATCTCATGTACATCAACACGTGTACAGATGTACAGATCAACATATCAACACGTGTACATTTCATGTACATCAACACATGTACAGAATGAGGATATCTACATCTCATGTACACTTGTTGTGATGTACACTGGTTGAGATGTCCACGTTGTTCAGATGTACACTTGTTGAGATGTACACGTTGTTCAGATGTACACGGTGTTGTGATGTACACGATCAGCTGCTGGACACGTGAGAAACATGATCGGCTGATGTGCATTTGATCAGAGGATCACACCATAGCTGTTGTACACGTGGAGATCAAATTGGCTAATGTACACCTTACCATGGTTGTTGCACACGTGGGATCAACAACACATACCTCGTGAGAAGTCCTATATGTGCTACAAGGAGTCTTCTCAACGCATAACTATATAGCTTTTAAATTGACGTCAACAACACATATAGGACTTCTCACGAGGTATGTGTTGTATCCAAACCGTCCATCCATCTAGTGAGCTTGAATTTATGACAAATGTAATTATCAAGTGGGCCACACGGATACACAGCATGGATAAACCACATACTTTTGAGGTTGGCTCAAAGGAGTTTATTAAGTCTGCAATCTGATTTCCATGTCGCCAATATAAATGTGGCACATGTATATGGGATAAGGGCCGCTCACCTAGTAATGATGATGCACACATGATAAATACATAATGATGCACAAGTGAAGTGCTGTGTGAAATGAATGCATGTATGCTTGTGAAATGATGGGCCCATGAATTGCCACACTGCTCGGTTTTTTAGTTTTGACCAAATGGGCTCATTTTTCAATGATCTAAACCGTTGAAATTGTTAATCTCATTATAGACTGCCCCTAAAATAAATATTTCCCACATTGAATAATCCTATTAATATCACATCAACTTGATTATTAGTATATGAGATATACAAAGTGGGGCCCATAATATCAACTGTTAGATCACTGAACTATGTTCTAGTTGCCCACTTGGAGTAATCCAAAACCCTAAAGCTTTCTTGCAAGTGATATGTATATTTCACGTATTTTGTTTATGACATGAACATATACATGTGTGTGAATATGATCTCCTTTATATCATTCTCTTCACTGCTGATCCAAAGATCATTAGTGATCGAAACGATCATTTACCATGATGATCAATGTTGATGATAAGATCAATCATCAATATTGAACATTAACGGTAAATATTGAATCCATCACTAATGGTCATGATCACAGGTGAAGATACAACTCTCTTCATATCTTAGCACTTTTTTTCTTTCTGATGATAATGTTAATATGTATGAGAAAATTTGGCTTGATGTGTATAGATTTTACCTCCCTACATTTTTCATTAGAAATTACAAAACTTAGTGCTTAGATGCTCCCTAAAATAAAGGTTGTGCATAATCTGAGTGAGAGTTTATTCTCCTTCACCAAATGATGCATGCAACCAATAATGGAAGGTTTCACATTATACACATTTATTCTTATAAAAGCATTAAACTCATCTTAGATAGAGAACTTGATTGTTCTACACCGCCCATTCGGGTATGTGGACTTTCAGATCTCATTAAGATGTATTAACTACTTTTATACTTTGAAAATTTGTATAACATGTAGAAATGCTGATGATTAATGTCAATACCTTAGATCTTAGCTAAGTAGTGATACTCATGCAATGTAGAGATGACCACCAAAGCGTTAATCGCTGAACAGCTCAAGGGACAACATTTCGACGGTAACAACTACGAAGACTGGTCCTGCGCGGTACGGTGCCTTCTGGATGAGGACGACATATTGCACACACTGGATGGAGCTCAAGAGGAACCCATATTAGCTGAAAATGAAAATTTACAAGAACATAGGGTTGCGATGACTCGCTATAATAATTGACAAAAATAAAATCGTTCAGCCCGTAATGTTCTTCTTAGTACTATGCACAAAGAACTCATACCTACGTATGAAGTGCATGAAACCACTAAGAGAATCTGGAAAGCACTGACAGATGCCTATGCACAGAAGTCAGATGCGAGAGTTAGGGCAATAAAATTAGAATTTCAGGAGTATAGGATGTCTGTCGGCTGCCCCATCAAAGATCATATTCGTAAGATGGGGCAAATGATAGGTGCCTGTAACATCCCGAATTTTTCACTATTTTGAATTTTTAAAAATCCTTAAATTATTATTTTTTAATTAACTTATAACATCACTTAATGACCATTAGCACTCAATATTAGTCTATACAGGGGGTGGTACCAGTAAAGAACCGTACAAGTCCGATTAATCAACCGTAAGAAGTCAACGAATCCGCCTGATCGCTTGAACATTAGGTGTAGCCCCATAATTTACTTACATAGGACCCAAATCTAACTGACCCGTCGTTAACTAATCAAGACAAGCATAACTAAATTAAAGATCTAACCAAAGCCGAGTCAGATGAGGCCCGGATCTTAACAGTAGACCAAATCAACCCTTGTAACGTCCCGTTCAACCAGCACAGTGTCCTGGGGCGTCCACGTAGGATTCACCGCAGGACCATTTGTTTAAGCCACTCGTAGTGCCACAAGTTGATTAACCTACGATTAGCTCATTAGAGTAGACCGGACAGGTCATGATAGGGCCTAGTGCGAGCCGCCAAGCCAGATGACTTATTTACACTTAACAACAGCCCGTGTGGGCCAACCAACGACTGAGGAGGGTCAGAAAAATCTAAAAATTTAGGAAATTATAGATCTCATTGGACTTGTGGTCCATCGTGGATTACAGACCCAGTGGACACCCAGAATTAGGATCTGACACTTGCCAAATGTACCCCACCAGTGCCAGAATTGGAATCTGGCACTTGCAAATAAAATCGAGACTCTAGACTTTTCAGCCGTTGAATTTCTTCCAAATTTACAGCGAAGGTCTAATGTATTTTCCTACTCCCGTCCACAAAATCTGCAACCCGATCATGGCACGGTAACCGTTGATCACAAATCAGACCCGTACGATCAAACCAAATATTCGATCGTCCCCAAATTTTGCATGGCCCTTCATCGGGCCATGGTCCACCTATCTTATAAGTTTCATGGTCAGGGGACCACAAGAACCTCTTCAATCACTGGAATAGACCCCGCAGGGCCATTTAAAGATCGGAACCATATGATCAAACCTCATATTTGTTCATCCATTTACTCTCAAACTTTGCATGACCCCTCATCAGGCCATGGAGCACCTGTCCTATAAATTTTGTGACCAGGGACCCATCAGAGCAACTCCGTTACTCTTTTAGCCTAAGACTGACGGTTTAGAGTAAGCACGACCAAATCTCCACTTTCACTAGTTATAAATAGGCCACACCATGAACATAGTTAATCCAAACCCTAATCATCGCCCACGAGAAATCTCACTACCTAATTCATTCCAGAAATGCCCCAATTCTCCGAACAAGCTTTAGACCGCTCGTTGGCGGGCCACTAGTTCCAAAACTATAGAAGAATGTCCATCTCTTTGGGCTCGACGTCTATCGCGGAAGTCAGACCTAGGTGCTATCTAGAATCGCTCAACTTGAGCTAAAGGACAAGTTCATGAAAAATGCAAATACCATAAAAAAAGGAGTTAGAACTTAAGTGAATTGGGTCGTCCACTCTTATGCAAAGTTGAGAATTTCGGACCGTCGGTTTGTGACCAAACTTCACACGTGGAATAAGGATATTTTTCTTCTCATATCTGTATAGTCACGGCCCCGATCGACCATCGGTGACCGTTGAACAGACTTCTAATCATATCTATCGATCGGCGCATCCAAATGGCGGGCCGATCATATCCATACGTAGATCATCATTAAGGCCAACTATCCTACGGTGTATATCAACATGTACGCCTCGTAGTCAGCCCTAGAGGTTAGAAAAATTCTCCCATAGGGCTATTATGGTAAAAACCTAGACATTGGGGCCATTTGCACCAAATTTGGCACTATAAAAGGGCCTCATTTGGGGCACCCCTCTCCCCATACGAATTTTTCCTAGAGAAAAGAAAGAAAGAAAGAGGAGAAAATAGGAGAAAGAGAGAAGGAGAGAAGGAAGAAGGGAGAGAAATGTGGGCCCAAGGGAGGTGAGATCTAGAAACCCTTCTTTCCTTTTCCTCAAGAAACCCCACATCCACAATACAAGCGATTTCCATCCGATTGGGGAGGTAAGCACTCATTTTTTTGTAATCTTTTGTGTTGGGCTAGGATTTGTATGAAATCCTAACATGCAAGTGTATTGTCTTAGGATTCCGGCAGATCAACATCGAGTTCGAAGCTTATAGGTCGTTCTCCAAGATCTCAATGATCCATAGGTGCGGACTATTGCTCTTAGGTGGCCTAGCACCAATTTTAGTATGTGTTTAATGATTTTGGTTGCTTGGATGCTATGTTAGGAGAATTTAGAGAAACCCTAGGACTTGCATGTTTGTTAGAATTGTATGTTTGGCTCTCATATGATGTTGTTCTTGCCCCTCACATGACATTGTGTATGAACAATTACATTCTCATGCCTTGTTTGATTTTCTCATATGATTTGCCCTATAACATGTATGATTCATTGATTTTTGTGTATTTCGGTTCTAAGGGAGGTAAGAAGTGCTTAACTTCCTTATCCAGCCACACAACACGCACAAACCTTGTTCATGATATTGTTAACTTTACATGTTAGTAGAAATTTAAAATTTTATGTTGAAAAGTATGAGAACATGGTGTTGTTTGGTTAGATGATGCATTGATAGTTGGCATGTTCTGAATCACCTCTCAAACCCTTGGGTTGGTCAGTAATTCGAGGAGAGCGAAGGCGGCCCCGTTGGTAGGACCGCCTTGAGGCTAAACCCATGGATTTGGGCGAGTGCGTGTGGACGACAGTAGTTAGACTACATGGGTTTCTTGCACCCGATGCCGTTCCACCACGTACTGGCCTGACTCTTATGGTTTAATCTACTGTTTGACTAACCCTGTTTGTTAACCCTGTATGCTCACATTTGTATAGAACCTGAATCACCCTGCAACCATTGCAGCCCATTATTAACTCACTGAAAATTGGTACACAGCCTCGTGAGCAGGGCATGGTAGAATGGGACACTGGGTCCGAGCTGTCGGCCTACGCTGGGGTGCCGCACCTCCCCGTAGTGACCGCGAGCGATCCCTTTCTCTTGGCACTCCTCATGTGCTTGAAGTCGGGGATGAGGAACCCGACGGGATCATGGACCGCGAGGTCTTGGCCTCACGCATTAGGGGGTCTTAGCCTCGCAACCAACTTAGGGCATTGATATGTGGGGTGCATCAGATTCTCAAACCTTCTGGATGAATGGGCTTAACTAATAACTCGGCTAACACAATCGCATTGCATCGCATTAGTTAGGGTGGTGACTTGGAAGTCGAGGTCGCAATGAGGGAGTGCTGACATACGCGATCGTTAGATGGAGTCGCTCGAGGGAGTGTTGTGGCGAGGGCATGCATCATATCATTCTGCATACATGCATTTTAAATAAGAGTTGTTAGGTATTGTTAATTATCTACTTTTCATTAAATTCATATTATAATTGATGCCTGTTAAAACTTAAGATTAATAGCACCCACTGAGTTGATCACTCACTCCCACTTTGAGATGGTGTTTTAAAACACCAACCAGACCCTCTCATAGTTGCAGGTGATGCGGAGCAGGGGGAGCATGGTGATGTTACTCTCGATGAGGTGAAGCTGTCATACTTTCAGTTGATGGACGACTCCTCATCAGCTTGATCAGGCGGGATTTGGATCGCTGAGTTGTGGACTTAGCTTTATTCTTTGGGGTCATAGTATTCTTTTGTTTGTTTTTCTTGGGCAACGCCTTGTGCGACCCATTTATATTTTTAGACCTATATATATGCGAGATATCTTTCATTTCAGCAGACTTGTGTGGTTGTGTTTCATGCTCCAAGTAATTTCAGACTGCGCATTTGATTTTGATTAATCATAAAATCATAAATTTGTTGATAAGTGACACCCGGGAACTCGAGAGTCGAGCGTATGCACGACCCCCGATTTTTCGGGGCGTTACAGTGCCCTTAGGAATGTTGAGTGTAAATTGACTGAAAATCAGAAGATTATAGCCATACACCGTTCCTTGCCTGAATCATGGGCCCAAATTAAAAGAATTTTGAACCATACTGATTCTATCACAACGTTCAGAGACTTTTGTGGCCACTTGGTACGTGAGGTTGAAATGAATGCAATTCGGTCAAGTTCGGCCAAAGCCCTTGTAGCAGAGACCCATAAGCGGAAAGCTAACAATAAACGGTCTAAAGCCCCCAAGAAGGCAAAGAAGAATAACCAAGAACAGAAGTCCACAGCACCTGCTCCAAATCTCAAGAAGGGGAATGGAAAGAAGAAGCAAAAAAAGAAAAATGTAGTTTGCTTTGTCTGTGGAAATTTTAGCCATTATGCTCGACAGTGCGCCCATAAAAAGACAGTAATTTCTCAGTCACTAGATACTTTGTATGTAGGCATTTGTTTTAAAATCCTTTTCGTTGATACTATATCTAACGAGTGGATTTTGGATTCAGGCGCAACAAAGCACGTGATAAGTAGTCGTCGAGGACTCGAAGAATTCTGGCCTCTAGCCAAGGGGAGTTACAAGCTATATATGGGCAATAACGTTGTTGAAGACGTACAAGGAATTGACGTTTTCCATCTTCGTACACACATAGGGCGAACAATAATACTCCGTGATATTTTATATGCACCGGGGATGCGTCGGAATTTAATTTCTATTTCTAAGTTATTAGTTGATGGTTTTGATATTCGATTTTTCGGGACAAGAGTTTTTTTGAGACAAAATAACCTCATCTTTGCATGGGGTAATTTAATTTCATATTTATTTATTCTGGACGTAGATTGTGATAATGCCCCTCTTGCTTTATCTATTATGTCGAATAAAACTGTAGTATCTAAATCTCAAAAATGGCACGCGAGGTTAGGTCACATAGGAAATGATCGTATGACAAGACTAGTACGTTCTGGTCTGTTAGACTCCTTATTTAAAGTTGATTTGTCATTTTGTGAACATTGTGTGTCCGAAAAGACTTCGAAGAAACCATTTTCCAAAGCGGCTAGGTCAAAGGGTACACTAGAGATAATCTATTTAGATATCTGTGGACCCTTTAATGTACATGCCAGAAATGGATGTCAATACTTTGTCACATTCATTGATGATTACTCGCACTATGAATATGTGTATCTCATCTCACACAAATCTGAGGTTTTTGATTGTTTTCTTAAAGCTGAGGTGGAAAATCAGCTTAAGACAAAGATTAAAATCCTTCGATCTGATAGAGGTGGCGAGTATACATCTGAAACGTTTAAATCATATTGTGAAAACGTTGGTATTGTTCGGCAGTACACAATGGCTTACACTCCACAACAAAATAGTGTTGCAGAGAGAAGGAATATGACACTTTTGTACATAGTAAGATCGATGATGGTACAAGCCAATCTCTCTACCACATTCTAGGGAGACGCACTGTTAACAGCTGTCTACATCCTTAATAGAGTCTCATCCAAATCCATTCTTAAGACCCCATATGAGATGTGGTCTGGGAGAATTCCTTCTGTAACCAACCTACGCCCTTGGAGATCTTTAGGATATGTTTTGCTACCTACTCTACATAGAATTAAACTTCAAAGTAAAACCATTGAATGTGTGTTCATAAGGTACCCTATACATTCAAAGGGATACGTTCTAGTTTATGAGGTACATGGACGATGGATTGAGATAGAATCCCGAGACGTGACCTTCGTTGAAGATAGATACTCAAGCCGAATGAAGCAAAAGGTTCCATTAGAATTTTTTGAAATACCCGATGTATCTCAGGAGAGTAGGAGTTCTGCTTCTCACGATGATGATGCTCCTATGGTTCGTTAGGACAGTGGGAGTACATCTCAGCAGGCTCCTGAGTTACGTCGAAGCGAAAGAGAATTGATTCCCCAAAGATACTTCGATATTGAGAGGCAAATATTCTCTTGTGTTGCAATTGATGATGATGAACCTGATTCGTATCAGGATGCATTATTATCTTCTAATTTGACCGATTGGGTGAATGTTATGGACGAAGAGATCGCTTCCATGGAGAAGAATAAAGTCTGAAAACTTATTGATCTGTCTTCCAATCGCAAAGCGATTGGTAATAAATAGATACTTAAGATCAAAAGAAAGGCAGATGGTACAGTGGAAAAGTATAAAGCACGATTAGTTGCTAAAGGTTTTACACAACAAGAAGGCCTTGATTACGAGGAGACCTTTTCACCTGTTGCCAAGTTCTCCTCAATCCGCATGATCTTGTCCATTGTCGCAAGTTTAGACTTAGAGTTATATCAGATGGATGTAAAGACCGCATTCTTAAATGGTGACTTGGATGAAGAAATATACATGCAACAGCCCATGGGTTATATGGACAAAAATCATCCAAAGAAAGTCTGCAAATTGTTGAAATCCATCTATGTGCTGAAGCAATCTTCAAGACAGTGGTACATGAGGTTTCACTTGGCCATCACCACTTTTGAATTCACGATGAGTGAAGAAGATCATTGTGTATACCTGAAACGGTCTGTAAGATCTTTTCTGATACTATTTCTATATGTAGACGATATACTGTTAGCTGGTAATGACATGCAATTGTTGATATTGACTAAAGATTGGCTATTCTCGAACTTTAAGATGAAAGACCTCGGTGAAGCCAACTTTATTCTCGGGGTAAAAATCATCAGGGATCGCCCTAAGAAATTTTTATGTTTATTTCAAACAACTTATATACAAAAGATCTTAGAGAGCGGTTCAGGATGAAAATTTTAAAAGCTATTGAAACCCCTATGGATAAAGCTACCAAGCTAAACAGGAAATCGTGTCCCCAGACTGAAGCTGAGAAATTGGCTATGTCCTCAGTACCTTATGCAAGCGCAGTAGGAAGCTTAATGTATGTTATGCTTTGCACCAGACCAGATATTAGCTATGCAGTTGGCATAGTCAGCCGTTATCAGAGTAACCGGGGACAGTCTCATTGGCAAGTCGTCAAACGTATATTCTGCTATCTCAAAGGAACAAAAGACCTAATGTTGTGTAATGAAGGCACAAGCCTCGAGCTTAAAGGATATTCTGATGTTGCTTGGGGTAATGGCGCCGACGAGGGATAGTCTACTTCAAGCTATGTATTCTTACTCAGAGGAGGAGCTATCTCATAGTTGAGTAAGAAACTGACATTCATAGCTCTTTCATCTATAGAGGCCGAGTACATTGCATATTATGCTGCAGTTCAAGAGTGTGTATGGGCTCACAAATTTCTATTGAGTCTGGGTGTTGTACCAAGTGTTCGTCAGCATATATCGCTGAAGATCTATTTCAGGTGGTTGATCCCATGACGAAACCCATAGCTAGAGATCTATTTCAGGTTCACGTCAGGCAGATGGGATTGAGAAAAACTTGATTGATGTACTTGTTTTGTAGTACCTTTGATCTTTCATTAATGAATAATACATTTCATTTATTCAGTATTGAACACTAATACTATTAGGTATAAAGATCATCAACATTTACCTTGAGATCATGTGAGATTTTTATTTTGTCGGCAGGCCGATCACCCACTCGCACAGGTTGACCAACCTTGAATGTACGAAAGAGGTACATTTGGGGCCAAGTTTATATATTGAGGTATGAACTTCCCTTTATTGTGAATAATAAAGGATGAGGATATGAGTGAGTCGTATCCGCCTACAATCTTTTAAGATTGAAGATGAGACTAATAAAGTCAAATAACATAATCGCACCATTCCGTAACATGTGATCAATGTTATGGCCTAATTTAAAGCTAGGTTATGAGGTTATGAGATGAGTCGTACCTTATGTAAAATAACCTGCATACTGTAGACCCGACATACACCTAGTATAGTCTACTTTACGACGTGGGTTGTAGCCATGTGCTGGGACCTATTACCTACAGATTGCTTTGATTCGATCTAATCATTGCAACGTGCGAATAGTCAGTCCCGTAGGTGACTCTTTGTGTCCTTAGCTACCATCTTCTTGAGTATATGAGGATGAGATTGAGTGTCGCTACTTTAATGTACAATGACGAAAGGTCCTTGATTGGTCAGACTCGGTTACGCTAGAAAAGCGGCTTGGTTAATTCCAAATTATACATCTGCGTGGGGAAGATCCCCTGACAGCTACACCAAGTTTCTAGAACTATTAATACGCACTTGAAGAGTTATCCGCCGGCAGTATCGAGTTGTTTTTATTTTTGCAAACAATATTTTTCTTATATATATATAATATATATATATATATATATATATATATATATATTGCTTTGAATTGGTTTTAGTCGAAGTTTGTAAAAAATCAAAATTTCAAAATAACTCGATAAGTTGGATAAGTGAGTATGTTGGCCGAGTACTCCAGATCGGGAGTTAACTCCATCCGGTGTGGTCATGCGGACTAGGACAGGTATTTCAAAGCTTGGGTTATTGAGTACTAGTTAAGTGGTCACTTAATACTTAAACACATGTGAGAAGATTTTGGTGATCCAGCTGGTCCCACGTATCTGATTCTTTTGATCGCGATGTTTGGTATTTGATTGTTATAAGGCAAGTTAGTTGGACAGATTTATGTGCCTATTCCACAATGTGATTGAGTGGAAGATGTTGGACGTAGACCAGTGGGGCCCACTTGTAAGCAATCACTAGTGGGTACGATTACTTTCAATTAAATTTCAAATTCAAATATGAATTTAATTTTTAATTGAAGATATGGATGTGAACGGATTATGTGGCCTTATCCCAATCTCACTTAAACTCTCCTTCCTCTGTTAGGATGTGATCGGCTTATGTGTGGCCGTATCACAATCCCACTCAAACTTTCCTTCCTCTGTTATAAAAGGGAGTGCGCTTCTCTCATGTAACGCATCGAATCATACGAAACACCTATAGTATACAGAGAGAAATAGAGTGCACTATAGTCTGTCTATTTTAGCTTGTCCTTGGGACGATCTGATCCATAGATCGCAATCCGGGGCCACTATATACCGTAGGATCAGAGGTGTGAATAGTTCAATCTGCTCCAGTAGTAGATAGGCGGGCCATTAGAACACCGTTCTTCTGCTTACTTCGTGTAGATCGTCAGATCTTGAGGGCTCACCTCCCGCACTTCCCTTCAAAAATGATATGAAAAAATGGATGGACAGTGTGGATAAGACCCATGCATCACTGTGGCAATCCGCATCCTTCTTTTTCGTTTCTCTTTGAAAGGGGATGGCCTCTGTCCACTTTTGTGGCGCACTGGACTATGTAAGTCGTGAGTTTCTTATGCTACCTACTTTCCACGATGTCGTGGGCCCCACTGAGATGTCCGTGCAACATCCGATCTGTCCATCACATTCGTAAGCTCATGTTAGGACTTGAGTCCATAAATGAGGGAGATGGAAATGTCAACTGCGCCACACCACGAGAAATAGTGGGAATTGAACAGCCACCATTGAAACTTTCTTGGGGCGACAGAAGCTTTAGATCGGGTTGATATTTGTGTTTTCTTTTTATCTTGGTCGTAGTCGGTTTAGGTGTCATATAAACATCACGGTGGGCTCCAGGAAAGTTTCAACGGTGGATATTTTCGTTCAAAGTCTATCTTGAACCAGCGAAACTGATGGACGAAGTGGATTGAACACGAACATTGCTGTGGGCCCCGCAGAGGTTCGAGTTGCGTGGAAACTCCTGTCTTTAGTGTCTATGCAAATTAAATTACAGTGTACCCTGGTACGTGACCCGGGGACATTTTTCAGTAATCCAGGCCGTTAATCTGATGGGGCCCACTATGGATGGGAGATGCCATAAATATCACTTACACTGGACGATCTAAGAGGATCTTTGCCATCAATGTCTTGGAGTTTTCACCGAATATAAACCGTCCGTTATGCCGCGTTACTAATGTTTTATGTGGTGTCCCCTGATCCAACGGCTGAGATCTTCTACTGAGTTATTCCCTTTTTTTTTATTGGAATTCACCGTGAAATGGGTGAATTTTTTTAGCTACTAGAATTGGAGTTGTACACCAGCAAGGTAAGCTCGGTTACTTGTATAACTTGATTCAGAATTACTCGACTCCGCATGAGTTTGAGCTGAGCTCGACTTGACTCAGAATTACTCGACTCGGCATGAGTTTGAGCTGAGCTAAGCACGAGCATGAGTTTGATACTCGTTTTAATTACAAGTATAATACGAGTTGGGCAATATTCAATTCAATACTCAATTCGATGCTCGACTTGTAATGTGTGGTGTTAATTTATTATTATTAGTTTTTTGTATAAATTGTTAATATATTTCAAAAATTGATATCATATATTGCTCATATATGTTAGAAATTATTAATATATTAATATATGTTAGAAATTGTTAATATATTAATATATGTTAATATAGTAAATATATATTAAAATTGTTAATATATGTTAATACCATTAATAAATGTTAAATTAGTTACTCAAAAATTCTGCTTGAATTGGGTTTAAATTCAAACTCAGACTTATTTGGTTTAGTTTCTACCTGTACTCGGCTCGTACACGGATGAGTAGAGCACTAGCAGGAAATCCAAGCTCCATGCTCAGCAAAGCCAAGTTCAAATTGGACTCGGGTAGTGCGAGCCTAGCCTAATCTAAGCAATACTTAGCTCGGCTCCACTCGCGTACGGCTCTAACTAGCATCCAAGAAATCAGTTTGTGTACTGAGTTACGCTTTATTATAGTGAGAAAATTCTATTGAGCCCACCGTGATTGTACGTAGTTTATCCGCACCGTCCATCCGTTTTTCCGGATCATTTCAGGTGTCGAACCAAAAATTTAAGCATATCCACATCTCAAGTGGACCACACCATAGGAAACAGTGCAATAATGATTTCTACCATTGAAAACCTTCCTACGGCCTACAGTGATGTATATTTGTCATCCTGCCTGTCCATAAGATTAAAAAAAAAAGACATAGATGAAGGGAAAATACAAATATCAGGTCGATCCAAAACGTCTGTAGCCCGCAAGAAATTTTCAACGGTAGATGTTCAATTCACACTGTTTCCTGTGGTGTGGTCCACTGGAGCTTTAGATATGCTTCATTTTTTTGTTTCAAGCCTAAAATTTTCTGGTAAAATGGATGGACCGAACGGATAAAATACATAAATCACGGTGGGCCCCACAGTTACTCAGCACGCAATCCGCTAATAAGCTGGCTTTTATTGGATGCACACATGCATGTTGGGCTACACTCCTGTGATGGCTAACGTGGCACTCATGTACGCATATCCAGACCATCCGATTGATGGGGAACGTTGAATGGTGTGTATTTCTAAAATAACATCGATCAAGGAATCTCAACCATCCAATCGGTGGCAATTAAATAGATGACTAGAAATAAAACAGTAAGCGGTCCAAATCCCACGGAAAAAATCACACCGCTACAATCATCTTCCCATTGTCATCTTTTGGCTATGGTCAATCCACAATCAGGCCAGCTATCCGGATGAAACACATGTACTGTAGAATCAAAGGTCAGCACCGACACTTGTTTTTAAAGCCTTGCTAAGCGCACACGTGTCTGCAACAAAGCTTATATACACGCCACGCATGTGCCAGCACGGCACGATAGTTCCAAGATCCAGTCCATCCATCAGAAAGGAACCACTACAGTGCTTCCATAATCCAAGAATCAGATTGATCCACTGATCAAATGGACCACAGTTTGTAAAACAAATGAACGGCTCAGGAAAAATTTCTTACGTTTCCGATAATGGGGCCCAATTGCTGAGTGGATTAGATTGATTTAAGGAGGAGAAAAAATTAGAAGGTTGGACCAAACAGATGGATGGATAGGATCTCACATCCATGTGCCATGCAGGCACCCGTGTGGCATGCACTTGAGCTTTATTGCACACGTG
The DNA here is from genome assembly GCA_037074715.1 of Magnolia kwangsiensis. Classification (NCBI taxonomy): domain Eukaryota; kingdom Viridiplantae; phylum Streptophyta; class Magnoliopsida; order Magnoliales; family Magnoliaceae; genus Magnolia; species Magnolia kwangsiensis. The sequence continues at coordinate 9,180,205 of CM073580.1, read as the reverse complement.
TAGGCTTAGCAAAGCTCTGTTTTGTAAAATGATGGTGAACATAGAATAGAAGCCTTACACAATTGTATTTGTCCACAAAATCGCAGCCCTTGATTAAAAATGAAACAACAGACATCCCATCAAGGTAAAATGTAAAAATAAAAATAAAAAAAAATCTAATCCATCCATCACAAGCAAGACCCACCATCATGACCGTTGATCATGATCACCACCATCATCGTAAAATCTATGGTACACAAGCTTCCAGATCCCACCCCAGTTGCAAAACTCAAAAACTTACATATATATCATACACATCTCCGTTTTTAATTTCTACGTTCCCTCCGTAAAAAGAAAAACAAAAAAAAAAAAAAAAAAAAGGAAAAAAAAAAAAGCCATCCTAGTTCACCACCATTTTTAAAAGAAGCCATAACTCCCCACCATGCACATGGTGTTATACGACCATCCAGACCGTCCAAATCGAGATAGCAAGCACCATCGCTACAATCTGGATGGTTTGGGTAGCCACAAGAGTGCCACGTGCGTGGGGAAGAATCACCACCATTTTTAAATGGTGGTGAACTACGTGATAAGTTGGTTATCCCCTCCCTTGCCTTGCCTGGCTTGAAGTACCCGCAGCACCACCTGAACCGGTGCTCTTCCCACCCACAACCATCTGATGGTGGTGATAAGATGGTGCTGCTGGAGAACCATACATCTGTCCTTGATGGCCCATCATCATTATATTCATGGTCCCACCACCACCACCACCATACATCCCCCCACCATCATAACCACCCCCACTATTCCCTGAAATTACACCATTGCCACTCCCTCCACCACCACCACCACCAACACCGCCGCCACCTCCTCCTACTCCTCCTTCCTTAGAGCTTTTCTCTCCCTCCATCTCTCTAAACTTCTGCAAGTACACTTTCAGCGGCTCTACGTACTCTTCAAACCCCAGCGTCGTCATGGCCCACAGCAAATCGTCACCGTTGATCGTCTTCCGCTTCTCGCGCTGACACTTATCGGACGCTTCCCCTGTGATGAAGCTGATGAATTCCGACACGCACTCCTGGACCGTCTCTTTCGCGTCCTTCGAGATCTTCGCGTTCGCTGGGAGGGCTTTCTTCATGATCCGGCTCACGTTAGCAATGGGCAGGAACCTGTCCTGCTCTCGCGGCGACGACTCGCTGTTCGCGTTGCCGCCACCTGCGAACCCCCCGCCACCTGACTCGTTGTCGGAGTCCGCCATCGGAGGCAATTCCGGCCTTTCTCAGGGTGTTTTTAGGGAAAAAAACGCTTGAATTTCGGTTCTATGCAGTGGAATTCAAGAAGAAATAATGGTTTCCGCCATTGAAGAAGCAGGTTGAAATGTGAGGGTATTTTGGGAATTTCGCTTTTTTGGTGAATTCAAGAAAATTACGGTTTCTGCCACTGAAGAAGAACTAAATGTAGGGGGGTTTCCGGAATTGAAGAAGGATATTTATATATATAAAGAAAAAAAAAAATTCAAAATTTCTTAGGGTTTTGGGAAATTTCGCCAGAAAGACCTGAATTAGCGTTATTCCCGGGAAGAAAGAGAACGAAATCAAGGGTATTTTCGGTAGACAGGAAGTTGGGTTTTTCAACGGAAATTGTGGTTTTCCGTAACGAAAGAGGCAATTCGGGAGTTTTCAACAAAAAGTAGAAAGAAATTAGGTTTTTTTCGGCAAATTGAAGAAAGAAGCTGACGGCTTTGTCGGAGAATTTCAGGGGTTTTCAGAAACGAAAAAGAGAATTCAAGGTATTTCAGAAAATTCGAGAAATGTTGAAAGAAAGACAAGAAATTAAGCTACGGAAAGGAGGGTATTCTGGGAAATTCCAGATTTTTGAAGCTCCCTCTCCTTCTCCACCAGGACTAGGGTTTTTCTTGAGAGAGATGCCTGTGTTGGGGAAGAGAATGCCGCGTCCGTTGGATCTTTCTTCTATTATCGCATCGTGGACGACACGTGGCACTTTCTAGGCCGTTTGTTTCTCGATAAGTTTCCGCCTTGGTGGATTCTTCTGGGACGTCAGATGGTTCTTGGAGGCAAGACATCTGGACCGTTGAGATCGCTCGCGCCACGTCGTCGGTGAAAAGCGGATGTCTGTGAAACTTCATTCGGATTAAGAGCTTTCCGAGCTGACGGCTCGCGCCGCGCTAAGCTAGAATTTACGAGTATACGATACATCAACCGGCGTGTTTGAATGTATACACGAGATTTTAATTCTAGCAAGTGGGACCAGTGGATCGATAATCTAAACCGTTAGTATGTTACCTAACACCATGAATGGATGATGATCCAGAAAACAACATGGATTAGAAATCCATCCGACTATGACGTAGGAGTTTTCTTAGACGATGGTGACCGTTCAAATCAAAAGATTAAGATTGCCGTAAAATGGGAGTATTTTGGAGAATGGTCCATCGAAAGTGGGCCACAAGAGATCATTTGTGTCGTTAATGAATCATGGGCCCCACTTTTGAGAATTAAAATCCAGTATTTATAATGCAAAGGTTGTGTATTATATCATGGCTCAAGCCGACTTGCGCATGGTGGGTGAATGTTTAGCTCTGACAGGTGGGCCCACGGTTCGGTACTACGGACCGTTGGTCGGTTGCATCCGACCGTTGATGGACCACATGCCAAGAGCTACCAAACTGAAAGATATCGTCCAGTAATGAGACTATTCATGGTTGAAAATGGAAATATCTGTTATTAGCCGGGCCAATAATGGAAAGGTTAGGATCTTCCTAGATCAACGGTCCTGATTACATAAACAAGGGCTGATTTAAAAACCAAGCATACCGTGCAATTTTAGATATTCGGTGTGGAGACTCGTCATTGGGCCATACTCCAATTTTATCTGAACCGTTGATGCTTTGTGTCTCCATCACACCCTGTAGATGTTAGGATGATCTAATCTATGACGAACCACATCTTGGCCATTCAAATGAACGGTGCAGATTTCTTCCCGGGTTTCAATTTATACGGATGCGTATGATAAGAAAATAGAAGTTATATTCCACTACCGTAACGATTTTTTGTCTTTTAGTGACGAGTGCTTTTAAATTATTAATTAATTAATTAATTATCGAGATTTGTAAGCGCGCTCGCGTATACAAGTCAACTAATACACACGTCACCACGTACGCCACCGTGGCCTATTTGTGAAAAATCCAAGCCGTCCATCAGACGGGTACAACTATCCAGATTCTCTATCAAAATAACTAGGTTGGAATACTAGTCAGGTGGGACACATTTTACTGAAAAAATGTACGGTTGTAAAACCCGTTCATTCCAGTATCATGGATCATATGCTACGTTCACCATCTTTATATTTTGGAAATAATATATAAACAGTGGGTCCGACCTGATGGATGGCTTGGATATTTCACTTGTCTGCCACGCTGGCAGAATTGGTGGCGTGTGCACTAACTGACTTGTACACGCGTGTAGCCTTAGCAAAGCTCTTAATTTAATTATTTAGGGAGACCGAGACTTCACTTAAAAAAGTAATTTGAGAAAATGACCACTGTAGACAAAACCTTTTACCCAGCGGTTTTTATCGCAGAATACAAACTTAAGTTACCAACTTAGACTAGCACGTGCGGACAGCGACTTTGAGGACGAAACTACCCCTCCTTTTCACTGCGAAGACGAGAGTTGACGCTCCTCCAGCTGAGAGTTGTACGAATGGCTTAGGAGAGATCAAAGTTACAAGCCCCCACAGCAATGTATTTATCATATCCACGACGTTCATCCATATTTCAAAATCATTTCGGAGCATTATCCAAAAATAAATAAATCATATCCATAAATCAATGGACCACACCACAAAGAGCAGCGAGGGAATTGATTTTCACCGTTAAAAATTTTTGTAAGGCCCATCATAACATTTATTTTCCATCCAATCTATTCATAAGGTCACAAAAGGCCTGGATGAAGAGGAAAAACAAATTCCATGATGATCCAAAATTCTGCAACCCCTAAAAGGGTTTCAATGGTACACATTCAATTCCTCATTACCTTGTACTGTGTAGTCTACTTGATAGCTAGATCTATCTTATTTTTCATCTCAAGCCTTAATACGAGTTCACCGAATAGATGGACGGTTTGGATATAACATATACCTCATAATAGGACCCACAAAAATCAGTGGGAATTATAACTGGGAAAGGGGGAAAAAAAAAAAATGAAAAAGGAGACAGCAAGTTGGGGTTGACCGGGTCAACCCAGTCGACTGGCCTATGGCTATGGATTATAACCGTAGCCATAACTACAATACTATGCACTTTTTTTTTTATTATTTTTTATTTTTTATTTTTATTTTTTACATGGAAAACTTTATTGTGCCTACATTTTTCTTTAATACATGTTTATATAAATAAGTGTGTGTGTGTGTGTGTGTGTGTGTATACACATATATTTTCTCTTTTTTTTTTTCATTTATTTCTTTATTCATTTAACAAGAATATCTTCTAAACTAAAATTAGTTACTTGACGTACCACATATGATTTTGGGATAGGAGAAGCTATTTTATCCAACCAACCTAGTTATTTTCCAAGATTCCATCAGGTCAATGGTCAAAAATACATTTCATTCACTGCACGATCAATTTCAATCACTTTATGGTCAAACTAAAAATTGAGCGAGACAAATATGAAATTAAGTGAGTAAATTGAAAATTGAGCAGGACAAGGTATGAATTGAGTGAGGGAAGTTAGAAATTGAGCGAGGTAACATAGGAGTTCAGCGAGAGAATTTAGAAATTGAACGAGGCAACTTAGGATTTGATCGAGGAAAGCTACAAATTGAGCGAGGGAACCTAGAAATTGAGCGAGGTTTAGGCTACGTTGAAATTGAGCGAGGGAACCTCGCTCAAATCCTAAGTTGCCTCGCTGAATTTTTACGTTGCATCGCTCAATTGCTAGGTTGTCTCGCTCAATTCCTAGGTTCCTTCGCTCAATTTATATATTGTCTCACTGGATTTCTAACTTCCCTCGCATAATTCGTAGGCTGTCTGGCTCAATTCATATATTTTTTCAGATCATTTTATGGTATGAGACCAAAAATGTGATATATCCAGTTCTCAAGTGTACCACATTACAGGAAATACTATTGAATGAGCGTCAACCATTAGAAACCTTTAGGGGGCCTACTGTGATATTTGTGAGAAATCCTCCTCGTCTAAGTTCATTCATAGGGTCAAAAAGACCTGGATGAAGAGGGAAAAAAATTTCATGATGATCCAAAACTTGTGTAACCCCTAAAAGGGTTTCAATGGTAGACGTTCAATTTCCCATTGCCTTTTACAGTGTGGTCCACTTGATAGTTAGATCTATCTTATTTTTTGTCTCAAGTCTTAATATGAGCTCGTAAAATATATGGACGGTTTGGATATAACACATACATCATGATGGGACCCACAAAAGTAACATAGCAAAAAAATAAAAAATAAAATCAGTTTGCCCCGCTCAATTTCTAGTTTGCCCCGCTCAATTTTCAGTTTGCCCCGCTCAATTAGAAATTGAGCGGGGCAAATTGAATTTTTTTTTCTTTTGTGAGTCCCATCATGACGTATGTGTTATATCCAAACCGTCCATATATGAGCGGGGCAAACTGGAAATTGAGCGGGGCAAACTAAAAATTTGGTTATATGTTTTGGTTTAGGTTTAGATTATAGGTTCTAGGTTATAGGTTAAAGCTTTAGGGAATTGAGAATAGGTTAAGGTTTAGGTTTAGGGAATCGGGTTCAGGTTTGAGATCGGGTTTAGTTTGGGTTTTTAAGTTTAGGTTTAGGTTAAGGAGTTGAAATTAGGATTAAGTGTAGGTTTAGGTTTAAGGATTTGAGAATACATTTAAGTTTTGGTTTAGGTTTAGGTTTTAGGTTTAGGTTAAGGTTATAGGTTTAAGTTAGGTTTAGGTGTAGGTTATAGGTAATAGCTTTAGGGAATTGAGAATAGGTTAAAGTTTAGGTTTAGGAGATCAGGTTCGGGTTCGGGATTGGGTTTAGGTTTGGATTTTCAAGTTTAGGTTTAGGTTTAGATTATAGGTTTTGGGATTTGTGAATAGTTTTAAGTTATAAGTATAAGTTTAGGTTATGTTATAGGTTAAGGTTTAGAAATTTGAGTTTAGGTTATAGGATTAGGTTTAGGTTTAGGTTTAAGGATTTGAGTTTAGGTTATAGGTTTAGGTTTTGGGATTTGAGAATGGGTTCGGGTTTAGGTTATAGGTTTTGGTTTCAGTTTAGGTTATAGGTTTTGGGATTTGATAATAGGTTCCGGTTTAGGTTATAGGTTTTGATTTTGGTTTTGGTTTAGGCTATAGGTTTTGATTTAGGTTTAGGTTATAGGTTTTGGTTTTAGTTATAGGTTTATGTTAAGGTTTAGGTTTAGGTTATAGGTTTTTGGATTTGAGAATGGGTTCGAGTTTAGGTTATAGGTTTTGGTTTAGGTTATAGGTTTTGGGATTTGATAATGGGTTGTGGTTTAGGTTATAGGTTTTGGTTTTGGTTTAGGTTATAGGTTTTTATTTAGGTTTAGGTTATAGGTTTTGGTTTAGGTTATAGGTTTTGGTTTAGGTTTAGGTTATAGGTTTTGGTTTTGGTTATAGGTTATAGGTTATAGGTTTATGTTAAGGTTTAGGTTTATGTTATAGGTTTTTGGATTTGAGAATGGGTTCGAGTTTAGGTTATAGGTTTTGAGATTTAATAATGGGTTCGGGTTTAGGTTTAAGTTTAGGTTTAGGTTATAGGTTTTGGGATTTGAGAATAGTTTTAGGCTATAAATATAGGTTTATGTTAGGTTATAGGTTAAGGTTTTGAAATTTGAGAATGGGTTCGGGTTAAGGTTATAGGTTTTGGTTTTGGTTTAAGTTATAGGTTTTGGTATTGGTTTTGGAATTTGAGAATGGGTTCGGGTTTAGGTTATAGGTTTTGGATAAGGTTATAGGTTATAGGTTTAAGTTTAGGTTAAGGTTAGGTTTAGGTTATAGGTTTTGAGATTTGATAATGGGTTCAGGTTTAGGTTATAGGTTTTGGTTTTGGTTTAAGTTATAGGTTATAGGTTTTGGGATTTGAGAATGGGTTCGGGTTTATGGTATAGGTTTTGGGATTTGAGAATGGGTTCGGGTTTAGGGTATAGGTTTTGGCTAAGGTTATAGGTTATAGGTGTAGGTTTAGGTTAAGGTTAGGATTAAGTTATAGGTTTTGGGATTTGATAATGGGTTCGGGTTTAGGTTATAGGTTTTCGTTTTGGTTTAGGTTATACGTTATAGGTTGAAGATAAGGTTTAGGTTTAGGTCTAGGTTATAGGTTTTAGGATTTGAGAATGGGTTCGGGTTTATGTTATAGGTTTTGGTATTGGTTTAGGTTATAGGTTTTGGTTAAGGTTATAGGTTATAGGTTTAGCTTTAGGTTAAGGTTAGGTTTAGGTTATAAGTTTTGAAATTTAATAATGGATTCGGGTTTATGTTATAGGTTCTGGTTTTGGTTTAGGTTATAAGTTATAGGTTGAGGATAAGGTTTAGGTTTAGGTTTAGGTTATAAGTTTTGAGATTTGAGAATGGGTTCGGGTTTAGGTCATAGGTTTTGGTTTTAGTTTACGTTATAGGTTTAGGTCAATTTCATGTTTGTCCCGCTCAATTTTCAGTTTTCCCCACTCAATTTCTAGTTTGCACCGCTTAATTTTCAGTTTACCCCGCTCAATTTTCAGTTTGCCCCGCTCAATTTTAAGTTTCCCCCACTCAATTTCTAGTTTCCCCCGCTCAATTTTCAGTTTGCCCCGCTCAATTTCTAGTTTGCCCCGCTTAATTTTCAGTTTGCCCCACTCAATTTCCAGTTTGCCCCGCTCAATTTCCAGTTTGCCCAGCTCAATTTTCAGTTTGCCCTACTCAATTTTCAGTTTGCTCCGCTCAATTTCTAGTTTGCCCAGCTCAATTTCCAGTTTACCCCGCTCAATTTCTAGTTTGCCTAGCTCAATTTCTAGTTTGCCCCGCTCAATTGGAAATTGAGCGGGGCAAACTGGAAATTGAGCGGGATAAACTGAAAATTGAGCGGGGCAAACTAGAAATTGAGCGGGGCAAACTGAAAATTGAGCGGGACAAACATGAAATTGACTTAAACCTATAATCTAAACTAAAACCAAAACCTATGACCTAAACCGGAACCCATTTTCAAATCTCAAAACCTATAACCTAAACCTAAACCTAAATGTTATCCTAAACCTATAACTTATTACCTAAACCAAAACCAGAACCTATAACCTAAACCTGAACCCATTATTAAATTTCAAAACCTATAACCTATACCTAACCTTAACCTAAACCTAAACCTATAACCTATAATCTTAACCAAAACCTATAACCTAAACCTATAACCTAAACCTAACATTAACCTAAACCTAAACCTATAACCTATAACCTTAACCAAAACCTATAACCTAAACCAATACCAAAACCTATAACCTTAACCCGAACCCATTCTCAAATCCCAAAACCTTAACCTATAACTTAACCTAAACCTATAGTTATAACCTAAAACTATTCCCAAATCCCAAAACCTATAACCTAAACGTAAACTTAAACTTAAAACCGAACCCATTATTAAATCTCAAAACCTATAACCAAAACCAAAACCAAAACCTATAACCTAAACCCGAACCCATTCTCAAATCCAAAAACCTATAACATAAACCTACACCTAATCCTAATATTAACTCCTTAACCTAAACCTAAACTTGAAAACCCAAACCTAAATCCAGTCCCGAACTTGATTTCCTAAGCCTAAACCTTAACCTATTCTCAGTTTCCTAAACCTTAACATATAACCGACACTTATAACCTAAACCTAAAACCTAAATGTATTCTCAAATCCCTAAACCTAAACCTTAACCTAATCTTAATATCAACTCCTTAACCTAAAGTTAAACTTGAAAACCCAAACCTAAACCCGGTCCCGAACCCAATTTCCTAAACTTAAACCTTAACCTATTCTCAGTTCCCTAAACCTTAACATATAACCTATCCTCATTTCTAGTTTGCCCCACTCAATTTTCAGTTTGCCCCGCTCAATTTCTAGTTTGCCCCGCTCAATTTTCAGTTTGCCCCGCTCAATTTCTAATTTGCCCCACCTAATTTTCAGTTTACCCCGCTCAATTTTCAGTTTGCCCCGCTCATATATGGACGGTTTATATATAAGACATACATCATGATGGGACCTACAAAAGTAAAAAAAATATATTTCGGTTTACCCCGCTCAATTTCTAGTTTGCGAGGGAAGCTAGAAATCCAGTGATGCAATATATAAATTGAGCGAAGGAACCTAAGAATTGAGCGATGCAACCTAGCAATTGAGCGATGCGACGTAGAAATTCAGCGAGACAACTTAGGATTTGAGCAAGGGAACCTCGCTCAATTTCAACGTAGCCTAAATCTCGCTCAATTTCTAGCTTCCCTCACTCAATTCATACCTTGTCCTACTCAATTTTCAATTTACTCAGTCAATTTCATATTTGCTCGCTCAATTTCTAGTTTGACCATGAAGTGATTGAAATTGACCATGAAGTGAATGAAATGTATTTTCGACCATCGACCTGATGGAATCTTGAAAAATAACTAGGTTGGTTGGCTAAAATAGCTTCTCCTACCCCAAAATCATATGTGGTACGTCAAGTAACTAATTTTAGTTTAGAAGATATTCTTGTTAAATGAATAAAGAAAGAAATAAAAAAAAAATGAGAAAAATTTATATTTATATATATATACACACACACACACATATTTATATAAACATGTATTAAAGAAAAATGTAGGTACAATAAAGTTCTCTATGTAAAAAATAAAAAATAAAAAATAAAAAAAAGTGCAGAGCATTATAGCTATAGCTACGGTTATAATCCGTAGCCATAGGCCGGTCGACCAGCCTGACCCGGTCGACCTCAACTTGCTAGCTTCTTTTTCATTTTTTATTTTTTTTTTCCTTTTCCCTGTTGTAATCCCCACTGATTTTTGGATTTTGGGATTTGAGAATGGGTTCGGGTTTTGGTTATAAGTTTTAGTTTTGGTTTAGGTTATAGGTTTTGGAATTTGAGAAAGGGTTCGGGTTTAGGTTATAGGTTTTCGTTTTGGTTTAGGTTATAAGTTTTGGTTTAAGTTTTAAGTTTAGGTTTAGGTTTGGGTTTGGGTTTTGGGATTTGAGAATGGGTTCGGGTTTAGGTTATAGGTTTTGGTTATGGTTTTGATTATAGGTTTTGGGATTTGAGAATGGGTTTGGATTTAGGTTATAGGTTTTGGTTTTGGTTTAGGTTATAGGTTTTGGTTAAGGTTATAGGTTATAGGTTTAGGTTTAGGTTATAGGTTTAGGATAAGGTTATAGGTTTTGGAATTTGAGAATGGGTTCGGGTTTAGGTTATAGGTTCTGGGATTTGAGAATGGATTCGGGTTTAGGTTATAGGTTTTGGTTTTGGTTTTGGTTTAGGGATTTGAGTTTAGGTTATAGGTTTAGGTTTAGGTTTAGGTTTAGGTTTTAGGTTTAGGTTTAGGTTTAGGTTTGGGTTTGGGTTTTGGGATTTGTGAATGGGTTCAGGTTTAGGTTACAGGTTTTAGAATTTGAGAATGGATTCGGGTTTAGGTTATATGTTTTAGGTTTTGGTTTAGGTTATAGGTTTTGGGATTTGAGAATATGTTCGGGTTAGGTTATAGGTTTTGGTTTTGGTTTAGGTTATAGGTTTTGGGATTTGAGAATGGGTTCGGGTTTAAGTTATAAGTTTTGGTTTGGGTTTAGGTTATACGTTTAGGTTTAGGATAAGGTTATAGGTTTTGGGATTTGGGAATAGTTTTAGGTTATAAGTATAGGTTTAGGATAAGGTTATAGGTTTTAAGATTTGAGAATGGGTTCGGATTTAAGTTATAGGTTTCAGTTATAGTTTTGGTTTAGGTTATAGGTTTTTGGATTTGAGAATGGGTTCGGGTTTAGGTTTTAGGTTTTGGTTTTAGTTATAAGTTTTGGTTTAGGTTATAGGTTTGAGGTTTAGGATAAGGTTTTAGGTTTAGGTTTTAGGTTTTAGGTTTAGGATAAGGTTTAAGTTTAGGTTATAGGTTTTTGGATTTGAGAATGGGTTCGGGTTTAGGTTATAGGTTTTGGTTATAGTTTTGGTTTAGGTTATAGGTTTTAGGATTTGAGAATCGGTTTGGGTTTAGGTTATAGGTTTTGGTTTTGATTTTAGTTTAGGTTATAGGTTTTTGGATTTTAGAATGGGTTCGGGTTTAGGTTATAGGTTTAGGTTTAGGTTTAGGTTATAAGTTTTGGGATTTGAGAATGGATTCAGGTTTAGGTTATAGGTTTAGGTTTAGGTTTAGGTTATAGGTTTTAAGATTTGAGAATGGGTTCGGGTTTAGGATATAGGTTTTGGTTATAGGTTTTAGGATTTGAGAATGGGTTCAAATTTAGTTTATAGGTTTTGGTTTTGGTTTAGGTTTAAGTTATAGGTTTAGGATAAGGTTATAGGTTTTGGGATTTGGGAATAGTTTTAAGTTATTAGTATAGGTTTAGGTTAGGTTATAGGTTTTGAGATTTGAGAATGGGTTTAGGTTTAGGTTATAGGTTTTGGTTTAGGTTATAGGTTTTGGGATTTTAGAATGGGTTCGGGTTTAGGTTATATGTTTAGGTTTAGGTTTAGGTTATAAGTTTTAGGATTTGAGAATGGGTTCGGGTTTAGTTCATAGGTTTTGGTTTTGGTTTAGGTTATAGGTTTTGGGATTTGAGAATCAGTTCGCATTTAGGTCATAGGTTTTGGTTTTGGTTTAGGTTATAGGTTTTAGTTTTGGTTTTGGTTTAAGTTATAGGTTTTTGGGTTTGAGAATCGGTTCAGGTTTAGGTTAAGGGTATGGTACCTGCAAATATAAATATAAACATGGCCTGTCCAAATTGTCAGGCCCTTCTAATGTCGTCCATAGAAAATGGACAGCTTCATTATGGTCATAACAGTAGTTTCCTCCTTCCAGGGACCCCCGCTCTTCCGGATAGCTCCGACGCATATCTGGGTCCGCTCCATTAATTTCGAGTAAATATATAAACACGGCCTGTCCAAATGGCCAGGCCCCTCCAATGATGTCCATAGGAAATGGACAGCTTCATCATGGTCATAACAGCGGTTCCCACCTTCCAGGGACCCCTACTCTTTCGGATAGCTCTGACGCACATCCGGGTCTACTCCATCAATTTTGAGCAAATACATAAACACGGTCTGTCCAAATGACCAGACCACTCCAACCATGTGCATTCTTGAGTCAAGAGACGTACCAGATGCTTGAATCTGAAATATACATTTAAACATAAAATGGCATTAGGAATCGCTTCTCAAAACCGCAGACTGTTTTCTTTTGAAACTCGTTCATCTCACCTGAAAACCTGTCACATAATGAATAACTATAACCGCAATGATAACTACACATGTGCATTCTTGACAAGAGACTTACCAAGTGTTGTGTCGTGTTATAATGGGAAACATGAAACTTATTCATCTTGGATCTGAACAATTTCAGCCCAGCAGTGAAAACTTTGATAGCAGCGTAGTAGATAATCTTCAAAACCCAAAGCATTATATAATATGAAAAAATTATATGAATATGCACATATATCCAGAATATGCCACAAGTGGAAACCACAACTGGCGTTAAATGTTGGCTGCTAGAAAAAATGCAACAGCAATGTTCCATTTTGTTATAGTGACTTGGATATTTGGCCATGGGGCCAACTATAAACAAGATATCAAAGATGAAAATCATGGAACAGTAAACCATATATACATTTATATATGCCAGAGTACTTGCATAATGAATGTTGGTGCATGCCTTATTCATTAGTCACCAAGGAAAAAGTGCAAGATGCCTTTTCTACTTGGGAGGTTTCAATATATGACAATGAGGTTCTAAAGGTCTATGGTAAATGGAAGAGCCCTTATAGATTTAGTGATGTAAATATAGGCAAAAGTACGACGAAGAGAGCCAGACATTTAAAAAAATCAAAGACACAATCGCTCAACAGTTTTTCTTACCAATTTTGTGCAATCATGTGCTTCAGTAGATAAGCTAGGATCCGGCCCATGATCTTAAGGTTGAGACACATAGTGCCAGTCCAATCAAGTTACAGGTGTCATCATAGTCTTAGTAAGAAGTGTTTCAAATACAAAGAAAGAAATAGCTATTATAAGAGGCATCACTATAAAAATTGAAACCTGCTCAATCTTGATAAACTTTTTTCCACACACCCAAGATCAAGGATTAGTCAGATCATAGCCTAATGATAGTAGTGCTAGCTTCTCATTCCTTCTTAAGCCATTTCATCAAACAATTAGCATGCACGAAATACAAGAGGGAGATTGTATTATAAATATCAGCTACATCGACACAAAACACTCCTTGTTGAGCCATTTTATCAAATAGTTAGCATGCATGAAATACAGGAGGGAGATTGTATTATAAATATCAGCAACATCCACACAAAACACCCCTCTTGAAGTTGTAAACCTTGCAAAAATGGCATTGAAATCTTCCTTTCCCCTACTTCAAATCTATTATACATAGCACAAAGTTAAGTCATTAGAAGACCATTTCCATATGTAATTGTAAACTAGAAATCAGGTCTGTTAACCAAGTTACACAGGAACGACTAAATCTCCAACCACATTCGAGCAGTCCCACCTCATGGTGAATTTTGAAAGAAGTTATAGCTGAAACTAAAAAGTATAGAAACAGGAATAGATCCCGATTGTAACTTTACAACTGAAAATGATGGTTAACATTAAGTAGATAAACCAGATGCAACTGATAACTATTATAGTTTCATTCATACAGCCTAGATCACACAATGTTCCTAATATCGAAGCTCCATTCCAAATAAAATCTTTAAAACAATCATTCTAATGACAAAAAGAATAAACAAAATTTATAATAGAATCAAAGGAAATAAGCACTACCAAAGGATAGAGCAAAGGTTGGTGCATTATCAAACTGATTCAATTTAGAGAGCAATTGAATAAATGGGATTGCGGATAGTAAATTGGGAAGATTGGATTGGAAGATTTTAAATTGGAAAGATTGAATACCTGTCCAAATGTAAATATGGAATTATTAAACCCAGCTAAACAGATAGTAAAGAACTGAATTTTTAAGGAAATTCAAACTCTCACAATCTTTAAAATCACAAATGAAACATGTGATAATAGTCTCAAATTAAATGCACAACCTCAAGGTAACAGCAAGGCTCCATTCAATTGAGTTGTAAAATATATGATTCTTACAAAATTTATAAAAAGAAGAATATTCAAAAAGCAATACTCCATAACAATGAGAAAGTGACAATAAAAACAAGGAAAAGGCAAGCAAAACTTCCATAATGATACTTTCTTTACCTTAAAAATCTGAGAAGGATAATAGACAAGTCTATGAGATTCTTCTCCTCCTGATATATACTAGCCTGAACAAAGAAAACAAGCGTTGCACATGAATGAATTTGTCTCATGACTTGAACTCATTTAACCTAGAGAGCATCCAAGAACCAAGGCCCACAAGTCATATTATTTTGACATACATCAGGATCCATAATTACATATCAAGTTCAATATTGTGTTAAAAGTGAAATCGATCAATTTCTAGACAAAACTAACAGTAATTTTTTTTTTTTTTTTTTTAAAGATCACTCGATCTTTCTTTAATAAATGGAAGATTTAATATTGTTGCAGCATTTTCTTAATGATCTGTTTGCAGCTAGCACATCTATAGCTGGCTCAGATTAACAGCCTAGCTCACCAAACCAAGGACTGTTCTTGCATCTTTTTCCTAACCAACTGTTTTTTTAACTGATGGTTTGCAAACAGAAGGTTAAGAAAAAGCTGAAACAACAATCGAAATTTGATAAAAAAAAGACAAAGATTAGACCTATTTACAATAGTCACTTGTCCATCAGTTGGGTCAGCTTAGCATCAAATTCCTTCTCCAGTTCCACTTCTTCTTCCAAATACCTCCACTTCAGCTCTGTCTTCTTATCTTCATGCAATCGTATCAGCCTCTCTCTCTCTCTGCTTCAAACTCTTTAATCTAATTTGACTGGCTATCAATGAATCGAGCAATCTCTTCAAGCCTACTTTAAGGACTGTTTGGATTTGTGGATTTTTCTTTTTTATTTTTGAAGAAAATGGAGTTATTTGGGAAACTCCAAATCTAGAAAACAGTCGGAAATGAAAATTTGTTTCCCACGATTGTCTTTCAGCAAGATTTTCATGAAAAAATTTCTTCATTTACAAATCTATATTCATGGAAAATTTGTTGCCAGTCTAGGCAAGGAAACTAAAAGGGGGCATTTTTCAGAAAATGAGGGAAATGGAAATGACATTTTCAAGAAATTTATAAAAATAAACAAAAAATGAAGTCCATCCGATCAATTCCTAGGTTCCTTCGCTCAATTGCTAGGTTGTCTCGCTCAATTCCTAGGTTCCTTCGCTCAATTTATATATTGCCTCACTGAATTTCTAACTTCCCTCGCACAATTCATAGGCTGTCTCGCTCAATTCATATATTTTTCTAGATCATTTTATGGTATGAGACCAAAAATGAGATATATCCAGTTCTCAAGTGTACCACATTACAGGAAATACTGTTGAATGAGCGTCAACCATTAGAAACCTTTAGGGGGCCCACTGTGATATTTGTGAGAAATCCTCCTCATCTAAGTTCATTCATAGGGTCAAAAAGACCTGGATGAAGAGGAAAGAAATTTCATAATGATCCAAAAGTTCTTTAACCCCTAAAAGGGTTTCAATGGTAGACGTTCAATTTCCCATTGCCTTTTACAGTGTGGTCCTGTAACGCCCGTGAAAAATCCGTACTTGGGCTCGAGTACCAACTCGACCCGAAATCGCATAGAATTAATTTCCATGGAAATTAAGCGTAAGTTAGCTAGCGCAACGCTAGAGTAGCTGGAAAATAGTTCCTGATCACTTTAAATACGTTCTACAAGACCCAAATCGAGTAGAACAAATAACTCTACAATACTCTATAACCTCGGATCAAACTCTAAGTAGGTCTGTTCTCTGGACCACATTGAATTTTTGTATTGGATTTAGACCGCGCGTCGAAGGTCCGATACCTCCTATCTTAGACCGTTAGAACCGCCCAGCTGGACTTGACAATCATCTCGAAAATCAAGTCAAACCGATAATCACAGACTATTTCGTTGAACCCGGACTGAAGAGACCGCGAATAGGGACAGATTTGGAATTTCAAATTCAAATCTGGCACGTGACTCGACGCGTCAGTATTAAGCGTTCTGACTGCCAGAATTCATCCAGATTACACCCTCGGATCAGGAAAAATTTCTATTTATTATCATGAGACTTTCAGCCCTGATCTATGTGCGGTGACCGCTGAACTGAAACTGGTCCGCCACGTGCGATCTGCGAACCCTGCCAGACTGAAAACTTAATACGTACTACATCTGGTACGCATGAGCTTAAGTCCGATCGCAATCAACCAGGGGACCAACAGAAAGCAGCTTTTGGACCGAAACAGCCCCGAAATGGATAGGCACTAAGTAAACTTCGTTCCGGAGCCTGTTTCTGGCGTTTTTGAGCTTATAAAAGGGGTTGAAACCCTCATTTCTCTCTCTCATCCGAAAATTGCAAACCCTAGGATAAAGGAGAGAGAGTTTGAGAGAAAGAGAAGAAGGGATTTTTCTCGCTTCCGAGCCACCGATAGCTGCTGTTTCAGCAACTCTTCCCAATCACCTGGACGGTGATTTCTCCGCTTTTTCAGGTATGAAACGACTCTAAAAGTTGCTGATTTAGGGATTACTTGGATTCGTAGCGTGTTAGCTAACGTATTTCGTAAATCAGGTCCTCCTACTGCCGTAGACGAAGCATACACGCTCCGTTCAAAATCCTGCACCCGTAAGAGACTAGGTGAGAATTTTAGACGCTTTGATTGACGGTTTACAACGTTTTCAATGTCATTTAATAATAGATTATCGACGGCATCGCCGTTTGACATGTACAACATGCTCTCCGTTTCCTGTTTCATAAATTAACGAAGAATATGAGATTTAGGGCATTTTAGTCATTTGTAGGAAGTACGGTTTACATTCGTATTTTGCTGACGTGATTGACATGGTTTGTTGTCGCATTAGGGAGTTAGGAATGTTTGCATAATTAGTTTGGCGAAGAGATTCGCCTAGTTGTGCACTTTGGGTCGACATACTATATGTAGACTTAAGTGTGTAGTGTATGTGTTTGTATAAATGTTTGTATTAGTATGTATTGAATTGAATGATGTTATGAGATAGTTTTTGATTGATTCTTCAATTAATATGCTGACCTAAATGATTTTCTACATGTTGATTATATGCATGATTTCATTACATGCATGGAATATGTGTGTTGGAAGATTTGCTTAAGTTGAATGTTATAACATGTGTTAACATGCTCACATGATTGTATTTCAATTTCAATACTCTCACTTAGATTGCTGATGTGATTCTATAAATATTTGGGACTAGACTTAGTCCAGGCAGTCGGTAACCGAGCGAATTCGTGGCTGACTGGTCATAGCCACGAACGACGCGTCGATGAACGTGATTCGTGTTTAGAGTTGGCGGCAGTGGTTAGGCCACGCGAAGTGTTTTACGCACTTCATGTCGTTCGACTTCAGATGCGATCGCGCTAGTCGAGCCCGTCAAGTAACCCGACTGGCCGATGTATGTTCACCTTGTATGTGTCATAACTGCTTGAACCTAGGGTACTAAACTTACCATTGTAAACCCTGTTAACCATGGTACCTTAATCCACGAAGACTCATGAGCCGGGCATGGTGGTATGGGACACCGTGGTCGAGCTGTCGGCCTACGCTGGGGCCACAAACCTCCCCGTAGTGACCAGTGAGCACCTAGACTCGTGAGCAGATTATGGTGGTATGGGACACTATATTCTATCTGTCGGCCTACATTGATCAGGCGACGAGCCCTTTGTAGTGACCGCGAGCGTACTCTGAGTCCACGGGAGGCGACGACCCTTCCGTTGCAGTAGAGTACGGTAGGCCTGTATTGATAAGGTGATGGGAGAGCGGTGCAACGAGTGCGAGCAACAGCCCTGGCAGCCCTTGCAGTGACCTACGAAATATACATCGTATGAGATTACTAGGAGTGACGACCCTAGACAGGATCTGTGTTGGGATTGATATAAGGGAAGTACCTTAGTTTCCCAATCCTGCTGTTTGAATGGACTAATAACAACTTGAAATTCATATCACCATAGCATTGCATGTGCCTGGAAGACGTGGAGCACTCTAGGGAGTGTGGCATGCCGCGGTCGTAAGATGTTGCCGCATAAGGGAGATCGTCAGTGAGGGCATACATCACGTCATGTCATCTTGCATTAACAACAGTATTAGGATTGTCTGATTTACTGCTTTACTATTATCGCATGATTGAATTGTGAATATGCTAATCCTTGCTCTATGATTTCACTGAGTTGATCACTCATTCCCACGTTACGGGATGGTGTTTGCAACACCCACCAGACCCTGTTGTAGATGCAGGTGAGGCCGAGATCCAGGAGGTGGAGTCAGAGATCGACGAGGACCAGGATGAGTTCTCGTATATGCAGTATCACGACGGCTTCCCGTAGGCGACCTGGATCGATGGGGTTTCAGTGGGACTATTTTGAACATTTTATTTTTGTTCATTTGTATGTATATGAGGCTCAGAGATGTAGTCATACTTTGGAGACAGATGAGATTTACTTTATTTTCCATACAGTGATATATATATTGTTTAGTCTTCCGCTTGCTTTTATCACTGGATCTGAAGTATGAATTGCAGTTTTGGTATACTTTTACTCATGTGAATGCTTTAAATCAGACAACATTAAATCATAACCATTTTTGTTGCATAAGTGACGGTCTGGAACTCGGGAGTTGAGTTTATACCCGACCCCCGATTTTCAGGGTGTTATAGGTCCACTTGATAGTTAAATCTATCTTATTTTTTGTCTCAAGCCTTAATATGAGCTCGTAAAATATATGGACGGTTTGGATATAACACATACATCATGATGGGACCCACAAAAGTAACATAGCAAAAAAAAATAAAAAAATTCATTTTGCCCTGCTCAATTTCCAGTTTGTCCCGCTCAATTTTCAGTTTACCCCGCTCAATTTTCAGTTTATCCCACTCAAACTTGCCCCGCTTAATTTTCAGTTTGCCCCGCTCAATTTCCAGTTTGCCCCGCTCAATTTCCAGTTTGCCCCACTCAATTTCTAGTTTGTCCCGCTCAATTTTCAGTTTGCCCCGCTCAATTTCTAGTTTGCCCCGCTTAATTTTCAGTTTGCCCTGCTCAATTTTCAGTTTGCCCCACTCAACTGGGACAAACTAGAAATTGAGCGGGGCAAACTAGAAATTGAGCGGGGTAAACTTGAAATTGAGCGGGGCAAACTAGAAATTGATCGGGGTAAACTGAAAATTGAGCGGGACAAACATGAAATTGACCTAAACCTATAACCTAAACTAAAACCAAAACCTATGACCTAACCCGAACCCATTCTCAAATCCCAAAACCTATAACCTAAACCTAAATCTAAACCTTATCCTAAACCTATAACCTATAACCTAAACTAAAATCAAAACCTATAACCTAAACCTGAACCCATTCTCGAATACCAAAACCTATAACCTATCCCTAAACCTTAACATATAACCTAACTAAACCTATACTTATAACTTAAAACTATTCCCAAATCCCAAAACCTATAACCTAAACCTAACCTTTTCCTAAACCTATAACCTAAACTCAATTTCCTAAAGTGAAACCTACACCTAATTCTAATCTCAACTCCCTAACACAAATGTAAACCTAAACTTAAAAATCCAAACTTAAACCCAATCCCGAACCTAAACCCGATTTCCTAAACCTAAACCATAACCCATTCTCAAATCCAAAAACCTATAACCTAAACCAAAACTAAAACCAAAACCTATAACTAAAACCCGAACCCATTCTCAAATCCCAAAACCTATAACCTAAACCCAAATCCATTCTCAAATTCAAAAACCTATAACCTAAACTGAAACCTATAACCTAAACCTGAACCCATTCTCAAATCCAAAAACCTATAACCTTAACCTAAACCTATAACCTATAACCTAAATCAAAATCAAAATCAAAACCAAAACCTATAACCTACCCATTCTCAAATTCAAAAATTATATCGACGCAATTATAGCTACTGTTATAATCCGTATTTAAAGTGTATCAAAAATTGTTATCGCTAAACCTAAACTTACACCCTAAACCTAAATTTTCAGTTTGCCCCGCTTAATTTTCAGTTTGCCCCGCTCAATTTTCAGCTTGCCCCGCTCATATATGGACGGTTTGGATATAAGACATACATCATGATGGGACCTACAAAAGCAAAAAAAAAATATTTCGGTTTACCCTGCTCAATTTCTAGTTTGCCCCGCTCAATTTCCAGTTTGCCCCGCTAAATTGAGCGGGGCAAACTGAAAATTGAGCGGGGCAAACTGAATTTATTTATTTTTTTGCTATGTTACTTTTGTGCGAGAGAAGCTAGAAATCCATTGAGGCAATATATAAATTGAGCGAAGGAACCTAGAAATTGAGCGAGGGAACCTAGAAATTGAGCGAGGTAACGTACGAATTAAGATAGGAATCCTAGGATTTGAGCAAGGGAAGCTAGAAATCGAGCAAGGCAACCTAGGATTTAAGCAAAGTAACCTAGGATTTGAGCGAGGAAAGCTAAAAATTGAGCGAGGGAACCTACAAATTGAGCGAGGCAACCTAGGAATTGAGTGAGGCAATATAGGAATTCAGCAAGGTAACCTAGGATTTGAGAGAGGGAAGCTAGACATTGACCGAGACAACCTAGCATTTGAGCAAGGAAACCTAGGATTTGAGCGAGGAAAGCTAGAAATTGAACGAGGGAACCTAGAAATTGAGTGAGGCAACCTAGGAATTGAGCGAGGCAACGTAGGAATTGAGCGAGGAATCCTAGAATTTTAGCGAGGGAAGCTAGAAATTGAGCGAGGGAACCTGGGATTTGAGCGATGCGACCTAGAAATTGAGCGAGGCAACATAGGGATTGAGCGAAAGAAGCTAGGAATTGAGCGAGGTAACGTAAAAATTCAGTAAGAAATTCTAGTTATTGAGCAAGGGAACTAAGAAATTCAGTAAGACAACCTATGATTTGAGCGAGGCGAGGGAAGCTACAAATTGTGCGAGGGAACCTAGAAATTGAGCGAGGCAACCTACGAATTGAGCGAAGAAGCTAGAAATTAAGCGAGGCAATCCAGGATTTGAGCGAGGGAACATCAAAATTGGAGCGAGGCAACTTAGGAATTGAGCGAGGGAAGCTAGAAATTGAGTGAGGAAAGCTAGAAATTGAGCGAGGCAAGCGAGGCGACGTAGAAATTGGAGCGAGGATTGAGCAAGGGAACCTAGAAATTGAGCGAGGGAACCTAGGAGTTGACCAAAGCAACGAAAAAATTTAACGAGGCAACTGAGAAATTGAGCAAGGAAAACATCAATTTGAGCGAGGTAAGCTTGAAATTAGGTGAGACTAACATGAATTGGAATGACCTTTAAATGTAATTGACCTAGCATAACAATTTGCTTTGTTGAATTTGACCGATCAGTTAATGAAATTGACCGAGATTTACATGAAATTCTCTTCGGTGAATTTGATCGAGCAATTAATGAAATTGACCGAGCGGTTCATAAAATTTTCAGTACGCACTTATAGTGCTGAGTTAACTAAGTTGGGCACACCCAGATCCATAGCTCAATTGGCAGACTAAGTAGAGATACCTCATATCAACACTTGAGGTCCTGGAATTGATTCCTAGCGGGGGTGGCTAACATGGAGTGTGTGTATTGACATGAGTGTGTACTGACAAGCTAACCTAAAAAAAACTTTTTTAAAAAAATTAATAGTAAAATATTAAAAAAATTAAAAAATTAAAAATATTGAGTTGGGCCCACCTTGAATGTATGTGGACTATTCATGACGTTCATCCATTTTTCCATCTAATGCAAGGGTTTTAGCCCAAAATGGTGGCATATTGAAATATCAAGCGGATCACACTACAGGAAACAATGTTTCCACCGTGGAAACCTTTTTATGCCCCTACAATGATGTTTTACTTGTAATCCATCATGTCCATAGGATGATTTTCGCATGGATGAACCAAAAACCAAGATGGGAGCTTCATTCGGCATTTCAATGGCCCACAAAAAATTTACGCCGTTTAGGTAAATGTATATCATACCTGTTATGCGTACTGTCTTCCGTGGAGGGAACATTTTCAGGAAAAATGAGATAATGTTGATGAATAGAGAGGGTGGGATTAGGGGTGTACATCGAGTCAAACCGAGTCGAGTTGGCCTCAGCTCGACTCGGCTCGAACAGTGGCTATCCTCAGCTTGAACTCGGCTCATCTCGGTCCTCAGGCCTGATTGGCCAGCTCAGCTCAGTTCAATTAGCAGCTCGGGCTGAGTTCGAGCTAAGATCAAACCAAGTTTGCTATTGAGGCATTTCCACAAACACCTTAATTGCAACTTCAAAATCCCACTGTTTTACCTACAAAGGCAATGATTTTATAGGTATTTTCTCAAACACCTTCTAAATAATAATAATAATAAAGAAAAAAAAAGTATTTATTCCATGTACATACCTTCCTTTCCACCTTGCCACTAGCCAAACCTTCATTGCCACCAGCCACATGTCGTTCAGTCATTTTATCAAACAGTTGGTGAGCAACATTAATGACAAATCAACCTTGCTTGAACTCAACACCGAACTGAATCGAGCTTTTTTCAGATTGAGTAGAGCGAGCTAACCGAGCTCGCTCGATTCGTGTACACCCCTAGGTGGGATCCAGCTAGAGCGTGGTGCGATCCAAGCAACAGATGTAGCGGTGGAGTTTTCGTCCTTTTTTAAAAAAAAAAATGGAGCGAGAGAAGGGAGGGAGAGGAAAAGCAACGGCAGTAAAAAGGAGGGGTAGTTTCGTCCTCAAAGTCGCTGTCCGCACGTGCTAGTCTAAGTTGGTAACTTAAGTTTGTATTCCGCGATAAAAACCGCTGGGTAAAAGGTTTTGTCTACAGTGGTCATTTTCTCAAGTAATTTTAAGAGGAGAAATGATCCGGTCGTCTCAGAGCTATAAAAGTTATAGTGCTCCTAGTCATATTATCACATTTAGACAAACCAATCCGATAATCTAGACTGTTCATTATGTTGGATAGGCATTTATTGGGCCACAATATAAATATCACATTGATCCACCAAATACTAACCATTGGATTGGCCGTTAATATGGATGGTCAAGGTGGTGTATGTAAAATAGGTTCAATTTACAATTTCATCCGTCTGATTTCTAGAAAACATCATTTATTGATTATTAATCAAAAGAATCTAATTTGTTGGGAAATCGTAACCATCCCATTCCTGTCCTGGAAAGAGGATGGCTATGAAGAAAAGACCAAATCAAGGACGGATTGGATCATCAGATCAGTGAGAATTTTGAGTGGTAGCAATTGGAATGTGTTTTTAGACTTAATGGACCGTTAAGATCGATTGATTGGACTGCTTAAGTGAATTGACGTGAGCATATCTCTTTTTAAGAATTAATAAAATGGGTTTAGCCCCATGAATAGTTATAAAGTTTTACGGTGTTGATAGGTAAAATTGACTAAAATGCCGTCGTCTTTTTTTTTTAATTATTATTGGAATTTATAAAAATAATAAATTAATAAAAAAATAAAAACAGAATTTACTTTCTAGTACTTTTGTGATGGTGCGGATTAGGTGTTACCATTACCGTGTGGGGCCCACCTTGAAAATTTTGTTGTATATCCCCACCGTCCATCCTTTTATAAAGCTCATTTTAGTATGATATTTTAAATTTAAGCCGATCCAAATCTAAGGATGTATTGGAAAAAGTAGTGAATGACCAATAAAAACTTTTTATAGGCCACAAAAGTTTCATTATCAACGGTGTTGATGGGAAATAAAATTATCTGCTTACTGTGGGCCTTGGGATGTTTTTAATGGTGGGCATTCAATCATCACTGTTTCCCTACGGTGTGATCAACCTGAGATTTGGATCTGCTTTATTTTTGGGACCCTGTCCTAAAATGGGGTGGAAAAATGGATGTACGGCGTGGATGTACCTGGGGTTGTGTGGGGTCTGTAGAGATTTATATGATAAATCCACTACGTCCATCTGTTTTAAAAGACCACGATAGGAAAGGAGCCTAAAATTCAGACAGATCAAAAACTCAAGTGGGCCACACCAACCAAACGGTGGGAATGCAAACATACACCGCTGAAACCTTTGTGGGGCTGAACATGATGTTTATATGCCATCTAAACCTTTCATTAGGGTTATTACCACTCAGATAAGCTTTAGATCTGCCTGATTTTTAGAATGTTGTCCTATTGTGGTCCTGTGAAACAGATGGACGGAGAGGATTTGTCACAGAAATCTCTGTGGGCCCATGCAGTCTCGGTCACAGGAATATCCGGGGTGGTCATAGGCAAGCTGTCAACAGGCCGGGCCAGGGTAGATCTCTCCTGGATTTTCAACTGTTTTGGGCCGGGCCGTTTTGCGGCCCTTTCGAAGATTCTGACTTTCAGGCCCACGCCCGCTGTGAATGTATGTCATCTATCCACACCGTCCATCCATTTTTCCTTATCATTTTAGGGGTTGATCTAAAAATTAAAGCATATTTGAAAGTGGACCACACCATAAAAAACAATGGGAATAACATTTTAGCGACCACAGTGATGTTTTTCTGTCAGCTAACCTGCTCATGAGATCATACAGACATGTATGAAGGGAAAAAACAAATATCAGCTTGATCCAAAACTTCTATAGTCTCAGAGAATTTTTCAACAGTAAATGTTCAATTCAAACTATTTCCTTTTGTGTGGTCCACTTGAACTTTAGATATGCTTCATTTTTTAAATTATGTGCTAAACTGGATGGACTGAGTGGATAAAATAGATAAAACGCTGTGGGCCCCACAAAATTTACTCAGTACGCAATATACTTCGAGATATGGTCCATCATGATGTTTATGTTAAATCTATCCCAATCACTATGCCAGTCATCCTATGTAGGGTAAAAAAATAGCCACATCACCATACAAGTCACCCTATACAATGCTCGCCGTTCATACTGTTTCTCGTGGGGTGTCTCAAATGAAACATGGATACTCCTGTTTTTTTAGACCGAAAAGTTCTAAATTGTTGTGTGGAATCTAATGGGTGGAGTGGATTTCACATAATCATGTAGGTGGACCTGTAAAAAGTAGGCATGAACATATTTCCCCATATGTTTTAGCTCTAGGCCTGGAATTAAACATCTAATGCTCGGAGTGGATCCCACGTACACATTACTTTGGGCAGTAAAAAGTCAAGGGAAGTCAATAGTCATCTTATAAAATATATTTTTTTAATCTTTAATACGTCTCAGTTTATTGTTATTTGGTACCATTTCGAGAGAGGGACGCCCCTGATTTTTAAGGGAGCCCAACGTGATGTGTACTTGAAATCTTCTCCGATTGTTAGATGTGTAATCCTAAGTTCATAAGAAAAGAAATAGTTGGGAGAAATGTCCACAGTTGATTTTTACAGGATCCACCATAATAATTATATAAAATTCACTCTAATCAATAGACACCACGTTAAAATTTAGGTGTATGGCACAAAAATAAGGCCTTCTTTAATTCAGACTTTTGTGAAATAGCTTGGAAGGTAAGCATTACCTTATGCACTATTTTTAATCATGTGATCCACCTGAATTATGATTAAAATTGAGTATTGGCCCTGAATCTAACATGGGGCGAAGCATCTAAGGGTCAGGATAGATTTCACATAAACATCACCCCTTCCATGCACATTAAAAATCTTTCTGCAAAAGTAATCAGAATGTAATTTCTATATTAGTAAGTAGTTTGAAGCAAATTTCCATTTTATTATGTGCATGTGTGACATCTGATCCATCCATGAGGATAAGAAGAAGAAAAAATCAAGCCAATCCAATCATCAAATGGACCAAATAGTAAAAAAATCTACGCCGCCCAAAAACCTTCAAATTCAAGTGTGGCCCACTTAATGATCAGATGGGCTTGATTTTTTTGTTCATCAAATCATGGTAAGAGGGTGCGCATGTTGGACGTGTTGGATATGATACAGATACCAACGTAGCCCCACGACAACTGACTCTACCACTTACAATAAAAATAATAATAATAATAATAACAATAAAAAGCAATGGCACTATGGCCAGTTTGGCACGTTTTCAGTTTTTTTAATAAAATAAAAAGATATTTAGAAATGGTGGTAAGTGATCTTCCTCACATGTAGCAAAGATGTACACCAATCTAGACCGTTTAAATTGTGGTCTCATCGTGGATGGAGCATATCCTAATCATTCATTCAGCGTAAGTTTATTTATGTGCCCCGTTTGGGATGGCACCCAAAAAACATAGTTGTGTATAATGTAATTGCCGATTAAAAGTGGACGGTTAGGAATTTTTCTGACGGTCCATTTACCCTCCTTGGAAAGCTTGCCCATTTATCCAGGTAGGATGATTGTGTATGATTTTTGGGATTTGGCCCATCCAGATTAGGGGCAATCAGGTGAACGGTTCAGATATCCTTTTGGTATCAAGTCAAAAGGGTTTGGAATGCTTAAAAGATCCCAGCCGTTTAGACTTTGGCCTTAGTCATACTCAGTTTTGTTAAGAGCACATGAAGGGTTTGGATTGCATTATCATGGAAGATTTCATACATGTGATTCATCTACAGTGGGGCCCATCAAATAAATGGTCTTGATCATTTATTCCAACACATGACACTAAGAAGCATAATTATGTATTCGTGATCATGGTTTTAAGACTGAGTGACTCAGACCAACTCATTTGGTTCTGAGTCGAGTCATGACTCGGGTAAGTCGGCGATGACTCGGTTTCGTCAGGGCCAATCACCCCCCTACTTTCATATCTGACTTTGGCACTGGACCGAGTCCGAGTCAACTCAAACAAGCCCGACATGACTCGTCCATGTTATAAAACCTTGCTTTTGACTCTGTACTCCAAAAGTCCAAACCCTAACGATGTGGGCGACAAGGCTAGAACCAAGGAAAAAACCTTAAAGAGTGTAAGATCTTAGCCATCCATTCTTCTCCCTGAATATTCAAACTGTAATCCAACGGTCAGATGGTTAGGTTCGTTATTCTACTAGCCATAGGCGAGCGGACCCGCCTTCTCTTTACGCTAAGACAGAGGAGAGTGGGAATTAATGGCCACACTACTATGTTAGTTTTGCAGCATTTGTATATGTCGGCTAGTCCGTGACGACTCCTCCCCCCACGTGTGGCACTGACGTACGGCTATCCAGATCATCCAAATTGTGGGTCCCATTTTGGATGGAGCATACACACACACAAACACACACACACTAATCAAGCAATCCAATTTTATCCATTGGATTAGTGATTATCAAATGGATGGGTAAAAGTACCGTTATTACAAATTCCAAGGTAGACGTCAAATAGTTAGTGTTAGTGCAACTTTTCGATATTTGTGCCGATGATTTGGATGGTCCGGATTGTCTTGCAACCATGCCATGCGTACGTTTGAAGAGTCACCACCATTTCTTAAATGTTTGCAAACACAGTAGTCTAGATGATGAATCAATGCCACCTCAAACGTATTTCTATTTTTAGATTGGAACTATAGCCGTTCGATCTGGGGTCATGTTGACATGATCCAAACCGTTTATGTAATGGGTCTCACTGTTTTCTAATCAACAGGTCACACCTCTAAATAGGACCATCTCGCTAATAAAGAGATCCTAGCCACCCAATCTATATAGTAACTTATCATAAGGTTATGAAAATCTAACCATTCGGATTTTGTGGCCACAAAATCATCAGGATGATCAGCGATAGTGAAACTACGACATACCCGGTTTCAACTTTCAAGCATGCATTAGCTCTTCTTTCATGAAGAGCTTCACAAAGCTTTCATGAATGTACAAGGCAGCCAGCCCCCTCTAAATGCTATAACGTGTGCCGCTGTGGCACACAGACAGCTACACGATCCAAGCCGTCCATCAGCTGGGTCCCACTGCTCCCAAAGTAAATGAATGGCTGCAAAACACACACAAACACCAGGCATAAGTTTTTTCTAGGCCACCAGCTTGTTCCTAAAATAGTTGCCAACATGAAGGGTGGAAACGCCCGTTGTTTGCGCCAAATCATTTACATGGCTGGAAATACCTGATGGACGGCTTGGATCTTGCTCCAGCATCTCTTGTACATGCAGGGTGGACATAGCAAACCTCATAAATGAAATTTCAAAGCATTAGAAGCATCTGGAATTGAAATATATACTAGTCCACTTTCTAACTTTTTTGGGAATAGGAGAGGGAAGCAAATAACAAGAATATTTCTAGTGGAACATCTTTCACAATCTCTGGAAGAGTTCCTATCAAAATGCCATTAGAAATGAAAGGAATGGGACTCGCTTGAGGACCAAAACCGGAGTTCCCATCAAAATGCCATTAGAAATGCCAGGAATGCGACTCGCTTGAGGACCAAAACCGACCAGAAAACACCAGCTGCTAGCATGTATCTACACGTCAGATAAGTTAACAGAGACCCATTTTAGTTAAATAGTTCAAAAACCCAATAACTAACCAAGTTGAGTTGACTCGGCCGAGTTTTTAGTCATGTCAGTGAGCCTAAGAAATGTTGTTTAGTTGCTAACCAAAACCGGTACGACTCAGCAAGATATTTCAAATCATGACACAGGCTAAGAGGAGAAAACAACAGCTGCTAGCCAACATCTATGGGTCAGATAAATTGATAGAAGAAAATTTCCTACATACTCATACACAACACATCACTATCCACACCACGAGCAACCACTGCCCGTTGGTGCCAGAAAAACCCGTGTTGGGTTGCTGGCAATAAGCCCACTCTGCGGTGAATATTACTCTGGGGTCCCGCATTCGCTTAGTGGTGGTATCACAGGTAGGAGTATTTTAGAATCAAAACAAAAGTACCATTTTTCTCTGTGGTTCCGTCCATCAAGCCTCCACTTCTTGGGCAGCAGCTTCTTTACTGTCTTCCTTCTCAGCATCGCCTTCGTCATCTTCATCGTCTTCATCTTCCTCCGCCGCCGCAGCTAGCTTGGTCAGCTCATTTTGGATCATTTGCTTGATAGCTGATTTTCTCGGTGTAAAGTCAGTATCAAAATGCCGAGCTGGAGCAGGAGCAGTTTTGTCAATGATTTTTTTGTCAACCACATAAAAATATTTCCAGTGGCATAAAAAGAAGCAATATATAATACTCAATTAACCTCCTGCCGGGCACAGGAAAGCCACACTTGGGGAAATCCATCACTCATTAGGTGGGCACCACCGATGTCTTGGACATAACAAAAGATATGCCCCATCAGATGATCCTTGCTGCCCAATTTGGGCCCACTTAAATGTGGAAAAGAGTCGAGGGCATGGCACATCCCAGGATGATGTCAATCAGATCAATGGTGCAGGTTACAGCAAGGTAGGGCCTACATGTATCAATTCTGGCTTGAAAATAAATAAAATAGCAGCTTTTCACCTTATGAACATCATATAACACCTTAAAGAAAAAATAACAAGGGATGGTACATACCAAGTTTCTTGAGAATGTCGGTGAAGGTGGCCTGAAATTAAGAACGAGAAATACACAAATCAGGAACATCTCCATTAACAAGTGATCAACCCTACATATTTTAAAGCATCCCTGTCATGTAGCATACCACATTGAAATCGACTTCTTTGAGAATTTCACAGATTGCCTTCCTCAATTCCTCATCGCTCGGACTGGATCCCTTTGCTTTGGATTTATCCTTCCCTCTTGCCGCCTTTTGACCTTCAAAGAAACAGGAACACTTTTAGATCATACAATCAACCAGGATGGTCGTTGAAAAGCACAAAAACTCAACTCAACCACCAGCCGGTATAGATCGACTTGAGGACTCAATCAGGTCTTCACTTGGAATCGATTTGGTATTTAATAGTTGCATCAAAACATTTTAAATAGTTTTAAACAGTTAAAAGTATGAAAAATAGATCGACTCGAGGACTCAATCAGGTCTTCACTTTTAGATCATACAATCAACCAGGATGGTTGCTGAAAAGCCCAAAAACTCAACTCAACTACCAGCCGGTATAGATCGACTCGAAGACTCAATCAGGTCTTCACTTGGAATCGATTTGACATTTAATAGTTGCATCAAAACATTTTAAATAGTTTTAAACAGTTAAAAGTATGAAAAATAGCAATAATGTGGCTAGCAGAATGGTGATTCAGTAAAATCACTTTCTTGAATAGCACCACGGGTTTGGAACTTAATAACCTTATTATAGCTTCTACTAACAAGGAACAAACTAAGTGACTCGGTTCAATTAACTGAGTCATATCGAGTCAACAAGCTGACTCAACGAGCCTTCATGATGTAGGACCGAGTCACAGATACCTGCTAGTTCCCTAATGACACGGCTCAAAATCTTGTTGGATCAATGAGACTTGGCTGAGTTTCGACTCGAACCAACAAGTTCTAGGGATGCACCGGTTAATCAAATTGCAATGACTAATTAGATAAAAGAGAGATGATCAATTTGCTATTAGGTTCTTCAGTCTCTGCATAGACCATGTGTTGTGCAGAATGCCTTGTATTCTGCAGGGTCTGGGTGTCAGAGCAGGACGCTGTCGGTCCGACCAACAGTTGTCGGTTCGAGTCAGTATGACCAACAGCATACGCGAATTAGCGTAAGTTGGGGGTATTTAAGCCTAATTGCAATTAGAGCTTTGTACCAACGATTGTTTTCTCTCCAAGGGCAAGGGTTTTGCAAGGTGAGAGGGTTTTCTACACTTGTAAGCATTGTTGTAAAATAGCATAAGCAATTATATGCGACCTAAGGAGCGTGTGCACATATGCAATTGCATAATCGCACATGCCATCGCACAGCCTTCCAAAAAAAAAAAATCATCTTTTCATCACAAAAGTAATGGCATAATCGCATATTCAATCGCATAATCACATAAGAGATCGCATATGCCATCGCATAATCGCATAATGCCCACTGGTCATAAGCATATGCGATCATATATGACAACACTGCTTATAAGTGCTTGGGAAGGGATTTTCTCAAGGGGCTGGGGTTTTTCCCAGGTGCGC
Source organism: Magnolia kwangsiensis (assembly GCA_037074715.1). Taxonomy (NCBI): domain Eukaryota; kingdom Viridiplantae; phylum Streptophyta; class Magnoliopsida; order Magnoliales; family Magnoliaceae; genus Magnolia; species Magnolia kwangsiensis. The sequence continues at coordinate 9,148,901 of CM073580.1, read as the reverse complement.
ATCGCAAGAGATCGAGTGCTTCTATAATCAATGAAGATGAGTCGTGTAAACTCTAAGGCTTTTGATTATAGTGGAGTTTGTCGCTTTGTGCCGTGGTTTTTTCCCGCAAAGGTTTTCCACGTAAAATCAGTGTGTTTTGTGTTTGCTTGCTTGATATATTTGATTATTCTAGTTATTGTGATTGTTCTATCTTCGTTGAATGTGCTTCCGCAAAGCACACAGATTGACGGTGGTATTAGATCTGAATTTCTAATACCTCGGGTTGATCCAAGCTTGTTGGGTTTCGGGATTACAACAAAGTTGTATCGAAGCCGAAGCCCGGTTTATCACAACAGTTCCAAATCAGAACCACGTTGCTTACAAGTTGGACTTTAAACAGGTGTAAATGTAGTTTGAGGGTTATAAGGTAATTACAATTTGGTCATTTCCATCTTCATTTAACCAATTTTTTCGCAATTCAATTCAATAGTTCACCCCAAAACAGTCCAAAGAGTTCTGTCACTTAACCTAGCTTCTAAAACTGACATTAACTAAAAGCATTGTTTTCAGAACCCCGGATGTTCTTGTTTAAACTTTTTTTTTTTTGAAGACACAAGGTGTCCCCACCTCTTTTTGAAGTGAGACTAATCCCTGCGGATACACGCAATCATCCACAACCACGTGTATTAGGTAAAGCCAAGGAGGGGAATCGAACTCTCAACTATAGGGAGCAAACCTACGGTGAAGACCATTCTCCCAAACCTCGTTGGGTGATCTTGTTTCAGCTTTTACTTCACAAGAGAAATAATAATGAACATTGAATCATCCTCTCAGTAAGGTGAAATGAGAAGCTTGAATCAAAACATTCCTTCCATTTAATATTTCAATAATCAGCGCATGCATTCAGTAAAGAAATAAAAACATAAATAAAATAAGCATTACCAGTTTTTCCCTTGGGAGCAGATTTTGGAGTTGTTGGTTTCTTTGTGGGCGTCTCTTCAGTCTTCTTCTTCCTGGAAAATACCCTTGGACTTGTATCACACCCATCATCCACCTTGGACCTTTTGGAAGATGTCCTGGCAGAGCTTTTGGTCAGCGTTGCAGGAGTGGCTTTGTTTGGTGTTGTTGCTTTCTTGGCGTTAGCTTTCCCAGCAGACCCTCTCTTTGATGACTCCTTCGAACTGCGTTTGCCTTTTCCCGTGTATTCTTCGTCATCCTCTTCCTCTTCCTCTTCCTCTTCTTCTTCTTCCGACTCATCCACTTTTTTCGCATTTCGAGCATTCATTTTCTTGGTTTTATCTTTACCAGCAGAGCCTCCCCTCGAAGACTTCTTCAAGGCATGTTTACTTTTTCCTGATTCTTCATGCTCCTCTTCTTCAGACTCTTCTTCTTTCTTCTCACTTTCGGAATGCTCAGACGCATCATCCTCATCTGCATCAGGAAGGCCATTTTCCTCTTCCTCTTCCTCCTCTTCGTCTTCATCCTCCATCTCCAGTGCCCTATTCCCCTCCTTTGATTTCGGCGTTCCCTCAATCTTTCTTCGTTTCTGCAGAATAGAGAAATAGACACCAAGGAAGACAAACAAAGTCAACGACAGACAACTGATTTTTTGTTTCTGGATCATTGGTTATTAGTCCAATTTACAAGACCAGAAAGTCCAACTGCTTTCATTATATCAAAGAGAAAGTAGTGTTAAAAACACGTGATAACAGCACTTCCCATTCTGCCAAAAATTAAAGAGATTGGCCTCACATTTCTGCTATGAAGAACATTCATATTGTGGGGCACGTCCCAAACACCTCACCCACTGGAAAATTATCCATAAGAACAAAGGATTGCCTGTTTGATTCAGATAATTAGAAGAAAGGGGGTGGGAGGGTGGGTGGGATGTGCACATACACCGTTGTACAGGAACTTTCACCTACAACTTTTGCCGGCAAACATGTCACTTTTCTGTAACATTCGAGCCATGAGACACTTAAATAAAGAGAACTGCTCACATGCAACATCGCATAGGAACATACAAAACTTTATTTCCCACCAATGTATCACTTCCTATAACATCAGAGCTGTGAAAATGGCTGGAGACGTCATGAAGATCACCCAGGGCAAAAACTAGGACTCTATTCTTCAGGTGGGCTGAACCATCAAAATCAATAGACAGCCAAAGGCCCAAAACAATTCAGGTGTGTGGCCCACTTAATGAGTAGATTGTTTCAATTTTTTGTTCGAGGTGACCTTCATGATACAGCCCACCATTTTTATTTTTTTAATAAAAATGTTATATGTGAATTCCCAAAAAACTGTGTCAATTTGCAGGGAACCTGTCACCTGTCAGACAGTTACGATTGCCTGATGGAGGAGTTTTTGTAGCATGACCCATCCATAATTAGGCCCAAATGATCTCTATCCCTAAAGGATGGCCCATCCTCTACATCTGGGCTGAAGAAATAACACCATTTGGTTCAGCAAAGCATCATATCATCCCTCTTCATAACTGATGTAGAACAGAAACTGCATGATTCCAGAAAGCACGGAAGAAAGATAGAGGATAGAAGGAAAGAATGATAGTTGAATCTCTTCGGATCATTGTTATGGAGACTCACCAGACAATCTACGAGAGCCACGGTACTAGAAAATGCATCATATTCTACAAAAACCATCGCATCTTAAAACAAGAACTGCACTAGCCTAACTCGTGTAGGTATGTCACAGGCATACCTACCGCTAACCGAATTATGTTAGTGGGAAAAGCATGAGATCCACCCCATCCATCCGCTCCACTGCCTCGTATTCACCATGGAACCCAAAACTCAGTTTGGCCACACTGCAGGGAAGTCCTTAGTTGCAGGATCCTTCCAACTAGGTGTTGCTCTTCTAATCTTGCCTCGAACTTGCGCTCCCAATCCGTTTCTAGCCATTTTTATACTTGAGAATGTTACAGACACTTTCGCACACACCTGAATCTGTTGCCGCTTCCCTTCACACTTTGTGCAACTATATAGGGAACACTTGAGATGAGGACACCCACAGTTATCAGTGGAGCTCACCATGGTGTTTATATGCCATCAAATCAATTCATCTGATGCTCCTTATCAAGATGATTGAACGCACCAAAAGTCACACTATTTCTAAACTCAGGCAGGCCATAGCACACGATTTTAGAGTGTTAAGGCTTGATTTTATACTATCCCTCATGCCATGGCCTGCCTGAGTTTTGGATCTTCCAGACTTTTGGGACCAGTGACAAAAAACGGAGTCACGCGCTTGATGGATAGGGTGGATAGATTTACATAAAGTAATTCCCCCTATGTTAGCGATAGGTATGCACCCTAGGTATCCGCATGAGTCCCACTCGCGTTTTCATTTACAATGACAGCTAAATTTTCATTCACTAGCATCGCCTGTTTTTATGGCATCTAAAAGGATAATATATGAAGACTGAATACCCTAATTTAATCCTAGTCATTATTCACTAAATCTTGATCCCAACCATCTATTCTAATCAAATGTTAGAAAGGACTAAAATATCCCTAAATCCTGTCAACCATACAGCCCTTCCATAAACCAGCCATAAGTCAAATGATCTCGGACACGAATGGGGAGTGCTGTTTTCCTTTGTGGAGCTCACATCAATCTGACCCCCCATCAGGAACCCAAAAACTGTCTGACCAGACTGTGGGCCTAGAAAACTGATCAAACAGGTTGTGAGCCCAATTCTTTGATCAAACAGTTCACAGGACCCACATTATTGATAGGACTAGATCATGGAGCCCACTGAATGGCTAGCTTGTGCATCCCCTCCTAGGAAGCATTGCTAGTGCAACCACTCGAATAATCACATTCCCAGTGTCACATAAAAGACATCCATGACTCCCAGCAAACAACACATGCAGAGATGTTATGAACAGTTTTAACTGGTTTTGGTGTTTCCCGGGAGAGGCAAATCACTTCCTCCTAGCGTGGCACGGGATGTACTTTGGTAAGACGAAAACTACAATCTGGAGAATGGAGGTCCTATCAGTTTGGTGGTCAGTGTGGGGGGGAAAGAAACAATGGATGCTTCAGAAATCTCTCCAATTCGGCTGGGTCTGCAGCGTCTTCGGCTAAGCGTCTTATCATTGAATGGGCTCTGAATGTTAAGGATTTGTCAGGTCCTGATTTCTTTTTCTTAGGCATGTAATCTGAGGCCTGCTTTCTCAGCAGCCTCCCCTTTTGTTTTCTCTCTCTTAATGAAATCTCTTCTGATGGGGACATCATGTGCACGCGCATGCACACCACCCCCTACGCACGTACGTAAGCAAAAGGAGGGCCCCACCATCGATATGGCTCGATGGCAACGTCCAGGGAGGGCCTGCTAGCTAGAAGACGAAATTTTGGTTCAAAAGCGTGGGCCCGATAGTCAAGAAAATCCCATCATGGGATCTCATGATCATGGCCCACTTGTCGAATTGATGTCATATTTTAGGTTTTACTTATTGTTATTATTTAAAACATTGTGAACGCTTTTGATTTCTCAGTTTGATTTTTATTTTAAGTTACTTCGTCGCTAAGTAATAGGTTGCGCACATGATACGAGTTTTGGGGTATAGGATTTTCCCTATAAATAGGCACCCCTTGTAGTTCTTTTCATTCATTGAAGTTAATAAAAAAATTTCTGCTTTATTTTTCTGCTCTCTTCGTGAGTTGTGAAAGAATTCAAAAGTGGGTGCGAAGCCCTCCCTTTTCGAAGGGCTAACTACCGTGGTGCGAAGCCACATCGACCCTGATTCACCCCCATCCTCCATCATCTTCTTTTCCATCTTCCACCACCATCCATACTTCGAATTCGTCCCTTTTGTTGCATCAAATTTCTTCATTACAACAAATTTTCAGATTTCGACCCGCCGGCGAGCTGAAACTTCGGCGGAACACCACGCACAAACCGTACATCGGATCGAGCTGATATTTGGGGGTTTTGGAGTCCATCCCTGGCCGACCAGGGCCAAGGTGGCCTTTTTCTGAATAGTGGGCCCCACACACGTGCGGCCATGATCACACGCACGTGCGTCTAGGCCATTGTTGTTGTCCACACACGGGATCGTCTTTTGGTTCAGATTTTTATCTTCTTTTATCCTCTCATAACTGTTTTTGATGAATCCTAGTCCTAGATTACGTTTTCCCTAAGCTATTTGCCAATTTTCTTACCCTAGGGTTCCCCGAATTGGAATTTCTGAATCCCTTGGATTAGGGGCTGATTACTATGCATGTGTGGTTGATTATTTCTTATCTTTGAGCATCTTTTGGTTTATAGTTTTTATTGATCCAGCCCTATCATGTGTAGGCCTGGACCCGCATTTATTCTCCTTAATTTGAATGTTTGGACTTTTATGTGGGATATGGAATTTGTGTAATTGTTTCTGAACTAACGTGATCTTAAGCCTGAAATCTCGCATATCATATTTAATTTTCATGTCCTGCATCATCTTCATCTTTCAAAAAAAAAAAAAAAACACATGCAGAGATGGTAGGGACTGAACAGGGTATAGAAATCCAGTATAATGTTAAGAAAAGACTGATACCCGTGATGAGCGCTTTCCTGAGGTGCTTCCAGACCTCGATGCACCTCTGACCCTCCGTTTTTTTGTTTTGCCCGACTGCCACACACAAGAGACATGAGCGAGCAGTTTCTTCCAAATAGAGCACATGAGTTTAAAAGATTCTAAGCTTAATGCAAACCTGCTCCTTTGCTGCAAGTAAGACATCAGTTGTAGGATGAGGGGCAACCAGAAAGTCTATTAACTTCGTCACAACGTCTTCCTGCACATTCATCATTAGTCGGGGTCACCATCAGCAATGTTGCAATGACAATGCATTTAATCATTTAATTATAGATCTGAACTGTGGCCTACTTGCAAAAGTAGGTTCCCAGATCCCACTCGACCCACATGTACCAATAGCACTTGGTGTGCAAGATCCGGCCTGCTTTGGATCATCAGTTCCTTTTAACCACACCCACCAGAAGCAGATCACCTCAATTTTCAGGTCATGACATACAGTGGAGCCTACCCCATCCAATAAAACAGCATGGATCTCACACTTACGCACTTGGGAGAATAGGATGTGAAATCCTACTCCCACCAGTATCCTCAATTTAAGCTACGTGGTCGTAGTCAACAGGAAGCAAGAATAAGAAAACTACCTTCTTCATTGAGCTTGGAACAGGCATGTCAAGCATATCACAGAAATCCAACAACTTATCTTTGACACATTTGTCGAGCTTCTCTTTGATCTTACCTCGTTGCTTTTCCTGTGAGTCAAAACTGAACTATGAAGCATATATCATGCATGTAGACATACCACTCATCACATTCATTCCAGAAAGTTCAGGGTATCAAATTAAACATGTAATAAGAAACTCACCAATGGAGAAAATGCTTGAATCAGACTCCCTAAGAATATGGAAAAAGCTAAAGAATAGAGAACATAGAAATAGAACAAGACCAGGGGCAATCCCAGAGTGTGCACTTCTTACCTCATTATCATGCCACACAAAGCCAGAAAACTGGGAGATATTACTCTTGACATGAAGTGCCTGCAAACCATATCCACCAGTTATATTCCTTCATGGAAATGAAGACACCGAAAGAAACGTTTTGAATCGTCATCGTATCACAAGAAACAGTTAGAAACTAATGCTGCAGTTTGAAGCAAAACAGAAAGCCCTAGAAATTAGCATGGTTTAATAGTGGTATAAGTATAGTTGGACACAAGAGTCGAGGGAAGTGGAAGCAGATTTAGGTGCAAGAGCAGGGATGCATCTGTTTCAAAGTGCATATAAATAGCTAGAAAGCAGGTGCCGGCATGTGAATCCGAAGTGTGATTCAAGGCGGTAGCAAGTCATAGGTAGAAGGTATGTGCAACTAAGGTTTTAAAGGCATGGGGCACATATGAGCCACTCCACCCTCTGATGAGGCGACATGTAAGCCTCAGGCATTAGAAATCAGTCAAATTTATTTATATTTTTCCAAACTACAAACAAAGAAAAATAATCCATAATTGTAGAAATGATGACAATTTTAAAATTAAAAGGAAAAACTTCCCACTTTCATTACAACTTAAAAAAGAAGATTCTGCTCTGAAAAGAGAATGGCCCTCATTACAGAAAAGAGGCAGATGTTCCCTTCTTATTGAAAAGAATACATCTAACTATAGCCTCTTGCAGTTGCTACATAAATACAAAACTTATCTCTCAGCATGGTAGTCCTAGGGTTCACTGATTTGCATAGCTTAGAAGTGTGATACAGTAAACTGCAAGAGATAAGAATTACTCTTTCTCACCAACAGGGCCTGGGCCAAGGTATCTACTCATGGGTCCAGTTCGGGCTTAGATTTTAGGTTATGCAGTAGATGGATTGGCTTCAAGCTAAACATGACCTGATCCCAAACTCATTTCCACCCTACTTAATCCTATTTGGGATACCAGGATGATTTTGAGACAATATATCATCTGCTGAGTAATGCTACAACGATCTGCCATTTACTTACAACATGTGTCCCCTGCGGTACGATGCAGCAAAACAAAAGGCTCCATGGGGCTCACCATGATGTTTGTGTAACATCCACCCCGCCAATCATTTGCAACTGATCATGTTTGGAAATCCATGCCGATCCAAAGCTTAAAGTAAGACACCACAGGAACACGGATGGTGGAGACCCAATTGAAACCTTCTTGGGGCCGACGTAAGTTTTGACCAGGCTGTTATTTGATTTTTCCCTTCATCCTAGTTGTACTCCTTTATGAACAGATTGGATGGCATAAAAACATCACAGTGGGCCCCAAAATGGTTTGAATGGAGGGCATCCTCATCAAAGTTCCTTGTGTGGCCCACTTGAGTTTTATATCAACCTGAGTTTTGAGTTCACCTATAATATGAGCCGGCGAAGCTTATAGATGGAGTGGATGTCACACACACGCATCATCATACGTAAAACGGAGCTTGTTGTAGAAGCAAATCACTCAAGCTAACTCTATACCATTACCCATTGGTTGTTATATCACCGACATCAAGACCAAGGTTCTAGGCTGAATTTTTTATTTTCTAATCACTGAAAATTTTACACAGATTTCAAAAAGGAGAATATGAAGCATCCTCAAAGAAGTGACCAATAGAAGTGACCAATAAGCAATACATATTATCAATAAAAATGCACTTATGCGATTGTTAACTTAATCTGAATTACCTTTCCCCTCCTTCCAAAAAGGATGACATGAAGCATCTTCAGATTATCATCAATTTTCCTTTTCGATAGTTTGTATGCCACTGAAACAGCACAAAATAGTTGAGGAAATGATAAACAAAATCAACAACAAACTTAATGGTTGTTATACCAACAGGGCAGACAAAAAAGTGCAGATTACCATTTCTAATATGAAAATGTGTGTGTGTGACAACTACTAACAAGAAAATATGACTAGAAATTTAGTGAAGCTTCCTTCATTACAAGCCTCCAACTACTAAGAAAACACAAAAATAATGAGCATAAGAATGGCACAGCAACGTAGATTGCATGAACTAAAAAGTTCAAGAAAATTCTTGCTAAAACTAGGTTGCCAGCATAAGAATTTAAGTAAGAAAATGCTGGCTACCGCTAGAAATTTAGATCCTGTGGGATAATAACATAAGGAAAATAAACATTTTGGAAAACAGCAAATCTAACAGAATTTCTGTATATATAGTATGCCAGCCTCACAGAAGAGGCCTCTAATGCTTGATTTTTAATACATCTCTAAAACATAATGCAAGTAGCAATGGACAATTTTACCCATGAACTAGTCTTCAGAGAGTCGTGAACTTTGGGGTTTAAAAGGACAAAATGAATTCGAACATGGGGAAGGGTATTTAGGTAACTTGGAGGTATTGGCTTCTTAACAACCAACAGTTCAGATTTTATCCGCAACGAGTAGTCGTGACTCCTAAGTCCTAACCCCTTCTCCCTCTCTTTATGCGAGCGCACCCCCCACCCCCCAAGAGTTAGATTCAAACCATTGCATTATATTAAGGGACAAAAAGTTGGACTAGTCATTACAACTTTAAGATCATTGATTGATTGCTGACATAACCAAATATATCAACTATGGGAATGCAACCAAACATTTCAGTAAAAACATACAATTGAAAGCTGTGAAAACCTCTGCAGAAACACCAAAATATGCATGGAATGGAGAGAGAAATTGCCAGATGTAAGGGTAGCCAAGAGTGGCATATGCAAAGAATAAATCACAAAGAAAAGTTGCTAGAGAAGCAATGAAGCAATGAAAGTCAACATCATAAGGTCATACCATAGTTCTGAGGAGCCCTTGATGGTGTTCACTTATGAAGCCATCAGCCCATCACAATGCACACCTAACTAAGCAAGAAGGATCATAGATAAGCAGCTGTCCAGTTGATAGGGTGGAGACTAGAATGATCCTGCCGAAAACACAGACCCAGCTTCCACCTCTGACTCCCACCAACCCCAACATCTCTTTCACTACTAAAGAATGGTAACTACTTCCACTTGGCTGTCTAATCCACTAATCATTTCTCATAAGTCTATCAAACACAACATCCATTTCTCATACACTGAGCAGGATTAAGCTTATGCTGAAGTGATTTATGCAAGATGCAAATGGTGATTCCAGAACACCTGTTGTGCATAGGCATCAAGGGACCTAGTTGTCCAATTGCCTACCTTGACTTAAATGGACCTAGTTGTCCAATTGTCTGCCTTGAAAAATGATACGATACTGCGTCGCATATTGGAATCAGGGCCATATGCCGTATCAGCCCGTGTCGGTCAGAATTTTTTTTAAGCAAAAAAAATATGAAAATATATCCAAAAAATTAGAAAAAAGAAAATGAGATATTCACGGATCTATCATTTTTATATTTTGACCATGCATTCAATGGTGTATCGGACCATTCTTTGGTAAGAATGTTGTCCTAGCCAGTTGACATATTGCAAGTTCTTGTGTTGATTTTTTTATATAAACTATTGATATATGTCATAAATTGATATCATATATTGCTAATAGTCTAATATGATCATACATGAATTATATTTCAAATTTCAACATATTTAAAAAAAAAAAAAAAAAAAACAATTAACAAAAAATTTTGAAATTAAAGAAAACTAGACATAATATTCAAAAAGAAAAACAACCAAACTACTCAAATGCCCCAAAAGCAATATATTTGAAAAAAAAAAAAAATCTAGAATTTACAGAAGTTACCCCAAAAATAAATAATAAAAACTTTATTTCCGATCAGATCCGATGTAGATCTAACATCTATTTGAAAATGCCTTCCCTCTCCAGATTTGTGATCAGATTTAAATAAATAAATAAACTAAAATTTTCAGAATTTTCAATAAATTTAATTTCAAAAAATAAAAAATAAAACTTTTTTCTCCGATCTGAGATCATATTCAAAAAAAAAATCTGGAATTTCCAGAATTTTCAACAGATTTATTAAATTTAAAAAAAAAAAACTATTTTTTTCGATTAGATCTGCTATAGATCTGATTGGATATGGTTCCACTCTCCAGATTTGAGATCAGGTTAAAAAACTATTTTCAAAAAAATCAGGCGTAAATGCTTTTAAAAAATCCAAAAATGATCAAAATGATCTCCAAATCTGATGGGGACATCATGTGCACACATGCACGCACACCACCCCATACGCACGTACGTAAGCAAAAGGAAGGCCCCACCATCGATCTAGCCCGATGGCGACGTCCAGGGAGGGACTCTTAAGTAGAAGACAAGTTTTGGTTCAAAAAAGGTGTGCCCGATAATCAAGAAAAGCCCATCATGGGATCTCATGATCGTGGCCCACTTGTCGGATTGATGTCATATTTTAAGTTTTACTTATTGTTATTATTTAGAACATTGTGAATGCTTTGAATTTCTTTGTTTGGTTTTAATTTTAGTTTACTTCACCACCAAGTAATAGGTTACGCAGGTGGTGCGAGTTTTTGGGTATAGAATTTTTCCTATAAATAGGCACCCCTTGTAGTTTTTTTTTCATTGATTGAATATTTATAAAAATTCTGCGTTTTCTACTCTCTGAGTTGTGAATCCTAATTGGGTGCGAAGCCCTCCCTTCATCGAAAGGTTAACTACCGTGGTGCGAAGCCACATCGACCCCGATTTACCCCCATCCTCCATCATCTTTTTTTCCATCTTTCACTACCATCCATACTTCGAATTCGTCCTTTTTGTTGCATCATATTTCTTCATTACAGCAGATTTTCAGATTTCGACCCGCCGGCGAGCTGAAACTTCGGCAGACCGCCACACACAAACCGTATATCAGATCGAGCTGATATTTGGGGGTTTTGGAGTCCATCCCTGGCCGACCAGGGCCAAGGTGGCCTTTTTCTGAATAGTGGGCCCCACACATGTGCAGCCGTGATCACACGCACGAGCGTTTGGGCCGTTGTCGCTGTCCGTGCGTTGGAAGTGTCTTTCGGTTCAGGTTTTCTTCTTATTTTACCCTTTCATACCAGTTTTTCATAAACCCTAACCCTAGATCGCATCATCCTTAATTTATTTGCCTCTTTTCTCACCCTAGGGTTCTCCGAATTGGAATTTCTAAATCCCTTGGATTAAGGGCTGATTACTATGCATGTGTGCGTGATTATTTCTTATCTTTGAGTGTCGTTTGGTTTATAATTTTTATTGATCCAGCCCTATCATGTGTAGGCCTGGACCCGCATAGATTCCCCTTAATTGAATGTTTGGACTTTTGTGTGGGATATGAAATTTTTGTAATTGTTTATGAACTAACGTAATCTTAAGCCTGAAATCTCGCATATCATATTTAATTTTCATGTCCTGCATCAAATTTGGTATCAGAGCCTAGGGTTCTTGTAGGGAAATTCACCACATATTTAGGGTTTAGTTTGTTTGAGTCCTTCATGCATTCAGTCCATCATATATAACTGAATTTTAGTAACAGTGTAGTTTCCTTCAAATAGAGTCTCGTAGGGTCATTTAGTTTTTAGACGCATATACTTGTCATAGCAGGTTCTTAGGTTGAGCAATTCAGTGCATGCCTACACGTACGGGTCGCGACTTCGGTTTGCACCCTACAGTAAACATGGAACAATTGCAAGAGTCACTAAATAAGATATCTCAGACGTTAGAGTCTATGATTAAGCGCTTGGAAATGGACTAATGCGATGTACACATTACCCGAATAAAGACCATCGCCAGGACAAATCCCACCATTGGAGTAGATATCCAATCTCAAGCAGGTGGCCTGGAGGATAGACTAATGAATGAGGTTGGTCAAGGAATTAATTATGGGTGTGCACTCGTGCACCCACCCCATGAGAGACATCAAGACCATTATTTTGAGAGGTACAACATGTGCGGCCTTGTGGCTGGAGAGAGTGCACCAGAGGCTAGTGTGGAGTTACCCACTGAGGTCATTGCGGTAGTGGATGAGTTACGTGATGTCTTTCCTGATGATTTACCAGATGAGTCTTCTCCTGTGAGGGATATAAAGCACACTAGAACATGGGACATCGTAATACCTGTAGCCGAGTTTGCGTTTAATAGTTCTATCGTTAGGTCCACAGGTCTCAATCCTTATGAAGTCATTACTGATTATAAACTTGGAAAACCTATTGATCTTGTCCCTATGTCACTGTCCCATAGGCCGTCAGAGCCTGCAGAGTCTTTTGCACATCACATTTATTCATGGCATCAAGAAATCAGGCAGAAGATCATGACAGGTAATGAACATTACTCACTTTCTACAGACCAACATAAATGTTTCCAAGGATTCAATGTAAGAGATTCTGTGATGATCCGCATCAAGCCATAGTGGTACCCTCAGGGAGCTATTCGAAAATTACACGTGTATAGCGCTGGACCATTCAAAATTATAAAACGAAACAGTCTCAAAGCGTATATGAAAAATCTTCCACCCTCCATGGGAATTAATTCCACATTCAATGTGGAGGATCTAGTTGCATTTCAAGGGGTCATTGATGCATTGTTCAGCCTTTCACCTAACCATCCTGATTCCCCAAACTTTTCCCTTAATCCATGGCCCCCTCCAGACCCATTTTCTCAGCCTCTACGTCTCATTCCTACCCGTCTCGACCTATTTTCCCAACCTCTACCTCCCACACCTACTTATCCCGACCCATTTTTCCAGCCTCTACCTCCCATACTTACCGTTCTTAACCTATTTTTCCAGCCTCTATGGCCCATACCTACCCGTCCCGACCTATTTTCCCAGCCTCTACCTCCCATACTTACTCTTTCCGAACTTTCTTCTCAGCGTTTACCTCTCATACCTAACCTTCACACACCCAAAGAGGAAATAAAAGATATCCTAGACCATCAGATAGTTTCAACGTTGGACGGTTGGTTTCAGAAGTACCTGATTAAATGGAAGTTACGCCAAGCTTCAAACAGCACGTGGCTCACTGAGGAGGAGCTTCAGAAACTTGATCCTGACATCTTGGATCGGTTCGGGAGTTTTATTTCGCCAGTGGCGAAATCTTCGCAGCCGGGGAGAATTGATGGGGACATCATGTGCACACGTGCACGCACACCACCCCATACGCACGTACGTAAGCAAAAAGAAGGCCCCACCATCGATCTAGCCCGATGGCGACGTCCAGGGAGGGAATCTTAGGTAGAAGACAAGTTTTGGTTCAAAAAAAATGTGCTCGATAATCAAGAAAAGCCCATCATGGGATCTCATGATCGTGACCCACTTGTCGGATTGATGTCATATTTTAAGTTTTACTTATTGTTATTATTTAGAACATCGTGAATGCTTTGAATTTCTTTGTTTGGTTTTAATTTTATTTTACTTCACCGCCAAGTAATAGGTTACGCAGGTGGTGCGAGTTTTGGGATATAGGATTTTTCGTATAAATAGGCACCCCTTGTAGTTTTTTTTTCATTGATTAAAGATTAATAAAAATTATGCGTTTTCTTACTCTCTGAGTTGTGAAGCCTAATTGGGTGCGAAGCCCTCCCTTCATCGAAGGGTTAACTACCGTGGTGCGAAGCCACATCGACCCCGATTCACCCCCATCCTCCATCATCTTCTTTTCCATCTTTCACCACCATCCATACTTTGAATTCGTCCTTTTTGTTGCATCAAATTTCTTCATTACAGCAGATTTTCAAATTTCGACCCGCTGGCGAGCTGAAACTTCGGCGGACCGCCACACACAAACCGTACATCGGATCGAGCTGATATTTGGGGGTTTTGGAGTCCATCCCTGGCCGACCAGGGCCAAGGTGGCCTTTTTCTGAATAGTGGGCCCCACACATGTGGGGCCGTGATCACACGCACAAGCGTTTGGGCCGTTGTTGCTGTCCGCGCATTGGAAGTGTCTTTCGGTTCAGGTTTTCTTCTTATTTTACCATTTCATACCAGTTTTTCAAAAACCCTAACCCTAGATCGCATTATCCTTAATTTACTTGCCTCTTTTCTCACCCTAGGGTTCACCGAATTGAAATTTCTGAATCCCTTGGATTAAGGGCTGATTACTATGCATGTGTGGGTGATTATTTCTTATCTTTGAGTGTCGTTTGGTTTATAATCTTTATTGATCCAGCCCTATCATGTGTAGGCCTGGACCCGCATAGATTCCCCTTAATTGAATGTTTGGACTTTCGTGTGGGATATGAAATTTGTGTAATTGTTTATGAACTAATGTGATCTTAAGCCTGAAATCTCGTATATCATATTTAATTTTCATGTCCTGCATCAAAATCTGGTAGTTTTTGGTAGATCTAGGCATATAATAAACATTAATATGGATTTCAACAAGGATCAACGGAAAAAAAAAAAAAATTTACATTTTCTCAAAACTGACCCCAAACTATTTTGATCCTTCAAATCGGCTGAAATCCAATGTTTTGATCCTCCAAGTAGTTGTTAATGGTGCCGAAAATATCTATAGGTTGATGTATTTGAGGGATTTGAAAGCTTGGAGGAGAAATTAGGGGGGGAGAGAGAGAGAGAGAGAACAAAAAGGGGAACTTTTTATATGCCTGTATCAATCTGATCGATGTGGATCACAGCATGTCAGCACCTATATGGGCTATATCAGCCGATGCGGCCTCAATATCGGTCAACCGATACCAAAACGGCCGATATAGGCCCATATCATGTATCGTATCAAGCCGATACGGATACAATACGCCCATATTGGCCGATACAATACCAATATTTGGATCTATGGGGCACACGTCTAAGGATGATTGATGCATTTTGTAACATTTTTACATAGACCAGACCACATTGATCCAGTAATATCCTGGCACAGTTCGTTTACCATTTTCATCCAAGTACACCTCTGAAAATCAAGGCATGATTATATCACAATTTCGTTGAAACTAACTCTCCAATGACACTATGGAACTTTTGCTTGGCTGCACACAGCTATCAGAGGGGGGGGGGGGGGGGGGGGGGGTTGAAATTTTTGCTCAATGCTTCTACAAATCACCGTGGCTTAGTGACTGGATAATGCCGTACCTAGGGACATAGAGAGTCTCATTCAAGCTTCGAATCTGCTTCTCATTAGCAGTAGAGAGCATGAATTCTATCATGAACTTCCACTCTGATTTTGGAGGTTATGATAGCTCAAGCAATCTGATTTTGGAAAGTAACATAGCGAGAGTGTGTTCCACAATTTGGTCGGTTTAATTTGGGTTATGACCTGCTATGTATGCAATTTCTGAGTACATTTGCAACAATCGTTGTATGCTGTGTATGTGGCCCACATTGTAAACATTATAAATAATGATAAGTGAAATAGTGTAATCCAGGCCATTGTTCTTACCTGTCCCACTGTGTACGTGACCATTCGTGTGTGTGTGTATAGGCCAGTTGGGACAAATCGTATCAGTTTCAGTGGTGACTGATACAGTACACCAGAACCAATTTTTAAACCTTGCTTAAATGGTCAGAGTGATTCTCCAGAGATGGGAGTTTTTCTTTCCTATTTCATTTTCAAACAGATCCGCAGACAGTCTCACCATAGGATTCCAGCAGTCAATGAGTTCTTTGCACCGGATCCATCTAGGGTCCTAGCCAAGGCCTGATGTTCTAAAGTCAAAAAGTTATGGGGAAATATGCAATGATTGAGCCAAATGTTTGTACAGTGTTGCTTGGGCTTTCAGTTTGTGTCAGTGGGGCCCATGGTTTACTGATCCTACCCACTGACATGGTAGGTGGGTCTCCTATGAATGACCCATAAAAATTTTAAAAAAAGTCTCCCAAAGAGACAAATCCTAATACTTCCATGGGTGGCACGGCAAACAGATGGTCAAGAAGAAAATGATCAAAAATTCATGCTCAATCCAAAAAATAGTAGCTTTCAATCTAGTGGTGGTGCACGTGCCATCCAAGGTGAGGCCCATTGCATCAACAATTTGGATCAATAGCATGGCTCTTACTTGGACAAAAAATAAACTCGAACATACTGTACAAATACACTACTTTGTAGTTATAGGTGATCTAGGCATATGCCTCTCTTTTAGGCCATACCCACCTCACCTGCACCCCAGGTGAGATGCCAACCCTGGGGATGCACCTAGCACCGAGGCCCGGAAAGGAGATTTTGGACATTTAACACCCATTAAGGTGGAAAACAGTTTAGGGGGCTCAGTTAAACACACCATTAAAAGCTACTCCACCCTTTATTTTAGATCAAAGCTAGGGTTTATGGAAATCTCTTCTTCCAAAACTTCCTAGATTTTCATTCAGTGGTGAAATCTTTCCTTCCATGGGTGTTGAAAGATCAACCCACTGAATGGATTGATGAATAGTATGATGAATAAATGGTCTAATTTGTTACTCACTTAATTGCCTCTACCTCTAGTTTTCTACAATATTTGAGTGGTTATGAAATATAATTTGATTCATTGGAATGGTCATGGACTCACAATCATGATTTGATCCATTTGAATTATTTTCAATTATGATTTAATAGCTTTCAGTGCTTTTTGAATTTGTATGGTTTGATTGGAATGATTAATTGATTTGGAATGTTTGAGTTGATGTGAGTTTCAGGGAGCATGTCTAATTCAGTGTCTAACATATGCCAAAACTTTGAAGTTAAATCCATTTCCTCATGATAAAATTAGTCTAGAGCTAGAACTATTAAAAGAAATCAATATGTATTTGCTACATGATATATGCTGTAAAATACACCAAAAAAGAGGCTTCACCTGGTTCCTCTGGTGTTATAGAGGCCTGTGTATGTGTGCGCCTAATACATTTAGCTGCTATGCTCAGCACAGGGATTATATAATACCTCAAACTTATATCCCACAGTATATGAAAGACAAGAAATCTCCTTCAAGTTTTTCATGCACCAGAAAACCTAGAGTATCTGACCTGCATGCGATTGCAATGAATCTTAAAGGAAAATCTAAGTTATCATGATTTAAGAAGACATGGGAATTCCATTCAGTGGTCTATGTCAGTAATTTGTATTTGGAGGTCCAAAAAGCTCGACGGGAATTTAGCTGACAAGTAATATTTGAAAGCCATCAAAATCTGGCATCACATTACACCCAGACTCAATAACCTATCATGCTATTCAGAGGACACAATAAATTAGGAAGATATATTCCTTCCATTTGCATTCCAGAGATGTCAAAGATAAGAAAGACACAGTCAGCAGAGAGCATACATTGCACGCTTTCAGGCATCACATTTAACCTTAATTATTGCATCTTGAATCCAAGAAACATGTGTGACCCTTCAACTACTAGCCAAAGTAAGGAAACCACATATTGCTGATTGTCAATATTTGTCTTTCTTCCCATGTCTATTTATGAAATCAGGTCCAATTTGACAAAATTCAGTCACAGGTTCTACGATAAATAATATTCTACAATAGGTAGGCTGCTATTAGGTGCCATTAGCAGGGTTGCAATTTGGTTGTATCGACCCAACCGTTGGACCTAACCCAATGACAAACAAGTCTAGATCTAAATTTGGACCATGGGTAAGCTATGGGTCCAAAACATTGCCCCAAATATCAAACTGGCCAGGTTTAGAAACTCTAAAAGTCAACCCGAACCGGCCCATAATTGACTTTTAAATGTGCCAGATTTGGACCAACCAAAGATATGGTCGCACCAACTTTCATGTTGGTCGGTTTTAGACCACCCAAAACCTTACCTGGTCAAGACCCGACCCATTCTCTCAGACTGACCTGGACTGGACCCAACTCGAGCTCAGCCCCAACCATTTAAACTCCAATACATTCTTGACTTTATCATCATAAATTGCATCCCATTTTGCAAACTCATGTTCTAAAATTGTGGGTTGTTTTATGTAGTTTCCATTTTTCAATAATCCTTAAAAACTCATAGAAGATGAACATGTGATAGATGCTTCATAGGAAGGTACATCAGAAATAGAGAAGTACTGATCAGGCAAACCCTATGCAAACCCAACCCTTAAATAAGTGGGTCAGGTCTGTATCGCTCTAGTTCAAACCTGACACTAACTTATGTTGACTTGGACCCTACCCGAATCCAGCACAGATTTTAAAAGGTCTGATCTGAACTGAAACCTATATCCTATTATTAAATGGGTCAGTATGGAACTCCACTTGACCCAACCCAGCTCCATTGCACGCCTAGGCAATTAGATAAAATCAGAACATTGAACAACAAACTGTGTATGAAAACATAACCAAAAATACGACTTTTTTTCAAATTAAGGATCAAGCCAAATGGATCCCTACCGAGAAAACATATTTGGATATAGATTTATATGAAAGATATAAAATTAAATAAATACAAGATAAAGAAACTCAAAACCCACTAGCAAAATTGTACGATGCCCAACTTTAAGCCAAAAGCATTCTGTAAGACAACTACATCATGGTATAAAGTTTGGAAATAAAAAATAAAAAATCATTGGAGATCCCATGAATTCACTTAGTTTTACAAAGAGCATCTATCTAAAGGCATCATATGTGATAATCCTTAGATTATTGCCATTAAAAAGGGAAGGTGAGTCTATAACTTCAACTTTCTTAGTAGTCATCCTGCATCTAGCTTTCACAATCCAAACACTTATTATATAGCTTCAACATCTGGGCCCATTATATTGACCAAAAGAAACCTCTCTCTCTCTCTCTCTCTCTCTCTCTCTCTCTCTCTCTCTCTCTCTCTCTCTCTCTCTCTCTCTCTCTCTCATTGGGTCTAAAATGAACCACTGGCACCAAGACATCTCTGATAAAGGATCTTTAACGGGGTTTAGCTTCTTTCAACTTCAAGACCTTAATTACAGGCACTCATATGTACATATGTTTCACCTCACCACCTGTTCAATTCCATCCCATTTACATGGTCACCTTGCATCATTATGTGATAGTTTCATGTGCATATAGAAATTATTAAGCACAAAACCTTTCCAACCTCTAATGAAGCTTCATTATTTGCTCTATAAAAAAATCAACCTCAAAACCTTGATTGAGAACTGTTATATGTAACTATGTAACTAGCAAAGGCATTCTTGTCCCTTCCTAAGTAATTAAGTGTTAGTGTTTTCCAAATAAATCATTCTACTAAAGCTTCACTTCTTTTTTTCTTTCTTTTTTCCTTCTTTCCTTTTTTTTTTTTTTTTTTTTTTTGAATGGCAATAGAACAGCTAGGTTAGCTACAGAAAGATCCAAAATGGCTAACGAAAAAGGTGTGCAGATAAAATGTATGATTTCCTACAATGTTAATACTTGATGAGCCATTACTAGAAGGTCAAAACTCAAAGAAGAAACTAATAGAAAGAACATCAGATGAAAACCATACCATTGGGTATATCTTTTAATGCAGTACCTTGGCCCTGCAATTTATAGAGGAAAAGAAGCAAATTAAATATCAGTGAAGCAAGCATTCATAACCCAACAACCACAAAAAGGGCAAA
Organism: Magnolia kwangsiensis; assembly: GCA_037074715.1. Lineage (NCBI taxonomy): Eukaryota > Viridiplantae > Streptophyta > Magnoliopsida > Magnoliales > Magnoliaceae > Magnolia > Magnolia kwangsiensis. The sequence goes on along the minus strand of CM073580.1, from coordinate 9,128,973 downwards.
AAAAAAAAACACCTTTTCAATGAGGAACTCCTTTTCCTTAGCCGATTCTTTCTCAAGAGCAACCACCAACCTCTCAACTGACTTTCTCTCACGCACAGGGCGATCAACAGAAGAAGCCACAGGAGAACTCAAGTCCTTAGCCTTTTCCTCATCTGCATCCTTTTTCTTTACCTTGCTTTTCTCCTCATTGGCCATCTTTTTCTTGTTCTCCTTATCCAGCTCTTTTTTCTTCAGTTTCCCTTGCTCCTCTTCCACCTCTTCCTCTGCTTTCCCTCTCTCCTCATCCACCTCTTGCTTCGTTTCCCCTTTCTTCCTATCTGCCTCCTCTTTCTTCACCGTCACTTTCTCCTGTTTCTCTTTTTTCTTTACCTCCCCTTTTCCCACAGCTTTTGCCCCCCTCCGACGTTTCTTCGAGCCCTTTTCCTCCTTAATCTCTTCATTTTTCTCACCAGCCTTCTCACAATCATTATCTTCCTTCAAATCCCCTGCTTCATCCATTTCCACATCCCTCACTTCTACTTCTTCATTTTTACTTCCCTTCTCTTCCTTGATATCACTTTCTTCCTCCATTTTCATATCTGCAGCTTTCTCCTCATGTTCTTTATTTGCTTCTTCTACTACACTTTTCTCCTCATTTCGTTCTTTTTGTACTTCTTGAACTCCATTTTTCTCCTCCACATTTCCATCTCCCTTTACTTCTTCAACTTCACTCTTCTCCTCCTCAGATCCTACTTTGCTTAACACACCGACTCTATTTTTCTCCTCCTCATTTCCATCTTTATTTAGCTCGTCAGTTCCACTTTTATCCTCCTCTTTTCCTCCCACCTTTACTTCTTCGACTTCATTTTTCTCTGCCTCATTTCCTTCTTTCTTTACTTCCTCCACTCCACTTTTCTCCTCCTCATTTCCTCCTTTATTTACATCTTCAACTCCATTTTTCTCCTCCTCAGTTCCTTCCTTCCTTACATCTTCGACTCCACTTTTCTCCTCCTCTTTCCCTTCTTTCTTTACATGTTCAACTCCATTTTTCTCATCCTCTTTGCCTGCCTTTACTTCTTCAACTTCTTCTTTTTCCACATTTCCTTCTTTTTTTACTTCTTCAAGTCCAATTTTCTCCTCCTTTTTCATTTCAACAACAGTTTTCCCTACATCCTCAGGCGGTCCGGTCCCATTATCCAATGCTGCCACGGCAGCTTCGGACCCCACCTCTGGCTCGCCCATTTTTAGCCTGAGGCTTCAAAAGCAAATAGCGTCACCTGAAATTTCAAATGCTTAGATAGCTTAAACAGCCATGTTTCAAAGCGTTTTGTCCATGCATCACAATAAAAAAGGCAGAAGATCTTTTCTTCAACCAAAGTCAAGATACTAAAACAGGAAAACATACAGTCAATGGAATTAAGAGGCAGCATTTGTCTGACCCAACAGCAATTTAGACAGGGCATGCCACCATCTTTCCATAATCCAGGCCGTTCATTGGGTGGGGCTGGTTGTAAATGAGTCACAACACAATAACCACCCCCCACCACAAAATCTTACCTATAAAATTAATGGAATTCTTCATGCAAATGAAAACAGTTGGATCAAATTCCCAACACCAGGCCACAATTTGTACAATTGTGATCATCCAATGGAGGAGATTCCTGGGGCATCGGTCATCCATAATGGGCCCACCATATTAACGGTCTAGGTAGCCAAGGTGGGCCCCACCATACATTTACTGGGCCAAACGGAAGATTTTTTTTATTTATTAAAAAAAAAAAAAACCCCATTTTTATGGGAGCTACAAATAATACTTGCCAACAAAAGAGATACAAGTGAAATTTAAGGTCAAAAGAAAAAAATAAAAAATGAACAGAATTCGCCAAAAAAAAATAGCATTTTTAGCACGAAATGAAGAAAAATCACGCAGAAAAAAAAAAAAACAGCTCACGGAATAAAAAGTAATACGAAAAGGAAAATAATTACAAAGAGAAAAGCTGCAAATTTTCAGCGGCAAAGTCGTTGGAATTACATAAACCCAGCCAAACAAAGCGAAAATCGTAGCTCAAACTCAAGAAATCGAAGAATAGAAGCTTAGAAAGCCATTAAAAACCCAAAAAAAAATGTATTAAATGGCAAAATAAAATAACTTTCAGAGACCTGAGCACGTTCTCCACCATTGCAAGCTCAGCGAAGAATCTAAAACCAAAAACAGAAGAAAATGAAGAAAATTCCACACATAACGAACTTCACCACGAAAATTCAAAACCCTAACCAAACGGAACCAAAAAAAAATTGCAAAAAAATTAAAAAAAAAACTACGAATGGAAGTGAAATGCAAGGAAAATCAACTTACAGAAGAATTTCAGCTCTGATACAATTGAAAATCGAAGAGATTTCCACAGAAATTCTGTCTTGTCTCTCTCTCTCTCTCTCTCTCTCCTGAAAAAATGGGAGGGCTTTTTTCCCTCGAACGGAAAAGATGGTTTATTTTCGGGACTGAATTACGCATACGATTACGATGCTCTGGCGGAGTACGGTATAATCATATACACGTATCCATCTACCGTACACGTGGACGGTCCAAGTGCCCAATCTTCGTGTCCATCTGTGGACGGGAATATAGCGTGCACATTTTCGCACGTGGAAGCTACGTGTATTTCAGGATGACGATCTGTAACCATCCTGTCCGTTCAGTTCGAGCTCAGATCCTCACCGTTGACTTTCAAGGGTCCATCTTCGAAGTGGCACGTGTAAACGATTATCTGCATTAATAGCGGACGGATCTGTGCGTAAGATCTGCAAGAATGTAGTAAAATTTGGCCTGAAAATACCATCAGAACCAATGGTTGAGATTTGGAGGTTGGATGTCCACTAATTCAACGGCTGGGAGTGGTCGATCGGTGTTGTTTTTTTAACTGATGGCATATTTTGCTTGGGGAGTAGGATTTGGACGGTGTAGATGGGGAATGGTTTGGATTTGTGTGTGAGTTTAATAGAGAATACTCTGCCTGAGTATCGTACAAGGTACTCCTTTTTTTCCGTTAGTGCTTTATACTTCGGACATGAAACGCGGATTTTAAAGGTGTTTTAAGTTCTGTCAGAACTCCGTTCGAAATTAGAAAAAGAAAATGGTCGAGATTTCGCGGTCGTGCGCAATCGGCTCTCGAGCGGACGGCTAAGATTTCACCTCTGTCTTATTCTATTGGAGGGGGCTTCCGCCACGTGCTCGCGTTTGAAATTTTCACCTGGGGAGGCAAATTGGACGGCTGGCACTTCGTCTTTCTTCTCTTCGAGAGCATCTAGCCGTTCAAATCACCGTTTATTGAAATCAGGAGATTTTACAGATTTCTCACACGCGTGCCGCGCACGTGGAGATCAGTAGGTTATGGTGAGGATACTTGAGCTGGTGCTCCTCGTTTCATCCGTTCACCTGCACGGTCCAATAGATGGATGATCGATCTGAACCGTCTATTAACTCCAAAACACAGATCGCACCGATCATTTGATCAATCATCTTTAACTAGGCCTTATTTTCTCTAGCAGTACCTTCTCCAAGCATCGAATTGGATGGTTAGAATTGAACCACCAGAATATGTTACAGCCATCTGTCCACGTTACACGTGGCAGGTTAATGCATCAATCAGGGACGTCCATTTAGGGACATTTATCATGTATGGGCTATGTTTCAAAGATCACACGGTTAGACATTACTGTCCAACAATTCTCCACCTTTCAAATTGCATCATTAGATAGACGGTGGCGATTACGGGGTGGGCCACACATGTACAATGAAATTAATGGTTGGGAAAATGATAACCAATGGGCCTACCTCGTGATTTATGATAATATACATGGAGGGTGGGGACCACCCAACCCATAACATGCACTTGTGTTTGGAACTTTAGATATGAAGATGGACGTCTAGGATTAGAGATTTCTCGCTGGGATTGCTTTTTGGGTGGGGACCACTCAATCGAAGCCTTGTGATTGATGTGAACATACACACACAAAATATATATATATATATATATATATATATATATATATATATATATATATATATATATATATAACAAATTCGATGGAATAAATTGTATTTATGTTTAGGTAGTATAAATAAATAAAACATATGGCACGAAAAACAGCACAAAAAAACGGATTTTGAAAGGCTCTATTTCGTAGAGAATTGAGTTGGTATTGGTGGGAAGACGTGTCTTTGAACCCTTTCGCATTCCAAGGCTCCACATGAGCAACGGAAGCGGATTGCATACTGAGCCAGTCTCACTGCTGAAGTGGCGTCATCGCATTACGTGGATCCCACCATGATGTATGTGTTATATCCACGCCGTCCATCCATTTTGATATATCATTATAGGGTATGAGCCAAAGAGTGAGGCAGATCTAATGCTCAAGTGAACCCACCACAGAAAACAGTAAAGAATGAACACCTACCATTAAAAACTTCTTTGAGCCACGGAAGGTCTGGATGAAGTTAATATTTATATTTTTCCTTATTCCATGTTTTTATTAACTTATAAACAAATTGGATCTTAAATACACATCATGGTGGGCCCTGATAAGATTTCAACGGTTGGCAACACTCTCTCCACTGTTTACTGCAATGGGGTCTGCTTGAAGTATATATCTATTGTCTTTTTGGGCTCATCATCTAGAATAATCTCTCCAAGTAGATGGTTGGCGTGGATACAATACATACAGCATGGCGGGGTCGAAGAATGTAGTGACGTCACTTCAGTAGCAGACTCGCTACTGTCGGGTCAGTAGCTAATCCACGTCAGGCGTTTCATCTTATATCAGGACCGTTCATTAAAGCTAGTGCGGACGCGGATTAGAAACTGTCGAGGTCAGTGGCTAAATTGTTACTGAAGTGACGTCACCAAGCTATGTGGACCCCACCATAATGGTGTGTTGTATCCATACAGTCCATTCACTTGGAGAGATCGTTTTATGGCATGAGAAAAAGAATGAGATACATATAAAGTTTAAATGGACCACACCATACAAAAAATTGGGGACAGTGACATCCACCATTCAAAACTTCTTAGTGGCCATGGAAGTTTCCGATCAAGCTGAATTTTTTTTTTAATTTATCTATTTCTATGTTAACTTATGAATAGGTTGGATCTAAAAAAATACATCATGGTGGGCCCTATAAATGTTTCAACGGTGAGAGTGACTGATCCCACAGTTTTCTGTGGTGGGTCCACTTGAACTTAGATCTATCTCATTTTTTTTCTCACTATATAAGAAGACCTCTACAAATGGTTGGTCAGTATAGATACAACACACACATCATGGTGGGCCCCACAGAGCTTGGTGACATCACTTCAGTAGCGATTTGGCTATTGACATTGTCAGTATCTAATCCGCATTTGTATAGTGCACTCTTCTCGGACATGGATTGGCTAGTCCCCTCACCCATAGCTCCTGGGCTAGTGCTCATAGTTGTCGCCTTACCATTGGTGTGTCAGAGTGGGTCCTGTCATGCTATCGAGGTAAGTGAAATGACATTAACAAACGGCGTTAAAGCCCATTTCACCCGCGTATCTCCTTGAGACGAGAAAAAATATCCGAATTCTCTCCCGCCTCTCCCTCTCTCAAATCCAACAAAAACTCAAATACTCTTCCGCTCTCCCTCTCTCAAATCCAACAAAAACCAGTATGTCTTTGTTGCATCTCACGGCATGCTAACCACAATGTATGAATCAAAACTCGAATCCAAAGCCTCTCTCAAGCACACCATAGGAGCCCTCCATTGTTTGATAGAAACCCAAACACTCCACATCAGGTCTCTCTCTCTCTCTCTCTCTCTCTCTCTCTCTCTCTCTCTCTCTCTCTCTCTCTCTCTCTCTCTCTCTCTCTATCTATCTTATTTGCAACGGCCTGGGGATTTGGAGATTTCTCATTTTTCGAATGTGGATTTGGTCATTTTTCAACTTCATATGTCGATTTTTAGGATTTAGGGATTTTTCAACTTCGGAGGTAGATTTTAAAATTTGGGGATTTTCCAACCTGAATGTGGAAATTGATTTTGGTATTTGAGCACCTTCTTTGGGATGCCTAATCTAGACTTGGTAAGGAGCAAGGAATTTGCAAGCACTAGGAATGCATGGTTCGACTTCACATCCATATTCGACGAATAATGGAGAGCTCGGCCGAACACAAATTACAATATGTTTAGAGACCAAGTTCGTTGTTAGGCTTGAATATGCTTGAAATCTAGCCCACCATTTTGGCGACAAAAAGCCAACTTTTCAAAGTTTTCTTATTGGTGCAGTGCTGTGAATAGAAGATCTACTGAGAATGTCTTAAAAGCTGAAAATTCAAGTGCATCGGACTCCTAAAATAGCTACCAAGTCCTACAAGTTTTTAATGGGCCTGTTTGGATGACCTTTGGTTGGCAGAAGGGGCACAGCGTGTTTCCACCCAAATCAGCAGCTATACTACATTACAACTTCGATTGGAAACTCAACGAATGCTGAGTTGGGGTTGAAAGCAATGTCCTACTCAATCTAGTAATGATTTAACATGCCTCCCCAAATGCCAATATGGGTGCCCATTCAGCAAAGAAAATCCAAATAGTTTGCAATTTGTGATAGGGCTTAAACAGAATAAGTTTATTAAAGAAACAAAACAAAATGACTGTACCTTATCACTCTTGGAGTCGAAATGCATTTACGACGGCTCAAGAACATCAGCATGGTGACCCCTCAAGAGCGGTCGGGCCTAGCTGTAGACGCGTCGATTGGATAAGGTCTTACTAGAATTGAAAATTAACATCAGCCGAAAAGGAATGTTGATTTTCAACAATGAGAGCTGATATATATCTGATCCAATTCAATTGTGGAAGGAATGTTACAAATGCAATGTGTGGTAAGCAAAATGTCGGCCGTAACATTACTAGTGATATGTGGCTGGGGAATCCAAATGAATGGAAAATTCTATTTATTATAAAAGTTCCAAAAGAAATCTAAATTTCAATGATATACAATGAGGTTGCTCTGATGAGTATAGCACATGGAGGAGATCAAGACTATTCTTTGTGTGGGCCGCGCGGCGGGTGCGCCCCACCTTGATCGTCCATTGAATTTGGACCGTCAGTCAGCATTCTATAACTGCCTATTTGTTGTATATGTACGGTCTATCTAGTTTTTTTTCCCCAGGTACATGTATTAGGACCACTGGATGAAGAGCTGAGATTGCCCGCACATGTGGCTATCACGAAGGTTTAGGATTCCACCCATTTTGATCAAATGCCAAACAATGTAGATTGATTTTTTGGCATAAACAAGAAGAAAACTTTAATTGATAATGTTAATTAGGAGATTAGTAAGAGATTATCTAGGATTTGTATTTAACAAAAGAAATTGAATTAAAGAAAAATGAAATAAAATAGAAAAGAATGATTTTTTAAAGAAACCATACCTTTTGAGAGAGGATAGAAATGAAACTCCAGAACAAATGAATTCGAAGAAGAGAAGAAAAAGAGACCAGATTCAAGGTATGCATTAAAGGCTCCATGAATGACTAGTTTGACAGGTAGTTCAATGGTTACCGTTTTGTTTGGAGGAGTTCTAGACTGTTAACTGTTGGGGAAAGAGCGTCGGTGAGGTTCTTGCACCTACTCCTAATGGTAAGGAAGGAATTGACTTGCCATTGTTTTATTTGTCTTTCAAGAATAGGATTTCACTATATATATATATATATATATATATATATATATATATATATATATATATATATATATATATATATATATATATATATCTGTGTGTGTGTGTGTGAATCTTTATTTCTTACAGGTTTTCTCATTTGATGATCGCAATCATCTTAGGTTTTTTTTTTTTTTTCCTTTTTACAAGTCTGCTCATCCTGTAGTTGTTGTTATATTCATGAGTTTGCTATTTTGCTGTTGTAGGTCATTTGAAAGAGGCACTGGAACGTCTTAACATGATGCAAAAAGTAGGAATTCAATCTAATAAGATGAAGATCTTTTTTTTGTGGGAATATATATGTAACAAGCGATGATCCACAAATTTAAGCTCAGTGAATACTTTTTTTTAATTGTTATTATATTCATGAGTTTGTTATTTTGCTATTGTAGGTCATTTGAAAGAGGCACTGGAACGTCTTAACATAATGCAAAAAGTGAGAATTCAACCCAACAAGATGGAGATCTTTTTTTTTTTCTTTTTTTGTGGGAATATATGTAACACCCCGGATTTTCAGGGGCCGTGTAAGAACTCGGCCTCCGAATTCCTGGGTGTCGCTTATATTCTAATTATAGTAATTTGTACATAAATCAGTTTAAATGAGCAATAAAGGAATTCGCTGGAACATAAACCACAATCACAAATAATCTACTGAAACAAATACGACTAAGAAATACAAGTCTATAAGAATATCAAACAGGTCGCATAAGGCATCGCTCAACAAATTTTTTATAAAATAATGTCTAAAATAAATGGTGCGCTAGATCCACAACTCAACAACCAATAATTAACCCGCACAGTCTACAGTGAACTGCCCACGAGCTGAAAGTATGAAGCTCCTCTTCCTCATCCATGCTCACCTCTCTCAGCTCGTTAAGCTCTGCCTCACCTGCATCAAGAAAGGGTTTGGTTGGTGTTTTAAAACACTGTCCCATAGTGGGATTGAGTAGCTAACTCAGTGGTTACTATTAGCCTTAAGTTACAATAAGCATCAATTATATGATGAATTTAATGAAAGACATACATTCATAGATCCCTAAATAGTCATGTTAATGCATATGCATGTATTATGATATGATGCATGACCTCGCAACAATACTCCCTTGAGCGAAGTCGTCTAACGATTGCGCATGACCAACTCTCCCTCATTGCGACCTCAATTGCCGAGTCACCAACCTAACTTGTGCGATACGATCATGATCGTGTTAGCCAAGTTTTTAATTAATTCCGTTCATCCAGCAGATTAGGAAAACTGGTACACCCCACTATCATTGTCCTCAACTGGTTGCGAGGCCAAGGCCCCTCAACGTGCGAGGTCAGGACCCCACAATCCTTGATCCCATCGGGTTTTCCATCCCCGATTTGAAGCACATGCAGAGTGCTAAGAAGATAGATCGCTCGCGGTCACCACAGGGAGGCTCATCACCTCAGCGTAGACCGACAGCATAGACACGGTGTCCCATTCCACCATGCCCTGCTCTCGAGTCAGTAGATTAGTTTCAAATGATTATCAGTAGGCTTCAGTGGCTGAAGGGTGTTCCAGGTTCCATACAGGTGTGAGCAGACATGACTAACAAGCATGGTTGGTTAATAAGTGAACTAGACCGTGTGAGTTCAGGCGAGTACTTGACGGACGATATCGAGTACAAGCGATCCATGTAGTCCAACTAATATCGCCCATTCGCATTGCCCAAACTTGTCGGTATAGCCGCAGGATGGTCCTACCAACGGGACCACCTTCTCCCACTTCGGTTCCCTGACCAACCCAGGGATTTATAACATTCAATAATATTCCAATAATTCTGGATTCGCCTTCTAACACTAGTAAAGTCATGCACTCATACATCAAATATAAAAATTCAGATTTTCTACAATGTAACTACTAACAATAATATGAAATAAATGTGTATGTGTGTTGTGTGGGGTTAACGAAGAGAACAAGCGCTACACATCATTCTTAGGACAAATATACAACAAGGATTAATAGAATTATGCATGTCACAAGAAAGGTTATACTAAGATCGCATGTGAGATGAACATACTATACTAAATCAAGCCTAATCATGTTGAAGAGCAAATAAACAACACTCAATCATGTCATGAAATTTAGTAAAATCATATACGAAATGAACATGTCACACCAAAATCAAACATAATCATGTTGAAGAACAAATAAACAACACTTATTCATTTTATAAAATTTAGGGGGACCTATCATGTAGGATCTTGGCTAGGTTCTCTCTAAATTACTCAAGCACCTCATTCTAACATTCATAATCATTAAATTCATAGTAAAATTGGTGTTAAGCCACCTAAGGATAATAGTCCACACCTTATGACGAACCGATCGATCCACGGTGCCTGTAGGGTTATGATGTTAGAAAATCACTATTGAAATACCTAAATAAGCATACAAGCTTCTAAGAATTGGAAGAAATTTAAGCCAAGACCTAAACCTACAAACATAACTCCATATTTACCTTCAATCATTGCCGAATCGACACCAATGAAGGACGATGTTGCTATAGAGGAGATAAGAGGGTGAAGGTGCACAAACCCTTATGCTTTCAAGCTCTCCCTCTCTATTTCTCCTCTTTTCTCCTCTTTCTTTCTTTCTCTCTTTCTTCATTTCTTTCTTCTAGGGCAAATTCATATGGGGAGAGGGGATGCCCAAATGAGCACTTGTAACTCCCTAAAAATCGGGGGTCGTGTATATACTCAACTCCCGAGTTCCCGGGGTCACTTATAACTAGTTTTCATTAATATGCGATTAATCCAGTCTAAATGTGCAGCCTGAAATTCTCTGGGGGAATCGTGAAGCATCAACATACAAGCCTATTGGAATGAAAAGGTCAAATATATATATCTATGTACATGTCCAAAAGAATAGAAGGGTCGCACACGGTGACCCTCCAACAAAATCACAAAAGAATATCTATCCAAAAGAATGGGGCTGAGCCCTCTGCTTAGCAATCCAATGCCCCATCTACTGATCCAATGAAGGTCCTCCCATCAGCTGAAAGTAAGAGAACTCATCGTCTTCCTCAGGGCTCGCATCTCCAGGCTCCTCATGTGCGACATCACCTGCATCGAAGGAAGGTTCTGGTTGGTGTTTTAAAACACCGTCCCAGAGTGGGAGTGAGTGATCAACTCAGTGGGTTCTATTAATCTTAAGTTTTAACAGGCAGCAGCTATAGTATGAATTTAATGAAAAGTAGTTAATTATCAACACCTTGCAGCTCTTATTTACAATGCATGTATGCCGAATGAAATGATGCATGCCCTCGCCTCAACGCTCCCTCGAGCAACTCCATCTAACGATTGCATATGTCAGCACTCCCTCAAAGCGACCTCGACTTCTGAGTCACCACCCTAACTAATGTGATGCAATGCGATCATGTTAGCCGAGTTATTAATTAATTCCATTCATCTAGCAAGTTTAGAAAACTGATACACCCCACATATCAATGCCCTAAATGGGTTACGAAGCCAAGACCCCCCAATGCGTGAGGCCGAGTCTTCGCGGTTCGTGATCCCATCAGGTTCATCATCCCTGACTTCAAGCACATGAGGAGTGCCGAGAGAAAAGGAATCACTCGCAGTCACTACGGGGAGGCGCGGCACCCCAGCGTAGGCCGACAGCTCAGACACAATGTCTCATTCTACCATGCCCAGCTCATGAGGCTGTGGACCAGTTTACAAGTGGGTTATTGATGGGCTACAATGGTTGTAGGGTGTTTCAGGTTCCATACATATGTAAGCAACTAGGGTTAAAAAACAGGATTGGTCAGATAGTAGGCTAGACCGCATGAGTCAGGCGAGCGTGAGACGAGTGACATTAGGCGCAGAGGACCCATGTAGTCGAACTACAGCCACCCAAGCACACCCGCCCAAGCCCACAGGTCTAGCCCTAGCATAATCCTACCAATGGGACTAGCGTCTCTCCTCGTGTTCCCGACCAACCCGAGGGTTCAATGTTGATTTATAACATGACAACCATCAATATTATCATCTAGCATAAGCATGTCATGTTCACATACATTACGACCTACGATTCAAATATTCATAGTAAGCATACTACATTATCATGAATAAGGTACATGTGAGTGTGTGAATTAGTGAGGAAGCTGAGCGCTTCCAACACCTCAAGGAATCATACACAAATGAGTTAAGATCTATAAACACTATGAAGCAACACATAAAAACAAATCAATCAATCAAACATGAGCATATAATTATCCCTATGCTAAATCATGTGAGAGACAAGATCATCATCAAATATAAACCAAACATGCAAAACCATACAATTTCAACAACTCGCACATTCCTAGGTTTTTCCTAATTTCTTCAACACAACAACTCATCAAACAAAATCATTAAACCCCTACTATAATTGGTGCTAGGCCACCTAAGGATAATAGTCCGCACCTATGGATCGTTGTAGATTTGGAAAACGTTCTAAGAAATGTGGATCTTGGGGCAAAACGGCCGGTACCCTAGAAACAACCATCACATGTTAGATTCCCATGAAAATCCCCTTACATCACAAGGGTTTCAAAAAAATTAGGTAATGGATCTTACCTAAATGCCCAACGGGACGAAAGAGCGGCCGTGGATGAGGGATCCTTCATGAAGAAGGTGTAGGAGGTAGTGGGTTTGATCCTCTTGGACCCCACCTTGATTGAGAGTCCACCTTACTCACCTTCACCTTCCCTTTCTCTCTTTACTCTCCTCGATTGTTGGAGAATGGTGGGAGCTACGAAAAGGGAGAGCTTATCATTGAAAGATGGTGAAAGTTATGAGGGAGAGATGATAGGTTGTTGGAGGTTGAGGAGTTATGAAGGAGAGAGGTTTGGTGGGGGGAGACTTGGAGGAAGTTATGAGGGAGAGAGAGATGAGTTGTTGTTGGAGAATGGGATTATAAGAGAGAGCTAGGGTTTATTCTCTAGAATTGGGCCCCTTGGCCTTATGTTTCCATAATTTTTCAAAATAGCCCCATAGGACCCTATTTGATGTTGAGGCAGCCCTATCACCCCTTTGGCCACCAAATTCGGTGTGTATGTGCCTCATGGCCCAATGAGGGGCCATATAAAATTTGGGAACAATCGAATGAACGGATATGGGGTCTGAGTAAGCGGTTTCGATCTTTAAATGGCCCTGTCGGGTCTATTCTAGTGATTAGAGAGGTTCTGGTGGTCCCCTGGCCATGAAACTTATAGAATAGGTGGACCATGGCCCGATGAAGGACCATGTAAATTTTGGAGCCGATCGGATATTTGGTTAGGTCGTACGGGTCTGAATTACGATCAACGGTCACCGTGCCATGATCGGGGCCCAGGTTTCGTTGACTGGCATAGGCTCGCACATTAGACCTTCACCATAAATTTAGAAGAAATTCGACGGCTGGAATGCATCGAGTCCCAGTTTCATTATCCCGTGCCAGATTCCAACTATCGCCTTGGGTGGATTGTCAAGTACTGACGGAATGGCTCAGACGACTAACTTCTGGGTGTCTAATGAGTCTACCACAAACCCAGTGAGATTTATGGTTCCTTAAAGTTTCATAATTTTCTGACCTCCCTGTGTCGCGTTATAGCCCGTACAAGCTGATGTTAAATGTAAACGACCATCTGGCTTGGCGTCCCACATTAGGTCCTAACATGACTTGTCTGGTCTACTCTGTTGGACTAATCTTAGATTAATTTACGTGTGGTACCTCACCACAAGTAGTCTAAATGAACGGTCCTGCGACAAATCTTACGTGGACGCCCCAGGACACTGTGCTTGTTAGACGGGACGTTACAGCCAGATTTTGTGTAAATGGCCCCATGGGTTGGGTTTTTACTATACTATCCCTATGAGAGAATTTTTTTAGCCACTAGGGCCCACTATGTGGTGTACATATTGATATATACCATAGGATAGTTAGCCCTGATGATGATCTATGTATAGACATGTTTGGCTTGCCATTTCAATGCGTCGATCGACAAAAATGATTAGAAGTCTGTTCAACGGTCACCGATGGTCAATCGGGGCCGCGGCTATACGGATATGAGCAGAAAAATATCTTTACTCCACGTGTGAAGTTTGGTCGTAAACTGACGGTTCAAAATTCTCAACTTTGCATAAAAGTGAACAACCCAATTCACTTAAGTTTCAGCTTATTCCTTTAGGGTATTCGCACTTCTCATGCACACGTCCTTTGGCTCAAGTTAACTGGTTCTGAACACTACTAAGGTCCGACTCCTGCAATGGACGTCAATCCTAGTAAGACGAACATTATTCTATAGTTTTGGAACTAGTGGTTTACTAACAAGCGGTTTAGAGCTTGTTCGAAAAATTAGGACATTTTTGGAATAAATTAGGTATTGAGATTTCTTGTAGGTAATTATTAGGATTTGGATTAACTATGTTCATAGTGTGGCCTATTTATAACTAGTGCGAGTGGAGATTTGGTCATAATTACTCTAAACTGTCGATTTTATGCTAAAAAACTAACGAGGTTAATTTAGTCTATTAGTCAAGATACGGGCCTTATCTGACTCAGTTTCGGTTATATCTTTCATTTAGTTATGATTGTCTCGATTAGTTAGCAATGGGTCGGTTAGATTTGGATCCTACGTGAGTAAATCATGAGGTTAAACTTGGTGTTCAAGTGATCAGACGAATTCGTTAGCTTCCTACGGTTGATTAATCGGATTTGTGCAGTTCTTTACTGGTATCACCCATGTATAAACTAACATTGAGTGCTAATGGTTAGTAAGTGATAATATAAGTTAATTATATTAAAAAATTAAGATTTTTAAAAATTCAAAACAGTAAAAATCCAGGACGTTACAATATATATGTAACAAGTGATGATCTACAAATTCAAGCTTGGTGAATGCTTTTTTTTTAACTACACATGTGAACCTTTTTTTTTTTAATGAAAGAGTGTGTCATTAAAGATTGATTATAGAAATGGAAGTTCTATTTTCTCAGATGTGCAATACATTTTGTTTATTTAGTCCCCTTGTATTTTGAATTCCTGATTAATAGTTTGGATCACAGGATATAGCCTCAGAACAAGTGGATATATTCCAACCCGTCCGATAGTTTGGATCAATGTCAACATAACTGATGGGATTTTCCTCCTCAGATCAGAGGAGAGATGGAGCAACGGGTGAAAAATCGAAGTAATTCACCGCGTTGCTTGACCGGTCGTAGGAGGTCTTCGACCAGTTGTGGGATGCGCTCGACCGGTTGTAAGTTCGAGCCCTAGCACGACTCAAAGTCCAGCGAGTTTATGCTATTTTTTATTTGTGATGTTTTTTCTCCGAGGTCTACGAATGGTCGAAGGAGAGCTACAACTAGTCGTAGGTGGTCTAGGACCAAATGTAGGAGAGCTACAACTAGTCGAAGCTACGTAGATTCGTTTCGCGATTTTGCACGATTTTGTGGATCTGAGTCCTTTCGCAACTGGGATGCGGAAAGGAGTTTCCTAAAACTATAAAAAGGGGTCTCTAGGATTTTTCTAGTGTACGAGAAAAATACAAGAGGGTTATCAAGGATGAGAGAGAGAGAAAAGAGAAAGAGGAAGCTTGTGGAAGGGAGTCGTCGTCTCAGCGCTTCTACGTCCTCGTGATCAATGAGATCCCTCTGTTTTCTTTTATTCTCTTATTGTTTATCCGCTCCTGCGTGAGTGACGAAGGTTGTAACGTTCTACTTCATAGTGGATTGTTGATCTGGACGAGGTCCCGTGGTTTTTACCTCTTTGAGGGTTTTCCACGTTAAAATCTCTTGTGTGGTGTGTGATTGTTACTTTGATTTATTTCATTGCATTGTTATTCCATAATTCTAGTTTGTTCTGGGGGCTAGATCCTAAGGTTTTATGTAAGGCCCCCAACAAAGTGGTATCAGAGCTAAGTTCATTGAATGTGTAGGATCAGTTTGGAATTATGGAAGGTGGCTCATCAAGGATGATCAGCCTCAATGGTTCTAACTGGACCATATGGAAGGCTAAGATGAAGGACTTGCTTTATTGCAAGGATCTATATTCTTCAATTTTAGGCATATTAGTAAAATCCAAGGATATGATTGATGAAGATTGGAAGAAGTTTGACCGGAAGGCAGTGGGGTTTATTAGACAATGGCTGGATGATTCTGTATTCTACCATGTGTCTACGGAAACCTCAGCCGCTAGCCTATGACTGAAATTACAAGGGCTGTATGAGAGGAAAACAACTGGTAATAAAAATTTTCTGATAAGGCGACTTGTGAATCTTAAGTTCAAGGATGGTGGTTCGGTAGTCGAGCACATGAATGAGGTCAGCAATATAGTGAACCAACTCTCTTCTATGAAGATGGTCCTGGATGATGAATTGAAGGCTTTACTATTACTTAGTTCGTTGCCTGACAGTTGGGAGACATTGGTGGTGTCTCTAAGTAACTCCTCGCTAGATGGAAAGATATCCATGGAATAGGTTACTGGCTGTCTCTTCAATGAAGAGACAATGAGGAAGTCTCAGGGGTCTACTCAGCAAGAGACACTTGTGACACAGGAACGGGAATGAGGAAAGAACAGGAAGGGCGGGAAGGCCCGAGATAAATCAAGAGGCAGGTCGTGTAACAGAAAAGATGTTAAATGCTGGAATTGTGGCAATAAGGACCACTATAAGCATGAATGTCGTAAGGCTAAAAACGACAAGAAAGGAAAAGGAAATGAGAAGGAAGATGAATCTGATTCTACTGTAGTCGCTTCAGATGGCGACATTGTTATTATTCTTTCAGTAGATCACGATGTATGTCTCACGGCTACGAGTAAGGACACCGACTGATTGATTGACTCAAGAGCCTCTTTTCATGCGACTCCACGTAGGGATTTCTTCACAAGCTAGAAGTCAGGTGACTATGGGACTATGAAGATGGGAAATTCTGGCGTATCGAAGATCATAGGGGTCGGTGATATTTGTGTGAAGACCGATGTGGGCTGCACATTGGTTCTCAGGGATGTGAGGTATATCCTAGACCTTCGCCTTAACTTGATGTCGACGGGAAGGTTGGATGATGATGACTATTAAAGCTGGTTTGTTGGTGGGCACTGGAAGCTCATCAAGGGTTCGTTGATTACAGCTAGAGGAAAGAAGTGTTGCACCTTATATAAGGTAAGTGTCAGTGTCTGCAAGGGTGGGTTGAACGCAGTGAAAGATTCAGCTATTGACATGTGGCACAAGCGTCTAAGTCACATGAGTGAAAAGGGGTTTCAGCTACTAGCGAGGAAGCGACTCCTTCCAGACGTGACAGGTATACCTCTCAAAACCTGTCTTGATTGTTTATCAGGAAAACATCATAGAGTTTCATTTGTTAAAACTGCTTCTCATGTTAATAAAGTGCATGCATTAGATTTGGTTTATTCTGATGTGTGTAGTCTTATGAGGACAAAAACCTTGGGTGGGGCATTGTATTTTGTTACTTTTATAGATGATGCATCTAGGAAGATTTGGGTTTATACTTTGAAATCCAAGGACGAGGTCTTTAGTGTGTTTAAGTTGTTTCATGCTATAGTCGAAAGAGAGACAGGTAGATCATTGAAGTGTATCCGCACTGATAATGGTGGTGAATACATCAGTGAATTTCATGAGTACTGCAAGTCCCTGAGTATACGACATAAACATATGGTTCCCAAGACCTCCCAGCATAATGGTGCAGTTGAGCGAATGAATCGCACAATTGTTGAGAGAATCAGATGCATGATATCCCATGCGAAGTTGTCCAAGATGTTCTGGGGAGAAGCAATGCACATGCCAGTGTATCTGATAAACAGGTCTCCATTAACCCCATTGAATGGAGTACCTGAGAAAGTGTGGAATGGACAGGATCCATCGTACAGTCATCTCAGGGTGTTTAGATGCAGGGCATCCGTTCATGTACCAAAGGACGAGAGGTCCAAGCTCGATATGAAGATCAGGCAGTGTGTGTTCTTAGGGTACAGTGATGAAAAGTTCAGGTACAGATCGGGGGATCCGACCAAGAAGAAGTTCGTCAGGAGCAGAGATGTGGTTTTCTTTGAAGATCAGTGTATTGAAGACATTGGTAAGCCAGAGAAGAATCAACCTAGTTCAGGTGAGCTAGAGGACATGGATTCGGTTATTCCTCCTGTGGTGCCTGATGACGGGGGAGTACAGCGAGGTGCAGAGGACGAGGGGGTTCCTACAGAAGATGACTGGGAGAGCAGCCTCCACTTGATCCACCTGTTGAGCCACAGGTGAGGAGGTCATCTAGGGATAGACAGTCGTCCAAGAGGTACTTGTCGCATGAGTACATTATGCTGACTGATGGGGGAGAGCCAGAAGATTATTCTGAGGCCCTAGCCGATAAGCATAAGGAGGAGTGGTTGAAAGCTATGCAAGAGGAGATGGAATCCTTGTATAAGAACCACACCTATGACATAGTGAAACTGTCTAAGGGCAAGAAAGCTCTGATCAACAAGTGGGTGTTCAGAAAGAAGGTTGAGCAAAAGAATTCATAGACGAGGTTCAAGGCCAGACTTGTGGTAAAAGAATTCGGTCAGAGAAAAGGCATAGACTTTGAGGAGATATTCTCACCAGTGGTGAAGATGACATCCATACGGGTGTTGCTTGGGTTGGTGGCTAGCATGGATCTGGAGATAGAGCAGTTGGACGTTAAAACTGCTTTTCTCCATAGTGACCTGGAAGAAGAGATCTACATGCACTAACCAGAGGGGTTCGAAGTCAAGGGCAAGGAGGATATGGTATGTAGGCTGAGGAAAAGCTTGTATGGGCTGAAACAAGCTCCACGACAATGGTACAAGAAATTCGATTCGTTCATGTTACAACATGTGTATGATAGAACAGAGTCAGACCACTATGTGTTCACGCGCAAGTTCTCAGATGGTGATTTCATAGTTCTGTTGCTATATGTTGATGACATGCTCATCATGGGAAAGGACATTAAGAAGATCGACAGGCTGAAACAGGAGTTGGGCAAGTCATTTGCGATGAAAGATTTGGGCCCGGCTAAACAGATCCTAGGAATGGAGATAACCCATAACAGAAGCAGCAGAAAGCTTTGGCTGTCACAAGAGTGGTATATTGAGAAAGTCCTATAGCGGTTCAATATGAATGCAGCGAAGCCGGTCAGTACTCCACTGGATGGTCACTTCAGATTGAGCGATAGGCAATGTCCCAAGACGAAGGCAGAGGTGGAAGAGATACAGAAGATACCCTACGTGTCAGCTGTAGGAAGTTTGATATATGCTATGGTGTGTATACACCCAGACATAACACATGTGGTTGGTGTTGTCAGCCGGTATCTTATCAATCCTGGCAAAGAACATTGGGTAGCGGTGAAGTGGATACTGCGGTATCTAAGAGGCTCATCCAGGTTGAGCCTATGCTATGGTGATGGCAAACCTGTGTTAGAGGGCTACACAGATGCAGATATGGCAGGCGACATAGACTCTAGAAAGTCTACATCGGGGTTCATATTTACATTTGCAGGAGGAGCTATTTCTTGGTAGAGTAAGCTACAGAAGGTCGTAACATTGTTGACGACAGAGGCCGAGTACATTACAGTCACAGAGGCATGTAAAGAGATGCTTTGGATGAAGAGATTTCTACAGGAACTTAGCCTAAAGCAGGAGGAGCACGTGGTTTATTGCGATAGTCAGAATGTTATACACTTGAGCAAGAATCCAAGTCAGCATTCCAAGTCGAATCACATAAAAATTCGGTATCACTAGATCAGGAATACTTTGGAACAAAAGGTGTTACAGCTTAAGAAAGTCCACATAGACAATAATGGGTCAAACATGATGACCAAGGCTTTGCTCAAGGGTAAGTTTGAGGCTTGCAGAAACCAGGCTGACTTGAAGAAGGTGAATTCCTCCTGTGTCGAAAAGGGGGAGATTTGATGGGATTTTCCTCCTCAGATCAGAGGATAGATGGAACAATGGGTGAAAATTTGAAGTAATTCACCGTGTTGCTTGACCAGTTGTAGGAGGTCTTCGACCGGTCGTGGGAGGCGCTCGACCAGTCGTAGGTTCGAGCCCTAGCACGACTCGAAGTCCAGCGAGTTTGTGCTGTTTTTTCTCCGAGGTCTATGACTGGTCGAAGGAGAGCTACGACCAGTCGTAGGTGGTCTAGGACCAGTCGTAGGAGAGCTATGACTAGTTGAAGCTATGCAGATTTGTTTCACGATTTTGTGCGATTTTACGGATCTGAGTCCTTTCACAACTAGAATGCGGAAAGGAGTTTCCTAAAATTATAAAAAGGGGTCTCTAGGATTTTTCTAGTGTATGAGAAAAACATAAGAGGGTTATTAAGGGTGAGAGAGAGATAGAGAGAAAAGAGAGATGAAGCTTGTGGAAGGGAGCCGTCGTCTCAGCGCTTCTACGTCCTCGTGATCGGTGAGATCCCTCTGGTTTTTTTTATTCTCTTATTATTTATCCGCTCCTGCATGAGTGACAAATGTTGTAACGTTTTACTTCATAGTGGATTGTTGATCTGGACAAGGTCTCGTGGTTTTTACCTCTTGAAGGGTTTTCCACATAAAAATCTCTTGTGTGGTGTGTGATTGTTGCTTTGATTTATTTCATTGCATTGTTATTCTATAATTCTGGTTTGTTCTAGAGGGCTAGATCCTAAGGTTTTGTGCAAAGCCCCCAATAATAACTGCAATCTATAAATATAATTTTGGCTTCTGAAATATTAGTTTTTGGGGTGCACTTTTGAGGTCCATGGTTTGCTAGCAGTAGTATAATTAATTAATTTATGTTGTTGATTGAGAAAAGATTTATTTATTATAGTTAATGAAAATTTTTATCTTATGTAATATTCAGGCAAATGCAGCCTTTTGGTAAAATCTGAAGTTGTCATATTTTGTTGTTAGCCTGTCCTATAGCAGTCTGGATGCTTGGAATTTGGTAGAGATTGCCAATCAAAATTCAATGGATATGGAGAATTGTTTGAAAATTTTATGTTCATCTCTCATGATGAGAAACTTGATTTTATTAGTTGTGGAGCAGTTCTTGAGGACTCGAAATAAGGTTTTTACAATTTTAAACTTTGGTTGCTTGTCTTTATTTTTTTTTCAAGGAAAGGTAGAGAAGTGCTTTAGTTGCACTTTGTTAATATGGCATAAATCTATACAGGCTAAAGAAAACAAACCTTCAGATGATGGCCATGACATTTGTCATTCAATTCTCGAAAATCACTTGTTTGAATATGTACATTAATAAATAGGACTAACAGAAGATACAGACTATCAAATATGTTAGGCCTATTGTGGATATACACAAAAATTCTCTAGATCAATGAAAATTCCAAATATGGTTCTATAATATAAGCTTAAGGAAGAGAGTGCAGCATATCAAAAGTATTTTATATTTTACAGTGACTATCAAGGTTGATGTGGGGCATACTTGAATAATGAATGCATTCCAATGTTCTTGCAAAATATGGTGAGCAGTTTGGCCCCTTTTATTTGGAGAACATACTCATAGCCTGCGTAACAATCCTGCTTACATTCAAATAAACATCTGGGAAGCATACATATTTTAATGCATTCATCATATTGACAAGGCTAAAGCAACAAAAAGGATTTGATTGTTTTCCAAAACTCAGACAAAGGAGCAGCTAGAAACATATTTCAATGTGCTCGTCATATTGTTAAGGCTAAGGCAATTGAATTGTAATTAATTCAAAAAAAAAAAAAAAGGATGTTAGAAAGGTTAGATCTCTAGTGCATGTGGACAACATTCGAGAATGCTTGTATTATGGGGCTCATTAAAGACAACATAGCCCAAATATTACACCAACGAAACAAAAGGGGCAATAATCCAAATCTATTTGCTTCGGCATCTAAATCACCCACATTTATATTTAGTTACACATGCAATCCATATTCAACCTGTTAATCATTCAATTACATATTCAATCCACATCTAAATCACATATTCAAAATCCAAATCCTGCCCATATTGATATATACCCATTCTTTCTTCTTCTTTTTCTAAAGGTGGGAAGCACACCACCCAAGATTGAGTGGAAATGCTTTGTACAACTATTCAGGCAGACGCCAACAAAAAGGGCAGCAGTCACGCCTATCATTTAGAGTACTTGCACAAAAAAAAAAAAAAAAAAAAGCTATATAGGGTTGAAAAAATTTAAAAATTAAAAAGACCCACAAAACAAGCCACCAATTTAGCACCCCAAAGCTGATCTAAATCTTCAATGACACCCACCAACTACCATCCCTACAAATCAGTTGCACACCATAATAAGACCACACCAAACCCATAATAGCCCAAGACAAAACGACCAGGGTAGCTCATATCCAAAACTTGCACAACATCAGCCATAGGACAACCGCATGGAGTAAAAGAAGAGCACATTGATTTGAAAAGAACATGTTGCTTCTGCTACTACATACAGGGGTTGTTGTTGAAAACCACATCATGTCCTACATGGAGAGCCATGAGGGTTGCGACCGCTTCCTGCTATGAAGCCACATGCAGCTTAAAAACCCAAAAGTGTTGAAGAGAAATGTAATCTTCTCATACACATCTTGTACCATCATTTCAGACATGTAAAATTTACCTGCAACATTATCAACAAGAAAAAATCATCAGGTAAAAAGCATTCTATTCAAATAGATTAGAAAAGCAGTTACAAATTGACAAAGTATAATGGATGATACACAAGCAGTTAGAATTTACTAAAACATTACATACATGAATACAAGTAATTCAAACTATGATGCCTCAATTAGATATATCATGAACAAAATATTACACTTTGTTCATTATCCATCAATAAAATTTTTGAATAATTATTGGATGACTAAAATGGAAATTATTGGAAGGTCTTATTGAAAAACAAGCATTGGCATTTTGTAATGTACAAATTTAACTTCACGTTTTTTAATGAAATTTAGGAATAAATTTTGACTTTGCATTGTTGACAAATTTGACAACAAAAGTCTTATGAAAGTTTTTTGTTGACAACTATGAAAAATTTGACAACAAAGGTCTTATTACGAGCACATATATTACTAATTTTGACAACAAATTTGACTCCAAATTTATTGACAAAATTATGACTCGATAATTTCAGGTGACTTTTTGCTATTAGTGAGGCTAGCATACGCATAGTAGGTGGAAAAATGGGTGGTCACTAAAATTAGTTAAAATTTTGTAACTTGCCAACCTATTTATATCACAACTCACCTTTAAAATGAACCGCCTTGATTTATTTATTATTATTATTATTTTGCAGTAGTCCACCTATGGATGCCTTGAACATTTGAATACCATTATGGGAGTTCCCACCAAAGAAACTAAATCGACATCTCTTTTGATTTCCTATCTCAAAATTCCACATAAGTGAAGAAAACATGCTTGTGAAAATCAGATCTTTTCCACCTCAAAAATTCTCATGAAGGATATGGATGATGCATCGGTCCCTTCCTACCTTAATGTCGTAAACTTTTGCACACAAAACGCAAAATTTATTCTTTTTTTTCTTTTGTTCTGTTAAGAGAAAAGAAAGTAAATAGATTTCACCAATCAAGTTGCAATATTTTGGCTTTTGTAAGAAGAGTTCGAACATATACTCAGCTTTGAGGAAAGAAAATCTATTTATTCAAACATAGGTTGTCTTCTTCACATCGTAACAGTTGACTCTTATCACATCGTGCTGATGATAACTGCATACAGGGATTTCAAATTTCAATGAATAGATGTCTCACTGTATCGAAAATTAAAAAGTTTATTCAATACTATGAATGATAGAGATTGAAAGTTTTACCTGCTGAAATGCAATACTTCCTATAGATGTATCTTCATGTAAATGTGTCAATTGCGGGTTGCTTGAGGGAATTTGCTTATACAAGTTTGTACTTGGTTGGTAGCCACAAGCAACCAAAGGGCCACTAATTGATCTGCTAGGTCCGGTCTTAAGTATCCCAAAATGACTTAGACTGGTACCAATTGAAGTCTAGCATAGTAAAAACATAATAATGAAAACTTTAATGAGCACAACTTACATGAACGTCAACTCCTATGAATGTTACTCTAATATTAGAAATACGCACTTTTACTTGTGGTCTAATGTTGAAGAGATTTTGTTGAAACATGCCAGAATGAGGTGCTTGGTATCGAAATTGAACCAATGGTGCATTTATGAACCCATTAGAGGCAGGAGTGTAGCCAATCACCATATGATGACTGGGTCCTACATGGGATCCTATCGGTACTTCTAGAGGACTCATGACAGCAATATGTGTACCCTGATGGACGGAAAAAAATCAAGAATTTAAAGAACATTAACATGCGACATGACAGGATTTAGTAAATAATTTCTCATTGATACTTGATTAAGATGACTCAGTTCAGGAGATGGAATTGAATAATTTGAAGGTTGGAATGAAGTACGGTGCATTATGTTTGGTGCTTGAGCAGTTTCTTGTCTATCTTGATTTTCTTGTGGCTAAACGGATTTAGTTCGAGATTTTTTCTTCCGTATTTATCCAGTGGATTTTGATACACACGATGGCTGCCCCTAACTCGAGGCTTTACTTTAATCCCACTTACAGTTTGTGAACTCTGGCTATTAACAAAAGTGACCTCTTTTTCAATAGGCTCAAGGTGTGTTGTTTCTATATTTATGCTTTCAGTTGGCACATGGCATGCACCTTTAGTATCAACGTTTTCATTTCGTCTAGAGTGTGCACGTCTAGTATCTTCACTTTCGGTCGGCTCATGGTGTGTGTGTTCAATCTCTACGCTTTCATCAACGAATTTAGACGACCTTAATCGGTTCCTTCATCCTTTTCATACGTTCCATCATTTCATCGTGAATTTTTTCTATGTATTTATTAGCGAATTTGAACAACTCATCATGTTCCTTAGCCATTGCTGTAATTCTATGAAGCTTGCTACATAAATATTTGTACCACTTACCTGAAATAATATTACGCTCGCCTTTTGTTTGTACCCTGGTATAATCTCTACGAAAACCTTCTTTTGCATCTATTCTCCATCTTTTCATAATATACCGAGGATCAACTTCTTTTATATTATAAAAATCTAAAACTTTCAATGCATGACTACATAGGATCCTTACAAACTCAAATTTCTTGCAACTACACGTCATTGTACCATCTAAGGAGTCGAATCTAACAGTACGTCTTTCATCTTTATCATTATATACACAATACTCTACAACTATGCCAAATTCACCACATTTAGAAATTGAATAACTAAGATATTTCTTATTCTCTTCTTAAAACATTTCAAATATCTCTAGAGTGTATACATTTGCCGTTTCATTTAAAATATTCACATTGAGAAACATTACTAGGGTACTTTGCCTCATTTTGAAATCAGCCACAGATTCCTTGTATCATCAACTAGCCACTACCCGTTCAAAATGGGTGAAGAAACGTATAAGATCGTATTTAGAGTTTAGATAATTTTTTTAACAAATTATTCATGCTTTCACTCTGTGTGTTTTTCATGTCTGCACAAAATGTATTTCTTCTATAAACTAAAGTCCATTTTTCTTTTTCCTTAAATAGATTTTGTAACCACTTGTTATCCATTAAATTGTATTTCAAAATCATGTTATTTCATGCAGTTAGAAACTCTTTCTCGTACTCATAATTATACATACATCTATTCAAATCATGTTCGAAACTTGTTAAACCTTTAAATACATGACTAACGTGCTTAGCAGCATTCTGGTAGATATGCCAAATACATAGGTGATGATATGTTTCTGACATCATTGAGGCTATCGCATTTACCATTGCAGCATCTTGGTCAGTAAGGATTGTCATTGGTTGTTTTCCAGACATGACACTCAAAAATGTTTCGAACAATCACTTGAAAGATTCAATCATTTCATCGTATAACAAAGCCCCACCAAATATTATAGTTTTCTTATGATGATTCACCCCAATAAATGGGACAAATGGTCGTCTATACATATTTATTCTGTTGGTATCAAAGCAAACCATATCTCCAAAAATACTATAATCCATTATTAAAATTACATCAGCTTAGAATATATTCATGATCTAATCATCTTCATCCTCTTGTATTGCATTAAAAAAAGATGGATTGTCCACTTGCATTTTTTGAAAGTATTGTAAAACTGTCCCTGCATCACCCCTTTCCATCACTTTCATTCGCTTTTTTCACAAGTAATTTTTGTAGTCAATGGGTTGTAAACCCAGATTCTCCTGACCTCCAGATCATCTACTAAAATATTCTATAGCCTCCCTGGGTTTTATTCCTGAGCCATCAACATTATCTACTTCATCTTTTAAAGCATCAGTCATGCCTCAGTGTGACCTTAACATGTGTACCTTTGTTGGTGTGATAACTTCGTGGTTATGCTCAACAAACTTAGTCACACTATATTTTCCATTCCTCTGAAGCTTAATGATCATGGATGTCAGGCAATTAGTTCTTGTAATCGGACGCCTAAACTTTGGAGGCTCACATTGTTTTTTGTCACATTTTTACCTTCTTTAGAACAACAAGATCTTAAGTATGGTGGTATCATCTTCTGCTTTCTTTACCCATCCCCTTCAAGCACTGAACCCTGTATTCTTAGCATACCAATTGTAAAACTGAAATGCACTCTCGTCAGAAGTAAACTATATACCTAGTTCTAGCTCTTCATCTAAATTCTCATCTACATTGACCAATACATGTTGACTTGCTTCTTGATCATCTATTTGTTAGCTTGCTTTTTTAACATCTATTTTGGTGTCAAAATCTAACCTTCGACGTGGTTCATCAAATGCTTGACTCTTCAATGAATTACCATCCATTTTACCAATCAACCTTCAAAGTTAAAAAGCATTCACCAAGCTTGAATTTGTGGATCATGCCCCAGTTCATGTTCTTCCTTAACCATCCTCTTCACTTTCCCTTTCCTATACATTATAGAGAAACATAATTTATATTTGATTTCAACCCAACCCATGAAAATAATAGCTCTGTAAGCTTTTAAAGCTACAACATATCAACTTCAGATTTCGTATCATCCCTAATCCAAAGCCCAATTGGTGTTTTCATCTTCTAACCAAAAACGAAACAACTTACCTGTTTCAGAAATGCTGAGGCTCTCCATAGTGGCCCACCATATGATGATCCAGACGATTCCAAAAGCTCACCCCATACATGGACCACTTGGGAAGGAATCTCAATGACCAAAGATGTTAACCATCCAAAAGAATTGCTCATATGAAATTCTAACATTTCTAATCGACCTCTATATGGAGTCTCATGGATTGAGATAAAGTTTTGCCATGTGACCCACATACAGTGAGGAATTCTAAATGATTTCATTGTGGGAACAGGCAAGCCTCAACATTTTTATACCTGTTCATCTATCTATAGAGGGAGAAGAAAGGGGGGAGGGGGGGGGGGGGGGGGGGGGGGGGGGAAGAAAAAGAAAAATGCAGCCTTCTCCTTCCCACCAACATTGCACATGTTTTAAACCCCTCCCTTACTTGAATTTCATGATAACATTATGCTCTCAAGCCCCAAAATCTGGGCTACTCATTAGGTAGGTGCCACTTTTCTTTTCTTTTTTTTTCTTTTTCTAGATAAATGAATATTTCATCTGGGGAAGAGCACAAGGCTGTACAAAAGAGGGTTTCAGGTAGGTGTCACTTTGAACAGCCCTCCAACATTCAATTTAAAAATAAAAATGGAAAAGAAAAAGGTAAAAAAGAAAAAAGAAAAAGAAAAAGAAGAAGAAGATGATAAATTCCCCAATTCAATTTCCACATTCAGGTTGGAAAATCCCCAAATTCTAAAATCTACCTCTGAAGTTAAAAAATCTCCAAATTCTAAAAATCGACATATAAAGTTGAAAAAAGACCAAATCCACATTCGAAAATGAGAAATCTCCAAATCCCCATGCTGTTGCAAATAAGATTGAGAGAGAGAGAGTGTGAGAATCAGACATACCTGATGTGGAGTGTTTAGGTTTCTCTCAAACAATGGAGGGCTCTTATGGTGTGCTTGAGAGAGGCTTTGGATTCGAGCTCTGATTCATGCGTTGGGGTTAGCATGCTGTGAGATGCAACAGAGACATACCGGTTTTTGTTGGATTTGAGGGAGGAAAAGTGGGAGAGAATTTGGATTTTTGTTGGATTTGAGAGAGGAAGGGGAGGGAGAGAATTCAGATGTTTTTTCTCGTCTCAAGCAGATACTCGGGTGAAACGGGCTCTAACGTCATTTGTTAATGTCATTTCACTTACCTTGATAGGCGTGATGGGACCCACTCTGACGCACCAATGGTAAGGAGCCAGCTATGAGCACCAATGGTAAGGCGCCAGCTATGAGCACCAGCCCAGGAGCTACTGGTGGGGGGACTAGCCAATCCGTGTCCACTCTTCTCGTGTTGCCTTGGAAGTTTCATTTCGGTCAAGTGGTATCCACATCACCTGCTTACTGTTTATCAAGTCCAATGAAGACCGTCCATTAAGTTCAATGAACTTTTCTTATATTGACTGGAAAAATTCATACGGATTAGATGATCCAAGCCATCCATTTAGTGGCACGCGAAATGGATACAAAAGAGTGACCATAAAAGTTAAGCCTACCTATAGATGTGTAGAACATTTTCATTGCCGAGAATCTTGATTAGTGATGGAAGAAGATATGACAACCTAATGGAAGATTTTTTTAGGTTTTTGCAATTGTGAGGTATACTTATTTCGAATTAAATTGGCAAAAATTGTGCAACCCATTATTAGTAGATTAGGGTTGAAAATCTTATTAATCTGATAATCCTAAACCATAATTAGTAGATTTTTTTAATGAATGATGGGATTTCCTCCTCATGGCTCGACCGGACGAGTGCCTTGCTCGACCGGTTGAGGGTGGTGCTCGACCAATCGAGTGGCGCTCGACTCAAAGTCTAGCGAGCTTTTGGTTTAGAAATTTTGAGGTGCTCGAATAGTCGAGGGAGGTGTTCAACCAGTCGAGGAGCAGCTTGACCAGTCGAAGTTACGTAGATTCATGTCCAAATTTTGTGCGGACTGCGTAAATTTGAGGCGGTTTTGTAAGAGGTGTGAAAGGGAGTTACCTAAACTATAAATAGGGATCCCTAGGGCTTTTCTAGGGAATGTAAGAGAGTTTCCTAAAGCTTTATAAGGCTTTGTTAAAGGGTTTAGGGCTATCAAAGGTGAGAGAGAGAGAAAGAGAGAGAGGAAGCATGTGGAAGGGAGGTTCTGCTCGTAGAGGTGATCTACTTCGCAGTCGACGTCTCAGCACTTTTACGTCCTCGTAATCGATGAGATCTCTCCGTTTTTCTTTTATTCTCTTATGTTCGTCCACTCCTGCGTAAGTGAAGAAGGTTTGATCCAAGTGGTATGTGTTTGTGATTGGTTGTAATGTTCTACTTCATAGTAGATTGTTAATCTGGACGAGGTCCCATGGTTTTTATCTCTTTGAGAGTTTTCCACATAAAAATATCTTGTATCGTGTGGTTTGTGCTTTGATTTATTTCATTGCTTTATTATCCCATAATTCTGGTGTTATTTAGGAGGTTAAATCCTAAGGTTTTGTGCAACGGCTACCAACAAAGTGGTATCTGGACGTTCAGGTTGGTAGAACAGAGTGAGATCAGTTCTAAATTATGGAAGGTGGCTTATCAAGGATGATCAATCTCAATGGTTCTAATTGGACCATATGGAAGGCTAAGATGGAGGACTTACTTTATTGCAAGGACGTATATTTTTCAATTCAAAGCATATCAGCAAAGTTAAAGGATATGTCAGATGATGATTGGAAGAAGTTGGATCGGAAGGCGGTGGGGTTTATAAACAATGGTTGGACGATTCCGTATTCCACCATGTATCTATGAAAACCTTAATCGTTAGCCTATGGTTGAAACTATAATGACCGTATGAGAGGAAGACATCTGACAATAAGATTTTTCTGATAAGATGACTTGTGAATCTTAAGTTCAAAGATGGTGGTTCCATGGCTGAGCACATGAATGGGGTCAACAATATATTGAACCAGCTCTCCGCTATGAAGATGGTCGTGGCGATGAATTACAAACTTTGTTATTGCTTAGCTCATTGCCTGATAGTTGGGAGACATTGGTGGTGTCTGTAAGTAACTCCACACCAGACAAAAAGGTATCCATGGAACAGGTAACTAGTTGTCTCTTTAATGAGGAAATAAGGAGAAAGTATCAGGGGTCTACTCAACAAGGGGCCCTTGTGATACAAGATCAAGGGAGAGGAAAGAACAGAAAGGGCGAAAAGGTCCGAGATAAATCAAGAGGCGAGTCGAGTACCAGGAAGGATATTGAATGTTGAAATTGTGGCAAGAAGGGCTATTACAAGCATGAGTATCATATGAAGAAGAATGACAAGAAAGGAAAAGAAAAGGAGAAAGAAGATGAATCAGTCTCCACTGCGATCGCTTCAGATGGTGATATTGTAGTTATTCTTTCAATAGATCATGATGTTTGTCTCACGACTACATGTCAAGATACTGACTAGGTGATAGACTCCGGAGCCTCGTTTCATGCGACTCCATACAGATATTTCTTCACAAGCTACAGATCAGGTGATTTTGGGACCGTGAAGATGAGAAATTCTAGTATATCGAATATTAGGGGTCAGTGATATTTGTGTGAAGACCGATGTGGGCTGCGCATTGGTTATCAGGGATGTAAGGCGTATTCCAGACCTTCGTCTCAACTTGATGTTGACGGGAAGGTTGGATGATGATGGATATGAAAGCTGATTTGTTGGTGGGCACTAGAAGTTCATCAATGGTTCATCGATCGCGGCCAGAGGAAAGAAGTGTTGCATCCTTTACAAGGTAAGTGTCAGTATGTGCAAGGGTGGGTTGAACGCAGTGGAAGATTCAGCTGTTGACATGTGACACAGGTGTCTAGGTCACATGAGTGAAAAATGATTTCAGTTACTAACAAAGAAGCGGCTCATTCCAGATGTGACAGGTATACCTCTTAAAACCTATATTGATTGTTTATCAGGAAAATAACATAGAGTTTCATTTGGTAAATCTGCTTCTCATGTTAATAAAGTGCTTACATTAGATTTGGTTTATTCTGATGTTTGTGGTCCTATGAGGATAAAAACCTTGGGTGAGACATTGTATTTTTATCACTTTTATAAATGATGTATTTAGGAGGGTTTGGGTTTATTCTTTGAAATCTAAGGACGAGGTCTTTGGTGTGTTTAAATGGTTTCATGCTATGGTCGAGAGAGAGACATGTAGATCATTGAAGTGCATCTGCACTGATAATGGAGGTGAATTCATTGGTGACTTTCATGACTATTGTAAGTCCATAGGTATATGGCACGAACGGACGAGTCCCAAGACCCCCAGTATAAGGGTGTGGCTGAGCGAATGAATCACACCTTTGTAGAGAAAATCAAATGTATGTTATCACATGTGAAGTTGTCTAAGACATTCTAGGGAGAAGTAATGTACACAGCAGCGTATTTGATAAACAGGTCTCCATTAGCCCCATTAAATGGAGAACTACCTGAGAAGGTGTGGACCGAACAAGATTCATCGTACAGTCATCTCAAGGTGTTTGGATGCAAGGCATCCGTTCACGTATTAAAAGATGAAAGGTCCAAGCTCGATATGAAGATCAGACAATGTGTGTTCTTGGGGTACGGTGATAAAAAGTTCGGCTATGGATTGTGGGATCCGACTGAGAAGAAGCTCGTCAGGAGCAGAGATATGGTTTTCTTTGAAGACCAATGTATTAAAGACATTTGTAAGCCAGAAAAGACACAGCCTAGTTCATGAGAGTTAGAGGATATGAATTTGGTTATTTCTCCCGTGGTGCCTGATGACGGGTGAGTACAACAAAGTGCAGATGACGAGGGAGTTCCTATGGAAGATGGACCCGGGGAGCAGTCCCCACTTGATCCACTTGTTGAGCTATAGGTGAAGAGATCATCTACGGATAAACGGTCATCCAAGAGGTACTTGCCACATGAGTACATTATGCTCACTGATGGAGGAGAGCCAAAAGACTATTCTAAGGCCCTAACCGTCGAGCATAAGGGGGGATGGTTGAAAGCTATGCAAGAGGAGATAGAATCCTTGCATAAGAACTATACCTATGATATGGTGAAATTGGCTAACGGCAAGAAAGCTTTGAGTAATAAGTGGGTGTTCAGAAAGAAGGTGTTATAACTTGAGAAGGTCCATACGGACGATAATGGGTCAGACATGATGACCAAGACATTGCTCAAGGATAAGTTTGAGGTTTGTAGAACCCTGGCTGGTTTGAAGATGACAAATTTCTCCTCAGTCAGAAATGGAGAGAATTGATGAGATTTGCTCATTATGTATAACATCCCGAAAATTGGAGGGTCGAGTAAAAACTCCACTCCCGAGTTTCAAAATGTTATTTATGCAACATAGATATGTATGATTGAATGTTGTCTGTGATAATATATTAAACATGAGTGAGATTAAGCCAGAACAGCATATCATACTCCAGAGACCGTTAAATTAACAAGCGGAAGACTGTGATAGTAGGTATAGCATATATAAATAGTTGTATGTCTCCAGAGTGTGAATATGTTACCAGGTTATATACATACATGTATACTCCAAAAATAAACAAAACGAATATACATGAGTGCGCTGAAAATATAAAGTGACAAGTGTCAAGGTATCTAATCAACCTCCCTGTAATCTCGTCAATCAGAACACGCATAAAGGAGAGGTCCTCCTCATCATTATCAAATCCAGCTCCACCTCGCAGGCCGCGCCATCATCTGCAATCACAATAGAGACTAGTGGGTGTCCGGAAACACCATCCCGTAACGTGGGAGTGAGTGATCAACTCAGTGGGATAAGAGAGCAGAGATTAGCATGTTATCAAATCAATCATGCGATAATAGTAAAGCAGTAAATCAAACAATCTTAATACTGTTGTTAATGCAATATGACATGACGTGATGTATGCCCTCACCGACGATCTCCCTCATACGGCACCATCTTACGACCGCGGCATGCAATCGACCCTCAAGTGCTCCACATCTTCCAGGCATATGCAATGGTATGGTGATATGATTACCGAGTTATTATTAGTCCATTTCATACAACAATATTGGGAAACTAAGGTACTTCCCCTATATCAATCCCAACACAGATCCTGTCTAGGGTCGTCACTCCTAGTAATCTCATACGATGTATATTTTGTAGGTCGCTGTAAGGGCTGTCAGGGCTGTTATACGCACTCGTTGCACCGCTCCCCCATCACCTTATCAATACAGGCCTACTGTACTCTACTGCTACTGAAGGGTCGTCGCCTCCCGTAGACTCAGAATACGCTCGCGGTCACTACAAAGGGCTGTCAGGGCTATTGCACGCACTCGTTGCTCCGCTCCCCCATCACCTTATCAATGTAGGCCGACAGCAAGAATATAGTGTCCCATACCACCATAATCTGCTCACGAGTCTGGGTGCTCACTGGTCACTACGGGGAGGTTTGTGGCCCCAGCGTAGGCCGACAGCTCGACCACAGTGTCCCATACCACCATGCCCGGCTCATGAGTCTTTGTGGATCAAGGTACCATGGTTAACAGGGTTTACAATGGTAAGTTCAGTATCCTAGGTTCAAGCAGTTATGACTCATGTAGGGTGAACATACAACGGCTAGTCGGGTTACTTGACGGGCTCGACTAGCACGATCGTATCTCAAATTGAATGACATGAAGTGCGTAAAACACTTCGTGTGGCCTAACCACTGCCGTCAACTCCAAAACACGGCTCGCATTCATCGACGCGTCGTTTGTGGCCAAGATAAGCCAACCACGAATTCGCTCGGTTACCGACTGCCTGGACTAAGTATAGTCCCAAACAATCATGGAATCACATCAGCATTCATGTAAGAGTAATGGAAATGAAGTACAACCATGTGAGCATGTTAACACATGTTATAACGTACAACTTAAGTAAATCATCCTACACATGTCTTTCACACATATAATGAAATTATGCATATAGCCAACATATAGGAAATCCTCTCTATTAGCCTATTAATTGAGAATTCAATCTCAAACTAATTCATAAGAAAATCATCAAGTACATGTTATAACATACCACTTAAGTGCAACATCAAGCATATGTATTTCATACATATAATGAAATCGTACATATGGCTAACATGTAGGAAATCATTTACATCAGCATATTAATTGATAAATCAATCTCAAATTAATTCATAACACCATTTAATTCAATACATACTAATACAACCATTTATACAAACACTTACACTACACACTTGAGTCTACATATAGTATGTCGACCCGAAGTGCGTATTTAGGCGAATCTCTTCACCAAACTAATTATGCACGTATTCCTAACATTCTAATGCGACAATAAACCATGTTAATCACATCAGCAAAATATGAATAAAAACAGTACTTTCTACAAATGACTAAAATGCCCTAAATCTCATATTCTTCGTTGGTTTACGAAACAGGAAACGGACAGCATGTTGTACATGTCAAACGGCGATGCCGTCGATAATCTACTATTAAACGACATTAAAAGCTTTGGAAACAGTCAATCAAAGCGTCTAAAATCCGCACCTTGTCTCTTATGGATGTGTAAATTCGAACGGAGCGTATACGCTTCATCTACGGCGAATAGGGAACCTAATACACAAGCTACATAAGCTACATCACTAATGGAATTGACAGAAGCTTAAATCAGCAAGTGTTGAAGGTTTTCCTCACCTTGAAGTGCATTGGAATCGCCGGGAAAGTGGTTGGAGTGCGTTGCCTAGGCACTTGCAGCAGGTGGCACGAGTAGCAAGAAATTCTCTCCTACTCTCTCTCACAAACTCTCACCTTTTCTCTCTCTCAATCTAGGAATTTTTGCAATTTCGGATGGGAGAGAGGAATGAGGGTTTCAACCCCTTTTATAAGCTTAAAAGCGCCGAAAACAGCCTCCGGAACGAAGTTTACTTAGTGCATATCCAATTCGGGGCTGTTTCGGTTCAAAGGATATTTTCTAGTGGTCCCCTGGTCGAATGCGATCGGACTTAAGCTCATGCGTACCAGATCTAGCACGTATTAAGTTTTCAGTCCGGCAGGGTTCGCAGATCGCACGTGGCGGGCCAGTTTCAGTTCAGCGGTCACCGCACGTAGATCAGGGCTGAAAGTCTCATGATATAAAATAGAAATTTCTCCTGATCCGAGAGTGTAATCTGGATGAATTCTGACGGTCAGAACGCTCAATACTGACGCGTCAAGTCGTGTGCCAGATTTGAATTTGAAATTCCAACTATGTCCCTATTCGCACTCTCTTCGGTCCGGGCTCAATGAAATTGCCTGTGATTATCGGTTTGACTTGATTTTCGGAATGAGTGTCAAGTCCAGCTAGGCGGTTCTAACGGTCTAAGATAAGAGGTATCGGACTTTCGACGAGCGGTCTAGATCCAATACAAAGATTCAAAGTGGTCCAGAGAACAAACCTGCTTAGAGTTTGGTCCGAGGTTATAGTGTATTATAGAGTCGTTGGTTCTACTCGATTTGGGTCTTGTAGAACGTATTTAAAGTGATCAGGGATTATTTCCCAGCTACTCCAGCGTCGCACTAGCTAACTTACACTTATTTTTCAAAGGAATTAATCCTACGTGATTTCCTTGGCTATGGAATTGAGTTCTGAGCGATTTCTCAGGTGTTTTAGTTACCCATTGCCTAAGGACGTCTAATCCCAAATTAGCCAAAATCCGGGGTGTTACATTATGGCTCGACCGGTCGAGTGCCTTGCTCGACCGGTCGAGGGTGGTGCTCGACTAGTCGAGTGGCGTTCGACTCAAAGTCTAGCAAGCTTTTGGTTTTGAAATTTTGAGGTGCTCGACCAGTCGAGGTTACGCAGATTCATGTTTGGATTTTGTGCGGACTGCGTAAATTTGAGGCGATTTTACAAGATGTGCGAAAGGGAGTTGTCTAAACTATAAATAAGGGTCCCTAGGGAATAAAAGAAAACTATAAATAAGGGTCCATAGGGAATAAAAGAAAACTATAAATAAGTTTTCTAGGGAATGCAAGAAAGTTTCCTAAAGCTTTGTAAGGGTTTGCTAAAGGGTTTAGAGCTATCAAAAGTGTGTGCGTGAGAGAGAGAGAGAGAGAAAGAGAGAGAGGAAGCTTGTGAAAGGGAGGTTATGCTCGTATAGGTGATCTACTTCGCAGTCGACGTCTCAACACTTCTACGTCCTCGTAATCGATGAGATCTCTCCGTTTTTCTTTTATTCTCTTATATTCATCCACTCCTACGTGAGTGAAGAAGGTTTGATCCAAGCGGTGTGTGCTTGTGATCGGTTGTAACGTTCTACTTCATAGTAGATTGTTGATCTGGACGAGGTCCCGTGGTTTTTACCTTTTTGAGGGTTTTCCACGTAAAAATCTCTTGTATCGTGTGGTTTGTGCTTTGATTTATTTCATTGCTTTATTATCCCATAATTCTTGTGTTATTTAGGAGGTTATATCGTAAGGTTTTGTGCAATGACCCCCAACAGTGAAGTGTAGAATATTTATTAATTTTTATTTTGAACATTTATATGCATACCACACAGCTAAGGTGGACATCCACCAATTGGTTATGGACCATGATTTAGACATTTTAGTTAGATTACTTGCATACCACTCCTACAATTTCTAATACATGTGAACAAACCATTATACTTTGCCAACCATACTAATCAAGTAATCCTAACCACCCAATTAATGATTGGTAAATTGATGACTTAAAGTAAAGTAGTCTTTGGTTTAAGTTTAAGGGAAAAATAAAATGTTAAAATCATCTAATTGATATAGTTTTCACTTCACAAAAATAATTTCCAAAAAAAAATAATAACAACAACAATAACACGGTAGATTCATATCTCCATGAGACTTTTAGATTTATGAAAATGCAGTGAAAATACGAACTTTTCGAAAGTTCAAATTATAAGAGTAAACCTCATGAATCTTCCTTTAAATATATTCAAGTTTTTAAAGGGCAAAAAAATAAAAATAAATACCATGTAGCTATGATTTATCTAATAAAAGACATCGAGAATTTATCTTTTTTAAATATCAATGTTCTAGTTTAGAAAGTCCTCATGTCTATGTTTTCTCACCTTGGTTAGATTTCAATACCTTAATATTTCTATTACATTATTTTCCAACCAGTGTCTTATATTTCTCGAATGTCTCAAAGACATGTACGATTTCTTCTCTCAATATCCCTGCTATATATGTTGAATAGTATAAGGTGTGGTCCATTGAGCGATGATGCCATTTCTATTTAAGAATTCCTCAAACTAATTTGAATGATAACCCCCACCTTAGTCAGATTACAATACCTTGATCTTTTTTTACGTTGTCTTGCATTTAACTTATGCCCTGTATTTCTTAAATATCTCGAAGCCATCTAATTTATTATACATCAGGTACATATAATCGAATTTAGAATAATCACCGATGAAGGTAGATGAAATATTCATACCACATCTTGCTTTTATACTGAACATGCCTTGCACATTAGTTTACGTAAATTTAAAAAATTAAGTGATTCTATTTTTATTCCATTTTAAAAGGTCAATCTAATGATGTTTCTACATAAACAAGCCTTACAAGTGGGCAAAGATTTATTTTGAACATGGAAAATAACCCTGTTGGAGTGCATATTGGGGATAAAAATCATCTGATTTACCTATTGAGCACAAAATGAGGCCGAAATCCTCAAAGTTAACTATTAAGCACAAAATGATGCTCAAATCCCTGAATTTTCATATTAGCTCATAAAATAAGGCTTAATTCATTAGATTTACCTATTAAGCTCACACAAACCTTCTAAAGTCACATA
This sequence comes from Magnolia kwangsiensis, assembly GCA_037074715.1. Lineage (NCBI taxonomy): Eukaryota > Viridiplantae > Streptophyta > Magnoliopsida > Magnoliales > Magnoliaceae > Magnolia > Magnolia kwangsiensis. Next base: position 9,091,359 of record CM073580.1, on the reverse strand, counting down.
GTCTATGTGTCATGGTCTCCCAAGTCTTTAGGGAGGGAAGCCGTGATGGAGGCTATTAGAACACGTAAGTGTCCAATGTCTTCATCTCAAGGGAAGTCTCTTAAATCAGATTCGAACTCATCCATTGTAATGTCCTATATTTTCGCTATTTTGGATTAAATTTTTTTTCGATATAACTAACACACGTCGTCACTGACTGACCCTTAACGCTCAAGGTGAGCTTATACGTGGGTGGTACTGGTAAAGAACCATACAAATCCTATTAATCAACTGTAGGAAGCCAACAAATCCACCGATCACTTAAACATCGAGTCTAGCCTTGTGATTTGTTCATATAGGGCCCAAATCTAGCTGACCTATCACCGACTAATCAAGGTATATGCAACTAAATAAAGTGTAATGTCTTGGATATTTTTCATTTTAGATTTTTTAAAAGTCCTTGAAATTTTTTGATTGATTAGCTTACGTTATCACTTAGTGATCCTTAACGTTCGAAGTGAGCCTATACGCGGGTGATACCGGTAAAGAACTGCACAAATCTGATTAATCAACCATAGGAAGCCAATGAATCCACCCGATCACTTAAACATCAAGTCTAGCCTCGTGATTTGTTCATCTATGACTTAAATTTAACGAACCTATCACTGACTAATCAAGACAACCATAATAAAAAAAAGATTTACTTAAAGCTGAGAGATTAGGGATTAAATCTTAATTAATGAACCAAATTGACTCTGTTACTCAACTAGCATAAGAATTGATGGTTTATGGTGATTACAAATGAATTGTCATTTCCTCTAGTTGCGAATATGCCATATTATGAACTTAGCTAATCCAAACCCGAATCACTGCGCATAAGAAATATTGATACCTAATTCATTCCAGAAATACTATGATTATATGAATAAGCTCTAGACCGCTCATTAGTGGGCCACTAAACCCGAGGCTATAGAAAGACGTCCACTTTTGTAACACCTAGGCCAAATGTTGTGACGTCTTGGGGCGTCCACTAGGGGATCTACCATAGGACTGCATTAGGCGATCGCAAGATACACACGTGTGAGGCCCTAAAAAGCCAGGGATAAACGACGCAGATAGTCATTATCGCTAAGTTAGGATAAAACAAGTCACGAACGCAGTCAAGCCTGAGCGTGATCAGTGTCGGGAATGGGCCGTAATGCTAGCATTTCCAACAATGAATTGCGACATACTAAAATGACCGTGTATCGTTTGTAAAAAATCCAATAAGTCTGAAACTATTAAGAATTATGGGTCTTAATGGGGTTGAGGTCCATTGCGGGTGGTGGACCCAAACGGTGCCTTGAACTGCACAACTTAGATCGTGAAGGCAGTGCTTGAAAGGCACAACTCTTTGGAATCTAAAGTCCAAAACCTGAAACTTAATTAAATCAGCCCCACCACTAAAATGGTAAAGTTATGAATTTTCAATCGTTGAATTGCAATCAAACTCGAGCCATGAGCCAGGGATATTTTCCTACTCATATCCATAAAATTAGGACCCTGATCGAACATCAGTGACTGGTGATCGCAGATTAGGCCCTGCGGTCAATCGGGTCATTCGTTTTCCACCAAATTCGGAATAGCCACTCATCCAACAATTGGACATCTGCCCCATGACACAATTGGGTTAGGGGGGCCACTGGAATGGCCACAAGGATCAGAAATTAACCCACCAGGGGTATGCGTGTTAGAATAAGAGTTCCTAGGGCCATTTAGACAAAAATTCCAGACTATGTAAGTCCAAAATCACACTCCCTCACTCCCATACGAATTTTTGCTACAAGGGAAAGAGACAGTGGAGAGAGTAGAGAGAAAGAGAGAGCTCTGAGGAGCTGAAATTTGAGAAATTTTTCCCTCCTACCACAGCCCGCGTCAGAGCCCACGATTCCATCACTATAGAAGCGGCACACCAGTAATCGAAAGGTAATCTATCCAGCTCTTTCCCAAGTTTTAGCATATTAGGCCACTTGCATGCACTCTAACATGCTAATTCTATCGGTATAGGGCTCCGATACGCTAAATCGCGGGACCGATACCTTGAGAGCGACTCCATAAACCATCAAATCATTCCTCGGTGCGGACCATTATCCTTAGGTGGCCAATTATCCAACCTAGGCTGAAATTAATGATTGTGTGTAAAATTTGCTTTACATATTGATTTATAGGAAATCCGTTAATAGTTACTTCTCTACAAATCTGCGTAAGTATATTTAGAATAATTAATGCTTAATTCTATACTAGATTAAACTAAGTCATTAAATTATTGTCCTTTTCCTTGTTTACATTTCCTATTATGTGAAATTGAATTTTATTCACTCCCAAATCTGTGGCAATTTGGGGGAAATATGCCGCATGTCTTCTATACGTTTAGATTAGGTCAAATGTTTACAATTATTTACATGCATGCCTGAATTTTCTACAACTAAGAGTAGTTCATGATCTTCTTTATGATGTTAAGTAATTTAAATCTTATTTACATACACGCCTGAATTTTCTGTAACTAGGAGCAGTTCATGATCTTCTTTATAATGTTAAGTAATTTAAATCATTTTCTAGGTTGGCCAATGAAACTACAAGGCCCTTAGGGGCAGCCCCACCGGTTGGGCTGCCCAGCGACCAAGCTGATTATTTTAGGTTGAACATGGATAGATGACAGTAGTTAGACTACGTGGGATGCTCGCACCCAATGTCAAGTGCTCCGTAGTTTGCCTGAATTGGATAAATTGGTCTACTAACTAACCAACCATATTTGTTAACCATGTATGATCACACCTGTTTGAACCTGAGACACCTTACACCGATGGAATGTCCACTGACAATAACTAGAACTCGATCTACAAGTCTGGGGATCTAGGCATGGTGGAATGGGATATTATGTTCGAGTTGTCGGCCTACGTTAGGGTGACGAGCCTTCCCATAGTGATCGCGAGCAATCCAATATACAAATCCACCCCATGAGCTGGACATGGTGAAATGAGATACTATGCTCGAGCTGTCAGCCTACGCTGGGGTGACGAGACTCTCCGTAGTGACCATGAGTAATCCATGGTACAAACTCACCTCGTGAGTAGGGTATGGTGGAATGAGACGCTATGCTCGAGCTGTCGGTAGACGCTGAGGTGAGGAGTCTCCCCGTAATGACAGCGAGTAAGCCTACTTTACAAAGCTGCCTTTTGTATGTGTTTCCTGGGAGTGATAAATCTAAATGGATCAAGGATTGCAGGCGCGAGGCCGTCACGACTGCTTAGGCCTCGCGATCGGGTTAGGGCATTAACTTCATTAGGGTGTCCCAGTTTCCCTAACCTGCTAGATGAATGAACATAATTAAACACATAGTCAACATGTTCATGATCTCATCGCATTAGTTAGGTTAGCAACTCAGCATCTGAGGCCGCATTGAGGGAGTGTTAGACATATGCGAACATTAGATGCTGTCACTCAGGGGAGTGTTGGATGGCAAAGGCATGCATCATTTCAGAATAACAAGCATACACATTAATAAGAGTAGCTAGGAACTTTGTGTTTAGATGCTTTTTATTAATTCTACCTATGAAATTGATAACTTGTGTAACTTATTGCTAATGGAACCCACTGAGTTGATCACTCACTCTCACTCTTGGACGGTGTTTTAAAACACTAACCAGACCCTATCTTAGATGCAGGTGTCATAGAGCTGACGCACTGGATGGGGCGAGTATAGACGAGGAGGAGGAGCTCTCCTATTTTTGACTTTTGGGCGGATCTCTATAGACAACCCTAAAACTAGTGATGGGGCCTTAGCGCAAAAGGATAGTTGAATATTCTTTTAGACTATATATGTTTCGTTGGGACGCTGTCTCGTATAACTTGCATGATATTTTATTTTGTTGAACATACATCTACTTAGTCATACTTTATTTTAGTGACTTAATTGTGGTCTATGTTACATGATACATTTAATCCCTTAATTGCTCATCTATCAATTTGATTATACCCGCAATTTGACAATCCGCAGGACATGAGTGACACCCAGGAATTCGAGAGTCGAGCACTACTCGATCCTCAAAATTCAAGGCATTACAGTCTTATTGGGCTTGACATCCATTGTAGATGACAAATCAAGAAAGTACCTAAAACTACGTAACTTGGGCCAGAGGCCAAGTGCTTAAAATGCGCAAATACCCAAGGCTGAAACTTGAAACTTATTTGAAATGAATCTCCCACTCTTTCGCAAAGTTGTGACTTTCCGATTGTTAAATCGCAACCAAAGTTAGGGTACCAATTAAAGATATTTTCGCACACATATCCATATAGTCGTGGCCCCAATTGACCATCGGTGACCATCGAACAAACTTCTAATCACACCTGTTGATCGACGCATCTAAATGGTGGGATGATTGTATCCCTATGTAGATCATCATTAAGGCTAATTACCTATAGTATATATCAACTCTTACACCCCATAGTGGGCCTCAAAGGTTAAAAACACCACCCCATAAGGCTAGTATAATGAAAACTTAATCCTTAAGGTCATTTGCACATATTTTGGAACTATATAAGACCTTAATTTGGGCACCTCCTTCTCCTAAACGAATTTTATGCCCTAGCTTAGGTGAAGGAAAATAGAAAGAGAGAGAGAGATGGAGAGAAGAAGAAGGGAGAGAGTGTGTGTATGTGAGTGAGGAAAATCTTTATGCTTGTAGGGTTGGTATTTCTTCAACTAAACTTTTACTACTACTAAACCTCCACCAAATCCACCCATGCTAAGAATTGGAGCTAAAATTTTTATATTACCCTTCGATTAAGAAACCTAGTGTAGATTTTTAGTCGTTAATAGTGTTTTTCCTAATTTTTTTATTTAGGAATTGATGATTTCTCCCCAAATCCCTAACCTTATGAGCTCAAAATCGGAGATTCCTTCTTAGAGGTGTGGACCATTATCCATACGTTGCTGTTTATCGAGTCTTATGCTTCAATTATTGATTTATGCTTGTGAATGTGTCAATGCATATTAACTTGTATGTATATTCTGATTTCTTTTTCATAAATTGCTATTGTCGATGTGGTAAAGCTTACATGTTCGATGAAATGCCCAAATGAGTAAATTGTTAGATTTATTGCTCATGTTACATTCTTATAAATTACTATTATAGGTTAACTAGTTCTGTCAAATGATTAGAATCACTTGAGTAGTCAAGCTAGATGGAAAATCACAGAACAAGGGGGTGGCCTGGGTTTGCTTGGCCACCTTAGATTCATTCGATTGATCTGGGCCGAACATGAATGACTGACAGTAGTTAGGCTACATAGGATGCTTGCACCCAATGCTGATTGCGCCAATGTTCGCCTGAGTTAACCGAATTCATCTAACAACTGACTAAGCACATATGCTCACCATGGTTGATCGCGATTGCCTGAATTTATAATACCCCACACCATTTGAAAAATCTTCTAATAATCATTAACGGTACGATCCTCAAGTCTCATGGTGGTATGGGACACTATGTCCATGTTGTCAGCCTACGCCGGGGTGACGAGCCTCTCCATGGTGATCAATGAGCAACCAAGAAAGTTACGAGCCTAATACATCAAACTGTAATGATGTCACGACCACTCCACATATGTGTTTAGGTGACGACTCTTATATATTCAGGACGCCCTCCACCCGTTGATGGGCTGAATAACCCTGTCACGCCCCAAACCCAAAAATCAGATTCATAGGAATATCGATCCCTGAATCCGGTGCCGACAGCCTCCGTAGTACCCCATTCTCGGCTCTTAGTGCAGCATACGCCAGATTCCGATCCTGGGATCCTACAAGGAGGATTTTCTAATGTATATTTGTCTTGTAATAAGCATAAGCACAAGTTTACCCAAATCATAAGGGCAACATCATCATCACATATCCACTAATAAATCACTTGAATACAATGCTGAAAGAAAAATACATATATCAAAATCAGAGCTCCTGAAAATCACTGCACGCTTCAAGCTCAATGCTACTACAACCTAACGCCACCTGCACGCATCTATCGTGCATAAGCTTACAAAAGCTTAGAGTGTGGTGTAAGTATGTGTAAGGTGAGTGCCAAGTATACAATAAAGTTCATAAATTATACATCATCGAGATAAGCAAAAATACTGACAAGATCATGAATCATATGATATCAGAGTGATGTGGAAATATGCGGTAAGTCCATGAATACAATCAGCTATACCAAAGTTATGTGATGCAAGGCATGAATTTTATCGGCCATACCAAGGCCATGCAATATAAAACTTAATAAGATAATAACAGATGCTGATGATGCAATGCAATACCATCAATCTCATATAGGCCATATAAGTGTAAAACATCGTAACCCAAAATACTAAGTATGGCGGATGCAATGTAATATGAGGTGTGAATGAAATGACTATGCTGGAATGTGAAGTCGGGATGATAGTACGAAGTATCACAGGCTACGGGGTCCATCACAAGGGACTTCTATCCAAACCAGTCCTATACCTAAATTTGGATAGTCAGACGTAATGTGGTAAACTCTTGGTCCCAGGTTAGTCACGTGCCCAACCGAAATCCTGGCCATGCAAAGGTACACGTAACAAATAGTTACGCACCACCAGTCCGAGTGGATAGTGAATGAATGAATGAATGAATATGCAATTCTTACTCAATAAGTCCACATATCAGTACAGTTACTCTCTGAGAAAATTACCGGGGTCTATTACACTCGACACCGACTGCCTCCTCCCTAGCTACACAGCCCAGCGAGCGAAATAGACCTCACTATCCGCCTGGCCAGTAGTCTGTCAATACCTACCCGGCTCGTCGATAGTGGACTCATTCACGAGCTAGTCATACTCAGCCTAGCTTATAGTCCCCTCACTCAGACGGATAAGGCCACACCCCCTTCCAACCGACCACGACACAGTGAGAGACACGACCTCATACTATAGGCACTGACGCTCATATTCCACTCGGTCTAGACGTTGGAGCAACTCTTGGTACCAAGGAGATTATGAGATTTTCACCCAAGGACATCTTAAGTGCCCACAGTGCTAGAACTAATTATTTTCGGTGTCCCATCTAGCCATCCACGATGTGCCTGTAGAGGCCACGACCCTGATGTCGTTAGGGCGTAAAATGATCAAGTCATATGTATGCGAGATGCATGAGTCACACTATCCAGTCATGCAGTAATCCAGCGCGTACGGCGTGATAATATGAGCACTCCATCTCATAAGGAGTCCCATAAATAGTCTGCCCAATGGCGTATGCTATGATCAAATATTTCTCATATCAAGCATACATATGATGCATATGGGAATGAATCATGAAGTTATACTAGGCATGTTATAAAGTAATGAACTATTCTTATAACGCAGATGGGCCTAGACGGCCTACACACAACAAGTATGGGCCTATCAATGGGCCCTAGGGAGAGTCATAATGCGGACATTTAACCAACATTACACTTACAATGTGGACGTCAAACTAGCATTGCTCCCAAGGCATAGTCCGCCATAAACCATGGAGAAATCACACATTGCAATGGACCCTAAGGACAACCCATTGGGCCTCTACCTATGGACCTTAGATATATCAAGTGGGTTGCATTAAAGGGGCCTTACATACATTGCAATGGGTCATATCCCATGGGCCTTTGAATACATCACAATGGGCCTCGTAACATGGGCCTTACATATCAAAGTGTGCCCCAACTACGGGCCACGAATGCACCAGATGAGCCTGCTCAAATGGGCCTTATAAATGCCAAGGTGGGCCTCAACAACGGGCCACAAGTACATCAAGTTGGGCCTCAACCCATGGGCCCTATACACACCATAGTGGGTCTCAACCCACAGGCCTTTATACATCACAATGGGTCTCAACACACGGGCCCTATACACATCACAAATGGGTCTCAACCCATGGGCCCTATACACATCACAAGTGGGTCTCAACCCACGGGCCTTACATTCATATCAAGGTGGGCCTCATACATATACCAAGGTGGAGTCCACTTGAACTATAGGTTTGTCTTATTCTTAATCTTAAGTCCTAAAATGAGCTTTCAAAATGGTTTGGACACATTGGATGCAACACATGCATCATGGTAGGTCCCACCGTCCACACCACTGGACGGTGGTGTGATACAACACATAGATCATGGTGGGTTACAATGTCCAATACCGTGGACGGTGTGAATAAAATACATACATCATCGTGGGTCTCCTCACATAACTACAACAACTAATTAGCTGGTTTGCACCAGCCAACCATGTCCAGAAGAATGGACGGTGGGTAATACACCCACGTTAGTGGATCTCATCGTCATTGATGGACGGAGCTGATAAAATACATAGGTCATGGTGGATCCCGTCGTCCCTGATGGACAGTGAGGATACAACCAATACATTAGGGTTGGGTTCCACTACACGTGTGGGGCCCAAGAAATAGTTGCGTGTGTGTGTGTGTGTGTGTGTGTGTGTGTGTATTGAATCTGGCAACGTCCAGGCCCTGGACGGACGGCCTGGACATGGTACACATACAACGTAGTGGTCCCCACTACACGTTTGGGTCCCATGGATGAATGGATGAAGGGTGTGGAGAGAACACAGACATTAAGGGTGGGGCATACTGCCTGGACGACATTTGACGTAACACATGCATGCATGGTGGGTTCCACCGTCCACTGCCGTGGATGGTGAGAATAAAATACATACATCCTTGGGGCCCACCATAACATTTACTTTCCATCCAGCCCGTTAATAATGGTCACACGGGACTCTGGATGAAAGAAAAAACAAATTTCATATTGATCCAAACCTTCTGTGGACCCCAAAAGAGTTTCAAGGGTAAACGTTCAAACTCATCGTTTCCTATGGTGTGGGCCACCTAAGTTCCAGATGGAGCTGGTATTTGGAGGGGGACCCCACGCCCTAAGGGCCCACCTAATGCATGGAGTGGATGTTCCACACACATCATGGTGGGGCCCACGGCTGGGACCGTGGGTCCCTGCCTCTTCGTCCGCCCGTCTGCTGTCAGCGGCAGCAGCAGCGGCTGCTGCCTTTGTTATTATTATTATTTTTTTATTTTAAAATCACAAATTCTATGGTTTTTGGTAGGTGGGGCCCGCGTATGAAAAATCTAATCCGACCACTGGATCCTCTGGCCCATGACGAATAAAAAAAGTCCAATGTGCAGTATGTTTTTGACAGGTAGAGACATCAAGGTGGGTTTTAATGGATTGTAGAGGTGAAAAATGTTGTTTTACATGCTAGGGCCCACCAAAAAATCTGATTGAGTTCATTTTTTGGTTCAACGCCTAAAGTGGGTTGAGAAACGAAATGGACGGTGTGGATTAGACTCATACATCGACGTGGGGTCTACAGGAGTAGCCCCTGCACCAAGCTTGTAAATCAAGCAAATATTTGTGTTTTCCAAAACACGTCCAGGGAGTCCAACATCCCTGGACGGTTTGCATAACACATACATTTGAGGTGGGCCTTTGCTAAGATGGGCCATCACATGGTGGACGGTGTGGGCACAACGTATATATAAAGTGGGCCCCACCTACAAATGGCCTGGATAAAATACATGATTCATGGTGGGGTCCATCCGGGTGGGCCATAAGGCCATATCATCTCATACACACACAAAAAGAAAGAGAGAGGGAGAGAGAGAGAAAGGTAAACATGTGGTGGAGGGACCCCGCCACTATGGGCCCTCCGTTGCATGATCTACAACATACATTAAGTGGATCCCATTTCATATGGGCCCACTGATCAAAATTAACGGTTGAGATCCTTCTCCACTGAAATGGATGATCTAAACGACCATGTTATGCAAAGAAAGTAAACATCATGATGAGGTCCATGGAGAATGGCCCCATCATGGATTGATCTTGAAATCAAAGTGGGTCATTAATCACATTTAGGGTTCAAAATGAGATCCATACCATTGATCGGTAGGCCTCACTTGGCCCATTATCAAAATAAGAAATCTACACCTATAGAAGCACCCACCGCTAGATCTTCTCAGTCCGTTGGGAAGCCACTCTCCTTACGCTTTACTTTGATGGTGGAAGATGAAGAATGGATGGCTAGGATGAGAGATTTAGGATGGGAAGTGGGCCACCAAAATTACACTTTTCTCTCTTAGAAATGCATGGATGTGTGGGCTCTTGGTTGCTTGAGAAATGCTTGGATAAATGTGAAGGGAAAGAGAAGGAGAGAGGTGGTTGTAAGGAGAAGTGATGGGAGATGGGTGATGGATGTGAGTGATGGGTGAGATGATGGATTAGTTGACTTTTGAGTTAGCTTAACTTGTAGAGAAAGGAAGCATGAGTGCTTTGTACTTGACATGAGAGGTGATTGATGGGATTGATTTGACATGTTGTAGAGATTCTCTTGAAATTACAAACACGTGACTTTTTCTCGAAATAAATGCCGGCTCACATCTCTTAGTCAGGGTATCGGATCGGTACATGAGTCACGGCGTTGGAACGCGGCGACTGTACGGTCACAATGGTACAAGTCTCGGATCAAGCCAACTCAATTATATAGGATACGGTTTAGGTTTGCGCGTAAACATCGATTATCAGTCGCGGATTGTCAGAATTCGACTGGAAGGATCGCGGGAGTTGACGGAATAATACGGATTAGGATACGGGTCTTACAAACCCCGTGCGTCTGGGCTTTGCCATCCGGATCCTTAGTGATCGGTGAAGCCAATGTTAGCCTCACATTGATTGAAAAGTTGTAGCCTGGGTGATAAACCTAATATGGATCAAGGGACATAGGTATGAAGCCGCTACGGTGTCCCCTGCGCCTAGTGATCTGGATGAGACTAATGACCAAAATGGAGGTACTCTAGCTTCTCCAATTTTGTTGGATGAATGAACTCAATTAATTTACTTAACTAACACGACCATTCATTGCAACACATTAGTTTAATTTGTGGCGACTTAGGAGTTGGGGTTGCGTGTTGAGGGAGTGTTGCCATTTACAAATGTGGTGTCAGAGTCGCTTATGAGGGAGTGTTGGATTGTGAGGGCATGTGTCATCTCATACAACATACATATGCATTAATAAGAGTATTTATGAACTGGGTGTTTAAGTTACTTTATCATTACTTGTGTTAATGGAATCGATAACATGCATAACTTAGAGTTAATGGAACCACTGAGTTGATCACTCACTCTCACTATGAGACGGTATTTTAAAATACCAACCAAACCTTATCATAGATGCAGGTACCATGGAGTCTGATGCGTTGGAGGAGGCATCTGTGGACTCAGAGGAGGAGCTCTCGTATTTTCAGTTGTTGGGTAGGTAGATGTAGGATGCCTCTGTAACGTCAATTAGATCTTAGAGTTGACACATTTTTGTAAATTTTAGAATATATATTTTGCTCAGCCGTATTTCCGTACTCTAGATGAACATATTTTACTGTTAGCGGATTTACTTGCATTAAAATTTATGTTTATTACATGGTACATCGCACAGTCTATTTTAATTATATGATATGCTCAAATGTTAGGTGAAATGAACTAAAGAATTCCACTTCTTCAAGTTATAAGTGGCACCCGGGATTTTAGGAGTCGAGTATTTACTCGGCTCTTGAAATCTAGGGCATTACATAAAGACCTACTTAAAGTTGAGACAACTAGGGGTAAGATTTTAATTAACAAACCAAACTGATCCAATTATGATTTTAGCCTAAGAATTGAAAATTTATGGTGATTATAATCAAATCATCATTTCTGCTAGTTACAAATGGGTCACACTATAAACTTAACTAATCCAAACCCTAATTATTGTACACAAGAAATCTCACTACTCAATTCATTTCATAAATGCCTTGATTATCCAAACAATCTCTAAAATGCTCGCTAGTGGGCCACTAAACCTGATACTATAGAAAGACATTTATCTTAGTGGGCTTGACGTCTATCGTGGGATATCAAGCCAAGATCGTGCCTTGAATCACTCAACTTGGACTTACAAAGTCAGTGCATGAGTTATGCAAATATTCTTAAAATTAACTAAGAACTTAAGTCACTTATCTGTGTTCGATTTTTGTCCAAGTTGTGGCTTTTGGACTATCGATCATGACTAAATTTAGGAAAAATAATTTAAGTTAATATCTTGCACATATCCTTATAGTTGTGGCCCCGATCGACCATCGGTGATCGTCAAACTGACTTTTGATAATGCTCGTTGATTGACACATTGAAATGTCGAGCAGATCATACCCAGATATAGATCATCATTAGGGTCAACTATCCTACGATGTATATTGACCCTTACACCAAATAATGGACTCCAAAGATCATAAACAACTTCCCATTGGATAAGTATAATGAAAGCAAAGTCCTAAAGGCCATTTACACCACATCTGGCACTATAAATACCAATTTGTTTCACTCCTCTCTCCATACAAATTTTTCCTGGCAAAGGAGAGAAAGTGAGGAAGAGAAGAAGAGGAGGGAAGAGAGAAATGGTAGAGCCCAATATTAGATCACGTCGTCTGATCCCCATACTCACCGGATCTTGAAGGATCTCACATCTATGCCCGGTTTCATGTCTTCCACGAATGAAATCCAAAGATTTCGGGTCAGATTCTCCACCCCTTGCTAGGTAAGAGGTCCCTTAGTTATCATTCTGCCTATTTCTTTCGTTTCTTGCATTTTTAAGCCATTAGGGTTAGCAACCCCCTTTCATTTCCATTGATTTTCACAAACTCTAATGTCAGGGTTAAGTATGTTAGAGTTTTGAGCTACAATTATCAATTGGAGTGGTCCATACTCTTACGGTAGCTATAATTGGACTCAACTCCATTAAGATTTCGATTGTTCACCGATTTCTGGTCCCGATTCAACGAACTGAGTTGAAGGATCGTTCCAATCGAGTTAGTTAACCCATGATACACTGCTTAATGTTTAATTAAGATTAAATCCATATCATTAATGATAGTTGTTATGGAAAAAATGGACTGACCCATGGGAGCAGGTCAAGTCGGCACCTGATACACTCGAATGAACAAAAAGAGGACAAGAAACCCGACTGCGCGGTTAAGGAGGCAGGTCGGCACGACACAGGTCGGTGTGATCCAGGTCAGCACGATTCAGGTTAGTACGATCCAGTTTGGCACGACCTATAACGAACCCATCAAGGGACAATTTGAATAGGCTATTAGGACTCATGAAGGAAGTTAAAGGCTATAGAAATTGGACATCATAAAGGCCTTCTTTTGTGAATGAAAATCCATCACTCTGATCGGCATGCCTAGATAAGTTTCTCTACATTCTTGAAGCTCGTCCAACACATCTCTAATGCCCGACCATCTCCCTTGCCCAATTCCTAGAGAAGTTTGGTCGAAGCCACCTTGGTCCCTGACTTACGTTTACACCGATTAGTCCGACCTTATCTGGGTAGGATTCGTCCGAAGATCACGGAAGTCAATCCACAACGGACTAGGGATCTCGAGATCTTCGCTAAGTATCTCTGAAAATTCTTAGTATGTTCGGGATCCGAATCCCTTTACAATACGCACCTACTAAATAGGGAGATCTCCTCTACGTTTTTGTCTCTCATCAACTATAAATAGGAGTATCCTTAATGATAAAAAGTTCATAAAATCTCTCGCCCAAAATCCCTCAATACTACTAGATCCAGATTCTTAGCTTAACTTTGGCATCAGAAGGTCCCCTGCTCTAGTCAGGGTCTCTTTTGTCTTCTTCCTGTGCAGGTACTCGAAGGTTTACACAGGGTGGATTAGATTTTTTGCATCAGCAATTTGGCTTCATTCATGGGAAATAGCATCAAAAGCCACCCTCACTTCACCTTAAGTTCAAAAATGGCGAAAGGGAAGAAGAAGGCTGAGACCTCCTTTGTTGCGCTCGACCTCGTGCCACTGGAGCAATCTTGCAGCCATCGGGATTCCTCTTCCCAACTGCAAGCTGATTTCGTGCCCACGAGGCCGATGCAACGATCTCGTAATCGGGGAGGACGACTAGTCTCCCTCGAATAATAGGTCGAAGCATTGAATGATAATATGAATTCCATGAAGCAACTTCTAAAACAGTTACAGTCCTGACCCACCCAAGGGGTCGGACAGACAGCGGGGCCAACGGTCCTGGGACTCCCCGAACCTTCTAATGCTACTATTGCCTCCCTCAGGAGTCGACAGTCTGGGACGTCAAGGCCGGTACCTTCTCATGTCATTGGCACTATGGCACTGCCCGCATTTGATCTTCGTCACGAGTTGGACGGGAGGAAGCGCGGAAAGGCTCTAGAGGTAGCCACTTAGGCCGTGACTGTGAGACCCGTATTGTAAGACTCGTATCTTAGACCATAACGTTCCGTAGACTTCCGCGGTCTTCCCAGTCAAATTTTGTCAACCTTCGATCCTTAGCTGATATTTGCGCGCGACCCGAATTCATATGCCGTCAACCCGTATCGACTCAACCCGAGACCTTTACCATAGCGACCGCGCCGTCGCTGCGGTTTCAATGTCGTGACTTACGCGCCGAGGCGATACTATGGTCAGGAGTTGTGGGCCCGCACTCAGTTAGAGAAAAACGCCGCGCATTGCGAATCCCAAGGAAAACTCTACCCAATGTCCCATCCATCAATCCCATCACATCCCATCAATCAAAGTACACATCACCTCACACCCTTCCCCAAGCAACCCTAAAAGTCAACATCCTTCTTACACCCAAGTACACCCATCACCCATCACCCATCCCTCTCTCTTACACATCTCTCTCTCTCATCTCTCTCCCTTATTCTCTCCAAGCAACCCTCGTCCATGGCTCTCCATGGGAGGAGCTTGTGTGGCCACTCCCTACCATCCGAGCAAGAGCAAGGATCCAATCTTTCAAGTCAATCTCAACCGTTGGAGCTCTAGGATGCGTTGATGAAAGAAGAAGTCCAAGGAGAAGGCAGATCTAAGGTGGGTGCTTCTCTCTCTCTTCTTTTTTTTTTTATATTTTGTGTGGTGATTTGGGCGTGTGGCCCACTGGAATGGAACCCATCACGTTGTATTTTACCCAAGTCACTTATGAGTGGGGCCATCTTATGTGCGTTATACCCATACCATTCATCATGTGGTGGCCCACTTGAATATAGCTCACCCTCATTGTGAGGACAGTCCAACGTCCCTGGGATGTTGGACGTCTCTGAGAAAACCCAAATAATTGCTTGGTTACAAGCTTGTGGGGTGACCCACTCATACGCCCCTACCTTGTTGTATGTGTTAATCCACGCCATTCCTCCTTTACACCAACTTACTTTAGGTGTTGAGCCAGGAAATGAGGTTGATCGGAGCATCGGATGGGCCATTCTACTATTGAAGTGTGATCTGACGTGGGCTCAGCTCCTCAGCTCAGGTAGTGGACTAAGTGAAAGATACATTGTTTTAACGCAGAGCCCACCCAGCTCCACAACTCAACTGGTAGATGGAGTGAGAAGTACCTCATTTCATCACTAAGGTCTTGGCATCCATCCCTGATGGGGGTGGCTATCATGGACACCCAGCTCCACAGCTCAACTGGTAGACGGAGTGAGA
Source organism: Magnolia kwangsiensis (assembly GCA_037074715.1). Lineage (NCBI taxonomy): Eukaryota > Viridiplantae > Streptophyta > Magnoliopsida > Magnoliales > Magnoliaceae > Magnolia > Magnolia kwangsiensis. Next base: position 9,075,782 of record CM073580.1, on the reverse strand, counting down.
GGTACCTCATTTCATCACTGAGGTCTTGGCATCCATCCCTGGTGGGGGTGGCTATCATGGACACCCAGCTCCACAGCTCAACTGGTAGACGGAGTGAGAGGTACCTCATTTCATCACTGAGGTCTTGACATCCATCCCTGGTGGGGGTGGCTATCATGGACACCTAGCTTCACAACTCAACTGGTAGACGGAGTGAGAGGTACCTCATTTCATCACTGAGGTCTTGGCATCCATCCCTAGTGGGGGTGGCTATCATGGACACCCAACTTCACAACTCAACTGGTAGACGGAGTGAGAGGTACCTCATTTCATCACTGAGGTCTTGGCATCCATCCCTAGTGGGGATGGCTATCATGGACACCTAGCTCCACAGCGTAACTGGTAGGTGGGGTGGAGATACCTCGCTGCAACACTTGAGGCCTTGGTTTCTATCCCTAGCCAGGGTGCTATCGTACATCCAGACCCCTTTTGCTTAATTAGTAAACTGAGTGGAAAGATACATTGTTTCAACTCTAGACGGACTCACCCAGCCCATGGTTCTGGTAGTAGGCGGAGTGGCAGATGCCCCGTCCCAACTCTTATAGTCTTGATAACGTTTCCTGTGGTGGTGGTTAACATGGAGTGTGTATGGACTTGAGTGGACCATGGTCTATGGGACCCATCCACTCCCTCCATTCATCCAGATGGCCCACACCATGGTGCATGGGTCTTGTCCAAACCGTCTACTATCCCTTGACAGTGGGGCTACGTCCGTGTAGACCCTCTTTGATGCATGTTCAAACCCAGACCCATTGCTCAACTAGTAACTGAGCGGAGCTACCTCATCTCAGCGCGGAGGTTCTGGCATCCACCCCTACTGGCGGTGGCAACCGAGTAATGTAAGCTGGCATGGGGTCTATGGGACCCATCCATGCCGTCCATCTATTTTGGGTAGTGCTGGTATACCTGGATAAGTTGAAATCAATGTCTGAGCGGTGCTGGTCCTCTCTGATGTGCCGTGAGCCCCATGGATCTCCAGTATATGAGGGTATATGTTATGGGTAAGCATGGTCCGACTAGAGATGAGGTCAGATCGGACAGTTTTGTGGGACATGAGGTCGGCCAGCACCGGTCATGACTGATGAGTTCCTCTATGGCCAAGTATAGATGTCGGCCACAGTCAGGCCGACTCGGACCAGCCACCTGATGTTTTGTCTAGTCAGGTCGGCTCGGATTAGTCCACCTGCTGTTGTTGTTCAGTCAGGTCGGCTCAGATCAGCCCACCTGATGTTGTTGTTCAGTCAGGTCAGCTCGGACCAGCCCACCTGATGTTGTGTTCAGTAGGCTCAGCTCGGCCCCATGTGATGGTATTGTTAGACCTAGTAGGGTGGCCTATTTATTACATATGAGACCCATGAGATTAGGCCCATTTGAGGTATTCTAAGGCCACGGGTTAGGTTATGACCCATTGCAATGCACATAAGGCCCATAGGTGTGGCCCATTTGATGAGTAAAGGCCCATTGATGTGGCCCATGTGATGAGTAAAAGACACATTGATATGGCCCATTTGATGTATGTAAGGCCCAATGGGATATACCTAAGGTCCATTGCAATGTGTGATCCCAGCTCGAGTTATGTAATAATGTTTATGACGGTCGTACCTTGGGAGCAATGTTGGTTGGACGTCCACACTACAAGTATAGTGTTGGTTAAATGTCTGCATTATAATTTTCCTTGGGCCCATTATTATGTCTATATTTGTGGGCCGTCTAGGCCCATCTTCATTATGAACAGCATCCCTTACCTTAAAACATGCTTAGTATAACTCCTGGACGCTTAGGCTATTTGGTGTATCTAGGGCTTACTTGATGAAGCCCGATTCGATGTATTTGGAGGCCCATTTGACTTGGCTCATTTGGTTCAGCCCTTTTGTATAAGTCCATCTGACCGGCCTGTTTGTATCGACCCATATGATTGATTAGTCCCGCCTTGATGTGTATGAGGCCTGTTATTGAGGCCACTTTGAGGTGTATGAGGCCCATTATCGAGACCCACCTTGATGTGTATGAGGCCTATTATTGAGGCCACTTTGAGGCGTATGAGGCCCGTTATCGAGACCCACCTTGATGTGTATGAGGCCCGTTGTCGAGGCCCACCTGGATGTGTATGAGGCCCATTGTTGAGGCCCACCTGGATGCGTATGAGGCCCGTTGTTGAGGCCCACCTTGATGTGTATGAGGCCCGTTGTTGAGGCCCACCTTGATGTATATGAGGCCCGTTGTTGAGGCCCACCTTGATGTGTATGAGGCCCGTTGTTGAGGCCCACCTTGATGTGTATGAGGCCCATTGTTGAGGCCCACCTTGATGTGTATGAGGCCCGTTGTTGAGGACCACCTGGATGTGTATGAGGCCCATTGTTGCGGCCCACCTGGAGGCGTATGAGGCCCGTTGTTGAGGCCCACCTTGATGTGTATGAGGCCTGCTATTCAGACCCACCTTGAAGTGTATGAGGCCCATTGTTGAGGCCCACCTTGATGTGTATGAGGCCCACCTATTGTGGTGGTGGTTGACCCAGATATGTTTGAGGCCTATGGGCAAGGCCCATTGTGATATGTGTTAGGCCCATGAGCAGGGCCCACCTGGTTCGTATATTTGGCCCTTGTGTGAGGCCATGTGTCCATTATATGTTTGATTCTACATGGGTCATCCCTTAGGGGCAATGTTGGTTAAAAGTCCACATTGTCGAGATTGACGGTTGATACCGATTATGAGTATGAGAATGCATAGCATCATGATATATGCCCATACGCATCATCTGCATGTTTGTTATGAGATATGGTTGATCATTACATATGTCATCAAGCATTCTGATATGAGACTCCCTAATAGCTAGAGGTTATCTCATGAGCGCACGGCATGCGCAGGGTTGATGCATGACTGGATTGTATGACTCATGCATCATGCATTATGTGCTATACGCCCTAACGACATCAGGGTCGTGACCTCCACAAGTATTTCGTGGATGGCCAGATGGGGCACCGAAAATCTGTTCGAGCATCGGGCTGCCATAAATGGCCCTGGATGAAAATCCCTAAACACCCTCTTAGTACTAGAGGATGCTCCAATGTCTAGACCGAGTGGGTAGATGGGCGTTGAGTGCCGATTACCAGATGGCTACGCTCTCCACTGTGTCATGGTCGGTTGGAAGGGGGTGGGGCCTTACGCGCCCGAGAGTAGGGGGCAATGCTAGACTGAGTCTGACCAGCTCGAGGAATGGATCCACTATCAACGTGCCGGATAGGTATTGACAGACTATTGGCTAGGCGGATAGTGAGGTTTCTTACGCTCACTTGGACTGTGCGGCTAGGGAGAGCGGCAGTACCATTTGGAGTGTACTAAACCCCGGTGATGATTCCCCAGAGAGAAACCGTACTGATATGTGGACTTATTGAGAGTTGCATACTCATACATTTATTTCATTTACTATTCACTTGGGCTGGTGGTGCGCAACTACTTGTTGTGTACCTTCGTTATGGTAAGGATTTCGGTTGGGGCGCGCGACTAACCTAAGATCAGGAGTCTACTACATCGAGTCTGACTATCTAAATTTAGGTATGAGACTGGTTTGGATAAAAGTCCCTTGTGGTGGACCCCATAGCCTGCGATACCATGTACTATCATCCCGACTTCACACTCTATCATGGTCATTTCATTCGCATCACATATTACATTACACCTGTAGGCATATGATATTTAGCTCTTTATGATTCCTTATTGCCTGGTTATTCTATTTTGCGTATTTTGATATTGATTGACTTATGGACTCGTTCATACTTTCGCTAACTCTGTTATCATATGATATATAATCTTGTTAGTGTTTCGACTTATTCAGGCATTGTATGGTTTATGGATTTTTAATTTTTTGGTATTGTATGATTATGATATTGTATTAAACTCTTGGTACTTACCTTGTGCACACACTTACACCACCCTTTAAGCTTTCTATAAGCTTATGCACGATAGATGCGTGCAGGTGATGTTAGGTTGCAGCAACATTGAGCTTTGAGCGTGCGGCTGTTTTCTGGAGCTTTGATTTTGACATATGTATTTTTCCTTTCAGCATTGTATTCAAATGATTATATTAGTGGATATATGATGATGATGTTGCCATTATGATTTGGCTAAACTTGTGGTTATACTTATTACTTGTTAAATGTACAAAAATAATCCTCCTTGTAGGATCCCAGGATCGGAATCTAGCATGTGAATGCTGGGAGCCGAGAATGGGGTACTACGGAGGCTGTCGGCACCGGATTCGGTGAATTCAATTTTTGGATTTCCTGTGAATCTGATTTTCGAGTTTGGGGCGTGACACGTATCCTAGCCCATACCGCTTTATATGCCTCCGCAAGCCTCCCAGTCAAATTTCAGCAACCCACGATATGTAATCGGCGTTTGCACGTGACCCTGAGTCACGTCTTGTCGATTTGAGTTGTCTTGACTCGAGACTTATACCAATGCGACTGTGCTGTTACTGCAATTCCGATGTCGCGTCTTGTGCGCCGAGACGATATCCCAGCTAAGAGATGTGGGCCCGCGTTTAGTTTGAAGAAAATGCCGCGCGTTGCGAATCTTGAGAGAATATCTATTGCACGTCACATCAATCAATTAATGTACAAATCAAGTATAATCCATACCTTACCCATCCCTCTCTCACATAAAGTCAACAACACCCTTACTCATCCCATTCCTTTCTCACCAATAAGTCAACAAGCACCATACCCTCCATTTACTACATCACTCTTCTCTCTCTCTTTTCTCATTTCCTCCCAAGAGCATCCCAACATCCAAATAAGAGAGCTCCATGAGAGGAGCTTTATGTGGCCCACTTCCTACCACCCAATCTTCCATCTTAGCCATCCAATCCCCATCTTCCTCCGTTAAAGTTGAAGACAATGAGCTAAGGAGTCCATGGAGCCTAGAAGAAGCGGAATCAGTGGGTGATTTTTTGTTTAGATTTGATGATTTGAGGGCCCACCTATGGTGGGACCTATCTTGATGTATGCCTTGTATCAAAGAGGGACCCATAGTGGCAGGGTCCCTCCCACCTCCATCGTTCCATCTCTTTCTCTCTTAATGCGTGTGGCCCACCTTCAAATGCATTTATTTTTATCCACACCATCCATCTAGACAGTGCTAGTGGGAGCCATACCTTGATATACATACACACACACGCATATATATACCTCACAAGCGCATAGTACCTTTTCCCACATATATATATATATATATATATATATATATATATATATATATATATATATATATATATGGGAAAAGGTATTATGCGCTCGACCTCACGATAAGCTCCCGTGAGGTCGAGCTGTGTGGACCCCACTGTGATATGTGTCGACCATCAACACCGTGCATTTGATGGGTACCCTTTAAATTATGGGATATCCCAAAAATTAGCCGTATATGAAACTCAGGTGGGCCATACCATCTAAAATCATGTGAAACACCGTTAAAACATATAAAAGCACTTGGTGGGGCCCACTTGAGTTTTGAATGCTGCTGAAACTTGGTTTGAACCCTCATACAAGTGGGACACACATAATGGATGAGCTGGATTTGCAAACCACATCTTTTGTGGGCCCCAAAAATGATTATGAATGTTTTAATGGTGCATGGCCCCTCTCCACTTCTATAAGTGGTGTGGCCCACACAAGTCATGGATTGACTTGATTTTTGAGACCTAGGCCCACGATGGAATGGCGCATCTGACTGATGGGGTAGATGTTCGAAAGGAATCACGGTGGGGCCTACATAGCTCGAATGCATGGGACGGAGCCATGAGCTCGAGCCCATTGTACCTTTTCCTTATATATATATATATATATATATATTTATCCATGTCGTCCATCCAGTAGCAAATGGGAGTAAATCCTGTGGGGCCCACATGTGCTGTATAGCACCGTCCATATGCTATTTTGGATGATGGGGCCCACCATATGATGTGTTGTACATCTGGGTCGTCTAGCAGCTCGTGTTGCTGTTAACGTCTACATCCATGGGCTGATCATGAGGCATGTGTTTCTACAAACCACCCATCGTTGGAAGGGCCACATTGTGATGTATTTATTTCATCCACACCGTCCAAGCTAATTGGACGGTGCTGGATTAGTTTGGAAGGCATCAGGCCCACCTGCAGCGTGCAGGGCCATCTCGATGTATTTATTCTAGAACCCACACCGTCCATCTGGACGGTGAAGGTGTGGAGTGCACCGAATGTATGTGTTTTATACATGCCATCCATCCTTTTTGCAGGATGGTGGGTCCCATTGCTGCTGACGTCAGCAAGATCTGTGGGTCCCACGCAAGATGTATGTATATCCACACCGTCAATCCATCTAGTGGGACCCACCTCTGGCATATATTATCCCGACCGTCCATTCATGTTGACATGGTCTAGCGGACCAACCATGCATGTGCCTTGCATACAGCTCGTCCGTCCAGGACGATGGATGCAGGGCTGAATTGTTTTAAATAATAATAATAAAAGATATATATGTAAAATAATAATATAATAATATAGTATTAGATTACATATACACACACACACACCATACGTATATCATGTGGGACCCCACGTGGGACCCACCATGAGGTATGCCTCCATCCTTATCGTCCACTATCTGAGACCGTGGGACTTGCCTCACCATGACTTATGGTTTTTATCCATACCGTCCATCTTTTTTGGGGATGCATGGATCACTGCCACGTGGGCCCCTTTGTGATGTATGTGTCTTCTGCACCGTCCATCTGGACAGTGTTGTGCATACCACCGTGATGTATACGCCTGGCGTCCACACCCTTGATGTATGTGTTTTATCAACACCGTCCATCCATTTTTCCAAGATCATTATATGGTGGGACCCAACGTGGGACCCACCTTAGGATGTGTTTTATCTATCCATCCATCTGATGGTACACTGACCACGAGTGATGTATTTGTTTCATCCACACCGTCTAGAACGTCTGGATGGTGTTGGATAATGTTTGGATGGTGTTGTGGACCCCACCTCGATGCATGCTCCATAGTCACACTGTCCACAATGTTTGGACGGTGCTGAGCAACATTTGAATGGTACTGATTTACATAGATAATGTTCAGATGATGCTAGACAATGTTTGGGAAGTGTTAATCATCATTAGGGTGCCATGTGCCCCATATAATGATGTGTACAGTGATACACAAGTTGCACCTGTAACTATTGTAATAATTTTTAGATGTAATTCAAGCTCCCGTCTATGAGGCCCACCTTGATGTATTTTATGGTCCGTCTATAAGGCCCACCTTGATATATTTTGTGGCCCGTCTATAAGGCCCACTTTGATGTATTTTGTGGCCCATCTATGAGGCCCACCTTGATGTATTTTATGGACCGTGTACTGATGCCCATTTGATGTATTCAAGGCCCATGAGTGAGGCCCATTGTGATGTATTCAAGGCCCATTGTGATGTATTCAAGGCCTATGGGCGTGGTCCATTGTGATACATTTGTGGCCCATGAGTGAGGCCTAATGCGATGAATGTGAGGCCCATGACGATGTATATTAGGCCCTTGTGTGAAGCCATGTGCCCACTATACATATGACTTTATGTGGGCCACTCCTTGGAAACAATGTTAGTTAAATGTCCACATTGATGGACAATACTAGTTAAATGTTCTCATTGTGACCTTCCCTTCGGTCGATCATTGAGGCTGATTCCGATTGTCGAGGCCGATTATTGATTCCGATTGTCGTGGTCAATTGTCGATTAGCGATCGAGGCTGATTATCGTGACCGATTATCAATTTCGATTGTCATGACTGATTGTCGATTCTGATTATCAAGGCCGATTATCGATCGATTTCAATTGTTGTGGCCAATTGCCGATTTCAATCATCGAGGCCGATCATTGATTAATTTCGATTGTTGTGGTTGATTACCGATTTCAATTATCGAGGTCGATTATTAAGGTCCAATGTGATGTATATGTGGCCCATATTTGAGGCCCATTATGATGTACATTCGGCCTATGTTTGAGGCCTAATGTGATGTATATGCGGCCCGTATTTGAGGCCCGTTGTGATGTGTATTCGGCCTGTGTTTTAGGCCCAATGTGATGTATATAAGGCTTATGTGATGAGGCCCATTGTAGTGCATTTAAGGACCAGGCGAGCCATGGTGTTGTATATTAGGCCCATGTGAGAAGCCCATCATAATGTGTATTAAGTTCTTGAGTGAGGCCCATAGTATTGTATATTTGGCCCTTGTGTGAGGCCATGGGTCCACTGTATGTTAGGCTCTATATGGACATTCCTTGGGGGCAATGTTAGTTAAATATCCACATTGTCGATGACGGTTATTGATACTAATTATGAGTATGTGACAGCATAGCATCATGATACATGCCCATACGCATCATCTGCATGTTTGTTATGAGATATAATTGACCATTGCATATGCCATAGTGCTGGTTATTATGAGACTCCCTGATAGGAGAAAATTATCTCACATGAGTACACGGTATATACAGGATTGATGCATGACTAGATTGTATGACTCATGCATTTTGCATTGTGTGTTGTGATTACTGTACGCCCTAGCGACATCAGGGGGTAGTCTCCACAGGCATATTGTGGATGATCAGATGAGACACCAGAAATCTATTATTAGCATCGGGCTACCATAAATGACCCTGAGTGAAAATCTCTAAATCCTCTTGATACCAAAAGATGCCCCAACGTTGAGACTGAGTGGATATATATGAGCACATGAGGGCCAAATACCAGGAAGCGGCGTCTCCCACTGTGTTCTGGTAAGTTGGGAGGGGGTGTGGCCTTACCCGCCTGAAGGTATGGGGCATTGCTAAGCTAAGTTTGACCAGCTTGTAAATGGGTCCACTATCGACGTGTTGGGTAGTTATTGACTGACAACTAGCTAGGCGGATGGTGAGGTCTCTTCCGCTTGCATGGTCGCGCGTTAGTGGGCGGTGATTTGTATGTAGAGTGTACTAGACCCAGGTGATGATCCCAGAGAGGAACCGTACTGATATGTGGACTTATTGAGCAGGAGTTGCATACTCATTCATTCATTTGCTATCCACTCGGGCTGGTGGTGTGCAACCATTTGTTACGTGTACCTTCGCATGACAAATATTTTAGTTGGGCATACGACTAACATGAGATCAGGAGTTTACTACATTAAGTCTGGCTATCCAAATTTAGGCATGAGACTGGTTTGGATAGAAGTCCTTTATGATGGACCCTATAGCTTGCGATACTACATAATATCATCATGATTTTACTTCAGCTTGGTCATTTCATTCGCACCGTATATTGTATTGTATCATCAGCATCTGATATTTGGCTTACTGTCCCCGCATTTCATAGCCAATCTACATTGCTTGATCGGTATATAATATTGTTACATCGCAAGCCTGGATAAGACTGATGGTATTTATGGGCCTATCAACATGTTTTCGCATTACTCTGATATCGTATGATTTATGAACTTGATAGTATTTCTGATATTGTGTAATTTATGAGTTTGTCAGTATTTTCGCTTACTCTGATTATTCTGATATTGCTTACTTAACACTTACCTTGCGTATACATTTTCACCACCCACTAAGCTTTCTATAAGCTTATGCATGATAGATGTGTGCAGGTAGTGTTAAGTTGCAGCAGCATTGAGCGTGAAGCATGTAGCGGTCTTCTAGAGCTTTGATTTTGACATATGTATTTTCCTTTCAACATTGTATTCAAATGTTTATATTAGTGGATATGTGATGATGATGTTGCCTTTGTGATTTGGGTAAACTTGTGGTTATGCTTCTTACGAGATAAATATATATTGAAAAATTCTCCTTTTAAGATCCCAGGATCAGAATTTGGCGTATGAGTGCTGGGAGTCGAGAATGGGGTACTACGGAGGCTGTCAGCACCGGATTCGGTGATCAGGATTCCTGTGAGTCCGATCTCCGGGTTTGGGGAGTGACAGAAGTTGGTATCAGAGCATAACTTGGGTATACCTGAAGATAACATCACATATCTGCTGATAGCTAGCCTACACTCTATGATTGTTGAGAACTTAGAATGATTAGATCCCCGAGTTCGAATAAAGAAAATTTCTGATATAGCTCCCTACCGTTGAGAATGTGAGGTTGCATAATCTTCCAGTTTCGATCATTTCTGATTCAAGATCCAAGGTTCAGCTGAGTCATTGTAGTACTGATGAGGCACCTTGGGAGCGCGAGGCTGAGGTTCGTGGGCATTATCCCCACCTTTTGGGTGTTCGATGATGTTGATATGCTATGTTTTAATAGGATTTCCCTCCCTTGGTGAGTTATATATTGGTTGTATTGTGATTTAAATTTCGAGGAAACAATTTTTATTAGGAGGGGAGAGTTGTGAGACCCGTATCCTAGCCAGTACCATTTCGTATGCCTCCGCGGGCCTCTCAGTCGAATTCCAGCAACCCGCGATCTGTATTTGGCGTTTGCGGGCAACCTTGAGTCGCGTCCTGTCGATCTGAATGCCGGTTTTGGATTGGATCAAGTAGATCCACGCGGATCCGAATCCCGACCGAGTCGAGTTCTAGTTACACAGTAACCCGAACCGACTCGAACCAAAATTCGATTCGGTCGGACCCGATCTGATTCAAAACCTGACTCAAACCAATAATCGGGTAGTATAAATTCAAAAGAAAAATAAACCTACCCATACCTAACCCTAGCAACCGACTGCCACACCCAACTCGATCCTAGAGTCCCATACTCCAACACCCTTCCATCCTTCTCCTCCTCCTCCCTCTCTCTCTCTCTCTCTGTGTCCTCCACCTGTCCACATAGGCAGTAGCCCCAGTCCGTCCACCCGTCCGCACAGGCAACCGCCCCAGTTTGGCCACCCGTCCGCACAGGCAACAACCCCGGTCTGATCACCCATCTGCATAACAATATACAGTGATACAAGTAATTTATTTTTATTTTTATTTTAATTGAATGGTGTCATTGATCGGCCTGGGTTCATCCGGGCTGACTCGAGATCAGCCTGAGTTCGCTGTGGTATGGTCGGCCTTGAGCTTTTGGCCCGATCCGAACCATAGCCAACTCGATCTGGCTCGGTATCTCTAATCGAGTTGGATGCGATTTGAATCAGCCCAGTTAAGATTTGGTTCGGATCAAGTCAGGCCTGCTGGACTCGGTCCTGAGTTGGATTTAGTTTGGGTCAGGGGTTTCACAATATCGGATTGAGTCGAGTTGGACCTAACTCGGTCCGATTTAACTCGATGCCCACCTCTAGTGACAGATGAGATAAGCGAAAATATTGTCATTTTTCATCGGGATCACAACCACTTAACTACCGATTGTTTCGACCTTAAGGAAGAAATCGAAGTACTTATCCACAACGGATATCTCTACAAATATGTTAGCAATAGAGAGGAACAAAATGATTTAAAAAAGGAGTAACCCATCAACAACGGGCCAACGGGGGAAATCTATACCATCTTCGGTGGACTTGTCGGAAGAGGGGACTCGAACTGAGCTCGGAGAGCCTATACCATGAGTATCAGCAAATCCAGCTCAGAACTTTAGGTCCTCTTCACTAGCAGGCCTCCGAAAGAACATAAAGTAACATCTTGCGATCTAACCTTCAACGAAGAAGATGCTCGAGGGGTCTATCTTCCTCATGACGATGCACTTGTGGTTGCTATGAGTATAACGAATTGCAAAGTATTTTCAAAATTTGGTGGACACTAGAAGCTCAATTGATATCCTCTTCCCCAAAGCATTCAACAAAATGGGAGTTAGACGATCTCGACTACGGACTATTAAAACCCCCCTGCTTAGATTTGCGGAAGACAAGATCACACCAGAAGGATCAATCCAGCTCCCACTCACAATTGAGGATGGGCATAACCAAATAACAACCATGATTGATTTCTTAGTGGTAGATTGCCCATTTGTTTATAATTTTATTCTTGGACGACCTTCACTTAACGTTCTACGGGCCACAGTGTCAACATATCATCTCGCGATGAAGTTCCCCACCGAGCATGGTGCTGGGCTAATTGGGGGAGATCAACAAGAAGCTCGACAATGCTATACCACGACATTAAGAACTCGACAACAAGCAATGATGATTAACTCCCTTGATCCTTGAGAAGATCCAAGTGAAAGAGGATGTCTTACGGAGGACCTCATACTCGTCCCGCTCGATAATTCAGATCCAACCCGAATAGTCCAAATCGGTTTGTCCATGATGCTACCGTTATGAGATGAAATGTTGACCTACTTCTATGACGAAAAATAAAACGTCAAACTAATGACACTAGATCTCAACCTCCTCGAGGAAAGAAAAGAGCAAGCTCGGGTTAAGATCACGATTCGACAACAGCAGGTCGCTCGTTTTTACAACTGCATAGTAAAGACAAGGATGTTCCAAGCTAGAGACCTAGTTCTCCATAGAACCTTCCAAAACACCAAGGAACTCGGATCGGGAACCTTGGGACCGAATTGGGAAGGGCCCTACGTGGTCACGAGCACGACCTGACCAGGATCGTATTGCCTTGAAGACTTGGAAAGTCAACTCCTGTCGCATCCGTGGAATACCAAGCATCTTAGAATCTACCATGCATAAGAGTTGACTTGCCCCGAGCACGAAATCTATTTTCCTACTATGTTAAGTCCACACTAGAATTATCGCGATAAAATCCCAAGGTCGAGACATATCTACTTCCTACTTCAATAACTACAAATGGACCATCTACTAAATTTCTACTAAGGGCTTCCCATAATGTGTGGGGAGAATAACCCTTATTAATAGGTTGACCCTTCAAGACGAGGTCAGGCCCTACGATTCCCATGTCCAACCTACGAAAAACTATCGAGGGCTCCCCTCCATATAAGGAGAGGAAAACCCTCATTAATTGATCAATCCCTTAGGTCGGATCTTCGGTCGCGATAACTACTTGGACGTCGCGACTTAAAAATAGACCTTCCTACTTAGAAAATTTATGAAGGCAAACAATATTGCAAAAATCTTGCTATATTGATAATGTTCTGAGGAGTACATTACACCAAAAAGAAATTAAAAAAAGAGAGAATGGAGAGACTGCTAGGCCGCAGGGGCTGCTCGGGAGGCGTTTCCTCGGCAAGCCCCTTAGAGTCGAAGCTGATGTCTTCAAAGGCCGATAGATCGAGCTAGGGATGTGCTCCCTTCACGTCTTTGAGGCACTTCTCATACCCAACACCATACAGCACATCCATGTCCTTTGTATACTCCTCGGAGGACTTGAACTCCTCTACGGCTGCTGCCCGAGCCTCATTGAACTTCATATCATAGGTGCGCCTCAGCACGATAAGGTTTGGCTTCCATCGAGTTCCTCTCTCTAAGACATCAACGAGCAGCTTCTTAGACACCTCTTGATCAGTCACCAATTTCTTTGCCAGAGCCTTTAAAGACTGAAGTTGGCTAACCTCCTCACGAAATTACCTTGCTTCAGCAGTGGATCGCTTCGCCTCAGCGCGGAGTTGCTTGGCCTCCACTCCTTTTTGCAGCAATGCTGCCTCCTCCTGGAGGCGCGATACCTCACGGTGAACATTGAGTAGAGTATGTGCATACTATAAAAAAGAGCAGTAAGGCGACAAAGATTAAACCAAGTTTGGGAAAAATGGAATTGACTCAAGTAAAAGAAATTTACCCTAATGAACAGCAGTGACAATGGAGTAGGACTCCTTTCGGTGGCGAATCGATCGTGCTGGTGAAATTAGCATAAAAAATATGCTGATCCGCCCAGGTCAGGATGCTCTACATTACGGTTTGGATCGACCTGAGGGGCCTCTAACCTTCTTCACTGCAGCCACCAAATGAGCCCCTTACATGGAGCGATGGAAGCTCGGTCGTCGTCTTTACGACCGCCTGCTCAGTGGCCTAAGCTTCGATGGGAGGAGTCGAACTAATGGCCTCCTCGGCCACAACAGGAGTCGAGGTCGACACGTCCTCTCGACCTCTTGAACTACAGAAGATGAAGGCTCGACCTTCCCCTTGCTCTTGGAGGACGACTTCTTCTTCTTCTATGCTAAGGCCTCACCTCTTGCATATATGCATAACTAAAAGAGTTAGTAGAAGATCCACGAAGAACGCCAAGTCTTAAACAAGAAAAAACTATACCTATCAGGGTGGAGTTAAGATTTGATTTAAGTAAGAGCTCGCAAGAAGCTCTCTTCACGATCTCAGATCAGCCTTCACTGACCTCGTTTCAACTATTCAAGCGGGAGCCACTGGACCCGATACAGTCGGGTACTTGGGAAAATATCACACCCCATACCTCTGGTACATGGGTGTTACCCCTTAAAACTACGTTTATGAAAACCAAGATCGATTAACTAGACAACTTGAACTTGACATGCACAGGATGGGACTTTTAGTCAAAGTTGAAGCCATCCATCAGAGGCTTGGGAACCGATTGCACCCTACGACAAGCAAGAAGATAACTTTGATTAATTACCTTGAATTAAAATAATCCTTGAGTCAATTAATAGTAAAGAAACGAAGCAACACCCTAGTAATTGACCTCTAAGGGTTAGTGTATAGCGAACCAAGCAACTAATGCATCCCAAACCCTCATTTGGCCATTAAAATCAAGTACCAAGTCAGTCCAGCCATTGGATTGACGGTATTGGCCGTAAAGTAACCTGAGAAGCGTGATATGGCCCACCTAGCCCCGCCCCAAACTGGGCCGGGACCCCTACATGAGGATCTTAAGATAAATGGATGGACTCGTGGTGAACCCCACATGGAGTGCATGTACACCCCATTCATTCGTGCACGATGTGCACCAGAATAGCTGGCTCGGTCAAACAGCCTTTGACTGAGCCAAAATTAAAAAGAGAAAATGAGTTTCTCCCGCCCGTTTGGAAATTCAAACTGCCGACCTTTGACCTCAAAAGTGGCCCACCCTGGCCACTATCCGGATGATCCAAACTGTCCATTGTGTTTATAGGGCCCACCTCATCATAACAATATAGGCTTTTAGGCCCATATAAAAGGATGATGAATTTTGGGTAGAATCGTCCATGGGCTTGCACGTGGCGGATATCCGCGAGGTGGGACCCTTCTGGGACTACATGGGTGGCCCACGATCGGCCTGGTGGTGCCATCCCAGCCATTCATTGCCTAGGGAGAGCCACGCTCTCTCTTTTCTAGAAATGGTTGAGCAAGGCTTGCTTAAAGAAAAGTAAAAAGTGACTTTCCTCTTTGGGAAGAAACTGCTGGCACATTTCTAGCCATTCCTGGGGCCATGTGGAGCTATCCCAACTGCTCGTTCAGGATGAGATGAGAAGGAGATGAAAAACATATTATCTCACAAGAAAATAGCGAGAAATGGAGATTCTCATGAGATGATTTGAAATTGACGTTGAGGCCCAAAAAAGTGGACCCCACGCTGGTCGGAGGTTCGATCTGGTCCACTTAAACGGACCAGATCATGTTGAAATATATGGTAAAGTGATCTACCATTAGAGGGTCGATCTTCTTCCTCGTTAACTCATCCAAATGAGATCACGAGATGGGCCCCACCAGATCAGAAAAGTTATTTTTTTGGTGGGCCAGGGCATCAACAATCCATCCCTAGGATTGGATTGGCCCCATGCGTAGCCATTTTTCAATCAGAACCATCGATAGAGAGGCCGTTTTCCAACCATTGCGACCTTCTCTCCCACTGCTATAAAAAGGGCCTTGTAGCCTTAAGATCTGTGCCAACAAGAGTGAAAGGAGAAAGGAGAGAGAAGGGAAAGAGAGAGAGGGAGAGAGAGAGAGAGGGAGAGAGACTGAGTGAGCAAGTCAGCTCGACTTAACCCATTTGCTCGACTCGATCAAGAGTCGAGTTACGAATCGAAAATTCGGAACCCATTAGGTATGGGTCCCTAATCTGATTTGATCAGCCGTTTCATCGTCGTAGCTGCTACTGAGTTAAGTCGACTTGTTAGTAATAAAGCAGATCAGGTAACTCGAAACCTCTCTCATTTCCTGATCACCCAACAACACATTGCTGTTGGAGTTGCAGCAAGTACAAGTAGGGCCGAATCCAGGCCAACAAGTGTTGGTGTCTTAGACCAAAGCCATGTTAAATAATGGTTGTGCTTTGGGCCAAAATCAGGCCAGCTAATAAGCCCAGTGTTGGACTGAAACCGTGCCAAATAATGGTTGTGGTTGGGCCGAAAATCTAACTATTTTCTGAGTGGTGGAAGGGTCTCTGATAGGCCGTAAATGGAGATGGTATTAGACCCTTGCATGGGCGCTGGAATGGCCTGAAAGCAGATCCTTAGATGAGCTTGGCGGTGGGCCGAAAATGGCTCCACATAGGCCATGAAAGTAGGTCGTGCCGAGCTCTAACAGGCCAGGGAGTTAAGCCGGAACTAAGCTAATAAATGGCAGTGCTTTGGGCTGAATCCAAGACAAACAGAGGTGGTGTTTGGGGCTAAAACTAGACCAAGTTATGGCCCCGTTTCGGGCTAAGATCGGGCCAAATAATGGCTGATTTCTGGGCCGGGACTATGGCAAAAATCAATCTCTTAACCGAGCTCTGCAATGGGCTGAAACCAAGCTAGATGAACAACTACCTTAGCTCATTTCTCCTTCCAACAATACCTTGCCGTTGGAATCACATTCAGAGCTAGTCGAGGCCAGTTCCATCCCTTGCTATGACAGTATAAACCAGGCTGAAACTCAGCTTTTCTAACTGTGTGGACAAGCCCAAATACCAGGCCTTAATGGGCCAAGCAATGACCGATCAGTTGGGTCGATCATGGGTCGTACATACGGTTGGAAACGGGCCATTATACAGACTAAGAATCCAAATAGAGGTAGCCCTTGAGAGGGCCTGGGTCCAGGCTAAAGCCAGGTTCGAGATCGTGCTAGAATCAAGCCCGAAATGGGCGCCGCTGTACAAAATCTCGGTGGGCCGCACTTGAGTTTCAAACTCAGTGGGCCGCACCATCTTCAGTTGGGCAAGGCAACTTAAATGTGGGTCGTGCCCTGAAGACCATTTAATCATTTTCAGTTATGTGGGCCGCAATTAGGGCTGAGGTCGAACCGTGTAAGACCTAGGCTTTGGGCCGAAACCAGTCTACTTGCTGGGCTGGGATCAGTCCAGTAAAGGAGGTTGAAGGCAGGCTTTCATTGTGTTGTAATCCTGACCCTAGCTCAGCCGTTTGATGGAAACTAGGTGGGCCGGACCATCAGCCAGTTCGAGCCCTGCTCATCGTAGGTGGGCCTCATATAACAGTGGACCGCACTGTATATTATAGTGGGCCACTCCACATATTACAATGGGCCATGCCTTACATTCAAGTGGGCCGCACCATACAATGGACCGCATTGCAGTGGGCCTCACCATATATATAAAGATGGGCCACACCATATGAAGTCGGATGGGCCTCACCATATTCATAGGTGTGACGCTGCCCTCATAGGGTTTGGCATGTAACAACTAGTGGGCCTAAATGAATATCAGCCCACACAGTGTCCTGCGCTCATTCATGCAACATAGCCTAGGCCCAATTGGGGCTTTAGCTTGAAGTGGATTCCAAGCTCGACCTGGGCCATCTATGAGACAGAAACCTGACGGGCCCAGTCAAACAGGCCCAAATAACCTAACCATAGGGACTCTTGTCTAATGCAAATTGGTCTTGCTAGGAAACTACTTGCGTAACCTGGGCCCACTATCTACACGCAAGGATCAGATCAAGGGCCGTACTGTGACCTTTCTGGTGATGATTTTTCTCCCCATTAGGCTTTCCACCCCCAATCGGATTAAGAGTAGTTTTTTTTTTTTTTTTTTTTTTTTTATAACTATGATTGATAATCTAGAAATGTAGAGACATTTAATGGTTATTTAGTATTTATGATTTACAAGTGATTGGCTTTTGATTGGATTATCTAGACTCTGCCTCAAGGGGGTGATTAATAGCTTGGAAATGGATTGTATTGGTTTGGTATATCTGCTTAGTTAATGATCCACATGTTTAGAAATAATTAACTCATTTGATGGGATTATTTAGTGTTTAATAAAATATTTGACTGTTACGATTAAAAACATGCCCTGGGTTCACATTTACACTTGATCAGTTCGCTTGGACATGTGTACGAAACTCATCTAAGTCATTCAACTAGTCACTCACTATATGTGCAATGTGTTAGTCCATTGAGTACATGTTTTTGGATTATAAACTTATGATCGTGTGACTCGTAGGAATACATGTGTTGCTACCTAATTTCTTATTCATGATTAGGTTCCATGCTATTGTTTATAAGACACACATCATTGAAATCTCTCCATGGAAATCTTTAATTAAGGAGAGTCTGTATTTAAGGTGTAACTAGACTGGTTGTGATGTATGCAGATCCTCAACCTGAAGGTTATGGTTAGTGACATTTGATCGTGAGGATTACCACACACGGGGTGGTTTCACTTACTTGGCTATGGAATGAACGTTGTAGCTTCTACAATTACTGTCGTTTACTCATTTTTGAATCATACATGCCGTTACATTTTAATCGCCGCATTTAACAACTTCAACGTATCATTCCAAGATAGCATACGGTGGTATCCCCTTGACGTTGAGAATTGATTGACCACAAGTTGGTGGGTTCTATACACACCCTAAAGACGGTAGCCTCATGAGCCGGGGATGGTGGTATAAGACCTATGCTTGAGTTGTCGGCCTACGTTGTAGTGACCTTGAACTTATTTAAATTGGCTGATTGTAATTAAACTAATAATGGTATGGCTAATCATGCATGTATGGCACAGACCAGCGTCTATCACTACTGTACGTGATGTACATATTTTATCCGACTGGATGAGTTTTTTCTAAGTCGATGATTACATGGGTGACGAGCTAAATATCCGTACGGATGAACATCCTTGGGACGATGATTGCATTCACACATCTATGCATATAATAAGACTGCATTTACTATATTTTGGATTGTCTATATGTTTTATGCTATTTCTTATCTAGGGCGGCTGTCACGTCCCAAACTTAAAATTGAGCTCACAAAATTTTTGATAGCTGAATCTAGCGTCGACAGCCTCCATAGAACCCCA
Organism: Magnolia kwangsiensis; assembly: GCA_037074715.1. Lineage (NCBI taxonomy): Eukaryota > Viridiplantae > Streptophyta > Magnoliopsida > Magnoliales > Magnoliaceae > Magnolia > Magnolia kwangsiensis. The sequence goes on along the minus strand of CM073580.1, from coordinate 9,056,641 downwards.
TTCTCGGCTCCCAGCGCCCATTTGTCAGGTTCCGATCCTGAGATGCTACGAGGAGAATTTTCAATGTTAGTTAGATTCGTACTAAGCATAACCAAAGACATAACCTACAACAACAACCAAAAACTCCATTACATTTCCACTATAATAAAAAAATTTACAAGTATAATGAGCATAAAGGGAAATACAATGATGATAGACCAAAAGCTCTAAAATAATCTGTCACGTGCTCAAGCCTCAACGTTGCTGCGATCCAACGTCACCTGCACGCAACGATCATGCATAAGCTTATAGAAAGCTTAGAGGGTGGTGAAAGTATGTGCGCAAGGTAGTAATATGATCATACAATATCAGAGTAATGTGAAATATACAAATGGATCCATGAATACCATTAGTCATACTAAGGCTATGCGATGCAAGATACAAGTCAAGCATACAAATCATCATATAAGTCCACATATCAATACAGCTTAAATCTGGAATATCACCGGGGTCCAGTACACTTTAAACCAGATCGTTACCCCATCGCGGGCAATAAGGTAAGTGAAAGAGACCTCACTATCCGTCTGCTAATATAGGCTTGACTCATCAATAACGGACCCATTCCTCGAGCTAGTCAAACTCAGCCTAACTTTGCCCCCTTGTGACACCGTAAAAATCGGGGGTCGGGTAGAAGCCCAACTCCCGAATTTCAGAACGTCACTTATGCAATATAGATAATGATAAATGCATGTTATCTATAGAATGACATTAAACAAGATTAAGACTAAGCCAAATCAGCATATCATACTCCAGAGACAGTTAAATTAGCAAGCGGAAGACTGATAAATACATAAAATATATAATTGATTGTAAGTCTCCAGAGTGTGAACAGGTTACCAGGTTAATCATATACATGTATACTCCAAAAATGAAAAGAAAAGAATATACATGAGTGCTCCAAAAATATAAAATGACAAGTGTCCAGACATCTACTCAACCTCCCTGTAATCCCATCGATCAGAACACAGAGGAGAAGTCCTCCTCATCATCATACAAGTCCAGCTCCGCTTCTCAAGCAGCGTCATCATCTGCAACTAAAATTGGGACTGGTGGGTGTTCGAAACACCATCCTATAACGTGGGAGTGAGTGATCAATTCAGTGGAATCATAGAGCAAAGATTAGCATGTTATCAAATCAATCACACGTTAACAGTAAAGCAATTAATCAAACATTCCTAAATACTTTTGTTAACGCAATATGACATGACATGATGGATGCCGTCACCGACGATCTCCCTCATACGGCACCATCTTACGCCCGCGACATGCTTTCTTCCCACAATGCTCCACATCTTTCAGGTACATGCAATGTGATGGTGATATGATTACCGAGTTATTATTAGTCCATTCATACAGCAGTATTGGGAAACTAAGGTACCTTACTTATATCAATCCCAACACAGATCCTATGTAGGGTCGTCACTCCTAGTAATCTCATACGATGTATATTTTGTAGGTCGCTGCAAGGGTTGCCAGGACTATTGCTCCCACTCGTTGCACCTCTCCTGTCACCCTCCAAACTCGAAAATCGGACTCATAAAATTCTCGATCGTCGAATCCGGTGCCGACAGCCTCCGTAGAATCCCATTCTCGGCTCCTAGCTCCCATTCGCCAGGTTCCGATCCTGGGATGCTACGAGGAGGATTTTCAATGTCAGTTTGGTTCGTAATAAGCATAACCAATGGCATAACCCACAAACAACAACCAAGAACTCCATAACATTTCCACTATGATCAAAAACTTTACAAGTACAATGAGCATAAAGGGAAATACAATGGTAAAAAACTAAATCTCCAAAACGATCTGCAACGTGCTCCTGCCTAAGCGCTGTTGCGAACTAATGTCACCTGCACTCAACAGTCGTGCATAAGCTTATAGAAAGCAATATCAGAGTAATACGGAATATGCAGATGAATTCATAATATCATGAGCTGTACCAAGGCTTATGCGATGCAAGACATAAATGGTATCGGCCACCCTAAGGCCATGAGATGTGCAATGCAAATCAAGCATACAGATCCTCATCTATGTCCACATATCAATACAGCTCAAATATGGGATATCACCGGGGTCTAGTACACTCTAAACCAGATTGCCACCACATCGCGCGTAATAAGGTATGTGGAAGAGACCTCACTATCCGTCTACCAATATCGGGCGCGACTCGTCGATAGCGGACCCATTCCTCGAGCTGGTCAGACTCAGCCTAGGATTGCCCCTACACTCGGGCGGGTAAGGTTGCACCCCCTTCCAACCGACCATGACACAGTGGAGAGCACAACCAACTGGTATTCGACACTCAGCGCTCATCTACCTACTCGGTCCAGACGTTGGAGCAATCTCTTGGTACCATAAGGGTTTAGAAACTTTCACCCAGGGATATCTATAGCATCCCATATAGAACAAGATTTTTGGTATCCAATCCTGTCAACCACGGTGCGTTTGTGGAGGCTACGGCCCTGATATCACTAGGGCGTACAATAACCATGTCACACAAATGCGAAATGCATGATTCACACTGTCCAGTCATGCAATAAATCCTGCGCATATCGTGCGCTCATGTATGGCAATACCGCCTAACCAAGAGCCCATAAACAACCTGCCCGAAGGCTTATGCTATGATCAGTCAATCCTCATATCAAGCATACATATGATGCGTATGATCATGAGTCATGAAACTATACTAAACATGTAAGTGAGTGATGAACCATTCTTACAACGTAGATGGGCCTAGACGGCCTATACACAGCAGTACGGCCCAACAATGGGCCCTAAGGAGAGTCGTAATGTGGACATCCAACCAACATTACACTCGCAATGTGGACGTCAAACCAACATTGCACCCAAGGCACGATCGTCGCAATTATCGTCACATAATCTGTGTTGGGCTCACACATTGCAATGGACCTTAGGTACGTCCCATTGGGCCTTAAATACATCAAATGGGCTCTATCATATGGGCCTTTTATTCATCAATGGGTCACATCAATGGGCCACACCAATGGGCCCTAAGTACATTGCAATGGGTCAAAACCCGTGGGCCTTGGATTGCATCAATTGGGCCTAGTCTCATGAGTCTAATATGTAACAAATGGGTCACACCGATTGGGCCCCATATGTACATCAAATGGGCCTCAACCCATAGGCCTTAAATTACATCAAAAGGGGCCTGATCCCATGGGCTTTAAATTACATCAAATGGACCTAATCCCATGGGCTTGGAACACATCAAATGGGTCCAATCCCCTGGGCCTTGGGATATATCAAATGGGCCTAGTCCCATGGACGTGAAACATATCAAGTGGGCCTAAACCTATAGGCCTTAAATATCAAGTGGGCCTAAGCCCATAGGCTTTACATATCAAGTGGGCCCAAGTTCATAGGCCTTATATGAATCAAATGGGCCTAACCCATAAGCATTTCATAAATAAAATAGGCCTAACCCATAGTCCTTTTGTAAATCAAATGGGCCTAGCCCATAGGCCTGTTACAAATCAAATGGGCCTAACCCATATATGAGCGGCCCACCCAACTAACAGCTCATCATTTTTATTTTTATTTTAAAAAAAAAAAGATTTCACTAAGGGCCCCACCGTCCGCTAGACGGTGGACTCATAAATCACAAATCATTGTGGGTCCCATGTGGGGCCCACTGAAATGCTTAGATGCCATCCAGTCTGTTCATGAGGTCCCTCGAGCCTGGATGAAGGGAAAACATAAATTTCAGCTTGATCCAACACTTCTGTGGGCCCCGAAAAGATTTCAATGGTAGATATTCAGTTTCACTGTTTCATGTGGTGTGGGCCACCTGAGTTTTGGATTTGTCTCATTTTTGGAGGGGGACCCACTACTGGGGTGGCCCACCTCATGAGCAGGTTAGATAACAAATAAACATTATGGTGGGACCCACACGCAGGGCCGTGGGCCCCTGCGTCCGTCCGCCATTCTAATGGCTGCACGGAGCAGCGTGCAGCCGCTGCCGGCTGACAGAGGCGGAGGCAAAGCCTCTGCCATGAAGATTTTCAAAAAAAGGAAAAACCCATTTTTTTAGAATTTTTCGCACGTGGGGCCCGCTTTACAAAGATCTACCCCGGCCATTGCGTTCAGTGGCACGTAACAGGTGAAATGAGTTCGAAGTTTGAATTTTTTTATGATCAGAAAATGAAATAAAATCAGAAAAGGATCCTTGAATGGTAATGATGCGTTCTTCGATGATATGGCCCACCAGGTCTTCCAATCGGCCCCAAACTCCTACCCAACGGCTAAAATACTATAGGTAAGAGGATGGACGGCTTGGATTGTTTAAATACATCACGGTGGGGCCTAACCAAGTGGACCACCCAAAGGCCCTTCTTTTCTTCTTGCCCTTTCTTCTTTTTCTTTTTTTTTTTTTTTGAAACGTCCAGCGTCCCAGACGCTGGACAGTTTAGTTCCTTTAAAAAAATACATTGTGGTGGGCCCTGATGAGTGGGCCACCACTGATGGGTGACGTGGTATATGGTGGGCCCCACTTGAATAAATCTTGAACAAAATAATATCTCAAGGTGGGGTCCATTCAAGTGGGCCACACAATCCTATTGCATAAGATAAAATAAAATAAAATAAAATAAAATAAGAAATAAGGAGGGAGAGAGACATGGAGAGTGGGACACGCTTTGTGATGGAGGGCTCCGCCACTATGAGCCCTCCCTTAAATGAAATCATACATCAATGGATCCCTCTATGCATGGAATCACCGAAATTGACAATCAACGGTGGAGATCCGTTCCCCACCGATATGATCGGTCTAGATGACCTTTAAATACAATGAAACAAACATCATGATGGGGTCCATAGAGAATGGCCCCATCATGGAATGATCATGATGATCCAAGTGGGCCATCGGCCTTATCTTAGGGTCCCAAGCGAGATCCACACCATTGATCGGTGGGTCTCACTTGGCCCATCATAAAAACAAGAAAGAAACTACCCTAAGGAGGCACCCACCGTCCGATCTTCTTACTCCTAGGGGTTCCTTGGTACCTTAGCTTCAATCCTAATGGATGAGATGAGGAATGGAGGGTTGAGATGGGAGATGATGGGGTGAAGAGGTGGGCCACACTTAGAGTTTAGGAAGCTTGGAGAAATTCCTAAGTTATGTGTACTTGACATGTGATGGATTGATGGATTGATTGATTGATGGGATTGATGTGATTGATGTGACACATCGTAGAGATTCCCTTAGATTTCGCAATGCGCGGCGTTTCCTCGCACCGAACGTCGGTCTACAACTCTTGACCAGGGTATCACCTCAGCGCGCGAGTCGCGACATCGGAACTGCAAAAACGGTGCGGTCGCTATGGTATTGGTCTCGGGTTGAGTCGACTCGGGTTGTCGGTATATGAATCAGGGTCGCGTGTCGATATCGGTTAAGGGTCGAAGGTAGCCGGAATTCGACCGGTAAGACCGCGAAAGTCTACGAAAAGGTACGGACCAAGATACAGGTCTTACATCTCCCCCATCACCTTATCAATACAGGACTAATTATCCTTAAGACTGCATCAGGACTCGTCGTCCCCATGCGGTGTCAGGATAAACTCAAGGTCACTACAAAGGGCTCGTCACCTGATCAGTGTAGGCCGACAGCAAGAATATAGTGTCCCATAACACTATAATTTGCTCAGTGTAGGGTGCTCACTGGTCACTATGGGGAGGTTTCTGGCCCCAGCTTAGGCCGACAGCTCGACCACGGTGTCCTATACTACCATGCCCGGCTCATGAGCCTTTATGGATCAAGGTACCATGGTTGATAGGGTTTCCAATGGTAAGTTCAGTACCCTAGGTTCAAGCATTATGACACATACATGGTGAACATACAATGGTCAGTCGGGTTACTTGACGGGCTCGACTAGTACGAGCGCATCTCAAGCTGAGCGACATGAAGTGCATGAAACACTTCGTGTGGCCTAACCACTGCCGCCAACCCAAGACACGACTCGCGTTCATCGACGCGTCCTTCGTGGCAAATAGAAGCCAACCACGAATTTAATCCATTACTGACTGCCTGGACTAACATATAGCCCCAAGCATTTATAAACAACATCAATGATCATGTGAGTGTGACATAATTGAAATATAAACAACCAAAGCATATTCACAACATGTGATAGCATATAACGTAAGCAAATCATCCAACACCTGCATGTCATATATATAGTGAAATCAATACGTATAGCCAACATGTAGGAAATCATATACAACATCATATGGATTGAGATTTCATTCTCAAAACTAATCTATAATACCATTTACTCAATACATACTAATACAAACATTTATTCGAACACTTAGTCTATACCCTTTCGTCTACATAGCGTATGTCGACCCAAAGTGCGCATTAGGACGAATCTCTTCGCCAAACAGATTATACACGCATACATAATATCATAATACAATGAATTTACATGTCAAGCATTTCAACAAAATACGGACGTATACAATATTTTCTATAAATGCCTAAAATACCCTAAATCTCATATTTACCGTACGTGTACGAAACGAAAAACGGACAGCATATTGTACATGTCAAATGGCGTCGTCGTTGATAATCTACTATTAAACGACAGTGAAAGCTTTGAAATCAGTCAATCAAAGTGTTTAAGATCCGCACCTTTTGCCCTAGACGTGTATCGTTTCGAACGGAACGTCAATGCTTCGTCAACGGCGATCTGGCATCCTAATGCACAAGATATATAAGCTACATCGCTAATGAATCGAAGGAAACCCCAAAACAGCAAGTAGTTAGGTTTTTTCTTACCTAGGAGTGCATTGGAATCACCAGAAGAGCGATGCAAACAGGTGGATGTAGCACGAGGAGCAGCAGGGAAGACTCCCAGAAGAAAGATCCAACTTCTCCCTCACTTTCTCTCGCTTTTCTCTCTTCTCTCTTCTCTCCCCAAATTCGTATGGAATGAAAGAGCAAGGGTTTAAACCCTTTTTATAAGCCCAAACATGACCAAAATAGACTTGGGGCCAAGGTATACTTATTTGTAACCAAAGAGGACTTGTTCTGATCCAACACAGCATTTATGGAGGTCTTGTGACTGAATGCGGTCGGACTTAAGCTCCCTGACATTGAATCTAGGTCAGGCAGAGTTTTTAGTCCGATCAGATTTCCAGATCGACCGTGGTGGACCAGTTTTAGTTCAACAGTTATGAAAACTCGATCAGAGCTACAAGTACTATGACATGTAAGAGAATTTTTTTTTGATCCGAGGGTGAAATTTGATTGAATTCTAACGGTCAGAACGCTTAGAAAAAGCGCATAAGCAAACATGCCAGATTTCATAAATTATATTTATTTCTCACACTCTTCACTCTGGACTCAAGGAAATCGTCGTGGGACATCATCTGGACTTGATTTTCGAGGTGATTTTCAAGCCCAACTAGGCGTCATATTCGTCTAAGTTTGGGGTAATCGGACTTCCGACGTGCGGTCTAGAGCTGATACAAAGTTTCAAGGTGCTCCAGAGAGCAATCGGGAATAGAGTTTGATCCCAGGCTTTACGGTATTGTAGCGTCACCTATCCTCTACATTTTGGCTCTAGCGGATCGTATTGACAGTAATTGGTGCGAATTTCACAGGTCGTCTAGTGCAACGCTAGGTGATTCTCTTTAGATTTCTAAAGAAAGTAGCCTATAATGATCTCTGTTTGAGATGAAATTTAGAGGGTGGAGCGAGGGTGTTTGGAAACGAAAGAAGGAAGAGTTTGGAGGGGTGGTTTTTACCAAAAATCAGACGTTTGGAGCAAAAGGAGAGCTTGGAGGGCAACTTTGTTAAGGAAGTACTTGATTGGGGTATTTTTAACGAATGACCCGCATACCAGGGGGCTACCCTAGCCCCCAAACACCTCCACCCCAAAGCCCAGACCCAACGGTGGAGTTTGACCGGCGATGCCATCGCCGACCAAACTCACAACTGGAGATGGCCGCCATATGAGCTGGGTTCCCCCTGCCCCCAGGGTCCCAAAAAAGTATGGGGTCCACCTTGGATCATTGTGGATTGGCCTAGAGAGGCCTAAAACTCTATTTGGGGTGTTTCGGGGCCAGTCTGTAAACCAAGATGAACTTATATATCATGTAACATATGATTTTGGGGTAGGAGGAGCTAATCCATCCAACTAACCCATCATTTATAGAAGATTTCAAAATTAAAATGGGAAAAAGTCTGATTTTTATGTATTTTTACTATTCATTATAAAATTTTATCTAAGTATGATTTTATATCATTTTCACATTAGGATTAATGCCTAACATGAAAATACTGAGATAGATTTGAAGAATGGGGTGGTGAGAGGAAGGATTTTGAAGGAATTGGGTGAAACGGGGTTTTTAAGCCCTGAGATCGATTATAAGGGTTGTAGTTTCCCCACAACCCAAGGATTTACATTTTAGGATTTGAAATTCTCCTAGGATCATCTCAAACCTGCCTACTAACAACCTATTGGCTACTTAGGTTGCCTCACACGACCAGAGATGCATTTTGGACTCGATCGAAACGAACGAGTAAATTTCGCCTATTGGCAAAACTGAAGTCCTACGCGTGTTTCTAGATCCTGAATTTTAGGGTAACGTAGCATCAATGATTCTACAAGTTTTGGGTCTTGCAGAACGTATTTAAAGCGATCAGGGACAATTTCACAGCTGTTCTAGCATAGCGCTAGCTAACTTACACTTAATTTCTAAAGGAATTAATCCTAAGTGATTTCTTTGGCTCTGGAATTGGGTTCTGAGAGGTTACCTAGGTGTTATGATTGACCCATTGCCTAAGGACGTCTAATCTCAGGTTGGCAAAAATTCAGGGTGTTACACCCCTACTCTCGGGCGAGTAAGGCCGCACCCCCTTCCAACCGACCACGACACAGTGAAAAGCGCGACCGTCTGGTAATCGGCACTCGGCGCTCCTGTACCCACTCGGTCTAGATGTTGGAGCAATCTCTTGATACCATAAGGGTTTAGGGACTTTCACCCAGGGATATCTATAACACCCCATGTAGAACAAGATTTTCGGTATCCAATCATGCCAACCACGATACGCCTGTGGAGGCTACGACCTTGATGTTGCTAGGGCGCATAGTATCCATGTCACACAATGCGAAATGCATGAATCATACTATCCAGTCTTGCAGCAATCCTGCACATATTGTGCGCTCATGTAGGGTAACACCACCTAACCGGGAGCCCATAAACAATTTGCCCGAAGGCATATGCTATGATTAGTCACTTCTCATATCAAACATACATATGATGTGTATGATAATGAGTCATGAAACTATACTAAACATGTAATAAAGTAATGAACTATCCTTACAATGCAGATAGGCTTAAAAGGTCTACACGCAACAAGTACGGGCCTATCAATGGGCCATAGGGAGAATTATCATGCGGACGTTTAACCAACATTATTCGTATAATGTGGACGTTAAACCGACATTGCTCCCAAGGCACGCCCTACAATGTAATGGCCACGTATATACATTACATTAGCCTCGCTTATGGGCCTCACATACTTCGCATTGGGTCTCGAATACACATTAGGTGGGCCTCACACCTGGGCTTTAAATATATCTCAATGGGCCTCCTATGTGAAGTGGACCACATCACATATGTCGTATTACGTGGGCCGCACCAACGGGCTTCGTGTATATCAAATGGGCCACTCCAATGGGCCTCATTTGGGCCCAACCTTATGTATATTTGAGATCCGACATATTCATAAATTAACGTCGAGATAATGAAGTGAAAATAATATCAGCTTAATTGAAACTTCCACGACCTTTAGAAGTTGAACGGTGGATGTTACGATCCACTATTTAAATGGTGGGGTCCACTTGAACTTTAGGTATGAATCACCACTATCTTCCCATGCTGTAAAATGATCTCATAAACAGTTGGATAGCATGGATACGACACTTGCATCATGGTGGGCCCCACCGTTCAAATAGGGCACGGTGTAGATAACGCATATACATAGGGAGTGGGTCCCACCGTCGGATGGACAACGTGTGTAAAACACATACATCATGCGGGCCTCCACGTGTAGCCCGCTGCCAATTCTTGTAAGGCAGAGGTAGGTCCCATGTAGGGCCCACCCACATGCTTGTATATAATATAAACATAGTTGCTGTTATGCAGCTTTATGCATTTACATATATATATATATATATATATATATATATATATATATATATATATATATATATATATATATATATATATATATATTATATGTATATATAAAAAGTAGTTGCTACTGCTACAGCTTTATGTCTTAAAAAGGGAATAGAGGTGGGTCCCATGTAGGGCCCACCACAACATATATGCTAAATACAATATATAATATAATGCATAATATAATATACATATTTATAAACACTACGGACGTCCAGGCCGTGCCTGGACGGTCACGATCATACAAACATCAGGAAGGGCCCCACACGTGGGAGTGGGTCCCACAACCCATCAGAATGGGTGGACGGTGTAGGTGGGTCCCATGGACTCCACCGTATACTGCACAGTTAGTCACCCCCACTAGGAAATCGATGCCAAGACCTTAGTGTGGAACGAGGTATCTTTCACTCGGTCTGCCAGTGAGCTGTGGGTGGGGAAAACGGGCCCCACATGGTTGTCCCACCATTCAGGTGGTGGACGGTTTGGATAAAGCACATACATGATGGGGTGGCCCATCCCAAGGGTAGAGGACGTGGGTGGGTCCCATGGACCCCACCATCACTCACTCCACTGTTAGCCACCCTCACCAGGGATAGGTACCAAGACCATAGCGTTAAAATGAGTTATCTTTCACTCCGTCTACCACATGAGCTGGGGCCCACCGTTGAAACCAGGTACCTCCACACCATCTGCTAGTGAGCTATGGATCAGGGCCTGGAAGTGGGCCCCACATGGGCATGGTCCACTGTTCAGAACGGTGGACGGTTTGGATAAAACTTATACTATGTGGTGTGGCCCATTCAAATGGGTGAAGGACACGGATGGGTCCCATGGACCCCATATAGTCACACACCTCTGTTAGGTGCCCACTGCCAGCCCACACTCCACCCTTAGCACTCGTCCAGCGTCTGGACGCTGGACAGTGTGGGTATAACACAAGCAGCATGGTGGGTCCCACAGGGACGTGGCCCTCCTAACTTTTGATCATATGATATTTTTGTTTCTCCTACATCCAGGCCCACCCACAGGTGGTCAGCAAGGTGGGCCCTACGGATGAGATGGTCATGGATCATACATCATAGTGGGGTCCACAATGCAAGAGATAGAGAGAAAGAAAGAGAGAAAATGAGAGAGAGAGAGAGAGAGAGAGAGAGAGAGAGAGAGAGAGAGAGAGAGAGATCGGTATGGAGGGGCCCCGCCACTATGGGCCCCTCTTTGATATAAAACCTACATCAAGGTGGGTCCCATCATAAGTGGGCCCTTACATCACAAAACATAGAGAAATGGAGATTCAAGATCACCCACCATTCGATCTTTTTACTCCCTTGGCTTCCTTTGCTTCTTAGCTTTGATTCCAATGGAGTAGATGAGGTTTGGATGGTTGAGATGAGAGATGAGAGGGTAGGAAAGTGGGCCACACTTGGAGCTTGGGAGAGTTGGAGAGCTTGGACGTATGGAGCTCTCTTGCTTGGGAAAGGTAATTTGAAAATGAAGGAGAAGAGGGTTGTAAAGGGAGAGAGAGAGTGATGGGTGATGAAGTGATGGATGTGGTGGGTGATGGGTGTAAGAGATATTTTGACTTTTGTGGCTATTTGTATAAGAAATGCATAGGTGTGTAAGAGACTTTTTTACTTTGAGGCTTGCTTAGGGAAAGGATGAAAAGTAATGTGTACTTGATATGTACTTGACATGATGAGATTGATTGATGTGACAAGTTGTAGAGATTCTCTCGAAATTCGCACGTGCAACGTTTTTCTCGCATCAAACGCTGGCCCACATTTTCTGACCAGGGTATCGCCTTGGCACGCGAGTCGCGGCATCAGAACCCCGGCAATGGCGCAGTCGCTATGGTAAAGGTCTTGGGTTGAGTCGACTTAGGTTGAAGGCTTGTGACTCAAGGTCATGCGCAAATATTGGTTAAGGGTCGAAGGTTGCCGGAATTCAACCGAAAAGACCACGAAAGTCTACGGAACGGTACGGTCTAGGATACGGGGCTTACAGCGGTGGTGTGTAATCTTGAGGGGAGATTACGCTGAGCTGGCTACTCATTTATCAATGTTCAACCATAAAGAGGATACAAGGGCAGATGGACTCGCGATGGATCCGGAGATGGCTGCAGTCGAGGAGGAGTCTTACGATGAGGAGCCGTATCAGGAGGCGGCTGCATATTATGGCCTCAACCAGTAGACTTTATTTATGATAGTTGTTTGAATTATTACATTTGGGGATTTCGTATTTGGCCCATAGTTGAGTGGGCCAGGACATTATTTTTCATTTCGATTATATCTATGATATGGTTGTTTTCCGCTACTTGCACTTTGATTTCCATTGATTATCATTATTATTCAGTTAACTCTTGGGTTTTTTTGGGGATACGAGCGAATACTCGGGTTCTGAAAATCGGAGCGTTATAGGAAAACTCCAAGCGAAGAATACAAAGTTAGAACAAGAATGATGGTCGAATTAAAAAGGAGAGGGAAGGAAAAATCCAAGTTTGGATATACTGACCCAGCTCAGTGAAGGAGGTCGCGACTCATGAACGAAGCCCGACTATCCCTGGAGTCTCCCAATCTCTCGACGCCCAGGACCACTTACTCTTCCAGTTTCTATTCGAGGTCAGGACGTCAGTGATAATGGCCTTGTTGGACCCCTGCCAAGAAGAGTAGTACCAACCGTCATGTAGAGGGCTAGATTTCACTTGGTAAAGATGGAGGAACTCGTCCACGGTCAGGTTGGGTTGGTCAAGCTTGAACCAGAGGTCAAATGCCCCCGCTAACGCTCTCCAAGAGTTGGGGATTACCAGTCTTGGAGCTAACCCCAGATGCGCTAACACTCGCCTACTATTCTTTAGAGAGGGAGCCTGAGGCCACATTGGAGGGTGACCTGAAAAATGGCCACCTCTCCTTTAGGAGGATTGTTGGGAAGCTCGCCTAGTGAGGGAGCTCAGAGTACCACCATGGTATATGGTATCCCGCCCTTACCCTTACTAGGTCGTCCTCCCTCAAAACAAACTGTATGGGCCTGTTCTCTTCCTTCACTGACGAGGACATGAAGAGCACCTCCTCTGCAGGGAAGTCCTCCTCTACCTCAACCACCCTCTCCGTAGGGGATCGCTCAAGCACTTGCGATGCCTGAGACATCCTGAAGTCAACTTCACTCATCATCATTAGGGGGATGGCGGGATCAACATGGGGCATAAATTATTTGCCTCACCATCATCGCTTGAGGTCCCCTCCCATGAATTTGAAGTTTTTTCCATGACTGAGAGTCTAAGAATGCCAAAAAATCAATATAAAGGAAAAGAAGATAAAACAAAGGGAGGGGAGATCGGGGATAAAGCTCACTAAAGATAGGAAGTCGCCAGAAGCTCAATGAAGTCCAGTCACTGAAAATTGCTTGACACCAAGAGAAGAAAACGTTGAAGGTAGGAAGAAGCAAATAACCCTGCCCAATGGTTAGGGCTTCCCCTTTTATAGGGGAGCCACGTGCACGAGCATTCAATGCTCTCAATGAACACACGACCGTAAAGTGCCTCCTTGACTCCCCTATTTCAACACATGATGCTTCCCCACTCACCGCACAACTCCATGACCGAGGACAGGCCATGCATCGCTACCTCATTCGCCTGACGCCAAAGAGGCGCCCTGATAGACCATGTGACCTTGAGCCGCAACACGCCACCTCGAAGGTGTCGTACAATGATTACTAATACACCTCGATTCTTGTGCCTGTCGCCTTATTTAACATTAATGATTGTCCAAGCTGACTTCTTAAGTAATAGTAATCTAACCTGACTAGGTCTAACCTACTTCACAAGCCTGTTTCACCAACTTGGAAGTAGGGGGCTTACTATTATGAGAAAAAATGGATCGACCCATAGGAGCATGTGATGTCAAAAACTGGCGCGCTCGAATGAACAAAAGAGGACAAGAAACCTGACCACCCGGTTAAGGAGGCAGGTCGGCACGACCCAGGTCGGCGTGATCCAGGTCGGCGTGACCTAGAACGAACCCGTTGAGGGACAATCCGAATAGGCTATTAGGACTCATGAAAAGGTTAAATGCTACAAAAACTGGACATCTCAAAGGCCTTCTTTTGTGAATGAAAGGCCATCACTTTGATCGGCATACCTGGATGAGTTTATTTACATTCTTGAAGCTCGTCCAGCACGTCTCTAATGCCCGACCGTGTCCCTTGCCCGATTCCCAGAGAAGGTCGGTCGAAGCCACCACGGTCCTTGATTAAAATTTACATTGATTAGTTCGACCATATCTGAGTAGGATTCATTTGAAGATCACGGAAGCCAATCTGCAACAAACTCGGGATCCCGAGATCTTCGCCAAGTATCTCAAAAAATTTCCTATATGTTCGGGATCTGAATCCCTTTACAATATGCACCTACTAAATAAGGATATCTCATCTACGTTACTGCCTCTCATCAACTATAAATAGGAGCATCCCTAATAGTGAAAGGTATGCAAAATCTTTCACCCAAAACCCCTCAATACTACTAGACCCAGATTTTTAGCCTGACTTTGGCATCAGAGGGTCCCCTGCTATAACTAGGGTCTCATTTGTCTTCTTCATTTGTGGGCACTTGAAGGTCTAAAAAGGGTGGATCAGATTTTTGCATCAACAATAGTCATGTACTTCAATTTAGGTTTAGAGTGTTTTCCCCAAATTCCCGACGCTAGGGCCGCATCCAAGTTGAGGATTTCATTATATGGTGAAGATCTACCCTCAATCTTCTACTTAACATTTTAGAATAAATAAATGTGTTTATTTTTTATTTGGATGATAACATGCTCAATGAAATGCTTGAATAACATGAAACTTTTAATATTATAATGTTTGGATGTTGAATGCTAATAAATGCTAATATGATTGAATTGTTGTTGTGATGTATCGAGCTCCACAAATTATTTCAATGTGCAGATAGACCGCTTTAGGGTGGCTTTCCCAGGCTTATACGTCCGATTGAAATTAAACACGTACAATCAGCAGTAGTTGGAGTTAAATGGAATGCTTTACACCCAATGTCAGTTTGCTCGGAGTCCTTCATAATTGATTGCATCAGTCTAATGTAAGCTCGATCATTCTTGTGCTTGGTGATTATATAATATTCAATAGAATCCGAGATACCACCGTTACCATTAACTTGGTTTACTCATAATCATTAGTGTTTTACGATCCCCAAAGACTCATGAGTCGAGAATGGTAGTATGAGATGCCGTATTCGAGTTGTCGGTCTATGCTGGGGTGACGAGCCTCCCCATAGTGACCATTGAGCACCAATAAAGGTGATAGAATATTATTCGAACGGCCCCCGTCAAATTACCCAGTTAATGGTTCTGTGCGAGAGTACTGTTTGAACGACCGGACGTGAATAGAATTGGGTGACAAGCCTTTTTCTTTGTATTGACTTAGTTTTGAGTGACAAGCCCACACCTCTAAATTGATGGTTCATACTCAATACTGGGTGACGACCCATACCTTGTTAATACCTTAATCTGGATTAAGGGATAAGGCTGAGGAGCCACCATGTGTCGCAACGAGCCACGTGATCCGGATAATGACTCGTGACATAATAACGGTATCCCGGCTTCGCCAACCTGCTATATAAACTGGAACTAATAATAACTTGGTTAGTCATGCATATCTTAGGATAAGTTGTGATTTGGCATTAGAGTCGCTTATGAGAGAGTGTTGACGTTTGTAAAATAGGTGTGAAAGTTGCTTGAGAGGGAGTGCTGAATTGTAATGAGCATGCATCATTTCATTATAGCATTAATATATTTACCAAATAGATTAGAAAACCATTTGTTTGTTATGCCATCATTACTTATATTTGGTTATGTTGATAACATGTGTAATTTGTTTCGTGGTAGTGCGTTAAAGATAACATGCTTGAGTGTATGAATATATATTCTTTGTGAACCTACTAATCACTAAAATGTCCCAAGTAACAATCTTTGAGATATTTCTTCACTATGTCAGCATTTAACGCCTCTTACCTGACATACGTAGATAACTCATGAATAAGACCAGTCGGTAGTGCACTCGATGCACTTATTAGATCTCTAGCTTCTTATAGCTCAGTAGTTGTTTTTTTATTCTTATTACAAGTGGGGTCATTATTTAATGATCAAAATTGCTTATACAAATAAAAAAAAACTTATGAATGAAATTCTTCTAAACCTCCAAATAAATGATCAACAAAAGAAATGGTTAAGATGGAAGAAGCAAAAATAAAATGCTAAAAATCCATGGCCACAATGGGATTTCTATGCACGGGGGACGTGGATCAGCTACTAACGGCTTCAGTAGTTATCTTGCCAAGAAGTGATGTCACCAAGTTTTGTGTGACCCGTTAAGAAATATGTGTTGTATCCACACTATCCATCCATTTGGAGATTATTTCAGTCCATGGGTTGAAGAATGAAGTAAATCCAAAGCTCAAGTGGACCCCATAGAAAACTGTGGGAACAATGATCCCCACCGTTGATACCTTCCTAAGGCCCACGATGATACTTATTTGAAATCCAACATGTTCATAAGTTCACAAAGACTTGGATGAAGGCAAAGCATAACTATCATCTTGATAAAAAAAAAAACTTCTATACCCACAATCAATTTTTAATGGTTGGCATTCAATCCCCACTGTTTTCTGTGGTGGGGTTTACTTGAGATTTAGATCTGCCTCATTCTTGGACTTATGCCCTAAAATGTTCTCTCCAAATGGATGGACACTGTTGATACAACACATATATTATTGTGGGGTCCATATAACTTGGTGACATCACTTCAATAGTGAGATAGTTGTTGAAGCCATCAGTAGTTATTTTGCGTCCCATGAGGGGACCATCCTTTTGAATTGCTGATTAATGGGCCTCATTCGTACGATCCTAATCAATCCATAGGCATTAAAAACATACTACTATAATAAAATGGCGAGGGTTTAGAGGGTTATGATCATCCAACCGGTGTGATTTTTAAGCATCGCCTTACCCTGATGACATGGAATGAATGGACGATCCAGATTGATTATAGACTATTCTACATATCAATTTAACAATTTAAAACCCTACGACTCAGCCAGTGTCCCACGAAGAGAGCTAGCATTCACACACACACACTCAACATGTGTACAATTTAGAGGGCTGCTTGATTTATTTTTAATTATGATGGTGTGCTGGAATTTATACAATGGCTCGATCCAAACTGATAAACTTTGACCCAAATTGCTAAAATAAGTAGAAATGTCAAATATAAATGCATATGAACATATTACAAGAAGATCAGTCACGACATCGACTAATGTCCCAAGAAGATGGGTTACTTTTTGCCTTCCACGTGAAAGTACTTTCAAAATACCAATGCAAATTAAACAAAAATAAAAACTTACAATCGATCTCTATGAGGAACTATAAGAATGTGTCTCTTGAAAGAATTGCTTGATATTGGATAAAGAACAGATCTAGCTTATGAGCATATTACAAATAAAGATTATAGTTAAGAATTACCGCAACTTCATTAATGTTATTCTAAGGATAAGTTGAGATAAAATAAATTGATAGGTTTGTTTGTTTGGTTTGATTGGTGTGATGGTTTGGGTATCCTACTCAAAATGATTTTCTTTGCTATTTATAAAGTTACACAGTGACTTATTTTTCCAATCATTCTTCAAATACTACAGTAGTTACAGTAGTTGAAAAGTCTCTTTATAAATCATTCTCTTGTTACGTTTTCCTTTTATGATTGTTCTTCTTTTGAACGACTCTCGGCTGCTTGCATTACTTTTGTCGTACAAGGTTTTGTTTTGGTAGCCCTTAGTTGCCATTTATATCTTAAACAACTTGACTGCACTTTGTGTACATCGACTGCAACACTCTATCGACTATCTACTGACGTGTAGAACTAAACTTACACCAGCTGTATCGGCAAATAAGCTCAAAATATTTAAAGGCCATTTTATACACTTCCTAATCCTCATACAATGCCACATGTCATCCTCCTATTCGCTTTCCTAGAATTGCATAAATAGGATACAACAGTCCACTCAGTAGAGAATTGCATAAATAGGATACAACAGTCCACTTAGTAGTAGGTCCCAATATTGAAAACGGGTGGATTGGCCAGAAAACTTCATCCAAGTTTTTTTTAGAACCATACAATTGTTTTGATATCTGCATCCCACCTGATGAGTGGATCAACTGGATTCTTGGGTTAGGATATCAATATAATGGTGTCATTCTTATGGATGGATTGGATCTTGGACCTATGTTATTGTGCTGGGCCCAGCTAGGCCAGCCCAATACTATAAGGCCCAATGCTTGAGCTCCTAAGCCCAAAAAATGGTTGGGCCAAATTGGACTTAAGCTAGCCCGAAAATTGATTAAACCCTATTTCCTGCCAGAAAGTTCCTAATCCATCCATTCATCAAGTGGGCCATGCAAGAGCATGCAACATGCATATGTTGTGTAACCAACGATTGAAACGGTGTACGTGTCGTGTACACATGAAGTCGGGTCAAGCTGGGCCTGTCTGGGCCAAGTTGGGCTAAACAACTGAACCCAAATCCATCTTGAAATTTGGTTGGGTCATACATTCGATGCAGAGCCCCAACCCGGTCGACCCAACCCGCTTGAGTTGCACCGCTACTAATAAGAACTAGGGCTATCAAAAAAATGGGCCTGGGGTAGTCATTGGCCTATATTTTGAACTAGTCGGGCCGGGTAATTAGACCATCCGTATTTGAAATCTTGAATTCTCTCAGTCCATGCATGACCCATAGACAATCGTAATAAGATATGATTTATGTAATTAATAGATAATCTAGCATTCTTGATTTCTTATATCTTAGAGGTTTTGTACCTAAATACACCTGACTGAGGTTGCATCTGGGCTGATGATTAATGACCCAAGTCCAATTCTAGTCAGGCCCACAATCTAATGGGCTAGGTATGTTTGGCTGGGCCCACCAACCAGATAAACGGCACATTTTAAAAGAAATTGGGCCGGGTTCGGTTGGTTGGGCCCATTAGTCCTTTAAGAAGATCCATATAACCAATCCTCACCTGATTTCTTGTTTGAAATGCATCCTAGCCCAATACGGGGACTTCTAAATGGGCTAGCCCGGGTATAGCCCGACCCAGTTGCATTGTACATTCACGGTGCGACGAATATCAACGAGATTTTGGAAATCTCGCGAAAATGAAATAAAAAGATATTATCGTGATATTTTTCAATTTTAACAAGATCTTGTAACCATATATATATATATATATATATATATATATATATATATATATATATATATATATATATATATATATATATTAGTCATAGTAAATGTTTTTAAATATTTTTTATTTTTTCGGTGAGATTTTCCTAATAATATCTTGAGAAAACATGAAAATCTCAGGAGAAATACACCAGCGAGATTTCTACGTGCACACGTGCTAGCATGGTGCATGGGTACGGGATCCTGTCCATCTAATGACAAGGGTACCAGCATGTAGATGTCTTGGCCCAATATCAGGTGGGTCACAGTTTACTCAACAGATGGACGGCCGAGAGTAAGTTGGCCGAATTATTCTAAACCGCCATCCATCTCCAATATCATGGCCCACCAGCTAAGGAGACTAATTTTATTATTGACAGGAACATTTCGGGTCCACTTGATGGATGGTTCGGATATTGCACCCGCCTGCCTTGCTGGTGCAGAGAGGGCTCCAGCTGGGCCTGGCTGGCATGGGCCGTAAGACTCGGGTCAAGCTGGATTTGGGTTGGGCCTCAACACCCATGAGTTGGATCAGGCCTGAGCGCTAAGCCTGATAACTAACTATTCACCATTGCTACGTGGTGACCTTGCCGCTACCGATGTCCATAGTGACCTAACATGGTGGAATTTTATTGGGCCACATGTCACCTTTAGAGATGAGGTTAACTAAGGACATACTTGTTCTAACATCTCTGGACTCCTATAGGGCACCGTTGGGGTGCACATTTAACTGGATTGGAACTGACCAAACCGCACGTAGGGGTGTACACCAAGTTAAACCGCTTCAGCTTGACTCGGCTCGGCCACTAGCTGATCCCACCTCGAACTCGGCTTGGCTCGGTATTCGAGCTTGACTGGCTAGCTTGGCTCAATTTGGTTCGTAGCTCGGGCTAGTTGAAGCCAAAATCGAACCTCAGCGACATTTTCACAAACACATGCTGTGCACTTTCAATTTGTCATTGTGCGTAAAACAACAACTCTTTACAAGTATTTTCATCAAACATCTTCTGGACAACATCGAAATCAAGAAAAAAAATGATATTTGTTTCATATACATACCTTCCTTGCCACTAGCCGACACTTTGTTGAGTCATTTCATCAAACACTTGGTGAGCAACATCAATATCAAAGTAATCGAGTCACCGAACTAGTTCAATTTGAGTTCGATTCGAGTTGGGGTTCAATCCGAGTCGAGTCGAGCAAGCTCGAACTCGGTTTGAAAGTTTTTCGAGCTTAAAAAAATCAGCTCGACTTGGCTCGAACTCAACTTCGAACTGAGTCGAATCAAGCTTTTTCAACTTGAGTCGAGTGAGCTAACTGAGTTAACTTGGTTCGTGTATACCCTTAATTGTATGGTTTGGTCCGATTCTAAAGTGCACAAATTCCGGTTATGGTTTCAAAAATCAAAGAACTGATTAGCTCAATTCGATTCTCGATTTAGGGGTATGAAGAACCGAAACAAACCAGGAACCGAACCATATATTTCAAAAAAAGAAAAAAAACCCTAAGTTCATTTCCTTCACTTCACTCTTCACGTTGCCCTTGCTGTAGTTGCCGCCAATCCCCATCAATTCCTCTCTCTCTCTCTCTCTCTCTCTCTCTCTCTCCCCACCGAACAACCACCTTCTGCCCACCGGCCATCGTCTCTCTCTCTCTCTCTCCCAAAACTATGGACCTGATTCGAAACCGAACCAGTTTTAATGGTCTGGTTCTAGTTTAGTTCTAAGGTGCTAACGGTCCATTTCTGGTTCCGGTTCCAATTCTCCTAAAACCGTTAAGAACGGTTCGATTCCGATTTCACCCCAGAACTGGACTGAAGCACCCCTAGGGCACTGACCCCTTTAGTACCCAAATCTCATAATTGGTCTATGTTGTCGGCCCCACAATGATATATATGTTTCATCTACATCGTCCATCTATTCAGTTCATGGGCCTAAAAATGAGGTAAATCCAAATCTCACCTAAACTATACCACATGAAGCTGGATTGATTGAATGCCCACCATTGAAAATTTCTTAGGGCCCACTAACCGTCTAACCTGTTGATTAAGTTATACAAATTTAAAAGAAGGGAAACACAAATATCAACTTGATTAACAACTTCTACAACCCTTGAGAAGTTTTTAATGGTGGGCATTCAATAACTACTGTTCTTATTGTGGGGTCCACCTGAGAATTGGATCTACATTATTTTTGAGCTAATGCCCTAAAATGAGCTTAAACAATGGATAGACGGCATGTTAAAGCACATACATCATGGTGGGGTCCACAGCACCGACTCTACAATTTTGTGTGACTTGATGTTCCCACTGTTTTGTTGCTCTAGCTCACCTGTTTTGAAAGACTACAGTAGGACAAGATTCTAAAAGTAGGCAGATCCAAACTCATGTGGGCCATACCACACGAAAAGTAGGGATCGAACAACCAGCGGTGACAAAAGTTTTGTATTAGGATGATATTTGTTTCTACGGTTTTTATGACCGGTAATAATTATATGAATAGTTTGGACAACATATAAACATTATGATCAGCTCTAAGAAGGTTTCAGCAGTGGTTGTTGCTGTTCCCACTGTTTTGTTGGTGTGGTCCATCTGAGTGTTGAATTTACTTGATTTTTAGAATCCTGTCCTATGGTAATCTTTCAAAACATATGGACGGAGTGGATTTGTCACAAACATCTCTGTGTACCCCACACAGCCCCCTGTTTGACACCATGAGTTCCCCTCAACTCAGCCAATTTGACTGGACTCGGCTGAGTCACAACTCAAGCCGAGACTTGATGAGTCGCTCTGAGTTGTCAGGTCTTAAAATCATGTTTACTAGAGCTGGGTAGAATCCAACCCGATCCAAACCGAACCGAAGGCCTGGATTGGTTGGATTGAGTAGGAACACTCAAATCTAATCGTACATCGGATCAAGTTTGGATCAATGGTCAATCCGGATCGATCCGATCCGAATGGATTTGATTTGATTCAATCTGACCCAATCCGTACAATGTTCATTCAACATTATTTATTGCAATGTTGTCCACTTGAGAGTGGGATATACCTCATTTTTAATTTAATATCATAACATGATCTAGAAAAATAGATGGATGACATGGGTGAAATAATGACATCATGCTGAGGTCCACGGAGCACCGACTATCAGCCATTGGCTGGTGGAAGGAGGAGTAGCCAATCCTTCTGTTGTGCTCAAGGCTCAAGGTGCATCAAGCACCGAGCTCTGACATAGAGCCAGGGGAAAAGGTTCTATGTTGTCCAGCTAATGGGAACTTCCTATGAGGTCAAGCTGTGTGGGCCCCACCGCGATGTGTGTCGAACATCAACACCGTGCATTTGATGGGTCCCCTTTAAATTATGGGATATCTAAAAAATCAGTCGTATACAGAACTTACGTGAGCCATACCATCTAAAATCATGTGAAGACATTCCTAAAACATATAAAAGCACTTAGTGGGGCCCACCTAAAATTTGAATTCATTTGAAACTTAGTATGACCCCTCATCTAAGTGGGACACACATAATGGATGGTCTGGATTCATGAACCACAGCTTGGTGGGCCCAAAAAATGATCCTGATGTTTTAATGGGAGGGTAACCGTAACCCCTCTGGCAGGTGTACGTAAGCAGACTGGTACGTGTACCATGCACCATGCCAGCTAGTGTATTGACATAAGCAAGGTCTGTGGGTCCCATCATGAGGTATGTGTTATATCCAAACCATCCATCCATTTGGCGGGCTTGTCTTAAGGCTTGAGTCGAAAAATAAGACAGGTTTAAAGATCAAGTGGACCACATTGCAAAAAGCAGTGGGGGTTGAACGTTTACTATTGAAACAGATGATTTAATCCAAACTGTATCCAACCTGATCTGACTCGATTTCCCTGATCAAGTCGGACTTAGTTTGGGTTAGGCCAGCAGTGTGACGGATCGGATTGAGTCAAAGGACCCGGACTCGGTCACAGATCGGATCGAGTTCGGTCAGGGCATTGAAAGTTTTGAAAGGAGTCGAGTTAGACTCAATCCGGTCCGACTAGACTCGATGCCCACCTCTAATGTTTACCACATCAAGTACGACAGCAGATTACGTCCTTCCTCCACCTAGACGCATTAAACACTCAATGCTTTCATGTAGGGGCTCTGTGGGGCCCACGTGATGTATGTGCATTATCCATGCCGTCCATCATTTTTACAAATAATTTTAGTATATAAGTCTAAAAATTAGGAAGGTCCAATGATCAAGTGAACCGCACCACAGGAAGCAACGGTGATAATGAAACTTATTATTGAAACCTTACTAGGGGCCACCATAATATTTATTTTCCATCCAACTTGTTAATAAGGTCGTATAAACTTAGATGAAAGGAAAACACAAATATCAGATTAATCCGAAACGTCTACATCTTATAAGAAGTTTTTAATGGTGGGAGTTCAACCTCCACTGTGTGGTCCAATTGAGCCCTGTATCTGCCTCCTTTTTTCTTTTCTTTCTTTTTTTTTTTTTTTTGTTTCATATCTTAAAATTATATGAAAAAAATAGATGGACGGCTTAGATAAAACCCATATGTCACAATGGGCCCCACATATCCCTGCCCATACGGATTATTGTCTAGGTTGAGGTAGGACGCAATCCGCTTCCATCAAGTAGGGGTGCACACGGGTTAGTTTGGTCCGATTTTGGAGTAAAATTGGAATAGTACATTCTAGGAGAATCATAATCAAAACTAGACCATTGATACCTTAAAACCAAATTGGAGCCGGATCATTAAAACCGAATTGGTTTCATGATTCTAAGCTTTTTATAATCAAGCCCAATTGCAAGAGAGAGAACCGGCTTTTTATAATCTAGTGCAATTGCAAGAGAGAGAACCGGGGAGAGGGAGAGAGAGAGAGAGATTCATTTCAGGTTCAGTTTCAGGTTGGTACCATGATTCGGTTATACGGATCGATTCACAGCTCGGTTCTGAACTTCAAACCGAACTAATCAATTTTTTAAAATTTTGGAACCGAAATAGAAACTGGTGCACTGTATAACGAGACCATTCCACGGTTCTACCCCTTCATTATGCACCCCTACTATTGTACCTGGTAAACGTTGCGAACGTACACGATGTTGTATGCATTTACTTATGAGAAATGCTCCAGTGCTCTCTGAGCACTATAAGTTACAGTGCATCCACTTGAACTGTGACACTCAGACAGTCCATTCCATTGATCTAGACTGTTCATTGGGTCTAAAGCATGTTTCATTGTCTACCATTAAAAAATTACACTGATCTGAAAATCATTAGCCATGTGATCAGTGTCCTTATATAAGGACGATCAAGAACATTTACACGAAAGTAGGTCCAATAAACAATTTGTTTAATCTATTTGGTAGATACCGTCATACATGCTTATGATTACGAAGAATCACTTCCGTTAGGAAATCATAACCGTCTCGTCTATGGCTTTGAAAAAGGACGGCTACAGAAAATACGGTCAACTTATGGATGGATCAGATCACTCATTGAGTGTGATTTTTTCAGGGTTTCACAAAAAAAAAATTGTTCTGAACTCAATGGACAGTTCAGATCAACCAATTGGATTGTCCAAGTGAACACATGCAAATAGGATCAGGAGCACTATAACTTATAGTGGATCTGGGAGCACTGGATTTCCTACAACTGCTTGTATGCTACAGCCCAGTTCTGTTGGCCTTTGGAATTCTTGTTTCCCATTTTACCCTCCAGAACATCATATTTTACGAGGGAAAATTGTGGCAGAAACTAGCAACCGTCGGATAGGAGGCGCTCCAACATGGACCGCACATGCCCCAACGATTCTCCTAATTGGATTGTTGGAGTCGTTCGAATCCAGGGCCCACAAAATGGATGGCTACAATAAACATGATCTAGCCGTCTGTTTTTCAGGACTTATCCGATGGATGTGATTATTCCATCTGGGTAGTGGACCCTCATATCCAATGGTCCACTTGATTAAAAACTCAAGAATACTCGATCTAACGCGATCATATTTCCAATCGACTGATCTGTTGGGCCCATCCGATCAATCTGATTTTCACAATGGAACCCATAAGATCTATTTTGAACCCAATGGATGGTTCAGATTGATTGTTGAATTCAAGCCATTAATTCATGTTGACCATCCATCAGATACCAAATAATCATCCAGTCAGGGCATTAACTCCATCTAATTGTTGTTTTTAGAAACAATCAAAAGCAAGGCCCACTATCTGGACGGTTTATCTCGAGTTCAAAACATGGTTCGTGTGTAATTTCTGAGTGCTCGTGTATCATCTATCAAACTCTTTAAGAGTATTAATTCTCCATTATTTTCACCACCTTATAATTGCTAAGCACCCTACATGGCAGACCAAAATAATGCGCTTGGGATGTCAAATATCATTGTATGGCTTTCCACAAGTGGAGTTTTTTTATACTCTGGCTGGCAATGACACTTCATACACAGGCACTAAGAAATGGCATTCGTGGAATATATATTAACTCAAAATAAACTGGTCAAATAGTGAAATCCATTGCTACTAAGTTACATTAATCAAAAACTCAATTTCGTCGAACAGTTTCTGATTCGTGGACACTTGTTTGTTGAAATAAGGCTATTGAATATATTTCATTTTTAGCTGTCCAATAAATGTCCACCAATCTGGTACCCAGATAATCAAATAAGAGTAAATTTTGATCATAGTGCATCTAAAGTGGAATTTATTATTTGAACAGTCTAATTTGAATTACTTGTACGCTACTTATGCAAAAATTTTAAGTGCATGTGTATCATTCATCACTCTCTGCTGGAGTATCAGAGTTTTTCTCTTCTTTCAAAGTAGGATTACCAATAGCAACTCAGACCCACGGTAGCCGATGGACCCGGCCCGACTTTAATGGGTCCTTGTCATACGTTTGGAGCCGCCAAGATATCGGGTTAGGTTCGGGTCTTAAACTTTTGGAGACAGTTAAAAATCTGGTCTAGCTGGTTTCAGGTTGGGTCATAGTTAGGACTTGGATAATGACTGGTTGGGTCTAGTCACATTTAGGTAAGGTCCATTACGTAGGTTGAAATAAGGTCGGGTCTAGTTGGATCCAATGGGTCTCAATAGTTTTGACAGTTCATTCACAGACACACACATGTATTAATGATCTTAGCAATAAGATGAGGTTTGAAACGCCCATCTTGATATTGCTATTGTTTGTGTTGGCAAACATTGATTTAATTGGATATCTACTTGAATCATCCCTCCCTATTTAGGAATGGACAACTGCTTCAAGAGGCCACCCTAATGTATGTTTTTTTTTTTTTTTTCCTGACGTTGTTAATCCCTGTGATTTTAGGGTACAAGTCTAAAAACGAGATAGATCCAAGGCTCAAGCGGACCACACCATACGAAGCAGCGGTGATAATAACATCCGCCGTTGAAACCTTCCCAAGGGCTATCATGATGGTTAATTTTTATCAACCTGTTCATAAGGTCACAAGACTTGGATGAATGGAAAACATATATACCAGTTCGACCCAAAACTTATGTGACCCCAGTAAGTTTTCAATGGTGGGTGTTTAATCCCCCATTGTGTGGCCTACTTGAGCCTTGGATCTACCTCGTTTTTGAACTTGTGCCCTAAATAGATATAACAAAATGGATGTACAGTATGGATAAAACCCGCACATCATGGTGGCTCCTTAGACCATATATACTTTTCGAGAGCTAGATATGGACAAGGTAATATCCGACCCATGTTCCATCAAAATATGTTTGAAAGTTGTTCAATCCAGTCTACAGGTAGGTGGCTAGACTCCACCTCTAAATAGAGACTCACCACCAATCAAATCCAGCCGCGTAACGTGAAAATCCCATCCTTATAATAGGTTTCCTAAGCCGCATTTAAGAAATCCCATTTACACATCATACATGTGTCAAAGTAGCTTCGGTAATTGTGAAATAATCCATACATCAGGTAGGCCTAATTTTGTAAATGCTCTTTAGAGAAAAATAAAAATAAAAATCTATTTCGAAGCTTAGATCCAAGGACCCAACCGGTAACCAACCAGTATTCGAACCTGACCAAATCTGTTTTGAAAATTCAAGAACTAGCCCCAAACCCACAAAGACCTAAAAGGACTTGGACCCGGCAAGATTGGAACCCGGTTAGCTTGAGTAGTGTATCATAGCACCCCAACCTAAACCCGACCCGATTAACAACACTAATCAAAAAGTGGCCAACCATGGAGCCATATGGACAGATTACTCACCTGTTGTGATCACCACAATGTGATCCATATCGTTCATCTAGTGGACCCCACCATGAATGGACTATACCAAGATAAGCCCCACGAATCAGAGATCTGAACCATCCACACAATGGACGGTTCAGCATTGCAACTCCTTTGCTTGTATAGAAAGGATCTTTGATGAAAAAGATTCTCCACATAGCCCATCCACTGGGTGGCCTACCAGATTAACGGTTTGGATCAGCTGATAAAATCAGAATTTAGCTACAATATGTATAGAAAGTAGAAACATCATAAAGGTAGGGTTTTGGTACAATGGCATTCACAAAGGTTAAAAAAGGGCATGTTACAAATGCTTTAAGCATCCAAAGCTTGCAAGAAAGCAAGAAACAGCACTCAAAAACATCAAAGACTTATAACCCCATTTTAATTAAAACCCTAACCCTAAAAACAAAACCAAACCCCAAAACCCTAACCCTAGAAAGATTTAAAACAAACCCTAAAAACCCAAGAACATATTATAACATACCTCATGCTTCCATCTCCACCCTTGATCACTTGATGGACCCCACATCATGTTTCAATCTCTACCCACTTGAGCATTTGATGGACCACACCTCATGCTTCAATCTCCACCCTTGAGCACTTGATGGGTGGGTCCCACTGAATCAGAAGATATCTCATGCTTCAATGTCTATCTTTGAGTACTATTGGATGGACCCCATGTAGTTGTCAATTTTTAAATGGTTAGATCTCCACCCTTGAATACTTGATGGGCACCACAGATGGCAATCTCAACCAGAAGAATATCTCATGCTTTGATCTCCACCCTCGAACACTTGATGGACCCCACAGAGATGTCAATCTCAATCAGGTTATCTTCTTCATTAATCTCTGATAACAGCCCCATAATCCCATGCTGACGGAATGCCGGCTCCGGTGAGAATTCCGGCGAATTTGGCCACAACAACCCCTCTGGCTCATCTGATCCGACGTACCGCCCACCGGGGAGGGCGATCTCGATGAGGCTGTCATCGTCGGAGATTGAATCCTCCGAGCATGCTGCCGGAATCTGACCCACATTGTACTGAAAGGACCAATCAGCCTCGGAATTGTTACTGGTCGATGAGAGAAGATCGAGGCCTTCGCTGTCCGACAATAAGTCCGGCGATCCAACGATGGGCCGATGAATCTGACCCACATCTCCTTCTTTTCTCGTTTCCTTCTCCAGTTCCGCAATGTCGGTTTCCGGCTGAAGTTTCAGGCCAACCTCCATTTCTGGTGCGTTTTGGGGGACTTGAATGGGAGGAATCTCATCATCTTGAATTGAATTCTCTTGCAAAATCTGCTTTTTCTTTATGAAAGTGAAGAAAACGACAGTAGATAGAATCAAAGCTAGAAAAGTGAGGAAGGTTGGAGAAAGAAGGGAAATGGGAAGAAGAGAGAAGATCAAAAGAAGAAGTGCATAAGAGATTAATTGGTTTTTGAAATGGGATGAAGGAGAAGAACCCATTTGAATTTCAGCTGCATTTTCCATGATCAGAGATCAGAAAAGTGAAGTGACAAGATGGCTTTTTTTATTGGGTTGAAAGGAGAGATGCAAACAAGAAGAAGAACCTATTTCAATATCAGCTGTTTTTTTTTTTTGTTTTTTTTTTCTTTTCTTTTCCCCTTTCTCTTCTTAGATATCAGAAGTGAAAAGCAGGAAGATGGTTTTGCTCTTGATTGGATTTGAAGAAGAAATGCTTATGACATTGATGGGTTTTTAAGAGACTTGTGAGAGAAGAAAAACCCATTTCAATGCATGAGAGAGAGAGAGAGAGAGCACAACAAGCCTTTTTCTATCGGATTTGTAGAAGAAGGAAAGCCTTTTGAATCTCTCAGAGATGAGTAAAATGAGAGAGAGAGAGAGAGAGAGAGAGAGAGAGAGAGAGAGAGAGCAAAACAGGCCTTTTGTATTGGACTTGTAGAAGAAGGAAAGCCTTTTGAATCTCTCAGAGATAAGTAAAATTACAGAGAGAGATAGAGAGAGGTTTAAGAACTGAAATTACTAGACCGTTTCTGCCCTCACACACTTCCCATTGCTCCTAAAAAACCGGGTTTCTTGTTTTTCTCTTTGACACCAATCACCTGTTTTTTTAAAACCCTTCTCCAACTGATTCTCTAGGAAGAACCAAAGCCTCTGAATTTTCTGCTATTTGATTTTCATCTTCAAAGCTTGGAAATTAGAGAAGCCATGTGCTGACATCTCAGCTCTCCACATGTCACTTTCCCTCCAACTCTCATTTTCAATCCCATCCCTATCTCTCTCTCCAATTCCAAGAAAACCATCATATTCATCTATTCAATTACCATTTCTCCCCAACAAACAGCAAAAAATCAATTATCTTTTCTGCAATCTCTCCGCAATTCCAAGAAAACGGACATCACTGTATACTCAGATACCATTTATCTGCCATTTTCTCCACGAACCCATTAAAGTATATCAGTCAAAAAAGAGAAAAAAACCCATTTTTTAGCAATCTCCCTGTGATTAAAACAAGGCCAATGCCAGTTTCTGCCATTTTTTCCCAATCCATGCAAAACCCATTGTGCAAAACTTCAATATTTTTCAGCAATCTATCTGCAATTTCAAGAAAACTGTCATTGGAATGCCATTTTACCACAAACCCATCAAAACCCATCATTCAAAGCTCAAAACCATTCTCAGCATTCTCTCTGCTACAACAGGAAGGCCATCATCAACATCTCTCTCTCCCATTTTTTTCCCAATCCATGCAAAATCCATCATCCAAAACTTCAATATCTTTTCAGCAATCTTTCACCAGCTCCAAAAATCGCCACCACCATCTACTCTGATCTCATTTCCTCTGTCATCTTTCTCCCAAATCCATTAAAACCAAGCTACCAAGAATCACCATCTGTTCCAATCTCATTTCCACTGCTATTTTGTCCAAATCCATGAAAAACCCATCAACCAAAATTCTATCTTTTCTCAGCAATCTCTCTGCACAACCTGAAGAAAACCATCACCAGTTCCCAAAAAAATATCATGTAAATTTTCTCCTTTATCAACGGAAGAAATCCATCTGCCAAAAATCCTTTTTTTTTTTTTGGCCTTTCTTCTCTAGCAATCCATTAAAACCGATCAGCCCCAATATTACTTTTCGGCCGTTTGATCAAAGCTCTCAGTAATTTCATAAGCACCCATCAAGCAAAAGTCAGTACTTCCAGCTATTTTTGTGCGATGCAAGCAAGAACATGGTAAAAACAAGTCTGGAATCCTCTGCTGTGTGGACCACCATGTTGTATAGTTTTTATGTAAAATACACTCCGTCTATCAGGTTCTATCCTCTATTTTAACACTGTATAACGAAAATAATTTAGATCCACAAATCAAGTGGGCCACTAGACATGGAATAATGGGTATGGGATACCAACCATAGGTTTGTATGTGGGGCCACCATGGTGCGTATCTTTCATCAAACCCGTTAATCAAATGTAACTAACAAAATGAAGAGAAGATACAAAAATTATCCTTATGAAAATCTCAGACGGCCACACCATGTGAGAACATAGCAGTTATCTTAGTGATTTTATATTTTTTTCCCATTTGTGTGGCCAATATAGTTTTTAATAAGGGTTATCTTAGATATGTACGGTCAAAATAACTTTTATTGCCTGATGGACGGAGTGGATTTTATATACAACATAGTGCACAGCACAGATTTTGGTTGTTTTAACGCGTAAAACAGGTGTTGTATACAACGCCGGTCCGTGAAAACACGGTGAAATGATATATATAAACCGTACTCGCACAAGTGCACTTTGAGAGTATACATTTCACGTGGTAACAATGGCACCCGTGTGAAAGATCGGAGCCGATCATTAGGCGATTTCTAATGGGTGTAAGCCATATCTATGAAATCAGGAATTCAGATGTCCATTGGGTGGGCCACAGGTGTCAAAATAACTGAAGGGTTAGAAGAATCTTTCAACGGACAAAATTCCATGTCCTCGAGTGGGCCTCCTAACCTGATTTTGTAGGCAAGGGATAGATAAAATGAGAACTGGGCATCATCTGATGAGCCGATCCCATTTATTACAAGTGTTCCAAGTTCCCTCGTGTGGGCATACTTTCGGCATGCACTCGGCGAGTACATATTACTCACGCAGATGAGGATCCACCGAGGTTGGCGGGTCCCTGACAGTGGGGCCTACATTGACCAATGTAACTTAAATCCATTCCGTTATTTCATTTTGAAAGATCATTTTATGTTGTCACAAATACAATTAAGCAGATTAAAGTAACAAGTGGACCACACCAAAGGAAAAAAATGGTGATTGACCATTAGAAACTTTTTAAGGGCCACGAAATTTTTGGATCAAGCTGATATTTGTTTGGTCCCTTTATCCAGGTATTTATAATCTTATCAACAGGTTGGATGGAAAATAAAGGTTCAGATAGCCAGCAAGAAGTTTTTAATGGTGAGTATTCAATCATCACCGTTTCCTATGTTGTGGTCCACCTAAAACTTGGATCTAATTATTTTTTGGGATCATGGCCTAAAAGGAGTTTTCAAAACAGATGGACGGAGTGGATGTAAAGCATCTACATCAATCGATACCGTCCATATACTGGATCCTAAAGCATGTGCAACCCCTTCTTAACCATTCCTCATTGTACGTGGACACTAACCAGTTTCGTTTCTACCGTCTGTTTATGGTCCAGCGCAGGAATGGTTCACACTGTCCATATACTTGTATTTTGACACATTCCGTCATCCATAACGGTTGGCACTAGATGGACGGCCACGATTGATATATTACTCTGCCACGTGTACTGTGCAGAGATCGATCCAACATGCGAATCTACTCTACAATTTCCATTAAAAAAAAACATAAAAAACAGTTTTCTTCCATTTCTGTCTGCACGGCTAGACAACTGTTAGTTTAACACCATTTAAAAAATGGTGACTACTCATCCTCCTCGCATGTGAGACTGATTTAAAAATATCCAGACCATTCAAACTATGGATTCCATTGTGGATGGATTATAAATTTAAAATAGCATTTATCAAGAAATCCTAACCATCCAATTTGAGGATATAAAATGGAAGGACAAAAATAAACGGTGAGCGGTCTAAATTCTAAAGGAAAAAAAAGATGGTTGCAATCATCTTCTCAATGCAATTTTACGTTTATGATCATACAGAGCTTGGTTCTGAAATTTGTGCGGTCTAGATTGCCGTATAAATGACCTGTATATGTTTAAAAGGGAATCAAATTTTAAATGGTGCAAGACTAACATAAGATTGTACTCGCGTCTGCAAATCTTGGAAGATTTTTAATGGCGACCCATAACTCCAGCAATGAATATCTGCGCTGCTTCCTG
Organism: Magnolia kwangsiensis; assembly: GCA_037074715.1. NCBI lineage: Eukaryota > Viridiplantae > Streptophyta > Magnoliopsida > Magnoliales > Magnoliaceae > Magnolia > Magnolia kwangsiensis. The sequence goes on along the minus strand of CM073580.1, from coordinate 9,023,471 downwards.
TTGCTACGGTCAGATACATTACTTCCGAAACCGACACTACACTGCTAGTCAACCACCATTTTAAGGAAGCGGATTGCCCGTGACCCGGGCACAGAGATATTCCTGTGCCTGGGGCTGTGTGGAGACCACAGAAATGTCCGTGGCAAATCTACTCCGTTCATCTGTTTTGAAAAACCACAATATAATATAATGTGGTTCTAAAATTCAGACAGATCCACAACTCATGTGGTCCATACCACACGAAACAGTGTGGATTGAACGCCTAGGGGTGGCAGAAGTTGTATCAGGATGATATTTGTTACTAGAGTTTATCTGAGTGATAATAACCTTCTGAACGGTTTGGATGGCATATAAATAACATGGTTAGCTTCAGGAAGGTTTCAGGTGTGGAAGTTTATGTCTTACTGTTTCATTGGTGTGGATCATATGAGTTTTTGATCTATCTGATTTCTAGGTTCATATCTTATTATGGTCTTTCAAAACAGACTTACGGAGTGGATTTGCCAAACATCTCCGTGGACCCACATTGACGTGGGCACAGGTGCATGTAACTCTGTGCCCAGGGATGGGTGTACATGAACCGAGCTAGCTAGACTCGGCTCCGTTCAAAGATGAGTTCAAGCCGGACCGAGTTTATTTTTTTAGGGCGGAAAGTTAGGTAGGTTAGGTTGGGTTGGGTTGGGTTGGGTTGGGTTGGTGCTCAACCCTATCCCAACCCAGGGCTCCTATATCTCAACCCTAATCTAACCTAATCTAACCTTGGGTTGGAAATTCTTAACCCAAGCTTAATTTAAGTGGGCTCCGTCGGATTGGCTGGGTGGATACATGTTAATATTTTCGTTATTACATTAGTCTATTATATTTTAACACATTTTTTTTTTTGTATTTATAATTTTATTAATTATATATGCAGCTATTTATAGAAAAGAATTTTATTTTTTTTCTAAGTAAACAAACTAAAATATAAGACAATTATTATAAAAGTCGTGTTGTGTAGAATGTGATCTATTTGGGAGACAGAAATCCGACATATCTTATTAGCTTGAGCCATCATAAATGACATAGACCAATGAGACCTGACGGCACTGAAATTTCTTGTGCCTTTAATAAAGACTATCAACACTCAATTATAATTTAGAAGTAATTTATATATCGATTGAGTTCGGGTTGGGTCAGGTAACCTGAGACCTCAACCTGAGCCCAACCCAAGCTTTATTAGATTGGTGTTTATATAACCCAAGCTTGAGATTAAATCCAATTCATCCTGCCCAAGCCCAACCCAATGTCAGGTCAGTCAAGTTGAACCCGCCTAACTTTCAGCCCTAATTTTTTGAGCTTGAAAATAAATTTGAACTGGCCCCAACTCGAATCAAACTTGGATTGAATCATTTTGGTGACTTGGTTACTTCGACATTAATGTTGGTCATCAAGTATTTGATGAAATGACTCAACAAAGTGTGACGGTGGCAAGGAAGGTATGTACATGAAATAAATACTATTTTTTTTCTTGGTTTTTAGGTTGTTTAGAAAGTGTTTAATAAAATTCCTACAAAACCATCTTTCAAGGACCTTATCTCACTCCTCTAAAATTTATTATGGAAAATATATAAAAACTTTTGATTCATTTAGGTTAAATGAGAATCAATGATCACTAGTGGTTTGTTATTGTATTAAATTTTCAGGAATGAATGAGAAATTTCATGGGATATGATTATAGTTTGACCTTACAAGGTGGGTAAGTCCTGTCAAATAATTTTGAAAATTCAAAATCAAATTAAAAAGTAGCTTAGTCATGACACCATAATATCAAGCGATTCACAGCTTCAGAAATTATTTAAATGTTTGTAAAAATGCTCCAAAGTGAGCTCAGCTCGAACTTAGCTCGAGATTAGCTTGAACTAGCCTAAGCTACTAACCAAACCGAACTGAGTTGGCTAGTGAAACATGAGGACCGAGCCAGGCCGAGCCGAATTCGAGCTGAGTTCAGCTAGTAGCCGAGCGGAGTCAATGTACCATGTTACAGGCAATCCGCATCCCATTTTAAATGTTCCGTGGATCATCCATCGTACACGTGGCAGTCATGCACCACAATCCAGATCACAAAAGTCACGGGTCCCATTCTGGATGTTGCATGGACTGAAATTTACACAGTTTGAATGAGCTTAACCGTCCAATTTTACTCTGTAAGTGTACCAGCCACAGTACTATTGTCTTTGCGTCGTACTTCGCCCTTTTTAAGTTGTGGTGTTGATGTAGAGCGGGTCGCGGAAAATTTCATGGCTAAGATGGATCAGAAAAGGCACGGTCGGCGACAGAAGTGATCCGGACCATCGGACCTTAGATCGGGCGTATCTCACAATCCGGAATGAGTTATCCGACGTAAAATATATGATTTTGGGGTAGAACGAGCTACTTTAGCCAACCAACCCCGCTATGCCGGGTTGCGCAGCCCGGATTTGCGAAAAACCCCCTGATCGACGGTCGTTTCCTCGTTTTAATTTTGTTTTTACTATAAATAGTAAGTTTTAGTTGGAGTATAACTTTTCATCCGTTGGGCTTTAGGAGTTGTGTCCAACATGAAAAGTGCTTAGGATAATTAGGAGAACGGTTTGTTGAAGCCAAATAGGACACTTACTATTTTTGGCCGAAAACCTTGCGCACTAGTAGACATCGTGACCGTCTATAAATAGTAAGTTTACTATTTATAGTAAGTTGCGAATTCTAGAAGTTTTAGTTGTAGTATGAGTCTGATTTCTTTCATGTTGCTTGGTTCCCTTATTTAAAGGGGTGTAAACTCGTTTTTAATGATTCATCAATCAATTTCGAATTTATTAGAATTATTTCTATTTTCCTGCTTCCGTTCCTCGTGGATTCGAGAAGTCTGTGTGAGGAGTCCAGAGAAGCTCCGTGGATTCGGAGTAGTTATCCTTGAGGAAGACGGTGATCGACCTCATCACGTTCATCCCTGCGTCAATTTGGTATCAGAGCGAGGTTTTCCCTCGGGCCGATGGCAAACAACGTAGGTATGAATCAAAATCCTGTGGACGATGATCCAGGGATTCGTTATCTTTCGGAAAGAATGGAAGCTTTCCATCGGGAGAGTCAGTTGACCATGCAAGGGCTGCAGGCAACCCTCGACCGTCTTGCGGATGCGCTACTTCCGCCTCGAGCCCTAGGCGGTGCTCCACCACCTATGGTCGCGCCACCACCTGTGGTTGCTGTACGACGTGACCCTGATTATCGCAGAGCACTACCAGCAGTAAATCGTAGGGCTACACCAGATGATTCTAGTTCCAGCGACGAGGACATTAATGAGGGTTTTGATCGACGACCAGTCCATGGAGGCGATCGTCTAGATCGTGCTGAAAGAGACTATCGAGGTAAGGCTGAACTTCCTAGTTTTAACGGTTTATTACGTATCGAAGATTTTCTCGATTGGCTAGCCGAAGTAGAGAGATATTTCGATTATATGGATGTGCCAGACCATAAAAGGGTGAAGTTGGTAGCGTTTAAATTGAAATCTGGTGCTTCTGCATGGTGGGAACAATTGCAACTCTCACGAGCCCGCCAAAACAAGGCGCCCATCGCATCATGGCCTCGGATGAGACGTCTTCTTCGTTCACGATTTCTCCCCAGTGATTATGAGCAGATATTATTCCAGCAATACCAGAATTGCCGACAAGGAAATCGAACTGTTACAGATTACACTGAAGAATTCCAGCAGTTGGCTACACGAAACGATTTGTTAGAATCTGAGTCACAGAAAGTGGCAAGATTTATAGGTGGGTTGCGACCGGTAATTCAGGATCGAGTTCAGATGTACCCAGTCGGGACCGTAGATGAAGCAGTTCAATTGGCAGGAAGGGCAGAAACGCAGCTTGCAAGAGCTCCTGCTCGTCCCTATCCTTCAAATCGACCCCCTATGACAGGTCCCACACAGGATCCAGTGCTGGCTCGAGGAAAAGATCCGGTAGGAGAACGTCCTCAACCTCCTCCACCCGCGAACCGTGATATGGGGAGCGGACCATCCAGACCTCAACGGGCAGCACCCACAACAGCGGGCCCTAGTAGGATTCCGAATCCTTATGCTCGGCCAAGGCCGAACAATTGTTACCGCTGTGGCCAACCAGGCCACTTATCAAACACTTGTCCTCAACGTCCGGCAGCGCACTTGACTATAAACGAAGGGGGCACTGAAGATGAGGCCGTGGAAGAGGATCATGGCTTTGATGAATATGAACAAACCACTGAAGAAATAGCAGGTGGCGATGAAGTGACAGGCGAAGATCGTGGCGAATCTCTCGTTGTGAGGCGACTACTGTATACCCCACGAAAGGAATTACATCCACAGCGGCACAATATATTTCGTACTCGGTGCACTGTCAGCGGAAAAGTCTGTGATGTGATCATAGACAGTGGTAGCAGCGAGAACATCGTCTCAAGAGTGATGGTGGATAAGTTGCAGCTACCAATGACGAAACATCCTTCCCCGTACTCAATAGGCTGGATAAAAAAAGTGAACGAGACCAAGGTAACTGAACAATGCACTATCTCGTTTTCAATTGGTAAACATTATAAGGATCAGATACTTTGTGACGTGGTTGACATGGAAGCCTGCCATATGCTACTCGGTCGACCCTGGCAGTCGGACCGTGATGCGACCCATCGGGGGTGAGACAATGTCTACATATTCGTCAAGGATAGTCGAAAAATAATCCTTGCGCCTATGGCACCAGAGAACCACCCTGAAGCCTCTAAAGTGGAGGGGAGTTCTCTCTTGACCATTCGGAATTTCATAGAGGAGTCTAAGGAAACGGGCGAGGTATATGCCGTAGTGGTGAAGGGCGAGAAGGAGGAACCCTCAAACATCCCTCTAAGCTTAAGACTGTTACTAAACGAATTCAAAGAAGTCTGGCCTGAAGATTTACCTGATGGATTGCCCCCCATGAGAGACATCCAACATCACATAGACCTCGTCCCTGGGGCTAGCCTGCCCAATCGCCCTCATTATCGGATGAGTCCGAAGGAGTGTGAGATACTTCAGGGGCAAGTGGAGGAATTGATCTGTAAGGGCCTTTTGAGAGAGAGCATGAGCCCATGTGCTGTACCAGCATTATTAACGCCAAAAAAAGATGGAAGCTGGCGCATGTGTGTCGACAGCCGAGCAATTAACAAAATTACTATTAAATATCGGTTTCCAATACCACGGTTGGACGACATGCTCGATATGTTAGAAGGGGCTAAAGTGTTCTCTAAACTCGATCTAAAGAGTGGGTACCATCAGATTCGTATTCGACCCGGCGATGAATGGAAAACGGCATTCAAGACAAAGGAAGGGTTATATGAGTGGCTAGTCATGCCTTTCGGCCTATCGAACGCACCAAGTACTTTTATGCGTTTGATGAATCAAGTTTTAAAACCGTTCACTGGCCGATTTGTGGTAGTATATTTTGATGACATATTGATATATAGCCAGGATGAGGCGGAGCATAAGAAACATCTCAGGCAGGTGCTGCAGGTCCTACAAGATAATAAGTTGTACCTCAACTTGAAAAAGTGTAGTTTTTTAACTAACAGCCTGTTGTTTTTAGGATTTATTGTAACGTCCACAGGAATTCGGGTGGACGATGAAAAGGTGCGAGCTATTAGGGAATGGCCGATCCCGACAAACATTCATGAGGTGAGGAGTTTTCACGGACTAACGACTTTCTATCGTCGATTTGTGCGAGATTTTAGCACCATAGTCGCGCCAATAACGGACTGCATGAAAAAAGGGCCGTTCCAGTGGACCGATAAAGCTGATAAGAGCTTTCATGAGATCAAGCATCGTTTGTCTACAACACCGATCTTGGTGCTTCCTAATTTTGATAAATTATTTGAGGTGGAGTGTGATGCTTCATATGTCGGAATAGGAGGAGTATTATCACAGGAAGGCAGGCCGGTAGCCTTCTATAGCGAGAAGCTCAGTGAGGCTCGAAAGAAGTGGTCGACTTACGAGCTTGAGTTGTACGCAGTTGTTCAGTCGCTGCGACATTGGCGGCATTATCTGATTCAGAGGGAGTTTGTTCTGTACACCGACCATCAGGCATTAAAGTTTATTAATAGTCAGACTAACGTGAATCGTGTGCATGCTAGATGGGTTGCGTTTTTACAGGAATTTACGTTTGTTCTGAAGCATAAGTCAGGTCAGCAGAATAAGGTGGCTGATGCACTTAGCCGTCGTGCGTCACTACTTGTTACGGTGAGCAATGAGGTGGTCGGCTTTGACTGTCTCAAGGAGCTATATGCCGAGGATGAAGACTTCAAAGATTCCTGGTTGAAGTGCCAAGAAGGTCACCCCAGTGACTTTCATATACAGGATGGTTTTCTCTTCAAAGGGAATCGATTGTGCATTCCCCAAAGTTCTCTAAGGGAGCAGATTATTCAGGAACTACATGGAGGTGGCCTCGGTGGACACCTTGGGCGAGACAAGACGCGAGCTCTTGTGGAAGAGCGGTATTACTGGCCGCAATTAGTACGTGATGTGGGAAGAGCCGTACAACGTTGTCATACTTGTCAGACCTCCAAGGGACAATCTCAGAATATGGGCCTCTACACCCCGTTACCTGTGCCTGACGGTCCTTGGGAGGATTTATCAATGGACTTCGTACTTGGTCTTCCACGAACACAGCGCGGCATGGATTCGGTGTTCGTAGTGGTCGATCGTTTCTCCAAGATGGCGCACTTTATCCCATGCAAGAAGACCCTTGATGCAACACATGTGGCGAATTTATTCTTCAGGGAGGTCGTACGACTACACGGGGTCCCTAAGACCATTACTTCTGATCGTGACACGAAGTTCATTAGCCACTTTTGGCGGACTTTGTGGACTCGATTCGATACACGACTTCAATTCAGCAGTGCTTACCACCCACAGACTGATGGGCAGACCGAAGTTGTGAATCGTACTTTGGGAAACCTCCTTCGATGTATTTCAGGAGAGAAACCGAAGCAGTGGGATTTGGCCTTGTCTCAAGCGGAGTTTGCATTCAACAACATGGTGAACCGCTCGACAGGGAAATCTCCGTTCCAGGTTATTTACGGACGAGTACCTCGCCACACACTAGACTTGGTCCCTCTGCCCAAGCTCCCAAGCATGAATATTGCAGCAGAACATATGGCAGACAGGATCATGGGTATTCATGCGGAGGTGCAGACTAAGTTACATGCCTCGAACGAAAAGTACAAGGAACAAGCGGACAAGCATCGTCGACAAAAGGTGTTCGAGGTGGGCGACCAGGTAATGGTCCATTTGCGAAAAGAAAGATTTCCGACCGGGATGTACAACAAGCTGAAGAATAAGAAGATTGGATCGGTACCGATCATCCGAAAGATCAATGACAATGCTTATGTTGTTGATCTTCCAGATGACATGGCGATCTCACGGACTTTCAACGTTGCGGACCTGACCGAGTATCATGAACCAGCGCAGGAGGAGAACTCGAGGACGAGTTCTTTTCAAGTGGAGGGGACTGATGTAGAGCGGGTCGCGGAAAATTTCATGGCTAAGATGGATCAGAAAAGGCACGGTCGGCGACAGAAGTGATCCGGACCATCGGACCTTAGATCGGGCGTATCTCACAATCCGGAATGAGTTATCCGACGTAAAATATATGATTTTGGGGTAGAACGAGCTACTTTAGCCAACCAACCCCGCTACGCCGGGTTGCGCAGCCCGAATTTGCGAAAAACCCCCTGATCGACGGTCTTTTCCTCGTTTTAATTTTGTTTTTACTATAAATAGTAAGTTTTAGTTGGAGTATAACTTTTCATCCGTTGGGCTTTAGGAGTTGTGTCCAACATGAAAAGTGCTTAGGATAATTAGGAGAACGGTTTGTTGAAGCCAAATAGGACACTTACTATTTTTGGCCGAAAACCTTGCGCACTAGTAGACATCGTGACCGTCTATAAATAGTAAGTTTACTATTTATAGTAAGTTGCGAATTCTAGAAGTTTTAGTTGTAGTATGAGTCTGATTTCTTTCATGTTGCTTGGTTCCCTTATTTAAAGGGGTGTAAACTCGTTTTTAATGATTCATCAATCAATTTCGAATTTATTAGAATTATTTCTATTTTCCTGCTTCCGTTCCTCGTGGATTCGAGAAGTCTCTGTGAGGAGTCCAGAGAAGCTCCGTGGATTCGGAGTAGTTATCCTTGAGGAAGACGGTGATCGACCTCATCACGTTCATCCCTGCGTCAGGTGTCTATTGTGTACGCGGAATCCTGTTGGGCCCACGTGATGCACGTGCCTTACATCCACGCCGTCCATCCCTTTCACAGCTCATTTTAGATCAGGATCTCAAAAATGAAGCAGATCCAAATCTCAGGTGGACCACACCATAAGAAACAGTGGTGATTGGCCATTAAAAGCTTTTCGTGGGTCACAAAAGTTTCGGATCAAGCTGATATTTGTGTGGTCGCTTTATCCATGTCTTTGAGACCTTATCAGCAAGTTTGGATGGCAAATAAATATTCCGGTGGCCCCCAACAAATTTTTAATGGTAGGAATTCAATCACCATTGTTTCCTGTGGTGTGGTCTAGATTAAATTTGGATCTGCTTCAGTTTTGGTATCATGCCCTAAAATGAGCTGTCAAAAATGGATTGATGGTGTGGATGCAAGGAAAATACATCACGGTCGGCCCCACAGCCAGGGATCTATTGAAGCCGCATGGTGTAGTCTACTGTACACGGGGCATGCATGTACTTTCATTTGAAACCGTCCAAATTGTGGATGGAGCCACCGGTAATCCTACCCACCCAGTGGACAAGCATCAGTAAATGGTTGTACTTGTCCATTAAAGCATTTCACGGTACGAATTTCAGGAAAAAAATTTACGACTTTTTATCCAGCGGCTTTTTTAAGCAATACAAATTTACGATACCACTTAGACCTCCTCGTACAGAGTCGGAATTTCAGGATGAAAATACCCCTTCTTTTGACGAAAACGGCTTTTCCTATCCATTTCCTTTCTTTGCTTGTCATCTTCCTTTCCACTACTGCTTTCGCTGCCGTTGCTTTCACCCCCCTTTTCTCACTACGTTTCCGGTAGAAAGATAAAAAAATATCCTTTTTGTGGGCCCCCTTATCAGCATTTTGTCTTTTTCTGAAAATAGTCGGTCCAGTGAAGAAAGCACACAACATAGGTATATATATTTTTTAATTTATTATTACACATGACACACACCCCACACACTCACGCTGCACACACACCCCACACACTCACGCTGGTGGAATTTCACCACCTATGGTACTCGATCCCTTGACCGGGAGTTGAAACTCCTGAGAGTTTACCAGCTGAGCAAGAGTAAGGACCCCAACACAGGTATAATTTAAAATCAGTTGGGCCCACATTGAATGTATGTAGTATATCCACGCCGTCCATCCGTTTTTCCATCTATTTTAAGGGGTTGAGCCCCAAATTGAAGCATATCAAAAGATCAAATGGATCATACCATAAGAAAGAGTGGGCAGAATGATTTTCTAATTTGTCTTGCTGATTTTCATGTTTTCCCCACTCAAATTCATGTTTGCCCTACTGATTTTCTAGTTTGCTCTGCTGAATTTTTAGTTTGCCCAGCTGAATTTCATGTTTGCCCTGCTCAATTTTTAGTTTGTCCCGCTCATTTTCATATTTTTCCCGCTGATTTCATGTTTCCTTCGGTTAATTTCATATTTGCCTCGCTGATTTTTTAGTTTGCCCTGCTCAATTTTCAGTTTGCCCCGCTCAATTATATGTTTGCCCTGCTGAATTTAATGATTTTTCCTGCTGAATTTCATGTTTCACCCACTGAAAATCAAGTTTGCCTTAATCAATTTCTTGTTTTCCCTGTAGAATTTCATGTTTTCCCCGCTGAATTTAATGTCTCCCTCGCTGAATTGCATGTTTGCCCTGTTCAATTTCATATTTGTCTCGTTGAATGTCTAAGTTTCCTCTCTCAATGTCTAGGTTCCCTTCCACATATGGAGTTTTGTTGTATACATATTCCGATGAAAACAGAAGGGTATTACATAATCTGATGGACATGATGTATTACAGATAAAACATCATTATGGGGCGTAGCAAGCGTAATCGGATTGCGTACTAAGTTAGTCAGTACGCTCCCATTGTACTAAGTAAACTCAGTTGGGCCCACATTGAATGTATGTAGCATATCCATGCCATCCGTCCATTTTTCCATTTATTTTAAGGGGTTTAGCCCCAAATTGAAGCATATCAAAAGATCAAGTGGATCATACCACGGGAAACAGTGGGCATAATGATTTCCACCGCTGAAACCATAATCGGCCCAACAGTGATGTTTGTTTATTATCAAACCTATTCATAAGATCATACATATATGGATTAATACAAAACACAATTATAAGCTTGATCTAAAACTTCTGTGTTCCCTAAGAAATGATCAACATTAGAAGTTCGATTCAAAATTTCATGTAGTGTGGTTCATTTGAACATTGGATATGTTTAGATTTTTTGGTTCAAGTCATGAAATTATTTGTTAAGTTTGCCCCGCTAAATTTCATGTTTGCCCCATTGATTTCCTAGTTTGTCCTGCTCATTTTTATGTTTGCCCCGCTGATTTCCTAGTTTGCCCCACTAATTTTCTAGTTTTCCCAGCTCAATTTCATGTTTGCCCCACTGATTTTTCAATTTGTCTTGCTGATTTTCTAGTTTGCCCCGCTTAATTTCATACTTGCCTCACTGAATTTGTAGTTTGCCCCGTTGATTATCTAGTTTGCCCTCCTCAATTTCATGTTTCCCTCGCTGAAATTCAAGTTTGTCCCGCTCAATTTCATGTTTTTGTAACGAAGTTTGGGCGTGCTTCTTTGAAGAGGGCAACTCTCTTCCATTGAAACATAGAAACAACTTGATGAAGAAATTGTGACAATTTCATGAAGAAAATGTGACCAACCAATTTTCATGAAGAAAATGTGACCAATTAACCAACCAACAAAACTAGTTGCAAATAACATCTTCTTGTTGATACTACCAATATAAATGTTCACTAATTTTGCCAACGTTGAACTTAGTAAAATGTCTAGCTTGCCCCATTCAATTTTCGATTTGCCCCTCTCAATTTGCAGTTTGCCCCGATTAATTTATAGCTTATGTTGATAGTTTGTCTTCGTACAATTTCCAGTATTTCCCTCCTCAATTTCTATTTCTATTTCATATGAAGCTTGTTTAAATTAATGAAATGCTACATTGTTTTCAATTATGTCTGATTTTGTACACTATATTTATCTTGTGAATTTTATGTTTGATATGTTTTTCAATTCATCTGTACAGGCGACGAATATTCTGTCATAATCTCTAACCCAACATCTATGTGTACACTGACATGGTGATTTGACAATGTAAAGGGTGGAGTGGAGAAGCACAATAGTTGCCTAAATCTGTTTAAGTAATTCCTTTTTCATTTCTATTGCATGTTACATCCTTTAGATTTATAGGGGCTCTATTTCACATTCTTTTATTAAGATACAAAGATGATTTAGTATTTGAGATCAGGGGGAGGTGATTACAGTTTTCGGAGATGGACTTCACCCTCATTACCGGTCTTAAGACTGGAGATCTTACTGTACCGAAGAATCATTGCACTACGAGTATACTAAGAGACAAATGCTTCAAGAATATCTAGTCTTAAAGAAGCACTTAATGGATGTGTTTGAGATATTAGCCGACACCAATAAGCATGAAGGCGTCGTGAAGGATGCCCTACTTCTAGTTGTGAAGTACTTTTTTAGGGGAACCGAACCGAAAACCATGTGCAACTTGAATTATATTCACCTGGTGGACTCGTTAGATGATTCTATATGTATCCTTGGGGTAGTTTGAGATACTATACAATGTCGGAAGGAATCGAATCTGCCGTTGCCGCATCAAGTTCCCTTCGGTACATTGTATGTGGTTGTGTCCTTCCTCTACAAGTAAGAACACCTTTTATTTTCTATATGTTTTCCCTCTATAGTCAATTTTGAATTTTTAACCTGGTGCATTTTTATTCTAACAAGTATGGGCAGTAGAGATGTTTCCGGCCCTACAAGTGTGTGTTGTTTCGTATGTTCCACATTAAATTCCACGCTTCATTCAATATCGAGGCTGAAAATGTTGGAGGTACAACAGAATACATGCTATTTTCGAGAGTAAAGTTATAAGTTTATATATATTTTCGACATTTACTTTGCTTAAGTTGATAATACGCTTAACTATTTAACATTACTCTTTGTTCTTTTTCAAACATCAGTAGTAATGAAATTAGAACCAACGCTACGAGAATGGGAAACGGATGCCGTTCGCACGGTGCGTGACAATTTCCAGGTGAGATGTTATGAAAAATGAACTATAATTTTTTTTGTCATTGTAAAGTTATCCTTACTCTTACATATCCATCTATACATTTTGTAGCTCACTGAGACCCAAGAAGATGATGAGGAGGGTAATGAGATTGATCATGAGGAGGATAAGGAGTCAGATGATTATGATGAGAAAGGAGTGGAGGGAGAGGGACCGAGGGGAGGTATTAAGAAGAATGTTGTTTTGAAGGAGGAATTTCAGATTGAGAGGGAAGAGTTGAAGAAGGAGAAAGAGGAATTGAAGAAGAAGAGGGACGAATTGAGAAAAGAGAGGGAAGAGATGAGAAGAAAAGAAGCAATGTTTGCTGAGAGGGAGATATTACTGAATGAGAAATAATAATTGAAGAGGGAGAAGGATTTATTTTTTGAGGACAAAGAAAAGTTAGCGAATGAGAGGGAGGAGTTTTTTAAGGAGAAGGAATGTAGTCGTACACAGAGGGGACATTTTGTGATGGAGGCAGAGTGTAACATCCCGAAAATTGGGGGGTCGAGTAAAAACTCAACTCCCAAGTTCCAGAACATCACTTATGCAACAAAAATGTGTATGATTGAATGTTGTCTGTGTTAATGCATTAAACATGAGTGAGATTAATCCAAAACATTATATCATACTCTAGAGACCGTTAAATTAGCAAGCGGAAGACTGCGATAGTATGTATAACATATATAAATTGTTGTATGTCTCCAAAGTGTGAACATGTTACCAGGTTATATACATACATGTATACTCCAAAAGTAGACAAAACGAATATACATGAGTGCGCTAAAAATATAAAATGACAAGTGTCAAGGCATCTAATCAACCTCCCTGTAATCCCGTCAATCAGAACACTCATAAAGGAGAGATCCTCCTCATCATCATCAAGTCCAGCTCCGCCTCGCAGGCCGCGCCATCATCTACAATCATAATAGGGACTGGTGGGTGTCCGGAAACACCATCCCGTAACGTGGGAGTGAGTGATCAACTCAGTGGGATAAGAGAGCAGAGATTAGCATGTTATCAAATCAATCATGCGATAATAGTAAAGCAGTAAATCAAACAATCCTAATACTGTTGTTAATGCAATATGACATGACATGATGGATGCCCTCACCGACGGTCTCCCTTATACGACACCATCTTACGACCGAGGCATGCAATCGTCCCTCAAGTGCTCCACATCTTTCAGGCACATGCAATGTAATGGTGATATGATTTCCGAGTTGTTATTAGTCCATTCAAACAGCAGGATTGAGAAACTAAGGTACTTCCCTTGTATCAATCCCAACACAGATCCTGTCTAGGGTCGTCACTCCTAGTAATCTCATACGATATATATTTTGTAGGTCACACTGTAAGGGCTGTTGCTCGCACTCGTTGCACCGCTCCCCCATCACCTTATCAATACAGGCCTACTGTACTCTCACTGCTACGGAAGGGTCATCGCCTCCCGTAAACTCAGAATACGCTCGCGGTCACTACAAAGGACTCGTCGCTTAATCAGTGTAGGCCGACAGCAAGAATATAGTGTCCCATAGCACCATAATCTGCTCACGAGACATACGTGCTCACTGGTCACTACGAGGAGGTTTGTGGCCCCAGCGTAGGCCGACAGCTCGACCACGGTGTCCCATACCACCATGCCCAGCTCATGAGTCTTCGTGGATCAAGGTACCATGGTTGACAGGATTTACAATGGTAAGTTCAGTATCCTAGGTTCAAGCAGTTATGACTCATACAGGGTGAACATACAACGGCCAGTCAGGTTACTTGACGGGCTTGACTAGCACGATCGCATCTCAAGTCGAACGACATGAAGTGCGTAAAACACTTCGTGTGGCCTAACCACTGCCGCCAACTCCAAACACGACTCGCGTTCATCGACGCGTCGTTCGTGGCAAAGATAAGCTAACCACGAATTTGCTCGGTTGCCGACTGCCTGGACTAGGTATAGTCCCAAACAATTATGAAATCACATCAGCAATCATGTAAGAGTATTGGGAATAAAATACAACAATGTGAGCATGTTAACACATGTTATAACATACAACTTAAGTAAATCTTCCAACGTATGCATTTCATACATATAATGAAATCATGCATATAGCTAACATGTAGGAAATCATTTACATCAGCATATTAATTGAGAAATCAATCTCAAACTAAATCATAACACCATTTAATTCAATACATACTAATACAAGCATTTATACAAACACTTACACTACACACTTAAGTCTACATATAGTATGTCGACTCAAAGTGCGCATTTAGACGAATCTCTTCGCCAAACTAATTATGCACGTAATCCTAACATTCTAATGCGACAAGAAGCCATGTCAATCACATCAACAAATTATGGATGAAAACAGTACTTCCTACAAATGACTAAAATGCCCTAAATCTCATATTCTTCGCCGGTTTACGAAACAGGAAACGGACAGCATGTTATACATGTCAAACGGCGTTGCCGTCGATAATCTACTATTAAACGACATTGAAAGCATTGGAAACAGTCAATCAAAGCGTTTAGAATCCGCACCTTTTCTCTTATAGGTGTGTTAATTCGAACGGAGCGTATACGCTTCGTATACGGCGAATAGGCAACCTGATTTACAAGATCCATCAGCTAACATGAAAGGATCAGTAAATCAGCAACTAATTAGGGTATTTTCTTACCTAGAAAAGTGAAGAAATCACCGGCCAAGTGATTGGAGCGTGTTGCTAAAGCACGTGCAACAGGTAGGGCAGCAGTAGAAAAATTCTCTCCTACTCTCTCTCACAGTCTCTCACCTTTTCTCTCTCTCAAACTAGGGCTCTTTTCAATTTCGGATGAGAGAGAGGAGTGAGGGTTTCAAGCCCCTTTATAAGCCCAAACATGCCCGAAATAGGCTCGGGAACAATGTTTACTTAAGGTATATCCAAATCGGGCTGTTTCGGTCCAAAAGACCATTTCTGGTGGTCCCGTGGCCGAGCGCGATCGGACTTAAGTTCATGCATACTGGATCTAGCACACATCAAGTTTTCAGTTTGGCAGGGTTCGCAGATCGCACGTGACGGTCCAGTTTTAGTTCAGCGGTCATCGCACCTAGATCAGGTCTACAAGTCTCAAGATATGAAATAGAAATTTTTCCTGATCCGAGGGTGTAATTTGGCTGAATTCTGACGGTTAGAACGCTTAATACTGACGCGTCGAGTCGTGTGCCAGATTTGAATTTCAAATTCCAAATCTAACCCTATTCTCACTCTCTTCAGTCCAAACTCAATAAAATAGCCTCTGAATGTCAGTTGGACTTGATTTTTGAAATGATTGTCAGGTCCAACTAGGCGGTTATAACAGTCTAAGATTGTAGGTATCAGACTTTCGACGCGCAGTCTAGATCCAATACAAAGTTTCAAAGAGATTCAGAGAACAAACCGGTTTAGAGTTTGATCCGAGGTTTTAGAGTATTATAGCACCATTGATTCTACTCGCTTTGGGTCTTGTAGAACGTATTTAAAGTGGTCAGAGACTATTTCACAGCTACTCCAGCGTAGCGCTAGCTAACTTATGCTTAGTTTCTAAAGGAATTAATCCTAAGTGATTTCTTTGGCTATGGAATTGGGTTCTGAGCGATTTCTCAGGTGTTTTGGTTGACCCATTGCCTAAGAACGTCTAATCCCAGGTTGGCCAAAATTCAGGGTGTTACACAGAGGGTGAAGAGTTGAGGAAGAGAGGGGAAGTAAATGATATTAAAGATAAAGAACTTGGACATGGGGATTTTCACGTACAATCGTATAGTAATGTCAAAGGTAATGTATTGAATGTATCCACTTCTCATCCCGTTTATGAAAGGAGAACTAAAAGGCTACTGAAGCCGTCATATTATAAGATTTCTCAATACTTGTTCCTGTCTGCATTCGATACAACCCCTGGGCCGGTTCTCGAACCTGAGCAAGTAACAACTTTTGCTACTTCTCCGAAACCATTTCCTCTACAGATGGATCCTTTTAGGATACTATCGGCACAGGAGGTGAAAGAGGCAGACGACTGGTATGAAGTAAACAAGGCCATGACAGCGGGAAAATGGTTCAATACAATATGGATGAAGGATGCGTAGGTTGATAGCGAGGTAAGCACTACTAATTTATTCTCTATATGCATTGATTGACATATAATTAATTATTATATTAATCTATGACTAAATCGTACTATCCTATTATTAGACTATCGACACATACATCAAGTTCCTTGAGAAAATGCATAACGATCTTTCAACAACATATCCTCGGGATTACAAGTTCTGTCCTACGTATTTTACGGTAACTTTTTATTTCGCTAATTCGTAATCTGTTCGAAAATTTTATTTTCTTACATGTATTGAACTTTCATCATATTTGTAATAACAAAGCTTTGAGGGGTGTTTTCGATTTTGATTGCATACCGGGCCTCCAAATTGGCGTCAGAATGGGCCGAGCTATTAGGTCAGATGAGTACGGCCTACGCAATTGCTAAACAGCGAGATAAACCATACGTTAAAGCGATTTGGTGTTATGAACGCGTAATGCACTTGTCACAGAACATCATCTCTTACTGTTATGTGTTCTATCATGTTTTGATTAATATATTATTTTGTAAATCATGAACAGGTCTATGAGCCCATAAATCATGAAAATTCACATTAGTTTCTGTTGGTCATCTATCCTAGAGTAAGAGAAATCGTTGTTGTGGATAGCTTATGCACAAATCTAATGCTGAAGTACAAGTAAAAGATAAAGAAGATGACTAATGCACTTCCCATTCTCTTCCATGCTACTGGATACAACACTGCGCGTGAAGGGAAGAAGTGGACCGTCAGTCAATGAATCTGCACCGAAGCAGGATAATAGTTATGATTGCGGTATATTCGTAATGAAATACATCGACATTTTGTGTAGCAGTCTCAGCTTGGCGGAAACAGACATGCAAAAATTCATCGCCGATTGGAGAAAGTCAATAGCATATGATTGCTTGTCTCTAGTTTGTATATGATATTTGTCCAGGGCATGGGACGAATTTTGGAAAGATGTTGTATACATTCTATTATATATATCGTTGAATATACATTATAAGTTTTGATGTATAACATTCTTTGTAAGTTTTGATGTATAACATATTTTGTAAATTTTATGGATAGTATACTTTGAAAATTTTCTGCATATTTGCCGGAATTGTAAGTTATGATGTATAACATACTTTATAATTTTTGTGGATGATGAAATGAACTTTATACTTTGTCCCACTATATTTTCAGTTTGTCTTGCTATGCTCGTCAATCAAGTTCAATGCACATGGAACTCAATGCTTGAGATTGGCCCACTCATTTTCATGCTTGACCCGCTCATTTTCATGTTTGCCCCACTCATTTTCTAGTTTGCCCCGCTCATATTTCAGTTTTCCCTGTTAATTTTCTAGTTTGCCCTGCTCATTTTCATGCTTACAACGCTCATTTTCATGATTGCCCCGCTTATTTTTCATACTTGCCCAGCTCATTTTCATGTTTTCCCTGTTGATTTTCTTATTTTCCTCGCTCATTTTTATGTTTTCCCTGTTGATTTTCTAGTTTGCCCCACTCATTTTTATGTTTCCCCCGCTGATTTTCTAGTTTCCCCCGTTCATATTTCAGTTTACCCCGCTCAATTTCATTTTTTTTCTGCTGATTTTTTAGTTTTTCCTACTCATATTTCAATTTGCCCCATTGATTTTCTAGTGCCCCGTTCATATTCATGGTTGCCCCACTCAATTTCATGTTTCCCCCGCTTAGTTTTATGTTTCCCGTACTGATTTTCTATTTTTTTTCGCTCATATTTCAGTTTGTCCTGCTGATTTTATATTTTACCTCGCTCATATTTCAGTTTGTCCCACTGATTTTCTAGTTTGCCCGCTCATTTTCATGGTTGCCCCGCTTAATTTTATGTCTCTCCTGCTGAATTTCTAGTTTTCCCCGCTGTATTTCTAGTTTGCCCCGCTTATATTTTAGTTTGCTCCGCTGATTTTCTAATTTACCTCGATCATTTTCATGCTTGCCCCGCTAATTTTCATGGGTGATTTCGTCATGTATAAACTATATAGTTTCCTTATTTGGATGAAACTTTTGTTTTGGAGTTTTTTGGGTTTGAATCTTTCTCTCTGCTCCTAATTGAAATAGAGTTTGAGAACACAAAAAATGACGTGTTCACAGCTTTTACTCGTAATCTTCATATTGTTAACTCTACTTGATCATCTCATAATCACTTTCATGACAAACTACATAAATAATTTTGTTTTTTAATTTTCTTCATTGCTTTCACATTTTCCATCAACCGCATGATTGTGAGTTCATAATGGTTTCCTACCTATTCAAATAAACATGAAATCAAAGCCAATAGTAAAACTTGGAGAGGAATGATATGATTGTTGACAAGATAATATGAATAGTACTCACGGGTCTTGAGTTTATTCAACTGTGATGCATGGTTTGGTGATCCAGGCCAGTCATGTAATGGGTCACACCATGAACCAAAATTTTTCCACAATGGAAGATCCTAATTAACCATTCTTCGGCCCATTTTCTAAGGAATGTGGATTGTTGCTGTATCATTTATTTAAACCATCCATCTGTAGAAGACTAATTAAAGGTTCGTGATCATCCTATTTGTATCTTTCCGGGCATGGATCATCCACAATGGAGCCCATTTGGCTAACATTCTAGATCATAAGACCATAGCCTCCACTTGTACGAGCTCAAGACCCAAGGATACTATTTTGAAGGAGATTTTACTAACAACATTTCATGGATCTCCTTTGATTCTTATTTGTGGAACTCTCTTCTATTGAAACACAGAAACAACTTGATGTTCCTTAGAATGTTTATGTTAAAACATGCCGTAAGATTGCATATTCATTTAGAGGCTGATGATAAAATGGTCAGTTTAAGCATGATAGTCTGGGTATTATTGCAAACCTTACTCATCTTCTAAACTCATACCCAAAGACACGTATTACCCAAAATCATGTACATTGAGTCTGGGACCCACCAAAACTGGATTTCATGAGTATGGGGCACACAAAAATCTTGTACATTGATTGTGGGGCCCATAAAAACTGAATTTCAGAGTGTGGGGCCCATTGAAATTCAAAATCAAAAGAGGTATGGGCGGCAGTGCCATCGAACCGCCGGTAGTACTGCCGCAGCCTGGAGGTCTGGGCGGTAGTACCGCCCGCTCCCCTCCTTTTTTAAAAAAATTTTCAAGTGGGTCCCACATAAAGAGACTATTTAATCTTCCCCACATGCCCAAACCCTCATATTCCATACCCTTTCTTCATTTCCCTTCCCCTTTCTTCATCTTCTTTCACAAAAACCCTCTCTTCTTCTAATCTCTCAACTTTCGAACCCACTATCCACATCTTCCACAACCCTCATTTCCATCTTTCAAACCCTCATTTTCCTAATCTTTTCTTCATCTTCATTCCCCTTTCTTCATCTTCCTTCATATAACCCTCTCTTTTTCTAATCATTCTACCATCTCCTCAAGTTCCAAAACCTCTCTTCATCTTCCACAATCATATTTTCATCTTTCTAACACCTTTTTAAACCTATCATCCTCATGGGGAAGAAGCGGGTGGTTCAAGCAGGTCCATTATCTTTGCCTCAACAAAAAAGCATGAGGCGGGCCATTGCGGATGTAGCGAGTCCATCATCACCACCCGAGAGTAGAAATGTAGGGACGGTCAATGTTGGTGCAACGAGTTCTTCACCACCACCTTGTGAAAGGAGGTCGAAGAGGGGCCACGATCGATCTGTACGGACATTGGATGCGGGCCGATATCGCGATCGGGAAGTGGTTTTCAAAATCACGGTGGGGGACCGACTGTTTGCCGAAAATGATATGCTAGATTGGCTCTTACATCAAGGTTAGAGACCTATTTTTGAAGGTAATTTTCCAGCCAATGAGTATGATGTACGGTGTTTCAATTCTCGAATTATTAATGCAAGTGTCAACCCACTCGGATTTGACATTTCATATGGAGAAGTGTTGATTCCCATCAGGGTAGAAAACATCGCGAACATACTTGGCGTGTCACTGGGAACGGTCCATATCCTTATAGACACTAGGAACTTGAATACATCGCAACACAGGAGTGAGCTGAGCAGGAGATTGTGCAGCCACCTCGTGGAGTGGATGAGAGATAGTATCTTCAGAAACAAAGAAATGATTCCAATTTACAGATTGTTGCACTACATCTTCATACAGAATTTATATCCGAGAAGGGAAAATAATACGGAGGTTTCTATCTACCATGTAGAGATAATGTACCAGATAGGGCGTGGGGAGAATGTGTGCTGCCCTCCATTATCCTTTACCATATAGTGAAGCTCGTGAGGACAAGAAAATATAATTTCTCCCTCTCATTTGGCTGCGTAATTTGCAAGCTAGCCCAAAATAATGGGTTTAGGGCATCCCTCGGCCCTTCACATCTAGAAAGAGTAATAACCGAAGACACCTTAAATTGTATACAATGTAGCCCTAGACAAGAGGCAAGGCAGTTGGAAGAAATTGGAGACGAGATAACTGAAGATGAAGAAGAAGAGGAAGAAGGCAGCGAAGTGGATGAGGCTGAAAAGGAAGGAGAGGGCGATGATATAGGTGAGGTGCCCAATGCACGTCAGGGTTTAGATGAGCGTGTACGGGAGATCGAGGCGAGTATATTTGATATTAAGAAGGACTAAGACTATCTGAAGCGTAAGATGAAGAGTATGCATCAAACGATAAAGGCAGTGTTGTGTTGTGTACAGAAGGAGGGAGTGCTCCCTCCCTTGCCAGACTCAGTATCACAGTAGAGAGTTGTGATGCATATGGACTCCTTCACTTCTGTTTGCCCCGCTGTTAGTGGTTATGTGCTTTGTGTGAGCATGATGTAGTATGAAGTGGATCATTTTCACCTAGTAGTGTAATAGTTAGTAGTTGGCATCATTTATATTTTTCACTTAGTTAGGAATATTGAGAACAATGTACTAACTCAGATTATAAATGAAATTGTTTCCACTTTGGTTTATGATGTGCAGTAGTGTATGGATGTTCTCATTTTATCACTCTCAATCCCCTTCATCACACATCTTAGATTGATTCTGTCATTCCTCATCCCAAGCATGAAATTGAGCGAGGCGACCATGAAAATGAGTGGGGCAAACTAAAAAATCAGTGGGGCAAATTGAAATATGAGCACGACAAACTAGAAAAATAGCAAGGCAAATTGAAATATGAGTGAGGCAAACTAGAAAAATAGCGGGACAAATTGAATTATGAGCGGGGTAAACTAGAAAATCAGCATGGAAAACTGAAATATGAGCGGGGCAAACTAGAAAAATAGCGGGGCAAACTGAAATATGAACGGGGTAAAATAGAAAAACAGCGGGGTAAACTGAAATATGAGTGGAAAAAATTTTAAAAAAAGCGGGGCAAACTGAAATATGAGCGAGGCAAACTAGAAAATCAGCGGGGGAAACATGAAATTGAGCAGGGCGAACTAGGAATTTAGTAGTGGAAACATGAAAATGAGCGGGCCAAACTATAAATATAGTAGGGCAAAGTAGAAATTAGAAAGTATGCTATACCCAAAGTAAAAAGTTGATTTCATCATCCACCAAGATTACAAAGTATGCTATACATCAAAACAGTAAATAAATTACAAAGTATGCTATTTTTCAGGTATAGAAAACTTACACTTCCGGCGATTATGTCCTATTTGTTTGCATCACCCACACTTTATTATTTTCGATTCCTCTCCATGCGATGAAATTCTAAACTTTTTGGGTCTGCCAGCTAACCTCCTTTGTCCAGGGGATTTAATTTGGGCACAATACTCCTTGAAGCCTACTGAAATTTCTTCCTACTCACTCTTCTCACGTACTGGGTACACCACTTCGCTATACGTGGCCATGTAATTTCGTGTCTTGTAGAATGGGGAGAAGTATGAGTAATGAGGGAGATTATAGTTTATACATGCTGACAGGACATGCATACAAGGGTACCCCTTCACGCCAAACTCACGACATGTACACGAAAACTCACTGAACTTACTATATCATTATAATCTCCCACGACATAATACTCGTCTCAAGAAATAGGACGACATCGAACATCTCGCGCCTTTTGCATAAGATCCTTTAACTGTTGCTCTACCCATGGTGTCAACGACCCTATAATTGATGTCACAGATTCTCTTCTCTTATAAAACAATTCCTGTATCTTAAATCTAACCCCTTCTATCAATTTCATAACGGGGTATTCGCGTACTTCTTTGAAGAGGGCATTAACACACTCGAAAATGTTTGTAGTTACCGAGTTGAATCTTTTTACTGGAAAGTGCAAAGATGCCTATCTCTTGTATCCGATTTCTGTTAGCCATGCATGTATTGCGGGGTTGGCCATTTCGATATCATGCATTAATTTCTCGAATTCAGCCCTCCTACATGTGTGCACTGCCCGCCAGAAGTACATCTTTAATGACTTATCTTTAAAGGTGTCCACCAAGTTTCTGTAGATATGATACAAGCAGTAACCACGAATTGCACGTAGGAAGACTTGGAGAACCTCTTTCAGTAAACCTTTATGTCGATTAGATAGTATGCTATACCCAAAGTAGAAGTTCCTCGTACGTAGTATCAACATTTAACGAAATAGTTTTCGTACTTCCACTCGTATACGTCCATTGCTTGTTTTCACATTTTAACTCCCCGCCATAGCAACAAATGATTCTCCTAGCCATTATCTGAAAATCAATACAATGACAAATTATCAATAAATTGTTAAACAATGAAAGCTTGCCATAAGACAAAACTCACTTAAATAATAGAAGACCAAAAACTCGCTTTTCCTTATAGATGAAAATGATACAAAGCTTAAGGAAATAAAGAATAAGCAACGCGTTAAATTTTCACGTAAATAACCAGAACTTATATGGATTAGGCCTTTTACGAATGATTTCATATTGTATTTTATTAAATTGAGTAAGGCAATCTACCATGACATTGAGCGGGGTAAATTAGAAAAATGAGCGAGACAACGTACAAATTGAGCAGGGCAAACATGAAATTCAATCGGGGGGGGGGGGGGGGGGGGGGGGGGGGGGAGCATGAAATTCAGCAGGGCAAACATGAAATTGAGCGAGGCAAACATGAAATTCAGTTAGCATAGCATGAAATTGTGTGGGGCAAACTATAAATTAAGTTATGTAAGCAAATATTAAATCAAGTGTATGTAATCCCCATTAATGCATAAAATTCAATAAGCCTAACGCATGAAATTGATTAAGCCTAACTGTCATGCCCTAAACTTGGAAACCGGGCTCACAAAATTCTCGATCGCCGAATCTGGCGTCGACAGCCTCCGTAGAACCTCATTCTCGGCTCCCAGCATTCATTCGTTAGGTTCCGATCCTGAGATGCTACGAGGAGGATTTTCAACATCAGTTTGATTCGTATTAAGCATAACCAAAGACATAACCCACAACAATAATCAAAAACTCCATTACATTTTCACTATGATAAAAAACTTTACAAGTACAATGAGCTTAAAGAGAAATATAATGATAATGGACAAAAAGCTCTAAGATGATCTGCTATGCGCTCCTGCCTCAGCACTGCTGCGGTCTAACGTCACCTGCACGCAACGGTCTTGCATAAGCTTATGAAAAACTTAGAGGGTGGTGAAAGTGTGTGCACAAGTGGTAATGCAGTTATGCAGTATCAGAGTAATGCGGAACATGTTGATGAAAGCCAAGAATACCATTAGCCGTACTAAGGCCATGCGGTATAAAGCATGAATGATGTTAGCCATACCAAGGCCATGTGGGGTAGGTCCCACCGTCCAGGGATGGTGGAGACTCCACACGCACCACGGTGTGGCCCACCCAAAAATGGGATGGACTTCATAGGTGGGTCCCATGGACCTTGTTGACCTCAACGTTCAAAAGAGGTATCTTTCACACAGTCTACCACGTGAGCTATGGGGCCCACCGTTGAAACGAGGTATTTCCACTCAGTCTGCCAGTTAGGCTATTGGATCTGCATGGAGGGATGTCAAGGAGGGCCTCACACGGACGTGGGTCCCACCGCCCACGGCGATGGATGGTTTGGATAAAACACATACATCAATGGTGTGGCCCATCTGGATGGATGAAGGGTGTGGATGGGTCCCATGGACCCCACGTTCAACACACACCCCATGTCAGTGCACCCATGTTAGTACACACCCATGTCAGTACACTCCACGTTAGTACACACTCAGGTCAGCCACCACCACAGGGATCGGTACTAAGACCTCAAGTATTGAAACAAGGCATCTTTCACCCGGTCTGCCACTTGAGCTATGGATCAGGGTGTAGGGCCCCACCTGCACGCATGGGTGGGCCACGTCCAAGACAAGGATAGACAGTTGGGATGTCATGTAAATATCATGGTGTGTCCCATATGGATGGGGTCCACCGATAGATGGCTTGGATACGAATATCATGGTGGGCCACACATCTCATCATCATCATAACAAATGAAAGGAGAGAGAGAAAGAGAAAAAAAAAGAGACAACAGAGGTGATGGAGGGGCCCCGCCACTATGGGCCCCTCTTTGATACAAAATATACATCAAGGTGGGTCTTACTAAATATGGGCCCTTAATCAAACAAACTAATGAAAGACAAAAATCAAAGATCACCCACCGGCTTCTTCTTGCACCCTAGGCTTCCTCAGCTCCTTAGCTTTGGTTCCAACAGAGGAGATGAGATCTGGATGGTTGAGATGAGAGATGAAAGGGGTAGGAAAGGTGGGCCACACTTGTGGCTCTCTTGGAGTAAAAGGGCTTGGACGTATGGAGGTTTTCTCTTGCTTGAGAAAGTAGTTTAAAAATGAGGGAGAGAGGGTTGAAAAGAGATAGGAAGAGAGATGAGTGATGGATTGATAGATGTGGTGCGTGATGGGTGTAAGAGCTTTTTTGACTTTTGTGGCAAATGGTGTAAGAGAAGTATGGCTTGTGTAAGAACTTTTTGATTTTGGCGCTTGCTTAGGAAAGGGTGAAAGGTGATGTGTACTTGACATGTACTTGATATGATGGGATTGATTAATTAATTGATTGATGTGATAAGTCGTAGAGATTCTCTCAGAATTCGCAGGTGCGGCGTTTTTCTCGCACCGAACGTGGACCCACATCTCCTGACTAAGGTATTGGATTGGCGCACGAGTCGCGACATCGGCACCGCTGCGACAATACGGTCGCTAGGATACAAGTCTTGGGTTGAGTCGACTCGGGTTGACGGTGTGTGAATTAAGGTCGCGTGTAAATACCGATTAAGAGTCGAAGGTTGCCAGAATTCGATCGAAAAGACCGCAAAAGTCTACGGAACGGTATAATCTAGGATACGGGGCTTACACTAATACATGCGCATAAACTTACATTAAATTGACTTTAGCTGACATCAAATAAGTCCATTAGTAAATTCACTGAGCTAGCATCAAATAAATAACCAGAGCTCACACAGATTAGGCCTTCAATGATACGAATGATTTCATATGGTGCTTGTTTAATTTTGTGATGCTAACTATCATGAGATTGAGCAAGCCACGCATGGAACTTGATCAACGTAAACTAGGAATTGATCGAGGGAAGTATGAAATTTTAGCGCGACCATTTAGAAACTGAGTGAGATAAGCATTAAAATTGAGTGGGGCAAACTGATAATTCAGCGGGGTAAGCTACAATTTGAGCAAGGAAAATTAGAAAATTGAGTGGGGCAAAGTAGAAATCGCGAGGGAAACATGAAATTGAGCGGGGCAAACTAGAAAATTAGCTGGGGAAACATGAAATTGAGTGGGGCAAACTAGAAATTCAACGGGGCAAAAATTAATTTCAACGGGACAAACTAGAAATTGAGCTGGGCAAACATGAAATTCAACGGGTCAAATTGAAAATTCGGCAGGGTAAACTGAAAATTGAGTGGGGCAAGCATGAAATTCAGCGGGGCAAACTAGAAAATCAGCGGGGTAAACTGAAAATCAGCGGGGCAAACATGAAAATTGAGCGGGGCAAACTAGAAATTGAGTGGGGCAAACTACAAAATTCAACGGAAAAATTTGAAAAATCAGCGGGGCAAACAGAAAATTGAGTGGGACAAACTATAAATTCAGCTATGCGAGCAAATATTAAATCGAGCGAGCGTAGCATGATATTGAGCTGGACAAATGATATTTCGACTGAGCATAGCATGATATTGAGTTGGGCAAACATTATATCGACCGAGCGTAGTATGATATTCAGCGGGGCAAACATTAAATCGAGCGAGCATAACATGATATTTAGCGGGACAAACATTAAATTAAGAGGACATAACATAATATTGAGCATGACAAAAATTAAATCGAGCGAGCATAACATGATATTGAGTTAGGAAAACATTAAATTGAGCGATCCTAACATGAAATTTATCGAGGCAAACATTAAATAGAACTTATCTTATCTACCGTGAAATTAAGCTGGGCAAACATTAAATTAAGTGATCCTAGCATGAAATTTATCGAGGCAAACATTAAATTGACCTTATCTTATCTACCATGAAATTAAGCTGACAAACATTAAATTGAGTGATCCTAGCATGAAATTGACCAGGGTAAACATGAAATTCAGCAAGCATAGCATGAGATCGAGTGAGCCCTAACATGGAATTAAGTGAGCTTCAAATGGAATTGAGTAAGTTCTACATGGATTGGACTGATCAACGCGTAAAATTAACTAAGCCCAACGCATGAAATTGAGTAAGCCTAACACATAGAATTGACCGAACTTCGCATGCAATGCAATTGTACGAGCTGATCTTTTTTTTTTTTTAAATATCTGTACCACCGACTATCGCAGTATAGGTCAAATGTAGGTTGAAGAGAGGTGCTTTAGAGTGAGGGAATATTTTAAACTTTTTCAAGGATTGCAAATGCAGCCACTTCGTGGGATTTCAGGTAGCCCTAGTTAAGAAAGAAAATGGAAAACGTAGAATGATGATATCTAGATGATTCACTGAGATTCGATGAGAAAAATGAGAAGAATAACCTCCGTACGTCAGTTTATCGTTGAAAGGGAGTGAAAGGCTGTTATTTTGAGAAGGGAGTGAAAGCAACGAAGTGAAAACAAGGAGTAAAATATGAAAGGAAACGGATTGGCTACTCACCCTGCCACCAACCAATGGTTGTGGTCAGTGGTCTATGAGCCCCACCACGATGTATGTGTTTCATCCATTTTTCAGTTCATTTAAGGGCTTGTTCCAAAAAATGAGAGGGATATAAATCTCAGGTGGACCACACCATAAGAAGATAATATTGATTGGATGTTGACAATTAAAATTCTCCTAAGGCCCAATGAACTGTTTATTCGACATTTAATTATTGATAAGTTCATACAGGCATAGATGAAGGGAAAAACCCAAAATCAGCTTCATCCAAAACTTTTATGGCCCTCTAATGGTTTCTAATGGTTGTCGCTCATTCAACACTGTTTCCTGTAATGTGGTACACTTGACATTTGGATATACCTCATTTTTGGTCTCATACCATACAATGATCTGAAAAAATATATGGACAACATGGATGAAAAGCATACATCATGGTGGGGCTCACAGACCATCGACCATCCGCCATTAGCTGGTGGCAGGGGGAGTACCGAATCCGTTTTCTTCAAAAGGAGGGGTATTTTCGTCCTGAAATTTTGACTCCATATAAGGAGGTCTAAGTACGTATTGTAAGTTTGTATTGCTTCAAAAAAACTTTTGGATAAAAGGTGGGGTCTACAGTCATAAATTTCTCAATTTCAGGAGGAGATTGGATTGCATGTGCCCTCGGCCACATAGATATACCTATGCCCAGGGTTGTGTGGGATCAATAGAGATGTTCATGACAAATCCACTCCGTCCATCTGTTTTTAAAGACTGTAATACGATAGGATTCTTTAAAAAAAGGCAGACCCAAAACTCAGATGGGCCACGCCACCAAAAATGAAACCATGGAAACAGAAATGTCCAGAGTTGAATGTTGAAACATTCCAGGCCAATATTAGGGGTGTAAACCGAGTTGAACTAAGTCGAGTTGGCCTCAGCTCGGCCACTATCTGACCCAACTTGAACTCGATTCAATCCTCAAGCCTGATTGACTAGCTTAGCTACAGTTAGCGGATCGACCAGTTGAACCAAGTTCAAGCCAAAATTAAGCTTACCTGGCATTTTCATAAACTAATGGAGTGCACCTTCAATTTCTCATTGCACGGGAAACAACAATAGTTGCTCATGAGTATTTCATTACACACCATGCAGGCAACACCAAAATTAAAGAAAAATAGTATTTGTTTTGTATACATACCTTCTTTGCCATTAGCCAATGCCGTTGAGTCATTTCATCAAATACTTGGTGAGCAATGACATCAATGTCAAAGTAACTGGGTCACCGAACTAATTTGGTCTGAGTTCAATTTGTATTGGGGTTCCATCCGAGTTGAGTTAAGCTTAGGCAAGCTCAAACCCACCAACTTGAACTCAACTACCAACTGAGTTGAATTGGGCTTTTTTGAGCCGAGCCGAGCCGAGTCAAACGAGCTAACTGAGCTAACTCAGTTCGTATACACCCCTCCTGACCATGATGATATCGCAACCAAACCTTTCACATGGAAGCGCATCTATGCACATGCATACAACTAATGTAAACGTGGCATGTATGTGAATGCAAACCATCCAAATCATGGGTCCCACTGCAGATGGGCATGTGCCAAGAGCATTTTTTTTTTTATATAAAACACGACGCACACACACCCCCACACACTCACACCACACGCACACAGTGGGATTTCACCGCCATGGGTACTTGAACCCATGACCCGGTGTTGAAACTCCAAGGAGTCTACCACCCGGGTAAGAGTAAGGACCCATCTTGATTTACCATCACCTTGATTAATGTAATTTTGCTCGTTGAACTCGTACTCTTGAAATTCTTTTATGGCCACTAACGACTGGATTATCCAATCAGTGCGTTTTGGGTTAACCCTTTTGGTGGAATTGCCAAAACTGCATTTGAATGTTAAAAACGACATACATTGTAAATAGTAGTCCAAATAAAAAAAGTTCCAAGCATTAAAGTCCCACAAAAGCAAGTCCACTATTTCTCAGGTGCAACATGATATAAATAGAGATTTTTTAAATTTTTTATTGGTTAGCTTGTTAGTACACACCTATGTTAGTACACACACTCCAATGTTAGCCACCCCCGCTAGGGCTCGATACCAAGACCTCAAGTGTTGAAATGAGGTATGTTCACCCAGTCTGTCAGTTAAGCTATGGACCGGGGTGTAACGTGATATATGTAGAGATGAATGGTCTTCTCAAATGATATGTGAAGCCCACCTTGATGTACATTTTATCCATGTTGTCCATCCATTTTGAAAAATCAATTTAGATGATTAGCTTAGAAAATGAGACTATATATTATACAAGTGGACCACACCATAAAAATATAATGAGAATGCCTTCTTTCATTTATGTCTATGTAACCTTATGCCCCAGTTAGATGGCATCTAAATACCATGTGGCGTCAGGAAGGTTTCAATGGTGGGTAATTGTCACCACTATTTTTTATGCCGTGGCGTGCTGTTGCCTTTAACATGCCTACTTTCCTAGCTGATGCCCTAAAATAATCATTCAAAATGAATGGACAATGCATATCGTGGCGGGGCCCTATAGAACCCCAGGTAAGATTGATCATCTCTAGTTAGGTCTGAATGGTTGGCGCCGAATTCTATCGCATAAATGACTAAAAAAATCTTATCATGCCATTTAGTTGATTGTTGATTTTCTTATACATCTAACTTATATAATGATTACATTATTTCTATATTTGCAGATATACGAAAAAAATCTAATTATGATAGTCGGTGAGATTTGAAATTTTAAAATTTTACAAGCCAGAGTCTTCTTCAATTTAAAGAAGCATACAAATTCTGAATTTTAAACTACTTAAAAGTTGAATTCTTGTATTTTAATAATACTAAATGACTTAACTTTTACAAATTGGGAATTTCAATTCTCAACACCCAAAATTCAAGAATTAGAAAGATCCCATGCAACTTTAAGAAATTTATACGTTGCATATTTCTTTGATAGAAATAGATAAATACACAATACTCTAATTATACATGATAATATCCTACATATACATGATAAGATTATATAGCCGTACGATCTGTTTACTAGAAAATAAATAAATACAATATATAACTGAGTTTTAAAGTGTAGATTGGTTGATTGGAGATTTGTTTATTAATTGGATCATTGGATGATCACAATAAACGTCTGTGCATCTAATCTAATATTTAGATAATCATTTAAGTGTAATTTTATTTATAATACATCCAAATTAAATATCATATCTTGAACATTTTAATTTAAATTAGTTGTATGCCATGTGTTCAATTTACAAATTATTTCTAAGTGGCCGTGTATCATTCACCACGCTCTGCCTGAGTATTTTAAGTTTTTTTTTTTTTAATAAAATTTCTGTGTTTTTGGTACATGGCATGTTGACATTGAGTACTTGGTGTATGGTATGATCATAATGCACACTACCTGATGAATGGCCCATTCTCTGACACCAGTGCATTCCTCCCAAATAGAGTCCACAGCATGGACGGTTCATATCATGCTAGCGGATTAGGTGCGGCCCAGCATCACCCAAGATGGTTCGGTCCTTACCGTGGGACCCATCTTGTTCTATGTATTCTCTATCCACTCCGTCCATCCGTTTTTTCAGATCATTTTAGAGCATGAACACAAAAATTAAGCAGATCAAATTCTCATGTGGACCATAACATGGGAAACAGTGGTGATTGACTATTAATGGGCCACACAAGTTTTGGATCAAGCTGAAATTTGTCTTTTACCTTCATCCATGTTTATGTGACCTTATCAACAGGTTGGATGGAAAATATATAGTACATAAACATTACGGTGGGCTCTAGAAAGTTTTTAATGGTAGTGTGTTTAATTACCACTGTTTCCTACAGCATGGTCCACCTGATATTCGGATATTCTTTATTTTTGGGATAATGCCTTAAAATGATCTCACAAAACGGATGGATGGAGTGGATATAAAATAAATACACCAAGGTGGACCCCACGTTAAGGGTCGTACCATCTCGGATGAGCCCGGGGCCGCACCTAATCCGCTCGTCGTACCACTCAGCATGTGGGTGTCCGGGCAGCGACACGCTAGATCTTGAGTCGTGACAGAGCTGGCTAATTCCACACGCGTGTGAGCTACACGCTGCTACACGCGCGAATATAAAACACGTGTAAGATATCTGAG
This sequence comes from Magnolia kwangsiensis, assembly GCA_037074715.1. Taxonomy (NCBI): domain Eukaryota; kingdom Viridiplantae; phylum Streptophyta; class Magnoliopsida; order Magnoliales; family Magnoliaceae; genus Magnolia; species Magnolia kwangsiensis. Next base: position 8,991,718 of record CM073580.1, on the reverse strand, counting down.
ATCCGCACCATGTGGGCCACACATTTTAGGTCTTCTGTCCATATAATCACTCTATTTGGCACTTCAGGTGATTTACAGTATACAAAACAAAGGGACGGCTAGAATAACTTCTTAAGCCGTCAGTTTTCTTCTTATATTGCGACCCACTTAAAGAGTGAAACATCCTGAATTTTTGAGTCAGAAATCTAGTAACTATTTCCAACCACATGGACAGATCAGATCTTGAACATGTGCTCCATATTTGCACGTGCGCCTGCCTGTGGATTGTCAGGGATCCACACACGTGTGGAGTTAGCACAGCCTATTTTATGGCTTTTGTCTCTTATTTGCGCCTCTAATGATCGCTTTTGAGATCAACCTTTCAACTTTTCATTCGAACAACTTGGTTGAGCCCACAAGCGTGTTCATGGCATCTCATCCACACGCCATTATATGTTCCAGCATGGAAATCATAATTAAGATCCAGCCCGTCCAACCAATGGGCCCAATATTTTTATTTCTATAGATCAAAAATCAATTGCACGTTCTTATCATATTGGTCACAAATTATAAAAGAAATCATATTGCTCCAAACATTTACGGCCCAACCGACTAGTGGATCAGATTGATTTATAGGTCAAGCGATCTACATGGTGGGACGCACTTGATGGATAGCTTCGATCTCATCTCATGAGCTTCACTGGCACGTGTGGTGGCATGTAATTCATCATTTCACACGCGTGTGGACTTATTAAACCTCTTTTTCATGCACTCAATTTCCCATCCATTTTCTTCCATGTTGGGGTCTAATCCTAATCCATGCCATTTCCGGTGCAGTGCATTAAGTAATGAAATGGGGCGCGGTTTGGGTGAATTCCCGGATCCACCAACGTCGGTGGATCCCTAAATGTGGGGCCCACTTTGATATATTTTACTTACATCCACACCGTCCATCAAATTTTTCATATCATTTTAGGACATCACCCAAAAAATGAAACAGATCCAATCTTACTTGGACCATTCCACAAGAAACAGTCGTGATTGAATCCCCACCACATAAAACTTTATGAGGGCCACAGGAATCTTTATTTTCCATCCAACCTGTTGATAAGTCCACAAAGACATGGATGAAGATACCACACAAATATTAACATTATCCAAACCTTCTGTGGCCCACGAGAAGTTTTCTTTAATGGTCGATTACCACTGTTTCCCTGTAATATGGTCCACCTGAGATTTGGATCTACTTTTTTTTTTTTTTTCGGATCATGTGCTAAAATGAGTTTTCAAAACGGATGGACGGTGTGGATATAAGGAAATACATCAAGGTAGGCACCACGTTCAGGGATCTTACCCACGTAGGCGGATCCGGGGATCCACCGAGCCCAATGAAATGTCACACGCGGGGTACCTAAAGAATCGTACCACCGTCAAATACTGATCCGACCGTGGGACCCACCACTTTCTAACGGTTGAATTCACGTGGAACTCGTACTTGAGAAATCAATGGTTGCCACCATCTGATTATTGTAGAATCGTGATTTGATGGCTATGATCACTCCGTACACCATTTTATCAGTGTATAGACAGGCATTGGCTCACTATTCTACCAGTACTCGCACGAGCACTTATATGATCAGTGGTGCCGACGTCTTTACAAAGTATAAAATTTTTAATTACGACAATGGGTCCCAGGGTTTGTTGATCTGGACCATTGGTTTGTCGATTCCCATTGTAGATGAAGAACACAAGAAATAAAAATAAAAATAAAAATAAAAATCGAAGACTTAATTGCCCTTTTTTGGTATCATCTTGAGTTGAATACAGGCCGTTCTTGTCTTCCTCTTCGCAATCGTCTATCTATATGTAACAAATCCAAATACCATAATCATTCCATCGTGTAAATCGCAGCCACATGGTCCATCCACCGTAGAATAATAACCTGCCAATGGCCTGAATTAGTGGGTCCTACTTGTCATATTTACACGGGCCTTGGTGTCATCATATGCGCGCGCGCACACACACATGTATCATTTTTTATATTAAGTTTTCTATATGTGTTATAATTCATTCTTTTTATTTTTTTATAAAATATTTACAATTAAAATTAAACCCTATTTATCAGTATAAATTTCTTCCATCAAAATCCTATTTAAATAAATTATTTATGAACCTATTTTAGAACCATCGACGAGTCAAACTTAGAATTAATCTTCGTTTGAATTTTGAACTGTTTTGAGCCATGTTTATTCAAAATTTTAATTTTACTAGCTTGAGCTCATCTCATTAATAATCTGATTCGTGCCTATTCATAAAAGGCCATATTTTGATAATTTTATATAGGTAAATTATTTATTTCTTTTAATATTTTAAAATTTTTTTCACACACACACCCCACACACTCACTTTAGTGAAATTTCACTACCTATGGAGTTGAAACTCCTGAGAGTCTACCACCTGAGCAAGAGCAAAGATCCATTTATTTATTTTAATGGTTGTCCATCAAACATTTTAGAATTTAAATAGATAAGCAAGCATATATTAATATATACTTATGAGATTATGTATTTGCAACGTAGGCACATTTTATTCTATTGTGATAGATGAAATGTCTCGGCAACCATCCGGAGGAAGGATATAAGATTAGTGTATATCTATATCTCCGTGGGAAGTGATTACTAGTGGTCGACAATATAGTAACTTACCATTGATGTTGAGTGTTGTGGGTCCCACTATGATTTGTGCATGAAAACATATGGAAGGAGAGGCCCACAGTGTTTGTGATGTATAATGTATTCAATTGACGAATCTTATAATGATGAAGGTATAATAATATTTTTTAAAAAAAGGCAATTTAAAACCTAAGGTGTGCATCCCCTCTTAATTATTTACCTGTGTTGTGGTCCATTTGATACACGGATTGGCTCGAATTTTGAGTTCTGGCTGCAAATCCATGGGGCACACCTGATGGACGGCTTGGATTCATACAACATATCATGCTGGAGCCCACAACACTCGACGTACATGGGAAGCTACCATGCTCTCTACTGCAAATGATCATTTCCCCTCTCTAAGTTGAGAGGATTGTGAATGTTTGGTTGATGGTTGGTCGATCTAAGCCGTTGATATGAATAGGGCCCATTACTTGGACAGTAAAAATTGGATTACTTGTACACCATCGGTGCGTATTAATCTAAATAATTGCTAAATGCCTGGTCATCATCCATTACACTCGGCCAGGGTAGAAAGCTTAACGGTTATACGAAGATATTGTAGGGCCCACGTGATGTCTGCATAAAATCCCATCCATCCATCAGATGCATAACCTCATGTTACTCCAGGGATTAAAAAAACGAGGTTAATACGTGAATCATGTGGGCTGTACGAGAAAAAGTATTCACTTTGGAAGGGATTCAAAAACAGCCCGAGTTTTGTCTGACCCTATATCCTAATCAGCTAAGGGTCAGGGGGTCTCCCCACAAATCAATGGCCGGAGTCTCTCACACAATTTTCCTCTTGTTTATAAATATATATATATATATATATATAGAGAGAGAGAGTAGTATGAGGTCACCTCATGGGAAGTTCCCATGAGGTCAAGCAGTGTGGGCCCACTGTGATGTGTGTTGTACATCTACCCTATCAGTCAGATGGACCATTTCATGGTGGGCCACGGGCTTAAAAATCAAGTCAATCCATTATTTGGATGGGCCACACCATTTACAATAGTTAAGAGGAGTTACCCTTCCATTAAAACATTCATAATCATGTATTGGGCCCACTGAGATGTGGTTCACAAATCTAGCCCATTCATTGTGTGTGTCCCACTTGGATGAGGGATCACACCAAGTTTCAGCCACATCCAAAACTCAGGTGGGCCCACTAAGTGCTTTTATGTGTTTTAGGCATGTCTTCATATGATTTTAAATAGTACTAGACACCTGAGTTCCTTAAATGACTAATTTTTGGGATATCTCAGGACCTAAAGGGGACCCATAAAGTGCACGGTGTTGATGTTCGACACACATCATGATGAAGCCTACACAACTCAACCTCATGAGAAGTTCCCGTGAGGTCAACCTATAAATATTTAGATTTCCCTTTAAATTTGAAAATTTTATTACTTTTGTATTATAGATTTAGCTATATATTGGATTTGTTCAATAAAATTATTTTGTATATAAAATAGGCCTATTGTCTTGGTGCTCATGCCCTATTTAGGGAGCATGTAATTTTGGCATTGTTAGGGAGTATGCTAATAATTCTAATGTATTCCTATGAACGTTGGAAATTGGCGTCCATGTTGATTGGCATATTTTGGTTTGATTTGTGAGGGTGATTAGGCTGATTCGTGGATGTTGGAGTCGCCACTAACCAATAAATCTTAGAATCCCACAGTTGGTTAGAACTTGCGAAATATGTAAGGTTGGAGAAATTCGAAGACTCTCTTATCTTAAATTGACTTCTGATTTGCGATCCGGGATTCCGGGTAAGGAACCTCGCTTACAAAGAGGGAAGGTGTTAGGCACCCTCTCTGCCCATATAAATGTACGGTCTCTACTTGGTGTGATAAAATAATCTCAAGGGATGATGAATACTAGAGACGAGATAGGACTAGGTACATATGTGGATTTCTGATGCTGCAAGATCTGAGATTTTGACAAGCTATAGAGCATACGTTCAACGACATGTCTAGAAAGCGGATGTAATGATGCTTATGCAAAAGGTTAATAATAGTGGAATAAATCACTAAGAAGTTCTAATGTGATAGGATCCGTAGTACGGTAAGTCACAGAGCATACGTTTATTAGAGATCTAGAGAAGCAAAGGGGTTGAGAAGGGAATAGATATCATGATGGTGAATGCTTGTATGAGATGATTTGATTTTTGGCTTGAACTTGAATAGGCTAAGACATGGACCGAAACATGACCAATCTAGGCTAGGCTTAAGGATTGAAAATGTTAAGAGGAGGGGGTGGTTAAAAGATAATAACTTGGAGGTTTGGGAGCTCCTTCCCTCTCTCTCTCTCTCTCTCTCTCTCTCTCTCTCTCTCTCTCCCTCTTGGATGTGGATGTGTTGTTGTGAAAATGTGAAGAGGAGAGGACTATTTATAGCATTATCCAAGGGTCTTATGGTAAATGTGAGGTTTAGGAGGGGTAAAAGCTGATGTGGTAAGCTACGAGTGGTTGAGGGGAGAGAAACGCCACGTGGCGCACTCTCATTGGCTCTTGGGGCTGGCAAAATAGTAAATAAGGTCAGATAGCGGGTTAAAGCTAATTTTCGGACGTTGGGCCAGCTGTTGCTCGGAGGACATACACGCCTCGCGAGCGGTGGTAATTGCATTACCGCCCGGGCCGGACTCAAGCATGTGGGCCTTGTGTGGCGCGCTAGTTCGTCCGATGGTCCTTTTTTTATATTTTCAGCTCAGATGGTTATATGCCCGTGTTGACCTTGGTCTGATGGGTTTTAGGTTTGGAATTTTGGGTTGGTTTGTGAAGTTCTAAGGGTTCGGATTTGGGCTTTAGGCTGGGGTTAAGATTTCGATTAGGGTTTGGGGTTTGGATTTATTGATCATGGTCCGAATTGTTCTTGCCTTTTCAAGATGTTATCCTAGGCGGAGTGTCTACAATTCCATTGACCACACATGTGTGCAAGTCGAGCCTGAGTCAGCGTGCGCAACAAGTTGGGCCGTGGCTACGGGTGCGAGTATACTCATGAGCCTTTATTTTGTGTGAGACTATACTCACACTTGCAACTTAATGCACCACTTTAGAGTTTACATAAGGACTTCTATTTTGTTTTAAAAAATACGTGAAAATCATATATATATATATATATATATATATATATATATATATATATATATATATATATATATATATATTTGTGAAAAATTGTCCAGTACTTTTTTCAATTTTTGATTTTTTAATTGCTGAGTTAACCGAGAACTTTTTGGTTAAACTACAGGTGGTTCGATCTAATGCATAATGAATATACTATTAAAATCAATCATAGTTGTTGTATCTTATAGGTCAATTGTTTTAAAAACTTTTATTATACTTGAAACGTTATCTAATTGAACAAATTCGATTTCAAGCCGAGCAACTTACGTCATGCCTCGAGCATGCCTCAATTCAGCTTTATAAATTTTCAATTTTTATTGCTCCAACATAAATTGCCTTGATTTTTGGGCTTGCTGCCAAAGCTGCGGGAATGTATTTGACGTAATAGGTTGGGTGTCATGAATGCATTCCATGGGCCTACAACAGCCTGGTACACTGGAAGTGGATTGGGTGCTGACCCAAACACCACCCATATCCTTGATGATAGGGCTCCGTGGGCCACTGTGATGTATGCGTTTTATCCACTTCAACCTTCTATTTTATAATTGAAGAATTTTCAAAGCTCAAGTAGACCCCACTAAGAAAGAATGGGATAATGACTCCTACGGTTGAAACCTTGGTGGTGTTTATTTGCTATTAAACCTGTTCATAATGTCACGTGAACTTATGTGAAGGAAAAGCAGAAAAATCATTAAGATCCAAAACTTACGTGGGGCACATGGCTGGTAGCCATTTAGTTCCCACCGTCTTGTCCACTTGAGCCATGGATCTATCTTATTTTTTAACTTATATTATAAAATGATATGAAAAAAGTGAAAGGAGGTGTGAATAAAACCCATATATCAATGGACGCGTATTGTGTACTACAGGAGGAAGCTCCGTGGACCCCACAATGATGCATGTTCTCTATTCACTATCTATCCCTTCTGGATCATTATTTTAGCGTGCAAATCAAAAAAATAAAGCAGATCCAAGTCTCAGGTGGACCACCTTACAGTAAGACGATGGTGATTGAACACCCACCGTTTAAAAATTCCTAAGACCTACTCTAATATTTATTTACCATCCAACGTATTAATAAGCCACACAACCTTTGATAAATGAAAAATACAAATATCAACTTGATCCAAGCCTGTTGCGGCTCCCAAGAAAGTTTTAAAGGTGGGCGTTCAATCAACACTCTTTCTGTATGCCTCGTTTAATAAATCATGCCTTACAATAAGCTGAAAAACAGATGAACGGTGTGGATAATATACAAATATGATTGTGGCCCTGCTCAGGACAAGCGGGCCGGGGTAGCATGAGGCGGATTGGGTACTAGCCCGCTCCTCTCTAGCTATGAAACGGTTAAGAGAGGGGCCACCATGATGTATGAGTTTTATCCACACCGTCTATTTGTTTTTTGATATCATTTTATATTATAAGTTAAATAATAAAGCAGATCAAAGGCTCAAGTGGATCACACCAAATGAACAACGGTGATAATGACATCCACCGTTGACAGCTTCCTAGGGCCCACCGTGATGGTCGACTGCAATCCAAGTCAAATATTCATGTATAAAGGAAAGTCACAAATATCAGCTTGTTCCTAAACTTGTATGGCCCCCCAAAATGGTTTTAATGGTGAGTGTTTAATCCTCACTGTGTGGTCCACTTAAGCGTTTGATCTCCTTCATTTTTTGTCTTTATAATATAAAATGATATGGAAAAATGGATGGACGGTGTGTATAAAACCTATAGATCACGAAGGCTAGTCAAGGCCCGTGTCCATTGTAGTTGTACGGGCCGAGGTACGTACTAAAGACGAAGTATAGATTCTGATGCATCGAGTGTGAAAAGTGTCCTGGTCCACCCCTGTACGTATGGTTATGTGATCCAGACCATTGATTTTATCATACTAACTACAAATGGGGGATGGCCCAAAACACTTCCAGAGTGGAGGATCCTAGGCATCAAAGGTCTGGTCTTAACCGTCTACTTCAAGGCCAAGGATCTAAGGGCTAGGAATATCTGATTTAGGATATTTTTGCAGAATCATCCATCCTCGTTGCACCCGTCAGATGAACATTCCAGATTTTCGAACCCTGGCCCCCATTTGTAAATGTTGGTGCATCAGGGTACTGTTCACGTTCTGATGCGTCGGGACACATTGCCACATGTCAGCAGGTTAAGGAGTGTCGACTGTCACGTGAACACACAGCTCAAAATGCACGTGACTGAGAAAGGTTAGATATTTGATACTCCGCTAGAGAGAGATGGTTCATACTCACGCGGTTATAAATTGTAAAGACGATATGCATGCAGCTCATACCAAACTGTCACACTATTGGATCAACTTTAGATTGGCCATTAATAGAAAAAAATACACTGAACTATATATTGTCCTACAGGCCGATTGTGGTCATCAAATGGACGGTTAGGGTTAAAAGTCGTTTGTATTTTTAAATTGAAGAAATACTCCGGCACTCTTAGAGCAAGTTGAGTTATAGTGCTCCTAGCCATCAGGACACATGGACAGTCCAAACGATTGATCTACACCGTCCATCAGATCTTGAACAAATCTGATTGGCTACATTGTAAAAATAACACCGATCATTCAATTCTAATAGTCTGATCGATCGTCCATAAAATTGGTGGCTGGAATCAATTAACGAAAACAGGCCTAATCAACTATCTAAGCCATCTAATTGTTGGGATCGATCATGGATTGATTATAATTCTAAATCAATGAGACAATCCTGACCATCCCATCCATGGCTTGAAAAACATAGGGCTATAAAAAGAAATCCAACTTATGGATGGATTAGATCACTGGGTTGGTGCAATTTTCATATGGTATCTAAGGAAATATACGATGAACATAATAGACGGTCCGGATTGATCGAATTGCCTGTCCAATTGTCCCTATGCAACATGGAGCACAGTAACTTATAGTCAAAGCAGTGGACCATTTATAAATATTTTTGTTCTTGGCGAAGAATGCATTGAAAGAATACATGGAATGAGGAAAATGCAAGTAGTGGAATGTAATTTCTAGGGCCTTAGGTGTGGGGACCATAGCAAAGTGTTGGAGAATGTTTTGCACCGTTGGATGGTGGATTTTGGGTTTGAGTGTAGCATCGAATCAGGAGATGGAGGGCTTAGGTTTGAGTGTTGATTTGATGTACGTGTCATTGGGAGTAGTGTCTCCTTCAAAATGACCAAAAATAGGGTGAAAGAGACAAAAATGGGTGTTTTAATGAAATAAAACCAAGCCATTTATGGTTGCATTGTGTAACCTCAATGGGGTCATTTTCATCAACAGGACCCAACCATGGTCTGTCTCATTTAGCGGAGTCTTAAAACGATGGTCCTGTTATTTCAATGGTAACATTTTTCCCCACAATTACGGTGCAAACGACCTTTATAGAGCAATTTTGGTGAACTTAGGACTCAAACTTGACTTGTTAGGCTTATAAAAATTGATGTGAGTGGGTCAACCCGGTAACTTAGTTGAGTCATGGCCATCAATAGGATATGAATGGCTAACTTAGAACTTGAAAACTCAGGACTCGAACTCAACTCACTAGGGTTACAAATTTCGATTTGAGTGGGTCAACCTGGTAACTTAGATGAGTTGTGGCCATAAATAAGATATGATATGAATGACTAACTTAGAACTCGAACTCGACTCACTAAGTTTATAAATTTTGATTTGAGTGGGTCAACCTGGTAACTTGGGTGAGTCATGACCATCAATAGGATATGAATGACAAACTTAGAACTTGAAAACTCAGGACTCGAGTCAACTCACCAGGCTTATAAATTTTAATTTGAGTGGGTCAACCTGGTAACTTCGGTGAGTCGCGGCCATCGATAGGATACGAATGACAAACTCAGGACTTGAACTTGACTCACTAAGCCTACAATTTTTTATTTTTTTTTTGAGTGGGTCAACTCGGTAACTTGGGCTAATCGTGACCACCGAGAGAGAGAGAGAGAGAGAGAGAGAGAGAGAGAGAGAGAGAGAGAGAGAGAGAGAGAGAGAGAGAGAGAGAGAGAGAGAGAGAGAGAGAGATGATACTCTATCCATATCTGATGCTTGATATGCATGCATAATAAATATGGTACATGTTGCATATATTAACATAAATAAAACAATTAAATTTGTGCAACATAATGTTGTTTGAACAATGGTAATACTAGCATGCAAATTTTTTTAGTTCAATGAATTATACACACATACATACATGCATGCATACTTCACACATATATATTATTAATACTTTGTTTATTAGTCATTATTATTATGGATATATGGAATCGATATAAATGTGGTGGTTTTTATGAGAGATTTTGTAAAGGTCTTTGTATTTTTTTTAAGGAATGAAGTCGAATAAATTTGATGCGAAATATATTGTGAGGCCTAACTTATTCATTTTTTTAATATATTTAAAATATTATCAATGTTAACGGATAAGTTAAGATGGCTTAATCCATATATGGTATGACTGATGTACATAGGGTGAGTCTTTACAATGGGATATTGTTCCTATGCATGCATGCACATGTATACATGTGATTGGACTTATAAATCAAGCTAGATTTATTTGTTTCGTATTAACTTGCATTTCTAATGTTTTTTATGCTTATTCTTATACTTAAAAAGGGTTAGGGTCTTAGTGGGGATTTGACCGATTGCTTTGATTCATCAATTTATGAACCTCTTAGGTGGATCTTTGTGAGTTGGGTTGTCAATCATATTCTCATGGGAATTAGGATTATCAACAAATTATCTAAAATCCCTATAAATTTAGTTTTATATTAGGAATCAAAATGATTGATCAACATGGTTAATCAAATTAGTTTTGTAAATAATTTTGATTAAACAATTAAATTCAAAATCATTATATGTATATTTTTATAAAATTAATAGTTTATATTTCTTTTTGACTTATGAATCATAGGTATGTGATATGATAATGGTATATAAAATGATATATGCATGATAGCATGAGATAGAGTGATCATATACATACATGTAATGTATACGTGAAAACATCCAAACTTTTTTTTTTTTTTTACACACACCCCCACATACTCACGCCACACGCCACACCGTGGGATTTCACCACCATGGGTACTTGAACCCTTGACCCAGTGTTAAAACATATCCAAACTTGAATATGTTTAACTCTATTAAAGTTTTTCTATAGTTGGGCAAGTATATTGTACATGTTGCTTGTAATTTAAGTAGCTTACAAGGATTGTCCTAGAAAGACTCCTCTTTAATAAGGAAAATTTAGTACTAGGGTCTTACAAGTCTATAAATATATGAGAGTGACCTAAAAGCCTCGTAGAATTTCATATTCTTAAAAAGCTTCATTAGCACATGGAATTCAAAGTATAAGGTAATTCATTCGGGAGAAAGAAAGAGCATCAGTCATCTTCTATTCTCTAGAAAAGGTATGGTTATTTTAAGTTCATATTAATTCATACATACTTAGAAATAGATCTGATTTGATTTGCTTGGTTTCGCTTTGACCATACATCAACATTTTCAAGAAATTATTTTAACCTTCTATAAATTCAACCAACCTAATGCTTAGATAATTAAATAAGCACAGGTTTTGGTTCGTGGAACATATAAATTAGTACCCGTTATTTGAACATTGTTAATTGAATTACTTGAATGCCGCTCATGTGCTTTTTAAAGGTAATTGCTAAGCGCCTATGTCATACATTACACTCTCCAAGAGTATCAAAGTCTTCCATAAGTGCGAGTGCTTTAGTGGAACTAACACCACCGTAAGCTACGTTGATGCTAGGCAATCATGGTGCTCACATGATGCATTCATGACATCCATTCCATCCATCAGATGCGCAAATTTATGTTACCATCAATATATAAAATTCAAAATAATTCATGCTTCAGATAAGCTACACCACAAGGAACAAGTCGAGAGAAAATGCCGCCTCTAATTTACTCAGGGCCCACAATGTTGTTTATATGGAATCCAAGCCATTCAGACATTTTATCTAGTATGGATAAAGGGTCAAACAAAAAATCATTTTGGTTTGCAACTAAGGTGAGCCTTGGTGTAAATTAAGGATGGGCATTCCCTCCCAATTTCTTCCATGTGCAGTGGCCCATGTCCTTTAAATCAATATGAATTTTGAGACTCGGGGGTGACATGAGGTCATCTAATGGATGGGTTGGATGTGTTTAATACATTATAGGGACCCACATCTGCTTGATGTGCATCACTAACGCCCAATATCCATCCCATACCACTAGAGTTCACACCTTCCATAAAAGAGTGTGTACAACTAAAAAATCTTTTCCACCTCCTTGGTAGCTACTTTATTAGAGAAGAAAATGAAAAACAAGATCTATAAAAAGTAAGTTTTGAAAGATGTTCCAAAAATATATTTTTATATGCAAAGGTCATATGGATGATGTTATATAGAATATTTATTTTTCTTATAATACTAATTAGATATTGTTGAGAAAAGTTATTTTATGAAATAATGTAATATAATGCATAATTATATAAATTACTCTTACAACATTACATCTCATCTTTTCTGCTATCCTTTCATCTTGAAAATAACATCCAAATTAGACCCCACTTCATAGATAATCAAAATCTACAATTGGATCTCTATTTTAATCAAATTGGATGGTTTATATTACTGGCTATTAATTGGATGACTAAATTATCTAATCAAGATAGATGGGTAACCAGAGTTGGAGCTGGGGCTCACGTTTGATATGGACGGCCTATCCTATTGGCCCACCTTTAAAGATGATCATTCATCATTGGGACTTGCCTATGCCTCACCTTCAACATGGACCATCCATTCATCATGTGGGGCCCACTTTCAAAATGCACCATCCAGCATGAGGGCCATCAATCATATAAGACCCAACTTAGATGTGGGTCATCAATCATGTGAATTGTGGATGTGAATGTGGCCTGTCAACCATTTTTGATGTGGGCCATCAATCATCCAACTTAATGCATTTTTACATAAATTACGTTAACAACCTCACGTTTCATTTCTTCTCCTCACATTTTATATCATAAATAATAACTAAATTAAAACCGACTTCATGAATAAACAAAATCTACAATTAGTGCTCTATTTTAATCAGCATGGACTATTCATTTTTTAGGTATTGATCAGATGGCTAAAATCATCCAATCAAGACGGATGGGCAACCAAAGTTGGGGTCCACATTCGATGTAGTTTGTCATGTGCACCCATCTTAGATATGAATTGTCCATCATGTGGGCCATTGATCCCATAGGGCCCACTATTGATTTCCATCTTCAATATATATGTGTGTGTGTGTGAGAGAGAGTACACACACACATATAGCAGAATGCTCAGCTACACACTAGTTTGTACGGAATTCGTGCGAACTTTTTTGAGAACTCATCATAAGTGACGTGACTCCAAATCTAAATGGTCCACGTGAAGCCGCACCTCATGAAACCCCTTGGGCCCAATTTTTACTTTGATCCAAAACTTTGGTGGGCCATGAAAAATGAAAACAGTTTCCTCCCTTGATTTTCATTTCTCTTTACTATGACCCACCAGAATTTTAGATTGGGGTGAAAATTTTTACCGTGAGGTTTCATGGGATTCCGCATCACATGGACCGTTTGGATTAAACGCCCATGACACATGTACAAAGGCGCGCATGTGTGTAGGTGAGAATGACTCATATAACATGTATGTATGTGTGTGTGTACACACACAAACACATGCATATTATATATATAATATGAATTGCAAGCTTAGGACTTGAACTCGACTCACTAGGCATGCAATTTTTGATTGATTGGGTCAGCTTGGTAACTTGGGTGAGTTGTGGCCATCGATAGGATATGAATGGCAAACTCAGGATTTAAACTTGACTAACTAGGCCCGCATTTTTTGATTGATTGTGTCAACATGGTAACTTAGGTGAGTTGTGACCATCGATAGGATATGAACGACAAACTCAGGACTTGAACTCGACTCACTAGGCCTGCAATTTTTGGTTGACCCTTGATTGATTGGGTCAACCTGGTAACTTGGGTGAGTCGTGGCTATCTATAGGATATGAATGACAAACTCAGGACTTGAACTCAACTAACTAAGCCTAAAAATTTTGATTTAAGTGGGTCAACCTGGTAACTTGGGTGAGTCGTGGCCATCGATGAAATATGAGAGAGAGAGAGAGAGAGAGAGAGAGTAATTTGATACTCTATCCCCATATACGATGCTTGATATGCATACATAAAAAATATAATGCATGTTGCATATATTAATTCAAAATAAAAGAATTAAACTTGTGCAACCCAATGTTGTTTTAAGAATGGTAATATTAGGACGCATATTCTTTTACTTCAATGAATTATTCACATACACACATGCATACACATAATAGACACATATATTGTTAATACTTTGTTTATTATTCATTATTATTATGGATACATACAATCAATATGAATGAGGCGGTTTTTATGGAAGACTTTGTTAAGTTTCTTGTATTTTTAGGGAATGAAGTAAAATAAGTTCGATGTGAAATATATTGTGAGGTCTAACTTATCATTTTTAAAAAATATATTTATAATATTATCAAGGCCAACGGATTGACTATATTTATAAGTCAAGTTAGATTTATTTAATTGGTATTAGCTTGCATTTTCAATGCATGTTACACCTATTTTTTTACTTAATCAGAAGGCCTAGGGTCCTAGTAGAGATTTGATCGATTACTTTAATTCACTAATTTATTAGCTTGTTAGGTAGATTTTTGTGAGCCGGGTTGTCAATTATGTTCTCATGGGGATTAGGATTCTCAATAAAGTATCTAAAATTCTTATGAATTTAGCTTTATATCATGAATCAGAATGATTGATCAACATGATTGGTCAAACTAGTTTCTATAAATAAATTTGATTAAATAATTAAATTCAAAATAATCATATTTTTAATTTTATAAAACAAATGGTTTATATATATATATATATATATATATATATATATACACACACACACACACACACACACACACACACACACACACACACACACACACACACACGAATTATGCCTGTGGGATACGAAGATAGTATATAAAAGGATATGTGTATGATAGCATAGGATATCGTGATCATATAAATTCATGTAATGTATATGTGAAAATGCTCAAACTTAAGACCATGGTCTTTTTATTTCAATGGTAACATTTTTCACCACAATTACGGTGTAAACGACCTTTTTAGGGCAAATTTGGCAAACTTAGAACTCGGACTCGAAACTCGACTTACTAGGCTTATAAAATTTGATGTGACTGGATCAACCCGATAACTTAGGTGATCGTGGCCATCAATAAGATTTGAATGGCTAACTTAGAACTTGAAAAGTCAGGACTCGAACTCAACTCACTAGAGTTATAAATTTTGATTTGAGTGGGTCAACCTGGTAACTTCGGTGAGTTGTGGCCATCGATAGGATAGGATATGAATGACTAACTTAGAACTAGAAAACTCAGGACTCGAACTTCACTCACTAAGTTTATAAATTTGGATTTGAGTGGGTCAACCTGGTAACTTGGGTGAGTCATAGCCATCAATAGGATATGAATGACAAACTTAGAATTGAAAACTCAGGACAAACTCAACTCACTAGGATTATAAATTTTGATTTGAGTGGGTCAGCTGGTAACTTAGGTGAGTCGCGTCCATCGATAGGATATGAATGGCAAACACAAGACTTGAACTCAACTCACTAGGCCTATAATTTTTTATTTGAGTGGGTCAACTCGATAACTTAGGTGAATCATGGCCATCGAGAGAGAGAGAGAGAGAGAGAGAGAGAGAGAGAGAGAGAGAGATTTGATACTCTATCCATATATGATGCTTGATATGCATACATAATAAATATGGTACATGTTGCATATATTAACTTAAAATAAAACAATTAAATTTGTGCAACCTAATGTTGTTTGAACAATCGTAATATTAGCATGCAAATTTATTTATTTTTTCAATGAATTATATGCATATACATACATGCACGCACACTTCACACACATATATTATTAATACTTTGTTTATTATTCATTATTATTATAGAAATATGGAATCAATATGAATGAGGTAGTTTTTATGAGAGATTTTGTCAAGGTCTTTGTATTTTTAAGGAATGAAGTAGAATAAATTTGATGTGAAATATATTGTGAGGCCTAACTTATTCATTATATATAATCTATGTCAATGGATAAGTTAAGATAGCTTAATCCATATATGGTATGACTGATGTGCATAGGGTGAGTCTTTACAATGGGATATTGTTCCTATGCATGCGCGCGCATGTATACATGTGACTGGACTTATAAGTCAAGCTAGATTTATTTTTTTGGTATTAACTTGCATTTCCAATGCTTGTTATGCTTATTCTTATACCTAAGAAGGCTTAGGGTCTTAGTGGGGATTTAATCGATTGCTTTGATTCATTAATTGGTGAACCTCTTAGGTGGATCTTTGTGAGTTGGGTTGTCAATCATATTCTCATGGGAATTAGGATTCTCAACAAATTATCTAAAATCCCTATAAATTTAGTTTTATATTAGGAATCAAAATAATTGATCAACATGGTTAATCAAATTAGTTTTGTAAATAATTTTGATTAAACAATTAAATTCAAAATCATTATATGTTTATTTTTATAAAATTAATAGTTTATATTTCTTTTTGAATTTTGAATCATAGGTATGTGATACGATGATCGTATATAAAAGGATATATGTATGATAGCATGAGATAGAGTGATCATATACATCCATGTAATGTATACATGAAAACATCCAAACTTGAATATGTTTAACTCTATTAAAGTTTTTCTGTAGTTGGGCAAGTATATTATACATATTGCTTGTAATTTAATTAGCCTACAAGGATATATTGTCCTAGAAAGACTCTTCTTTAATAAGAAAAATTTAGTACTAGAGGCTTATAAGTCTATAAATATATGAGAGTGACCTAAAAGCCTTGTAGAATTTCATATTCTTAAAAAGCTTCCTTAGCACATGGAATACAAAGTATAAGGTAATTCATTCGAGAGAAAGAATGAGCATCAGTCATCTTTTATTCTCTAGAAAAGGTAGGGTTATTTTAAGTTCATATTAATTCATACATGCTTAGAAATAGATCTGATTTTCTTCGCTTCGTTTCACTTTGACCATATATCAACATTTTCAAGAATTTATTTTAGCCTTCTAAAAATTCAACCAACCTAATGCTTAGATAATTAAATAAGCATGGGTTTTGATCTGTGGAACATATAAATTTGTACCCGTTATTTGTACATTGTTAATTAAATTAGTTGAATGTTGCATGCGCTTTTTAAAGGTAATCGCTAAGCGCATATGTCATACATCACACTCTCCAAGAGTATCAAAGTCTTCCATAAGTGGGAGTGCTTAAGTGGAATTAACACCACCGTAAGCTACGTTGATGCTAGGCAGTCATGGTGCTCACATGATGCATTCATGACATCCATCTCATCCATCGGATACAAATTTATGTTACCTTCAATATCTAAAATTCAAAATAATTCATGCTTCAGATAAGCTACACCACAAGGAACAAGTCGAGAGAAAATGCCGCCTCTAATTTACTCAAGGCCCACAATGTTGTTTATATGGAATCCAAGCCATTCAGACCTTTCATCTAGTATAGATAAAGGGTCAAACAAAAAATCGTTTTGGTTTGCAACTTAGGTGAGCCTTGGTGTAAATTAAGGATGAGCATTCCCTCCTAACTTCTTCCATGTACAATGGCCCATGTCCTTTAAAACAATATGATTTTTGAGACTTGGGGGTGACATGAGGTCATCTAATGAATGGGTTGGATGTGTTGAATACATTATAGGGACCCACATCTGCTTTATGTGCATCACTAACGCCCAATATCCATCCCATACCACTAGAGTTCACACCTTCCGTAAAAGGGTGTGTACAATTAAAAAACCCTTTCAACCTCCTTGGCAGCTACTCTACTAGAGAAGAAAATGAAAAACAAGTTCTATAAAAAGTAAGTTTTGAAAGCTGCTCCAAAAATATATTTTTATATGTAAAGGTCATATGGATGATGTTATATATGATATTTGATTTTATGAAATAATGTAATATAATGCATAATTATATAAATTACTCTTACAACATTACATCTCATCTTTTCTCCTATCCTTCCATCTCGAAAGTAACAACCAAATTAGACCCTACTTCATGGATAAACAAAATCAACAATTGGATCTCTATTTTAATCAAATTGGATGGTACATATTACTGGCTATTAGTTGGATGACTAAATTATCTAATCAAGATAGATGGGCAACCAGAGTTGGAGCTGGGGCTCACGTTCGATATAGGCTGTCCATCATGTCGACCCACCTTTACTGATGACCATTCATCATTGGGACCTACCTAGGCCTCACCTTCAACATGGACCATCCATTCATCGTGTGGGGCCCACTTTCGAAATGCACCATCCAGCATGGGGGCCATCAATCATATTAGGCCCAACTTAGATGTGGGTCGTCAATCATGTGAATTGTGGATGTGAATGTGGCTTGTCAACCATCTTTGATGTGGGCCATCAATTATCCAACTTAATGCGTTGTTACATAAATTACGTTAACAACGTCACGTTTCATTTCTTCTCCTCACATTTTATCTCATAAATTATAGGTAAATTAGAACCCACTTCATGGATAAACAAAATCTACAATTAGTGCTCTATCTTAATCAGCATGGACTATTCATTTATTAGGAATTGATCAGATGGCTAAAATCATCCAATCAAGACAGATGACAACCAAAGTTGGGGCCCGCATTCGATGTAGATCGCCATGTGCGCCCATCTTAGATATGGATTGGCCATCATGTGGGCCATTGGTCCTACAGGGCCCACTATTGATGTCCATCTTCAATATATATATGTGTGTGTGTGTGAGTACACACACATATATAGTAGAATGTTCAGCTACACACCAGTTTACACAGAACTCATGCGAACTTTTTTGAGAACTCATCATACGTGACGTGACTCCAAAATCTAAATAGTCCATGTGAAGCCGCACCTCATGAAACCTCGTGGACTCAATTTTTACTTTGATTCGAAACTTTGGTGGGCCATTGTGAGACCCGTATCTTAGCCCGTACCATTCTATAGGCTTCCGCGGTCTTCCTGATCAAATTTCGGCAACCCATAATTTATTATCGGCATTTGTGCACGATCCTGAGACGTGTCTTGTATATCGGAGTCGGTTCGACTCGAAACTTGTACCCTAGCGACCGCGTCGTCGCCGTAGTTCCAACGCCGCGTTCGCGCGCCGAGACAATACTCAGGCTAGGAGATGTGGGCCTGCATTCAGTTCGAGAAAAAAATATCGTGGGTTGCAATCCCTAGAGAATCCATCACATCAATCACTTTACTTGTCAAAGTACACCTATTACTATATCCCATCCCCAAGTACAAAAGCAATCCTTAAAAGTCAACTCTCTCCCTTACACAAGTACACTCATCCATCCCTCTCTCCCATCACTCCTCTCCCATCATCTCTCTCTCTCTCTCTCTCTCTCTCTCTCTCTCTCTCATTCTCTCTCTCATTTTTCCTCCCAAGCAACTGTAACTCCCTGAAAAAATTCGTACTTGAGCTCGAGTACCGACTCGACCAGAAATCGCGTAGGATTAATTCCTTTAGAAAATAAGTGTAAGTTAGCTAGCGCAACGCTAGAGTAGCTGGAAAATAGTCCCAGATCACTTTAAATACGTTCTACAAGACCCAAAGCGAGTAGAACCAATGACGCTATAATACTTTTAAACCTCGGAAGCCGGTTTGTTCTCTGGACCTCTTTGCAACCTTGTATTGGATCTAGACCGCGCGTCGAAAGTTCGATACCTACAATCGTAGACCGTTAGAACCGCCTAGCTGGACTTGACAATCATTTCAAAAATCAAGTCCAACCGACATTCGCAGGCTATTTCATTGAACCTGGACTGAAGAGAGTGAGAATAGGGTTAGATTTGAAATTTAAAATTCAAATCAGGCACACAAATTGACGCGTCAGTATTAAGCGTTCTGACCATCAGAATTCAGCCAAATTACACCCTCGGATCAGGAAAAATTTCTATTTCATACCATGAGACTTGCAGGCCTGATCTACGTGCGGTGACCGCTGAACTGAAACTGGACCGCCACGGGCGATCTACGAACACTGATAGTCTGAAAACGGGATGTGAGCGACATCCGACGCGCATGAACTTAAGTCCGATCGCGTTCAGCAAGGGGACCACCAGAAATGTCCTTTTGGACCGAAACAGCCCCGATTTGGATATACCTTAAGTATACCTTGACCTGAAGCCTGTTTTGGGCATGTTTGGGCTTATAAAAGGGCTTGAAACCCTCACTCCTCTCTCCCATCCGAATTTGAAAAAAAACCCTAGGTTGAGAGAGAGAAAAGATAAGAGTTTGTGAGAGTGAGTAGGAGAGAATTTTTCTGCTGCTGCACTACCTATTGCACGTGTTTAAGCAACACGCTCCAATCACTTGGCCGGTGATTTCTCCTCATTTCTAGGTAAGAAAATACCCTAAACTCTTGCTGATTTGCTGATCCTTCGTTTTCATAGCATGTTAGCTGATGCATCTTGTAAATTAGGTTCCCGATTCGCCGTATATGAAGCGTATACGCTCCGTTCGAATCAATACCCTTATAGAAGAAAAGGTACGGATTTTAGACGTTTTGATAGACTGTTTCCAATGCTTTCAATGTCGTTTAATAGTAGATTATCGACGGCAACGCCGTTTGACATGTACAACATGCTGTCAGTTTCCTGTTTCGTAAATAGACGAAAAATATGAGATTTAGGGCATTTTAGTCATTTGTAGGAAGTACTGTTTTCATCCATAATTTGCTGACGTGATTGACATGGCTTCTTGTCGCATTAGAATACTAGGAATGCGTGCATAATTAGTTTGGCGAAGAGATTCGCCTAAATGCGCACTTTGGGTCGACATACTATATATAGACTTAAGTGTGTAGTTTAAGTGTTTGTATAAATGCTTGTATTAGTATGTATTGAATTAAATGGTGTTATGAATTAGTTTGAGATTGATTTCTCAATTAATATGCTGATGTAAATGATTTCCTACATGTTAGTTATATGCATGATTTCATTATATGTATGAAATGCATGTGCTTGATGATTTACTTAAGTTGTATATTATAACATGTGTTAACATGCTCACATTGTTGTATTTCATTTCCAATACTCTCACATGATTACTGATGTGGATTCATAATTGTTTGGGACTATACCTAGTCCAGGCAGTCGGCAACCGAGCAAGTTCGTGGTTGGCTTATCTTTACCACGAACGACGCGTCGATGAACGCGAGCCATGTTTTGAAGTTGGCGGCAGTGGTTAGGCCACATGAGATGTTTTACGCACTTCATGTCGTTCGACTTGAGATGCGCTCGTGCTAGTCAAGCCCGTCAAGTAACCCGACTGGTCATTGAATGTTCACCTTGTATGAGTCATAACTGCTTGAACCTAGGGTACTGAACTTACCACTGTAAACCCTGTCAACCATGGTACCTTGATCCACGAAGACTCATGAGCTGGGCATGGTGGTATGGGACACCGTGGTCGAGCTGTCGGCCTACGCTGGGGCCACAAACCTCTCCGTAGTGACCAGTGAGCACGTATGACTCGTGAGCAGATTATGGTGGTATGGGACATTATATTCTTGCTGTCGGCCTACACTGATCAGGCGACGAGTCCTTTGTAGTGACCGCGAGGGTATTCTGAGTCTACGGGAGGCGACGACCCTTCCGTAGCAGTGAGAGTACAGTAGGCCTGTATTGATAAGGTGATGGGGGAGCGGTGCAACGAGTGCGAGCAACAGCCATGACAGCCCTTGCAGCGACTTATAAAATATACATCGTATGAGATTACTAGGAGTGACGACCCTAGACAGGATCTGTGTTGGGATTGATATAAGGGAAGTACCTTAGTTTCCCAATCCTGCTGTTTGAATAGACTAATAATAACTCGAAAATCATATCACCATTACATTGCATGTGCCTGGAAGATGTGGAGCACTGTGGGACGATTGCATGCCGCGGTCGTAAGATAGTGCCGTATGAGGGAGATCGTCAGTGAGGGCATCCATCATGTCATGTCATATCGCATTAACAACAGTATTAGGGATGTTTGATTTACTGCTTTACTATTATCGCATGATTGATTTGAGAACATGTTAATCCTTGCTCTATTATTCCACTGAGTTAGCTACTCATTCCCACATTTTGGGATGGTGTTTGCAACACCCACCAGACCCTGTCTTAGATGCATGTGATGCAGCGATCCAGGAGGCAGAGCCGGACTATGATGAGGACCAGGACGAGTTCTCATACATGCAGTACCACAACGGCTTTGCTTAGGTGGCCTGGGTTGACGGGACTTCTCAGTGGGACTCTTTTTGGACATTTGATTTTATTTATTTACATGTATATGAGACTCAGAGATGTATTCATACTTTAAAGACAGTCGAGATCTACTTTATTTTTTTCATACAGTGATATATATATTCTTTAGTTTTCGCTTGCTTTTATCACTAGATCTGGAGTATGAATTGCAGTTTTGGTATACTTTTACTCATGTGAATGCTTTAACTCAGACAACATTGAATCATAATCATTTTTTTTGCATAAGTGACGGTCTGAAACTCGGGAGTTGAGTTTATACACGACCCCCGATTTTTAGGGTGTTACAAGTTGGTATCAGAGCATGAATAAGATTATACCTGGCCTGGGTTATGGTCATGCTACATACGCTGTCGCTTCTTTTGACTTAGGTGGGTGCGAGAACGGTCTAGAAACACGTATAGGATCGCAGATTCGCCAATAGGCGAAGACTATTCGGATTGATCGCGCGATCGAGTCCGTAACGCATCTAAGGTCGCGTGAAGTGACCTAAGTAGCTCCTAAGTTGTAGGTAGGTGGGTTGAGACGTTCTTTGAACGATTCTAAATCCGTAAATGTGAATCCTTGGGCTGTGGGACAACCACAACCCTTGTATTCAATCGCTAGGGCTTAAAAACCCCGTTTCACCTAAATTCTTCAAAATTCTTCCTCTCACTACTCTATTCTTCAATTATTTCTTAATCTTTTCATGTTAGGCATTGATCTTAATGTGAAAATGACATAAAATCATACTTCGTCAAAATTTTACAGTGAATAGTAAAATTTCATGAAAACTGGCCATAAGGCCATTCTAAGTTTACAATTTTTAGCAACTAATGGGCTAGATGGATGTATTAGCTCCTTCTACCCCAAAATCATATGCTATATAATAGGGGATTGCATTCAAGTTTACAGATTGGCCCCGAAAAGCCCCGAATGCATGTTTGGGCCTCCATAGGGCAATCTAGAATGAACTAAGGTGGGGCCCATAGTTTTTTAGAGTCCCTGGGCCAGGGGGAACCTACCCATATGGTCCCACCGGCCACCTAGAGAGATGGCCGGTGATGCATCGCCGCCCGGTGGACCCCACTTGCTGTGAAACTTGGTGCGGGGGGGAATTTTGGGTAATACACCCCCCCATGTATGGTCTGACCGTAGAAAACCCCTAAATGGGGTACTTCCTTCACAACAGCCCCCATCCCTAGCTCTATTTCACGTTTTCTGCTACATTTTCTCAAAACTGTGATTTCAAATCACTCTCAAACCCATTCCTTGTTGAAAACAACCCCACTCCATCACTCTATTGCAGTTTATAACTCTCCCTCTTGCAAATCTCGCTCGTTGGAGCTCCTACAACCCTCAAAATGAGCTGAAGTAGTGAGGAGCTCCATTCCCCTTTTTCATTCTCTTTTCTTTCTGAAAATCCATCCTAGGGGAGCTTGAAGCGTCCCTCTACAATGCCTAGATCTCCCTTTTTCAGTTTGGGTAGCCATTTCTCTACATTTTTCCCATTTTTCATGGCTTTTGTTAAAGCCATTTTGGGTCTTTTATCTCTCTCCTCCATCCTCTCTTTAATGGGAAAGAGAAAGACCGCAGCGGATGAGGTTGGGCCTAGTCGCCCTGCGCAATTAAGAAGATCGAGGGGTGGTGCTGCTAGCTCAAGCACCGCCGCAAGTCCAAGCACGGTCCGAGAGTTCCATACAAAGCGGGATTTGGATCCCCATACTCAACTTGGGCGAGTGATATTGACAGAGATGCCTCACGGTGAATACACTGACCGTAAAGTGTTGTTTGAGGTGGACGTGGAAGGGCGACTCTTCGGCAAATTCCTGTTATTCGAGCGCATTGAAGCTGCACATTGGGGTCCGCTCTTTGAAGCTCATGCTCGTGCTAATGTAAGCACCGTTCGTGCCTTCTATGCTCGTATCCAGAGTCCTACACTGGAGCCATTGCAGTTCAAGATTCCTTTTGGTAGAGACCGGATGGCTACGATCGATGTTCGGTTGATAACGCGACTTCTGAACGTGCCCCTTGGTGATGTTCATCCCAGTGCGAAGAATTTGAGGAGTAGGCGTGAGCGAGATCGCCGTAATAGGTTCCTATGCGGTAAACTGGTTTCATGGCAGCCTAACAATAGCCTCAAGGCATCTCATATGTCTGATGATTTGCGCCTGCTGCACCACATTTGCACGTTCAACGTGTATCCCAGGTCAATAAATCGCATTGAGTGTACGCACCTTATGGTTGATTTCTTATATCAGGTGGCCCAGGGAGAAAATGTGTGTATGGCTACTTTTATCTTGCGACAAATTATTCTCATAGCGAAATTAAGAAGAACGTCTGAGTCGCTTCCTTTTGGCCGACTTATATGCAAGATCGCGCTTGAGTTTGCTTACAGACTTGGACCGAAGTTGCCAGTCCCGATTCACAGCATTGATGAGTCTACCATGGTCAAGATGAAGATAGGGTCTCAGTACCATGAGACTCAGCTTGAGGAGGATAGCGAGGACAATTTTGATGATGAAGAGGATCCAAGTGAGGGAGAACCTGGAGCAGAAGTTGAGGAAGAAGTCCAGGAAGAGGCAGAAGAGGAGGCTCAGGATACAGATGAGAGCCCTCCTCTTTCTGCTTAGGATACTGGTAATGATCGCATTACCCGAATTGAAGAGAGACAGGTTGCCTTGCGAAGAAAAGTTCAGGAACTTCGGACTGAGGTCGAGGATACCAAGGCCGTTATGAAGAGGAAATTTGGCAAGGTGACTCGCACCTTGAAGGCGATCCTGTGCTGCTTGCAGGATAAGGGTGCTCCTCCTCCGTCACCTGACTCAGACTAGAGATGATTTTAGATGTTGTTGTTAGTAGTTAGTCATTTCCTGCTTTAAGTTGTGTAAGCCTGTTAAGGCTAGTGTTTTACTTATGTTGCTGTTGTAACTTTAACTGTCTTAGTTCCTATGTACTTCTTATCATGATGCTTGTAAGGAGATATCCCTTGTATTGTGACAATTTTGATTAAATGAAATGCATGGAATGCCTTTGACTCTTATGTGAATGATTGCGGTGTGGTTGTGCTATTGAGACTGACAAGGTTGCGCCCTATTTTGAATATAGGGAATGCCGCCGAAGGCTACACGGAGCGCAGCTCGGCTTACATTGGGTGAACCTATGGATCAGGCTCCTTCGCAGTCTGATGCTCATACGGACCCTGCTGTGGGCCCGATTCCTGAGACAGCACGTGCGTCTCAGCCTACTACTGGTCCTGCAGTTGGACCACCGCCTTTCACACCGCCCGTCAGAGAGCAGTACCGTGCATCTTCTTCAACGCAGTACATGCCACAGCCTGCTCCACTTCCAGATAGATTTGAGCAGATGATGACCATGATGCAGCAGCAGCAGCAGCTCCTGACTACGATTGTGTGGACTCTAGCCCAGGGTGAGAGTGTGCCTCCACCTGCACCACCTGCGCATCCAGCTGAGGATGCCTATATATATGCTCAGGATGAGGGCATGACTCATCCTGCACCACCTGCTTACCCTGCGGGGAATGCCGTAGACACACGGAGCTTATTGGAGCGATTTCAGCGCTTACGACCTCCCACTTTTACGGGTTCTCATAGACCCGAGGAGGCCGAGTATTGGCTCGACCGTGTGTCGAAGATACTGTGGATGTTGCATTGTTCAGAGGCTGAGCAGGTCGAGCTGGCTACGTTCTTATTCGAGCGAGAGGCCAGCTTGTGGTGGGACTGTGTTGCGGACCGTTGTCGCCGATTACATATGGACCTGGGCAGTATTCGAGTTCCGCTTCCACGAGAAATACTATCTCTAGACGTACAGGCATGAGCGGGAGAATGAGTTTCTACGCCTCAGACAGGGAGGCATGACAGTCACTGAGTATGAGTATCGATTCACCGAGTTGGGCAGATACGTCCCGACTATATTATCAGATGAGCAGATGCACAGATGGCGCTTTTCTGAGGGTTTGCGACTGGATATTCGGTCGAAGATATGCTGCGTGAGCATTCCCTCTTATGCAGAGCTGATTCACATATCCATGCAGGCAGAGCAGGATGTGGATCGACTTACGCGATCTCGTGGCCCTATTGCTCCTAGGCCGCGACCGGAGTTGCAGGACAGGCCCTTTGCCAGCAAGAGGCCTCGCGCCGACCCTCCTTCTAGGGCTACAGTGCCAGTCCCACCGATGCGGGGCCCTGATTTATTATGTACATATTGTGGGAGAGCGGACCATTTGGCGCAAAGTTGTTTTACTCGGATGCGGGATAGTGGGTTCTCGCCGCTGCAGAAGATCGACCGTACACGCTCACAGGCGATATCAGCACCGCCTTTATGGTTGGCTCCTGCGCACCCTTCCTTCAGACCTCCGGTATCTCAGATCAGGCCGCCTCAACGGCCCATGGCACAGCGGCCGAACCGGCCACAACAGGCACGGGTGCATGCCTTGGCAGCTGAGGCAGCTGCGACAGAGACTTGTCAGCATTCGGCCTTTAAAGTCACCGCCCACATCGGAGGTATTCCTATACTCGTGATGGTGGACACAGGATCCATGATTTCATTGATATCACGTGCCATAGTCAGGCGCATTGGGTTTCCGACTATTAGGATGGATGGGATGCGAGTTTATACAGCTCACGGGTCCTTTACAGATGCCACCCTGATGTGTGAGGGCTGTTTGGTGGATCTGGGGGGCAAGAAGATGGCTCTGGATCTTATCATCTACCTCTATCTTATTTATCTCGACGTCATTCTTGGCATGGACTGGTTGACTGCAGCGAGGGCCGAGATTGACTGCGAGACTTGTATAGGGACTGCGTACGAGCCAGAGGGCGCATCTTTCACATTCCCAGTGCGGATAAATCTCCCCTTCCGCATACTTAGCTACGCTACTTTACTACGAGACGTTGGTACCCAGATACTTGAGCATACGTCAGTCGTTTGTGAGTTTGGGGATCTGTTCAGGAAGACCCTGGTTTGCCGCCTCGGCGAGAGATTGATTTCACTATCGATCTGATGCCTGGTTCCACGCCCGTCTCACTGCCGACGTATCGCATGGCACCGTATGAGATGGAGGAGTTGAGGACATAGATTGATGGTCTGTTGGAGCTTGGCCTTGTACGTCCTAGTGTGTCTCCTTGGGGAGCACCAGTCCTGTTCGTGAGGAAGAAGGATGGTTCGATGCGATTGTGTATTGATTATCGCAGGCTGAACCAGATCACGGTGAAGAACAAGTACCCTTTACCCAGGATCGATGACTTGTTTGATCAGTTGAGAGGAGCGCAGTACTTCTCGAAGATTGATCTTCAGTCAGGATATCATCAGTTGTGCGTCAGGGATGAGGACGTGCAGAAGACAACATTTAGGACCAGCTTTGGCCACTACGAGTTCCTTGTGATGTCGTTCGGTCTCATGAAAGCACCAGTCGTGTTCATGGATCTGATGAACCGGGTATTTCGGCCTTTCCTCTATCGATTCGTCGTTGTGTTCATTGACGACATTTTGGTATACTCCAGGAGTCGAGAGGAGCATGAGGAGCACTTGCGCTTGGTCCTAGATATGCTCAAACAGCATCAGTTGTTCGCACAGTACAAGAAGTGCGACTTCTGAAAGCAGGAAGTGAAGTTCTTGGGACACGTGGTATCCAAGGATGGCATGGCAGTTGACCTGTCTAAGGTAGCTGCAGTTCAGGACTGGGAGCAGCCTAGTTCTGTCACTGAGGTGAGGAGTTTTTTGGGTCTCGCTGGCTATTATCGACGCTTCATTTGGGATTTCTCGAAGATCGAGAGACCTCTATCTCAGTTGACACGGAAGGACGTGAAGTTCGCCTGGAATGACAAGGCAAAGTCAGCTTTTCAGGAGCTGAAGGACAGGCTTATGTCCACCCCTGTGCTAGTATTGCCAGAGTAAGGGGTTAGGTACACCATATACATTGACGCGTCTAGCGTTGGTCTGGGTTGTGTCCTTATGCAGAGGGACAGGGTAATTTCGTATGCCTCGAGATAATTAAGGAAGCACGAAGAGAATTACCCTACGCATGACCTAGACTTGGCAGCCGTCATATTCGCACTGAGAGTCTGGAGACATTACCTCTATAGAGAGGAGTTCGAGCTCTTTTGCGACCACAAGAACCTCAAGTATATATTCACACAGCGAGACTTGAATATGAGGCAGCGGCGATGGATGGAGACTTTGAAGGACTTCAAGTTCGAAGTCTCTTACCATCCTGGGAAGGTGAACCTTATGGCTGACGCGTTGAGCCGCAAGAAGGCGATAGAGTTTGCGGCTCTTCTGATGGTTGCTGAGTATGATATGGTTGAGTTTTTGTGAGTAGGATATGGTTGAGTTTTTGCGAGACTTTGAGCAGAAACTCACTGTAGAGGAGCTGTATGAGTTCATCGCACATGTATAGGTACGATCTCAGATCGATGACCGGGTCATCGAAGCGCAGAGGGATGATGCACATCTGACTGAGCTTCGAGAGCAGGCCAGTGATGATGCAGACGCCGAGTGGCTAGTTGGCATGAATGGAAGCTTACGTTATCGTGGCCGCCTATGCGTCCCAGATATCCCTGACTTGAGACGAGCGATTCTCGAGGCTGCGCACTGTACCAGACTCGCGATGCATCCAGGCAGTATGAAGATGTATTGCGACGTGAAGAGGACGTATTGGTGGGAAGGTATGAAGACCCACATAGCAGAGTTCGTGTCCCGTTGTCTCACTTGTCAGCAGGTGAAGACAGAGCATCGCCGACCACCTGGACTCTTGCAGCCTATGCTGATCGTAGAGTAAAAGTGAGATTTCATTTTCATGAATTTCATTTCAGGGCTGCCGAAGACGAGGAGGGGACATGATTCCATATGGGTGATCGTCTACCGTCTGACGAAGTCGGCGCACTTCCTACCGATCAGAGTTACGAACTCTGCAGACGAGCTGGCTAGACTGTACATCAGAGAGATCGTGCGTCAGCATGAAGTTTCGTTGGAGATCGTGTCGGACAGAGACACGCGGTTCACTTCTATTGTCTGGACTCGCATTCAGGAGGCTATGGGTGTGAAGTTGAAGTTCAGTACTGCCTTTCACCCACAAACAGATGGACAGACAGAGCGGGTGAACCAGATCTTAGAGGATATGTTGCGAGCTTGCACATTGGACTTTAAGGACAGTTGGGATGATTGTCTTGCATATGCGGAGTTCGCGTACAACAACAGCTTTCAGGCGAGTATCGGTATGGCACCTTACGAGGCGTTGTATGGGCAACCTTGTCGCGCACCGCATTGCTGGGCAGAGGTCGGTGAGCGTAGCTTGATTGGCCCAGAGTTAGTGCAGGCGACGTCGGAGAAGATCGATATTATCAGACGTCGGCTTCTCACAGCGCAGAGCAGACAGAAGAGTTATGCCGATACGAGACGGCGGCTGCTAGAGTTCACAGTTGGGGATCATGTATTTTTACGAGTTTTCCCTATGAAGGGAGTCCTTTGGTTCGGGAAGAAGGGGAAGCTAGCACCGCGATTCATTGGTCCATTCCAGATCCTCGATCGTGTGGGAGCAGTGGCATACCGTTTGGCTTTACCCACGCATCTCGCGAGCGTTCGCAACGTATTTCATTTTTCTATGCTGAAGAAATACGTTTCTGATCCTTCCCATATCATCAGATAGGAGTAGGTGCAGTTAGGAGAGGATGTTACATATATCCTGCGACCGACGCGTATCCTAGAGAGGAAGGAGTAGGTACTGCATAGTAAGGTGATTCCCCTTGTGAAGGTATTGTGGACGCATCACTCTGAGGAAGAGGCTACCTGGGAGACAAGCCGAGATCAGAAAGAACTACAGACAGCTTCTCGAGGAGTACGAAAAGGTACAAATTTCGAGGATGAAATTATTTGTTAAGGGGGGTAGATTGTAACGCCCTGGAAAAATCCGTACTTGGGCTCGAGTACCGACTCGAACAGAAATCACGTAGGATTAATTCCTTTAGAAAATAAGTGTAAGTTAGCTAGCGCAACGCTAGAGTAGCTGGGAAATAGTCCCAGATTACTTTAAACACGTTCTACAAGACCCAAAGCGAGTAGAACCAATGACGCTATAATACTCTAAAACCTTGGATCAAACTCTAAGTTGGTTTGTTCTCTGGACCTCTTTGAAACCTTGTATTGGATCTTAACCGCGCGTCGAAAGTCCGATACCTACAATCTTAGACCGTTAGAACCGCCTAGCTGGACTTGACAATTATTTCAAAAATTAAGTCCAACCGACATTCGCAGGCTATTTCATTGAACCTGGACTGAAGAGAGTGAGAATAGGGTTAGATTTGAAATTTGAAATTCAAATCTGGCACACGACTTGACGCGTCAGTATTAAGCGTTCTGACCGTCAGAATTCAGTCAAATTACACCCTCGGATCAGGATAAATTTTTATTTCATATCATGAGACTTGCAGGCCTAATCTACGTGCGGTGACCGCTGAACTGAAACTGGACTGCCACGGGCGATCTACGAACACTGATGGTCTGAAAACGGGATGTGAGCGACATCCGACGCGCATGAACTTAAGTCCGATTGCGTTCATCCAGGGGACCACCAGAAATGTCCTTTTGGACTGAAAAAATCCCGATTTGGATATACCTTAAGTATACCTTGACCTAAAGCCTGTTTTGGTCATGTTTAGGCTTATAAAAGGGCTTGAAACCCTCACTCCTCTCTCCCATCCGAATTTGGAAAAAAGCCTTAGGTTGAGAGAGAGAAAAGGTGAGAGTTTGTGAGAGTGAGTAGGAGGAAATTTTCCTGCTGCTGCACTACCTGTTGCACGTGTTTAAGCAACACGCTCCAATCACTTGGCCGGTGATTTCTCCGCATTTCTAGGTAAGAAAATATCCTAAACTCTTGCTGATTTGCTGATCCTTCGTTTTCATAGCATGTTAGCTGATGCATCTTGTAAATTAGGTTCCCGATTCGCCGTAGACGAAACGTATACACTCCGTTTGAATCAATACTCTTATAGAAGAAAAGGTGCGGATTTTAGACGCTTTGATTGACTGTTTCCAACGCTTTCAATGTCGTTTAATAGTAGATTATCGACGGCAACGCCGTTTGACATGTACAACATGCTGTCCGTTGTAAATTTCTAAATTTATTTATTATTCATTATTATTATACCCTTGTACTACCTCGAATCAATACCCTTGTAAATTTGTGCAACCTAATGTTGTTTGAACAATCGTAATATTAGCATGCAAATTTATTTATTTTTTCAATGAATTATATGCATATACATACATGCACGCACACTTCACACACATATATTATTAATACTTTGTTTATTATTCATTATTATTATAGATATATGGAATTAATATGAATGAGGTAGTTTTTATGAGAGATTTTGTCAAGGTCTTTGTATTTTTAAGGAATGAAGTAGAATAAATTTGATGTGAAATATATTGTGAGGCCTAACGTATTCATTATATATAATCTATGTCAATGGATAAGTTAAGATAGCTTAATCCATATATGGTATGACTGATGTGCATAGGGTGAGTCTTTACAATGGGATATTGTTCCTATGCATGCGCGCGCATGTATACATGTGACTGGACTTATAAGTCAAGCTAGATTTATTTGTTTGGTATTAACTTGCATTTCCAATGCTTGTTATGCTTATTCTTATACGTAAGAAGGCTTAGGGTCTAAGTGGGGATTTAATCGATTGCTTTGATTCATCAACTGGTGAACCTCTTAGGTGGATCTTTGCGAGTTGGGTTGTCAATCATATTCTCATGGGAATTAGGATTCTCAAAAAATTATCTAAAATCCCTATAAATTTAGTTTTATATTAGGAATCAAAATAATTGATCAACATGGTTAATCAAATTAGTTTTGTAAATAATTTTGATAAACAATTAAATTCAAAATCATTATATGT
Source organism: Magnolia kwangsiensis (assembly GCA_037074715.1). NCBI lineage: Eukaryota > Viridiplantae > Streptophyta > Magnoliopsida > Magnoliales > Magnoliaceae > Magnolia > Magnolia kwangsiensis. Next base: position 8,959,455 of record CM073580.1, on the reverse strand, counting down.
TTATTTTTATAAAATTAATAGTTTATATTTCTTTTTGAATTTTGAATCATAGGTATGTGATACGATGATCGTATATAAAAGGATATATGTATGATAGCATGAGATAGAGTGATCATATACATCCATGTAATGTATACATGAAAACATCCAAACTTGAATATGTTTAACTCTATTAAAGTTTTTCTGTAGTTGGGCAAGTATATTATACATATTGCTTGTAATTTAATTAGCCTACAAGGATATATTGTCCTAGAAAGACTCTTCTTTAATAAGGAAAATTTAGCACTAGAGGCTTATGAGTCTATAAATATATGACAGTGACCTAAAAGCCTTGTAGAATTTCATATTCTTAAAAAGCTTCCTTAGCATATGGAATACAAAGTATAAGGTAATTCATTCGAGAGAAAGAATGAGCATCAGTCATCTTTTATTCTCTAGAAAAGGTATGGTTATTTTAAGTTCATATTAATTCATACATGCTTAGAAATAGATCTGATTTTCTTCGCTTCGCTTCACTTTGATCATATATCAACATTTTCAAGAATTTATTTTAACCTTCTAAAAATTCAACCAACCTATTGCTTAGATAATTAAATAAGCATGGGTTTTGATCTGTGGAACATATAAATTAGTACCCGTTATTTGTACATTGTTAATTAAATTAGTTGAATGTTGCATGCGCTTTTTAAAGGTAATCGCTAAGCGCATATGTCATACATCACACTCTCCAAGAGTATCAAAGTCTTCCATAAGTGGGAGTGCTTAAGTGGAATTAACACCACCGTAAGCTACGTTGATGCTAGGCAGTCATGGTGCTCACATGATGCATTCATGACATCCATCTCATCCATCGGATACGCAAATTTATGTTACCTCCAATATCTAAAATTCAAAATAATTCATGCTTCAGGTAAGCTACACCACAAGGAACAAGTCGAGAGAAAATGTCGCCTCTAATTTACTCAAGGCCCACAATGTTGTTTATATGGAATCCAAGCCATTTAGACCTTTCATCTAGTATAGATAAAGGGTCAAACAAAAAATCATTTTGGTTTGCAACTTAGGTGAGCCTTGGTGTAAATTAAGGATGAGCATTCCCTCCTAACTTCTTCCATGTACAATGGCCCATGTCCTTTAAAACAATATGATTTTTGAGACTTGGGGGTGACATGAGGTCATCTAATGAATGGGTTGGCTGTGTTGAATACATTATAGGGACCCACATCTGCTTTATGTGCATCACTAACGCCCAATATCCATCCCATACCACTAGAGTTCACACCTTCCGTAAAAGGGTGTGTACAATTAAAAAACCTTTTCAACCTCCTTGGTAGCTACTCTACTAGAGAAGAAAATGAAAAACAAGTTCTATAAAAAGTAAGTTTTGAAAGCTGCTCCAAAAATATATTTTTATATGTAAAGGTCATATGGATGATGTTATATATAATATTTATTTTTCTTATAATACTAATTAAATATTGTTGAGAAAAGTGATTTTATGAAATAATGTAATATAATGCATAATTATATAAATTACTCTTACAACATTACATCTCATCTTTTCTCCTATCCTTCCATCTCGAAAATAACAACCAAATTAGACCCTACTTCACGGATAATCAAAATCAACAATTGGATCTCTATTTTAATCAAATTGGATGGTACATATTACTGGCTATTAGTTGGATGACTAAATTATCTAATCAAGATAGATGGGCAACCAGAGTTGGAGCTGGGGCTCACGTTCGATATAGGCTGTCCATCATGTCGACCCACCTTTACTGATGACCATTCATCATTGGGACCTAACTAGGCCTCACGTTCAACATGGACCATCCATTCATCGTGTGGGGCCCACTTTCGAAATGCACCATCCAGCATGGGGGCCATCAATCATATTAGGCCCAACTTAGATGTGGGTCGTCAATCATGTGAATTGTGGATGTGAATGTGGCTTGTCAACCATCTTTGATATGGGGCCATCAATTATCCAACTTAATGCGTTGTTACATAAATTACGTTAACAACGTCACGTTTCATTTCTTCTCCTCACATTTTATCTCATAAATTATAGGTAAATTAGAACCCACTTCATGGATAAACAAAATCTACAATTAGTGCTCTATCTTAATCAGCATGGACTATTCATTTATTAGGAATTGATCAGATGGCTAAAATCATCCAATCAAGACAAATGGGCAACCAAAGTTGGGGCCCGCATTTGATGTAGATCGCCATGTGCGCCCATCTTAGATATGGATTGGCCATCATGTGGGCCATTGATCCTACAGGGCTCACTATTGATGTCCATCTTCAATATATATATGTGTGTGTGTGAGTACACACACATATATAGTAGAATGTTCAGCTACACACCAGTTTACACGGAACTCATGCGAACTTTTTTGAGAACTCATCATACGTGACGTGACTCCAAAATCTAAATGGTCCATGTGAAGACGCACCTCATGAAACCTCGTGGGCCCAATTTTTACTTTGATCCGAAACTTTGGTGGGCCATTGTGAGACCCGTATCTTAGCCCGTACCATTCTATAGGCTTCCGCGGTCTTCCTGGTCGAATTTCGGCAACCCATAATTTGTTATCAGCATTTGTGCATGATCCTGAGACGTGTCTTGTATATCAGAGTTGGTTCAACCCGAAACTTGTACCCTAGCGACCGCGCCGTCGCCGTAGTTCCAACGCCGCGTTCGCGCTCCGAGACGATACTCAGGCTAGGAGATGTGGGCCTGCATTCAGTTCGAGAAAAAAATATCGCGGGTTGCAATCTCTAGAGAATCCATCACATCAATCACTTCACTTGTCAAAGTACACCTATTACTATATCCCATCCCCAAGTACAAAAATAATCCTTAAAAGTCAACTCTCTCCCTTACACAAGTACACTCATCCATCCCTCTCTCCCATCACTCCTCTCCCATCATCTCTCTCTCTCTCTCTCTCTCTCTCTCTCTCTCTCTCTCTCTCTCTCTCCCTCTCTCTCATTCTCTCTCTCATTTTTCCTCCCAAGCAACTGTCACGCCCTGAAAAAATCCGTACTTGGGCTCGAGTACCGACTCGACCAGAAATCGCGTAGGATTAATTCCTTTAGAAAATAAGTGTAAGTTATCTAGCGCAACGCTAGAGTAGCTGGGAAATAGTCCCAGATCACTTTAAATACGTTCTACAAGACCCAAAGCGAGTAGAACCAATGACGCTATAATACTCTAAAACCTCGGATCAAACTCTAAGCCGGTTTGTTCTCTGGACCTCTTTGAAACCTTGTATTGGATCTAGACCGCGCATCGTAAGTCCGATACCTACAATCTTAGACCGTTAGAACCACCTAGCTGGACTTGACAATTATTTCAAAAATCAAGTCCAACTGACATTCGCAGGCTATTTCATTGAACCTGGACTGAAGAGAGTGAGAATAGGGTTAGATTTGGAATTTAAAATTCAAATCTGGCACACGACTTGACGCGTCAGTATTAAGCATTCTGACCGTCAGAATTCAGCCAAATTACACCCTCGGATCAGGATAAATTTCTATTTCATATCATGAGACTTTCAGGCCTGATCTACGTGCGGTGACCGCTGAACTGAAACTGGACCGCCACAGGCGATCTACAAACACTGATGGTCTGAAAACGGGATGTGAGCGACATCCTACGCGCATGAACTTAAGTCTGATCACGTGCGGCCAGGGGACCACCAGAAATGTCCTTTTGGATCGAAACAGCCCCGATTTGGATATACCTTAAGTATACCTTGACCTGAAGCCTGTTTAGGCATGTTTGGGCTTATAAAAGGGCTTGAAACCCTCACTCCTCTCTCCCATCCAAATTTGAAAAAAAGCCCTAGGTTGAGAGAGAGAAAAGGTGAGAGTTTGTGAGAGTGGGTAGGAGGGAATTTTCCTGCTGCTGCACTACCTGTTGCACGTGTTTAAGCAACACGCTCCAATCACTTGGCCGGTGATTTCTCCGCATTTTTAGGTAAGAAAATACCCTAAACTCTTGCTGATTTACTGATCCTTCGTTTCCATAGCATGTTAGCTGATGCATCTTGTAAATTAGGTTCCCGATTCGCTGTAGACGAAGCGTATACGCTCCGTTCGAATCAATACCCTTATAGAAGAAAATATGCGGATTTTAGACGCTTTGATTGACTGTTTCCAACGCTTTCAATGTCGTTTAATAGTAGATTATCGACGGCAACACTGTTTGACATGTACAACATGCTGTCCGTTTCCTGTTTCGTAAATAGACGAAAAATATGAGATTTAGGGCATTTTAGTCATTTGTAGGAAGTACTGTTTTCATCTATAATTTGCTAACGTGATTGACATGGCTTCTTGTCGCATTAGAATACTAGGAATGCGTGTATAATTAGTTTGGCGAAGAGATTCGCCTAAATGCACACTTTGGGTCGACATACTATATGTAGACTTAAGTGTGTAGTTTAAGTGTTTGTATAAATGCTTGTATTAGTATGTATTGAATTAAATGGTGTTATGAATTAGTTTGAGATTGATTTCTCAATTAATATGCTGATGTAAATGATTTCCTACATGTTAGATATATGCATGATTTCATTATATGTATGAAATGCATGTGCTTGATGATTCACTTAAGTTGTATGTTATAACATGTGTTAACATGCTCACATTGTTGTATTTCATTTCCAATACTCTCACATGATTGCTGATGTGCATTCATAATTGTTTGGGACTATACCTAGTCCAGGCAGTCGGCAGCCAAACAAGTTCGTGGTTGGCTTATCTTTACCACGAACGACGCGTCGATGAACGCGAGCCGTGTTTTGAAGTTGACGGCAGTGGTTAGGCCACACGAGGTGTTTTACGCACTTCATGTCGTTCGACTTGAGATGCGCTCGTGCTAGTCGAGCCCGTCAAGTAACCCGACTGGCCATTGAATGTTCACCTTGTATGAGTCATAACTGCTTGAACCTAGGGTACTGAACTTACCACTGTAAACTCTGTCAACCATGGTACCTTGATCTATGAAGACTCATGAGCCGGGCATGGTGGTATGGGACACCGTGGTCAAGCTGTCGGCCTACGCTAGGGCCACAAACCTCCCCGTAGTGACCAGTGAGCACCTATGACTCGTGAGCAGATTATTATGTATGAGATACTATATTCTTGCTGTCGGCCTACAGTGATCAGGCGATGAGTCCTTTGTAGTGACCGCGAGCGTATTCTGAGTCTACGGGAGGCGACGACCCTTCCATAGCAGTGAGAGTACAGTAGGCATGTATTGATAAGGTGATGGGGGAGCAGTGCAACGAGTGTGAGAAACAGCCCTGACAGCCCTTGCAGCGACTTACAAAATATACATCGTATGAGATTACTAGGAGTGATGACCCTAGACAGGATCTGTGTTGGGATTGATATAAGGGAAGTACCTTAGTTTCCCAATCCTACTGTTTGAATGGACTAATAATAACTCAGAAATCGTATCACCATTACATTGCGTGTGCCTGGAAGATGTGGAGCACTGTGGGAAGATTGCATGCCGCGGTCATAAGATGGTGCCGTATGAGGGAGATCGTCGGTGAGGGCATCTATCATCTCATGTCATATCGCATTAACAACAGTATTAGGGATGTTTGATTTACTGCTTTACTATTATCGCATGATTGATTTGAGAACATGTTAATCCTTGCTCTATTATTCCACTGAGTTAGCTACTCATTCCCACGTTTCGGGATGGTGTTTGCAACACCCACCAGATCCTGTCTTAGATGCAGGTGATGCAGCGATCCAGGAGGCAGAGCCGGACTATGATGAGGACCAGGACGAGTTCTCATACATGCAGTACCACGAAGGCTTTACTTAGGTTGCCTGGGTTGACGGGACTTCTCAGTGGGACTCTTTTTGAACATTTGATTTTGTTTATTTACATGTATATGAGACTCAGAGATGTATTCATACTTTAGAGACAGTCGAGATCTACTTTATTTTTTCCATACAGTGATATATATATTCTTTAGTCTTTCGCTTGCTTTTATCACTGGATCTGGAGTATGAATTGCAGTTTTGGTATACTTTTACTCATGTGAATGCTTTAACTCAGACAACATTGAATCATAATCATTTTTGTTGCATAAGTGACGGTCTGGAACTCGGGAGTTGAGTTTATACACGACCCCCGATTTTCAGGGTGTTACAGCAACCCACGTCCAACCTCCCCATCATAGAGCTAGTGTTGCCCACCTTCCTACCTCCCATCTCCACCATTCAAAGTCTATCTTAACCGTCAGAATCGTTTCCTTGGAGCTCTAGAGACTATAGGCGGAAGAAGGAAGAGAAGATCAAAGGTGGGTGATTTTATTTATTTGATTTGTGATTTGAGGGCCCACGTGGGACCCATCTTGATGTATGTGTTGTATCATAGAGGAACCCATAACGGTGGGGTCCCTCCACCAACCGACTCTCTCTCTCACTCTCTCTACCTCTCTCTCTCTCTCTCTCTCTCTCTCTCTCTCTCTCTCTCTCTCTCTTTCCTGTTGAAAATCCCACCATGATAGTGTGTATTCTAGATCCATGACGTTCGTAGACCCACACCATGACGTGCATGGATCATCCGGACCGTCCAGATCATGGACTCACATGATGGATGTGTTGAATCCTCACCGTTAGCTTCTGGACATTGGTGGGCTACATGTGTGGACCCTCCTTAATGTATGTGTTTTCTATTTAGGCCGTCCATTTACTAGACGACTAGTAGCTAACGGCTGCTGCTTCATGTCAACAAGCCCCTGGGCCTCTATATATTATTCACTAGGCCTGGAATTTTGGCAATCAAGATTCCTGTGAATCCGATCTCCGGGTTTGGCAGGCATGAAAAATGAAAACAGTCTCCTCCCTTGATTTGCATTTCTCTTTGCTATGACCCACTAGAATTTTAGATTGGGGTGAAATATTTTACCATGGGGTTTCATGGGATTCCACATCACATAGACCATTCGGATTAAACGCCCACGATACGTGTGCAAAGGCGCGCACGTGTGTAGGTGAGCATGACTCATATAAAATATATGTATGTGTGTGTGTACACACACACACATACATATTATATATGAATGGCAAGCTCAGGACTTGAACTCGACTCACTAGGCATGTAATTTTTAATTGATTGGGTCAACCTGGTAACTTGGGTGAGTTATGACCATCGATAGGATATGAATGGTAAACTCAGGATTCAAACTCGACTCACTAGGCCTACAACTTTTTATTGATTAGGTCAACTTGATAACTTGGGTGAGTCGTGGCCATCGATAGGATATGAGTGACAAACTCAGGACTTGAACTCGACTCACTAGGCCTAGAATTTTTGATTGATTGGGTCAACCTGGTAACTTGGGTGAGTCCTGGCCATCGATAGGAAATAAATGACAAACTCAGGACTCAAACTCAACTAACTAGGCCTAGAAATTTTGATTTGAGTGGGTCAACCTGGTAACTTGGGTGAGTCGTGGCCATCGATGAAATATGAGAGAGAGAGAGAGAGAGAGAGAGAGAGAGAGAGAGAGAGAGAGAGTAATTTGATACTCTATCCATATACGATGCTTGATATGCATACATAAAAAATATAATGCATGTTGCATATATTAATTCAAAATAAAAGAATTAAACTTGTGCAACCCAATGTTGTTTTAACAATGGTAATATTAGGACGCATATTCTTTTACTTCAATGAATTATTCACATACACACATGCATACACATAATAGACACATATATTGTTAATACTTTGTTTATTATTCGTTATTATTATGGATACATACAATCGATATGAATGAGGCAGTTTTTATGGAAGGCTTTGTTAAGGTTCTTGTATTTTTTAGGAATGAAGTAAAATAAGTTTGATGTGAAATATATTATGAGGTCTGACTTATCAAAAATTTTTTTTCCATATATTTATAATATTATCAAGGCCAACGGATAGAGTCAAGATAACTTAATTCATGGGCCATTATATATGGTATGATTGATGTGCATATGGCGAGTCTCTAAAATGGGATTATTCCTATGCATGTGTGTGTGCATTTATACATATTGACTATATTTATAAGTCGAGTTGGATTTATTTAAATGGTATTAGCTTGCATTTTCAATGCTTGTTATGCTTATTTTTTTACTTAATCAGAAGGCCTAGGGTCTTACTAGAGATTTGATCGATTGCTTTGATTCACTAATTTATTAGCCTGTTAGGTGTATCTTTATGAATCGGGTTGTCACTTATGTTCTCATGGGGATTAGGATTCTCAATAAAGTATCTAAAATTCTTATGAATTTAGCTTTATATCATGAATCAGAATGATTGATCAACATGATTGGTAAAACTAGTTTTTATAAATAAATTTGATTAAATAATTAAATTCAAAATAATCATATTTTTAATTTTATAAAACCAACGGTTTATATATATATATATGGATTGATAGCATGGGATATAGTGATCATATAAATTCATGTAATGTATATGTGAAAATGCTCAAACTTAAATATGTTTAATTCAATTAAAGTTTTTGTATAATTAGACAAGTAACATACAAGATTATCTTAGAAAGATCTCTTTGTAATAAGAAAAATTTGGTAATAGAAGCTTACAAGTCTATATATATGAGGCCTCATAGAGTTTTATGCCCTTGAAAAGCTTCCTAAGCGTATGGAGTACAAACTATAAGATAGTTTGTTCGAGAGAAGCAGAGAGGAAGAACGAGTATTAATCATATTCCATACTCTAGAAAATGAATGGTTGTTTTAAGTTCGTATTAATTTATGCATTCTTAGAAATATATCTAATTTGATTTATTTCGTTCGCTTTGACCATATGCAAATATTTTCAAGAATTTAACCATATAATAATTCTACCAATCTAATGCTTAAATAAGCAAATATGCATGAGTTTTGGTCTATAGTACAAATAAATTGATACCCATTATTTGAAAATTGTTAATTGAATTACTTGAATGCTGCTCATGAGCTTTTTAAAGGTAATCGCTAAGTGCCGATGTCATACACCACACTCTCCAAGGGTATCAAAGTCTTCCATAAGTGGGAGTGCTTTAGTGGAATTAACACCACCGTAAGCTACGGTGATGCTAGGCAATCATGGTGCTCACATGATGCATTCATGACAGCCATCCAGCCCATCAAATGCACAAATTTACATTATCTTAAATATCTAAAATTCAAAATAATCCATGCTTCAAATAAGTTATACCACAAGGAACAAGTCGAGAGAAAATGGTGCCTCGGATTTACTCAGGGTCCACATGTTGTTTATATGGAATCCAGGTCATTCAGACCTTTAATCTAGTATGGATAAAGGGTCAAACAAAAAATCATTTTGGTTTGCAAGTTAGTTGAGCCTTAGTGTAAATTAAGAGTGGGCATTCCCTCCTAACTTCTTCCATGTGAAGTGGCCCACTTGCTTTAGATCAATATGATTTTTAAGACTTGGGGATGACATGGGTTGGATGTGCTGAATAGATCTACCTGATGTGCATCACTAAGGCCTAATATCCATCCCTATCCACTAGAGTTCACACCTTTTGTAAAAGGGTGTGTACAATTAAAAACCTTTTCAACCTCCTTGGTAGCTAGTATACTAGAGAAAAAAAAATGAAAAACAAGTTCTATAAAAAGTAAGTTTTGAAAGCTGTTCCAAAAATATATTTTTATATGTAAAGATCATATGGATGATGTTACATCTGATATTTATTTTTCTTATGATACTAGTTAGATATTGGTGAGAAAAGTGATTTTATGAAATAATGCAATATAATGTATAATTATATAAATTACTCTTACAACATCATATCTTATCTTTTCTCCCATCCTTTCATCTTGAAAATAACAACCAAATTAGACCCCACTTCATGGATAATCAAAATCTACAATTGGAGCTCTATTTTAATCAAATTAGACGGATCATATTACGAGCTATTGATTGGATGACTAAAATATCTGATCAAGATAGATGGGCAACCAGATTTGGAGTCGGGGCTCACATTTGATATGGACTGTCCATCATGTCATCCCACCTTGGATGTGGACAGTCCGTCATGTCACATCCCAAACCCAAAAATCGGGGTCACAAAATTTTCGATTGCCGAATCCGGTGCGGACAGCCTCCGTAGTATCCCATTTTCGGCTCATAGCGTTCATGTGCCAGGTTTTGATCCTGAGATCCTACAAGGAGAATTTTTCAATGTACATTTGTCTCGTAAGAAGCATAACAACAAGTATACCCAAATCACAAAGGCAACGTCATCATCACATATCCACTAATATAAACATTTGAATACAATGCTGAAAGGGAGATACATATATCGAAAATCAAAGCTCTAGAAGACAGCTACACGATCCAAGCTCGATGCTGCTGTAACCTAATACCACCTGCATGTATCTATCGTACATAAGCTTATAAAAAGCTTAGAGGGTGGAGTAAGTGTGTGAACAGTATATGTATGCTCAGAATGTAATATCAGAGTAAACGAAGATACTGATAAGTCCACAAACCATACAATATCAGAGTAAGAAAAAATAATGACAAGTCCATAAAAATATCTTCAACCTCATCCAAGATATACGATGAAAGGACATAACAAGCCAATATTATATACTGAGAAAGTAATGTAAATCAGCTATGTAATACGAAAACATAATGAACCAGATATCAGATAACGAGGATGTAATACAGTATGCAATTTGGAAGAGCTACGAATACCCTCAACCTCATTTAGGTCATATAAATACAGAAACATAGCAACCCAAAATGCCATATGCTGAGGATGTAATGCAATATACGATATGTAGTGCGAATGAAATGACCAAGCTGCAGTGTGAAGTCGCGATGATAATACGTGGTATTGTAGGCTATGGGGCCTATCACAAAGAGCATCTATCCAAACCAATCCCATACTTAAATTTGGATAGATATACCCAATGTGGTAAGCTCATGACCTCAGGTTAGTCGTCCGCCCCAACCGAAATCCTGGCCATTGCGAATGTATATGTAACAAATACTTACGCACCACCAACCCGAGTGGATAGTGAATAAATGAATGAATAAGTATGCAACTTTTTCTCTACAAATCACTACTGTACATCTCTGGGATAATCACTGGGGTCTAGTACACTCTACGTCAGCTTCCGCCCCGTCAAGCACACAATACAACTGGGTAAGTGGAAGAGACCTCACTACCCGCCTACCAATATCGACCCAACTCGTCCAGAGCAGACCCATTTAGGAGCTGGTTAGACTCAGCCTAGTTATGCTTACTCCCTCAGACGGGTAAGGCCACACCCTATAAGACCTGTATCCTAGCCTGTACCATTCTGTAGGCTTTTGTGTCCTCCTGATCGAATTTTGGTGACCCGAGGTCTATTATCGGCTTTTGCACGTAACCCTGAGATATGTCCCATATATCTGAGTCGACTCAACCCGAGACCTATACCAGTGCGACCGCACCGTCGTCGCGGTTCTGATGCCGCGTCTTGCATGCTGATGCGGTACCCTGACCAGGAGATGTGGGCCCGCGTTCAGTTCAAGGAAAACACCGCGTGTTACAAATTCGGAGAAAATCCATCACATCAATCACCTCACTTGTCAAAAGTACACCCATCACTTAACCCATTACTCTCCCCATTCCTAAGTACAAAAGCAATCTCAAAAGTTAACTTTCCCATCACCTCACCATCTCTCCCATCACTTCTCTTACACCTCTCTCTCTCTCATTTTTCAAACTCCATCTCTCTCCAAGCAACCCACGACCATGACTTCTAAGGGGAGAAGCTAGTGTGGCCCACCTTCCTACCATCAAATCCAACCCTTAGATCATTATCTCAACCGTTGAAAATGTCCTCTTGGAGCTCTAGAGTGCATAGGAGGAAGAAGTAATAGGCGATCAAAGGTGGGTGCTTTTCTCTCTCTCTCACTTTTTCATTTTTATGTGATGTGTGGCCCACTCAGATGGACCCCACCTTGATGTATGTCTTATCCAAACCGTCCAAGTCATGTGGACCCTACCCTTGGTGATCGAAAATTCGAATATCAGATTGATTCAAATCATGTAGGCCACGTCCACGTGGGGCCCACCAGCTGTGGTCCCCACATGTGTGACCCACCTTGATGAATTTCATATAAACACTGTCCGTGCAGCGTCCAGGGACGCTGGACATGTTCCTTGGAATTGAACAGTTTACTCGCTGCAAGGGAAAAAAAAAAGGTACTTGATTTTTTTTAGGCTTTTTGGTGGACTGCTCATGCAGGTCCCACCTTGATCCAAGGATCAAATCCATGCCGTCCATTCTACCTCTTAGATCATTTTAGACGTTGAGCCAAAGTATGAGACAAATCCGAGCTTTCTGGCTAGCCCTAGCATGGAAAATAATGATTTTCATCTTTAAAATTCGTTAGGACCCACTTTGATGTTTCTACCCACCCCAAACATACTGCATATTGGACTCATTTGGTCAATCATGAGCCGTAGAATCCAATGGGTGGACTGGATCCACTTGATGTGGGCCCCACCTGGGAGAAACTAAGGAAAAACTCATTTTCAAAAAATAAAAATAAAATCAAAGAGGTGCAACAGTTGCTGCTAACGGCCAGAGGACGTGTAGCGTCCTCCTGCGCCTACGACGGTCCCAACCTCATGCTACATGGCCCCATGTGAAGTATGTGTGGGCCCACGTGTGATGTAAGTGTTTTATCCCAGCCGTCCAGCAACATCTGGACGGTGGGACACCATCATGATGCGTTTGTTTTATCCCAACCGTGGGCCTATCCCATTGCATCCAGACCGTCCAGCGTCCCTGCTACTGGACGCTGGCTAGATGTTGTGTTTTTATAATATAATATTATATATATTGTATTATATTTTATAATATATATTGGTTATTTATTATATAAGATTATATAATATAATATATTATATTAAACATATTTAGGTGGGCCACACCCAGGTGATGATTTCACGTAATGCATCCAGCATCTAGTAATGGATGGCTGGATGCTAATTGGTCTTGTTATTATATATAATATTAAGATATAATAATATTATTTTAATTTTATATAGTTTGTGGTGGACCCCACGTGGGACCCACCTATGTCGTTTGAGGGTCATATAGCAGCTATATAGCTGCTGTAATGTCGTTTGCTGGGTCTGGGGACCACCTGCTGAGTGGTTTGCACCACCCCAGCCGTCTATGTGGATGGGGCCACCGTACATATCCACATCGTACATCTGTCTAGTGTGCCAAGCGCGGCCCCACCATGATGCGTGTGTTGTATCCCTATCGTCCATCCATTTTTGTGGGGCCACCATGATGTCTGAGTCTTAGTCGCATCGTTCAAATGGTTGGACGGTGGGCCCCACAATCTAATGCATATGTAGCATCCTAACCGTCCATCCTTTTGGCCATCTTGCCTCAAGGCTTGAGACTAAAACTGAAGCAAATCTGATGGTCAGGTGGACCACACTAAAAAAAAAAAAAAGAAAAAAAAATAGTGGACAATGAACATCCACCATTGAAATCCCTAAGGATCCCAAAAGTTTTAGATCAAATGATATTTATTTTCCTCTTTAGCCAGGTCGTGTGACCTTATGAATATATTAGGTGGAAAATGAATCTTATGGTGGCCCTGTGTGGTTTAAACAGTGGAAGACATTACCTCCACTGCCATTTGTGGTATGGTCCAGGTGATCCTTGGGATATGATTCATTTGTGATGATGTTCTAAAATGATCTTTAACTATAGATGAATAGTGTGGTTGGTTTGGGCCAATGCAACTTGGCCCATTGATTCGGCCCATTTAACTCGGCCTACTTGATTCGGCCCATTTGACTTAGCCCATTTGACTCGGCCCATCGACTCGGCCCATTTATATCGGCCCATTTGATTGGCCCAATTGATTTGACTCCTTTGTACTGACCCATTTGATTTGGTCCACTTGATTCGACCCGTTGATATGGCCCGATGTTATGTATATTGGCCCATGGGTTAAGGCCCATTGTGATGTATTAGGGCCCATAGGTCGAGGCCCATTTGATGTATACATGGTCTATTGCATTGTGTGATTCTACCATGGGTTATGTAATGACATTTATGGCAGGCCATGCCTTGGGAGCAATGTTGGTTTGACGTCCACATTGTAAGAATAATGTTGGTTAAATGTCCACATTATAACTCCCCCCCGGGGCCCATTGTTAGGCCCACACTTGTTGTGCGTAAGTCGTCTGGGCCTATCTTCATTGTGAGGGCAGTTCATCACCATATAACATGCCTAGTATAACTCCATGGTATATGTCCTTTATATTGGCCGTCCACCTCTAGCCACGTGGGGCCCATTTGATGATGTGATGGATCAACACCGTCCAACCCATGGACGGTGGGTCCTAGTAACCTAATTGTTGTGCTATGTGGTCGTCAGCAAGTGTGGGACACACCTTGATGCATGTGATGTATGCACACAATCTAGCAGATCTGGACGGTTGTCCACACTGAGATGTATATATCCACCGTAATATATGTGTTTCATTCATGTCGGCCATCTGTTTTACACCCAAGTTGTCCGCCTGTTTTGCTTTCACACCATTCATCAAGGATGGCAGACCACCTTGATACAAGTGTTGTCCAGTACGTGGACCACCTTGATTGCATGTATTTTATATCCCCACGGTCCATCACAGCAGGTGAACGCACCCTGATGTAAGAGGCTTGCCTTGATGAATGTGTTGTATTCACACTGTCTGTCCATGTTGATGGACGTATGGCCCACCGTGATGTATGTATTTTAGCCACGCCGTTCATCTGTTTCATCTGCGCCGTACCCAGCCTCGTGGGACACCATGATATATGTATCCATTTTGTTCATTTGGTGGACCCATTTGGAAGGTGCAGGCGCACCTGCTGGCTGTTCAGGGTCCACCTTATTATGATGTAATTGTGGCCCATTTGCTGCATATGTGGGGCTCACCCATTGCCCATTGGTGCGGCCCATTGATGTGGCCCACCTGATGTGTATGAAGCCCATTGATGAGGCTCGTTGTGATATATATTTTCGACCCATTTAGTAAGACCCAATGAGATGCATTAGGCCCATGGTTGTGGCCCATTGTTGAGGTCTATGTGATACGACCCACTTGAAGTATTAGAGTCCCATGTCCTGTGGCCCGTTGTGAAGTATTTTCGACTCACTTGGTAAGGCCCAATGTGATGTATTCGAGGCCCATGGACGAGGCCTAATGAGATATATTTATGACCCATGTGTCGAGGCTCATTGTGATGTATGTGCGGCCCATGAGTGAGGCCCAATGTGATGTATTTATGGCCCATGTGCCGAGGCCCATAGTGATGTGTATTCAACTCATATTTAAGGCCCAATGTGATGTATATGAGGCTTAGGTGATGAGGCCCATTGTGATGCATTTAAGGGCCAGACGAAGGAGCCCATAGCGATGTATGTTAGGCCCATGGGCAGGGCCGACCTGTTGTGTACATGTAACCCTTGAGTAAGGCCCATTGTGTTGTATATTAGGCCCTTGTGTGAGGCCGTGGGCCCATTATATGTTTAGATTTATGTGGGTCATTCCTTGGGGCAATGTTGGTTAAATGTCCACATTATCGAGGCCGATTATTTATACCGACTATGAGTATGTAACAGCATAGCATCATGATACATGCCCATATGCATCATCTGCATATTTGTTATGAGATGTGATTGACCATAGCATATGTCATTGGGTAAGATGATATAAGAATCCCTAATAGGCAGAGGTAATCTCACCTGAGCGCACGGCATGCGCAGGATTGATGTATGATTGGATTGTATGACTCATGCATCATGCATTTTGTGATATGACTACTGTACGCCCTAGCGATATCAGGGTCGTAGCCTCCATAGGCATATCGTGGATAGGAAAATTGGACACTGAAAATATTTAGTTCTAGCATACGGGCGCCATAGATGTCCCTGGGTGAAAATCTCTAAACCTCCGTGGACAGGAGATGCCCCAACATCGAGATCGAGTGGATGTATATGAGCGCATGAGGGCCGTTTACCAGTAGGCCGAGTCTCCCACTATGTCGTGGTCGGTTGGGAGGGGGTGTGACCTTACCCGCTTAAGTGAGGGGGCAATATCTAGGTTGAGTCTGACCAGCTTGAGAAATGGGTCCGCTATCGTCGAGCCGGTCCCGATATTGGCAGGCAGATAGTGAGGTCTCTTTCACTAACCCAGTTGTGCGCTCGGATAGGGGCGGCAAGCTAGCGTATAGTGTAATAGACCCCGGTGATGATCCTAGATATGAACTATACTGATATGTGGATTTAGTGAGCAGGATTTGCATACTCATTCATTCATTCATTCACCATCCACTCGGGCTAGTGGTGCGCAACTATTTATTACCTGTACCTTTGCAATGGCCAGGATTTCGGTTGGGGCGCGTGACTAACCTGAGACCAGGAGTTTATCACATTGAGTTTGACTATCGAAATTTAGGTATGAGACTGGTTTAGATAGAAGTCCCTTGTGATGGACCCCATAGCCTGCGATACTACGTACTATCATCCCGACTTCACACTCCAGCTTAGTCATTCCATTCGCACTGCATGTTGCATTACATCCACGGCATATAGTACGACTAATGCTGTTCTTGTTACTCATCAGGAATGTATATTACATTGCATCCTCTGCATCTGATATTTGGCTCTCTGACTCCTCATTTGCATAGTTGATTTCTATTGCGTATTCTAATATTATATGACTCATGCACTGGTCAGTATTTCCTCTTACTCTGTTATTGTGTGATTTAGGACTTTGTCAATATTTCTGTTTACTCTGATAATTTCTGATCTTGTCAGTATTTCTGTTTACTCTGATAATTCATGATCTTGTCAATATTTCTGTTTACTCTGATAATTCATGATCTTATCAGTATTTCTGCTTATTCAGACATTGTACGATTTATAGATTACCAATATTTTTAGTATTGTATGATTATGGCATTGTATTGAATATTTGGCACTTACCTTGTGCACACACTTACACCACCCTCTAAGCTTTCTATAAGCTTATGCACGATAGATGCATGTAGGTGATGTTAGGTTGTAGCAGTATTGAGCTTGGAGCGTGAAGTGGTCTTCTGAAGCTTGATTTTCTATTTATGTATTTTCCTTTCAATATTGTACTCAAATGATTATATTAGTGGATATGTGATGATGATGTTACCTTTGTGAATTGGGTAATCTTGTGGTTATGCTTATTACGAGTAAAATGTATATTAAAAAAAATCTTCCTTGTAGGATCCCAGGATCGGAATCTGGCATATGAATGCTAGGAGCTGAGAATGGGGTACTACGGAGGTTGTTGGTACTGGATTCGCCGATCGAAATTCCTGTGAATTCGATTTTCGAGTTTAGGGCGTGACACACCCCCTCCCAATCGACCATGATACAGCGGGAGACGCGGCTTACTGATATAAGGCCCTCATGCGCTCATATATATCTACTCGGTCTTGAAGATGGGGCGTCTTCTGGTACCAAGAGGTTTTAGGAATTTTCACTCAGGGCCATCTATGATAGCCTGATATTAATAACATATTTTCGGTGTCCCATCTGACCATTAATGATATGCCTGTGGAGGCTACGGCCCTGATGTCACTAGGGCGTACAGTAATCACAATACACAATGCAAGATGCAAGAGTTACACAATCTAGTCATGCATCAATCATGTGCATACCATACGCTCATGTGAGATAACCTCCGCCTATTAGGGAGTCTCATAACAACTTGCCGAATGACATATGCAATGGTTAACCACACCTCATAATAAACATGCAGATGATGCGTATGTGAATGTATCGTGATGCTATGCTGTCACATACTCATAATCGGTATCAATAACTAGCCTCGACAATATGGACATTTAATCAACATTGCCCCCAAGGAATGACCCACATAGAGCCTAACATATAGTGGACCTACGGCTTCACACAAGGGCTTTATATACAACACTATGGGCCTTGCTTAAGAGCTTAATACACATTAAAATGGGCTCCATTGCATGGCCTTCAAATGCATCACAATGGGCCTCATCACATAAACCTCACATTCATCACATTAAGCCTTAAACATGGGCTGAATACACATCACAATGGGCCTCAAATACATCACATTGGGCCTCAAAAACAGGTCGTATATACATCATATTAGGCCTCAAACACAGGCCGAATACACATCACAATGGGCCTTAACTACGGGCCGCATGTACATCATATTCGGCCTCGACAATTGGCCTCAGCATTCGAAATTGGCCTCGACGGTCGGCCTCGACAATCGAAATCGGCTTTGACAATCTGACTCGGCCTTGACAATCAGAATCGGAATCGGCCTCGACAATCTGACTCAGTTTAGACAATCGGCCTCGACAATCGAAATCAGCCTCAATAATCAAACTCGGCTTCGACAATCAAAATCGGCCTCGACAATTGAAATTAGCTTCAATAATCGAACTCAGCCTTGACAATCGGAATCAACCTCGTTAATCGGACTCGGCCTCGACAATCGGAATCAGCATTGACAATCGAACTCGGCCTCGACAATCAAAATCGGCCTCGTTAATCGGACTTGACCTCGACAATTTGACTCAGCCTCGTCAATCGGACTCGGCCTCGACAATCGACACCAATGCTTAGCATTGACAATCGGCACCAATAATCAGTATCGATAATCAGCGTTGACGATCAGCATCGATAATCAGCACCGACAACCAGCATATATAAACAACACGGGGTCCATAAATGGACATCCAATCAACCATAATATAAAGATCGGCCCTCGACCGTGGTTATATCAAATCCGATAGCACGAAGCCATCCATCTATGGTGAATGGGGCCCACTTATCTGGGTTAACTTACTAAAAGAATGATAAGAATGGGCCTATCAAGGCCTAAAGGAAGGTCACAATGAGGACATTCAACCATCATTGCTCATAAATGTGGACATTTAACAGACATCGCTCCCAAGGAGTGGTCCACATAGAGCCATACGTATAATGGGCCCATGGCTCCACACAAGGGCCTAACATACATCGCCATGGGCCTCACTCATGGGCCATATATGCATCAAATTGGGCAATGCCCATGGGCCTCGAATACATCACAATGGGCCTTGAATACATCATAATGGGCTTCTCATAATGAGCCTCGCCCATGGGCCTTGATTACATCATAATGGGCCTCACCCATGGACCTTGTACATATCATAATGGGCCTCGCCCAAGGGCCTTGAGTACATCACAATGGGCCTCGCCCATGGGCCTCATATGTCAAGTGGGCCATATCACATGGGTTGTATTATATGGGTCGCACCAACAGACTTCATATATATCAAATAGGTCGCACCGATGGGTCTCATGTATATCAAACTGGGCCCACCCTTATGTATTTTGAGATCCATCCTATCCATAAGTTAACATAGAGATAGATGAAGTGAAAACCAAATATTAGCTTAATTGGAATTTATTGTGGCCCTTAGAAGTTTGAACGGTGGATGTTGCTGTCCACTATTTTAATGGTAGGGTCCACTTGAACTTTAGATCTGACCCATTCTTTTGCTCATGTCATAAAATGATATCTCAAATGGTTGGACGGTTGGATACAACACATGCATCATGGTGGGTCCCACCGTTCAAACAATGGACGGTGTAGATAAAGTACATACATCATTGGGGTCCACGCCACAAGGATAAAACACATACATCTGAAGTGGGTCCCACTGTCAGAACAGCTTGGATGTACACGTACATCACGTGGGACTTACAGAACTTGCTAACATTAAGAGAGAGCAGCTATATAGCTGCTATACATGCAACTACTTTTAAAAAGGCATATGTGGGTCCAACGTAGGGCCCACCCTCATATATATATGTAATATAATATATTAATATTATATTATATATTATATATGTAATATAATATATTAACATGCAGCTTTTGCTGCTTTAAAGAGGCAGAGGTGGGTCCCATGTAGGGCCCACCACAACATTTAATATAAAATATTATATTACATTATAATATGAAATATAATATATCATATTATATATTATATTAATATTATATGTAATATATTGACAACGTCCAGGCTGTCTAGGGCCTAAACGGACGCATATATCAAAGGTAGCCCCACACGTCGGGTGGGTCCCACTGTCCAGGGATGGTGGATGCCTCACACGCATCACGGTGTGGCCCATCTAAATGGGTGGATGACGTGGGTGGGTCCCACGGACCCCACTGTCCATTCACACCTCACTGTTAGCCACCCCCACCGTCAGTCACACCTCACTGTTGAAACGAGGTATCTTTCACTCAGTCTACCACTAGAACTATGGATCTGGGTGGATAAATACATCAATGAGGGCCCCACCCACACGTGTGGGGTGGGCCACGTCCTAGATGGATGGTTGGGATGACATATAAACATCATGGTGTGTCTCACATGGATGGGGTCCACCGGTAGATGGCATGCATGTAAACATCATGGTGGGCCACACACCTCATCATCATCATTACCATGCAAAGAAGGAAAAGAGAGAGAGAAAGAGAAAAGGAGAGATAGGATGGTGATGGAGGCACCCCGCCACTATGGGCCCTCCATGGTTACAATACATACATAAAAAAATGGGTCTCATCACAAGTAGGCCTTCTAATAGAATATCAACGGTGGATCACCCACCTATTGGCTTCCTTCTTGGTCCAATAGAACACAGAACTCCTTGGCTTCGATCTTAACGGAAGATGATGAAGTTTTGATGGTTGAGATGGGGGATGAGAGGGTAGGAAGTGGGCTACACTAGAGCTTCTCCATGAGAGCTTGGGAAGTCCATACGTTGGAGCTTGCTTGGGTTGCTTAGGAGTGAAGAGAGAAATGAGAGGGAGAGAGAAGTTATGGGTGAAAAGGGATGGGATGGGTGATAGGTGTAAGGAAGGGATGGGTGGAGAGAGAGAGAGAGTTGACTTTTGGAATGAGAAAGGGATGGGTGGAGAGAGAGAGAGTTGACTTTTGGAATGAGAAAGGGATGGGTTGCTTATACTTGTGGTATGGTGTGTCCTTGACATTGATTAATTGATTAATTGATTGATTAATGGGATAGGTTATCGAGATTCTCTCGAAATTCACAATGCACGGCGTTTCTTCAGAATGAACGCGGACCCACATCTTCTAGCCCGAGTATCGAATTGGTGCACGAGTCCGGGCGTTGGAACCGTGGCAACAGCGTGGTCGCTAGGATACAAGTATCGAGTCGAGCTGACCCTGGAATACGGGATACGACTTAGGATCATGCGCAAATGCCGGTTACAGATCGCGGGCTGCCAGAATTCGACCGGAAGGACTGCGAAAGCCTAAGGAACAATACGGGCTAGGATACGGGTCTTACATCACGTGGTCCATTCATCTTGCGGAGCCCACTAATGATGTCCACCATCCATCACTCAGGGCCCACTTTTAATGATGACCGTTCATCGTGTGGGACCCACTTAAGCCCCACCTTTAACGTGGATTGTCCATCCATTGTGTGGGGCCCACTTTCAAAATGCACCATCTAGCATGGGGGCCATCAATTATATAAGATCCAACTTAGATGTGGGTTGTCAATCATGTGCATCGTGGATATGGATATGGGCTATTAATCATCTTTGATGTGTGTCACGCCCCTAAACCTGGAAATCAGGCTCACAAAATTTTTGATCCCCGAATCCGGTGCCGACAGCCTCTGTATTATCCCATTCTCGGCTCCCAGCGTGCAAACGCCAGATTCTGATCCTGAGATTCTACAAGGAGAATTTTTCAACATACATTTGTCTCATAAGAAGCATAACCACAAGTTTACTCAAATCACAAAGGCAACATCATCACATATCCACTAATATAAACTTTGAATACAATGCTGAAAGAAAAATACATATGTTAAATAAAACCAAAGTTCCAAAAGTCCGCTGCATGCTCCAAACTCAACGCTACTGCAACCTAACGCCACTTGCACACATCTATCGTACATAAGCTTATAGAAAGCTTAGTGGATGGTGAAAGTGTGTGCACAAGGTAAATGTCAAGTAAGCAATATCAGAGTAATCAGAGTAAACGAAAATACTGATAAGCCCATAAATTATACAATATTATAAATACTGGTAAGTTCATAAATCATACGATATCAGAGTAATGCGAAAATATGCTGATAGACCCATAAATATCATCAGCCTTATCTAGGCTATGCGATGCAAAAATATAATAAACCAATGTCATATACTGATGAAGTAATGTAGATCAGTTATGCAATACGGAGATAGTAAGTCAAATATTATATGTTGAAGATGCAATACAATATGCGATGCGAATGAAATGACCAAGCTAGAGTGTGAAGTCGAGATGATAGTACATAGTATCACAGGCTACGAGGTCTACCACGAGGGACTTCTATCCAAACTAGTTCTATACCTAAATTTGAAAAGTCAGACTCAACGTGGTAAACTCCTGATCTCAGGTTAGTCGTGTGGCCCAACCGAAATCCTGGCCATTGCAAAGGTACACGTAACAAATAGTTGCGCACCACCAACCCGAGTGGATAGTGAATGAATAAATGAATGAGTATGCAACTCTTGCTCAATAAACCCACGTATCAATACGGTTCCTCTCTAGAAAATCACCGAGGTCTATTACACTCCAAACCAGATTACCGCCCCATCGCGCGCAATAGGGTGAGTGGAAGAGACCTCACTATCCGCCTGTCAATATTGGGCTTGACTCGTTGATAGCAGACCCATTCCTTAAGCTGGTCAAACTCAGCCTAGCTCTGTCCCCTCCTCTCGGGTAGGTAAGGTCGCACCCACTTCCAACCGACCACGATACAGTGGGAGATGCGGCCTAACGGTATGTAACATCCCGAAAATCGGAGGTCAGGTAGAAACCCAACTCCCAAATTTTAAAATGTTATTTATGCAACATAAATAATGTTAAATGCATGTTGTCTGTAAAAAGGTATTAAACAATATTGGGATTAAGCCAAAATAGCATATCATACTCCAGAGACAGTTGAATTAGGAGGCAAAAGAATGTGATAGATATATAAAATACATAATTGATTGTAAGTCTCCAGAGCATGAACATGTTACCAGGTTAATTAAATACATGTATACTCCAAAAATGGAAAGAAAGAATATACATCAGTGCTCTAAAAATATAAAATGGCAAGTGTCAAGGCATCTAATCAACCTCCCTTTAATCTCGTCGATCCAGACACGGAGGAGAAGTCCTCCTCATCATCATACAAGTCCAGCTCCGCTTCACAAGTAGCGCCATCATCTACAACTAAAATAGGGACTGGTGGGTGTTCGGAACACCATCCTGTAACGTGGGAGTGAGTAGCTAACTCAGTGGAATAATAGAGCAAAGATTAACATGTTCTCAAATCAATCACGCGATAATAGTAAAGCAATGAAACAAACATTCCTAGATTCTGTTGTTAATGTATGCATGAAATGACATAATGGATGCCCTCACCGACATACTCCCTCATGCGGCACCATCTGCGTCCGCGGCATGCTTTCTTCCCACAGTGCTCCACATCTTCCAGACACATGCAATGCGATATGGATAATGATTACCGGGTTGTTATTAGTCTTTTTCATACAGCAGGATTGGAAAACTAGGGTACCTTGCTTATATCAATCCCAATACAGATCCTGTCTAGGGTCGTCACTCCTAGTAATCTCATACGATGTTATATTTGTAGGTCGCTGCAAGGGCTGCCAGGGCTGTTGCTCGCACTCGTTGCACCTCTCCCCCATCACCTTATCAATACAGGCCTAATTATCCTTAAGACTGTATCAGGACTCGTCGCCCCCATGCGGTGTCAGGATAAACTCAAGGACACTATAAAGGGCTCGTCACCTGATCAGTGTAGCCCGACATCAAGAATATAGTGTCTCATACCACCATAATCTGCTCAGAGTAGGGTACTCACTGGTCACTACGGGGAGGTTTGTGGCCCCAGCGTAGGCCGACAGCTCGACCACGGTGTCCCATACCACCATGCCCGGCTCATGAGTCTTTGTGGATCAAGGTACCATGGTTGACAGGATTTTTAATGGTAAGTTCAGTACCCTAGGTTCAAGCAGTTATGACTCATATATGATGAACATATAATGGCCAGTCGGGTTACTTGACAGGCTCGACTAGTACGAGCGCATCTCAAGCTGAACGACATGAAGTGCATGAAATACCTCGTGTGGCCTAACTACTGCCGCCAACCCAAAACACGACTCACGTTCATCGACGCGTCCTTTGTGGTACATAGAAACCAACCACGAATTTGATCCATTACCGACTGCCTGGACTAGGTCTTAGCCCCAAGAATTTGTGCATCAACATCAGTAAGCATATGTGAGTAACAGAAATGAAATACAACATTGTAAGCACGTTGACACATGTTATGAGATACAACTTAAGCAAATCATCCCACACATGCATTTCATGTATATAATGAAATCAATACATATAGCCTACATGATGGAAATCATTTACATCAGCATATTACTTGAGAATTCAATCTCAAAACTATTTCACAACACCATATACTCAATACATACTAATACAAACACTTAGTCTACACACTTAAGTCTACACAGTGTATGTCGACTCAAAGTGCGCATTTGGGCGAATCTCTTCGCCAAACAGACCATGCACGCATTCCTAGTATCCTAACACGACAAATAACTATGACAATCATTTTTGAAAAATACGAACGTATACAGTATTTTCTATAAATGCCTAAAATACCCTAAATCTTATATTTACCGTACGTTTACGAAACGAAAAACGGACAGCACATTGTACATGTCAAACGGCGTTGCCGTCGATAATCTACTATTAAACGACAGTGAAAGCTTTGAAATCAGTCAATCAAAGCGTCTAAGATCCGCACCTTTTACTTTAGATGTGTATCATTTCGAACGGAGCGTATACGCTTCGTCAACGGCGTACAGGCGACCTAATGCACAAGATGTATTAGCTACTTCGCTAATGAATCTAATGAAACCTCAAAACAGCAAGTAGTTAGGATTTTTCTTACTTACGAGTGCGTTGGAATCGTTGGGAAAGTGATTGGAGTGCGGTGCTTTGGCACGTGTAGCAGTAGCAGCAAGTGGCGGGAAGATCTCTCCCACACTCTCTCACAATCTCTCACTTTTTCTCTCTCTCTAGCTAGGGTTTCTAGCAAATTCGGATGGGAGGGTTGTGAGAGGATTTAAAGCCCTTATATAGGCTAAAACCTTCCCAAATTAGGCTTGGAAACAATGTCTACTTGAGGTATAACCAAATCGGGGCTGTTCTGGTCCAAAGAAGTGCTTCGGGAGGTCCTCTAACCGTACGCGGTCGGACTTAAGCTCATGCATACTGGATCTAGCACACATCAAGTTTTCAGACCGAAAGAGTTCGCAAATCGCACGTGGCGGTCCAATTTCAGTTCAGCGGTCATCGCACCTAGATCAGGTCTACAAGTCTCATGATATGAAAGAGAAATTTTTCCTGATCCGAGGGTATAATTTGGCTGAATTCTGATGGTCAGAACGCTTAATAATAACGCGCCAAGTCACGTGCCAGATTTGGATTAAAATTTTCAAATCTAACCCTTTTCTCACTCTCTTCACTCCAGGATCAATGAAATAGCCTCTGAACGTCGGTTGGCCTTGATTTTCGAAAAGATTGTCAAGTCCAGCCAAGCGGTCATAACGGTCTAAGATGGTAGATATCGGACTTTTGACGCGCGGTCTAGATCCAATACAAAGTTTCAAAGGGTTCCCGAGAACAAACCGGTTTAGAGTTTGATTCAAGGTTTCAGGATATTATAGCGTCATTGATTATACAAGTTTTGGGTCTTGCCGAACGTATTTAAAGCGAACAGGGACAATTTCACAGCTACTCTAACGTAGCGCTAGCTAACTTACGCTTAATTTCTAAAGGAATTAATCATAAGTGATTTCTTTGGCTTTAGAATTGGGTTCTGAGCGGTTACTAAGGTGTTTTGGTTGACCCGTTGCTTAAGGGCGTCTAATCCTAGGTTGACAAAAAATCGGGGTGTTACATGGTATATGGCTCTCATGCGCTCATGCATCCACTTGGTCCAGACATTGAAGCAACCTCTGGAACCAAGAGGGTTTAGGGACTTTCACCCAGGGTATCTATAGCACCCCATGTAAAATAGATTTTTAGTGTCTCATCTGGCCATCTACGATATACCTGTAGAGGCTACGGCCCGAAAGTTATTAGGGCGTACGGTGGTCATATCACACAAATGCGAGATGTATGAGTCATGCTGTCTAGTCATACATCAAACCTGTGCGTATCGCATGCTCATGTGGGGCAACTCCGCCTATCAGGGAGTCCCATAAATATCTCAGTTCTATGGCATATGCAATGATCAACCATATCTCATAACAAACATGCAGATATGCGTATGGGCATGTATCATGATGTTATACTGTCACATACTAATAATCGGTATCGATAATTGGCCTCGACAATCGGAATCGACCTCTTCAATCGGATCAACCTTGACAATTAGAATCGGCCTCAACAATCGGCCTTGATAATCAGAATCGTCCTCAACAATCAGAATCGGCTTTGATAATTAGCCTCAACAATCAAAATCAGTCTCGATAATCAGAATCAGCCTCAACAATCGGAATCGGTCTCGACAATCGGAATCAACCTTGACAATCAGAATCGATTTCGACAATTGGCCTTGATAATCAGAACCAGCTTCGATAAACGAAATTGGCCTCGACAATCGGAATCGACCTCGACAATCAGAATCGGCCTCGACAATTGACCTTGACAATCGGAACTGGCCTCGATAAAAGGAATCGGTCTCGATAATCGAAATCGGCCTCGATAATCGAAATTGGCCTCGACCATCGAAACAAGCCTCTATAAATGGAATCAGCCTTGACAATCGGAATAGACCTTGACAATCAAAATCAGTCTCGACAATCGGAATCGGCCTCGACAGTCAGAATTGGCCTCGATAATCGGAATCGGCCTCGATAAACAGAATCGGCGTCAATAATCGGAATCGGCCTCGATAAACAGAATCGGCGTCAATAATCGGAATTGGCCTCGACAATCAGAATCGACCTCGACAATTAGAACCGGCCTCGATAAACGGAATCGACCTCGACAATCGAAATTGGCCTCGATAATCAGAATCGGCCTCGATATTCGGAATCGGCCTCGATAAATGGCCTCAACAATCAGAATCGGCCTCGATGTAGAGCATATACACCACGTGGGGCCCCTTTAGATGGATAGTGTTGGATATAACCATACTTCATGATCAAGGCCCATGGAACTTGTGACATCAATACAACAACTTCAGTTGCTGGCTGTCCATTAGATGGACGACCAGGTGAATCACATGCTTGGGGTGGGTCCGCACGATTGGCGGTGTAGATAAAACCCACACATCCTGGTGTGGCCCACCGTCCAACTATCTGGACTGTGTGGACGCTGTACATACATCACAGTGGAGTCCACCGTCCCAGCTGGACGACTGGATGAAACACATAAATCAAAGTGGGCCACCTAATCATCACAAAAAAGGAAAGAGAGAGAGAGAGAGAGAGAGAGAGAGAGAGATAACAGTGGAGATGGGAGGGACCCCGCCACTATGGGTCCCTCAAAATATAATACATTCATCAAGTGGGTCCCATTACAAGTGGGCCAAAAAAAATCATAATCAATGGTAAAAATCATATAATCACCCACTTATGCTTCTTCTTGGACTTCTTCTTTCATCAACACATCCTAGAGTCTCAAGGGATGCATTTCAACGGTGGAGATGGTCTTTGGATGGTGGGATTGAGTGGGAGGGAGGTAGGCCACACTAGCTTCTCCTCTCTCCCATGGAAATGTTGGACGTGGGTTACTTGGAGAATGAGGGAGAGAGATGAGAGAGAAAGGGTTGTAAGGGAAAGGGATGGGTGTCATGGGTGAGTGAGTAATGGGTGATGTGTACTTTAACATGTAAGGGATGGGTTGCTTTGACTTTGGGGTTGCTTGGGGATGGGGTGTTGTACTTGACATGTGAGGTGATTGATGGGATGTGATGTGATTAATTTGAAAGATTATCTTCGGTTTGCAAATGCGCAATGTTTTTCTCAGACTGAATGCGGCCCCATATCACCTGACTTGGGTATCGCCTCGGTGGGTAATATGCGGCGTTGGAACCGCGGCGACGGCATGGTCACAATGATATAAGTTTCACACCGAGCCTACTTAGATCGACAGGATGCAACTCAGGATCGCGTACAACTGCTGATAACAAATCGTGGGTTACCGAAATCCAACCAAGAGGACCACGAAGGCCTAAAAAATGGTGCGGGATAGGATACGGGTCTTATAATGTGGGCCATCAATCATCAACTTAATGCATTGTTACATAAATTACTTTTACAACATCACATTTCATTTCTTCTTCTCACATTTCATCTCGAAAATAATAACCAAATTAGAACCCACTTCATGGATAAAGAAAATCTATAATTAGTGCTTTATTTTAATCAATATAGACTATTTATTTTTTTTATTGGCTATTGAAATCATCCAATCAAAATGGATAGGCAACCAAAGTTAGGGCCCACATTCGATGTGGATTGTCCATCATATGGGCCCATCTTGGATATGGATTGTCCATCATGTGGGCCATTCATCCCCCGGGGCCCACTATTGACTTCCATCTCCATGATGTGGGCCCCACCTTTGATGCAGACCATCTGTCATGTGGGACCCACCTAGATCTTCAATGTGGATCATCCATCCATTGTGTGGGGCCCACCTTCAAAGTGTATCATACAGCATGGGGCCATCTTTGATGTGGCCCATCAGTCATGCAAGGCCTAATCTAGATGCACGCAGTCAATCATGTGGACCATGGTTGTGGATGTGAGCCATCAATCAACTTTGATGTGGGCCATTAATCATCCAACATAACACATTATTACATAAATTACTCTTACAACATTACATTTCATTTCTTCTCCATAAATTTCATATTGAAAATAACAATCAAATTAGACCCAATTCATGGATAATCAAAATAGATGATTGGTGCTCTATTTTAATCAATGTGGACCATTCATTTTTCTGGCTATTGACCCGACGGCTAAAATCATCCAATCAAAATAGATGGGCAACCAAAGTTGCGGTCCACATTGGATGTGGACTGTCCATCATGTGGGGCCATATTGGATGTGGACCGTCCATCAAGTGGGCCATTCATCTTGCAGGGCCACTATTAATGTCCATCATCCATCACTTGGGGCTCACCTTTAACGATGACCATTCATCGTGTGGGATCCACCTAGGCCCCACCTTCGATGTGGACCCTCTATCCATTGTGTGGTGCCCACCTTCGAAGTGCACCATCCAGCATGGGGCTATCTTTGATGTGGGCCATTAATCATGCAAAGCCCAACTTAGATGTGGGCCATCAATCATCTTTGATTATTCAACATAATGCATAATTACATAAATTACCCTTGCAACATTACATCTCTTCTCTTTCATCTCCAAAATAACAACAAAATTAGACCCCACTTCATGGATACTCAAAATCTATGATTGGTGCTCTATTTTAAACTGGACCATTCATTTTCCTAGTTATTGATCAGATGGCTAAAATCTTCCAATCAAGTCAGATGGACAACCAAAGTTGGGGCTCACATTCAATTTGGACTGCCCATGTGGGCCCACCTTGGATGTGGACCTTACATCATGTGGGGCCCACCTTTGATGATGATCATCCATCGTGTGGGACCCACCAAGGCCCACCTTCAACTTGGACAGTCCATCCATTGTGTGGGTGCCATCTTTGATGTAGCCCGTCAATCATGAAAGGCCCAACTTAGGTGTGGGCCATTAGTCATGTGGGACCGTGGATGTGGATCATCCATTAAGTGTGTCTGACCTTTGATGTGGACTGTCCATCATGTGAGGTCCAACTTTATTGTGGGTTGTCCATCATGTGGGGCTCACCTTGATGTCAAGCGTCCATTGCTAGAGGCCCACATTTGATTTGGAATGTCCATTGTGTGGGCCCATATTGATGTGGACCATCTATTATGTGGGGCCTACCTTCAATGTCAACTATGCATTACGTGAGTCCCAGCATCAATGTTCACTGCCCACTATGTGGGGCCCACTTACGATATGGGTCATTCATCATCTGTGCCTCACCTTCAATGTAGGCTGCTCATCACGTTAGACCCACCATAAATGTAGACCACATATTGCGTGCGGCCCACCTCTGATATGGACTGTGTCATGTGGGGCCCAACTTTGATGTGGACCATCCATCAAGTGGGGCTCACTTTCGATGTTGATGGTCCATCATACGAGGCTCAAATGGGGTTGGCTTGACGTAGGCAGTCCAGAATGCAAAGCTATCTTTGATGCGCGCCAACAATCATGCATGGCCCACCTATGAGGTCTACTGTTCATCATGTGGGGCCTACCTTGATGTCGATTGTCCATCATGTAGTGCCCACCTTTGATACGTGACATCCATCATGTGGGCCCTCCTTTAATGTCCAATGTCCACTTCATTCTTCTCTGCATGCATTGCACATGCCATAGAGGTGCGCATGGGACTACTCGATCCGGCTAACTCAACTCGTCTGACTCGACCTGAACCGAATGGGTGAGTTGGTCCGAAACGAGTAAGCTTCGCTTAATTGGAACTCAAACCAAGTTGATTTTGAGTTACCCAGTAACTCGATTCGAAACGGACTTGACTCGACTCTCTAACCCTACCCCAACCTGATCCCAACCTCTCTCTCTCATCCTCCTCCAAGCCCAACAACCACCCACAACCATCAACCTCCTCCTCCTCCTCTCTCCTCTTCACTCCCTCCCTCCCTTATCTCTCA
The DNA here is from genome assembly GCA_037074715.1 of Magnolia kwangsiensis. NCBI lineage: Eukaryota > Viridiplantae > Streptophyta > Magnoliopsida > Magnoliales > Magnoliaceae > Magnolia > Magnolia kwangsiensis. The sequence goes on along the minus strand of CM073580.1, from coordinate 8,928,436 downwards.
ATCCAACTCGGTGCTAACTCAACTTGACTCGGTATTTTTGAGCAGATCGAACTCAATCCAGATCAGTCCAGGCCAGACCGAACTCAAATCGAGTCGGGCATGCTGGACTCGGTATCGAGTCGGATCGAGTTTGGGTTAGGCCTATTTCAAAACCAAATCGAGTCAAGTCAACCTTAACTCGGTCCAACTCGACTCGAGCTCTAACATGCCACACCGAGTAGTATACTATACACAAACATATATCCAACATATGTAGATTTTTTTTCCCACTTGGGTTGTGTTTGGTTTTGCAGCTGATTAATCATGAAATTTCATGATATTTTGTGTGACCAAACAGACCCTCTTTTTTTATTTTTTTATTTTTATTTTTTTTTAACCCTTCAAAACAGTATTAAAACGTAAATCTTTTAAAAATCTTTTTGTAATTTATTTATTTGACTGAATTTTTTTACCATCATTCTAGGGACTGAAATGTTTTCGTACCATCCTAATATATGGTGTTTGGCTGACTATGGGTCAAATCCACGATATTGAATTGGAAAACAAAGACCCTAACAGCTATTGCAGATTCATAAACTAATTCCTTTTATTTTAATTAATCTAAATTAGCTAGATTCCTAAGCGATAACGGCTCGGACGTGCGTCAGACAATGATACCTGATGGCCCACAAATCAGGTGGTGTCCAGTTCAGTTTCAAAACATTGCTTCGAGTTAAGATAATTATATGACTAAAAATGATTAATTTTTTTAAGAAAACCTAAATTTAAAAAATTAGGGAGAGAAAAAAAAAATGCAAAGCAGGGCGCTTGCTGGTAAATCTGAGACGTTCATTTGGTGGGTCTTTTCATGGGGGCCCATTGCCTGCAATTGCATGACCGGACTTAATTCTTTTATTAGATTATTAGGATCTATCTAACGAAAGGGATCAAATGAATAGGGCTAATCTTATCCTAGGGCCCATAAGATGAACCACCTGGTTAGTGGTTACCACTTACCATCGTTCACGCTCACATAAATGATTGACATTGTTAAAATAAGGGCTTGATTTGGAATTCTATTAATCAATGGTGGATTTGCCCATTAATCATAACAATGGGCAACTCAACTTTCAATCGATGGGTCTATATATCCTCCCAAGTTCTGAGAGTGCATTTGGCTTCTTTATTAATAAGAGCTTGTTTGCTTATTTTTTTGAAAAAAGCTTTCAAAATAAATTGTTTGGCAAAAGTTTAATTTTATCATTTAATTTTTTAAAAACTAATAAAAAAAGCTCTTAAAAAATAAGCCACGTATATGCTATTGATTTTTTAAAGAGCTTATTTAATTTAAGCAGGTAGACATTTTGGATTAATTTTGAAAAAAGTTTATCCTCAAACCTTATAAATAATTCCCATCTTGCCATCTTCTTTTCACTTTAAAATCTCTTCAAGGTTCACCCACATGATGAATTGCCCATATTGAAGGTGGGGCCCACATGATGAATGGCATGGTTCATATCGAAGGTGGGTCCCACATGATGGATGGTCCATATTGAAATGCAGCTTGCATTATAGACTATCCACATCAAGTGGGCCCCACATGATGGATGGTCCACAACAAAAGTAGGACTCACATGATAGATGGTGGACATCAAAGGTGGGCCTGCATGATGAACGACCCATATTGAAGGTGGAGCCCACATGATGAATGGTCCACATCAACGTGGGCCCACATAAGGCATGGTTCATATCAAAGATGGGTCCCACATGATCGATGGCCCATATCAAAATGGAGCTTGCAGGATGGACTATCCACATTAAGTAGGCCCCACATGATGGACAATCCATAGCAAAGGTGAGACCCACATGTGGACAGTGGACATCAAAGGTGAACCTGCATGGACTCATATTGAAGGTGGGGCCCCACATGATGGACCACACAATGAATGGCCCACGTCAAAGTGTGGTCTAGCATGACAGTCCACACAACAAAGGGACCCACATGGACGGTTGGTATCAAAGGTGGGGCCATATTGAAGGTGGGCCCCCACACAATGAATGATCCATATCAAGATGGGGCCACATATTGAATGGAAGGGGCTTCACATAATGGATGACTCACATCAAAGTGTGGCCCCTTCTTATGGACAGTCCACATGATGGACGGTCCATGTCAAAGGTCAGCCTAATGATGAATGGTCCACACGCAAGACGGGCCTCGCATGATGAACAACCCACTTCGAAGGTTTGGCCCACACGATGGACAATCCACATCAATAGTGGGCTCTATATAATAGATGATCTACATCTAATATTCAACATAATGGACAGCCTAAATGTCTTAAAACATGAAAGTTGTAACCATTCATTCTTTCGTGATTTGGTCATCCTCCATCTATTGTGCAATCCACCAAAACAACCAGCTACATTACTCATCATATAATGGATTTGTTATAATTTTTAAAAATAACTTTAACTACTCCTAAAAAGAAGTTTTATTTGAATATTTCACCTCAAATAGGAGCATTTTAGAGGTTTGAAAAAGTAATTTTATGAAATGACCTTATTTAAAACAACAACTAGAACAAAATGAGCTTATTAGAGTAACTTTTATTTGAAAAGATCTCATCAAGTTAAGAGTAGAGATGACAAACGACCCCGAATCAAGCATTGTATCCCTAGTTTGAGATCTAGGATTGCATTTTGTGTGTGTGTGTGTGTGAGAGAGAGAGAGAGAGAGAGATGAGAGGTTTCATGATAGGAGGGCCGAGCCTTCACACACTGCACATGGGTTTTTAACTTTGACAAGTGAGGTCTATGATTTGGTAACCACGACCGTTGATCCTTCAAAATCCTCCATCAACGGAGAATGCCCCAAAATATCCCAGAATGGACAATCACAGCCAAGACCGTTGTTGTATTTCTCTTACCAACCATCTACCTGCAGGCCACAAATAAAAGGTCAAAATTGTGCCAGCATGGAATTTTTATTTTTATTTTTATTTTTAGTAAAGGTCCAACCAATCCACGGTGGGATGCAATAGATAAGTGATTTAAAACCATGGCTCCCACTTATCAGAATTTAGAACCCCGTATGATGTGCAGTCGACCACGAATGGTTGAACATTTCCAGAGCCATCCATCAGGCATTGAAAACGCACCATGTATGTTGTCGTGGTAATCTCTTTCCCATCAAACGGGCCCCAAGTACTACTGCCGTTGGTTTCATCTAGGAATTGATCTGATTGGATCAGAGATTTTATGCAGTTTACGGTGGAAATCAACCAATCCAATCGCTATGTTGGGACAACCAAACCAAACACACTAGAGTTGGGCACGGGACGACTCGACTTTTCCGACTCGTTTAGACTCAACTTGATCCAAATTGAATGGGTGAGTCCATCTGAACCAAGTAGGCTTCACCCAATCCGAACTCAAAAGTGAGTCAAGTCCGAGTTACCCAGTAACTCAACCCAACTCGATCCAGTTAAACTCGTTCCGAAACCCAGCTTGACTAGAATTCAAGTATATATATGATAAAAAGCTCTAATTTCTAAGTATCTCTGACCCTAACCCTACCCACCGTACCCAACCCTGACCCCGATCCAATCCCAAACTCTCCCTCCCCCATCCTCCTCTTCCAAGCCCGGTAGGCAGCCACCTGCCACCATCACTACCCTCTCTCTCTCTCTCTCTCTCTCTCTCTCTCTCTCTCTCTCATGCACTCCCTCCCTTATCTCTCGAGCCGATTCGGTGCCATCTCAACCCGACTCAGTAGTTTTGACTGGGTTGGACTTGATCCGGATTACTCTAAACCAGACCCCGACTCGGTACCGAGTCGAGTCGAGTTCAGGTCAGGCCTATTTCAAAACTGGATCGAGTCGGGTCAGCCCTAACTCGGTCAGACTCGACTCAATGCCCAGCTCTAAACACAACCTTACTTATCGTCAAGGCAGGTCCACCAAAGGGTTAATCTAATCCAGAGGAATTATAGGGTCCATCTCAGCAAATCTATAGTTTTCTCATGCGCATGGCTCTGTACCAGTGGGGTGGGGCCATGGTACGGCAATCGCCAAGCCATTGATCTGATGAGTAGGGCTGTCTCCAAAATCTTCATCACTGAAAGATCCTAACCCTTGGACAATGGCCCACGAAAATACACATCAAGCAGCCAGTCCACATTCAAATGAAAATAGTAAAATAATCTAAGGGTTATAATATCTCAATCTGGGAGATTTTTTTTGGACCATTGAAACATGTCCCCACATGCATGGAAATGTAATGAGTATAACCCTATAACTCCTCTCTGATCCATCCATCTGGTTGGCCCATCACTCAGATGGACCATGCCCCACTATCTCCCCTATAAAATACGACTAGCCATTGATCCACAATCCATGGGGCCCCAACCAAGACAATCGTCTGATGGTGGGAAATTTTGAGATATCTCCATTACACCATGGAGCCCACCAATTGAACAATCTGAATCACCAAAAGGTGGGCCCAAATTTACAGATTGTTGGGTCAAGCATGCTGCTAGAATGAACATTCGTGCATTCCCTCTTAACAAAATCCACATCCGTTCATCATCATATGTGGGCCATGGTAATGGAGTTAAATGCATCATATGAGCAGTTTGAGCATTCTCAAAATCATATATCATCATCATCATCCTAGGGCATGTTTGGGTGCCACTGAGAATTGAATTTGATCGCATTTTATTTTTTTTTCTAAAGCGTACCAACCGATGGATTGGAGCTTAAGATTGTGGCCAGCTCAGGTGTCCAATGCGCCTGGAATTTCAGCTGAATGGGTTTTCTGTGATGCTGAGTTTGAAAACGTGTGCGAAAGATGGTCAATCCCCACCTGGCCAAGCTCATATTTAATGTGAAACAAATGCCAGTCTTCACAGATTTAATGAGAAACGAAAAATGGGTGGCATCCAAACATGCCCAGAGCCCTTCCCACCGATTTGGGATGCAGTTTTACGACTCAGAGACTTGGATTGACTAGTTTGGCCCTGAGTCGAGTTGCGATTAGCCCAAATCAGATGTGACTCGTGGAATCGAACCGGATCGGGCACCACCAAATCCGAGTTGACCCAGATGAATCGTATCAGATTAATCGAGTCTTAAGCCATGATTTGAGGTTGCCTTTTGAATGGTAGATTGACAAATGTTTTACTATTGGCGGCCCACCAGACACCGACCTTCCTCTTTTACCTGGGTTCTCAAAAACCACATGGGAGTGACAATTTGACATTAGCCCAAATGAGCTCTTTCTGGGAAATTGCATATATCATGAAACCTATCAAAAACATAGTCATTTGGGTCCGGAAATCACCTGATCAGGAATTCTCTGCAATTTTTTGGCCAGCTTCTGACATTATGTATTTAACCACATCGGCGCAGCATGTAAACTTGTCTGCTTTATCATCGGGAATCTCAACGTTGAATTCCTGCTCAATGGCCATAACAAGCTCCACCCTATCTAAGCTATCCAGGCACAAGTCCTTCCGGAAATCTGCTGTTTCAGTAACCTGTTAAAAGCCAAAAAATGGAATCAGAGCCAGTCATTTCATCCATGGTTTAAAAACATAAAAACTTGAATTGATGATCAGCCAGGTCGGGTTGACTTGAAGACCTGACCCAACGCTCGATGTTCAGCCGGGTCAGGTTGACTCGAAGACGTAACCCAACTTGACTCGATAGTTTAATTATTATAAATTGAGAATATTAGGATTGTTAACAGATATTTAAAATAGTTAGATCATGTATAAGTAATACAAACCTTGAAGCAACAGCATTGTTGATATCTCACTTGTTAAAGGTTGTTGCTTCCCTGGTTCATGTTGGGGTTTTGAATGTTGCTCCTAGCAATAATCATTTTTAATAGAATCCTGCAATTTGCGAGTGACTTGGTTCAAGTCACGCCGAGTTAGTGTCTCGACTTGACTCAACAATTCTCTCTGATCAAAGAGGAGTCAGGCCCAATACTGAGTTTCTCAGAGACTCAGCTCAAAAGCTGGCCTAGTTGAGTTGACTCGGTCAAGTTTCTGGTTGAATCGGTGAGTTTTAGAACTATGGTTCCATCAGCTTTAGAATTCAAACTCCCTTAAAGTGGACACCAGTAGTTGGTGAAAAAAGATGGTGTTATTGAAGAGGAATGCAGCTCGCAAACACAAATCTACAATCGTCAAGCATAGGCAATATTGAGAAGTCATCTGTACGGAACTTGTGACGCATCCATTTGATACGTAACCGCTCAAGATATCTACCCACCATCTGTGGAACTAGTTGATACTACACAGCATATAGCCAGCCTGATGGAACCAATAGATTTGTGTATTGGATTACAAAACTAGGAATCGCAGATATAATATGAAAACCCAAAATAAGTATCAAGATGAAAGTTTATCCTATAGATGTTGTATCCATGCCTGTTTGAAATGCAAATCATAGTATTCATTCTTATGGGCATGTGAATGAAAAACAAGAGATACTTTTTTTTCTCGAACGAATGCAAGTTTAACTCCTAAAGAAGCACTTTATGAAGCTTTCTGTAACACCCACACTACTCATCAGGTGGGGCCCACATGAGCATTGAATGTGGGCTGCTATCATTTTATTGACCATCCATTTTTGTGTACATGTGTGGTCCACCAGATGAGTGGATCAACGTGATTTCGCACTTGATCTTGTACTTGATGGGGCTGCCTGAATGGGCCCGGATGTCATGCACTCCTGCTATTTCGATACACGTGGGATACCTGTGATTGGTGACCGCAGATGCATGTCTGCAAGTAGCACTCCTCTCAGTTGCAAACTGGGTGACTGGACTTTTTTCTGTCCTTCTACTAGCATTACAAAATCATGCATACTCTCCCATACATGAAGAGATGAGCATGAGCCCACCGCCCATGGGCTCAGATATGAAGAAAATGAGTAACAGGCGTGCTTAGTCCTGCCTACATGAAATGCATGCTCACGTACAAAATACTTTGCAGACTCATATACGCAAGTCCACATGTTCTTGCATGCATGCCCACACTCCCAATACAAAATGTTTCCACATAAAAAATCCTCCCTTCTTCATCATGGTTTTTAGACTTGGATCGATTCATTCAGTCTCGAGTCAAGTTGCAACTTGCCCGAGTTGGGGTATTGAGCTGGATTGGGTAGTGCTGAATCTGAGACAACTAATCCAAGTTGCACCTGACTCAATCGAGTCTTAAAACCATGTTCCTCATGGATAACGAATGGGTAAATATAAATAAAGTCCATAACACGCTGGAAGGAGATGCGATTACCTTGCCCGAATCGATCCTATCATATTTCTTGACCATCCCAATTACTCGAGCCATTAGATGATCAGAGCTGGTACATGCTGATGTGCACATCTGACGCGTCGTTCTGCCAAGCGATGGACCAGCTTTGGTGATTGACCATGGCCGTGCACTGTTCGTAACACTTGCGTGCCTTAGAATAGCCTTTCTTACAGATTGCATGTTCCGAGAAGCTGCAGCGACTGAAACACCAATGCCAAATAATCAGAACATAAGAAAAGTGAGGGCTTGTGTGGACAGTCGGATTTATTGTCAGAAAGCTTTTGAAACTGAATAAATTGGGTGTTTGTTTCTCTCCAAAACATCCCACTACCTGAGTCATTTCGAACAGAAACACGTTAAAGGGAGACAATTTCCTATAGGCTTCCCTTTGCTTGGGGCTCAAAATAAAAATTGATAGGGCTACCCTCTCCAATTTGAATGATTCTACCACTTGTCCGTGTCAAATCAGACTCGGCAGGGACTGGTATGGGTTTGTACCTCGAGTCACCCCCAACTCAAGAAAGTCGCGACTCAACTCAAACCCAAAGTTGCTGAGTTAAAAAAGAACCATGATTGTGGCCTCCAACACAAGTCAGCACACTGGTTCATGATTCAAACTGTTCATTGGGCAGGTCCCACGGTGGATTGGCCATGGCAGAAAAAGCTTACTGACAAAACAATCTTAACCACATGACCCGCTACCTACAAATGGACATACAGAAGAACATTGGCGACTGTTAGCATTGAACAGGAAAGGGTCCACCAATCAAACATCCAATCCAAGCAATCTGCAAAGAGTGGTCCACTCAAGGTGGGAGCAATTGAGTGAGTGGTACAGATCATGGACTGCTGTGCCAAAGGCCATTTTGAGTGTGCGGCATAAACTAAATTAGTGCGCAACACTCAACTTGGACTCCTCATTGTGGATTGCCTCTTCGTCCAGAACTGGTACAGGTCGGTACCACGAGTAACCCCTGATTCACCGCTTATTCATGGGAGTCATGACTCAAATCGAACCCAAAGGAGTTGCTGAGATTTTGTGGATACGAATTGCTGGTTTTATTTGGGAGAGGATCGAATTCTAATAATATTAACGATGGAGAGGGAACAGAGAACACAACACAGATAGAGAATCAAATGGTTTTTCGAAAGCCAAAACATGTTCCTTTTGCATGCAACTAGGACTGCAAACCTTGTAGATGTGGAAGAAACAAAGATGGTCGAATGAAACATACTTAGATTGACGGAAGTTCTAAACTGGCTGTGACCAAACTCAAAAATGTGAGCAAGTTGCATCAAGACTTAACTAGAAGAGTCAGTTTCAACTTTCATCTGTTAAACCACAGTCAAAGCAACTGTGCTCCAAGCAGGTGGATGGCAAAAATTAAAAGAACCAGCAGGCACTAATTGCAAACAATATTGCTAATCTCATGATGCAGATTCTTTTCTTCAAATAATGGCTTGAAGGCTTCTGCAGTGCACTTAAACGTACTTGCTGTTTGGGGCAGCACAGAAAACACAACCTCGATTAAGGGTGCTTTTTCTACCCCGTGGTTAACATAAGAACAAGAGGATCCTGCCTCAATCATGATTCAATGATACTGCATCCTATTGGACTTGTGAAAATATGAACAGCTAAGCACACCCTTGGATCGATATTGGAAATACTTTCACCACCCTCTAGGGTAAGGTATTAAAAAATGGTTACATAATGGCTGTAACAGCCATTACACAATGGTAACAGTGACACCTGTTAAGGGATACAGGGCTGTAAAACCCGATTTCGAAAAAAAGAAAAAGAAAAAGAAAAAAAAGAAGCCTGTAAAGCCTGTTACAGGACGATACAGAGCCAATACATTTTTTCCTTCGAAATTAAAAGGGGGAAAAAAAAAAAAACCATTACAGTGCCATAACAGCTTTTATGGCCCAATTTTAAAGGTCATACAGCCAGCCGTTACCATCACAGAATACCTTGCACTAGAGGCAGTCTACTTAAACTATTCTTGGTTTTCTTCTTCAGTCTGGAAATACCAGGACAGAAATGTTTTGGATGAAAGGCATAAAAGAGTCTGTGTCCACAAGGAAAAATCATCACGTGAAGGATTCCCTTTTGACAAGTGACGATATGCGACTGCGTTCTAAGAATTCTTCTTTGACTGGTAAAGCTATTTCTATATATAAAAAGTTTCAAAAAAAAAAAACGAAAAGAAAATTTCAATAAGGTTTCGTGCTCCTTTGCCAAATAAGGCAAGACTGAACTGCAAAGACAAAACATTGACCCGACTCATGAAGAAAAGGAGTTCAAGACAGGTCCTTTTCACTGGCAGAAGCGGAAAGTCTGATTAACATTTGTACTGAAAACCCACCTACAGTGAAGGTAGAAAAGATTTTAAGTTTAGCTAGTAATGCAGAATTAGCAATTTCAATAAATTCTCTCTGCTTTGAACTCAATGAAGAAATTTCCAAAGATCAAGCGTAGACCCTTTCATCTAAGGATGATGTGATTGATCCCTTTCCAGCACTGAACCCATATCTACGATGATATGCTTTTGTTTTACACTAGAACTTGGCTCAGATTGTTTGCTGGGAGTATTTTTATTCTATTCAGTTGCAAACTGAAATGCAGTTGATCAAGCTTTTGATTGTACAAAGAGATTAGGTAAATTCTGTCGAAATCCAAGTGATTTAGGTACAGGTATGTGTGAAGTATAGGTGCGAACTGACCTTGTAAATCTTTGTTGCAATGCCCCTACTCAACACTCCGCCCCACGCAGCATAGCCTGCCGAATAACCATCTTATAAAATATTCCCTTACGTTTCATTTATGTGGCAGAGCCATGTCATTAGCCATGCCCATGTTGTGTCATATCCAATGTGGGTGCCCAGAGGGATTTGAAGAACTCACTTATCATAGGTAAAGTGAAAATGATTTGATGCAGCCCACCTCTCTAATCACTTGCTGATCAGTTGGAGTTTATGTTGTTGATGATTACAGTATCAAAACAAGATTCTTGATGAGAACTTGCACTTGATTAGTCCCAAGCTTTACAAGTGTGTGTTTCCAAATGCAGACATTGGGTACCTCCCTTCTCTTGAAGTTTGTCTCCGCCATTGATTGAAATCTTTGTCCAACAGTACACCGATCACCATCTAAGCCATACCCAACTAATTGGGGTCAGCTACAAGGATCCTGCTTTGCCATTCCACTCCATCACGGACCACATCCTCGGTTAGAGCATCAGTCCTCAAGTTTTTTCTAACTCCACCCACGTCCTTTTGGGCCTTCCCCTTGCCCTTTTAGAGCCTTCAACTTGGACCAGCTCACTCCTGACTAGTGCAGTTCTTGGTCTCCGTTGCCCGTGTCCAGACCATCAAGTCTACTTTCCTTCATGTTATTACCCATTGGTGCTACTCCTAAGTTCATGCGAATGCATTCAATTTTAATTCTATCCTTTCTCATCTTGCCACCTCATCCATCTCAACTTCCTCATTTCAGCTATGCTCATTCTATGAGCATGTTGTTCCTTAACTGCCCAACATTCTCTTGCACAAAGCATGGCGGCTCTTATAGCTATCCTTTGAAATTTTTGCTTCAGTTACACAACAATCACATAAACTTCAAAGGCACATCTCCAGTTCTTCTACCAAGCTTGAATTCTATGAATAGCATCCTTCTTGATCTCTCTACTCTCTGAAATTATCAACCCAAGATATTGAAAATGGTGTCCAAGAGTAAATGACAGAGATAATTTTTAAAGTGGCTTTGCCTTGTTTTGAGGAAATCTGTCACGCCTTGAAATTCGAATACAGAGAGTGCACCCTCAGACCCGAGTTTCGAGTCGTAACTCATACACAAAGTGTACTAACTTCATTCCATTATATGATTATTCAGAGGCAAAATTAATATTCATTTCTACATTCCAACTAAGTCCATTCACAATCATTTACACAATGATTTAATAATCAACATTTGTCCATTCTCAACATCTATAAACATTCAATCAACATAAATTTGCCATCATTCATCAGTCAATACATCCTACCAATGAATACTTACTACAAACCTAGAGCAATTCAATTAAATAAAATTAATCAAATGCTTTAATCTTACAACTAATCAGATGATCCTAACATTTAAAATTATAATTAAATAATTAGGAATGATCCAAATGCAGTCAGTTCCTCTTCTGATAGGTACAACAACGTCTCATATGTGTCGTGCACCAGTTCAACCACAACTTCTTGTTCCTGCACCAACTTATCAGTTAATTGTTAATCTGTACAGTTTTACATCAATAAAGGATAAGCTGGTCAGGCCTAGTGAGAATTCCCGATATGGTTCTTTACATCAAATTATAATAGAATGCTAATAATCATACACTATAATTTTATAAAGAAAATGCAAATATTTTGTAATGCATGAATGCATCAAGTGGGAATCCGTCCACTTGCCTGAGTTGCAACCCGTCAACCCACATCTGCCCATTGGCAGGCTTTTACCATTTGGTAGGCATAGGCAAGGCTCGCATCTACTCCTTGAGTAGGTTTCCACTAGTATAGTTGGCTTCTGGTAACAATTCTATCAGGTATACCATCCAAGGAGGTCCCCCAGGAATTCAGCACGTGTTGTGCATTCAATTGATAGATGCACAAGTATATGAAGGAATCATGTATTGCATATATCATTTCGATTATCATATTTGAATCAACATAGTACCATATTATCTAGTATATCATTCAATTCATGTCCAGTTATTAATTCAACATATAAGTTGCATTAATACAATAATTCAAATAATTGACTATACCACATTAATTAAATCAAATCATTATTATTATTTTAACACAGAAATCACACATTCATCTAAATTAATTAAAAGTACATGGCAATTATATAAGGGTGAGCATACAACATATCAAACAATCCATCTATTTTAACTTGATGGATGGAAAACACATCGGGATCACTCACCTTGATGCGGTGGAGATGATTCCGTGAACCAACAGTCTGAATTGAATTAATATTTTCTAAAATCGCATAAATAAGAATTATTTTTAATCTTACAATTCCACATAATGAATCAACATATAATTTATTATTTATCATTTCTTCAAATCGATGCAGCCCATCCGATGGTCCGATCGGCCTGGAATTTAAGATTTTAATTTATTTTAATCTTAAGAATCCAATGAATGGTGATAATTTAATCAAATACTTCAGATTATGTCATATAATTCTTTGTGCCAAGTTGTACCTTGCGCAGAGAATTACTCTTCCGGTATTTATTCAATTTCGTTGGATTAAGGAAGAAAATTTGTAGATCCATGATCAGTACGATCAATTGAGGTGTCGAATTTGTCTGATTCTTAAAAATATTACATAATTAAGTCTTAGAACACCCATGAACAGTACAAATCATACCGATCGCTGTCCTTCATGGAAAAATCCCACATTTTGCACATCGGCCTTAAAGTCATGCACATTAGTGTACCTTTCCACATGAATGAATTAAACCTACACAATGGATGTTTGATTGATCCAATGTGTTCAATGTGTAGATCATGCCAAATTTACTATTTCATAAAGAAAACAAAGGAAAACAAAAATACACTTAACCTAAATAGACAAATTCCAAAAATCCTCCTTCCCACTTTCCCTTTTGTATGTTTTTTTTTGTTTTTTTATGAGTTTTTCTTTGGTTCTTTTAGTTTTGATAAGGCTTTGGTTCTCTTACGTTCCCTTTTTAAGAAAGAGGGTTCGTTGGGAGACTACGAGATACGAGGAAAGTTTTGAATAAAGAAAGATAAGAGGATGGATGATGAGACTGGTGGATCTCTTTCCTACTCAAAATTAAATTTAAAAATTTTTAATTTAAATTTTATTAACAAAAATTGCGGGCGTTACATTTGAGTTTCTAAGTTTCACACATCATAGTGATTAAAGATCAAAGTATTGTATCTCTTGACGTGACTAAAGGAAAATTTCAAATTTGAACTGACAGACACAATGTTATTTACAGAATTTTAAAATGTGAACTTAGACCCTATAATATTTTTAAGAATTTTTGTTCCTCACATTTTTTTCTAGATAATGGAAATCACTCGATTTTGGAAACTTATAAGTAATTAAGTACGGGTCCAATTGAGGTGATTCAAAGGCCATATCGCATATTGATAAATCGAGTTTAAAAGTTTTTTTTTTTTTTTTAACTCATCGTTTGTTTCTAGACAACCATCATTGTTCAAATTTTCGAATCTTTTGTAGACATCAGTTTCTGACAAAATTTTACATACTTATAAATTCATTACAATAAAAAATAAAAAATTAAAAGACCAATCCAGTGTCTATAGCTATTAATAACATTAGCGTAACTAGCGCCATTAAAAATAGGATTTTTTTTTTTGAGATATTAGTTTTCAAATCTCGAGGACGAGATTTTATTTTAAGGGAGGTAGAATGTAACACCCACAATTTTTGTTAATAAAATTTAAAATTAAAATTTTTAAATTTAATTTTGAATGGGAAAGAGATCTATCGATCTCATCATCCTTCATCTTATCTCTCTTTATTCAAAACTTTCCTCGTATCTCGTAGTCTCCCAACGAACCCTCTTTCTTAAAAAAGGGATGTAAGAGAACGAGAGTCCTATCAAAACTAAAGGAACTAAAAAAAACTTATAGGAAAAAAAAAAACACGAAAGGGAAAATGAGAAGGAGGATTTTTAGAATTTGTTTATTCTGGTTAAGTGTATTTTCATTTTCCTTTGTTTTCTTTATGAAATATTTAATTTGGCATGATCTACACATTGGATGGATTGGATCAATCAAACATCCATTGTGTAGGTTTAATTCATTCATGTGGAAAGGTACACTGAAGCACATGGCTTTAAGGTTGATGTCCAGAAGGTAGGATTTTTCCATGATGGACAACGATCGGTATGATCTGTACTATTCATGGGTGTTCTAAGACTTAATTATGTAATATTTTTAACAATCAGATAAATTCGACACCTCAATTGACCGTACTGATCATAAATCTACAAATTTTCTTTCTTAATCTAACAAAATTGAATAAATACTGGAAGAGTAATTCTCCACGCAAGCTATAACTCGGCACAAAGAATTATATGACGTAATCTGAAATGTGCAATTAAATCATCACCATTCATTAGATTTTTAAGATTTCCAGACTGATCGGACCATTCAATGGGTTGCATCGATCTGAAGAAATGATAGATAATGAATCATATGTTGATTCATTATTTGGAATTGTAAGATTAAAAATAATTCTTATTTATGTGATTTTAGAAAATACTAATTCAATTCAGACCGTTGGTTCACGGAATCATCTCCACCGCATCAAGGTGAGTGATCCCGATGTGTTTTTCATCCATCAAGTTAAAATAGATGGATTGTTTGATATGTTGTATGCTCACCCTTATATAATTGTCATGTACTCTTAATTAATTTAGATGAATACGTGATTTCTGTATTCATATAATAATAATGATTTGATTTGATTAATATGGTATAATCGATTATTTGAATTACTGTATTAATGCAATTTATATGTTGAATTAATAACTGGACATGAATTGAATGATATATTGGATAATATGGTACTGTGTTAATTCAAATGTGATAATCCAAATGATCTATGCAATACATAATTCATGATTCCTTCATATGCTTGTGCATCTATCAATTGCATGCGCAACATATGCTAAATTCATGGGGGACCTCCCTGGATGGTATACCTGGTAGAATCGTTATGAAAAGCCCACTATACTAATGGAAGCCTACTCAAAGAGTAGATGTGGTCCTTGCCCATGCTTACCAAATGGTAGAAGCCTGCCAAGGGGCAGAGCGAGTTAATGGGTTTCCAACTTAGGCAAGTGGACAGATTCTCACTTGATGTATTGATGCATTGCATAATATTTGCATTTTCTTTCTAAAATTATATTGTGTATGATTATTAGCATTTTATTATAATTTGATATAAAAAACCATGTCGGGAATTCTCACTAGGCCTGACCGGCTTACCCTTCATTGATGTAAAACTGTACAAATTAGCAATTAGTTGATGAGTGCAGGAACAAGAAGCTGTGGTTGAACTAGTGCACGACACATGTGAGACGTAGTCGTACCTGTCAGAAGAGGAACTAATCACATTTGGACAATTTCTAATTATTTAATTATTTAATTTTATATGTTAGGATAATCTGATTAGTTGTAAGATTAAAGCATTTGATTGATTTTATTTAATTGAATTGCTCTAGGTCTTTAGCAAGTATTCATTGGTAGACTGTATTGACTGATGAATGATGGCAAATTTATGTTAATTGAATGTTTATAGATGTTAAGAATGGACAAGTAAATGATTAAATCATTATGTGAATGATTGTGAATGGATCTAGTTGGAATGTAGAAATGAATATTAATTTTGCTTTTGAATAATCGTATAATGGAAGGAGGTTAGTACATTTTGTGTACGAGTTACAACTTAAAACTCAGGTTTGAGGGTGCACACTCTGTACTCGAATTTTGGGGTGTGATAAAATCCAATTGCTCACTACCATCTGAAATCATTTTGCCTAGGAGAAGACAGTGAATAATGTATCATCCAAAGAAGGTTAGATTCATTGAACAATTCCATAATTATTAAAACTAAAGTGAGCAATGAGTTCTAAAAATATGACTCTGACGGTTCTCTTGGCAAACCAAGTCAGACTGGCCTTGGCAGTAGTGGCATAGGAAACGATGAAGTCCAACTAGTGTTTTCCTACCTAACTGAAGGTTCAATTAGAAACCATGGCTCTTCTATAAGGTATTAGTTTGATTTCTATCTCCTCAAAGTAGGGTATTGGAGGGGGAACCTTCAAGAGTGACTTTTTGGTAGAATAGGAGTGCAACTGTGCTGGCCCTTGATGTCTGGGGAACATTCTCAAATTAAAGTAATCCTGCCTAATAGTTATGAATGCCTCTTTCATGGACATGCTCAAAGGGATTAGCTTGATTTCTATCTCCTCAAAAGTAGGTTATTGGAGGGGGACTCCAAGAGCGACTTTCTGGTAGAATAGGAGTGCAGCTGTGCTGGCCCTTAATGTTTGGGGAACATTCTCAAATAGATGTGATCATGCCTATTAGTTATGAATGCCTCTTTCATGGACATCCTCAAAGAGGCTAATACTCTAGCAAATAGTCTTGCAATGGAATTTCTCATTTATAAAAGCTATAAATATTGTTCATACGTATGCAATTTAGACAAGGACACAAAGCAGTGCTTCAACATAGACATGAGGTGTTAAAAAACCTGATATGATAGCATGTGACATACAATTATATAACAAAATATAAATTATTAAATAAACATTTATTCATAAAGTTATCATCATCGTAGCCTTGTCCCAACTATTTAGGGAGGGATCCTGTTTTGAAAATCATATTCAAAATAGGAATCCTTATGATTGATTTGAAGATGTATGACCATCTACCTACTTGACATAAATGCTTCTTCTTTAACTAGGCTTGGAATCCAAATCCAATTATGTCTCAAATATTAAACGACTATCCTCTCAAACTTGAAAATTCATTTCATCCCAAAAAATAAATTGGGTTGTGGTGATCATGTCCGGATAATGAGGACTTATCACCTAAAGCATATGAGCTAGTGTTTAGACATATTCATAAAGTTATAAGAAACATGCCCCATTCTTTTAGAAAGAAGTACGCTAAAACAATACAAAAAGGAATGATCACCAACAATTAGTGTAGGTTAATCTATGACCCCTTTGCCCTTGTAACAATCAAAAAAAAAAAAAAAAAAATTTAAAGGAAGACATATATCGGCTTTTGTGGCCCCATATTGGCCTGTAACATAACGACCATTATAGGCCCTCTGTGGGCCTTTCTTTTTCTTCAAATCAGGCATTATGGCCCCGTACCGTGTAATGGGCACCACTATCATCTTATGTAACGGGAGTAACATAACCGTCTTTTAATACCATGCTTTCTGCTCAAAAGTTTCAACCAAATAGTTTTAAAGTGGATTAAATTATCAATAACTATTTGATAGCAATATAATGTTCGCGTTACAAATACGTTCGGCACTTGGATTACATCACACTGACTTTGGGGTCACCATGGCACCTCGAATGTGTTAATCTCTCAACGATGGCAAGGTATGGAATGAATACCTAAAATAAAAATCGTGGACTTTCTCGAATAGAGATGTTGCATGATCATCATCATCTACGCCTTATCCCAGTTAATTGGGGTCGGCTGCATGAATCATGTTCCGCCGTTCCACTCTATCAAGGGCCAAACCTTAAGTGACAGTTAGACAATAGGTCATCAAGCCTTTTCTTAGTAACTTCATCCATGTTCTTTTGGGCCTTCCCCTTGCCCTTTTAAAGCCTTCGACTTGTACCAACTCACTCCTAATTGGAGCGGTTCTTGGCATCCGTTGCACATGACCAAACCATCAAAGTCTACTTTCCCTCATCTTATTACCTATTAGTACCACTCCTAAGTTCCCTCGATTTAATTCATTTCTAATTCTGCTCTTCCTTGTCTTGCCACTCATTCATCTCAACATCCTCATTTAGCTACATTCATCTTATGAACATGTTATTCCTTAATTGCCCAGCATTCTATGCAATAAAGCATGGGTGGTCTTATAGCAATCGTATAAAATTTCCCTTCTAGTTTGACTGGTACACGATGATCACATAAAATTTTAGAGGCACATCTCCACTTCTTCCACCCAGCTTGAATTCTATGGGCAATATCCTTCTCAGTCTCTCCACTCTCATGAATTATCAACCTAAAATATCTGAAGTGGCCATTTCAGGAAACTTCTTGGACGACAATCTTAACTAATTCCTCGTTTTTACTCCGATTGTTACTAAAATTTCACTTCTATATACTTTGTTTTAGCCCAACTATTTTTAAATCAAGCATCCTTCCATAAATCTAGCTTTGTGTTTACGTTGTCCCTCATCTTGTCAATCAAAACTATGTCATCTGCAAACAACATATACTATGGGATTTCTTCTAGCACATGCCTCGTTGCTCTTCCATAACCAATGCAAAAGGCTACAAGCTCAATGTCAACCCTTGGTGCAAGCCTACAATAATAGGAACTCATTTGTCTGTTCACTAGTGGTCCTCACATTTGTTACTACTCCCTCCTACATATTCTTAATCATGTCAATATATCCTCTTGAAACTCCTTTCTTTCCCAACACTTACTGGATTAACTCTCTAATGATCCTATCATATGCTTTCTCTAAGTCAATAAAGACCATGTAGAGATCCTTTCTCCTCTCTTTCTATATTTCTACATCAACTGTCTAAGTACAAAAATAGCTTCAGTGACTCCCAGGCACGAAACCAAACAGATTTTTTGATACATTTGTCCCATGACTTGGGCTTTACTCAATCACTCTCGCCAAGGTTTCATAGTATAGCTCATAAGTTTAATCCCATGATAGTTGGTGCAACTCTGTATGTCTCTTTTATTCTTATAAATACGTACCATGATAATTTTCCTCCCTTCATCTGGCATTTTCTTCAATCTTAAAATCTTGTTGAACAACCTCATCAACCAATATAACATAATATCTTCCATCCACTTTCAAACCTCTATTGACATACCATCTGGTTTGAGGGCCTCTCCTATTTTCATCCTTCTCAATGCTTCTTTCACTTTAGATATCTTAATCCTATGAAAATATTTATGGTCTCCAACGTCATTTAAGTTATGAATCCTTCTATTCCCTTGCTCTGAGAGTGGTTCTGATGTAGGACAATTAACCACTTTCTCTAAAAGCTCAAACCGATAGAGCATGGCGAATTTATCCCTTTTATCCCATAGCTCAGGCCCCATATCTCATGGGTTAGGACCTCTACTGAACCTCCCTCATGGGCCCCACATCACATGGGTACCGGCTCACATGAGCCACCCACCTAGAGTGTGCCCCTGCATCCCACAAGCAACCCCACTCCAGCCCGGTGTGAAAAATGCCCCTGCATTAATTACCCCCAGTGAGGAGTCTTAAACATGAGACCTCCCGCTCTTATACCACTTTGATGCAGGACAATTAACCACTTGCTCTAAAAGCTCCAACTGATAGAGCATGGCGAATTAATCCATTTATCTCATAGCCTAGGCCCCACATCTCATGGGTTAGGACCTCGGTTGAACCCCCCTTGTGGGCCCCACATCGCGTGGGTACCGCCTCACACGGGTCGCCCACCCCGAGTGTGCCCCTGCATCCCACAGGCAACCCCACTCAAGCCCGGTGTGAAAATGTCACTGCATTAATTACCCTCGATGAGAAGTCTCGAACACGAGACCTCCCGCTCTAATACTACTTTGATGCAGGACAATTAACCACTCGCTCTAAAACTCGAACTGATAGAGCATGGCGAATTGATCCTTTTATCTTATAACTCAAGCCCCACATTTCATGAGTTAGGACCTTGGCTAAACCCCACTCATGGCCCCACATCACATGGGTACCTCCTCACACGAGCCACCTGCCTCACACGGGCCGCCCACCCCGATTGTGCCCTTGCATCCCACTTAAGCCCGGGGTGAAAATGCCCCTGCATTAGGTTGTCATTTAACAAGTTCTAAAAATAGCCTTTCCAACTCTTGTTGATCTCATGTCCTTTACTAGTACCGCTGTTATCACTTTTAACGCATCTAATATGATCTAGGTTCTTACCCATACTCTCTCGCTCATTTTTGTAAGTTTGAAGCCAACTTTTCACCTGACCTTGCCCCCAATCTATTGTAAAGATCATCTTAAGCCTTATGTTTAGCCTCACTACTTTCTTAGTAGTCTTTTCAACATTTTTATATTGTTCAAAATTTTCATCATTTCTAGTCCCTTGCCAGGTTTTAAAACATGAAAGTTTTTGGTGAAGAGCTTTTTGTATGTCAACATTCCATCCCCAAGTTCTTCTATGATTCGCTTTTTCCTCTAGATACTCCGAAGGCATCTTTTCCTACTTTTCTAGTGCACACAACCATCTCATTCCACATAAAATTTACTTCTTCCACCAATTTAGTTCTAAATAACATTGTTCTCTCCTAAATTCCACCACCTAGTTTTTGCACACCTATTAATTTCGTTCTCTTTCTTTTATC
Source organism: Magnolia kwangsiensis (assembly GCA_037074715.1). Lineage (NCBI taxonomy): Eukaryota > Viridiplantae > Streptophyta > Magnoliopsida > Magnoliales > Magnoliaceae > Magnolia > Magnolia kwangsiensis. The sequence continues at coordinate 8,907,971 of CM073580.1, read as the reverse complement.
TCTTAATGTAAACATCCATAGCCATTAACCTATTTTTCCTAGGTAGAAAGAAATCTCTTTACTTGTATATGATCCACTTTTGAAGATTATTGAAAGGTTTACAGGTAAAGACATTACAGGGTCGGTTTGAATGCTTATAATTACTTGTAAACCCTTTACCACTTGTAAGGCTTTGCAATGTTCAATTGCAAAGAGAAACTTGGCAATTTTACATGTTTCAGGTTACAGATAACCTGATTACAACCTAATGACTAGTTATTTGAAAAATGCTTATAAAGGAAGCATTGCAACACGGAGGCTTCTCTGAAAAATGCTTATAAAGGAAGCATTGCAGCACGGAGGCTTCTCTGCCATCTCATCCTACTCTCTCTCTCTCTCTCTCTCTCTCTCTCTCTCTCTCTCTCTCTCTAGCCGGGTGACTAATGACCCATCTCTCCTTTCCTACCTCTGGCAACCAAACCCTATCTTGTTCTCTACTTTTGGTCAATGATTAATGACTCCTCCTTGTATCTAGCAACAGACAACTCCTCTATTCTTCCCTACCTCCAGCGATTAGCAACCCCTTCGTGCTCCACTGGCAGACCAGCAACCACTTCGTGCTCTACCACCACAGAAGTGGCCCCTTTGTGCTCCACTGGAGACTATTGACCCCTCCCCGCTTCCCTCTCCTCCCCTGCCTCTCGAGACCAGTGACCCATTGCATGTTTTTTTCCTTGTCATTTGTACAGTGGTTGTATGGATGGAGTGGATTTCACATATACAACATTGTGGGCACAAAGGGCTAGGGTGCGTGAAAAACAAGTGTATACAATCTCAATTGCAACAGAATCCTTTATCACAATCGTTTATGCTCTATGTGTGTGGAGCCCATCATATTGTAAATATAAAATCCATACCATTCATCGGGTTCTATCCTTTAGGTTAAGCATTAATGTCAAAACTTAGCTAGAAATCATATGGGCCACACTACACGGAAAAATGGAAATGGGATGCAGGCCATAGGTTTGTGTGTGGGGCCACCATGTGGTGTCGCTTTCATCAAACCTATTAATAAGGTCTAACTCACCAGGATGAAGAAAAGATACAAAAACAGCTTGATAAAAAAAACTAAATAGGGTCATGCTATTTGAACTCAATGATTTTGAAGCAATTTTACATTGTTACCATTCGAGTGGCTCAGATCAGTTTTTAATCAGGTTTATCTTTTGTATGTATGCCTCAAATAGTAGTTCTTAACTAATGGGCAATGGATTTTACCGTATACAGTTTATATTTAATAGTTTCTTCTCATAAAATGATATTTGAATCAGTGAACCCACTTTTGTTGCCTTCCTAATGCTTGGTTTAGCATAAGGATCAACCCTAGGGTTTTATTGAGATGGGCTCAACCCAATGATCTATTTTAAATGAAGCCCTTATATGTAATGTTCAAAGTATCGATGTCACGACAAGTATCGCTGGCTGGGGATATAGAAACAATATCAATATATCACTGATAACTTGAAATTCGGGAAAACATGGGGAAAATGATGGAATTTTTCAGTGAAACTTTAGGAGATGCTAAAATATACATATTTACATATTAAGAATATAAAAAAATTGCAAAAAGAATGCCTACATAATATGTTTCCATTTAATGGGGGCATAAAAGCATGTGTTCACATAAGAAATCAGTCCAACCATCCCATCAATCCCATCTATCCATCTAACCTTCCATCGATATTTATCGACAACACACAATATTTCGCCAAGAACTCGTTGACAACTAGCAAGGAAATGAAAGACCGTGGTCTCGATATGGCCCATGTTGTGATAACAATAATATCACGATATTATCGATATGATCATCGACAATTTGAACATAGCCTACAACCATGTGCCCATTAAAAAAAAAAAAAATCAAAGTGAATTTTTTTTAAAAGGATAAGTGAATTTTCTTTTTAATAAATAGATTTTTGGTGATATCGATACATTACCGATATTATCAAAATATCACAAATACATTGGTGATGAAGCAACAATTGGCATTTACAAAGTAAAAAATATTGGTGATACACCGGCGATATCGATACATTGGTGATACAAGTGACACCTGGAATTTACACAATTGAAAGTATTGGTGATATATTGGCGATATCGATACAATGGTGATACTTAGCAATATATTGCCGATATCTGGAATTTCTGATAATACCAGTGCTATCGGGTATCGCCAGGCTAGAGATAGGGATAATATTAGGGATACTCTGAATAATGCTTATATGTCATTTGAAGATTTTATAGGCATTTACCACTCCAACCTCTGTCTTGTGTGAATACCCCGTTAAACAGGTGTTTACCTGTAAACACTTTACAGATTAAAGTCAAACAGGACAAACCCTAGACACTTTACATCTAAAAAGATTTCAGGTATAAAGCATTTACAACTAAATTTCCTTTTTCAGGCATCCAAACGACCCCTATTGAAATGGGAATGGCGGAATTGAGATTCGGTTCCTTTCAAGTTGGTCTTGGAAGAGACGCATCTGTGAGACGCCATTAGCCTTTGTCGATCCCTCTCGATTACAAAATGAGCAATCGCAAGTTGCTTTTGTGTATCCAAACGCGGCCTAAACTAATATCTGAAATTGCAGTTACAACGTAAGGGAAATTACGAAAGAGTAGAAAACAATACAGATAATAGCATGAGAATCCTAGGAGAGATTGGTGGCATTGTTGCAAATAACGAGAAGGAATGGGGTAGAAATGGAGAAGCGAGCTTACCTCACGTCTCTCTCTGTCTCGCGTTTCCTGCGCGTAAGGGCTCCTGCCTACTGCGGATGCATTCGAGGAACGAGATGGAAAAGTTTTGGTACTCTGGCGGAGGTCGATGGTTCATACGCATGTACTAAAAAAAATGTACGCATGGTACTCAAACAATACCAGAAAAGACCCATCTCTTGAGACGGATTTGCTACTCCCCCTGCCGCGGCGGGGTGGCTGGTGCTCGGTGCTCTGTGGGCCCACCATGATGCATGTGTTTCATCCATTCCATTCGTACATTTTTACAGATCATTTTAGAGCTTCATCCCAAAAATGAGAGGGATATAATTCTCAGATGAACCACACCCTAGGAAAACAATAGTGATTGGAGATCCACCATTAAAATTCTCCTAAGGCCCACTGTACTGTTTATTTCACATTCATTGTGTTGATTAGATCATACCTAACCATACGAAGGTAAAAAAACAAATATCAGCTTGATCCAAAACTTTTATAGCCCCAAAAAAGTTTTTAATGGTGGACATTCATTCAATACTGTTTCATGTAATGTGGTCCTTTGAGATTGGGATATAACTCATTTTTGGTCTGATATCATAAAATAATCTATAAATATAGATGAACGACATGGATGAAACACATACATCATGGTACAGCCCACAAAGCACCGATCAACAGCCATTGGCTGATGGGAGGGGGAGTAGCCAGTCCGTTCCTCTCATATAAGGAAATAAAACAGAGGCCAGTTTGCTGCAACGGTTGCGTGAGAGAACTAGCTGAGGATGGCAATGCATTCCAACCATTCAAACCCAAGGTGGGTAGGATCCTGACCATGGGGCCCACTGTAATTTATGTGCCTTATATCCATGACATCCATCTATTTTGAAAACTCGTTTTAGGGTATTATCCTAAAAAAATGAAGCAAATCTAAATCTCAAGTAATACACCAGATCCATAGCTCAACTGGCAAACTGAGTGGAGATAACTCGTTTCAACACTTGAGGTCTTGGAATCCCTAGCAGGGTGGCTAACATGGAGTGTTTGTACTGACCTGGGTGTGTACTAACAACCTAACTCAAAAAATAATAATAATAATAATAATATATAAAAAAATCTCAAGTAATCCATCATACAATAAACAATGGTAATCAATCATTAAAAACTTTTAATGGGTCACAAAAGTTTTGGATCAAGCTGATATTTGTGTGGTGGTCTCTTCATCCTGGCCTTTATGAACCTATCGACCGGTCGGATGGCAAGTAAATATTAGGTTGACCCCATGAAGTTTTTAAAGATGGGTGGTATGATCCACTTAAGATTTAGATATGCTTCATTTTTGGTATTGTGACCTAAAATGAGCTTTCAAAATAGATGAATGGTGTAGATTTAAGGCACATACATCAAAGTGGGCCCTACGATTAGGGATCCACCCATACCACACCCAACACTGAAGGCTCGGGGCCCTAACTTAGCATAGACTAGCTCAGTTAGCTTGCTCGACTTGACTCGAAAAAGCTCGATTTGACTTTGATCGAAGCAAAGTTCAAGCCAAGTTGAGCTGATTTTTTGAGCTCGAAAATGAGTTTGAGTAGGCCCCATCTCGACTCGGCTCGACTTGAATCGAACTTGGATCGAACCAGTTTGGTGACTCGATTACTTTGCCATTGATGTTGCTCACCAACTGTTTGATAAAATGACTCAACGAAATGTGGCCGGTGGCAAGGAAGGTTTGGCTAGTGGCGAGGAAGGTTTGGCCGGTAGTAAGCATGGTATGTATATTAAACAAATACCTTTTTTTATTTTTTGTTTTTATATTACTTAGAAGGTGTTTGATAAAACACCTGTAAAACTATTGTCTTTGTTTGTAAAACGGTGGGTTTTTTAAGTTGCAGTTCAGGTGTTTGTGAAAATGCCTCAATGGTGAACTCGGCTGGATCTTGGCTCGAACTTGGCCCGAGCTGTCCCGAGCTGGCCAGTCAAGCTCGAGGACCGAGCTAAGGCAAGTTCGAGCTGAGGTCAGCCAGTGTTCGAGCCGAGTCGAGCAGTTCGACCACTTGAATGTTCTCAATCAGTCAGTAATTAAGTGGGCCCGACCAAGGGCTCAAAAAAATAAAAATTTAGAATGGTCTACATTTAAGATGAACTAGTTGTCCACTGGAAGACTATAATGATATGTTTTTATTAAGTACATTAAGGTTAGGTGAATGTGAATTGCTTGTTTCCGGGACCTAGAGGAAAATCCTGTGATGGGAGGCTATGTGGGGCCCACAGAGATGCCCATGAGAAATCTAGTCCGTCCTTTAGTTTCTCAAGCTTACAATATGAAGTCCAAAAATAAGGCAGATTTATAACTCTACTATGCCCCCACACACAACAGGAAATGGTGAGAATGGAAAGATCCACAGTTAAAACCTTCTTAAAGCCAACCATGATGTCTATGTACAATTCAAACTATTCATCCTTATAATCCTTTAAATAATGATACCAAATGGAGGAAGAAGTTTCATAATCAAACTCCAACTCAAACTCCATAAAAATAGTAACTTATTATAAATACTAAACTTACTATTTCCATACGGTCATTATTTCAACCAAACTTTTTGGTTTTTGGCCAAAAATAGTAAGTGTGCTATTTGGCCTAACCACGTTGTTCTCCTAAAGTTTCTAAACTTTTTTCATGTTGGACACAACTCCTAAAGCTTAATTAATCAAAAGTTATGATCAAATTCAAACTTACTATAAATAGTAAAAATGGAAATAAAATGAATTTTTGACAGTAGATTTGGTGTGTGGAACACAACATAGCAGGGTTGGTTGTCTAAAGTAATTTCTCCTACCCTGATCACATCCCCCTTCAAACAGGCCTTCTTTGGTCCATCTTGGACATGAAAGTGTCTACAACCCACTCTACATCAATATAGAATTCAAACTGTTTATGATGTTTTAACCAACTGTCAGCATTCAATCTTCAATGTTTGGGGGCCAAATGAGCTTGATTTTTGGACTACTGTCCTATTGTGGGTTTTAGAAACCAATGCATAGAGCGGATTACCCACAAGCATCTATCTATGTTGGGCTTACATAGCTTTCCAACCACATGAAAACGTCTTGTGAGGTGGACCACACAGGCAATTCGAATCCAAGTCAGGCTAAAATGATTTGAGCTCATGCCTAATTAGAAAATTGATCAACAGATCAAGGCCAGTACAAAGATGTGTCATGCTTTGGGGTGAGGTGGGGTGCCCCGCCCATTGCCACTCTTACTTCCACTCCTATGGCTGAAAGTTGGGTAGGTTGGGTCGGGTTGGTGCTCAACCCTAACCCAACCCAAGGTTCTTATACCTCAACCCTAACCCAACCCAACCCAAACTCAGGTTGGTAATTCTCAACCCAAGCCCAACTCAAGCGGGCTCAGTCGGGTTGGATGGGTGGATACATGCTAATATTTTTGTTATTATGGTATATTATATTTCAATACATATCTTATTTTTTTATACTAATGATTTTATTAATTATATATATATAGTTATTTATTGTAAAGAACTTCATTTTTTTCTAAACAAATAAGCTAAAATACTGGGCAACTACTCATCGATAGTATGAAATTAAAACACCTTTCGTGTAGATGAGTTGGATTTGGTACAGGACAATCTACTGGGCCCTCACATAGAGTCCTATGTGGGTTCAAAAGATGGAGCCCTCACATGGTAAAGCCTTTTGGCCCTTTTTTTTTAATATATATATATATATATATATATATATATATATATATATATATATATATATATATATATATATATATATATATATATATATATATATATATATTTTAAACGAGGGAACCACACAACAAGTTGAAGCCACTTCAATGGTTGGTAGTTGTATAGACAAACATTACACTCTTCGGCTTTGATGAAAAAGTCCGATCGACTTTTGGCGAAGCTTTGATAAAGTTATAGGCACAAAAAAAAGGAGAAAATTTTAAAGTTTTTCAGCTACAATCTCTGACATACAAGCTATGATAGTCAAAGGTAGATTCTTGTGTGTTGTATTTGTTTTTATTAGTAAGTATCAATGGTGGAAGTTTGTAAAAGGGAGAAGGGTGTGGTCATTTCTTTTGTAGTTTTTTTTTTTCGAGTTAGGTATGGATGGTGAGAGTTTGTAAATAGGAGAAGGGTATAGAAGAATGTTGTAATAATGAATGAATTTTTATAATTAAAAAGCGTTGTAATGAATAAATTTTGTAATCGAAGAATATTGTAATAGATGAATGTGATGAATGTTGAAGTGAATGATGTTGTAATGGGTAATTGTTGTTGTCGATGAATGTTGTAATGAAAGAATGTTGAGATGGAAGAATATTATAATTGATGAATGTTGTATTGTGGATCGTTGATATGCATTGTGAATCATAGATCCGACGAAAACTGTCATAACTCCCTTGTTATATGTAATATCCTGAATTTTCACTGTTTTGAATTTTCAAAAAAATTCTTGAATTTTTTTTTTAATTAACTCATATTATCACTTACTGACCATTAGTACTTAACATTAGCTTATACACAAGTGGTCCAGTCTGGTCACGATCAAACCGTGTGCAGGCCATCAAGTCAGATGATCGGTTTATACTTGGCGACAGCTTGTGCAGGCCGTGCAGCAGCCGAGGAAGGTCAGAAAATTATAAAAATTTAGAAAACCATAGACCTCACTGGGCTTATGGTCCATCACAGACCAGAGATACATTGGATACGCAGAAGTTAATTATCTGAGCCGTTCCGACAACATTTGTCAACCAACCCAAGGCAGGAGTTGAAATCTAGCACTAGTAAATGAAACTGAGACTCTAGACTTTTCAGCCATCAGATTTCATCTAAATTTACGGTGAAAGTCTAATGTATTGTCCTACGCCCGTCCACAAAATCTGAGACCCAATCGTGACACAGTAACCGTTGATCACAATTGGACCCGTACGACCAAACACCATATCTGATTATTCCCATATTTTGCATGGCCCTTCATCAGGCCATGGACCACCTATCCTATAAGTTTCATGACCAAGGGGCCACCAGAACTAGCCCAACAACTGGAATGGTCCCCACAGGGCCATTTGAAGATCGAAATTATATGATCAAACCCCACCTTCGTTGATCCATTTGTCCCCAAACTTTGCATAACCCCTCATCGGGTTATGAGACACCTACGCACCAATTTTGGTGGCCAAGGGGGTGTTAGGGCTGCCCCTACACCAATAGTGATTCCTAGAAGGCTATTTTGGGCATTTGAGGAAATTTAAGGCCAATCGGCCCAAGTCTAGGGAATAAGGCCCTAGTTCTCTCATAGCTCCCCTCTTTACTACACCCACCAAAGAGAGAGAAGGGAGAGAAAAACAGCAAAGAGAAGAGAAAGAGAGTATGAAGAAGAGCAAAGGTGGACCTTAGATTAAGGTGGGGCCTAAGGGAATCTACCCTTTCAACTCCCTACCTCTCCTCCAAGAAGAAACTCTCCACCATAACCACAACAATCGTTCATTGGTCGTCTCGGTAAAACCCATCACCCCTTCTTCTTGAAATCTATGTATTGAGAAGGGTTTGGCATGGATTTCTCACATGCAAGAGTTTGTTTTAGGGATTTTGGCCAATCAACCCCAAAGCCCTCATTTCTAAGTTGATTTTCAAGTCTCCAACGATCTATAGGTGCAGACTATTATTCTTAGGTGGCCTAGCACTGATTATAGTAGGAGTTAAATGATTTTGTTTGTTTGGTATGTTGTATTGAAGAATCTAAAGGAAACCTAGGGATGGTATATTGTTGGAATTGTATGATTTGCATGCTTAGTTTGCATTTGATGTTAATCTTGCCTCTCATATGATTTAGTATATGAATAACCACATGCTCGTGCTTGTTTGATTTCTTCTCATATATGTTGTTTCATGTTGTACATAACTCATCACTCTTGTGTATTTAATCCCTTAAGGTGTAGGAAGTGCTTAACTTCCTCTCAAATCCACACCATTCACATGCACCTTGTTTATAATGTTTTAGTTTGCTTGTTAGGAGTATTTGAATTGTATGATTGAGATGTATGTGAACATGATACTGTTATGCTAGTTGATATCATTGATGGTTGGCATGCTATGAATCATCCTCAAGTCCTTGGGGTTGGTCAGGAACATGAGGAGAGATGGTAGTCCCATCGGTAGGACTAGGTTAAGGCTAGACCCGTGGATTTGGACAGGTGTGTACGGGTGGCAGTAATTCGATTACATGGGTCCCTTGTACCCGATGTCGCTCGTTACGTGCTCGCCTGACTCGTGCGGTGTAGCCTACGTACTGACCAACCTTGATTGGTAACCCTATTTGCTCAGACATGTATGGAGCCTAAAACACCGTACAACCGTTGTGGCCAACCAATAACCAATTAAAACTGGTCCACAGTCTCGTAAGCTGGACATGGTGGAATGGGACATTGTATCCGAGTTGTCGGCCTATGCTGGGGTGTCACGCCTCCCAGTAGTGAAGGCATTGATACATGGGGTATATCAGATTCCCCAACCTGCTAGCTGAATGGACTAATTAAGAACCCAATTAACATTGTCATGGCATTGCACTAGCTAGGTTGGCGACTTGGCAGTCGAGGTCACTCTGAGAGAGTGTTGACATATGCGATCATTAGACAGAGTCGCTCGAGGGAGTGTTGTGGCAAGGGCATGCATCATATCATCCATCATGCATGCGCATTAATAAGATTAGTCAGGTATTTATGAATGACTGTTTTTTATTAAATTCATAATATAATTAATGCCTATAATAACTTAAGATTAATAACACCCACTGAGTTGATCACTCAATCCCACTCTAGGACGGTGTTTTAAAACACCAACCAGACTCTCCCGTAGTTACAAGTGACGAGGAGTATGAGGAGCCTGACGACATGAGCTCGGACGAGGAGGACAAGCTTTATTCTTTTTGGACATAGTATTCTTTTGTTGTTTTTGCTGGGCAACGTCTCGTGTGACCCATTTATATTTTTGGACCTATATATATGATAGATTTCTTTCACTTTAGTAGACTTGTGAGATTGTGCTTCATGTTTTAGGAAATTTCAGGCTACGCATTTAAACCTGATTAAGCGCATGTTAATGAAAGCCAGTTACAAGTGACCCCGGTAACTCGGGAGTCGAGTGTATGCACGACCCCCGATTTTCAGGGCGTTATAAGATGGTATCAGAGCAATAGTTTGGAATCAATTGGGCCATGGGTCATAAACTTACTGACGCGTCCGCTGACTTGACAGGAAACATAATAGAAAACATGAAAATCATAAGAACCACCTCAGTCCCTGAGCTGACGCTCTTAGGTGGAATGTAAGACTTCCAAGGTGTTAGGGTTCGATAGCGAGAGGGAGTAGTAATGCTAGAGAAGGAGATCCGAGAGTCTTACGGTGCCTTGGCCCATTCTCGGACAAGAATTTGGGTACTTGACAGCAAGACTCGATTTGACTAGTTAGGAAATTTAGTTATTCCAGTCCACCTAATCCCTACGGAACTGTTGGGCCAACTAAAATAGGTGAGATTAGGGTAAATGGAACTGTGAGAGTAATGATAAATACAAGTGTAAGGTATCGTCCCTGGAACGTGTGTATCCCATGTTTTACAATACCCTATTTAGAATGTATCCAATTAACGGTAAATCCTGAGATTTCCTTTCAAATTGCACTTAGAAATCCATTACCATGGGATTTGAAAATCTCATATCACACCTTTCGACACAAGACTTATTTTACAAAGCCTAAAAAATTAATTTTAAATTCCGTCCCACATTCATTCTCGACATGTCATTCCCAAATCTTGAGTTGGGATTAGCATTGCAATCCCATTTGGTACCACTAAATGCCACTAGCCAAACCGGCCTAAGTCGAAATTCCTCTTTCCAACATATCTCCCTGAGATATTCACTTGTCATCACTCTATTCTTGAACTTCTCCATTACATTGTTAGGAACGAGCTGAAAATCGAAAGGTTGGACAATCGAAATCATCGTCCAAGTCCAAATGAACTAATACCGAGCCAAACATGATAGTTCCAACCCATTCGAGGATAATTAGGTAGGGGCGAACGAAAAATTTACCAAAAATTGAGGAAATGTAGAACCAGAATTGAGAGATTAAATGTTTAAAATCATCGTCTTGGGCCAAAATTGATAGTTTCGACCCATTTTGGGATAAAAACTTGAGGGCGAACGAAAATACATCGGAAATAGTGAAACTATAAAAAAATTAGATTTGGTCCCTAACCAGGATGAAACTTGTAAAATAACTAGGTTCATTACGTAGATCATATTTTTCTACCCTAAATTCATATATGGAACATCAAATAACTCATCCCGGTTTGCGAGATATGGCCGTTGCAAGGTGCACCTGCCTGGGAAAGCGCCCACTGGCGCCGCCAGCGCCCAACTCCAGCACCACAGCGCCCAGCCTCAGCACTGCCAGCGCCCGCTGTCCAGAGGCCCGGCACCGCCAGCACCCGAGCCCAAAACGTGCCCCCCCCCCCCGGAATTTCTTGCAAAATTCGGTCAACTTCAAAAAGTCATATCTCCTTCGTTACAACTCCAATTTAGGTGATTCGAAAGCCATATTGAAGATTAACAAGTCTAGTTTTATATAAAAATAAAATAAAAATTATATTATAGTTAGATTTAGAGTAAATTGACAACTATTAAAAAATTATTAGTTTAAAACGGTGGTTACTTCTAAAATTTTTATAATTTCTTTGTAACTCCAAATGATATGAAATTTGGTGAGATGACTTAAAACTTGATGGTAAATCATTATAACAATTTTAAAAACAATACAGTTACTAAAAGTATAAGAAACATTATAAGATAGGTCCCTCCTCCCTTTCAATGTACACACGAGTGAGGCCCATTTCCTTTGCTATTTAGGACTATATAGAGTCCATAAAAACCTATCTCTACTACTCCCATTACCCTCCACCATCCCTTCTAAACCCAAGAGAAAACTTTCCCTCTCCCAATCCTAAAACCCAATCCCCAAACCCAGCATCTTCTTCTTTACTCTAACTCATCTCAATCCTCATTCTCTCAAACCCTTTCCAAGCTTTTCTCAATATCATTTCTTCAACTCATTCCTAATCACTTCTCAACTTCCATCCCTCGAATCCATTTTCTTAAACTCATCTTCAAATTCACCTCACTCAACATCTACAAACTCATCTTCTCCTCCTTCACAAACCTATCACCAAATCCATTCTCAACACCATCTCAAACCCATTTATCAAACCCATTCTCATCACCTGCTAGGGATTCTATGTAGTCCATATAATCAATGGGATTTAAGTTACCTTTAGGATCCAAAACATCGACTTGTATGGTGTGATCTGATCCTTCAATAGCTTGGGCTAGGTATTCACTCGATAAGTTGTCTTTGTTGTCCTGTTGAAGTTGTAGCATAAGTTGAGTCTTGATTGACTCCATTAGCTCTTTCTAAATCACTCTCATCACTTCTTGAGCCTTGAATTGTTACAGCAAAGGAGAGGAGACGCCCTCGTCCTCGTCCGACTCAGAAGAATAATAGCTTAACTTTATGGAAATTAGTAGTTGTTTTGAGTTAGGATTACTACCATATATTGAAGAAAGTTAAAACTCCTGCTTGATTTGTCTGCCTTTTTCTTTATGTTTAGAGTATCTAGTAATACATGTAAATCCATACTGTAGGATATAACTGGCCATGCTAATGACATTTTGAATTCAATATAAATGTATGGATTGTTTTGAAATTTTTTTGTCGTCTTGTGAATGCTTCTATGAATAATTGCCTTACTGCATCCATATTAACGTTATTAGTACTCTAAACCACCAAAATACCTTAAAACTTTCGATTCTTCCTTCACTGTTAAAATTTATGAAACCAAAGCATGGTTTGCCCATAACTCACTAATCATAGGATCAAAATAGTAATTTCGAGAGGAACCTTAAGTTCCTGAAAACTTTTTTAGGATAGTCGTTTGATCATAGGCATTGTGTGAGACTTACCACCCACTAAAATATTATAAATGAGAAACTTGAACTTTTAAATAAATTTTGATATCTTCCAAATGTTAAGAATAATCGGACTACGGAATTACGGAACCATATATTTGCGAAGTATTCGCGGCCTAACCCAATTCTCAATCCTAAGCGACTACCAATGGACTCATTGCTTTGACCGAGCAGAAGACCGGGATCCACCAGAATGAAAAAGGGATACGATGAGCCTTCTACCCTAGTCAGGTAGATGATCAACGTATCGGGTTCAAGCCCACTACAACCATCTCTCCGTATTGGTCTAACATTGAAAATAAATATTTCACTTTAGATAAAGGGAAGTCATTGCCATGAATCTAAATCTTTAAAAATAAATAGGTAAATAAATAAATTTTAGTAAACCACTAGGGTGAAAAAGTTTTAAGGGAGTAGATCATAATAAACTAGGGTAACGTATTTATTATATACCTTAAAACGTATATAAACCTGAAACCAACAAAACTTAAGTAAACGAATTGATAATATCTTTATTTATTACCCTTAGGCAATTTCGATGACGAAATTGATTTTAAGGGGGGTAGATTGTAACATCCTTGATTTTTACTGTTTTGTTTAAAAAAATCCTTCAATTTTTTAAAAAATTAACTTATATTATCACTTAATGACCATTACCACTCAACGTTAGCTTATACACGAGTGGTCCAGTCTGGTTACGATCAGATTGTGTACAGGCCATCAAGTCAGATGATTGGTTTGTACTCGGTGACAGCTTATGCAGGCCGTGCAGCAGCCGAGGAAGGTCAGAAAATTATAAAAATTTAGGAAACTATAGACCTCACTGGGCTTATATCCATCGCAAACCAAAGACTCATTGGATACCCAGAAGTTAATTATCCGAACAGTTCTGACAACACTTGTCAACCCACCCAAGGCCAGAGTTGAAATTTGGCACTGGTAAATAAAACTGAGACTTCGGACTTTTCAGCCGTCGGATTTCTTCTAAATTTACGGTGAAAGTCTAATGTATTGTTCTACGCTCGTCCACAAAATCTGGGACCCCATCGTGGCACAGTAACCGTTGATCGTAAATCAAACTCGTACGACTAAACCCCATATCCGATCGTTCCTAAATTTTGCATGGCCCTTCATCGGGCCATGGACCACCTATCTTATAAGTTTCATGACCAGGGGCCCACCAGAACTGACCCAAAAACCGGAATGGTCCCCACAGGGCCATTCGAAGATCGAAATCATATGATCAAACCCCACTTTCGTTGATCCATTTGTCCCCAAACTTTGCATGACCCCTCATCGGGTTATGAGATACCTACACACCAATTTTGGTGGCCAAGGGGGTGTTAGGGATGCCCCTACACCAATAGTGAGTCCTAAAAGGTTAGTTTGGGCATTTGAGGAAACTTAAGGCCAATTGGCCCAAGTCTAGAGAATAAAGCCCTAACTCTCTCATAACTCCCCTCTTTACTACACCCACCAAAGAGAGAGAAGGGAGAGCAAAAGAGCAAAGAGGAGAGAAAGAGAGTGTGAAGAAGAGCAAAGGTGGACATTAGATCAAGGTGAGGCCCAAGGGAATCAACCCTTTCAACTCCCTACCTCTCTTCTAAAAAGAAATCTCCACCACAACCACAAAAATCGTCCGTTGGTCATCTAGGTAAAACCCCTCACCCCTTCTTCTTGAAATCCATGTATTGAGAAGGGTTTGACATGAATTTCTCACATGCAAGAGTTTGTTTTAGGGATTCCGACCAATCAACCCTAAAACTCTCATTCCTAGGTCGATTTCTGAGTCTCCAACGATCCATAGGTGCAGACTATTATCCTTAGGTGGCCTAGCACTGATTATAGTAGGAATTTAATGATTTTGTTTGTTTGGTATCTTGTATTGAAGAATCTAGAGGAAACCTAGGGATGGTATGTTGTTAGAATCGTATGATTTGCATGCTTAGTTCGCATTTGATGTTAATCTTGCCTCTCACATGATTTAGTATATGAATAACCACATGTTCCTGCTTGTTTGATGTCTTCTCATATATGTTGTTTCATGTTGTGCATAACTCATCACTCTTGTGTATTTGATCCCTTGAGGTGTAGGAAGTGCTTAACTTTCTCCCAAATCCACACCATTCACATGTACCTTGTTCATGATGTTGTAGTTTGCTTCTTAGGAGTATTTGAATCGTATGATTAAGATGTATGTGAACATGATACTGTTATGCTAACTGATATCATTAATGGTTGGCATGCTATGAATCATCCTCAAGCCCTTGGGGTTAGTCAGGAACATGAGGAGAGACGGTAGTCTCATCGGTAGGACTATGTTAGGGTTAGACCCGTGAGTTTGGACGGGTGTGTACGGGTGACAGTAGTTCGACTACATGGGTCCCTTGTACCCGATGTCGCTCATTACGTGCTCGCTTGACTCATGCGGTCTAGCTTACTTACTGACCAACCTTTATTGTTAACCCTATTTGCTCACACATGTATGGGGCCTGGAACACCCTACAACCGTTGTGGCCCACCAATAACCAATTAAAACTGGTCCACAGCCTCGTAAGCCAGACATGGTGGAATGGGACACTGTGTCCAAGCTTTTGGCCTACGCTGGGGTGTCGCGCCTCCCCGTAGTGACCACGAGAGATTTTCTTTCTCTCGGCACTCCTTATGTGCTTCAAGTCGGGGATGAGGAACCCGACGGGATCACGGACTGCGGGGTCTCGGCCTCATGCGTTGGAGGGCCATGGCCTCACAACCAGCTTAGAGCATTGATTCGTGGGGTGTATCAGATTCCCTTACCTGCTGGATGAATGGACTAACTAAGAACCCGATTAACATTGTTATTACATTGCACTAGCTAGGTTAGCGACTCAACAATCGAGGTCGCTCTGAGGGAGTGTTAACATACGCGATCGTTAGACGGAGTCGCTTAAGGAAGCGTTGTGGCGAGGGCATGCATCATACCATCCATCATGCATACGCATTAATAAGATTAGTCAGGTATTTATGAATGACTGTTTTTCATTAAATTCATAATATAATTGATGCCTGTGATAACTTAAGATTAATAACACCAACTAAGTTGATCACTCACTCTTACTCTAGGACAGTGTTTTAAAACACCAACCAGACTCTCCCGTAGTTGTAGGTGACGAGGAGTATGAGGAGCCTGGCGGTATGAGCTCGGACGAGGAGGACGAGATTTATTCTTTTTAGACATAGTATTCTTTTGTTGTTTTTATTGGGCAACGCCTCGTGCGACCCATTTATATTTTTGGACCTGTATATATGATAGATTTCTTTCACTTTAGTAGACTCATGAGATTGTGCTTCATGTTTTAAGAAATTTCAGGTTGCGCATTTAAATCTGATTAAGTGCATATTAATGAAAGCCGGTTATAAGTGACCCTGGGAACTTGGGAGTCGAGTGTATGCACGACCCTCGATTTCCATGACGTTACATTATAGGTCTGATTTGGATAATCTTAAACTCGTTGAAAAGATAATTTGATGAAATTTTAAATGACTTTAGAATCATCTCATTTAAACGTAATTTGATTGTCGAAAATGGGCCCAAAGTTCATTAAGGACTATGAATCGCCAATACACATTATAGATCATCAATCTTACGAAAACGGTCATTATTTCCTCATTACAGGTCCAATTTGGGTGAACTGGTACTCGTTGGAAAGACTAATTAATAAAATTTCAAATGGATTTCGAATTATCTCATTTGAACAATATTTGATAGCTCCAAAGTAAACTCAAAATTTGATATTTACTGTACATCATAAATACTCATTACATATTACTGATTTAACAAAGACGGTCATAACTCCCTTGTTTCAAGTTTGATTTGGGTGATTTTATACTTGTTGGAAAAATAACTTGATAAAAAATCAAATATAATTAAAATAATCTCATTTAGACACTATTTGATTGCCCAAATATAAGCCATTTTTATGGGATTGACCATCCTCGGTGTGTATCAATGATTCATATTGAATGTCTAATTTTGGGTCTACTTTTGGGCTATCAAATGGTTTCCAAATGAGATAATTTTAAATTCATTTGAAATTTCATCAAAATATCTTCCTAAAAATATAAGATAACTCAAATTAGACATGTAACGAGTGAGTTATGATCATTTTCAGTGAGTCGGTAATTCATAGTGAATGTCGAATTTTATGGCCACTTTTGGGCTATCAAATGGTATCCATATGGCATGATTCCAAATCCATTTGAAATTTTGTCAATTCATCTTTTCAACAAGTATAAGATCACTTAAATTGAACCTGTAATGAGGAAGTTATGACTTTTTTTGTCGGATCGCCATAGTCCTTGATAAAATTTAAGTCCACTTTTGGACAATCAAATGATGTCCAAATGATATGATTCCAAAATTATTTGAAAGTATCAAGTTATCTTTCTAACAAGTATAATATCACTTAAATTGGACATGTAATGAGTGAGTTATGATCGTTTTCATCAGATTGATGATCCATAGTGCATATCGGCAATCCATAGTGAATATCGGCTATCCACAATGAATATCGGCGATACACAGTTAATATTTACGATCCACAGTTAATATTGGTGATTCACAATGAATATCAATAATCCACAATTAATGTCCGCGATCCATAGTGAATATTGACGATCCACAATGAATATCAGTGATTCACTATACAAAATTCATCCATTATAATATTCTTCCTCTTAACATTTATACATTACAACGTTCATCTGTTTCAAAATTCTTCCACTATAATGTTCATCAATTACAACATTTTTTCATTTTAAAATTTATTCATTACACACATTCTTTCATTACAAAATTTATCACTTTCACAAACTCCCACCATTCATAATATATATATATATATATATATATATATATATATGTAAAGGGAACCACTGCACACTCCTCCCTTTCACAAATTCTCACCATTAATACCCACAAAAAAGAGAGCAAAAAAGTTATTGTTATCCTAACCTGAACATATATTTGACTTTCATATCTTCTACCTTAGATAATGTGGCTAGAAATCTTTTTTAAAAAATAATACTTAAAAGCTCGCCGAAATGAAGGAAATGAAGCTGAAAGCTTGCTGGAGTCAGTCCCATGGAGGTGGCAATGGTCTTAATGGCTAAATGATCCACTCTCGTGAAATAAACGAAGAAGAAAAAATAAAATAAAATGTCAAATGACCTTCCTATGTCAAATTCTCTTTTGAACTCATCTCACATCTTATGTGGGGCTTACTGGCTTATCTGGAAGCAAATCCAATCTATCCACATGAAATGAGTTTTAATTTCGTGTCATTAGTCTGAGTTTTAAGGCAAAACTCATCATAGATACACCACATTGGAGAAAATAATTACAAATTAACGCACAACGCTAATGCAATTGTGAGACACAAATAGCTTTATTTTTTTAAAAAAAGACCTTAGCATGAGTGTACAATTCTCCTCGGATTAATTTGACCCATGCATGGACCTAGTTATTGATTTAATAATGCCCACACCACCCTTCTAAAAAAATAAGTTACCGTGGTAGGGGGGTAACTTGTGATAGATTGGCATCTCAGTCATTTGGAAAAGCAGAAAGTTCTCTCAGGCCTAAAAAATCCCTCAGCCTGCGAGGACCCTGTCTTGAGGCCGCGTGCAAGCTGTTGGGCCAAAATACCGAGCTGGGTTCTATTTATCAAGTATAACATCGGTGGACCATGAATATAGACCGTTGACCTTGTTTTTATAATTATCCAATTTTCCCAAGCTCAGCTGGTAAGTAGGCTGGCCTGAATTTTGGAATAGGGCATGTCCTCAGCAGTACTCACCCGATGAGTGGCTTGGATTGGCAGATTCTATACACGTGTGTCACGTGAGCTCGTGTGCCGTGGATAAAACTGTCAGTCTCATAAGAGCGAGTCCCTTCTCAAGGCCTCATAAATGGGCTACTCTGCCCCCTCGCAGCTGCCAGATAGCCCAGCCCGTTCCCATTTTGGGCCTCAAAATCAAGCCCGGGCCCATCCAACTTGGGTATCCCAGATCCACACCATACATCAGATGGGCCCCACTTGGTGTATGTCACTTGTAAAAACCAGACCATTCTTCTTTTACCGTTCATTCTCAGGTCGCCAATTGAATGGTTGGGATTGGTCTCACAGTTACAGCCTTTGGAACTATCTTATCTCGAGACAGGCCCAGTTAATGAACAGTTCTGATCATGCAGATGCCACGTGAGCAGGCCCAATCACAGAAGGTAGCTAAGCAGTGGACATTGCATCCGTACAGCAGGGTCCATTTAATGAATAGTTCTGATCATCCTGATGCCCTGTTAGTGGACCTAGGCCATCTTCATAATCAAGACCACTCTCAAGCAACCCAAGTATTCCCAATAAAAGAAGGCCGTTTGATTGCTAGTGGCCCACCTAAGGAAGGTTGTGATTTATCGTGAAATCTTCAGTTACAGTGTATCTCATTACCTTTGATCAACACCTTAATAATAAGTCATGAGATTGTGGGGCCCACTAGTAGGTGAGAAAATTATCCAACTAGCTGAGTGTGGGGCCCACTGTGGTGTTTGCATGGACATTGCCCCATCAATCGGCAATTACCCCGCCGTGAAAATATTATTCTCCGAAAATTAATCCTATCCAAATATTAAATGGGCCACCATGTGAATTGGAAGGTTTCGAGGCATATGTTAATTGCTTTCTATGGTGCGGCCCGCCTACTAATTGGATCAGGGCAATTTTTGTGGCATCCCATATTTATAGAAGGGCGAGCCTACTAGATTGAGTTGAATGTCACGCATGCATGCACCAAGTCATTGATCGTAATCTGAAGTTTCAACCCTGGAATCAAATGGATGATTAGATCTCTCTCTCCTATAATGGTTAGGTAAATTATTGGACATGCATCGGACATTTTTGACTATTGAATAGGCTGTCAAATCATGTGGGCCCACCCATCCAGGCTGTCTTTCAAGAAGGTAATTAGCTTGTTACTGCCCAACTTAAGAAAAGTTTGTGATTTATTATGAAAGCTTCAGTTACAGTGCATCTCATCACCTTCTATCAACACCTTAATAAGTTACGAGATTGTGTGATCCCTGACAAGTTAGTGAGAAATTGTCCAACTAGCTGAGTGTGGGGCTCACCGTGGTGTATGCATGGAAATAGCCCCGTCAAGCAACAGTCACCCTGCAGTGAAAATATTATTCTCCGAAAATTAGTCCTATCCAAACATTAGATGGGCCATCATATGAATTTGAAGGTTTCAGGGCTGATGTTAATTACTTTCTATTGTGTCGCCCACCTGTTAATTCGACCAATCCAATTTTTGTGGCATCTCATTTTATAGAAGGGTGAGCTTTCTAGATTGAGTTGAATGTCACACATGCACTAAGCCATTGATCGTAATCTGAAGTCATTTTAATCGTAAAATCAAATGGGTGATTAGATCTCTCTGCTCCTCTAATGGTTAGGTAAATTATTGAACATCCATATGACATTTTTGACTATTGAATAGGCCATCAAATCTTGCGGGCCCAAGAAGGTGGTCGGCTTGTTACTGCCCAACCTAAGAAAAGTTGTGATTTATTATGAAAGTTTCAGTTACAGTCCATCTCATCACCTTCGATCAGCGCCTTAATAAGTTACGAGATTGCGTGATCCACGACTATTAGGTGAGAAAAATGCCCAACTAGCTGAGTGTGGGGCCCACCATGGTGTTTGCATGGAAATAGCCCCATCAAGCAATGGTCGCCCTGCCGTGAAAATATTATTCTCCAAAGATTAGTCCTATCTAAACATTAGATGGGCCTCATATGAATTTGAAGGTTTAAGGACATGTTAGTTACTTTCGACTGTGTGGCCCACCTACTAATTAGATCAACCCAATTTTTGTGGCATCTCATTTTATAGAAGGGCAAGCTTCCTAGATTGAGTTGAATGTCACACATGCACTAAGCCATTGATCGTAATCTGAAGTCATCTTAACTGTAGAATTAAATGGGTGATTAGATCTTCTCTACTTCTATAATGGTTAGGTAAATTATCAGATGTGCAGCGTGCATTTTCAACTTCTATGAAGATCTCATATCGTATAGCCCGTCAAATCCTTCTGCCCCCACCCATCTAGGCAATCTTTCGAGAAAGTCATTCGCTTGTTAATGCCCAACCTAAGAAAAGTTGTGATTTATCATGAAAGATTTAGTTATAGTGTATTTGATCACCTTTGATCAACACATTAATAAGTCATGAGATTGTGTGATCCATATATGACTGCCTTTGATCAACACATTAATAAGTCATGAGATTGTGTGATCCATGACTGCTAGGTGAAAAAATCGTCCAACTGGCTGAGTATGGGGCCCACTGTGGTGTTTGAATGGAAATAGCCCCATCAAGCAGCGGTCACCCTGCCGGTGAAAATATTATTCTCTGAAGATTAATCCTATCCAAACATTAGATGGGCCACCATGTGAATTTAAAGGGTAGATGTTAATTGTTTTCTATGGTGTGGCCCACCTGCTGATTAGACCGGCCTGATTTTCAGGGCATCCTATTTTTATAGAAGCTCCCCCAGGCAGCTAGTTACATGCTTTTTTCATATCTATCATGTCATGTGACCCAAAGCTACTTGGTTTAGGGCTTAGGGTTTTACCTTATTTTCATTTTTTCATGATGGTCTTACGTGAGTTTTAATTGTCCATTGCTGAAAGGTTTCAAGCTCGAATTTTGGACCGTAGGTGCTGGACCTATTCAAAATTTGTCATTTGCTTAGCCTTTGTTGATTGCTATACTAAAAGACAGGCACTTGACTAACCTAACCAATGATCGTACGGCTATGCTGAGATGGGACGTGGATTGGGAACTATCCCACCTAAACCTAGCTAGAGACGGACCTGTCAGGGCTCTGAGTTTTATTGGCGGTCCATCTAATTTGCGAGCTAATTTTAGCACATGAGATAAAAAATGAGGTAGATCCAAAGCTCAGGTAAACCACACCACAGGAGCCAATGGAGATTAAAATCCTACCGTTGAAAACTACTTGGGGCTATAGAAGTTTTGGATCAAGCTGGTATTTATTCTTTTCTCTTGGTAACCTTATGTACAGGTTGGATAGTAAATAAACAGCTTGACGAGTCCTACCAAGTTTTCAACCGATAGGAGTTCAATCCTACTGCTTCCTA
Organism: Magnolia kwangsiensis; assembly: GCA_037074715.1. NCBI lineage: Eukaryota > Viridiplantae > Streptophyta > Magnoliopsida > Magnoliales > Magnoliaceae > Magnolia > Magnolia kwangsiensis. The sequence goes on along the minus strand of CM073580.1, from coordinate 8,885,953 downwards.
TGGCCTACTTGGGCCTTCGATCTGCCTCATTTTTGGACTCATGCCCTGAAATATGGATGCATGATAACATATAGACATCGTGATGGGCCCCACGGCCCCTAACATGATTGTCCTTCTCTAGCTAGGTCGTAGGTCTCCGTGGAGGTAGTACCCAAATCGGGATGGCCATTGGCTAAAATCATGTCATGTCAAATATAATTCCTAACCTTAGTTTAATATTTCTTAAAAAATAAAAGAAGTACAAACATTTTTCTTCTAATTAGTTTTGTAAGTTTTCAACCATAAGATTTGAAAAGATGCATGAAGAGATTTTCATTATGAGTCAAGATGCATCAGCTATTTTAAAGATGCAAATATTTAATTGAGGGTATTTTTGTTATTTTAAAAAGCTTAGCATTGATTTTCTTTAACATTTTTATCATTTTAAGGGGTCGTGTACCCACTTTCTCTTTCCATGATTCAATGGACGTTTAGAACTACGCCATGGTGTTAGCATCTGGTGCTAACCTACTACTACTTGAGCGGACGTTTAGAACTACGCCATGGTGTTAGCATCTGGTGCTAACCTACTACTACTTGAGCGGCAGTCTAAGTGCAGCTTACATAAGATCTAATACATGATTCATAAGGTAAATGCCTCATCTTCACCCTAGACCCTAAGAATCACACACACGCGCGCGCACACACACACACGAAATGTTCACCTGCCAACTAATTGATACATACTACGTACGAACTTTTTTGAGAACTCATTATATCTGATGAGTCTTGAAAATCTGAACGGTCCACATGATGCAAAATCTCATAAAACCCCCTAGTACGAATTTTTATTTTGATCCAAAACGTCAGTGGGCTATGAAAAATGCAAATAGTTTCTTCCCTTGATTTGAATTTATCTTTTCTATGGCCCACCAAAATCTTAGATCAGGGTGAAAGTTGACCCCCTAAGGTTTCATGGGATTCTGCATCTTATGGACTGTTCGGATTTGACACCAATGACACGTGTGTAAAGGTGCGCACATGCGTAGGTGAGCATGCTTATATATATATATATATATATATATATATATATATATATATATATATATATATATATATATATATATATATATATGAGAAATTTCCAACTGTATGACCAGTATATGGCCCATTTCCGAGGCGAAGCCCATCCCCTTTTACTTTCCACAAATACTCCCTAGGTGTACGGACGCCTTCCCAAAGGTCAAAAATGCCCCTGCTTTTTCCTTCAAGCGGATCAGGCGCTGCTCGAAGACGAGCGCTGGCGCTCATTGAACTCCGAGTTATACGAACGGTTCAAAAGAGATCAACGTTACATGGGCCCCACAGTTATGTATTTATTCTATCCACAACGTTCATCCATATTTCGAGATCATTTCGGGGCATTATCCCAAAAAATCATATCCAAAGATCAACTGGACCACACCACAAAGAGCAGCAAAAAATTGATTTTCACTGTTGAAACTTTTGTAGGGCCTACCTTAACATTTATTTCCCATCCAATCTATTCATAAGGTCACAAAGACCTGGATGAATAGGAAAAACAAATTTCGTGGTGATCCAAAACTTCCGTGACCCCTGAAAGGGTTTCAACGGTAGACGTTAAAAGCAGAATGATAATGACATTTGCTACGGTCTGACCTATGGCTACGGATTATAACCGTAGCTATAAATACCATAATTCGTAACAAAAGAGCCCACCCGGGGTGGGCACGCCAAACTGGCGCCCCCGCGCCACTTGCTGGCCTGTCCGGCGCGGCCACGCCAATCTGGCGGGGCCACGCCCAGAGGGTGCTCCCTATGGCTACGGATATTAACCGTAGCTAAAATCCGTAGCAATAGATTTTTTATTTTTATTTGTGATTATTTATTTATTTATTTATTTATTTACATGGAGAGCTTTTTTCTACTTATAATTTTCTCTAACACATATTTATATATAAGCATATAAATTTTTTTTCTCTTTTTTTTCATTTCTTTCTATATTCATTTAACAAGAATATCTTCTAAACTAAAATTAGTTACTTGATGTACCCTATATGATTTTGGGGTAGGAGAAGCTACTTTAACCAACCAATCTGGTTATTTTTCAAGATTTCATCAGCTCGATGATCGAAAATCCATTTCATTCACTTAGCGGTCAATTTTGTTCATTTCATTTACATGCATTTCACGATCATTTCGCTTCAATTCATGATCACTTCCATGCATTTCACGGTCATCCGAAACATTTTTGTGTTGATTCACAGTCATTTCGAGGCATTTCACGGTCAATTCCCTTCACTTCACGGTCATTTGCAAGCATTTCGCGGTCAATTCGCTTCAAACCATGATCATTCCCGTGCACTTCACGATCGTCCGAAACAATTTCGTGTTGATTCACGGTCATTTCGAGGCATTTCACAGTCAAACTCCTTCACTTCACAGTCATTTACATGCATTTCGCGATCAATTCACTTCAAACCATGATCATTCCCATGCATTTCACAGTCGTCCGAAACAATTCCGTGTTGATTCACGGTCATTTCGAGGCATTTCACAGTCAATCTCCTTCACTTCACGGTCATTTGCATGCATTTCGCAGTCAATTCTCTTCAAACCATGATCATTCTCATGCATTTCACGGTCGTCCGAAACAATTCCGTATTGATTCACGGTCATTTCGAGGCATTTCACAGTCAAACTCCTTCACCTCACGGTAATTTACATGCATTTCGCGGTCAATTCGCTTCAAATCATAATCATTCCCATGCATTTCACGGTCGTCTGAAACAATTCCGTGTTGATTCACGGTCATTTCGATGCATTTCACAATCAAACTCCTTCACTTCACAGTCATTTGCATGCATTTTGCGGTCAATTCGCTTCAAACCATGATCATTCCCATGCATTTCACGGTCGTCCGAAACAATTATGTGTTGATCCACGGTCATTTCGAGGCATTTCACAGTCAAACTCCTTCACTTCACAGTCATTTGCATGCATTTCGCGGTCAATTCGCTTCAAACCATGATCATTCCCATGCATTTCACGGTCGTCCGAAACAATTCTATGTTGATTCACGGTCATTTCGAGGCATTTCACAGTCAAACTCCTTCACTTCACGGTCATTTGTATGCATTTCGCGGTCAATTCGCTTCAAACCATGATCATTCTCGTGCATTTCACGGTCGTTCGAAACAATTCTATGTTGATTCATGGTCATTTCGAGGCATTTCACAGTCAAACTCCTTCACTTCATGGTCATTGGTTTTGAGAATGGGTTCGGGTTTGGGTTATAGGTTTTGGTTTTGAGAATGGGTTCAGGTTTAGGCTATAGGTTTTGGTTTTAGTTTAGGTTATAGGTTTTGGGATTTGAGAATGGGTTCGGGGGTTAAAGGTTTTGGTTTAGGTTAAGGTTTAAGTTTAGGTTATAGGTATTGGTTTAGGTTATAGGTTATAGTTTTAGGTTAAGGTTTTGGTTTAGGTCTAGGTTATAGGTTTTGGGATTTGAGAATGGGTTCGGGTTTAGGTTATAGGTTTTGGTTCTGGTTTAGGTTAAAGGTTTTAGTTTAGGTTAAGGTTTAAGTTTAGGTTATAGGTTTTGGTTTAGGTTATAGGTTTTGGGATTTGAGAATAGGTTCGGGTTTAGGTTATAAGTTTTGGTTTTGAGAATGGGTTCGGGTTTAGGCTATAGGTTTTGGTTTTAGTTTAGGTTATAGGTTTTGGTTTAGGTTATAGGTTTTGGGATTTGAGAATAGGTTCGGGTTTAGGTTACAGGTTTTGATTTTGAGAATGGGTTTGGGTTTAGGCTATAGGTTTTGGTTTTAGTTTAGGTTATAGGTTTTGGGATTTGAGAATGGGTTCGGGTTTAGGCTATAGGCTTTGGTTTTAGTTTAGGTTACAGGTTTTGGGCTTTGAGAATGGGTTTGGATTTAAGTTATAGGTTATGGTTTAGGTTATAGGTTATAGGTTTAGGTTAAGGTTTAGGTTTAGGGTTTTGGGATTTGAGAATGGGTTCGAGTTTAAGTTATAGGTTTTGGTTTTGGTTTTGGTTTAGGTTATAAGTTTTGAGATTTGAGAATGGGTTCGGGTTTAGGCTATAGGTTTTGGTTTTAGTTTAGGTTATAGGTTTCGGTTTAGGTTATAGGTTTTGGGATTTGAGAATAAGTTCGGGTTTAGGTTATAGGTTTTGGTTTTGAGAATGGGTTCGGGTTTAGGCTATAGGCTTTGGTTTTAGTTTAGGTTATAGGTTTTGGGATTTGAGAATGGGTTCGGGTTTAGGCTATAGGTTTTGGTTTTAGTTTAGGTTATAGGTTTTGGGATTTGAGAATGGGTTCGGGTTTAAGCTATAGGTTTTAGTTTTAGTTTAGGTTATAGGTTTTGGGATTTGAGAATGGGTTCGGGTTTAAGCTATAGGTTTTAGTTTTAGTTTAGGTTATAGGTTTTGGGATTTGAGAATGGGTTCGGGTTTAGGTTATAGGTTTTGGTTTAGGTTAAGGTTTAAGTTTAGATTATAAGTGTTGGTTTAAGTTATAGGTTATAGGTTTAGGTTAAGGTTTTGGTTTTGGTTTTGGTTATAGGTTTTGGGATTTGAGAATGGGTTCTAGTTTAGATTATAGGTTTTGGTTCTGGTTTAGGTTAAAGGTTTTGGTTAAGGTTAAGGTTTAAGTTTAGGTTATAGGTTTTGGGATTTGAGAACGGGTTCGGATTTAGGTTATAGGTTTTGGTTTTGGTTTAGGTTATAGGTTATAGGTTTAGGTTAAGGTTTTGGTTTTGGTTTAGGTTATATTCGCTTCAAACCATAACATACTAAACAGGCCCTTAGAGGGCAATTAAAATGTATTTATTTTCCATCCAATATATTCATAAGGTCACAAGGACCTGAATGAATGTGAAATACAAATTTCACTATGAAATGGTCATCTACTCATGTTGCCTTGAACCAATGTCTACCCCACATAGTATAGCTTGTCAAATAGCAGTCTAATGAAATTTCACTTGAACTTCATTGGCATATACTCAAAAGCATATCCCTACTTATTCATTGAGCTCTTTCATTCACCCGGCTCTAATATCCTTTGAGATGCTCTCATGATCAGTCCACCCTTCCAATAAAAGATGCCTCGAAATGAGAAATTTCATATCCAATTCTAACCAAAGTCTTGTCTCTATAATATTCGTAATGAACTTGCACCAAATACTCTTCACTTCGTTCTCATTTTTAAAACTCTAGATTCTAGGGCCTTCAATTTAGCATTCTTACCCTCTCTAGTCTAATCAACCAAAACCTCGTAACTGCAAACAACATACCCCAAGAAACTTATTGCTAAACACTTGCAATCAACTCAATTATAATCAAAGCTTTCGAAGCATTTTCTTAATACTACACCTGGATGAAAATGCACTCGTACAAGGAACTCATCTTACACAAGTTGTTCTTGCTCTTACAACAATACCCTGCTACTCATCTTAATGCTAAGGTGTTATTGCTAGAAGCCAAACAAACTGTACGAAGATGCAGTTGTTGCATTTTTTCAGTAGATGTCCCTCCAAAAGATATTTTATATACTATTACCAAACAGGCCCATAGGGATGAGACAATATCAAAGCTTAGAAAGCAATCAAGTCAGCTTGTTTTAGGACTAGAGTGAAGCCAGTTGTAAAAGATAGATGGGGATGAATGTGGGCCCTATGGCTACAGATAATAACCGTAACTAAAGTACGTAGCAATAGGTTTTTTTTAGTTTTTTTTAGTTTTTTTGTGTTTTTTTTTTTAATGGAGAACTTTATTCTACCTATAATTTTTTCTAACACATATCTATATAAATATGTATATATAAGCATATAAAATTTTTTTCTCTTTTTTTCCATTTCTTTCTTTATTCATTTAACAAGAATATCTTCTAAACTAAAATTAGTTACTTGATGTACCCTATATGATTTTGGGGTAGGAGAAGCTACTTTAACCAACCAACTTGGTTATTTTCCAAGATTTCATCAGCTCGATGATCAAAAATCCATTTCATTCACTTAGCGGTCAATTTCGTTCATTTCATTTACATGCATTTCATGGTCATTTCACTTCAATTCATCATCACTTCCATGCATTTCACGGTCATCCGAAACAATTCCATGTTGATTCATGGTCATTTCGAGGCATTTCACGGTCAAACTCCTTCACTTCACGGTCATTTGCATGCATTTCAGGGTCATTTCGCTTCAATTCATTATCACTTCCATGCATTCCACGGTCATCTGAAACAGTTTCGTGTTGATTCACGGTCATTTCGAGGCATTTCACGGTCAAACTCCTTCACTTCACGGTCATTTGCATGCATTTCACGGTCATTTTGCTTCAATTCATCATCACTTCCATGCATTTCACGGTCATCCGAAACAATTCCGTGTTGATTCACGGTCATTTCGAGGCATTTCACGGTCAAACTCCTTCAATTCACAGTCATTTGCATGCATTTCATAGTCATTTCGCTTCAATTCATGATCACTTCCATGCATTTCACCATCGTCCGAAACAATTCTATGTTGATTCACGATCATTTCGAGGCATTTCACGGTCAAACTCCTTCACTTCACGGTCATTTGCATGCATTTCATGGTCATTTCCATGCATTTCGCGGTCCAACGCTTCACTTCACGGTCATTTCCATGCATTTCACGATCATTCCCGGCAATTTCATATTGATTCATGGTCATTTCTCTAAACATTAACCTATACCCTAACATAAACCTATACTTATAACCTAGTTCTATTCTCAAATCCCAAATCCTATAACTTAAACCTAAACCTAAACCTTAACGTAAACCTATAACCTATAGAAAATGACCTTAACCTACACCTTAACCTTAACCTATAACCTATAACCTAAACCTATTCTCAAATCCCAAAGGTTATAGGTTTTGGTTTACGTTATAGGTTATAGGTTTAGGTTGAGGTTTAGGTTTAGGTTTTGGGATTTGAGAATGGGTTCGGGTTTAGGTTATAAGTTTTGGTTTCGGTTTAGGTTATAGGTTAACGGTTCAGGTTAAGGTTTAGGTTTAGGTTATAGGTTTTTGGATTTGAGAATGGGTTCGGGTTTAGGCTATAGGTTTTGGTTTTAGTTTAGGTTATAGGTTTTGGTTTAGGTTATCGGTTTTGGGATTTGAGAATGGGTTCGGGTTTAGGCTATAGGTTTTAGTTTTGGTTTAGGTTATAGGTTTTGGTTTAGGTTATAGCTTTTGGGATTTAGGAATGGGTTCGGGTTTAGGTTATAGGTTTTGGTTTTAGTTTTGGTTATAGGTTATAGGTTTATGTTAAGGTTTAGGTTTAGGTTTTGGGATTTGAGAATGGGTTCGGGTTTAGGTTAAAGGTTTAATTTTGGTTTTGGTTATAGGTTATAGGTTTAGGTTAAGGTTTTGGTTTTGGTTTTGGTTTAGGTTATAGGTTTTGAGATTTGAGAATGGGTTTGAGTTAGGTTATAGGTTTTGGTTTAGGTTTAGGTTAAGGTTAGAGGTTTTGGGATTTGAGAATGGGTTCAGGTTTAGGTTATAGGTTTTGGTTATAGGTTATAGGTTTAGGTTAAGTTTTTAGTTTAGGTTTAGGTTATAGGTTTTGAGATTTGAGAATGGGTTTGGGTTAGGTTATAGGTTTTAGTTTTGGTTTAGGTTAAGGTTAGAGGTTTTGGGATTTGAGAATGGGTTCGGGTTTAGGTTTTGCTTTAGGTTATAGGTTTTAAGATTTGATAATGGGTTTGGGTTTAGGTTATAGGTTTTGGTTTTGGTTTAGGTTTAGGTTATAGGTTTTCGGATTTAAGAATGGGTTATGGTTTAGGTTAAAAGTTTTGGTTATAGGTTTTGGTTTAGGTTATAGGTTATAGGTTTAGGTTAAGGTTTTGGTTTAGGTTTAGGTTATAGGTTTTGGGATTTGAGAATGGGTTCGGGTTAGGTTATAGGTTTTGGTTTTGGTTTAGGTTATAGGTTTTGGTTTAAGTTAAGGTTTAGGTTTAGGTTAGAGGTTTTAGGATTTGAGAATGGGTTCGGGTTTAGGTTATAGGTTTAAGTTATAGGTTTTGGGATTTGAGAATGGGTTCGGGTTTTGGTTTAGGTTTAGGTTTAAGTTATAGGTTTTGGGATTTAAGACCAAAACCTATAAATCCAAAACCTGAACCTATAACCTATAACTTAAACCAAAACCTATAACCTAAACCAAAACAAAAACCTATAACCTAAACCCGAACCCATTCTCAAATCCCAAAACCTATAACCTAAACTAAAACCAAAACCTATAGCCTAAACCCAAACACATTCTCAAAACCAAAACCTATAACCTAAAACCGAACCCATTCTCAAATCCCAAAACCTATAACCTAAACCTAAACCAAAACCTTAACCTAAACCTATAACATATAACCTAAACCAAAACCAAAACCTATAAGCTAAACCCAAACCCATTCTCAAATCCCAAAACCTATAACCTAAACCAAAACTGTGAAGTGCGTCAAAATGATCGTGAATGAACACAAAATTGTAGGGAATGACCGTGAAATGCATGGAAATGACGGTGAAGTGAAGTGAAATGACCGCGAAGTGCGTGGAAATGACGGTGAAGTGAAGTGAAATGACCGCGAAGTGCGTGAAAATGGCCGTGAAGTGAAGTGAAGTGAATTGACCGTGAATGAACACGGAATCGCTAGGAATGACCGTGAAATGCATGGAAATGACGGTGAAGTGAAGGAGTTTGACCATGAAATCCTCAAAATGACCGTGAATCAACACGGAACTGTTTCGGATGACCGTGAAATGCATGGAAGTGATAATGAATTGAAGCGAAATGACCCTGAAATGCATACAAATGACCGTGAAGTGAAGGAGTTTGACCGTGAAATGCCTCGAAATGACCGTGAATAAACACGGAATTGTTTCGAATGACCGTGAAATGCATGGAAGTGATGATGAATTGAAGCGAAATGATCGTGAAATGCATGCAAATGACCGTGAAGTGAAGGAGTTTGACCGTGAAATACCTCGAAATGACCGTGAATCAACACGGAACTGTTTCAGATGACCGTGAAATGCATGGAAGTGATAATGAATTGAAGCGAAATGACCCTGAAATGCATGCAAATGACCGTGAAGTGAAGGAGTTTGACCGTAAAATGCCTCGAAATGACCGTGAATCAACACGGAAGTGTTTCAGATGACCGCGAAATGCATGGAAGTGATGATGAATTGAAGCGAAATGACTGTGAAATGCATGCAAATGACCGTGAAGTGAAGGAGTTTGACCGTGAAATGCCTCGAAATGACCGTGAATCAACACGGAATTGTTTCGGATGACCGTGAAATGCATTGAAGTGATGATGAATTGAAGCAAAATGACCATGAAATGCATGCAAATGACCGTGAAGTGAAGGAGTTTAACTGTGAAATGCCTCGAAATGACCGTGAATCAACACAGAACTGTTTCGGATGACTGTGAAATGCATGGAAGTGATGATGAATTGAAGAAAAATGACCCTGAAATGCATACAAATGACCGTGAAGTGAAGGATTTTGACCGTGAAATGCCTCGAAATGACCGTGAATCAACACGGAATTATTTTGGATGACCGTGAAATGCATGGAAGTGATGATGAATTGAAGCGAAATGATCGTGAAATGCATGCAAATGACCGTGAAGTGAAGGAGTTTGAGCGTGAAATACCTCGAAATGACCGTGAATCAACACGGAACTGTTTCGGATGACCGTGAAATGCATGGAAGTGATAATGAATTGAAGCGAAATGACCCTGAAATGCATGCAAATGACCGTGAAGTGAAGGAGTTTGACCGTAAAATGCCTCGAAATGACCGTGAATCAACACGGAAGTGTTTCAGATGACCGCGAAATGCATGGAAGTGATGATGAATTGAAGCGAAATGACTGTGAAATGCATGCAAATGACCGTGAAGTGAAGGAGTTTGACCGTGAAATGCCTCGAAATGACCGTGAATCAAGGAATGAGCCATATAGTGGTCGTATAGTTGGAAATTTCTCTTTTCAACTGTGAACTGATCACCTGCAGGCGATGGTACAATAGCTTGGAAATTGATCGTGAATGAACATGAAATCGCCGGGAATGACCGTGAAATGCATGGAAATGACGGTGAAGTGAAGTGAAATGACCGCGAAGTGCTTGGAAATGGTCGTGAAGTGAAGTGAATTGACCGTGAAGTGCGTCGAATTGACCGTGAATGAACACGAAATTGCTAGGAATGACCGTGAAATGCATGGAAATGACGGTGAAGTGAAGTGAATTGACCGCGAAGTGCGTGGAAATGGCCATGAAGTGAAGTGAATTGACCGTGAAGTGCGTCGAATTGACCGTGAATGAACACGGAATCGCTAGGAATGACCTTGAAATGCATGTAAATGACGGTGAACTGAAGTGAGATGACCGCGAAGTGCATGAAAATGCCCGTGAAGTGAAGTGAATTGACCATGAAGTGTGTCGAATTGACCGTGAATGAACACGGAATCGCTAGGAATGACCGTGAAATGCATGAAAATGACGGTGAAGTGAAGTGAAATGACCGTGAAGTGAAGTGAATTGACCGTGAAGTGCGTCGAATTGACCGTGAATAAACACGGAATCGCTAGGAATGATCGTGAAATGCATGAAAATGACGGTGAAGTGAAGTTAATTGACTGCGAAGTGTGTGGAAATGGCCATGAAGTAAAGTGAATTGACCGTGAAGTGCGTCGAATTGACCATGAATGAACACGGAATCCCTAGGAATGACCGTGAAATGCATGGAAATGACGGTGAAGTAAAGTGAAATGACTGCGAAGTGCGTGGAAATGGCCATGAAGTGAAGTGAATTGACCGTGAAGTGCGTCGAATTGACCGTGAATGAACATGAAATCACTAGGAATGATCGTGAAATGCATAGAAATGATGGTGAAGTGAAGTGAATTGACCGCGAAGTGCGTGGAAATGGCCGTGAAGTGAAGTGAATTGACCGTGAAGTGCGTCGAATTGACCGTGGATGAACACAAAATGGCTAAGAATGACCATGAAATACATGGAAATGACAGTGAAGTGAAGTGAAATGACCGCAAAGTGCGTGGAAATGGCCGTGAAGTGAAGTGAATTGACAGTGAAGTGCGTCGAATTGACTGTGAATGAACACGAAATCGCTAGGAATGACCATGAAATGCATGAAAATGACGGTGAAGTGAAGTGAATTGACCGTGAAGTGCGTGGAAGTGCGTGGAAATGACCGTGAAGTGAAGTGAATTGACCATGAAGTGCATCGAATTGACCGTGAATGAACACGGAATCGCTAGGAATGACCGTGAAATGCATGGAAATGACGGTGAACTGAAGTGAAATGACCGCGAAGTGCATGAAAATGGCCGTGAAGTGAAGTGAATTGACCGTGAAGTGCGTCGAATTGACCGTGAATCAACACGGAATCGCTAGGAATGACCGTGAAATACATGGAAATGACGGTGAAGTGAAGTGAAATGACAGCGAAGTGCGTGGAAATGGCCGTGAAGTGAAGTGAATTGACCGTGAAGTGCGTTGAATTGACCGTGAATGAACACGGAATCGCTAGGAATGATCGTGAAATGCATGAAAATGACGGTGAAGTGAAGTGAATTGACTGCAAAGTGTGTGGAAATGGTCGTGAAGTGAAGTGAATTGACCGTGAAGTGCGTTGAATTGACCATGAATCAACACGGAATCGCTAGGAATGACCGTGAAATGCATGGAAATGACGGTTAAGTGAAGTGAAATGACCGTGAAGTGCGTGGAAATGGCCGTGAAGTGAAGTGAATTGACCGTGAAGTGCGTTGAATTAACCGTGAATCAACACGAAATTGCTGGGAATGACCATGAAATGCATGGAAATGATGGTGAAGTGAAGTGAATTGACCACGAAGTGCGTGAAAATGGTCGTGAAGTGAAGTGAATTGACCGTGAAGTGTATTTTTAACCATCGATCCGATGGAATCTACAAAAATTACTATGTTAGTTGGCTAAATTAGCTTCTCCTACCCCAAAATCATATATGGTACGTTATGTAACTCATTCTAGTTTAGGAGATATGCTTGTTAAATAAATAGACGAAGAAATGAATTAAGAGATATAAAAATATTTTTATGTACTTATATATACATATTTACATAATTATGTATTTGAGAAAAATGCAAGGGAGAAAAAGTTCTCTCTAATAATTTTTTTTTTTAAAAAAAAAAATCCAAAAAAACAAAGAACCTATTGTTACGGATTTTAGCTACGGTTATTATCCGTAGCAATAGGGACCACCTTGTGGACGTGGCCCCGCCAAATCTGCGTGGCCTCACCGGACGGGCCAGCAAGTGGCGAGGGGTGCCGCTAGTTCGGCGTGCCCACCCCGGATGGACTCTATTGCTACGGATTATTTTATCTATGACTACGGTTATAATCCGTTGCCATAGGTCTGACCGTATCAATTGACATCGCCATTCTGCTTTAAACATCCACCGTTGAAACCCTTTCAGGGGTCACGAAAGTTTTGGATCATTACAAAATTTATTTTTCCTACTCATCCAGGTGTTTGTGACGTCATGAATAGATTGGATGGAAAATAAATGTTATGGTGGGCCCTACAAAAGTTTCAACAGCGAAAATCAATTTTCTGCTGCTCTTTGTGGTGTGGTCCAGTTGATCTTTTGGATATGCTTTTTTTTTTTGGATAATGCTCCGAAATGATCTCAAAATATGGATGAACGTTGTGGATATAATAAATACGTAACTGATGGGCCATGTAACGTTGATCTCCTTTGAACCGTTCGTACAACTGGGAGTTTGAGGAGCGTCAATGCTTGAAGGAAAAAGCAGGGGGCATTTTTGACCTTTTGCAAGGCGTCCGTAGACCCGGGGAGTATAATTGGAAAGTAAAAAGGGGTGGGTTTCATCTCGGGAATGGGCCATATAGTGGTCGTACACTTGGAAATTTCTCTCTCTCTCTCTCTCTCTCTCTCTCTCTCTATATATATATATATATATATATATATATATAGGAAAAGGTACTATGCGCTCGACCTCACGATAAGCTCCCGTGAGGTCAAGCTGTGTGGGCCCCACCATGAGGTGTGTCGACCATCAACACCATGCATTTGATGGGTCCCCTTTAAATTATGGGATATCCCAAAAATCAGCCGTATACGGAACTCAGGTGGGCATACCATCTAAAATCATGTGAAGACACTGTTAAAATATATAAAAGCACTTGGTGGGGTCCACCTGAGTTTTTAATGCTGCTAAAACTTGGTATGATCCCTCATCCTAGTGGGACACACATAATGGATGGGCTGGATTTGCAAAACACATCTCGATGGGCCCAAAAAATGATTATGAATATTTTAATAGTGCACGACCCCTCTCCACTTCTGTATATAGTGTGGCCCACACAAGTCACGGATTGACTTGATTTTTCAAACCTAGGCCCACGATGGAATGGTGCATCCGACTAATGGGGTAGATGTTCGAAACGCATCACGGTGGGGCCCACATAGCTCGACCTCATGGGACGGACTCGTGAGGTTGAGCGCATAGTACCTTTTCCCTATATATATATATAACTTAGGTGAACCACATCATGTGAAACAATTACGATGGGATGCCCACACAGCTCGACCTCATGGGACGGACTCATGAGGTCGAGCGCATGGTACCTTTTCCCTATATATATATATATATATATATATAAAACTTAGGTGAGCCACATCATGTGAAACAATTACGATGGGATGTCTGCCATTAGTTCTGTGTAAGGTGTATGGTGATGTTTATATGTCATCTAATGTGCCTCATAAGGATGAAAGTGTTACTAAAAAATCTGAGTATATTTGTAAATTTAAATTGAGTGGCCCACCTGAATGTTAAATCAGCGGGATTTTCAGGAGATTTTTGGGAACAAGGACAAACAAGGGGTGGCGTACCTGGTGGATGAAGTGAATTTCATGCATGTTAAATAATTTCTTTACCAGAAAAAGTTACCCTCCCTTGGGAGGTAAGCCAGTGTAGCCTACTTTCCCTTTTCCTGGTTCTCTGCACCCAATTTCTTGTTTGAGAGAGAGAGAGAGAGAGAGAGAGAGAGAGAGAGATCTATTGTACCTTTTTAAAAAAATCATTTTGGAAAGAACCAACTAAGGAAGGAGATGTGTCATTGCACGAGAAGTATAAACCACATTTAAGATGTTTAAGATATTGAGGATATTTCGAATGCATGTTGTAGAATTATATGTGGCACCAATCAGAGTGCTACACGTCATCAATAGATAGAGATAGACTGAGAAGTTCAAATGAAGGACATGGTCGAGAGAAAAGTGATGCTGAGGTGGTTACCAGGACAAGCGTTCAAGAAGAAACTAGAAGGCTGCAGTGATGCCGAAGTGATTTCTATCGAATGAACGTGAGGAAGAAGCATCTAAATGGTTGTCACAGGGAGATCTATACACATCAGAAGATTTCAACAAGTATCTCGTACCAACTCAATCAAACAAACAAATCAAATATGTCGTTCAATTATCCTTTATGTTCCTTAGCATAATCAATCTTTTACTTTTCTTAGCATAGCCAAGTAACCTAATCTTACATTAGGAGTGATGGTAATTTGATAGCTGTAATACAAGTCTACGCTCATACGCTAGACGATTTTCATTGCAATACAAGTGGTTCTTCTCTTAGAAAGGTGCTTTTTCAGTTACTCCCTGCAGTTGATTGTAAGTGTTCCCTTTTTGTTTGCATTTGTGCTTGAAAGTCTTTTCATATGGATGGCAAGCTGCAACCCATTCTCAGAGGACGAACCCTACATTTTAATAATCTCCCGATCGTTTTAAACAACATCTTACAAGTGGCTGAATAGGTGACCAATATTCTCATATTCCAGTCATATATTGTCAGTTCTGATGTATCTGCCTATCTTGGCGCTTGGGGTCAAAGTTGTTTTGTTGGAATTGAGCCGCACAATTGGTTCTGGCACACCCACAAATATTACACCTGACTGAATTCTGCATCTGTTGGACAGCATTTTTTTAGCATGCCCAGTAGGACACCTGATTTGGTATAACATACCGGTGTGCCATAAGCGTGATTACTTTAATTTCGAAAATATGAGCCCAAGTGTTACCCGAAGCTCCTCTAGGGCTAATGATCCCACAACACCTTTTGCATTCCCTCCAACTGAGAAAATGATTGTGCAGCTAGCACTTGAACGACTAGGGTCACCATTAAACCTAATGCATAATCCTCACCGTTTTGAGACGATATCAGTTGGGCTGCACAATATGCATTTAGGATTAATCCAACATATTGTAGGGCAGGGGATGGTTCAAGCCAAGCAAGCATGAGCTTAAGCAGAGCAATCACGAATTCAGGAATAATCCTTCAATAGGTGGATGGCTAGTAAGAGTGAAAACTTGAACTAAATGGTGGCTATCCTTGCCGAAAGGGCATCTATTGCACCTTAATAGAACCTTGAGGGTAATTCTGTTAGGAACCCGATGCCAATATTGCCAGTACCCCCTATCAAGGAATGTACATCCTGCCCCAACACAGGGTACATGGACTGTGCTTCCACATATAAATTCAAGTGACTTGAGTAAGAAGCCAACAACTTCATTCATAAAGTTCAAAATATATGAATGCCTAGGGGCACCCTCTCCCTAGGAATCTGTTGTACCATGGGGCACAATACCTAGTAGGTTTAGATCCACCATCGGTCGTTGAACCTCCACGTATGGATCGTGACTAGGTTATGCAGCTGGTTCAAGAAGTGGTAGGCCAAGTTCTAGGCCGCACTACTACCTAGGTATATCACAAATCTTATCTTAAATAGATCGACCAATAATATTCATTACCTAGGAACTATTGACCAGACTTGACACTTTTCACTAGTGACATTAGTCAATCTGCCATAGAACATATAAGTCGATTTATCGGTAGAACTGTGGAACCAGACTGAAACTGACCAAACAGTTCGGTTTGGTCCGATTCTAGAGTGTACTGGTTCTAGTTCCGCTTCCAAAAATCAAAGAACCGATTGCATCGGTTCGATTTTCGGTTTGGGGGTATGTAGAACTAAACCAAACCATGAACCAATCCGTAGAAACGAACCATGAAAGATACCTCGTTTCAACACTAAGGTCTTGGCATCGATTCCCTAATGGGGGTGGCTAACAGTGAAGTGTGATCTGACAGTGGGTGTACTAACAAGCTAAAAAAAATAAAAATCGTGAACTGATCCGAGAACCAAACCTAGAACCGATCCTTTTTTTTCTTTGAATAAACAAGAGTATTGCAATAACTTATCTTACAAATAGTTACATATTTTTAAGCACCATCACTCCAAACCTGATACCGAGAAAAGTTGCAATAGCAATTTCGAATATGCCTACGAGAATCCATGGAACTACCAAAGAACCCCAGCCTTTGGCTGTGGCCATTCCACATGTTGTTGTGGGGCCTCCAACATTGGCATTTGAGGCCACCAGCAGTAGCTTCTGATCAAGGCGGAGTAGTTTTCCGACTCTAAGGATCACGGCTAGATGGACCGTTATCTGGACCAAAGAGAACATGAAGATACTAGGTGCTCTGTTGATGTCTTGATGACGTTCCATATGCTCCCGTTCGCACACACCACTGCAAAGAAGACCTACATTAGAATCAAAGCAATCGCCTCTCCCGTAGGTGCAAAGTAGTTAATTTGTTTTGGAAAATGGTTGTCAAAATTACTACAGTTGCTGTAATGCATGGAAGGCTTCCTCCTTGAACTCGTAATAATTTTGCGAGGTAAGTGGAAACCATGCAGATAACAAGGGATATTGCAAGAGTTGTAGTAGTCTGTAACACAGGAAGCTTGTTTGAAGGCTGAGATTCCTTATCCAATGCACCACCATTGGTGGGCTGGATTATAAAAAACCTAGAACCGATCCTCTCTCTCTCTCTCTCTCTCTCTCTCTCTCTCTCTCTCTCTCTCTCAGGTTCTTTCTCTCTCGCCATTCAATTGGGCTGGATTATAAAAAGCCTAGAACCGTGGAGCCGATCCGAAACCGAACCGGTTTTAACGGTCGAGTTCCGGTTTGGTTCTAGGGTGCCAACGGTCCAGTTTCAGTTCCAAAAATCCTAAAACCGTTGGGAATGGTTCGGTTCCAGTTTCACCCCAGAACTGGATCGAACCAACACATGTGTATCCCTAATGCAATGTGGTGAATTAGTCAATAATGATTATTATAAATTACAATTGTTTGACCATTCTTTAACAGTAGTGGCTTTTACTTGGTATTATAATTTGTTGTCAAATTTCATCTAAACATGGCAAGAGATGGAAGAGAAATTCCATGCCCAATTCTTCTACAAGGACAGAGAGATTTCTATGGAAGATCTTGCACGATTCTAGTAGTTGCCTGGTGAATCAGTCGGAAACTATATCACTTGGTTTAAGAGAGCAAAACGCTAATGTAATGTAGTTACAACTGAGGTTGAGTTTGTGCAACTCGCCTAGGATGGTTTGGAATACAAGCTCCGCAAAAAGTTTATTGGGATGGAGTTTATAGATTTATACGAATTAAGAAGGAAAGTATCTCGAAATGAGGCCCTTCTTCAAGAGGGAGTGATACAAAAGAACTCATTAGTTGGGACATATTACTATGATCCCGGCTATGAGGTGGTTGAGGCCGATGTGGTTGCCAAGAAGCCATTTGTGTCTTTAGCATTGGTTAGAACTGAGGCCACTATGCTGACTAACATAAAACTTACAGAATGTACATATTTGATATTATTCGGTTAACGAAATCTTTGATATCATATTGGCCGAAAAGTTGATTAAGGTTCTCATTAACCAGAAAATACCCATGGTTGAAGAGTTAAAAAAGACTGAATATTGTAAGTGGAATGAAATGTGCTCCCATTCCACTAACAATTGTATGGTTTTCAGGAATATTATTTAGGACAACATTGATCGGGGATTGCTAAAATTCCCTGAAAAGGATAAGAAAGTAATGTTGATTGATACTGATATATTTTCACCTCATCTAGAGGTCAACATGGCCATGGTCAATCTTCAACAACTAACTTGACTGCAATGAAAAGTCAACCTTGGTCCATGTGATCTCTAGTTTGTGGCGCGACAATCCAGCAAGGGATGCTACATCTCTTGGCGGACGACCACAAGTGCAAAGTTGTGGCCGAGAGAAGCATTGCACATTGACCGCGAGCCACATCTATATAGTCGAAGCACAAGGGTGATTTGACCGACCAAGTTGTTACTTGGTTCGATTAATCAAATTATACCCCAATTTTTGCTTAAGACTTAAGGATCAGGGTTCTATTAACTGTAGAGAACATACCAACCTCATCTTAACCAGTCCTAGCTAGCCGGTTTCATCACCGAGGCGAAGAATGGTCAAACATCGCCCTAATCAGGAGGAAGTTTGGAGGAGGGTAAGTCACCCCAAGTTTTCAGTCATGCCTGAGTGGATAACTCATACATATAAGCAGTTGTGGCAATGACAACAAGCTGTCAGGTGAAGAGAATGGGCCCACATGAAGCATGAGTTGCAGCTTGAGGCCTTGAGGCCATGCCAGATATTGATAATTCCTTAGCTTGGCGAAAAGCAGTTGGACATGAACATGATCGATTTGGTTGT
The DNA here is from genome assembly GCA_037074715.1 of Magnolia kwangsiensis. Taxonomy (NCBI): domain Eukaryota; kingdom Viridiplantae; phylum Streptophyta; class Magnoliopsida; order Magnoliales; family Magnoliaceae; genus Magnolia; species Magnolia kwangsiensis. The sequence continues at coordinate 8,867,277 of CM073580.1, read as the reverse complement.
AAAGCCTTCCTTGGATGGTTTAATTGTAGGCAGGCACCCTAAGTAATGGGAGAGACACTAAAGATCTTGAGGGCTCGTCCGAGTATCTCAACGATAAGTGCTTCTCAAACGACGACATGTTGATCGAATAGATTCTTACAACAACAAAGTTGTTGGAAGAAATCCCGTCTAAACCTAAAAAGGCATAGGTGACTCTAATGGAGACTTTTCCAAATATTGTACCCAGTAGCATGAATGTTGGAGAGCAACATAATTTGAAAATTATATCATAAGGTTTGGATCTCTGCCACCAGTCGTGGTGAATTGCAATATGATTATCACGCTCCCATCTACTTTTGAAGCTAAGCCATCTCAACCTAACAAGATGGTAGGAGATGTGGAGGAGATTGGTTCTTCAGTGATTATACAACATGGTTCCTTCTACCCAGAGGAGGGAGCTAAAAATAAATCAGTTGTCACTGTTGAACGATATATATCTTTTGACAAAGTGATTATATAAATGTCTGTTATTGCTATGACCTAACAGTTGAAACCATTTTACATCCCAGTTCATTTAGAAGGATAGTCGGTTACCAGAGTTCTAGTAGATAATGGGGCAGCTGTAAATATTCTTCATGCCATAATGATGGTGAAAGTAGGAAAAATTGATGCCAACTTAATCCTAACCGAGGTTACATGGTCAGCAATTTTACATGTGGAACAACAAAAACACGTAGCATCTTGCCTATCGAGTTGATGGTGAACTAAGAAAGTATTGGCCACTTTCTTCGTGGTTGACACTTCATCTAGTTACAATGCCTTGTTGTGGAGGGATTGGTTATAGTCTTTCTCTTATATCCCATCATCTCTACATCAATTTATGAATTTTTGGAAACAAGACAAAGTTGAGTAGGTGTTGGCCAATAAAAACCTATTTTTAGCTACATCTAATGTGGTTAAGGCATACCTCTACAGAGATGAAGTTGTGCCAGAAACATAAATGGGTGTTGGAATATTTACTGCGATTAATCTGGATAACATAGTGCAAGATATTACCACCGTGATATGCTTAGATGACAAGCTACCGAAGGCTATAATATCCTATTGGGTAGTTCCGCACTGCACTATAAAAGAATTCCCATGACAACTTCACCAGCAGTTGATGGGAGGACAGTTGAGTTCACATAAATATTTGCCTATCTTGACGCTTGGGGTCAAATTTGTGTTGGGGGTTTTGACCAGTGGAATCACACAGATCTAAATCTAGGATAACAATTCAATGACACCAAGCACATACAAGAGAACACAAATTTAATATGAAAAACCCTTGTGGAAAAAAAACCACGGCACAAAGCGATAGATCTCCACTATGAAAATAGAAATTACAAAGAGAGAGGACTTACCTGATTCGAACAACCTCGAATTTCACCCTTGCTACACCCTTTAATTTCCCTAGATTCCCTTTAGAAAGCCTTAGAATTATTTTTCATACCCTAGAAAAATCCAAGGAATACCTACTTATAGTTTAGACAACTTCCCTTCCGCATCCCAGTTGCGAAAGGACTCAAAATCTGCAATCTACACAAAATCGCGGAATGAATCTGCATAACCACGACCGGTTGAGCGGATTGCACGACCAGTCGAGAGCCACCCACGACCGGTCGAGTATGGTCCACGACTGGTCGAGCACCTCGGACCCCAAAATTTTATGCTCGTTGGACTTTAAGTCGAGTGGGCTACGATTAGTCGAGCCGCTCCCACAACCGGTCAAATTTGACCCACGACCGATCGTGAACGTTTAAATTTAAGACATATCTCAACAATCTCCACCATTTCTTCAATCTTAAACTGTGTAGCTTCTTGATCTCTTCTCTTATTTCTGTATCACATCATAGCTTTTTATGCACACTCCGTCCTTCTTTTACGTCATCGCCAAGCCCAGAGAAGTTACACAAAACTTAAACTTCTCTATAGGAACGATCTAGGTGAGCATGTTTGCAGGATCAAAATCCATAAGTTCAACCATCTTTGTTCCTGTCTTCCTAAAAGAAAAGACGTAGTCTTCTTACCATCTCACCGCTACCCAATATTATTTGCTGGGGTACTTGCTCATAACACTGATAGCCTGTAAAAATAACCGGTCTAATCTAGACCCTGACATACATTGTCAACCGCATTCGAATAAGGCTCATGAGATATCCTGCTTTTCCTCATATATTTTCAGACATATCCTGAGGAAAACTTGAGGAGAGATGCTTAGGGAACACTCTCTGGCTTTACCCGGCCCATCACATCCTTGATCAATACCTACACACAAAGGTATTCCTCCTGTGATTACCAAAGCCTACTCCTCTTTTAGTCTCAATGCCGAAAACCATCTTTGCAGCCCCCTAATCCTTCATCAATGGAAGGAATCAAACCACTGCTTAGGCGACAGGTCGAACTACGACGTCCTGCAAAGTCTTTTCTCAGCCCCTTTAACTTCAACCGCTCTAGTTGCTTCATGTAAATCTGCTTTTCACTTTCTCTTGTAGAAGTACAAACTCCACATTCGTCTTTCCAACTCAAGATCACATTAGCCAACCAACGCCAATCATGGATCTAATAGACACCTGCTATACCGTCGGTGCGAATATCTCTGAGAAGTCAATCCTTTCTCTCTGAGCATAACCCTTCGCTACCAACCTCGCCCTATATCTATGTTGTATCCTCCTGAAGATCCACCTACATCCAATTACTTTCTGGCCCACTAAAAGCTTCACCCGCTCTCATATATCGGTTTAGTACAATGAATCCATCACATCGTCCATAGTCACCTTTCACTTCTCAACACCAGGCTTACCTAGAGCCATCTGAATAGAAGATGAATCCCCTACGATATTGGAGTCATCCATGTACCTCGTCGATATCCTGCGATCATGCCGTGCGATTCTTCTCACAGGTGACTGCTCCACCTACTTTGTAACCCTGTTCGCGCGTCTCAGACTTCCTGCCCTGCTCGCTCATGTGGCCATGCCCAGCATGCCACACACGTGCAGAGGTGGAATCTGCTACATCCACTGTAGCTCCACCTTTTGAAGTGCTCCCGATCAACCTGTACAAGTTACCGAGTCGTTGCGCTTTTATGATTACCTGTGCCCCCTTAGATACTTTAAGAGCACCATCAATACTTGTGTACTTGCATTCTTTTACCTCAAGCATACCAAGAGAAATCAGATTCTTCTTCAAATTAGGAATGTGACTTACATCTATTAAGGTACGCTCCATCCCATCAAACATTCTGATGCGCACCGAACCAACAACCACAACATTACAGGCAATGTCATTGCCCATAAATACCTGTCCACTATCGCACTCCCTATAGTTAGTGAACCAACTCCGATGAGGAGTTACGTGAAAAGATACCCCTGTGTCTAGCATCCACTCGTCCTTACAGTCATCGTATGATCGTCTGAGCGAAGACAAAGATAAAATATCACATCACATCCATTTTACATGGCAACGTTGGCCTCCCTGCATGAAGCCTTAGAATCTTCCCTATTCGATTTAAGATTTTCATAATCCTTCTTCACATGTCCTTCATTCCCACAGTTCTAACACTTTACCTTTCCTTTGCCCTTGCCCTTGGATTTGGATTTAGAACTTGAAGAACCTGTACCTTATCCAGAATTCCTACCCACTGTAAACAGTGCATCAGAAGATGTCCACATGTCGCTGTTTAGTTGTCTCATAATCTTCCCTTAAAGGGCTGAGATAACGGTGTCGATACTCAAGGTTTTATTCATGTTGTACATAGTGTCCTTGAATGACTCATAAGACGCCGGAAGAGAATTCAACAGCATACATACTTGTTCTTCATCTTTCATTACGTCCTCCATATTTAGTAATTTACAAACTAATTTATTAAAGTTGTTGATGTGAACCTTCAGATCTCCACCCTCTGCCATCTTGAAGTAATACCACTGCTGCTTCAAGTGCAGGCAGTTTTCAGAGGATTTTTTTGCATAAACATCCTCTAACTTCGCTCATAACTTAGCCGTAATTTTCTCTCTCATGACGTTGTAGAGAACCTCATCCGTGAGACATAAATGGATCAATGATAAAGCTTTCTTATCAAGAGCATTCCACTCGTTATCAATCATAGTAGACTTCCGCTCCTCAAGAGCACCATCTTCGCCTTGCTTGATTAAGGAACTCATCATCATGATTTTCCATAACTCAAAATTATTTTTTTCCTGAGTACTTCTCAATCTCATACCTGGTGCTCGCCATTATTACTAATCCCTCAGAATCAGATTTGTGCCCAACTTTGCTCTGATACCACTTGTTATGGGGTTTTGACCTGCGGAATCACACGGATCTAGATTTAGGATAGCAATTCAATGACACCAAGCACACACAAGAGAACACAGATTTAACGTGGAAAACCCTTGCGGGTAAAAAACCACTGCACAAAGCGACAGATCTCCACTATGAAAATAGAAATTATAAAGATAGAGGACTTACCCGATTTAAACAACCTCGAATCTCACCCTTGCTACACCCTTTAATTTCCTTAGAACCCCTTTAGAAAGCCTTAGAATTATATATCACATCCTAGAAAAACTCTAGGAACACCTACTTATAGTTTAGGCAACTTCCCTTTCGCATCCCAGTTGCGAAAGGATTCAAAATCCGCAATCCGCACAAAATCGCGGAACGAATATGCGTAACCACGACTGGTTGAGCGGACTGCATGACCGGTCGAGCGCCACCCACGACCGGTCGAGTATGGCCCACAACCGGTCGAGCATCTCGGACCCCAAAATTTTATGCTCGCTAGACTTTGAGTCGAGCGGGCTACGACTAGTCGAGTCGCTCCCACGACCAGTCAAACCTGACCCACGACTGGTCGTGAACGTTCAAATTTAAGACATATCTCAATAATTTGTTCAATTGGAATCGAGCCACAAGTTCGGTTTTGACACGCCTATAAATACTACATGTGATCAAATTATGTATTCGAGGGACAACAATATCAACCACTTAATCAATGGCCTTTAACCATTGAGATTATTTAACACAAAATAGATATAACCAATGAGTGATCAATTATAAATTACGAATTACTTATGATTATAAATTATCAATGTTGTTACACAATCCAAACCATTCCATGACTTTGAAAAGGGATGGCCGTAGAAAATACGGAATGGCCTGGATTGCATATATGTGCCATGGGGGATAAGTTCTTAAAGGATTCTCATGGTTCTCATGAAAACCAATCAATAGGAGAAAATTTTCGGTGTTTGTGCCCACACATAATTGCTTTGCAACACTTAGTTGACTCAGCCCATTAATTTAGACTATTCATCGGGATGCGAAAACAATTGATGGGATAGCATGCAAATATCATGCTGCAGTGAGAAATGCCATCCATTTGATTAATGACGTGTAATATAGATGAAGAAGATTACTTACACAAGGTCCAATCAACGATTTACTTGCTACCATCATAAATTGCTATATGGGGTTGCCCATGCTGAATTTGTGAAATACCATCAAACCAATAGTTGAATTCCCGTTTTAATTTTATTTTCATTGTTCATGGTAAGTTTTAGTTTGATTATAACTCTTTATCTGTTGGGTATTAGGAGTTGAGCCCAACATGAAAAGTGCTTAGAATAATCAGGAGAACAGTGGAGTGGAGCCAAATAGGACACTTACTATTTTTTGCTGAAAACCATGTGCACTAGAAGCAATCACGATCATTTATAAATAGTGTTATTTATAGTAAGTCACGATTTCTAGAAGTTTTAGTTGTAGTTTAATTCTTAAACTTCTTCCATGGCTTATATCCTTATTTAAAAGGGTGTAAACTTGTTTATTCATCAATCAATTTATGAAGTTTTTAGAATATTATTTCTATTTCTTTTTATGCATTTTCCTCATTGATTTGAGAAGTTTCTGTAGGGAGTTCAAAAAAGCTCCGTGGATTTGAAGTAGTTATCCTTGAGTAAGACAGTGATCGACCTGATCATGTTCATCTCGGGGTAGAAAAATGGATGACTATAGAAAGAGAAAAAAGAGAGGCCAAATCAAGGATGGATGGGATAATCTGAATAACGCAAATTTTGTATGATAGCCCATGAAATGTGTTATGGATTTAGCCAACATCTCAGATTGATTGATTCAAGGTAAACCAATGCAACTAGAGCACTGTAACTTACGGTGCTCAAAACATTCGAGCTATTGATCTGAACTATCCATTTCGTGGGCTACATTGTAAAAATTACATTGATTGGATGATCAAACTCCTTGATTTGGCCTTCTTCTTCTTCTTTTTACTTTTGAAAAAAAAAAATATTTTTTTAATCTTATTTTAAAAATAAAAAATAAAAAAATTATTAGCTGCCTTCCCGATACGTGGAATTTTTTACAAGGTAGCCTATGAAATGGACAGTTCAGATTGATAGACTAGATGGAGATAGATGCTCTGATCGCACTACAAGTTACAGTGCTCTAGTTGCATCGGATTACTTGACAGTCCAATCAATCAATCTGAATTGTTGGCCAAGTCCATAGCACATTTCACCTCTATCATGCGAAACTTGCGCTGATCAGATTGCCCAATCCATCCTTGATTTGCCTTTTTTTTTAATTATTTTTTTAATCGGTCGCGAGTATTACCCTCTCCAGGATCTAGGCAGAGACTGATGGTCATAGCAGGGATCCATAAGGCCCACCGTGATGCGTGTGTTTTATCCCTGCCATTTATCCGCTTTGAAATATTATTTTAAGGCATAAGCCTAAAAGGGAGGCAGATTGAAGGCTAAGTGGGACCATCACATAGAAGTAGTGGTGACAACAATGCCCACTGTTGAAACCTTCCTAGGGCCCACCGTAATGTTATTTTCTATCCAACGTCATGTGGACAGGAATGAAGAGAAAATATAAATATTAGGTTGATCCAAAACTCTATATCACCCAAGAAGTTTTCAATTATAGGCATTCAATCCCCACTTGCTTCCTACTGTGTGGTCCACTTGAGCCTTGATCTACCTCTTTCTTGGGCTCGTACTCTGCATGACATGTATAAAGCACATACATTATGGTGGGCCCCAGCCATGGGCGTCTGTCTCTAGCCAGATCCTCTTGGGTACTACACCACCCGGATTTAGCTAGAGATAAAAGGTCCTGGCAGGGGATCTTTAGGGGCCATAGTGATATAGCCTGTTTTATCCGTGTTGTTTGTCCATTTTGAAAGATCTTGAAGGCTCACGTGACAATGACTACTCTTATGGCCCACTATAATGTTTGTTTGCCATCTAACTTGTTTATAAAGTCATGTAGACATAGATGAAGAGAAAACATAAATATTAGCTTGATTCAAAACTTTAGTCGCCCCAAGGAGTTTCAATAGTATGAGTTCAATCCCTACTTTCTTGTGGTGTGGTCTACTTGAGTCTTTGATATGCTTCATTTTTGGGTTCATGTTTTGAAATGATCTATTAAAATTGATGGATATCATGGATGTAACACATACATCACATTGAGACCCATATAGCCCTTATCAGAACCATTGATCTCTAGCTAGGTCGTGGTGAGGGTAGTAGTACTAGGCTGAAAGTCGAGCGGACTGGGTGGTTGGTGCTCAACCCTAGCCCAACCCAAAGTTCTTATACTTCAACCCTAACCCAACCTAACCTCGGGTTAGGAATTCTCAACCCAAGCCTGACCCAAGTGAGCTCGGTTAGGTTGGTTGGGTGGATACATGCGAATATTTTCTTTATTACATAAGTCTATTATATATATTTCAATACACGTCTTAATTTTTACTTATGATTTTATTAATTATATATATAATTATTTGTAGTAAAAAATTTCATTTTTTTCTAAACAAACAAGCTAAAATACAGGACAACTACTCCTTTAAAAGTCATGTTGTGTAGCACGCAATCTATTTGGGAGAGAGAAATCCGACATATTTTGGTAAGCTTGGTAAGCTTGAGTCATCGCAAATGACGTGGACCAATGAGACCCGATGGTACTGGAAATTCCTATGCCTTCAACTCAAACTATCTGCACTCAATTTGTAAGTAACTTATATATATCGATTGGGTTGGGTTGGCAACCCGAGACCTCCAACCCAACCCGAGCCTGACCCAAGTTTTATCGAGTTGGTGTTTATATATCTCAATCTTGAGACCAAGCCTGATACATCCGGCACAATGATGTAGAGCGGGTCGCGGACAATTTCATGGCCAAGATGGATCAAAAAAGGCATGGTCGACGACAGAAGTGATTCGGACCACCAGACCTTAGATTGGGCATATCTCCCAATTTGGAATGAGTTATCTGACGTAAAATATATGATTTTGGGGTAGAACGAGCTACGCGCAGCCCGGATTTGTGAGAAATCCCCTGATCGACGGTCGTTTTCCTGTTTTATTTCGTTTTTACTATAAATAGTAAGTTTTAGTTTTATTACAACTCTTTATCCATTGGGCTTTAGGAGTTGTGTCCAACATGAAAAGTGCTTAGAATAATTAGGAGAACGGTTTAGTGAAGCCAAATAGGACACTTACTATTTTTGGCTGAAAACCTTGTGCACTAGTAGACATCACGACTGTCTATAAATAGTAAGTTTACTATTTATAGTAAGTCGCAGATTCTAGGAGTTTTAGTTGTAGTTTGCTTCTAATTTCTTTCCTATTGCTGGGTACCCTTATTTAACGGGTTGTAAACTCATTTTCATTCATTCATTAATTAATTTTGAATTTATTAGAAATTCTTTCTATATTCTACTTTCTTTTCTCGTGGATTCGAGGAGTCTCTGTGAGGAGTCCAGAGAAGTTCCGTGGATTTGGAATATATATCATATTGAGGAAGACGGTGCTCGACCTCACGTCCTTCCCTACATCACACAAGCCCAACCCAATGTGGGGGTCAGTCACGGGTTGGTCAAGTTAAACCCGCCCAACTTTCAGCCCTAGGTAGTACCCCATCCCCTGTCCTTTATTTATTTGTTTTTTTCTACAGCCATTGGATGAATGTTTATGATTGCTTAACAAAAGTGATTCTTTAGAATCACAAGCAATCCATGAAAGTCCCTAACAAACAGACCAATTGATTCAACCTATCATTTTGTAGATGATCTGGACCGCCCATATTAAAGGCGACTGATCAAACGGTTAATGATTTGCCAGACGGCATTATTGGACTGTGGAAATGTCCCAATGCAACTTGGAGCACTGTAAATTATAGTATTCGGAGAGAACACTGGAGCATTTCATACACACATACATATACATTAACATGGTACTGTGTGGGGCCCATGTGATGTGTTTAGTACATCAAATCATCTAATATCCGTTCGTTGTAATGATATATAGCGGCCACAATATCAGGATGTCCGTTGAGGTGAGCCACAATATATAAAATAATGAAAAATCACCTTAAAAAGTTTCCTGTTGCAAGTGTTGGGATTCAACTGATGAATGCATTGGGCATTCCATCATCATGGTGGAGAATACTTAATTGACGGCTTGGATGTCATGCAGAGGATGTGGGCCCCCAAAAGAGTTTTCAGGCGACTATACATTGTTTTCGATGGTGTGGCCCACTTGATTTGTGGATTTATCTGATTTTTGTTATAGGATCACATCATGTAGAGTCTCACCTGTTGGACCGATTAGATGCCAGGCACACTAAAAATAGTATATTTTGTGTCAACTTCTAACTAATATTAGTAGGATGTTAGTTAGCTATGCCAAGGTCACATGCCTATACAAGTCAGCTCATTCACTTTCCTCCATGTATGCCAACGTGGCACATGCAAGTGAAATAACCAAGCCGTCTATCATGTGGACCTCACCTTGCAGATGCTGCTGCCAAATGATAAAGGTGGCCCACTCAGTAGGTGTACCATAATATTATAAATAAATGGGCAGGTTAGAAAACTTGGACTATTTTTTCACAACCATACATTTCTTTAATTAATTGTGGCCCACCTGACTAATGGACCAACCTGATTCTTAGGATATGAATTGGTAGTACCTAATTCTAATGAATTGCTTGAATATTGGATTTACTTAGGCTGTTGGCATATGTGGGCATTAGCTGACTTGTACAAACATATATATGGGCTTAGCAAAGCTACATTGATTTTCATTATTTCATGGGACATGTGGTAAATGTTTCGATCCGTGTCAACTTGGATTTTGTGGTGCCCGATTTGATTCAATTAGGTATGTTAATTAATATTTTGAGCTAGAATGTCCACGAATCCTACCTAATTTTAACGGGTCAAGGTTCCCTCTATGGAAACCCCCCAAGCCCTGGACGGGCAGTTCTGTGGGTGGGCCCACCGTGATGTATCTGTTTATCCAAGCCGTCCATTCCCATTCTCAGATCATTTTAAAGCATAAGCACAAAATTGAAGCAGATCCAACTCACAAATGGACCACACCCCAAATGACTCATGCTTTTAATGCAATTGGCATTTAATGCATCCAAGCTTATTTTTTGGTGTGCTACACTTGAGCGTTGGATCTACCTCCTTTTTGTGCTCACGCTTTAAAATGATATGAAAAAAAGATGGATAGCTTGGATAAACAGATACATCACGGTGGGCCTACCCACAGAACTGCACGTTTGGGACTAGAGATGGGCGAGTAGTAGGACGCAATCCCCATCCTCAAGTCTCAACTTTTGGAACGAGTTGAAAATTAGATCTAGTCTTGTTTAGGTCAAACCCATTTGATTGATTAAAGCCGGGTTAGGTGGAGTCAAGTCTAGCTAGTTTTAGCGGTAAAATTATATATATTTAAGAGAAATGCCCTAATTCCTTGGGAGCACTGTAAGGTGTAGTGCTCCTAGTTGAATTGGTTTATTTTGATAGCTCAATTAATTGATCTTAAATGTTTATAAATTTTAAAATATAATTTAATTTCTACCATGTAATACCATTGTTTCAAGTAGTGAAGTCCACTTGAGTGTTGGAAATACTTTATATTTAGGCCCACAACCTAAAATAAGTTGACAAATATAGTTAATAGAGTAGATATCTTAAAAGTATTAAGGTGGACTACAGAGTGATTCAACGGTGAACTCCAAGAAATTTATGACTGTGGATCCCACCCTTTATCCAGTGGTTTTTATAAAGCAATACAAACTTAATATACGCACTTGGACCTCCTGATACGGATACCGAATTTGAGGATGAAAATACCCCTACCTTCCTCTAGCTAGTGTGCAGAGACGAGCGTTGACGGACCGTCCGGCGATGGGAACTAAAGTGGGGCTCACTGTGATGTTTGTGAGAAATCCTCCCTGTCTAAGTTCATTTATAGGGTCACAAGGATCTGGATGAAGAGGAAAAACAAATTTCATAATGATCCAAAACTTTTGTAACCCCTAAAAGGGTTTCAATGGTAGACGTTCAATTCCCCACTACCTTTTAGAGTGTGGTCCACTTGATAGTTAGATCTATCTTATTTTCATCTCAAGCCTTAATATGAGCTCGCCAAATAGATGGACGGTTTGGATATAACACAAACCTCATGATGGGACCCACAAAAGTAATAATAAAAAAAAGAACAGAGTGCCGCCAGTTAGGCGGCAATGCCGCCGAACCTACCACTGAACTGGCGGTAGTGCCGCGGCAGTTTGACTTTTTTTCTTTTTTTTTTTTTTACATGGAGAACTTTTTCTCCCTTACATTTTTCTCTAATACATAATTATGTAAATGTGTATATATAAGTATATAAAAATATTTTTCTATCTTTTAATTCATTTCTTTGTTTATTTATTTAACAAGCATATCTCCTAGACTAGAATGATTTACTTAACGTACCACATGATTTTGGGATAGAAGAAGCTAATTTAGCCAACCAACATAGTTATTTTCCAAGATCCATAAGTAGTTCCTCAAGCACTATTACACTACCATAAAGAGAAATATCAGTACTGAGTATATAACTAATGCAACAGCTACCTAAGGATAGCCTATCATGCTTAAAAGGCTAAATAGATCACCATACATGTTAAAAAGGCTTATATGACATAGTCTCAAATGTATCCTCAGACATGTTTATAGAATGGAAGTTCTATGGAAGCTTTATTCATGTATTCTCGGCCTTGCATTTATCTCTTGAGTTAAATTTTCAAAAATTGCTATTCTAATGGATTCTACAATTGGTTAAAACAATTAGAACAATGGGAGTTATTATTTGAGGTGTAAACTCAGGTAACAAAAAGCTTCTCAGTTGGGTTTCTTTCTCAAGGTCCTTCCAAACACCGAGTGAATTTAGAAAGTGACCACAAATACATATTCAACCAATTGCTAGGGTTTGCATATAACTAGCCTTTCCAAGTTAGGTTTGTGTAGTTCAAATGCCAGCTAATGACATGAACGATTTGTGGCATTCGAGTTGCAACGAAGAAATCCATACCAGTTTCAAGCTCTTTGAAAATGAGCGAGGCAAACATAAAAATGAGCAAGACAAGCATGAAATTCAGCAGGGCAAACATAAAAAAGAGCGGGATAAACATGAAAAAGAGCGGGGCAAACATGAAAATATGAGGAACAAGCATGAAAATGAGCGGGGAAAACTAAAAAATTAGCAGGGCAAACTAGAAAAACAGCGGGGCAAACTAAAATATGAGCGAGACAAACTAGAAAAATAGTGGGGCAAATTGAAATATGAGTGGGGCAAACTAGAAAAATAGCAGGGCAAATTGAAGTATGAGCAGGGTAAACTAGAAAAACAATGGGGCAAACTGAAGTATCAGCGGGGCAAACTAGAAAAACAGTAGGGCAAAATGAAATATGAACGGGACAAATTAGAAAAACAGCGAGGCAAACTGAAGTATGAGCGGAGCAAACTAGAAAAACAGCGGGACAAACTAAAGTATAAGCGGGGTAAACTAGTAAAACAGCAGGGCAAAGTGAAATATGGGCAGGGCAAACTAGAAAAATAGCAGAGCAAACTGAAGTATGAGCGGGGCAAACTAGAAAAACAGTGGGGCAAACTGAAATATGAGCGGGATAAACTAGAAAATGAGCGGAAAAAATATGAAAATGAGCGGGAGAAACTATAAAATCAGCGGGAAAAACATGAGAAAGCGGTTGGGGATGATATTCATAAGGCAGCGTGTTTCTTCATGGAAGGAGGTCAGATGACTAGAGCGTTTACGGCATCGTTGATCAGTCTTCTCCCAAAGAATCCAGCCGCTAAAGGGTTTGTAGACTACCTGCCGATTAGCCTTTGTAATGTTATTTACAAAATCTTCTCAAAGATCCTGGCTTCCCGCTTGAGTAAGATCCTCTCTAGGCTTATTTCCATGGAGCAAGGGGCTTTTGTGAAAAGCAGGTCTATTACAGAGAATGTTGCTATGGCGCTTGATGCAATGCTCAACATTGACAGGAAAGCTAGAAGCAACAATCTCATTCTCAAGCTTGATCTTGAGAAAGCCTATGACAGGGTGGATTGAGTTTTTCTCAAGAAGGTGATAATGCGATTTGGTTTTAGTGACAAATGGATTTCCTTGATGGATGCATGCTGGGAAAATTGCCGGTTCTCGGTCCTTTTCAATGGGGAGCCCACGATGAAGTTAAACGTTAATGGCTAGGCTCTGTTAGATCTTCTCATGTGTAGTGTACAGGTTGTTTTTCTATTTTTTGGGCTTTCGGTGTTTGAGGAGGCCGTGGCAGGTAATCCTCCTGATTGGCTTCCCTAGTCTTGGTATGGGATGCCTCTCTCATATGGTGTTGGAAAAATAGAGCTTGTGATCCAATTGGGTGAGACGACTGGCCAGACAAGGTCCTCGTCGTAGTTTGCTGTTGAGAAGTTGTTGCCTCCTTCGTCATCTGTTTTAGTCTCTGCTTCAGTGTATCTTCTCTATTTCTTCTAGTGAATGCTACCTATTAGGGCTGAAAGTTGGGCGGGTTCAACCCGACCGACCCGTGACCGACCCGACATTGGGTTGGGCTCGGGCAGGATATATCGGGCCCGATCTTAAGCTTGGGCTATACAAACCCTAACCCGACAAAACTTGGGTTGGGCTCGGGTTGAGGTCTCGGGTTGCCCGACCCAACCCGAACCCGATCATGATATATAAGTTACTTATAAATTATAATTGAGTGTTGATCGTTTGTGTCGAAGGCACACTAGTGATGTCGAGTCTCATTTGTCCACATCATTTCCAAGGACTCAAGCTAACAAGATATGTCAGATTTCTCTCCCAAATAGACTTTGTGCTATGCTACATGACTTTCAAAGTAGTTGTCTTATATTTTAGCTTATTTTTTTAAAGAAAAAAAATGAAGTTCTTTATAATGAATAATCACATATATAATTAATAAAATTATAGATACAAAAAATAAGCCCTATATTGAAATACAATAAACTAATGTAATAACGAAAATATTAGCACGTATATACCCGACCAACCCGATCAACCCGACCGAGCCCGCTTGGGTTGGGCTTGGGTTGAGAATTCCCAACCCAAGATTGGGTTGGGTTGGGTTAGGGTTGAGGCATAGGAACCTTGGGTTGGGTTAGGGTTGAGCACGAACCCGACCCAACCCGCCCGACTTTCAGCCCTACTACCTATGTGTTGTTGTGGTGGGCCTTCCCTTGGAGGTGTTGTCGCTAAGGTTGGTTTAGGGTCTTGGATGTGGGATCATAGCAGCAGACTATGGTCTATGGTCAGAAGTTGGGAGGGCTGGATGGCAAGGCGTGGCCTGCTTGAGTTAGTGGTATACGCAGCTGGTTGGTTTGTATAAGTGGAATATTGTAGGTAGGGAGAGTGGTCGCTTCGGCCCGTGGGATTTTAAGAAGGTCGAAGAGTGAAGAAGTCGGATTTACCTCATTGTTGTTGGTGAGTGAGGTGGTGTCTTCCTGGTAGTGTTTATGCCCATTGAGGGGCAGCTTAGCACGTTTTTTCTCGTTTCTCTTTCTTTGAATAGCAGATATGATAGGTGAGGCCCGATGTTTTGTGTGGAGCCCACTCAAAAATGTTCCTTGTACATCGTCTGTTCATTTATCAAAAGTTTTAGGGATATCGCCCTTCTTTTAGAAAAAAAAAGAAGGGGAAACATGAAAATGAGCGGGGAAAACTAGAAAATCAGTGGGGAAAACTAGAAAATCAGCGGGAAAAACATAAAAATGAGCGGGGGAAACATGAAAATGAGCGGGGGAAACATGAAAATGAGCGGGACAAGCATGAAAAATGAGCAGGGAAATCATGAAAATGAGTGGAGCAGGCATGAAAATGAGCTGGGCAAACTAGAAAATCAGCAAGACAAACTGAAATATGAGCAGGGAAAACTAAAATATGAGTAGGGCAAACTAGAAAATCAGCGGGGCAAACTTGAAAATGAGAGAAAATTCATCAGAGAGAGAGAGAAGAGGGTTTCATCAGCTGAAAATCGAAGATAGCGAAGAAAAATCCCTCAATTTCGAGAGAAAATGAAAATAAATCAAAGCTCATGTAAAGAAAATACCTGAAAAACGCCAACAGAGAGAGAGAGAGAGAGAAGAGGCTTTGGGGTGTAGCGAGAGGGAGAACAAGAGTTGAGGGTTTGGGGCAAGAGAACAGTTTGGGATTTGAGGTCGATCACAGATTATGAGAGACCTTTGGAGGAAGTTGGGATGCTAGGTGGGGCCCACTGTGATGTTTGTGAGGAATCCACATCATCCATCCGTAATTTGGACTGGTCTATTCAGTCTCATTCCGGAAAGAGTAGTATAAAAAAATTTCAATAGGATAATCTTAATGTTTTAATTAGTGGCATAAAACTATGTATGGTCAACGTTCAACTGAAGAAGTGTCTAAGGTTTAAGGGTAGCAACTTTAAAATCTATGTGAGTTTGGGGTGTTGTCACAGTTAGATCCATCAAACTTGCATAGTTGGGCATGGACCTTACGATTTCTTTTGGAAAAATCGGTAAATCCTCTAGTGGGCTCAGTTAAAAGAGTCCATATTTGCATCTTGGATTGTTGTTCTACAACGGGCTTTCCATGCTGGCATTCCAAGATATAGGGATCATGGTTTTGTGAACTTGTCGGCGGGTAGCTTGTTGTAATTGAGTTTGTGTATCATGGATTTGTTATATTTACGAGGGAAGAAAAAGACTAAAGAGAGCATGTCATGAAAAATGAGGTTTCTTTCCAATAGTTGCATATAGGTGTTTGTAAAATCTTAAAAGAGAGATAAGGACCTCCTAGTATGATTCTTGGTATACAAATAATTTTGTCACTACACCAAAATTGTGAATTTAGAACGGTTCTATCTTTGATTTAGGAATGGTTTTAAGCTGCTCCAAATTTGGAACTGTTATAAACCATTCTAAATATAGAAAAAGGGACGGTGTGGATTTCTCATCTCTTGTGTAGCCCACTTCGAGTTTTGGATCCACCTCATGTTTGGTCTCAAGTCCTAAAATGATCTCTCAAAATGGATGGACGATGTGGATTCCTAACAAACATCACAGTGGGCCCCACCTAGCATCCTAACTTCCTCCAAAGGTCTCTCATAATGCGTGCTTGACCTCCAATCCCAAATCGTTCTCTCACCCCAAACCTTCAACTCTTGTTCTCCCTCTTGCTGCGCCTCAAAGCCCCGAAGCCCCAAACGCTTTTCTCTCTCTCTGTTGGCATTTTTTAGGTATTTTCTTTACTTGAGCTTTGATTTATTTTCATTTCCTCTTGAAATCGAGGGATTTTTCTTCACTATCTTTGATTTTCAACTGATGAATTTTCTCTCATTTTCAGCTGGTTGTAGGAGATCATTACTCTCAAAGAAAAGAAGTTCAAAGTTTCAAATTCATCAGCAAAATTAGATAGTTTGCCCCACTCATATTTCAGTTTGCCCCGCTGTTTTTCTTGTTTGCTCCGCTCATATTTCAGTTTGCCCGCTGTTTTTCTTACTAGCCCCACCCATATTTCAGTTTACCCCGCTATTTTTCTTATTTTCCCCACTCATATTTCAGTTTGTCCCGCTGTTTTTCTTATTTTCTCCGCTCATATTTCAGTTTGCCCCGCTGTTTTTCTAGTTTACCCTGCTGCTTTGCATGTTTCTCCTGCTGATTTTCTAGTTTGCCCCACACATATTTCAGTTTGCCCCGCTACTTTTCATATTTCCCCTGCTGATTTTTTTGTTTGCCCCGCTGCTTTTCATGTTTCCCCCGCTGATTTTCTAGTTTGCCCCGCTCATATTTCAGTTTGCCATGCTACTTTTCATGTTTCCCCCACTGATTTTCTAATTTTCCCCGCTGCTTTTCATGTTTCCTCCGCTAATTTTCATGTTTCCCCCGCTGATTTTTTAGTTTGCCCCGCTCATGTTTCAGTTTGCCCCGCTGTTTTTGTAGTTTGCCCCGTTGCTTTTCATGTTTCCCCTACTGATTTTTTAGTTTGCCCCGTTGCTTTTCATGTCTCCCCCTCTGATTTTTTAGTTTGCCCCGCTATTTTTCTAGTTTGCCCCGCTCATACTTCAGTTTGCCTCGCTATTTTTTTAGTTTGCTCCGCTCACATTTCAGTTTGCCCCGCTGTTTTTCTAGTTTGCCCCGCTCATACTTCAATTTGTCACGCTCATACTTCAGTTTGCTCTACTCATTTTCATGTTTACCCTGCTCATTTTCATGTTTGCCTCGCTCTTTTTCATGCTTGCCCCACTCTATTTCATGCTTACCCAGCTCTTTTTCATGTTTTCCCCGTTCTTTTTCATGCTCGCACCACTCATTTTCATGTTTGCCCCGCTCATTTTCATGTTTGCCCTACTAAATTTCACGCTTGCCCGCTAAATTAGCTTCTCCTATTCCAAAATCATATATGGTACGTTAAGTAAATCATTCTAGTTTGGATCCTTACTATTGCTGGGGTGGTAGACTCTGAGGAGTTTCAACACCCGATCAAGCGTTCGAGTATCCATAGGTGGTGAAATTCCACTAGTGTGAATGTGTGGGGGTGTGTGTGCGTGTGTAAAAAATAAAAAAATAAAAAATTATTCTAGTTTAGGAGATATGCTTGTTAAATATATAAACAAAGAAATGAATTAAAAAATTGAAAAATATTTTTATATACTTATATATACATATTTATATAATTATGTATTAGAGAAAAATGTAAGGGAGAAAAAATTCTCCCTGTTAAAAAAAAAATTAAAAAATCTGCCAAACTGTCGTGGCATTGCCGCTGAACCGACGATAGCGCCGCGGCAGTCCGTGTTGTTTTTTTTCTTCTTTTTTTTTATGCGTTGCTTTTGTGGGTCCCATCATGAGGTTTGTGTTATATCCAAACCATCCATCTATTTGGCGAGCTCATATTAAGGCTTGAGACGAAAAATAAGATAAATCTAACTATCAAGTGGACCACACTGTAAAAGGTAGTGGGGAATTGAACGTTTACCATTGAAACCCTTTCAAGGGTTACAAAAGTCTTGGATCATTATGAAATTTATTTTTTCCTCTTCATCGAGGTCTTTGTGACCCTATGAATAAACTTAGATAGGGAGGATTTCTCGCAAACATCATAGTGGGCTCCACCTGAGTTTATAATGTTGATGCTCATTCAACACTATTTCCTGTAATGTGGTACACTTGAGACTTGGATATACCTCATTTTTGGTCTCATACCATAAAATGATCTGGGAAAATATATGACGGCATGGATGAAAAGCAAATATCATGGTGACCACTGGCGATCCGCCATTGGCGGGTGGTAGGAGGCGTACCTAATCCGTTTCCATGAAAAGGAGGGATATTTTCAACTTGAAATTTGTTATCCGTACAAAGAGGTCTAAGTGCATATGTTAAGTTTTTTTTTTTTGTTTTTTTTTGGGGGGAGGGGGAGGGGGAGGGGAGTTGTGAGATCGACGTCATGGGAAAAATTCACAGTATTGATGTTTCACACACATGGTGCTGGGGATGTCGAATCATAGTACCAGACCTCATCTCGAATCATAGTACCATTTTTTTTTCAATGCGGGAATCAATGCCAATATCTTAGCGTTGAAAGGATGTATCTTTCATTCAATCTGCCACTTGAGGTATGGATCTAGGTGTTCGTGATACCATTTTCCTATATAAATAATACTCACATGCTCACCTTCTTCTATAAGCACCCTGCGACACCTTTTCACGTGTCATGGACAAGGAACTTGGAACCCTTGAAAATATTTGGTCCCAATTTTCATCCTTATCCAAAACTCTAGTGTACCATAGAAAAGAGATGCAAATCAAGGGAGGAAACTATTTTCTTTTTTTATGGCCCACTAAAGTTTTGCATCGGGTTGAAAGTTGGGCTTATGTGGTTTCAAGGGGTACCGCATCACATTGACCGTTCAGATTTTGTACTTAAGACATGTGCAAAGGTGTGCATGGGTGCTCACATAAGAAAGCATGTGAGCATTCCTCTCTCTGCATGTATAGACACACGCATTGCGGGGCTGTTTGGGCAAAGAAATGGAAATTTCTTTCCATGAAAATGCAGGGCCCACTTGCCATGTCAGCTTTGCACCTTTTGAAATTTTCTAAAAATAACAACAAAAGGTAAAAAATAAAAATCAATGGGTCTCAAAGGAGCCTTGATAGAGGGTCATTATAGTCTTTTCATTTTAAAATTTTTTATTTTTGTTAGCTTGCTAGTACACTCACTGTCAGATCACACTTCACTGTTAGCCACTCCCACTGGGGAATCGATGCCAATACCTAAAAGTGTTGAAGCAAGGCATCTTCCACTCAGTCTACATACCTCATTGTTGAAACGAGATATCTTTCGCTCAGTTCTACCACTTGAGCTATGGGCTTGGGTGACGTGCCTCTAGATAAAGCCAATCAGTGCTAGTCTATTAGTGTTTAACGGTACTATTGTCACTACACTATATATGGTTCCACACCCAATGGCCCCAGTACTATGTATTATTTAAGCGGCCCCATTTGAATTTTCACCTCTAGCCATCTTTTATTCTCCACCGTCGCTTTGAAGGTCACTGTTCGGATAGTTAGATCACTTGACTAACGTGGTTTTCAAACCATTTTCGATCCACATGGGGAGCCACTAAATGGATGGTCCTGATTGACGCATCACAATGCCACGTATACAAGGGATGGATGGTTCTACGGTATTCAGGTTCTTCCGGGCTCTACCGTAGTATCTTTCACAATCACATGATTCCATTTTCAGGACCCATGAAAGAGAAGATCCATAAAATTTTCTCTTCTGTCTTTTTCAGTGGCCCAGCAATGACCGGCCCCGCCAAAACCTTATTTTACGGTACAACCTGGATTAGGTTGGAAGCAGCTATCAGCTTACGGAAGCGGATTAGGTCTGGCCCTGGTCTCACCCAAGACGGTGCAACCCTTACCATGGGGCCTACCTTGATGTATGTGTTCTATATCCACGCCGTCCATCCGTTTCGAAAGATCATTTTAGGTCATTATACAGAAAATGAAGCATATCAAAATCTCAGGTGACCACACTATAAGAAACGGTGGTGATTGAATGCTCCACCATTAAAAACTTCCTAGCAGCCACCATAATGGCTCAGTAATGTTTATTTTCAATCCAAAATCTTAATAAGGTCACTTGGATGAAGGGAAAAAAAATTAATATCTGCTCGATCCCAAACTTTTATGGCCCATGATAAGTTTTTACTAGTCAATCACCCGTATTTCCCTTGGTTTGGTCAACCTAAGATTCGGGTGTTCTTAATTTTTGGGATCATGCACTAAAATGATCTAAAAAAAATAGATGGACGGTGTGGATTCGAATACATACATCGAGATTGCCCTGCATGGCCACACCTAATCCATTCCCTCAGCTTACAAAGTCCTCTTATTTTTTTACTGTTACATTACCTCTCAAGCAATCATTTCTCCCTGCGATGTTTGCAAGAGAAATGCTACTACTAGTGATGGTATACATGTGCCAGCTTTTCGCCATTCATCAGGTGGGGACCACCATTTACATTGCCTAGCCCAAAAACCTGTCTGTCCTGCTCATCAGGTGGGCCACGGTTGTATGAGAGAAATGGGCGGTGTAGATTCGATGTACACGTGTGAATCTGCTTTATATACTTGGCCTTATGGTCTCAATCAATGAGTGGCTTGTTGTTGAGGTGATGACGTCTCCTGATGGTAAACCTGTAGGCGTAACTAACAAGGCGTGACGAGGAGTTGCCAACCAACTCGGACTATTGCTGCGACTTGTATCCTCACCTTCGACTTAAACCCTAACCCTAACCCTAGCGATATTGTAATGCTATTCTTCTTAAGAGGCGATGTCCGTCTATTAATATCAGTGACATGCCAAAGTTAGAAATCATCCTCGACATACATTTACTATTATGTAAAATCATTTTAAGTTTTTGGTAGCTTAGTCACCCAGTATAGATGATGAGATCATTTCAAGCTTTCAGCAGCTTAGTTACCAACTACAGATGATGAGAGAGAGACTACATATCATAAATTCTCTATTATATTGCAATTGATAACATAATGCATATCATAGGATGGTATGCGTGTGGCCGGATATTTCACAGGTAATTAGTATATGAAGTAGGTATATGAAAAATTCAAGAAAGGTAGACTTGATGTGAAATGGGTTTTATGTTATTTGAACAATACTGAAGATGTTATGTGAGTGTTTGGTAGGAATAATGATTAAAAATAAAATAAAATTTTAAAAGGATAATATCATTGAATACGTGGGTGCTGGTTTTACGGGCACTTTGGACAAAAGAATGCTTAATATGAGCTATGTGTTCACTCTTTCAAACTGTCTAATTGGTTAGAAATTAATGATTCTATCATCGATGATTGCTCTATCCATTTACACCTGATCTACCACAACCATATTCAGTGATTGAGAAGCCTCCACATGTTGGCACCATCGTATATATGAACTATTAGAATGATATATTCGCAAATCGGTACAATGAGATTATGAAGATTGAAAGATGTCTTACTCAAAGACATGCATCGCACATCATGTAGACTAGGAGGCCAGAGTCCCTACAATGGCATGGAGAACGAACGCACAACCAAAACATTAAAGGTGGTCATTCTTCCATTGATACATGATTGAAGGAGATGTGCATTATGCGTAAAGCTTCAAGCAAAACGTGTACTGTAGTAAAATGTTAAGGCGGTGATTAGTATTAACACGTGGCAAGGCATGAGTGGTTGCACGCGTTTGAAAGATAATTGGCTATATGAAAGAAAATAGAAGTCATCTTGAATAAAGAATATGATAGGTTACAACTGCGTAAAGATTAGCCAATTTCTAGAAGGCTCACCATACTCGATCATGAATTAGAATCACAGTGGATCAAAACTTCTATTTGATTGACTGATTAATCTCATAAGCCAAAGAGATCATACATAAATCCACCGCATATCCAAACCTATAAAAGAAATAGAGAATGAAGAGCTTTGGGCCATCACCAATTTAAATACACATCTCTTATTTAGAACAGCATGGCCTATCTTTTTTTTTTTTTTTTCCTTCGTGGACACATATTCTAGTTTAACTTAACTTAGCCTCTCCACTTCTATCCAACACAGTGTCGTGGCAGGTCTAGATCAATTAGCATGGTTTTAATTTAATTTCTATCCACTTTCGTCCAAAGCACCGATGCAACAAGTTTGGATTAGTTTAGCTTTTATCCATGACATTGTCGTTAGATAACAATTTCTTAATTTCTTAAGGATTTCCTCGAGCCATGATCAGTTGGTCAAACTATGACCATCTCATGACTGCCAAGGTTCAGATGATCGTCGATCATCAACGTTTTCTTTGCCTGCTCAAATTGTCATTAGAAATGTTTCTTATCTCTTTTTTTTATGTACTTGTCGATTATACTATATTCTTCATCAATTCAATAAAATTGTCGCTTACCTTTATTTCTTGATTTTAAGTTTATTATATTGTTATTAACCAATACAAGCTATCATCATCGTAATAGAAAGTCTTTGCTTTCAAGGTAAAAATAACTCATATGAAACAATAACATTCCTCTTCATAAATTGCTTGATTCCTTGTAATCAGTGGTTGGGTAGATGGTCAATATTTTCAGATCCAATTTTAATCTATCTATTTTGGTGCTTGGGCTCACAAGGTGTTCGGTTCAATCTAAGTAATATTTGGCTCTAGCACGCTCAACACATACATATGCACAACACGTGCGATCAAATATGCTACGAGCACTAGATGTGTTGCCATGTGTCCAAATTAAAGCTAATACTATCTACTATTGGGATGTAGTACATGATCACTACAAAAGTTGTGAAATAAGTTTTATGTTTAAAAGGCCTAGTTAGCGAACTTAGTTTAGAACAAGAAAATATTCATGTCTATTGTAATAGCTAATATACTTTTTATTTAACTAGGAATTAAATCTACAATATGAGGTCCAAATACATAGATGTAGAATATTATTATATTTGATAGAGTATCTCTGAAGGTGTGGTGCCCTTAATAAAGATCTACACCAACAACAACGTAACAGATATGTTGGCAAAGCCTGTTACAAGGGAGAAATTTTTTTAGTGTATGTTGAGGGTCAAATATTGTATATTAGACCCTAGTTATTATCTCATTTTACGTACATGATACTGTTTAATGCCTTATTTTAACCATGTTTGTATTGCAAGGTGAATTTAAGAGCCTAGACTGAAAAATGGTACTAAAAGCTTGGATTTAATGCTCAGAAATTACCAAGGCAAGAAACATATCTTAGGGGACAGAGATCAAAGAAATTATACGTCAAAGATCCGAGAAAATCAAGCAATTGAAGTCCAAGAGGCTTGAAAGTCGTCCTGAATGAAAGATCACAGGGTTCCCACCATCCATTTAGCTCGAAACTTTATATCTGGCCTGAGGACCATAAATTAACTGTATACGTCAAATTTCAGCCATTGGATCCTTGTGGAAGCAGCCCAACAGATAATTTAGCCAATAAAACACCTATCTAGGGCCCACCTGATATCTGGATATGCCTCAATTTTGGTCTCAACTCCTTAAATGGGGTGGCAAACCGGATGGACGGAACTGATTTCTCATAAACATCATAGTGGACACCACCTTGCTGTGCATGTACACTATGTGCACGAAATCCCGAGCTGCATCAGACTGCCAAGCCCAGTCAATAAGAGAAATCCCGATCCATGTCCTCTTTACGCACAGTGGCCGCAAGGTGCGGACTCTATTGTTTTTTTTTTTTTTTTTTTTTTTTTTTTTTTTTTTTTTGAGAAGGAGATTTCATTCATATCACCTGAGGAAGAAACAAATAGATACAGATTTTCGGCGCACGTGGGCAAACAAAAGGAGCCCCGTGACGCCTATCGTATGACTATACAGCAAACAAAAGAAGAAACAAAAAAAACTTGAATCAATCTGGGAAGAGCTGTGAGGTCTCCCTTACCACACCAATGCCCGCTTTGTCCAGAAAAACCAGGCCCCAAATCAATCTGGGAAGAGCCGCCCTCGATTCTGTCCAAAAGGTCTCTTGATTAGCTGCTCCCAAGCGAGCAAGGCCATCTGCCGGCCCATTAACTTCACAAGGAATCAAAGAGATGAAAAAATTTCCTTTCATTGGAAGACTTTTGATTTTCTTTAACCAGTAATCTCACTTTCAATGGAGATGCAACGTCCCATTGAAGGCACCCACCACAAAGGAAGAATCTGAATCAATGAGCACATCACGCAAACCCTGCGATATGCAGAACTGAAGAGCATCGTGGAGGGCCCAAAGTTCCGCAGCGTTATTGGAGGCGTGACCATAACCCGAATAGAATGCAAAAATCAGGTCATCATTGACATTTCTGCAGATGCCACCACCTCCAGCTGGGTCGGGGTTTCCAACTGCAGCCCCATCAACATTTACTTTCACCTTGCCCACTTGTGGCCTGAGCCATTTGACAATATGACATGATCTAGGAATAGGAGGTCTGGGAGAGAATCCGAGACGGAAGGCGATCGAATTCAGAATCTACTAGATGTGTTGCCATGTGTCCAAATTAAAGCTAATACTATCTACTATTGGGATGTAGTACATGATCACTACAAAAGTTGTGAAATAAGTTTTATGTTTAAAAGGCCTAGTTAGCGAACTTAGTTTAGAACAAGAAAATATTCATGTCTATTGTAATAGCTAATATGCTTTTTATTTAACTAGGAATTAAATCTACAATATGAGGTCTAAACACATAGATGTAGAATATTATTATATTTGATAGAGTATCTTTGAAGGTGTGGTGCCCTTAATAAAGATCTACACCAACAACAACGTAACAGATATGTTGGCAAAGCCTGTTACAAGGGAGAAATTTTTTTAAGTATATGTTGAGGGTCAAATATTATATATTAGACCCTAGTTATTATCTCATTTTACGTACATAATACTGCTTAACGCCTTATTTTAACTATGTTTGTATTGCAAGGTGAATTTAGGAGCCTGGACTAAAAAAGGGTATTAAAATGAGATAATAACTGGGGTCTAATACATAGTTACTTGCCACGACACTGTGCTAGATAAAATGAGATAATAACTGGGGTCTAATAAATGCACATCTCTTATTTAGAACAACATGGCCTTTCTTTTTTTCTTTTTTCTTTTTTCCTTCATGGACACATATTCTAGTTTAGCTTAACTTAATTAGCCTCTTCACTTCTATCCAGCACAGTGTCGTGGCAAGTCTAGATCAATTAGCATGGTTTTAATTTAATTTCTATCCACTTTTGTCCAAAGCATCGATGCAACAAGTTTGGATTAGGTTAGCTTTTATCCATGACATTATCGTTAGATAACAATTTCTTAAATTCTTAAGGATTTCCTCGAGCCATGATCAGTTGGTCAAACTATGACCATCTCACGACTGCCAAGGTTCAGACAATCGTCGATCATCAACGTTTGCTTTGCCTGCTCAAATTGTCATTAGAAATGTTTCTTATCTCTTTTTTTATGTACTTGTCGATGATACTATATTCTTCATCAATTCAATAAAATTGTCGCTTAGCTTTATTTCTTGATTTTAAGTATATTATATTGTTATTAACCAATACAAGCTATCATCATCGTAATAGAAAGTGTTTGCTTTCAAGGTAAAAAGTAACTCATATGAAATAATAGCATTCCCCTTCATAAATTGCTTGATTCCTTGTAATCAGTGGTTGGGTAGATGGTCAATATTTTCAGATCCAATTTTAATCTATCTATTTTGGTGCTTGGGGTCACAAGGTGTTCGGTTCAATTTAAGTAATATTTGGCTCTAGCACATGCTCAAGACATACATACGCACAACACGTGCGATCAAATATGCGATGAGCACTAGATGTGTTTCCATGTGTCCAAATTAAAGGTAATACTATCTACTATTGGGAAGTAGTACATGATCACTACAAAAGTTGTGAAATAAGTTTTACATTTAAAAGGCCTAGTTAGCGAACTTAGTTTAGAATAAGAAAATATTCGTGTCTATTGTAATAGCTAATATGCTTTTTATTTAACTAGGAATTAAATCTATAATATGAGGTCCAAACACATAGATGTACAATATTATTATATTCGATAGAGTATCTTTGAAGGTGTGGTGCCCTTAATAAAGATCTACACCAACAACAACGTAGCAGATATGTTGGCGAAGCCTGTTACAAGGGAGAAACTTTTTTAGTGTATGTTGAGGGTCAAATATTATATATTAAACCCTAGTTATTACCTGATTTTACGAACATGATACTGTTTAACGCCTTATTTTAACCATGTTTGTATTTCAAGGTGAATTTAAGAGTCTGGACTGAAAAAGGGTACTAAAACCTTGGATTTAATACTCAGAAATTACCAAGGTAAGAGACGTATCTTAGGGGACCGAGATCAAAGAAATTGCACGCCAAATATCCGAGAAAATCAAGCAATTGAAGTCCAAGAAGCCTGAAAGTCGTCCTGAATGAAAGATCACAAGGTTTCCACTATCCGTTTGGTTCGAAACTTTATATTTAGCCTGAGGACCATAAATTAACCGTACATGTCGAATTTCAACCATTGGATCCCTGTGAAAGTAGCCCAATAGATAAATTAGTCCATAAAACACCTATCTAGGGCCCACTTGATATCTGGATATGCCTCGATTTTGGTCTCAACCCCTTAAATGGGGTGGCAAACTGGATGGATGGAACGAATTTCTCATAAACATCACAATGGACACCACCTTGTGGTGCCTGTGCACCCTGTGCATGAAATCCTGAGCTGCCCCGGACTGCCAAGCCTGGTCAATAAGAGAAGACCCAATCCATGTCCTCTTTATGCACAGCGGCCACAAGGTGTAGACGCTGTTGTTGAGGGTCAAATATTGCATATTAAATCCCAGTTATTACCTGAATTTACAAACAAGATACTGTTGAACATACTATTTTAATCGTGTTTTTGTTTTAAGGTGAATTTAAAGAGCTCAGACTGAAAAGGGTATTAAAAGCATGGATTTAACGTTCTGAAATCACTAAGGCAAGGGACGGACCCCAGGGGACCAAGATCAAAGGATTTACACGCCAGAGATCCAAGAAAATCGAGAAATTGACGTTAAAGGAACCTGAAAGTCATCCAAAATGCAAGATCATAGGATTCTCACCATCTGTTCGGCTTGAAACTTTATATCTGGCCTGAGGACCATAAATTAATTGTACACGTCGAATTTCAGCCATTGAATCCTTGTGGAAGTGGCCCAACGGTCAGATCATCCCATGAATCATCGATCTGGGGCCCACCTGATATCGGGATATGCTTCAAATTTGGTCTCAACCCTTCAAAGTAGGTGGTAAAATGGATGGACCGATTGTATTTTTCCTATACATCACGATGGGACCCACCTGGAGAGTGTGCATGTGTATAGCACACGTTCGCACGTTGTGCACCGCATTCCACAAAGTCGGTCAGCGTGCGCTAACCGACTCAAATCCCTTCTTGCCAAAACGCCTAGCGGACTCTCCATGTCCGACCAGTTTTGAGAAGTGGGGCCCACCCATCATCCAAATGGATGATTCGGACCCTCCATATGCTCCGCCGGGGGGGGGGGGCACAACCCTCGCCATGGAGATGCAAATTTCCTGCGAAAGACTTTCGCAAGAAGTTCCTGCGCTGGAAACTTAGGTGTGGCCCACTGTGATGTTTGTGAGAAATTCTGCCCATTTATCTATTTTGTAAGTTCATTTTAGGACATGATGCCAAAAATGAACCGTTTCCAAAGCTCAAGTGAGCCAAAAACATGATAATTGAACGTCCACAGTTGAAATATTCGTGGGCCACAAGTGTTTTGAATTATACTAATATTTGTGATTTCAGTTCATCCCAATAGGAATGAAGTTATTAATGGTATGGATGGCATGTAAACATCATTGTCGAACCCAGGTAGGTTTCAATGGTAGGAATTTTCCTAACCACATTTTCCTTTAGCATGGCCCACTTGAGCTTTGGATACGGTTCATTTTTCGTATCATGTCCTGAAATTAACTCACAAAACGGATGGAAGGTGAGGATTTCTCACAAACATCACAGTGAGCCCCACCTGGGTTCCCAGCACAGGAACTTCCAGCAAAAGGCTTTCACATGGAAATTCGCATCCTCGCCATGGTGCCCTTTTGGCCCTATGAACATGTACACACATGGATAGCCAAAAAATGCAAGATGAACGACGAGTTGATTTGATACAATGGACTGCACTAAAACCCGACCAAAATCACTCCTTTCCAACTGAAATTTCGCCAGGAATCAAATGAACGGGGTGGACTCTCCAAAAACATCATTGTGGAGCCCACCGAGCATCTCAGCACAAGCTGATTTCCACAGGCCCTGCATCCGTGAAATCCGGCTGCAGTGGGCCATCCTGTGATCCCGATCATGTTTGGTTTGTCGATCGGGGCCGACCATTGCCTAGGTGGCAAACATCAGGGATAGGCTGTACAGCCATCCCAAAATTCTAAAAAACGCAACCTGGTGCGTTCCTACGTGCGTTTTTCCGTTTGAATGTGTAAAGGAAAGTCTTATTTCCTTTTCCATTGTACAAACCGACTGCCTTCACGTTGCTATAAAGGGAGAGAAGAGGTCGGATGTGGGAGGCTATCTTGGACATGGAGTGGAGCATGAAAGAGAGAGAGAGAGTTGTGGTCGACTTCTTCCTTCTTCTTCCTTCTTCTTCCTTTTTTTTTTTTTTTTTTTTTCTTCCTTTCTTAGTTTGGTTTATTTCTTTCCTTTAGGAGTTTGCTTGATCATGTCAAGCTAAACCTCTTAGCTATGTCTAAGAGGTGAAGCTTGTAGTGAGATGAGAGACTTTTCTTTTTGCCATTGATTTAAGTTTAACTGATTTTGATTCTAATTTGATTATATGGAATACCTTTAGTTTTGGTTTGTTGTGACTTAAATTGCAATGGATCTACGATATCTTATAGTATTTTTCATACACGTGTGGAGGTTATGATCGTAGGGACCCCTGTTGTTCACCATCGTCCCATGGGCATGGATGGATGTTGGAATCTTTCCCTATGTTCATAACTCTCTTAGATTAGATGTGGATTGGTTAAATTCTATTGTTTACTTTGTTTCTTGTGCATGGTCTTGTGAGGAATCAAGTCTAATTCTCATATCTCTCATCTTTTGAAAACTGGATCAAAGAAAGTTTATAGTTGATTTTTAATGTTATACCTTCCATCTAGATGAATAAAGGACTCTGAGTCCAGTTGTATTATTGAATAAAGCATAGATCTTCCTGATCTCTACAAGTGGATCTTCTAAAACCCTAGCTAGTTTCCCACCTTTGAATTTTACAAGTTTTAGTTAATTAAATTCACAATTATTCGTTTAATTTTCTCTGGTTTAGATTACATCTTCGCCTAGTTCTAGTTCAAGTTTACTTTAAGATTACGTACAAGGTTCAGTACCTATATATACACATAATCTACCGATAGACTAACACATACCGAAGGACACAATGTATCTCGCACCCATTACTATACCATGAACCAAAGCAACCATCAGTCTAAGTGACCTTGAGAAGAAATGACCCCACATGACTGACCTCGGTGGTACATTGATGTCACAAGTTTTGGTAGACCCGACCATGCTGTCCATCCATTTTGTCATATCATTTTAGGGCATGGCCCAAAGACAAGGTAGATCCAAAACTCAAGTGGACCATATCATAGAAAGTAGTGGGGTTTGAACGTCTACCGTTATAAACTTCTTAGGGCTACAAAAGATTTGGATAAGCAATATTTGTGTTTTTTGTTCAACCAGGACCGTGTCACCTTATAAATAGGTTGGATGGCAAATAAAAACCATGGTTAGCCCTAAAAAGGTTTCAACAGTAGACATCATTGCCAAAACTGCTTTATGTGGTGTGGTCTACTTGAGTTTTGCAACCGCCTCCTTTTTTAGCCAATGCCTTAAAATGATCTCCAGAAATGGATATGAGGTGTGGATATAACACATACATCATGGTGGGGCACATAGAACTTGGCGATGTCGACACGCCATGCAATCGGCTTCCACCAGGGTAGGACCGCTTAAAATTGGGCCGAGTCACTGAGAAACTGAGCTCATGGGTGTGACTTGGTCCAAATCAATGTGATTCACTGACCTGGCTAGCTGACTTGGTCGACTCCATGGCGACTTCGATTGGGGCCCACCATGATGTCTGTAAGCAATCCAACCTGTCCATCCATTTCTCCAATTCATGTTAGGGCGTGGGCTTAAAAATAAGGCAGATCTAAAATTCAAGTAAGCCACGCAATACAAAAGAGTAGGTAGGGAAATGCTGACCGTTGAAACCTACCTGGTCCACCGTGATGTTTATATGCCATCCATATACCACATAATCCCATTCGTATGGGATCAACTGAAAACACAAAAATATTAGCCTGACCCAAAATTTCTATGACCCCGTTAATGTTTTAACGGTGGGCGTTCAATCCTCACTATTTTCTGTCATGCAGCCCACTTGACTTTCTGATCTGTCTCCTTTTTTAGCCTACAACCTGATATTATCTGGATAAACAGATGAACGGTGTCGATTTCTCACAAACAACACGATAGGCCCCATTAGCTTCCATCAATTGCCTGTGATGACTAATGATCACATCACAATTAATTAACCATTTCCACTACCACGCTACTTACGCAGGACATCTGTACGTACCATGAAAACGAAGGACCCTACCATGAAGATCACCATTCAAGAAAATTACGTTTATTCACTCATTAGGTGGGCCACATCCATACGTGGAGTCAGATAGTCAGATATCCATTAATTCCAATGGTGTGACCCACTTAATTACTAGAAGGCCCTCATTTTTGTGCAAGGTGATCAACCATTTTCATAGTACAGATGTCCTGTAAAATTGTCATGTTGTAAGAAAAATGGTGTAATTTGAGGTGTTATTGCCTGTAAGTTGTTGGCTCTGATGTGTTTATATATGCTTGAAATCTAAGCTTAGTATACATGCCGGTCGGGATGTTGGATTGGCCGAATCTTATCATCAGGTGGACCACTATTATAAGAGAGAAAGAGAGGACGGTTTGAAGACACGTGTAAGCTCTCATGGAATGCACGTGATGGGGCTTATTGTAGATGGAAGTACATATATGCTGTTGGTGCATAAATCTAGTTAGCATTCCCTCCACTCGCAAACCTGCACAAGAGAGACACAAAAAACCCTGGCTCATGTAGGGGACCTTCTAATGCCTAAGTTAGAAACCTAAGTCTAGTTGAATATTGAGGGTTTAGGGCTAGAGAATGTGCATATCTTTCATCATTGGGAGCCTTCTTATATATAGGTGAGGAGAGGCTGTGTCCTAAGGGGCACATATCCTTGTTTAGTAGGAACTAATCATAATAGGATTTGGATTCCTTGAGTGGCGGATCTTTGTAGATCCTTGGCTGGAATTTCAAGGTGATTAGTGTGAGATTCAGTTTCCGTGATCTTCAACCGAGAACATGGACAGAATTGATTGAGGTCAGGTCAAATCCCACAAAGGATGGGCTCAGCCATCTTGAAGTGGCTTGAGCTAGGTCACAGCTGAGGTCAGCGTTGCGTTCGTCTAAGGATGGGTGTTGCCGACTTAAGGTGAGTTAGCTTATTTCATGTTACAATTTAGTGGATGCTTCGACCTCATGCTTAGAGGTCGAGGTCGACCTTTCCCCGTACTTAGTCGAGGGGGTCAAGCTCAGTCTCTCTCCATACTTGAGGAGGTCGAGTTCAGCCTTCCTCCATATTTGGTCAAGGTGACAGAGGTCTAGCCATTGGACCACCCTGTTGCTTGTTCGAATTGTTGACCTAGCTTGTCAATAGTAGGTTGGTCTATTTTCCCCATAATACATACATTCATACATATATACACGTAAATCTCTTTTCGTTTGTTTGAAGGAGACAATAGAAAAAAGTTATTATGAGGTCGACTTCATGGAAAGCTTCCCATGAGGTTGAGGTCTATGAGTGCCACTGCGATGTGTGATGGACAACCATATCTGTCCATTTGGTAGGTCTCCTTTAAATTATGAGATGGAAAAAAAAAACTCAGTTGTCTCCAAACTCAAATGTACCACACCATGCTTTAAATATTTAAAAGCACTTGATGACACCTAAGTTTTGGAATGGCCTAAAATTTAATAATCCTTTGGTGTGGCCATTTTGAATTACAAGTGAGATTGATTTTTGAGCCCTAGGCCTAATAATGGATGAGATAATTGTTGGTTGGAGTGGATTGTGCATACGCATCATCATGGCACATTTAAAAAAAATAAAAATAAAAATAAAAAATAGGAGTTGGCCTCTCCTTACCATCTGCTTTCCTTGGTATGGCCATCATGATGTGGTTGATTTTTAGGCCTTGATCTTAATAAGATCCGAGACATGTAATGGTCAAAGTAGATTGCAAAAAGACACTATGCCAGCCAAGAGCCAACCACTAAGTAATTATGCTTGCAGGAAACCGTGGGTATATAGAGTGAGAGAGAGTGAAATGTTCACCTACGCACCTACCTGCTAATTCTCACAAGAACTTTTTCAGATATGATCTTAAAATTTGTAGTCTTTGTGATGCACCACCTCGTAAAATCCGTGGGGCCCAACTTTTACCTTGATTCAAAGCTTTGGTAGGTCGTGGCGAAAGGAAACCGTTTCCTCTCTTTGCTATGGCCCACCAAAGTTTTATTGAGGATCAAAGTTGTGCCCTAAGGGCGTGTTTGGTACATGGAATTGAATGGTATTGACTTGTATTTGATGGGATTAATATCATTATTGTACAATGATTGCATGTCCAGAAATATCATGGAATTCCATGTTTGGTATACAATTTTTGCCACAGAAAAACACTGGATTAAGCAAAATCATGTTTGGTGGACCATGAAATTGTAATCAACAGACCAAATTCACAATAAATATCGTTTACTTGTGCACATATATAACCAGAATGTCATGTGTAAACAGTGTATGTGTATGGATGTCATGGATAAACACATGCATCAATGTGGGGTCCACGTGTGTAGTAGATATCAAAATCCATGGAAATCCTTCATGGGACCAAATGTAATTCCATGGGACAACACGCAATTCCATCCCATCTATTCCCAACCTCTCCAGGTGGTGGATGGAATTGCACGAGAACAAATGCAATTTTATCCCACCTAATCACATCTAAGTACACCGTGGCAAACACCCCCTAAGTGTTTGAGGGGGTGCTAGTTGCACGGCATCTATTCAAATTTTATGCATATGACACGGGTACAAAGGTGCATAGGTGAGAATATATATATATATAGCTTATTGTGAGGTCAAGCTGTGTGGGCCCCACCGTGATGCATGTCAACCATCAACACCGTGCATTTGATGGTTACCCTTTAAATAATGGGATATCTCAAAAATTATCCGTATACGGAACTCGGGAGGCCATACCATCTAAAATCATGTGAAAACACCGTTAAAACATATAAAAGCACTTGGTGGGGCCCACCTAAGTTTTGAATGCTGCTGAAACTTGGTCTGAACCCTCATACAAGTGGGAGACACATAATGGATGGGCTGGATTTGCAAATAATATCTTTTGTGGGCCCCAAAAATGATTATGAATGTTTTAATGGTTGCAAGGCCCCTCTCGACTTCTGTATGTGGTGTGGTCCACAAAAGTCACAGATTGACTTGATTTTTTAGACCTAGATCCACGGTGGAATGGTGCATTTGACTGATGGGGTAGATGTTTGAAAGGCATCACGCTGGGGCCCACACAGCTCGACCGCATGGGACAGAGTCATGAGCTCGAGCGCATTGTACCTTTTCCCTATATATATATATATATATATATATATATATATATATATATATATATATATATATATATATATTACCGGTCTCCTACGAACCGTGCCGCATGAAATTTACGTGCGAGCCTTCATGTACGTCGTAAAATGAGGAGAGCGGTTGGGATTCCACTGCAATGCGAAAGAGAGAGTCTTTGGAAAAAAGACTCTCTCCTACACTCAACGCCAAGGGAGGCGGATTAGCTACCGCCAAGTTGAGCAGCGAGACTTAAGTGACGTCACCAAGTTTTGTGGGCCCACCTTGATGTATTTGTTGTATCCACACCGTTCATCCAGTTTTAGAAATCATTTTAGGACATGAGAAAAAGAATGAGCATATCGAAAGCTTAAGTGGACCCCATCACAGAAAATAATAGGGAAAGAGACTCCCACCGTTAAAACCTTCCTAAGGTCCACTCTGATGTTTATTTAAGATCTAACCTGTTCATTAGTTAACTTGACATTAAAGAAAGGAAAACACTAATATCAGCTTGATCGAAAAACTTTTGTGGCCCTTAAAAGTTTTTAATGGTGAGCATCACTATCTCCACTTTTTTCTGTGGTGGGGTCCACTCAAGATTTTAATATGATTCATTCTTTGGCTCATGCCATAAAATGATCTTTACAAATGGATAGACGGTGTGGATACAACACATACATCATAGTGAGGCCCTCATAATTAGGTGATGTCACTTCAATAGCAAGTCTTCTCAACCCATCAGTTTTGAATGGGGATTGTGTCCCACCCCGACCGAATGGGCAAGGCTCTGCGAGGTAGACAATAATGTTTACATGTCATGCGCAGCCCTACAAGGTCGACAGTAATGTTTACATGACATCCGCACCGTTCATAACATCATTTCTACTAAGATAACTAAAAATAAAAATATTATTTTGATTCAAAACTTATGTGACCCCATGAATATTTAAACTGTGGACATTCAATCCTCATGCTTTCAATACACTTGAGTATTGGATCTAGCACTCATTTTTTACTCCATGACCTTAAATGATCTTAAAAAATGGATGAATGGGATGGATTTCTCAGAAACATCACGGTGCACCCCACCTACGTTCAAGCATAGGAACTTCATGCGAAAGGCTTTGGCAGGAAATCAGGAAAGGGATTGGTTGGTAACCAGCTAGCCAATGGATAGTGGTGGATGCTCTGTGAGTCCCACCATGATATGTGTGTTTCATCCATTCAGTCCACCCATTCTTTTATATCATTTTATGGTACAAGCCTAAAAATGAGGTTGATCCAAATCTCGAGTAGACCGCAAAGTGTTGATTGAACGCCTACCATTAAAAACTTTTTGGGGCCACAAAAGTTTTGGATCAAGCTGATATATATTTTTTCACTTCTTCCAAATTTATATGACCTAATCAATAGGTTAGATGTCAAATAACCATTATAGAGGCCTAGGAGGTTTTTAATGGTGGACTTTCAATCAAATTTCTTTTCCATGGTGTGGTCCACTTGAGATTTAGATCCACCTCATTTTTGGTATCAAGATATAAAATTACCTTTAAAAATGGATATCACGCCCCAAACCCGAAAATCGGATTCACATAAATCTCGATTGTCGAATCTGTTACCGACAGCCTCCGTAGTGCCCCATTCTTAGCTCTTGACAATCAAATGTCAGATTCCGATCTTGGGATCCTACAAGGAGGATTTTCAGAATAATTTTTTTTTTGTAATGGAGCATAACCACAAGCATAACCAAGTTACAAAATAACATCACCACATATCCACTATATCAAAAACTTTAAGTACAATGAGGAAAGGAAAATACAAGGTGATCAAAAAGCTCCAAAAGGTCCTGATACGTGCTCCTGCCTCAGCGCTGCTGCTGTCCAACGCTACCTGCACGCAATGTCGTACATAAGCTTACAAAAGCTTAGAGGGTGGTGTAAGTGTGTGCGCAAGGCAAACGCCGATTGTACAATATCAGGTAATGCAGAAGTATGCGGTAAGTCCATGAATAAAATCAACCATACCAAGGCTATGTAATGCAAGGCATGAATGCTATCGGCCATACCAAGGCCATGCGATGCGAGATATGAATGTCATCGGTCACACCGATGTAATGCAAGGCCTACATAGCCGAATGTCATATGCGAAATGCAATCCAAGGAAGTCGGTACTCATCAAGTACATATATCAGTACAGCTCCTCTCTGGATATCACCGGGGTCTAATACACTCACACTGACTGCCTCCTCCCTAACCGCACAGCCAAGTAAGCGGAATAGACCTCACTATCCGCCTGATCAGTAGTCTGTAAATACCTACCTGGCTCATCGATAGCGGACTCATTTGCGAGCTAGTCAAACTCAGCCTAGCTTATAGCCCCCTCACTTAGGCAGAGAAGGCCACACCCCCTTCCAACCGATCACGACACAGTGGGAGACGCGGCCTACTGGTATTCGACACTCGGGCGCTCGTGTATCCACTCGGCATGACGTTGGAGCATCTCCTGGTACCAAAAAGGTTCTGGGACTTTCACCCAAGGACATCCTAAGTGCCCACAGTGCTACAACCAAGTATTTTCGATATCCAATATAGCCATCCACGATATACCTGTGGAGCCACGACCCTGATGTCACTAGTGCGTGCAGTGATCAAGTCACACATATGCGAGATGCATGAATCATACCGTCAAATCACACAGCAATCCAGCGCATACTGCGTGATCATGTGGGGCACTCTGTCTCATAACGAGTTCCGTAAATGGTCTGCCCAATGGCATATGCTATGATCAGTCACTACACATATCAAGCATACATATGATGCGTATGGGTATGAGTCATAGGATTATACTAAGCATGTTATAAAGCGAAGAATATTAACGAGTATGGGCTTATCAATGGGCCCTAAGGAGAGTTACAATGCGGACATTTAACCAACATTGTACATACAATGTGAATGTCAAACCATCATTGCTCCTAAGGCATGACTTGCTATAAAGGTCAACACATACACCATGGTGGAATCACATTCAATGGGCCTCAGGTACATCCCATTGGGCCTCGACCCATGGGCCTCCAATACATCAAATGGGCTTCACAGCATAGGCCTCATATATATCAAGGTGGGCCTCAAAAGACGGTCACAAATAAATCAAGATGGACCTCTTACATAGGCCTTACATTCATATCAAGGTGGGCCTCAACAATGGCCCCATACACATCAAGGTGGGCCTCAACAACGGTCTTGAATACATCATAATGAGCCTCAACCCATGGGCCCTAATACATTACAGTGGGTCTCAACCCACGAGCCTTTATATATCACAATGGGTCTCAACCCACGGGCCCTATACACATCACAAGTGGGTCTCAACCCACGGGCCTTTATAAATATCAAATGGGCCTAGTCCCATGGTCCTTTATAAATATCAAATGGGCCTCATCAAATGAACGACATAAATATTTAATACATACATCATGGTGGGCTCCACCTCGTGATGGTAGAAATGAATAGAATACATGTCATGATGGGCTCCACCTAAACCTTAAGTCTGACTCATTTTTCTGTCTCAAGCCCCAAAATGGGCTTTCAAAATGGTTGGATGGTGGGGATGCAACACATGCATCACAGTGGGTCTCACTGTCCAGGAAGTGGACAGTGTGTATAAAACACACAAATCATGGTGGTCCCCACCGTCCCACGCTGTGGACGGTGGAGTGAAACAAGTACATCATAGTGGGTTCCACCGTCCGCTGGACGGTGGTAATATAACACATACATCACTGTGGTTCCACGTGGGGTCCATCATAATGTATATTTGCAATCCGACCCGTCCATAAGATCACACGGACATGAATGAAAGGAAAATAAAAATACCATCTTGATCTAAAACTTTTGTGGCCCATAAAAGGGTTTCAACGGTAGACACTCAATCACACTGTTTCCTGTGATGTGGGCCACCTGAGTCTTGGATTTGGCTGGAAATTGGAGAGGGCCCACTTCAATGAGTGGCCCACCTCATGAACGGGCTAGATGACAAATAAACATCAAGTGGGGCCCACGGCTAGAGCCGTGGGTCTGCCTTCGTCCGCCCGCCAGCTGCTGGCGCGGCCTACGCTCCTGACACAGCAGCTGCTGCTGTCATGTGTTTTAATTTTTAATTTATTTTTTTTAAAGGTTTTTGTGGGGTTTTTCATATGTGGGGCCCGTATCGGATGAACCCACCTCAGCCAATGGATTCTACGGCCCATAACCCATCCAACAAGTCCAATATTGGATATTTTTCGGTATGTAGAAAAATTAAAGTGAGTTTTGAACGGTGAAAATCACTGTTTTCAAAAGTGTGGCCCGCCAGAAGATTGGATCAGCTTCATATTTTTGGATCAACGCCTAAAATGTCCCGAGGGAGAGGATAGACGGCGTGGATGGAATACATACATTAAGGTGGGGCCTATATGAGTGGGCCACCCATAAGCTTGGAACAAGCCAATATTTGTGTTTTGCACAATGACGTCCAGCGTCCCTGGACGCTGGACGTTTTGTCACAGCCCAAGCATTGAGGTGGGCCTTGCTCAAGTGGGCCATCACATGATGGATGGTGTGGGTACAACCCGTATAAGGTGGGCCCCACATATAGATGGCTTGGATATAAGACTTACTTCATGGTGGGGGTCCATCCAAGTGGGCCATACAATCATATCATGATTTCATAAAAGAAAATGAAATAGAGAGGGAGAGAGAGAGATAGAGAGTGGGACACGCATGTGATGGAGGGACCCCGACATTATAGGCCCTCCCTTGCAATAAATCATACATCAAGTGGGCCTTAAAGCATGTGGGCCCATTAAAATCGAAACTCAATGATGGAGATCCTTTCCCCACCAATATAGACGGTCTAGATGACCTATCTAAAGCAAGAAAATAAATATCATGATGGGGTGCATGGAGAATGGCCCCATCATGGAATGATCATGATGATCAAAGTGGGCCATCGGCCACATCTTAGAGTCTCAAGTGAGATCCAAACCATTGACCGGTTGGCCTCACTTGGCCCATCTTAAAAACATGAAAAACTATGCTATGGAAGCACCCACCACTTGATCTTCTTGGTCCGTTGGAAAGCTACTCTCCTAGAGCTTCACTTTGATGGTGGAGATGGGAAATGGATGGCTAGGATGATGGGTTTTGGAGTGGAAAGTGGGCCACCAAAATCACTTTTCTCTCGTGGAAAACCTTGGACGTGTGATGCTCTCTTGGTTGCTTAGAATTGTTGAGAAATGAGAGAGAGAGAGAGAGAGAGAGAGAGAGAGAGAGAGAGAGAGAGAGAGAGAGAGAGAGAGATGAGATGTAAGGAGATGTGAGGTGAGTGATGGGGTGATGGTTGATGGATGTGAGTGATGGGTGAGGTGATGGATTGGTTGACTTTGGGTTTGCTTGACTTGTGGAGAAAGAAAGCATGGGTGCTTTGTACTTGACATGAAAGGTGATTGATGGAATTGATTGATGGAATTGATGGGACATATTGTATAGATTTCCTTGGGATTGCAAACGCACGGCGTTTTCTCGAACTGAACGCCGGCTCACATCTCTTAGTTAGGGTATCGGATCGGTGCATGAGTCGCGGCGTTGGAACCGCGGCGACGGTGCGGTCGTAATGATACAAGTCTCGGATTAAGCCGAATCAAATGTATAGGATACGACTTATGGTCGTGCGCAAAGTCGATTACAGGTCGCGGATTGTTGGACTTTGACGGGAAGGATCATGAGAGTTGATGGAACAGTACGGATTAGGATACGGGTCTAACAGACGACGTGGATAAAACTTATATATCATTGTGGGGTCCACATAGAACCAACCACTAGCCACTTGGCTAGTGGCAGCGTACTAGTCAAACCATGACCAGACTCACGGATTGTGTGCTGAGTAACTCAGTACCTTAAGGGCCTATTCGATTTTCTAATTATAGGGGTAATTCCACGTAAATGAGTAATAATTATTTACCTTTGTGTTTCCGGTTGAATTTCCAAGGTGATTTGACCGCCACCTTTCATTTATAGCACTCGTCACGTCACTCGAGGAGAAAAAAGTTAAATTGTGGGGCCCACCTTAATGTTTGTGTATTATCCACACCGTCCATCCCTTTAGCCAACTCATTTTAGGGCATGAACCAAAAAAAGAGGCAGATCCAAAGATCAAGTAGACCACACTATTGGAAACAATGGGAATTGAACTACTACCATTGAAAGCTTCTTGAAGACCCTGGAAGTTTTGGATCAAACTGATTTTTTTTTCCACTTTATCCATGACCGTGTGACCTTATTAACGGGTTGGATGACAAATAAACATCACTGTGGGCCCTAGGGAGAAAACAACTTTCAACCATCGACATTTTAATGATCCTTATTTCCTAAGGTGTGGTCCACTTGAGCTTTTGATTTTCCTCATTTTTGGGCTCATGCCTTAAAATGTATTTTTTTAAAGGATGGATGGTGTGGATAACTCATATATATCATGGTGGGGCCCACATATTTAAATCAGTAATAAAAACGTTGGTATGGACCGATTTTTGAAATGTAATTCCAGGCGACTTCCAAACAGGCATGGTAAGTAATAATCAGGTAATTCTGTGTAAATACAAGGGGAATTTAAAAATTAAACAGCCCCTAAGTGTACTAAGTAAAATCTGTGGGGCCACCGTGATTTATTTATTTTATCGACTCCGTTCATCCATTTTATCATATAATTTTATTGCATGAGTTGAAAACTTAAGCCTATAAAAATCTTAAGTGACCACATCATAGGAAACAGTATTAATTGAACATCTACCGTTGAAAATTTCTGGGAGGCCACGGAAGTTTTGGATCAAGATTATATTTTAGTTTTCCCTTCATCCATGTATTTGTGATCTTTTGAACGGGTTGAATGACAAATAAACATCACTGTAGGCCATAAGAAAATTTCAACGGTAGAAATCATTATTCCCACTGTTTCATGTGGTATGGTCCACTTGAGCTATGGATATGCTTCAATTTTGGGCTCAACCACTGTAATGATTTGGAAAAACGGATCGACAATGTGGATAAACCAAATACATTCACTGTGGGCCCAACAATAAGAGTGTACTGAGTAACTTAGTATGCAATCCGATCGGACGTTGTACCACACACGAGTGGAAATGGATTGGCTACCCCTGCCACTAGCCATATGGGCCCCACTATGAAGTATGTCTTTTATCCATGCCCTTCATCCATTTTTAAAGATCATTTTAGAGCTTCATACAAAAAATGAGACAGATATAAATCTAAGGTGGACCACACCACAAGAAAACAATAGTGATTGGATATCCACCATTAAAATCCTAATAAGGCCCACTGTACTGTTTATTTGACATCCAATCTGTTGATTAGGTCATACAAACTTGGATGAAGGGAAAAAAAAAACAAAGATCAACTTGATCCAAAACTTTTTTTATGACCCCCAAAAAGTTTTTAAAAGTGGGCCCACAAAACTTGGTGACGTCACTTCAAGTCTCGCTACTTAACTTGGCAGTAGCTAATCCACCTCCCTTGGCATGAATGTAGAATGTATGAGAGAGTCGAAGACTCTCTCTTTCTCAACGCAGTGGAATCCCAGCCGCTCTCATCATCCTACAGCGTACATGATGGCTCACATATAAATTTCGTGCGGTACAGTTCCTGGGAGACTCTCTCTCTCTCTCTCTCTCTCTCTCTCTCTCTCTCTCTCTCTCTCTCTCTCTCTTTCTCTCTCTCGGTAGAGTTCCTAGGAGACCGACACTCTCTCTCTCTCTCTCTCTCTCTCTCTCTCTCTCTCTCTCTCTCTCTCTCTCTCTCTCTCTCTCTCTATATATATATATATATATATATATATAGGAAATAGTACTATGAGCATGAGGTCACCTCATGGGAATTTCCCATGAGGTTGAGTTGTGTGGGCCCCACCTAGATGTATGTTGATTTGATGGGTTCCCTTTAGTTTATAGGATATCCCAAAAATCAGCCGTATTGAGAACTCAGGTGGACTGTACCATTTAAAACTAAGTGAATATATGCTTAAAATATATAAAAGTACTTGGTGGTGCCCACCTTAGTTTTGGATACGGCTGAAACTTAGTCTGACCCGTCATCTAAGTGGGGCACACATAATGGATGGTCTGGATGAATGAACCGCTTCTCAGTGGGCCTAATAAATTATTATTAATGTTTTAATGGGAAAGTAACTCGGCTCAATTATTGTATGTGGTGTGGCCCACCCAAGTCATGGATTGACTTGCTTTTAAAACCCATTGCCCACCATGGAACGGTACATCTGACTGATGGGATAGATGTTAGACACACATCACATTTGGGCCCACATAGCTCCACCTCATGTGAACTTTCCATAAGATAGATCTCAAGTGGACTCACCATGATGTATGTATCTATCCACGCCCGTTCTTCTCTCAATCATGTTAAGGTATGTACACAAAAATGGGCAGATCCATCACTAAGTAGACCACACCAAAGATGACTCTTGCATTAAATGCACTGAGCATAAGATGCAAGTTGCATTAAATGCGAGTCATCTTTGATGTGGTCCACTTAAGCGTTGGATCTGCCTCTTTTTTGTGTACATACCTTAAAATGATTTGAGGGAAGGGATGGACGGCGTGGATAAATAGATACATCATGGTGGCCCACTTATAGAACTACATAAATTGGTTAGTGACAGGCAGGGTAGGACGCAATACAGGTCCTTCTAAGGCCTTTTAACCTGATCAGGGCTTAAGTGACTATAGTTAAGCTAGGCTAACCCTGGCCCACGCATTGCCACTCTGGTAAACTATTACTCGGCCGTACACCCAAATGCTACCTTAAAGGAAAGTGGGCACATTGCAGTTTTTTAGTTGGATGAAAAGGCGTGCACTGGTTAAAAGCAGTTGGGAGAAGTTGTGTTAGTTAAGGGACCTGCCACTATTTATTTTTTTTCAGTTAAGAACACCCCTTGAGAGAGGTTATATTACATCATGGGGTCCATTAGCGGACCCCACTCTCACCCACTCATAATAAATATGGGGAAATTAACTCTCAGAAATGAAGGGCATTGATGAGATGGGGCACCTTGGATTCCATTTCTTATGCCCCTATGGTTAGATGGCCCACATAGTTGTTGAGAATAACAATCAATCAAAAGCAAAGAAATAAGAGTCTTCCCACCAGACCAATGAATGACCAGAGTAAGATCCGAGCCATTGATTTGGGTGGAGCCAATCGTTTGTAACTGTCCACCTATACCATTCACATATGACCCATATGATGAGTGAACGGATGCTTGTTTTGGCCTGAGGCATCCCCTTGGATGGACCCACAAAATGAATGATCCCATCTTGCAAACGGGTCCTACATTGGCACATGTGTCATTGAGGAAACCCTCGATTGGGATGGAATAGACCACTTATTAGGACTCTTTGATCTTCGGGAATACCTACCGTTTGGGTCAC
The DNA here is from genome assembly GCA_037074715.1 of Magnolia kwangsiensis. Lineage (NCBI taxonomy): Eukaryota > Viridiplantae > Streptophyta > Magnoliopsida > Magnoliales > Magnoliaceae > Magnolia > Magnolia kwangsiensis. The sequence continues at coordinate 8,823,503 of CM073580.1, read as the reverse complement.
CTTTAGTGGAGCCATGGATTGGGTGGACCCCAATCGTTTGTAACCATCCACCTATGTCATACACATACGACCCATACCATGAGTGAACGGATGCCTATAATAGGCATCCCCTCAGCTGGACCCACGAAATGAGTGATCCCGATCTTGCACACCGTCCTACATTGGCACATGCGCCATTAAGGAAACCCTCGATTGGGATGGAACATACCTCTTATTACGACTCTTTTGTCTCCAGGAATACCTATCATGTGGGTCACCTTTTAGTGGAGCCATAGATTGGGTGGACCCAATCGTTTGTAACCGTCCACCTATGTCACAAACATACAACCCACACAATGCGTGAACGGATGTGTATTTCGTGCCGAAGCATCTCCAAGAATGGATCCACGAAACAAACCATCCCGATCTCACACATGTGTCCCACATTGGCACATGTGCCACTAAGGAAATCCTCAATTGCGATGGAATAGACCACTTACTAGGACTCTTTCGTCTCCAAGAATACCTACCAAATCCTCAATTGGGATGGAATAGACCACTTATTAGGACTATCCTCAATTGGGATGGAATAGACCACTTATTAGGACTCTTTTGTCTCCAAGAATACCTACCATTTGGGTCACCTTTTAGTGGAGCCATGGATCCGTTCACCTATGTCACAAACGTTCAACCCATAAAATGAGTGAACAGTGTTGGGGATTTTTGACCTGTGGAATCACACAGATCTAGATCTATGACAACAATTCAATGGTACCAAGCATATACAAGAGAACACACGGATTTAACATGGAAAAACCCTTATGGGAAAAAATCACAGCACAAAGTGACAGATCTCCACTATGAAAATAAAAATTACAATGAGAGAGGACTTACCCGATTCGAACAACCTCAAATCTCACCCTTACTAAACCATTTAATTTCTCTATAACCCCTTTAGAAAGCCTTAGAATTATTTTTAATATCCTAGAAAAGCCATAGGAATACATACTTATAATTTTGGCAACTTCTCTTCCGCATCCCAATTGTGAAAGGACTCAAAATCCGCAATTTACACAAAATTACAGAATGAATCTGCATAACCACGACCGATCGAGCGGACTGCATGACCGGTCGAGCGTCACCCACGACCGGTTGAGCATGGCCCACGACCGGTCGAGCACCTCAGACCCCAAATCTTGATGCTCGCTGGACTTTGAGTCGAGCGGACTACGACTAGTCGAGCCGCTTCCACGACCGGTCAAACCTGACCCACGACCGGTCGTACACGTTCAAATTTAAGACATATCTTAACAATCTCTACCATGTCTTCAATCTTAAACTGTGAAACTTCTTAATCTCTTCTCTTATTTCTGTATTACATCATAGCTTCTGGTGCACTCTCCGTCTTTCTTTTGCGTCATTGTCAAGCCCAGAGAAGTTACACATAACTTGAACTTCCTTGTAAGAACGATCTAGGTGAGCATATTTACCGGATCAAAATTCACAAGCTCAACCACCTTTGCTCATGTCTTCTCAAAAGGAAAGACGTAGTCTTCTTACCATCTGACCACTACCCAATATTGCTTGTCGGGGTACTTGCTCACAATACTGATAGCCTGTGAAATAACCGGTCTAATCCAAACCACAACATACATTGTCAACCGCATTCGAATAAGGCTCATGAGATATCCTGCTTTTCCTTATATGTTTTTGAACATATCCTGAGGAAAACTTGAGGAGAGATGCGTACGGAACACTCTCCGGCTTTACTCAGCCCATTACATCCTTAATCAATACTTATACACAAGCTATTCCTCCTGTGATTACCAAAGCCTACTCCTTCAGTCTCAATGTCAAGAACCATTTTTACAGCCTCCCCCCCCCCCCCCTCCCCCTCCCCTGATCCTTCATCCATGAAGGAATCAAACCACTGCCTAGGCGACAGGTCGAACCACAACCTCCTGCAAAGTCTTTTCTCAGCCCCTTTAACTTCGAACCGTTCTCGTTGCTTCATGTAGATCTGCTCTTCACTTTTCCTTATACAAGTGCAGACTCTACATCCATCTTTCCAGCTCAAAATCACATTGACCAACCAGCGTCAATCATGGATCTAATAGATACCTACTATACTGTCGACACAAATATCTCTAAGAAGCGGATCCCTTCTCTCTGATCATAACCCTTCGTTACCAACCTCGCTCCGTATCTATGTTGTATCCTCCTGAAGATCCACATGCATCCAACCGCTCTCCGGCCCACTGGAAGCTCCACCTGCTCCCATATGTCAGTCTATTACAACGAATCCATCATATCGCTCATAGTCACCTTTCACTTCTCAACACAAGGCTTACCTAGAGCCATCTGAATAGAAAATGAATCTCTTGCGATATTGGAGTCGTCCATGTACTTCGTCGATATTCTGCGATCATATCGTGTGATTCTTCTCACGGATGGCTGCTCCACCTGCTCTGTATCCATGTTCATGCGTCTTAGCCTTCCTGCTCTGCTCGCTCATATGGCCATGCGCAACATGCCACACACGTGCAGAGGTGGAATCCGCTACATTCACTGCAACTCCACCTTTTTAAATGCTCTCGATCAACCTGTACATGTTACCGAGTCGTTGCGCTTTCATGATTACTCGTGCCCCCTTAGATTCCTTAAGAGCACCATCAATACTTGTGTACTTACATTCTCTCACCTCGAGTACACCAAGAGAAATCAGATTCTGCTTCAAATCATGAACTTGTCTCACATCTGTCAAGGTACGCTCCACCGCATCAAACATCCTGATGCGCACCGAACCAACAGCCACAACATTATAGGCAATGTCATTGCCCATAAATACCTGTCCACCATCGCACTCTCTTTAGCTGGAGAACCAACTTCGATGGGGAGTCATGTGAAAAGATACCCCTGTGTCTAGCATCCACTCGTCCTTATGATCATCGTATGACTGTTTGAGCGAAGACACAAATAAAACATCACCATCACATCCATCTGACGTGGCAGCGTTGGCCTCCCTGCATGAAGCCTCAGAATCTTCCCTCTTCGATTTAGAATTTTCACAATCCTTCTTCACATGTCCTTCATTCCCATAGTTCCAACACTTTACCTTTCATTTGCCCTTACCCATAAATTTGGATCTAGAACCTAAAGAACTTATAGCTTGTCCAGAATTCCTACCCACTGTAAACAATGCTTCAGAAAATGTCTACATGTCGCTGTTTAGCTGTCTCATAGCCTTCCCTTGAAGGGTTAAGATAACGGTATCGACTTTATTCATGCTGCAAAGTATCCTTGAATGACTCATACGACGCTGGAAGAGAATTCAACAACATACATGCTTGTTCTTCATCTTTCATTACTTCCTCCATATCCAGCAATTTATAAACTAATTTATTAAAGTTACTGATGTGAGCCTTTAAATCTCCACCATCTGTCATCTTGAAGTTATACTACTGCCGCTTCAAGTGCAGGCGATTTTCAAAGGATTTTTTCGCATAAACATTTTCTAACTTCGCCCATAACTTAGCCGCAGTTTTCTCCCTCATGACGTTATAGAGAACCTCATCCGCGAGATATAAACAAATCGATGATAAAGCCTTCTTATCAAGAGCATTTCACTCGTCATCAATTATAGTAGACTTCCGCTCCTCAAGAGCACCATCTTTGCCTTGCTTGATTAAGGAACTCATCATCTTGATTTTCCATAACTCAAAATTATTTTTCCCTGAGTACTTTTCAATCTCATACCTAGTGCTCGTCATTATAACTAATCATTCAGATTCAGATCTGTGCCCCAACGATAGCTCTGATACCACTTGTTGGGAATTTTTTACCTGTGGAATTACACGGATATAGATCCATGACAGCAATTCAATGGCACCAAGCATATACAAGAGAACACACAAATTTAACGTGGAAAAATTCTTGCAGAAAAAAATCACGGCACAAAACGACAGATCTCCACTATGAAAATAGAAATTACAAAGAGAGAGGACTTACCCAATTCGAACAACCTCGAATCTCACCCTTGCTACACCCTTTAATTTTCTTATAACCCCTTTAGAAAGCCTTAGAATTATTTCTCATATCCTACAAAAGCTCTAGAAATACCTATTTATAGTCTAGGTAACTTCCCTTCCGCATCCCAGTTGCGAAAGCACTCAAAATCTATAATCCGCACAAAATCGCGGAACGAATCTGCGTAACCACGACCGGTCGAGCAGACTACACGACCGGTTGAGCGTCACCCACAACCGGTCGACCACCTCGAACCCCAAATTTTGATGCTCGGTGGAATTTGAGTCGAGCGAGTTACGACTAGTCAAGCCGCTCCCACGACCTGTCGAACCTGACCCACGACCGGTCATACACATTCAAATTTAAGACATATCTCAACAAACGGATGCGTATTTTGAGTCGAAGCATCTCCTCTGATGGACCCATGAAATGAACCAACCCGATCTTGTACACATGTTCCACATTGGCACATGCACCACTAAGAAATCCTCAATTGGGAAGGAATAGACCACTTTTTAGGACTCTCCAGAATACCTACCACTTGGGTCACCTTTCAGTGGAGCCAAGGATTGGGTGGACCCAATCGTTTGTAACCATCCACCTATGTAACACACATATGACCCATACAATGATCGAAAGGATGCATATTTCGGGCCAAGGCATCTCCTCAGACGGACCCACCAAACGAACCATCCTGATCTCACGCACAAATCCCACATTGGCACATGAGCCACTAAAGAAACCCTCAATTGGGATGGAATAGACCACTTATTAAGACTCTTTCGTCTCCAAGAATACCTGCAACTTGGGTCACCTTTTAATGGAGCCATGGATTGGGTGGACCCGATCATTTGTAACCATCCACCTATGTCACAAACATACGACCCAAAAAATGAGCGAACAGATGCGGGTTTCGGGTGGAGGCATCTCCTTGGATGGACCCAAGAAATGAACCATCTCAATATTTCACACGCGTCCCACATTAGCACACGTGCCACTAAAGAAATCCTCAATTGAGATGGAATAGACCACTTATTAGGACTCTTTTGTCTTCAAGAATACCTACCAATTGGGTCACCTTTTAGTGGGCCCAAAGCCCACTCCACTTGGATTCTCCATCCTTCTCCATTTTCTCCCTTTGATGAAGACATCTAACTACCTACCCCCATCTCCAGATTCCATTGAAAAATGCCCCCCACTTTTTTAACTTTTCATCCCCTTTAAGGATTCTTCGAGAAAACCAACTCATCAGATGCTTACAAGGGATGGCATTTTCCAGAGGGAAAACTTTAATACTCTGACATATATGATGGATGATACACAGGTGCTTAGAAATCGTTAATTTTGGAATACAATTAATTTAAATTAACTGACCAAGTTATGGATCCCAGTTCAGAGCTATCACAAATAAAAAATTATAACCATCTGATCAGTGGACATTTACTGGGCGGTTGGATTGAAAAATATCCAATTCCTTTTTCAACAAACAAGCATCTGCCAATCAGAAGTTGGGATTATTATACCAATCTGATTTTGGGAATTTGAGTTAGTTACGTGGGTTCCACAATTTGGGTTCATATATTCCGCGTGTACAGTTTTTTGAGTACCTGTGTATGGAAGCATCACTTGAAGCCAGAGTATAAATTAACTCCCTGTATTTTTTTAAGAAAAAACTTTGATACTCTAGAGGGTGCGATGGATGATGCACGTGCACTCAGAAATCGTGTACTATTAAAAATTAAAAAGTTATACTTATTTTATTAAACAACTGTCAGATTGGGGGACATTTACTGGACGGCTGTAATGAAAAATCTCCAACGGTCTGATTTCAGAAGACAAGTATCCACTAATCAGAAGTTGGGATGGTTAAAACAATCTGATTTTTAGAATTTTGGCTTATCACAGTGGGTTCCACAATTTAAACGGTTTTCTTTGAGTTGAAACATGCCATGTATGTAATTTGAGACTGCCTGTGTATCAAGCATGATATGCAATCAGAGTATCAAATAACCAGCTCTATTTTTTTTTAATTTCTTTTTCAACCCATAGATTGGCTTGTATTGGTGAATTTTTGCTCAGTCGCTATCATTTGAGGACAGAAAATGAGATGCCCACTCCTTAGATTTTGCTAACAATGGAATAATATGTGTATTCGCGTGCTTGAGATGGATTTCAAAAACCCTAAGGGCGTGTTTGATTTTCAGGAGATTGAGTAAATACCCGGGAAATGGTAATAATTACCGTTTCCTCCGTTTGAAAATCTAGAGAAACTTTTACATTGAGAACTGGTTCAAATAGCTATTTAAAATTTTTGAACCACAAGATAATGTATATGATATATCAATTTTGTTTATATGTTTTACCACAATATTTTGAGGCATGAGCCAAAAAATGAGGATGATACAACACTCAGGTGGCCCACACTAACAGAAACAGTAGCTTCATAAAGATTTTAACGGTAAGTATTCGATTCCTGTTTTCATATGGTGTGGTCCACTTAAGTTTTGGATGTACCTCATTTTTTTGCTCATACTATAAATTCAAAAGGCATAATGCATGAACGGTGTGGATAAGCGTTTCACAATATAGATAAATCATCCATGGTTATAAGTTGTGGCCGGACGGATCAACTGCTTGGATGATCCAGGCCGTCCATTATGTTCATCATATTTTTCATGGCCTACAACCTGAAAATCAACTTGAATGGATGTTTCAAACTACTAATGATTTACCTTTTTTTAGCCATCCATTTTCCAATCCATGAATATGGTGATTAGGATTCTCTAAAAACATAAACTCTTTTAAAGTATAAGAGATTGACTAGCCACAACAAAATAGATGGCTCGGATCATCAGTCAGGCCTTTTTTCATAAATGATCTTAGTCGTTGATTTTGTTGATTGTTGATCGACATGGTTGGAATCTTTCAATTTTACACCGTACCTTAAGAACTGGCTACAGGGTAACACAGCTAAGGATTTATTTAAATTAATTATCAAAGTAATATAAATAAAAATGTCATCATTTATAATTTTTCATCACGAAATCAGACACAAGAATCATTAGCCAAATGCAAATGTCTTAAGATAGTGACACTTTTTTATAATTTCATCATCAAAATATTGAATCCAAACAACAGCGTCATTGTATAAATGTGATGATTTAACATTAAAAAAAATACTGTCATTACAATTTTATTGATGATATATAAATATATGAAAATCAGCAGTTAAATGCAAATGTCACTGAGACATTGGAAAGAGTTTGTAATAATTGCACTTTTAGAGCTTATTTGAAATGAGAAAAATTGCCATAAACAGTAATAAACTAGCCATCGGTATGGTCTTATAGAAATTGAAAAGAGAGTAACATGCCATATATTTTTGAAGTTTTTTCATTAACACCTAGTCATTTATCCACGAAGGCTCTAAGATTGAGAGGGCAGGATTATTTATCTCGAAGATATTTCATTTATGGTACATTCATGATAAGTTCAAATAATTCAACCATCTATATTAAAAAATCATAGGGCCTAATTATACAAATTGAAAAACAAAATATACTTCATTGATCCTCTAGTATAGGAAAATGGGTAAAGAATTTTGAAATTTGTAGTTTTTGAAAAATAATGTAAAATTTTAAATTTTGAAATTTTGTCGTCAAAATGATTTTTGAAAATTTCAAATAGAAAAAGTACGGTGTGTGCTTTTGTCATACATAAAAAATGATACGAGGAATTTTAGGGTTTATATGCGGATGTGTGTGCAGTATTCTTACTTAGAGCTTTAGAGAATAAGACGCTCGGGTTACGTGTTAATGCACGCATACTTGGGCTCAGGCAATCTAACTATAGTAGCACTACATAGCGTACTTTACATCATGTTGTAGAGTAGTTGCTCTCAATGCAAGTGGACTAATAAGAACCTAGATACGACGGATTTAAAATAAGCCAAATTTTTATAGTACCCTTTAAAGACAACATATAATTTTACGTGATTCAGCCTAGTCTCAGTATATCCAGCCCATATTTCTAACAAAGAAAGCCATAGTTATTACAACTTTACATCCTTTACATGTTTTCCACTCTTCCTTCTTTAGTTAATGTCATAGCCAGTTGAGTTAACAAGGCCGAGTCAACTAGGTAATATGTCTGCAATATGCATACCCTAGTCTAAAAAATTCACCAAAGTCACACCTCAGATTTGAGCTCCAGTATCTCCTATCAGCAGCCAAGTATAAATGTTTTTTAAAAGACTACTCCACTTACCTTGCAGGCTGCACGCGTATTGGAAAGAAGATGGTTAGGGACCATGATCAATGCTCCATGTTCAACACACTCGATTGACTTATGTGATAGGAAAACCGACCTTTTTTTTTAGCACGCGGATGCTTTAAGTGATCAATTCTTGATGAACAGACGGATCTTGCTCACACGTGTGGTGTTGGCTCACGTGGCGCAAAGCCCTTGTGTCCATATCATGCGAGCAAGTACACTTTCACATTGCAGTTTGCCCCCCTTGGGCACCATGGTCTTTTCATAGAGTAGCTTTCACCTCCCACCTTTTGGGGCCCACACGGGCCAGAGAATCCACGGTATTTTCATTAGACAGGACACCCAATATATGATCCTCGGCTGTGGATATACACAGCATTCTTGGATTATTGGTTTTCACATGTGGCCCACTCATATAGATGCCATTGATGGCCCATTCCATCAGAAAACATCCAGATTACAAGTACTTGGTTATGGATTCATTGGCACCTTTTTCCAGTTGTTATGGACGGTCCATTGTTTCTTTCATTCTTAACCGACCAATTTGATGTAATTAATTTAACTGTTAGGATTCAGTTTTTGAAAGAAATTTTAGTGTTCTGGTCTATCCATTGCTGGGCCCATCATATTAGCAATATGGATCACCCAAACATGGCCCCTCCTCGACAAATTGAGGGCACACCTAAAATATACATTATCCTCCGTGCGTGTATAACAATGTTCATAACGTCTCAACCGGGCAGCTCGAAAATCAAGGCAGTTGAATGGGATAAAATTCTTCCAGGATAGCGTATTACTAAAATAATTTGGTGGTCCAGATGAATCTAATCTTTGGATGAATGAGCTGCTTTCAAAGATTAGTAGAACATATGTACTATGATTCATTAAAAAAATATATTAATCAAAAGATTTATATCATACGATCCGTCTGAGTTTTTACCTTATCCAAGAGATGCTCCAGTAATTGGACGGTAGAGATTTACGATCAAGCTCTCATGATAGATAAAAGAAAAATGAATGTGTACTGAATTCTCATTTATAGACGTGCACAGGAATTTTGTTTTTATCAGGAGACGACCGTCGGCCGAAATTTGCGGAAGAAGTTTCTCGCGAATTACATGAGAAGCCATGAACTGGCGGTAAAATCGAAGGCGAGAAATTACAAGTTCTCGATGCATCTCATTAAAGGAGATATCACGAAAATTTTGAATTTATCACGATATAGCGTGGAAGATGAGGAATTTCAGGTCCCACGTTTTGGGCCCGTCGATTTTTTGAGGGAGCAGATGAGGTGAGACCCTGGGCTCACCCAACACGGTGCAGCCCTTACCGTGGGGCCCGCCTTGATGTATGTATCATATATCCACACCGTCCATCCGTTTTTCCATATCATTTTAGGCATTATCTAAAAAAATGAAGCAGATCCAATTATCAAGTGGCACACACCATAGGAAACAGTAGCGATTAACCTTTAATGGGCTACAAAAGATTTGGATCAAGCTAATATTTGCTTCTTTTTTCTTTTTTCTTTTATTCTGTCCATGCTTATGTGACCTTGCCAATAGATTTGATGGAAAATAACTACAACGAAGATATTAATGTGCGCCCTAAGAAGTGTCCAATGGTAGGGTGTCTAATTACCAATGTTTCCTATAATATGGTCCACTAGATAATTGGATCCGTTTCATTTTGGATTAATGCACTAACCCTAAAATGATATGGAAAAACAGATGAACGGTGTGGATAATATATATATATATCAAGGTAGGCCCCACAATAAGAGCTGCACCATCTTGGGTGAGTCTCCGCTCACTTAATCCACTCCCCAATTTGGAGAACACAAATAATAAAAAAGTACATTGATTGCAAATTCCAAATCGGTTTAATTTATTTTATTCATATAATATTTTATAAAGTTAATAATTAATATTTACCTTGGTAAATTCTCAGGTAATATGTTAATGTCTTAGGCAGATTTTAACTTAAAAATTGAGGGCCTGAAATGTTAGGTGGCAAAACTCCGTAGCTCCATCGAGATGTATGTGTTTTATTCATGCCATCTATTCATTTTGTCCGGTGGATCACATCAAAAGCAGTGGAAAAAATGACACCCATATTTGAAACTTACTGAGGGGAGGGCCCACCATAATGTTTATTTTGAGATCCAACCTGCTAATAAAGTCACGGGAGCATGTTAGAAGGGAAAACACAAAAATTAGCTTAGTCCAAAACTTTTGTACACCGATAAGCTTTCAATAGTTATTATTTCACCCTTGTTATTTTTTGTGGTATAGCCCACTTTAGCTTTAAATCTACTTTAATTTTGGGCTCGTATCTTAAAATAATTTGCTTAAATGAATGGACGACATAGATATAACACATACATCATGGTGTAGCCCACATAGTTTTGGCTTGGAAATATTTAATACATTTATTTTTATTTTTATTTTTTGCGATATAAAAATTTACCTACCTTTCAAACACTTTTCAAAAATTATAATTACGTCTTGACTTCAAGGGTCTGTTTGATTTTTTTTAATTTGATATTGTAATTCATAGTAAATAAGTAATTATTAAGAGTGTTTGATTTTTTAATTAATATTGTAATTCACAGTAAATAAGTAATGATTAATTACCCATGTAATTACAACATTAGTCTTGAGGTTGAGCTAACAAAGAACTTGTTTGGACTTCTCAATCTAAAGAATCAATTTGTATAATTTTCACACTTAAAAATTATGGGGCCCACCATGATGTACGTACCTTATCTATGTTTTCCATGCATTCTTCTAGCTCATTGTCACACCCCAAATTCAGAAATCGGACTTACAAGAATCTCAATCGCTGAATCCGGTGCCGACAGCCTTCGTAGTACTCCATTCTTGACTCTCTGCGCCCATATGCCAGGTTCTGATCTTAGGATCTTACAAGAAGAATTTTCCAACGTACATTTATCTCGTAAGTAGCATAACCACAAGTTTACCCAAATCACAAAAGGGACATCATTATCACATATCCACTAATATAAACTTTGATTATAATGCTAAAAGGAAAAATACATATGTCAAAATAAAATCAAAGCTTCAAAAGACAGCTACATGCTCCAAACTCCACGCTGCTGCAACCTAACATTACCTGCATGCATCTATCATGCATAAGCTTATAGAAAGCTTAGAGAGTGGTGTAAGTGTGTGCACAAGATAAGTGCCAAGCATGCATATATATCAGAGTAAGTGGAAATACTAACCAGTCTATGAGTCATACAATATCAGAGTACGGAATGCAGATCATAATCAGCCAAATATCAGCTGTCGAGGATGCAATGCAATATATAATTTCTGATGAGTTCACAAATACCGTCTGCCATATCTAAGCCATATAAATACAGAAACATAATAATCCAAAATACCATACGTCACGGATGCAGTATATAATATGCGGTGCGAATGAAATGACCAAGCTGGAGTGTGAAGTCGAGATGATAGTGCATAGTATCATAAGCTACGGGGTCTACTACAAGGGACTTATATCCAAACCAGTTTCATACCTAAATTTGGATAGTCAGACTCAATGTGGTAAACTCCTGATCTAAGGTTAGTCACCCGCCCCAACCGAAATCCTGGCCATTGCGAAGATATACATAATAAATAGTTGCACACCACCAACACGAGTGAATAGTGAATGAATGAATGAATGAGTATGCAAATCCTGTTTAATAAGTTCACGTATCAGTACCGTACATCTCTAGGATCATCAATGGGGTCTAGTACACTTTATACTAGCTTGTCGCCCCATCAAGTACACAACTGGTTAAGTGGAAGAGACCACACTACCCACCTGGCCAGTAGTTAGCCAATATCTACCCGTCACGTCGATAGCGAACCCATTCACGAGCTGGTCAAACTCAACCTAGTTATGCCTACTCCCTCAGGTGGGTAAGGCCACACTCCCTCCCAACCGACCACGACACAGTGGAAGACGCAGCCTACTGGTATATGACCCTCATGCGCTCATATATATCCACTCGGTCTCGATGTTGGGGCGTCCTCTGGTACCAAGAGGGTTTAAGAATTTTCACCTAGGGCCATCTATGGCAGCCCGATGCTAGTAACAGATTTTTGATGTCCCATCTGGCCATCCACGATATGCCTGTGGAGGCTACGACTCTGATGTCTCTAATGCGTACAGTAATTACAACACATAATGTAAGGTGCATGAGTTTTACAATCCAGTCATGCATCAATCCTGCGCATATCGTGCGCTCATATCAGATAACTCCGCCTATCAGGGAGTCCCATAAACCACCGGCACTATGAGATATGCAATGGTCAATCATATCTCATAATAAACACGCAGATGATGCTTATGAGCATGTACGTGATGCTATGTTATCACATACTCATAATCGGTATCAATAATCGACACTGATAATTGACACCGATAATCAACATTGATAATCGGCCTATATAATCGGCCTCGAGAATCGGAATCAGCCTCGATAATCGAAATCGACATCGACAATCAGCCTCAATAATCGGAATCGGTAATCGGCCTAACGAATAGCCTAAGGGAAGGTTATAATGTGGACTTTTAATCATCATCGCCCATCAATGTGAACATTTAACCATCATTGCTCCCAAGAAGTGACCTACATAGGGCCAAACATATCGTGGGCCCATGGCCTCATACAATCACCATAGGTCGTATCAATGGGACGCACCAACGTCCTCAGGTACATCAAGTAGGCCATGTCAATGGGCCGCACCAACGGGCCTCGTATACATCAAATGGGCCACAATACATCGGCCAGAAATACATCTCAATGGGCCTCATCATATGGGCCATAAGCACATCACATCAGACCTTTTCCATGGGCCTCGAATACATCACAATGGGCCACAACCCATGGGCTTCAAATACACAATAGGTGGGCCCTACACACAGGCCTATATACATCACAGGTGGGCCCTGCACATGGGCCTTAAATTTACATCATGATGGGCCTCAAATACATCTCATTGACAAGGCCGTGAAGGTGCATTCAATACGCTCACACGTACATCTAAGCTCCTGTGCAGGCATGCATTCAAATAATATTACCAGGGAGTGCTTACCATAGTTTAGGTCATGCGCGGATCAGGTGTCCATCCCATATATGTCACATATGCATTCAATATAACCCATCACTCATGCATGTATTACTTGCATCCATGCATGTATAACACATAACATGGTGTCATGCACCTTATCACATACTCATCATACATGTATACATGCATACAACTATTACAGGTACTAACTAGTCATGCATCTCATGTGTACATACACACATGTCATGCATTCAAGTCATTCAACGTGACATGCATGCATGCAATCTATCACCCACAAAAGGCATGGGCCCACATCACTACTAGATGGTGCTCTATGGACCCATGATGTTGCATGTACCTCATCCAAGTGGACGGTCTAGATATAGTACATACATCACAGCTGATCCACATCCTCAAATGGATGGCTGGTATAAATCACATACCTCTGATCAAACCCACATGACTTGTTGTCATCCGCATAGTAGCTAGGTGGGGTCCCCACCGTCCACATGAACGGTTGGGACAAAATACATATATTATGTGGGATCCACAGTCCAGATGGGACCCACAGAACTTGCAGACGTATGCAGCAGTTGCGGCCGCTGGTGAGGACCACAAATGGATGGTCTGGATCGAACACAGACATCAAGTGGGTCCACACATGTGGCCCACTTTCTTTAAATAAAACTGATATTTATTTATTTATTATTTTATTATTATTTTACAAACAGTCGCTGCTAGACGTTCAAATCGAATGGACAGTGATGGATATATAATAAATTCATCAAGGTGGGTCCCACCGTCTGAAAATGTTGGATGGTGTGGATAAATCACATACATCAAGTGGGTCCCACGGATGGGCAATGGATAATACACATACATCAAGGGAATCCCACCGTCCAGAAATGCTAGATGGTGAATAGTCATGGATGAAACACAGACATCAAGTGGGTCCACACGTGTGGCCCACCTGCTTTAAATAAAGCTGAAATTTTTGTTCTCACTCTGTCCAAGGGTGCTGGGAGTCCCAGCAGGCGGACGGTCTGGATGGGGCACGCTAGCAGAGTGGCCCCATGTCCAGCAATGTGTGGCCCACATGGATGAAACAAGGACATCTGGTGGGTCCCACGTAGTGGTTGGCATGGATATAAAATACATACTTCGAGGTGGGGTCCATCAGGGCGGGCCAAACGGCCACATCACCACCAAGGAAATGAAAGAAAAGGAGAAAAAGAGAGAAAGAGAGAGGAAGATCAGCATATTAGAGGGACCCCGCCACTATGCCCCCCTCCCCCCCCCCCCCCCCCCCCCCTCCCCAAGACCACAATACATACATCAAAGTGGGTCCCAAATCATGAGGGCCCTACATCAAAATCAAATGAAATGAACACCCACCTTTGATTATGGACTTCTCCTTCCATCAACACATTCTAGGGCTCCAACAAATGTGATCTAACGGTTGAGATGAGGCTTGGAGGGTGGAGATGGGAGGTAGGAAGTGGGCCACACAAAGCTCTCATGGTGCTTGGAAATGCCTTGGACGTTGGCTCTCATGGGGTTGCTTGGAGAGAGAGGGTGATGTAGAGAGAGAGGGGGATGGGGTGTGATGGGTGTACATTATTGTAAGAGAGTTGACTTTAGGGGAGGGGTGATAGTACTTGGGGATGGGTATGAGTGATGAGAGTGATGTGTACTTGATTAATGTGATTGATGTGATATGTTGTAGAGTTTCATCGGTATTTGTAACGCGCGGCGTTTTTCTCGAACTGAACGTGGGCCCATATCTCCTGGCCCCGGTATCACCTCAACACGTAATACGCGGCGATGGCGCGGTCGCAAGGGTACAAGTTTCGAGTCGAGCCGACTCTGATAAACGGGACACTACTCAGGATCGCAGGAAAATACTGATAACAGATCGCGAGTCACCGAAATTTGACTGGGAGGACCACGGTGGCATACGAAATGGTACAGGCTAGGATACGGATCTCACACTCATTTTAGGTCATGAGCCATAAAAATGAAGCATATTTGAAACTCATGTGAACCACATAAGAAGAAATGGTAGGAATTGAACATCTAACGTTGAAAACTTCTAGGGGGCCACGGAAGGTTTGGATCAAACCAATATTTGTTTATACATTTCATACATGTCAGTGTGATATGCATCCCTGTAGGCCCTAAGAAAGTTTCAATTTTAAACGGCCAAAGTAATTAACTCCCCTATTTCCTTCCTATGGTGTGGTCCACTTGATGCAAGGAAGGACGTGAGGTCGAGCACCGTCTTCCTCAAGATGATAAATATTTTAAATCCACGGAACTTCTCTGGACTCCTCACAGAGACTCCTCGAATCCACGAGGAAAGAAAGAAGAAAATAGAAAAGAATTTCTAATAAATTTAAAATTGACTAATTAATTAATAAAATCGAGTTCACAACCCTTTAAATAAGGGTACCAAGAAATAGGAAAGAAATTAGACTCAAACTACAACTAAAACTCCTAAAATCGTGACTTACTATAAATAGTAAACTTACTATTTATAGACGGTCGTGATGTCTACTAGTGCGCAAGGTTTTCAGCCAAAAATAGTAAGTGTCCAATTTGGCTTCACCAAACCGTCCTCCTAATTATCCTTAGCACTTTTCATGTCGGACACAACTCCTAAAGCCCAACGGATGAAGAGTTATACTCAAACTAAAACTTACTATATATAGTAAAAACAAAATTAAAACGGGAAAACGACCGTTGATGATAGGGTTTCTCACAAATTCGGTCTGCGCAACCCGGCATAGCAGGTTAGTTGGCTAAAGTAGCCCGTTCTACCCCAAAATCATATATTTTACGTCTAATAACTCATTCCCGATTGCGAGATACGCCCGATCTAAGGTCCAACGGTCTGGATCACTTCTGTCGTCGACCGTGCATTTTCTAATCCATCTTGGCCATGAAATTGTCCGCGACCTGCTCTACATCACCACTCGAGCCTCAATTTGTCTCATTTTTGGGCTCATGCCATAAAATGAGATGATGAACAAATAGATGGCATGGATCACACACACATCACTGTGGGAACTACGGATTTTAACAGTATCCAATCCATGTCAGATTTCATGCATTTGAAAATTATTTTCAAGGAATAATTACGTGGGTATTTTTCTCTTAAATAAATATCCGTCAAAAGTCATTATTACCTATTTACTCATATTTACATATGTAATTGAAAAAATAAGCGCTCTCCACATTCACTTGATTACGACAAATCAAACAAGCCCTCAAAGGGTATTTAATTTTTTATTTACAATAACAAATAAATGTAAATAGGAAAGACGAACAATACTCAAGTAAAGCTGGCAACTATCAAATGATTTTGACTACACCTTATAGTGTTTGACTTTTCTTTCCATATGTATAAATAGGTCATGATACCTATTGTGGGGTATTTGGTAGATCACTATAAAATTTACATCAGGTTTGAAAATTTAATATGGTGTCCTAAATATTCCACAACTCATTGTAATTACACAGTTTGACATTAAACTTGACATACACTCGGTTTCAATTGGAAATCATGTTTGTAGGAAAATTCTAGTCCACCGAAGGCCACCATCAAAATGTGTCATACGTTCAATTTCATTTAAATTATATCAATGTTGTCCATCCATGAGTCGAGTTCATTTTAAGACAGTGGGCTTAAATATTTCCCTATAATAATTAAAAACTCTACAGGATCAAATAGTCCACACGAAATGAAAGAGTGGTGTTTGACTACTACAAATGTTTTGTGGGCAACAAAAGTTTTTCATGAAGCTGATATTTTCATAGTTCCTTCATCCACAAGAACATTTTCAATAGCTACCTTATTGTTTAGTGCATCACTTCTTGATGGGTACCAATATTTATGAGCTTGATTGATATGCAATAAATCAAAGAAGTATTTTTTTAAAATATCACATTCCTTATTAGACTCCGCATTATGTTTGTCATCGAAAAGGTCACTAATAGGGCCATTTGAGTACCGAATTTCTCATGAGAAGACAACCTAGGATATGAAAACATCCTCGGCGGTGCTGTAAGAGCAAAATCCCAACTTGTTGTAACCTTCCACATGTCGTCAAGAATCCTTTCATGTGTAGTAAATCTCTGGGACCATGCATTAAACACCACATATATTTTAGTCATTTACATTATCAAAGTTGGTTAATATAATCAATGATAATTAGAGAGTTAATATCGCCAATGTTGGTAGGTAACGACAAAAAAAACAATAGAATTTAATTCACATATATCATAAGATATGCAAAGCCCCTTTAAAAGTTGGTGTGTAAACAAGCATTGAGGTTGTTGCATGCTAGCATTCACAAACAATGGAAATGCCTGAAATAGATTAGTAACAATTGTAATATTTTACAGATACCTCACATGTTTATTTGCAGTAATGGAGAAGTTTGAAATATGTTAATAAAGATTACAAATTATGATGATAAAATAGGACACTATATGTAAATGATTAATAGTATTGATTCCAGTATACTAACCTAAGAGCACTTCAACATGAGTTGATATTTGAGAATTACTCTTACCGACCAAGCAAATTCTATAACAAGTTGCGTCTCTTATAACATTTATGTGAGAATAAAGTTGAAAAATTAGAACAAACCAAACAAACATTAATGCAGGTGTATAAGATGATATATATACATATTACTCATACCCAATTATAAAAAAAATATAGAAAAAAATACTTAAATACTCAAAGCACTATGTCAATATAAGGTTATAAACGTAAGACAAAGTGTTTAATAAACCCAAAAGAATTAATAAAAATTGTTATCCATGAATGAATGCATGTCTACTATGATTACGACACAAACTAAAATATTATTTGAAAAAATAACTCACAAAGAATGAAAAATTTTACACGTTTCCCATACACACATGTACCCACATAAATAAAAAGGTAATACAAACCAAATTACTGAGGTACACAATCACCATAAGAGTGTCAACGACCATGATCAGAAGTTTGAATTTTATGTCTACAGTAACATCTGTAAATATTTAAGCCTCATTTATTTAGGGTGGTTAAGTAGGATAGCACCATGCTGCTCATCCCTTAACACCAACTTAGTCATACAAACTACATCATGTCCAGAGAACCCTTCAATGTACTTTAAAGCTAATGCAATTTGTAATGTTTCTAACATGTATTTACCTTGACGTATTGTTATTCTTAGTGTTTTCATTGCATCAATCACTTTATCCATCCTAAAACCAATAACATTACACAAACAGCTTGCTTTTATAATTTTTCTTGAATTGAAGGTGTTATTTGTATTTTTCAAATTGTTGTCACTATATTATGGGCTACAATACGACATATTCAACACATCCCTACTTTGAAATGACTAGCAAATATCGTGACCATTATCCCCTGCATCACAAAATAACATAACCAGAGTGTCATAATTTAGATACACGATATTGTTCATAGATTGGTTATGTTCCCTCATCCAACAAGCATAAGCACTTGCAGATATATTGTGTGGAACAAATATAAATGCAGAAATTGAAATAAAATAAAACAGAATATTAAACCAAAAATAGACTCGAATTATGTATCAGACATACTTTCCTTAAAGCGTTATTCATCCCCTCTCATTGGTATGAGATCATTTTTGAGTTTATAGCGAACTACTTTGGATATGACAAGATTTGATAGATTAACATCTAACAATCATGAAAATAGATATTAAAAAAGAACAAAATCAACGAAAGTTCAAGATCTTACCTGGCCATGATGATTAGCTTTATATTTGTTAACGGTTGAGATCCAAATGGAATTGATGATAGTTCAATCATATAGCACGATTTAACAAGTGGATTGCATGGTGTGCCACACACCACCGACCTTAGTGGTGTGGTAACGTAACCAAGTTCCGTGGGCCCCATCATGAGGTATGTGTTATATCCAAACCATCCCTCCATTTAGTGAGATCATTTTAAGGCTTGAGCCCAAAAATAAGATAGATCCAAAGCTCAAGTGGACCACACTACATAATGCAGTGGGGGATTAAACGTTTACCATTGAAACCTTCTTGAGGGTCACAGAAGTTTTAAGTTAATATGATAGTGTCTTTTCCCTTCATTCAGGTCTACTTGACCTTATGAATGGATTAAATGGAAAATAAATATCATGGTGGGCCGTACGAATGTTTTAACAATGGGAATCATTGTCCCCACTGCTCTTTGTGGTGTGGTCAAATTGAGTGTTGGATATGACTCATTTTTGGGCTCATGCTCTAAAATGATCTTGCCAAATGGATGAACGATGTGGATATAATAAATACATTATTGTGGGGCCCAGGAAACTTTGATATCCTCTCAACCGTTAGTACATTATGGGACTCAAGGACCAGATGGGCTTGTCTCTACACGCTGTTGAGGGTCAAATATTCCATATCAAACCCCAATTATTGCCTGAATTTATGAACATGGTATTGTTTAACGGTCCGATTTATTGTGTTTGTGATGCAGGGTGTATTTCCGAGCTTAGATTGAAATAGGATACTAAAAGCATAGATTTAATGCTCATGAGTCACCAAGGCAAGGGATGGACCCCATGGGACTAAGACCGATGGATTTACACACCAGAGATCTGAGAAAATTGAGAAACTGAAGTTGAAGTGGCCTGAAAGTTGTCTAGAATACAAGATCATAGGGTTCTAACCATCCGTTTGGCTCAAAATCTCATATATGGCCTAAAGACCATAAATTAACCGTACACATCAAATTTGAGCCATCGGATCCCTGTGAAAAGTAGCTCAACGGACAGATCAACCCATAAATCAATGAGTTGGGGCCCACCTGATATCTGGATATGCTTCAATTTTGAATTCGACGTTTGAAATAAGCTGACAAAATGAATGGTTGAAGCGGGTTTCTATTAAACATCATTGTGGACCCCACCTGTGGGGGTGCGTGTGCACGGTGCGATGCATTCCCACACTGCACTAGGACGTCCAAGGTTAGTTAGCGCCCACTGACCGATGTTTTTCTTTTAAACGAAGAAGACGCCTAGCGTCCCTTACTGCCGATGCCTCTCATTCAAAACACCGATCTAGACCGTCCATTAGTCTTCCACGGTCCATCTAAGCAAGACCTAGCTGACTGAATTGTAGAAGACAACGGAGATCGGGTTTCAGCCGATTAAACAAAGTATGGACGATAGAGAAACAATCGGTGGGCCACACCAAATCTGAACGGAACCATGTCATCTCCAACCAGAATTTTGAGATGAATCTAATGGACGGACTAGATTTCCCAGCTGGTGTCGATCAATGCCCAACAGCCACGGTGCAAGAAGCCTTACGACATCTCTACTTTGTGACCAGATCTGCGGACGATCCTTGTGGGCCACATACACAATCTTTCTGGATGATCTAGTCCACCCATCTTGATCAGGGTTAAAAACCGACTGGACAATGCACGTCTTTTCGATCCATGTTAACCGGACAAAAATCAATGCGCACCGCACTGTCCGTAGACTCTGTTACACGATCCACGTTATAGATCATTGTGGGCTCCTATCTTCAAGGTGATTAAAGATCTGCACCGTCCATCTTATAGGGATGAGGAACTAGACCAAACCCTAGAAGATCTTTCACCGATCAGCAAGGTTGGAGTGCATTGTCTAAATCCCTACGTAAATAGGGTTACGCAGGAGGCCTTGCGTAAACAGATTTACGGAGAGTGTTTCACCTATAAAAAAGCCCTATAAAAAGGGAATGCAGCCGTGAAGACAAGGATCATCAACGTGTGGAGGGAAAGAGAGATAGAGAGAGTGAGAGACAGTGAGTAGTCTCTTTTCTTTTTCCTTTCTTTTAACGTGTAGCCTAATCATATTGATGGGCTAAATCTCTTAGCTAGGGCTAAGAGGTGAAGCTCGTAACGTGATTAGGGTGTTACTTTTGTTTTGATTTATGTTTATTGAACTCTCATAGATTATAGTTTGATTATAAGGAATGTTTTTAGTTTTAATGGTTTGTTGTGACTCATATTACAATAGATCTGCGATAGCTTGAGATATTCTTTTTTTAGGTATTGAGATTGTGAACTTGAAACTCTATTGTTCACCATTGTCTCATGGCATGGTTGGGTGATGGAACATTTCCTGACTTTCACAATTCTCTCATGATTGGCTATGAGATTGGTAAATTGTTATTGTTTGCCATAGTCCCCTGGGCATGGTTAGGTGACGAAATCAATTCCAAATCTTCACTACTCTTATCTATTGATGATTAGATCCATGAGAAGTTCAGAGATCTAACAAATCTCTTCATACCAATTGGATAAGATAAGACTCTGATTCCAGTTGTTTCCTTAAATTAATGCAAGTTAGCTTCCCCATTTGCTACAAGTGGATTCTTAGCACCATAGTTTTCACCTTTATTTTTATTAGTTTTTAATTAATCAATTCATAATTGCTCTCTCAAAATATTCTGATTTATATTTCATCTTAGTCTAGTTCTAGTTCTATTTAGTTTCAGATAACTTACAAGTTCTAGTCCCTTGGGATTCGACCTCGGTCTCACCAAGTTTATTACTACATGACAACCCTATACTTGGGGTGTGAACACGTGCCACGTACTCACAACCACTAAGGTCGATGATGTGTGATACACCATGCAATTCACTTCTAATTCAACATCTAAATTCTATTCAGATTAAAAGAGAGATCTTCTAGTCCATTCAAACACTTTATGCATGGATTAGATGAAACATCACAAGTTATTTTTTACATATAGACAAGAAACCCTTCATGAAAAAACCTTTATATATTTCTCCTATCAAAGAAAGTATCTACCATATGGAGATAGTTGATGGGTAGTTATTGATATTGTAGTAAAGACCGCTTTAGTTGAATTAGGAATATGCCAATATATCCCAGAGGGGGGAGGGGGGTGAATAGGACTTTTTAATAATTTTATGCCAATTTAAAATCATATCACACTAATCCTAAAAACAAGCATATATTATGATTACTCAAGAGTAACTCTACTGGCTTCCAAGCCTGGTAGAGGATCCAACCACAAACTATTTGAGAGATGAACAATATACAAACTAGTTTATGATGGATATGACTATGTGTGTGTGTGTATGAGGTGTGATCTTAGATAATCAGGAATAAAAATACTAAAGGAAATCACACAAGTAAATGAATGGTAATCTCAAACACAGTCATTTTTGTAGTGATTCGACTACTTGTCTACTCCACTCCCGGTAACCACACTCAACCCTTAAGTGTATCGAATTTTACTAAGGAGGTTTCCTATGGTTCACCCCAAACTCAAGATTCTAAATCAGTTTTACCTTTAACTTTTACAACTTATACCTAGGCTGAATGTTTATGCTCTCACGAGCAAGGGTCAACATGACGGACCCACTTTTAAGTATAGTGGCCAAGGATCTTTCCATAAGACCCTAATGGAGGTTTCACACGGTTTACCTCAAACCCAAGGTTTTAGACAGGTTCACCTTTAATCAGAAGTTTATGCTCTCCACAGAGCAAGGGTCAACACTATGTACCCACCACGTACACTCCTGCTGGAGGCCTCCTAAAGGACTTGCAAGGGTGAGAAACACATTAGACTTAATCCTACAAAGGAATGATCACAAGGGTCCTCTGGACTCTGATAACTTACAGATAAGCAGATGAGTCTCTTTTTACTCGTTGTTGAAGATCTCCTCCTTTGTTGATGAAGAGTCTTCTACTTTCTTGAACCGCAACTCAGAAGATATACCGATGCATGACAACGGGTTCGGTCAAGGTTATGATGGAATCCTACTCTCAAATATTTTCCTATAAAGGAGATAGAGTGATTTCAATCATCTATATATTTAAGGTATCTCAACTTAATGATTTGTCATTGAGGTGGTAGCTGGAGGATCCTTGAATGCGAAAATTCATTCCCCAATCCACTCTATTGAATATCAATGATGAGGGTGGATTGGAGGATGAACTCCCTTAAGAGAAAGGGCTTTGGATAAAAGATATAAGGTTAAACACTCAAAAGCACTCTCTTCTTTCTCTACTAGCAACTAAAGACAAGCTCTCTTATATAGACAAAAAGTTTCAATGGATATAAAACGGTTGCATTTATGACAGAGTTCGATATCATCTAGCAGGGTCAATATCATCGAGCGTATATTCTCGATTGCAACGACTAACAGCTCAATGACACAAACTCAAATGTCATACACTTTTGAAACTTTTGTCAGCTAGTCAAGAGCATCGAAACACGCATCGATGACATCGAATTTCGAACTCCAATATTATCGATATAAGGATCGATTCCTCGACATTTGAAAAATGAGAGGAACTTGCTTTGAAATTTTTCAGGTCAAGAGATATGATTGAGGTGCACTTGATATCATTGGAATTTGAATATCGATATCGAAGGTCGTATCGATACATCGATAAATCCATAGATTTTATCGGTGAGCTTACTGGACAGTTTATGTCCTTTCTTAATGTCATTGATCCGGCCTCAATATCATCGATATTTGAATATCGATTATATCGAGTGACCCTCGATCTAAAATAAAAAACACCTGAGAAATGTTATTAAAAACACTGTGTCCAAGACTGATATCATCGATGGCCTTCCGATATCATCGAGATTTAAATTCTGAGGATATCGAGGGGACTTCGATATATCGAAGGTCTTCATGATTTTTCTATAAAAAACAGGGACACACATACTCTGTTGTCGATTATATCGAGTCTACTTCAATAAACTCGACTTTTAAATATCGATGATATTGATAGAGGTATCGATACGTCGATAATTCCGTCTAAATGTATATACAGTTGTTGGACAGTTTACATCCTCATTCGATTTTATCAATTGATCTTTCGAGGACATCGACAGATCTTCTCGATTTTATTGAACCTAATATCGATAAATCGACAAAGTTAGAAAACTTAAAGATTTTTTAGTTTTTGTAAAAAAGTTTTCTGACTCAAAAATCGTATGATATTCTTGTGTGATTTTAAGGGTTTTATTTACCTGGTGTTTTGGGACATGGGATGTAAGGTTTAGATTTACCCGTGGTAAGTTCGGGACACATCCGGTTAAGACAAACAGCAAGTAGATATGCAATGGATCTTTAGTTGCTCCCCCTAAACAACATTCTCCCCCTATCTTGATGCAGCTACTCCCCCTAACACTTGTATCACAATTTCAAGTAGATATGCAATTTTTCTTACGGGGTGTTTGAATTGTTCTCCCTCTTTTTGTCAGTCATTGGCAAAGGTATAACAGTTGATATTGACTGAAGTTAAAGCATCGTGAGAGAACCAACATTCAAATAGCATACATATATATTAATCACAAATAGCACATGCATTTTAGCAGACCACAGATGCATAGAAAATAACAAATAAAGAAAAATAGCACACGCATGACACAGTAGATAAAATAGGGAGGATAATCATGACATTAAACAGGAATGGAATTATAAGAACCCATATTAAGAAAACATCCAAAAACATATCTATATTGCCCAAGATTGACAATAGATTAACAGTTATCCCAACAAAATTACCAAGCCCATTCATGGGCACCTAAAATTAAACATCAGTTTTTAGCCTAACCATGGGAATATACCACTCAAAAAAAAAAACGTCAGACTGTGCAGATTAGTGAGTTATCACATACACTCATGAGAGCGCAGAACATCCAAAAAGATACTAATATTCGTATGCAGAAATAGGAGTGAGCTGTATGTGACAGCATCCAGAGACAACACTATGGAGCCGAATAAGATGGCACTATATCGTCTCGACGGCAGGTGAATAGCTCAACCAACTATTGCACGGTCTGCTGCACTCTGTTCACTAAGAGCTCCAAGAGGGTAAACCTTTCATTCATCGATTCCTTGAGCTACGAGACATCTCATTGTATGGCTCCAATCCTGTCCTGATGGAGCTTAAATCTCTTTGCATGCTCAGGCCTTGATGTGGATGGTGCTTGATGGGACGCAGACGGTTCTTCCCCAGCCATTTCAATCTCTGTAGTGGGAGCATCTCCTTCACCTCTAGCTGGTTCTTCTTGAATGCCTTCCTTTGGATCCTTAAGATATTTATGAAACTTCATATCCATCTTTCGAATGTTATTTTTTTTGAAGATTTGGAGGGAAAGTTTCGAATCATTGGTCATTGGGAAGCCGATGGCATTGCACACCCTGTCTATGATCCAGGGATATGGCAGGTGAAGATCCTAGGACGTATAAACGGCATAGACCAACTGGTGGACAAACAGAGTTAGAAGACAGATTTTTATCCCATTGACAATTGAATACACTATCATGGTCATGAAACTTGTGAGATCGGACCGGTTGGTACTTCTAGGATAGATGTTTTTGGTGAAGATACCATGTAAAACCCGAAATCGTGATTCCATGTACCTAGATTTCAATGCATTTCCTTGATACCAAGGAATGTCTCTACCATGACAGAGGTATTTAGTAACCATAGACCGAATTTCAACATTTTCGAGGTCCGTTTCAAGGAGACCTTCTGGTGTCATTGTCAGCCTGAGGATGTTTGCCATTGTAGAAGGAGTGATCAGCACATTATCACCATCCAGAGAGACCATGATAGAAGGAGGATTAGACACATGTGAGTGACAAGCGGCGAGAAAGTTGCGTGTGCGTTCAAGATGACATGGCCCACCGAAGTCAAGAACGGGCAACCAATCGATTGCAATAAACAAGTATTCCAAGTTGTACGGTTTTAAACAATCCCTGTCTACCTTTCTCTCATGAATGATTTTCCTACCCATGTATTTAGCTGGAAGTGGATTTGTTTTAGTCAGAGAAGGTGTCGGTGTTTCGGACTGCGACCCGCCACGTGAGGTTTGTCATGACCTTTGACGAGTGGGGGTCCCCCGTTCATGTGCTCTTTCTCTCTCTTTGGAAGCAAGAGTTTTTTGTCGAGAGGCTCTAGAGGACTCCCCAGGTCCTGACACCGTTTCTTTGTCCTTACCCATAAAGTTAGATTTGAGAAGAACGGACAAAATTCCTCTTTTGAAGAAACTGAAAATACTCGACCAAAAAGGTAAGATAGAATCTGGAATGGAAGGAATGGAAGGATAATACCAGTTCTCGAGGAGCTTCCGAGACCCACGATGTACTTCTGGCTAAGGGGATGGGCAGAGAAAAAATGAAATGCCCTTTTTCAAAAAATAAAATTTTTCTGCTCGACCGTCTTTTATCAGGCGACAGTCTTTGGTATCATCGACCAGTGTTTCAATGATATCGATGTAACTCCCTTGATGTTTATCGAGACCGTCTTCGATATCATTCTTGATCATATGGCTTTTCACATTCCATAGAGGCGTCGATGATATCGACCCTTGATCGATTAATCAAGAATGACTTATCGACAGACATATCGAGGATGAATAATTTTTATTTTTCCACACTACCACAAACTCATGTATAGAATAGAATATCTTTGTATCAGTATACATTGCAAAATTTTATACAAGCATTGTAAAAATCAAACTTATAAACATTAGGATGTTTATATACAAAAAGATTGAGGTGAGGAACCTCAGATATATCATTAGGAGCTCATCAAAAGTTGCATCATTTCAGCAAATATCCAGATCTTGATGCATGACCTGGTCTTATCTTTTTATGCTTCATATTTCAAGGTATAGAGTGAGTTATCAGACAATTCAGCTTTTCTTTCACTATCCATTTTGAGACAGAATTTTTAACTGTGGTAGATTTAGTTTTCATGTTTATCTTACCCACTTGATCCACTAACTCCTTCATTCTGGCACTCATGCTAGGTAGTGATGGATGATTATTTCTTTTAACCAATCTCCTAGGTGGACTTTTGACATTCTGTATTTCTCTGGTCGGTTTGAATTTACCAATATGATTTTGACCAAAGTTATGTGGAGTCCTTCAAGGTGTCAAGCATTTAAACTTATAATGACCCAAATCACCACATAAATGAAAAACTGGAGTAGTTCTTACATTACTACCTGAAGCAGCAGATTTTTCAGATATTGGTGCTGCATTTTCAGTTCTTGCTTTAGTTTTATCATACCTTAGGCCACTCTTGTCTTCTCCTTGTCTTTCCATCCCTAACAATTTTTTTAGCTTTTCACCACTCTGGGAAAATTTATAGTTTATTTCAGCAAATTTTCTAGATTTCTCTAAGTCAAAACGGAGTGTGTGATTCTCATTCTAGAGATGCTCATTTTCATCTTCTAATAATTCAATTTATTTTGTAAGCTTTGATGATTCAGTTTTTAGGGATAGATTGACTCTTTCCAACTTATCATTGTCTGAATGATATTGCTGTAAATCATTGATTAGATGTATATTAATTTCCAAGGTTTTGTCCAGATCTCTTTGCAGCAATTCCTTTTTATTTTCAGACATTCCAAGTCTTTTAAGGATGTGGATGCTTGAATATAGAGTTGATTGTAAGCATCCTGTAGTTTATCCTATTTCTCTTCTTCCTCCTCTGTTTTCTCATTATCAAATGGAAATGATTCAGTGGCTTGCGATTCCTTGTTCTTAATCTCAATGGGAATGATTGGAGCAGTGGAGACGATAAGAATTTTCTAGGATTTCTGGTCACTATTGCTCTTTGAGCCACTAGATTCTGAGTTTGACTCTTCTGTATCATCCAATGTGGCAGCCATTACCTTGCCCTTAGTTTTTCTGTTTGGGCATTCAGCAGACAGGTTTCCATACTTCTGACAGGCATAACATTATTATTCTTTGGTCTTTTTACCAAATTTCCCTATAGAAGGTCTATTGTCCACCTTTCTTCCTTTAACTGGGCAGCCACGATTTTTATGAAAGAACTTCCTGAATCGTTGAGACAACAAAGCCACTTCCTCATCTTCATCTTCTCTTTCACTTTCAATGTCCTCATTTTTTATTTTCTTTGAAGTTTTGAAGACAGTATTTTTGGATTTTTGGGTTTGTTTGAAGTGTAGTTCAAATGTTTGTAAGGAACCTACTAGTTCTTCTACTTTCATTTCGTCTATGTTCCTACATTCTTCAATGGTTGTTACTTTAGGATTGAAACGTTTCGGTAGGGATCTTAGAAATTTTCTACAGATTTTAAGTACCAGAACTTTCTCTCCTAATCCACTCATGGAGTTGCAAATGATATTCAACTTTGTGAAAAACTCCATAAAGGTCTCATGCTCTTTCATTCTGAGACTTTCGAACTGTGAAGTCAGGAGTTGTAGTTTAGATCTCTTCACAGTGTTTATTCCTTCATGGGTTATTTCCAACAAATCCCATGCTTCCTTGTATGTCCCACACATATTGATTTGATTGAAAATATCTTGGGACACAACACAGTAGATAGCATTCATAGCTTGGGCCTCAATAGTTTGGTTTTCTTTATCAAATGTTGTCCACTTCTCTTTCGATTTCGGTTTGGTGATAGTTGTGTCATTATCAAGTACTAATTGTTCAGATGGTGGACATATCCTCTTTCAATTATATCCTAACCATCATGATCCAAGGATCTCAAAAAGTAGTGCATTCTAGCCTTCCATATGCATAATTTGATCCATCAAGTACTGGAGGCTTAGAGACCGATGAGCCGTCTCCTTTGACCATATTCCCAACTTCAGTCAAGATCAATTGCTCTAGGCGGTGAAGCCCTTAAAGAGATATCCTCTCTAATACCAATTGAAATTGTAGTAAAGACTGCTTTAGTTGAAGTAGGAATATGCCAATATATCCTAAAGGGGGGTAAATAGGACTTTTTAATAATTTTATACCAATTTAAAATCCTATCACACTAATCCTAACAATAAGCATATATTAGGATTACTCAAGAGTAACTCTATTGGCTTCCAAGCCCGGTGGAGGATCTAATCACAAACTATTTGAGAGATGAACAATATGCAAACTAGTTTATAATGGATATGACTGTGTATGTGTGAGGTGTGATCTCAAATAATCAGGAATGAAAATATTAAAAGAAACCACACAAGCAAATGAATGACAATCTCAAACACAGTCATTTTTATAGTGGCTTGGCTACTTGTCTATTCCACTCCCGATAACCGCACTCAACCCTTAAGTGTACTGGATTTCACTAAGGAGGTTTCCCACAGTTCACCCCAAACCCCAAGGTTTTAAATCAGGTTCACCTATAACCTTTACAACGTATACCTAAGCTGACTGTTTATGCTCTCACGAGAAAAGGTCAACACGACGCACCTACTTTTAGGTACACTGACCAAGGATCTTTCCACAAGATCCTAACAGAGGTTTCACATGGTTCACCTCAAACCTAAGGTTTTAGACAGGTTCACCTTCAACCGGAAGTTTATGCTCTCTACAAAGCAAGGGTCAATACTACGTACGCACCACATACACTCCCGCCGGAGGCCTCCTAGAAGACTTGCAAGGGTGAGAAACACCTTAGACTTAATCCTACAAAGGAATGATCACAAGGGTCCTCTGGACTCTGATAACTTACAGATAAGAAGATGAGTCCTTTTTTGTTCATTGTTGAAGATCTCCTCCTTTGTTGATGAAGAGTCTTCTACTTCCTTAAATCGTAACTCAAAAGATATACAGATGCATGGCAACGGTTTGAGTCAAGGTTATGATGGAATCCTACTCTCAAATATTTTTCTATAAAGGAGATAGAGTGATTCCAATCATCTATGCATTCAAGGCTTCCCAGCTTAATAATTTGTCATTAAGGTGGTAGCTGGAGGATCCTTGAATGCGGAAGTTCATTCTCCAATCCACTCTATTGAATATCAATGATGAGGGTGGATTGGAGGCTGAAATTCCTTAAGAGAAAGGGCTTTAGGTAAAAGATCTAAGGTTAAACACTCAAAAGCACTCTCTTCTTTCTCTACCAACAACTAAAGACAAGCTCTCTATATATAGAAAAAAAGTTCCAACGGATATAAAACAGTCACATTTATGACAGAGTTCGATATTATCGAGCGAGGTCGATATCATCGAGCGTATACTCTCGATTGCATCGATTGGTCGCTCGATGACACAAACTCAAATTTCATATTCTTTTGAAACTTTTGCCAACTGGTCGAGGGCATTGAAACACGCATCGATGATATCGGATTTTGAACTCCAATATTATCAATACGAGGATTGATTCCTCGACATTTGAAAAATGAGAGAGACTTGCTTTGAAATTTTTCAGGTTAAGATTTATGATCGAAGTACACTCGATATCATCGAAATTTGAATGTCGATGATATTAAATGTCACGCCCCAAACCCGAAAATCGGATTCACATGAATCCCGATTGCCGAATCCGGTGCCGACAGCCCCGTAGTGTCCCATTCTCGGCTCCTGACAATCAAATGGCAGATTTCGATCCTGGGATCCTATAAGGAGGATTTTCAGAATGAATTTTTTGTTGTAATGGATCATAACCACAAGCATAACCAAGTTACAAAACAACATCTCCACATATCCACTATATCAAAATCTTTAAGTACAATGTAGAAAGGAAAATACAAGGTGATCAAAAAGCTCCAAAAGGTCCTGATATGCACTCCTGCCTCAGCGCTGCTGCTGTCCAACGCTACCTGCACGCAACGGTCGTGCATAAGCTTACAAAAGCTTAGAGGGTGGTGTAAGTGTGTGCGGAGGGCAAACACCGAGTGTACAAGATCAGATAATGAGGAAGTATGCGGTAAGTCCATGAATATACCAAGGCTATGTAATGCAAGGCATGATGCGAGATATAAATGCATCGGCCACACCGATGCAATGCAAGGCCTAATTAGCTGAATGTCATATGCAAAATGCAATCCAAGCAAGTTGGTACTCATCAAGTACATATATCAGTACAGTTCCTCTTTGGATATCACCGGGGTCTAATACACTTCGCAGTGACTGCCACCTCCCTAGCTGCGTAGTCAAGCAAGCGGAAAAGACCTCACTATCCGCCTGACCAGTAGTCTGTCAATACCTACCCGGCTCGTCGATAGCGGACTCATTTACGAGCTGGTCAAACTCAGCCTAGCTTATAGCCCCCTCACTCAGGCGGATAAGGCCACACCCCCTTCCAACTGACAACGACACAGTGGGAGACGCGGCCTACTGGTATTCGGCACTCGAGCGCTCGTGTATCCACTCGTTTTAGACATTGGAGCATCTCTTGGTACCAAAAAGGTTCTGGGACTCTCACCCAAGGACATCCTAAGTACCCACAGTGCTAGAATAAGTATTTTCGGTATCCAATACGGCTATCCACGATGTACCTGTGGAGCCACGACCCTGATATCGTTAGGGCGTGCAGTGATCAAGTCACACGTATGCGAGATGCATGAATCACGCTGTCAAAACATGCAGCAATCTAAAGCGTACTGCGCGATCATGTGGGGCACTCAGTCACATAACGAGTCCCGTAAATGGTCTATCCAATGGCGTATGCTATGATCAGTCATTACTCATATCAAGCATACATATGATGCGTATGGGCATGAGTCATGAGATTATACTAAGCATGTTATAAGGCAATGAATAGCAACGGGTATGGACCTATCAATTGGCCCTAAGGAGAGTTACAATGCGGACATTTAACCAACATTGTACATACAATGTGGACGTCAAATCAATATTGTTTCCTAGGCACGGCTTGCCATAAATATCATTTCACGAACCATGAGAAACGTACATTGCAATGGACCCTAAGGACATCCGTTGGGCCTCGATCCCTGGGCCTTAGATATATCAAATGGGTCGTATTACATGGGCCTCACATTCACCAAATGGGTTGCATTAATGGGCCTCACCAATGAGCCTTATGTACATTGCAATGGTCCATGATCCATGGGCCTTGAAACACATCAAAGTGGGCCTCACAACTTGGCCCTTAACTATATCAGATGGGCCTACACTCATGAGTTTTAAACGTACTAAATGGGCCACTCCATTTGCGCCCCATGTACATCAAATGGGCTTAATCCCATGAGCTTTATATGTATCAAATGGGCTTAGTCCCATGGGCCTTATATATGTAAAATGGGCCTAATCCCATGGGTCTTGTATATATCAGATGGGTCACACCAATTGGCCCCATATATATCAAATGGGCCACACCCAACTATAAATGGTGATGATGACTTCCACCATTAAAATTCTTAAGGCCCACCGTAACATGTGTTTTCCATCCAACCTACTCATACATTAACATAGTGATAGATGAAGGGAAATAAATATCATCTTAATAGTGAACTACTATGGCCCTTAGAATTTTGAACGGTGGACATCATTGTCCACTACTTAAGTGGTGGGGTCCGCTTGAACTATGTATCTAACTAATTCTTTAGCCCATGCCGTCAAAATGAGCTTTCAAAGGGGCTGGATGGCTTGGATGCATCCCATGCATCATGGTGGACCCAGATGGACAGTGTACGTCATGGTGGGAGAGTCCACATAACAGGTTGGACGGTATGGAGGCAGCACATGCATCAGTGATGGGGTTCACTAACCGTCCAGATGGCTGGACAGCTTTGATAAAACACATACATAAAAGGGGCCCCACCGTCCAGGGATGTGGATGGTGCGGATGAAACACACGTACCATGGTGGGGTCCCACTGACCGTCGGCTGGACGGCGTGGAAATACAAACATCAACGTGGTCTTCACCGTCCGTACGGACGGTGGAGACAAAATACACATATCAGTGTGGGTCCCATGTGGGGCCCACCATAATGTTTACATGACATCCGACCCATCCATTAGGTCACACAGACCCGAATGAAGGGTAAAAACAAATTTCAGCTTGATCCAGAACTCTAGTGGGCATGAAAGAAGATTTCAATGGTAGAGTTCATTTCACACTGTTTCTTATGGTGTGGGCCACCTGAGCTTTGGATGTGTCTCATTTTTGGGGAGGGCCCACCTCAGAGGGTGGGCCACCTTATAGACGGCGTGGATTCAAAATATACATCATGTGGGGCCCACGGCAGGAGCCGTGGGCTACCTGGCGTCCGCCCGCCAACAGGCCGCAGGCGCTGCCTGCTCCACTGACAACAGCAGCTGTTGCTGTTGTTGTTCCTTTTTTTTTTTTTTTGAAAAATCATTTGTTTTTGAGATTTTTCAGGTGTGGGGCCCGCATTGGACGAATCCACCCCGGCCACTGGTTTCCATGGCTCGAGACTGACCAAACAAGACCAATATCGGATATTTTTTTCCGTGTATAAAAGCGGTAGGGTGGTCTTCAACGGTAGAAACCATTATTTTGTATGATATGGCCCGCTAGAAGATCTGATGGACTTTGTTCAGCTCAACGGTTAAAATGTGCTTGGGAACGAAATAGACGGCGTGGATTCCATTTATGTGTCAAGGTGGGGCCTATACGAATGGTTCTCCCCAATGGCTTGTAGAACCAAGCCCATATTTGTGTTTTCCTTGCACGTCCAGCGTCCAGGGACGTTGGACGGTCTGTACATGAGTGATGGGCTTACTCAGGTGGGCCACCATATGAATATATATAATGTGGTGCAACACACACACTAGGTCGGCCCCATTCATAGACAACCTAAATAAAATATTACTTCATGGTGGGGTTCATCCAAGTGGGCCACACGACCATTCTATCACACACAAAAATAAATAAATAAATAAATAAGTAGAAAGAGAAGGAGAGAGAGAGATAGAGTGGGACACGCGTGATGGAGGGACCCCGGCACTATGGGCCCTCCGTTGCAACCATTCAATCATACATCAACAGGTCCCGTTGCACATGGACCATCCAAGTAAAAGATTAACGATGGAGATCCTTCTCCACTAAAAATGGACGGTCTATATGACCTCTTTAATGCAAGAAAGTAAACATCATGATGGGGTCCATGGAGAATGGTCCCATCATGGAATGATTTTGATGATCAAGATGGGCCATCGGCCACATCTTAGGGTCCCAAGTGAGATCCACACCATTGATCGGTGGGCCTCACTTGGCCCATCATAGAAATATGAAGATCTAGCTTATGGAAACACCCACCTTATGATCTACTCGGTCCGTTGGAACGTCTATCTTCTAGAGCTTCACTTTGATGGTGGAGATGGGAAATAGATGGCTAGGATGGGAGATTTGGGAGTGGAAAGTGGGCCTCACACATGCACTTCTCTCATGGGAAGCCTTGGACGTGGGAGGCTCTTTGGTTGCTTGGGTTTGGTGTGAGAAAAGAGAGAGAGAGAGAGAGAGAGAGAGAGAGAGAGAGAGAGATGTAGGGAGATGTGAGGTGAGTGATGGGGTGATGGTTGATGGATGTGAGTGATGGGTGAGGTGATGTATTAGTTGACTTGGGTGGTTGCTTGACTTGTGGAGAAAGGAAGCATGTGTGCTTGTACTTGACATAAAGTGATTGATGGGTGATTGATTGATGGGATTGATTTGACACTTTGTAGAGATTCTCTTGGAATTTGCAACGCACGGTGTTTTTTCTCGAACTGAACGAGGGTCCACATCTCATCGTCTGGGTATCGGATCGGTGCGTGAGTTGCGGCGTTGGAACCGCGGCGACGGTGCGGTCGCAAGGATACAAGTCTCGGATTAAGTCGACTCAAATATATAGGATACGTCTCACAGTCGTGCGCAACGTCGACTACAGGTCGCGGGTTGCCGAAATTTGACAAGAAGGATCGCGAGAAGCGATGGAATAGTACAGATTAGAATACGGGTCTTACATTGAAGGTCGTGTTGATGCATCGATAAATTCATAGATTTTATTAATGAGCTTGTGGACAATTTATGTCCTTTCTCGATGTCATCGATCCGGCCTCAATATCATCGATATTTGAATATCGATTCTATCGAGTGACCCTCGATCTGAAATTGCTGAAAAAACTGTGTCCAAGACTGATATCATCGATGGCCTTCCGATATCATCGAGATTTAAATTTCGAGGATATCGAGGGGACTTCGATATATCGAAGGTCTTTATAATTTTCCTATAAAAAATAGGGACACACATACTCTGTTATCGATTATATCGAGTCTACTTCAATAAACTCGGCTTTCAAATATGGATGATATCGATAGGGGTATCGATACATCGATAATTCCGTCTAAATGTATATGCAGTTGTTGGACAGTTTATGTCCTCATTTGATTTTATCGATTGAGCTTTCGAGGACATCGACAGATCTTCTTGATTTTATCGAACCTGATATTGATAAATCGACAGACTAGAAAACTTAGAGATTTTCTGTTTTTTGTAAAAAAAGTTTTCTAACTCAAAAACCCTTTGATATTCTAACCAATTTTAAGAGTTTTATTTATTTGGTATTTTGGGACATGGAATGTGAGGCTTAGATTTACCTGTAGCGAGTTCGGGACACATCCGATTGAGGCAGACAGCTGATTGATCTTCCTATGGAGCTTTCCTGTCTAGTTGACTCAACACTCACGCTAATTAACAAACCAGGGTACTTTCAGTTATCTCCTATACCTAAAACAAAATGACCTAATTAACTAGAATCTTATATGGAACCGTTACATTATTTCAAAAGACCCAATAGTTTTGAAAACTAACTTAAGAATGGACTATAAAACTATATAATGGGCCGATGTGACAATAACTACATATAGAATGATGGCATGACAATTAAATATGAGCCACATTAATTACTCTCTTAAATGAGTGATATATCCAACATTCTCCCACTTAGCTCACATGGACACAACAGATTTAGTAAAAGACACATTAAGTTTTTTGAAGTCTTTAGAAAAATCTGTCGTATGGCCATATATTTTAAAAACACAAATATTTCCTTTCTAGTTTTATTAAGAAACTTTATACCCAATTAAAGAATTCCAATACATAAATCATGACGATAAATACTTTCAAAATGTGTATTACCTTCCATATATTACAATGTATTGATTTCTTTTAATTGAATACTTTATATGGCATAATTTCCTTATGAATGGGCTACCCAATGGTCATTCAAGGTCCAACTCTATTGTTCAAATGAACATTTGTCATTCTTTAAGACCTTATGTATACCGATAATGAAAATACAATTAAAACAGAATCATCACAAATCATGTATTACAATATTAAGATAAATAAACTTCAAACGAGTTCTTAGATGTACATAATAAGTGAAACACTTCATTATACAACTCGAGTGTAACACTTCAAAAATCGGCACCTGAGTACAGAGACCTTAGTCCAGAGTTCTCTGGTGTAAACTAAATGAAAACACATGTGTAACCTCGGTCAGATTCACATCTATTCTACGCATAAATAATCAGAGTAGTATAATTTAACTTAGCAAATCAAAAGAGAGGTTAAGATAACAAAAATTCATAAATATAGGGCTAACAGTCAAAGTACAATTCCAATAGTGGTGATCACCCAAAATAGGGATTATACAAGCTACAAAGATAATCTAAAAAAAATTAACACAGAAAGCACGTTCAGTCGAGGACTCCAACATATAATGTACAAATTTTAAATAAAAGTAAGATATTATAGTTTCTCCCCACACTCCCAAGACATCATGGCTAAAGTGCAAGCTAATCTAAGCCTACCTACCGGAGGCCTCGATAGCACCTGCGTCAACAACGTTGTCCGGTTGGTGTTTTAAAATACCGTCCCAGGTATGAGTGAGTAGCTTACTCAGTGGTTCCATTAGTTCTATGTTACACATGTTATCGACTCAATCAACGCAGGCAATGGTAAAATAAGTAAATAATCACTTCCTAAATACTCTTGTTAAATACACATATGAATTTATGATATAATGCATGCCCTTACAATCCAACACTCCATCATGATTGACTCCAACGCCTATTTCACAAATGTAAACACTCTCTCACAAGCGACTCCAATGTCAAATCACAACAACTTAACTAATGCAATGTGATTGATGTCTATGTTAGCCGAATAGTTATTAAGTCTTATTCATCTAGCATATAAGAGAAGTTACGAGTATTATCATTTTATCATGATCTCAAATGAATTACAAGGCTCGAGGTGACTGTAGTAGCTCATCACCTATGTCCCTTAATCCATTTTTGGGTTCATCACCCAAACGACGACTTTCCACCCAATACGGGACTAACATTGGCCCGACCGCTTAGCCCGATCGATCTCAAAAGACCCAAATGACACTGAGTTAATCACCTAATTGATATGGTGGAGGACGACCACAATTGATGCAAGAGTCATTATCCAAATGAAATTGTGATGAGGTCATGACATCCATTCCATTTATGATGATAGTAGACTTGCGGCATTCATGATTGCTCAATGGTCACTATGGGGAGGCTCGTCGCCCCAACGTAGGCTGACAGTTCGGACACAGTGTCTCATACCAACATTCTTGGCTCATGAGTCTGTGAATCATACCGCTAATTGTTATAAGTAAACTCATTCAATGAGAATGAGATATTATAGATTCCATTTGGTCTTGTCATACATTATGAACATACATGATTAGTTGATTGTTAGACTAATTTGATTTACTTAGGAGAACCACGGTGCAATCGACATTGGGTACAAGCAACCTGTGTAGTCCAGTTATTGTCAATTATCCGTGTTCAACTCGGGTCGAGCGAATAAGCCTAAGGTGGCTGACCTAACTCGGGCCACCACTTGGTTCGGACAATTTACAAACTAACCTAACATCTTAAGAAATTCTTAACATCACTAAGGGTTGATAATTTATTAGGCAATCATAACGAGATTTCATATAAAGCCTAAATTTAACAATATAATCACTTAAGCATTTAATTGAACATGTGAGCATCAATAACATAACACCATCATTTAGGCATGTTATCGAACATGTGAGCATCAATAATACCACACATTTACATAGGCATTCCATCAAACATATGAGAATCAATAGAACAACATATATCAATCACTTAGGCATTCCATCAAACATGTGAGCATTCATAAACAACCAATAACACATATTGCGATCAAATCGAAATGTGAACATGTTAACACACACCAAGACATCCACAAATAACAAATCATTAAATGTCAACCTAGGAATAATGATCTGCACATTGTGACGATTTGCCCAACTCAAGGCACCCCTATGGTCATGGTATTAAGGAAAGATTGTCGAGAACTCAAGCAAGCACGCAAGCTTATAAGATTTGAAAGGAATTACGTACAAGACATAAACATACAAACATAACTCAATACTTTTCTCCAACTATCACTAAATCGATAACAATGAAGGTCTGGGAGCAAAAAAGATTACTATAGAGAGGATGAGACGATGAAAGTGTACAAATCCTCATACTTCCAAGATTCTCTCTCTCTCTCTCTCTCTCTCTCTCTCTCTCTCTCTCTCTCTCTCTCTCTCTCTTCTCATTTCTCCTCTTCCACTTCTTTCTCCAAAGCTAGGGCTAAAAAATCGTATGGGGATAGGGGTTATAAAATGAATGGGTATTTATAGCGACAAGAAGTGTACAAATGGCCCCAGTGGCCCTTTATTCATTATACTAACACTAAGGGAGGTTGTTTCCAACCAATAGGACTCAACAGGAGGTGTAAAGGTCAATCTAGGCCATAAAATTAGTGTCTCACTAAGCGATCTATGTTTAGACACAACTATCTGATGATTAAACGTGCCGATCAACTAGAAAGGCTCTAACTCAGATCGATAGTCATCAAGCATCGATCAGGTCTATATCTATATGGATGTGAGTAGGGTAATAATACTGATTAGTGCCCAAAATTTAGTCATCATTTAATGGTCAGAAAGTCACAACTTTGGTAAAGATCGAATGCAAACAACTAACTTAAATTCTTAATTAATTTCAAGGATATTCACACATCTCATGCACTGGCTGTGCGAGTCCAATTTAAGGGATTCGAGACGCGTTCTCAGCTCGATGTCCCATGATGGACGACAAGCTTATTAAGACGAACATCTTTTTGTAACATCGGGTTTTGTGGCATACTAACGAGTGGTCTAAAGCTTTTTCAGAAAATCAGGGCATTTTTGTATTGAATTGGATAGTG
Organism: Magnolia kwangsiensis; assembly: GCA_037074715.1. Lineage (NCBI taxonomy): Eukaryota > Viridiplantae > Streptophyta > Magnoliopsida > Magnoliales > Magnoliaceae > Magnolia > Magnolia kwangsiensis. Next base: position 8,784,093 of record CM073580.1, on the reverse strand, counting down.
ACATTTCTTGTGCACGGTAACTAGAATTTGGATTAGCTTAGTTCATAGCGCAGTCTATTCATAATTAGCATAAACGATGATTCAGTTCTAATCACCCTAATCAAGAACTCTAATTTAAATATGCTAGAAACTACCCGAATTAATAAAATATACTAAAAATAGAAAATTCTAATTTAATTATATAGGATAATTCCTAGTATAATTAGAAGTAATTTCTAAGAAGACACCAAATATAAGAACTTTAAAATGAAAATGATATGTGCAGTCCATTGGTAACATAAAGTTGAAAGAAATTTTCAGTTTCAATAGGTTTATTACTTGTAATGTTTTTGGTACTTTTATTTACTAGATTATTTTTATAATTTTTATGGTAATTTATCATCAAGTCTGATTTAGCCCCACCAAAATTTATTATATTTTGAATTATAAAAAAATTCTAAAAAATTTGAAAGTACTAACTGCTTAAAACCAATGATTTTCCCTATAATGTATAAAAAGTCATAAATTTAACAATTTTATAATTTATTTTTATTTATTTATTTATTTTTATGTAAAACTAGACTCATCAAATTTTAATCTGACTTTTAAATCACTTCAATCGGAATTGTAGAAAAATAGATAAAGTCAGTATACCAAAATTGTCAAAATCGTAACATGCAGAATATTGCTGAACAGGGGGGTGACGATGGCACCGTGGATGCAACGGTGGCAACATCAATTTCTATTCAGATTTTGACGGTGGCACCATCAAGGTTTATCCAGAAATTCTATTTTTTACGGTGGCACCGTTGGGGTGACGATAGCACCGTCGGGGTCGATCCACACTCTGTAAAATTCGACCTTCCAATCTTTTGGGTTGTTTTAGTGGATCTCACATAACTCATTTTGGTCCTAAATACATGTGAATACATGCACGAACATGCACTCAAATCTAGAAATCAAAGGTAACACCCAAGGATATCCAACTCCCAAGTTGGCAAAAATTTGAGACGTTATATTGGGTGATAACCTTCTTGTCATGGAATCCACAATTATTAGTTCATTCTTGATATGCTTAATAATCACTCGATAATTATGAATATTCTCTCTAACAACTAATAACGACGTAATTTATGTTGATATATCTGTTCCGACTACCACTTTTATTATTTTTAGAGAAGAAAACTACTACAGAATTATCACAGTAAATCTTTAATGTCTTACAAACAGAGTCCACGAGTCTAAGTCCTATGATAAAGTTCTGTAATCAAAATGCTTGTGAAGTTTTCTTATAACACGCCACAAACTATACCTAAATAGTAAAAGAAGCGGTCAACGATTCTTTTACATGCCTTTAAGAAATAGCCCCTCCTATTAATAGAAAGATATATCTTAATGTTGACTTCTTAGAGTCAAGGCATCCTACAAAGTTTGAATCTGAATATCCAACCTCTGCCACATGATTTGATGAACTATATGTAACCATGTATTTTTTAGTCCATTTTTCTTAGTAGCCCTCCAGTGTTTAATGCATGGGTTACTTTGATATCTGCCTAACATTCCGACTATATATTCGACGTCCGGTCTTGTATAAACTTGAGCATACATTAGACTTTCAACTACAGATGTATAAGGAATATTTTTCATCTATTCCCTCTATATCATTTTTCAGATACCGATGTAAATTAAATTTGTCACGCTTGATAATAGGTACAACACTACACGAACAATTATTCATTCAGAACTTTTCTAGAATTTTCTTAATGCAAGTCTTTTGAGATAATCCCAATATTCCTTGAGATTTGTCTCTGTGAATCTCTATGCTAATAACATAAGAGGCTTCACCCATATCCTTCGTATCAAAGTTCTGTGCGAAAAATTGATTGTTGTCATGTAGCAAGCTTATATCACTATTGGCAAGTAGGATATCATTCACATATAAGATTAAAAATATAATTTTTCTCTCATTAACTTTAAGGTATATGCATTATTGTACAATATTTTTCATAAAATCAAACGAACAAATTACATTATTAAACTTTAAATACCATTGACAGGAAGCCTTTTTTAGCCCATATATGGATTTCTTAAGTCTGTTAAACAAGTGATATTTCTTATCTAAACAAAATCCTTCAAGTTGAGTCATGTATACCGTTTTCTTTAGGTTCTCATTGAGGAATGTCATTTTCATATCTATTTAATATAACTCTAGATTTAAATAAGCTGCTAATGTCATAATTATCTGAAATAAGTCTTCAAAGACTAGAGAGAATGTCTCATGATAATCAATACCTTCCTTCTGAATGCATCCTTTCATCATAGGTTTGGTTTTATATCATTTGATATTGCTTGTTGAGTCTCTTTTGGTCTTATAGACCCATTTACAGCCAATAACTTTGATTCCTTTAAACAATTCAACGAGATCCCAAACTTGGTTCTTAGTCATTGAATCAATTTTCTCTTTCGTAGCATCATAATAAAAAGTAGATTTAGCTTCACTTATGACACGTGAAAATGTGACTAGATCATTTTCAACTCCAACATCATAGTCAGAAGAAATTATAGGTTTTCTTATTCTTGAGGATCTTTTTAATGCCATCTCAACATCTACATTATATGGATATCAAACAACAAGCTCCATGGTAATTTTTTCTTCATGAAGTGACACTTCCAAAACCGATTGCTCTTCCATAGTGACATTTTAAGGATTCTTTTTACATATAGTTGACTATTCCATAAGAGTAGGAAGAATAATTAGAACCATAAGTGAACTGGATCAAAATAGGGCATTATTATTCAAGGAACCATAGAAATCATGACCATTTGTGTATTGAATAATAATGCCCTGTTCTTTAAGGAACCTTACAAATGGTCATGATTTCTATCCCGTGCTTGTATACCTATCATAATATTCTCCACCTTTATCTGATTTTACGATTTTAAACTTTTTTTTGTCTCTCTACTTCTGCTTTATATATTTTAAAGGCACCTAGTGCCACAGTATTTTCATATAGTAGATAAAGATACATAAATCATGATATAAATCATGTATGATCATATATAAAAGAGATGATGAAGCATTTATGACTATTCAAACATGGAGTACGAAAAGGTCCACACATGTCAGTATATATGATCTCTAGTATCTTAAAATTCTTCCCGGCATCTTTTTTTATTTTATTTTCTTTTTATACAGTCCACACAAATACTAAATTCAGAGAAGTTGTAGGACCCGTATCCTAATCCGTACTGTTCCGTCAACTCCCGCGATCCTCCCCGTCAAAGTCCGGCAATCCACGACCTGTAATCGACGTTTACGTACGACCGTAAGTCGTATCCTATACATTTGAGTCAACTTAATCCGAGACTTATATCATTGCGACCGCACAGCCGCCATGGTTCCAACACCACGACTCATGTATCGATCCGATACCCTGACTAAGAAATGTGAGCCGGTGTTTATTTCAAGAAAATGCGGCGCGTTTGCAATCCCAAGAGAATCTCTACAACATGTCCCATCAATCCCGTCAATCAATCCCATCAATCACCTCTCATGTCAAGTACAAAGCACTCATGCTTTCTTTCTCCACAAGTCAAGCAAATTCAAAGTCAACTAATACATCACCTCACCCATCACTCACATCCATCACCCATCTCTCATCACTTCTCCTTACAACCACCTCTCTCTCTCTCTTTCTCTTCACATTTTCCAAGCATTTCCCAAGCAAGCAAGAGCATCCCACGTCCATGCATTTCCATGAGAGAAAAGTGTAATTTTAGTGGCCCACTTCTCATCCCAAATCTCTCATCCTAACCATTCATTCTTCATCTTCCACCATCAAAGTGAAGCGTAAGGAGATAGGCTTTCCAACGGACCGAGAAGATTGATAGGTGGGTGTTTCTATAGGCTAGTTTTCATGCTTTTATAATGGACCAAGTGAGGCTTACCGATCAATGGTAAGGATCTCACTTTGGACCCTAAGATGTGGCCGATGACCCATCTTGATCATCAATATCATTCCATGATGCGGCCATTCTCCGTGGACCTCATCATGATGTTTACCTTCCTAGCTTGTATATGGGTCATCTAGACCATCTAATTTTATGGAGAAGGGATCTCCACTGTTGGATTTAAATTTTATGGGCCCACATGTAATGGGACCCACTTGATTTATGATGTACATCATGGAACGGAGGGCCCATAGTGTCGGGGTCCCCCCATCACACACGTGTCCCACTCTATCTCTCTCTCCCTCTCTTTTCATTTATTTACTATTGTGTGTGATGAAATGGCCTTATGGCCCACTTGGATGGACCCCACCTTAAAGTAAGTATTTTATCCAAGTCATCCATGAGTGGGACCCATCTTATATGTATTGCACTCACACCATCCATCATGTGGTGGCTCACCTAAATAGGGCCCACCTTAAATATGTTGTTAACCCCCAAAAATGTCCAGCGTCTGGACGTTGCTGGAAAGGAAAACACAAATATGAGTTGTTTTTTTTCCAAGCATTGGAGAAGGGCCATTCACATAGGCCTCACCTTGTCATATGTATTCAATCCACGCCGTCCATCCCATTTACCAGCTCATTTTAGGCGTTGAACCGAAAGGTGAAGCTGATCCAACTTTCTGGTGAGCCACACCTTAGCAAACAATGATCTACACCATGTATATTCACTTGGTTTCTTCTTACATGCTGAAAAATAATGGATATGGGGCTCTTTTGATCTCTCTTGAGCCGTAGAAAGCAATGGACGGAGCAAATTTAGTTGATGCGGGCCCCATGCCCGAAAAACCTTAGAAAATCATTTTTTTTCAAAAAAAAATAAATTAAAACAGCCGCAGCAAGCTGCTGCTGTGTCAGAAACGCTGGTTGCGCCAGCGGCTAGCGGGCGGAAGCCAGGCAGCCCACGGCCCACATGTGGGCCCCACTTTGATGTTTATTTGTCAATCCAACCCGTCCATATGGTGGGTCCCTACCTTAAGTAGGCCCCACCCAAAAATCAGCTTGATCCAGATCTCAGGTGGCCCACACCATAAGAAACAGTGTGAATTGAACTCTACCATTGAAACCCTTTTTGGGCCCTATGGAAGTTTTGAATCAATCTGAAATTTATTTTTTCTCTTCATTCCAGGTCCGTACGACCTTACTAATGGGTTGGATGGAAAGCAAACATTATGGTGGGCTCCACATGGGACCCACAATGATTTATGGGTTTTATTTCCACCGTCCAGGCAGATGGTGGAGCCCACGGTGATGTTTGTGCTTCATTCACGCCGTCCAGATCCGACGGTGGAACCCACCTTAAATGTATGTATTCTACCCACTGTCTACTGTCTGGACGGTGGGGCCCCTAGTGATGTATTTGTTTTATATCCACCCTGCCCGTCAGGTGGACCACACAGCTGGAACAATGGAGATTTAACGTCTACCGTTGAAACCTCCTGGTCCAGAGGTTTTGGATCATTATGAAACTTGTTTTTCCTCTTCATCCGGTCTATGTGACCCTATCAACAGTTGGATGTTAAATAAATATTATGGTGGCCCCACGTGGGACCCACTAAGGATGTATGTGTCTCATCCTCGCCGTCCACTGTTTGGACGGTGGGACCTACCATGATGCATATGTTGCATCTAAACCGTCAATCCATTATGCAAGCTCATTTTGGGCATGAGCTAAAGAATGAATCAGATCCATGGTTCATGTGGACCCCCCACCATGATGCATATGTTGCATCCAAGCCGTTTATCCGTTTTCAAAGATCATTTTATGGCAGATCTAAAGTTCAAGTGGTCCCCACCATTAAAGTATGGTCAATGACGTCAGCCGTTCAAAATTTCTAAGGGGCCATAATAGTTTCCCCATTAAGCTGATATTTGTTTACACTTAATTCATCACGGTGTTACCTTATGAATAAGTTGGATGGGAAACGTGTCTTATGACAAGCCATAGGAATTTAATGGTGGAAATCATTGCCACCACTTATGCTTGGGAACTAGGCCCATTTGATAGGCCCATGGGACTCGGCCCATTTGATATATATACATAAGGCCTATGGGATTAGGCCCATTTGATAAGGCCGTAAGATTAAGACCATTTGATACATATAAGGCCCAAGTTGTGAGGTCCATTCTGATGTATTATAAGGCCCATGAGTTATGGTCCATTGTAATGTACATAAGGCCCATTGGTGCGGCCCATTAATGTGGCCCATTTGATGAATGAAAGGCTCGTGTGATACGATCCATTTGATGTATTTAAGGCCCAATGGGATTTACTTAAGGTCCATCGCAATGTGTGATTCCTCCATGGTTGTGTAATGATGTTTTATGACGGGTCGTGCCTAGGGAACAATGATGGTTTGACGTCCATATTGTAAGTACAATGTTGGTTAAATGTTCACATTGTAACTCTCCTTAGGGCCTATTGATAGGCCCATACTCGTTAATATTCATCACTTTATAACATGCTTAGTATTGCCCCATGATTCATGCTCATATGCATCATACGTATGCTTGATATGAGGAATGTTTGATCATAGCATAAGTCATTGGGCTGAGACACTTACGGGACTCCTTATGAGATGGAGTGCCCCACATAATCGCGCAGTACGCGCTGGATTGCTGCATGATTTGACGGTGTATTCATGCATCTCGCATATGTGTACTTGACCTCTGCACGCCCTAGCGACATCAGGGCCGTGACTCCACAGGTACATCGTGGATGGCTGTATCGGATACCGAAAATACTTAGTTCTAGGACTGTGAGTACTTAGGATATCCTTGGGTGAAAGTTCTAGAACATTTTTGGTATCAGGAGATGCTTCAACGTCTAGACCGAGTGGATACACGAGCGCCCGAGTGCCGAATACTAGTAGGCCGTGTCTAGCACTGTGTCGTGGTCAGTTGGAAGGGGGTGTGACCTTATCTGCCTGAGTGAGAGGGCTATAAGCTAGGCTGAGTTTGACCAGCTCGCAAATGAGTCCGCTATCGACGAGCCAGATAGGTATTGACAGACTATTGGTCAGGCGGATAGTGAGGTCTATTCCACATGCTTGGTTGTGCAGCTAGGGAGGAGGCAGTCAGTGTGAGTGTATTAGACCCCAGTGATATCTAGAGAGGAACTGTACTGTTGTGTGTACTTAATGAGTACCAACTTGCTTGGATTGCATTTTGCATATGACATTCGGCTATGTAAGCCTCGCATTGCATGAGTGTGGCCGATGACATTCATGTCTCGCATCGCATGGCCTTGGTATGGCCGATAGCATTCATGTCTTGCATCACATAGCCTTGGTACGGTTGATTTTATTCATGGACTTACCGCATACTTCTGCATTACTATGATATTGTACACTTCGCGTTTACCTTGCGCACACACTTACACCACCCTCTAAGATTTTGTAAGCTTATGCACGATAGTTGCGTGTAGGTAGCGTTGGATAGCAGCAGCGCTGAGGCAGGAGTGTGCATCTGACTATTTTGGAGCTTTTGATCACCTTGTATTTCCCTTTTTGTATTGTACTTAAAGTTTTTGATATAGTAGATATGTGGTAATGTTGTTTTGTGACTTGGTTATGCTTGTGGTTATGCTTCATTATAAAAAAAAAATCATTCTGAAAATCCTCCTTGTAAGATCTCAGGATCGGAATCTGGCATATGTTTGCCTGGAGCCGAGAATGGGGCACTACGGAGGCTGTCGGCACCGAATTCGGCAATTAAAATTCCTGTGAATCCGATTTCTGGGTTTGGAGCGTGACAGAAGTCAAGAATCGTGAGGATTCCATCATTTACTAGCCTTTTGATTCTTTTTATGGAGATATGTCCCAATCTTTTAACATTAAAGATTTCTCATTCATTACACTTCGCTTTATAAAAATATTACTATGCATAGTTAAATTGTTATAATCAAATGTTAGATTTAAATGAAGTCTATATAACTCATTATTAAGTGTTTCAATATTAACAATAACAAGATCTTTTAATAAACTAGAGGTAGTACCAACAAAATTAAAATTAAAATAATAAGGTACAAGTCTATAAACTGAAATGAAGTTTATGGCAAAATATGAAATATAGAAATTCTTATCAATATCTAATATAAAATTAGATTGCAAAACAAGTCTAAAGGTCTTAACTGCTTCCATATTTGAACACAATTGATTTCTTGAATAGTGCATTGTTCACTTCTGTTAGTTATAATACGAAATGAACAAACCAAGTTTGAAATGATAATTTAACTTACCCGTACATTCCAACAAAAATTGGACATACGCTTGTATTTGCTACCATAGTTGACTTTCAATTCAGAATTTGAGGATTTCTGATCGAACTATATCTAATAGAAAACTCATCAAGATCGGATAGAGTGGGAAAAACCTCATATCCCCATGTTTGTTGAAGGATGGAAACAATAAATATTAAAATAGGCAAATAATACTGTCATTACAGTTCATTAAAACTCATGGGAAAAGTTATTTACATGTAAAGCAAATGGACATCCACAGAAGTCGTACGAGTTCGGCATGTATTTCTTGATTATAACATTTGCTTATTCTTTTAATGTATTATATGTCACGCTCCCCCACGGATGATTATGAAATGCATTAGAATCATTCACCAAATCTAAGTACTCATCTAAGCATGAGTTATTGAAGGGTGAGGCAAGAAATAAATGCTCTACTCACTCAACAATACTACCTTCACAGCCTTCTCGTGATGGTTACTCTCACAAAGATTTTCAAATACTTTAAGCAAATCATTTTTTGAAATATGGTTCTTATCCTTGAAAAATCGATCCTTAATACTCATTTTCTTTTTCTATGATGATCCTTTACCAGTCTGCTTCGATATTTGTGGTATTCCCTACTTCAAACCCATAATTAACGCATAGTCCATCTCTTTGAAGCTGAGAATGGTGCCTTTTGAAGTTAAAGCAAATGTCACTAATGTGCCTCTGCATTAGGCAATGAATCAAATGTCCATTTGTCCTCCATACTTCTTAATTGAAACCAATAAGATATTTAAATTGGGTCTTCTAAACATCTTCCCCCGACAAGGCAATCGTTGAAATCATGCCTCCCAATACTAAGAAATGTCAAGCACTTTGGGGATACCTTTATGCTGTGGTGGTTTTGGCAAAGGCCAAGTTCCCTCACTTAGCAAAAGAATTTTATATTAGATAAAAGACAAAGCATTATATGTAAATATAATCATACAAATTCATCCAAAGACACTATATATTCTGCATATTCACATAGGACCGCTGATATTTACTGTAAATCGTGGATATTCACTGTGAATTGCAGATATTCACAAAGAACTGCTGATATTTACTATGGTTCGCGAATATTTATAAAGAACCACTGATATTATATATGAATATTAGTGATCCTCTAATAATATCCATGAACCATGACAAATATCAATGGTACTCTTTTAATATTTTTGTTTCACAAAGAATATCAACAGTTCTCTGTGAATATTCATGATTCATAGTGAATATCAGCGGTCTTATGTAAATATCCACAATTTACAGTGAATATCAGCGGTCGTATATAAATATCTGCGATTTATAGTGAATAACACTGAATATTCATGATGCATATGGTCTCATCATTCATACAATAAAAAAATAGGACTTCACACTCTCCTCCTTTCATAAACTCATACCATTCAAACCATTTATAAAGGAACTACCACACCTTCCCTTTCACAACTCTCACTATACACTCTTTTCTTTCACCTACTCCCACCATTTATGCTCGCAAATAAAGACAAAGCAAATAAGCAAAAAAAAAAAAAAAAAAACTTACTTCTACTCACTATAGCTTCTACTTCGGAGATTGTAACTAAAAATTTTTTTAAAAAAAATTCATTTTTTTCGAAAGTTGTCTGAAGTTCATCGGAGCTTGACAGGATTTTTCGTAATTGCCTGTAACACCCCGGGTTTTCAAGGACCATATAGGAACTCGGCTCCTGAATTCTTAGGTGCCACGGGTGCCTTAATGGGCTTGAGATTTTAATTACATTTGGATGATCTCATAAACAATGGAGAGTTTAGCAAGGCATGAAGTATAAGTCATAAAATAATATTAAGTGTTATTAAATATAAAAATATTCAAACCACAAATTCAAAATCATCTAAATAGGGAACTAGTCTCACCCATACATGACCTAAAGTGACCAGAGCCCTGACCTATACCCCGCGGTAGCTCGAACTCAGAATAGAAAGATCCGTCAAAAGTCTAGAAGTAGGAAAGCTCATCTTCCTCATCCATGCTCACTTGCATCTAATGACGTGTCTGGTTGGTGTTTTAAAACACCATCCCAGAGTGGGAGTGAGAAGCTAACTCAGTGGGTGTCATTAGTCATAAGTTACATCAAATAACAATTCCATGATGAATTTAATAAAAAGCATAAATTTATAAATCATTAACTAGTCTTTATTAATGCGTATGCATGAGTTATGTATGATGCATGACCTCACCTACAATACTCCCTCGAGTAACTTCGTCTCATGGTTGCACATGACCAACACTCCCTCATTATGACCTTAACTGCCGAGTCGTCAAATCCTAGCTAATGCGATGCGTGAATAATGTATTAGCCGAGTTTTTAATTAATTTCGTTCATCCAACAGGTTAGAAAAATAGGTACACCCCGACGATATCAATGCCCTCATCCATTTACGAGGCCAGGACTCCTCAATGTGCGAGGTCAAAACCCCGCGATCCTTGAACCCATCGGAGTCCCCACCCCCGATTGCAAGCACGTGGGGAGTTCTGGGAAGCGGGATAGCTCGCGGTCACTACGGAGAGGCTTGTCACCCCAGTGTAGGCCAACAGCTTGAACGTAGTGTCCCATTCCACTATGCTCGACTCACGAGCCTGTGAATCAGTTTCTAGCTGTTATCAGTAGGCGTCAGTGAGCGAGGGGTGTTCCATGTTCTAAACAGGCATGTGCGAACATAGTTAACAAACATGGTTAGTCGGTCAGTGGACTAGACTGCCCAAGTTCAGGTGAGCACGCAACGCATGACATTAGGTGCAAGCAACTCATGTAATCCCGCTACCATCGCCCGTTCATGTCCGCCCAAATCAGTCGGACTAGTCACAGGACAACTCAATCAACGAGGCCGCCCTTACAATTCACATATTCCTTACCAACCCAGAGAAGGGGCTATATTCAATAACAATTCTAAACAAATACGATACATACTCAAGAACAGATGGAAACAAACATGTGATTAATTAAAACATAAAATTCAGGATAAAAATAATACAAACTACTCCTAGCAGCAGAAAAATAGTCGAATGTGCATGCAGTGTCAGATTTACTTGAGGAGAAGGAATTTGCAAGTCAAACATGCTGCAGGGGAAAATAAACATACATGCAACAAGGGAGGATGAAGAAAATTAGATGCACAAACAACATACAGCTAAACTTCCAGGTCTAAACAAGTTGGAGACAAATCAAACATCAAATTTCAGCACATGCATGTTAAGTAGACTTATTAGACATGATTCTAATTAGATTTTTCTCTAAGCTATTCATGCACAACAATCTAGCATCCATAATCATTAAATCTATCCTGAAACTGGTACTTAGCCACCTAAGGATAATAATCCACACCTATAGGTCGCCGAGGGCTTGCGGAATCGTCCTAGGGGTGTTGGACTCGCGAGAGGGTTTGCCGAGGTCCTGAGTCAAACGCACCCGCATGTTAGGATACATGCAAGGGCCTAACTTACAAAATGCATATATGGAGAAGAATGGTGATTACCTGGGAATATTGCTCTTGTGGTGGTGAATGTAAGGTTTCTATGGAGGAAAGGTAGGAGGTCCTTCAAGCTTCTAAATCCCTTGGCCCCACCTCCTTCTACCTCTCCTTCTTTTTCTTCCTTCTCCCTTCTCTCTCTATTCTTTCTCTTCTCTCTATTCTCTCTCTCTCTTGTTGCTGGAACTTGTTGTGGAAGTGAGTGAGAGAGAAGGAGTATTAAAAGGTTTTATTTCCTGGATTTGAGCTAGATGGCCCTGAGTTATATATTATCCTTCCAATGGCCCTGTGGGACCCCTTTTTGGCCTCTGTGGCCACCCTGATGGGCCCCTGGCCACCAAATTTTTAGGATAGGTGTCTTATGGCCCAATGAAGGGGCTGTGCAAAATTTGGTGGCAAACGGACGCGGAGTTTTTCTGTATGAGTCCGATCTTCAAATGGCCATATGAGGCCCAATTTTGGTTACTAGAGCCACCTTGATGCTCCCTTGGCCATGAAATCTGTAGGATAAATGCTTCATGGCCCGATGAAGTGTTTTATAAAGTTTGACGGCAAACAGACGTGGGGTTTTACCGCACGAGTCCAATTTGTGATCAACGGCCCTCATCCCTCGATCGGGGTCCACACTCTACGGACAAGTGTGGGGAATTAATTTCAGCCTTCAGGATAAATTTAGAAGAGATTCGACGGCTGAAATGCCCCATATTAATATATCAAGAAAAGAGCCAGTAATTTTGAGTTTCAAGTCTCAGGCCAAGATTATGGCGAGTTGCACTTGTCAAGTGCCGACTGGACGATGCGAGAATCTCATTTCCAAGCGTCATCTGAGTCCATAGTCCGCGATGGACCACAAGCCTAATGAGGCGGACATTACTCTAAAATTTCAGAGCTAGTGGCCTACTAACGAGCCGTCTAGATCTTGTTTGGGTAATTGGGACATTTTCGGAGTAAATCGAGTAGGGAGATTTCTTGGGTACAGTTGTTGATGTATGGATTGAATAAGTTCACAATATGGCCTATTCGAAATTAATGAAAATAGTGATTCGGTCGTGATTACTCTAAACTGTCGGTGTCATGCTCCAAACCCAGAAATCGAATTCATAAGAATCCCGATAGCGTAATCCGGTACTGACAGCCTCCGTAGTACCCTATTCTCGGATCCTAGCATTTATATGTCACATTCCGATCTTGGGATCCTACAAGGAGGATTATTTTTTTATGTACATTTAACTAGTAATAAGCATAACCACAAGATTACCCAATTCACAAGGCAATATCATCATCACATATCCACTAATATAATCATTTGATAACAACACTGAAAGGGAAATACATAAATAGAAAATCAAGCTCCAGAAGACCACTGCACGCTCCAAGCTCAACACTGCTGCAACCTAACATCACCTGCACGCATCTATCATGCATAAGCTTATAGAAAGCTAAGAGGGTGGTATAAGTGTGTGCACAAGGTAAGTGCCAAGTATTCAATACAATGTCATAATCATACAATACCAGAAAACTGTAATCCATAAACCATATAGTGTCTGAATAAGCAGAAACACTGACAAGAGCAGAAATTATCAGAGTAAGCAGAAATACTGACAAGATATAAATCATACGATAACAGAGTAAGCGGAAGTATGGACAAGTTTATAAGTCAATCAATATCAGAATACACAATATAGAATGGCTATGCGATAAGGAGTCATAAAGAGCTAAATATCAGATGTCGAGGATGAAATGCAATATATAAATCCTGCTAAATCTGTCTAAACCATAAAAGTGCAGAAATAGCAACCCAAGATGTCATATGCCTGTGGATGTAATGCAATATGCGATGTGAATGAAATAACCATGCTGGAGTGTGAAGTCGGGATGATAGTACGTAGTATCGTAGGCTATGGGGTTCACCACAAGGGACTTCTATCCAAACCAGTCCCATACCTAAATTTGGATAGTCAAACTCAACGTGGTAAACTCCTGATCTCAGGTTAGTCGGGCGTCCAACCGAAATCCTTGTCATAACGAAGGTACACAACAATTAGTTACGCACCACCAGCCCGAGTGGATAATGAATGAATGAATGAATGAGCATGCAACTCCTACTCAATAAGTCCACATATCAGTACGGTTCCTCTCTGGGAAATCACCAGGGTCTATTACACTCCAAACAAGATTGTCGCCTCATCGTGCGCAACAAGGCGAGTGGAAGAGACCTCACTATCCGCCTGCCAATATCGGGCCCGGCTCGTCGATAGCGGACTCATTCCTCGAGCTGGTCAAACTCAGCCTAGCTTTGCCCCTTCCTCTCGTGTAGGTAAGGCCACACCTCCTTCCAACTGACCACCACACAGTGAAAGACGCGGCCTAACGGTATACGACCCTCATGCGCTCATACAACCACTCGGTCTAGACATTGGAGCAACCTCTATAACCAAGAGGGTTTAGGAACTTTCACCTAGGGATATCTATAGCACCCCATGTAGAACAAATTTTCAGTGTCCCATCTAGTCATCCATGAAATACCTGTAGAGGCTACGACCCTGATGTCGCTAGGGCGTATGGTGGTCATGTCACATAAAATGTGAAATGCATGAGTCACACAGTCCAATCATGCATCAATCCTGTGCATGTCATGCTCTCATGTAGGACAACTCCGCCTATCAGGGGGCCCTATGAACAACTCGCCCTGTGACATATGCAATGGTCAATTACATCTCATAACAAACATGCAGATGATGCGCATGGGCATGTATCATGATGTTATGCTGTCACATACTCATAATTGATATCAATAACCGGCATCAATCATCGACCTCTACAATATGGACATTTAACCAACATTGCCCCCAAGGAAGGGCCCACATAGAGCCTAACATATAGTGAACTCATGGCCTCACACAAGGACCTAATACACAACACCCTAAGCCTCACTCAAGAGTTTAATATACGCCACATGGGCCTAACATACATCACAATGGGCCTTAAACACAGGTAGAATACACATCACAACAGGCTTTAAATACGAGCCGCATATACATCACATTGAGCCTCGACAATCGGAATCGACAATCGGCCATGATAATCATAATCGGTAATTGCCACGATAATCGGCCTCCATGGCAATCATAATCGGTACTCGGTCATGATAATCGGTCTCGATCGATAATCGGTCAACTGGCCACGACAATCAGAATCGACAATCGGCCACAATAATCGGTAACTGGCCACGACAATCAGAATCAACAATCGGCCACGATAATCGGCCTCGATCGATGATCGGTCAATCGGCCACAAGAATCATAATCAGTAATCAGCCTCCACAGCAATCATAATCGGCCTCGACAATCGGCCTCGTAATCGAACTCAGCCTCGATTATTGGAATCGGCCTCGACATATGGAATTGGCCTTGTCGATCGGACTCAGCCTCGATAATCAGAATCGACAAATCGGTCACAATAATCGAAATCGAAAATTGGTCACGACAATC
Source organism: Magnolia kwangsiensis (assembly GCA_037074715.1). Taxonomy (NCBI): domain Eukaryota; kingdom Viridiplantae; phylum Streptophyta; class Magnoliopsida; order Magnoliales; family Magnoliaceae; genus Magnolia; species Magnolia kwangsiensis. The sequence goes on along the minus strand of CM073580.1, from coordinate 8,768,839 downwards.
AGAATTAGCAATCGATCACGACAGTCAGAATCGATCGATAATCAGAATCGAAAAATTGGTCACGTTAATCAGAATCGGGAATCGGTCATGACAATCAGAATCGGCAAATTGGTCACGTTAATCAGAATCGATCGATAATCAGAATCAACAAATCGGTCAGGACAATCAGAATTAATAAATCGGTCCGTCAATCGGAATCAACAAATCGTTCATGTCAATCGAAATCGGCAATCGGCCTCGATAATCAGAATCAACAATCGATCACGACAATCAGAATCGGTAAATCAGTCACGTCAATCGAAATTGACAAATTGTTCATGTCAATCAGAATCGGCAATCAACTCGATAATCAGCCGAACAAGGCCTAAGGGAAGATCACGATGTGGTCATTAAACCATCATTGCCCATCGATGTGGACGTTTAACTAACATTACTCCCAAGGAGTGGTCCACATAAGGCCAAACATATAATGGGCCCCTGGCCTCTCACAAGGGCCTCATACACAACATAATAGGCCTCATCATGTGGGCCAAAAATATATCACAATGGGCCACGAATATATCAAGTCGGGCTTCATTCATGGGTCAGAATATATGGTCTTCAAATACATAACAGGAGAGCCCTGCACATGGGACAAAATACATCATATCGAGTCTTGCCCATGGGCAGGAAATACATCACAATGGGCTACAATCCATGGGTCTTAATACACAACGGGTGGGCCCTACACATGGGCATATTATACATCATAGGTGGGTTATGCACATGGGTCTCAAATATACATCATGATGGGCCTCGCCAAAGGTCGCGAACGCATCATAGTGGGCCTCCTTATGTGGGCCATGTATACACAACAATGTGGGCCTTGCCAAATGGGCCTGATACACCTCACAATGGGACGCTCAAATGGGCCTAATACACATAACAGGTGGGCCGCACTAATGGGCCTCGATATACAATATAATGAGCCATAAATACATCACAAAGGGCCTACCGTTTTAGGTGAACTATTTACACACTACATCTATTATTAGAGATCATTTATCCAAAAATGATTCATATCAAAAGATCATCTGAACCACGCCCTAATTAGCAGTGGAGATAACGATTTCCACTGTTTAAAATCCACGGGGCGCACCATAACATTTATCTTCTATTCAATCTCCTGCTGCCTGTGCAGTGTGGTCTACTTGATAAATGGACGGTGTGGATCACAAATGCATCACGGTGTGCCCCACGTAGCACATTAGATAGACGGCATGGAAATAGCGCATACATCATGGTATCCCACAGAGTTGGCTGGCGTCAACTAGCAGCTACCTGACTGCACTGTCCAGATGGACAGTTAGGATATAACACATATCATGGTGGGCCACAGATGAACGGTGGGATGAAACTCATATATCATAGTGGTGGTGGTCCATGTCTCGGGACTGGACAGAGTGGATAAAACATTTGTATCATGGTGGACCCATGCCCATCCGCTGGATGAACAGATGGACGGTTGGGATGAGCACATGCCTCATGTAGAGTCCACATGTGTATGGGTCGTGATGTCCCATGTAGGGACGGTGTGTTTACAACACATCACTAATGAAGGCCCCCACCTGCTGGGCTAATTGGGTGGACGACATGAAAAGTACATGCATCAGGTGGGGTCCACATGATCTGGACGGTGTGGAGGGTGCACGCGTCAGTGGGCCCCACCGTCCGAAAAATGCTGGACGGTGTAGATCTTACATACATCATGCGGGTCCCATAGATTGCTGACGTTAATGGCAGCCACATGCTGCTGGGTCCCCACTTGGCTAGAGGTGAATAAGACACATATTCTAAGGTGGGCTCCACACGCAACTACAACAGCTAAGTAGCTGGTCGTACCAGCTAACCACGTCCAGGTGAATGGATGTTAGGATACAACACGTGTATCTGGTGGTACCACCGTCCATGCTTTGGACGGTGTAGGTTCATGTACATCACGGCGGGCTCCACTATCCACAGTAGTGGATAGTGTGAATAAAACACATACATCACTGTGGGTCCCACATAGGGGCCACCATAATGTTTATATGTCATCCAATCCGTTGGTAAGGCTGCACATACCCGGATGAAGAGTAAAAAAAATAAATTTCATGCCTGATCCAAAACTTCTGTAACCACCAAAATGGTTTCAATGGCAGACGTTCAATCACCTCTGTCTCTATAGTGCGGTCCACGGTTGGGATAAAACAAGTGCATCATGATGGTGTCCCACCGTCCAGATGTTGCTGGACGGCTAGGATAAAACACTTACATCACACATGGTCCCACACGTACATCATGTGTGGCGTATGGAACATGGGCTGGGACCGTCCTAGGCGCATCAGGACGCTGCACGTCCGCTGTCCGTTAGCAGCAGCTACTGCACCTCTTTTTATTTTATTTTATTTTATTCTTAAAAATGAGTTTTTTCATAGTTTTTCCTAGGTGAGGCCCGCATTAGTGAAATCCACTTCATCCATTGTATTCTATGGCCCATAATCGACTAAATGAGACCAATATGCGATGTGTTTTTGGCAAATAGAAGAATCAAGGTATGTTTTAACGGTAATACCACTATTTCCTATGGTATGGCCCGCCCAAGAATCAGTCGGGTCTCAAATTTTGGCTCAACGCCTAAAATGCGTTGGGGAATGGAATAAATGGTGTGGATTAAACCCATACATCAAGGTGGGGCTAACATGAGTGGCTCATCCAAAAAGTTAAAATCAAACTAATATTTATTTTTCCCTGCGTCTACAGAGACAGTGAAAATAAAACGCATATGCATTGTCGAGGTCCCACCGTCCTGAGCTGGACGGTGGCTATACAACACATTCATTGAAGTAGGGCCCACGTCCTTGATAGACGGTGGGGGATACACCATGTACTTCAGGTGGGGTCCACATAGGTGGACCACCTAGCTTAAAATCAAGCTGATTTTTGCATTTTCCATAGCCAGGCGGTCCAAGATCAGGCAACAAGATAGACCAATCCCACGGGATGGACGATCTGAATGTTACATGCATCATCAGGTAGGCCACTCATCATAAAAGAAAGGGAAAGAGAGAAGGAGAGAAGCACCCACCTTTAGATCTCTTCTTCATTCTTCCGTTTATAGCCTTTAGAGCTCTAATAGATAGACTTCAACGGTTGAGATCGATCATGGATGGTGGAGATGGGAGTAAAGAAGGTGGGTCACACTAGCTTCTCATCTTGGAAGCTATGGACGTGGGTTGCTTGGAGAGAGATGGAGTTTTGAAAAATGAGGGAGAGAAGAGAGAGAGTGGTGAGTGATGTGAGTAGGTACTCTGTGTAAGAAGGAGTTTGACTTTGGGGTTGCTTAGGGATGGGGTTGTACTTTGACATGTGAGGTGATGTGTAATTGATTGATGAGATTGATGAGATTTGATGTGATGTTCTCTTGAGTTTTGCAACGCGTGGTATTTTTCTCGAATTGAACGCGGGCCTACATCTCCTGGCCTGGGTAGCGGATCAGTCCACGAGTCGCGGCGTTGGAACCATGGTGACGGTGCGGCCACTAGGGTATAAGTCTCGGGTTCAGCCGATTCGAATTGACAGGATTCGGCTTAGGATCGCGCGTAAACGTCCGATAAAGGTCGAAGGTTGCCGAAATTCGACCGAGAAGATCGCGAAAGCCTATGGAACGGTACAATCTAGGATACGGGGCTTACAGTCGGTTTTAGGCTGAAAGAGTTACTGGGTTGACTTGGTTTATTAATTAAGGTACGGGCCATAGCTGACTCGACTTTGGTTAGATCTTTAATTTAATTATGATTGTCTTGATTAGTCAGTAATGGGTCGGTTAGATTCTAGCCCTATGTGAATAAATCATATGGAAAAACTTGATGTTTAAATGATCGGTTGAGTTCATTGATTTTCTACAATTGATTAACCTTATTTGTATGGTTCTTTATTGGTACCGGCCGCATATAATCTCACCTCGAGTGTCAATGATTTATAAGTGATGACGTTGCTAATTATTTTTTAAAAAAAATTAAGAATTTTTGGCAGACGTAAAATAATGAAAATTCGGAGTGTTACATTGCCCGAATAATGTTTAAATATGGCCATACAACTAACAACTATTAAAAAGCTTCGGCTTTGCGTGGTCCCAAGAAATGGAAAAAAAAAAAGAAGAAAAAAGAGGAAGAAAGATATAACCAAATGGCCTCATGCAACAAGGGCCTTACGTTTTAAATCTATTCACGTCTTATGTAAAATTTACTAGATTGTCTTGAAGCAAATTCAACCCGTCCATAAGTTGGGATTTTAATTTTATATCAATAGTCCAAGTTTTAGAACAAATATCATTATAAAAAGACCACATTGAAAGAAATAAATCAGAATTAATACACAAAGTTAATGTATTTGTGAGCTATGGATACCTTCAAACAGAAAATTGAGAAGCCCCTCACGTGAATTCACCATTATCCGAATAAACTAAACGTATCAAATTGATTAAATGATGGTCCAAATTTTAATTTTGAGTGGGCCCACATCACCTTTCACTTTATGACTCGAGATCCCTAGTGCACCCGTGCCAAGTGTACATTTTAATCCTTCAAGATATAAAAAAGTGATTTCACGTTAGAATTCCCTCATCTGATCGGTACATGCTCCTCACGCAACCACGTCACGTTAGCGGTCAGGTAGACCGAAAACCATTTGTACTTTTTAAGGCACGTTTGGTCGGCTGGATTAGTCGGGCTTAGGTGGGACGGAATTACATCTTATCTTGTGCCAACTCCACTCCATGTTTGGGAAGAGTGGAACAGCTCGTAAGGAGGTTAGATGGAATCGTATTGGTTCTATACCAATTTTACCCAATGTTAGCAAGCTGTGTAGGTCCCACCATGATGTATGGGCTATATCCACACCTTCGATTCATTTTTTGAGATCATTTTAGAGCATGAGCCAAAAACCCAGGTAGATCTAAAGCTCAAGTAGACCCCTCCATAGAAATCAACAGGGATTGAATACTTACCATTGAAAACTTCTTTGGGACCACATAAGTTTTGAATCTGCCTCATTTTTAAGCCCATGCCATAAAATGAGATTACAAAATAAATGAACAATTTAGATATAACGTATGTTTGTTATTCTCAATAGTTTCAAATAATAGTGGGTATATCCTTTCAATGTACCATTGTATTACCACTAAAGCAGAAATTAAGCTTATTCCATAGTACGAAGGAACTATACCTGATAATTATATTTTTTAAATCCCATACCACCCAATCCTTTCGAATGCAATTGGCGAGACAGGCCCTTACGTAACGGAGTTTTTTCATACCCACGCTGGGTGTGATCGATCATACGCAGGGCACTGATAAGCTATACACGCTTCGATTAGTAACTCAACTACACTGTCCAAATTGTGGTTCCCACCGTAGATAGGTTGGAGCCTCAAAATCAGACTGACTGAACTATTCCAATTCCTGATTTGTGGATACTTGATCACGAACTAGCACCGTCTGGTAGCTTTCGTTTCAGCCGTCCATAAGATGCCCAAAAATATCCTAATTATAAATTAAAATAGTTTTAATTCATTTATTATAATCCATGTCAGTTGAGATCATAAATTATAACGGTTGGATTAGAGCTAATTGTACGTTTTATCTACAATATCCTAGTGCCCATGTATCAACTTTCATAGTCCGGCACACCAAAGTCCTTCACTTTAAAGCTGCATGAGTCGGCGACAGTTTCCAAACTCATTGGAGAATAAATCATTTTTTATTAAAAAAGAAAAAGAAAGAAAACCAGCGATGAGAAAAACACTCTTAGAATATATACACGTGGCACACGTGTACAAGATCCAGTCCTTTCATCAGGTGGGCCCACTAAAAGAGAAAGCAGATTAGCTAGTGTGGAGCAATATACCTTATGTATTGATGTCAGAAAGTTCTATAGATCTTATCACGAGGTATGTGTTATATCCAAATGGGCCATACATTTGGAGAGCTCATAAGGCTTGAGGCTAAAAATAAGACATGCATAACTATTAAGTGGATCACACCGCAAAAAGTAGCGGGGATTGAACTACTATCATTGAAACCCTTTTAAGGGTCATAGAACTTTTGGATCAATATGAAGTTTGTTATCCCGGTCTTTGTGATCTTATAAATAAATTAGATGGAAAATAAATGTTATAGTAGGCCTTCCAAATTTTTTAACAGTGAAAATCAATATTTCCATTGGTATATGTGGTGTGGTCTATTTGATCTTTGGATATGATTCATTTTTTGAATAATGATCTATACTGATCTCAAAAAATGGATGAATGGTGTGGATATAATGAATACATCATTGTGGGGCCATGTAACTTTGATCCCCCTTAAACCTTTCTTACAACTCGGAGCTCGAGGGACGTTAGCGATCATCTTCACATGACACGTACCCACAACATCTATATAGCTAGTGCGTGTTGCATCATCCAATTCGCTTTTCACTAAAAGATGATCTTAGGCTGGTCAATCATGTATAAGGTTGTACATCGAGCCAAGTCGAGTCGAGGTGGGCCAAATTCGACTTTACTCATCCATACTATACTTGATTTCGAGCTCAAGCTTGAGCTCACCCTTGATCTTAACATTGAAGTTTGGCTTGTTTGTCATAGCTTTTGAGTCGAGTTAGTGGTTCGAGTCGAGTCGAGTTTACTTCAGTAAGATAAGGAAAGGAAAAAGAGAAAATGGAGACAGGTAGAGTTGGGTAGGATATTTTAGTAAAAATATTTACATTTTAACTTCTTTTTGAAAAGCTTAAATATATATATTATATATATATTTAATATTAATATAATATATATAATATATATTATTAAAATATATTACTCAAGTTGAGTTGAGCTTAAGCCCAAGTACAAGTTTCAAATTGAGTTGAGTCGAATTTGACTCGAACTCAACTTGAGTTTCAGTAAACAAGCTTGACTCACATTGAGTCTGCCTTTTAAGCTGAGTTAACTAAGCTGAGTCCAGTCAAGTCGAGTGGGCTTTTCGAGCTAGCTTAACTCGTACAACCCTAATCATGCAGAGTGGGCCACGAGTGTGAGTCATTGTTTCCCATCCGTCCATTTTTCCTACACCTGCGTGGCCCTTACGATGACCTGACCAGCATGAAATTTCATTTCTGAGTAACTTTGATAAGGTCCGCAACAGATTTGATCACATAAAAGTTCCACGTGTCGCCATGTGTGTGGTCAGATGTCTTCAACATACCACTCACGCGTTTCCCATCCGAAACGGCTGTACCTCACCTTTATTGATAGATCCACGCTTTCTTTATACTTTTTGGTAATAAAAATGTACAAATTTAAACTTTTATACCAAGAAAAGTAGAAGAAAAGGTGCATTTGTAAAGAAGGATGGATATAAATATCAATTTCCAGAAACCCCCTGTGCTTTAGCAAGCTTTTCAAAATGGTGGTGACTCATCAAACATGGAATCCATCCACGGCAAATCCAGACGGGCAAGATCATGGGACGTATCATGGATGGATTCTAAATCAAATCATTTTGATTAGAAGATTTTAATCATACCATCTTGTCCATTGAATTTCAACTGTTCAGCAGTATACAGTTCTCACTGATTGGACGGTGAGGATGTCCATCCTTGCGTGCTCCACTTGAGCAGTAGATCAGCATCTACGCCTACCTGTGAAATTGTTGGATTACATCCATCGGGTTTGTGTCCCATTATTCAAACGGTTAGGATCTCTACATACGGTGAAGAGTCGTCATCTTCTAAAATGGTGGTAAACTATTAACACAATAAATTATAGGGTCCTGATGCATCTGCGAGTGGATAGTGTTCGGATGGGCCATTTACTTCTGAATGATGATGAGGAATTTGTGGTGACCCTGCCACCACAGACATTTATGGTGGGCTGACGTAGCAGGATTTGATTGAGCCACCTAGATGGGAGCATGTTCGTTTGTAAGGGACACGGACCGTGCAGTAACCGTTCTACTACCGGGAACGGCTTGCCAACTCCCCCTGCCACCAGCCCGGTGGCTGATGGTCGGTGCTATGTGGGACCCACCATGATGTATGTGTTTCATCCACTCCGTTCATCCATTTTTACATATCATTTTAGTACTTGATACAAAAAATGAGAGTGATATAAATCTCAGGTGGACCACAGCACTGAAAAACAATAGTGATTGGATATTCACCATTAAAATCCTCCCAAAGCCCATTGTACTGTTTATCTGACATCCAATCTATTTGTTAGGTCATACATGCCTTAGATTAAGGGAACAAATAAAATAAACTTGATCCAAAACTTTTATAGCCCAGAGAAGATTTTTAAGGGTCCACACTCATTCAACAGTCTCCTATAAGGTGGTCCACTTGAGATCGGGATGTACCTCAATTTTGTCTTACACCCGAAAATGATATGGATAAATGTATGAACACATTGATAAAACACGTACGTAGCCGCCATTGGCTGGTGGCAGGTGGAGTAGCCTATTCCTATCCTCTGCTACCGACCTTCCGGTTGGTAAGATGCAGGGATGTGAGTGTATGTATGTTTTATCTACGGCATCGTCCATTTATTTTGCCATCTCAGTTTTTATTATAAATAAAAAATGAATAAAATTTAAAGTTCAAAGTGAATCGCCGTAGGAAGCAGGATCATGACATCATAACATAGAGCATAGAAATCTTTTTAAAGCCCACTGTAATATTTATATTCCATCTAATCTGTTTATAATGTCCCAAAAACTATAAATGAAAGGAAAACACAAAAATCAGTTTGATCCAAGTCATTTGTTACTTGCATTAAGATTTCAATGGTTCTCACTATTCCTTATGGTGTGGTCCACTTGAGCTTTGTATTTGTTTTGTTTTTGGGCTTATGCCCTAAAATGATAAAACACATACATTATACATTATAGTAGGGCTGAAAAGCTTTAACCAGAACCAACTGGTGCCAAGCTCAATATTGAAGGGGTCAGTGCATGTATTCTTATGTCCGGAGCTGTGTGGAGTACAAGAAGATTTCAGGACAAATCCACTCCGCCTGTCCATTTTGTAAGATCACAATAGAATAGGAGTATAAAAATTAATGAAGATCCAAAACTAATGTGGCTAATACCAAATTGAGTTGGGATTCAGCGCCTAAGGTGGTATATAGATGTTTTGCATCAGGATGGTGTTTGTGCCGGATCCTTACTCTTGCTCCAGTGGTAGACTCTAAAGAGTTTCAACACCCAGTCAAGGGTTCAAGCATCCATAGGTTGTGAAATCCCACTAAAGTGTGAGTGTGAGAGGGTGTGTGTGCATGTGTAAAACAAAAAGGAAGGATGATGTAGTTTTATTTGAGTGGTAATAACCCTATGAATGGTTTGGATGACATATAGACATTATGGTCATTTCCAAGAAAGTTTTAATATTGGATGTATCTATTTACACTATTTCGTTTGGTCAGGCCTGCGAAATTATTTCTGCATTTACCTTATTCATAGATTTATATCTTATTATAGTCTTTCGAAATAGATAAATGGGCTGAATTTGTTAGAGACATCTCTATGAATTCCATAGTGCTGGTCCCAACTTGTTTGGAAGTTGGCAATTACACACCCTTCTTTGTCGGTGGTACGTGGGTTTCAATCAAATCTCTCCTTATGTCACCACACCCAAACATGGTGAGATTTGATTGGGCTACCCTACTTTCAAACATATTTTATATAAGTTTCATCTTTGACCATGATACATGGCAAAATCATAACCTGCCACGTTAGGTCACTTAGAAATGTTCATAATGGCAAGGTCACCACACAATCAACATTCTTGTGGGACGGTTACACAGACATACACATATATAGTTATTATTAATTGGATAACACGCTGGTGTTAGAAAAATACTTAATTAAATTTTACTTAATATTTATTAAATTTATAACTTTTAAACATATTTTTTCATAATTATCTCAGACAACAACACATGAATCAAACAAAGCTTGTGTCATGTCGTCCAACCACCCAACTAAATAGGGTTAGGATCACCAAGCAAATCCCTAGTTGCTTTTAGTACATGACCCAATGACATCTTCCATGTGAAAAGGTTCATCGCACCATAGAAATCTTCTTATATGAATATAACCATTGGATCGTCAACCTACAGTATAACCAGCTAGAGATAAAACACAACAACGGTCCACAATAACAATCTTAGATAAGTACCTAACCCTAAAATCGAGGCTTTAAAATCAACGGTCCAGATCACCAAAGCATGCCCCATGTATACGAAGTGGACATTATAATGAGTCATTTGTTTATAAATATATTTTTAATCAAAGCAAAAATATGGGCACCTGCAATTATTACGAGGTTCTCGCCCCAAGTTTTCCGGAAGCAGATTCCCTTATGACCCTGGCGCTATGGGCCACAGCATGATGTATAGGTTCTATATCCATGCCGTCCATCATTTCTTGAAGATCATTTATAGTGCATGAGGACAAAAATGAAACAGATCCAACCGTCAATTGGACAACACAATAAGAAAAAGTGGGATAACGACACTCGCCGTTGGAACCTTCCTATGACCCACCGTTACGTCTATTTTACATCCAAACCGTTCATAAAGTCACATAGATATTGAAGAAGAGAAGAAACAAATATCATCTTTATAAAAAAATTTCGTGGCCCCTAAGAAGTTTTTAATGGTGGGCGTCCAATCATCACTTTTTTCTGTGGCCCACTTGAGATTTGTATCTGCTTCGATTTTTATATAATTATATAAAATGATATTTAAAAATGGATCGACGGCGTGGATAAAATAAATACATTACAGTGGACCCCACAGCGCTTGACACCAGGGATATCCCTGGTGTCAGGGTTAATAGGCAATCCGCTTCCAAGTCTGCCAGTTCCTCTCCCGTGTGGAAGCCTTACACGTCCACACGTATACATGCAGAGAATCAAGAAAAATAGAATAATTTTTTAGATCAAATCCTTCAATCAGGTGGTAAGAAATATTTTGATGTCGTGAACGAAAAATCAAGATATATCACTTCTCAGGTCGGCCACAAAAAAATATGGATGAAAGCTTAAAAAAAATGTTTCATCCGTCAGTTTAGACACATGAGACTGACTGATTAAAATAATAATAATATATAATAATTATCTGAAACCAGATGGAAAGCTCAGATTTTTCGTACGTTTTAAATATTGGCACGTGTGCACATGCGTGTGTATGTACATTGGGTAGACACGCGTGTGGAATTAGCAAACCCCTCTCTCTCCCTCTCCCACTTCAGTTTGTGCCACTCCTTACATATAGAAGTGGCAGAAAGTGTTTGGTTACACGAGAGAGAGAGAGAGAGAGAGTGGGAAGTGGGCATGTTTGGATGCTTCATGTATCTTGATTTTGGTTCTTAGAAATGGGTTTTTGTTGGTGTTTTGAGGGGTGATTAAAAACCATTGCTTGGATTTTTCTAAGTGGAGAGAGAGAGAGAGAGAGAGAGAGAGAGAGAGAGAGAGAGAGAGAATGTTTGGTTGTGTCATGTATCTTGATTTTGGTCCTTAAAAATGGGTTTTGTTTCTCTTCTGGGGGGTGATTGAAAACCATTTGTTTTTTTCCAAGTGTTTTTTTTTTGCCCCTTTCTTTTCAATTTTCAAAATTTTTTTGGGGATTTATGGGTAATTTTTAGTGCTGTAAATGGGCTTGTTTGGTTATTGTATGTATTTTGTTTTTGTTCATAAAAATTGGTTTTTTCCTTAGCTACTTTGAGGGGTAATTGAAACCTTCGTTTTAGATTTTTGTAGGTATTTTTCCTTTGGGCAATGTCACTGTTAGAGATGGGCTTGTTTGGTTATTTTATGTTTCTCAAATTTGTTCATTGAATTGGGTTTTTCCCTCTTTTTTGAGGACTGCCTTTTAACATTAGTTAGATTTTTTTTTTCCTCCACGAGTGATGGGTAACGTTAGTGTTAGAGAGGAAGGAGGGAGTCCATCTGGAGTTGGAGTTGAGGAAGGGCAGTACCACCCAGGGCCAGGCGGGGCACATGTTGGCTATCATGCGCACGGGGGGTCAGAGGAGTTGATGGGCCAGAGCCCTCCTCATAGCCCCGGCATGGCGACCCGTTCGCCTTTGGTATTCACTCCCCAGGTCAGTCCCCCCTCCCCCTTTTCCTTTACATTTTTTTCTATGAAATTTGGTTTCTTTTGTTGATAGAAATGTATATGATCTTTTGATATTGATTTTGGGTTTTTGATAATGAGTAGCATCGTGAGATGGGGTAGCTTGAATTCGGGATTTAAGAGGACCCAAATCACAATTAGTAGAATAACTTGGAAATTTTAATTTTAATTTTTCCAAATTTGATTGTGTAACTTGGAGTTAGTCTTTTTATTTTATTTTCTTTTTGGATTGTTGGTTTTTCCTTAAATAAAATTTTCAATTGTGCTTGTTCTTTATTTCAATTTGCATGACTTGAGAGACGAATGCACCGAGTTTCTATGTTACAGTCGGAATTCCAGGAGTTTGTTATTTGAATGGTAAGTGGTTGGAGCAACACTTTTGTTTCTTTTGACAGCCTGATACTTTGGTCTATTAAGGTGATTCAAAGGACATTGTTGGAAGCTTTGTTTTACTTTTTTAAGACGTGGCAAGGGAATCAAAGATGGTTTAATGAGTAGATCTTTAGTGAATCTTTGAAAAATTATTGTATAAACAGTTGTATAGATTTTTGTGGTACAACTTGTATGTTTCTTTTGTGATTTGAGTTGTTTTTGTCTGCATAAGCTCTTTTTGGGTGCACACTTACTGTTTTATGAAATGTGTTTAGAAGGATAGATTGGACTGGTTTTGTGAATAATTTTAATTCTCCATTATTTTGTCGTGGTTATATTTGTGAAAAATAGTGAAAATCTTGTGCCCGTTGGGGGCACATAGCTGAGGCCTGGGCCCTTCTAGAGGAGTCTGGCGAGGCCCTTTGGGATTGATGCCATGCCAATAGTATGGATTCGAGGATTGTGTGAGTAATTGGTGTGTTTTACAGCTGGACGTGTGATTGAGTTAGGTGCAAGTAAGGTTGGGCTCCCTTGAATATTAGTTACTGCCTATGACTTGGGCCATTGATGAGCTGGGCCAGTTTGGGTCTGGATTTTGAACTAGTCGGATATGCTTGGCTCAGGCTCGGTCGATTGGCATGTGACAACCCTTCTCCTATTAGATAGTATGATATACATTGTGAAGTCCTGATCATGAGTTTCAAGAACATATCTGAGATCGTTTGCATGGTGGATGTTGAATTGTCCTTGAAGCTGGAAAAAAAAGGCCACATCCACTTAATGTGTATTTGGGGTCTGAATGTTGACTTTGGAAATTTAGATTTCATTTCTACCAGTGTATGTAAAGTAATTAGTTTGAACTTCTGCAGATGGATGAAAGTATTGGGTTCTGTCAGGTTGGCAGCCGGCGTGAAACTTTTTCCATAACTTTCTTCATGAATCCTGACAATAGCGGAATAGGATTCATATAGTGAGCCTCAATTAGTTGGGAATAAGGCTTAAATGATGATGATGAAAGCATAGGCCATGAGACTTTCAAAATGCCCCTGTTCTTTCGTTGGACATAACTTAATATGGAAGAGCATTGTGAACATGGAAATATTGAAATTGGCATGTGCTAGCTTGTGCAAAGGATATTGTTTTTCATATTTGGATTAAGTGTTGTGTTAGTTTCACAAAGCTACTTAGGTTTGCCGTATAGATGGGGGGAGGTCTAATGGAAATCCAAGAAGTCCTTTTAGCGTCGATAGTGATGGGAAAACTATTCGATTTCATTGCGATGCATTGTGCGGGGATAAAAAAAAGGATTGTGGCTTCCTAGTTTTTGTATTGGAAAGTTGTTAACATTAGGGTGAGGGAGTCTGCATTTAGTGTGTTGGATGAGAGGATCTAGCTGTAAGTTGAAAGAAAGAAGGGTTCTTGGAGATCAATTCCTGTTGAGTTCCTTCATATTTTGGATGAGTCCAAATTAGGGTCATTTGTAAAAGGTACTTGGTTCGACTGATTGCTATTCAATAAACGAAAGTGGTTTCAATGGGCCAGAGATTAGTGGACTACATCTGGAGAGGTAATTTGAAAGAGTGGGTAGCCAAGGATGCAATGGGTGCAGCAAGGGGCATTATAATAATATGGAACTCGTCTCCTCAAATTAAAGAAGATTACCAGGTTGGGGAATATTTCTTGAACTTGTTGCTACGTGACAGGGCGTTGGGGTTTTGATGGTTTTCTTTTGCAATATATGGTCTGAACAACCTTGGTCTTAGGGATATTCTGTGGTTGGAGTTGGACCCAATTGGAACTGGAACCAGGTGGGGGTTCCCTTGGTGTGTGGGTGGGAATTTTAATGTTCCAAGATTTTCATTTGGCATGTCCGATTTTTTCAAGTGGGCGTAGAGGAATGGTTTGATAGATCCGCTGATGGGAGGAGTTAGATATACTCGGTCTAATGGACAAGCTAGGTCCATTTAGTGTAAATTAGATTAGTACCTAGTGTCAGGAAAGTTGGTTCGACACATTCCACTATGTGATCAGCGTGGGCCTATTTTAGATCACTGCTCAATCATGCTTGAAGTGGAAATGGATAGTTGGGGGCCGAGACCTTTCAGGTTTGAGTTGGCTTGGCTTGAGGTTGGGGGTTTTGTTGATCTGGTCAAGGGGTGGTGGGCTTCTTTACATGTAGAAGGCCAGTAGGGTTTCATTCTATTTAAGAAACTTCGTTTCTTAAAGCGTAAGATCGCTTGTTGGAAGGAGTTCTTTCGCAATAGAAAGCATGAAATGGAATTTATATTGGAGGAGATCCAAGCTCTCGATATCATAGAGGAAGGGTCAAATCTTTCTGAAGAAGAGAGGGGCCGTAGGGATGCTCTTTGGGTTGATTATAATAATCACCTAAAGGAGGAAGTTAGGTGGAAACAATGGTCAAGGGCAACTTGGTTGAAGGAGGGGATAACAATACCAAATTCTTTCATAGTTTGGCTAGTGTCCGAGCTCATGTTAATAGAATTGATAGTGTGGTGGTGGAGGGGGTCAGAATTGGAGGCAAATCCAAGGTCTGTGAGGTAATAGTGGGTTACTACAAGAATCTTCTTATAGGCCCTCAAATCATTAGGCCAAGGCTAGAAAATTTGGAGTTTGAGATGATTTCCGAAGAAGATGCAGAATCGTTGGAAAAGATCATAATATAGGAGGAGGTGAAGTCTGTACTCCAAGATTTGGGGAGGGATAAAGCCAGGTCATGATGTTTTTCCCATCGCAGCATTTCACATTTTTGGGAAGAGGTAAAAGGAGACGTGATTGGATTTATTTTTGAGTTTAGCAAAAATGGTAAGCTTTCGGTAGAGTTGGGAGTGTCTTTTATTGCTTTTGATCCCTAAGAAGGAAGGTAGGTAGTCTTAAAGATTTTTCGCCAATTTGATAGGGACTCCATATAAAATCCTAGCCAAGGTTTTGGCATTGAGATTTTAGGTCATCTTGAGTCATGTCATTTCCAAAGTGCAAGGGGCTTTTGTGGAAGGCAAATAGATATTGGACAGCTCGTTGATAGCTCATGAAGTTATTAGTTCATGTCATAGGGTAGGTAAAAGTGGTGTTGTTTGTAAGTCGGACATTGAAAAATCTTATGACCACGTTGATTAGATCTGTTTAGATTATATGCTGACTGCTGAGGTGGATTGGGCGTGGGGAAAAGTGGAGAAGGCGAGTTCAAGAGTGTGTGACTTCGGCCAAGTTCTCCGTTCTAGTGAATTGTTCTCTGAAAGGCTTTTTCAAGTTGGTAAGGGGGCTTAGGCAAAGGGATCCCCGACCTCCCTTTTTATTTTGGTGGTGGAGGCGTTGAGTCACATGTTGTCTAAAGGGGCTTTTGAAAGTTTATTTTAGTGGCTTTAAGGTAAAGGGGAATTCTAAGTGTTTCATCTTTAGTTTGTGGATGATACAATTTTATTTTGCGAAGCTGATGCCAATGAGGTAGATAATATTCAGATAGCCATCTTCTACTTTGAAGCAGTGTTGGGCCTTCACATGAACGTTTAGAAATCCGAATGGCTAGGCATTGGGTTATTACAGGAGGAAGTTTGTGCTCGAGTTGGAGTGTTTGGGTGTAGGCCGAGTTCTTTTGCCTCGACGTATTTTGGTCTTCCTCTGTGTTGGCAAGGTTGCGAAGCACTCATGGGATCCATTGATAGAAAGATTTGAGCAGAAACCCTCATTATGGAATAGAAGATTTTTGTATTTTGGGGGTAGAACTACCAAACCTTCCGTTATGTTTTATGTCCTTCTTCAGATGTTCGAAGGGTGTGCTTAACAAGTTGGAAAAGCTTATAAGGGATTTTCTCGTCTTATGAAGTAGAATGGTGTTTGTAGGCTAAAAGAGTCTGGGAGCATTGGGGTTAGAAGTTTGGATTTTATGAATGCGATGCTCTTGGGTAAGTGGATTCAGAGATTTGCTTTGGAAGAGGGTTCTTTAGAGGAGGTTGTAGTTAGGAAGTATGGGGTGAAAAGGGAGAGGTGGTGGCCTAATAGTTCTTCTTTGGACAAAGCGTTGGGGGTGTGGAGGGCTATCATGAGAAGGAAGGAAGTCGTGAAAGAGGGGGTGGGTTTTGGGGTGGAGGATGGTTCGAGGGTTTGTTTTTGGAAGGATGTGTGCTTAGAAGATTGGAAATTGTAAGATCTATACCCCAATCTAGCTCATGTGGTTGCGGATTCTAACATCATTGTTGACCGATGCTTTTTCATTCCAAGGGTCTCATGGGATTTGGATTCCTTTGCGTCGGAAGAACCTTCAGGAGGATGAATTTGAAGAGTTGGTGTCTTTATTGAATCAACTAGGAGGGGTTGCCCTTTCAGAGGAGGCCGATTCGATGTGATGGAATATGGTTAGGTTGGGGAAGTTCTCGGTGAAATCCCTCTTTCATATACTCACCGGTGGTTGGGCTGTTGGTGGGAAGCACATTCTGTTCTTTGTATGGTCCTCTTCAAGGTGAATGCATGCTTCAAAGTGAGGAGTCGGCCAATCACCTCTTCATGCACTATTCTTTTTCCAGGGAGTTTTGGGAAAAATCCTTTGGGATTTTTAGAGTAACGTGGGTAATGCCCAGGTCTATCAAAGAGATTTTAGGCAGTGGCATGGAGGAGGCATTGGAGACTTGGGTCAAGCGGTGTGGAGAATATCCCTTCTTGCAAGTCTTTGGTATCTATGGGGTGGAATAAACAATAGATGTTTCAGGGATGTTTTTAGGAATCCTAGGGGAGTTTTTGTTAAAGTGAAATCCAATGTAATAGAATGGACTTGGTTGTTTTGAATTTGTGAGTGTGTAGTCTTCCAGGCCAGCATTGGGGTTCATTGTAATTTTTCTTTTTTCTCTTTGTATTCCTTTTGGCTTTGCCGTTTTATCAATAAATTGTCGTCCTTAAAAAAAAAGTCATAAGCATGCCAAGACTTTCTACTTGCATCCTTGGATCTCAAAGCCTGCAAATGTCTTCTTGTTGCGATCCTTAAATTATTTATACGTGATGCATAATTTCCAAGTCAAAATGCGTAGATGGGTCTAACTCTAAGCCCTTAGGCATGGTATCAAGTGTGCTGGCAAACCAATACACGATACGAGTAGACAGCATGTGGTATGCTGATCTGTGGAAAATCTTGGTAAGTTGGGGTATGCTTAATTGTATATTATATACCTTAATTTAAGATATGGAATGTATTTCACATGCATTATATATGGTGTGCTTACCTAAGAAAGATATACATGGGATTGGATTTGTCGGCACTTAGTTTTTCTTCCTTTGAGAGTATTGGAATGCCGAATAGTGTTCATGATATGCTTTTCTTCTTAAAGTTTCTTTCTTCATTAAGATTTCTCTCCTATATTCTTCTGTTCATGCGCGATGCTTTGGACAGTTTGGCTCGAATGGAACAATTGTGCCTTCTGAGATTCTTGTAATTCTGAGGCAGTGCTTCTTAGAGCTAAATGCCTCGCCCTTGTATTGGCCTGCTCGGTATTAGGGGATTGTTGTAAGGGGCAGGGGGCTGGTTTTCTTGTATCTGAGATTCTGGATGATGCTTGTTATCCTTCTCCGTTTCAGTAAATTGATGGCATCCTTCTAAATAAATAAATAAATAAAAAAAAAAGGAAAAAGAAAGAAAGAAAAAAAAAAAACAAAAAAAAACTTTTGTAATGTTGGCTAGGGAGGTTCACCCTTTAATGGCTCACAGGCACCTGTGAGTTCCTGGAAGTTTGCTGGTGGCGATGGCTGTAAAGGTGATCTATGTGATGCTAACATTATGTTGAGTTTGACTGCTTTGGATGTGTTAATTATTATTACTCGTGGGTCAAGTTCCCCATAAGCTATTTTTCGGAGTCTCCTTCATCTCCCACAAGTATAAGGGGGCTTAAGTTGTTTGGTTTGGCATCTCAATTGGTCGTGATGTTCTGTTTTGTGTATTTGGAGCTCTAAGTTGCGCATGCGTCATCTCTGTTAATTTTAGATATTTTCATGCTTTCTTGTTTCTGATTCTTAACATGGTATCTAAGGTTGGTTGGGTCTTGTTGATTTTATTCATTGTTGATTTGTTGTGTTAGTTGTTACTGATTCCATTTGATAGATGTTGCATGCGTCGCAGTTCCAGTGGATCTTGGCTCATGAAAAATTGAAGATTATGCCGTTTTGTTGTTATGGTTCCTTTTAAATCTTTGTTGTCCATAGCAGCTTCCTGATTTGGTTTAGTCTTTGCAACCAGTGTTAAGAGCTTGACCTTGTGCCTAACTGATTGATTGACGCTCGTTCCTAATCAAGTTCTGTTTTGCATATGGCAAACTAGATGCCATGTTTGATTTGTTGAACAATGGTTCAAGGAAACATTTTGTTACCATCTTGGCATGGTCTGGGTCGATGTTGAGCCTTTATTTATGGACATTTTTCTGTGGGGTTTCATGCATTCTATTATCTATCAACAAGTGCCTTCATAAACTATTGGAACTTCTTCTCAGTTAAGTCACCCACTCGTTATTGAAATTTGTACTCGCACTTATTGTTTGTGGCTTGCGTATTGTTTGTTACTTCTAGTGCTGTCAATGGGCTGTGCCTTGGCTGGAACAAGGTCAGTCCAAGCTTGGCCTTCATGGTAAATCCTAGACCCAAGCCTATTGCGGGCCAAAACAAACAGTCCTGAGCCCAGCCTGAGCCTGAGCCTGAGCCTGAGCCTGAGCCTGAGACTGAGCCTGAGCCTGAGCCTGAGCCTGAGCCTGAGCCTGAGCCTGAGCCCAGCTACCAACTTTGTGCAAGATCTTGGTTGTTCATTAGGCGTGCCCCATCATGCATGATTTATGGAAAAAATGCCCTAGAAACCCCAAATGTGCTCGGTTGGGCTAGGCTTGTGCTGTGTTGACTAGCTCTTAGACAGAGCCTGAGCCTGGCCCAATTAGGAAATGGGGTTTAAATTTTAGGCTAGCCTAGTGTTCCAGCCCAAGCCTGGCCTGAAAAGCCTGACGGGCCAACCTGCCCATTGACAACCCTAGTTACTTTTGGAAAGTGGTGTATGACATATCTATATCCCTCTATCTATATCATTGATCAAAGAGGGAGGGAGGGAGGGATTTGTTTTGAGAATCATTCCCATGTAAGGCCCTAGCATCAGTAAGTGAGTGCCTTTATATCCCTTATTTACAGATCCTGTTTTGCTAGGCACTCCTATTCAAGGTCCTATCCTTGTTAAATGGGCCTCCATATACCTTCTCACCATCTCGATCCAAGTCCTTTTACCCTCATCCTCCCTATGGGCCCTTCAACCGTATCCTCATGCATGCACAAGGAGGCAATTCATTTGGTAAAATAACTGAATGATAAGGGACCACATGTCGTGACCACATCGTGTTAGAGTCTACACAGGGCAGATTTGTTTTTCTTATATGGGACTGTCTCTAGTTTAAGGTTCCAGTGCACATCCAATTCCACTTACTAAATTCTGTCAACCCAAAAATCTTGATTAATACACTTTGGTAGGGGTTCTGGACTTTCCAATTGGTGGGCCACCTCTTTGATGTTATGTAGCTCAAAAGTTGTGCCAATTGTAAGCATGGATTTAAATAGCAGTTTTGGAGCGTGACTTGGCCGGGGATCGAACCAGGATGGCTCGCATCGATTTGGTGCCATATCAGCGTCGTAACTTATTTTGATTCAAACTTAAACTGATATGATTTGCACGGTACCGTTTCATAGAAAATGAGTTTTCAAAACATGGCTGGAATCAGATTCATTACCTGTTTGGATGGTCAAGAAACATTTATGTGTTTGTAGACGATTAAAAGAATTTGCACATTGCCACAATGTTTTACTATCAACCACCTATTTATGAGGTGGCTGATAAGTTGTCTGGTTTAGATTGACCAACACAGTCACCAGTCTTATCAGTTATAAGGTTGATACCATTTGTGATATGGTATTGATCACCCCCTGGGTTCAGCCTCTTCTACTTATTTCTTTTGGACTTTATGAATCTACGAAATCACTGAACCCGTTCCTTTTTCTTTTTCAGGTCCCGATGGTGCCATTACAGAGGCCTGATGAGCCGAACATCTCAGGTTCTGGGTGGATGCAAAACTCTCCTGATTACGAAGATATGATTTGTGAGCAAGGAATTCCAACAATGATCACATGGAGCTATGGTGGCAAGGAAGTAGCTGTGGAGGGATCATGGGATAACTGGAAGACAAAGTAATGACTGATCTGCTACAGTTTTTTAATAGCACTTTTAGATTAAATATACTTTCGACTGCAATACATGCTGTGGCCATTCAATTTGAAATGCTAATCACTTTCTTTGAACTTTCCATTTCATGGCCACTGATCGGACAGTTATGGTTATGTGACTAGTATATTTTTTTGGGCTATGTTTCATCCACTGTGCGTTCTATGATTTGGATGGTCTGGATTAGCATGCATCTATGCTGCTTGTAATGCGGATGAGTCATCCTACTTTTAGTAAATTGTGGCAAACAGACATAGTATTCTCGTCTGAAATTGATGCTATGTAATTTATGTAACATGATGCATTCATGGCAGGAAGCCTTTGCAGAGATCAGGGAAAGACTTCACCATTATGAAGGTGCTTCCATCGGGTTTCTACCAATACAGGTTTATCGTTGATGGAGAATGGAGGCATGCGCCTGACCTTCCGTGGATGCGTGATGATCTGGGGAATGCTTACAACATTTTAGACTTGCAGGTAAACACATTCTGAAGTCCATACCAGTTTCTGACATCTGACGTGGCAGAGTCCCCACTGATTATGCATTGTTAGGGATGGCAATGGGTTCACCTGTCAAGATTCTTGGTCTGATCCACCACTGGATGGGTTTAGGCCTGCTCAAAACAAAATATTAGGCCCATGCCTCAACTCAACGAAAAACAACATTTTCGGCCTGATCCGCTGATTGCTGCTCCTAGGCCTGCTAAGTAAGCATGTTGAGTGGGGCTTGGGCCTAATATCATTTTGAGTTGGGGCTGTGGGCTTACATTCAAGATCCTTATAGTAGATGGCTCATGTTGTGGTTCATGGGTAGTGGGTCTGGCTCGGTTTGAATTCTTAGCCCATTTTTGAAACAGTTCAGGCTTGGGTCTGACTTCTTGGCCTGTTTTCCAAATGGCTTGAGGCCAGGCTAAGGCCGACAATTGCCCGGCCTGACCCACCTTTGGGCTGGGCTTGGACCTATTAGCTTGGCCTATGGGCTGGGCTTGAGCCTAGATGCATAGCCTGATCAATTTTTGGGTTGGGCTTGTGCTCAAGCCATTTTAGCCTTACTCGGTTTGGTCTCGTCCAGCCCGACCTGACTTGTATGCATGTCTTATATTCTACAAATATGCCATTTTAATCTTGACTAAGCAACCCATGCAACTTGAATGTAGACTGCTGATTTTATTCCTGTAGATGTCAATTTCTTTATGCGCGTGTGGCCCACCTGATGAGCGGATAGATTAGGAAGATTTGGGTTTTATCAATTTTTGGTCTAGGTTGGGTTGGGTCGGGCTTGGACCTAGAAATTTTTTTGGGGGCTTGGACTTGCTCTGCTAGGTCTATGCAGGCTTGGCTGGAATCAGGCCTTGGACCTTAAGTGTTGGGCTGGGCTTGAGCTTGCTTGACCTGGCCCAAAATTGGTCCATTGCCAGGCCTAGCCAGGGCTTACCCTGACCTGAGTGACCCAAACACAACCCATTACCACCTCTAGTCACAATGGGTAGGGTTTGAGTTGGGTTGGGTTCATCCTAGACCGGAACTGTTTACTAAATTGTCCAAGAAGTTCAACATGAGCCCAGTCCATTACTAAATGGACCAAAAATTTAAACTCCAGCCTGACCACAACCATGCACCACAACCCATGCCTGACTCATATCCGAGATGGGTCTAGAATTTAATATATCAGTCAATTCCAAACCAATAATTAGATCTAAACTCCACCTAGTGGCACCCATTTGCTTAGCCAACGCTATTTTTAAGCTTATTAGTATTAATCAATATGTTTTAAGATTAAAGCTGTTTGGTTTTTGTAAATTTATAATCAAGTTGGGTCAGGCTGGATTTACATCACTTTCAGCCTGACTTAACAGGTCACATCTACAATCGGGTGAGCCCAAACCCATCTAAGAAGTGGGTGGCGGGGAATGTAGATTTTTGTGTTGGACTTGGAAACCCACTATACCTTTAGTAATGCCAGACCAGATTATCTTATTCGCTGGCAGCTCTCTAGACCCATTAAATGTAAGCCCAAATGCATCTAAGAAGTGGGTGTTGGATGTTGATTTCTGTGCCAGGCTTGAAAAGCACTGTCATTAATAATGCTGAACTATACCTCATCGACAGACATCTCTTTATTCTTGTGATCGCCATCATTGATTTCCCAATGACAAATTGATTTTGCTTTTATCTTGTGGTATTTTTTATTTATGGAGAAGGTAGCAATATTGTAAAGTGCGACTTGAGATGCCATTGTATCCATGTGGACACTTGAGCCCCACAATTTTCACGTGAGAAACTCTAGTGTTTCTCCTTCTCTAAAAGACTTTATCTTATTAGAATAACCTATTATATAAAATACCTTATCTTATTAGAATAACC
Organism: Magnolia kwangsiensis; assembly: GCA_037074715.1. Classification (NCBI taxonomy): domain Eukaryota; kingdom Viridiplantae; phylum Streptophyta; class Magnoliopsida; order Magnoliales; family Magnoliaceae; genus Magnolia; species Magnolia kwangsiensis. The sequence goes on along the minus strand of CM073580.1, from coordinate 8,745,671 downwards.
TATTCATCTCTCTCTTCATGGGAATAACCCCAACCTCTTATCTATATGTAGATATGTAAGTGGAAGAGCAAGTGCAAGTGATAGCTCTATGCCCAAATCTCTCTCTCTAATGCGGGACTACTAACCACTTGCTCTAAAATCTTGAATTGATGGAGCATGGCAAATCAATCCCTTTATCTCATAGCCTAGGCCCCACTTCCCATAGGTTAGGTCCTTGGCTGAGCCCCCATCATGGGACCCACATCACATGGGCCCATATCACATTGGTCTCGCCTCACATGAGTCACCCGCCTCACACGGGCCACCCACTCCGAGTGTGGTCCCGCATCCCACGGGCCACCCCAATCGAGTCCAAGCCCGATGTGAAAGTGAAAATGCCCCTGCATTAATCACCTCGGGTTAGGAGTCTTGAACACGAGACCTCCCGCTCTGATACGACTTTGATGCAAGACAACTAATCACTTGCTGTAAAAGCTCGAATTGATAGAGCGTGAAGAGTCAATCCTTTTATCTCTTAGCCTGGGCCCCACTTCTCATGGGTTAGGTCCTCGATAAAACTCTCTCGTGGGCCCCACATTACATGGGTCTTGCCTCACACGAGTCACCCACCTCACACGGGCTGCTCACCCCAAGTGTGCCCCCACATCCCACAAGCCACCCACTCGAGCCCAATGTGAAAATGCCCTTGCATTACTCTCTCTCTCTCTCTCTCTCTCTCTCTCTCTCTTGGTATGCTTGAGTCATATGGATACTATGAGCAAACCCACTACTATACCCGAGATAGAAGTGTGCCATGGAGTTGCCACTATGCGCTTGAGTGCATAAGCCCAACAACTATAGGGGCGAGCCATAAGCTGAAGAGGGCGAGCAACCATTGATGTCATAAATGGTTATAGAGCACCTATACACATTCATTACCTATGAAAAGCTGGCTGATCATGATCATTGAACTAACATACTTTTGGACTAACTACATAACCCATATCTGCCCAAGTCGAGGTGCAATTTGGATATTGATTGGGACCTCCTCCAGTATATGCTTCTTCGGATGGGTTTTGGAGACAAATGGAGAGGATGGATGAGAGAATGCGTGGGATCTGCCTATTTCTCTATACTTCTAAATGGTTCCCCTAAAGGCTTTTTCAAAAGCTCCAGGGGATTGCGTCAAGGCGATCCTTTGTCTCCATTCCTTTTCCTAATAGTAGGGGAGACTCTTTCCAGAATGATGAAGAAAGGCCAAGAAGAAGGAATCATAAGCGGAATCAGAGTTCAAGGCATGGACAAATCGATTTCTCACATCCAGTTTGCGGATGATACGTTGCTATTCAGTGTTGTAGATCAGAATAAGGTGAACAACTTGCGAATAACAATTCGGTGTTTCGGGTCTAAAGGTTAATATGGCAAAGTCTAAGATGTTTGGGGTGAACATGGAGAAGGAAGAAACAAGGAAATTTGCCGAATACTTTGATTGTTCAGTGGGTCATTTTCCAACAACATTTGTGGGCCTTCCACTGTATTGGGAAACCCCCAAAATCTCTATGGGGCAAAGTCATAGACAGATTCGAGATGTACCTTGCTAGGTGGAAATGCAGATTCTTATCTCTAGGCGGGCGCTTGACTCTCGTTAAGGTGGCACTTTCAAGCCTTCCTTTATATTTCATGTCTTTATTCAAATGCCCAACTTCGATTGTGGCAACTTTGGAAAAGCTCCTTTATATTTCATGTCTTTATTTGAATGCCCAACTTCGATTGTGGCAACTTTGGAAAAGCTAAGACGTGATTTTTTATGGCACGAGAAGGAAGAAAAGAAGAAATTCCACTTGGTTGAATGGAAGGAGGTTTGCAAACATATTCAAGATGGTGGAGTATGCATAAAAGAGTTCAAGACCATGAATCGGGTTCTTTTAGGGAAGTTGACTTGGAGGCTAGAGACTGAAAATGGGAGTCTTTGGAACACGATAGTTAAAAGTAAATATGGGAGTTCGGAGTAGAGGTGGGCATCAAGTCAAGTCGGACCGGATTGGGTCCAACTCGACTCGATCCAATTTATCCAAGAACCTGACCCGAACTCGATTCGATCCGGGACTGAGTCCAACAGGGCTGACTCGATTCGATACAAATCCTTGCTGGCCTGACTCGAATCGAGTCCGATTCGGTCACGGAAACTGAATCGAGTTGGATTGAGTTGAGTCTGTCCAGTCAATTTGGACTGGGCTGAATCAAGATCGGGAGAGAGAGGGAGAGAAAGGAGGAGAGATGGGTGGGTGCGGCGCCGTTCGGGTAGAGAAAGAGAAGGGAGGGATTAGGTCTTCGTTCGAGTGAGGCGGGTAGTAAAAAAATGAAAATAAAAAGTATTACTTATATAGTACTCGACCGAATCGGATCGGATTGGTCTGGATTGACCATGATCCGATGTACGATTGGATCTGAGTGGTCCTACTCAAACCGCACCGATTCAAGCCTTCGGTTCGGTTTAGATCGGGTCGGATCTGCCGGATCGGGTCAGATTCTGCCCAACTCTAGTTCAGAGGGAGGGTGGTGGATCAAGGATTCTTCGAACTATAGGGTATCGACTCTTTGGAGAGGTGTGCTATCAACAAAAAAGGAGGTTCTAAAAGGTATTGGTTTGGATTTGGGGAAGGGAGATAACATTCGGTTTTGGGAAGACATCTGGGTAGGAGATTCAGCTTTGAAAGCGGATTTCCCAAACATCTTCCGCCTCGCCTCTAATCCCGCTATAACAGTAGACAGATGCTACTCCGTCCTCGGGAGCAAAGTCGAGTGGAACCTGATGTGCAGAAGAAACCTTCAAGATTGGGAGATTGATGAGTACGCGGCCCTCCTGGATCGTATTTACAAAAGGAAGCCGGATCAGTTTAGTGAAGATAGATTAATTTGGAGACTTGACAAATCTAGCAAATTTTTGGTAAAGTCTTTATATAACCAAATGGGCAGCAATCCCTCCCTCAAAAAAGAGTCATTGACAAATCAGGTTTGGAGATACCCATCCCCTCCTAAGATTACAGCCTTTGGATGGTTGGTTGGAAAAAAGAAAGTTCTCATGGTTGACAACCTAAGGAAAAGGGGGATGATTATTACAAATGTATGCCTTTGTTGCATGGCAGATGAAGAATCGGCTGATCATCTTTTCGTTCACTGCTCCTTTATCAACCAAATCTAGCCAGATATTTTGAACCCTTTCGGTATTAATTGGTCTCATTCAGATTCTGCAGGTTGACTTCTTAAGGCTTGGCATGGGGTTAGATTGGGTAAATATAGGACGATGTTATGGAGATTGGCTCTTCTGGTGGTGTGGTGGTATATGCGAGAAGAAAGGAATGGGAGATGCTTCAATGGTACATCCAACTCGGTGGAGTTTATAATTCGTAGAGTCAAACAGCTAATGATAGAGTGGGCTGTAAATGTAGATAATCTTAAGGGCTGTAATTTTCTTTTTCTTGGAGTGTAGTTTGGTCCGCTTCCTTTGTGGCCATGTTCTCTCTATATCCTCTTTTATCCTTAATATAAGTTTCGTGACTTTTCAAAAAATAAGAATAAAAATTCAAGGACGGCTAGAATCCTTGCTAGTTGTTCTTGTATGTTAGAAGTCGAGAGAAGTGATTTCCCTTCTAGAAGATCCACCCCTATTTTGGCTGTCATATCTGAGCGAAGGCCTTGGTTACGGGTAAGGAAGGGGTTAAGCACCCTTTCCCGCCCGCTTAAGTATATGGCCACTACTTCAGGAGAAATGAAATTTCAAGGAAGTAATTTCAATTGATGGCTGGTGTAAGCATTAGTTAGAAAAAAAAAAGGAAAAAAGAGAGAAGTAAAAGGAAAAATAGAATTTGGGGGGGTAAGAAGTTGAGAGATGAGGAAAGAGTGATATCGGAATTGATTTGGATGTAATCATCCCTCCCCCTCGCCAAGCCATACTCCGCCACTGGAGGGAAGAGATTCTCAAGCTCTTATTCCCCATGCGTGGGTTCTCCTTTTTCTCCATCTTCCTAAGTATTTTTCTCTCTTAAAATTTGCAGGAATTTGTCCAAGTACATGATGGGGATGATTCTTAGGCTAGGCGACTTATAATTTTCCAGTAGCAAGACACCTCCCAAAGAGAGAAGCCTCAATTTATAGAGGTTTTTGCTTCTTCTTCTTTTCCAGTAGCAAGACACCTCCCAAAGAGGTTCTTCTTCTTCTAAAGGTGGAGCTTTGGGCTAGTAGTTTTGCAATTTCGAAGAAGGTGGGTTTTCTAAAGGGTAGGAATTCATGAGTGGTGATCTACGGTAGAGCTTTGGGCTAGTAGCTTTTCAATTTCGAAGAAGGTGAGTTTTCTAAAGGGTAGGAATTCATGAGTGGTGATCTACGGTTTGTTGGAAAGCTAACTAGGTAACTAATAGTTCTGGTTTGGCCTTAAAATTTCAAGGGATGAGGGAATATGGGTTCAGAAAGTTGAGTTAGCTTCCTGCACCGTTACGGTTAACTGATCTCCATGAACCTTTCATTTATTTGCTCATAATATGGCGTATGCAAATCAGATTGAGCTCAAGTTAGGTTCATTGAAAAGCCGACTTGTTTAAGAGCTTTGAAATGGAACCTAAGATCTGGGAAATTGAATATGGGAAGCCCAGGCAATTGTTGCCCCAAAGATGGAGAAAATGGAATGTTTGTAATCGATACTCTCTGTGACACGTACAGACTTTTTCCATGTTTTAGCTAGTATGTTACAAGGAGTTTCATGTTGTAACATTTTTTCATCCTTCAAAAAAAAAAAAAAAAAAAAGGTTACAACATGTAACTCCTTGGAAAGTGGAAAAGTTAAATACATGAAACTCCTTGGAAAGTGGAAAAACTGTCTCTGCCTCCTAAGGATTTCTCCAAGAAAATATCAAGTGTGTGGGCCCTAGACCTAAGTTGGTCTGGATTCCATACCTCTGGAACTATCATGCATCCTCCGGCTTGGATTGGGTATGGAAAACCCAGGCAAATCCTTTGTCCAAAAGATGGAGAAGATTGGGTATTTTTAATTGGTACTCTCTGCAATGCAGACGAACTTTTTGTGTTCTAGAGAGTATTTTACAACATAAAACAGCTTGGAAAGTGGGAAAACTTTTCCCACTATCCAGGGATTTCTCCAAGAAAATGACAAACCTCTGGCCCCCAAACTGAAGCTGGCTGGGTCCCTCACCTCTGGACTTTTCCTGGGTCATCCGGGTTGGTTCAGGAAGGATTTGCTGGGAGGTTCGCATGAAGTTTTGGGCTAAGTTTGGGTTTAGGTTGGGACGGGTTTGGTTAGATTGAGGAGACTTAGCCATATTCCTGCAAAATTCGAGAATTGAAACAGAACCCTTCTTGAGTATTAACTGATTTAATTGGCTTGAATGATTCATATTAGGTGGGGTGTTTATAGATACCACCATCCAAAGGATATAGAGTGTGGAACCATCAAATTTTTATTTATTTATTTATTTATTTTTTGAACATTGGACAAGTGGAACCAAAAGTTTGCACTCTAGTATTGCATTTACCTATGACATTTAGTTTCACTCTATACTAGTTAAGGTTAACAAGTGACTTTTGAAGAAGGGGGGACTTGCACCTATAGAGAAATACATAAACAAAATAAGATGGCATCAACGTAAGATAATAGCAAAAATGAATAGTCAGTATTCTAACATGCAAATAAGAAACAACTAGAGGAAAAAGAAAATAAGATGGCATTATCAAATATGTTGTTGAAGAGCAGCATCACATCCACCTCAGTAGATTCACCCTTCCAAATCCCTTGATATAGAACTGATATTTTTAAAAGAATGATGAATGGTGTAATTATATATTAAGAGACTTTAACCCAAGGTATGCAAAAATGGTTATGCAACGGGCGTTACGTAAAGGTAATGGTCACCACCACTACGCATTATCGAAAAACAGCCTGTTTCGGCCCCTTAACGGCCACAATGGCCCCATAAAGGTCTGTTACGGGGCTGATACAAGTTTTTTTTTTTTTTTTTGGGTTTTTGGTTTTTTTGTTTTTTTGTTTTTTTTTTTTCAAAAAAAGAAAAAAGGAGAAGAAGAAGCCGTAACGGCCGTTATGGTTCGTAACATTACAGTAAAGGTGGTGACCGTTACGGCCACTATTGCTGTTGCGGAATACCATGCTTTGACCTTTGTGGCTCAGCTTTCAAAGAAAACAAAAGAGAAAAGAATTATATTCATTTCGAAGAGTAATATAAATATTCTTTGTTGATTCCATAGCAGGTCATACCACTGTGTTTAAGTAGGAGTGCAAATGTGTCTGGTCGGGTTGGGTTGAGTAGGGTCTTGACCCTAGCCATTTTAGAATTGGGTCAGAATTCCATACCCAAACCCAACCCATTAAAATTCGGGTCAGGTCCTCTTATACCCCAACCTGACCCATTAAATAAACGGATCGTCTATTTTTGCCATAGACCCAACCCGACCCATTAAACTCAATTGTATCCTTCTATTTTTGACTTCTGCAGGGCAATCTTGAATATTCCCATTTTGAATATGATTGGCAGAATAGGGTTCCTATAGCTGACTGCAAAAAGCTAAGATAAGGTTATGAAGATTATAACGATGATGATCTATTTCATATTTATCTGCTGGCAGCTATCAATGCATTGTGCATTTGGTTTGGCTGGCTTAGGAAGGTAAGGATTATTTGGCTGCATTCAAGAAAGTGGTCTAGGGGTTCAGGATGGTTCTTTTCTCTGTTGTTGGGTAACTTGGGTTTCCTTGTTTGCGTTGGATTCTTTGTTTTTGGAACAGGTCTATGTATGGGTATTGAGGACATGGTAAATAGACATCTCTCATTCTTAGAGAAGTACTCATAATGAGAAATGATCAGATATAACGGATGTATCAGAAGTGCCAGGAAGTTGTGTAGAATATCCAATCCATGCAAAAGCTGGGCACCACAATGATGATCCAACTGATATAAAAACCAGGTCTATCCACTCATTGAGTGGGAGACGACAAAAAAAATCAATGGTCACCCATTGGTATGACCTGCTATTGTATCAGCCTGATTTTCATATCAGGTGATCACCATGGTGCGGCCCACTGTTTGCACAGATTGGATATATTACACATGACATGTTGGCGGGAGAAAAAAGGCTGTATCGTTACTTTTTATACAGCCGCTGTATCTTATCATTTCTCATTCAGAACATGATCAATGCGCCTTCTCTCTCATTTATTTGAAGAGAACCAAACCCTTGTTTTTCTTTTTAGTCTTCGCTAAGTAGGAAACGAAGGAACAAACATCCCAAATCGCCAAACGTATTCTTTTCGGTGTGAAATAGTTCGGTGGAGTGTATTCAAGTGATCATTAAAGCTCTACTGTTCACAGTATGGTTTAACAGGCTAGGGGCCTGTTTGGTAGACACCTAAAAATGAGTTCATCTCATTTTTGGTTGATCATAATTATCTATTAGAGACCTTGATTGTTGGCTATCAAGATCATGTTCAGTCCTTGGAGCCCATTTGGATGCCTCAATAGGGGGTTTTGATGCCTAAACACCATCTTAAGACAATCCCCTTCTCAACTGGCGTGTTTGGATGCATGTTCGCGACCTCCATTTTCGTCCACCTGACAAAATCAGACTGGTTTTCAGCGAGTCATCTGAAAACATTGCTTTAGCGGGAAAACAAGGTTTTGCGGAAGTTGCATCCAAATAGGCCCTTACCAAAAAGAGATATGATCTCTAATACATAATTATAATTAACTAAAATGATAGTTGTCTACCAAACAGGCCCTAAATTTATTTTAGAACTACTAAGGGCCCGTTTGTGTGCCACATAAAAATAGGAGTTCATCTCGTTTTAGTTAATCCTAATGATATATTGTAGATCATATTCATTTTTTGCAAGGATAAAAGATAACCAACAATCATGATCTCTAATACATAATTACGATTAAGTAAAAAATGAGATAAACACATTTTTATGTGGCACCAGTTGAAAATCAGTTCATCTCATTTTAGTTAATTGTAATAATGTAATAGAGATCATATTTAGTATTGGTAAGGATTAAAAATAGTATTGATAAACAATCATGATCTCTAATATATAAAAATGAGATGAACGCATCTTTTTAGTAACCAAAAATTGTGATCTCTAGTACACTGAAATTAACACATTTTTAAGTGGACCCCACTTAAAAATGAGTTTATATGATTTTAGTTAATTGTAATCTTGTATTAGAGATTGCATTCTTTTTGGTAAAGATTAAAAATAGCATTGATTACCAACAGTCATGATCTAATACATCGTTTTGATTTGCAAAAATGGGATGAACTTACTTTTTAATTGGTTTTAGGTGGCACTACTTGAAAATGAGTTCATCTTGCTTTAGTCGGTCATTATTATGCATTAGAAATCACTTCTTTTTGGTAAGGATTAGCCAAACGAAGTAACTTATTTTTATGTGGCAACCAAACAGGCCCCAAATATTTTGCTGATAACTATTAACCGACTAAGCGTTTTTTCTGGTGGGGCCCATGATGGGATGGGCCATTCCCTAATATCTCCCTTATTAGATGGTTGAAGCCATCTGATGAAAATGGAGAATTACAGCCAAGGGTCCACATTTAACAGTCTCAGTTGAGCAGCTATGATTATCAGAATGTAGACTTCTTTGGGGTGTTCGCAATCCACCACGGGGCCAACCATTTGAGCACAACTTGGATCACTGGGAGGTGGGCCCCACATGTACAGCTGGTTGGCCAGAGTATATGCTTTTGATGAAACATTGTATATTTCAAAGGTCTCAGACTTAGGGTCTGGCCCACCAGATCAGAATTGAATCCGCTTGATGTGTGGTGCAGGATTTCGTGCCTGAGGACTTGGGGAGCATTGCCGGTTTCGAGCCTCCTCAGTCGCCGGAGTCCAGCTACAACAACATGCACCTTGGCTCGGAGGACTTTGCAAAGGAGCCGCCTGCAGTCCCACCGCACCTGCAGCTGACGTTGCTCAACGTTCCATCTTACATGGAAGGTCAGGCCCCTTTGTCAAGACCCCAACATGTGGTGCTCAATCATCTGTATGTGCAGAAGGGGAAGAGCAGTCAGCCTGCGGTGGCGCTTGGTTCGACCCACCGGTTTCTAGCCAAGTACGTCACTGTGGTTCTCTACAAGTCTCCTCAGAGGTAATAGGTTTACTACCCTAGATTTTGTGGATGGTAGATCGAGTCAGTGCTTCTCTAATGCGGCTGTATGCGCCAGCCTTGCATGTTTTTAGGACATCTGAATGGTTAATTGGGTGGGCCCCACTGCATAGGTGATGCAGATTTGTCAGGTGGGCAATGCGTGTATGCTGAATGGGGACTGTTGGCAATTTGCACGAACTGTCCATCGTGTTCATACACCTGTGGCCCACCTGATTCTTGGGTTGGATGACGTCTCAGTCGCCCTGCATGCATGCTGGGTTGGCGAGCGTGGCCATGTTTGAACTAATGGAGATTATTCTATGATGTAAACGATGTAATTGTCATGTGTTATGGCCTTTTACTATGTAACTCTGAAGAGAGTACACTACAGGAAAGTTTGATATAACAGCTGGATTTGAAATTCTCCACAGGCCCATCTGATGAACGGTCTGGATCTAGCATGAAGCCCCTACATGGTAGGGGTGGCAATGGGCCAAGGCTAGTGCTGGAATGGGATTGGCCCAAGTCCCCTAGGCCCTGGCTGTAGGTCTAAGTGATCAAAAGGTTTGAAATAGTTGAAATGGAAGAATTTATTTTTGGGGTCCTACATCTCATATGAGTCCAATCATATGAATGGTTTGGATCTTTGAAACATGATCTGCCCATCATATGAATGGTTTGGATGGTTGAACATTGGCTTGAATCCAAGTGTCTTGAAACTATGCATGTACGTTGAATAGGAATCGCTCACAACTGTTTCAGACCGTCCACTCATTGAAAAAAAATAAATGTAGCAATGGTAGCCCACTTGATGAGTGGATCTGGGCAATGACCTGGACTGACTCATTAATCATTAGAACAGGGCTGGCTCATTTCGAGCCAGGGCTCGGCCTTCTGGCTGAGTTTAGGCCCTGGACCTGAAGGGTTGGATCCCTTGGCTGTGCCGGGCCACCTGGCCTATTGCCATCCCTGCTACTGGGTGCGTGGATTTTGGTGGATGGTCCCATGATGTGGTCCGCTCCCCCAAAGTGTCCCAATGGTCTACATCACTAAATGTGGGGCTCATGGTAGAAAGAGATAATCGTTAAGAGTATATAACACTGGGCCATGCTCAAAAAAATATCTTCAATTGGACAATTGAACCTTTTGATGGCCATACAAACATGCCAAGAAAGGCCAAAATCTGACGGTTCGGATCTTCCAATTTAGGTACTTTGGGAACGTGGTCCATCCATGATTGGGTCCATGATATCAAAACGGCTTGGATGACCCAACAATGGGAATTTGGGGGGCACGGCTCCTTTGAGTCTCGAGAAAGCACGAAGTGGGCCTCATGAATCAGTAATCCAGACCACTATTTCAGTGGGACCCGATAGGTACGGACCAGGACCCGAGTCACCTCCAATATTTGGTCTCTATTTTGTCAAATGTGTGGACATGATCTGTACTTTCTTCTTAACCGTCTATTTGCTGGCCTCAGGAGAACTTTTGGTGGTACCGATCTATCCAACAGTCAAGATCGCTTATCCATGGGACCCACTATTCTAGTCCATTTAGTGATGAAAATAGGGACCCTTAATAGGTGGGCTACCCTTGTTACTTAAACTTAGGCCCCGTTTGTTGAATCTGAAGTCTAAAGTAGTTTGGAAATGCTTTACATTATAAAGAAATTATTTTTTATTAAATGAAAACAAAATTATTCTATTTAATTCAAATAAACTATAAAGTACTTAGATATGCACCTAGCCACCATGGTCGGTGCTCTGTTAGCATCTCCATGATGTATGTGTTTCACTCATTCTGTTCATCCATTTTTACATATCATTCTAGTGCTTCACTCCAAAAATTAAAGGGATATAAATCTCAGGTGGGCCACACCATAGGAAAACAATAATGATTGAATATGCACCATTAAAATCCTTCTAAGGCCCACTGTACTGTTTATTTGACATCCAATCTTTTTATTAGGTCATACACGCCCAGATGAAGGGAAAAGCAAAGATCAGCTTGATCCAAAACTTTTATGGTCCCTAAAAGGTTTTTGATGGTCGATGCTCATTCAACACTGTTTCCTGTAATGTGGTCCACTTGAGATTTTGATATAACTAATTTTTTGTCCCATACCATGAATTGATAGAAAAAATAGATGGATGGCATGGATGAAACACATACATCATGGTAGGGCCCACAAAGCACCGACCACTAGCCATTGGCCGATGGCAGTGGGAGTTCCCGTCTTCTGTCCATGACGGGACGTGGATTGCACACTGTAAGTGTCAGTGACTACTGACACTTATCTGTGTGGGCCCATCATGATATATGTATCCTATCTATGCCATCCATCTATTTTTCATGACTATTTTATTATATGAGCCTGAACCAGATCTAAATTTCATATGGACTACCCCACAGGAAAGAGTGGTGATTGAATACTCACGGTTAAAAACTCTTAAAGTGCCACAAAAGTTTTAAATTAAGTTTATATTCACGTTTTCTCTTCATTCAGGTGTGCGTGACCAATAAACAGGTTGGATGACAAACAAACATTCAGCGAGTCTTGGGAAGCTTTTAATGGTGAGCATTCAATCACTACTATTTTCTTGTGGTATGGTCCACTAGATATTTTAATCTCCCTCATTTTTAGGATCATGATTTATTTTAAGGCATGAACACAAAAATGATGCAATCCAATACTCAAGTGGACCACACCAAAAATAGCAGCGGCATAATGATTTTCACTGTTAAAAAATTTATGTATATATCCACTGTGGAAACCTTTCTAGGGGTCATTGTGAATTCTTTTACCATCCAACCTATTCATTAGGTCATGTATACATGGATGAAGTGCAAACACAAATATCAGTTGATCTGAAACTTCTCTATCTCTCAAGAGGTTTTTAATGCTGGACGTTCAATCCCCACCTTATGGTCCAATTAATCATTGGACCTGCTTTTTTTATTGGATCACACCTTAAATTATCTGAAAAAGTTGATGGACGGTGTGGATCAAATACATAAATCATAGTGGGGCATAAAAAAGTTTCATAGGTTAAAGGTTAATTTTGTGTTGCGCAAGAAAAAAATTTCCGTATTAACTTGAAAAGGGATACTTTAATGATTTTTTTTTTCTTTAATGAAAAATTATTGAGTGCATTCCGCGTTCACCATTAAGCCAGACTCCTATCACGAAAAGAATTCAGTGAAAAATCACTTAGCGCTTTCCGTCTTCTACGTTAATAACGCATTAACAAACACCAGTAAACACGAAAAATTTTCTCCATTCCGTGTTAAGTGCAAAAATTCAGCGTTAACAAACACGGCCATAGTCTATCATTGATTGGAAATTGCCTTTAGTTTATAGATTTTACTCTTGTACTAATTTAATTGGCTGCACTACATGCATGTGTTTGAACAATTCAATCAAACATAATGCTATACTTGTGAGTGAGGGCCTGTATATGGTTTGAGTGTGTAATTAAAAAGTGTGTGTGTGCTAGAGTTGTATTCGGCTTTATGTTTGATTGAATGTTGGTGCCCTCACTAAGATGATTGAGTCAGATTGGGTTTGGAAATTTAGCTTTGCATGTAGGGGTTAGCACTTCTCGATGGATTCTTTTTGCTTTGTGTTAAGGATTTTCTTTCACCAATAATTACAACTGATGTATTTATCAAAAAAATAAAAATAAATGGATAAATAAAAAATGTTGAAATAATGCTAAATTTATTAATATGTGAATGAAGCTTATTATAATTAAGGGAGTATTAAATAAACTAAAGAATAAAACAAAAACGAGAGATAAATACCTGATCCATCCTTATGAATAGATGATCGAGATGAATCAATGTAGGGTGTAGATATTTTATAGTTATGCTAGGATTAATGTAAAGAAAAAAAAGATTATTTTTGACATGAGCCTCAGGCTCTTTATTGCATGCTCTTTTTATAGGTCATTTAGGCAGCAACCCTCTCGATGAGTTTCCTTGATAGTTCAGAATCTTTTACTTCTATAGTTTTTGATGTAATCTTCTCATAAGAGATCTAATAGATATAAAACTGTTGGTTTTTAGATTTTCACTTTTATATAGATGCTCTACTATTGGAGACATTCAAGACAACTCTCCATCTAAAAATATCTCGATTAGAGCCAATTCTACCATTTCTTCTATTGTGTCCCTTCTGAGCGTGGAACTGGTGGGACTGAATCCACCAAATCTTAATCTCCCATTCTTTTGATTCCAATTTGTATTAATTTGGGTTCGATCTATTGATGCCCATCCACTCAAATATTGGTCCAATCTTCAGATATTAAGAATCTTCTTGTTCGTTGGGAGAGTTCGGAATGTCCGTGAGAAAATCTCCTATTTTGGAAAGACTATGAGAGAGTTTTATTGAGCATTCTATATCTAGATTTATGATAGGATCCTTGTCTCGGTATGTCTTTTATAGACATGTTGGGTACACTTCCTCTTTTGAATGATCACACGTCATTTGATGTTTTGATCTCATAAAGGTATGCGTATGTTTTTACGACGACCACTGCATTAACAATGAAAGGCATATTGCCGAAGAAGAGGCGGTGAAAGATATCTTTAGATGTGAGTATAAATTTGTTAGCATCGAACACAGTGTTAACATATGACAACCTCCTATTGGTCCTCGTCGGTGAGCTATAATGGGTGCAAACAATGCCCCACACGTCCCTTCATATCGGGAGATGCGATTGGATGATTGATATTCAAGTTTTAGTGGCCGCTTTAACGTGCGATACGTGGTGGCATGGGTTCTCTCTCGACCGATGTGCACATTAATTCCAACTTCCAAAATCACCTAGCATGATTGACAACTTTTAATGTGAATGTGAATGGTGACGACTTATTTTGATTTGTGATCTTCAAATCAAACTAGCCTTTCTACCATGGATTCATCTTGGATGCATGAAGCAAAAAAGACTTAAAAACGGCGCTCTCAATGGGAGTTGGCTGAAGCTTGTGGCTTGGCCACTTTTTTATTAAAGAATGATGATGAAATTCGGATTTTAATTGGCTAAAAACGTATGTTTTCTCTCTCTTAATTTCTATGTAGATTTTCTTGCAAGAGAAAACTACGTTTCGTATGAGGTCCCTGTGACGGCCAATAATTACTTTTTATCTGCTTTTCTCTTCATTCTGATTAGCTTGCTTCGAAGCTGATCCTCTTTTCGTCTGCGTTAACTCCGACAACGTTGGGTATTATATCTTCACGTACCGTCTGTTGATAAGATTCATGCTTTCCTCCATACAGAACTTGCTTATATTTTAGTGGTCCTTCCCACGTCGTGGACCACTTATTGTACTTGTAATTTCTCGCACCAAATGGTAGTATGATTTTCCACACCAACTTCCCTTCACCTTCTTATTTTACACTTTGGCCACTTTTTGCTTGTAAACCTTCAGTGTATCCAGAGCCTTCAACTAGACGTTATCCTGCTCTTCTAACTCCATAAGCATAGCCTCGTTAAATTTCTCAAGAGTTAACTTATTTGAATAGGCTACCTTTAAGATAAAATATTAACTTCCATGGGTAACACAATGTCATGACCATACATCAGGGTGAACGGTGTCATCCCTGTACTGGTTCTTTGTGACGTCTTGTAAGCCGACAATACTTCGGACAATGTTGTATACCATGACCGTGGATTGTCTTCTATCACCCGTTTTATGATGTTCTTCAAGATCTTATTGGTCAACTCAGCCTGCCCGTTGGCCTGAGCATAATATGATGTAGAATATACAAACTTAAATTTATACGTAGCAACAAAAGCTTGAATTTGGACTCCCTGGAATGCTGCTCCCTTGTCCATTATAATAGTCTTGGGGATACCGAACTGGTGGATAATATGTTCCTTGTTAAAATCCATGACGTTCACCTATCCAAGTCCTTTCATTGGCCAAGCTTCTACCTACTTGTTGAAGTAGTACATCACTATGATGATGAAGCTATAGTACTTTGAAGATGGATGATATATCCGTCCAATGATATCAATGGCCCATCCTTAAGATGGCCATGGCTTCACTATGGGATGGAGTTATGATGCTGGAACATGCTTTAGCGGGTCATGCCTGATACCCCTTGGTGCTTGGTCAATAGTAACCATGCCTTCGAATCAACCACCACATTTTTTGCCAACCTGGTGTGCTTCATAGATAACTTCGTTTACCTCCATAGATACTCAGCCTCATTAGGTATCAAATGATTAGAAACTACCAGTCATCCATTGATGTGTCCAACGAAGCTATTTTAAGAGTCAAGGTCCTTTGTTGCGTTACTGGCAGTGAGCATTGATGAGATTTTTGTCCTGTGCTCAACCGGTTGTGAGCCCCACTCGACCGGTCGAGGGCTGGTGCACGACCAGTTGTGGATTCGAGCCTTGACTTGACTCAAAGTCCAGCGACTTTGGATTATTTTTTCTCCAGGGTGCTCGACCGATCGAAGGTGGTTCTCGACCGGTCGTGGGTGACGCTCGACCGGTTGTGGCCTCATCTCGACCAGTCGAAGGTGGTTCTCGACCGGTCTATTTTTCTTTTATTCTCTCATTGTTTATCCACTCCTGCGTGAGTGAAGATGGTTGTAACGTTTTACTTCATAGTAGATTGTCGATCTGGACGAGGTCCTGTGGTTTTTACCTCTTTGAGAGTTTTCCATGTAAAAATCTCTTGTGTGGTGTGTGGTTGATGCTTTGATTTATTTCATTGCTTTATTATCTATAATTCTGGTTTGTTTCGGGAGGCTAGATCCTATGGTTTTGTGCAAGGCCCCCAACAAGCGTTTTTAAACGGTAAGAAACCTTTTGAACAATCCCTCTAGGAGTTTCAGACCTGCTGCAATTTGTGCCATTTCATTGGCATCGACATTAAATTCTCATGGGATGTACTATGTCATCGAAGTTGTCCATTAATTGCATGATCGTTCCATGGTAAGGCAATAAAGCACATCCCACTAGTTGATCTATTACTAGTAAGGAATCACCAGTAATCTCCATATTTGTAGCACCTAGCTCCATTAGAATTTTCGGGTTGATGATCAGTGCTTCATATTCGGTCCAGTTATTCGTGCACTCAAATTCCAATTAGAAGGTGTAATCTTCCATTTTCTCATTTGGGGAGATAATGATGATCCTTGTTCCAGAGGAACGCCTTGTCCATGATCTGTCAAATATTAGCCATGGGACGAGGTGAATAGCATGGATCCCTAACTCCTCTGTTGGGATTTGATCATTAACCTTCATCGGATGATCAACCAGGACATATGCCATGTCCTATCCATCCTTGAACGAAAACTTTGACAAAGCCATAATACACTTGCCAATCCTTCCTCGTAAAAGCAGTCATGAAAGCGTATACTTGATTATGTCGGTCGACGAGATAACATGTACCGTCCCTGCCATTAAGTAGTGGCGAAGCTTAGTAGCGGCAAAAAACAACAGCATGCATAATTTCTCAATAGCTGAGTATCGCCGCTCAGCATCATGTAATGTACGAGACAAATAGTATATTACTTACTCTTTCCTATTATTATTTTTCTGTACGAGTAATGCCGCAATTGACTAGCTGATGGCCGAGATATACAGCCTGAATGGCCGATCCTTTCTTGGAGGGATCAACACTAGAGGTTTCATGAGATACCTTTTCAATTGGTCGAAGGCGTATGATGCTCTGGTTTTCAGATGAACTCCTGGTCAGCCTTCAACTTAATCAACGGTGAAAATGGGTTGATCTTTCCTGCAGAGTTCGAGTTGAATCGACATAAGAAATTTATTTGGTTGATGAACCTCTGCAACTCTTTCTTGTTCTTGGGAGGGGCAACTTCTAAAATTGCTTACACGTTATTTCAATAGACCTTGATACATCAATGATGGATGAGAAACCCTATGACAATTTCTATGAGAATTCCGAACATGCATTTTAAGAAGTTCATCTTCAATTTATGTCCCCTCATGTGCCCGAATGATCTTCTTAGGTCGGCGAAGTGGTATCCAAGATTGGCTGATTTTACCACAACATCGTTGATTTATACCCCATAAACTTGCCGATAATGTCATAGAAGATGACATTCATCGCTCTTTGATAAGTTGTGCCCGCATTTTAGAATGCAAAAGGCATTACAACCTAACAGTAGGTCTTCATCGCCCCATACATTGAAATGCTGTTTTTACAACGTCTTCTTCGACAATGAAGATATGATTGTAACCAGAATGGCCGTCCATGAATGACATGATCTTATGGCCTTTAGCCCTATAAACAAGTTGATCTGCCATCGATATGGATATTTATCATTTGGGGTTGCCAAATTCAGATTTCTAATATCTATGCAAATCCTTAGTTTCCTGTTCTTCTTGATTATGGTGACTATATTTGAAATCCATTCTATATATGTGATCGGCTTAATGAATCCAGCCTTCAATGGTCACTCGAATTCCTCTTTGATCTTGAGGGTGACCTTGGTCACTCGAATTCCTCTTTGATCTTGAGGGTGACCTTAAGAGTCATCTGGGTTTGAATCCCTCCTTGATCGTGAGACGATACTCTTATCTGATTATTTCAATATAATCCTAGCATCTCTTAGTAATCCCAAGAGAAACAATCCATGTAGTTCCCAAGGAGATAGATCATCTCCATATGTGCTCACGGATTGAGTTGTGCGCTGATGTATGTATGCTAATGATCCTTTTCCATTCCAAGATTCACCTTAATGATGGTGTCTAGAACATCAAGCTTGGTGTCGTTTCTAATTCATGGGATGTTATTCCGTTTTTCACTACTCTATCTTCCTTTGCTCGACTGTCACGCCCTAAGCTCGGAAATCGGGCTCACAAAATTTTTGATCGTCGAATCAAGTGTCGACGACCTCCGTAGTACCCCATTCTCGGCAACATCATCATCACATATGCCATATTTTTATCCTGAAATCCTATGAGGAGAATTTTATAATGTACATTTAACTCATAATAAGCATAACCACAAGTTTACCCAAGTCACAAAGGCAACATCATCATCACATATCCACTAATATAAACAGTTGAATACAGTGCTGAAAGGGAAATATATATGCTAAAAATCAAAGCTTCATAAGTCCATTGCACGCTCCAAGCTCAATGCTGCTGCAACCTAACGCCACCTGCACGCATCTATCGTACATAAGCTTATAGAAAGCTTAGTGAGTGGTGAAAGTGTGTCCGCAAGGTAAGTACCAAGTAAGCAATATCAGAGTAATCAGAGTAAGTACTGGCAAGTTCATGAGTCATATAATATTAGGGTACACAATGCATATCAGTTATGCAAATGAGGAGTCATAGAGATCCAAATATCTGATGTAGAGGGTACAATGCAATATGTAAATCCTACTAAGTCCGTCTAGGTCATATAAGTATAGAAAACATAATGACCCAAAATGCCACATGAATGCTGATACAATATGCGATGTGAATGAAATGACCAAGCTAGAGTGTAAGGTCGGGATGATAGTACGTAGTATCGTAGGCTCGGGGTCCATTACAAGGGACTTCTATCCAAATCAATCTCATACCTAAATTTGGATAGTTAGACTCAATGTAATAAACTCCCGGTCTCAGGTTAGTCGCGCACCCAACCGAAATCCTGACCATGCGAAGATACACGTAACAAATAGTTACGCACCACCAGCCTAAGTGAATAGTGAATGAATGAATGAATATACAATTTCTGCTCAATAAGTCCACATATCAGTACGGTTCCTCTTTGGGATCATCACCGGGGTCTAGTACACTCCACATTACCTGCCGCCCCATCAAGCATATAACTGGGTAAGTGGAAGAGACCTCATTATCCGCCTGAGCAGTAGTCTGACAATACCTACACCCGGCTCATTAATAGCAGACCCATTCCCTGAGCTGGTCAAACTCAGCCTAGCTATGCCTTCTCTCTCGGTCGGGTAAGGCCATAACTCCTTCCAATCGACTACGACACAGTGGGAGATGTGATCTTATGGTATTCGGCACTCGGTTGCTCATGTACATCCACCCGGTCTTAACGTTGGGGCGTCCTCTGGTACTAAGAGGATTTTAAAAATTTTCACCCAAGGCCATCTATGGTAGCACGATGCTTGAACCAAACATTTTTGGTATCCTATCTGACCATCCACGATATGCCTGTGGAGGCTACGACCCTGATGTTGCTAGGGTGTATAGTAATCACAACCCACAATACAAGATGCATGAGTCATATAATCCAATCATGCATCAATCCTGCGCATACCGTGCGCTCATGTGAGATAACCTTCGCCTATCAGGGAGTTTCATAACAACCTACCCAATGACATATGCAATGGTCAACCACATCTCATAACAAACATGCAAATGATGCGTATGAGTATGTATCATGATGCTACGAGGTTACATACTCATAATCAGTATCAATAACCGGCATCGACAATCAACCTCGACAATTTGGACATTTAACAACATTGCCCCCAAGGAAAGACCTATATAGAGCCTAACATACAGTGGACTCATAGCCTCACACCAGGGCTAAATATACACCACCATAAGCCTCACTTAAGAGCTTAATATACATCATGATGGGCCTCACTAATGGGCCACATATACATCAAGTGGGTTGCGTCTCATGGGTCTAATATACATCGCAATGGGCCGCTCCCAAGGGCCTAATATACATCAAGTCGGGCCTCATCATATGAATCAAAAATATATTACAATGAACCATTTCCCATGTGCCTCGAATACATCACAATGGGCCTCGACAATCTTAATCGGCTTATACCATCGACCTTGACAATCAGAATCGACAATTGGCCACGACAATCGAAATCGACAAATCGGTCATGAAAATCGGAATCGATTGATAATCAGAATCGACAAATCGGTCACGTCAATCGAAAATCGACAATCGTTCATGATAATCGACCTCGATTGCTAATCGATGATCGGCCACGACAATCGGAATCGGTCAATAATTAAAATCGACAAATCGGTCACGTTAATCGAAATCGACAATCGATCATGATAAAATGCCTTGATCGCTAATAGGCAATCGGTCAAGTCAATCGGAATCGACAATCGACCATGATAAATGACTTCAATCGCTAATTGACAATCGGTTAAGTTAATCGAAATCGGTAATCAGCCACGACAATCAAAATTGGCAAATCGGTCACGATAATCGGAATCGATCGATAATCGGAATAAACAAATTAGTCACGTCAATCGAAAATTGGCAATCGGTCACGATAATCGGCCTCGATCGCTAATCGGCAATCGGCCACGATAATCGAAATTGGTCAATAATCGGAATCGATAAATCGATCATGTTAATTGGAATCGGCAATTGGTTATGACAATCGGCACCGATAATCAGCATCGATAATCGGCGTCAGCCTCGATAATCGGCACCGATAATCAGTAAATAAACAAAGCGGGGTCCATTGATGATCAACCGATCAACCATAATATAAAGATCGACACTCAACTGTGGTTATATTAAATCCGATAGCACAGAGCCATCCGTCTACAGCGAATGAGACCCACTTATTTAGGTTAACCCACTAAGAAAATGATAAGAATGGGCCTAACAAGGCTTAAGGGAAAGTCACAATGTGGATATTCAACCATCATTGCCCATCAATGTAAACATCTAACTAACATTGCTCCCAAGGAGTGGCCTACATAGGGCCAAACATATAATGAGCCCATTGGCCTTATGTACAATCATGATGGGCCTCATTTACGTCACATTGGCCTCGTCATATGGGCCAACATACATCTCATCGGGCCTCGAATACACAACAGGTGGGCCTCGCACCTGGGCCTCAAATATATCATAACGGACCTCGCACGACCTCATCACTGGGCCTCATATATTAAGTGGGCTACATCACATGGGCCGTATTATATGGGTTGCACCATCGGGCTTCATGTATATTAAATAGGTCGCACCGATGGGCCTCATATATATCAAGTCGAGCCCGCCCTTATGTATTTTAAGACCCGACCTATTTAAAAGATAGCATAGAGACAAATGAAGTGAAAACAATATCAGCTTAATTGAAAACTACCATGGCCCTTAGAAGTTTGAACTGTGGATGTCACGGTTCGCTATTTAAATGGCGGGGCCCACTTGAGCCTTAGATCTAACCCATTCTTTTGCTCACGCCATAAAATAATATTTCTAGTGATTGGACGGTTTGTATATAACACATGCATCATGGTGGGTCGCATAATTAGATGGCGTGGATGGATCAGGTGGGACCCACGCTTCTTGCTACTGTGTACAGCAGTAATGGGGCAGTTATATAGTTGTCGTACATGCAGCAGCTACTGCTGCTAAAGAGAAGCAGAGGTGTGTCCCACGTAGGGCCCACCATTATATATATGAGATATACAATATAATATATGTAATTAATATTATTCTTATATAGCTGCTGCTAGTGCAGCTTTTAGCATTAAAGGGGCAGAGGTGGGTCCCATGTAGGGCCCACCCTCATATGTAATATAAAAATATATATTTAATATATTTTTTTTCAAAATCAGCTACTGTACAAGCAGCTTTTCTGCATTTAAAAGAGAGAGGTGGGTCCCACGTAGGCCCACCACAACAAGTAATATAATATTATTTTATATGATAATATACTATATAATATATTATATTATATATTATATTAATATAGTATAATATATTAATATTATATATAAAAAATTTGAAAACGTCCAGGCCTTGGACGATCACAACCATTCAAGGGAGGCCCCACACGTGGGGTGGGTCCCACTGTCCAGGGACGGTGGACACCACACACGCCTGATAGTGTGGCCCACCCCAATGGATGGATGGCGTGGATGATCCCACGTCAGATCACACTTCACTGCTAGCCATCCTCAGTAGGGAATCGATGCCAAGACCCCCAGCATTGAAAAGAGGTAACTTTCACTCTGCCTATTGCTGGATCTATGGATCTGGGTGTGGAGGACGTATCAAGGAAGGCCCCACACGGACGTGGGTCCCACCGTCCAGGGGCAGTGGACGGTTTGGATCAAACACATACATGATGGTGTGGCCCATGCAAAGGGTAGAGGACGTGGATGGGTCCTATAGACCCCACTGTCAGCACACTTTCACTGTTAGTACACCCACAGTCAGTCCACTCTCCACTGTCAGCCACACCCTCCGTCAGTTACGTCCAGCGTCCCTGGATGGACGGTGTGGATGAACACCTCATCAAGGTGGGTCCTACATAGCCCACCTATTTTAGATCAGTCTGATATTTTGTGTTTCTCCTACATCCAGGCCTATGTGACTGTCCGGTCATGCAGGCCCTAAATAGGGGTCAAGGTGGCCCACCAAAATGGATGGCTTGGGTAAAATACACACATCATGGGTGGGTCATGATCATGAAAGAGAGAGAGAGAAAGAGAGAAGAGGAAAGAGACATCAGCGAGGATGGAGGGGCCCTGCCACTATGGGCCCCTCTTTGATACAAAGCCTACATCAAGGTGGATCCCACCATAAGTGGGCCCTTACATCACAAAATTAAAGAGATGAAGAGCCAAGATCACCCACCGCCTTCTTCTTGCTCCATTGGCTTCCTTTGCTCCTTAGCTTTGATCCTATTGGAGGAGATGGAATTTTGATGGTTGAGATGGGAGATGAGAGAGTGAGAAGGTGGGCCACACTTGTTGCTTGGGAGAGCTTAGAGAGGCTTAGACGTGGGATTGTTTTTCTTGTGGTTTTGAGTTGCTTGGAAAAGAAGGGAGAAATAAGAGAGAGAGAAGATGGGATGGAGTGATGGATGAGAGAGAGAGGGATGGGTGGTGTAAGAGTTTGTTGACTTTAGGGGTAGGTTGTGTAAGAAAGGGTATCGGCTTGTATAAGAACTTTTGACTTTTGGGGTTGCTTGGGGATGGGTGTGAGGTGATGTGTACTTGACCATTGATGGATTGATTAATTGATGGATGTGACATGTTGTAGAGATTTCTTTTAATTTCACAACGCGCAGTGTTTTCCTCAAACTGAACGTAGAACCACTTCTTCTGGCCTGGGTATCGCTTCGGTAAGCGAGACGCGGCATCGGAACTGCGGCGATGGTGCAGTCGCAATGGTATAAATCTCGGATTAAGCCGACTTAAATATATGGGATACGACTTAGGGTCGTGCGTAAACGTTGATTATAGGTCACAGGTTGCCGAAATTTGATAGGAATGATCGCGGATGTTGACGGAATAGTATGGACTAGGATATGGGCCTTACACCGGCATTCTGTAATGTCAAAGTTGATAGAGATTTTCTCTTCATTGAGTCATGGTTCAATGATATCGAACTAGCTTCGATGACATCGAAGCCAGTTCGATGGCATTGATCAAAGCCTGATGATGTCATTGAGTATTTTTGGGATTTTTCACCCCTGGTCGCTGGACAGTTTTAGTCCGTCTTTGATACCATCGAAGGCCTTCGATGACATTTGATGAGAATTTTTTCCTCATTGCAATCAATGACATCGAAGCCAGTTTTATGACATCGAAGCCTGACGATGTCATCGAGTGTTATAAAAAATTTTCACCCCTGATCGCTGGACAGTTTTGGTCTATTTTTGATATCATCGAAGGACCTTAGATGACATCGAAGGTTGTCATCGAAGGCCTTCGATGATATCGACGGTTTATGCAGATTCATTTGCGGAAAAGCAGATTCTACGAGTTTTGTTTCCTCTTTCGATTCTACTTCTTTCTAAATCTATATAAAGGGGTATATATCCGATTGGGATGTATTCTAGGGTATTCTAAGGTTCCCTAAAAGTATTCTAAAAGGATTTAGGACTATCAAAGGTGTGAGAGAGAGAGAGAGAAAGAGAAAGCTTGTGGAAGGGAGATTCTGCTTGTAGAGGTGATGTACTTCGCAGTCCACGTCTCATCGCTTCTACGTCCTCATGATCTGTGAGATTTCTTCATTTTTTCTTTTGTTCTCTTATTGTTTATCTACTCCTACGTGAGTGAAGAAGGTTTGATCCAAGAGGTGTGTGCTTGTGATCGGTTGTAATGTTGTACTTCATAGTGGATTGTTGCTTTGAACTAGGTCTTGTGGTTTTTACCTCTTTGAGGAGTTTCCACATAAAAATTCTGTATGTCGTGGGGTTTGTGCTTTGATTTATTTCATTGCTTTATTATTTCATAATTTTGGTGTATTTGGGTGGCTAGATCCTAAGGTTTTGTGCAATGGCCCCCAACAAAAGTGACGTCCATTACGATCGATAGTATTGCTGAGATATTGTTCAAGCTAGCCATAATTTCAGCTTCTCTGTTTTCCTTACTCTTGCGAAGTCCACCTAAGTAATAAGAGAATCCCAATCATAGGCTGGATTTATGGCGATCATCACATCAAGATCTTTAACAAGATCCATTGTAACTGTGACCCTGTTGGCTGCCAGTTCTTATTTCGACTAACCACTCGTAGGGGATTGTATCTTCCATTGTAAAAATTAGCTTTGGCCACGTTTAAATCTACAACAAATGATTGTTTGTCTGCCCAAATGATAGTAACTTTGCTTATGTTTTAAAGGATAATGAATTGATGTAAAGATGATGGGATACACTAATTTGAGTGGATTCAATCACTTTCCTATTAACGTGTTGTAGCTGATCGTTAGCTTAATTACGAAGAAAATGATCATTACGTTGTTGCTTCCTACCCGCAACTCTACAGCAGGGACTTCATTTGTATTGGTAATGGAAATGGTCATTACGTTGTTACTTCCTACCTGCAACTCTACAGCAAGGACTTCATTTGTATTGGTAATGGCTCTTGCGAAGCAAGATACGGTGACCTCGGTCGACATCAGGTCCTCGGTTGATTTCTTTAGAAATTGGCATAATATTTACTGCAACGCCATTGTTGGCCATGACTCACGAGACATGGAAGCCATCCACGTGCATGGATATGTATAGTGGCTTCAGATGCTTAGGTATCTTTAAGGTTGATTTGACAGGATGACGTTATGAGCATTTTCATATTCTTCGATTTGATTAATCCTCAGACCCCAGGACAGGTAGGGATCCTGAATCTTGGCGGTGCTTGGGTTTCGTCGTGTCTGTCATCTTCTCTCCCATCATTAACGACGATGGATCTTCTTTGGTGTCGCCTTGGCTAAAGGGTGCAAACTATAGCATTTATTCGTGTTGAGCTTCTACGTTGCTCTTCCACATCTCTGGCCAGACTGTGGTGGAAACTTCACTGCTAACATGAATGCCATGTTGCAACTGAAAGTGATTGGTGATAGGGTTCTAGGACACACCACATTCATGGGCAGCCATGCAAAAAACATACTGATCCAACAATATTAACCATCTAATGAGTAGTTTTTAAGACGGATGGTCAAGATCATATATATATATATATATATATATATATATATATATATATATATATATATATATATATGGGAAATAGTACTATAAGGTTGAGTGCATAGAATCATAACACATGGTCGAGTCGTGTCTTAGTGTGAGCCGTTGGTTGATAAATTTTCAAAATATACAAGGGAGATGCCATCTGAGAAAAAAAAAAGAGGCAAAATTGTGTAACTCGGAGTTACACAATCTTAGGGTGTGCAGCCGTCACCAATTGTGTGGGGTCGTCCATGATAGATGTGTTCTATCCATACCTTCTATTCATTTTGAGATATCATTTTGAGGCTTTACTGTAAAACTCAGGCAGATCCATACCTCAAGTGGATCACGACACATAAAGTGGGGACAATGATGCCCACTGTTAAAACCTTTCTATGGCCCATCATAATGTTTATTTTAAATCCAACCTGTTCATAACGTCACATAGAATTGGATGAAGGGACCAAACAAATATCATCTTGATCCAAAACTTTTGTGGTCCCAGGAAGTTTTCAATGGTGGGCGTTCAATCCCTGCTACTTTCTATGTTATGGTCCACTTGAGCTTTAGATCTACTTTATTTTAATGCTAATAACTTAAAATGATTTTTCCGAATGGATGGATGGTGTAGATATAATACTTATATCATGGTGGGGCCATGAAACTTAGCCGCGGCAACATGGACAGTGGCCCGTGGCACACCAGCCTTTCCGCTTCCTGCGTGGAGGGACTGAAGTGACCTCTCCAAGTTACGTGGGTTCCACTATGATGTATGTATTATATCCATATTGTCCATCCATTTTTAGATGTCATTTTAGGATATGGGCCAAAGAATGAGTCAATTAAAAATCTTTAGTGGACCCCACCATAGAAAATAGTGGATAGAGTGATTCCCACCGTTGAAACTATTCTAAGGCCCACTATAATGTTTATTTGAAATCCAACTTGTTCAAAAGTTAAAAGAAGACATGAAATAAGAGAAAACACAAATATCAGCTTGATCTAAAACTTTTGTGGCCTTTAGAAGTTTTTAATGGCGGGCGTCACTGTCCCACTGCTTTTTGTGATGGGATCCACTGGAGCTTTGGATTTAACTTGTTCTTTGGATACTTTCCTAAAATGATATCTAGAGATGGATGGAAGGTATGGATACAAAACATACATCATGGTGGGGCCATAGAG
This sequence comes from Magnolia kwangsiensis, assembly GCA_037074715.1. Lineage (NCBI taxonomy): Eukaryota > Viridiplantae > Streptophyta > Magnoliopsida > Magnoliales > Magnoliaceae > Magnolia > Magnolia kwangsiensis. The sequence continues at coordinate 8,718,917 of CM073580.1, read as the reverse complement.
CTTGGTGACGTCACTTCCATAGCTAGTCTCGCTACTCAACTTATCAGTAGCTAATTTAAGCTCCGCAGAAGGGAGCAGATTAGGTGCGGCCTCTGCCTAACCTAGGACAGTGCGTCCCTCATCGTGGGGCCCAACTTGATCTGCATATTGTATACCCCATCTGTTTTGAAAGACAATTTTAGGTCCTATTTTCAAAAATAAAGAAGATACAATTCTAAGGTGACCCATACTATCAGAAACAGTGGTGATTGAATAATCACCTCGCACTTAGCAGACAACCTGTCCTCTGGATTGTGTGGGAATGAATTTTTATTTACACAGATAGGTGGATCCATTATAATGTTTATGAGAAATCCACCACGTTTATTTATTTTTTCTGGTCATGTTAGGACGTGGGAAAAATAATGAGGTATATCTATAATTCAATTGGGCCACACAATAAGAAAATGTGAGTAGTTAAATGCCTACGGTTGAAACCTTCCTAAGGTCTACCATTATTCTTATATGCCATTTATACGGTTCACAGGGCCATTCTTACTGTGATGAACTAAAAATACAAAAATATTAGCTCAATCCAAAAATTTTGTAACCCACCAATGTTCACTAGCAAACATCCATTCCTCACCATTTCTTGTCGTGAAGCCTAGTGATTTTCGAATCTGCTCCACTTTTTGTCTCATGCCCTAATGTGAAAAAAAAATAGATGGACGGTGTGGATTTCTCACAACATAATGGTGGGCCCTAATTTCTTGTCATATAAAACTTTCCCGAAAGCTTCCCAAACATTTTGAATGTTTATCATCCAATGGCTCACACTAAGACATGACTCGACTGTATATTATGGTTTTATGTGCTTGACCTTATAATACCATTTCCATATATATATATATATATATATATATATATATATATATATATATGGAAAAGGTTTAACTCATGGGAACTTTCCATGAGGTCAAGCTGTGTGGGCTCCACCGTGATGTGTGTCAACCATCAACACAATCCATTTAATTGGTCCCCTTTAAACTGTGGGATATCTCAAAAATCAGTCATATACTTCTGAGCCATCACATTTAAATCATACGAAGACAAGCCTAAAACATATAAAAGCACTTGGTGGGCCCTACCAAAAATTTGCATGCGTTTGAAACTTGGTCTGACCCCTCAACCAAGTGGGGCACACATAATGGATGGCCTGGATATGTGAACAACATCTCTGTGGGCCAAAAGACGATTATGAATGTTTTAATGGGAGGACAACCCTTCACAACTTTTTTATGTGGTGTGGCCCACAAAAGTCATGGATTGACTTGAGTTTTAAGCCTGAGGCCCACCATGGAATGGTGCATCTGACTGATGGGGTAGATGTTCAACATACATCACAGTGGGGCCCACACAGCTCGACCTCATGGGAAGTTCCCATGAGCTCAACGGCATATAACTATATATATATAGTCCAATCAGCAATTTGATCCACCTACTGAGGGCCATACCATGCATCGTTTGAACGATGTATGGCTATATAAAAACAAAGGCCAAATTAAGTTTAGAATGGACCATCAAATTCGTGTGATCTTTTCATGGTGAGCCATTAGATCTGTTCTGCAATTACTACAGATCAATTGATAGACTTTCCAAATGTCCTGAGGTAACTTGGAGTACCGTAACTTACAGTGCTCTAACACGATTGCATTTTCTACTGAAAATGATCCAGTACTCCGAGAGTATCATATGTTAGAGTGCTCCACGTCGACAGTCCCATCTATCGATCTGTACCGACCACTATGTCAGCCATAGACGTGGCCTACATGTTTTCCAACCAGGACTATCCAAATCATGGTCTTTGTGGGTGAGAACGGTCCAATGGTTGCACCGGCAGATGATTCTCAATGCCTAGTGAATGGCCTGTGAATGAATGGTCCACATTCAAATGGCGGAAGTTACACCGAGCATCGGCATAATGGAACTAGACAACATGAATTTTTGTTGTATGTTAAAAAAAGACGAGATTTTCCTTATTATAAATATCGCCATTTATTCATTGGCTTTTCTAAATTATCCAAACTTTATTTTTCATTATTAAATAATTGTTTTACATATTAACTCTTTGTACATAAAAACATCCTTATTTTGTCCATGGCGAAACTGTCCACTACCAAGTAAAGGAGAAAGGTGAAAGGCAGTATCTAAAATACTAGCTACGAATTATAACCGTAGTAGCTCCGTAGCTATTTCCTCCCAAACCATGACTTCATTGATTTGTAGGTATTAGTTCTATAGCTACAGATTTAATCCGTAGGTATTTATTCTGTACCAAAAGGCATACACATGAAAGCCTATCGTGAAATTGAGATAGCTTTAATTGAAATTAAGCAAGCCTAATATGAAATTGAGCTTCACATCATGTGGATCAACCCTCTAACTACCCATCTATACCTCTAATGCACTTGAACTGTTCACTCAAATAATCCTCTCTTAAAGATCTAAACCATCCATCAACATGACCTCTTTGTGCACCATATGTCTGGTGTATTTCCATCCGATCCATTCATCTCATGCATGTACGAAGGACTTAGGAAGCAACATAGCATTTTCATGAGAAGTGTTGTATGTAGTAAATATGTTAAGAGAAGAATAACAATTTTAGGAAATAGAACCGGATGAGAGTCCAACCACTACAAGTTACCATTTGTTGGAAAATAGAACCCGAGAGAGAATATAACCATCTCAAGGCCCATCGCCCCTTTGCACCTAAAACCAATCCAGTCATCTTTGGATCCAACCTGTCCATTCATTCCAAATCCAATTAACCAAGAATAAATCTAAACCATCAAGTAAGTGCACCATCTAACTACCCACCTAACAATCTAATCTGACCATCCAAATTCTCTACTCCCCACATTTCATTTTAAACCAACCCACATGAACATAATCTTTGCTGGAAGACGAAGAACCCATCCGATCTGACTGTCCAAATTCTCCACACCCTGCGTTTCTTCCTTAGCAGACCCATATGAGTATAATCTTTGCAGGAAGACAATAACCAATATTATAAAAGTGAAATTTTTGTTATATTTTTTCGTTCTTTCCATCTGTTTATATTTTAATTTTTTCACCGTCTCTTTTTTTTTTTTTTTTTCAAAAGTAAACCTAATTTAATATAATGGATATAAATGAATTGCGAAAGCTACTGCTCAAAGAGAATAGTCAGAAAGCACAAACTCGTAAGAGAGTACAATAGTAAAATGGTAAAAGAAAAGTTTACCTGAGCAAAGAACAAACGGTACCCAAATATCTAAAAACTTAATAATTTGAAAGGTGGTGATGTGCCTGGGCTCCCACAAACCTCAAGTATGCTTTGATAAAAAGCCCTAACTTATAAAATTAAAGAATCACATTTTTTCAGAGCATCATAACCATCCCATCCATGAATTGAAAAATCGAAGAGGATTCAATCATCCCATCAGTGCGATTTTCATGCCATGACCATGAAACATATGTTGAGCCTAGCAGACAGTTCGGATCGACCCAATGAGATGTACAAGTGTCACAATCCAACTGAGAGCACTATAACTTATAATAGTGGTCCGGGAACCACTATATCATTTTTATTCAGATGACAATCTCCATGTCGTCATCAAAACTGACAGCTTCTTCAATGCTAATGTGATGTTTTCAACCCGTAATCCATAGCTCTTTAAAACATGACAGTGAGATTGGAATATCCAATACAACGGGATATAAGGTTAATCCATCCGTTCATCTTTTAAACCATCTTAGTTGTATATGAGGCCCACCATATGTATAAGTGTGCATGTATGCCATCCAACCCATCCAACAGGATCACTAACATAAAAAAAAATAAAATGGATGTATAGAAAATCAAGCAATCCAATTATCATGTGAGCCACACCATAGATAACAATGAAAAACCACCTAAAAATCTTCAAATCTGTGGCCCACCTGATGATTAGATTGGCTGATTTTCTAATGCATACCATTTTCATGACGGAGGACCTAATGGACAGGTTGGATGAGAAAAAATACACATTAACGTGGGCCCACATGTCACTCGCCGTATATGATTCTCATCCACAACAGCTGTATGGTAACCAGTCTAAGGGGGGTCTGTGGAATTACATGGCCACCGACCTGAGTTTCTTGATTTGTGCCTGCATTTCGGGTGATCTGGACTGTTGACACGATAGACCCTGTAGTGAATACTATATATATATATATATATATATATATATATATATATATATGGAAAAGGTACAATGCGCTCGAGCTCACGGCTCCGTCCCATGCGGTCTAGCTGTGTGGGCCCCACCGTGATGCCTTTCGAACATCTACCCTATCAGTCAGATGCACCATTCCACCGTGGACATATATCTGAAAAATCAAGTTAATCCATGACTTGTGTGGGCCACACCACATACATAAGTGGAGAGGGGCCGTGCAACCATTAAAACATTCATAATCATTTTTGGGGCCCACAAAAGATGTGGGTTGCAAATCCAGACCATCCATTATGTGTATCCCACTTGTATGAGGGTTCAAACCAAGTTTCAGCAGCATTCAAAACTCAGGTGGGCTCCACCAAGTGCTTTTATATGTTTTAATGGTGTCTTCACATGATTTTAGATGGTATGACCCACCTGAGTTCCGTATACGGATGATTTTGGAATATCTTATCATTTAAAGGGAAACCATCAAATGTACGGTGTTGATGGTCGACATGCATCACGGTGGGGCCCACACAACTCGACCTCACGATAAGCTTATCGTGAGCTCGAGTGTGTGTGTGTGTATATATATATATAGCGTGTGTGTGTGTGGCCACACGGTGATGCGTGTTGAACATCTACCCCACCAGTCAGATGCACCACTCCATAGTGGGCCTTGGGTTTAAAATCAATTCAATTCATGGCTTGTGTGAGCCACACCACATATGACAGTTGATAGGAGCTACCCTCCCATTAAAACATTCATAATCATTTTTTGGGCCCATTGAGATGTGGGTCACAAATCCAGCCCATCTATTATGTGTGTCCCACTTGGATGAGGGGTTAGACCAAGTTTTAGACGCATTGAAATTTTAGATGGGCCCCACAACTTGTTTTTATATGTTTTAGGCATGTCTTCACATGATTTTAGATGGTATGGCCCACCTGAGTTCCGTATATATCTAATTTTTGGGATGTCCTATAATTTAAAAGAGACCCATCAAATACATGGTGTTGATGTTCGACAAGCATCACGGTGTGGCCACACAGCTCATCCTCATGTGAAGTTCGACACGCATACCATCTTGTATCTTTTTTGAGTTGAACACAGACCGTTGCTATATTTCTTTTCTTCACCATCACAGTCCTCCAATAGAAGGATCAGGATTTTCCGGTCAAGGATATTTTTGAGGCATGGCCTATGATCTGCTGAGTTGTCCATCATATCAACGGTTCAGATCTCCCAACCACATACCCCAGCTGCACAAAATAATAGCATGAGTTATAATACACAATGCTTAGTAGAAAACCTTCAATGCCAAAAACGCAACTGTAAGACACCGATAGGTGCAAACGTTTCACAAGATAAAGACGAGTCAACGAAAATCTCAATTGAAAAGTCCGCCACTTGTCTGACAACCGTTCGTTAAAGGAGCGATCATGGTTGAGTGGCCACAACCATAGATGTGATGGGCATTAATTGTAATTTTAAAATTCAATGACATTGATCTGATACTCACTTTTCAAAGTTTTAAAGCTTGTTGACTTTGGCCAAAATGTGCCCAAAGTCGTTTAGGGCCTGTTTGGCCAGCTGCATTGGAAAGGATCAGGTAGGATGGAATTGCATCAGGTCCTGTGCCAAATCCACTCTATGTTTGGGAAGGATTATAAAGCTTGGAAGTAGATTAGGTGGAATCGCATTGGTCCTGTCCCAATTTCACTCAATGTTAGTAAGTTGTGTAGGTCCCACCATGATGTGTGGGCTATATCCATACCGTCCATCCATTTTTGAGATCATTTTAGAGCATGGGCCAAAAAATCAGGTAGATCTAAAGTTCAAGTGGACCCCATCATAAAAAGCAACGGGAATTGAATACTAACCATTGAAAACTTCTTTGGGGCCACATAAGTTTTGGATCTGCCTCATTTTTAGGCCCATGCCATAAAATGAGGTTACAAAATAAATAAACGAATTAGATATAACACGTGTTATTCTCAATAGTTTTAAATGATAGTGGGTATATCCATTCAATGTACCACCGTGCTTATCCCATGGTAACAGGGAACAATCCCTGCCATAGATAATAATTATGTTTTTTGAATCCCATCCCACCTAATCCTCTCCAATGCAACTGGCACTTGAGTCATTAGAAATTTCAACTTCCAAATATGACTCCGATCGTCTACGTTTTGATAGGATTCTTGGTAGTTGATTATGGGTAGAGAGTCACTGTCAAGTAAACTCAGCTTCCTAACACGACAAGGTCTCTTATACCACAGGGCCCTTTGTTGATAATCTCGACCGAATAAGCTCTCTTCAAAAGTTTCAATTGAAGTTGCCCATTTATAGCATATGGGAATTGATTGATTTCATCCTCATGATAGCAATGACATGTCAGCAATAATTCATAGTGGAAATACCGGTTATAAAGTACAACGAAAATACCATCTAAAATAAGGGCCTATTTGGTTTTCCAGTTACCATGGTAGTTGTTTGTAAAAAAGTTGTGGATACATTTTACTTGTATTTGTAACGATTGTCCGTACTTTAATTGACTACTCTCACACTTTATTTTTTTTATCATTTTTTAGGTAGAATAGGCATGAATCTAGCGGCCCTGTGTTTGAGTTGACAGTGTATTAGTGATCATGTCACTTCGGTTTTGCTAATATGGTGTCCAGCACCTAGGCTCCACGACAAATGCACTGCACTGTTTGAATTCATCTAGATTCCTAACTACAGATAGATTGTAGTCTCCCACTCTCACTAGACTGGTGGTCAGTGATCAATGTCCCGTGGGACCCATTTTTATGTCTTTCATCCATGCCGTTGATGCATATTTACTAATCCTTTGGCCTTAGTTTGGTATCAACGCAGGAAAATATCATGACTTCATTAATTTCTGTTGTATGGTCCACAATATACACTACGTTAGAAGTATTTGCGACGTATTTTTGCGACGAATTTAATCCGTCGCTAAAATCTCTTGGTTTAACGACGGATTTAATCCGTTGCTAATGAAAAAAGTCCGTCGCTAAACCCGTGTTTGTCCAAAATCCGGTCTGGACGTCGCTGAATTTAGCGACTGACCAAATTCGTCGCTTAATTCTGATTTACGACGTATTAACGACAGATTTTGGTCCATCGTTAGTCGGTGACGGACGAAATTCGTCCACGGTTTGCTTTTATGACCATCGTTCATTCCCGCCCAGAGACCAAATGGCGCGCTTTTCAGTTGCTTCTGCAACGGATCATGGTCCGTCGTAAATGGACTTTTGCGACGGATCATGTTCGTCGTAAAAGGACTTTTGCCTTAACATTAATTTTTAAAATTTTAATTAGAATATGGTGGAAAATTAGGTTTTTTTGTTGTCTAATAATTTTTTTATTAGAATTTCTGTGGTTTAATTGTACATATTTGTATCTAAGATTATATTTTAACAATTGATTAAATGCAAAAAGAATATTTTGTTTTTATATCAAATGAGTGAAATTTTTAATTTTATTTTTTAATTTAAAATTAATATTTTAATGATTTGTAATATCATATGAAAAAGAATATCGAGAAGTTTAAAAAATTTAAAAATGTTAGAGAAAAAAATTAGATTTTGAAAAAATAAAAATAGTGATTTAATAAAAATCTATTTTGTGGGAAAAAAGAATTTTGAATAAAGTTGATAAATTTGTAAAAAAAAAAAGTATTTGATTTTCAGAAAAAAATAATATCCTTAAAAAGAAAGTAAAAAAAAATTTAAAATGTGAAAATTTTCACAATGTGGGCCCCACCATAATATTTTATAAAAGCAATGAGATTTTGAAAAAAAAAAGTATATCATTTTAAAAAAGAAAATTGCAAAGTTGAAAACAAAATGATGCTTTTAAAGAAAAAAATCGGCATTTTGAAATTTTTGGGAAAAAAAAATTGGGAAATTTTTTGAGATTTTGAAAATAAAAATTCAGAATTTATATTTTAATTTTTTTTGAAATATTTTATAATAAAAAGGATATTTTGTTAAAAGTTTTCAAAGAAAAATTAAGAGTAAAAAAATATGCATTTTGAAAAAAAAAATGTTATTTTTAAATAGAAATTGAAATTTATCTGCAAAATAAAAAATATTTGTTAATAAATTATTAGGTACATCCACTAATTGAACCTTTAAGCATTAAAATTAAATTTCACTCATTGTTGATTAATCTTGTATGCCTAATATCTTCCTCATATGTAGCTTGATCGAGGTGAGTAACTAGTCAAATTGTGGGTATTGATCAGTAAAGTAGAGTGAATGGACCAGACATGTAAAATGGGCCAAATATTCTAGTCAAAATTATGACCCAACTTAGTAATATTGTGAGAACTTAAAAATTGATGTAAGTTTTGTGGGCCCCATCATGATGTGTGTCGAACATCAACACCATGCATTTGATGTGTTCCCTTTAGGTTATGAGATATCTCAAAAATCATCCGTATACGAAACTCAGGTGGGCCATACCATCTAAAACCATGTGAAGACATCCTAAAAAACATAAAAGCACTTGGTGGGGCCCACATGAGTTTTGGATGTGGCTGAAACTTGGTTTGACCCCTTATCCAAGTGGGACACACATAATGAGTGGGTTGGATATGTGAATCACATTTAGGCAAGCCCAATATCTAATTACGAATGTTTCAAGGAAACCTCTCTTTACTATATTTAGGTGAGCTGCTCATTACCCTTACCAGACTAAACTCTGTGGGGTCCTCTGTTATTTATTTATTTTATCCACTCCGTTCATCCATGTTAACTGATAATTTGAGGTCTAAAGAACAAAAAGGAAGCATATCCAAAGCTCAAGTGGACCAAACCAGAGGAAATAGTGTGATTGAACCTCTACCATTGAAAAATTCTTGGAGGCCATAAAAATTTTGGATCAAGCTGATGTTTGTGTTTTATCTTCATTCATATATTTTTGATATTATGAACAGGTTGGATGGCAAATAAACATTACTGTGGGCCTAAGGAAGGTATCAACGTGGAAATCATTATTCCACACTGTTCCATGTGGCATGGTCCACTTGAGTTTTGGATTTACTGAAAATTTGGAATCAATCCACATTGTTCATCCATTTTTCGAGATCATTTTAGAGAATTATCCAAAAAATGAATCATATCCAAAGATTAAATGGACCACGCTACAAATAAGGAGAACGAATTGACTACTCCCCTTGGCACCCGCCAATGCTTGGTGGTCGGTGCTCTATGGGCCCCACCATGATGTATGTGTTTCATCTATGTCATCCATCTATTTTTAAAGATCATCTTACTGCATGAGACCAAAAATGAGATATATCCCAATTTGAAATGGACCATATTATAGGAAACAGTGTTGAATGAGCGTCAACCATTAAAAATGTTTCGGGGGCCATAAAAGTTTTGGATCCAGATGATTTTTGTTTTTCCCCTTCATCTAGGCCTATATGACCTAATAAACAGATTGGATGTCAAATAAATAGTATAGTGGGCCTTAGGAGGATTTTAATGATGGATATCCAATCACTATTGTTTTCATGTGCTGTGGTCCACTTGAGATTTATATACCTCTCATTTTTGGAATTAATTCCTAAAATGGTATTTAAAAATGGATGAATGCAATGGATGAAATACATACATTATGGTGGGCCCACAGAGCACCGACCACCAGCCAAGGGGCTGGCTAGGCTAGGGATGCGAATTTCCTGCAAAAGCCTTTAGCAGTAGTTCCTGCGCAAGGATGTTAGTTGAGGCCCACCACGATGTTTTTGATGAATCCACCCCATCCATACATTTTTATAGCTCTTTGTCGGACGTCTGATAAAAAATGATTTGGATCCATAACTCAATTGAGTCGCATAAGAGGGAAAATTGGGGAAAGAAATTTGTACTGTTGAAACCTTCCTGGGCTCCATTCTGATATCTATGGGCCATCCAAACCGTTTATAAGGCCACTCTCAATAGGATAAAGTGAAAGAACTAAAAAAAATATCATGATACAAAGCTTTCATGTCCAAAAGAATGTTTCAACGGTGCTCACCGAATCTCCATTGTTTCCTCTCTTGTGGCTCACTTGAGTTTTGGGTACACCTAATTTTTGGTCACGTGTCCTAAAATGATCTCCTAAAACGGATGAACGGAGTGTATTTCTGCAAAATATCTGGGTAGGCCCCACCCAACATTCTTGCACAGAAAGTTTCTGCGAAAGGCTTGCGCAGGAAAGATGGTCAGAGAATGGTTATTGAATTGGGGAACGGATTGGCTACTCCCCCTGACACCACTTTGGCTGGTGGTCGGTGCTCTGTGGGCCCCACCATGATGTACTTGTTTCATCCATTACGTTCATCCATTTTTACAGATCATTTTAGGGCTTCATATAAAAAAATATAGGGATATGAATATTAGGTGGGCCACACCACAGGACAAAAATAATGAATGGGTATTGTAACACCCTGAAAATCGGGGGTCGTGTATAAACTCAACTCCCGAGTTCCAGACCGTCACTTATGCAACAAAAATGGTTATGATTCAATGTTGTCTAATTTAAAGCATTCACATGAGTAAAAGTATACCAAAACTGCAATTCATACTTCAGATCCAGTGATAAAAGCAAGCGGAAGACTAAACGATATATATATCACTGTATGGAAAAACAAAGTAATCTCAACTGTCTCCAAAGTATGACTACATCTCTGAGTCTCATATACATGTAAATAGACAAAAGAATAAGTTCAAAATAGTCCCACTGAAGTCCCCCTCGATCCAGGTCACCTACGGGAAGCCGTCGTGATACTGCATATACGAGAACTCATCCTGGTCCTCGTCAATCTCCGGCTCCACCTCCTGGATCTCGTCGTCACCTGCAACTACAACAGGGTCTGGTGGGTGTTGCAAACACCATCCCGTAACGTGGGAATGAGTGATCAACTCAGTGGAATCATAGAGCAAAGATTAGCATGTTCACAATTCAATCACGCGATAATAGTAAAGCAGTAAATCAGACAATTCTAATACTGTTGTTAATGCAAGATGATATGACGTGATGTATGCCCTCACCGACGATCACCCTCATGCGGCAACATCTTACGACCGCGGCATGCCACACTCCCTAGAGTGCTCCACATCTTCCAGGCACATGCAATGCTATGGTGATATGATTACCAAGTTGTTATTAGTCCATTCAAACAGCAGGATTGGGAAACTAAGGTACTTCCCTTGTATCAATCCCAACACGGATCCTGTCTAGGGTCGTCACTCCTAGTAATCTCATACGATGTACATTTCGTAGGTCACTGCAAGGGCTGCCAGGGCTGTTGCTCGCACTCGTTGCACCGCTCCCCCATCACCTTATCAATACAGGCCTACTGTACTCTACTGCACGGAAGGGTCGTCGCCTCCCGTGAACTCAGAATACGCTCGCGGTCACTACAAAGGGTTCGTCGCCTGATCAGTGTAGGCCGACAGCTAGAATATAGTGTCCCATACCACCATAATCTGCTCACGAGTCAAGGTGCTCACTGGTCACTACGGGGAGGTTTGTGGCCCCAGCGTAGGCCGACAGCTCGACCACGGTGTCCCATACCACCATGCCCGGCTCATGAGTCTTCGTGGATCAAGGTACCACGGTTAATAGGGTTTACAATGGTAAGTTCAGTACCCTAGGTTCAAGCAGTTATGATACATACAAGGTGAACAAACATCGGCCAGTCGGGTTACTTGACGGGCTCGACTAGCGCGATCGCATCTCGAATTGAACGACATGAAGTGCGTAAAACACTTCGCGTGGCCTAACCACTGCCGCCAACTCTCAACACGAATCACATTCATCGACGCGTCGTTCGTGGCTATGACCAGTCAGCCACGAATTCGTTCGGTTACCGACTGCCTGGACTAAGTCAAGTCCCACACATCTATTGAATTACATTAACGCTATATACCAGGGTATTGGAATTGAAACACATCATGTGAGCATGTTAGCACATGTTATAACATTCAACTAAGCAAATCTTCAAGGCATACTTCCCATGCATATTCAACTTAGGCAAATCTTCAAGGTATCATTTCTATGCATGTGATGCAATCATGCATAAGGTCAACATATAGGAAATCATTTAGGTCAGCATATTAATCATGAAATCAATCTCAAACTACTACATAACATCATTCAATACAAAACATACTAATACAAGCATTTATACAAACGCATACACTACACACTTAAGTCCACATATAGTATGTCGACCCAAAGTGCGCAACTTGGCGAATTTCTTCGCCAAACTGATTATGCAAGCATTCCTAACTCTCTAATGCGGCGACAAATCATGTCAATCACGTCAGCAAATTATGCATGTAGACCGTACTTCCTACATATGACTAAAATGCCCTAAATCTCATATTCTTCGTTAATTTGCGAAACAGGAAACGGAGAGCATGTTGTACATGTCAAACGGCGATGCCGTCGATAATATACTATTAAACGACATTGAAAGCGTTGTAAACCGACAATCAAAGCATCTAAAATCCTCACCTAATCTCTTACGGTCACGGGATTTTGAACGGAGCGTGTACGCTTCGTCTACGGCTGTAGGAGAACCTGATTTATGGATTTAGTTAGCTAACATGTTCAGAATCTACATAAACCCTAAATCAGCAAGTTTTTGAGGTTTTTCTATACCTGAAAAAGTGGAAAAACCACCAGCCAGGTGATTGAAATGAAGTGTTGAAGCAGCACTGTCAGGGGCTCGGATGCGGGGAAAATCTCCTCTTCCCTTTCTCTCAAACTCTCTCTCTCTTTTCTAGGGTTTGTGAATTTCGTATGCAAGGAAGGAATGAGGGTTTCAACCCCTTTTATAAGCTTGAAAACGCCCAAAATAGGCTCTGGGACGAAGTTTACTTAATGCCTATCCATTTCGGGGCTGTTTCGGTCCAAAAACTGATTTCTGGTGGTCCCCTGGTCGATTGCGATCAGACTTAAGCTCATGGGTACCAGATGTACCTCGTATTAAGTTTTCAGTCTGGCAGGGTTCGCAGATCGCACGTAGCGGACCAGTTTCAGTTCAGCGGTCACCGCACATAGATCAGGGCTGAAAGTCCCATGATAATAAATAGATATTTTTCCTGATCCGAGGGTGTAATCTGGATGAATTCTGACGGTCAGAACGCTTAATACTGACGCGTCAAGTCGTGTGCCAGATCTAAATTTGAAATTCCCAATTCGTCCCTATTCGCGGTCACTTCAGTCCGGGTTCAACGAAATACTCTGTGATTATCGGTTTGACTTGATTTTCGAGATGATTGTCAAGTCCAGCTGGGCGATTCTAACGGTCTAAGATAGGAGGTATCAGACCTTCGACGCGCGGTCTAAATCCAATACAAAAGTTCAATATGGTCCAGAGGACAAACCTGCTTAGAGTTGGATCCAAGGTTATAGAGTATTGTAGAGTTGTCTGTTCTACTCGATTTGGGTCTTGTAGAACGTATTTAAAGTGATCAGGGACTATTTTCCAGCTACTCTAGCGTTGCGCTAGCTAACTTACGTTTAATTTCCATGGAAATTATTTATACGCGATTTCGGGTCAAATCGGTACTCGATTCCAAGTACGGATTTTTCACGGGCGTTACAGGTATTCACAATTAAAATCCTCTTAAGGCCCACTGTACTGTTTATTTGACATCCAATCTGTTGATTTGGTCATAAAGACCCAGATTAAGGGAAAAAATAAATATTAGCTTGATCCAAAAATTTTATGGCCTCCAAAATGTTTTTAATGGTCAAAATTCATTCAACACTGTTTCCTGTAATGTGATCCACTTGAGATTTATATATATTTCATTTTTTTTAGAATATCATAAAATGATATATAAAAATAGATGGACGGCATGGATGATACAAATACATCATGTTGGGGCCCACAGAGCACTGACCACCAGCCAATGGTTGGTGTCAGGGGGAGTAGCCAATCCGTTCCCATTGAATTGACGTCAGCAAACTCCGTAGGCAGGCCCCACCATGATGTACGTTTTGCATCCACACCTTTCATCCAATTTGGAGAGATCATTTTAAGGCAATATCCAAAGAACGAGTTAAATTCAAAGATTGTGTGGTCCACCCAAGATTTAAATCCAAAGCTCCAGTGGACCCATGTACGTCCAACCAATAATATTTTCTAATTGTGTGGTCCACCCAAGACTTATTTCAATCTAGTTTTTGAGGATCTTATACAAAATGATGTCGTGAAATGGATGGATGGCATAGATGAAACAAATCTATCATGGTAGGGCCCATAGAGCGGTGCCAGGTACAAATGTCAACTTAACGTTTTGAATCCAAGTTTTGCAATGTGAGTCTTTTATTTATGTAAAATAGTGGTGACTCGTTTATAACAATAGTGGCTGAGATATGGAGTTATCCAGACCATCCAAATAATCAGTCCAGGTGCAAATAGTAAATATTTATAATTTTATTATGTAAGAAAATCTTAACCATGCAGAAAATGGTCCCACGCATGTGCGACCATTAATAGAGCTTGTGTTATGAAATGTGGTAAACTCACAAAATATGGATTTGAAAATTTTCTCTTATTTGCAACAGGAAAACCATCCCACACCCTCTCCTCTTCTCCGTCTTCCATTCCCTCTTCTTCCATGGAGAAATCCTCCCTGCGCCGTTGGAGCTAGCTCGTCCATCGACCATCACCTTTAAACGGAAGGCCCTGCGTTCCGTTTCACCTCCACTGAGGTATATTCTACTTTCCTATTTCATCCCTCCCTCGAATTGCATTACAACAGATTTCTCTAATCCATCTCTTCCTTTTCTTCTCCTTACTATCCGTACCAAATCTCTTGCATGCATTTCCATCAAAATGCTGGAACATTCATTCATCTTCTTTTTCTTTTATTTTTTTTCCTTTTCATTGATCTCTCAATCTCTCTCTCCCAGCGCCATGATTGGAAAACCCCTAGATTCGGAACCCCCATGATTGGAAACCCCCTATTTTTTTGGGTCTTGGGTTTATGTGTAATTGTTATGGGAATTGATATTTCCAGCCCCTTAGTTTTGATAGATACATCCCCCTTTTGAACTCATTGTCATTGTAATGTTGCCATGCACTGTGGATTTATGTGTACTTGGTTTTGGAAATGATATTTACACCCCCTTGGTTTTGATAGATACACCCTCTATGTGGACTCTTTGTCATTGCAATGTTGTCATTCACTTTTTGTCAGATGTGGGTTTTTTGTTGTTTGTTTGGGAATTAATATTTACACCCTTTGGTTTGGAGATACACCCCCTTTGGGGACTCATTGGCATTGCGATGTAGGCATGCACTTTGTGTATGTGTATATCAAAATAGTCGGTGCAAATAAAAAAACTCATGTTTGGGTACCTCTGGATCATGTGTTTGGGTGATGGGTTTTGTTGGTTTTGTCAGAGATCTTAGTATTTGTGGAATGCTGATCTTGGGTTTTGTTGCTATTTACATCACCTGTATGTATATGTACCTTCCATTAAGTTAGTTCATTGTTCTTTCACAACAGTTGAAACATTACAACAAAAGAATAGGTGGAATAGTGGACCTAACAAACAGTCCATACAGGTGAAAGGATTTTTAGAAATTTTTTTTTTATCCTCCTACCATTGTACTTACTAGAAAAAGAATTACTATAATAGAATTGGGCATGGTCTGGTCATAACACTAGCGGCTATTATAGCAAAGATAGTGTAGGATAGGGCAATGACAACCTTATGGAATGCTCGGATCGAAAGAAATAATTATGGGCTTAGGGAGAAAAACTGCCTAATGCCTGCTTTAAGTCGCTTCAATGATGATGACCTTGCAGCTATTTATTAAACCATGTACGTAAGATATTGTTGGAAAACTATCTAAAAGCTCTATTATATCTATGTAGTTAACCATGTTTCATTGATTTTGAAAGATTTTACAAATAAATGTTTGATTTTTATTTCCTTTGTAAATACTTTTAAAATAAGTAATAATTATTTACCTATGTAATTACCATGGAAATTCCCATGCATACCTTTGATAACTAGCTTTTTGAATGAAGGGGTGCAAAATAAATATAGAGCCCACCGGAATGTACAAATGGTATCCATCCATTATGCCATATGATTCTATGGCATGAGTCCAACATGAGATAGATCCAAAGCTCAAGTGGATTACACAGTTAGAAATAGTTGAAATTCAATGCTTGTCTTTAAAACCTTCTTAGGCCTTCAAAAGTTTTGGATCTAGCTGATATTTGTGTTTTCCCTTTATCTATGTAAGTATGAGCTTATGAATAAGTTGAATGACAAACAAACATTAATATGAGCCTGGTAAAAGAAATAGTAAATATATCTGTGATGGACCCACGTGGATATAAGGTGGGATGGCTTGACAATAAATGGTTCTTTAGTATCATAAGCAATCCATGATGATTGTCACGCCCCAAACTCGGAAACCGGGCTCACAAAATTTCCGATCACCGAATCCGGCGCCGATAGCCTCCGTAGTACCCCATTCTCGGCTCCCGGCACTCATATACTAGGTTCCGATCCTGGGATGCTACAAGGAGGATTTCTAATATCTATTTGATTCGTAATGAGCATAACATAAGCATAACCCATGAACAATAACCACAAGAATACCACCACAAAATCCACTATGATCAAAAACTTTTGAGTACAATGCGTCTGAAGGGAAATACAAGATAATACGAGTACGGAAACTCCAAGAGCTCGGCTGCACGCTCCAAAGACGGCGAGACTAAGGCTGCGTCCTGGTGTCACTTGCATAAGCTTATAGAAAGCTTAGAGGGTGGTGTAAGTGTGTGCGCAATATAAGCGTGCACAGAATGCAGGGTTAGAGTAATGCGGAATCATACTGATGAATACATGAATGCAATCAGCCGTACTAAGGCTATACAGTGCAAGATATGAATGCGATCGGCCATATCCAGACCATGTGATGCGAGATGCAACTCAAGTATGCCAATCCTCATCATGTATCAGTACAATTCTCATTCTGGATAATCACCGAGGTCTAGTACACTCTACGCCAGCTTGTCGTCCCTATCCGAATGCACAACTGGGAGAGCAGAAGAGACCTCACTATCCACCTGCCAATATCGGGCCCGGCTTGTCGATAGCGGACCGATTCCTCAAGCTGGTCAAACTCAACCTAGAAGTTGCCCCCTCACTCAGGCGGGTAAGGTCACACCCCTTTCCAATCGACCACGACACAGTGGGAGACGCGACCTACTGGTATACGGCCATTGCGCACTCGTGTATCCACTCGGTCTCGACATTGGAGTCATCCTCTGGTACCATCGGGTTTAGAGATTTTCACTCAGGGACATCTATGGCACCCGTATGCTAGAATCCAAATATTTTCAGTATCTAATCCAACCACCCACGATGCACCTATGGAGGCTATGACCCTGATGTCGCTAGGGCATACAGTAATCATGTCATACAATGCAAAATGCATGAATCACACTATCAAATCATGCGGTAATTTCTGCGCGTATCGTGCGCTCATGTAGGGCAACACCGCCTAATCGGGGTCCCATAAATAGCTTGCTCGAAGGCATATGCTATGATAGGTCACTTTTCATATCAAGCATACATATGATGCGATGATCATGAGTCATGGAATTATACTAAACATGTTATAATGAGATGAACTACCCGTACAATACAGATGGCCTGGACAGCCTATACACAATAAGTACGGGCCTAATAATGGGCCCTAAGGAGAGTCGTAATGTGGACATTCAAACAGAATTACACTCGCAATGTGGACATCAAACCAACATTACCCCCAAGGCACGATCGTCGTAAACATCGTTACATAATCCGAGTTGGGTTTACACATTGCAATGGACCTTAGGTTCATCCCATTGGTCCTTAAATATATCAAATGAGCCATATCCTATGGGCCTTATATTCATTAAGTGGGCCACATCCATGGGCCGCACCAATGGGCCTTAAGTGCATTGCAATGGGTCATAACCCGTGGGCCTTAGAATGCATCAAATGGTTCTCGACCCATGGGCCTTATACATATCAAATGGGCCTAATCCCATGGGCTTTAAAATACATCAAATGGGTCCAATCTCATGAACCTTGGAACACATCAAATGGGTCCACTCTATGGGCCTTAAATTACATCAAATGGGCCCAATCCCATAGGCCTTGGAACACATCAAATGGGTCCACTCTATGGGCCTTAAATAGTTCAACAACTAGCTACATTCATGGACCCAATTAAATTCAACTGGGGTGGGCCTCAAAAGTGCATTCATTAAGCCCAACATTTAAGGAACTAAAGGTATAAATCATTTCCTTTAAGATCTTTATAATATGGTGGGCCCCACTCCTCAAAATTTCAGCCCAAGGCCAGCATAATTATAATATGTTGCTGTCCTAAATTTGGGCACTCCATTGGAGTGGGTCCAAGGCCTTTAAAACTCTGAAAATTGAGGGCCAAGGTCCCTCATCATGCATACAATGAGAGGAAACCCAAAAAGGTGGCCCACCATTAGAAGAAATATTTTTGAATTATGGTTTTTTTATTAAGGCATATTGCTGTACTGCACAACAGAAAAAATTTGAGAGTCCAACCATCTTAGCCCATTCTTTTGGATAACCAAACGGGGTCACTTGAGGGTGAAATTTCACAAAGTGATACTTCCATAGGTGGGCCACACCCCCACAAAATTTTATAATTTTTAGATATATGTAAGTATTTTAATTAATTTAAACAAAACAGACTGTCTAGAAAAATCAGATAGACCTGGATGTCCCAACGTGGTGGGCCAGTCTGGCCCTCACCACGGTATGTACAGGGGTCTATTGGCCCTGAAATTTGGTAGGTGGGTTCTAACATAAGTGGAACACACTCCTAGAAAATTTTAGAATTTTTAGACATCTGTAAATATTTTAATTCATTTACATAAATCAATCTGTCCTGAAAATCGGACTGATCTGGACACCATATTATAATTGGCCGGTCCCGCCATCACCATGGTGTGTACAGGCGTCCATTGGCCCCAGAATTTTGTAGGTGGGTCCTATCATAAGTAGGTCACCCCTCTGAAATTTTTTTATAATTTTTAAACACCTATAGATATTTTAATAAATTTCAAAAATCCAACTGTCCATGGTGGAATGTTGCTGGAACAGTGCAGAAAATCTAAACTGTCCACCTCACTTGGACCACACCTTTGGGACCCCAATGAAGGTCAGTTGGGGCTGAAATTTGGGAGACATTAAGATGAGATCCCCACCTTTTAGAAAAGTATATTTAATAGGTATGAATAGTTCCCCAAACAGTCCCAAAATCTGGTCCAAAAATAACCAGAAACTGTCCAGAAAATTCTGGACAGCAACATGTACTTAGATAAAATTTATTATATAGGTTAAATAAAAAGGGAAATACATTAATGGGCCACACATATCAGGAAATAAAATGAGGAAAAAGAGAGATAGAAGGACAATCCGGCCATAGAGGAAAGGGGCTCCGCCACTATTGAACCCTCCCAAGATCAATCACACCCGCACATCATACCTAGATTTACATTTACAACATGGATCTTGCACATGCATGGCGTATAATTAAAATGCATAGTGAGAATGACATCCCCATTATGGTTATAAGGTTTAGATGACCCAAACATAATATAATATGAAATAAAACTACCATGATGGGGCCCATAGAGAAAGGCCCCATGCATGGATCATGCATGCATAAGGTAGGCCATTAAGCCACAACCAAGGGATTGTGTGGGATCTCCACCATTGATTGGTGGGTCCTACACTTCCCTCATGAAAGAAAGAAAACATCTAGGCTATAGAAATCAGTTTTTTTTTTTTTACATCTAGAGGAGCACCCACCGTCCGATCTTCTTGCTCCAATGGATTCCTTAGCACCTTAGCTTGGATTTCAATGGAGGAGATGAGAAATGGATGGTTGAGATGAGAGGTGATTGGGTAGGAGAGTGGGCCACCTTGGAGTTTTTTTGTGAAAGGGAGGGAGAGCTCATACGTATGGAGCTTTTGCTTGGAGAGAATGAGATGAGAAATGAGAAAGAGAGTGTTGTAGAGAGAGATGGGTGATAGATGGATGTGGTGAATGATGGGTGTGTAAGAAAACTTTGACTTTTGTGGCCATTTCTGTAAGAAAGGCATGGGAGGTGTAAGAGATTCTTGACTTTTGTGGCCTTTTGTGTAAGAGAGGTATGGGCTTTGTAAGAAAAGCTTGACTTTTGTGGTTGCTTGGGAATGGGTGAAAGGTGATGTGTACTTGACATGTACTTGACATGTATGGATTGATGTGACATCTCATAGAGATTCTCTTAGATTTCGCAACGCGCGGTGTTTTCCTCGCACCGAACGTCGGCCTACAACTCTTGACCAGGGTATCGCCTCGGTGCGCAAGTCGCGGCATCGGAACAGCAGCGATGGCGCGGTCGCTATGGTACAGATCTTGGGTCGAGTCGACTTGGGTTGACGGCATATGATTCAGGGTCGCGCATAAATATCAGTTAAGGGTCGAAGGTTGTCGGAATTCGACCGGTAAGACCGCGGAAGTCTATGGAATGGTACAGTATAGGATATGGGTCTTACAGCTCTCCCCTCCTAATAAAAATTTCATCCTCAAAATTTACATAATCATCACAACTAGGCATAACTGATGAAGAAGAAGAGACATAACATCATCATATAGAATCAGAGATGACATATAAAATACATCACACGATCAACCATTAAAGAGGTGATGATATCGCTCTTGAATCTCAGCCTCGCACTCCCAAGACGCTTCATCAACAGAATGATGACCCCACTGAACTTTCACCAAGGGGATTACCTTGGTTCTGAGGACCTGCTCCTTCCGATCAAGGATACGGACTGGCTGCTCAATGTAAGAAGTGTCTTCACGAACCTCCAGCAGCTGCCAATCAATAACGGGAACAATGTCTGACCCACACTTCCTCAACATGGAGACGTGAAAAACATCGTGAATGCCAGACAACTGTGATGGCAAGGCAAGCCGATAGGCTATGGCGCCAACGCGCCCAGTAATCTCAAAAGGTCGTATGAATTTCGGGGCAAGCTTGCCCTTCGATACAAATCGAAATACGCCCTTCATGGACAAGACCTTAAGATACACATAGTTCCCTACATCAAACTCCAAGGGACGATGCCGACGATCAGTAAAACTCTTCTTCCGGCTCTGAGCTATGCGCATTATCTGCCTGATGATATCGATAGCCTCGGATGTCTGCTGCACAAGCTTGGGACCTAGGAGACGCCACTCTCCTACCTCGGTCCAACAACTCAGAGATCTGCATGGTCTGCCATACATGCCTCAAAAGGAACCATGCCAATGGTCGCCTAGTAGCTATTGTTGTAAGCGAACTCAGCCAATCGCAGATGCTCATCCCAGCTACCCTCGAAATCAACCGCGCAAGCCCGAAGCATATCATCAAGTATCTGATTGACCCTCTCAGTCTGGCCATCGGTCTGCGGATGATATACGGTGCTGAGCCGCAAATCAGTGCCCATCGCTCTCTAAAAGCTCCTCCAAAACTGAGACGTGAACCTCGGGTCTCGGTCAGAAACGATCGAGACTGGAACACCGTGCAGTCTCACTATCTCCTCAACAAATAGCCTGGCGAGCCGGTCCGTATGTCAAGTCTCACGGATTGCAAGAAAATGTGCCGACTTCATCAGACGGTCCACGACAACCCAGATAGTGTCATGACCGCGCTGAGTCATCGGCAGATCCATAACAAAATCAGTAGATACATGCTCTCACTTCCACATCGGTACACTCAACGGCTGCAACAAATCAGGTGGTCTCTGATGATCAGCTTTGACACGCTGGCACGTGTTACACTCGGCCACAAAAATGGCCATCTGACGCTTCATCCACACCCAAAAATACTGTCGCCTCATGTCGCGGTACATCTTCATCAAACCAGGGTGGATAGAAAATCGCGATCGATGTGCCTCGGTCATAAGATCTCTACGCAACTCGAGAATATCCGGGACACGTAATCGGCCTCTGAAGTAAAGTCCACCATCAGAACCAATCTGCCAATCTGTCTGGTTCTCAGATGCTGCCTCTGCTCAGTAATCCTGTAACGACTCATCTGTCTGTTGAGACTCGATTACCCTTGCGACAAGAGAGGGTTGAATTGACAGGCTCGATAACTGAACGATAGAAGACTGCAGACCAAAATTGAAGTCGTACTCTTCTATATCCTCGAGCATCCTCCACTCCTGAATCATCATATGTGCCACCAGGCCTCGTGGCTGACGGCTGAGGGCATCCACTACCACGTTCGCCTTGCATGGGTGGTACTGGAGGTTAAAATCATAGTCCTTCAGAAACTCCATCCAGCGTCTTTGCTTCATGTTCAGCTCGGACTGAGAGAATAGATACTTCAAGCTCTTATGGTCGGAGAAGAGCTTGAACCTAATCCCATAGAGATAGTGCCTCCACACCTTCAGTGCGAAGACAACATCTACCAGCTCCAAATCATGAGTGGGGTAGTTCAGCTCATGGACCTTGAGCTGACGAGACGCAAAGGCTACAGGTCTACCGTGCTGCATCAGGACAGTACCCAATCCAATACGTGAGGCATCGGTAAATACAACAAATTCATCACTCCCAGAGGGAAGAGTGAGGACAGGAGTAGACGTGAGATGGTCCTTCAGCTCCACGAATGCCCGCTCACATGCATCAGTCCAAACATAGTCTACGCCCTTCCGAGTCAACCTGTTCATCGGGGCAGCAATACGGGAGAAGCCCTCAATGAAACGCCGATAATATCCCGCTAAGCCAAGGAAACTGCAGATCTCGGATGCAGTAGTGGGCTGACTCCACTGACGCACTGCCTCAACCTTCGAGGAGTCCATTGTGATACCCTCCCTCGTCACCATGTGACCGAGGAACCTCACCTCCTCCTGTCAAAACTCACACTTCTCCAGCTTCGCATACAGCTGGTGGGCACGGAGGGTCTGCAATGCAATATTTAAATGCTGCATATGGTCCTCACGGGTCCTCGAATATATCAGAATGTCGTTGATGAAGACCACCACAACTGATCGAGATATGGACGGAAGATCTCGTTCATCAACTGCATGAAGACCGCGGGTGCATTGGTCAGTCCGAAGGACATGACCTGAAACTCAAAATGACTATAACGCGTCCTGAAAGCTGTCTTCGGGATGTCTTCCTCTCAGACTCGAATCTGATGATAACCAGAATGTAGGTCAATCTTTGAAAAGAACTGTGCACCCTGCAGCTGGTCAAATAAATCATCTATCCTTGGGAGCGGGTACTTATTCTTAATTGTGACCTGATTGAGCTCGCGATAGTCTATATAGAGCCTTAACGAGCCTTCCTTCTTCCTGACGAAGAGTACCGGCGCTCCCCAAAGCGAACTGCTCGGACGAACGAAACCTAACTCACGTAACTCGTCCAACTGTCACTGCAGCTCATGCAACTCCATCGATGCCATACGGTACGGGGCCTTCGAGATAGGCACGGTACCGGGCACAAGGTCTATCTAGAACTCTATATGACGGTGAGGCAGTAATTCAGGAATCTCCTGAAATACGTCGGAGCAATCGCAAACCACCGATAACTGATCAATACAAGCGGCGATAGACTCCTCAACGGCGTAGGACATCAAGCATAATAACAACTCTCCTCTGGGCTCGGCGACAAACTGAAACTGCGGCAAGCCTGGTATGCAAAATGTGACTGTCCTCGCGAAGCAATCCAAGATGGCGTAGTACTCGGCAAGCCAATCCATGCCTAAAATAACATCAAAGTCTGACATCGGCAACACGTACAAGTCGACAGGAAAAAAGATGTCACTGACCAGAACAGGGCAAGATGAACAGAAACAGCCCAATACTGTGGTCTTCCCCAAGGGCGTCGATACGATCAATCCCTCACTAGAAGACTCTATCGGCAATCCATTCGATTGGTAAAAATCCTCAGACATGAATGAGTGCGAAGCACAGGAATCAAACAGTACATGTACGATGCATGAAGAGACTGGAACCATACCCTTTACGACTCCTCCAGAGGTCTGCGGGTCCTGCTAAGCCACATAAAATCTAGCTTGAGCTGCCTGGGGAGGTGCCTGTCCCCTCTGAGGTCCCTGCTAGTGCTGCTGCTGATGTCGCTGAGGTGCTCGAAACTGCTGCCTCTGCTGCTGTGGCCTCAGAGGCTGGTGCTGATGCTGAGGGGGCCTCGGTAGTGGAATCTGCTGTCGCTGCTGCTGTGGTGCTCTTGGCTGCTGTGGTGCTTCGGCTGCTGCTGCCGAGGTCGGGTACACTCCCACCTACGGTGCCCTATCCCACCGCATCCATAACAGGTGTCAGAAAGCTGTCTCTACAGTGGTGCCACTGGGGGTACTGATGGTACTACTGGTGCTCTGGCGGATGGGTGACTCCACAGTCATGTCTCCCTACACCAGTGTCTGGAACTCTAATGCTCTCTGACGACGGATATGGTCGAGGAAGTACTACTCCTCGAATCGATCGATAAAGTCCTCCCATGTCCAGACATGATCAGGTCTTGCGACGCGGGTGACGGAGGTCCACCAGTGCTCGGCCTCTCCCTGAAAAAGAAATACTGCCAGCCAGACTCGCTGCTCAGTCGTACATGACATGGTATCAAAAATCTTCTTCACATCGGTGCGCCATCTCTCTGCTGCAATCGGATCTGGCTCACCCTAGAAACGTGAGGGATCAAGCCATCTGAACTCACGAAGTAAGGCGCTCGCGCGTTCCTGATTTGCCTGAGCTGGTGAAACAACTGGGCGCCTGCCCTGTCCCTGGAGTGCGGCTGTCACAGCCTGTAACATCTGCTGTAACTGAGAGGCACTCACAGGTACAGTCGGCTCTGCATCGGCCTCAGGTGGAGGAATGTCATCCCCAGGCAAGGGAGCAGGGATCTCTGGAGGTGGAACGGGAGGTGCGGGTGGTAGAGCTGGAGCCTCAGGTGATGGATTGGGGTGCGCTCGGGTCGCTCTCCTGGGTGGCATGTCCTATAGAAAAGAATAATAACGCCAATCAACCTTAAGAATCGTGTGTTAGGGAACTAAATCGTAAGTTCGCGCGATCAAAACCTGACCGTCCTAAACTCATAGCAAACATGTGATGTTGTCCTCGATTATTCCCAAGTTATGCTCTGATACCAACTTCTGTCACGTCCCAAACTCAAAAATCGGGCTCACAAAATTTCCGATCGCCGAATCCGGTTCCGACAGCCTCCGTAGTACCCCATTCTCGGCTCTCGGTACCCATATACCAGGTTTCGATCCTGGAATGCTATAAGGAGGATTTCTAATATCTATTTGATTCGTAATAAGCATAACATAAGCATAACCCATGAACAATAACCACAAGAACACCACCACAAAATCCACTATGATCAAAAACTTTTGAGTATAATGCGTCTGAAGGGAAATACAAGATAATACAAGTACAAAAACTCTAAAAGCTCGGCTGCACGCTCCAACGACGGTGAGACTAAGGCTGCTTCCTAGCATCACCTGCACGCATCAATCGTGCATAAGCTTATGGAAAGCTTAGAGGGTGGTGTAAGTGTGTGCGCAATATAAGCGTGCTCAGAATACAGGGTTAGAGTAATGCGGAATCATGCTGATGAATATATGAATGCAATTAGCCGTACCAAGGCTATATAGTGCAAGATACGAATGCGATCGGCCATATCCAGACCATGTGATGCGAGATGCAACTCAAGCATGCCAATCCTTATCATATATCAGTACAGTTCTCATTCTGGATAATCACCGGGGTCTAGTACACTCTACGCCAGCTTGTCGTTCCTATTCGAATGCACAACTGAGAGAGCAGAAGAGACCTCACTATCCGCCTGCCAATATCGGGCCCGGCTCGTCAATAGCGAACCGATTCCTCAAGCTGGTCAAACTCAACCTAGAAGTTGCCCCCTCACTCAGGCGGGTAAGGTCACACCCCTTTCCAATCAACCATGACACAGTGGGAGATGCGGCCTACTGGTATACGGCTATTGCGCACTCGTGTATCTACTTGGTCTCGACATTGGAGTCATCCTCTGGTACCATCGGGTTTAGAGATTTTCACCCAGGGACATCTATGGCGCCCGTATGCTAGAATTCAAATATTTTCGGTATCCAATCCAACCACCCACGATGCACCTGTGGAGGCTATGACCCTGATGTCGCTAGGGCATACAGTAATCATGTCATACAATGCAAAATGCATGAATCACACTATCAAATCATGCGGTAATTTCTGCGCGTATCGTGCGCTCATGTAGGGCAACATCGCCTAATCGGGGTCCCATAAACAGCCTGCTCGAAGGCATATGCTATGATAAGTCGCTTTTCATATCAAGCATACATATGATGCGATGATCATGAGTCATAGAATTATACTAAACATGTTATAATGAGATGAACTACCCATACAATACAGATGGCCTGGACAGCCTATACACAATAAGTACGGGCCTAATAATGGGCCCTAAGGAGAGTCGTAATGTGGACATTCAAACAGAATTACACTCACAATGTGGACATCAAACCAACATTGCCCCCAAGGCACGATCGTCGTAAACATCGTTATATAATCCGAGTTGGGTTTACACATTACAATGGACCTTAGGTTCATCCCATTGGTCCTTAAATATATCAAATGGGCCATATCCTATGGGCCTTATATTCATTAAGTGGGCCACATCCATGGGCCGCACCAATGGGCCTTAAGTGCATTGCAATGGGTCATAACCCGTGGGCCTTAGAATGCATCAAATGGTTCTAGACCCATGGGCCTTATACATATCAAATGGGCCTAATCCCATGGGCTTTAAAATACATCAAATGGGTCCAATCCCATGGACCTTGGAACACATCAAATGGGTCCACTCTATGGGCCTTAAATTACATCCAATGGGCCTAATCCTATGGGCCTTGGAACACATCAAATGGGTCCACTCTATGGGCCTTAAATAGTTCAACAACTAGCTACATTCATGGACCCAATTAAATTCAACTGGGGTGGGCCTCAAAAGTACATTCATTAAGCCCAACATTTAAGGAACTAAAGGTATAAATCATTTCCTTTAAGATCTTTATAATATGGTGGGCCCCACTCTTCAAAATTTTAGCCCAAGGCCAGCATAATTATAATATGTTGCTGTCCTAAATTTGGGCACTCCATTGGAGTGGGTCCAAGGCCTTTAAAACTCTGAAAATTGAGGGCCAAGGTCCCTCATCATGCATACAATGAGAGGAAACCCAAAAAGGTGGCCCACCATTAGAAGAAATATTTTTGAATTATGGTTTTTTATCAAGGCATATTGCTGGATTGCACAGCAGAAAAAATCTGAGAGTCCAAGCATCTTGGCCCATTCTTTTGGATACCCAAACGGGGTCACTTGAGGGTGAAATTTCATAGAGTGATACTTCCATAGGTGGGCCACACCCATACAAAATTTCATAATTTTTAGATATCTCTAAGTATTTTAATTAATTTAAACAAAACAGACTGTCTAGAAAAATCGGACAGACCTGGACGTCCCAACGTGGTGGGCCAGTCCAGCCCTCACCACGGTGTGTACAGGGGTTCATTGGCCCTGAAATTTGGTAAGTGGGTTCTAACATAAGTAAAACATACTTCTAAAAAATTTTAAAATTTTTGGACATCTATAAATATTTTAATTCATTTAAATAAATCAATCTGTCCTGAAAATCGGACTGATCTGGACACCATATTATAATGGGCTGGTCCCGCCATCACCATGGTGTCTACAGGCATCCATTGGCCCCAAAATTTTGTAGGTGGGTCCTACCATAAGTAGGTCACCCCTGAAATTTTTTTTATAATTTTTAAACATCCATAGATATTTTAATAAATTTTAAAAATCCAACTGTCCATGGTGGAATGTTACTGGAACAGTGCAGAAAATCTAGACTGTCTACCTCACTTGGACCACACCTTTGGGACCCCGATGAAGGTCAGTTGGGGCTAAAATTTGGGGGACATCAAGATGAGATCCCCACCTTTCAGAAAGGTATATTTAATAGGTATGAATAGTTCCCCAAACAGTCCCAAAATTTGGTCCAAAAATAACCAGAAACTGTCCAGAAAATTCTGGACAGCAACATGTACTTAGATAAAATTTATTATATAAGTTAAATAAAAAGGAAAATACATTAATGGGCCACACACATCAGGAAATAAAATGAGAGAAAAGAGAGATAAAAGGCAATCCGGTCATAGGGAAAAGGGGCTCCGCCACTATTGAGCCCTCTCAAGATCAATCACACCCGCACATCATACCTAGATTTACATTTACAACATGGATCTTGCACATGCATGGCATATAATTAAAATGCATGTTGAGGATGACATCCCCACTATGGTTATAAGGTCTAGATGACCCAAACATAATTTGATATGAAATAAAACTACTATGATGGGGCCCATAGAGAAAGGCCCCATGCATGGATCATGCATGCATAAGGTAGGCCATTAGGCCACAACCATGAGATTGTGTGGGATCTCCACCATTGATTGGTGGGTCCTACACTTCCCTCATGAAAGAAAGAAAATATCTAGGATATAGAAATCAGATTTTTTTTTTTTTACATCTAGAGGAGCACCCATCGTCCGATCTTCTTGCTCCAATGGGTTCCTTAACACCTTAGCTTGGATTTCAATGGAGGAGATGAGAAATGGATGGTTGAGATGAGAGGTGATGGGGTAGGAGAGTGGGCCACCTTAGAGTTTTTTTTGTGAAAGGGAGGGAGAGCTCATACGTATGGAGCTTTTGCTTGGAGAGAATGAGATGAGAAATGAGAAAGAGCGAGTGTTGTAGAGAGAGATGGGTGATGGATGGATGTGGTGAATGATGGGTGTGTAAGAAAATCTTGACTTTTGTGGCCATTTGTGTAAGAAAGGCATGGGAGGTGTAAGAGATTCTTGACTTTTGTGTAAGAGAGGTCTGGATTTTGTAAGAAAAGCTTTACTTTTGTGGTTACTTGGGAATGGTGATGTGTACTTGACATGTACTTGACATGTGATGGATTGATGGATTGATGTGACACCTCAAAGAGATTCTCTTGGGTTTCACAAAGCGCGGCATTTTTCTCGTACCGAACGTCGGCTTACAACTCTTGACCAGGGTATCGCCTCGGCGCGCAGGTCACGGCATCGGAACCGCAACGATGGCGCGGTCGCTATGGTACAGATCTTGGATTGAGTCGACTCGGGTTCACGTATATGATTCAGGGTCGCGTGTAAATATCGGTTAAGGGTCGAAGGTTGTCGGAATTCGACCGGTAAGACCGCGGAAGTCTATGGAACGGTACGGTCTAGGATACAGGTCTTACAATGATTGTCCCCATAAAATAAATGAATTGAATTGTTGATTGGACATATTTTTTCTTATATAAATAATCTTGGCTGTCCATTTTTCAAATGGTTAAATTTGTTAGATCAGTGTTCTAAATATAAATTAGACCTAAAGAACACTCTATATCAGTAGATTGGACTAGGAGAAGTATTACTTATAGTGTTTTAAGAGCACTGAAGCATTTCTCTTTTTTATGTATATTCACCGCAAAGGGTTAATGAAGATAGGAGCTACCATTTGGGATGACCATTGCAGACCATGTCTCACAAGTTCTCAATTTTCAATTCTTTGTGTGTTTGTGTGTGTGATTGCCCATTATCTTGTTCGTAATGGTTTTCTTGATACTCTTCGATCAAAGATGCACTGATTGACCAGCGGATAATAATTCTATTACTTTTATTATTTAATACATTTTAAACATCCAAAAACCATTAAAAAAAATACTAAAATACCCAAATAATAAACAATTGTGCAACATAGTGCAGTAGTAGCACCTAGTCTCTTTCATAGATGAGGTTGCCTGTATGTATGTGTTT
The DNA here is from genome assembly GCA_037074715.1 of Magnolia kwangsiensis. Classification (NCBI taxonomy): domain Eukaryota; kingdom Viridiplantae; phylum Streptophyta; class Magnoliopsida; order Magnoliales; family Magnoliaceae; genus Magnolia; species Magnolia kwangsiensis. The sequence continues at coordinate 8,688,695 of CM073580.1, read as the reverse complement.
TCAGGCCAATTCAAAAAGTCTTGTCAAGACCCAACTGAGTAAACCACTAAGCAAGTTTCTAGTTAACTTGTTGAGTTTTAGAACTATGTTTGCATCAATGGTCCCCTATTGGAATCACTAATAGATCATGCAGCTCGTATAAAGCCAACATGAGTAGACCCTGTATTTATTTCAATCAGCTGACTCTTATGCTATAAAGACATAACGGCAAATTGCCCAATCAACTCGAGCTTTAATGCTTAATAATTTATTTGGAAATAGGGGGCTCTGTTCAATTTGGTTTAGTTTGTTTTCTGAGTCTTTATCACATAGAAATGAGGTGCTTTTGTCATGTCAATTTGGGTGTTACTGTCCATGGCTATGTAATTGCATTCCATTTTAACTGAGGATACAAACGTATCCGAAAAAAAGTCAGCATTTGATGGCGGTAACATATTTAGGCATGCAAGCCACTGATTATAGAGGAAAAATTTCATCCAATCCTTGCCCTCATTTAGTTCTTTTAGGGGATCATCCTGCTTTCTTAGAGCATCTTAGAGTAGAGGATATGCATCTGCAATTGTACATGTACAACTTATAAATACTATATACATAGGTGATAAGGATGGATACAGGCATATACACACACACACACACGCACACACACAAGAGAGAGAGAGAGAGAGAGAGAGAGAGAGAGAGAGAGAGAGAGAGAGAGACCGACACACACACACACACCTCATGGTAACTTCTCATGAGGTCAAGCTGTGTGGGCCGTCCCACCGTAATGTGTGTTATGGGATATCCCAAGAATCAATCGTATACAGAACTCAGGTGGGCCTTACCATCTAAAACCCATGAGAAGACATGCCTAAAACAGATAAAAGCACTTGGTGGGGCCTACATGATTTTTGAATGCGGCTGAAACTTAATCCGACTCCTCATCCAAGTGAGACACACAATGGCTGGGATGGACAGTGGGCCCAATAAATGAATATGAATGTTGTAATGGGAGGATAACTCCTCAACTGGTGTATGTGGTGTGGCCCACCCAAGTCAATGATTGACTTTATTTTTAAACCCGTGGCCTACCATGGAATGGTGCATTTGACTAATGGGGTAGATGTTCAACACATATCACGATGGGGCCCACATAGCTCGATCTCTTGGGAAGTTCCCATGAGGTCGACCTTGTAGTACCATATCCCATATATATACACACACGCAACATTTCAAGTCCCACTAGCATATTGGTCAGCTTTCATTCATCCCATTAGAGCTTCACTATCTTAAGAAGACTTTTCTCAAGCAAATCCCTAAACAAATATGGGCCATTGTAGAAGGGTGAGGTGAAGAAAAAAAGGGAGTAGGAAGAGTCTCCAGTGCACATCTGTATGGACAACATGCTAGCATGTACACATACCAAAGTTCAGTAGAAGAAATTTCCTAATCCTCTGGTTGTGAAAACAGGGTCATGAGTTGGTGATCCACAATATGAGGAGCCACCTGAGTGGGTGGACCAGCGGGATCTGATAAGATCTACACACTATGGAACATATATATATATATATATATTCAGTTAGCTTGTTAGTACACAACACTATCAGTTCATGCTTCACACACTATGGAACATTTGTACAAAGCCGAAGATGGATGGTTTACATCTAGCGGTTCGCCTAACCACTTCCTGAGGAGAGAGGACTTATCACTCATTTAATTGTCGAATCAATAGTTTACATTGTCTAGAGGTGAGCCTGATGGAAACATGGGTATCATTACCCATCCCTATTTTCTCTCTAGTAACTCTCTAGTTTCTAGGATGCATTGAATGAGGGAACGCATTTCCTTTTTATAAAAGGCGGGAGGGGGGGGGGGGGTGATAAGGGAGGAGTTTGAATGAGGTTGGGGTTATCCCATCTCATATGATATGTCTCCCCATCCTAACCCACTTTTTGGAGATATTTGGTAAGAGCTTGAATTTAAAATTAATTTGAATTCCTAAGGAAGAAATTTGAAATAGAAATTTCTAAGGAAGAACACGTGGAACCCACCTACTAGTGGTTGCCCACAGGAGCACATTTCGTTTTGTGTTTTTTGATGGATGATATTGCACATTTTCTTATCAACATAAAAAGAAAAACTTGACCAAATACCTAAAATGCTCCTTGATTTGATTGAATTTGATCATGACGCTTGTTGACTTAGTTGATAATTCTGTTTCTTGGAAAATTCATGAAAATCAATGGAACAATTCAAATAAGTCAAAGAAGAAAACTGATTATTACTCCAAAAACTTGAAAGAAATACATGAGATTTCTTCATTTGATAAACAAGAACAAACAATGACTATATTTCAAGTCAATTCAGGCTTAGCCTGCAAGCGAGTTTGAGTTTTGATACCTTGGTGTAAGCATGCTTTGTGTTTGCACCTGATCAGTTTTTGGTCAGGCTTTTATAGCTATAGTCACTGTCAGAAATTTTGAGAGTGGTGTTTTGGTTATTGTTGAGGAGAGCATGTGATTTGTTTTTCCTTGTTTTTTCCCTTCTTTTTCTTTCTTTCTTTCTTTTTCTTTCTTTCCTTCCTTTTCTTTTTGTTTATTTCATCCAAGATAGCAATTTCACAGATTTCAAGCGGTCAGTCAAATGTTTGGCCTTTTCCTGTTTAAAAGAATATGCCAATTTTCATGGCAGAAACATTCATCAAATTTCAAACAAGGTTAAAAAATTAATAATGAGCTTTTATATAGTATTTAGAAAAGAAATGAGAAATCAAACAATCCCAATATTCAATTATTTTAAAGGTTGAATTTTAGTTTAAAGCTATAATTGGTTACTTTTAGTCAAGGAGAGATATTGTTGAGATTTTGAAAACCTCACAACGATATCGAAAGAAATATGCCAAATGATGATATTATTGGAACATTATCTGATGAACTTCTCTAATCTAATAAGTATATTTATGTGTACAATAACTCAAGTGGGCCACCGACTATTCTTGCTTTACTTGGATCTATTACTGCACAAGTTTGATTAGTTATTTTCAGAGATTTAAGAAAATGGTTGAAATTCTATTGCAACAATCGATTTACATACCTAAAACCACTTGGTTAAGCTCATTTGAGTTTTGGAATGGCCTGATCTCTTAGCATGTCCATTCATCCTGGATGGATTGGATGACATGCACACATTAGAGTAGATCCGCACATCGTGTTGTAGGTTAAGCTTAATTCACAAAGCGTTGTAGTGGACCCCACACATCAATTGTCTATGGGAACCATTTTCATATTTTCTTTCTAAAATTTATGTTTTTAGAAAAAAAAAAATTCTATGAAAAAAATGTATGGGATTAAATAGATTACACCCATTTGTTAGAAAATAATATCCTCATCACCATGCTTAATAAAAAGAGAGGTGGATAAACCCATTACACTTTTATTGAGCATTTTCTTTCTGTTACTACTGGTGAAAGGAGGATTCAATGTTATTCAATGTCATACTCTGAGTTTTGTTTATCTGTTTATGTGTGGAGAACAGGTGGTGCTGTTATCTAGTGAGACTGGTTGTAGGAAAACAACTCAGGTTACCAGTTCTTTTGCTTTGATTCTACATTTATAAATGAGTTGTATTTTGTATTATGTTCATTTAGATTAAAAATTTTGATGTGATTTTATATAGATTAAGACAATCAGTTACCCATTTAAGGGTTTTTATGTGGCCAGGCATAGATACAGTGTGCTCCTTGGTGCATAAAAATCCTTAAATTGCCCCTGTTTGGACAGTTCATGACCGAATAGAATGTAATGCTTTCATTTTGTCAATTCAAATGCACTTGCCTTTTCTATGCATCATCTCTCTTTTTTTCCCTGGATATGTATCTTGCATTTATTTCCATGGTCAAATATCCTTACTTTGTGTTGATACCTGACATGGAAATCAAATACAAGATCCATATATCTGGAGAGATATGAGGAGATGCTGCCAGAATTTTGGTGTAGGCATTTAAATTTTAAAATGAAAGTGTTACAATCTATTCGGCCTTGGATGGACGACTGATTTAGTCAGTTAGATAGACATACTCATTCGTAATCTAACTTAAACACATCATGTACGCGTTACCAGAGATGGCTTCCATGACACCATGCAAGAATTGGATGAGAGCAGGAAGGTTAACTGTTGAATACATGGAAGGTGTTGCAACATTTTTAAAGTATGTGAAACAAAATTCAAATGGGGAAGACTGGCACAGTTGTCCTTGTGCCAAGTGTTGTAATATACGTAGAAGATGGCATTAGAAACCATTTTTGAACACTTGGTTTTTAATGGCATAGATCAAACGTACACGTCGTGGTTTCTCCATGGGGAATAACGTCTTGAAACAGGTGTGAGTACACCTATCGGTAATCGTAATGAAGATGTGTTGCCCAGAATGGTCGATTTGGTGAATGATGCTTTCAGTCGTTTTCAACCCATTGAATTAGATGCATGTATGGGTGATGTTAATAATGAAGATGATACTGAACCTCATGATGACTTAGGTGATGAGGCTCGGTATAGGAAGTTAATGGAGGATGCAAAACAACCCCTATATCCATCGTGTAAACCGGAGCATACAAAGTTGTCTGTGATAGTGGAGTTGCTGAGTATGAAGGCTAGGTTTCGTTGGTCAGACAATAGCTTTACAGAGTTGTTAAACTTGGTCAAGAAAATTTTTCCCAATGAGAACTCTTTGCCAGATAGTACTTATAATGCAAAGAGGTTGATCAGTTCATTGGGTATGAACTATGAGACAATACATGCATGCCTTAACGATTGTATTTTGTAATGGAGAGACCATGCTGATAAGCAGTGTTGTCCAAAATGTGGAGCAAGCAGATGGAAATTTAATAGTGTTGTAAGGTCAACCGCCCCACGTGTACCTCGTAAGGTGCAAGGTACTTCCCATTAACGCCAAGGTTAAAAAGACTCTACACTATACCAGAGATTGCAGAGAATATGATATGGCATTCAAATTTGGCTCAAGATGATATTTTCATGCGTCATCCAGTGGATTCGTATATGTGGAAGATTTTAAATAAAAAGTATGCTAATTTTGCTGCGGAGCCACGTAACGTTCGTTTGGGACTTGCAACGGATGGATTCAATCCTTTTGGGAATATGAGCAATTCATGTAGTTGTTGGCATGTTATGATTGTTACGTATAATCTCCCGCCTCATTTATGCATGCGGAAAGAGTTTACCATGTTAACACTTTTGATCCCCAGAAAAAAAGGTCTAGGACATGACATTGACGTTTACTTGCAACCGTTGATTACAGAGTTGCTTGAATTGTGGGAAGGATCTGTGACATATGACTCGCACAGTAAGAATATGTTCACAATGAGGGCAATTTTACTATGGGCAATACACGATTTTTCGGCATATGGACATCTTTCTGGTTGTAGAACAGGAGGAAAGTACGCATGCCCTATTTGTAGTGAGGAGACGGAATCAGTTTGGCTTGAACATGGAAAGAAGTTTGCATATATGGAACATAGAAGATTCCTGCCATCAGGTCATGACTTTAGGACTGACAGAACCAGATTCAATGAGAAAGAGGAAAAAAGGAAGGCTCCAAAGCGTATAAAAGGTTCAGATGTACAATGTAAAATGAATAATATTGAAACCGTTTTCGGAAAGCAAGTGGGAAAGACTAAGAAAAAGTATAACAATGACCCGAACAACATTACTGCCTGGACGAAGAGATCAATCCTTTTTGACTTGCCATACTGGGTGCATTTGCCCATTTGTCACAATCTGGATGTGATGCATGTTGAGAAAAATGTCACCGAGAACCTCATTACAACAATCATGGATACAAAAGATAAGACTAAGGATGGTTTACAAGCCCATCAGGATCTTCAGGCTATGAAGATAAGAAAGTCTATGTGGCCTGAAGAAAGAAACGGCAGGTTATTCTTACCCAAAGCTCCTTTCACGTTGTCCACATTTGAAAGAAACATGTTTTGTCTAACACTGAGCAATTTGAAAGTTCTAAGAGGATATTGTGCAAACTGGACACATCGTGTCAATTTAGAGGATTGTCAGTTAAAGGCCCTCAAGTCGCGTGATTATCACATTATGATGCAGCAATTGCTACCAGTTTTGTTGATGCACTCATTTTTGGGAAAGAAGAAGACATTGCGCACTGCCATTTGTGAAATGTCAAGATTCTTCAACGTCATATGTTCAAAAGTTATTAATCGTGAAGAGCTTCAAAATACAAAAAAAATAAATAGTGAAAACATTATGTGTATTCGAAAAATATTTTCCCCCATCTTTTTTTGTTCCTATGACACACCTAGTGGTACACTTAGTAGAGGAAGCGCAACTTTGTGGACCAGTCAGATATCGGTGGATGTATCCTTTTGAGAGGTAACATTAATTATTAGAATTTATCAACTTTCTTATTATTTTTTTTTATTATTATTATTTATATCTATATCTGATTTTAATGTGTGTAGGATGATGAGAACATACAAAAAGTATGTGACGAATCAAACTTATCCAGAGGGTTGTATTGCTGAACGCTACATACTAGAAGAGTCCATGATGTACTGCATGGACTACATGCCTGAAAAGATGTTAGGAAGCCATAGGAGAGTGAAAAAGATATTCTATGATGAGGGTGATGATAATGCCGATAATTTCCAAATCGATAAAAAAGGGAAAAGTTATCTTCTAACTAATGTGCAATATCAACAAGCACGCAGATGGGTATTACAACATCACGCTGAAAATGCTCAATGGTTGGGGTATGTTGACAAAAGTCTATGTTTCTATCCTTAATGTTTTTAAATTGTACCATGTAAAGTAAAAATTTAATTCATATATTATATTGTATGTGAATTGTAGGAAGTACAATGAATACATTCATGGCCAAACACGTAAGGGACAAAACAGGAGGGGCAATCCGTTGGTGCAAAAAGAAGTAGACTACAATGCTTGGTTAAGGGAATAATTAGAGAATGAAGAAATGTCACAATTTAAGAGAATTTCTACTAGTCCTAGCTATGATGCCACATCATACAGTACATACTCAGTAAATGGATATGTTTTTTGCACATAAGACTCTGAAAAAAACTTGACAACACAAAATAGCGGGGTCTCTATGAAAGCCTTAACTATGTTCAGGGCGAGTGCCAGGGATAAGAACTTGGTAGAACAGGAAGCCACCTACTATGGTATCGTTAGACAAATACTTGAATTAAACTACTTCACCTTCAAGATAACATTTTTCTACTGTGATTGGGTGCATATCGAAGATACTTCAAATGGATGTTATGTAAATCCTGAAACAAATCTGATATTTGTAAACCTAGGAAGGTTTAGAAGGAATATCAAGGAAGAGTATGAGCCATTTATCCATGCATCTCAGGCGGCTCAGGTCTTCTATTGCAAAGATCCGAAAAGAGATGACTGGCATGTTGTCTTAGATGTTCCGAAGTGACTGACAAAAGATGCATATGCATTTGAGGATCCGCTAGTGTTTGAGGCTAGGTTGACTGCAGGTTCCTCGAGCCCTTCCTTAATAGATGATCTGTATGACTCAACTAGTGAAAATATACAAGAAGGGTCATATGTAGAAATTGTATCAAGTAACCCACGTATTCAAAAGCGAAAAAGAAACTGATCAAGTTTCATATCAGGTTGAAGTAAATTTAATTACATTTACTATACTAGATTATTTTTCTTTTCATTTTTTTTTCGAATTCAGCAAAACTATATGCATATGTATAGTGTCATCTCTTTATAATGTATAACAACATATTAAATGACTAATAAATTTTTTTTATATAGAAATTATGTTGTATGTAGGGCCTTCTAGTTCTACCCCAACAAGCACCACAAGGATAAAAGTTTCAATCAATCCACTTGGAGAGATTACTGGAGATAATAAAAATCAATTCACCACATTTCTAGGAAATGTGGTTAGGACTCATTGTTCAATTGCATACAAAAATTGGCGGCTTGTGCTAGGTACCATCAAGGATAATGTTTGGTCAACTGTTTTGGTAAGCATTTAAATACATGAGTTTTACTTTCTAATGTTTATAATATGATTGTTGTTGACTAATTGTCCTGTGTAATGAAATATGTAGGCCAAATATGATGTTGACAATAACGACAAATGTAAAAGTATCATAATTAAGCGTGCTAATGATATGTGGAAGGATTGGAAGAACCGATTACGAGGAAGTGTCCTGGATGTGTATGATAATGATGGAGACAGAAAGAAAAATTGCCCAAATGGTGTCAAGCTAGAAGATTGGGTCAAATTCGTTGATTACGAATCTACAGAAGAGGCGAAGTCTTATCGTGAAAAGGGAAAGGAATCTAGAAGAGAGATGAAGTGCCCTCACACGACTGGTCGACAGGGGTCTGCTAGGACGGTAGAGTTGATTGTAAGTTTTTAACATAACTTTAATTTCTTTTAATCCAATTTAAGAATACATAATAATTAACATGATTTCTCATTGTAAATTACAGCAACAAAAAAATTCAGATACTCAAATCACGAGAACTGAATTGTTTTTGGCGACTCATACTAGATCCGATGGGTCTCTCCCTTCACAGGAGCTGAGCATCACAACAGAAAAAATAAAAGAAATAGTTGCTAATGACCCGGTAAGTATGCATAATGATTTAAATCATGACCCAGTTGCACAGGTTTTTCGTTCATTCTCTTCACTTTGACATGCTTAGCTTTCTGAACATTTTTTGTTACTAATATACATGCATTACTAATAATGGCTGATTATCATTTAGGTTTGTGGTCTTGATAAAAGAGGGCGTGTAAGGGGATTGGGTCATATTCCAAAAACCACCATTATTGCTTCAACCCCTTACATTAATGAAATTAGAGAAGGAAAGGGCGAAATTGCTGAGTTAAAGCATCAATGAATGTATTAAAAGAGCAACTGAAAAATAGGTTCAACGAGTGCAGGAACATGATATTGAACATTGGAGAACGTTTGGTTGATGTTCAGAATCAAATAAATACTCTAGTTTAACCAATGCAATACTCTCCTGGCACTGCTGGTTCTCAGGCATTTTAACAATTAAAGAATAATGTATAGTTACTATTTTATCCATGAAAATAATAAAAATTATTCCTTGTAGGGGTTTTATCGATCTGGCGGCGATACCTCAAGTCATCGTGATGAGTCAGCTCCACCTCCACCTCCACTTCTACGGGTGGAACAAATCTGTCATTTGACAGATATTTATAGTCAAGTTGTTGCACGTGAGCGTTTGATTAGAGATAATGCAGGCATCCCTCTAGATTGCATCAAAGTTATATTGGATGTTGTTGAAGTTCCCAGTGCGAATGTGTTTGGTGACATGGAGAAGACGTTAGCCGATTGCGACGTGGGTGATGTTCTCATTTGGCCTAGAGTGCTGACGAAAACATAGATATTAAAGGAGTTTACTTAAAACTTTTCTTAAGTCAAGAACATATTTTTGTAATTTGGTCAGGACATGTGGATTGTGTTTGAGGTTATTTTGGATATTATTTGACTAAATCTTTATCTTAAATTATTTAGTAGTTTTGCTTGACTAATCTAGTGATTTGTTTCAGCTTTTCATCTTCTTATGCATGACAAAAGGTACACATATTTCTATTATGATTTGTTTTGATTTTTTCTTTGCTTATACGTAACATGTTCTGATTTAAATATTAAGAACTACGTAGTGGCTTGATCCCAACATTCCAACATTGGGTACGTAGGCAGCCGTTCATACTAGACCGTATCGGTGCAGCCACAAATTTATTTATTTTTTTCCCTTCTTGTAGTGTGGATGCATTTTCGTCAGGACTACTTGGCAATAAGAGTGAGGTGGATGTAAGTTCTCGAAACCTTTAATTAATCTTGAATCATTTATATCTTTATTGCTTCATTTATATGTTGTTGTCAGGGTCAACTTGTAACTCCTTTGAACCCGCTCTGCCGTAAGACATTACGGTGTATGACGGTTCCTAGCAGGTTAAGTTGCAAATTATTATTAAGAGTTGGTTGGATATATTTTATTTTTTGTAAATGTTGTTAATAGTTGGATGGATGATGAATGTATTTGTGAATGTAAATGAAAATAAAAAACTTATGATATATATATATATATATATATATATATATATATATATATATATATATATATATATATATATATATATATATATATATATGTTATCAATGGAGGATGACTTGTTTAGGGGGACATGAAATTTTGTATTATAATATGGTGCCCCAATATTGGTTGTATGTTACTAGTATGTAGTAGATAATACTAGGATCAATAGCAAACATTTTGTTTTGAGTGGAAGATCGAGTAAAAGAACTTGGAAGACCGAGAACGTCTTAGTCTTTGGATTGTAAGTTTCTGATTGCAAGTTTTGGAACCCAAGAGATACATTAAAAACCATTCCAACAACACTGTTACATAATGGCCATAACATAACCATTTTTTAATACCATGCGTCCAAGTCACTTTGGACTTGGATGAGTGACATTGGACTTTGGTCTAGATTTCATTTCTTACCTTCAAGGGGTTGCATTCTTTAATTTACTGAGGAAAACAATTCTAATATGCATGTATCGAGTTTTAGTTAGGAGCCACCATTCACAATCACCCTTTTGACTTTCAGTGGTACAGAAGCCCATAGGTGTAAGTTATACCATTTCTTACCAAAAATTGGAAATGAAAAGATGTATTTATCATTGCGGTGGGTGCCAATATCAATAACCTTTCATTTTCCTCAACTAAAATTTCAAATTTTCTTTTTCATTTTTCTCGTTCTCCTGGATTTTTATTTTTATTTTTAACTAAAGAAAAAACTGTTTTCTACTTCCAAAAGTACTCCTTTTCAATTTTTTCTTTTAAATTGTTTACGCAATACAAAATCAACCTTTAACCTGTGAAACTTCTTTATGCCCCCACCATGATTTATGTGTTTGATCCACATCGTCCAAAACTTTTTCAAATAATTTAAGATGTGAGCCAATAAAAGAAGCAGGTCCAATGATTAATTGGACCACAAGGTGGGGATTGAACGTCCAACGTTAAAAACTTCTTAAGAGATGGAGAAGTTTCAGATCAAGCTGATATTTGTGTTTTCACTTCATCCACGTCTTGCATGACCTTGTCACTATCCAACCCGCACTCGATTATATCAGCTCTAGGCATATTCAGGTGGGCCCAACATGGTCGATGAATGAAATACCTCGCATGTGTGCCTCGAAGATCCCTTACAATCATATTTACAAACTCTCCTAGCATTGCACTAACCTTATCGAAAGAAACTCGGATCTTTTGGGTCGTTCTAAGGAACGCGGATTCGGTGAGGTCAGGAAACACCTAGGCGAGGTTGTGATCGTGGGGCCCACCTTGATTAATCTGTTGTATATCCATGCTGTCCATCCATTTTGGCAGCTCATCTCAGAGTGTAAATCCAAAAATGAACTAGATCAAGATCTCAAGTGGGCTAAACCATAAGAAATAGGAAATAGTGGTGATTGAACGCCCACAATTAAAAATTTCCTAGGGCCCACCGTAATGTTTATCTTCCATCCAACTTGTTGATAAGGACACATAGATATTGATTAAGGGAAATCATAAATATCAGCTTCATCCAAAACTTTTCTTACCCCCAAAAGTTTTTAATGGTAGGCATTCAATTACCATTATTTCCTATGATGTGGTCCACCTAAAATTTTGATCCTCTTCAAATTCAACCCCTTACCATGCCTGGTGTCAGCTGGATGTGGATCCTTAAAAACACTTAGGAGTCCACATGCATGCATGCATGCACATGTACGCGTGCTTTTGCATACAGCTGTCTCTGCTTTGTGGCAAATAGAGTGGCAGATGAGACGATGCATGGGGCATAAATATGCCTCACAGGCCATGTTGTCAAAATCATTATCATATTGCAAATTGTAATAGCTCTCTTGTTTCGAATTGCAAATTGAATTGTAAATTATAAGATTTTTTTTTTCTGATTTTCTTAGAATATAAAAAAATAAAAAAATCTGAAAAATATAAATAATCATTAGTGTGTACCAAGAAAAGTAATACATGCCATCATATAAGCAATTGAGAACGTTTATGATGCATAAAGATCGTAATAATGTTAAAGGATTCTTGCCTTTATGTTTTGTGTTCAAGGACTTTACCTTAAAAATGTGCAAGAGTCCTTAAGTGGCATTTTGATTCTTTTGACCAAAGAAAAAGATATTCTGATTGTTTTGGATTTCTGAATATCAAAATCTCCACCTCCCCTTCTCTCCAAATACAGACATTAGGATTTTTAATAGGAAAGGGCTTTTTACATGTTTTAAAGCAAACGGATAAAAATAAGAACAACATGTAAAAAAGAAAATGAAATATATATATATATATATATATATATATATATATATATATATATATATATATATATATATATATATATATATATATATATAAATATAAATTTTGGTCCATTTATGCAGTCCACATTTAGCTGACAACTCAAGTAAATAATCATATGATTCAATGTGATTCATACAATTTTTTAGGATATGCAATTTGAACCTACGATTCATATAGTGTGGTGTGCAATATGATATAAAATGAATGATTCATATTGCTAATCACATTGCTTTGACAATATTGCTTATAGGATACAATTTCTAGAAAGATGCCCGCTCGGAATTGGTGCCTGAACATTTGCCTGTTTCACTGTGGATATTTGATCCAGTGGTGTTTTGGGCATTTAACCAGCCCTTGGGGAAATAAAATCCACCTTTTTTTTTTTTGTGATTTTTAAGCCAGGAAATGTAGGTCTCTGAAATGTATTATCGGTAAATCTCTAAAATGTAGCATCAGAGTTCTATAAGCTTACAAGTAACTCAAACTACACTTTACAAACTATGGGTCTTCAGTTTAGATGTATCATGGTAAAAATATTACTCTTATTTTAACGGGCATTTTTTGGAGGGTTAAAATGAAAAATAGCCAATGGCCCTATTTCAACAAACAAGTCCTCAATGAATCAGTGGTTTGGATTGTTAAACCAATATGATTTTATTATTATGATTTATATACAATGGATTTTAAAATTTAGTCGGTTTATTTTAAGTTAACGAGTTCCACGTGTAAAAATCCCAAGTGATTGCATATTAAGAGGCATGATATGTCAGAGTATCAGTGGTTTGGATTGTTAATAAATCTCAGGTTAACCACACCATAGGAAAACAATAGTGAATGGATATCCACCATTAGAATCCTCAAATTTCAGATTCAGATTTCAGATTTCAGATTCAAATTTAGATTCAGATTCAGATTTCAGATTTCAGATTCAGATTCAGATTTTAGATTCATATTTCAGATTTCAGATTCAGATTCAGATTTCAGATTTCAGATTTCAGATTTCAGATTTCAGATTCAGATTTCAGATTCAGATACAGATTTCAGATTCAGATTCAGGCTTCAGATTTGATCAACTCACTGTTTGCTATGGTTGTATCTTTTTTTGTTGATCCTTTTGGCATGGACTAAAAATCTGATGTGTTGGCATGTCTGCCACCTATTCATGTCAGAATCAAAAAGAATTTTTGACTTCTTTTACACAAACATGCCGTAAATGAAGGTTCTTTTTACTTAAAATCTTTTTGTTGGTGTACAAAACTTAAATGGCTGCATCTCACTTGATGAAAGTGCCTTGTTAAAAATAAAATGCTTCAATCTATAAAGGATTTTCATTTATTTCTTTATCATTTGGTACTCACTAGACACATTTAGGGTCTTTTCAATTTCTTTGTATTTTCAGTTGATGTATTTCCTATGAAAATTGAACCATACTCATTTTTTAGAAAAAAGAAAAAAAAAGTAGAAATGTCCTTTCTTAAAAAAAAACAAACTTTCTAGGGTAATTTAAAGTTAGTAATTGGTTGTCATCATCCAATATTGATAGAAATATGTGGAAAGTGAGAAAATCGTGCCAAGGATCTGATCACTTTGATTGGGAACTCTGGGCGCATATGGGGAGTCGTAAGAGAATTCAACTCAGGCTAGTTACCTCTACATCATATGGTTTTGTTTTGAATTACAAAATTTTGTGCAGGCAATGCGATGTACACAAGGTTCTTCAAAACCAATATTCATATCGATTGGACATCGCATATCTCTCGATGCATCTGTCAAGGTTATTAAAATGTGTTGTAAATACTGTGTACTAGAGCCAATCCAGCGAGTACAATTTATTGCTTTGTTTTGTGCTCACATAACACAAGTCTGTCTTATTTCAGTTTGAACTTTTTCAAATTTTAGTCTAATGATTTACTTATTTTAATCGCCTCATTTAATGTGAAATTTAAGGATTTGATTTTCTAGGAGGCATATGAAAGCCAAAACTCTTCATAAAGATGGAGTGACTAGAGAATTAGTCAATGCCTGCTCTTAGTATTCAAAAGGTTTGTGAGTACTATTTTCCAACAGTTTTCTATATAATGCTCTCCATGAATCAGAGGTTAGGATTGCTCAACCAATTTGATTTTGGGATTGTGACTTAGCGACAGTAGATTCCTCGATTTAGTTGGTTTAACTTGAGTTAATGTAAGACATGTACAATTTTTGAGTGCCTGTCTCTTTTCACTTTGTGTCCATGTTTATGAATCAATTGAATCATATCAGTTCCATTGTTAAAATAATTCTGCTGAAACATTCATCATGTGTTACATCATGGCTATAGAGTTGCTATCTTTTCTCTTCTGCTCTCAGTTTGAGTCAAATGGAAGTTTAGGAGTGTGAACATTATGAAGTTTTTCTCAATTAGAATCCGGATTGTGAAATCTGGTGCTGATTGACATGCATTCCTCTGATGTACCCATTGGTTGATAATCACTCACCCAGATCTAATGGATATTGTAGGCAACTATTTGAAATAATTAATGTTTGAAACCTTAAGAAGATGACTCAAATAATGTTTGAAACCTTCCAACACTCATTCTATGTATGTTGCTATCCAGGTTGTTCTCTCAATCCTGAGGCTAACCTTGAGAAGATGACTCAAATAATTTTTGAAACCTTCAACACTCCTACTATGTATATTGCTATCTAGGCTGGTCTCTCACTTTATGCCAGTGGTTTTACTACTGGTAAGAAAATCAAATAATACTTCACTTTTAGATCTGCATACCTTTTCTTCATTATTGGGAAGATTTTAGATGTTTTTATACAATGTAAAGTGATGGTATTCAATTTGAATTTTTTAGGACATGGATGAATATAATTTGTGCTCGGATTTTGATTTTGTAGTTATTTGGATTTTTTTTTCTACTTTTCAGTCGCTTATTTTGATTTTTTTTTTTTTCTAGTTATGCATGCATCACGCATCTAATTTTTGACAGTCTGGATTAGCATACAGGCACCCCATTCTTCTATCAGATGATAGTCTTATCTATGTTGTTGAGGAAATTTTCTTCGACTTTAGACTGACATTGAATGAGGCACCATTTTTACCTTTGTTTCTTGGTGTAGCTTATGACATTGAATGAGGCACCATTTTTACAATGTGGGAGACATTGAATTAAGAACAATAATTTGTTTAAGCAAACAGGCGAGATCCAACGAGTATAGAGATTTGACGAAAAAGTTGTCGGATTTGTGATAGAGAAGTGCGCCGACTTAACGCACGAATTGATCCATCTACGCCACCTTTCCCCAAAGCCCATTCGAAGCATCATGTATTTGTGATAGAGAAGTGCGCCGACTTAACGCACGACTTTGTATTATTTGTGGAACCTAATGTTGTGTAACAGTTTGATTGAGTTAAAATTTAAATAGGCTGTTATTAATTGTTTTGTTAGTATTATGGCTTTCATGATTGATTGTTTCATGAGTGGATTGAATGAATGGATTAGTAGTTTAAACAAATATTTAAAAAAATAAACATTTTTAGCCTCAATTTGTTACCACTTTTGTGAATAGGATTCTTATCAAACAATAGTGTGAATTATTTTTTTGAATAACTATCAGGTGCAAGATTGAAAACATAATAATAATACATTATTGGTATTTTTTTTATTTACAGATATTTTAACGACGGACCAAATCCGTCGCTAATTTCTGAACATTGATAATCAACGAGGGATTGAGGTCTGTCGCTTACTCATATTAGCGACGGACCTTATTCGTCGCTAATGTTTTAAGTGGACTTTTTTTGAATTTTGCCAACGGATTTTTTACTGTTTACGACGGATTTTATCCGTCGCTATGATGCGACGGACCTTATTCGTCACAGGTTAAATGACGGATAAAATCCGTCGTAAAACCAAAAACGACCTAGTAAATAGCGACGAACGAAGTCCGTCGTTTATTTGGTTTTACGACGAATTTGGTCCGACGTAAAACAACAATTTTGGCATACTGATATCTAGAAATGCTTCAAATTTGGAAATCACCACTTAATGGTTGACTGTATATATACGGATGGCTGTATGGATAAATCGACACAAGATGTTGGATGTGGATGTGGGATCAACAACCCAAAGAAATTTCCTTGTGATGTTCGTTGGATATGGGATCAACAACCCAATGTAGATGTTGTCCGATGGTAAGCTTGAATTTGTGAAAATATATGGTATGCCTGAACTCAAACCAAATTTAATCCTAAAGGTTATATGTCAGTTATGATATATGTGTACCGCCTACAGAGGTATAAGGAGGACAAACCAAATAAAAGATAACCCTGCAGTTTCCATAGTCTTTCATACTAACAAACTGACGCAAATCATTGACCAAAAAACGTGTATATCAGTCCTGTTAAGCATCTGCAATCAAAAGGCTACTGAACTGAGTTAGAGTTTTCTCGGGATCGTTCATGAAATAGAATAAGTATATAGTCATTAAAAGTGCTACGCGAGATTATGAAGGAATACATAACGCAGGAGTTATATGTGTGGTATTTTCGATTATATTATATAGGAATAACTGATTCAATGCTGCGACAACCAGAAATTTTAAAATAACTTTAAAATACTTACACTAAGGAAAGATTCAAATCGCAAGATATCTTTCTTTATGCATAATAACTATTATTATTCAGGCAAAGTTTTCATTGTTTTAAAAAGCAATGGGGAATTGTTGAAAATTAGTGATTTTTGAAAAAAAAATTCAAAAAATTTAAAATTTGGGATTTTGTCACCAAAACATTTTTTCAAAAATTTTAAATCCAAAAAGTACGGTGTGTGCTTTGTCCCACATCGGAAATGGTTGAAATCCTTTTGTGGTTTATATGTGGACTTGTGAAGAGTATTCGTACTTGGAGTTTTTGGAGGAGGTGATACTTGAGTTGCGTGTTTCAGTGCGTAGCTCTTGAACACATGCAGGCGTGCGCTCGGGCTCGAGCATGGGCACGGTCGAGGGCGATGGCGTGGGCAGTGTAGCTATAGTGGCGCTAGATGACACACTTTGCACTTCACACGTGTACATCATATCGCAAAGTGGTCGCTCCCTCACGACCTTATGCGAACCGGTGCGACCTCGGTGCGATAGATCTGGTCAGAGCCTTAGGGCGGTGGATCTGAAAATTCAAAATGAGCTTGGGTTTTATAGATGACTGAGAACGTTCGGATCTTAAATTCAAAATGTCCAACCGTTTCTAAAAACGGTAGCCACCTTGAAAGCCACAATGGTCCGAAAATGGATGGCCCATAATGATTTGACGGTCGGATCTTCTGATCTGATGACCAGAAACATCTGTGATCAATTGATAACGGCCAGAAACGTTTTCAAACGTTCTGAACCATTGAATACCACAT
This sequence comes from Magnolia kwangsiensis, assembly GCA_037074715.1. Lineage (NCBI taxonomy): Eukaryota > Viridiplantae > Streptophyta > Magnoliopsida > Magnoliales > Magnoliaceae > Magnolia > Magnolia kwangsiensis. The sequence continues at coordinate 8,670,876 of CM073580.1, read as the reverse complement.
AACAATGATGTTATACCTGATGTCTATATAAACTGGACCATTCCAGTTCGATTTCATCATCGCAACACAACATCTCTCCCATCAAATTAGATATGATCCAAATCTCCATTATAGAATACTTTGAACGTCTTTACCGTCTGAGTCTACTAGAAGAGATCTGCTACATTAAAACTGTTTCATAATGGACCTATCGTGATTGCTGCACGCTGGATCCATATAAGGCTTGTGTTATCCTAGAAGCAATTCGCCTGTAACTCATCAATAGTTGATAAAGGGGTGAATCACGCTTTAAGGACTATATTTTATACGTGATTCAACTTACTAAAATAATTTTTTATAAATTTATTTTTTATATTTTCAGTGTATCCAAACAACAATTTCTAACATCTACTTCCCACATTTCCTTTTAAACCAACCCACGTGAGCATAAGCTTTGTCGGAAGACGAAGAACCCATCTAATTTGATTAACCAAATTCTCTACTCCCTGCGTTTCTTCCTTAGCAGTTCCATATGAGTATAATCTTTGCGGGAAGACTAACCAGTGTTCTAAAAGTGAAATTTTTGTCATATTTTTTCTTCTTTCTATATGTTTCTTAATAAAAGACCTGCCTATGTAAAAAAATAATACAAAAAAAGATCGCATTTGGGTTAGTAATATTTTAAAAGTGAAATATTTAAATTTTTTCATCTTGTCTCTCCTATTATTATTTTTTTTTCTCAAAATTAAACCTAATATAATAAATAAATATAAATGAATTGTGAAAGTTCTACTTAAAAGAGAATAGTCAGATAGCACGAAAAAACCAAAGAGAGTACAGTAGTAAAAGAAAAGTTCACCGAAGAAAAGAATAAACGGTACCCAAATATGTAAAAAATTAATAATTTGAAAGGTGGTGATATGTCTGGGCTCCCATTAACCTCAAGTATGCTTTGATAAAAAGCCCTAACTTATAACATTAAAGAATCACATTTTTCAGAGCATCATAACCATCCCATCCATGAATTGAAAAATCGAAGAGGATTCGATTATCTCATCAGTGCAATTTTCATGCCATGACCATGAAACATATGTTGAGCCTAGCAGACAGTTCGGATCGATCCTATGAGATGTACAAGTGTCACAATCCAACTGAGAGCACTATAACTTATACTAGTGGTCCGGGAATCACTATATCATTTTTATTTAGATGATAATCTCCATGTCATTATCAAAACTGGCAGCTTCTTCAATGCTAATGTGATTTTTTCAACCCGCAATCCACAGCTCTTTAAAGCATGACTGTGAGATTGGAATATCCAATGCAACGTGATATAAGGTTAATCCATCCGTTCATCTTTTAAACCATCTTTGTTGTACATGAGGCCCATCATATGTATATGTGTGCATGTATGTCATCTAACCCATCCAACAGGATCACTAACATAAAAAAAATAAAATGGATGTATAGAAAATCAAGGCAATCCAATCATCATTTGAGACACCCCATAGATAACAATGAAAAACCACCCAAAAATCTCCAAATCATTCTGTGGCCCACGTAATGATTAGATTGGCTGATTTTTTGATGCATCGGAAAAAATACACATTAAAGTGGGCCCCACATGTCACTCGCCGTATATAATTCTCATCTACAACAGCTGTATAGTAACCAGTCTAAGGGGGCACTGTGGAATTACATGGCCACCGACCTGAGTTTCTTGATTTGTGCCTGCATTTCGGGTGATCTGGACTGTTGACACGATAGACCATGTAGTGCATGATATATATATATATATATATCAGTGTGGCCACACGGTGATGCGTGTCGAACATCTACCCCACGAGTCAGATGCACCACTCCATGGTGGGCCTTGGGCTTAAAAATCAAGTCAATTCATGGCTTGTGTGAGCCACACCAAATACGAAAGTTGAGAGGAGGTACCCTCCCATTAAAACATTCATAATCATTTTTTGGGCCCATCGAGATGTGGTTCAAAAATCCAGCTCATCTATTATGTGTGTCCCACTTGGAGGAGGGGTCAAACCAAGTTTCAGACACATTGAAATTTTAGGTGGGCCCCACCACGTGTTTTTATATGTTTTAGGCATGTCTTCACATGATTTTAAATGGTATGGCCCACCTGAGTTCCGTATGTATTTGATTTTTGGGATATCCCATAATTTAAAAGAGATTCATCAAATGCATGGTGTTGATGTTCGACACGCATGAAGTTCACATGAGGTCGATCGCGTGGAACCATTTCCCATATTCAGAGTGGAATTCCTAATTAGCCATCCCATCTTTTATCTTTTTTGAGATGAACCCAGACCGTTGCTAGATTTCTCTTCTTCACCATCACAGTCCTCCAATAGAAGGGTGAGGATTGTCCAGTCAAGGATATTTTTGAGGCATGGCCTATCCGCTGAGTTGTCCATCATATCAACGGTCCAGATCTCCCAACCACATACCCCAGCTGCACAAAATAATAGCATGAGTTATAATACACAATGGTTAGTACAAAACCTTCAATGCCAAAAACGCAACCGTAAGACATCGACTGGTGCAAACGTTTCATAAGATAAAGAAGAGTCAACGAAAATCTCAATTGAAAAGTCCCAAAAATGTTCAGATCAAGTGGCCCACTTAATGAATGATAAGTTCTTGTAATGAAGTTTCTATACACACAATCAAGAATATTGAAATGGACGGCTCACATTTTTCTTAATTATGATCACATCAAGTGGCCCACTGAATGAATGTTTTAGGGCTCATTTAAGTGTCCTGGCCACTTGTCTGACAACCGTTGGTTCAAGGAACGTTCATGGTTGAGTGGTCACAACCATTGATGTGATGGGCCTTAATCATAATTTTAAAATTCAATGACATTATCAAAGTTTTAAAACTGGTTGACTTTGGCCAAAAATGGTCCCAAAATCCTTTACGTCATTAGAAATTTCAGCTTCCAAATACGGCTTCGATCGTCTCCGTTTTGATTGGATTCTTGGTGGTTGATTATGGGTAGAGAGTCACAGTCAAGTAAACCCAGCTTCCTAACACGACAAGGTCTCTTATATGATAGGGTCCTTTGTTGATTAATCTCGACCGAAGAAGCTCTCTTCAATAGTTTCAATTGAAGTTGTCCATTTATAGCATATGAGAATTGATTGATTTCATCCTCATAATAGCAATGACATGTGGGCAGTAATTCAGAGTGGAAATGCCGGTTATAAAGTGCAACGAAAATACCATCTAAAATAAAGGCCTGTTTGGTTTTCCAATTACTATGGTGGTTATTTGTAAAGAAGTCATACCTACTTTTTACGTATATTTGTAATGATTGCCCACAATCTAATTGGCTACTCTTACACGTGGTTTTTTACCATTTTTTCCGTAGAATAGGCATGAATCCAGTGGCCCTGTGTTTGGGTTGACAGTGTCTTAGTCATGTCATTTTGATTTTGCTGATATAGTGTCCAGCACTTCAGCTCTATGACAAATGCACTGCACTATTTGAATTCATCTGGAATCCTGACTACGGATATGGATTGTAGTCTCCTCCTCTCACTAGACCAGTGGTCAGTGATCAATGTCTTGTGAGACTCATTTTTCTATACGTCTTTCATCCACGCCGTTGATGCATATTTACTAATCATTTGGCCTTAGTTTGGTATCAATGCAGGAAATATCAAGACTTCATTAATTCCTATTGTATGGTCCACAACATATCTGGATATGCTTCAAATTTGGAAATCACCACTTAATGGTTGACCGTATATATACAGACCACGACTGTGTGGATAAATCGACACAGGATGTGTTGTAAAAATATTGATTTTATAAAAAATATTTTAAAAAAAATATATATATAATATAATATATAAAAAGTGTTTGGAAAACACCTTTTTGTGAGTTTTTGGGAAGTCCCACATTGGAAAAAGAGAAGAAGAAAAAATGATTTAAATGATAATGGTAGAGTACTATAATATTTACTTACCTAGTCCGTGGACTATACGACTTGCGTGTTCGCGCTCGGGCTCGGGCTCGGTACGAGGGCGTGGGCATGTGTGGCTGTAGAGGCGCTAGTGTCGCTCCCTTCACGAACCGGAGCGAGACGTGTGCGAGTCGCGGTGCGACTAGTGGCAAAGACAGATGGTTGGCTGGACGAAAATCTAAAGGATTGAATGAGAGTCCCTCAGAATATATAGAGGGCTGAAAAAGAGCTGTTGTAGAAAATCTGTAACAGCTGTGCAATAAGTGCAGGGTCCAGCTGAAACTGCTGCATGGCTAGCCCCAACAGCTATAAAACGGCTAGCTGCTGTCTCACAACAGTCAGCATGTAGCAGCTTAATGGCCCATGCACAACAGTTAGAAAATGACCATAAAACGGCTAGTTTTCTTCAACAGCCAGAAAACGGTCATGGGATTTATTTTCCTGAACCATAACCCCCAGCCACCATAGCCTATAAAAGGAGGGCCTGAATGGGTTTCTTAACCATCTCACAACTCATTCCAGCACTACTATACGAATTTGAGACAGCCCACTACTCTCTATATACTCCAGTAATTCCAGCAAGATAGCAACAGTTAAACCTTTTGTAAGAAGAACAGACCAATGGTGTGGTCTAGAATGGTTCAATAGAACCAGTGGCTGAAGAGTTGACAAGTGCAGTGGTCTAAAACAATTTTCTTCTTCTTTTCTTTCTTCTGAAATTTTTTCATTCATTGTATTTCTGCCAGACTGTGTAACCGAGTTCCATTAGTGGGCCTTCGTGTTTGCTGAACGCAGACCCACATCAGGCTCGTCGTATCCTAGAAGCTATTTGTCTGTAACCTATCAGCATACTCAACTTACCTGAGTAGGGGCAAATAACGCATTAAGGACAGCGTTTCAGACGTGCTTCAACCTGTCCAAATTTTTATAGCATTTGCGATTTTTGGTTTCCACATTATACAGAATTATATTAATCTGTATAAAATTTTCAACAATCTTAAAGCGTTATTTCATAAGATGGAAACCGACAGCGTTTCATCCATCAAGTTGATGAATCAGGACTTGATACGTCTTGATTGGTTCGGTGGAACCAATTTTACAAGATGGCAAGACAAGCTGAAATTTCTCCTGACTACGCTGAAGATCTACTACATACTAGATCTAAATATGCAAGTGCTACCTGAAGCAACCGACAACGACACACTTGAATAAGTGGCTGCATGCGCTGAAAGAGCCGAAGACGAACTCTCGTGTCGTGGACACATTCTAAATGCGCTCTCCGACCGCCTATACGATCTGTACCAATAGACATCATCAGCAAAGGAGATCTGGGCCGCTCTGGAGTTCAAGTACAAGCTGAAGAAGAAGAGACGAATAAATTTCTCATCGCCAGGTATTTTGACTTCAGCATGGTAGATAATAAACCGCTGCTGCCCCAAATCCAAGAACTACAGCTAATAGTAAACAAAATTAAAGCGATAAAAATTGATCTTCCTGAATCATTCCAAGTCGGGGTTATAATCGCTAAATTGTCACCGATGTGGAAAGACTATAGAAAAAAGTTGTTGCGTAAAACCGAGGACTACACACTGGAACAAATCCAGAAACACCTAAGGATTGAGGAAGAATCCCCTAACCAAGGCAAAAAGAATGATAACGGGAATGCCTCATTCAAGGTACATAAAGTAGAAAACACTAATAACAAGAATCCCGAGAAGGACGATTCCCTTAAACCCAATAAAGAAAAATTCAAGAAAAATGCCCAAAAGAAGAACGGAAAGTTCAAAGGCCCATGCGATGTCTGTGAGAAAACCGGGCACTATGCTCGAGTATGCCGATATCGCAAATCTAAAAAAGAGACAAGTGCAGTAGAAGAAGACGATATCGTGGCTATGATCACTGAGGTGAATATCATCTAAGGAAAAGTTTCAGGCTGGTGGTATGATACTGCTGCTACAGTACATGTGTGATACGATAAATCAGCCTTCAAAACTTATGAGGAATTGACCGATGGTCAAGAAGTCCAAATGGGTAATGAAGTCCGATCAAAGGTCGTCGGTAAAGGAACTGTCGAACTGATATTCACCTCTGGGAAGAAAGTGATTCTGACTAATGTACTGCACGTCCTAGACATGAGGCGAAACTTAGTTTCTAGGGATCTTCTGGGAAAACCAGGTATAAGGGTGGTATACGAGTCAGAAAAACTGATTCTGTCCAGGAATAGAAATTTTGTCGAAAAGGGATATGCTTGTAATGGGATGGTTAAGTTTTCTTTGAATGAAAGTAGCACTTCTGCGTATACGGTTGAATCTGCTGGACTGTGGCATGATAGACTAGCCCATATAGGGTATAGTACCTTAAAGTTTATAGCTAAGAATAGTTTAATTTCATACAAAGATAATGAAACCGATAAATATGAAGTGTGCATACGATCCAAAATGATGAAAAAACCTTTTTCCAAGTGTTGAAAGATCATCTCAAATATTGGATCTTGTGCACAGTGATATCTGTGAGTTAAACGACATTCTTACTCGTGGAGGTAAATGGTACTTCATAACCTTTATAAATGATTGCTCTATATATGTGTATGTTTATCTATTAAAGAGTAAAGATGAAGTATTAAACATGTTTAAGATATATAAGTCAGAAGTAGAGAATCAACTAAATAAGAAGATAAAAATTCTCCGTAGCGATAGAGGAGGAGAACACTTCTCGAATGAATTCGATAACTTATGTGAAGAACATGGACTAGTACATCAATATACAGCTCCATACACACCTCAACAAAATTGAATAGCTGAAAGAAAGAATAGAACATTAGTAGAGATGGTCAACTCAATGTTAATAAGAGTAAAGTTATCACTAAGTCTATGGGGTGAGGCACTGCTTGCAGCATGCCATATAATTAACAGAATTCCGTCTTAAAAATATAAAATATCTCCATATGAAACATGGAGAGGTAAAAAACCTAATCTAAGATATCTTAAAGTGTGGGGGTGTCTTGCATACTGTAGAAATCCTGATTCAAAAAGAACTAAGTTATGACCAAGAGCTATTAAGTGCGCCTTCGTAGGGTATGCATAAAATAGTGAAGCTTATAGACTTCTAGACATGGAGTCTAATACAATAATAGAATCAAGAGATGTTGAATTCTTCGAACATTCACTATCCTTGGAGTGAAAGGATAATGAAATCCAAACTCCTAATAGAGAACCAGATAGCACAGCTCCACAGATAGTGGAAGCTCCTATCGAACCCCGTAGGAGTCAAAGAACAAGAATAGAGAAGAGACTAGGAGATGACTGCATAAACTCACAACGTATCATTTTTCATCTAGTAGAAGCATATAGAGAAAATGTTATTAGACAAATACCTATAATAATAACTATAGAAGATGATCCTAAAACATATAAAGAGGCTCTATCCTCTAGAGACTCAGTTTTTTGGAAAGAAGCTATAAATGATGAAATGAAATCCATAATGTCAAATCAAACATGGGAACTAGTAAACTTACCTCCAGATTCTAGACCCATAGGTTGTAAGTGGGTATTTAGAAGGAAATATCACACTGATGGAACTATCCAAACCTTTAAAGCTCGACTAGTAACTAAGGGTTTTAAACAAAAAGAAGGGATAAATTACTTTAACACATATTCACCTGTAGCTAAGATAACATCCATCAAGATATTATTTGCGTTAGCTTCCATACATCATCTTCACATCCACCAAATGGATGTTAAGACCGCATTCCTGAATGACGACCTTAATGAGGAGGTATACATGGAACAACCTAAAGGTTTCATTCTTCTAGAAAATGAAAATAAAGTATGTAGATTAGTGAAATCGTTGTATGGATTAAAACAAGCACCAAAACAGTGGCATGAGAAGTTTGATTTCAAATTACTATCTCATAGTTTCATGCATAATGTAGCTGACAAATGCATATATTCTAGAGTAGATGATAGTTATATTGTTATTATCTGTCTGTATGTTGATGACATATTAATAATAAGTAATAAAATGGAAGGTGTGACTGAAACAAAGAAGTTTCTTTCTTCCGTATTTAAAATGAAGGATCTTGGACAAGTTGATACCATCCTAGGTATCAAAGTTAAAAAATATTATGGGAGTTATGCTTTGTGTCAATCTCATTATATTGAGAAGATACTAAATAAGTTTAACCATCTAAATATAAAGGAAGTAAAAATCCCATTTGATCCAAGTACTAAACTAAAAGAAAATACTGAAAGAACTGTTGCACAATTAGAATATGCGAGTGCTATAGGAAGTCTTATGTATGCTATGTAATGCACTAGACCTGATATCGCATATACTGTGAGTAAACTTAGTAGGTTTACGAGTAACCCCAGTAATGAACACTGGAATGCAATCAGTAGAGTCCTTGATTACTTAAAAGTAACCAAAAACTTAGGAGTATTTTATTCAGAGTTTCCTGTCATATTGGAAGGATATACCGATGCGAGCTGGATATCGAGTGCAGGGAATAACAAGTCTACTATAGGGTGGGTATTCACCTAGGAGGTGCAGATGTATCTTGGGGATCCAAGAAACAGACTTGCATAACGCACTCGACTATGGAGTCTAAATTCATAGCCTTGGCTGCAATAGGCAAAGAGGCTGAGTGGCTAAGGGATCTTCTATTAGAAATTCCTTTTTATGTAAAGCCTATATCGGTTGTATCACTACATTGTGATAGTGAAGCCACATTAGCTAGAGCCTATAGCGGCACTTATAATGATAAATCTAGACATATCAGTCTTTGACATGATTATGTCAGACAATTGATTCAAGATGAAATCATTGCTATTTCCTATGTGAAATCAAGTAATAACCTGACAGATCCTTTTACTAAACCTCTATCGAAAGAGGTAGTAAAGGCTACATCTAGAAGGATGGGGTTGAAACTCTTCAACTAAAGTTCCACCAGTGATGGTAACCCAAGCTAAAGTCAGAAAATCTCTAAATTTGGGTTTAATGGGTAAGAACAAGTCACTAATATGTGAAAAATTTTCAGTACTAAATTATAAAACCTCATCCATAATAGATAAGTGATGAGCGTTACGAAAGAGGGTTGAGTCTTAAAACTCTTAATGAAATTCAGTCTTTAGGACAAGTGTCTTATATTAACGGAGACACTGGAAGGATTTCACATATATGAACGTAGAGATGGTGCCATCTCTCATGAGAGTTAGGAGTTTTTCTCTCGGGATCGTTCACGAATTAGGATAAGCACATGTCCATTATTTGTGCTGAGCAAGATTATGGGAACTCTAATAACACATAAAATATGTGTAGTTTCTCTGACTCTGTTATCTAGGAATAACTGGTTCAAAGCTGCGGCTACTAATCATTTCGATATATTTTTGAGATACTTATACTAAGGGAAGATTAAAATCGAAAGATATCTTTCTTTATGCATATAAGCTGATTATTCTGGCAAAAATGTTTAACCGAGAAAAATATATTTTTATAAAAATCAAGTGAGGGATTGTTGTAAAAATATTAATTTTATAAAAAATATTTTAAATAAAAAATATATATAATATAATATAAAAAAGTGTTTGGAAAACACCTTTTTGTGGGTTTTTGGGAATAGTCCCACATTGGAAAAAGAGAAAAAAAATGGTTTAAATGATAATGGTGGAGTACTATAATATTTGCTTACCTAGTCCGTGGACTATTAGACTTCGCACTGGAACACCGGGCACAGGCACGGGAACGGGCTCGGTCTCAATCTCGGTCTCGGTCACGGGCATGGGCTCGGTGCGAGGGCGTGAGCATGTGAGGCAGTGTGGTTGTAGAGGCGCTAGTAGCGCACTTTGCACTTCGCACGTGTCGCAGAGGGTCGCTCCCTTCGCAAACCGGAGCGAGATGTGTGCGAGTCATGATGCGACTAGTGGCTAAGGCAGATGGTTGGATGAACGAAAATCTAAAGGACTGAATGAGAGTTCCTCAGAATATATAGAGGGCTGAAAAAGAGCTATTGAAGAAAATCTGTAACAGCTGTGTAATAAGTACAGGGTCCAGCTGAAACTGCTGCATGGCTAGCCCCAACAGCTATAAAATGGCTAGCTGCTGTCTCACAACAGTCAGCAGCCAACAGCTTAATGGCCCATGCACACAGTCAGAAAATGGTCATAAAACGGCTAGTTTTCTCCAACAGCCAGAAAACGGTCATGAGATTTATTTTCCTAGACCATAACCCCTAGCCACCATAGCTTATAAAAGGAGGGCCTGTATGGGTTTTCTAATCATCTCACAACCCATTCCAGCACTACTATACGAATTTGAGACAGTCCACTACTCCTCTCTTTATACTCCAGTAATTCCAGCAAGATAGCAACAGTTAAACCTTTTGCAAGAAGAACAGACCAACGGTGTGGTCTAGAATGGTTCAACAGAATCAGTGGCTGAAGACTTGACCAGTGCAGTGGTCTAAAATAATTTTCTTCTTCTTTTCTTTCTTCTAAGATTTTTTCATTCATTGTATTTCTGTCAGACCATGTAACAGAGTTCCATTAGTGGGCCTTCGTGTTTGCTGAACGCAGACCCACATCAGGCTCGTCGTATCCTAGAAGCTATTTGCCTGTAACCTATTAGCATACTCAACTTACCTGAGTAGGGGCAAATAATGCTTTAAGGACAGCGTTTCGGACGTGCTTCAGCCTGTCCAAATTTTTATAGCATTTGCGATTTTTGGTTTCCACATTATACAGAATTATGTTAATTTGTATAAAATTCCCAACAGGATGTTGGATGTGGATGTGGGATCAACAACTAAAAGAAATTTCCCTGTGACGTTCATTGGATATGGGATCAACAACCCACTATAGATGTTGTCTGATGGTAAGCCTGAATTTGTGAAAATATATGGTATACCTGAACTCAAACAAAATTTAATCCTAGAGGTTATATGTCAGTTATGATATATGTGTACCGCTTACAAAGGTATAGGGAGAACAAACCAAATAAAAGATAACCCTGCAGTTTCCATAGTCTTTCATACTAACAAATTGACGCAAATCATTGTTCAAAAAACGTGTATATCAGTCCTGTTAAGCATCTGCAATTAAAATCTATAAAACTGAGAAGATACTTGGCAAGCCTTATATTAGCGTCGCTACATGAGCTGAATTGTGAGGATTAAAACCAAGCAAGCGAAGATTATCCTAATAAGGGCCGTAAGTGAACACAACGTTTCCTCAACACCTTTTTCATGTATGCCATTGCCACCACTGGATGGACAGTAATAGGATAGTGCTGGGTAGGTGGCTAGAGGAGGATTCATGCAATTGGCAACGTAACGCGGTCCATGCGTCGACCCCCAGTTGTCATGGTCATCCTCATTTTTCCATATTGGTGCATGTTTAAGCTCTAAAGACTCACAATAGGCTGTCCATTGAAAAGATGCCTCCGACGTCGATTTGTATCCACGGAAACGAGCCATGGAATATCCCTTAACCTGTTCATGGCACTCCTCCCAGGCATAATAGATGTCGGGTCAGTGTCTATTGAGTACTACATACATCGTCTTACCCAAATGCATATAAGGAAATATTATGTATAAGGTTAAACAGATTGTATTAATAATGGAACATATTAATATAAATATCACAATTTGTCTCTACGTACAACCAAAAACTGGTGATATAACGATTCAAAAATAGCATACCTGAAGTGTTGGAGGAAAGTGTTTCACCTGTGTAATTATCCTATATGAAGTATAGATATTTAAACAAATTATTCGGCAGATTAAAAACAGGTAATGTGGGTTAAAAGGCATCGAAGGATAAAGCATTACATACACATCAGAATCCAAGAAAATAAGTTATCATCCAAAAAAAATCCACATTAATCCAACTAGTCAACACAACTAGCCCTGTAACAAAAGAAGAAGAAGAAGAAGAAGAAGAAGAAGAAGAAGAAGAAAGAAGTTGTCTAAAAAAATCCATATCCTTTTTCCGATATCCCAAATACTTTGAGCAATATTCCCTGAAGAATATATATAAAGGAAGATGAATCCCCACCTATCAAGCAGAATGCATAGGTGGTGGAGAAGATGTCATGATCTGGGTACTGCACAGTTGGCTATAAGAAGGAAGAAATCAGTACCATAAGCAGGGAAGAAATTTCCAAAACATGCACTATAGGAAATTACAATTACATGCGAGGGAGAAAAATTACAATAACATGCAAGGCAGGATAAGTGCAATAACATACAAGGCAGAAAAATTAAAATAACGTGCAAGGCAAGGAAATCCTAGAACATGCAATCTTGAATATTACAATAATATGTAAGGCAACAAGTGTTGCAATAACAACAAAATTACAATCCAAACCCACTCAGTTCGAATGTTGCAAGGACCAAACCCTCCCTTCGAAGCTACCTGTTTTCATTAGAGGTGTTGCTGAAATGCCCGATGACCACCTAGCTTGACCTTCTCCGATGCCGTATGTGATTGTCGACCATGGAAACAGAGAAGATTAACGGCGTGAATGAAGGGATTTCTAATAACAGGTCATCTATGAGAAGAAGTAGAAATGGATAATCACTATTTGAAGAGGATTCAAGAAACTAATCGCCATTGTCTTACCTAATCAAAGTGAAAATGCAAGAAATTGCGGTTTGGTTAGCGGTGAAGAAGAATGTTGGAAAATTAGATTTTGTAGCAGTATGAAACAGATGGGCACTGCTCCTGTGCTCCTGTGGACCACGCCTTATGCCGACTGTCAGGTCTATAAAAGAGGTCTTTCGTATTGATTACTTGCAGCGTCTAAACGATTTGAGCAGTTGTGTTACATTTAAATACTACCATTTCAGAAGATACAGTAATACTTGCATTTATTACATTTTTTAAACGCACGAAAGATGTCATGATGACTTCTTTACATCCAAATGACGGTACTTCGAAAAACCAAGCAGGCCCTGAATGTATTTGTTAGGGGATTGTGGAAACACTCGGAGATGAATTAAGTAAAGCATTTCAACGGTACAATTAAGCCCAATCACAAAGACTTCGAATTTAATGTGAAAAAACCCTTGCAGGAAAAAACCACAGCAAAAAGTGACAGATATCACCATGAAAATAAAAATTACAAGAGAGAGAGAGAGAGAGAATACTCGATCCGAACGGGCCTTGAATATCCCCTTACAAGCCCTTGAAAAACCTTAGGAACGAATTAGAAAGCTCTTAGATACTCCCTAATCCTGATTACACCCACATATATAGCCTCTAAGTGAATCACAATTGAAATAGGAAAAAAATCTCATACTCACGCAATTCTACGTATTTTCTTCGTGATCGTTAAATGGCACTTTCGATGGGACTTTAATGGCATCAAACAGCCTTCAATTGCATCAAACTAAACACCAAATGTTCTAATGATAAATCCTAGATTTTTCAAAATTTTCTGATGGCACTTTGATAGGGCTTTAATGTCTTGTCTTCGAACAACCTTCAATGGCACCAAATAGGACACCTAAAGTGTCTAACGACCAACATGAGAAATTTTGAATTTTTATGATGGCATCGAGCCAGACTTCGATGGCATTAAAGCATGCTCGATGGCATCAAACTGTCATTGATAAGCATGTTAATTTACAGATTTAAGACATCAATCAACAATCTCCATCATGTATTCAATCGTGTAACGCCCTGAAAATTGGAGGTCGTGCATACAGTCGACTCCCTAGTTCTCAGGTATCACTTATAATCAATTTTATTATTTTATAATTAATCAGGTTTAAATGCGTAGCCTAGAATTACTTGAGGCATGAATCACAATTCATAACTATTCTACTGTAATGAAATTGGCTAAATGTTTACAAGTCCAAAAAATATAACTATGGGTCGCACAAGACGTCGCCCAGCAAAAATACAAAAGAATGATAAGTCCAAAAAAATGTTGCGCCGAGTCCACCACTCAGCAATTCAAAATAAACTGCTAATCTATCACAAACCGCCCATCAGCTGGAAGTAGGACAACTCGTCCTCATCGTCGATGCCAGTGCCGTTTGGCTCCTTGAACTCATCCCTACTTGCAACTATTGAAGAGTCTAGTTAGTGTTTTAAAACACCGTCTCAGAGTGGGAGTGAGTGATCAACTCAGTAGGTGCTATTAGTCTTAAGTTGTAACAAACATCAATTATATTATGAATTTAATAAAAGGTAAATATTCATAAATACCTAACTAATCTTGTTAATGTAGGTGCATAATAAATGATATGATACATGCCCTCGCAACAATACTCCCTCGAGCGACTCCTTTTAACTATCGCGTATGACTAACCACCTTCGTTGCGACCTTAACTGTCAAGTCGCCAACCTAATTAGTACGATGCAGTCATGATCGTGTTAGCCCAGTTTTTAATTAAGTCCATTCAAACAACAGATTGGGAAAACTAGTACACCCCGCTATGTCAATGCCCTAAACTGGTTGCGAGGCCAAGGCCCCCCCAACGTGTGAGGCTAATACCCCGCGATCCTTGATCCCGTCGGATTCCCCATCCTTAACTTCAAGCACATAGAGAGTGCTAAGCTGAGGGATTACTCACGGTCACTACGGGTAGGCTCATCACCCCAGCATAGGCCGACAGCTCGGACACAGTGTCCCATTCCACCATGCCCAGTTCTCGAGTTAGTGGATCGGTTTCAATTGGTTATCAATGGGCTTCAATGGTTAAAGAGTGTTCTAGGTTCCATACAAGTATAAGCAGATAGGGTTAACAAACATGGTTGGTCAGTGAGTAGACTATACTGTCCAAGTTTAGGCGTGTATGTGACAGAAAACATCGGGTATAAGCGACCCATGTAGTCCAACTACTATCGCTCATGTGCACCCGCCCAATTCCACGGGTTTAGTCTCAGGATAATCCTACCAACGGGACTACCGTCTGTCACCTCAGATACCTGACTAACCCAGGGGTTTGATGATATTCAATAATACTTCAACAATCAGGATTTATCTACTAACACAAGCGACGTCATGCATTCATATTTTCAAACATAAAAATTCAGATTTTTCTACAATGTAAATGCTAACAATATTATGAAATAACGGTGCATATGTGTTGTATGGGTTAGTGAGGAAGCCAAGCATTTCATATATCTCATAGCACAAAAAATATATATATAAGGGTTAGTGCATCCAACATGTTATGAGGAAACATCATAAAAGAATCGAGCAAGGAATGTATAAGCAATCAACAAATGCATACCCAATCATGTGGAGAAACATCACACATTTCATAATCATTCCATATTGATTTGGGGAGGACCTAAAGTATAAAGTCTTGTCTAGGTTTCTCTAGATTGCCTAAATACATCACCTAATAAGAAAAATCATTAGATTTATATTAAAATTGATGCCAGGTCACCTAAGAATAATAGTCCGCACCTATTTATGATTGGAGAGTAAAGAGGTAATCTTAACGGTGCCGGGTCTGTAGGCTTGAAGTGTCAGGGCCCTACATGGTGTAGAATGCATAAGGATCAAAGATAAAACTGAAATTCATGGTAATTAAAGAGAGAATCACCACATTACCTTAATTAGGATGAGATCCCTCTTCCAATAACAAAAAATTTGGAGATTTTGAGGGAGAAGGGGAGAAAAAGGTCAGAATAGACAAGATCCGGCCGCCAGGGTTGCATGCAAGGCGGTGGCTCCCACTTTCTCTCTCACTTTCTCCATTTCTTTTTTCTAGGGCAAATTCGTATGGGGAGAAGGGGTGTCCAAATGAGGCTTTTTTATAATGCCAGATTTGGTGTAAATAGCCCCAAGGGCTAGGTTTTTACTATACTAGCCCTATGAAAGGGTCTTTCTAACCTCTAGGGCCCACTACGGGGTGTACATATTGGTATACACCGTAGAATAGTTACCCCTAATGATGATCTACGTATGGATATGATTGGCCCGCCATTTGAATGCTTCGATCGACAAATATGATTAGAAGTCTGTTCAAACGTCACCGATAGTCGATCGGGGCCGTGGCTATATGGATATGAGTAGAGAAATATCTTTACTCCACGGGTGAAGTTTGGTCGTAAACCGATAGTCCAAAATCCACAACTTTGCATAAGGGCGTGTTTGGGTGGTGGGATTAGAAGGGATTAGGTGGGATGGGGTTTAAAAAACATAATTATTACCCATAGCAGGGATGGTCCTTGTTGCCATGGGATAAGATTAATTCCATGCTTTGTTGGTAATATGGTGGTACATTGAATGGATATACCCACCATCATTTAAAATTACTGAGAATAACACATGTGTTATATCTAAACTATTCATTTATTTTGTAACCTCATTTCATGGCATGGGCTTAAAAATGAGGTGGATCCAAAACTTATGTGGCTCCAAAGAAGTTTTCAACGGTAAGTATTCAATCCTCGTTGCTTTTTATGGTGGAGTCCACTTGAGCTTTAGATTTACCTGATTTTTTTAGCTCATGCTCTAAAATAATCTCAAAAAATGGGTGGACGGTGTGGATATAACCCACACATCATGGTGGGACTTACACAACTTACAAACATTGAGTGAAATTAGCATGGGACCCAATGCAATTCCATCTAATATAATTCCAAGCTTTTCCATTCTTCCCAAACATGGAGTGGAATTAACACAGGACCAGATGCAATTCCATCCCACCTGATCCCTTCTAATTCCACTGCCCAAACACGCCCTAGGAGTGGACGACCCAATTTACTTAAGTTTCAGCTCATTCCTTTAGGGTATTTGCACTTCTCATGCACTTGTCCTTTGGCTCAAGTTGAGCAGTTCTGGATAGTGCCCAGGTCTAGCTCCCGCGATGGACGTCAAGCCCAATAAGATGGACATTATTCTATAGTTTTGGAACTAGTGGCCCACCAACGAACGGTCTAGAGCTTGTTCGGAAAATCAGGGCATTTTTGTAATGAATTAGGTATTGAGATTTCTCGTGGGCAATGATTAGGGTTTGGATTAACTATGTTCATAGTGTGTCTTATTTATAACTAGTGAAAGTAGATATTGGATCATGATTACTCTAAACCGTCGGTTTTAGGCTAAAGGGTAACGGGGTTGATTTGGTCTATTGGTCAAGATCCGGTCCTTATTTGACTCGGCCTAGATTAGATCTTTAATTTAGTCATGATTAGTTAATGATGGGTCGGTTAGATTTAGGTTCTATGTGAGTAAATCATGGGGTTACACCTGATGTTCGAGTGATCGAGCGGATTCATTGGCTTCCTACGGTTGATTAATCAGACTTGTGTGGTTCTTTACTAGTACCACCTCTGTGTAAACTAACATTGAGTATTAATAGTCATTAAATGATATTATAAGTTAATTAAAAAAAATTTAAGGATTTTTTTAAAAAAATCTAAAACAGTGAAAATCCAGGACGTTACAAATTGCCATTCTTTATAGCTCCTTTTAGCGCATCTCTAATTTTTCCTTCATAGTTCTACTATTGCTTCTCATGCATCCTTTGTCTTCCTTTCATGCTTTCGCTAAGTCTAGAGAAGTTGCACAGAACTTGAACTTCTCTGTGAGAACCACCTTAGTGAGCATGTTCGTTAGATTCATGCTAATGTGAATTTTCTCTAAAGTCACGCTTCATTTCTGAAGCATCTATTAGATAAAATGATGACGAACATCAATATTTTAGTACGTGAGTGATAAACTGAGTTTTTAGCCAAATTGATCGCACTTCGTTATCAGAATTAACCAGCACAACCTCCTGCTAAAGCCTTAACTGATTTATCATCCCCCTCAGCCAAACACATTCCTTGAATGCATTCGTTACTGCCATATACTCAGCTTCAGTTGTGGAAAGAGCCATCATAGATTGAATCTTCAACATTTAACTGATTGACTCACCCATTAGCACAAACGAGTACCCTGAAGTCGAATTTCTAAAATCCACACTCCGTGTAATTAGAATTCGCATACCTTGCTAGCTTGACTCCTAATTTCTTAAAAGATAATACGTAGTCCTACATACCTTAAACGCATTAAAGTAGCCATTTCATTGCTTTCCAATGTTACTTTTCGGGGTTATTCATGTATTTACTAATAATCCTAACCACGTGTGAAATTGCCGATCCAATTGTAACACCCCGACTTTTCAGGACCCGAGTATATGACTCGTTTCCCAAAACCCGAGTGTTAACCTAGAAGGATGGTCAAATTCGAGTGTGTGTGTGTATATATATATATATTTCAACTATTAGAGTAAGCAGATAGCATAGAATGAACAAGTAAACATAAAAGAAATTGTTTAATTTCATTTAGAATATTCAAGAGGTTGCCTATAATGACTTACACGAACCAATGTGTATGAATTAACAAATACATGGATTTCATAATTTATACAAGAGAGATAACAAAACGCATAAAAAATATGAGTCGCAAGATCACATAGCGCCTCGTGGCAATACAGCCATACACCCCTGAGACTTATACCCAGCTCCTCACCAGCTTGAAACTGAACATCACCTGGGCCACGTGTTCTACCTATATGATTATATATTTGATGGATGAGTGACCAACTCAGTGTGAATTTCTCTAAAGATTTCACATCGCCGTCTTAGCTAAGCATAATTAAAATGACAAGGCAATTAAAACAATACATGATGCAGTCTTTTTATATGCATGGATGCGTGAATGCACATCGACTTGATGATACACATTCAGTCAGACTTGGGCTCATCACCCATGCAATCATCGACCTGAGAAAACTCATCCAGTCGGAACAATGGGTTGATATTCGATGGTTTGGGAGCTAGCGAAATGATACCCCAATAACTCTACGACATGTGCTACAATATCCAGAATTAGCCACCCGTCATCGCCAGTATGCTATGAATGCATGATTAGTCAACCGTTATTAATCCAGTTATAATCATCCAATTTAAGTAACTCAATAGTCACTACGGGAGGCTCGTCACCCAATGTAGGCCGACAGTTCGGGCATAGTGTCCCCTGACCACCATCCCCAACTCATGAGATTTCCCCACCTTAGGATGCTTAATGAAGCCCATTGATCAGTGGTCAATCAAATTCAATAAGTAGGGATTTTCATTGCATGGTATAGGTCATCAAAGGCACATAAGGAAATCATCAAAATATGGGACAAGTGTTAAATCACAGTGGTAAAAGAATGCTCGGAATACTAATCGAAGCGGCAAGGGTCAGGTAAGATTAAATTAGAGCGGTTAAAGAGGTCATTTCAAACCATTCAAGTCGTATGCCTTATGGATGGTAAACCTTTAAATCGAGAGCCCATTCATCACCAACCCATCTTGTTACACCCTAATTATGGGTTCACTTATACAAGGGGGATCACCCACCATTAAGTGTAGTAAATAGAGATCCATAAGCGACTCACTACAATCTATGATAAAGCATATAATTATGGCATGTCAGACATAAGTTAATTCATGATAATCGCAATAAGCCACGATAGGAACTATCAATTTGAATTTAAATAGAAACCATCATGTAAGCAGTTATTGTATGGAATCATGTTTGCAACTGTCAAATATAATTCAAGTATAGGTCATGCCTTAAGAATTTATAAAAGATCACATGTTATGAGATAACATCAGTGATTCTAATAAAGACTATTACTCAAACTAGTTTGGAAATGGAAAGCTTAAGGGGAAGAATCATCACTTTATAGATTGCCACTAATGTTGCTAGGAAGCACATGTGCTCTTAGAATCAATCCTACCATGAATTGTAAAATTGTATGGTCAGATACAAGTTTTATACATTTTCTATGGTTAAGATCATAACCTATGGTTCGGATATCCTAGGTTTAGGGTTTCACCCTAGGGTTTAGTTATAGGTTTAGATTCTAAGTTTTGATTATGAAATTGAACTCCATTTTATGTGGCCATTAATGATATTAATAAATGAATAAAATTAATCATATAAATTGGTTATTAACTTTAGAAATATTAACAATGGCTATTATTACATTAAATTATCTAATAACAAACTCACGATGAATAATAATACTAATAATTCCAAAACAACTCTTAATAGTAACAATCTACCTAATATTAGCTAACATGACATTAATAGTTATTTTTATGAAAGTAGATAGTATGCTCTAACGTTAATAATAATATTTTAAGAATGACAAAATGGAATACTAATATTTTAATAATGATAACTTTTATGTGTATTAGCTAATATCGGTATGGATAATTTACTAATAATTATTCATATCTGAATTTAACAATCCAAACAATGATACTAATAGTAACGGTGACAATTGAAACAATCTCAATTTAGGAAAAAAATGTGGACTCACCTTGTCAACACGTCTCATCTCGACGCAACCTAATGTGTCTTGGAGACGGTCCCCACCTCTTGACTAATTATCCTCTTCCTTCTTTCTGCCAAATGCATCCTACAAATGTGGACCCAACTAAATTAATTCTACCTAAGCTCCTCATGCATTACGGAGTTAACACCTTATAATCTACTTGCTAGAACAATGAGTTATGTGAGGAGGTTTACCTAAATATTTGACTTAGTTAGGGAGCTGATAACTCGATTTCGCTCCTAGAGAAGTCACTAGACCCGAGTTGGACCAGGTTGGTGCTAGTCGAGTGGCGGCCAAGTCAATCTGACCGAATCAACTCGGCTGGACCGCTTGGATCAAATCATGTCCCTCCATTCTCCTTTCTCCTCTTTTCCCTGTTCTCTTTCTTTCCTCTTGATTTTTCTTTCCTTCCTTTTTTTTTTCCTTCCATGGGGTGCTCTGGACTAAACCAGGCCTGCCCTAAACTTAAATCGAGTTAGCGACTCGTCCCGAGTTAGCGAGCTGACTCGGCAGCGGGTCGAGCTCCCAAGCTCGCCCCAATCGCCCTCTGCCCTCTTTTCTCTTTCTTCTCCCTTGTTCTTCTACCCGCTTCTCTTCACTCTCTCTACCTTCTCCTGCTTGTTAAACAGGTTCAACAACACCTGTTTCAGGCAGAGATTGGCCTAGAATGTTGGGCAGTGACTCGACCCGAACTCACTTACTGAGTCGACCCAGCCAAATGTAGCTCCCTGCCTCTCTCTTTCTCTTTGGACAGATGGAGGACTTGCACAACGTGGCTCGACTCAGTTTGCAGTAGCGAGTGCAACGGCAGGCCATCGCAGTGGATGGCAAGGAGGGCTGTATTCTCTCTCTCTCTCTCTCTCTCTCTCTCTCTCTCTCTCTCTCTCTCTCTCTCTCTCTCTGTTTCTTCTGTCCCTCCTTCTCGTTCTCATTTTCTTTCTTCCTTCCTTTTTCTTCTTTCTATTATTTTCTTCTGTTTCAGAGGCCTGACAGAGCCCATGGCTCGACTTGATTTCGCCCCGAGTTGAGATGATTCGGTGCAACTCCAATGATGAAGATGAGCTGCTGCTCATGATGGATTTCCATCGGGCAAGTTTTTCTCCATTTCTATGTTTCTAGATGGTGTGGAGGGGCCCAATGGAGCTTGATGAGGTAAGCTTTCGAAGCTTGGCCACCGATTTCCTGATGGGTTCGAGCTTGGAACTCTTGACCGTTTTTTGCAAAATGGCTGTGGTTTTGCTTTGTCTAATGTGGAAATAGGTTTGGACGGCTGATATGCCATCAAATGGATGCTCCAGATCGTTCCAGACGCTCCTCACGTGGATCGCTGAGCAGGAAGAAAAACAGTTTCCATTTTTGGAATTGTTGTGTTTTTGGACTTGTTTACACCCAGAATTGTGTGCATGCACACGCGTTGCACCATGTGAAACTTGTGAGTTTTGGTCTCACGTTTTTCCTCTGTTAGATGGACGATTTAGATCCATCATTGGAGTGGTGATGGTGGGCCATGGACGTTCCAAACGGACGTCCGTCCATCCTCTGTTAAAGGCAAAGAGAGAGCTTTACCCTTTTCAAGGCAAGCATGAATCAGCCCTCTCTGACTGGGCATCCCCATCTAGTGCATGGTGAGTGCACATCTCTGCCATGGATTCGCGCTGCGAGGTGGGTTCCACCATAATGTTTGTAGTAAATCCACTCCGCCCATTCCGCTATGTAGGCCCTATCATACCCTCTGAGTAAAGATGGGACAGATTCAAGGTCCAGGTGGGCCATACGAGCGGATTCCTAGTTCTAATGGTGGCTTCCCATTGATCTAAGGGTCAGATCATCCCGAGATTGAACGCCAACGGTTAAAAAGAGTCCAAGGGCCATTTAAGCTAGAAATCAATGACTAGCTTATGCATTATATGACCTATTATGCTTTTATAATATTAATATCATGTTACTATGCTTTTTAATAGTATCATTTGTCATTATTATTATTATTTTATCATTATATTGTTATTATCATCATTATTATTTTATTCTACTTTTCCCTAAGTTGCTTATGTGAACCTTAATACATGGGTCTTAATGTATGGTTATCTTCTTATTTTCACGATTAGATCTTAAAAGGTATTCGGCGTTTTAATTGTTGAACTAGGTGGTGGGCCACCCTACGGATAAATTTAGGACCTGATGGATGATTTGACTTATCCACTACTGTGATTGAAGACATGGAAGAAAAGCAGGTTTATTCGATGATGGGGTAGGTGATCCTTTGAACTAACAGTTGACATGGGTGGATCGCCTAACGGAATGTTTGTAAACTTGGTGAATGGTGAATTTTGTGATTTAGGATTGTATATCCGTAATTCAGCTAGGGTTGTCCATCAGTAAGGTATGATGATCCGTCCTGAGAAATTGACGGGTAGATAACTTGATGTATGGATTGGAACTATTTTCGTCGGTTGGATTTTTAGACTAGAATAAATGTGAATGTCCACTTAAACCTAACTTATATTTATACTAAGTCTGGTTATATGGTAACACCCGAGTATTGAAAAGAACGGGGTGGTACACCAGTATAGACCATGACATACATCAAATGCCTACTACATTCGAATATGGCACACGAGATATCTCATGCTTTTCTTCATCGATTTTAAGACACTACTCAGAAGAAAGCTTAAAATGAGCCGCGTGAGGAACGCTAACCGGCTTTGCCACGTCCATCCCATACTTCACCAATACCTTCTCAAGGTACCCTTCTGAGATAACTAAAGCCTAATCTTTTTCCTATCTCTATATATATCAATGTCGAGAACCCTCCTTACAGCCCATAGATCTTTCATCTCAAATGTCCTTGATAGATGAGTCTTCAGTAAGTCGATCTTAGAAATGTTATGACTGACGATCAACGTTTCATCAATATACAATACCAGGATGAAGAATTTGCCATCACTGTCTTATAGTAGACACGGTGATCGTATTCACTCTCAGTAAACTTCTAACTCATCATGAAAGAATCAAAGTTATACCACTGTTTAGACGACTATTTTAGACTGTATAACAAACTCTTTAACCTACAAATCTTTTTTTTACCCATTTTATTTCAAAGCCCTTCTGGTTGTTTTATGTAAATATACTCTTCCAATTTTCCATGCAGGAAGACAGTCTTCACATTCATTTGTTCTAGCTTAAGATCGTATTAGGCAATTAACAACAACACGAATATGATATATACTTCATAACCGGCACGAATATCTTAGTGAAGTCGACACATTTCTTCTGAGCCTATCCCTTTGCTATGAACTTTGCCTTGTACCTATCCTATTTTTTCTTGAAGATCCACTTGCACCCGATCGCTTTTTGGCCATTAGGAAGCTCCACCAGCTCCTACATCTCATTTTTGTACAGGAAGTCCATCTCTTATCCATCACAGCTTCTCACTTTTTGGCATCCAGCTCATCAAGAGCCTCTTAAAGAGTAGACAGAAACCCCTTATCCATAATGAGGGCATATGTGATATCAGAGTCATCCATGTATCTTGCTGATAACTTGTGATCTCACAACGGATTCCTTCTCACAAGTGGCTGCTCCACCTGATCTCGTACCTCTGTCTGCGTATCTGTATCAACCTAAGTAGTATATTAGCCATTCGAGGTTTTGGAATGTATAGGAGAAGTGAAGCTAGCCCCACATTATATTAGCCATTTAAGGTTTTCGAACGTATTGGAGAATTGAAGCTAGCCCTACAATATATTAGCCATTCGAGGTTTTGAAATGTATTGGAGAATTAGTGCATCGACTTGCCTTGCCACTATAGTCATTAAATGTGTGTAATACCTTCCATGTCTTGGTGTTGTAAAAATATGAGTGAGATGATACTTAGGATCTAATGGGAGCAGATCGAGTTAAGAGATGGTGCATCATATATAATAGAGCCAGTATGTGTTTTGGATCAGAGAAAGAGCAAGTTCTTCACCACATAAGTCATTTCCATAGTTAAAGTCATCTAATCATTCCATGGAAAAGAGAAAGCGACGTGGGAGGGTGAAGATAATATGAGAGAGAAATACCTTTAGATTTTTGACAATGCAAATAAACTTTGGGTTTGAAGTTTGTTTTTAAGGAGGGTGGAGTGTAACATCCCAGATGTTTTTCCATTTTAGCTTTAAGTCTAATATGTCGTCTGTCAGGTGTATTTTTCTTCATTAATGATAATTTTAACTTATTTTGTGAATAACTCTTTATCTGTAATGATTGAAATGAGTTTTCTTTTATAGGATTTGCTTAAAAACATGCTTAGAATCATGTAAAACCATTAGATTTTTTAACACTCTCAGATAAGAAATAATTACAAAAATGTCATTAACCTATAAACTTAATTCTCGATCTTATAGTTCTAATAATTTGCTTGAATCAAGATTTTATCACATGCCTATTTATCATAAATAAACTGTGCACATCAAATTTCAACCCTTAGTTCACAATAAAAGTGGCCTAACTAGAAAAACATGCTCTAAACCCTTAATATCGGTGGCCATCGTGAGGGAAAACTTAACCACTATCTGTAATTAATTATTCCCTATCTAATGAGTATCTTAGATCTTAAATATTATAGGCCAATTAAGAGATCTCATCATCCGAATTACTCATTGAATAAAAAAGGAAAGTAGCTTCCTAATTCCACTTAAAGAGGGAGTTTCCTTAATGTAAACCTAATTCTAATATATTGAGCCCTAAGTTAACTATGTTTCCACCATCCATCAAGGATGTAATATTGAGTGATGATTTTTCTAACAAAACTATGAAATTTGGTGAAAAGAGTGGACCCGATTAATGCACCATGGTCATCAATCAAGCCCTTTTTAAGATCATCCATTGTGAGTGGTGGATCACCTAAAAAATTACATATTCCGAATCTATTTTTATTATTATAAACCTGATTATTGGAGTAGATTTCCCATCACACCAGCCCCTATACCAAGAATTGGGCTGTCTCATAATCCTCCTTAGAAGTGGACATCCAGACTTCTACCGGCTACTGTGTATATGCACACAAGCCCCCTCTACTCCTTGCTTAAACTCTCTCTATGCCTAAGAGAACACAATGTCCAGCCCTTATACTAATCGCTCTCATGCCCATTGGAGAGAGAGAGAGAGAGAGAGAGAGAGAGAGAGCGAGAGAGAGAGAGAGAGAGAGAGAGAGAGAGAGAGAGAGAGAGAGAGAGAGAGAGAGAGAGAGAGAGAGAGAGTTGGTGGACGCCTACCCCCTTCTTCATCATGTGACGTGTGGACCTCACCTTACTCAAACAAGCCTAAGATGTATGGATGCATCTTCCTCCCTCTTAGATCGACCTAGATTTGTAATTAGGCCAAGGTAAGGAATCCCTTCATGCTTCTCTTCAATAATAGTTCGTTTCTCTTTTAGTTTATATATTGTTTTCTACGATTGATGTGTTATTTGTTTAGATTTATGAACCTTATGTTTAATTTCTATTTTGTGATAACTATACACTGTGAATTATATATAGGATTATCAATTATATAAATAATTATGTTTAAGATTGAATTTAAATAAGGTTAGGTCTAAAACCAAAATACACCTAGAAGGGTTCATGATTTATGGTTATGTGACATTGGAAATCACTAGGGATGTGCACGTGTGGTATTAATATGATGTGAATGATATGTTGTGGTGGTGAATTATGTGGGGACGATTGAGACAAGATATCCCACCAAATCTATTTGGTGCACCCATTAGCATAACCTATATGAATCCTATGTAATGTAGATTGGCCTACTTTGTGGAATGTTTGTAGGTTGTTTTGTGATGGTTGTCATGATATTCATGGACAAACTTATTTTAGAACTTTTTGAATATTACGAAGATTATAGGTGTGTGAATATATGTGAATATGGATTTGAGAATTCTTTCATGTAGAATATGAACCTATGTTGAAGTTATAGATGTTTCATGATGGGAAACATGTGATAATAGACACGTATGATAGTTGTGATGGAACACACATTTTATATGAATGTCATATTTCAAGGAACTACACTTCCACGATTGATGGAAACATAATGATTATGGTTATGATATGATTATGGACATTGTTATGGAATACCTATGTCGTTTTGATTGTTGAGTGATTATGGAGAATCCACGTGTATTGGTTTGATGTGAATTATGGAGGATACAAGTGGTTGGATTATTATTGGTTATGGATCCATATGTAGGTAATGAATGATTGGATTCATGTGTAGCATCATGCTTAAGGTATGATCGTCCCTCCATGAATGGTGTCATGAGAAGGATAACAACTATGTTAGGGTATGGTGGGCCATGAAGACGGACTGTGGTGGTAACTTGGAGAGTGTGTACATCACTAAACCGATTGGATGTTGAATTGGATTAATTAAATGATTTGATTAATCTCATACATTCACTGGGATCCAGGAATTAGATCAACCCTTTTAGGTGTTACAATAGAGAAAATGATACGTTACACCCATTTCTCTAATTGTACACAATTTAATGAAAGTGACAAATAACTTCTATTTCATTAGTTGGGTTTTCAGAGCATGTGATAGTGCAGAAAATTTCTATCTCATAGGTGGCTTAATAGACTCTGAAGACTATTGGCTAATGAGAGTGATAGAAATTTTTGTATAATTTAGTTAGGGTTCTTTCATTGGAGCATGTATATCATGCATCACACTAAACAAGATTTCTTATGTAAGTTTTGTATTGTTTATGGACGTGTATTGATTATGTTATTATTAAGATAATTATGGAGAGATGCCCTCACTGAGGTAAACCTAGGAAACTCATTCATCATGTGAAAAAATAACCACAAATTGTGCAGGTGTCGATCCAATGAATGAGCCAGAGCTTCAAGGTGATGACTATAAGATTCATGCGGCAATACATGGTAGATGATGAAGCTAAAAGATCTTAGAAGAGATTTTGTTTCCTTTTAAAAAAATAATTATTTTTCTATCATAGTAGTGACTATTTAAAGTTTGAATTTGTAATAAGTTCCCATGAGACAACATAATATGTATCATTTTTCAATGCTTGATGTAACTGTGGTGAATGGAACATAGAGTATCTATTTAATGAAATGATATTTAAATTTTTTTCATCATTTATACATCGATTGGTATAAAAATTAGAATTTATATGATTGTAAAGAATATGTGGAGTATTTATACTCTAACATATTTAAATTATTACCATGAAATTCGGCATTTCATATTGTCTACGAGAGTCAAAGTCTTGAGGCGTTACACTCGAATCCCGTATTACAACCATATATATAACCCGAATCTAAAATTAGAAATAAAATTGCATACTTATGAAGAAGTTGCATAAAGTGTCGATAAGACCTTTGATAGGATCAAGTGGCATCGATGACCTATTGATAGGACGAGCCTACCTTCGATATGATAGAAGATCCTTAGAAGTGTCCAATGAGCGATTGAGGAAAATCCAGAATGATTCGATCATGTCGACTAGAGTGTCGATCCTATCAAAAAAAAATTCACTTGAGTATAAATTAAAGCACCTGATTTCAACATGCCTTACGACACATAAAACGGGTTGCTTGGACATGAATTTTCATAAACATACCACTATTATGGATGTGAGAGCACCCCATGTAATGATGATATGTTACCAATGAAAAAACATTCTACACAGAAAGATAATAATCATAACATGAAATGATAACTCTTTACTTTTTCATAAGATCCCATGGTTGTCATGCGTACATCAATATGAAATTTTTTTATTGACAATATAGCATTGTTACAAGCATCCGACCATACAAAGATAGTAACCACATATCATGTAGTTTTTTTCTTTTTCTTTTTCCTTTTGGGGGGATTATACCATTTGAATTTTAGCTTTGCGAAATTAAAATAAACTAAAAAAAACATATGGGATATTGAAACTAGCATCTCTGGCAATGACATTCCTTAAAAAACTACTACAAAAAAAAGGAAAAAAAACTCTTCCCACCCTAAAAAGATCCATTGCCACCAAGGAGCGGATTATATGCAGCCTCAACCTCATTCAAGATGGGCGACAATTACCATGGGTAAGAGCCCAAAATAAAGCAGGTCTAAATCTCAGGTGGACCATACTATATGAACAGTGGTGATAGAATGATACACTATTAAAAAGTTCCTGAGGCCCGCCTTAACATTTTAGTAATGTTTATTTCCTATCCAACTTGTTAATAAGGTCGCACAAAATTGGATGAAGTGAAGAAAACAAATATGAGCTTGATACAAAATTTTTGTGGCTCATAAGAAGTTTTAAATGATCAATCACCTCTATTTCCTATTATAGTATGGTTGTTTATACACATTTTCGGCGGACCAATTTGGACCAATAAGAAGTCATCACATGTCGACACTATGAGTTCGATGCTGATAAAATCATACTCATGTTCGAAGATATCTTTTCTTGATCTTTCTTTGACAATACAAATTCTGTTATTAATGCAGTGGCATAAAACTGTACGCATGCCTTTAGGAGATCGAAACAAAGAATACCACGTGAATGTGATTAACATACCATTTTAATGAGACAATGTATTTAATATGTTTATAAAAGACCTACCGAGGGAAAGAATCCTATTATAGATCTGGTTATGATACACTCGGTAAGGCTCTCTTGTTTTCCTTTTAAAATGATGGATCTTTCCAAAGATGTTCGAAGGTTTTGTAGATATCCAAACATCTGAAGATCACACCAATATTTAAACAGACTGGTTGTAACACAAACCCAAATCAGGAGAGGGTTGATACCAGTAGATCAGCCCATATACGTGCATTGATCGGAATCAAGAGAATAAGAGATCAAGATCTTGTGGATCCGACCCAACCAACCCTATGATCAAAAGGGAGAAAGATCACCAAAGGGTGGAGATAGTGTTGATCGGGTCATTAAGATGCAATAACGATCCGATTGATTTGAGATCCAGGACCAAGGGTGGAGATGGCTTTGATTGAGCCCAAATCTAAATGTAGTAGTGCCCAACGGGAGACAATCTACGTAAAAGTGGAGATATGAAAATAAATAGTTTTAGATTTGTGGAGATCTCCTCATTCGGAATGCAAGCCATAGATACGAAGGATCTTGGCGATCAAGAAAACCTAGTGAGGATTTTGCCACCTCAAAACCTTATAAAAGGGGCAATTGATGAAGAGCTCAAGGCCCATGCCAAACACAATATATATTTACCTTACTTTTATCCTAACATAGTTTAGTATATCCTAGTCTTAGCATAATTCGCTACTATCCAATGCCACTGCTACAGTACCGTAGGATTAGATTAAACATTAATAACCTTAAGTTGCTAGATCCCAATCAACTAACTCCTCACTTGGCGATTATTTTTTCGGACACATCCTGTTGACCGCCTACCTTGATCATTTGTTCCTACAGATAGATCAGGTATTTATCTCTCATTTTGTTTATTTCTCTAGTTTATTTGATACTCTGTGAATTGTAA
This sequence comes from Magnolia kwangsiensis, assembly GCA_037074715.1. Classification (NCBI taxonomy): domain Eukaryota; kingdom Viridiplantae; phylum Streptophyta; class Magnoliopsida; order Magnoliales; family Magnoliaceae; genus Magnolia; species Magnolia kwangsiensis. Next base: position 8,641,052 of record CM073580.1, on the reverse strand, counting down.
TGAACTTTATTCACATATTAATAAAATTGACATTATTTTAACTTTCTTTTATTTATTTGTTCATCTTTATTCCTTATAGTAATACATTGGTTATAATTGGTGAAAGAATATGTCCTTAGACACAAGAAAAAAAAAATCCATCAATCTTATTTAGTCGTTTCAGCGTAGGGGTCACTAACGTTCAATCAAACATTGAGTCGAGTATGACTCTACTACACCTACACTTTCTAACCACACATATAAACAAAAACAGGCCCTCCATCACACATGTGGCCTTGTGTTTGATTGAACTGCGTGGACATATTTTTTGGCACACCTTGTGGGACAAAAAAGACTACTATTAATATTTCTCCATATAATAAGATGTTTTCTAAATCATAATTTTAGGAAATATGTATTTCTTTTTTAGTATAAGATGCCTCGTCCATATGTTTTTTCATATCATTTAAGGGTTTAGGGTGTACTAGGGCATAAGCCAGAAAATAAAATAGATCTAAACTCAAGTGTACCATAATATAGGAAACAACGGTGATTGATTGCCCCACCACTAAAAACTTTATAGGGCCCACAATATTTTCATGATATTTATTTGCCATCCAACTTAATGATTGTTGTGAAATATGCTGGAAAAATTGAAAAATAAAAAATTAAAGAAAATTATTTCTTTTTAGCACTAGGTTAAATCACGTATAAATATGTTGTCCTTAGAGTGTGATTCGCACCCTTATCAATTGTTGATGGGTTACAAGTGAATTGCTTTTGGGATAAGACAAGACTATCTAGATCCTACATGCAACAATCACGAAGGGTCCACTTAGGAACTTTTCAACGCAGCTAATCTTCTAGCATACTCGATTAACGAATGTATTATAGTATTCTTATAAGGAGATAAATTTTAATGAGATATGATGGTTTGGAATAGATTTGTTGGAGTTGATTAGTTTTGGACCGGAATGGTCCATTTATATAGGCACCAAGGGAGTGGACCGTTGCTAGGTGGCTATCAATGGTTCATAACATTTAAAAAATATTTTTGACCATTAATAATGAATTTGGGTCATTTCAGATCATTGGATCGAAAGATATGAGCGTTGGATCATCAAAGCCCATCTGTTTTCGAACCATTGTGGCTTTTAAGGCTACTAGGTATTCTCAAAACGGCTGACCGTTTCGGATCAATAATACAACCGTTCTCTGCAGCATATAAAACCTAAGCTTATCTTAGACCACTTGCACCACGATTGCACCGTATCATGTACGGTTAGAAGGAAGTGACCACTCTGTGACAGGTGAGAAGTGCACCAACTATCACCACTATAACTACACTACCCACGTCCACACCCTGATTGAGCGCATGTGTTCTAGTGTTGCACACTAGAACACACAACCTGAGTATCTTAATCTCCAAAACTCAAAGTAAGAATACTACACACACCTTCACATATAAAGCACAAAATTTCTTTTCTCATTTCCTATATGAGACTAAAGAAAAACTGCACTTTTCTTTTGAATTTTTTTAACATCGTTTTGGCGGCAAAAAGAAATTTTAAAATATTTAATTTTTTCAAAAAAGAAAATTTCAACATTGATAAGGTCACATTGACCTGAATTAATAATAATAATAATAAACAGATACAAGCTTCATCTAAAACTTTTGTGGCCTACACAAAGTTATCAATGGTCAATCATGATAGTATCCTATGGTATGATCCATCTGGGAATTGGAATGACTTATGATACGGAAAAATGGATAGATGGTGTGAATATATAATACATACATCAGGGTGGCCCCACCGTAAGGGCTGCACCTTGGATGAGGCTCGAGTCGTGCTTAATTCGCCTGTAATGTCTTGAATTTTTGCTATTTTAGATTTTTAAAAACTCGTGAAATTTTTTATATAATTATCTTGTGTTGTCACTTACTGACCCTTAATGCTCGAGGTGAGCCTACAAACGGGAAGTATCGGTAAAGAACTGCACAAATCTGATTAATCAACTATAAGAAGCTAACGAATCTACTCGAGCACTTAAACCTTGAGTCTAGCTTTGTGATTTCTTCATCTAAGGCCCAAACTTAGGCGACCTAGCATTGACTAATTAAGAAAACTATAACTAAATAAAGACCTCACAAAAGTTACGACAACTAGGGGTTGAATCTTAATTAATGAACCAAACTAACTCATTTACTCCTTTACCTAAGAACCAATAGTTTAAGGTGATTAGAATCGAATCACCGTTCCTGTTAATTACAAATAGGCCACACTATGAACTTAGCTAATCCAAACCCTAATAATTGTGCACAAGAAATCTTGCTATCCATTCATTTCAAAAATATTTTAATTATCCAAACAAACTCTAGACCGTACGTTAGTGGGCCACTAAACCCAAGGTTATAAAAATATGTTCATCTTAGTGGGCTTAACGACCATTACAAGAAATATCTTGCTTTGATTCATGTTCTTATTGAATCTCATGGTAGGGTGAGAATCAGAGCAAGATAATCATCCAAACATGTTACAAGCTTCACCTATTAGCCCTAACTAAGAGGTTTAGGTAACTATAGACATGATTGAAACCAAATCTCTTAAGCAAAACGTGAAAAATTAAACTAGGGAAGAAGAAAAACTCTTTGATGGCTGCTCCACTATTGTGCTATGCTCCTTGAGACCTTTTCAAACCCTAGAAGATGCTTTAGGGCATCTTAAGAAGTCATATTTATAGTTGTGGAACTCCAACTTTCACATCAAGTTGGAAAAAATCTAAAAATCGTCTCAAATTTACGTACTTTGTATAGTTTTTTAAAATAGACTTGGAGTTTAAACCGCGTCAAATTTACGCACTCTGTATAGTTTTTCAAAATAGACTCAGAGTTTTATAATATGGTTTATTCGAACAATTTTAGTAATATGCTTGTTTTCAGGATTCATTTTCTTCACTTCAAATATTTGATTCTCTTCATTCATCATTTAGTTTTCTTGGATTTTTCGTATGCGAACTATTCTTTAATGACTTCTAAATCTCTAAATCTTCATTTAGTAATCTTTTGAACATAAATCTTCCTTTTGACATCAATTTTACCTTAAGCAATCGAAATCACCTCGCATATGAAAATATGAATAATTAAATCGACTAAGTACTATCATGTTTATAAAACCAAGGTATAAATAGGAGAAATATACAATATTTCACACTCAACAGCCCCGTAGTGACCAATGAGCAATCAAGAAGGATATGAGCCTGGTACATCAAAATATAATGATGTCACAATCGCTCCACATTTGTGTTTAGGTGATGACTCTTATATTATTTGTGGGCGCCCTCCACCCGTCAATGGACGGCCTAACCCTGTGCGTCTGGACTATGCCATTCGGGTCCTTAGTGATCAGTCAAGCCAGTTGGTCATGTCATTGTTAGCCTCACATTGATAGGGGAGTTGTCTTCTAGGTGGTAAATCTGAATACGGATCAAGGGACACAAGTAAGGAGACGTTTCGGCCACCTTGAACCTAGTGATCTAGTTAAGACCATGATAAAACAAGGGTACCTTAGTTTTCCTAATATGTTGGATGAATGGAATTACTTAATAACTACTTAACTAACATATGCATTTACCACATTGCATTAGATAAGACTTGCGATTTGACATTGGGCTGTTTGTGAGGAAGTGCTGGCATATGCGAAATAGGCATTGAAGTTTCTTAGGGGGAGTGTTATTTAGAAAGAGCATGCATCATGTCATATCTTTAAATGCGCATTCAATAAGAGTATTTAAGAATTATTTGATTTCTTATTTTATCATTACTTGTACTTATTGAGTTGATAACATGCGTAACTTAGAACTAATGAAACTACTGAATTAGCTACTCACTCTCACCTAGGATGGTGTTTTAAAATATCAAACAGACGGTATTGTTGATGCAGGTGCTATTAAGATCTCCAGCAAGTAGGCTTGTATCAGCTTGCACTTTCATTGTGAAGTCTTAGAAGTGTCGAGCAAAATTAGAAAACCTTTCACTTATTTCAATCTTGTGCATGCATATATTAGAGTCATCAACTAGGTGTGCTTTGTGTGTTAATTATAAGTATGTATATTGTCGCTTGTATAATCCTTATTTCGATGGACATCACTTTTTAATTGTACTTTGACTGTTAGCCCTTTATTTATTGATTTTTGATATCTCTATATCACTTTGGATCTGCTAATTTGAATTGCATTACTCTGTTTGCTCATGTGTGAAATGATTGTGAATCTAAACAAGGTCACATGCGTATTTTCATTTAATTCACACCTAAGAACTCGAGATTGAGGTCTCTGTACTTGGGTGCCAATTTTCAAGGTGTGACATCGCCCCATAATTACTCTCCACTAAGTTTGCCATTTTAATCTCAATCGCTAGAAATGCTCATGTCACCTAGTCGCCAAAAATGCCTCCATCCAACCGGTCGGATTAGAGAGCGGATTAGGTATTGCTCCGGCGATACCTTAGTAGATGTTTCCCTGACTGTGGGGCCCACCTTGATGTAATTGTTGTATATGCATTGTCCATCATTTTTTTACCTCATCTTAAGGCATAGTGTAACACCCCGTACATCATTGTACTTGGGTGTTACTATGGCCATAGAACCAGATGGACGGAGCAGATCCCATTATATATCAATGTGGACCCACTTGTAAATTGTGCATGTGTAGGGATTGTGTCATGCAGTGCATTGGACCACTGTTGGGTAAAAACGGGTGCTGACCCGAGATTTTTTCTCTCAAATGCTTCCTGCCAGAGGAAATTTGAATGGACGAGTGTCCGTTCAATCAAGTGATGGCCCACCATTAACATCTATTCAAGAAATCCGAACCGTCTATCTTATAACCGGGACAAAATCATCGAAACCCTGACTATTTTCACAGCTATCTGTACACATGTGGGTGTACAAAGATAGACACAGGTAGAGCTACGCATGTGGCATTTTGTCGAAAACAGAAAATGCTGCTCCTAGCTACAGGTGCGCAATTTTCTTTCAATCCTAACCACTTGATTTTGAGCAATCTTAGCCATCCAAAGTGGGGTTTGCCTAACTAAGAAAGGGAATAACATAATCTTTTCGATTAGACAGTTGTTGCCCCAAAATGAATCATGGCCGTTCATGGGCTTCTAGAAACAACTTCGAATTAATCCGAACCATCCAGATGCAGATATTTTATTCATGAAAATCTCAAAACCCTAGCCGTAAGGAGAGATACCTTCTCCATTTCTTGTGGCACCAAGAGAAAACGTTGTTTCCTTCTCCCTTCAAAACCACCACCCAAATGGATCTAGAGCTTCAAAATCTCTCACCCACAAGCTTCCAGAGACGTATCCAGACCATCTAATGTAGAGGTTTTGATGAAATGAAGCTCCGTTTGCAATCCGCCATTAGAGTTAAGCTTCTTCTTCCTGTCCAAGCTGCACTGAGTCGCCTTGAGTCAAGGTGAGATTTAGTCGAGTTGGAACTGCTCTTGTTGAAGCCAAAGAGGAAGAAGGAAGAAATGAGAGCAGGAAGGAAGAAAAAGATTAGAAAGTGAGGAAGATGGAAGAATCTGAGACGAACTGAGTCAGTTCGTTGTAAACTCGGGTTCAAGTCAGGACCGAGTTAGGGTCTGAGATGAGTTCAACTACCTTGCTAGACATTTTTGAGAAAAGAAGAAAGTAAGGAGAGAAAGAAGAGAGAGGGTAGAAGGGGAGTTTTGAGAAGATCTGCTCCGACTGGGTTCTCCTTCAGCCAACTGAGTCAACTTGGCTAGCGCCGATCCTTTTGAGATCTGGGAACGAGTTTGGAAGTGAGTTCAGTTTTATTAGTTGAGTTCTGTTAAATCATTTGGGAGGAATTAGTTCGATTGACTTGAGTTAGGGGATTTTCTTTGTTGAACTGAGTTGTTTCTTTATTTTGTCGAGTTGTTGCACTGACTCGGTGAGTTTTACTCAGTCTAGAGTAGATTCTGACTAGGTTTGAATCATTTTCCAGATCAACAACACCTTGTTTTTCTGATGAAAAATCGGCAAGTACATTGGGTGGTAAGGATTGTGGATTAGCACCGAGTTGAGTTGACTCACTTCTTATTAAGTCTAGTTCTTATAGCATCGAGTTTTGAGTTTCTTTAGTTGAATGAATTCATTTTTAGTAAGTTAGATTTTGAATTTAGGATCCTGTAATGGTCTAATTTGTATTAATGAATTGTTAATCTTATGGTAATACGAAGATTTTAGGATTTTACATGTGTAGACCCTCCTTGTTGAATTAGGTTGAGTTCAAGTTGGATCTAATGCGGAAATTGAATCGAATGAGACCTTAAAGGTGAGGATTCACCCATCAAGCTTACATTCATTACAATAGTTAATTTAATTCTCTTTTGAATTAATTACTTAATCATGTTAATGACTATTTTACATGTATGATCGAGTTGTGAATCGTTGATCTTCATTTTAGGATGACTCACCATTATATGTGCACATTCCTGGATTTGTTTAGCATGTGCATGTAAGTACATCTACTGATTTGTAGAAATCAATGATCTAAATCCTATAGAGTTATGATTTATTTGAATGTGAAATTATTTTATATAGTTTAGTTTGGATGTGTACTTACATGTGTATTTGTTTGATAACGTATATTGAATTGATTGTAATTTAGTTTAACACTTGATTGTATTAAGTTGTAATTGAAATTTAATATTATATATTAGTGAATATGTATACTGGAGTGTTCTCAAGCTAGTGGTCGTTCGTGAATAAATTAAATGTCATGTGGTCGTAAACTTACCATCTCATGAATTATTTATGTTCATGTCGTTTGTAGATTGTAATATTTGGTGGTGTCCTTGAAGGACTTGGTACCAATGTGGCTTATTGGAAGGATTTTTATTGTTGGAAGTATCTAAACTTGCGATGGTAATGTTTACATGTCAAATCATGAGTGGTCACTAGTTGTAGAGATTTTTTTTTATATAAATGTACTATCTTGGATTCTTTATTTTATAAATATTATTTATAATCATCTGAGTGTCTTAGAATCTTACTTATTTAAGTCTCATGAGCTGGGGATGGTGGAATTGGACACTATGCCCGAGCTGTCGACCTATGCTGGGTTGCGCACACCCCCCATGGTGACCTTTGAGCTTCTCTGATATTTTATTTGTAAATTGAACTAATAATGGTTGAGTTAATCATGCATACATGGCACATGGGCGTTATCGGGTGCCTGGTCGACTGTTTGAAAGACCAGTGTACTGTTCGAATGACCCTATTTGTATTTTGAATGGGTCGACTGTTTGAAAGACCCGATATCTTGTATGAATGGGCTGACTGTTTGAAAAGGTCCATTCATTTATTCAGCTGGATGTGCATCCCTAGGCTAATTGCATTCATGCATTCATTCATTAATCAAGATTAAGTTGGCGACTGAATTTATTTGTGAAATAAATTATATCTTCTTATATCATATATTAAACTATAGTTTGGATGTTATAACTGTTTGTGTTATATTTGAAAGGAATGGACTGTATCTCTACATATTATACTTTGAACTTCATGTTGATTAGTAGTTGGTGTTATCCTTGTGAATTGTAAAATGTAACTTATATTCTATAGTTCCTTTGATTGTACATATAAATTGTATTTTTTTTTCTTATGTACATGTGGTATCATCTTATGTGTCACTTGGGAAATATAAATTGTATATTTTTGTGTTTTACGTATAAACATTACATTGAATATTGTATTCTCCCGAGTTATTTGTATTCCATTCTTGACTATTATGATGCTTGGTAATCTTGGAGGGTATACCTCACTGGGATAACCATTGACGCTATCAAACCGTATTCAGTTGGTGCAAGTTATGTAAATGACGTACAAGTTAACTTTAATGTGGAGCACGAAGAACTGAATAATCTCGTGACTTTTTATTCTAAAGTTCCTATTTTTTTAAAAAATTATTTCATTTGAGTTTGAGTCATTGGTTTGTATAAGCCGTATGGGCAACCATTTGTATATGTTGAAGTATATTTTATAAACTTCCTCCATGTGTGGTTTATTTGCTTTCGTTGCGATTGCTCATTTATACTTATAAAAGAGAAAAAAAAAAATCATTACCATGAAATGTGGATTGTCCTTGTAGGTTATCTCTCGGGATTTCGAAAAACGAGTACAAAACTCAGGTTATGAAATTCGGAGTGTTACACATAGTCCCAAAAATAAAGCAAATCCAAATCTCAGGTGGAATGCCCACCATTAAAGACTTCTTGGGGACCACAAGTTTTGGATCAAGCATATATTTTTGCTTTCCCTTCATCCAGGTCCGTTGGATGGTAAATTAACATTACCATGGGCCATATGAAGTTTTAATGGTGGTTGATCATGAGTGACCACTTTTTCCTGTTGTGTGAGATTTGGAACTGCATTATTTTTTTACCATCCTCAGAACTGACCTGGAAAAATTGATAGACGGCGTGGATATATAACACATACAACAAGGTGAGACCACAGTCAGGGAAACACATAACACGTGACACCTAATCTTGAGATTATCTTGGGAAACGGATTGGCTACTCACCTTGCCATTAGCCAATGGCTAGTGGTCGGTGCTCTGTGGGCCCCAACATGATGTATGTGTCTCATCCATGCCATCCATCCATTTTTCCAGATAATTCTATTGTATAAACCCAAAACTGAGGTAGATGAAAATCTCAAGTGGGCCACACAGTGTTGATTAAACTCTCACTATTAAAAACTTTTTGAGGCTACGAATGTTTTGGATCAAGCTGATTTTTTTATTTTTTTATTTGCCTTCATCGGGGTCTTGTATGACGTAATATATAGGTTGGATGTCAAATAAACATTACATTGGGCCTTAATAGGTTTTTAACGGTAGAAATTCAATCACTACTGTTTTCCTATGGTGTGGTCCACTTGAGAATTTGATCTACCTCATTCATGGGATATAGTATTAAAATGATGCGTAAAAATGGATGGACAACGTGGATAAAACACATAGATCATGGTGGGCCCATAGAGCACCGATCACTACGACCCACCTGGCTACTGGGAGCTTCACTGGACAAACCGCGTCTGATTATCTTGTCAGAGAATCGGCCCCATCCACTCATCTGAAGACCATCTTGTAATTTTTATTTTTTATTTTTATAATCAATTGTACATTATTTTCTTTCATGTGGCCCACCTAATGAGTGGATGGCGTTAGTTTTTGCAGGACGTAGACTTTTGCAGGAAATTCCTGCACTAAGAACCCGGGTGGAGCCCACTGTGATGTTTGTGAGAAATTCTCCCCGTCCATCCATTCTATGAGTTCATTTTAGGACATGATGCCAACAATGAACTGCATCCAAAGCTCAAGTGAGCTGAAAACATGATAATTGAACTTCCACAGTTGAAATATTCATGGGCCACAAGTTTTGAATCGTGCTAATATTTGTGATTTCAGTTCATCCCAGTAGAAATGAAGTTATTAACAACATGGATGGCACGATAAACATCACTGTCGATACCGGGTAGGTTTCACCCGTGGGATTATCCTAACCACACTTTCCTTTGATACAGTTCCAGTGAAAGGCTCTCGGGAGGCGGATTTCCTGCGAATGCCTTTCGCCGAAAGTTCCTGTGCTGCAATACTAGGTGAGGTCTACAGTAATGTTTGTGATAAATTCATCCTGTCCATCCGTTTTTTCTGAGCTCATTTTAGGACATGCTACCTAAAATGATATGGATTCAAAACTCAAGTGGGCCGTACAGAGGGGAGAGAGTTTCTACCTACAATCAAGCTGATCTTTGTTTTTTCGCCTTCATCTACGTCTGTATAACCTAATCTACAGATTAGATGTTAAATAAACAGTACAATGGGCATTAGGAGGATTTTAATGGTGGATATCTAATCACTATTATTTTCCTGTGGTGTGGTCCACCTGAGATTTATTTCCTCTCATTTTTGGGATCAAGCCCTAAAATGATATCTAAAAGTGGATAAACTGCATGGATGAAACACATACATCATGGTGGGGCCCACAGAGCACCGTCAACCAGCCGTGGTAGGGGAGTTGCCAATCCGTTTCCCACGCATGTGACATGTTCGAAGTTGTCGAAAACGGTTGGATGTGAGTATTTATCGGACTTGGATTGCGTGGTGGAGAACACGTCACGACGTCCCAACTCCCAACTGCATGTGGTAAAGGGATGTGGGCTCCACTATGATGTTTTTGTTTTATCCACACTTTATCCATACCGTTCATCCATTTTTCCAGATCATTTTAAGGCATTTAGCTAGAAATGAAGCGGATCCAAAGCTCGGAGTAGACCACACCACAAGAAACAGTGGGGATTGAATGCCTATCCTTGAAAGCTTCGTGGGCCATAGAAGTTTTGGATCAAGCTGATATCTGTATTTTCCCTTCCTCCATATCTGTTTTACCTTCTCAATATGTTGCATGGCAAATAAACATCACGATAGACCTGGGAATGATTCAACCGTGGCCGTCACCGTCCCTGCTACTTTTTGTAGTGTGGTACACTTGAGCTTTGGATATGACTTATTTTTGGGGATGCCCTAAAATGATGTGAAAAAAAATAGATTTATGGTAGGGATATAATACATATATTATATATCATGGTGGGTCCACAGAGCGTTGCCAGGTGTGCACAGTACCCACCTTGCTGCTGGTTTTAGGACTCACATTTCCCAGTCGACTCGGATTAGGTAGTACTCAAACCGGTTGGACAGAAAGGAGCCCCTGATTCGCCCCCGAGTCGAGCGATCTCGAGTATCCTCGAGACCATACACGGATTGCGTACTGAGTAAACTCTGGGAGGCCCACCGTGATCTATGTATTTTATCCACTCTTTCCATCCATTTTATCAGATAATTTTGGAGCTTGATCCTAAAAATGAAGCACATGCAAAGCTCAAATGGACTACTCCATAGGAAACAGTTTGAATTGAACATCTACCGTTGAAAAATTCTTATGGGCCACAGAAGTTTTGGATCAAGCTGATATTTGTTTTTTCCCTTCGTCCATGTCTTTGTGATCTTATGAAACGGTTGGATGACAAATAAACATAACTGTCGGCCCTAGTAAGGTTTCAACGGTGGAAATCATTATTCCCACTGTTTCCTGAGGTGTGGTCCATTGAGATTTTGATATGCTTGAATTCTGGGCTCAACCACTAAAATGAGTTTTAAAAACAAATGGACGGCGTGGATAAACTACAAACATTCACGGTGGGCCCCACAGAGTTTACTTAGTACGATAAATCATACTGGGTAACTCAACCACGTAGAAAGAGAAGAAATGAATCACCACCGTTTAAGAAATCATGGAAAAGCACACTCAAATGCTTGAGCTTTAACCACGAATGGAAAGCTAACCATGCAATCCTTTTCAATTCTCACTGCCGTTTTTTCTATATATTTAGGGTTTAGGAAGAGAAGCCATTGTATTATCTGTTATCAGCTTTCTCTTGTGTGTGCATCTCTCGAGTATTTTACATCCCAGGTATTGTGTTCCAGACACATCTAATCCGTCCAAAAGATTGACCCTGATCTAAATCCATCCGTCAGGTAGGCCACACCGTACTTTGGATCATTATCAATGGTTGCCTATTGTTTTTTTTTTTCAGTGGGGCCCACCTAGTGATTGAGTTAGTCGTTTGGGAGAGTGTATTGAGTGTGAATTGGAATTAAATTCACACCAAATATACTAAAAGCCTCTTGTTTTGATAATACACCAAAATCATTTGATTGCAATTCACATCAGTTTCATCCAATCAGTTGCATGATGAGTATTTCTGAATCGTATGATCGTAACTAGCACACGTGTAAAAAATCCCAACCCCTCTTTTGGGACCACCATGAACATGTCCCAGAAAGAAATCAGGCCCATCCGTTCATCATGTGGGAAAATTCAAATTATAAGTCTGGCCGGATGGAGTGGACCATCTTAATTTTTAGGCCTGGGCATGTTCAAGTTGGTTCCCAAGCGATGAACCGCCCAGATCTCACACATGCCTCCCACGTTGTCACGTGTGCCGGATGCTAGGTGGGGCCTACTGTGATGTTTGTAAGAAATCACACAGTCCATCCGTTGTGTGAGCTCATTTTAGGACATGCGGCCTAAAATGAAGTGTATCCAAACTCAAGAGGCCATTACCGGAGGAAACAGTGTAGATTCTGTGACGACCCTTTGAAATATTTGTATGGCCACGTAGTTTCATATCAGACGAAGCTTTTGGTGTTTTCACTTCATCCTAGGGGAATGACCTTATAAACTGTTAGGATGGCATATAAATATCTAGGTAGATCCCTGGAAGGTTTCAACAGTAGGAAACTTTTCTTCCGGTTTTCCATCTCGTCCGGCCCTCTTGAGTTTTGGATCCACCTATTTTTTGGTATCATGTCCTGAAATGAGCTCTCACAACGGATGACGGTGTGGATTTCTGATAAATATTATTGGGGGCCCACCTAGCATCCCAGCGCAGGAACTTCCTGCAAAAGGCTTTTATACGGTGTTATGGCTTATGGTAACATGCACTGAAGTGCATGAATTTTTATTTTTTATTTTTCATCTGCAGAAAACAGCTCCAATGGAGGGATTGCATGAAGATGGAGATGCATTCACCGTTAAAAAACTCGATCCCGTCCTAGTACGGCCTGCTGAGGAAACCAACGGCGGGTTTTACTTCCTATCAAACCTTGATCAGAACATTGCCACCATCATCCAAACCGTATACTGCTTCAAGGGTGATAAGAGCAACGGCATGGCCGCTCCTGGGAAGGTGATCAGGCAAGCGTTGGCCAAGGTGTTGGTCCACTTCTATCCACTTGCCGGGAGCCTTAAGATCGGCTCAGATGGGAAGTTAGTAGTGAGATGCACGGGTGAAGGTGTAGTATTCGTTGAAGCAGCCGCAGACCATGAGATTGAAGTGTTGGGTGATATCAGCATCCCTGATCCTAACAAGTTAGGGAAGCTTGTGCATACATATCCTAGTGCAAGGAACCTTTTGGAAATACCTCTATTGACAGTGCAGGTATGGTACATGTACCTGCATGCATGCATTTAATACATACATGGGATGCATGTATATCATTGGACTTACAAGGTTAGAGGTCATATTTGTATGGTTGATTGCACAAACACATGTCTATGTGGGTATCCTTAGGATAATTGTATCCTTTCAAACTCTTCGGAACAGAACGCATGACATTAGGTAGCCCAAACAATAAAGGCTCTATAAGGCCACTGTAATGAATTTTTGACATCCACATCGTAGGTTTATTGTGTTGGCTCATGTTAGGTTGTAGACAGTCCTTAGTCTTACTCCAGTGGTAGACTCTCAAGAGTTTCAACACCTAGTTGAGAGTTCGAGTACTCATAAGTGGTGAAATCCCACCATGGCATGAGTGTATGGTGGTGTGTGTGCGTGTGTGAAAAAAAAAAAATTTGTTAAGTTGTAGACAAAAAAATATAATAATGAAAATCTAAAGACTGAATAGATTTTGTCATATAAAAAGCTGTGTGTGGGATTCTATTTTTTTCTCTACGTGTAGCTTACATGTGTGTAGCAACACTATTTTTTGGAATTTTTTCTCTCATTCTCTCTTTCCCCACTTTCTCCACATCAGTTGCTTGCACCAGAACCCTTAATATTAAGTAAAGAGGGATGTTCGAGAGCTCTTGAAGTACCATAAGTTATGGGGCTCCTAGTTGTACTGGAACACTTGAAAGAGTCTAGTTCATGATATCTATTCATTATGGCCCATGCACATTTCATGGGGTATAATGCTAACGTTGCACTGATGTGACAAATAGTTACGATTTTGTCAATGGTATTTAATATGGACAACCAAGATTATTTACACAAAAATAACTCAAATAAATAATTTGATTCACATATTTATTAGGGTCCATTTTGATGGAAGATCCACCCATAATATGGGCCACATCTAAAGTGGTGCTTTCCTGCACATTAATTCAACTAGTGATATTCTAATATTTTTCTAAAGCACCCAATTCGACTTGGAAGGGCATGGGGCCTATCAAAATCAGGATTATTCTTAATCCTGATTTAGTAGGATCCCCTACCCAAACAGACCTTAAAAAAAATAAAAATAATGTTATTATATATGTTACACATTAAACTAGAAATAGTGTCTCAGATAAATAACCAATTTTCCATCCATGTGTCCTATGTGTAGAATATCTGATCTATGCAAGATGGAAGACAATCCATCTAGATCACCTTATATAAAAATCATGCCAATCAACTAATTGGATGGGCCACACCATTGCACTGAGTCATACCACCGGCTGTCCATTGATTTTGATGTTGTGTCCTGATCGATGAGCCGAGCAGCCTGATTTTCATATCAGGTGATCATCATGGTGGGGTCCACATTTTTTACGGATTTTATAATATATAAATGTTGCATCCATTGTGGGGATTGCAAGATGAGCAGCTTGGAGATGGCTGCCACCTATCTTCTTTCATATGTGGACAGCTAAATCAGGATGCATTCTTTGCAGGTGACAGGGTTCAAGTGTGGAGGATTTGTTCTTGGAATAGCAATAAACCACTGCCTGGTTGATGGGATATCTGCAATGGAGTTCATACACTCATGGGCAGAAATTGCCAGAGGCCTCCCCCTATCCATCCCACCGTTCATCGACCGATCTATACTACGATCAAGGGATCCTCCCAAGATTGAATTCCCCCATCACGAATTCGCCGAGATCGATGATGTATCAAACCTCGTTTCCCGCTACCAAGATCAAGAAATGCAATACAGATCCTTTTGTTTCAGCCCAGAATCATTCACTCAGCTCAAGAAACTAGCCATGGAGGATGGTGCGATAAGCAAGTGCACAAACTTCGTGTTGCTCTCCGCGTTCATTTGGCGGGCCAGGACCAAAGCACTCAAAATGGGCCCCACCCAACAAAGTAAGCTCTTATTTGCCGTTGATGGGCGGTCCAAATTCAATCCACCAATGCCAAAAGGGTACTTTGGCAATGGCATTGCACTCACTTGTTGTCTATGTAGCGCGGGCGAATTAGTAGATAAACCATTGTCGTTTGCAGTGCAAGTAGTACAAGATGCGATCAAGTTAGTGACTGAGGACTACATTCGATCAGCAATTGATTATTTTGAAGTGACACGATCAAGGCCGTCGCTTACTGCCACTCTTCTGATCACCACATGGGCCAGGCTATCCTTCAATACCACTGATTTTGGGTGGGGTGAGCCTATTCAGTCCGGGCCAGTGACCATGCCTGAGAAGGAAGTGGTCTTGTTCCTATCTCATGGGAAGGAGAAAAAGAACACAAATGTGTTATTGAGTCTGCCTGTTAGTGCCATGGAGACCTTCCAAGAGCTAATGCAAGTATATAGTTCTTAAGTTATATAAAAGAAGAAATACATAAGTGGGCAATCTAAGATAGTGGGTCCCACAAGGTCTCTTTGTGGGCCATCCAAGATAGTGGCCTCGCATCATCATCATTATTATCATCTTTATCATCATATATATGTGTGTGTGGGGTTTGAAAGAGTCTTATCTTGAATTAAATAAAAATAAAAATAAACAAAGTTACATTTGCAAATCTCTTATCTTAATTGTACGGAGACTGGAAGAGTGCATGTTTTCATAGTGTTAAAAAATGATTGCATTTTCTACTGAAATTGATCCAGTACTCTGAGAGTGTTATATGTTAGTATGCTCCTAGTGACATTCGGACAGTCCCATCTATCGATCTGCACCGTCCACTATGTTGACAGCACAATTATTGGCTACAATGCAAAAATGAGATCAAGCAATTATACGTTCCGATCTAACATGAATCTGGCATTCTTTTTCACAGCCATAGATGTGGCCTACATGCATTCCAATTCAAACTATCCAAATCATGGTCTTTGTGGGTGGGAACTGTCCAACAGTTGCACCGGCAGATGTTTCTCAATGCTTAGTCAATGGCCTGTGGATGAAGGGTACACATTCATTTGGAAGAAGTTCATTGAATAGTGGATCGCTACCCACCGTGTAGCCACCGAGATGGACGGCCAGGATTGATGGTGATGTGTGCCGGACCTGAAATTGCCTTCATTAATTCAACTTCAATAAATGACGACCATCTAAAGTTCAATTGCATAATGGAACTATCCGGCGCGAATTTTATTGTTAGGAGACCTTGCATTAAAAAAAAAAAAAAGAAGATCCAAGGGGTCCCACTGGGAGGTTTTTGTAACATCTACACCGTCCATCAATTGTGCCTGCTCACTTTAGGACATAAGTTCAAAATTCATACCAATCCAAAACTCAAGTGGGCCACACGACGAGGAACAGTAGGGATGGATGCATCCACCGATGAAACCTTCCTGGGGCACACCATGACTTTTATGTGCCGTCTAACCCATTGATATGGTGAGCCCCACCAGGATGAAAGGAAAATTCAAATATCAGCCTATGAAAAACTTGCGGTGGGTTCCAAGGAGGTTTCAATGATAGGCGCCGCGTACCTACCTTTATCAATGGTGTGGCCCACTTGAGTTCTGCATGACATTTGACCCGGACAGATTGCGAGAAATTGGGACCCTCATCTACCTTACACACATGACCACTTGCACATTGGTCAGGACCATCCAGATCATGGGCCCCACCGCAAACTAACAGAGAACAAAAGTTCTCTGCGCAGGGAAGCCAGGTGGGACCCACTACGATGTTAATGAGAAATCCACCCCGTTCATCCGTTTTTTGTATTAATTTTAGGAAATTGGAGAAAAAATTTGAACCGGATCCATTGCTTTAGTGGGCCGATGACGTGAGAATTTAACGTCCACAATTGAAATATTCGTGGGGCCATAGAAGTTTTGAATCATTTTAATAGTTGTGTTTTCAGTTAATCCCAGTAAGAATGAGGTTATGAACGGTATAGATAGCATGTAAACATCACTGTCGACCCAGGAAGGTTTCGATGGTGAGAATTTTCCTAACCACCTTCTCTTTTAGTGTGGCTCAGTTGAGTATTGAATTCTGATCAATTTTGGTCTACTATCCGAAAATGAGCTCAGAAAACGGATGGACGGAGTGGATTCCTTACAAACATCACGGAGGGCCAATCTCAGTTTCCAGCGCAGGAACTTCCCGTGAAAGGCTTCTGCAGGCTTTTGCAGGAAATCCTCTGGTACCAAGGTTGGTGCTGCAAAAGCTATATGGACCCACCATGATGTATATGTCTTATCTAGTCCGTCCATCCATTTTGTAAGCTCTATTAGATCATGAACCCATAAAATGAGGTAGATCCAAAGCTTAGGTATACCCCATCACAGGAAACAGTGGTGATTGAAGGCCTACTACTGTTAAAAACTTCATAAGGCCTACTGTGATGCTTATTTATCATCCGACCAGTTGATTAGGTCATACAGACGTGGGTGAAGCGAAAACACGAATATCAGCTTCATTCAAATCTTTTGTGGTCCTCGAGAAGAGGATTTTAATAGTGAGTATTCACTCACCATTTGGAGCTGCATTTTCCAGAATAATTCAAGATTGAAAAATGGAGAGCTCGGTACAGGGAAATTCCTGGGATGCTACGACGAGCCCATTGTAATGCTTATGAGAAATCCACTTCGTTCATCCGTTTTTGGGAGCACATTATAGGATGTTCTATCATAAATGAGGTGGATCTAAAACTCAAGTAAGCCATATAAGAGGTAAAACTAGGAAAAGAGTTTTATACCATCAAAACCTAAGCTCCACCTTTAGGGCCCGTTTGGCCGGGTGGATCCACCCATGGATTTCTCGGTAATGATGGTGTTGTCAGTGGATTATCTTGAGATCCATGGGATTGCCGTATCCCTGATTTAGTATTTCCGTGACCGTATGTTTATATGCCATCCAAAAAAAAGTTAGCCTGGTACGAAGCTTTCGTGCTTATAAAAATGTTTCAGCGGTGGTAGTGAATCCCCACTGTTTCTCTCTCATGAGGCCCAGTTGAGGTTCCAGCTCATCTATAGCTCAAGTGAACCACACCACAAATAGCAGTGGGAACAATGATCTTCACTGTTAAAACATTTGTAGGGCCCACCATAATGTTTATTTTACGAAGAGGAAAAACAAATATCATATTGATCCAAAACTTCTGTGACCCTCGTAATGGTTTCAATGGTAGACGTTCAATCCCTCACTATGTTTCGCAGTGTGGTCCAGTTAATATTTGGATTTATCTTATTTTTCAACTCAAGCCTTATGGTGAGCTCGCCAAAATGTACAGACGGTTTGGATATAACACATACCTCATGATGGACCCACTTGGTGTCTTCAACACACCAGCCATGTGACTGGTGTATGGTACACAGCCAATCTGATTTCCGCTGAAACCTTACTAAGACCGGCCGTGACTTTTTATTTTTATTTTTATTTTTGCCATCCGGCTTATTCATAAGGTCACGGAAACATAGTGAAGGAAAAAAAATGCAAATACCAGCTTAAATGACAACTTGTGGCATTAAAGAAGTTTTCAACGGTAGATGTTCAATCCCCGCTACCTCTTATAATGTGGTCCACTTGAGCGTTGAATATGCTTCAATTTTGGGCTCATGCCCTAAAATGAGCCAGTAAAACACACGGATAATGTGGATAAACACATACATCACGGTGGGCCACATAGAGTCTTTACACTATGGAGCCTACACAACAGGTCAGGGAGTGAATACACATACCCAGTACGTGCATCATGGGTTCCCTCGGACAGGTCAAATGAGGCTTGGGCCTTCCTCCAAGGGATTTAGTGGGACTGTTCTGCTGCAGTGCCCTACATTCTCCTTGGCTGTGTAGTTTCTTTTGCTTATTGCTTTGAGGGTATATGATAGGTGTGGTCCCCGAAATTTTTGTGGGGACCCTCCCGAATGGATGTAATTTTTCTGCATTAGCAATGGAAAATCAGGTTCCTCCTAAAAAAGAAAAAAGATACCCAGTACGTGCATCACATCGTTGTGTCTATATATGCTTAGCTTCTGTTAGTTTGTTTTTAGTTTTACGCAGGTGGATCTGGTCAAGTCACCTAGCCCATCTTATATGTGCAGGTTAGGTCGGGTAGGCTTGAATTGCTGCCCATTTAGCTTAATAAGCCTAATCCCACCTCAGAAGTAGGTTTTGGGATACTGCGGGAGCACACAGAGATGAATCAAGTGAAGTAATTCAATTGTACCAAGCAAGCACAATATAAACACTTCGAATTTAATGTGAAAAACTCTTATGGAGAAAAACCACGGCATAAAGCGATAGCAAACACTATGAAAATAAAAATTACAAGAGATAGAGAGAATACCCGATTCAAACAAGCCTCAGATATCCCTTACAAGCCCTTGAAACCCTAGGAATGAATTAGAAAGCATTAGATACCTCACAATCTCAATAACACTCCTATATATAGCATTTAAGAGAATCTCAATCAAAATTGAAAACAAATCCTGCAAATTCACAAAACTATGTAACTCCGCGATACGCTCGATGACACCTTCGATGGGATTTCGATGCCATCAAACTAAACCTTTGATGTCATCAAACCCACTTCGATGCCATCGGAATAACACAAAAATGATCCAGTGACCAAATATGAAAATCTGGATTTTACCAATGACATCGACCAGGCCTTCAATGGCATTGAACAACTTTCGATGGCATCAAACAACATTCGATGGCGTCGAAAATGGCACTTAAAGTACCCAATAACCTATTCAATTATTCCAAAAAATCTCGATGGCATCGAAGCTTGCTTGATGGCATCGAACTTGTCATCGGCGGACTGTTGAATTTACACATTTAAGACACCTATCAATAATCTCCACCATGTCTTTAATTGTCTTCCTTCAAAGCTTCTTTTCCTCTTTCTCTAATCCTGCCATATATCATAGCTCATTGCTTCTCATTCACACTTCGTTCTTCTTTTACACCTTTACCAATCCCAGAGAAGTTGCACAGAACTTGAACTTCTTTGTAAGAACCACCTTGATGAGCATGTCCAGCGAATTCACGCTCATGTGAATCTTCTCAAGAGTCATGCCTCCTTCCTCAAACACCTGTTGGATAAAATGGTGACGAACATTAATTATTTAGTATGTGAATGGTAAACAAATTTTTTATCCAAATTGATAGTGCTCTCACTGTCACAATTAATCGGCACGGCTTCCTTCTAAAGCCTCAACTGATTTATCATGCCTCTCAATCAAACACTTTCTTTGAACGTCTTTGTCACTGTCATATACTCCGCTTCGGTTGTGAAAAGCGTCACCATAAACTGAAGCTTCAACATTCAACTAATTACTCCACCCGCTAGTACAAATGAGTAACCTGAAGTCAACTTTTCAAAATCTATACTGCCTATGTAATCTGAATCTACATACCTAACTAACTTGGCTCCTTATTTTCTCAAAAGTTAAGACATAGTCTTTCATACATCGAACGTATTGAATTAGCCATTTCACTGCTTTCCAGTGTTGCTTGTAGGGATTTGACATGTATCCACTCACAACATTAACTGCTTGTGAAATATTCAGTCTCATATAAACCATAATATACATTAAACTACCCATAGCATTCGAATAAGGCACACAAGATATTTTACTTTTTCTCATTTAATTTAGGATATTGTTATGAAGAAAGCTTGAAGTGAGCTGCTATAACGCCTCGAATTTTCCACCCTCTTAATAAGGAAAGTTTTTGCGTTACCCTAGAATTCAATGTAAAACATATGGAGTATCCTACACCAATCTAACAATCCAGACTTACGAATATAACTATTAGGAATGATCCTCATTCATAAATCAGATCAACCAACCATTGATCATGGGGATTAGTGCAGGTACATTCCCTTAAGAAAATCGATGTATGATCCTATGCATATAAGGATTTAGATATATGTTCTTTCACAAGGAGTACTTAGAAACGTGACCACGAACACGTGAAACTGTTATATTTCACAAAACTCTTATATCCTCTATAATTACAAAAAGGCCATCACTTTAGACCCCTAAATTCTGAAACACATGGTTCCCATGATCTAAATTAAGCTAAACTTCATATCAAGACTGATCCCCCTAACTTGACTGTACGTAACCAATTTCAATCGTTGAATCAGTAAGGATCAATGGCTAATCAAAACCTTCACTGAAACGACTCTTTTAAGATTAGAATTCACTTTTTCACTCTAATTTGAGTCAGTGGACAGTGGGGATTTACCCCAAATCCCATGTGGACCCCACTATTAAGTGTGCGCTCACCAGATGCGCATACGCCATAGCGCATCGAAACCCCAAGGCGTGGTCAACACGCAATAACCAAAAAATCACGAGACCAGTGGGATTTCTCACAGCACACGCAACAGAGTTCCAACGAGAACTGTTGTGGCCCACCTCTGCGATCTGGATGAATGATCCAGACCGTCTATCCCGTCCAGAAGGTGAATTCAACCCAACCTTAGTCGAATTCACATGTAGGAAATAGCCCACATGTACGCAAACCGGTCTGCGAACTGGTCAGATTCGTAACTCTGTTCCCGCGCCCACATGTTCAAACCGGTTTCATTTGGAGACTCGATGGGTCCCACTACCTAGGGAAAGGGAAGAATCTGAACTGTTCATCAGATACAACGGCCACCGAACTAATCCTAGGAGAAATCCTGTCCGAAGATGTCCAACACAACCCACCACAATAGGGAATGATTTCCACACTAATAGAGCTGCGTAGATTGGGATCTTTGACCGTTGTTTTCCTGGGCATGTGATCAAGACCATCCATTCTATGGCCACGTAGGGACAACCTTAAGATCCAACCAAAGCTACACCGGAAACATAGGCATTATCGGACAGACAGGACCACTTGCAAAAATTCTGCGTTTGGTTTTCACCACACACCCAACCGCGTAACAGAGGCGGTGCCAGGAAATTCTCAACCGACTTGTTGGCCGCACGTCTATAAAAGACAGAGGGAGTCAAGGGAGAACAGTTAAGAAAGAAAGGAAAAGAAAAGGAAGAAAGAACGAGAGAGAGAGGGGGGGGGGGGGGGGGGGGGGGGGGGGGGGGTCGGCTACACAGTAGTAGAACATAGGAAGAAGAAGAAAAAGGAGAAGGATAAATGCCTTAGTTCCATCAACAAGAGATAAATTGGACAGGGTATTACTGGTCCACATTTTGGTAAGAACAATTCGCTAGATCCCCTCCTTTCTTTTTTTCCCTTCCGCTGATAGACGTGGAGCAACTCACTTTGAATCTTTTGAGCTTACATTAATTTAAGCTGTTAAAATTATCCTGCTTTTATATGTGCCTTCATGAATTTGATCTTGCCTTTACATGTATTCCTTTTACATATCACTTTGAATATTTCATATTATTATATGTTTCACCATCAATTATTGGCCTCTTTTATGTCTTTTATAATATGAATTATCTTACCTTTTCATGCCTTTGGTGATGCGAATTATTCTGTCTTTCATGTTTACATGTTTTCTGAAAATTATCCTATCAATTGATTTGGTTAATATCATTACAATTATTGGCCCTTTTGGGATTATGACCCGATGTCAAATACCGGTGATTCCTCTCAAATTATGTGAGGCCATGAATGCAAGCCTTGCCCCTGTCTCGTCTCTTTGTTTGAGTTGGCCATTACCACTCTCCTGATTATTGAGTTGACCATTGCCACTCTTTTCTTATTATGTTAGCCATTGCCAATTTTATTGAGTTGACCATTGTCACTCTTCTCTTTATTATTTTGGCCTCGTTCCATCTATCTTTACAGCTTGGGCAGGTGCCTTGCCATTTCAGAACCTTCATAACTAAGTTGATATTCTTTATAATTCAGATTCAGTTTATATTTTTTATAAGTGCAACTGATATGTACGATGTATCACAACTAGTAATTCAAATATTCTATTATAAACGTAATGCGCTCTGGTTAGAGACCCTCTTGGGGCATGTAAGTCCTTGAGCCTTCAAATAGTGGTGCACAAATTGATGTGTGTAATTCACAAATGCAGTGTTACATCACTTCGGGATTGAATGTCACAAATAGTCACTCTATGAACAAATTGTTGCACATAATTCACCTAGCTCATGTGTTGTGCGCTCTGAGGAGTTCTCGTAAATCTATAATAGCGTTGGCCATGCCGGCGAATATCTGTAGTTAGGGGATGCAGGTCTAACTGGTTATCTATAAATCGTATTCCACAATATGAAGATCACTACGTATGATGAGCCCCACATACTTTGCTAGACATGCATCTCATGTAGATTGTTTGCGCATTCTGATATCCTTGTATTAGTGGACTACAGGACATATCAGAACCCTTTTACGTTGGTTCTATAACTCTCTTGAATTATTATTATTCTTAAAGGATAACCATCACTATGAGTAGGGCATTAACCCTCTCTCAACCGTATAGATGATGCAGGTAACGAATAGGTTGAAGAACCGAAAGATCACTTTCCTGAGGAAGAACGTGCTGAATAGACTAGAAAATAAGACTTAGTTTTTTTTTACATTTCTGCTGCTACTTTACGTTTCTGCTACTACTTATACTCCCATTGTGAAAGCCTTTGATAATTTGATTAACTTCTTATGTAATAAGAGATACAGTTAATTTTATTCTTATGACTGATTTCCATCACAAGTGTAAATGGATGTGATATCGATGGGGGGAGTCTCAGGGCAAGTCCTTGAGGCATTCTCACTTTATGTTAATAACGTATAGATTTCTTGGGCACGAGCATAAACTCGGGCCGTGAAAATTCAGGATGTTACAGTTGTGTGGGAACGTTGACTGGTTTTGCCTTGTTTATCTCATACTTCAACACCTTCTCAAGGTATTCTATTTGAGATAACCAAAGATTTCTTCTCTCCCTATTTTTATGAATATCTATGACAAGAACCCTTTTTGCAGCCCCCAGATCTTTCATCTCGGATGTCCTTGATAACTGTGTGTTCAATACATCAATTTTACACATGTTATAACTGGTGATCAACATGTCATTAACATATAATACTATGATGATGAACTTGCCATCACTTAGCGTCTTATCATAGGCATAGTGATCGTATTCACTCTTAGTAAATTTTTGGATCAACATGAAATAATCAAATTTTTTATACCACTGACTAGGTGACTGTTTTAGGCTATATGTTGAGGGTCAAATATTGCATATTAGACCCCAATTATTGCCTGGATTTACAAACATGGTATTGTTTAGCGGTCCGATTTAATCATGTTTATGGACTGAAAAAGATGTTAAATGCATGAAATTGACACTCTAAAATCACCAATGTAAGGGAGGGACGGACTCCAAAGGACCAAGATCGACGAATTTACACGCCAAAGATCTGAGAAAATCGAGAAACTAAAGCTCAAGTACCTCGAAATTGGTCCAGAATGCAACATCATAAGGTTCTCACCATACGTTCGGTTCGAAAATTCATACATGGCCTAGGGACCATAAATTAATTGTACATGTCAAAAATCGACCATTGGATCTTGGTGGAAGTAGTCTAACGGACAGATCAACCTATAAAATAGTGAATTGAGGCCCACCTGATGTGTGGATATGCTTCTAATTTGGTCTCAACACTTAAAATGAGGTGACAAAGCAGATGGACGGAGCGGATTTCTCACGAACATCACGATGGACCCCATATGTACATTGCATGTACATAGGGTACACGTGCACGAGAAGTGCACTTGACAGGGAGTCTGGTCAAACATATGGCTGACCGACAAATTTCTAAAATATCTCAAAATCAACAGCGTTCGCATACACGACGACCGGTTTTGAGTAGTGGGGCCCACCCATCATGCATTCGGATAATCTAGACCGTTTATTCACTTAGGGGGTGGCCACAACTCTTGCCAAGCTTTCCTTTTGGTCTCATGCGTACGATCACATGATTTTCACCATCAAACGCAGGATGAATGGCGAGTTGAGTTAGTACAATGGTCCATGCCATAACCTACCAAAACCACCCCTTCCCGACTGGTTTTTCTCCAGGAATCCAATGAACGGGGTGGATTTCTCTCAATATATCATTATGGGACCCACCGAGCATTCCAGCATAAGAACTTTCCTTATACCCACGATCGGACGCACCCGACTTCCATAGGCTATTCTGCGATCAAGATTATGATCGGATGGATGATCTAAACCGTTCAAAACTTTTAGAGGGGGGTCTTTACCCCAACCATACAGCTAAAACAGGTTTCTTGGCCATGTACCGTCCCAAAATTCAATCCAAACACATGTCTTTGTGTTGTTGCGTAACTGGTTGCGTAAAAGCCATGCACACCGACTTTTCTCCATAACATCGACCTTCCCTGCCTATAAGAAAGAGAGAGAGAGAGAGAACGTGAGATGCATCTTAGGCAGCCGTGGAGTAAAGGAGGGAGCAAGAAAGAGAGAGTGTCCATGGCCGCTCCTCCCCTTCTTCCTTCTTCTTTCGAGTTTTTCTTCATTTTCTTTATGTTATTTTTCAGGGATTTTAGCATGACTATGTCAGGCTAAACCTCTTAGCTAGGGCTAAAAGGTGAAGCTTGTAGTGAGATGGAAATTTTTCTTTATGCCTTTGATTTAAATTTAAGATTGAACTGATGTTGATTTTAGTTTAATTAAGGGAATATTTTTAATTTTTAATGGTCTGTTGTAACTAAAATTACAATGAGTTTGTGACAGCTTTGAGCATGTTTCTTTCCTTTTTATGTTTATGACGTTAGGAAGCCCTGTTGTTCACCATCGTCTCCTGGGCATGGTCGGATGACGGTACCCTTCCTAACCTTCAATTCATGTTGATTAGTTGGTAATTAGTTTAATTCTTTTGTTTACTTTACCTCCTGGACATGGTTTGGTGTTGGAATCCATTCTAATTTATATACCTTTCATCTCTTAAAAACTATATCAAAGGAAGTTCAATCTTGATTTTCATGGTTACATTATTCAATTGGATGAAGATGGGACTCTAAGTCCAGTTGAGTTCTTGACGCGGGTATAAGATCTGCCTGATCTCTGCAAGTGGATCCTCTGAATCCCTAGTTTCCTACCTCTGATTTCTTTAAGTTTTAGATTAATAATTTACCATTATTCCCTCAAATTCATTAATTTAGATTTCATCTTAGTCTAGTTCTAGTTTTATTTAATTTCAGATTACGTACAGGTTCCAGTCCCTTGGTATTCGACTTTGGTCTCACCGAGTTTATTACTACATCACAACCCTATACTTGGGGTGTGAACAAGTTTTTGGCGCCATTGCTGGGGATTGATGGCTATGATTTTCTAAAATTAATTGATTTTAGAATTAGTTTAAGATTTTTACTAACTTTAGTTTTAGGTTTTTTCGTTCTATTTGATTTTCAGAAATTAACCTGCTTTCCTATTTTGTAGGGTTGTTGATAGATCTTCTAAACTGGTAACTTCGTCCTAATTTCTTTACTTTCTCTATTTCTTAGATTAGGTCTTATCTTCTAAAAACTAACTTGGTTGTTTTGTTTTCCAGGTTCTCAACTTAGGACTTCGAATTGGTAACTTCTTTCCATTTTTCTTCTTTATTTCTAGATTATCATTTCTGTTCTTCTTCTTAGGTCTAGGTTAGAATCTGAATTAAGGGTTGCGTGTGTTTTATGCCCAAGTGGGTTCGTGATAACACTTGACATCTCTTTACTAAAGGAGGATTGGTTGAGGGGTTGACTATCCATTGTAGGACTAGACACCGCTCGAAATCCCCTAAGTTAGTTAAAGTGATGGCTGAAAACCAACTTTTTCTACCTCAACCCTGGGTAGAGGACACTCAGGATGAGAATGAGGTGCATCAAGTACCTCCGCCTTGTACTTTATAAGATTATTTATAACCAGTCGGGGTGAGTACGCCCTCATGCATGATTTTTTCTGAAAAGACAGGACATATGGACATCAAGCCAGGGGTTATCCAACTCCTTCTTAAATTCCATGGGCTTGAATCAAAAAGTCCATATTTATATCTAAAAGAATTCGATGAGATCATAGCCATCTTATACTTTCCTAATGTATCTGAGGATACAATTACGCTGAAACTCTTTTCCTTTTCCTTAAAAGAGAAGGCTAAGACATGGTTACATTTACTGCGTCCTAGATCCATTGGCATATGGAATGATATGCAGAGGAAATTCATAAAGAAATTTTTTTCATATCATAAAACGATTACCCTTAAAAAAGTAATCATGAACTTCGCCCAAAAGGAGGATGAAACATTCTTCCAATGTTGGGAAAGGTTCAAAGATCTTGTTAGTTCATACCCACAACACGAATTTGAAACCTGGTGCATTACAAACTTTATATGATGGACTGACATCTTCCATGTGTCAGTGGTCGAGACAATGTGTAATGGAGAATTTATGAATAAAGATGTCGATGAGATATGGGATTACCTCGATAGCCTTGCTAAAAAAACACAATCATGGGAGCATTATCCAAAATCGAACACCACGTTTAGGCTGACTCAATCTTAGGAGAAAGGTGGATTGTATCTCTTGAAAGAAGAGGATGATCTCAATTCTAAAGTGACTAATCTCATAAGGAAATTCGAGGCCATGGAATTAAAGAAGGATAAGGTTAATGAAACAATTTGCGGTATCTGTGATTGCAACATTCACACAACTGAAAATTGTCCAACAATACATGCCTTTTGAGGAGTGTTGAATGAACAAGTCAATGCTGTAAATAACTATCAAAGACCTTTCAATGAAACTACCTCTAATACGTACAATCCTGGTTGGAAAATCATTCAAAATTTAGTCGAAGCAATGGACAAACTGCTACCCCTCAAGGTTTCTTTAATCAAATTTCACAAAAACAATAAAAGAAACCTCAATAGGACTGGTTCAAAAACATATTCGAGAACAAGAGCTACTTAATTAGAATTCGGCACAAGCGTTTCATGATATCCAAACAGTATTAAGAATGTTTGCATCGTCTATTTAAAGGATAGAGTCACAATTAACAAGTGGAGGAAAGGGGATGCTTTCTGCTCAACCTGTCCCCAATTCCAAACCGTAATATGAAATAAGTGATCCTAGCTCTTCAAATCAAATGGAACAAGCTAAATCCATCACCACTCTTAGCAGTGGGAAGATCATTGATAAAACCATCCTGGTTAGGGCTGAAAAGCCTAAGGACCCAGAAGTGGACAACAATGATGGATTTAGTGATGCCCCACAAAAATTAGAACTAGAACTTCTAGAGAAATCAGTTGCTCCATTTTCCCAATGGTTGGTTGCACCAAAACTTCTCTCTAACTCTCAAGATATTCTATAGGTGTTAACACAAGTGAAAGTCAACATTCCTCTACTTGATGTCATAAAGTAAATACCTCTATATGCTAAATTCTTGAAAAACCTATGCACGACCAAAAGATGGTAAAGTATTCAAAAGAAGATCTTCTTGACTGAGAAAGTGAGTGTCATCCTAAAGCACGACATGTCGCAGAAATTCAAAGATCCCGGTAGCCCAACCATTTCATGTGTAATCGGGGACTATCGAATTGATCACGCACTTCTTGACTTAGGAGTGAGCGTCAATCTGATTCCCTACTTGGTATACAAACAGTTAAGTTTGGGTAAATTAAAATCCACCCTAACCACATTATAACTTGTTGATCGCTCTGTTCGTGTACCAAGAGGGATAATCGAGAATGTGTTGGTCTAGGTCGATAGATTTTACTACCCTGTAGATTTTATCATCCTGGACACCGAACCCATTAATAACATGAGCACTTAGATTTCCATCATTCTTGGTCGCACATTCCTTGTCACTTTAAACGTAATTATCAATTGTAGGAATGATGTCATGACTATATTTTTCAGGAATATGACATTAGAGTCAAACATCTTTTTCAATAACGACAGAAACTTAAAGGATGACGATTTTCATGACATTAATATGATTGATTTTTTCGTGAAAAATAGAACGCCTCTGACCTTATCCTCTGACCCTCTGGAGACATGTCTGGCATACTCCCATGACTTAGATGATGACATGATTAGGGAGATGTGTGCCTTACTTGATACTGCACTGGTACTTGAAGTTAACTAGTGGAGGCCACAATTTGAAGAATTTTTTCAAACTGATGTCATGCCTCTACCGTCTAACCTCAAGCCACTGAAGCTTGACCTAAAACCTTTGCTCTCTAATTTGAAATATATTTATTTAAGTCAAGATGAAACATACCCGGTGGTGATCTTTGCTCACCTGAAAAAAGAACAAGAGAGTATGCTCATAGGTACTCTCATTGAGCATAAGGGAGCCCAGGGATAGATGATAGTGGACCTCAAGGGAATCAACTCCTCGATTTGTACTCACCGCATATATCTTGAGAATAATATGAAGACCGCTCAGCAATTACAACGTAGACTAAATCCAAACATAAAGGAAGTGGTTAAGGATGAGGTTCTTAAACTATTGGATGTGGGTATCATATACCCCATAGCCGATAGTTAATGGGTGAGTCCAACTCAGGTGGTTCCTA
Source organism: Magnolia kwangsiensis (assembly GCA_037074715.1). NCBI lineage: Eukaryota > Viridiplantae > Streptophyta > Magnoliopsida > Magnoliales > Magnoliaceae > Magnolia > Magnolia kwangsiensis. The sequence continues at coordinate 8,611,496 of CM073580.1, read as the reverse complement.
AGAAGTATAGGATCACCATCGTAGCCAATGCCAATAATGAACTCGTGCCAACTAGAGTTACTACCGGTTGAAGAATGTGCATTGACTACAGGAAGCTAAATAGCGTCACAAGGAATGACCACTTTCTTTTACCATTTATTGATCAAATCTTGGAAAGGTTAGCTGGTCATTCCTATTATTGTTTTCTTAATGGGTATTCGGGCTACAATCAGATTGAAATTGCCCCTGAGGACCAGAAAAAGACATCATTTCCATGTCCATCAACACCTTTGCTTACAGAAGGATGTCATTCGGGTTATGTGATGCCCCTGCCACCTTTTAGCGATATATGATGGTATCTTTTCTGACATGGTAGGAAAAGATCTAGAGGTCTTGGACAATTTCTCTGTTTTCGGTTCATCTTTCAGCGAGTGCTTAGAGAGTCTTAAATGTGTGTTGAAAAGATGTGAAGAAAAGCATCTAGTACTTAATTGGGAGAAGTGTCATTTCATGGTTCAGAAGAGAATTGTCCTTAGGCATATCATCTCTTCCAAGGAAATCAAGGTAGATAAGGTAAAATTCGATCTTATCTCTAACCTACCTCCACCCAAGAATATCAGATACGTGTGATCCTTCTTAGGACACGCACGATTTTAAAAACGATTCATAAAGGACTTTAGTCCCCTCTCTCGTCCTTTATGTAATCTTCTTCAAAAGGATGCACCATATGAGTGGATTGAGCAATGTCAGGAAACTTTCACCAAGCTTAAGGACATGTTAACCACTGCATATATCATGTAGCCATCCGACTGGAGCCTTCCTTTTAAGCTTATGTGCGACGCTTCTGATTATGCTCTTGAAGCGGTTCAAGGTCAGAGAAAAGATAAGAGGTCTTACGTCATTCATTACGCGAGTAGGACTTTAAATCCTACCCAAGTGAACTACTCGACTACGGAAAAGGAACTCTTAGCCGTAGTGTTCACCTTAGACAAATTTAGGTCATACCTGATCAGATCCAAGATCATTATCTACACAGATCATGCGGCACTCAAGTATCTTCTTTCTAAGAATGATTCTAAGCCCTGCCTGATAAGATTGACCCTTCTACTCTAATAATTTGATTTAAAATTTAAAGATGAAAAGGGAGTAGAGAACGTAGTGGCTGATCACTTTTCTCGCCTTAATACCTCTGATTCCCTTGAGGCGACCCATATCAATGACATGTTCCCTAATGAACAACTGTTCAGAGTCTCCCATTCACCTTGGTTCGCTGATATTGTTAATTATCTTGCTACAGATTCCATACCGACACATTAGACTACACAAAATAAGAAGAAATTTTTTATTGAGGTGCGTAAATTTTTCTAAGATGATCCATATTTTTTAAAATATTGCCCAAATCAAATCCTACAGAGATGTGTACTAGACGATGAGCATTAGAGTGTCATCTCCTTCTATCACTCACAGGCCTATGGTGGTCACTTTTTGCTAAAAAGACCACGGCTAAGATTCTGCAGTGTGGCTTTTATTGGGCCACTCATGAGTTTTGCAAGGCTTGTGAGCGTTGTTAGAAATTAGGAGCATTGTCCCATCGAAATATGATGTCTTTAAATCTCATCCTTATCATAGAAGCATTTGATTGCTGAGGCATTGATTTCATGGGACCTTTCCCCCAATCCTTTAAAAATTTATATATTTTGCTCGCTATAGACTATGTCACTAAATGGGTCGAAGCGATTTCGTGTCAAAATAATAACCATCGCACAGTCATTAAATTCTTAAAAGAGAACATCCTTTCTTGGTTTGGAACACCTCGAGCCATCATTAGTGGTGGGTGCTCACACTTTTGGAATAGACCATTTGAGAGCTTAATGAAGAAATATGGTATCTCTCATAAGTTAGGCACCCCATACCATCCACAGACAAGTAGACAACCTGAGATTTTCAATAGGGAGATCAAACATATTATGGAGAAAACGGTTAACCCTGATCATAAGGATTGGTCAACTCGATTGATCGATGCCTTATGGGCATACCATACTACTTTTAAAACCCCTATTGAAATATCAGGAACATAAAGCGTACTAGGCGATTAAAAATCTGAATTTCAATCTAGACAACGCTGGCTCACTGTGCAAACTTCAGTTGAATGAACTTGAAGAAATCCGAAATGATGCATATAAGAACTCAAGAATTTACAAGGACAGGATGAAGGTGTTTCATGATCAACATATTCTACGGAAATCATTCACACCAGGTCAAAAAGTCATTTTGTATGACTCTCGACTACATCTCTTTCCAGATAAGCTTTGATCTCGTTGGACCGACCCTTACATTGTTGTTACTGCTTCTCCTTATGGGGTCATCAAGATAAGAGATCTCGACAATGGCAAGGAGTTTAAAGTAAGTGGATATCGATTAAAACTATTTGTAGAGAAATTTGATTCAGAGGACATGTCCATGCCTCTGACCGATCCTGTTTACCAGGCTTGATCTCTTAGTCTGATGGAGGTATAGGTAGGTTTATTGTTTTCCTAGGACTAGGGTTATTTGCTTTATGTTATTTTAGGATAGACAGTTTTATGTCATTAAGTTAGTTTGCTTCCTGCATTGTTTTAAGATAGTTTGCTTTCGTATCTTCACTCTCGTGCTGACCGGCTTTCATACCACGATCTCTTGGAAAGTCTCTCTCTCAATTCGTTATCCAGGTACTATCTTCCCATCACTTTTCTTTTACTTTCATTGTCCCATGTGCATTGCATGCTCATATCTTTTACATTGGGGACAATGTAGATTTTAGGTTGGGGTGAGAGATTAGGTTTCCTAATCAGTGTTTTCTTGGTCTTGAGCAAAAATTGTGAAAATTTTTAATTTTTCTAGAATTTCTTGTGAATTCAAAGTAATTTTGACAGCCATCTAGGGCACTTAGAATTTCAAGATACATGATGTTGGTAATTTATGACTCTTGGATTCAGTATCTATTAGATTTCACAACTAAGTTTGAATTATTAATCCAGAATTAGAAGTTGTAAATATTGATTGAGTCATGATTTCACGGGTCACATCTCGCTTTCACATTAAGGTTTCAGTTTGATATTGAAGGGTTAACTTGGTAATCACTAAGCATGTAAGGAACCAGCCTGAAAAATTTACCCATCATGATCAATTGAAGAAAAAGAAAATACCTAACTAAAGAAAAAACCTTTGGAAAGGGTTGGGCGAATAATCTTCACCATAGGTTTGCTCCCTATAGGTGTAGATTTAATTCCCTATGGATGATATGTAAAAAGGGTTGGGTGTACAGTCTTCACCATAGGTTTGCTCCCTATAAGTGAGGATTTGATTCCCCTTCTTGGCATTATTTTTAATGAAAAAATCAAAAGCTGGAAGAATGAAAAGATGATCTGTGAGGTAAGTTTTGGTTATCATGAATTTTCTTATTGGTTACCCATGATATCTTGAAATAGAGAAGTGAATTTTAATGATGATAAGCCGGGATTACACTATACACCCATAGAACTCAATGTTTAGGATTTTTTCTCATTGATGGATTAATACTTTGAACTTGATTATAAAGTTTACCGTATACTTAAGTCTAGGAGAGAGTAATGCACAACATTCATGAATCTTTAAATTCTAGTATCTGGTTTGTTTTTCAAAAATCACTTGAGTTCATAGAAATTGTTCTATAACTCTCAACTTATTTTTCACATACTTTGCTTGGGACTAACAAGATACTAGTTGGGGGTTGTATTGTGGTCAAATATTACATATTAGACCCCAGTTATTGCCTGAATTTACGAATATGGTACTGTTTAACAATCCGATTTAATCATGTTTATGTTGCAAGGTGGATTTATAAGCGTGGACTGAAAAAGATGTTAAATGCATGAAATTGACGCTCCAGAATCACCAAGGCAAGGGACGGACTCTAAGGGACCAAGATCAACAGATTTACACGCCAGAGATCCGAGAAAATCGAGAAACTGAAGTTCGAGTAGCTCGAAATTGGTCCAGAATGCAAGATCACAAGGCTCTCACCATATATTCGGCTCGAAAATTCATACATGGCCTGGGGACCATAAATTAACCGTACACATCAAAAATCAGCCATTGAATCTTGGTGGAAGTAGCCCAACGGATAGATCATCCCATAAAATAGTGAATTAGGGCCCACTTGATGTGTGGATATGCTTCAAGTTTGGTCTCAACACTTAAAATAAGGTGGTAAAGCAGATGGACAAAGCGGATTTCTCACGAACATCACAGTGGACTCCACATCTACATTGCATGTACATAGGGTACACGTGCACGAGAAGTGCACTGGACAGAGAGTCCGGTCAAACATATGGCTGACCGACTAATTTCTAAAATATTTCAAAATCAACAGCGTCCGCACGGATGACGACCGATTTTGAGTAGTGGGGCCCACCCATCATCCATTCGAATAATCTAGATCGTCCATTCACTCAGGGGGGTGTGGCCACAACTCTCGCCAAGCTTTTCTTTTGGTCTCATGCGTACGATCACGCGATTTCCACCGTCAAATGCAGGATGAACAGCAAGTTGAGTCGGTAGAGTGGTCCATGCCATAACCTACCAAAATCACCCCTTCCTGACTAGTTTTTCGCTAGGAATCCAATGAACGTGGTGGATTTCTCTAAATATATCATTATGGGGCCCACCGAGCATTCGAACGTAAGAACTTTCCCTTTACGCGTGATCGGACGCACCCGACTTCCGTAGGCCGTTCTGCGATCAAGATCATGATCAGATGGATGATCCAAACCGTTTAGAACTTTCAGATGGGGGGTCTTTACCCCAACCATATAGCTAAAACAGGTTTCTTAGCCATGTACTGTCCCAAAATTCAATCCAAACGCAGCTATTTTTGTGTTGTTGTGTAACTAGTTGCGTAAAAGCCACGCACACCGACTTTTCTCCGTAGCACCGACCTTCCCTGCCTATAAGAAAGAGAGAGAACGTGAGAGGCATCTTAGGCAACCGTGGAGCAAAGGAGGGAGCGAGAAAGAGAGAGAGTCCGTGGCCACTCCTCCCCTTCTTCCTTCTTCCGAATTTTTCTTCCTTTTCTTTATGTTATTTTTTAGGGATTTTAGCATGACTATGTCAAGCTAAACCTCTTAATTAGGGCTAAGAGGTGAAGCTTGTAGTGAGATGGAGATTTTTCTTTATGCCTTTAATTTAAATTTAAGATTGAACTGATTTTGATTTTAGTTTAATTAAGGGAATGTTTTTAGTTTTTAATGGTCTGTTGTAACTAAAATTACAATGGGTCTGCGATAGCTTTGATCATGTTCCCTTTCTTTTTATGCTTATGACGTCAGGAAGCCCTGTCGTTCTCCATCGCCTCTTGGGCATGGTCGGATAGCGGTACCCTTCCTAACCTTCATATCATGTTGATTGGTTGATAATTAGTTTAATTTTGTTGTTTACTTTGTCTCCTAGGCATGGTTTGCTGATGGAATCTATTCTAATTCTTATACCTTTAATCTCTTGAAAACTATATCAAAGGAAGTTCAGTCTTGATTTCTATGGTTACATTCTTCAACTGGATGAAGATGAGACTCTAAGTCCAATTGATTTCTTGACGTAAGCATAAGATCTCCCTGATCTCTACAAGTGGATCCTCTGAATCCCTAATTTCCTACCTCTTATTTTTTAAAGTTTTAGATTAATAATTCACCATTATTCCCTCAAATTCATTGATTTAGATTTCATCTTAGTCTAGTTCTAGGTCTACTCAATTTCAGATTACGTATAGGTTCCAGTCCCTTGGGATTCAACCTCGGTCTCACCGAGTTTATTACTACATCACTTAGGGTGTGAACACCGTACAACGACCTCATTAACCTGCAAACTTTGTTCTCTGCCCCTTTAACTTCATAGCCCTATGGTTACTTGATGCAGGGATGAACGTGATGAGGTCGAGCACCATCTCCCCCAAAAGGATACTTGTTCCGAATCAACGGAACTTCTCTAGACTCCTCACAGAAGCTTCTCTATTCCATGAGAAAGAAAGCAAGCAAAATAGAAAATAAATTCTATAAAATTTGAAATTGATTAATGAATGAATTAAACAAGTTCACAACCCTTTACATAGGGATATCAAGCATTGAGAGAGAAATCAGAAGCAAACTATAACTAAAACTCCTAGAATTCGCAACTTACTATAAATAGTAAACTTAATATTTATAGACGATCGTGATGTTTACTAGTGCATAAGGTTTTCGGCTAAAAATAGTAAGTGCCCTATTTGGCCTCACCAAGCTATTCTCCTAATTTTTCTAAGTTCTTTTCGCGTTGGGTACAACTCCTAAAGCCCAACAGTTGAAAAGTTATAATCAAACAAAAACTTACTATTTATAGTAAAAATGGAATTAAAATAAGGAAACGACCGTCAATCTATGGGTATTTCACAAATCCGGCTTGCGTAACCCGGCTTAGCAAGGTTGGTTGGCTAAAGTAACTCGTTCTACCCTAAAATCATATATTTTATGCCCGATAACTCATTATAGATTGTGAGATACACCCGATCTAAGGTTCGATAGTCCTAATCACTTATGTTGTCGACTGGGCCTTTTCTGATCCATTTTGGCCATGAAACTGTTCGTGACCCGCTCTACATCATTACTTCATGTAGATTTGCTCTTTCAATTCTCATGTAGGAATGCAGTCTTTATGTCCATATGTTCTACCTCGAGATCATATTGGGCAACCAGCGCCAACACAAATTTGATAGATGCTTACTTTACAACCGGCGTGAATATCTTTGTGAAGTCTTTTCCTTCTAACCGAGTCTTATCCTTTACTACCAAGTTTTTTTTATATCTAACATGTTTCTTCTTAAAGAACCACTTGCACCCAATTACTTTTCAGCCCACTAGAAGCTCTACCACCTCTCATATCTCATTCTTGTATAAGAAGTCTATTTCATCATCCATAATCGCTTTCCACTTTTCTACATCAGGCTCATTAAGAGCATCCTAAGAGTAGACGGATCCCCATAATCTGTAATGAGGGCATATGCGATATTAAAGAGTTGTCATTGTATCTCACTAATAACTTGCACTGCGATGAATTCTTTCTAGGTGGTTACTCCACCTTTTCTTGTACCTCTGTTTGTGTAACTGTCTCAGCCTGAGTATCACCTCTGTCAACCTGAACGTCTACAACTAACATTTTCGGTTCCTTTTGCTCCTAATCATTCTTACAGAATAGGGAGCCTTCATCGAATTTAACGTCCCTGCTAATAATGATTTTCTGTGTGACTTGGTCATAGAGCTTTTATCCCTTCACACCACCTCCATTGCCAATAAAGATATACTTTTTGGTTATTTGGTATTGTTTATCTCTCTCAACTAACGATACATGAGAGTAAGCCTCACAACTAAATATACATAAAATTGAGTACTCAACCCTATGGTTACTCTATACTTCCTTTGAAATTTTACATTTAATAGCCATAAAAGGGAACCGATTTACCAATTAGTAAGTCATGTTAACAGCCACTGTCCATAGGTCCTTGCTCAATCCAGCATTACTAATCATGCATCGGGCCCTCTCCAAGAGAGTTTGATTCATCTGCTTAGCCACACCGTTTTGCTCGGATGTGTGGCGCATTATGTTGTGCATGTTGCTGGCGAACCAACTCCGATGAGGAGTCATGTGATATGAAGCTCCTATGTCCAAGATTTACTCATCCCTACAGTTGTCGTATTAGTGTCCAATCATAGACGCTGACAACACATCACTTCTGTTTGTTTCTTCATTAGATGTAGCAGTGTTGGCCTCCTTTGAAGAAGCTTCCGAGTTCTCTCTTTTTCTTTTTTTTTTTTTGGCTTTAGGATTTATACAATCCTTCTTCATATTCCCTATCATCCCACAATTCCAGCACTTTAACTTGCCCTTGCCTTTGGATTTGGATATCGATTAAGAAGATTGCGTATCCTGGTTAGAATTTTGACCCCTCGTAAATAATGTATCAATGGATACCCTCATCCTACTCTTTTTCTTTCTCATCGCCTTTCCTTGAAGGGCTGAGATTACGGTATTGACACTAAAGGTTGTGTTACTGGTGCATAAGGTGTCTTTGAAAGACTCATATGAAGCAGTGAGTAAATTCAACAAGATACATGCCTAATCTTCTTCCTCAACTACTACATTTACATTTAACAATTTGCAGATCATCTTGTTAAAATAGCTAATATGAATCTCAATATTTCCTCTCTCTCCTATCTTAAAGTTGAACAGTTGCAACTTCAAGTGTAGGTGATTTTCAAGGGACTTTTTTCTATAGATATCTTCTAACTTCGCACACAAACTTGTCACAGTTTTCTCTCGCATGATGGTATGGAGAACCTCATTCGTTAAGCACAATTGGATGGAGGTTTTTGCTTTCTTATATAATTTCTTTCATTCGTCTTCTTCCATTGATTCCGCTCACTTCTCGAGGATCTCAATCCAAATGGCTAATCATCTTGACCTTCCATAATTAAAAATTATTTTTGTCAGATTATTTCTCAACATCGAACTTTAGATTGACAGTTATTGATACTAACTTTCAGATTCAAGCATGCACCTCAATGTTAGCTTTCATACCACTTGTTGGGGGACCACAGAAGTACACAGAGATGAATCAAGTGAAGTAATTCAATCGCACGAAGCAAGCACAACACAAACACTCCTAATTTAATGTGGAAAAACCTTTAGGGAAAAAACTACGGCACAAAGTGACAATAAACACTACGAAAGCTTAAATAACAAGAGATAAAGAGAATACTCGATTTGAACAAGCTTCGAATCTTCCTTACAAGCTCTTGAAATCGTAGAAACGAATTAGAAAGCCTTAGATATCTCTCAATCCCAATCACACTCTTATATATTGCATATAGGAGAATTCCAATTAAAATTGAAAACAAATCCTGCAAATTTGTAAAATTGTATAACTCTGCGATATGCACGATGGGACTTTGATGGCATCGAACTAAACCTTAAATGTCATTGGAATAATATCAAAAAGATCTAGCGACCAAACATAAAAATTTGATTTTTACTGATGACATTGGTCAGGCCTTCAATGACATCAAGAGGCACTTAAATTGTCTAACAATATATTCAATTAATTCCGAAAAATCACAATAGCATTCAGCGAAATTGAATAGTGTTAAAGTCTAGTGGATGGCATCAAACCTGTCATGGACTGACAGACTATTGAGTTTACGTATTCACGTTTGTCAACGGTAAGTAAGGGCAGTTGATCCGCAGGCTGGCCTGACTCATTTGCCGCCACAAAGACAAGTGACTAATGGGAGTGGAGATTTTGTCAGAAGTGACAAATAGCTGTAATTTTCAGCCGTGGAAAGGGGAAGTTAACGCTTTAGCAATTATGATGGCCTATTCATTAAATTCCCAACCGTTTTAGTTGAGATAATTTAAAACCGCAAAGTGATGGGACTTTAAATTTCCTCGAGTATATGGCACGAGAACGTGTACACCGACCGCTGCAGTTCTTTTAAATAGTCTGTCGTTGGCCACATGTTAAGTTGACCAGCCCAAGACATGAGTAACCAACCCAAGACGTACATGAGTGAAACATCTCGGAGGTTGAGCCTAAATGGTCTTACTTACCCATTTGCAATGCTGGCACATTTGATGGCATATAGATGGTATCTTTGTGTTGAAAATAATTCAGACTATATAAATATAAAATTAAAAATGAAAATAAATAAAAAGATTGAATGAATAATTTATTGAGTTTTTGAGTTGAGGTGGGGCGTAATTTGATCACTTGGTGTTTTTTTTTTTTTTTTTTTTTTTTTTTTGAGGGGGGGGGGGAGAGGTTAGCTTGTTAGTTCACACCCATGTCAGTACACACACTCCATGTTAGCCACCCCCACTAGGGATCAATACCAAGACCTCAAGTGTTGAAACGAGGTATCTTCACTCTGTCTAGCAGTTGAGCTATGGATCTGAGTGTTTTGAAACACTTGGTTTGAAATTGAATTTGACATCTTTGAACTATGCCCCAAGTACAACAAAACTCTCCGAATAAATAGCCACTAAGATATAATAACCATCACGTGATCTTAGCAGTTTATTCATTGTCCATAGGCTTAAACCATGTTCAACAATAACTTAAAAATTAATATATATATATATATATATATATATATATATATATATATATATATATATTCAAAGAAATGGAGAGATTTTATGATTTCAAAAATCATATTAATGAAGTTTATTTATAGATTTCAATGAGTTAAAACACTTTCAAAATGGGTTAGTCCTGTTGAGCTAAAACTCAGTTGGTGCAATCACCTGAACAGCCAGCACATCTCTCCATTTTTTAAATCAAAGAGATGTGAGTGCGAGTATACTCACAGTACACTTATGTGCTCATGTACACTCACAGAGGCTCATACCCATGCCTAGAGATATACACGAGTCGAATTGAGTCGAGCTTGGCACAGCTTGACTCGGCTCGACCACTTGCTGACCCTAGCTCTAACTCGGCTCGGCTCAGTCCTCGAGCATAACTAGCCAGCTCATTTCGATTCGGCTAGTAGCTTAAGCTAGTTCGAGGCGAGTTCAAGCCAAGATCAAGCCAAGTTTGCCTATGCCACATTTTTACAAACACATGAATTACACCTTCAAAATCTCATTGCATTTAAATACAAGCAGTAGTTTTACAGGTATTTCATCAAACACCTCATAAGGAACATAAAAATCAAAAAAAAAAGAAAAAAGAATACATTTGTTTCATATACTTCCTTCCTTACTACTAGCCACACTTCGTTGAGTCATTTCATCAAACACTTGGTGAGCAACAGCAATATCAAAGTAATTGAGTCATCAAATTGTTTCGATCTGAGTTTGATTCAAGTTGGGTTCGATCTGAGTCAAGTTGAGCTATGGCAAACTCGAATTTAATTTGAAAATTTTTCAAACTAAAAAAAAAATCAGCTTGACTTAGGACAAACTCAGTTTTAAACTGAGTCAAATCAAACTTTTTCAAGTCGAGTCAAGCGAACTAGCTGAGCTAACTTTGCTCGTGTACAGCCCTACTCATGCCCTGCTTGACTCAGGCACGCAAAGAAACAACCCAACACAAATCCAAGTATGCCGAGGGCACAAACCACATTCTACATATAATCTCTTCATATTCATTTTACATTTTTGATGATGGGCCATTTCTAATACAAAATAAACAATGGACAGGAAATTTCAAAGAAAATTTTGAAAGAAAAGTTACGGTGGGAATTTTTAAAACACAAAAAAATTAAAAAAAAAAATCAAAATTTTAAAATTACAATATCTGGCGCATGCCTATGGACTTACTGCATAAATCTCAAAAGCTTATTTACTGCAGCACCACCATAGGGTTATCCCTGAGTCACGACATGACCCACCACAATGTATGTGTTTTATCCACACTGTTCATCTGCTTTGCCAGCCCGTTTTAGTGAACGAGACCAAAGATAATGCAGATCAAAGCACTAATGAACCAATCCAAAGAAAACAAGGGGCTCTGTTCAAAACTTCGTAGAGGCTCTGAAAAAAGCCTTGGATCAAGCTTATATTTGTTTTTTCCCTTCATCCAAGTCTGTATGATATTCTAAACCAGCTGGATGGCAAATAAAACATCATGATGGACCCTAAGGTTTCAACGGTGGGTGTTTAATCCCCAATGTTTTCTGTGGTGTGGTCCACTTGAGCTTTGGATCTACATCATTTTTTGACTCCTATCCTAAAATGGGCCTTCAAAATGAAAGGACGGCTTGGATAAATTTCTCATCATGGTGGGCTTCAGATTTAACCTCGTTTTGCCACACGACTTCCCCGTGTGCTGCAATCCGGCATATTTTCGGTGAAGCCCACATAATAAGTACTGGAAATCCGCTCCCACTATTAGATGTGTAATCCTACTTTAGGTAGACAACTAAAATATCAAGCTATTATGTGATTTTAATGGGCCGCAATAAAGGAAACGGTTGTGAGAGAGAGTCATCCACCATTGATTTTTGATGGAGCCTACAACAAAGATTATATAAAACCCACTCAAACCATTACATGCCTATATATATATATATATATATATATATATATATATATATATATATATATATATATATATATGGAAAAGGTACCATGCGACTCGAGCTCACGGCTCCATCCCATGTGGCCAAGCTGTGTGGACCCCACCGTGATGCTTTTCAAAAATCTACCCCATCAGTCAGATGCACCATTCCATCATGGATCTAGATCTCAAAAATCAAGTCAATCCGTGACTTTTGTGGGCCACACCACATACAGAAGTGGAGAGGGACCGTGCACCATTAAAACATTCATAATCATTTTTTGGATCCTACCGAGACGTGGTTTGAAAATCCAGCCCATCCATTATGTGTGTCTCACTAGGATTAGGGGTTATACCAATTTTCAGCAGCATTCAAAACTCAAGTGGGCCCCACCAAGTGCTTTTATATGTTTTAACGGTGTCTTCACATGATTTTAGATGGTATGGCCCAACTGAGTTCCGTTTACGGATGATTTTTGGGATATCCCATAATTTAAAGGGGACCCATCAAATGCACAGTGTTGATGGTCGACACGCATCACGGTGAGGCCCACATAGCTCGACCTCACGATAAGCTTATCGTGAGCTCGAGCGCATAGTACCTTTTCCCATATATATATATATATATATATATATATATATATATATATATATATATATATATATATACGCGCGCGCACTTAGTGAGCAATCTTACAAGTGCCATACATTGCAACTCAGATTCAACTCTCCATGTAGATGGTCTCAGTTTTGATAGGTAATAGTCTAAAATTCAGATTGATCGAAGATCATAACTTTGATTCATGTACCTTTTTGTTGTTGTTGAATTTGGGCTATCTACTATTTTCCATTCTCATCATCCTTTAACCAATCGATCAATCAAAACATCATGTCAGTGGAAATTTTGGTTCATGAGCCATATAATGTTGGGGTCAATGATTTGGACGGTTTAATTTGAGTTGCATATGTTCCACATATATAAACTGGCAGTGCATGAGTATGAACCATGGTACTGCCAATGTCACCCAATTGCAAGGCAATTTCATATGATGAATACGGCTACTAAATGTATCCAGTCCGTAAGGAGTCCAATTAGGTAATCAGAACCGTCAATCTGATTGATCCCACCATGCTGGACACCCTAATCAAAGACCCTGATTAAAGGGTTGGGATCTTTCAACTTAGCCAGCTCACAACCATTTGCAAAGATCATGCAACCAACCATTCCCTGATTGCATTCATGAGGATGTAACTAATCATGTGCCCACAACGAATGGAGTGCAGTATGGCTCCAGATCATGTTGTAATTCAATGATGATTTTAATCTCTCGTCGAAGGTTGGTGAATGATAGAAATTGATGATTTTAATTAATTCTCTTGTCGAAGGTTGGTGAATGATAGAAATTGATGATTTTAATTCTCTTGTTTGGTGAATGATAGAAATTGATGATTTTAATTCTCTTGTTTGGTGAATGATTGAAAGCACGTAGATCTGACCCATACTGATTTCCTTCAATGAGGAAAGCGAATCATCAACCACAATTTCATTTTTTATTGCAAATTGTCTAAGAGGCTTAATCAACCGTTGGATTTCTTGGCTGGAGGTCACATTCCATGTGGGCCCCACTTTTTCTTATTCAGATCATTTGCACGGTATTGAATTGTATTAGATACCATTAACACCATTATTGGACAATGATTGCATGTCCAGAAATTTCATGGTATTTTGGTCATCCAATTCAATTTATGGGATAAAATTCTTGCCATGGGAAAAACACTGGATTAAACAAAATCCTGTTTGGTGGACTGTGGAATTGTAATCAATGAACTAAATTCACAATGAATGTTTGTCACTAGTATACATATATAACCAGAATATCATATGTAAAAGATATGTATGGATGGACGGCACGAGTAAACACATGCATCAATGTGAGGCCCACGTCTACTGGATTTCAAATCCACGGAAATCCCACGTAGGCCAAATCCAAATCTATAAGACCAAATGCAATTTCATCCCACCTAATCGCCAACCTTTGTAGATGCACTATAGAATTTGCATGGACCAAATGTAATTCCATCCCACGTAATTCCCTCTAATACAATGCCCCAAAACTCAGTGACTCGAACTAAAACTCCACTGAGTTAACTCAAGAGGATAACAGTGTGTTTGGTTGCCACTTAAAAATGAGTTCATGTCAAGATCCATAGTTTATATATATTGCTGTTTATAATTTTAATCCCTAAAAAAAAGAATCTCCGGTACATAGTTACAATTTAATATAATGTAGTGAACTCATTTTTTAGTGGCAACCAAGTAGGCCTTAGGATTTTGGAAACCAAGCATATTCATCCTAAATTCATATGGCTCATTGAGTTGACTCAGCTTACTCAATGCATGTAACTATGGCTCAACTCGAATGAATCCGGGACACAAAGCAAACACTTGCAGCTACCACCTACCAAAATCAGGCAATTACTTAAACTAGCATTTGAGGATATTAAATGTGAGTTATGATATAGTGGATAGGGCACGTGCTTGCATGTAGAGAAAAGAGAGAAAAGATAAAGGGAGAGAACTACGAAGAAAAGTGAGAGGGAGAGAGGGAAAAGGTGCAATTATTTAAAGGTAGGGACGACGTATAGAAGAAAAGGAGGAAAACTAGTTTCAAGAGTGAGCATTCTCTCCCTGTTTTTTATGGTTTTATGATTGTAAACACCCCATTCAAGATGAGGCTAAACTACTTTTAGACTTAACTCTCCGGACTTTGATTGAACTTTGATAAAATCATTTATGAGAAATTCAAGAGTGTCAAAACTTTGATAAAATCATTCATGGGAAACTCAAGAATTGTTGAAAATCTAATTAATTAATTAAAATGGTAGAACTATCAGGAACTACCAATGGACCTAATCGATAGATCTAAAAGCTGACAAATTAGATCATGGCCAATTATGTAGACTCTCTAGAAATCTTGTTTGTGTCGTATTTCAATAAAAGTTGTCTCTATCCAACTCATAAAGTATTGCAAATCTAAATGTGTCACATATTAATGGTCCCTGACATCTCCCGAAAGCAACGAACAGACATAATTGACAAAATAAAACAATCTTTTGTTTCTCATTCCAACAAATGCCAAGTCGATCTTACTTTTATTTTTCATTCCAACAAATGCCAAAGAACCTATTTTGTCAAACGGAATGGAGCTACATGGACCGTCAGTGTGACACCCTCGATTTTTGTTAATAAAATTTAAATTTTAAATTTTTAAATTTAATTTTGAGTGGAAAAGAGATCCACCAATCTCATGATCGTTCCTCTTATATTTCTTTATTCAAAACTTTCTTGTAATCTCCCAACAAACCCTTTCTTAAAAAGGGAACGTGAGAGAGCGAAAGTCCTATCAAAACTAAAAGAACGAAGAAAAAAAAAACTTGTGGAAAAGAAAACACGAAAAGAAAAGTGGAAAGGAGGATTTTTAAAATTCATTTATTCAAATAAGTATTTTATTTTATTTACATAATAATTAATTTAACATGATTTACACGTTGGATGGATTGGATCAATCAAACATCCATTGTATAGGTTTACTTTATTCATATGAAAAGGTATGCGCATGACTTTAATGCTAATATGTAGAACGTGATATTTTTAGGTATGCGTATTGCTTTAAGGTTATGTGTAGAATGTGAGATTTTTTCATAATGGACAACGATCAGTATGATCTGTACTGTTCATGGATGTTATAAGATTTAATTATTTAATATTTTAAAAAATTAGACCAACTCGATACGTTAATGGACCGTATTGAACATATATCTACCAATTTTCTTTCTTAATCTAACGAAATTGAATAAATACCGGAAGAGTAATTCTCTGTGCAAGATACAACTTGACACAAAGAATTATATAACATAATTTGAAATGTGTGAGTAAATCATCATCATTCATTAGTTCCTTAAGATTAAAATAAATTAAATTCTTAAATTTTAGACCAATTGGACCATTGGATGGGAAACGTCGATCTGAACAAATGATAGATAGTGAATCATACGTTTTATTCATTATGTATAATCGTAAGATTAAATATAATTCTTATTTATATGATTTTAGGAAGTCCTAATTCAATTCAGACCGTTAATTCGCGGAATCATTTCTACCACATTAAGGAGAGTGATCCCGATGTGTTTCTCATCAATCAAGTTAAAATAGATGGATTGTTTGATATGTTGTATTATTACTCTAATTTAATTGTTATATACTCGATTTAAATGACTACGTGATTTCTGAAATAAAATAATAATGACATGATTTGATTAATGTGTTAGACTGTTGATTCAAATGTGATAATCGAAATAATCTATGAAATAAATGATTCATGATTACTTGGTGCATCTATCAATTGCATGCACAACACGTGCTGAATTCCTAGGGGACCTCCTTGGATGGTATATCCTGGTAAAATAGTTACCAGAAGCTTACTATAGTAGTGGAAGCCTACTCAAGAAGTAAATAGGGGCCTTGTTTATGCCTACCAAATGGTAAATGCTTGCCAAGAGGCAGATGCAGGTTGATGGGTTTCCAACTCAAACAAGTAGACGGATTCCCACTTGTATATGATTATTGATATTATATTATAATTTGATGTAAAAAATCATGTTAAAAATTTTCACTAGGCCTGGCTAGCTTATCTTTTTTATTGATAGAAAAGCCATACAGATATGAATGAAAGTGAGCCAGTGGGTCAAGAACAAGAATACATGATCGAGTCGAAAAAGGACTTAAAGGACACGTGGCTCTACATGACAGATGAAGAAGTTGCTATCTTAAACTAGTCATGATATTTTTACTTTAATTATATTTAATTTTCTTAGATTATAATTAATTTTTTAAGTTGTTGAACATATTTATTTCATTCATAGGATCCTGAATGAGAGGCTCCGTAACTATGTTCATAATTGATTATTAGAATGGATGGTCGGTTTTTATTTATGAGATATTACTGAATATGTATAGAACTTAGATCTACGATAGAGATAGTAGGCAGATAAATAATTGTATAATGGAATGAAATTAGTACACTTTGTGTATGAATTATGACTCGAAACTCAGGTCTGAGGGTACACACTCCATACTCGAATTTCGGAGCGTGACAGAATAGTATCAAAGCGAGGCTCGTTCCAAATTTATTGTGACCTGTAAGTTATGTTCTCACATGCATATATAATTGGTAGATCCTCTTTAATTAGAAATTTTACACTTAGGATTTCATATTTGACTTTAAGGTTAATGTGTAAAACGTGAGATTTTTATGTATGCACATGACTTCGAGAGTAAAATGTGTAGAATGTGAGATTTTTTCATGATAGACATCGATCAGTATGATCTGTTCTGTTCATGAGTGTTATAAGACTTAATTATTTAATATTTTTAAGAATCAGACCAATTCGACACCTTAATGAACTGTATTGATCATAAATCTACCAATTTTCTTCCTTAATCTAATGAAATTGAATAAATACCGAAAGAATAATTTCTACGCAAGATACAACTTGACATAGAGAATTAATATATGACATAATTTGAAATGTGTGATTAAATCATCACCATTCATTAGTTCCTTAAAATTAAAATAAATTAAATTCTTAAATTCTAGACCGAACGGACCATTGGATAGGCAATATCGATCTGAAGAAATGATAGATAATGAATCATACGTTTTATTCATTATGTGTAATCGTAAGATTAAAAATAATTCTTATTTATATGATTTTATGAAGTCATAATTTAATTCAGACCGTTGATTCACATAATCATCTCCACCGCATCAAGGTGAGTGATTCCGATGTGTTTTTCATCCATCAAGTTAAAATATATGGATTGTTTGATATGTTGTATTATTATCCTAATTTAATTGTCATATACTTGATTTAAATGACTGTGTGATTTTTGAAATATAATAATAATGATATGATTTGATTAATGTATTAGAGTATATTGATTCAAATGTGATAATCGAAATAATCTATGCAATACATGATTCATGATTACTTATTGCATCTATCAATTATAGGCACAATACGTGCTGAATTCTTAGGGGACCTCCTTCGATGGTATATCCTGATAGAATCATTACTAGAAGCCTACTATACTAGTAGAAGCCTACTCAATGAGTAAATGCGGGCTTTGTCTATGCCTACCAAATGGTAGAAGCCTACCAACGGGTAGATGCGGGTTGACGAATTTCTAACTTAAGCAAGTGGATGGATTTGCAACTCAAGCAAGTAGATGAATTCCCACTTGATGCATTGATTTATTACATTTGCATTTTTATTGTGTATGATTATTGACATTTTATTATAATTTGATATAACAACCATATTGGGAATTCTCACTAGGCATGGCCAGCTTACCCTTTTTGTTGATGGAAAAACCGTACAGATGTGAATGAGAGTGAGCCGGTGGCTCAAGAACAGAAATACATGATCGAGCCGAAAAAGGACTTAAGGGACATGTGGCCATACTTGACAGATGAAGAAGTTGCTACCTTAAACTAGTCATGATATTTTTACTTTAATTATATTTGATTTTCTTATATTGTAATTCATTCTTCTAAATTATTGGATATATTTATTTCATTCATAAGATCCCGAATAAAAGGATCCTTAACTATGTTCATAATTGATTATTGGAATGGAGAGTCATTTTTTATCTGTGAGATATTTCTGAGTATGGATAGAACTTAGATCTACGGTAGAGATAGTAAGTAGATGAATAATCGTATAATAAAATGAAATTAGTACCTTTGTGTACAAGTTACAACTCGAAACTCGGGTCTGAGGGTGCACACTTTGTACTCGAATTTCAGGGCGTGATAGTCAGTTCATCATAATTCGATGGATACTTGACATATTTTATACCTAGCTAAGATCTTGATCTGGACCCTCCGGATGCTAAAATCTCAAGGTAAGGACGGGTGTCACACCATCGGCCCATCACAAGCCGACAGTCTTTATCTATAAATGCATCATAACAGCTGCCATTTCAGGGGCGCAAAGGATAAAGAGGGACAAAGAGTGATCTCCGAAGGCTTTAGAGATTCCTTGTTGAAGACGAAGCCCTGCCCAACTCAGAAAACTAGCCCTTGCGAAAAAATAATCCACTAAAGAAACTATTAGTCAATAGTAAGGTTGGAATCGAGGATATTTGATTGTACCTTCTGTTACGAGATGTCTTAAATCTGAGTCCTTTCGCAATTGGGATGCGAAAGGGTCCTTTCGCAATTGGGATGCGAAAGGGAAGTTGCCTAAACTATAAATAGGTGTTCCTAGGGCTTTTCTAGGTATGAGAAAACTTTCTAAAGGGGTTACAGGGAAATTAAAGGGTGTAGCAAGGGTAAGATTCGAGGTTGTTCGAATCGGGTAAGTCCTTTCTCTTTGTAATTTCTGTTTTCATAGTGGAGATCTGTCGCTTTTTGCCGTGATTTTTTTTCAAAAGGGTTTTCCACGTTAAATCTGGGTGTTCTCTATATTCTCTTGTGTGCTTAGTGCCATTGGATTGCTATCCTAGATCTAGATCTGTGTGATTCCGCAGGTCAAAATCCCCTACAAGTGGTATCAGAGCTAAAGTTGGGGCACAGATCTGAATCTGAGGGATTAGTAATAATGGCGAGTGCCAGGTATGAGTTTGAGAAATACTCAGGAAAAAATAATTTTGAGTTATGGAAGGTTAAGATGATTAGCCTGTTAACCAAGCAAGGCGAGGATGGTGCTCTTGAGGAGCGAAAGTCTACTATGAATGATGCTGATTGGAATACTCTTGATAAGAAGGCTTTATCATCGATCCGTTTATGTCTCACGGATGAGGTTCTCTACAATGTCATGAGGGAGAAAACTGCGGCTGGTCTGTGGGCGAAGTTAGAGGATGTCTATGCGAAGAAATTCTCGAAAAATCGCCTACACTTGAAGCGGCAGTGGTATAACTTCAAGATGACAGAGGGTGGAGATCTGGAGGCTCACATCAGCAACTTTAATAAATTGGTTTGCAAATTGCTGGATATGAAGGAAGTGATGAAAGATGAAGAACAAGCATATATGTTGCTGAATTCTCTCCCGGCGTCTTATGAGGCATTCAAGGACACTATGTGCAGCATGAATAAAACCCTGAGTGTCGATACTGTTATCTCAGCCCTTCAAGGGAAGACTATGAGACAACTAAATCATGACATGGGGACGTCTTCTGATGCACTGTTTACAGTGGGTAGGAATTCTAGACAAGGTACAGGTTCTTCTAGTTCTAGATCCAAATCTAGGGGCAAGGGCAAAGGAAAAGTAAAGTACTGGAATTGTGGGAAAGAAGGACATGTGAAGAGGGATTGTGAAAATCCTAAATCGAAGAAGGAAGATTCTGAAGCTTCATATAGAGAGGCCAATGTTGCCACGTCAGATGGATCGAGTGGATGTGATGTTGATGTTTTATCTGTGTTTTCGTTCAAACAGTCATACAATGATCGTAAGGATGAGTGGATGCTAGACACAGGGGCATCTTTTCACATGACTCCTCATCGGAATTGGTTCACCAGCTACAGGGAGTGCGATGGTGAACAGGTATTTATGGGTAATGATATTGCCTATAATGTTGTGGCTGTTGGTTCTGTACGCATCATGATGTTTGATGGGGTGGGGTGTACCTTGACAGATGTGAGGCATGTCCCTGATTTGAAGCAGAATCTGATTTCTCTTGGTGTGCTTGAGGCAAAAGGATGCAAGTACACAGGTAATGATGGTGCTCTTAATGTATCTAAGGGGGCACGGGTAATCATGAAAGCGCAACGACTCGGTAACTTGTACAAGTTAATCGGGAGCACTTCAAAAGGTGGAACTATGGTGGATGTAGCGGATTCCACCTCTGCACGTGTGTGGCATGTTGGACATGGCCACATGAGCGGGCAGGGCAGGAAGGCTAAGACGCACGGACAGGGATACAAAGCAGGTGGAGCAGCCACCTGTGTGAAGAATTATATAGCATGATCGCAGGATATCGGCGAGGTACATGGATGACTCCAATATTATAGGATATTCATCTTCTATTCAGATGGCTCTAGATGAGCCTATTGCTGAAAAGTGAAAGGTGACTGTGGGTGATGTGATGGATTCGTTGTACCATACCGACATCTGGGAGCGGGTGGAGCTTCCAGTGGACCGAAAAGCGGTTGGATGCAAGTGGATCCTCAGGAGGATACAACATAGATACAGTGCGAGGTTGGTACGAAGGGTTATACTTAGAGAGAAGGGATCGGCTTCTCAGAGATATTCGCACCGACGGTATAGCAGGTATCTATTAGATCCTTGATTGGCGCTGATTGGCCAATGTGATCTTGAGCTATGATGAGATGCAAAAATAAGAGAAGAGGTCACGTAGCTACACGGTTGAAGATTGAAGACATGGTGGAGATTGTTGCGAGATGTCTTAAATCTGAGTCCTTTCGCAACTGGGATGCGAAAGGCTACACGGTTGAAGATTGAAGACATGGTGGAGATTGTTGTGAGATGTCTTAAATCTGAGTCCTTTCGCAACTGGGATGCGAAAGGGTCCTTTCGCAATTGGGATCCTAAAGGGAAGTTGCCTAAACTATAAATAGGTGTTCCTAGGGCTTTTCTAGGTATGAGAAAACTTTCTAAAGGAGTTCCAGGGAAATTAAAAGGTGTAGCAAGGGTAAGATTCGAGGTTGTTCGAATCGAGTAAGTCCTTTCTCTTTGTAATTTCTGTTTTCATAGTGGAGATCTGTCGCTTTGTGCCGTGGTTTTTTCCTGAAAGGGTTTTTCACGTTAAATCTAGGTGTTCTCTGTGTTC
Source organism: Magnolia kwangsiensis (assembly GCA_037074715.1). NCBI lineage: Eukaryota > Viridiplantae > Streptophyta > Magnoliopsida > Magnoliales > Magnoliaceae > Magnolia > Magnolia kwangsiensis. Next base: position 8,589,561 of record CM073580.1, on the reverse strand, counting down.
TCTTGTGTGCTTGGTGTCATTGGATTGCTATCCTAGATCTAGATCTGTGTGATTCCGCAGGTCAAAATCCCCAACACCTTCTGAACAAAAATGGTATCTAATATCTCATTTTCTTTCTCACATCTATCAAGCTCAGATTGCATTCCACTCCAGATATTACGCATTCCTAATATATCTACACCATCAACTCACATTTTATTTTTCTTTTTTTTTTGGCTTCTTTTTTCTTTATTAATTACATTTGCTTACAGAGAGTCATTTAACTCTGCGAAGTAAGGTTACAATATTTTTAATTTTACCTACCTTGCCCCTCGTGAGTTATACGAATCACAAATAGATATAATACCGAAATTCTGCTAAAACCCATTAAAAATCATAAAATCTCGTAGAGTAAAAACTACATGTTGTGTGAGTAGAAGAATGTGTCTAACCTTTTCGTTTTCTGTAACTGAAACCCTTACTCAGAATCGATCGTTGTAAATCAATCGCATAGTCACTTAAGTCAGGAAATCTCACGATTCCCTGACCTGTAAACGAGATTCTACCGTTTCTAGCCGATCGGATATTCTAAGTTTTATTTGACTAATGGTAACTCCAAAAATCAAACACATCAAACACATCATTTTTAAATTTGAGTCAATTTCATACCTCATCTACATAATTGTAATAAAATGATGCAATCGCTTACGTGTAGAAGTGTTCATAATAACCTATTCAATTTTTAGCTATGCATCACCTTTTTTTATCACATCTTAACATGGACCCGCACAATAGATAATGTATGGAATGTATTTTAATATCACCTAATCATGATAATAGGCTCACAAATATATTGTTGCATCAGCTCTCTAATAATATATAGCAGTACATGCTACACAGAAGACATGGCAGCAGAATTGAAAGAACAAAAATGAATTTAGTTAAAGTAAGCACTACTACTGATTACTTTTCTGTGTAAATAAGTGTAAGGACAAAATTGGTCTAACATTACTCATTTTATATATTAGAAATTCTACGAGTTTAACCTTCTTGTATGATATCTAAATTACTTTTACCTCCTTATATAAATTAAAATTACTTACCTCTCCTTTTAATAATCTTAATATTATATAAAACTTCGTGTCTTATTGTTAAACTACTTTTTATTAGGGTTGTCGATGAGCCAGGTTAGGGTTGGACTGAGCTCTGTCTAAGCCCGGCTTATAATTCTAAACCTAAGCCTAAATCCAACCCTAACCCATGACAAGTTAAAACAGTCCAGCCCAAGTCCGCCCCAAGACATTCACACAAAGTTCAACCTGCATCCTCCCGAGCCCTTGCCCTGAAATATCTCCGTAGATAAATGATATTTTGGTGTGCCTAATGTGCAAGAGAGTGGTAAAGACCTATCAGGCCAGGCTGGGTTTATGCGCTTTTGGAAAACTAAGACCGAATCTGGCCCGATCTACAATTGGGCTCTTGATTTAAGCCCAAGCCCGACCGTCTGACATGATACACCACCCCAAATCCGGCACAATAAAGGCTAAGCCCGAAGGCCCATCAGACTACCCGGCCCATTGACAACCCTACTTTCTACCCACGTGGACATGCACACACAACTCCCTGGTGGATATGTGGCAAATTGGTGCTACATCCAATCAAATATCTCCTAAAAGATACATCACCAAGGCTATGGCTGAAAATTTACTCTTCCGATTCATCTAACCATTCATTTACTTATTCTTTTCTATGAATTCATAGACCATATAGTGGGGCCTCACCATATGGCCCATCATCGAAACATGCACAAATCCATTGGTGGGAAGTTGTGCAAAACATGTAAAGAATTATAAGTCACACATGACATCAACAGTGAGGGCAATGTAATCAATGGTTTGGATCAAATGTATAGGGCATTAAATGGGGCCCACAGAGGTGTTGTGCATACACATATTTCGTGCATCAATTACTACTATACCAACAGTTGTAAAACGAGATTTAAACGCAAGGGTGTAAATGGGCTGGGATCAGGCTTGAAATGCATAATTTTGAACCGGTTTAGCCCGAAGACACAACCCGAAACAGTTCAAAATCAAAGCTGAGACCTACCCAGGCCCGGCTCATTGACAACCCTATATAAGCACATGGGCTCTTAGGGCTGAAAGTTGGGCAGGTTGGGTTGGTGCTCGGCCCTAGCCCAACCCAAGGCTCCTAGACCTCGAGTTGGGAATTCTCAAGCCCAACCTAAGCCGGCTCGGTCGGGTTGGCCGGGTGGATACATGCTAATATTTTCATTATTACATTAGTCTATTATATTTCAATACATGTCTTATTTTTTGTATTTAGAATTTTATTAATTATATAAGTAGTTATTTATCGTTAAGAACTTCATTTTTTCTAAAAGATAAGACAACTACTCCTTTAAAAGTCATGTTGTACTGCACACAATCTATTTGGGAGAGAGAAATCAGGCGTATCTTGCATGTTAGTTTGAGTCATCAGAAATGACATGGACCAATGAGACCCGAAGGCATTGGAATTTCTCGTGCCTTCAACACAGACGATCTACACTCAATTATAATTTATAAATAACTTATATATTGATTAGGTTCTGGTTGGGTCGAGCAACCCGAGACCTCAACTTGAGCCCGACTCAAGTTTTATTGGGTTGGCGTTTGTATAGCCCAAGCCTGAGACTAGAGCCGATGCATCTTGCCCGAGCCCAACCCAATGTTGGGTCAGTCATGGGCCGGTCGGGTCAAACCGGCTCAACTTGCAGCCCTATCTTTTACCTCAAAGGAAGCATGTAACAGTTGACTGCTGGAGGAGTTTAGTGATGCGTAAGACTCTTCTACCACCATTCCAAGAGTATATTTTAGTTATGTCAAACTCCTCTCAATTCACCTCTAACTCAAACTGCAAATACCTTATTGAGTCTTTCAGGTAGCCTTCTTAGACAACATTAATGGCCGAATAAGTATGCCATCCGATCCATCGCCTCACCCCTTTATACATTACATAAACAAGATAAGCCCTACTAAAGACTTACACAGGCCAAACTAATGGATCAATGTAAAATCACTCCCAAAACCATTAGTTCATACATTATGGCCCGCATGAGTTTTTTATCAAGCTGATATTTGTATATTTTCTTCACCGCGTTTGACGAAAGATAAACACAATGGTGGGCCCACACACAAACCTATCATTGAGATCTCATCCTCATTCTTCCATGTGATGTGGTTCCACATTCTCGAACTGACGGCCCACCCACTACCCATTTAGAAATGGGTTAAGCTAGTTCACCCATGGGCCCACCTGACCCATTTTTCCCATTTAGATTTTTCTTTGCCATCTTTAAAAGAGAATCAACTAGTTTTTGGACCCACTGGGCCATTACAAGAGGCCTGACCCATCTTAACTATTAAACGGGTTATAATGCTTGAGCCTGGCCCATTGGGCTTAAACCCTGCCTGGGATTGGACCACCTAAAGTCCTTTTTTTGGTGAGATCTCTCCAAAGACTCATTTCGAACACGGTTGATGTCGTGATGGACACGGATCTCTGTTGTTTCACTTGTTTTTCTTTCGTTATTTTTACTGGGCCGTTGCGATCAGATCATCCGTCAGCGCATAGTGGACCATCTAACACAGCAAAGCATCCTACTTAATTGTATCAGTGGACCAGAAAAAGATTGGTAAAGAAGTTCAAATTGAAACATTGAATTTTATGCACTGGATAATGTGATATGGAACTATGGTAAGTCCGGGTTTGGATGCACAAGTGAATTGAATTGTGAACTAGGATGGCATCTTACAGCATTCATAATAAGGTGAATTCCTCAAATTAGGAGTGGCGACAGGTCGTCTATGATCCTAATCCCCTCCGATATCAATGGGCCTAAAATTCATATATGGGCCCTACCAGTGTTTATAAATCGGACTATTGATTTTAGGCCCTGACGGTTCTTGCGAAAGCATGATTGGGCATGTTCTCAGGCTCAGGACAGTCTGCCGGTTCATTTAATGGGCTTCAAAATCAGGCAGATACTCGAAAGGCCTCTATCAGAGATATAAATGTATTCTGTATCAAGGCGTGCCCCACCCGACTATCAACGGGCCTCAAAGTCAGGCCTGAGGGCATCCACCATTTTTCCATTGGATCTTCGATTGTAGGCCGAACTCGGTCCATATAATAGCATGAAGGGGCATGTACTTGGGCTCAGATAGGGAACATGGGCCTACCCTTTTAGTGAATGGGCTTCCAAATCAGGCCATACTTGATGAGTCTCCATTGCAGATAGAAGTGTGAGCCCTAAAATTTACATAATGCATGGTTCACATCAAAGGTGGGCCCCACATGATTGATGACCCACATCAAAGTGTGGCCTGGCATAGACCATCCACGTTAAGTGGGCCCCACTTGATGGATGGTCCACATCAAAGGTGGGACCCACATAATGGGTGCTGGAGATTAAAGGTGGGGCCGCGTGATGGGCCGTTACATCACAGGTGCGTCCACATGATGAACGATCCATATTGAAAAGGGGCCCACATAATGAATGGTCCACATCAAGGTGGTCCACATAATGGGGAAAGTTGGCCACACGCATGAAACTCAAAGGATCCGCGTGTGGCGTGCCCCACCTGATTATCAACAGGCCTAAAAGTGGAGCCTAGGCCTAGTACAAGGCCCGTCCACCCTTGATCAATCAAGCCTTGGATGTAGACCTAAACCTGTTCATGCAATTGTACGAAGGAGCATGTCCTAGGGCTCATGTGGACCCCATTAGAAAACATAGGCCCTGGACTTACCTGCTTGTCAAATGGGCTTCAAAATCAGGCCCATATTAGTAGACTAATAAATGCAATTCAACTCGATAGTGCATCCAAACACGCCCTGTGTAGGATGTACAGTCAGACAAGTGATGCATTGATGTACGGTCTCGATGAGGGGAACAATAAATAAAAGATGCTTACAGTGCTTAAATTGTTGAGACAAATTAAAAGGAGATTGAAAATATCAATCATCCAACTAGTAGATGGAGTTAGTCAATGGTCCTGATTCCTCAGGACACCAATTGTATCTTTGTGCGCCCCATCCATACAATTGGGGGGCTAGTTTTGATGATCTAGGCCGTTGATCTGATGTGTCCCACTGTTGATGAGGTATCTCTAAAAACCATCAAGATTTTTTAAATCCTATGCATCGAAGATTTGGCCATTTTACTAGCCCGTTGCTTACTTTCTTTGTTAGCCATCCAATTTTAAGCCACTGACCCAAGCGTTGGGATCTTCCAATAAGGAGAATTTTTGGGTCATCAGTCCATCAGTAGGGGCCATCAGATCAACGGCATGGATCACCAAACTATGGCCATCAAGACCCCATAATTTATCACTTCCACTTTGGATTTAAAGAGGGTGATCATGCACCACAAAGATGGGGACCCTCGAAGTGAAAAGATCTATTGAAAATGGAAAGAAAGCATCAACGGTGGTGAACTTGGAAATGCCTCAATTAAATGATGGTGTCCCACCATACCATACACAGAAATTTAAATTATGAGTTTTTTTAGAGAAAGGAGATAAGGACGGCCGTTGATTATCTTGAGCTTTAAGATTTTTGTTATTCCCTTTCACATGTGCATGTGTTATCAATAACGCAGTCCATCTCCATGGTAAACTGGCACAGTACGAAAACCGAGCCATCTATCAGGTGGGCCCGTCTATTACAATTCTTGGCCCGAATATCTGGTCAGTCCGGCAGGTTGGAGTATAATGGGGACCCAAAATCAGTGCAGAAAATGGATTTCACTCAAATACACATCAATTATTCCTAAATCTTGTGATGGTATTCTTAGATTGGAGTCTTTTTATTTTTATTTTTTATTTTAAATTTTTTTTCAGGTGAAAGGGATAGATAATGAAAGGTGTGGGACTCACATGATGGATGGGATACATTAATAATGATAATTTATAATATAGTTATTATGGAGCATCCATTTTTCTTATCGTGATTGGAGGATTAGAAATATAGTCCAAAGTGACTTTTTTAGAGGGATGGGGAATCAAAGGTTGGAATCGCATAATGGATGTTTATACCATTGATTTGACCATTTCTAATTTATAATTAATTATGAACTTTTCATTTTCCTAGGCTTCTAATGGTGGTTAGGATGATTCAACTAAAGTGATTTTTTAAGAGGGATGGCCAAATGAGGGTGGGACCGACATGTTGGTTATAATAGATTAAAGATGGAAACATTTGTAGCATGATCAACATACATAACTTTCCATGTGTATTGATTGGAAGATTAAGATCATTCAACCTTAGTGATTGAAAGATTAGGCATCCATTGAAAAGACTAGAATCATTCAAGTTGTTGGAATCAACTAGCCCTAAGAAATCTTAAATAAAATTTAATAACCTATTGTTATTCGATTAGGCATGAGGTTATGAATGTTAACAAATGACACATTCATTCAAATGTGTGCAATTAGGAATTGTATTAGACATCCTAAAGCCATACTCCGGTCACTTTTAATTGAACACTTGTGGCTCCGGGCACTGAACTGGATGGATTAGGATCAAAACTAAGAAGATTGATCTAATTGTTTAGCCACCAATGTTGTAACGATCAAGTGGTTTTTGAAGGAGATGATAATCATTCAATTAAATCATTTTACCTTGTGCTAAGAACTCCCTTTTCAACATAGACTCGAGTTCTTTATCAAGTGATGCTTGTATAGACTTAGAAGCAATGGGTTTCCTGGCTATTTCACGAAGATTTCCTTGACAATCCTCAAAGGTTATCCGATCAGTTTCCAATCAAATTCGGATTCTTTATGCCACATATCATGATCTCCTTCTAATTATGAAATAACCCATTTCTTAATCCTCAAAATATGGATCATCTTTGAAAAAGCATAATGGTATAAAACAGCCTTGTCATGCATATCTTAGATTATAAAATTTTCAGTATCAACACAGGTATTTATGTAACTTTTTGAGCATGTTACTTAGTCACGCGCAAAGAGTCATGTGTTCTTTTTAAAGTCTCTCTTTTCTTGACCATAAACATGAAGTCTCTTTTTTATTTATCACATTCAAGCAAACAGCTCTGATCCATACTACTTTTAACACGCTAAGTGTAATTAAAAGTACATATCATCGAGAAAATATATCATAGATTTCTCGATACACAAGTATGATCTTGTCTCCTGTCGTTCGTGCAATAGTGTTGACATGTAGCGGTGTCTCATTGACTTATGTGAACTGCCCTAGGTCAAGTGCAGCTAAATCCACTACCCCTATATAACCATTAAAATAAAAAATTAAAACAAAAAAAAGTTTAAGATAAACGGCCAGCAAAAACTCAGTCGAACGAATGGTTAGAAACTATCGATCGCTCTGTTTGATCACCCACCCATCTATGATGTGACTCCTTCAATCCAGACGGACATGCTACAAAAATAATCATTTATAGGGAAGCATTGATACCATTGATTGGTACCACACGAAATGGTGGACCATCATTTATTAAATCTGTCCCTCTTACCTAAGTATGGTATTGCCATTTGAAGGTATTGAAATCTTTCGTTTCAAGCTTGGATACTGATTCTTTAACCCAATTGTCATGGCATCTTAGCACATGTGTGAGATCCAGACCGTGCATTAGACATGCTAAAATTGGCTGTCACACTCCTTAGGTGGGCCTGAATGGATTTTGAATGTACCATTATTGAATTAATCACACAAGTGTGTCCCCACCCGATGAGTGTACCAGTTGTGTTTTGGGGTCAAGGAACAGTCATTGCAGGCCTGACCGATAAACGGACTGGATCTCACACGCGTGTTTCATAGCAGCATGTGTGGGGCTCATAGGTTTTCCACATGTAGATGCAGGGTGCAAGTAGGATTAGCCTCATGGGACCCTGCAATTAATCCTTCCCTAGCGCCGTCTGATTTCATTGATGATAATGGTGCAAAACGGAGAATGACAAGCTTCGTCGCGTTTGTAATATCTGAGAGGCTTATCAGGTAATCCGAACCATCAAAATGCCATTTCTAAATAATCATGCCGAAGAATGGTCATCAGATAGGCAATGCAGGTACAAAATAGACCAACAGTTGAGAAAATTAGACAATTTGTCTGCACTTAATGTACATGTATGGGCCATCCAATAATTGGATCAGCTTGATGTCACGCCCCAAACTCGAAAACTGGGCTTATAAAATTCTCGATCGCCTAATCTGGTACCGACAGCCTCCGTAGTATCCTATTCTTGGCTTCTAACGTCCATGCGCCAAATTTCGATCCCGAGATCCTAGAAGAAGGATTTTCCAATGTACATTTAACTCATAATAAATATAACCACATGTATACCCAAATCACAAAAGAAATAACATCATCATATATCCACTAATATAAATATTTGAATACAATACTGAAAGGGAAATACATATGTCAAAATTAAAACTCCAGAAGTCAGCTACATGCTCCAAGCTCCATATTGCTGCAACCTAATATCACCTGCACGCATCTATCATGCATAAGTTTATAGAAAGCTTATAGGGTGGTGTAGGTGTGTGCACAAGGTAAGTGTCAAGTAAGCAATATCAGATTAATTAGAGTAAGCGGAAATACTGATAAGCTCATAAATCATACAATATTAGAGTAATATGAAAACATACTGAAAGGCTCATAAATACCATCAACCTTATTCAGGGTATACGATGTAAAAATATAATAAAAATAATATCATATACTGGTGAAGCAATGTAGATCAGCTATGCAATACGGGGACAGTAAGCCAGATATCAGATGCTGATGATGCAATGTAATATACGGTGCGAATGAAATGACCAAGCTGGAGTGAAGTCAGGATGATAGTACGTAGTATTGCAAGCTATGAAGTCCATCACAAGGGACTTCTATCCAAATCAGTCATATACCTAAATTTGGATAGACAGACTCAATGTAGTAGACTCTTGATCTCGAGTTAGTCGTGCGCCCAACCGAAATCCTTGTCATTACTAAGATACACAGCAATTAATTGCACACCATCAACCCGAGTGGATAGTAAATGAATGAATATGTAACTCCTACTCGATAAGTTCACATATCAGTACGGTTTCTCTCTGGGATCATCACCTAGGTCTAGTACACTTTACATGCAAATCGTAGCCCACTGACGCGCGACCATGCAAGTGGAAGAGACCTCACCATCTGCCTGTCCAGTAGTCAGCCAATATCTACCTAACACATTGATAGTGGACTCATTCACGAGATGGTCAAACTCAGCCTAGCAATGCCCCTACTCTCGGGCAGGTAAGGTCACTTCCTCTCCCAACCGACCACGACACAGTGGGAGATGCGGCCTCCTAGTATTCGGCCCTCATGTGCTCATATATATCCACTTGGTCTCGACATTAGGGCGTCTCCTAGCCACGGAAGTTTAGAGATTTTTACTCAGGGACATCTATGGCGCCCGTATGCTAGAGCCAAACATTTTCAATGTCCCATCTGGCCATCCATGATATGCATGTAGAAGCTATGGCTCTGATATCGCTAGAGCGTACAATAGTCACAACACACAATGCAATATGCATGAGTCATACAATCCAATCATGCATCAATCCTGCGCATACCGTGCACTCATGTGAAATAACCTTCGCCTATCAGAGATCTCATAACAACCTGCCCAATGACATATGCATCAACCACATCTCATAACAAACACGCAGATGATGTGTATGGGCATGTATCATGATGCTATGCTGTCACATACTCATAGTTGATATTAATAATTGGCATCAACAATCAGCCTCAACAATGTGGACATTTAACCAACATCGCCCCCAAGGAATGACCCATATAGAGCCTAATATATAGTGGAACCATGGCCTCGCACAAGGGCCTAATATACCACACCATGGGCCTTACTCAAGAGCTTAATACACATCACGATGGGCCTCTCACATGGGCTTAAAACACAGGACGAATACACATCACAATGGGTCTCAACTATGGAATGTATATACATCATATGGGTCTTGATAATTGCCCTCAACAATCGAAATCGGCCTCGACAATTGGTCTCGATAATCGAAATCGGCCTTGACAATCGAAATAAGCCTCGACAAATGGAATCGGCCTCGACAAACGAAATCAGCCTCGACAATCGGAATTGGCCTCGTCAAATGGAATCGGCCTCGATAATCAAAATCGATCTCGTCAATTAAAATCAGCCTATACAATCAAAATCAGCCTTAACAATCGGAATTGGCCTCGTTAAACGAAATCAACCTCGATAATCAGAATCGGTTTCATCAATCAAAATCAGCCTATACAATCGGAATCGGCCTCGATAATTAAAATCAATCTCGACAATCGAAATTGGCCTCGGCAATCGGCGTCGACTAATGGAATCGGCCTCGTCAATCGAACTTGACCTCGACAATTGGCCTCGACTAACGGAATCGGCCTCATCAATCAGACTTATCCTCGACAATCAAAATCGACAATCAGAATCGGCCTCGACTAACGGAATCAGCCTTGTCAATTGGACTCGGCCTCGACAATCAGAATCGGCCTCGACAATCGGTTTTGACTAACGGAATCAGCCTCGACAATTGGAATCATACTCAATAATCGAAATCGACTTCGACAATCGAAATCAGAATCGACCTCAACAATCAGCCTCGACAATCGGAATCGACCTTAATAATCAGCTTCGACAATCGGAATCAGCCTCAACAATCGGCCTCGATAATCGAAATCGAAATCGGCTCAACAATCGACCTTGATAATCGAAATTGGCATCAATAATTGGAATCGAAATCGGACTCAACAATTGGCCTTAATAATTGGAATCGGCATCAATAATTGGAATCAGAATCGGCCTCAACAATCGGCATATAAACAAGGCGAGGTCCATAGATAGACGGCCAATCAACCATAATATAAAGATCGGCCCTCGGCCGTGGTTATATCAAATCTGATAGCGTGAAACTATCCGCCTATGGCGAATGGGGGCCACTTATCTGGGCTAACCAGCGAAAGAATTATGTGAATGGGCCTAACAAGGCCTAAGGTAAGGTCACAATGTGGACATCCAACCATCATTTTCCATCAATATGGACATCTAACCAACATTGCTTCCAAGGAGTAACCTACATAGGGCCAAACATATAGTGGGCCCATGGCCTCACATATAATCACTATGGGCCTCATTTACGTTACATTGGCCTCGTCATATGGGCCAATATATATCACGCCGAGCCTCGAATACACAACAGGTGGGCCTTTCACCTGGGCCTCATCGCACGGGCCTCAATACTAGGCCTCATATATCAAGTGTGCCTTATTACAAGGGGCTAACAATACAAACGTGTGGGCCCCGCCTATGGGCCAAAAATACATCATGATGGGCCCTATACACATGAGCCCAAAATACACAATAGATGGCCCTGCACATGGCCCTCAAATACATATCAGTGGGCCCTCATTACATTAAGTGGGCCGCATCTCATGGGCCTAATTACATCATATTGGGTAGGCCCTGCACGGCTAGCAGGTGGGCCTGTGCCTTCTAAATGGGCCCATCAAATGAATAGCATGGATGCACAACACATATATCATGGTGTCCTACGGGACTGGGTATGGTGCAGATGAAACAGATGAACGTCCTGGCTAAAATACATGTGTTAAGGTAGGTCATATGTCCATCGAAATGGATAGATGGTGGGGATATACCCATACATCATGGTGCGGCCCATATAGCACCGTCCACAAGTGGACAATTGTGGATAAATAATACAAGCAACAAGGTAGGTCCCACCTGCCCACATGTGTGGGCAGGGCCCCATGTCAAAACAAATGGATGGCTGGCGTGGATAATCACATACATCATGGGAGGTTTCCACGTGTGGAGGCCCACACTCTAGGGTACCATGGACAAAACACTTACATCATGGTGGATCCCACGCATGTGGCCATCAAAGATTTGGATCTGATGGAGGGTCTGAATTGCAAACAAGTGGACAGCGTGGAGCACGCATACATCACGGTCACCCCACTGCAGATGGATGGTCAAATATAACGCATGCCTGATGATCAGGCCCACAAAACATGGTGGCGTCAATACAGCAGCTAGGTGGGGTCCTCACTGTCCAGTTGACGGTTGGGATAAAATACATATATTATGGTGGGGTCCACGATCCAGATGGGACCCACAGAACTTATTGACGTATGCAGTAGCTGCTACCGGTGGTGGGGACCACAAATGGACGCTGTGGATGCAAAATACATGCATCATGGTGCAAACATTACAGCGGCCTACACACACAGCATCATCCAAATGGATGGTGCAGATTACATACATCAAGGTGTCCACCCACCGTCCAGAGAGGGATGGATGGTGTAGACATAGAATAAATACATCAGGTTGGGTCCCACCTCCACACATGTGGAGTGGATCCTACGTCTTGGACGGACAGATAGATTGGGTGGCAAATACATCATGGTTGGCCCTTCACAACACCGTCCATGGATGGACGGTGCAGGGTGCATTGTACGTACAGCAAGGTGGGTCCCATCACACACGTGCAGCACGTGTTGGGTGAGCCCCACACGTCTGTTAAAAATAGTGGATGGACGGTACAGGGTGCATTCCTCGTACCAGACCCTAGAACTTGTTGTCTGCAAGGCAGCAGTAATTGTGTTGTATGGGACCCACAGTTCAGGGTCTGGACGGTGTGGATCTAGCACGTATCAAGGTGGGCCCACATGCGGGTGGCCCATAAAGCTTTGGATTAAGCTGCTATTGTTTTTTCCCTATGGCTAGGCCTATGTGACCGGCTGGTCATGTAGGCCCGGTCTAGGCAGCGTGGGTGGCCCACATAGTGGACAGCAATGCTATCTCATGGTTTGGGCAGCCTGGATAAAACCCATTCGTCATCATCATACAAGGGAAACAAATAGAGACAGAGAGAGATATCGGAGGAGATGGGAGGAGCTCCACCACTATGAGCTCCTCCATAAACATGCATACATAAGATGGGTCCCACCACATGTGGGCCCTTAAATAATCAAATCCACATGAAAATCACTCACTGATCGTCTTCTTGAACTTCTTCTTCCACCGATGTATCCTAAAGCTCCATGGAATGTACTTCAATAGTTGAGATGATGCTTGGATGGTGGAGATGGGAAGTAAGAAGGTGGGCCACACTAGCTTCTCTTCTTGGAAGTCATGGATGGTTGCTTAAAAGCTTGGGAGGTGGAGTGAGAAATGAGAGAGAGAGAGAGAGAGAGGTGATGTAAGGAGAGAGAGGGATGGGTGTGAGTGATGGATTGATGGGGAGTGAGTGATGGGTGATGGGTATGTGTTTGACATGTATGGGTGTGTAAAAGAGACAGTTGACTTTGGGGTTGCTCTTATACTTGACATGAGGTGATTAATATACACTTGATTGATGAGACATATTGTACAGATTCTCTTGGGTTTTACAATACGCAGTATTTTTTCCAACTGATCGCGGGCCCACATCTCCTGGCCTGGGTATTGCCTCGGCGCGTATTACGTGGCGTCGGAACCGCAGCGACAGCGCAGTCGTAAGGATATAAGTTTCGAGTTGAGCCGACTCTGATATACGGGACACGACTTAGGATCGCGTACAAACACTGATAACAGGTCGCGGGTCGCTGGAATTCGATTGGGAAGACCGCGGAAGCCTATGGAACAGTACAAGCTAGGATACAGGTCTTACACAAAAATGGCGTCTGTGAAGTTGGGATCGCCCAATGAGCGGCTCTAATGATACACACAACCCTCATTCCCAGATAAGTGGCCTACAATGGACTAGTTATATTTAACTAATTGGATGGTTAAGATGTCCAATCCATTTGAGATTTGATTTAGGAAACCTTCATCATTGGGCCTATCTGATGAATGGTCCCGATATATCCTTGATGCCAACTTTTATGGGACAATGACTTACCACTGTCGGTTAAGGTTAGAACATGATTTGGCAGTGCCCAGACTCCCACTCCTGAAGTAATGGTAGCCACCCAATTTCCTTTCCTCTTTCTACTTGGATGGGCCCCTCATTTTAAAAGTGGGTCCCACCATTTTCGATTAATGAAACACTTACTAAATATACTCACAGCATATGCAATATCAGGTTTAGTACATTGCATAGCATACATAAGACTCCCTATAGCACTCGCATATTTTAATTGTACAACTGTTCTTCCGTTATTCTCCTTTAACTTGATACTTAGATCAAATGAAGTTTTTGCTTCTTTTATATTTAGATGGTTAAACTTGTTTAATATCTTCTCAATATAATAAGATTGACACAAAGCATAACCCCACAATGTTTTTTAACTTTAATACCTAGAATGGTATCAACTTGTCTAAAATATTTTATTTTGAATACGAAAGATAAAAACCTCTTTCTTTCAGTCATACCTTACATTTTATTATTTATTATTAACATGTCATCAACATACAGACAAATTATAATCATGCAGCTATGTAACGCCCGTGAAAAATTCATACTTGGGCTCGAGTACCAACTCGACCCGAAATTACGTAGAATTCATTCCTTTAGAAAATATGACTAGGTTAGCTAGTGCAACGTTAGAATAGCTGGGAAATGGTCCCTGATCACTTTAAATACGTTCTACAAGGCCCTAAGCGAGTGGAACCAATGGTGCTATAATGCTCTAAAACCTCGAACCAAACTCTAAGCAGGTTTGTTCTCTAGACCACTTTGAATCTTTGTATTGGATCTAGACCGCACGTCGAAAGTCCGATACCTCCTATCTTAGACCGTTAGAACCGCCTAGCTGGACTTGACACTCATTCCAAAAATCAAGTCAAACCGATAATCACAGGCTATTTCATTGAGCCCGGACCGAAGAGAGTGAGAATAGGGTTAGAATTGGAATTTGAAATTCAAATCTGGCACACAATTTGATGCATCAGTATTGAGCGTTCTGACCGTCAGAATACAGCCAAATTACACCCTTGGATCAGGAAAAATATCTATTATATATCACGAGACTTATAGGCCTGATCTTGGTGCGATGACCGTTAAACTGAAACTGGACCGCCACGTGCGATCTGGGAACCCTACCGGTCTGAAAACTGGATGTGTGCTAGATCCAGTATGCATGAGCTTAAGTCCGACCGCATTTGGCCTGGGGACCTTCAGAAATGTCCTTTTGGACCGAAACGGCCCCGATTTGGTTAGGCACCAAGTAAACATTGTTCCCAAGCCTATTTTGGGCATGTTTTAGGATATAAAAGGGGTTGAAACCCTCACTCCTCTCTCCCATCCGAATTTGAGAGAAACCCTAGCTTGGGAGAGAGAAAAAGGTGAGAGATTGTGAGAGAGTGGGAGAGTTCTTCCTGCCACTTGTACTACACGTTGCACGTGCTTAAGCAACACACCTCTACCGCTTTCCCAGCGATTTCACCGCGATTCTAGGTAAGTAAATACCCTAAATGGTTGTTGATTTGAGTTTCCCTTGTTTCCATAGCGATGTAGCTTATGGATCTCGTGTATTAGGTTCCTTATTCGCCGTAGACGAAGCGTATACGCTCCGTTTCAATTCCCGAGTCTACAAGACATAAGGTGAGGATTTTAGACGCTTTGATTGACGGTTCCCAACGCTTTCAATGTCGTTTAATAGTAGATTCTTGACGGCATCACCGTTTGACATGTACAAAATGCTCTCCGTTTCCCGTTTCGTAAACTAACGAAGAATATGAGATTTAGGGCATTTTAGTCATTTGTAAGAAGTACTGTTTACATTCATATTTTGCTGATGTGATTGACATGGTTTGTTGTCGCATTAGGAAGTTAGGAATGCGTGCATAATTAGTTTGGCGAAGAGATTCGCCTAGTTGCGCACTTTGGGTCGACATACTATATGTAGACTTAAGTGTGTAGTGTATGTGTTTGTATAAATGCTTGTATTAGTATGTATTGAATTAAATGATGTTATGCGATAGTTTATGATTGATTTCTCAATTAATATGCTGACCTAAATGATTTTCTACATGTTGACTAAATGCATGATTTCATTACATGCATGGAATATATGTGCTTGAGGATTTGCTTAAGTTGAATGTTATAACATGTGTTAACATGCTCACATGATTGTATTTCAATTCCAATGCTCTTACATAATTTGTTGATGTGATTCCATAAGTGTTTGGGACTAGACTTAGTCCAGGCAGTCGGTAACCGAGCGAATTCGTGGCTGACTGGTCATAGCCACGAATGACGCGTCGATGAACGCGATTCGTGTTTAGAGTTGGCGGCAGTGGTTAGGCCACGCGAAGTGTTTTACGCACTTCATGTCGTTCGACTTGAGATGCGATCGCGCTAGTCGAGCCCGTCAAGTAACCCGACTAGCCGATGTATGTTCACCTTGTATGAGTCATAATTGCTTGAACCTAGGGTACTGAACTTACCATTGTAAACCCTGTTAACCATGGTACCTTGATCCACGAAGACTCATGAGCCGAGCATGGTGGTATGGGACACCGTGGTCGAGCTGTCGGCCTACGCTGGGGCCACAAACCTCCCCGTAGTGACCAGTGAGCACCTAGACTCGTGAGCAGATTATGGTGGTATGGGACACTATATTCTAGCTGTCAGCCTACACTAATCAGGCGACGAGTCCTTTGTAGTGACCGCGAGCGTATTCTGAGTCCACGGGAGGCGACGACCCTTCCGTTGCAGTAGAGTACGGTAGGCCTGTATTGATAAGGTGATGGGGGAGCGGTGCAACAAGTGCGAGTAACAGCCCTGGCAGCCCTTACAGTGACCTACGAAATATACATCGTATGAGATTACTAGGAGTGACGACCCTAGACAGGATCTGTGTTGGGATTGATACAAGGGAAGTACCTTAGTTTCCCAATCCTGCTGTTTGAATGGACTAATAACAACTTGAAAATCATATCACCATAGCATTGCATGTGCCTGGAAGATGTGGAGCACTCTAGGGAGTGTGGCATGCCGTGGTCGTAAGATGTTGCCGTATGAGGGAGATCGTCGGTGAGGGCATACATCACGTCATGTCATCTTGCATTAACAACAGTATTAGGATTGTCTGATTTACTGCTTTACTATTATCCCATGATTGAATTGTGAACATGCTAATCTTTGCTTTATGATTCCACTGAGTTGATCACTCACTCCCACTTTACGGGATGGTGTTTGCAACACCCACCAGACCTTGTTGTAGATGCAGGTGAGGCTGAGATCCAGGAGGTGGAGCCAGACATCGACGAGGACCAGGACGAGTTCTCGTACATGCAGTATCACGATGGCTTCGCGTAGGCGACCTGGATCAATGGGATTTCAGTGGGACCATTTTGGATATTTATTTTGTTCATGTATATTATATGAGACTCAGAGATGTAGTCATACTTTGGAGACAGATGAGATTTACTTATTTTTCCATACAGTGATATATATTGTTTAGTCTTCCGCTTGCTTTTATCACTGGATCTGAAGTATGAATTGCAGTTTTGGTATACTTTTACTCATGTGAATGCTTTAAATCAGACAACATTGAATCATAATCATTTTTGTTGCATAAGTGACGGTCTGAAACTCGGGAGTTGAGTTTACACACGACTCCCGATTTTCAGGGTGTTACAAGTTGGTATCAGAGCATGAATGAGAGTATACTGGGCCTGGGTTATGGTCTCGCGATGTACGCTGTCGCTTCCTTTGACTTAGGTGGGTGCGAGAAGGGTCTAGAAACACTTCTAGGATCGCAGATTCGCCGATAGGCGAAGTCTATTGGAATCGATCGCAAGATCGAGTCTGTAACGCATCTCGGGTCGCGTAAAGCAACCCGAATCGCTTCTAAGCTGTAGGAAGTCGGGTTGAGACGTCCTATGAGTGGTTTTAAACTACAAAAGTGAATCCTTGGGCCGTGGGATGACCACGACTCCTGTAATCGATCGTCAGGGCTTAAAAACTCCGTTTCGCCAAAAATCTTCAGAATTCTTCCTCTAAACCCTCCGATATTCATTTCTTTCTTATCCATTTCATGTTAGGCATCAAACCTAATGTAAAAATAACACAAATTAATACTTTCACAAAATTTTACAGTGAATAGTAAAATTTCATGAAAAATAGCCATAAGGCCATTCTAACTTCACTTTCTTTAGCAACTAAGGATCTAGATAGATGTACTGACTCCTTCTACCCCAAATTCATATGTTGCATCATAGGGTTTGGTATTCAGGATTGCGGAGTGGTCCCGGAAAGCCCCGAACACATATTTGGGCTCATATAGATCAAAATATAATGAACCAGGGGGTGGGCCACATATTTTTGGAGTCCCTGAACCATGGGGGACCAGACCCGTGTGGTCCCACCGGCCAACTGGGAGGTTGTCCGGCGATGCCATCGCCGGTCCGGCGATGCATCACCGACCGGTGGGGCCCGTTGGCCTTGATTTTCGGGCGCACGCCCTAAAACGCCTAGCACACCCTCCCCATATACCTCCCGTCCCACGAAAACCCCTAAAACATCCCCCTCCTTCACAAACAGCCCTCCCCTTAGCCCTATTTTCAATTTCCAGCAACTATCTCCAAAGCTTGTGGTCCCAAATCACTCCTAGGTCCCTCCTTGGCCAAAACCGACCACCACCCATCACTTATTGGGAGTTGGCAGCCCTTCCTCTTGAAGATTTCACCATTTGGAGCTCCAAAAACTCCCAAAAAGAGCTGAAATCGTGAGGTGCTTCATTCTACTTTTTTGTTTACATTTTTCCTTGAAATTATAGCCTTGGGAAGCTTGAAGCATCCCTCTACGATGCCTAGATTTTTTTTTTTCAGATTGGACAGCCACTTCTTCGCATTTTCACCGTTTTCCATGGCTTTCGTAGAAGCCATTTTAGGCCTTGTATCGCTCTCATCCATCATATCTTTGATGGGTAAGAGGAAAACCGCAACAGACGAGGCTGGACCAAGCCGTCCTGCTCAATCGAGAAGACCGCGGGGTGGTGCCGCAAGTTCAAGCGCCGCCGCAGGTCCAGCTGCAGTCCTGGAGTGCCGTACAAAGCGGGATTTGGATCCCCATGCACACCTTGGGCGAGTAATTTTATCAGAGATGCCTCATGGCCAATACACTAATCGCAAAGTGTTATTTGAGGCGGACGTAGATGGACGATTATTCGGCTAATATCTGTTGTTCGAACGCATTGAAGCTGCGCATTGGGGTCCGATCTTTGAAGCTCGCGCTCGTGCTAATGTGAGCACCGTTCGTGCCTTCTACGCTAGTATCCAGAATCCTACCTTGGAGCCTTTGCAGTTCAAAATCTCTTTTGGTAGAGATCGGATGGCTACGATCAATGTTCGGTTGATTGCGCGACTTCTCAACGTGCCTCTTGGTGATGTGCATCCTAGTGAGAAGAATCTGAGGACCAGACGTGAACGAGATCGCCGCACCAGGTTTCTGTGCGGTAAGTTGGTTCCATGGCAGCTTAATAATAGCCTCAAGGCGACGTATATGTCTAAGGATTTGTGCCTGCTGCACCATATCTGCACGTTCAATGTTTATCTCAGGTCGACGAATCGCATTGAATGTACACGCCTTATGGTCGAGTTCTTATATCTGGTGGCCCAGGGAGAGAATGTATGCATGGCTACTTTCATCTTACGGTAAATAATCCTCATAGCCAGGTCAAGGAGAACATCCGAATCACTTCCCTTTGGCCGACTGATTTGCAAGATTGCGCTTGAGTTTGCCTATAGACTTGGGCCGGAATTGCCGGTATCGATTCATACCATTGATGAGTCAACTATGGTCAAGATGAAGATTGGGTCACAATACCGTGAAAATCAACTTGAAAAGGATAGTGGGGATGACTTTGATGATGAGGAAGATCAAAGCGAAGAAGAACCTAGAGCAGAGGTTCGGGAAGAAGGGGAAGCTGGCACCGCGATTCATTGGTCCATTCCAGATCCTCGATCATGTGGGAGCGGTGGCTTACCACCTGGCTTTACTCACGCCTCTCGCGAGCGTTCATAACGTATTTCATGTTTCTATGCTGAAGAAGTACGTTGCTGATCCTTCCCATATCATCAGATGGGAGCAGGTGCAGTTAGGAGAGGACGTTACATATATCCTGCGACCGACACGTATCCTAGACCAGAAGGAACAGGTACTGCGTAGCAAGGTGATTCCCCTTGTGAAGGTATTATGGACGCATCACTCTAAGGAGGAGGCTATTTGGGAGACAGAAGCCGAGATCAGAAGGAACTACCCACAGCTTCTCGAGGAGTACGAAAAGGTACAAAATTTTGAGGATGAAATTATTTGTTAAGGGGGGTAGATTGTAACGCCCGTGAAAAATCCATACTTGGGCTCGAGTACCAACTCGACCCGAAATTGCGTAGAATTCATTCCTTTAGAAAATATGACTAGGTTAGCTAGTGCAACATTAGAATAGCTGGGAAATGGTCCCTGATCACTTTAAATACGTTCTACAAGGCCCTAAGTGAGTGGAACCAATGGTGCTATAATGCTCTAAAACCTCGAACCAAACTCTAAGCAGGTTTGTTCTCTGGACCACTTTGAATCTTTGTATTGGATCTAGACCGCACGTCGAAAGTCCGATACCTCTTATCTTAGACCGTTAGAACCGCCTAGCTGGACTTGACACTCATTCCAAAAATCAAGTCAAACCGATAATCACAGGCTATTTCATTGAGCCCGGACCGAAGAGAGTGAGAATAGGGTTAGAATTGGAATTTAAAATTCAAATCTGGCACACAATTTGACGCATCAGTATTGAGCGTTCTGACCGTCAGAATACAGCCAAATTACACCCTTGGATCAGGAAAAATATCTATTATATATCACGAGACTTATAGGCCTGATCTTGGTGCGATGACCGTTAAACTGAAACTGGACCGCCACGTGCGATCTGGGAACCCTACCGGTCTGAAAACTGGATGTGTGCTAGATCCAGTATGCATGAGCTTAAGTCCGACCGCATTTGGCCTGGGGACCTTCAGAAATGCCCTTTTGGACCGAAACGGCCCCGATTTGGTTAGGCACCAAGTAAACATTGTTCCCAAGCCTATTTTGGGCATGTTTTAGGCTATAAAAGGGGTTGAAACCCTCACTCCTCTCTCCCATCCGAATTTGAGCGAAACCTTAGCTTGGGAGAGAGAAAAAGGTGAGAGATTGTGAGAGAGTGGGAGAGTTCTTCCTGCCACTTGTACTACACGTTGCACGTGCTTAAGCAACACACCTCTACCGCTTTCCCGGCGATTTCACCGCGATTCTAGGTAAGTAAATCCCTAAATGGTTGTTGATTTGAGTTTCCCTTGTTTCCATAGCGATGTAGCTTATGGATCTCGTGTATTAAGTTCCTTATTCGCCGTAGACGAAGCGTATACGCTCCGTTTCAATTCCCGAGTCTACAAGACATAAGGTGAAGATTTTAGACGCTTTGATTGACGGTTCCCAATGCTTTCAATGTCGTTTAATAGTAGATTCTTGACGGCATCGCCGTTTGACATGTACAAAATGCTCTCCGTTTCCCGTTTCGTAAACTAACGAAGAATATGAGATTTAGGGCATTTTAGTCATTTGTAGGAAGTACTGTTTACATTCATATTTTGCTGATGTGATTGACATGGTTTGTTGTCACATTAGGAAGTTAGGAATGCGTGCATAATTAGTTTGGCGAAGAGATTCGCCTAGTTGCGCACTTTGGGTCGACATACTATATGTAGACTTAAGTGTGTAGTGTATGTGTTTGTATAAATGCTTGTATTAGTATGTATTGAATTAAATGATGTTATGCGATAGTTTATGATTGATTTCTCAATTAATATGCTGACCTAAATGATTTTCTACATGTTGACTAAATGCATGATTTCATTACATGCATGGAATATATGTGCTTGAGGATTTGCTTAAGTTGAATGTTATAACATGTGTTAACATGCTCACATGATTGTATTTCAATTCCAATGCTCTTACATAATTTGTTGATGTGATTCCATAAGTATTTGGGACTAGACTTAGTCCAGGCAGTCGGTAACCGAGCGAATTCGTGGCTGACTGGTCATAGCCACGAATGACGCGTCGATGAACGCGATTCGTGTTTAGAGTTGGCGGCAGTGGTTAGGCCACGCGAAGTGTTTTACGCACTTCATGTCGTTCGACTTGAGATGCGATCGCGCTAGTCGAGCCCGTCAAGTAACCCGACTAGCCGATGTATGTTCACCTTGTATGAGTCATAATTGCTTGAACCTAGGGTACTGAACTTACCATTGTAAACCCTGTTAACCATGGTACCTTGATCCACGAAGACTCATGAGCCGGGCATGGTGGTATGGGACACCGTGGTCGAGCTGTCGGACTACGCTGGGGCCACAAACCTCCCCGTAGTGACCAGTGAGCACCTAGACTCGTGAGCAGATTATGGTGGTATGGGACACTATATTCTAGCTGTCGGCCTACACTGATCAGGCGACGAGTCCTTTGTAGTGACCGCGAGCGTATTCTGAGTCCACGGGAGGCGACGACCCTTCCGTTGCAGTAGAGTACGGTAGGCCTGTATTGATAAGGTGATGGGGGAGCGGTGCAACGAGTGTGAGCAACAGCCCTGGCAGCCCTTGCAGTGACCTACGAAATATACATCGTATGAGATTACTAGGAGTGACGACCCTAGACAGGATCTGTGTTGGGATTGATACAAGGGAAGTACCTTAGTTTCTCAATCCTGCTGTTTGAATGGACTAATAACAACTTGAAAATCATATCACCATAGCATTGCATGTGCCTGGAAGATGTGGAGCACTCTAGGGAGTGTGGCATGCCGCGGTCGTAAGATTTTGCCGTATGAGGGAGATCGTCGGTGAGGGCATACATCACGTCATGTCATCTTGCATTAACAACAGTATTAGGATTGTCTGATTTACTGCTTTACTATTATCGCATGATTGAATTGTGAACATGCTAATCTTTGCTTTATGATTCCACTGAGTTGATCACTCACTCCCACGTTACGGGATGGTGTTTGCAACACCCACCAGACCTTGTTGTAGATGCAGGTGAGGCTGAGATCCAGGAGGTGGAGCCAGACATCGACGAGGACCAGGACGAGTTCTCGTACATGCAGTATCACGATGGCTTCGCGTAGGCGACCTGGATCGATGGGATTTCAGTGGGACCATTTTGGATATTTATTTTGTTCATGTATATTATATGAGACTCAGAGATGTAGTCATACTTTGGAGACAGATGAGATTTACTTATTTTTCCATACAGTGATATATATTGTTTAGTCTTCCGCTTGCTTTTATCACTGGATCTAAAGTATGAATTGCAGTTTTGGTATACTTTTACTCATGTGAATGCTTTAAATCAGACAACATTGAATCATAATCATTTTTGTTGCATAAGTGACGGTCTGGAACTCGGGAGTTGAGTTTACACACGACCCCCGATTTTCAGGGTGTTACAAGCTACCATCTACTTTAGAATATATGCATTTATCAGCTACATTATGCATGAAACCATAAGATGGTATTTTGGAATCAAACTTCTCATGTCATTATTTTTGTGCTTGTTTTAATCCCTATAAAGATTTGATTAATCTACATACTTTATTTTCATTTTCTACTAGAACGAATCATTTAGGTTGTTTCATGTATACCTCCTCATTAAGGTCACCTTCAAAAATACGATTTTTACATTCATTTGGTGGATGTGAAGATGATGTATGGAAGCTAGTGTAAATAATATCCTAATAGATATTATCGTATCTATAGGAGAGTATATGTCAATATAATCTATCCTTTCTTTTTGTCTAGAACCCTTAGCTATTAGTCAAGTTTTAAAGGTTTAGATAGTCCTATCAGTGTGATATTTTTTTCTAAATACCCACTTGCAACCTATGGGTCTAGAATCTGAAAATAAGTTAATTAGTTCTCATGTTTAATTTGACATTATAGATTTCATTTCATTGTTTATAGCTTCTTTCCAGAATGCTGAGTCTCTAGAGGATGCAGCTTTTTTATATGTTTTAGGATCATCTTTTATAGTCATTACTATAAGTATTTTTTTTCTAACATTTTCTCTATCTCCTTCTACAAGATGGAAAATGACGCGTTGTGAGTCTATGTAGTCATTTCTTATACTCTTCTCTATTCTTATTCTTTAACTCCTACAAGGTTCAACGAAAGCTTCCACTATCTGTAGAGTTGTGTTATCTTGTTCTCTATTAGGAGTTTGGACTTCATTATCCTTTAACTCCAAAGATAGTGAGTTTTCAAAAAACTTAACGTCTCTTGATTATATTATTGTATTAGACTCTATATCTAGAAGTCTATAAGCTTTACTATTTTGTGTATATCCTATGAAGGCGCACTTAATAACTTTGGGTTCTAACTTAGTTCTTTTTTTATCAGGAGTTCTTCAGTATACAAGACACCCCCACACTTTAAGATATCCTAGGTTAGGTTTTTTACTTTTCCATGTTTCATATGGAGATATTTTATATTTTTTTAGATGAAATTCTGTTTAGTATATGACACGCTGCAAGCAGTGCCTCATCCCATAGACTTAGTGACAACTCTGCTCTTATTAGTAATAAGTTGATCATCTCTACTAATGTTCTATTCTTTCTTTCAACTATTCTATTTTGTTGAGGTATGTATGGTGCAGTACATTAATGTATTAGTCCATGTTCTTCACAGAAGTGTAACACTCTGGTTCTTAAAAGTTGCTCCTCATTGAGAACTCGAGTATTACGTTATAAAATGTATCATCACACATCTAATTAATAGTAAATTTCATAGTATAAAATAAAAAAGTCATTACATAAGCTAGGGATATCAAGAGTAACAAAAAGAAAGTTTAATACATGTAAATGGAAGCTAAAATGAAATCCCGCATTAGGAAATTATTATTACAATTCAAGAAGAACACAAAGTCTGACATATGAAAGTAAGTAAATCCTAAGATATTAATTGAGCTCCAATGGTTCAACCACATCAGCATAAAGGTCCTCCTTGCCAAACTCAGACTCAATCGTGTAAAATCCTGTCATAAGGGTCTCCACCTATCATCATCCCTTTATCTATTTGGTGCAACCGCACGATTGGGTGAGTGAAAACTCAGTGGGAATTTTTCACAAAGATTCATGCATATCATGTCATTCCAAAATAGTTTAACCCAAACATATTCAATTATAATGGGGATAATATAAATTCGAATGTAAATGTATGAATGTATACTCAAGTCACAGATCTGGGGATACACATCCAGCTATCAAAATAAAGGGTGGCCCAAAGAGAACTAGTCACCTAGAAAAATACTCATAGGTACGCCCAAGGAGAACTAGCCACCCTGAAAAGACCATGCAAACCGCCCGCAGTAGATTATCTACCTAGAAAAGGCCATGTAAGTGAGTGCACCCAAGGATATCTCCTGGAAAAATACACGGGGTACGCCCAAGGAGTGTCTAATCCCGAAAAAGCCTCATATAAATAAAGAGCACCCAAAGTGGCACGAATGCATATATTCTGTGAATAACTAAAGTACTAGAACCTTTAGGAATTCAATCAGAGTGTGACTTACAACTACGAGCACTCGGAAAAGCTCATATGTCATGCGTGAATGTCATGTATCATGATACTCATGCACATTCCATAGGATTAACAAGATTACTCTCATAAGCATGATCAAGACTTATAGTCCTTTAATAGGATATCTAGCATTCGAATATAAGCTCAATATAAATTCATTTACTTTTTCAAGGTCCAAAGGAAGGCCCACAATTATTACATTTCAAGCATATTAAATTGTTAATAAGTCTATTCAACATTTCTCATGAAAGATAGCGTTCCATACATAACTTTAATTGATAAAATAGGATGAAATGGGATATCATGACCCTTGTCATTACTAGTAGGACTATGCCCAAAATCAAGCCATTGCTAAAATATCATAGAGAACGTAATGTTAAATTCAAACTACATACTTATCAACTGTGGGGCTTGAGTAATAGAATTTGATATACTAACTCGTATTCATCACATACATATGGAGACTAAAGAGTTACTATTAGTATTAACTTCATTAGTATCAAATTATAACAATTATAACCCATATAATGAGAAATGGAGCAAGCTTATCATTGTAATGGAAGCAAGATTTTTTACATTTAATGCAACTATATATATACTTAAGTAATTTCAAATGTGGCATAATGTATGTGCAACAACCCTTATGAGATGGATTAGAGTAACATAATTTAAGGCATTCCCACATGATTATTCATGTCAATTCAAAGTTTAAGGAACATAACTACCATTATATAATATCTTTCTATAACTATTTTAGAATTCAATGAAATGATGAAGCCATGTGGGATATCCCTTACCTGAAGTGGATGCTCCTCTCAATTTGAGACGTTCTTATGAGGTGGGTGTATGGATCCTAAAATCCAAGCAAGTATATATATAAAATCTCTTCATTCTAACTTACATATAGTCTATTAATCATATAAACCTTGATTCTTACTTACTTGATTGGACAGATTGAAGGAAGGAGTGTCTTCCAAGGTAACCAGTTGCTGGTTGTACCTGGATGAAACATTACAAGACTTCAGTGAGTCACGACCAAGTTGACTCGGACGGAATTTTCAACTAACAACTTGTTGAGTTGATCTTTAAAAAATTTACTAACTATAGGGTTAGATTACTGACCCATTGAATCCAACCCTATAGTTAGCCCGTTATTGAGTCAGTAATCTAACTCTAGATGATTGTAACTCAGGAAAACCAACCAATACTATGAAGGTAGATCGGGTTCTTCGCACTGGAACAGTGCTGAGTCACTTAACTCGCACCCGAGTTGAGCCGACTGTGAAACCAGTCGGCCGAGTGGGTGAAATCTGTTAATAACAAAGGGCAGATGTGCATGGTTACTTGACCAAGGACGGTGTCTGGGTGCTGACAGGTAGTTTGGATGCAGCGTGCGTGTCTCCGAGTCCGTCGTAATCAGAAAACCCGACTCCTAGGCCTGATTCTGGTTGCCAATTGACGTTGCTGAGTTGGACAGCGAATGGAAACTCGTTCCAGTTGCTACTTCCTCCCTCAGACGCCCCTGTTTTCTCCCTTTCTATCTTCTCTCTTTTCTCTCTATTCTTTCTCCTTCCCTCTAAATCTCACCTCTCACTCTCTGTTTTCTTTACTGCAGACAGGTCATGCAACTGAGTCGGGTTGCAACAGGGCGTGCAACTCGCTCCAGCGGCGTCAAAAACTCTCTCTATCTCACCTTTACTATTTCTTCTCTCTTTTTTAGCTTGGGATTCACCCTAACACGCGGCTATTTATAGCCCTCCTATTTTTGGAAGTATCCAGAGCTAATAACAAGGATTAGGGCGGAGGAATCATGTGTTTAGCCAAGAATGGCCAGCCATCAGGGTCTTCCAATGTATTGGGTCTGGTGCAGGGTATTAAACGACTGTCCAGATGGCCTTTAAATGGGGTGGGCCGCAAGATGAACGACCCGGATCAGTGAATGGGCCCGATTTTGCAGAATGTGGGTCTCACAGTCAGTTTAAGGAAGGTGACAGACGAAAATGGCATTTTTAAACTAAGTGGCTTATCCATAGATCAGGGTCATTTAGACGGCCCTGATATGGCCTAAAAGTGATGTGGGGTCCATTTCACGGCCCAAGGAGGGCCGTTGATTTAAAACAGCCACTCAACAGGCAAAAAACCCACCGCCGCTTCAATTTCTCATTCATATCTCGTCTGACAGGATATTTCTCTTACAAAACCTAACCTCAACATCTCGAAATTCTCCAGAGAGTTTTCTAGAAGCCAAGGAATGGTGGAGATTGAGATATCTACAACTGGAAATATTCCTTCCACCTTTCGTTAGGTAGGGGTGCCTTTTTTAGAAATATTAGGGTTGACGAGGACTTTGGGTGTTGCGTGTACAGTGACACATGCAGCCGAACGGTCGGATTTTGCAAGAGGGCGTTGCTGAGGTGGATTTCTGCATTTGAAGAGAGGTCGTGACACCGCGCAGACTAGAGTGGACTGTCGCGCTCGTGAGTGGTTACCATAGTGTGTGACTCTGACGTGGATAGGGTCGGTGGACCTCAAAGATCACGATGGACGGTATGGATTTCCCGTACAGGGTCTGATGGTGGGCCATTATTGGCAACAGACGAACTATCTGTTTGAAATTCAGATGGGCAAGAAGGATTTTAAGAAGTTGCTAGAGTTTTTAGTTTTATCGGGTCAATGATCGTTTGACCTAACATTTAGGTGTTGTGCATGGCGGCTGCACATCATCCGTGCACACTCACTGATCACACGTGGGTCCACGTTGTGATCTGAGTTAATCAACTCCGTCCATTTGTCTTAGAAGGTCCACTAAAGGCTGTTGACCAAGTATCATGCAAATTCACCGCTCAGATGGGTCATATAGATCAAAACTCCAGGTTTGAGTGTCTATTAATGAAATTTTAAGGGGCACGTTGTTGAGGTAATTTGGTATTCAAGGGTTAATGGGACCTAGGGCCCTATTTTAAGGTAGATAATGCGAGTAAGAGGGTCACACTACATGATTATAAATTTATTATGATTTATTATGGAATTTGTGGTCATATTTGTCCAGATTTGTCAATCTTCGTAACATTGATGGTCAGGTAGTTTTTAACCCTAATCTAAAATGATTTTAGGGGTTCAATATTAACGATGGGTGGTTTGACTTGTCTATCATGGTGATTAAAAATTTTTTTTTTTAAAAAAAAAAAAAACGTTTCTTTAAGGATGTGATGACCCGTCTTACTATCAACTAGTGGATAGTTGATCCTAATTACAAGTTGGTGTCTAGGACTTTAAATACGAGTCGTTACATGCCTTAATACTTCCTACGGTTTAATGGTAACACCCGAGTACTCAAATTACAGGATGTTACAAGAAGTTATCGAATTCATTAGAGAAGTATTCTCCTCCTCTATCACTACAAAAAAAATTTATCATCTTATTTAGTTGATTCTCTACTTCTGCTTTATATATTTTAAACATGTTTAATGTTTCGTCTTTATTTTTTAATAGATAAATATACGCATATGTAGAGCAATCATCAATAAAAGTTATGAAGTACATTTTACTTACACGAGTAAGAATGTCGTTTAACTCACAGATATCACTATGCACAAGATCCAATACTTGAGACGATCTCTCAACACTTGGAAAAGGTTTCTTAGTCATTTTGGATCGTATGCATACTTTACATTTATTAGTTTCATTATTTGTGTATGAGATTAAACTATTCTTAGTCATGAACTTCAAGGTGTTATACCCTATATGGGCTAGTCTATCATGTCACAGTCCAACGAATTCAACCATATACGCAGAAATGCTACTTTCATTCAGAAAAAACTTAACTATCTCGTTACAAGCATATCCCTTTCTGACAAAGTTCTCATTCTTGGATAGAATCAGTTTACCTAACTCGTACACCACCATTATTCTTGGTTTACCTAGAAGGTCCTTAGAAACTAAGTTCCGTCTCAAGTTGGGACATGCAAGATATTTGTCAGAATCACTTTCTTTCCAGAGGTGAATATTAGTTCGACGATTCCTTTGCCAACAACCTTCAATCGGACTTCATTACACATTTGAGCTTATTGACCATCGGTCAATTCCTCATAAGTTTTGAAGGTTGATCTGTCATAACACACATGTACAGTAGCAGTAGTATCATACCACCAATCAGGAACATTTTCTTAGATGGTATTCACCTCAGTGATCATGGTCACAATATCAATTTCTTCTACTGCACTTTTCTCTTTTTTAGACTTACGATATCGGCATGCTCGAGCATAGTGCCCGTTTTTTCCACGGACATGGCATGGGCCTTTAAACTTTCCGTTCTTCTTTTGGGAGGTTTTCTTGAATTTTTCTTTATTGGGTTTTAAGGAATCATCCTTCTCGAGATTCTTGTTATTAATGTTCTCTATTGCATGTACATTGGATAAGGCATTCCCGTTGTCATTCTTTTTTTCGCGATTACGGGATTCTATTTTAATTCGAAGATGTTTCTGGATTTGTTCTAGTGTGTAGTCCTCAGTCTTATGCAGCAACTTCTTTCTATAGTCTTAAGCTTTAAGATTGTTGAAAATTTACAGAATTATATTTTCTATAAAATATAAAAACTGAAAATTCAAGATGGAATAGAACAAGGACAAGCTAAAGTACATTTGGAACGTTGTCCTTAAAGCGTTATTTGTCCCTACTCAAGTAAATTGAGTATACTAAAAGGTTACAGGCAAACCGCTTCTATAATACGACGAGCCTAATGTGGGTCTACATTCAGCAAACACGAAGGCCCAATAAATGGAACTCTATTACACAGTCTGGCAGAAATACATAAAAAAGAAAAATTCCAGAAGAAAAGGAGAGAATAAGATTTCTAAGAATAAGACCACTGCACTGATCTATTCTTCTTGTTCTTTAGCTACTGGTTCAGTTGAATCGTTCTAGACCACACTGCTAGTCTAGTCTTCAAGCAATGGTTTTGATCAACCTTACTGTATTGCTAATTTTTAGTCTGTAAGAGAGGAGAGGCTTTGATTTTTATTGGTATTGCTGGAGTGTGTTGAGATGGATTGGAACACATCTAGGCTCTCTATATATAGGCTATGGTGGCTTAGGGTTATGGTCCAGATACATAAATTCTATTAAGTCATTTCTAGCTGTTGGAAAACTAGTCATTTTCTAACTGTTGTGCATGACTCATAACAACAGCTGCATGCTGACTGTTGTGAGAGCTAGCTAGCCATTTTATAGCTGTTGGATTAGCCATGCAGTAGTTACAGCATGGTTCTACAATGAATTGCATAGCTATTACACATCTACTGCAACAGTCATCTCCATCCTATCTATATATACTGAGAGATTTCTCTCTTAGTCCTCTAGTCTCTCTGTCAACCAGCTTCTTACCGTAGCCACTTAGTCGCACCACGACTCGCTCCGGTTCGCGTAAGGTCGTGAAGGAGCGACCCTGCGAAGTGCACAGTACGTCACTAGCGCTTCTACAACCACATTGCCTCATATGCCCACCCCCTCGCACCGTGCCCAAGCCCGAGACCGAGCCCGAGTGTGCTTGTGTTCCCAGTGGCACGGGAACGCGCAAGTTTCTTTCTCCTTTAGATCATGTGGGTAAGTATTATAATACTCCACTACTTTTATTTAAATCTAAAAAACTTCTCTTCTTTTTTCAACATATGATTATTCCTAAAACCCACAAAACGGTATTTTTCAAACACTTTTTATATAATATATATATTATTTTTATTAATATATATATATATGGGAA
Organism: Magnolia kwangsiensis; assembly: GCA_037074715.1. Classification (NCBI taxonomy): domain Eukaryota; kingdom Viridiplantae; phylum Streptophyta; class Magnoliopsida; order Magnoliales; family Magnoliaceae; genus Magnolia; species Magnolia kwangsiensis. The sequence continues at coordinate 8,558,169 of CM073580.1, read as the reverse complement.
AAGGTACTATACGCTCGACTGTATTATACCTTCCATAAGGTCGAGGGTTGGCAGCGCATTATTGGTCAGATGGTAAAAGTTTTAAACAACGGAGAGATTTTATAGGAAACTGAAGAAACACGGCGTGAATTTTATAAGAAATCCGGAGAAACAAAATTGGTACTATGTGGACCCCAACATGATGTATATTTTCTATCCATGCCATCCATTCATTTTGAAATATAATTTAAGGGATTTACACCAAAAATAAGTTATATCTGAATTTCAGATGGACTACACCATGGGAAAACAGTTGTTATTGAATTTCTACGGTTACAAACTCCTAGGGTGCACGGCAATGGTTATGCAGGGAAAAATAAGTTGTTATTGAATTTTTACCATCCAACCTAATCATAAGGTCATGTAGACGTGGATGAAGTGAAAACAGAAATATCAGCTTGATACCAAACTTCTCTAGCTCGTAAGAAGTTTTTAATGGTGGACGTTCAATCCCCACCTTGTGATCCACTTAAGCCTTGAACATGCCTTATTTTTTTGTTCATATATTAAAATGATATGAGAAAATCGTTGAGCGGCGTGGATATAAAATACTTACATCACATTGGACCCCAGAGAGCCCTGCCCGGACAGTAATGTGTCTGGGAGGTGGTAGGACGTGGAAGCGGATTTCCTGTTGAAGGCTTTCGCGGGAAGCTCCTCGCAAGGATTCTGGGTGGGGCCCACAACACTATTTGTGAGAAATTCAACCCGTCCATCCATTTTTCAATCACATTTTAGGATATGTGATAAAAAATTAGGAAGATCTAAAACTCAACTAGGCCATACAAGATGAAACAGTGGGAAAAGAAATTCCTACCGTTAAAACCTTTTTAGGCTCCACCTTAATGTTTATATGCCATACAAACCGTTTATTAGGTCATTTTTAGTGGGATGAACTGAAAAAATTAAAAACTTAGACCGATACAAACCTTTTGTGGCCATATAAATATTTCAATGGTGGTCACAAAATCCCCAATGTTTCCTCTTGTCTAGACCATTTTAATTTTGGATCCACTTTATTTTCGGTAAAGTATCCTAAAATGTGACTGAAAAACGAATGGACGGGTTGGATTTCTCAGAAACAGCGTAGTGGGCCACACCTGAATCCTTGCATAGGAACTTCCTTTGGCAGGAAATCCGCGTCCGTAGGTACGAGCCGATGCGAGACGAGCACTGACGCTCCTCCATCTGCGAGCTGTACGAACGGTTTAAAGGAGATCAAAGTTACATGGCCCCCACATTGATGTATTTATTATATCTACATGGTTCATCTATTTTTAGAGATCATTTTAGAGCATAATTCAAAAAATGAATCATATCCAAAGATCATCTGGACCACACCACAAATAGCAGCGGAGATAATGATTTTCACCGTTGAAAATTTTATAGGGCCTAATCCAATTGATAGTTAGATCTGTCTTATTTTTCGTCCAAAGCCTTAAAACGAGCTCACCAATGAATGGACGGTTTGGATATATATAACACATACCTCAGGATTACACCAAAAAAACTTGTTAACCCGCTTCCCCTTTTAATTTAGAAGTAGATGTATGCACAGTTGAGTAGCGAGTCAGCTACCGAAGCTACGTCACCAAGTTTTGTAAGCCCCACTATGATGTATGTGTTGTATCTACACAGTCCATCTATTTTGAAATATCATTTTAGGGCATGAGTAAAAGAATGAGGCGGATAAAAATCTGTAGTGGATCCACCACAGAAAACAGTGGGAAGAATGATTCCCACCGTTGAGTGTGGTCCATCTGAGATTCAGATATAATTTATTTTTGGTGTAAATCCTTTAAATTATATTTCAAAATAGTTAGACGGCATGGATAGAAAATATACATCATGTTAGGGTCCACATAGCACCAGTTTTGTTTCTCCAGATTTCCTATAAAATCCATGTCGCGTTTCTTCAGTTTCCTATAAAATCTCCCCATTATTTAAAACTTTTACCATCCGACCAATAATATGCCGCCAACACTCGACCTTATGAAAGGTATAACACAGTGGAGCGTATAGTACCTGTTGCAGTGTTTTTATGGGACGATTTCTTTGAGACGGACCCTCCTTCACCTGCACAGAAAATAATGTCAAGGGAACCCTGGCTAGAGTCGGGGAACCTCCGATGCTTAAGTCAGTTATCGGGTCAATAGCCAAGAGCTTGTCTCGATTAGTATTGCATACCTTCTTCTGTTCCAAGCTTCGAGATTTATACAGTTTGTCAACCCTTATCCTCAGAGGATTCTTCTCCTGGGATGGCTTAGGATCCCGAGAATCTCGGGATCCACTACCTGTATCCCTGGATTTCCGTAGACCAGCATCTGTCCTCGTTCTGCCACTCTCCATCTCGGCTAGATCTCGACCGACTCTGGGGAATCTCGGCCAGGTCGTGACCGACCCTGGGGGAGTCTCGGCCGACACAGGAGGACGGGTTCCCGGCCCTTCCATGGATGGAATAATCTTGGTTTCTATTGGTCATTCCTTGGTCCATGACCGACAGATTCAACTCCTCGAGTGGATCTTATTCTGTCGGTTGAATGGCTTTAACACGCTCGGCCTTTAGTGGGTTTATGCAGGCGAGGTTATCACTCTGACAGAGCGACTTTAATCGTCCTTGCTTACGTCTCCCGGCCTATCCTTTGTTCTGTCGGTGTTGTCTCGGATTCTTCAGGCAGTGTCAGCGAAGCCGACCTACTCTCATCCGAGTCTCAGAACTTGACCCAAGCTTGACACATTTTTTCCCAACGGTGAGCCCCCCTTACTCCTTGTGTCATCTATGGCAACAAGGAGTACGATTTTATCGGTCGGTTCGCATTAGCATCCGAGACAATGATGAGGCATTTAATGTTCTTTGAGTCGTCCCTAGCGTGCGACGTTGCGCCTTCCAAGGTCGCACGTGCGGCCAGCCGTCAATTTGCTCCGTCCGCGTATAAAAGGCAGACGCGTGGCCACGATTTCACCGCAATTAATCAGCGGTTGCCACGCGTCGAACGGGGGAGCCGATTCAAGGGAACGTCAATTCGCTTCTGCCATAATGGCCCTGCCACGTGGCGCCGCTATAAAAGGCCCGGGCAGGAGGACGGTGCGAACTTTGTTTTCGCCCTCCTTCCTCCCATCTGTGTCTGATCCCGAGCGCGTTTTCGCTTGTTCTTCTCCTCCTCCTCCGCTGTCGCCTCTTTCTCCGTCAATCTTTCCTTGCAGTCGTTGTGGATTTCTTTGGTGAGTCCTTCCTCCTTCTTTTATCAGCTTTAATGGCCGCACACAGCTCTCAAAGCCCTCGGGAGGAAATGTCCGTAGATGAGGGTGTGTCCCAACACCTTTGGGACGTTACAGACCCACCTTCCCTATTAACGGAGTTCGCCGTCGGAGCTAACGCCGCATTTCAGCTTGTCAGAGAATCTGGCAACCCATCGGTTGAGCGTCCTACCCAGACCGGTCCATCCAGCGGTGGGACTTCTCTGGTGACTCGTCCAGGGAGGCCTAACCCTTGGGTGGATCAGATGGAGGATGAGGATGGAGAGGGAGAGGATGACTTAATCACAGGCGAAGGAACGTCCGTTCCATACCCTGTGAACCGAACTGCGAAGGCTTCTGGGTCGTCTTCGAAAGGGGAAGCGGTCTCGTTACCTCCATTCTCAATGAATCCGATTTAAACCGGATCAGGGCTGGTTACCATGTCCCTGATTCGGTCGTCCTTCATCTCCCTCGTCCGGGTGATTTGCCCGACCATCCCCCTGCAGGGATGGTCACAATTTTTTAAGTCTCGATGCAGTGTGGCTTGCACCTGCCACTCCAGTCCATTGCCCGTGACTTTCTCTCTCGAGTCAAAATAGCCCCCGGCCAAATTGTCTCAAATACATGGAGGAACTTGTTCGGGTGTGCCGTGCTTTGGTCCGAGTTAGAGCAACCTTCCCTCACGGTCGACGAGTTCCTCTATCTGTACCAAGTCCGACCAAATCCAAACTTCTCTGGCCTCTACTTTCTGAGCGCGTGGAGAGGCAAGGGGGGATCTCTAATAACCGACCCACCTACTTCGAACAAGTTCTGGAAGGAGAGGTGGTTTTGGGCGTGTGGTCGGTGGGAGTCGGCCGACTCGTGGCCGTACGAGCCTCAAGTATCCCGCACGTTCCGTAGAGCAGGTGACTCGGCGCCTCGGCTCACTGATCTTTCCTTTTCTTACTCTTCGTTTTTATATCCTCTTCCGCTGATCTCGACTCTACAATGTCTTACAGATATCTCGAAGCGGAGAGGGAAGCTCGAGTCCAGGGCTCTGACTCGGATAAGAGAGCTGAGGAAGCTAAGCGCGGCAGAGCGATCCTGGAAGTTGCTTCTGCAACCTGAGCGTCTTCACCTCGCAGGCTTAGACTCATTCGTCTCAGGTTTTCGCCCTCCTTATATTTGTCTTTTTGGTTTTCTATTTGCTCTCTCAATCTTATTACTCGTCCTTGCAGACCTCCCCAAAGCACGCCCTATTCTGAGACCTGCGCCCGAGAGCATGGCCGAGCCGAGCCTCGCCTTGAAGCCTCTTTCCAAAGTGAAGGCCCCCCCAAGATCGGCTCTGTTGTCCGGGTCTCGACCCTCAAAGCAGCAGAAGACCACGGGTAAGGGGAAGGAAACGGTCACTCCACCTGCTGCTGCGCCCGCCGTTCCCCAGGTGGTCGTCCTTTCCGACCCTGATGAGAGGGCCGAGGAAGCGGAGCCGACCCATCCAGTGACTCAGGTGATACCTGAGTCGGGGCCCGCTGCTGAGGAGGTCTCAGGACCAAGGGAGGCCCCGCGCGAAGAATCCCCGAGAAGGGAGATGACTCAACAGGAGTCCCCCTTCACGAAGATCATTGCGGGGATGGTTCCTTGGGCGCTTGCCCACGGGAGCAAGAGAGACTTCGCCAACTATTATAACGGCCCGAAGGCCCAGACCCTCGGGCATGCAGCGAGGCTGCTTTTTGAGGTAAACTTTTCTCCAATCTTGTGTCGCTCTCTGGCTAAGTTTTTCAGCACAGCTCACTGTCTCTATATTGCAGCTGGCTCCTTGCCTCGTCAAAGCAAGCTCGGAGCTGGCCGCCTCCCAGAAGCTCGCATCCGAGGCGGAGACTGCGAAGAAGGTCGCGGCCGAGGCTGAGGGCCGTAGAGAGATCGCTGAGAGCCGGATTGGCATCATGACCGGCGATCTTTCTATGGCTCGGAAGATGGCCGCGGACGCCCGTGCAGCTCTCGAAGGAGTCAAGGTCGACTATGCTCGTCTGACTTCGCTCCTTCAAGAGGCCGAGGAGAGGGAGCGGCACCTTCTCCGAGTTCACGGCGAGTGCGAGGGTGTTCTTGCTCGCGCGAAGGCCGAGGCAGCCGGCCTTGTTCAAGAAGCTCAGGAAGAAACGCGCCGAGCCAAAGAGGAGAGAGATCGAGCCGTGGACACCTTCCTCGAATCTATCGAGTTTGAGGAGGAGAGGGACCATCTTTATCAAGGTGGTTACAAGGCCTGCGTCTTGAAGATGAGGGTGGCCTTCCCTGATCTCGATCTCTCCGCCTTCGAAGTCGACAGTCCGACCGCCGAGGCTGCCGAGGGTGAAGCCGCTGAAGGAGATGCCGCTGCTGACGAGGCCAGTCCTTCGGGCGTCACATAGGATTCGAATTCCGACTGAACGGGACAGTCGGAAAATATACTTTTCTTTTTGTGATTTTTTTTTGTTACTGACCCGACATTGGGTACTTATATGAAATAGAACTTTTATTGAGTCGACTTCAATTACAGCGTTTTTAATTCTATCTTACGGGTAATAAGTCTTGAGATGCTCGGCGTTCCAAGGATGAGGCAATAGCTGCCCGTTCAAGTCTTCCAGCCGGTAGGTTCCCGGTCGGATGGTGCCTGAGACGACATAGGGGCTTCCCAATTCGGCCCTAATGTACCCGACCCAATTTCCTTAGTGTTTGGGAAGGTCCTTCGGAGGACCATGTCCCTGGTTCGGAATCGTCGGACTTTAACTCGGCGATTGTAAAACCGAGATACCTGTCTTTGTCGGGCCATCATTTTCAGTCGAGCACTTTCTCTTCTTTCTTCCAATGAATCAAGTGTGAATGAGAGGAGTTCACCATTCTCTCGTCCATTATACAAGTTGACTCGAGCTGAACCAATACCGATCTCGACTGGCGTGACTACTTCCGCACCGTAACTTAGAGAAAAGGGGGTTTCTCCCATCGCGGTCCGTGCTGTGGTCCGATAGGCCCACAGTATATTAGGAAGTTCTTCGGCCCACGCTCCCTTTGCTTCGTCGAGTCTCGCCCGGAGATGCTGCTTTATGATTTTGTTGACCGCTTCGACCTGTCCGTTCGTCTGAGGGTAATGAGGCGAGGCGTACACGTTACGAATCCCGAGGTTACTGCACATCTCCCAGAATTGTTTATTGTCGAACTGCCTTCCATTGTCGGTCACTATCGTCCGAGGTATCCCGATCCGACATATGATATTCTTCCACACGAAACTTGTGACCCTTTGCTCGGTAATTTTCGCCAATGGTTCTGCTTCAGCCCACTTCGTGAAGTAGTCGACCGCAACCACGGTAAATTTAGTCTGTCCCTTCCCCAATGGAAAGGGCCCGATTATGTCCATCCCCCACTGTGCGAAGGGTCATGGTCCCGACATCGGAGTCAGCTCCTCGGGGGGTTGTCTCAGGATCACTACGAATCGCTGACACTTGTCGCATCTTTGGACGAATCGTTTGGAGTCATGCTGTATGGTCGGCCAGTAATATCCCTGCCGCAACACTTTGTTGGCGAGCGAGCGTCCTCCCGAATGGTTTCCACATATCCCTTCGTGTATCTCTCGCAAGATATAGTCGGCTTCTTGGGAGTCGACGCACCTCAGTAGAGGAGCATGAAAGCCTTTTTTATACAGAATCTCATTGAAGATAGTGTAACGCGAGGCTCGAATTTTTAACCGCCGTGCCTCGGCGCGGTCTTCTGGCAGTTCACCATTGTTGAGGTAGCGGACGAGTTGGTCAAACCAAGCAGTCGCTGGATCGATGGGAAATAGGGTCGAGACTGTCGGCTCATTTACGCTTGGTTTAGGGACATGTTCAATCGGAACCGACTGAGGTATGTCTTCCTCATCTGCTGAGGCAAGCTTTGCTAATAGGTCGGCTTTGGCGTTGTCGGTTCTGGATATTCGAATTACTTCACATTTCTGGAATCCGCCGATCAATTCTTTAGCCTTTTCCATGTACGCCTTTAGCTGCTCTTTCCGAGTTTGATAAACACCGGAAACTTGGTTAACAACCAATTGTGAGTCGCTGAAAACGTTCAAATGGGTCACGCCCAGACTCGCGGCGAGTCTAAGGCCTAATAATAAGGCTTCGTATTCTGCTGTATTGTTGGAGGCTTGAAAGCCGAGTCGCAAGGCATATTGCATACAGGTTTGGTCGGGAGTTTCTAACACTACTCCTGCCCCACTTGCCTTCGAGTTGGATGATCCGTTGACAAATAGCTTCTAGGGTGTCGGCCCGAGAGAGGAGGAAGCCTCAGGTACATTAATTCCATCTGGTTCGGGCATATTATCGAGATTAGGAACCACTTCGACAAGGAAGTCGGCGACGGCCTGTCCTTTTAAAGCCGTCCTGGGCCTGTAATGTATGTCAAATTCGCTTAATTCGACTGCCCACTTTGTAAGTCGGCCAGAGGCTTCCGGCTTTTGGAGAATCTGGCGGAGTGGTAAGTCGGTCACAACGACAATGGTGTGGGCCTGAAAGTATGGCCGAAGGCGTCGTGATGAAACTACAAGAGTGAAGGCTACTTTCTCAAGCTGAGGATACCTTGTCTCTGCTGGTAGCAAGGCTTTGCTAACGTAGTAGACTGGCAGCTGTTTCCCTTGACTCTCTCGTATTAATGCTGAGCTTACTGCGGCTTCAGATACGGCCAAATACAACAACAACACTTCACCAGGCTCGGGCTTATATAGCAGCGGCGGGGATCCGAGGTAAACCTTTAGATCTTGAAACGCTTTCTCACATTCATCCGTCCACTCCATCGTCTATCGTCCCTTCAATTATTTGAAGAACGGGAGACACTTGTCTGTGGCTCGGGAAAGGAAGCGATTGAGCGCGGCCACTCTTCCTGTTAACCTTTGAACATCTTTGATTGTTTTAGGAGATTCCATTTCGAGTAAGGCTTTGATTTTCTCGGGATTCGCTTCGATTCCTCGCTGACTAACGAGGAAACCGAGGAATTTTCCCGAGCTCACGCCAAACGCGCACTTGCTGGGGTTCAGCTTCATTTTATATTTACGCAGAGTCAAAAACATTTCTTCCAAGTCCTTCTCATGGTCGGACGCCCGTTTACTTTTGACGAGCACATCATCAATATAAACTTCCATCGTTCGGCCTATTTGCCGAGCGAACATTTTGTTCACTAATCGCTGATATGTTGCTCCAGCATTCTTTAACCCAAACGGCATCACTCGGTAATAGTAAAGGCCTTTGTCGGTGACAAAGGCAGTTTTTGACTTATCATTCTCGTGCATTACAATTTGATTATAGCCTGAATAGACGTCCATAAAGCTTAGTAATTCATGACCCGCGGTACTATCAACCAGCTGATCGATGCGAGGAAGAGGGAAGCTATCTTTAGGGCAGGCTTTGTTTAGATCCGTATAGTCTATACAGACTCGCCACTTCCCATTGGCTTTCTTTACGAGTGTGACATTAGCTATCCATTCCGGATAGTATATCTCTTCGATGAATTTGGCTTTAAGAAGCTTGCTGACTTCCTCTCCAATGATAGCGTACCTTTCCAGGCTGAGAGGGCGACGTTTCTGTCGGATGGGCCTGTAGGTTGGGTCGATGTTGAGTCGGTGTGTTATGACCGAGGAATCGATCCCAGGCATGTCTTCATGACTCCAGGCGAAGATATCGACATACCGTCGAAGCAAGGTGATTATCCGTTCTCTAAGAGGCTGGCTCAAGGATGAGCCAATTCGGACTACTTTTGAAACGTTCGTCTCGGTTAATGGCACCGAAACGAGTTCTTCCATCGGTTCTCCCCGCTCGTGCGATCCGATACGGGGGTCCAGTGATTCAATCATCGAAATCTTAGCCGGAACTTTTACCGTGATGGTGTAGCACTTCCGAGACTCTTGCTGATCTCCTTTCACTATTCCTACTCCCGACTCGGTCGGGAATTTCATGGAAAGGTGGTAGGTAGACACCATGGTTTGAAGGAGGCTGAGGGACGGTCGGCCGAGGATGGCGTTATACACTGATGGTTGGTCCACGACCAGGAAGTCGACCATCACGGTCCTTTGATGGGGCGCAGTTCCTGCGGTGAGCGGCAGCGAGGCGATTCCCTCTGGGAGCACCTGTCTGCCCGAGAACCCGATGAGCGGGGTTCGGACAGGCCGTAGTAATGACCAACCTATCCCCATTTTATCGAATGCTTAGGCGAATAGGACGTCCGCTGACGACCCTGTATCCACCAGTATCCGGAACACTTTTCTGTTCGCGATGGTGAGGGTGACTACGAGCGCATCATCGTGAGGATGATGAATGCCTCGAGCATCTTTTTCAGTGAACGAGATAAAATATTTTTTCTCATTTTTTCTCCTTGGGAGGCCGAGATAGCAGGAGAACCTCGGACTCGGGGCGATCGAGGCTTCTGGCATGGTTTCTTCGGGCGTTATTTGAGTCCCCGCCGCCTTGATGACCCCCGACGATTGTTCGAATTTCTTCTTGGGGCCGCTCTTCACTCGGTCCTGCGACGACGCCGGTCCCTACTGTATGTTCTCTTAGTCGGCCCTCTTTAATCAGCCACTCAATCTCGTCCTTCAAATGATAACAGTCACTCGTGTTGTGACCGTGGTCACGATGGTAGTGACAATATTTGTTCTTGTTCCGATGATCAGGATTCTCTCGTATTTTCCGAGGCCAGTTGACGAAGCCTTCGGTCTTGATCTCCATTAGTACTTGTTCAGGAGATTTGTTCAGGGGGGTATATGTAGAGAATTTTTTGTCTGGTCGCTTTCCTGGCCTGCTGTCGTCTCGCCCCCGGTCGTCTTTTCGCTTTTTCCCTCCGGCCGAGTCGGCTTCTTTTTTGGCCGACTCTTTTGCCGATGGTTTCGTATTCTGAATTTTTTCTCTTAGGAGTCGCGTCTCTTCAGCAACGGCATATTTGTCCGACCGAACCATAAACTCGCCCAGAGTATCGGGCGGATTTTTGTCTAGTGACGCCAAGAAAGGCTTGTCTCTAACTCCCTGCATGAGAGCGTTTAGAGCTGTCTCCTCAGAATGCTTTCGAACTTGCAGGGACTCGAAATTGAAGCGTTTAATGTTGTCTTTTAGTAGTTCTCCTTCCCTCTGAACTATGTTGTTCAGATGCGCGGGAGGCTTCAGTTTCTTTTTTCCGCCAATGAAATTGCTGAGGAAGGCGTCACTGAGTTCAGCGAACGACTTTATCGACCTGGATTTCAATTGCTTAAACCAAAGTCGGGCTACGTCCGTCAAGGTCAGAGAAAATGCTCAGCACATAACAGCGTCCGAGGCGTCGTGCAATTCCATATAAGTTTTGAAGCATTCAAGATGCTCTGTCGGATCGGTCTTTCCGGAAAAAGGAGTTATCTGGGGTAAGCGGAACCTTTCCGGCAACCGGTCCCGCATTACCTCGTCCACGAACGGAGAAGCTCTTTCTTCGTGTTTGGTCGGATCTGAGTTCCGACCGTGCTTTATATCCGCCATTTCCTTTGTCATCTTCTCTCGGACCTCGTTCTTGAAGTCTTGTATGTCAGCCTTCCAGGGTTCGGCGCTCTCTGCCGTTTCTTCAGTGTCTGCAGGTAGCCGACTGCGCCTCCTCTGATCTATTCTATGCCTCAGATCAGAGGGAGGCAAAATGGCTGTTGCTGAACGGGCAGGCGCTGGGTGACTTCGTTCTCGAGGCTGACTCGGTCATCTAGGCGACTGTGGCGCGGGAGGCTGCCCTACAGACGCTGGTGGATGAGCTTGTGCCGACTCCTGGCGCTGCATCTGCTCGTTGCACAGTTGTTCCAGCATGTGTTTCATGGCAGCCATCTCGGAACGCATTTCTTGAACCTCGCGATCCAGGTATACATTCCCTTAATTGGGCTGGCTTGCAGTCGCAGGTGGTGCTGCCGGGGGAGCTCCCTGAGCTACGCTAGCAGCGGCCTCCCTAGCTTCATCTGGGTCCGTCCTTCTTGTCCTTGCCATTCGAATGGTTGGAGAAAATGGCTTTTTGTCCGGTTCCCACAGACGGCGCCAAACTGTTGCAGTGTTTTTATGGGACGGTTTCTTTGAGACGAACCCTCCTTCACCTGCACAGAAAACAATGTCAAGGGAACCCTGGCTAGAGCCGGGGAACCTCCGATGCTTAAGTCAGTTATCGGGTCAATAGCCAAGAGCTTGTCTCGGTTAGTATTGCATACCTTCTTCTGTTCCGAGCTTCGAGATTTATACAGTTTGCCAACCCTTATCCTCAGAGGATTCTTCTCCTGGGATGGCTCAGGATCCCGAGAATCTCGGGATCCGCTACCCGTATCCCTGGATTTCCGTAGACCAGCATCTTTCCTCGTTCCGCCACTCTCCGTCTCGGCTAAATCTCGACCGACTCTGGGGAATCTCGGCTAGGTCGTGACCGACCCTGGGAGAGTCTCGGCCGACACAGGAGGACGGGTTCCCGACCCTTCAATGGACGGAATAATCTCGGTTTCTATCGGTCATTCCTTGGTCCATGACCGACAGATTCAACTCCTCGAGTGGATCTTATTCTGTCGGTTGAATGGCTTTAACACGCTCGGCCTTTAGTGGGTTTATGCAGGCGAGGTTATCATTCTGACAGAGCGACTTTAATCGTCCTTGCTTACGTCTCCCGGCCTATCCTCTGTTCTGTCGGTGTTATCTCGGATTCTTCAGGCAGTGTCAGCGAAGCCGACCTACTCTCATCCGAGTCTCAGAACTTGACCCGAACTTGACACATTTTTCCCCAACAGTACTTTTTCCCTATATATATATATATATATATATATATATATATATATATATATATATATATAAAGAAAATCAATATTTTGCAATACCTGCACAGCTCGGTTCGACTCGTGTACGAATCTACGTGATATGTTCAAAGTTGTCGTAACTGGTGACGTGAGTATTTCTCGAACTCGGATTGTGTGGTGGAGAACACATCATGACATCCCGACTGTACGTGGCAAAGGGGCGTGGACCCTACTATGATGTTTTTATTTTATCCACGCCATTCATACATTTTTTCAGATCATATTAGGGCATTGAGCTAAAAAATGAGGGGATCCAAAGCTCAAGTGGACCACACCACTGGAAACAGTGGGAATTGAATGCCTATCCTTGAAAGTTTCATGACCACGTAAGTTTTGCATCAAGCTGATATCTGTATTTTCCCTTCATCCTGATCTGCTTGATCTTATCGATATATTGGATGGCAAATAAACACCATGATAGACCTGGGAAAGTTTCAAAAGTGGGCGTCACCGTCCCTGCTGCTTTTTGTAGTGTGGCCCACTTGAGCTTTGGATATGGCTTATTTTTAGGGCCATGCTCTAAAATGGTCTGAAAAAATGGATTTACGGTGTGGATATAATACATAAATTATATATAATGGTGGGTCCACGGAGCTCTGCCAGGTGTACACAGCACCCACCTTGGTGCTGGTTTTAGGACTCACATTTCCCAGTCGACTCGGATTAGGAGTCGCCCCCGAGTCGAGCGATCTCGAGTATACTCGAGACCATACACGGACTGCGTACCGAGTAAACTCTGTGAGGCCCAACGTGACCATGTATTTTATCCAATCTGGCCATCCATTTTATCAGATAATTTTGGAGCTCGGTCCCAAAAATGAAGCATATGCAAAACTCAAGTAGAATACACCGTATGAAACAGTGTGAATTGAACATCTACCATGAAAAATTCTTATGGGCCACAGAAGTTTTGGATCAAGTTGATATTTGTGTTTTCCCTTCGTCCATGTCGGTGTGATCTTATGAAACGCTTGGATGATAAATAAACACTACTGTGAGCCATAGTAAGGTTTAAACAGTGTAAATTATTATTCCTACTGTTTCCTATAGTGTGGCCTACTCGACATTTGGATATGCTTTAATTCTGGGTTCAACCCCTAAAATGAGTTTTATATATATATATATATATATATATATATATAGATGGCGTGGATAAACTACATACATTCACGGTGGGGCCCACAGAGTTAGCACGATAAAGCATAAAGCATAGGGAGTAACTCAACCACGTACAAAAAGAGAAGAAATGAATCACCACCGTTTAAGAAATAATGGAAAAGCACAATCTGATTGGTCCTTGAGATTTAACCACGTATGTGGAAAGCCAGCCATGCAATCCTTTTCAATTCTCAACGCCGTTTTTGCTATATATTTAGGGTTTTGGAAGAGAAGCCATTTTATTTTCTGTTATCAGCTTTCTCTTGTGTGTGCATCGTACGAGTATTTTACATCCTTGGTATTGTGTTCCAGACACATCTAATCTGTCCAAAAGATTGACCCTAATCTAAATCCATCCATCAGGTAAGCCTATTACAAGAGAAGGGGGCTTTAGCCTCGTTCAAAACAGTGGCTAAAAAGGTTAAAAACTGAGGCTAAAGCCTTTAGCCTCAGTTTTACCTTAGTTATCTAAACCGAGGTTGAAACCCCCGTGGCTAACGGCTTTAGCCTCAGTTTTAGCAACCGAGGCTAAAATGACTTTTATAGCCTCGGTTCTTCAAATGCGGCTAAAAGAACCTTTTTAGCTTCGGTTTTTACGAAATGAGGCTAAATTAAAATTTTAGCCTCAATTGTTTCCAACTGAGACTAAATCCAAATGTTAGCCTCAATTGCCTCCAACCAAAGCTAAATCTATTTTAAACCTCGGTTCTCAACAACCGAAGCTAAATCCTTTAGCCATGGAAATTTCAGCCTTGGTTCTCAACAACCAAGGCTAAATCCAAGCCTCGGTTACAAATTGAGGCTAAAAATATTTAATTTTTTTAAATATTTATTTAAACTAATAATCCATTCATCCAATTCGCTCATGAAACAATCAATCATGAAAGCCATAATACCAACAAAAATAGTTGACAATAGTCTACAAAGTTTTCAAAACAAACTCAATCAAACTGTTACACAACATTAGGTTCCACAAATATTATACCTCATCATTAAAAGCAACAAAGATAGCACAACAACTATCAGCCTATGCCAAAAATTCATTGAAACCTCCATTTCCATGCAGAGATAGAATGACTGACTGACGAACACTAACATTAGCATTTGCAACAGCAGAAATTAGAAATTTCTCCACAATCTGTAGAAAGCTCACCCTGCCAGCATCCTCTGACACAGACAGTAAATCAGACACTAAGTCAAACGAGTCATGGGGACAGCTCCCCTCCACCCCCACAAACCTCTTCAATCATCTTTGCTACTTGGCCCATCCTCAGCCATTGATCGGACACCACCAAAGTGCACACCATTGCAATCTGTGGCATCTCCACCATCTGTGGATCAAACACCTCTGCCATCCATTCCTACCTCACCACCAACTGGACCAAACTTGGAAGGTCCGTGATGGTCCAACCGCCTGCATTGTCCGTCAATGACAGGCACTTGCCCATAAGCAGCTCGAGCAGTAGCACATTGAAAGCATACACAACTTCTGGCCATTGGATGTTACTGCCATTGCAGAGAAGACAGACCAAAGTCAAAGGTGTGCATTGTCAGCCTTATTGGGAAGGACATTGATGGATTTGTTGTTGCCATGGGAGAGTTTTGGCCGAAAAAAAGAAGGAAGTTTCATCATTACAACCAAAAAGAACATTGACCAAGAGCTACCTGTTTAGGATCAATATAAAGACAATGTAAGTTCTAAGGAATCATATCGTAAAAATTTATTAAAAAAAAAAAAACAACAACAACAACATAGTTCTAAGGGAATCGTAAAAATTAAAAATTAAAAAAATTAAATCAAATGAAACAACATAAAGAGAATAATTGATTAAGTGGGCCTGTTTGGTTTTCCAATTACAACAGTAATCCATAGTTGTGATTCAATTAGTGGAAATAATTTACTTAATCAGGTAGTATTACATAAAAATCCCTTAATAAAAATAACCTACTGATTAAACCATGTGAAATCCAAGTCACTTAATATTGGATCAGGCTGATTTGGGTATTTTCCATACATCCTGGTGAGTCGCTCCTGACAAACAGGCCCCACATCTGCAGCTGATTTGGGTATTTTCCATACATCCTGGTGAGTCGCTCCTGACAAACAGGCCCCACATCTGCCAGGTACCACCGTAAGCTTACAGTGGTACCGGTACCAGTGGAATGCACCTCATTTCCCTAACCAAATACTTCCTAATGAAACTTATTGCTTCAAAATTTTTATTGCATATTTTAATTCCAAATGGATCTACCCAAAGAATGATGGAATTCATTGCAACAGGCCATGCAACCCCATAGCTTAGGGAATCACGAGACCTGTAGAGACTTTTATTTTTTTTCAAATAATGATATCAATGGTGCAGCCTATCCCGATAACTACTTATGTCTTCCAAGTGGAATGAGAAATTCTTTTTTGCCTATGCAATTGATTGAGAAAAATAATGGTTGGTACACCACACACATGGCATATGGTATTTGTTTTCACTCTTAGAATGGGAGCATAAGATAAAGGTTCATTCCAATTTGAAGTGTCTGAGTGACAGAACTTCATAAGGGAAATTGCAAGGAGAAGACATGTTTTACTTATAGGGACAGAAATAGCTGGGACTTCAAGAAGGTTTCCGGCTATTATAAATCGCATGAGATAACCTGAAATAGAGATCCAACAAAAAGCAAAATAAGTGTTCGGAAAAGTTTGAATGAATTTCATCATTGAGATCTATTGGAGAGAGATTGTTCAAATAAGATGAGGTGTTCCAAAATTAAAAATATATATATTAAATTAAAAGAGAAAAGAAAAAAAAAAAAAAAAATTGGTCGCCAAGGCTTCAAGACTCCTCTAGAGTCACCAACACATCCCTTCAACTATCTTGTGTATGACGGTTTTATTTTCCTTCCGAATTGTCTTTGTGGTTTTATTTCATCAGAAACTTTGGGTGGCGTCTGCCAAACAAGCCTTTAGATCACTCTAATCCATAACAACACTTAGATATTAAATGAAGTAAACAAAATCTAGTCATGCTAAAAGTAAACAAAATCTAGTCATGCTAAATGCAATCCTCCATACTTTAGTCACCTAAAAATAGATGGTTAAGAAGAACAAATACAACAAAGGTCCAAATTCAACAGAAATTGGCCAACCATTAGAGTATTAATTTCTTCCAATCTAGGAGATTTTTGGGGATAATCAAATCAACAGCCTAGATTACTGAACCATTGATGGATGGTTAAGATTGCCTAATTAATCTAACATTGTTGTCTTAGTGTTTGGATGGTGGGCCCAGCCCTGCCCTTGCCAAATTCCTTCATTGTCAGCTGAGCTGGAACTTAGGTAATTGGCTCATGGGCCAGACACGAACATGCTTCAAACCAGCAACCCCAACTGAATTTACTGCTTAGATATAAGCACCAAAACATAGCAAACATGTTGTGTAGTAGTTGTAGTGGGAGAGGAAAGGGTTTTTATAGTTGTAAACAATAATCATTTTTCTATTACTGAGGCTAGAAAAAGAAAAAGAACTGGCACTTGAATTGATATTTCAAATAAAGAGGAACAGAAAATGAAACCTTGATTAGGGAATAGATTTCAACACCCGCAATTGCTATGATGGTACCGATGCCAGTCTGTTTGGAGATCCTATTGCCTGCACAGTTTTACAAGCGTTAGAACAGACGAGAAACCTGAGAGCACAGATTCATGTTTCAGTTGTTGGTATCCAGAAGCATAGCATGGGAACAGTGAAAATGGATATGTTAAGGGTGAGTTTGGTTGCCCCAAATATAATGAAAATTTCATGATATTTGGTGTGACCAAATGCACCCTAAAGAAAACACTCATATATATATAATGATTGCCTTAGTTGCAGGTAGTCAATTCTCAATAAACATTACCGACATCTGTCAGAAAATTGGCTAATTGCTTACAACGGAAGCAATGTTATTCAAGTAATCTTTATTTATCAAGCATTCACCCAGTCACTCATAACCGAGTTGTGATGCTGTGCTACAGATATGTCTACATGATGTTTGTCAGCCAAGTGAGTTCACTATAATGAAACCCCCAATGATCAAAAATGTTATAACGAGTATATTATTTTATATTGCATGAAAAAGTAGGACTTCTCTTTTACTTTTGGTAATCTTGTGCACGCACCACATAGTAACGAGCATGCTTTGTCGAAGAACCATGATTCATTAAGATAATATAAATCTTGTGTCTTGATCTAAGTGGACTGTGGCCCATACATGGATAATGGCAATCAGAAGATTATAAGACGGCCCATTAAAATACGAACAGGAGGTCATGTGTTCCAAGTTGTTTGTTTGGTATAAACGAGATGGTGTTGCACTAAAACAAGTTGCAGGACAAAGCTTAGGAAGAGAAAATTCAGCAAATGTCTTCCCACATGGATTAAGTTGTGAATTGGCGGCAACAGTTTTGATAGCAGGGAAACATGAGCAAAGATAATTTCTAACAGGAGATCACAGTCACATGTACTACTAGTAGATAAGAAGCAATTGAAGGTTCCTAAGAATCTGTGTTTTATTGCAGGTTCATGTATTTCAAATCACCAAAAAGAAACAGAAAATCCAATGAAATCTCAAAATGTATTTCAAATACATGATATTACATAAATCAAAGATATATCTCTAAAATCTAAATAAAAAAACCTAAATTACAACTTAAATCAGCAAAAATCGAAACAAAAGCCAATGAAATCTCTAAGAATAAAGAGACATAAGTTGGATCAAGATCAAAACAGATCAAGCGCCAGAAATCAAGAAAAAATTACAAAAACCAAACCCTTGGAAAATTTTGGAATGAGAGGAGGAAGCTCACCTGATTGAAAGTTAAAACCCTTCCTCTGTCCTCAAATAATGCCAACTGTAAATCTGAGTAACTTATTTAAATGAATAATCAAACTGAGAAAAAAAAAATCGAAAAGGAAGACAATATGCATCATCAGCTTAAAACAAAAATAAAAAAAGCAAAGCTCTAAACAACGAGATCCGAAAGGAAAACAGATCTATCAGCAAGAATCGGATCAAAATCCAACGAAATTGAGAGACATAAGCTAGATTCATATTAAAATAGATTAAGCACTAAAAATTGAGAAAAAAAAAACCATAAGTAGAAAAAAATTGGAAAAAAGCTCACCGTCTTTTGAGGATCTGATGATCTGAGAGAGAGAGAGAGAGAGAGAGAGAGAGAGAGAGAGAGAGACGGTAGATCTGACGAAGACGAGAGAAATATTGGAGAAGACAGAGAGAAGAGCTAGGGTTCGGTTCAGTGAGGAGCTGCAATCGGTGTATATGCCCCTTGTTTTTCTAGCCTACATGGAAATCGGCAATGGAGGAGCAGATTTCGCAGCAGAGAACAAGGTTTTGCTCTCAGATCGAACACCAAACCCTAATCGCTGATATTGCAATGCAAAAACTGCTCAAATCCAGCAAATGAGCTAGAAATGACAGGATTTTCCACTTCATGAGCAAGATTTCAATGAAATCAGCCAAAAAAAACTCCTCAAAATGAACAAAAAAATGTGAAAATTGGATTTTGAACGGCCAAATGGAGAAAATGCACGAAAATGAGAGATTTCTGATTTTCGAGAGAATTTCAGTTGAGAAATCAGCAAAAAGAAAAAAAAAAAAGAATGAGTACCTGAAATCGGCGAAGAGATTGCTGGTGTGGAGGACAGAATTTCCTTTCGGTGCTGAGGGATTTTGAGACAGAGCTGAGGAAGTATGAAATGACCTGATTTTTTTGGCCAAAAGATCCAGAGGATTTTGAGAAGAGCTGAGGGATTTTTTTTTTATAGCTCATCCCATGTAAAGCTCAAATCTCAAACACGTGTTACATTGAGAAAACATGCACTCACGTGTACAGAGCTCCCACACGCTTGTGAAATTCCCACGTAGTGATTAGAAGCATCCAATCAGTCTTTTTGAGCCATTGGTTTTAAAGGTTATGGCCCACTGGATGAGTGGTATAGATCTTATAAAACATTTCCACGTGTTTCATGGAATTCGTGTGGAGAAGCGAGTGAAATGCAATTAGCATTCATCGAACAAGGAAGGTTGGGTTTTAATAGAATGTGGGTCCCCACACAACGGCTACCGTAGTGGGCCTGGTCCCCACTGATTAATGGAACACGTGTAACAGATCAACACCATTCATGCATGAGTTGATCAGGCAGACCCCACTTGTATGTGAAAGATGGGCAGCTAAAAAAGAAATCCAACCGTCCAAATTAAGTTGTCAGTGGGCCGATGTGGACCATCGTGATCTTGCATTTGGTCCACTTTAAGACTGAGCTTGGAAATAAACATAGGCTCGTGGTTTGGGCCTGGGCCATAAATTTAGGACCATTTACTAATTGGGCTAGACTTGGGCTTAGTCTAGAAGCCCATTTGAGGTTTCAAGGTATTTTTGTCATAGATCATGCATGGTGGGCCACAGTTAATGATCATCCCGGATCTGGCAAAAAGGACATTGTTTTTGCATTGGTGGAGGATTCTTACAGGTAATAACGGTTGTGATTTCTTCAAGATGGATCTGTAGTGTACTTTTCACCCACCTGTGAATCAGACGAAGCAATGTCCAGATGGAACATGGCCCATTCATAAAAAATTAGACCTTTCGCCTCAGTTCCTATGCAACTAAGGTTAAAATGTAGACTTTTTTTGCCTCGGTTCCTATGCAACTAAGGCTAAAAATTAGACCTTTCGCCTCAGTTCCTAGGCAACTGAGGTTAGAAAGTAGACCTTTCGCTTCGGTTCCTATGTAACTGAGGCTAGAATGTAGACCTCGTACCATGGTTCCTATGCAACTGAGGCTAAAAAGTAGACCTTTCGCCTCGGTTCCTATGCAATTGAGGCTAAAATGTAGACCTTTCGCCTCGGTTCCTATGTAATTGAGACCAAAAAGTAAACCTTTCACCTCGGTTCCTATGCAACTGAGGCTAGAATGTAAACCTTTCGCCTCGGTTCCTATGCAACTGAGGCTAAAAAGTAGACCTATCGCCTCGGTTCCTATGCAACTGAGGCTAAAAAGTATACCTTTCGCGTCAATTCCTATGCAACTGAGGCTAGAATGTAGACCTTTTGCCTCCGTTCCTATGCAACTGAGGCTAAAAAGTAGACCTTTTGCCTTGGTTCATATGCAACTGAGGCTAAAAAGTAAACCTTTCGCCTCAGTTTCTATGCAACTAAGGCTAAAAAGTAGACTTTTAGCCTCAGTTACCTAGCAACTGAGGCGAAAAATGAACTTTTAGCCTCAGTTCCTTAGCAACTGAAGCTAAAAAACACATTTACACTATGCCAAAATCGTGAATTTGTGAATCCGTCGTTAAACCAAAAAAACAACGGATTTCGTCCGTCGCTTGGTCCGTCGCTGTTTACAGGGTCGTTTTTCTTTTCCGATGGATAAAATACGTCGTTTAATCTGCGAGTCCGTCGCATAATATGAATAATCCGTCGCTGAAATTCAGAAAAAACCACCCAATTATTCGTCATTTAAAATATTGGTGACAGATAAGATCCGTCGCTAAAATCTGCCGTCTTTTCTGCTAGTTTAGAATCCCTAAAATATCTGTAAATTTAAATTATTATTTTAAAAAAAAAAAAAGTCAGATTTTATTTTTATTTTTATTTTTGTAAAATCTTACACCCGATAGTCATTCAAAAAATAATTCACACGATTGTTTAATAAGAATCCTATTCACAAAATTGCTAATAACTCAATTCAATAAAGAGGAAATGGCCTCCGAGGCCAACCCAAACAGCAGTTCCCATAGTTCCTAGTTGGACGTGAAACATGGAATTACGGAGTGTGGTTGTCACAGTCTCACCTCCACTATGGTCAACACACAAATGGTTGACGGAACATAGTACATGCCTCGATCCCATCATACCAAGAATCAATCGCCCATGGTGGAGACTTTCTAATTGTGTTGCCCAGTCGAACTTTAGCAACTCCATCGGTTTGTATGGGGCTCCTAGCCATTTGAATTACTGCATGAAACATTCTTGTCTGAGAAATCATCCATGTTAAAAATCAGATTAACTCAAGTAACACTAGCCTACCTCAAAAACAGTTGAAATTCCATTACTGGTCACAGAACCCAAATAAGTAAAAGTACAAAATAGCAAGCCAAAAAGCTGTGCGTACTACTAAAATAGCGACTGGTGGTTTCATAACGGAAACATATTCAGAGTGATGGTAGTGGTGGCAGTTGTGGTAGTGGTAGTAGTAGCTCAGCAACAGCAGCAACCATAATAACAATAGTATGAGGTCAATAAGTGAAATAGATGTTCATGTTACACTGCATAGAACACATGATATCCTACCTACATAAACAATTGAAGGTAACAAAAATCATTTCAAACAAAAATCATACTTTTATTTGAAAGTGGATATAAAATAAAAATAAAAATAAAAAAGAAACACAGTCGAAAAGATTGTCATTCACAACAACACTTCTCATAGCATATTAAGATTGTCATTTTCGCAACAACACTTCTCATAACATATTATTTGTTTCAACCATACCCGCATTGCCAGCTTATTACCTGCTTGTGATCCTCCATTGATGGCATTAAATGCAAGCACGGGCAGAACTAGAGTTTTGTACCCAACAAGGTTGGCAATGTGCTGCATGACAGAGTGCGACTTGACAAACATAATTTTTGTATGTTCTGAACCTCCCCAGTGCTCATGGAGCCAATAGGCCTGCCAATAGTGAAGACATACCTTATGTGTTTTCTGATCATACGAAAAGAGACTTCCTGAGCTGTACCACGGCATGATCTGAACCTCCCCAGTGCTCATGGAGCCAATAGGCCTGTCATAAACTTCAGAGGACCGTCATACTTGTAGCTCCTACTTGCATTCAAATCATAATTCGACTCAATAAAATTGATGGCTATGCTTTTTTCTTCTGAATGTTTTAAAAAGTGGAATTAAGTAGTGAAGCATAGTAGACAACTGGCGAGTTTTGTGGTTAAAATAACCTTAGAAAACCATATTTCTAGCGTTTTGGATGTCAAGCCATCAGATCACCCCAACTTTCTACCTAAACAATCCAATTCAGCAGGAATATGCTGATACAGTCACCTGATGTGATTTCCATTTTCAACGAGTTTTTAGTTAGTCAATTTTTATTTTTATTTTAATATGAAAAGTAAAAATGAGAAATCCTAGTTGATTTACGCATAAAAACTTCTTTGAATGTGTTTTTTTGAGAGGAATGTTCATATATATAACCATAGAATGCCCAAATGAAGCATGTCCTGTTGTGATTCCTGCTTTGCATAGAATGTGTGAAGGACACCCAAGCTGTCAAAGAGGTGGGTCCCATCCTGAAGATCAGTTGGCCCACACCATCAGAATGAACAGTTGGTAATCTGATCTAATCTAAAGGTATGAACCCAGCCTGAATTTTGTGCCAGGAAACACAGAAAGAGCCCACCTTGTGTATGGCTTGGATGTCCTACACATTTGGCACGTTAGTGGAGAGATGGTGCAGATTGGTAAGCTTACCATGCTATGGTTGTAAATGACTATTCCTCTTTTTTTACACTTGCTACTTATTCACTCTCATTTGTGCCTTTTTTCTTGACAGAAGTAACATATAGATCCACAAATCCGTAGTGTGTAAGAAAGAAAGCCCGAGTGAAATCCTCTTTCATTGTTTCATTAGACTGATGTTAGATTTCACATTTCCTCAGTACCAAACCATAACTTTAATTGTGAATTCTGTACCCTCGACCTCAATGTAAAATGCTCGATGTCATCACTTCTAGGGGAGGTGTCAACTACAGTCTACAACTCTTCTAATTTATTAGATAACTTTGGTTTGCAATAATGATTATCATCAGCTTAGCCTTCTCCCAGATATTTGGTGTTGGCTTCACCCACCAATGCACATATTTTGGCTTCTAATAATAAACTAAAAAAATATCAAAAATTTCCCACTTCCCATCAAGTCTCACGGCACTGCTTTACATTTTAAATATCGACTTTTTCCAACTTTTCAGCATTTCCTACTGCACTACTTGAAATTTTTCACCATTTCAACAGATTCACCAAATTGCGATTTTTCTGGAATGTCCAGTGAACAGACCTCTGCTTCAGGCCATTTAAGGGCAATTGACTAATCCAGCCACCTTACTGCCAGTCTGATTTGTGAAATCTTTTATAACAAATACCAACCTGTAATTAGAACACAGACTGTACCTTGAATGAAACAAAGATTTCCAACTCTCTCAGTTGTTGGGGCTTATTCATGACAAGAATATGATGCTCCTTTGCGTGTAACTCTAGAAGATCCTTAACCTGTTTGGAAAACAATGCATTAAGAGTGAACCTGAATTGTTGTTGTGGTTGATGGTTTGCATATAAATGTATTCAAGCTAGATCATCCCACTCTCAGCCCCCAATCTAGTTTCAACATTGAGAAATTAGAAGGAATGATCACATACAACCACAATCGACAGAATGGTACTATCAACCTTAACACAAATGCCAGGTGTTGAGTGTGTACAACATCCAAGCCATGAAACAGGTGTGCCAAGAAGATCATCTGGCATAAAAATTAGATGAGTTCACTCACAGGAAAGCCACAATATGTTGAATTGGATCATCAGCAGATATGAGTTAAATAGTCCACTGTTTTACCTATGGTGCACTGACGTGATTTGAATGACATAATCTTCATGGTTGGGGCCCATTTTTTCAATGCTTTGATTTGACCCACATTTGACATGGTATGCATGTCCTGCATGGACAGTAACTTACCAACCATTGAGGCATATGTTATCACTAGTAACATAACAATGCCCAAAAACTAAGACAAATAGTATCCAACATATGCTTGAAAATGTGAGACAGATACCATATGACTGGAACTCTCCCCACCAAGATAATCAATTACAATGATCAGGTTGAAAGGTAACTCAAGGAGCTCGTACGAATGGCAGGAAGCAATAGCAAGACAACCAGTTCCAGATTGATATATTATCTTTTTCTATATTTCCTTCTTTTCTCAATTCCAAAAGCGGATGGAAAATTGGATACTTTAAATTCCAAATTCTTCTTTTTTTTATTAAAAAAGAAAAAAAAAAAAAAAAAAAAAAAAAAACTCTGTATAATGGTAATGTCTCCTAAGTTTTTATTTTAATAGGTCAGACCTATTACGATGAGCTAATCCCTCTTAAACTAATCATTTGATGAACTTTCAAAACAACTGATGAGTAAGTTATGCTAACTGAAAAATCTGCTCAAAAAAATCACACATGAAATCTAACAATGCAAATCAAATGTGAAGCAAAATCACAGCGTGTGCTGTGCTTCAACGGGCTCATGCAAAGAAATGCAATTTGTCAAGAGCGAGCAACGTAGTAACCAGAAGAACCGGGTCTAATGCAAGAACTGGAACAGAGAAACCTATATAAGCACCAATAACAGGTTGAGGCAAGTTATAAAAATAAAAATAGAAAATTTGAAAACCACCATCTTTAACAAGTTGACTTTACCTGTGTTTTCACTGTCTCATCCACACTTAAAATAAGACAAACTACTTCAGTTGCAGCATTTATAGCATTAATCTGTAAAAGATGGTTTCCATGGTCAATAGTTAATGGTGAAATTAAGTTACCAGTTAACAAATTGAATGTGAGATTGACTATACCTTTACATTCAATTCATGCCAAGCCAAACAGTGTTCGCAATCCCAATTGGGCAGATTGTTCCACAGCTTCAACATTTGTCCTTATTTGTTGTCCTGAAAATAATATCCACAGTTAAAAATCTAGTCACAAGACTCACAACCATGACTTGTGATGCTGTTTTTTGAAGATGAAGAGCGATCAAGGGTAATCAGCTGGGGCTGTCCATGCAATATATTAAGAAATTGTTTCATGAAGAGGCCATATGCTACCACAAAAAAGTCAAGGCAGATTGGTTTTGAAGAAATGGGGTTGTCCATGTAGTACGATCTGAAGAAAAGAATATATAAGGAAAAAAAAAAAAAAGTAGATTATCAAAAGCATAATACAGTTCAATAGAGATATTGACTGCCGTAATAGGTGCTGGTGACAATTTTGAAGCATGATAAAAAAAAATGCAATAAAACTAAATGAAGTAAATGAAGGATAAGAAATATGACGAGGAAAAAGAGTACCAGATACGTAATTCATAAAGTTTGATTTCTGTTCACAGTTGTACTGCTCAATCTTAGATTCCTTTCTCATCTAAACATGCCGAGCCCAGACCATTAGGAGAAGAAATGAAAAAAAGGTAAAAAAGAAAAAAGAAGGTACTTCTCAATCATTCTTGTACAATTAGACTAGTGTCAAAAGCCATGCAAACCTTCAGCTCTATATACTTGTGATGAAGCTTGGAGTAAAGCAATTGCATCTCCATCTGCATCAGAAATTAGAAGACCTTTGTAAAAAATAAAATTAAATTAAAATTTAAAATAAAAATCAAGCAGGTGAATGCTGTCACAAGAATGCATGTAGCATGCAACCGCTATGATACCTAGACACTTGTACAGATCTAGAGTAGTTGTACCCCAACTATACAGTATGGGTAGGAATACAGGATATGGCAAGGGTATGGCTATAGCAACATGCTGCTATTTTTAAAATTGTGCAGTCTCCATATCCACATCCATGACAAGGTATGATATAAAAAAACGGATGTACAAGTGGATGCACACCCCCATGGTAAGGGCCCCACCGTCTTGGGTGAGGCTTGGGCATCACCAAATCCTTACTCCCACCAAAAGTAGGAATTGGACAAAACGGTTACCGGTAATATGTTAATGGGTGTTGGACTAACCATAAGCTTGTCTGTCTTGATGTATTTGTTGTATATACGCGTCATCCATTAGTTTTCCAAGCTCATTTTAGAGTGTAATAAAAAAAAAAATGAAGCACATCCAAATCTCAAGTAAACCACACCACAGCAAAATAGAGTTCATCCCATCATTAAAATATTTTGAGACCCTACTGAAATTTTTATTTGCCATTTTGGTTTGCCAGTTGAAGATGTTTCTGAAATATTCCACAGAAAATGACATAATTCGTACAAGCCACTTCCTAATTCCAAAAAAAAATCTGAATTTCAAAACAAAAGAGGATCTCCCAAATAACGAAGATTAATCAAATACAAAGGAACATGGTAATTAATAGCATCATGCAGCAAAAAAATAAAGTATGTGTTCCATCCACAATACCAAAACAAAAGCCACCAACCCACCACTCAGTGTGTGGCACTGCATGGACAGTTAAAAGAAAATGGCTGGTACTTAAACACAATGGCCCACATACGTCTAATCAGCATGCTTTCCAGTATCTGTTCCATCCACAATAAAGTAAAAAATATCTATACTACAAATTCTAGACCCTGCTGAAAGCTTTTCAAACTAATCCGACAACACTGAATTTCTTCGTAAAGTAAAAAATATCTATACTACAACCATAATACGAGCATATTTAGTAAAAGAAAGAAACAGCAAATCTGTAGCAGTAAACTCACAACTGCTACAGATTGGGGTTCAGCCCATTTATAGGCTTGTGCTGATTTTTCTGATGCCTGAAACAATATTATGAATTAAATTGATATTCCTATATTGGTACCAGCAGTTCAGAAAACCAACCAGAGAAATTATAACAACTTACCCCATATTCCGATATTGGAATTCCTAGTTGAGCATGTAGTAAATGTGCTTCCTCCATGTTGTGGCCCACCTCACAAGCTCACAAGCTTCCCCCACCTTTTAAATTATTTGCCCTTCATTTCCAAGAACAGTTTAATTTATCAACTCCACCCCCAAATATTTTCATCGAGAATTAAATGGTAGGAGAAATGGAAAGAAAGCTTGCCTGCCTGCTAAAACTTCAAGTGATTGTGCAGAAAAAGAAAAAGAGAAGGAAAAAAAAAAAAAAAACACCTTGTAGAGATGTCGGTTCCCTGTAGGAGAAATCAAGCCTTCAACCCTTTCACCAACAAGCACCAACAAGCATGCATGTATTTTATCCATATGTTCATCTAAATGCACAGTATACACATGACAATCTAGTCGCATATGCATACAAGTGACTAACATGTGTTAAATTTGGTCTGGTGATTATAATTCATGGTCCATCGGGAAGGTGGCACTTAATACATAGCTTTTCCTAAATGAAGAATTTAAGAAATATCCAATCGATCAAGCTATTCTCATTTAACCCAAAATAAATAAATTCAACAAATTAAAAATAAAAATCCAGATTCAATGAAAAGAATTTGAAAAGTAACATTCCATTCATTAATGCAAGAACAAATAAAAATCATAATAAAATTAAAACATAAAAAACCATTTCAGATTCAATCAAGTGAATGTAAAAAATCATAACTATTGCATTCAAAAAAAAAAAAGGATGTGACTTTTGCAATCCTTCAAAATAGCATAGTTGTACATATGCTATCCACTGTTTCTTAAATGGTGCATTTAGCATCCATGTATGTCAGTCAAGACCATCCAGATGTTTGGAGGGTAGCACATACCTTGCACATGATTGGAGGGCAGAGTTGCGTTCGCAAAATCATCACATACAGCAACTGTATATGAACTTTCACGTTCTGCATTTTTTCCCACCAGAGTTGCCTTTGCAAAATATTCAATACATGCAAAAGGTGAGTCACATACCATGAAACCTGTTATAGAAATTGAGCCAATCTACTCATTGGGTAGGCTATAACTCAAAATCAATAGCCAGCTAATGGACATCTAGCAAATCACATGACTAAATGTAATTGTCCCGCCGACATGGTAAGTGGATTGGCCTAAAGTTCAAACCAAGTAATCATCATTTTGTCCCGGATAGGATATTCTACACATGAAAAGTTGGTTAGTAAGAAATGGTTGTCTGAGATCGTTCACATATAGCCGTTGCGTGACCATTTCTCCTGAAGAGAAGAAAAAGGAAAAACAAAAAAATAAAAAAACAAAACCTCCAAAGCTCTGTGAGCCACCTTTCTTCACAATCGAGTCATTGTTGAAATCTTCTCCAGAAGTTCCATCCTGCAAATGTAAAATCTCAGTTGCAAGAACATCCAATGGCCCAATATATCCCCTTAAAAAATTTCTAATTAAGAGTTTTGAATTTTGAATCCCTAATTAGGGATTTTCAGTTTTTAAATCTATAATCCACAATTAGGGAATCGACACTACATGAGCCGGCATAGAAAAACAAAAAGCAACATTTCTATCAGTTAATGGATCAGATTTTTATCATAGAATACACAACAATGAAGCCTCAAAATCATTATTAACTTTTCAAGGTTTTTTCCTGCAACAGCTATACCAACATTTTTAAGATTTCATCTTCCATAAAACCAACATGCATATAAATAAATAAATAAAAGAAAACTATAGAAGTTGCATTTTGTACCCGACTATTAGTCAATGAAAAGAATCTACAATGACAAAAGTATATATCTTTAACATTTAAAATATAATAATTTAAAGAGGTAGCCTCACACATGACTAGTTAGAAAATAATTTACCGTCCACCTAGAGCATAAATTCCAAAGTGTTAAGTGTGTACAGCATCCCACTCGTCCAAAAGGTTTGGCCCCCACCACGAAGAATGCTCAACATAAAAATCAGGCTCGTCCACTCATCATGTGGCCTACACCAAAGAAAACAATTGGCAGATAACTGCCAATTTGATAATCCTAACAAGATTCATGTGTTGAAGTTTTGCGATAAAAAAAAACCTCATTTTTGAATTCTTCATTCCCTTGCCCAAAATTCATGGAAAGCATTTTCCCTGCTATTTCCTAACCATTCATCAGCTTACCCTGAAAGTAACCATCCAGAAAATTTGGGTTTTAATTACAATCAAGAAGCACATAAATCCATCCATTCTTAAAATGATCATGTAATAGCAAATTTGGCAGTGAAAGTGGCAAAAAAAAATAAAAATCTAGTTCAGTCAGCTAGCCCTTTGTACGAAATAGACGTATCACATCACACTATTTACCTTAAGACAATCGGGATCTCATAATTCCTGCGTTTAACCATAAAAACCATCCACAAACTCATGAATAGCCAAACCAACCATTGTAAGGTGTAGGAAGTAATCAGGCATAACAGGGCATCATATATATAACCTACACAACATATATATTCAGTTATAATAAAGCACATAAGCTACAGTCATACCACAACTAGGAAAGGTAAACACATCAAACCACCTTATTTACTTCTGAGAGCTGATCACCTACAACCACTGTATTCGAACTTGTGATGCAGCCAAATCTTTTCTGAAACACGTCTTCCATCATTTTACAACCAAATACATCGAATCAGGCAAGGAATCCTATTAGATTGCGCCAAATACCAAAAAAAAATCAGATCTAATCTCCAAACCGAATCTATAGCTTCAAAAACCTAAAGAAACCATAATAAGATGGACAAGATCTCTCCATAAACCATGAAAAAACATCATTATGGGGAAAGAATATGTATGCTCTATACCCAAACGTCGTATGTATGCTCTGTCCCCAAACGGGCCATTTCTTTTCGACGGCATTGGAGTAGCAGAAATCCCCAGATACCCAATAAATAAATAAATAAAACATAGAAGGTGAAATCCCCAATTCCAAAAATCCTCAAATCCCCAAAATCCTAAAATCCCCAAATCCCTAATTTGTAAAATCAGAAAAACCGCAATTCAGGGTCAACATTCAAATCTGTAAGCCCTAAAATCCCCAAATCCCTAAATGAGGGTCCACATCAAATCAAAAATCCATAAATTACTAAATCCCCAAATTCCTAAATCGGCATTGAGATTGAGAGAGAGAGAGAGAGAGAGAGAGAGAGAGAGAGATACCTCCCGTTCGACAAATAGTCGTCAACCGAGCTTCAGAGAGAGAGCGAGGGGGTGCGTGGGCAGGGCGTTCGTGGATCAACGACACACACAAGAAAGGCGAGAGAGAGAGAGGAAGGAGAGGGGATTAGGACGAGAGAGAGAGAGAGAGAGAGAGAGAGAGAGAGAGAGAGAGGATTAGGGCGACAGAGGCAGAGGATTTGGGCGAGAGAGAGAAGAGAGGGGACGCGGATTAGCCACTGACAGGTATTGTAGCGAGACTTGCTACTGAAGTGAGGTCACCAAGTTCTGTGGGGCCCATTATGATGTATGTCTTGTATCCACACTGTCCATCCATTTGGAGATATCATTGTAGGGCATTATCCAAGGAATTAGGCAGATCCAAAGCTTTAATAGACCCCACGACAGAAAACAGTGGGGAGAGTGATTCCCACCGTTGAAACCTTCCTAAGGCCGACCATGTTGTTTATTTGAAATCCAAACTGTTCACAAGTTAAAAAAGACATGAAAGAAGGTAAAAAACAAGTATCAGCTTGATCGAAAACTTTTATGGGCATTTGAAGTTTTTAATGGTGGGCGTCACTCTCCTGCTCTTTTGTGTGGTGTGGTCCACTGGAGGGTTGGATTAGACACAATATCTGTATATCATCTTAAAATGATCTCTCCAAATAGATGGACGGAGTGGATACAAAGAATACATCATCATTGGCTTACAGAACTTAGTGATGTAAGTCTCGCTACTAAACGTGTCGGTAGCTGATCCGCGTCCAGGAGAGGGAAGATTCCCTGCGAACGCCTTCAACGAGAAATTTACGACTGTACGACCCATTTAAGGCCCTTTTACATTTCCTGCCCACTTCGTTCTCCCTTTCAAAAATATGCCCCATACGTACGGACGCCTGGCCAAAGGTCGAAATTGCCCATGCTTTTTCCTTCAACGGATCGGCCGCTGCTTGACACTCCTCGAACCCCGAGTTGTATGAACGGCTCAAAAGATATCAAAGTTACATAGGCCCCACAGTTACGTATATATTATATCCACAACGTTCATCCATATTTCGAGATCATTTTGGACCGTTATCCAAAAAAAAAAAAATTATATTCAAAGATCAACTGGACCACACCACGAAGAGCAGCAGAAAATTGATTTTCACCGTTGAAACTTTTGTAGGGCCCACCGTAACATTTATTTTCCATCCAATCTATTCATAAGGTCACAAAGACCTAGATGAAGAGGAAAAACAAATTTCGTAATGATCCAAAACTTCCGTGACCCCTAAAAAGGTTTCAACGGTAGACGTTCAATCCTCCACTGCCTTTTACAGTGTGGTCCACTTGATGGCTAAATCTGTCTTATTTTTCTTCTCAAGACTTATAACGAGTTCACCAAATAGATGGACGGTTTGGATATAACACATACCTTATAAAAGGACCCACAAAGGCGGAAAGGATTACAACAAGGGAAAAAAAGAAAAAGCTGGAATCTATGGCTACGGATTATACCCGTGTATTTTTATTATATTCTTTGTTATGTCTTCGATTAATCGAAAAAGATTTAGAGCTGTCCAGTAACTTTGCATAAAAAATCCTTTAATTTTCGATATATCGAAGTGTACTTGATATTATTAAAGATATAGGTACGAATTATAGCCGTAGCCATAACTACAGTCCGTAAAAGTCTATGCAATTTTTTAATTTTTAATATTTTTATTTTTATTTTTTACATGGAGAACTTTATTTTACCTATAATTTTCTTTAATACATATTTATATAAATATGTATATATAAGTATATGAAAAAAAAATTCTCTCTTTTTATTCATTTCTTTCTTTATTCATTTAACAAGAATATCTTCTAAACCAAAATTAGTTACTTGATGTACCCTATATGATTTTGGGGTAGGAGAAGCTACTTTAGCCAACTAACCTAGTTATTTTCAAAGATTCCATCAGGTCGATGGTCGAAAATCCATTTCATATTCACTTTGCTGTCAATTTCAATCAGTTTGCGGTCAATTTCGTTCATTTCATTTACTTCATGGTCATTTTCATGCATATCACAGTCATTCCCGCCTATTCTGTATTGATTCACAGTCATTTTGGCGCATTTCATGGTCAATTCCCTCACTTAACAGTCATTTTCATGCATTTCACGGTCAATTCCCTCACTTCACGGTCATTTCCATGCATTTCACAGTAAATTCCCTCACTTCACGGTCATTTCCATGCATTTCACGGTCAATTCCCTTCACTTCACGGTCATTTCCATGCATTTCACGGTCATTTCCCTCACTTCACGGTCATTTCCATACATTTCACAGTCAATTCCCTTCACTTCACGGTCATTTCCATGCATTTCACGGTCAATTCCCTTCACTTCACGGTCACTTTCATGCATTTCACGGTCAATTCCCTTCACTTCACGGTCATTTCCATGCATTTTAGGTCAATCCCCACAATTCCACCTCACTTCACGGTCATTTTCATGCATTTCACGGTCAATTTCCTTCACTTCACGGTCATTTTCATGCATTTCACAGTCGATTCCCTTCACTTCACAGTCATTTTCATGCATTTCACGGTCAATTCCCACGATTCCGCCTCACTTCACGGTCATTTCCATGCACTTCACGGTCAATTCCCTTCACTTAACGGTCATTTCCATGCATTTCACAGTCAATTTCCTTCACTTCACGGTCATTTTCATGTATTTTACGGTCAATTTCCTTCACTTCACAGTTATTTCCATGCATTTCGCAGTCAATTCCCTTCACTTCACGGTCATTTTCATGCATTTCACGGTCATTTCCCTTCACTTCACGGTCATTTTCATGCATTTCACGGTCATTTCCCACGATTCCGCCTCACTTCACGGTCATTTCCATGCATTTCACGGTCATTTCCATGCATTTCACGGTCAATTCCCTTCACTTCACGGTCATTTCCATGCATTTCACAGTCAATTCCCTCACTTAACGGTCATTTCCATGCATTTCACGGTCAATTTCCTTCACTTCACGGTCATTTCCATGCATTTTACGGTCAATTACATTCACTTCACGGTCATTTCCATGCATTTCGCAGTCAATTCCCTTCACTTCACAGTCATTTTCATGCATTTTACGGTCAATTCCCTTCACTTCACGGTCATTTCCTTGCATTTCATGGTCAATTCCCTTCACTTCACGGTCATTTTCATGCATTTCATGGTCAATTCCCACGATTCCGCCTCACTTCACGGTCATTTCCATGCATTTCATGGTCATTTCCCTTCACTTCACGGTCATTTCCATGCATTTAACGTTCAATTCCCTTCACTTCATGGTCAATTCCCTTCACTTCACGGTCATTTTCATGTATTTCACGGTCAATTCCCTTCACTTCACGGTCATTTTCATACATTTCACGGTCAATTCCCACGATTCCGCCTCACTTCACGGTCATTTCCATGCATTTCACGGTCAATTCCCTTCACTTCACGGTCATGAAAATGACCGTGAAGTGAGGCGGAATCGTGGGAATTGACCGTGAAATGCATGGAAATGACCGTGAAGTGAAGGGAATTGACCGTGAAATGCATGAAAATGATCGTGAAGTGAAGGGAATTGACCGTGAAGTGCATGGAAATGACCGTGAAGTGAAAGGAATTGACCATGAAATGCATGAAAATGACCGTGAAGTGAGTCGCAATCGTGGAAATTGACCATGAAATGCATGAAAATGACCGTGAAATGAAGGGAATTGACCGTGAAATGCATCGAAATGATCGTGAAGTGAAAGGAATTGACCGTGAAACGCATGAAAATGACTATGAAGTGAAGGGAATTGACTATGAAATGCACGGAAATGACCGTGAAGTGAAGGGAATTGACCGTAAAATGCATGGAAATGACCGTGAAGTGAAGGGAATTGACCGTGAAATGCATGGAAATGACCGTTAAGTGAGGGAATTGACTGTGAAATGCTTGGAAATGACCGTGAAGTGAAGGGAATTGACCGTGAAATGCATGGAAATGACCGTGAAGTGAGGCGGAATCGTGGGAATTGACCGTGAAATGCATGAAAATGACCGTGAAGTGAAGGGAATTAACCGTGAAATGCATGGAAATGACCGTGAAGTGAAGGGAATTGACCGTGAAATGCATGAAATTGACTGTGAAGTGAAGGGAATTGACCGTAAAATGCATGAAAATGACCATGAAGTGAAGGGAATTGACCGTGAAATGCATGGAAATGACTGTGAAGTGAGAGGGAATCGTGGGAATTGACCGTGAAATGCATGAAAATGACCGTGAAGTGAAGGGAATTGACCGTGAATGTCATACCCCAAACCCAAAAATCGGATTCAAAGGAATCCCGATCACCGGATCTGGCGCCGACAGCCTCCGTAGTGCCCCATTCTCGGATCCCGACACTCGCATGCCGGATTCTGATCCTGAGATACTGCAAGGAGGATTTTCAGTATGAATTTTTTTTTGTAATGGAGCATAACCACAAGTTTACCCAAATCATAAAGGCAACATCATCATCACATATCCACTAATATAAACAGTTTAATACAATACTGTAAAGGAAATACACATGTATCAAAATCAGAGCTCCTAAAAATCGTTGCATGCTCCAAGCTCAACGCTGCTGCAACCTAACGCCACCTGCACACATCTATCGTGCATAAGCTTACAAAAGCTTAGAGGGTGGTGTAAGTGTGTGTAAGGTAAGTGCCAAGTATACAATAAAGCTCATAAACCATACATCATCGGGATAAGCAGAAATACTGACAAGATTATGAATCATACGATATCAGAGTGATGCGAAAATATGCGGTAAGTCCATGAATATAATCAGCTGTACCAAAGCTATGTAATGCAAGGCATGAATGCTATCGGTCATACCAAGGTCATGCAATGCAAAACTTAATACGACAATAATAGATGTTGAGGATGCGATGCAATATACAAATCCAGACGAGCCATAAATACCATCAATCTCATCTAGGTCATATAAGTACAAAACATCGTAACCCAAAATACTAAGTACGACAGATGTAATGTAATATGAGGTGCGAATGAAATGACTATACTGAAATGTGAAGTCGGGATGATAGTACGAAGTATCACAGGCTACGGGGTCTATTACAAGGGACTTCTATCCAAACCAGTCCCATACCTAAATTTGGATAGTCAGACACAATGGGGTAAACTCCTGATCTCAGGTTAGTCGCGCGCCCAACCGAAATCCTGACCATCTGAAGGTACACATAACAAATAGTTACGCACCATCAGCCCGAGTGGATAGTGAATGAATAAATGAATGGATATGCAATTTCTGCTCAATAAGTCCATATATCAGTACGGTTACTCTCTGGGAAAATCACCGGGGTCTAATACACGTTACTCTTACTGCCTCCTCCCCAGCTGCACAGCCAAGTAAGTGGAATAGACCACACTATTCGCCTGACCAGTAGTCTGCCAATACCTACTCGGCTCGTCGATAGCGGACTCATTTGCGAGCTGGTCAAACTCAGCCTAGCTTATAGCCCCCTCACTTGGGCGGATAAGGCCACACCCCCTCTCAACCGACCACGACACAGTGGGAGACGCAGCCTACTGGTATTCGGCACTCGGGCTCTCATGTTCCACTCGATCTAGACATTGGGGCTACTCCTGGCCTCGGAGGTTCTGGGATTTTCACCCAAGGACATCCTAAGTGCCTCATAGTCCTAGAACCAAATATTTTCGATGTCCCATCTGGCCATCCACGATGTGCCTGCGGAGGTCATAGCCCTGATGTCGCTAGGGCGTGCAGTGATCATGATACACAAATGCGAGATGTATGAATCACACCGTTAAATCATGCAGTAATCCAGCGCGCACAGCACGATGATGTGGGGCACTCTGTCTCATAACGAGTCCCGCAAATGGTCTGCCCAATGACATATGCTATGATCAGTCACTACTCATATCAAGCATACATATGATGCATATGGTCATGAATCATGGAGTTATACTAGGCATGTTATAAAGTAATGAACTATTCTTATAACGTAGATGGGCCTAAACGGCCTACACACAACAAGTATGGGCTTATCAATGGGCCCTAGGGAGAGTTATAATGTGGATATTTAACCAACATTATTCTTACAATGTGGACGTCAAACCAACATTGCTCTCATGGCATGTCTTGCCATAAAGGTCAACACATACACCACGGCAGAATCACATTCAATGGGCCTTTGGTACATCCCATTGGGCCTCGACCCCTGGGCTTCCAATACGTCAAATGGGCCTCATAACTTGGGCCTCATATATATTAAGGTGGGCCTCAAAAGACAGTCATAAATAAATCAAGATGGGCCTCTTACATTGGCCTTACATTCATATCAAGGTGGGCCTCAACAACAGCCCCATACCCATCAGGGGAGCCTCAATAACGGCCTTGAATACATCACAATGGGCCTCAACCCATAGGCCTTCAATACGTCACAACGGGCCTTAGCCCATGGGCCCTAATACATCACAATGGGCCTCAACCCATGGGCCCTAAATACATTACAATGGGCCTCGCAACATAGGCCTTACATTCATATCAAAAATGGGCCTCAACACGGCCTCATACACATCAAGGTGAGCCTCAACAATGGCCCATAAATATAACGAGCTGGACCTAATCACGTGGGCTTTATATATACTAAGTGGGCCTCAATGGACGACCACAAATAAATCAAGATAAGCCTCATCCACATACCAAGGTGGGCCCCAAAGGACGACCACAAATAGATCAAAATGGGCCTCATACATATACAAGGTGGGGTCCACTTGAACTATAGATCTATCTTATTTTTATTCTCACGCCTTAAGACGAGCTTTCAAAATGTTTGGATGGTTTGGATGCAACACATGCAGCATGGAGTGGGTCCCACTAAATAGGTGGATCTGACTCATTTTTAGCTCATGCCATAAAATGAACTCTCAAAATGGATGGACGATTTTGGATTAAATATATACGTCGTGGCAGTCCCATGCTAGCAACATAGTTGGACGGCTCGATAAAACACCAACATCATAATATAGTCCATAGTTTGGACGGCCCATCAAGGCAGGCCCCATGTGCATAGGACGGCCAGGATATAAAACATATAACCCAAGGGGACCCACTGAACTTACTGACATAGCTGTTGGGGATACTTCAGCCAATCCACTAGCAGATACATCCAACCATTGGACGGGTGGATAAAATTCATATATATGGTGGGCTCCACCATCTTGGACGGTTGGATGGTATGTACATCAAGGTGGACAGCATGGCCAATACATGTATATTAAGGTGGAGTCACACCGTCAATGGACGGTGTGGATATCACAGACCCAGGACTTGCTGATGTCCTTTGCAGCAGCAAAATTCTTGGTGTGTGTGGCGTACACTAACCAACCCTCTAGAAAGAGGTGGGCCCACGTGGGGCCCACCATAATGCTTATCTTCCATCCAACTCGTTGAAAAGGTCACACTGACCTGAATGCACAGGAAATGCAAATTTCATCTTGATCCAAAACTTCTGTGGGCCCCAAAAGAGTTTCAAGGGTAAATGTTAAACCTCACTTTTTCCTATGGTGTGGGCCACCTAAGTTCCCGATGGAACCGATATTTGAAGGGGGGCCCCACGCCCTAAGGGCCAACCTAATGCATGGAGTGGACACACATCATGGTGGGGCCCATGGCTAGGACCGTGGGTCCCTGCCTCTTCGCTCGCCCGTCCGCTGTCAGCGGCTGCTGCCTTGTTATTTATTTATTTTTATTTTTTTGAAAACAGAATTTCTGCGGTTTTTCACGTGTAGGGCCCGCATCGGACAGATCCATCCTAGCCATTAGATTCCACTGTCAATGACAAATCTATCAAGATCAATATTGGGCCTCTTTTAGCGTATAAAAAAAATTTTGGATAGATTTCAATGGTAATAATACTGTTTTCAACACTACGACCACTAAATACTCCGATCAACCTCATTTTTCGGCTCAACGCCTAAAATGAGTTGGTAAATGGAATAGATGGTGTGGATTGTATACATACATCAAGGTGGGGCCTACACAAGTGGCCCACCAAATTTATTTATTATTATTATAAAAAAAAAACTGATATTTACGTTTTTCCTTCTCTGACGTCCAGCGTCCCAGAC
Organism: Magnolia kwangsiensis; assembly: GCA_037074715.1. Classification (NCBI taxonomy): domain Eukaryota; kingdom Viridiplantae; phylum Streptophyta; class Magnoliopsida; order Magnoliales; family Magnoliaceae; genus Magnolia; species Magnolia kwangsiensis. The sequence goes on along the minus strand of CM073580.1, from coordinate 8,519,872 downwards.
GCTGGACAGTTTTCGGAGATAACACATATTAAGGTGGGCCCCACGTGGACGTGGTCCACCCATAAAAATATGCTATTTGTGCTTTTCCATCCCTATAAAGTGGGGTCCATATAGCTTGGATGGCCATGGGGTCCACTTGATGGATGGTTTGGATTCCACATGCACATCATGTGAGCTACAAAATAATGAAAGGAAGGGGAGAGAGAGAGAAAGAAAGGAACACACGTGCATGGAGGGCTCCGCCACTATGAGCCCTCCCATCCATATCTTCAATCATACATCAAACGAGTCCCACTACATGTGGGACCACCGATCAAAGTCAATGGTGGAGGTCCTTTCTCCACCACAATGAAAGGTCTAGATGACCCTAGTTATGCAAGAAAAATAAACATCATGGTTGGGGCCATGAAGAATGGCCCCATCATGGAATGATCTTAAAATCAAGGTGGGTCATCGGCCACATTTAGGATCCAAGATGAGATCCATACCATCGATCGGTAGGCCTCACTTGGCCCATCATCAAAATAAGAAATCTACACCTATAGAAGCACCCACCTATCGATCTTCTCAGTCTGTTGGATTGCCTATCTCCTTATGCCTCACTTTGATGGTGGAAGATGAAGAATAGATGGTTAGGATGAGAGATTTGGGATGGGAAGGTGGGCCACACAAATTCTTTTCTCCCTTGAGAAGGGCTTGGACGTGAGCTCTCTTGTTGCTTGGTGTGGCTTAAAATTTGTAAAGAGAAAGAGAGAGAAAAGGGGTGGTTGTAAGAGTGATGGATGTGAGGTGACTGATGGGTGAGGTGATGGATTGATTGACTTTGGGTTTGCTTGACTTGTGGAGAAAGAAAGCATGGATGCTTTGTACTTGACATGAGAGGAGATTGATGGGATTGATTGATGGGATTGATGAGACATGTTGTAAATATTCTCTTGAGATTGTAAACGCGCGGCATTTTCTCGAAATAAACGCTGGCTCACATCTCTTAATCAGCGTATCGGATCGGTACATGAGTCGCGGCATTGGAACCGCGACGACTGTGCGGTCGCAATGATACAAGTTTTGGATTAAGCTGACTCAAATGTATAGGATACGACTTACGGTCGTGCAAAAACATCGATTATCGGTCGCAGGTTACCGGAATTCGACAGGAAGGATTGCAGGAGTTGACGGAACAGTACGGATTAGGATACGGGTCTTACAGTGAAATGCATGGAAATGACCGTGAAGTGAAGGACCGTGAAATGCATGAAAATGACTGTGAAGTGAAGGGAATTGACTGTGAAATGCATGGAAATGACCGTGAAGTGAAGGGAAATGACCGTAAAATGCATGGAAATGACCGTGAAGTGAGGCGGAATCGGGGAAATTGACCGTGAAATGCATGAAAATGACTGTGAAGTGAAGGGAATTGACTGTGAAATGCATGAAAATGACCGTGAAGTAAAGGAAATTGACCGTGAGATGCATGGAAATGACCATGAAGTCAGGCAGAATCGTGGGAATTGACCTTGAAATGCATGGAAATGACCGTGAAGGGAATTGACCGTGAAATGCATGAAAATGACCATGAAGTGAAGGGAATTGACCGAGAAATGCATGGAAATGACCGTGAAGTGAAGGGAATTGACCGTGAAATGCATGGAAATGACCGTGAAGTGAGGGAATTGACCGTGAAATGCATGAAAATGACCGTGAAGTGAAGGGAAATGACCGTGAAATGCATGGAAATGACCGTGAAGTGAGGGAATTTACCGTGAAATGCATGGAAATGACCGTGAAGTGAGGGAATTGACCGTGAAATGCATGGAAATGACCATTAAGTGAGGGAATTGACCATGAAATGCGCCAAAATGACTGTGAATCAACACAGAATAGGCGGGAATGACCGTGATATGCATGAAAATGACCATGAAGTAAATGAAATGAACGAAATTGACCGCGAACTGATTGAAATTGACCGCAAAGTGAATATGAAATGGATTTTCGACCATCGACTTGATGGAATCTTTGAAAATAACTAGGTTAGTTGGATAAAGTAGCTTCTACTATCCCAAAATCATATAGGGTACATCAAGTAACTAATTTTGATTTAAAAGATATTCTTGTTAAATGAATAAAGAAAGAAATGAAGAAAAAGAGAGAAATTTTTTTTTATATGCTTATATATACATATTTATATAAATATGTATTAGAGAAAATTATAGGTAAAATAAAGTTCTCCATGTAAAAAATAAAAATAAAAATATTAAAAATTAAAAAATTGCACAGACTTTTACGGACTGCAGTTATGGCTACGGCTATAATCTGTAGCTATATCTTCGATAATATCGAGTACACTTCGATATATCAAAAATTAAAGGATTTTTTATGCAAAGTCACTGGACAGCTCTGGACCTTTTTCGATTAATCGAAAGACTTTCGATTAATCGAAGACATAACAAAGGACATACTGAAAATACATGGGCTGCAGTTATGGCTACGGATTATATCCATAGCCATAGATTCCAGCTTCTTTTTTTTCCCTTGTTGTAATCCCTTCCGCCTTTGTGGGTCCTTTTATGAGGTATGTGTTATATCCAAACCGCCAATCTATTTGGTGAACTCGTTATAAGTCTTGAGGAGAAAAATGAGACAGATTTAGCCATCAAGTGGACCACACTGTAAAAGGCAGTGGAGGATTGAACGTCTACCGTTGAAACCTTTTTAGGGGTCACGGAAGTTTTGGATCATTACGAAAATTGTTTTTCCTCTTCATCCAGGTCTTTGTGACCTTATGAATAGATTGGATGGAAAATAAATGTTACGGTGGGCCCTACAACAGTTTCAAAGGTGAAAATCAATTTTCTGTTGCTCTTTGTGGTGTGGTCCAATTGATCTTTGGATATGATTTTTTTTTTGGATAATGGTCCAAAATGATCTCGAAATATGGATGAACGTTGTGGATATAATAAATACGTAACTGTGGGGCCCATGTAACTTTGATATCTTTTGAGTCGTTCGTACAACTCGGAGTTCGAGGAGTGTTAAGCAGCGGCCGATCCGCTTGAAGGAAAAAGCAGGGGCAATTTCGACCTTTGGCAAGGCATCCGTACGCATGGGGCGTATTTTTGAAAGGGAAAACGAAGTGGGCCTGGAAATGTAAATGGGCCTTAAATGGGTCGTAAAGTCGTAAATTTCTCGCCTTCAACGGGAAGTTTCTACACAAAGATGTTGGGTGGGGCCTACCAAGATGTTTGTGAGAAATCCACCCCATCCATCCGCTTTATGAGATCATTTTAAGATGTGTGACCAAAAATTAGATGTATCCAACAATCAAATGGACACGAGAGGAAAAAGTGGGAATTCTGTGAGCACCATACACATTCAATCAATATGGTTTTCCCATGGTGTGGTCCACCTGAGATTTTGATCTACCTCATTTATGTGATATAGTATTAAAATGATGTGCAAAAATTGATGGACGGTGTGGGTTGATCCCAAATTTATGGGCCTTACAAAAAATTGTGGTTCAATCCGTCCTCTTATTGGTGGTGTGGTCCATTTAATCTTTGGATATGATTCATTTTTTAAATAATTCTCTAAAATGGTCTTGAAAAATGGACGAATGGTATGGGTTAATCCCAAAATTTTGGTAAATCCAAAACTCAAGTGGACCATGCCACACGAAACAGTGTAGAATAATGATTTCCACCGTTGATACCTTCCTTGAGCCCACAGTAACGTTTATTTGCCATCCAACCCTTTCATAATATCAAAAAGATATGAATGAAGAGAAAACACAAACATCAGCTTGATCCAAAACTTCTATGGTCTCCAAGAATTTTTCATTGGTAGAGGTTCAATCACACTATTTCCTATGGTGTGGCCACTTGAGCCTAAGATATGCTTCTTTTTTGTTCTTTAGACCTCAAATTATCTGTTAACATGGATGAACAAAGTGGATAAAATAAATAAATAACGATGGACCCCACAGAGTTTACTCTAATAAGGGTAACGAGTAACTCACTTAAATGTAGTGGAGAGGGGTTTCCGTAAAACATTCATAATTATATATTGGGCTTGCCTAAATGTGATTCACATATCCAACCCACTCATTATTAGGGGTGCACATTTAACCGGTAGAACCGTGGAACCGGACTGGAACCGACCAAATGGTCCGGTTTGGTCCGGTTCTAGAGTGCACCAGTTCCGGTTCCGGTTCCAAAAATTAAAGAACCGTTAACATTGGTTCGGTTCTCGATTTGGGGGTATGTAGAACCGAACCGAACCGTGAACCGATCCGTAGAACCGAACCGTGGATCCGATCTGTAGAACCAAACCGTGGAACTGAACCTGGAACCGAACTTGGAACCGAACCAATAATCCTTTGATTGTTTCCATATATTGACTCATGATTTATGGTTTATAATGCACCATTTAATTATTTTCATAAATGTATTTTTGCACACCTTATACAATATCTAAACCATTCATCAAATGGACCACAACGTGAATCGACATGGGCTAGATAATAAAATTAAACATGTAATTGGGCTAGATTATAAAAAGCCCAGAACCGTGGAACCGATCCGGAACCGAACCGGTTTTAACGGTTCGGTTCTAGGGTGCCAACGGTCCGGTTCCAGTTCCAAATTTCCCAGAACCGTTAGGAACAGTTCGGTTCTGGTTTCACCCCAGAACCAGTCCAAACCGAATCGTGTGCACCCCTACTCATTATGTGTGTCCCACTTGGATGAGGGGTTAGACCAAGCTTTAGCCGCATCCAAAACTCATGGGGGCCCCACAAGTACTTTTATTTTTTTTTAAGATGTCTTCACATGGTTTTAGATGGTATGGCCCACCTACGTTTCGTATATGGATGATTTTTAAGATATCTCATAACCTACAGGGGACACATCAAATGCGCGGTGTTGATGTTTGACGCACATCATGACGAGGCCCACAAAACTTACTAACATCAATTCTTAGGTTCTTTCGAGGTCAATAAGTTGGGTCACAATTTTGACCAGAGTATTTGGTCCATTTTACATGTTTGGTCCATTCACTCTATTTTACTGATCAATACATCAATTTGGCTAGTTACTCGCCCCGATCAGGCTAGCTACATGTGAGAAATGTATTGGGAATATAAGATTGATCAACAATTTGAGTGAAATTTGATTTAAACATATGAAGTTATTTACTCTTAAATCTAAACTAATTCGATTGTCCAAAAACGGTTAAATGTTCAATTAGTGGATGTGCCTAATAATTTATTAAAAAATATTTTTTTCACAGAAAAATATCAATTTTCATTTAAAAATTACATTTTTTTCAAAATGTATATTTTTTAACTCTTAATTTTTCTTTGAAAACTGTTAACAAAATATCATTTTTATTATAAAATATTTCAAAAAATAAATTAAAATACAAATTCTGAATTTTTGTTTTCAAAATATCTTAAATTTTCATAATTTTTAATTTTTTTTCCCAAAAATTCCAAAATGCTGATTTTTTTCTTCAAAAGCATCATGTTGTTTTCAACTTCTCAATTTTTTTAAAAAATTATATATATTTTTTCAAAATCTTAGTGTTTATATAAATAACTTTTTCTTTTAATTTCGAATTTTGAACATTTTTAATTATTTTTCAAAATCACAAAATTTTTCAACTTATTTATTTTTCATTTCAAAATGTTCATTTTTTGATAAAGTATCGATTTTTTAATATCTTTTTATTTTAAAAAATTACAATTCTTTTTCACTTCTCCATTTTTTTTAAAGCATTTTATTCGAAATTGTCGATTTTTATTGAACTTCACAATTTATTTATTTTTGTTTTCAAATTTCAAACTCCCATTTTCTTTTTTAAAATATTTTCATTTTTCAACATTGTGAAAATTGTCACATTTTTAAAAATATTTTTAATTTTCTTTTTTAGGATATTATTTTTTCTCAAAATCAAATGCTTTTTTTTTTCAAATTTATCGACTTTATTAAATATTCTTTTTTGTTCCCACAAAATAGATTTTTATTTTTCCAAAATCTAATTTTTTTCTCAAACATTGTTAAATTTTTTAAACTTCTCAATATTCTTTTTCATGTGATATTACAAATCATTTAAATATTAGTTTTAATTAAAAAATAAAAATAAAAACTCCACTCATTTGATATAAAAACAAAATAAATTTTCTTTTTGCATTCAATCAATTGCTAAAAAATAATCTTACATAAAAATATGTACAATTAAAACACTGATTCTATTAAAAAACAATTATTAGACTACAAAAAACCTTAATTTTCCACCATATTCTTAAAAAAATGAAAAAAAAAAATAATGATAAGGCAAAAGCCCTTTTACAACGGATCCGATCCATTGCAAAATCAGCTGAAAAGCACGCCATTTTGTATTTTGGCCGGGAATTTGCAACTGTTCAGGTTCTGTCACCAAATCAAAATTTGTGACGGATTGCATCCGTCACGTAGTTACGACGGACATAAATCCGTCGTAAATACGTCGTAAACAAGATATTAGCGACGGATTTCAGCCCGTCGCTAAATTCTGAGACGGGACGGATATTCGGGAAAGACAAGTTAAGCGACGGACTTTTCCGTTAGCGACGGATTAAATCCGTCGTTAAACCAAGAGATTTTCAAATATACATCGCAAATTGGCCTTCTTAGCAGTGTTAGCCTCCATTTTTTCAACCGAGGCTAAAGGCCTATTTTCTTGTAGTGGCCACACCGTACTTTGGATCATTATCAATGGTTGCCTATTGTTTTTTCTCAGTGGGGCCCACCTAGTGATTGGATTAGTCGTTTGGGAGTGTATTGAGGGTGAATTGGAATTAAATTCACACCAACTACTACACTAAAAGCCTCTTGTTTTGATAATACACCAAGATCATTTGATTGCAATTCACATCAGTTTCATCCAATCAGTTGCATGATGAGTATTTCTGAATCATATATGATCGTAGCACGTGTAAAAAATCCCAACCCCTCTTTTGGGACCACCATGAACATGTCCCAGACAGAAATCAGGCCCATCCGTTCATCATGTGGGCCAAATGTGCATGTAGGAAATTCATGGTTTAAAAAAAAAGAAGACCAACATTCTATTTAAATTACGAGTCTGGCTGGATGGAGTGGACCATCTTAATTTTTAGGCCTGGGCATGTTCAAGTTGGTTCCCAAGCGATGAGCCGCCCAGATCTCACACATGCTTCCCACGTTGTCACGTTTGCCGGATGCTGGGGGGGGGGGGGGGGGGGAGCACCGTGATGTTTGTGAGAAATCCACACGGTACATCCGTTGTGGGAGCTCATTCCAGGACATGCAGCGAAAAATGAAGTGTATCCAACAGGAGGCCCTTACCAGAGGAAGCAGTGTAGGTCAAGTGACGACCGTTTGAAACATTCGTATGGCCACGAAGTTTCATATCAGACGCAGCTTTTTTGGTGTTTTCACCTCATACGAGTGGGAATGACCTTATAAACAGTTAGGATGGCATATAAATATCTAGGTAGATCCCAGGAAGGTTTCAACGGTAGGAAACTCTTTCTCCGGTTTTCCATCTAGTCCGGCCCACTTGAGTTTACCTATTTTTTGGTATCATCTCTTAAAATGAGCTCCCAGAACGGATGGACGGTGTGGATTTCTGACAAATATTATTGTGGGCCTCACCTAGCATCCCCGTGCAGGAACTTCCTGCCAAACGCTTTCTATACGGTGTTATGGCTTATGGTAACATGCATTAAAGTGCATGATTTTTTTTCATTTGCAGAAAACAGCTCCAATGGAGGGATTGCATGAAGATGTAGATGCATTGACCGTTAAAAAACTCGATCCTGTCCTAGTAGGGCCTGCTGAGGAAACCAACGGCGGGTTTTACTTCCTATCAAACCTTGATCAGAACATCGCCACCATCATCCAAACCGTATACTGCTTCAAGGGTGATAATAGCAAAGACGTGGCCGTTCCTGCAAAGGTGATCAGGCAAGCGTTGGCCAAGGTATTGGCCCACTTCTATCCACTTTCCGGGAGCCTTATGATCGGCTCAGATGGGAAGTTGATAGTGAGATGCACAGGTGAAGGTGTAGTATTCGTTGAAGCAGCAGCAGACCATGAGATTGAAGTGTTGGGTGATATTAGCATCCCTGATCCTAACAAGTAAGGGAAGCTTGTGCATACGTATCCTAGTGCAAGGAACCTCTTGGAAATACCTCTATTGACAGTGCAGGTATAGTTCATGTACATGCATGCATGCATTTAATACATAGGTGGGGTGCATGTATATCATTGGACATACAAGGTTAGAGGTCATATTTGTATGGTTGATTGCACAAACACATGTCTACGTGGGTATCCATGCATTTGCATACATTCGGTTGTGTGCATGTATCTATGCATGCACAAACACACATGTCTATGTAGGTATCCTGCATTTGCATGTATATATTCTCTATTATATGTACTACTATAGCTTTTGGACATGTTTGCCCCCTCCAGTAAGTTAAGGAGACCCATAAATATTAGGGTTTTTCAACCTTAGGATAATTTTATCCTTTCAAACTAGTTGTATCTTTTCTTTGTGTGTAACCATAATAGAACGCATAATGTTGATGACAAAATCTGGTCGGCCCTCCCTCCACGTCACCCTCTGCATATCGTCCCTAAAGCCTGCACCAAGAGAAAAGATAAAGGTGACCCTGGCTAAGCCGAGGGACCCTCCAATGCCTAGGTCAGGACAAGGGAATCAGGGTCTATGTCGAGAGTAGAGGAAGCTCAATTTCACGTACCTGTAGATGTGGTGCGATTTGCTATTTATACTTGCCTATGAGGCGGTCTGGGTCTGATAATCTCGGCACGATCAGAGAGATTCTAGGATCATGGGAATATTGCCTGCAATCTACTGATTGAGCAGCGTATCTGGTGGATCGTGCGCATCTGCAAGCGAAGTTACCGGCCACGTTTGGTCGTGGCACTTTCCATGTTTAGTGAACGGGGTATGCGCCTCTGAATACCGAGCTCATCCAACCACGGTGTAAAGGACTATTCGGCTCGGACCATCCGACCACGGAGTGAAGTCCAATATCTAGTACTGCCTGATCTGTCCTATTATGCTGGTCCCATCGTAGTTGGCCTGGCTGGTCATGTCGAGCAGAGGGAAGGTCATCCGGTCATAATATGAGGACTGTTCCGAGCTATATCTCGGCCTTGTCGGCTGCTCGGACGAGTTGCATTTCGAAACAGGTCGGAGGAGTCACGCCTCAGCTCTGACTGGCGATCGGACTAGCGTTGTCGGACTAGCGTTGCATCATGAGCTTAGATTTTCCATAACATAAGCCCCCTACTCTTTGAGTTTGCTTGTAGATTCGGAGAGTAATTAAGTAGGAAATCTCCCGCCCCCATCGCAATGATGACGGATCTCGAATTGCGCACGCGTTGGTCGCCTTGGCTGATGCATAGCGACGGTTACGATTCCGAATCTACTCCAGCCTATGAGAGGCTGCCACACAGGCCAGAGGAGATGTGTACCTGATGGCTCCGAGTGCCTGGGCGTCGCTTTGCGTATCGAGGTACGCTGTCCGATGTCAGAGCCGTGCGATCGGTTCGATATCCCTCCAATGCAACGCTGCCATGTGTCCTCAGAGATCGGCTCTTGCAGATTCAGCTGCTGCCATTAAGGCTCGCCATTAATGCAGAATCCCTTCACTGCCTATATAAGACGCTTCAAATTCTCATTTGCCACTTTACATTCTACGTTAGAAGAGCACACCGAAGGAGACGATTTTCGACGAGGCGATTCTACCCGAATTCGAAGTTCCCGGTAGAAGGTGATTTTCGGCAACCACCCGGTGAGTCCCGTCGATCTTCACTCTTCTTTCTTCCATGTCTTTCGACCTCGAGATGGTACACGAATATGTCGATGACTCCGAGCCAGGGAGTACTAAAAGTGAGAGTGGATCTTCCGAAGGCCCTTTCGAGACCACTACCCTATACCCCCGCTTCGGATGTAAAAAACGTTGAGTTCTAAAACCAAGCAGCTCAGTAAGAAGATAGCCACCCGAGCCCGCCGAGTCAAGACCACCACCACTACCTAAATGCTCACGAATTTACGCACCGCAGAGGTAGTCCCACGAGGTTCTGTCATGTCAGAATCTCAAATAGAGTGGATTCGTTCAGAATTTCAAATTCCTGACTCCGTTCAAATAATGGCTCCTGGTCCTTTGGACGTTGCTGGCGCTCCTGCCAAGGGAGAGGTAGCCATCTTCCTCTGCGCGCTGCAGTGTGTGGTCCGGCTCCCACTACACCCATTCATCAGGAAGGTTGCGACCTACCTTGGATTGGCTCCCGGTCAGTTTGCTCCGAATGCATGGAGGGTGATTATTTTCACCTATATCATCTGGAGACAAGTTGGAAACTCCGAGCTGACCCCAGAGGAACTGGTGAGTCTGTACATGGTCAAGCATGACAGCAATGATCCATGGTACTATTTTACGCCTCGGGGGAGCAAGGGGTCGGGATTGGTGATACACCTGTTGTCCTCTAACAAGGACTAAAAAAATAAGTGGTTCTGGGCGGCAGGTGAATGGGAGGCACTAGCGGCTGAGCTTAGAACTTCAACGGCTCGGGTTCCAACCCATTTTATAAAACCAGGTCAGACTTCATTTCACATCCAGGTTGCTGCTTTAGTTTTCCCCTGTTTCAGTCGAAGTAAAATTTTTTTTTCTTTTGCAGCTTTTCAAAAGGGTTTGCCGCTCCTAGACTCGGACCAGAAAAATCACATAACGAAGGCCAGAGCGCGATCGAAGATGCTCCGTTCCTGGGCTGATCTGATCACCGCAGCCAACCTCCACTGGTCCGGGCTCTGCAAGTCGCAGCCTTTACTCACATCCCTCAGTAAGCTACCCTGATCTCTCCGATAAACTTTCCTTCAGTTATTTAGTAGCTGACATGATCTTCTTTTTCGCAAGCATGGCCGAGGTGTCCGGGGCTCGGAAGAGGAAAGCGGCTCCGACCGCAGCAGAGTTGCTAAAGGAAGCTCCCGAGTGAAGATCACTAGAAAGAAGGCGTCTCCCCCTCGTGTGGGGGAATCTTCCACTGCGCCGACCCCAGGAGTCCCAACACCGAGACCCGTCGGCTCTTCCTCCGCACTGTCGACTCCGGAGCTCCCTAGCATTGCCGCGGCTCCCTCAACAGTCTTGCGCCCATTGATACATCTTCCACTAGGGCTCGTCCAAACAACTGTGGTCGGCACCCCAGTCGTGCCAAGCTCTGTTGCTCCCCGAGCTCCTACTGTGGCCGTTCCCCCCACCATAGAGGTGCCTGCCGCAGCCTCCGAGCTCCCCATCGTTGTTCCCTCCTCCAAACGGGAGAAGGCCAATAAAATGGCTGACAATACGCTCCCCCCCCCCCCCCCGAGGTCGGGGGAGAGGTCCGCGCAGAGGGTCAAAACTCGGTCGGCAGCAGGGTGGGGGCCAAGGGGGCTGAGGCCTCAGCCCAGGCGGGCACAAGCGGTGGGAGGTTTGAGCCCGGCTATCATATGGGGTGCTTGGCTCCGTGGGCTGCCAAGCATGCTAAGGAGGAGGATATCATTTAGAACCTTGAGCGGTCGGAGGACAGTTTCCTGAACGACTTCACCTCCATATGCTATATGGTATATCTCCGAGAAAACTCCCTTTCTTTTATATCGTTATACATATATTTAATAGATCCTGATCTTTGCTTCCTATTCAGGCCGTCCCAGTGCTGCTCTCGATTCGGCAGAGGGTGCGAGAGCACAAGAGGAGGGAGATAGAGCTGGAGGCTCTTCAGGCCGAGGCAGCGGCCTTGAGGTCTGAGCAGACTAATCTGCGCCAACAACTCACGGGCGAGAGGGTCAGGGTTAGGCGACTGCAGGGAGTCGTTGTCGACTTGGAAGCCAGAGAGCTGCATCTGCAGGACAAGGCAGATGACTTTAAGAAGAGGGGAGATGCAGCGTCCGCTGAGCTGACCCGCGCCAGGGCCCGCGTGGACTCTTTGACCATGGAGACTACTCGTCTCGGTGAAGCCCTGGAACGCACCAAGGTCAAGGCGGCTGAAGAAGTCCCTAGCCATTGCTCAGGTTGTGGAGGCTTAGCAGGTCAAGGATGAAGCTTCCTCGGCTGCGGCAGTTGCCGCTGCAATCGAAGACTTCAAAACCTCCAAGTAGAGGGACGCCGAGGCCGCGACGTTTTACAACCGTGGCTTCGACGCGTGTATTGAGGCGGTCTTGGGTCTATACCCAGACCTTTTTCTTGATCCTCTTTTGTCCGAGGACCCTTAAGAAGCCCCCGCCGAAGCCCCGCAGTCGGATCAAGCTCCTGATGCCCAAGCACCTCCATCGTGAAGGCCTTGTTTTTTTTTTTTCGAACTGTCGTCATTAATTGCGTTGATGTACTTTTTACCCTCCGAGGGGATTTAATGAGAAGATTCTTTTGGACTTGTCTATTTTTTACTCACAATGTCGCTTTGTGACTGAGCTGACTTCTTTGTGGGTCTAGCCCTTTGTTTGTTGCTTAATCCGTTTTCGGCCCAAGTCTTAGATGGGTCCGATTTTTGTAGTGCTTGGTTCGTCGCCCATCGGGCGAGAGCTTTTCATTGTCGTATGTCGAGCCGAATACTCCTCTAGAGAATCGGATTATGATTAGGTTTTTTCCCTCAAAGGGATGCCTTGTCGATCTTTGTGGGATTAGGCTCCGACCCCTTGGGGGTCGGACCATTAGGTCATAGTCATACTAACCAAGACAGTTGAGAAAACATCCGAGGTCAAATTAGAATTTTCATTAAGAGCCTTAAAGGCTAGTCGCTCGGGGGCATACACTTTATTATGAGCCTTAAAGGCTAGTTCCTCATGGGTAGTAGATCTTTAGATGTTCAGCATTCTAGGAATGAGGGAGCTGGCGGCCTTCGAGGTCTTTCAGGTGGTACGAACCCGGTTTGGTAGGTCTGACCACAAGATATGGTCTTTCCCAGTTGAGTCCGAGTGCTCCTTCCCCCAACTCAGCCGTGTTCTGAAAGACTTGTCGGAGGACTAAGTCCCCTGGTCGGAAGCACCTGACTTTGACCTTTTAATTGTAGAAGCGTGGTACCTGTTGGTGCCGAGCCGACGTTCGAATCTTGAAAACATCTCTAAGTTCTTCGAGCAAATCCAAATTGGCAACGATCTGCTCGAAGTTCTGATTTTCTTCGAAGCTCCTAACCCGCGCCGTAGGGAGTTCAATTTCTACTAGCACCATTGCTTCCGAACCATAGGACAACGAAAATGGGGTCTCACCCGTTGAAGTTTGTGTTGTGGTCTTGTAGGCCCATAGGAAGAGGGGGAGCTCCTCGGCCCAGCTTCCCTTTGCTTTTTCGAGCTTTGTCTTGAGGTGATGCTTGATGATTTTGTTGACTGCTTCAACTTGCGCATTTGATTGCGGGTGCTGAGGCGATGAATAGGCGTTCACGATACCAAGTCCCCTGCACATACTGCGGAACTTGTCATTATCGAACTGGTGGGCATTGTCAGAGACGATGGTACGTGGGATTCCGAATTGGTAGATGATATTTTTTCACACAAAGTCGATCACTTTCTACTCGGTGATCTTGGCGACTGGCTCGGCCTCAGCCCACTTAGTGAAGTAGTCGACGGCGACTATAGCGAACTTCACTTGTCCCTTCCCAGTGGGCAAGGGACCGATGATGTCGATTCCCCATTGGGCGAACGGCCACGGCCCACTCATGGGGGTCATTTCTTCTACCAGTTGCCTCGGCACGGCGGTAAAACGCTAACACTTGTCACACTTCCGAACAAAATCCTTGGAGTCTTGCTTAAGAGTCGGTCAGAAATACCCTTGACGAAGTATCTTCATGGCCAAGGCGCGACTGCTCGAATGGTTCCCGCAGATTCCCTCGTGAATCTCTCGGATTACGTAGTCGGCCTCGTCCAGTCGGAGGCATCTAAGGTAAGGCTGAGAATGCCCCTTCTTGTACAGCACTCCGCCCAATATGACTTACCGAGCTACCCTGACTCTGAGTCACCTTGCCTCTAACTTGTACGAGGGGATTTTGTCGAATGACAGATAATTGAAGATCGGGTCCATCCAACTAGGAATGGACTGGACGGGATTGATTTTCTCCGACTGGTTGATACTTGGGTGTTTAACGAACTCGACCGGGATGAAACGCGGAATCTTTCCCTCGGAGGCCGAGGAGAGTCTTGCTAGGGAATCAGCCCAAGAGTTCTCAGCTCTGGGGACCTGCCGGATAGTACAACTTCAAAACTTCTCGATTAATTTCCTCGCTTCTTCGAGGTAAGCGATCATTCTGACCTCTTTAGCTTCATATTTCGAGGAGATGTGGTTCACTACCAGCTGCGAGTCGCACCGGACTTGCAAGGTCTGAACACCTAGGCTCGCTGCCAGCCTGAGCCCAGCTAACAACGCTTCATACTCTGCCTCATTGTTTGAAGCTTTGAATCCAAGTCTGACCGCGTATTGGATTGCCGTTGAATCAGGGGCGACTAGGACAATCCTGGCTCCTACACCTTTGATGTTGGAAGACCCATCAACATAAATGACCCATCCCGGATCCGACGCTGCCTCTTAGTCGCTCAACGGGACGGGTGGCGTTATCTCAACTTCTTTGCTGATCTGTTCCTCACTCGGAGCGGTGAATTCGGCGATGAAATCGGCTACCACTTAACCTTTGATTGTCACCCTAGGGCGAAACTAAATGTCGAACTCTTTGAGCTCCACGACCCACTTGGTGATCCGACGTGACACTTCAGGCCTCTGGAGGACCTGCCTCAGAGGAGAGTCCGTTAGCACAACTATGGAGTGGGCTTGAGAATATGGCCGCAGTCTTCTGGCCGCTACGACGAGGCAGAGCGCCAGTTTTTCTAATGACTGGTACCTTGTTTCAGCTGGTACCATGGCTTTGCTTACGTAGTGCACGGGGTACTGCTTGCTTCCGACTTCTCTGATCAGAGCCGAACTGACAGCTGAAGTCGAGACTACGAGGTAGAGGAATAGGGGCTCCCCTTCTTCAGGCTTGGACAATAGAGACAGTGAACCCAAGTACTGTTTTAATTGCTGAAAGGCTTGCTCGCACTCTGGCGTCCACTCCGCCTTTTTATGGTCCTTCAACTGCTGGAAGAAGGGAAGGCATTTATCTGTAGCCCTAGATATGAAGCATCCGAGGGCGGCAACTCTTCCCGTGAGACACTGTATCTCCTTAAGAGTCCAAGGCGAGTTCATGTCGAGGAGGGCCTTAATTTTATCCGGGTTGGCTTCGATCCCTCGTTGGCTGACTTGAAATCTAAGGAACTTCCCTGACTCAACTCCGAACACACACTTAGCAGGGTGGTAGAGGACGTTGAATGTTTCTCCGAACTTCCCTGACTCAACTTCCCTTAAGCTTCATCTGATACTCTCGGAGGACGTTGAACGTTTCTTCGAGATTAGCAAGGTGGTCGGAAGCTTTGGTACTTTTTACTAGCATGTCATCCACGTATACCTCCATGGTGCGCCCGATCTGTTTGGCGAACATCTTATTCACCAGCCTCTGATATGTTGCCCCAGCATTTTTCAGGCCGAATGGCATGATCCGGTAACAGTAGAGTCCTCTGTCCGTGACAAAGGTCGTCTTCTGTCTGTCTGGGGGATACATAGTAATCTGATTATACCCAGAATAAATGTTCGAGAACGAGAGCAGCTCATGCCCGGCTGTGCTGTCCACCAGTTGGTCGATCTGAGGCAACGGGAAGCTATCTTTAGGGCACGCTTTATTCAGATCGGAATAGTCTACGCAAACCCGCCACTTCCCATTGGATTTCCTGACGAGAACCACATTCTCTATCCAGTTAGGGTAATATACCTCTTCTATGAAGCCCGCATTGAGCAGGATGGAGACCTCCTTGGCAATGGCTTCATATCGTTCGGCGTCAAACGGCCTTCTCCTTTGCTTGACCGGCTTATGATCTGGGTCCACGTTTAACCTGTGAACCAGTACGTCAGGAGAGATGCCCGACATATCCGCATGCGACCATACGAAGACATCTCGATGCTGCCTCAAGAAGGCTAGTAGTTCGTTCCTCCGCTCAAAATTCAATGATGACCCGAGCTAGACAGTCTTGCCCGGGTCTGACTCATCGAGGAGAACTTTTTCTAGATCCTCGACTGATGAACTTTCTGCTGGTCCTCGGGGATTCAAGGCGCCCACGACGAGAGCCTGTTTAGTGGCTCCTTTCCTAACCGCAATAGCATAACATCTTCTGGCCTCACATTGATCGCCTCGGAGATAGTCGATCCCTCCTTCGGCTGGGAACTTCATCATCAGATAGTAAGTTGAGACGACCGCTCTCATTGCATTGAGGGAGGGTTGACCCAAGATTACATTATGGACTGATGGAACATTGACAACTAAAAATTTCACCAGAAGTGTGACTTGATGTTGCCCTTCTCCCGCTGTTACTGGAAGGGAGATAGCTCCTTCGGAGATTACTCTCTCTCCGAAAAAGTGGTGCAAGGGAGTCTTCATGGGTCGGAGTCGAGACAGTGGAATTCCCATTTTTTCAAACGCCTCAGAATATATAACATCGGCTGAACTCCCGGTGTCGACCAGGATGCGGAACACCTTGTGGTTCGCTATGGTCATGGTAACCACTAGGGCGTCATCGTGTGGATGCTGGATTCCGCGTGCATCATCTTTCGTGAAGGTTAGGCTGCATGGAGCGACTCGGAGTTCCTTGCTGGGACGTTCCGTTAGGTGAACGTGATGTTCCGGCTCGGATCTCCGGGAATGGACTTTTCGAGCCCTGTTTGAATCCCCTCCCCTAGCTGAACCCCCGAAGATGGTACGAATTTCGGCTGGTTCCTCTAGGGGGTTGTTTGGCTTTTCCCACAGCTACTCCTCTCTCCGTGCAGATCTTTCTCTTTTGGTGTAACGACGCAGATGTCCCTTACGGATGAGGGACTCGATCTCGTCTTTCAGGTCCACGCAGTCATCCATGTTATGGTCATGATCTCGGTGGAAGCGGCAGAATTTTTGCTCGTCCCGTTACTCGGGGTCAGCCCTCATGCAGATCGGCCAATTAAGTAGTCTTTCTCCTCGGATATCTAGTAGAATCTGCTCGGAAGATGTGTTGAGAGGAGTATAGGAACAGAATTTTTCCTCCGGCCTACGGCTCGGTCAATGATCGCGGGGAGCGCGGTCATCGGTCCCTTTGTCGTTCGGCTGGGAGTCTTCGTTCCTCCCCTTTGTTTGCTGAGTCAGTGACTTGTATTCCTTTACGGGCGTTCGTGAACTCCTCGGCGTTGGTGTACTTTTGAGCCTTCGCCATAAAGTCCCCTAGCGTTTTCGGAGGATTTTTACCGATGGAGAAGGCGAACTTTCCTTCCTTCAGTTCGCTCAGGATGGCAACGAGAGCCATCTTGTCATCATAGTCTTCGACATGCAACGCCTCTTCATTGAAACGGGCGATGTAGTCTTTTAACGACTCCTTCGAAGCCTTCTTGATGGTAAGCAGGTGGGTGTTAGGTTTTCGACTTCTCTTACCACTTATAAATTGTGTAAGGAATAGTCGGCTCAGTTCTGCGAAGGAGCCCACGGAGTTTGACTTGAGCTGGGGATACCAAATCCGAGCGGATCCTGTGAGGGTGATGGAAAACCCCCTACACATCATTGCATCCGTTGCAGTCTGGATCTGCATCCACGATCGATAGGCCTCCAGGTGTTCGGATGGATCCCCGGACCCTGAGTACTGGATGATGGGAGGCATCCGAAACCTCTGTGGCATCACTTTAGCCATGATGGCTGAGGTGAAGGGAGGCTCGGTCTCTTCCATCATCGCCTGGATCGTAGCTGAAACTGTCGATTGTTGTTGCTTCTTCTCCCTAAAGCCTGCACCAAGAGAAAAGGTAAAGGTGACCCTGGCTAAGCCGAGGGACCCTCCGATGCCTAAGTCAGGATAAGGGAATCAAGGTCTATGTCGAGAGTAGAGGAGAGCTCGATTTCGCGTATGCAATACCCCGAATTTTTGCCAACCTGGGGTTAGACGTCCTTGGGCAATGGGTCAATTAAAACACCTGGGAAATCACTCAGAACCCAATTCCATAGCTAAAGAAATCACTTAGGATTAATTCCTTTAGAAACTAAGCATAAGTTAGCTAGCGCTACGCTGGAATAGCTGTGAAATTGTCCCTGACCGCTTTAAATACATCCTACAAGACCCAAAACTTGTAGAACCAATGACGCTATAATACTCTAAAACCTCGGATCAAACTCTAAACCGGTTTGTTCTCTGGACCTCTTTGAAACTTTGTTTGGAATCTAGACCGTGCGTCGAAAGTCCGATACTTACAATCTTAGACCGTTATAACCGCCTAGCTGGACTTGACAATCATTTCGAAAATCAAGTCTAACCGATATTCACAGGCTATTTCATTGAGCCTGGAGTGAAGAGAGTGAGAATAGGGTTAGATTTGGAATTTGAAATTCAAATCTGGCACATGACTTGACGCGTTAGTATTAAGTGTTCTGACCGTCAGAATTCAGTCAAATTACACCCTTGGATCAGGAAAAATTTCTATTTCATATCACGAGACTTGTAAACCTGATCTAGGTGCGATGACCGCTGAATTGAAACTGGACCGCCACGTGCGATCTACGAACACTACTGGTCTGAAAATGGGATATGAGCGACATCCGACATGTATGAGCTTAAGACCGACTGCATTTGGCCAGGGGACCTCCAGAAATGCTCTTTTGGACCAGAACAGCCCCGAATTGGTTAGACTTTAAGTAAATATGGTTCCCAAGCCTAATTTGGAAAGAAATTAGGTTATATAAGGGACTTAAACCCTCACTTCTCTCACCCATCCGAATTTGCTAGAAACCCTAGCAAGAGTGAGAGAAAAGGTGAGAGTTTGTGAGAGATGGTGGGAGGAATTTTCCTGCCACCTGCTGCTGCTGCTATACGTGCTTAAGCGGCATATCCCAATCACTTTCCCGGCGATTCCAACGCACTTCTAGGTAAGAAAAACCTTCAATACTTGCTGATTTAAGCTTCCGTCAATTCCATTAGCGATGTAGCTTATGTAGCTTGTGTATTAGGTCGCCTGATCGCCGTAGATGAAGCGTATACGCTCTGTTCGAAATGATACACATATAAAGCGAAAGGTGCGGATTTTAGACGCTTTGATTGACTGTTTCTAACGCTTTCAATGTTGTTTAATAGTAGATTATCGACGGCAACGCCGTTTGACATGTACAGCATGTTGTTCGTTTCCTGTTTCGTAAGCAGACGAAAAATATGAGATTTAGGACATTTTAGTCATTTGTAGGAAATACTGTTTTCATCCATATTTTGCTGATGTGATTGACATGGTTTCTTGTCACATTAGGATATTAGGAATACGTGCATAATCAGTTTGGCAAAGAGATTCGCATAAATGCGTACTTTGAGTCGACATACTATATGTAGACTTAAGTGTGTAGTTTAAGTGTTTGTATAAATGCTTGTATTAGTATGTATTGAATTAAATGGTGCTATGAATTAGTTTGAGATTGAATTCTCAATTAATATGCTGATGTAAATGATTTCCTACATGTTAGCTATATGCATGATTTCATTATATGTATGAAATGCATGTGCTTGATGATTTACGTAAGTTATATGTTATAACATGTGTTAACATGCTCACATTGTTGTATTTCATTTCCAATACTCTTACATGATTGCTGATGTGGATTCATAATTGTTTGGGACTATACTTAGTCCAGGCAGTCGGCAACCGAGTAAGTTCGTGGTTGGCCTATCTTTGCCACGAACGACGCGTCGATGAACGCAAGTCGTGTTTTAGAGTTGGCGGCAGTGGTTAGGCCACACGAGGTGTTTTATGCACTTCATGTCATTTGACTTGAGATGCGCTCGTGCTAGTCGAGCCCGTCAAGTAACCCGACTGGCCATTGTATGTTCACCCTGTATGAGTCATAACTGCTTGAACCTAGGGTACTGAACTTACCATTGTAAACCCTGTCAACCATGGTGCCTTGATCCACAAAGACTTATGAGCCGGGCATGGTGGTATGGGACACCATGGTCGAGCTGTTGGCCTACGTTGGGGCCACAAACCTCCCCGTAGTGACCAGTGAGCACCTATGACTCGTGAGCAGATTATGGTGGTATGGGACACTATATTCTCACTGTCGGCCTACACTGATCAGGCGACGAGTCCTTTGTAGTGACCGCGAGCGTATTCTGAGTCTACGGGAGGCGACGACCCTTCCATAGCAGTGAGAGTACAGTAGGCCCGTATTGATAAGGTGATGGGAGAGCGGTGCAACGAGTACGAGCAATAGCCTTGGCAGCCCTTGCAGCGACCTACAAAATATACATCGTATGAGATTACTAGGAGTGACGACCCTAGACAGGATCTGTGTCGGGATTGATATAAGGAAAGTACCTTAGTTTCCCAATACTGCTGTGTGAAAAGGACTAATAATAACTCAGTAATCATTTCACCATCACATTGCATGTGCCTGGAAGATGTGGAGCACTGTGGGATGAAAGCATGCCGTGGGCGTAAGATGGTGCCGTATGAGGGAGATCGTCGGTGAGGGCATGCATCATGTCATGTCATATTGCATTAACAACAGTATTAGGAATGTTTGATTTACTGCTTTACTATTATCGCATGATTGATTTGAGAACATGCTAATCCTTGCTCTATTATTCCACTGAGTTAGCTACTCACTCCCACGTTACGGGATGGTGTTTCCGAACACCCACCAGTCCCTATTTTGATTGCAGATGATGGCGCTGCTTGAGAAGCGGAGCTGGACTTGATGATGATGAGGAGGATCCCTCCTTTATGTGTGTTCTGATTGATGGGATTACAGAGAAGTTGATTAGATACCTTGACACTTGTCATTTTATATTTTTAGAGCACTCATGTATATTCTTTTTGTTTACTTTTGGAGTATACATGTATGTATATAATCTGGTAACATGTTCACACTCTGGAGACATACAATAGTTTATATATGTCATACATACTATCACAGTCTTCCGCTTGTAAATTAAACTGTCTCTGGAGTATGATATACTGTTCTGGCTTAATCTCACTCATGTGTAATACATTAACACAGACAACATTCAATCATACATATCTATGTTGCATAAATAACATTGTGGAACTCGGGAGTTGGGTTTTTACTCGACCCCCGATTTTCAGAATGTTATAGCGTACCTGTAGATATGGTGTGATGTGCTATTTATACTTGCCTGTGAGGCGGTCTGGGTCCGATAATCTCGGCACGATCAAAGGGATTCTAGGATCATGGGGATATTGCCCGCAATCTACTGATTACGCAGCGTATCTGGTGGATTGTGCGCATCTGCGAGCGAAGTTACCGGCCACGTTTGGTCGTGGCAGTTTCCATGTTTAGCGAACGGGGTATGCGCTTCTGAATACCGAGCTCATCAGACCACGGTGTAAAGGACTATTCGGCTCAGACCATCCGACCACGGAGTGAAGTCCAGTATCTAGTACTGCTTGATCCGTCCTGTTAGGCCGGTCCCATCGTAGTTGGCCTAGCTGGTCATGTCGAGCGGAGGGCAGGTCATTCGGTCGGAATATGCGGACTGTACCGAGCTGCATCTCGACCGTGTCAGCTGCTCGGACGGGTTACATTTCGAAATAGGTCGGAGGAGTCACGCCTCAGCTCTAACTGGCGATCAAACCAGCGTTGCATCATGAGCTCGAATTTCCCATAACACATAACATTAGGTAAACCATACAATAAAGGCTCTATAAGTCCACTATAATGAATTTTTGACATTTACATCATAGGTTTATTGTGTTGGCTCATGTTAGGATGTAGAAAAATACGTAATGAAAATCTAAAGATCAAATAGAATTCGACGCACAAAAAACTGTGTGACGGATTGCATCTCTTTCCTTCTCTATGTGTAGCTTGCATGTATGTAGCAACACTCTTTTCTTGAATTTTTTCCTCTCGTTCTCTCTTTCCCTACTATCTCCACATCAATTGCTTGCCCCATAACCCTTCATATTAAGTAAAGAGAGATCTTCAAGAGCTCTTGAAGTACCATAAGTTATGGGGCTCCTAGTTGTACCGGAACACTTGAAAGAGTCTAGTTCATGATATCTATTCATTATGTCCCATGCACATTTCATGGGCTATAATGCCGACATTGCACTGATGTGACAAATAGTTATGATTTTGACAATGGTATTTAATATGGACAACCAAGATTATTTACACAAAAATAACTCAAATAAATAATTTGATTCATATATTTATTAGGGTTTTGGTTGAAGATCCACCCATAATATGGGCCACATCTAAAGTGGTGCTTTCCTGCACATTAATTCAATTAGTGATATTCTAATATTTTTCTAAAGCACCCAATTCGACTTGGAGGGCATGGGGCCTATCAAAATCAGGATTATACTTAATCCTGATTTAGTAGGATCCCCTACCCAAACAGACCTTTAAAAAAAAAAAAATTTATGTTATTATATATGTTACACATTAAACTAGAAATAGTGTCTCAGATAAATAACCATTTTTCCATCCATGTGTCCTATGTGTAGAATATCTGATCCATGCAAGATGGAAGACAATCCATCTAGATCTCCTAATATAAAAATCATTCCAATCAACTAATTGGATGGGCTACACCATTGCACTGAGCCATACCACCATCTGTCCATTGATTTTGATATTGTGTCCAAATCGATGAGCCGATCAGCCTGATTTTCATATCAGGTGATCATCATGGTGGGGTCCACATTTTTTACTGATTTTATATTATATACATATTGCATCCATTGTGGCGATTGCAAGATGAGCAGCTTGGAGATGGCTGCCACCAATCTTCTTTCACATGTGGACAGCTAAATCAGGATGCATTACTTGCAGGTGACAGGGTTCAAGTGTGGAGGATTTGTTCTTGGAATAGCAATAAACCACTGCATGGTTGATGGGATAACTGCAATGGAGTTCATACATCATGGGCAGAAATTGCCAGCGGCCTCCCCCCATCCATCCCACTGTTCATCGACCGATCCATACTACGATCAAGGGATCCTCCCAAGATTGAATTCCCCCATCACGAATTCGCCGAGATCAACGATGTATCAAACCTCGTTTCCCGCTACCAAGATCAAGAAATGCAATACAGATCCTTTCGTTTCAGCCCAGAATCACTCACTCAGCTCAAGAAACTAGCCATGGAGGGTGGTGCCATAAGCAAGTGCACAAACTTCATGTTGCTCTCAGCGTTCATTTGGCGGACCAGGAACAAAGCACTCAAAATGGGCCCCACCCAACAAAGTAAGCTCTTATTTGCCGTCGATGGGCGGTCCAAATTCAATCCACCAATGCCAAAAGGGTACTTTGGCAATGGCATTGCACTCACTTATTGTCTATGTAGCGAGGGCGAATTAGTAGATAAACCATTGTCGTTCGTAGTGCGATTAGTACAAGATGCGATCAAGTTAGTGACTGAGGACTACATTCAATCAGCAACCGATCATTTTGAAGTGACGCGATCAAGGTCGTCGCTTACGGCCACTCTTCTGATCACCACATGGGCCAGGCTATCCTTCAATACCACTGATTTGGTGGGGGGGGGGGGGGGGGGGGGGGGGGGGGGGGGTGGTGAGCCTACTCAGTCTGGGCCAGTGACCATGCCTGAGAAGGAAGTGGTCTTGTTCCTATCTCATGGGAGGGAGAATAAGCGCACAAATGTGTTATTGGGTCTGCCTGTTAGTGCCATGGAGACCTTCCAAGAGCTAATGCAAGTATATAGTTCTTAAGCTATATAAAAGAAGAAATACATAAGTGGGCAATCTAAGATAGTGGGTCCCACAAGGTCTCTTGTGGGCCATCCAAGATAGTGGCCTAGCATCATCATCATCATCATCATCATCATCATCATATATATATATATATATATATATATATATATATATATATATATATATATATATATATATATATATATATATATAGGGAAAAGGTACTATATGCTCGACCGTATTATACCTTCCATAAGGTCGAGTGCTGGAGGCACAGTATTGATCAGACGGTAAGAGTTTTAAACAATGGGGAGATTTTATAGGAAATCGAAGAAACACGGCATGAATTAGATACTAAAATAACAAGAAATGTTATTGAAGTGTGTCACGAAGTTCCTTGGCCCCATCATGATGTATGTTTTATATCCACACCTTCCATCCACCTGGCGAGATCATTTTAGGCCAATATGCAAAGAATGAATTAAATCCAAAGCTCTAGTGGACCTAACATAGAAAACAGTGGGGATAGTGAGGCCTACCATTGAAAACTTTTAAAGGCCACGAAAGTTTTAGATCAAGCTGATATTTGTGTTTTCTCTTATTTCATGTCTTTTTTAACTTTTGAACAGGTTAGATTTAAAATAAACATTATGATGGGCCTTAGGATAGTTTCAATGGTGGGAATTACTCTCCCCACTATTTTCTGTGGTGGATCCACTACAGATTTTTGTCTGCCTCATTCTTTGACTCATGCCCTAAAATGATATTTCAAAATAGATGGACTGTGTGGATACAACACATACATCATAGTGGGGCTACAGAACTTGGTGACGTAGCTTCAGTAGCCGACTTGCTACTCAACTGTGCGTACATCCACTTCTAGATTAAAAGGAAAAGCGGATGGGCTAGTTAACAAGTTTTTTTAGTGTAATCCTGAGGTATGTGTTATATATATCTAAACTGTCCATCCATTTGGTGAGCTCGTTTTAAGGCTTTGGACGAAAAATAAGACAGATCTAATTATCAATTGGACCACACTGCAAAAAGCAATGTGAGATTGAACATCTACTAATGAAACTCTTTTTGGGTCACAGAAGTTTTGGATCAGTATGAAATTTTATTTTATTTTCCTCTTTATTCAGGTCCTTTTGAACTTATGAATAGATTACATAGAAAATAAATGTTATGGTAGGCACTATAAATTTTTCAACGGTGAAAATCATTATCTCCGCTGCTACTTGTGGTATGGTTTGGATGATCTTTGGATATGATTCATTTTTTGAATAATGCTCTAAAATGATCTCTAAAAATAGATGAACCGTGTAAATATAATAAATACATCAGTGTGGACTATGTAACTTTGATCTCTTTTAAACCGTTCGTACACCTCAGAGCTGGAGGAGCGTCGATGCTCGTCTCGCACGACACGTACCTACGAACGTAGATTTACTGCGAAAGCCTTTCGCAGGAAGTTCTGTGCAAGGATTCTAAGTGGGGCCTACTACATTGTTTGTGAGAAATCCAACCTCGTCCATCCATTTTTCAGTCACATTTTAGAATACTTTACTGAAAATAAAGTGGATCCAAAATTAAAATGGTCCACATAAGAGGAAACATTGGGGATTTTGTGACCACCGTTGAAATATTTATATGGCCACGAAAGGTTTGTATCGGTCTAAGTTTTTGGTTTTTTCAATTCATCCCAAAAAAAATGACCTAATAAACGGTTTGTATAGCATATAAACATTAAGGTGTAGCCTAAGAAGGTTTCAATGGTAGGAATTCCTTTTCCCACTATTTCATCTTGTATGGCCCAGTTGAGTTTTTGATCTTCATAGTTTTTTGTTGCATATCCTAAAATGTGATTGAAAAACAGATGAACGAGTTGGATTTCTCACAAACAGCATAGTGGGCCCCACCCAAAATCCTTGTGCAGGAACTTCCTGTGAAAGCCTTTCGCAGGAAATCTGCTTCCGTGTCCTACCACCTCCCAGACGGATTACCGTTCGGGTAGTGCTCCATGGAGTCCAACGTGATGTAAGTGTTTTATATCCACGTTGTTCAATGATATTGTCAGATCATTTTAATATATGAACCAAAAAATAAGGCAAGTCTAAGGCTTAAGTGGACCACAAGGTGAGGATTGAACGTCCACCGTTAAAAACTTCTTACGAGCTAGAGAAGTTTGGTATCAAGCTGATATTTGTGTTTTCACTTCATCCACATCTACATGACCTTATGAATAGGTTGGACGGTAAAAATTCAATAACAACTTATTTTTCCTTGCATAACCATTATAGTGCACCCTAGGAGTTTGTAACGGTAGAAATTCAATAACAACTGTTTTCCCATGGTGTGGTCCATCTGAGATTCAGATATAAATTATTTTTTGCATAAATCCCTTAAATTATATTTCAAAATGGATAGATAGCATGGATAGAAAATATACATCATGGTAGGGTCCACGTAGCACCAGTTTTGTTTCTTCATATTTCCTATGAAATCCACGTCGTGTTTCTTTAGTTTCCTATAAAGTCTCTCTGTCATTTAAAACTTTTTTTATCTGACCAATAATGTGCCGCCAGCACTCACCTTATGGAAGGTATAATACGGTCGAGCGTATAGTACTTTTTCCCATATATATATATATATATATATATATATATATATATATATATATATGTGTGTGTGTGTGTGTGTGTGTGTGTGTGGGGGGGGGGGGGGGGGGTTTGAAAGAGTCTTATCTTGAAATAAATAAAAATAAAAATAAACAAAGTTACATTTGCAAATCTCTTATCTTAATTGTACGGAGATTGGAAGAGTGCATGTTTTCATAGTGTTATAAAATGTTTGCATTTTCTACTAAAATTGATCCAGTACTCCGAGAGTGTTATATGTTAGAATGCTCCGAGTGACATTTGGACAGTCCCATCTATCGATCTGCACCGTCCACTATGTTGACCGCACAATTATTGGCTACAATGCAAAAATGAGATCAAGCAATTATACGTTCCGATCTAACATGAAACTGGCATTCTTTTTCACAGCCATAGATGTAGCCTACATGCATTCTAATTCAGACTATCCAAATCATGGTCTTCGTGGGTGAGAACTGTCCAACAGTTGCACCGGCAGATGTTTCTCAATGCTTAGTCAATGGCCTGTGGATGAAGGGTTCACATTCATATGGAAGAAGTCCATTGAATAGTGGATCACCACCCACCATGTAGCCACCGAGATGGACGACCAGGATTGACGGTGATGTTGTGTGCCGGACCTGAAATGGCCTACATTAATTCAACTTCAATAAATAGTGATGTCGACACACCTCTCCTTCCCATTTTAGGGCATGACATGAGCCTAAAATTGAAGCACATCCGAACATCAAGTGAACCACACCGAGTTGTACCAACGGTTCAAAGGATATCAAAGTTACATGGCCATACAATGATGTATTTATTATATCCACCCGGTTCATCCATTTGGCAAGATGATTTTAGATCATGAGTCCAAAATGAGTCATATCCAAAGCTCAAGTGAACCACACCACAAATAGCGATGGGAACAATGATTCTCACCATTAAAACATTTGTAGGGCCCACCATAATGTTTATTTTACATCCACTATATTCATAAGATCACACATATCTGGATGAAGGGGAAAAATAAATATCATATTGATCCAAAACTTCCGTGACCCTTGTAATGGTTTCAATGGTAGACGTTAAATCCCTCACTATGTTTTGCAGTGTGGTCCACTTGATATTTGGATCTGTCTTATTTTTTAGCTCAAGCATTATGGTGAGCTCGCCAAAATGGACAGACGGTTTGGATATAACACAAACCTCATGATGGATCCACTTGGTGACGTCAACACACCACCCACGTTAGTGGTGTATAGTACACCAGCCAATCCGCTTTCCGCTGAACCCTTCCCAAGACTGACGGTGACTTTTTATTTTTATTTTTGCCATCCACTTATTCATAAGGTCACGAAAACCTAGTGAAGGGAAAATACAAATATCAGCTTAAATGACAACTTGTGGCATTAAAGAAGTTTTCAACGGTAGATGTTCCCCGCTACCTCTTATAACGTGGTCTACTTTTTTTTTTATTTTTTAAACACGCACACACACTCACGCTGGTGGAATTTCACCACCTATGGGTACTCGAACCCTTGACTGGGAGTTGAAACTCCAGAGAGTCTACCACCCGGGCAAGAGCAAGGACCCTTATAATGTGGTCCGCTTGAGCGTTGAATATGCTTTGATTTTGGGCTCATGCCCTAAAATGAGCTAGTAAAACATATGGTTAATATGGATAAAACACATACATCAGGTGGGCCCCACAGAGTACCTACACTATGGAGCCTGCATGGCAGGTCAGGGAGTGAATATACATACCCAGTACGTGCATCACATCATTGTGTCTATATATGCTTACCTTCTATTGGTTTGTTTTTAGTTAGGTCGGGTAGGCCATTTTTTTTTTACACAGGCACTCGACACACACCACCCACGCACACTATAGTGGGATTTCACCACCTATGGGTCGCGAACCCAAGACCTCATGTTAAAACTCCTCAAAGTCTACTAGCCTATTTAGCTTAATTAGCCTAATCCCACCTCAGAAGTAGGTTTTGGGGGATTGCAGAAGCACACAGAGATGAATCAAGTGAAGTAATCCAATCGCACCATGCAAGCACAATGCAAACACTTTAAATTTAATGTGAAAAAATTATTCAAAGGAAAAACCACGGCACAAAATGATAGTAAACACTATGAAAACAGAAATTACAAGAGATAGAGAGAATACCCGATTCGAATAAGCCTCAGATCTCCCTTATAGGCCCTTGAAACCCTATGAACGAATTAGAAAGTATTAGATACCTCCCAATCTCAATTACACTCCTATATATAACATTTGGGAGAAGCCCAATTAAAATTGGAAACAAATCCTGCAAATTCGCAAAATCATATAACTCCGCGATACACTTGATGACACCTTCGATGGGACTTCGATGCCATCGAAAACCTTCGATGTCATCGGAATAACACCAAAATGATTCAGCGACCAAATTTGAAAATCTGAATTTTACCGATGACATCGACCAGCCCTTCAATGGCATCGAACAACTTTCGATGACATCAAACAACCTTCGATGGCATCGAAAATGGCACTTAAAGTGTCCAACAACCTATTCAATTTATTCTAGAAAATCTCTATGGCATCGAAGCCCTCTTGATGCAATCGAACTTGTCATCGGCAGACTATTGAATTTGCACATTTAAGACACCCATCAACAATCTCCACCATATCTTTAATTGTCATCCTTTAAAGCTTTTTTTCCTCTTTTTCTAATCCTGCCTTATATCATAGCTCATCGCTTCTCGTGCATACTTCGTTCTTCTTTTACACCTTTACCAAGCCTAGAGAAGTTACACAGAACTTAAACTTCTTTGTAAGAACCACCTTGGTGATCATGTCCGTCGAATTCACACTCATGTGAATCTTCTCAAGAGTCACACCTCCTTCCTCAAGCACCTGTTGGATAAAATGGTGACGAACATTAATGTGTTTAGTATGTGAATGATAAACAGAGTTTATATCCGAATTGATAGCACTCTCGTTGTCACAATTAACCGCTACGGCCTCCTACTGAAGCTCAACTGATTTATCATGCCTCTCAATTAAACACTTTCTTTGAACGCCTTTGTCATTGTCATATGCTCCGCTTCGGTTGTGAAAAGAGTCACCATAGACTGAAGCTTCAACATCTAACTGATTGCTTCTCCTGCTAGTACAAATGAGTAACATGAAGTCAACTTTTCGAAATCCATACTGCCTATGTAATCTAAATCCACATACCTAACTTGGCTCTTTGTTTTCTCAAAAGTTAAGACATACTCTTTCGTACCTCAAATGTATCGAAGTAGCCATTTCACTGCTTTCCAGTGTTGCTTGTCGGGGTTTGACATGTATCCGCTCACAACACTAAGTGTCTGTGACATATCTACTCTTGTACAGATCATAACATACATTAACCTACTCATAGCATTCGAATAAGGCACATAAGATATTTTATTTTTCCTCATTTAATTTAGGACATTGTTCTGAAGAAAGCTTGAAGTGATTTGCGTGGGAACGTTGATTGGCTTTGCCTTATTCATCTCATACTTAATCAACACCTTCTCAAGATATTCTGTTTGAGATAACAAAACTCTCCCTATTCTATGAATATCTATGACAAGAACCCTCTTTGCAACCCTCAAATCTTTCATCTCAGATGTCCCCGATAACCGAGTCTTCAGTGCATCGATTTCGGACATGTTATGACTAGTGATCAACATGTCATTAGAATACAATACTATGACGATGAACTTTCCATCACTTAGCGTCTTGTCATAGACATAGTGATCGTATTCACTCCTAATAAATTTTTGGCTCAACATGAAATAATTAAATTTTTTATACCACCGACTAGGTGACTGTTTCAGGTCATACAATGACATCATTAACCTACCAACGTTGTTCTCTGCCCCTTAAACTTGATAGCCCTCTGGTTACATGACGCAGGGATGAACATGATGAGGTCGAGCATCATCTCTCTCAAAAGGATACCTGTTCCAAATCCACAGAACTTCTCTAGACTCCTCACAGAGGCTTCTCGAATCCACAAGAAAGAAAGCAAGAAAAATAAAAAATAAATTCTATAAAATTTGAAATTGATTAATGAATGAATTAAACGAGTTCACAACCCTTTAAATAGGGATACCAAGCAATGAGAGAGAAATCAAAAGCAAACTACAACTAAAACTCCTAGAATTCGCAACTTAGGGCCTGTTTGGTTTTCCATAATACAGGTAAATTGCTGTAAATCGTTGTAAAAAAGTAATCATTACATTCTTTCACCTGTTTGGAATCGAGTGAGTAATTTCACCTAGGAAACCGGTCCAAAAATGTTGACTAAAATTCGTTGGCCCCACCATAATGTATATAATATATCCGTGTCGTCCATCTATTTTATTAGAATATTTTGAGGCTTTACCTGAAAAAATTAGGAAGATCTAATGTTCAATTGGCCCACATGAAAGGAAACAATGGACTTAATTTGTCCACCGTTGAAAGTTGATTCTTTTTTGGGCCCACGTTGAGGTTTATTCACCATCTAACCCGTTCATAGGCTCATATGGACATGAATAAGTGAAAAATATAAATATAAGCCTGATCTAAAATTTCTAAGGGCCTCAACAAGTTTTTAATGGTAAGCATTTAATTCTCATAATTTCGTGTGGTGTGGTCCACTTGACTTTGGATTTGCCTCATTTTTGGGCCCATGCCTTAAATTCATTTGGCATAATGAATGGGCGGTGTGGATAAGTCACGCACATTATCATGGGCCCCATATTTATTTTACAAATTTCTAGATTTGAGTGCTTAAAAAGTAACCGGTCAAGTCAGCATCGGGAAAGATGAAGGTAGATGAAGGTAACCTTGGTAAATAATGATTACTCATTTACAATGTAATTACACTTGAGCTAGAAAACCAAACAAGCCCTTACTATAAATAGTAGACTTATTATTCATAGACGGTCGTGAAGTTTACTTGTACGTAAGGTTTTCGGCCAAAAATAGTAAGTGTCCTATTTGGCTTCACCAAGTTGTTCTCCTAAATTTTCTGAGCTCTTTTCGCGTTGGGTACAACTCCTAAAGCCCAACGGTTGAAGAGTTATAATCAAACTAAAACTTACTATTTATAGTA
Organism: Magnolia kwangsiensis; assembly: GCA_037074715.1. Classification (NCBI taxonomy): domain Eukaryota; kingdom Viridiplantae; phylum Streptophyta; class Magnoliopsida; order Magnoliales; family Magnoliaceae; genus Magnolia; species Magnolia kwangsiensis. Next base: position 8,488,289 of record CM073580.1, on the reverse strand, counting down.
AAAACGGAATTAAAATAAGGAAACGACCGTCGATCCAGGGGTATTTCATAAATTTGTCTTGTGTAACCCGGTGTAGCAAGGTTGGTTGGCTAAAGTAGCTCGTTCTACCCCAAAAACTCATTCCGAATTGTGAGATACGCCCGATCTAAGGTCCGACGATTCGGATCACTTCTGTCATCAACCGGGCCTTTTTTAATCCATCTTGGCCATGAAAATGTTCGTGACCCACTCTATATTATTACTGTATGTAGATATGCTCTTTCAATACCCCATGGAGGAATGCAGTCTTTATATCCTTCTGTTCCAGCTCGAGATCGTATTGGGCAACCAGCACCAACATGAATTTGATAGATCGATGTTTACTTTACAACTGACGTGAATATCTCTATGAAGTCAATTCCTTTTAACTGATCATAACCCTTTGCTATCAACCTTGCTTTGTATCTAACATGTTTCTTCTTAAAGATCTACTTGCACCCGATTGCTTTTCAGCCCACTGGAAGCTCTACCACCTCTCATGTCTCATTCTTGCACAATGAGTCTATTTCGTCGTCCATAATTACCTTTCACTTTTTTGCATCAGACTCATTAAGAGCCTCCTAAAAAATAGACGGATCCTCATAATCTGTAATGAGGGCATATGCAATATTAAAGAATTGTCCTTGTATCTCATTGATAACTTGCAATCCTGCGACGAATTCTTTTTAGGTGGCTGCTCCACCTCTTCCTGTACCTCTATTTGTACAACTGTCTCAGCCTGAGTATCACCACTATCAACCTGAACGTCCACAACCAACATTTCCGATTCCTTTTGCTCCTGATCATTCTTGCAAAATAGAGAGCCTTCATCAAATTTAACATTCATACTAATAATTATTTTTCGTGTGACTCAGTCATAGAGTCTGTATCCCTTCACACCACCACCATAGCCAACAAAGATATACTTTTTAGTTATTTGATATAGTTTATCTCTCTCAACTAATAGTACATGAAAATAAGCCTCACAGCTAAATATACACAAAATTGAGTACTCAATCTTATGGTTACTCTGTACTTCCTTTGAAATTTTACATTTAACAGTCATAGAAGAGAATTGATTTACCAATTAGTAAGCCATATTAACAGCCTCTATCCATAGGTTCTTATCCAACCTAGCATTACTAATCATGCATCGGGCCCTCTCCAAGAGAGTTTGATTCATCTGCTTAGCCATACCTTTTTGCTCGGGTGTGTGGTGCATTGTGTCGTACATATAGCTGGTGAATCAACTCTAATGAAGAGTCATGTGATATGAAGCCCCTATGTCCAAGATTTACTCGTCCCTACGGTCGTCGTATTAGTGTCCAATCATAGACACTGACAACACATCACTTCTGTTTGTTTCTTCATTAGATACGGCACAGTTGACCTACTTTAAAGAAGCCTCTGAGTTTTCTCTTTTTTTTTTTTCTTTTTTTTCTTTTTTTTTTTTTTTTACTTTAGGATTTATACAATGCTTCTTTATGTTCCCTGTCATCCTACAATTCAAGCACTTTAACTTGCCCTTGCCCTTAGATTTAGATATCGATCAAGAAGATTTTGTATCCCACTTAAAATTTGGCCCCTCGTAAACAATGTATTAGTGGAAGCCCTCATGCTACTATTTTTCTTTCTTATCGCCTTTGCTTGAAGGGCTGAGATTATGGTATCGACACTAAGGGTCGTGTTACCAGTGAAGCAGGGAGTGAATTTAACAAGATACACGCCTGATCATCTTCCTCGACTACTACCTTTACATCTAACAATTTGCAAATCATCTTGTTAAAATTGCTAATGTGAACCTCAACATTTCCTCCCTCTCCTATCTTAAAGTTGAACAGTTGCAACTTCAAATGTAAGTGATTTTCAAGGGATCTTTTCCCATAGATGTCCTCTAATTTCACCAACAAACTTGCAGCAATTTTCCCTCGCATGACAGTATAGACAACCTCATCCGTTAGGCACAATTGGATGAAGGTTTTTACTTTCTTATATAATTTCTTCCATTGATTCCGCTCACTTCTCAATGATATCAATTCTTGTTGAACAAATGGTCAATCATCTTGACCTTCCATAATTCAAAATTGCTTTTATCAAAATACTTCTCAACATCGAACTTTGGATTGACAGTTATTGATACTCACTTTCAGATTCAAGCATGCACCTCAATGTTAGCTTTAATATCACTTATTGTGGGACTGCAGAAGCACATAGAGATGAATCAAGTGAAGTAATTCAATCGCACCTAGCAAGCACAATACAAACACTCCTAATTTAACGTGGAAAAACCCTTACGGGAAAAAACTATGGCACAAAGCAACAATAAAAACTATGAAAGCTTAAATTACAAGAGATATAGAGAATACCCGATTTGAAGAAGCCTCGAATCTCCCTTACAAGCCCTTGAAATCTTAGGAACGAATTAGAAAGCCTTAGATATCTCTTAATCCCGATTACACTCTTATATATAGTATATAGGAGAATCCTAATCAAAATTGGAAACAAATCCCGCAAATTCATAAAACTATATAACTCTGTGATACGCTCGATGGGACTTCAATGGCATCGAACTAAACCTTAAATGTCATTGGAATAACACCAAAATGATGCAACGACCAAACATGAAAATTTGAATTTTACCGATGATCAAACTTAAAGTGTCCAACAACATATTCGATTTATTCCGAAAAATCTCGATGGCATCCAGCTGATCACTTGGATAGTATTAAAGTCTACTCGATGGCATCAAACCTATCATGGATGGATAGACTATTGAATTTACATATTTAAGACATTTTGTCAATGATAAGTCAGGGTAGTTGATCCGCAGGCTGGCCTGATTCATTTGCCAATGCGAAGACAAGTGACAAATGGGAATGGAAATTTTGTTAGAATGCTACAAACAGCTGTAATTTTCAGCCATGGAAAGAGAAAGCTAACGCTTTAGCAATTATGATGGCCTATTCATTAAATTTCCAACCGTTTTAGTTGAGATAATTTAAAACTGGAAAATGATGAGACTTGGAACTTTCTTGAGTAGATGGCAGATCATACACGAGAATGTGTACACCGACCGCTGCAGTTCTTTTAAATAGTCAGGCTTTGGCCATATGTTCAGTTGACCAGCCCAAGAGACGTACATGAGTACTGAAACATCTTGGAGGCTGAGCCTAAATGGTCTTACTTAACTACCCATTTGCAATACTGGCACATTAGATAGCATGTAGATGGTATCTTTGTGTTGAAAATAATTCAGACTATATAAATATAAAATTAAAAATGAAAATAAATAAAAAGATAAAGAATAACTTATTGAGTTTTTGAGTTGAGGTAAGGTGTAATTTTAATCACTTGGTTTGAAATTGAATTTGTCTTCTCTAAACTGTCCCAAGTACAACAGAATTCTCCAAATAAATAACCTCTAAGATATAATAACTATCACCTGATCTTGGCAGTTTATTCAGTGTACATAGGCTCAAACCATATTCAGCGTTAACTTAAAAATTTTATATATATATATATTTCTAAGAAGCGGAGAGATTTTATGATTTTGAAAACATATTAATGAAGCTTATTTATAGATTTCAAGTAGGAGTCAAAGCACTCTTTCAACATGGGTTAGTCCTGTTGAGCTTAGACTCAATTGGTTTGACCACCCGAACAGCCAGCACATCTCTCCATTTTTTAAATCAAAGAGATGTGAGAAGAGTGTTCTCGAGTTACACTTATGTGGTCATGTACACTCACACACGCTCATGCTCATGCTTAGAGGTGTACACGAGTCGAACCGAGTCCAGCTTGGCATAGCTTGACTCGACTCAACCACTTGCTTACCCCAGCTCAAACTCGGCTTGGCCGGATCCTTGAGCATGACTGGCCAACTCATTTTGGTTCAGTCGCTAGTTCGAGTCAAGTTCAAGCCAAGATTGAGCCAAATTTACCCGTGCAACATTTTCACAAACACATGGGCTGCACCTTCAAAATCTCACTGCATATAAAACACAAGTAGTGGTTTTATAGATATTTCATCAAACACTTTATAAGAAACATAAAAATCAAGAAAAAAAAAAAGGATATTTGTTTCATATACTTACCTTCCTCGCCACCGGCCACACTTCGTTGAGTCATTTCATCAAACACTTGGTGAGCAACAACAATACCAAATAACTGAGTCACCGAACTGTTTCAATCCGAGTTTGATTCGAGTTGGGTTCGATCCGAGTTGAGTTGAGCTCGGGTAAACTCGGTCTCGGCTCGAGATTTTTTCAAACTCAAAAAATCCGCTCGACTCCGCTTGAACTTAGTTTCAAACCGAGTCGAATCAAGCTTTTTCGAATCGAGTCGAGTGAGCTAGCTCTGCTCATGTACCTACCCATGCCCTTCTTGACTCAGGCATGCAAAGAAACAACCCAACACAAATCCAAGTATGCCGAGGGCACAAACCACATTCCACATATAATCTCTTCATATTCATTTTACATTTTTCATGCTGGACTATTTCTAATACAAAACAAACAAGGGACAGGAAATTTCAAAGAAATTTTTGAAAGAAAAGTTACGGTGGGGATTTTAAAAACACAAAAAAAAAAAAAAAAAAAAACTAAATTTAAATTAAAATTAAAATTTCAAAATTTTAAAATTACAATACCTGGCACATGCCTATGGACTCACTGCTTAAATCTGAAAAGTTTATTTACTGCAGCACCACCATAGGGTTATCCCTGCGTCACGACGTGACCCAAGCTCTATGGTGCCCACAATGATGTATGTGTTTTATCCATGCTGTTCATCTGCTTTGCCAGCTCATTTTAGTGCAGGAGACCAAAGATAATGCAAATCAAAGCACTAGTGAACCACACCAAAGAAAACAAGGGGGATTGAACACTGTTGAAAACTTCTTAGAGGCTAAAGAAAAAAAAACCCTTGGATTAAGCTTATATTTGTGTTTTCCCTCATCCAGTTCTGTATAATATTATAAGCCGGTTGGATGGCAAATAAAACATCATGATGGACCCTAGCGTTTCAACGGTGGGTGTTTAATCCCCAATGTTTTCTGTGGTGTGGTCCACTTGAGCTTTGGATCTATATCATTTTTTGACTCCTGTCCTAAAATGGGCCTTCAAAATGAAAGGACGGCTTGGATAAAGTTAGCATCATGGTGGGCTTCAAATTTAACCTTGTTGTGCCACACGATTTCCCGGTCACGTGTGCTGCAATCCGGCATATTTTTGGTGAAGCACACGTACTAAGTACTTGAAATCCACTCCCACTATTAGATGTGTAATCCTACTTTACGTAGACAACTAAAATATCAAGCTATTATGTGATTCTAATGGGCCGCAATAAAGGAAACAGTTGTGTGAGAGAGTCATCCACTGTTGATTTTTTACGGAGCCTACCACAAAGATTATATAAAACCCACTCCAACCATTAAATGCCAATATATATATATATATATATATATATATATATATATATGGAAAAGGTACTATGCGCTCGAGCTCATGGCTCCGTCGCATGTGGTCAAGCTATGTGGGCCCCACCGTGATGCGTTTCAAAAATCTACCCCATCAGTCAGATGCACCATTCCATCGTGGACTTAGGACTCAAAACTCAAGTCAATCTGTGACTTTTTTGGGCCACACCACATACAGAAGTGGAGAGGGGCTGTGCACCATTAAAACATTCATAATCATTTTTTGGATCCTACCGAGATGTGGTTTGAAAATCCATCCCATCCATTATGTGTGTCTCACTAGGATTAGGGGTCATACCAAGTTTCAGAAGTATTAAAAACTTAGTTGGGCCCTAACAAGTGCTTTTATATATTTTAACAGTGTCTTCACATGATTTTATATGGTATGGCCCAACGGAGTTCCGTTTACGGATGATTTTTGGGATATCTCATAATTTAAAGGGGACCCATCAAATGCACAGTGTTGATGGTCGACACGCATCACGATGGGGCCCACACAGCTCGACCTCACGATAAGCTTATCGTGAGCTCGAGCGCATAGTACCTTTTCCCACATATATATATATATATATACACGCGCACGCGCATTTAGTGAGCAATCTTACAAGTGCCATACATTGCAACTCAGATTCAACTGTCCATGTAGATGGTCTCAGTTTTGATAGGTAATAGTCTAAAATTCAGATTGATCGAAGATCATAACTTTGATTCATGTACCTTTTTGTTGTTGTTGAATTTGGGCTATCTACTATTTTCCATTTTCATCATCCTTTAACCAATCGACCAATCAAAACATCATGTCAGTGGAAATTTTGGTACATGAGCCATACAATGTTGGGGCCAATGATTTGGACGGTTTAATTTGAGTTGCATATGTTCCACATATATAAACTAGCAGTGCATGAGTATGAACCATGGTACTGCCACTGTCACCCAATTGCAAGGCAATTTCATATGACGAATACAGCTACTAAATGTATCCAGTCCGTAAAAATGGAGTCCCAATTAGGTAATCAGAACCGTCAATCTGATTGATCCCACCATGCTGGACACCCTAATCAAAGACCCTGATCAAAGGGTTGGGATCTTTCAACTTAGCCTGCCTTAAAACGATCGAGATCAGCTCACAACCATTTGCAAAGATCATGCAACCAATCATTCCCTGATTGCATTCATGAGGATGTAACTAATCATGGGCCCACAACGAATGGAGTGCAGTATGACTCCAGATCATGTTGTAATTCAATGATGATTTTAATCTCTCGTCGAAGGTTGGTGAATGATAGAAATTGATGATTTTAATTAATTCTCTTGTCGAAGGTTGGTGAATGATAGAAATTGATGATTTTAATTCTCTTGTTTGGTGAATGATTGAAAGCACGTATATCTGACCCATACTGATTTCCTTCAATGAGGAAAGCGAATTATCAACCATAATTTCATTTTTTATTCCAAATTGTCTAAGAGGCTTAATCAACCGTTGGATTTCTTGGCTGGAGGTCACATTCCATGTGGGCCCCACTTTTTCTTATTCCAATCATTTGCACGGTATTGAATTGTATTAGATACCATTAACACCATTATTGGACAATGATTGCATGTCCAGGAATTTCATGGTATTTTGGTCATCCAATTCAATTTTTGGGATTAAATTCTTGCCATGGGAAAAACACTGGATTAAGCGAAATCCTGTTTGGTGGACTGTGGAATTGTAATCAATGAACTAAATTCACAATGAATATTTGTCACTTGTATACATATATAACCAGAATATCATATGTAAAAGGTGTGTATGGATGGGCGGCATGACTAAACACATATATCAATGTAAGGCCCACAAACAGTAGATTTCAAATCCACATAAATCCCATGTAAACCAAATCCACAGGACCAAATGCAATTCCATCTCACCTAATCCCCAACCCTCCCAGATGCACTATAGAATTTGCATGGACAAAATGTAATTCCATCCCACCTAATTCCCTCTAATCCAATGCGCCAAAACTCAGTGACTTGGAACTAAAACTCCACTGAGTTAACTCAAGTGGATAACAGCGTGTTTGGTTGCCACTAAAAAATGAGTTCATATCAAGACCCATAGTTTATATATATTGTTGTTTATAATTTTAATCCCTAAAATAAAAAAATAAAAATAAATAAAAAGGAATCTCTAGTACATAGTTACAATTTAATAAAATGTAGTGAACTCATTTTTTAGTGGCAACCAAGTAGGCCCTAGGATTTTGGAAACCAAGCATATTGATCCTAAATTCATATGGCTCATTGAGTTGACTCAACTTACTCAATGCATGTAACTGTAGCTCAACTCGAATGAATCGGGGACACAAAGCAAACAGTTGCAGCTACCACCTTACCAACAATCAAGCAATTGTTTAAACTAGCATTTGAGGATATTAAATGTGAGTTATGATATAGTGGATAGGGCACGTGCTTGCATGTAGAGAAAAGAGAGAAAAGATAAAGGGAGTGAACTATGAAAAAAAAAAAGAGAGAAGAAGAGATGGAAAAGGTGAAATTATTTAAAGGTGGGGACTACACATATAGAAGAAAATGAGGCAAACTAGTTTCAGGAGTGAGCATTCCCTCCCTATTTTTTATGGTTTTATGATTGTAGACACCCCATTCAAAATGAGGCTAAACTACTTTTTAGACTTGACTCTTCAGACTTTGGCTGAACTTTGATAAAATCATCCATGAGAAATTCAAGAGTGTCAAAACTTTGATAAAATCATTCATGAAAAAGTCAAGAATTGTTGAAAATCAAATTAATTAATCAAAATAGTAGGACTCTCAGGAACAACCAATGGACTTAATCGATAGATCTAAAAGCTGACAAATTAGATCATGGCCAATTATCTAGAGTCTCTAGAAATCTTGTTTATGTCGTATTTCAATAAAAGTTGTCTCTATCCAACTCGTAAAGTATTACAAATCCAAATGTGTCACATATTAAGGGTCCCTGACATCTCCCGAAAGCAACTAATGGACATAATTGATAAAATAAAACAATGCGTTCACCACAAGTCAATTTTACTTTTGTTTTTCATTCAAACAAATGCCAAAGAACCTATTTTGTCAAACGGAATGGGTCCACATGGATCATCAATGTAACGCCCCCGATTTTTGTTAATAAAATTTAAAATTAAAATTTTTAAATTTAATTTTGAGCGGAAAAGAGATCCACCGATCTCATCATCGTTCCTCTTATATTTCTTTATTCAAAACTTTACTGTAGTCTCCCAACAAACCCCCTTTCTTAAAAAGGGAACATGAGAGAGCGAGAGTCCTATCAAAACTAAATAACGAAAAAAAAAAAAAACTTGTAGAAAAGAAAAAACGAAAAGAAAATTGAAAAGGAGGATTTTTGAAATTTACTTATTCAGATAAATATTTTATTTTATTTATGCAATAGTTAATTTGGCATGATTTACACGTTGGATGGATTGGATTAATCAAACATCCATTGTATAGGTTTAATTTATTCATATGAAAAAGTATGCGCATGACTTTAAGGCTAACGTATAGAATGTGATATTCTTAGGTATACGTATGGCTTCAAGGCTATGCGTAGAATGTGAGATTTTTTCATGATAGACAACGATAAGTATGATTTGTACCGTTCATGGGTGTTATAAGACTTAATTATTTAATATTTTTAAGAATTAGACCAACTCGATACGTTAATAGACCATATTAATCATATATCTACCAATTTTCTTTCTTAATCTAGCAAAATTAAATAAATACTGGAAGAGTAATTCTCTGCGCAAGATACAACTTGACACAGAGAATTATATGACCTAATTTGAAATGTGTGATTAAATCATCACCATTCATTAGTTCCTTAAGATTAAAATAAATTAAATTCTTAAATTCTAGACTGATCGGACCATTGGATGAGAAACATCAATCTGAAGAAATGATAGATAATGAATCATACGTTTTATTCATTATGTGTAATCGTAAGATTAAATATAATTCTTATTTATATGATTTTAGGAAGTCCTAATTCAATTCAGACCGTTGATTCATGGAATCATCTCTACCGCATCAAAGTGAGTGATCCCGATGTGTTTCTTATCCATCAAGTTAAAATAGGTGGATTGTTTGATATATTGTATTATTATCCTAATTTAATATCATATACTCGATTTAAATGACTGTGTGATTTCTGAAATATAATAATACTGATATGATTTGATTAATGTATTAGACTATATTAATTCAAATGTGATAATCAAAATAATCTTTGCAATACATGATTCATGATTACTTGGTGCATTTATCAATTACATGCACAACACGTGTTAAATTTCTAGGGGACCTCCCTAGATGGTATATCTTGGTAGAATCGTTACCAAAAGCTCACTATGGCAGTGGAAGCCTACTCAAGGAGTAAATGTGGGCCTTACTTATGCCTACCAAATGGTAAAAGCTTGCTAAGGGGTAATGCGGGTTGATGGGTTTCCAACTCAAACAAGTACACGAATTCCCATTTGTGTATGATTATTAGTATTCTATTATAATTTGATATAAAAAATCATATCAAAAATTCTCACTAGGTCTGGCCAGCTTATCTTTTTTGTTAATCAAAAACCGTATAGATGTAAATGAGAGTGAGCTAGTGGCTCAAGAATAAGAATACATGATCGAGCAGGAAAAGGACTTAAGGGACACATAGCTTTACTTGGCATATGAAGAAATTGTTGTTTTAAACTAGTCATGATATTTTTACTTTAATTATATTTGATTTTCTTATATTATAATTAATTTTTTAAGTTGTTGGATATATTTATTTCATTCATAAGATCCCGAATGAGAGGATCCTTAACTATATTCATAATTGATTATTAGAATGGGTGGTCGATTTTTATTTATGAGATATTCTTGAGTATGTATAGAACTTAGATTTACGATAGAGATAGTACGTAGATAAATAATTGTATAATGGAATGAAATTAGTACACTTTGTGTATGAACTATGACTCGAAACTCCGGTCTGAGGGTACACACTCCATACCTGAATTTCGGAGCGTGACAAAATAGTATTAAAGCGAGGCTCGTTCTAAATTTATTGTGACCTGTAAGTTATGTTCTCACATAGATACATAATTGGTAGATCCCCTTTAATTAGAAATTTTACACTTAGGATTTTCTATTTGACTATTATGTATTAGGAAAAATGTAGGAAAAAAATCTCTATTCATTGATGTATTATAAAAAAAAAAAAAAAAGTTAGAATGTTTTCATGTACTTTTATATCAATAATATTTGAACTGTAAAGTTATATTAAAGTATTAAATTTCTCAAAATCCTGATGGACAGCAGTAGTTACCCAACTTATAAAATTCATAATTACAAAAGTACTACTCCAATCAAGACAATTCAAAATCTTGATCGAAGACAGACAAGTGTAAATTGAAATAAAAATAATTAGAAAATCAAAATCAGATGATCATTATACTGATTCAATGAGTTCGTATAGGCTAGTTAGAATTCATCAAATTATGGATAAGTCTGACAATAGGAATTTTAAAAACTTTTATGGTTTGAATTTTTAACTAAGATTTCACAAAGATATATTAAACTTATAATAAGATCTCCAGAAAAATTTATTAAATTTATTACCTAATCTGAAATTTCAAAGTAAAAAAATAATAATAATAAAAAATAAAAAAAAAATGTAATAGAAACAACAATCATTAAGCTAAAAATCAATCTACCCATACTAGTTTCTATCAATTTAACTAATAAAGTTTCTAATTTTGATAATTACTTTTAGTTAAATTAATATTTTTATTTGCAGTACTTTATTTAAAGAAAAAAATATTAAGTATAAAATAAAATAAAATACAAACTATAATCTCTACTAAATTTAAAAATTTTTCTTATACGATCATAAGTCCATACTTAGTGATTTTTTCTTTACTTATATATAAAAAAATAAAAATAAATAAATAAGAGAAAAAATTAAATATCAAACTTACTAGGACCTTTTTTCATGTCTAGGTCAACATCTTCTCCAAATTTCAAGGTCACGAGAAGGTATTTTTAATTTCTGACAATTTTTTTTACATTGTCAATTGAAAATCTGGACCAATTTAGTGTCCATGATTAAACCCAATCAAATTATTATTTAAAAATTTTCAATTTTTTTCTAAAAGTCGTGTACATGTTTATGGATAGCCGTATAAAATTTTACGACAATTTGAGTTGTAATTAAATTATGAAAATTCAAATAGTAGGCAATAAATGATTGAAATGGTTGTTGGACAGCATGATTTTTTTCCCTTAGTAGTGATGAAAACCCAAGTAGATGTGATAATTTTGATCTGAAAATTTTTTTTTAATCCATCAGATAATTTGTGTATTATGTTCTAAATTTCAAATAATTCTGATTTTCAGTTTGAAAGTTAAAATTCTGAAAATAATGATGTGTCTATCAAATCTGAATTTGAAAATTTCCTTTAATCACATCAAGAGATGCAACGCTTTGATCTTTAATCGTTGTGACGTGTGAAACTTAGAAACTCAACTTATGATCTTTGATTGATGATTTTAATATGAAAACTATTTTTACTTAAAATATACATAATTTTAAAATGTAAACCTAGACCTCTTAATAATTTTCAGAATTTTTACTCCTCACATTTTTCCAGATAATAAGAATCACTTGATTTTGGAAACTCATAAGTACTTAAGTACAGGTCTAATCGAGGTGATTCAAAGTAATTAAGTACAGGTCTAATCGAGCTGATTCAAATGTCATATCATAGATTGATAAATCGAGTTAAAAATAAATAAATAAAAATAAAATCGAAATGCTACTTTTCAAATCTCGAGGACGGAATTTTATTTTAAGGGGGTAGAATGTAACGCCCCCAATTTTTGTTAATAAAATTTAAATTTTAAATTTTTAAATTTAATTTTGAGTGGAAAAGAGATCCACTGATCTCATCATCATTCCTCTTATCTCTCTTTGTTCAAAATTTTTCTCGTATTTCGTAGTCTCCCAACAAACTCTCTTTTTTTAAAAGAGAACGTGAGAGAGTAAGAGTCCTATCAAAACTAAATGAACAAAAGAAACACTCATTAAAAAAAAAAAACACGAAAGGAACAGTGGGAATAAGGATTTTTGAAATTCACTTATTCAGGTAAGTAATTTATTTTATTTTCTTTATTTTATTTATAAAATAGTTAATTTGGCATGATTTACACGTTAGATGGATTGAATCAATCAAACATCCATTGTATACATTTAATTTATTCATATGAAAAGGTATGCGCATGACTTTAAGGCTAATGTGTAGAATGTAAGATTTTTAGGTATGCGCATAACTTTAAGGGTAATGTGTAAAATGTGAGAGTTTTTCATAATAGACATCGATCAGTATGATTTGTACTGTTCATGAGTGTTATAAGACTTAATTATTTAATATTTTTAAGAATCAGACCAATTCGACACCTTAATGGACTATATTGATCATAGATCTACCAATTTTCTTCCTTAATCTAACGAAATTGAATAAATACCGGAAGAGTAATTCTCTGCGAAAGATACAACTAAACACAGAGAATTATATGACATAATTTGAAATGTATGATTAAATCATTACCATTTATTAGTTCCTTAAGATTAAAATAAATTAAATTCTTAAATTCTAGACTGAACGGATCGTTCAATGGGTAATATCAATGTGAAGAAATGATAGATAATGAATCAAACGTTTTATTCATTATGTGTAACCGTAAGATTAAAGATAATTCTTATTTATATAATTTTAGAAAGTCATAATTCAATTCAGACCGTTGATTCACATAAGCATCTCCACCGCATCAAGGTGAGTAATCATGATGTATTTCTCATCCATCAAGTTAAAATATATGGATTGTTTGATACCTTATTCTATTATTCTAATTTAATTGTCATATACTTGATTTAAATGACTATGTGATTTCTGAAATATAATAATAATGACATGATTTGATTAATGTGTTAGACTATATTGATTCAAATGTGATAATCGAAATAATATATGCAATACATGATTCATAATTACTTGTTATATCTATCAATTACAAGCACAATATGTGCTGAATTCTTAAGGGACCTCCCTGTATGGTATATTCTAGTATAATCGTTATAAGAAGCCCAATATATTAGTGAAAGCTTACTCAATGAGTACATGCGGGCTTTGCCTATGCCTACCAAATGGTAGAAACCTGCCAAGGAGCAGATGCGGGTTGACGAATTTCTTACTCAAGCAAGTGGACGGATTCTCACTTGATACATTGATGCATTGCATTTGCATTCTTATTGTGTATAATTATTAACATTCTATTATAATTTGATGTAACAATCATGTCGAAAATTCTCACTAGGCATAGTCAGCTTACCCTTTTTGTTGATGAAAAAACCGTATAGATGTGAATGAGAGTAAACCGGTAGCTCAAGAACAGGAATATATGATCGAGCTGAAAAAGGACTTGAGGGACTTGTGGCCCTACTTGACAGATAAAGAAGTTGCTACCTTAAACTAGTCATGATATTTTTACTTTAATTATATTTAATTTTCTTATATTGTAATTAATTCTTTTAAATTATTAGACATATTTATTTCATTCATAAGATCCCAAATAGAAAGATCCTTAACTATGTTCATAATTGATTATTAGAATAGATGGTTATTTTTTATTTATGAGATATTACTGAGTATGGATGGAACTTAGATCTACAGTAGAAATAGTAGGTACATGAATAATCATATCATAGAATGAAATTAGTACATCTGTATACAAGTTACGACTCGAAACTCGGGTCCAAAGGTACACACTTTGTACTTGAATTTCAAGGCGTGATAGTCAGTTCGTCATAATTCGATAGATACTTGACATATTTTATACCCAACCAAGATCTTGATCTGGACCCTCCAGATGCTAAAATCTCAAGGTAGGAATGAGTGTCACACCATCGGCCCATCATAAGTTAAAGGTCTCTATTTATAAATGCATCGTAACAGCTGTCATTTCAGGGGCGTAAAGGATAGAGAGAGACAGAGAGTGATCTCCGAAGACTTTAGAGATTCCTGGTTGAAGACGAAGCCCTGCCCAACTCAGAAGACTAGCCATTGTAAAAAAATAGTCCACTGAAGAAACTAGTAGTCAATAGTAGGGTTGGAATCGAGGATATTTAATTGTACCTTCTGAAAAAAAATGGTATCTAATTTTTCATTTTCTTTCTCACATTTATCAAGCTCAAATTGTATTTCACTCCACATATCATGCATTCCTAATATATGTATACTATCAACTCACATTTTATTTTATTTTATTATATTTTTCTTCTTTTTTCTTTATTAATTATATTTACTTACAGAGAGTCATCTAACTCTGCGAAATAAGGTTACGATATTTTTAATTTTACCTACCTTGCCCCTCATGAGTTATGCGAATCACGAATAAATATAATAATGAAATTTTGCTAAAACCCCTTAAAAATTATAAAATCTCGTAGAGTAAAAACTACATGTGTGAGTAGAAGAATGTGTCTAACCTTTTCGTTTTCTGTAACTGAGACCTTTACTCAGAATCGATGGTCGTAAATCAATCGCATAGTCACTTAAGTCAGGAAATCTCACGATTCCCTGACCTGTAAACGACATTCTACCGTTTCTAGCCGATCGAATATTCCAAGTTTTATTTGACTAATGGCAACTCCAAAAATCAAACACATCATTTTTAAATTTGAGTCAATTCCACACCCCATCCACGTAATTGTAAGGAAATGAAGCAATCGCTTATGTGTAGAAGTGTTCATAATAACCTATTCAATTTTTAGCTATGCATCACTTTTTTTATCACGTCTCAACATGGACTCGCACAATAGATAATGTATGGAATGTATTTTAATATCACTCAATCATGACAATAGGCTCACAAATATATTGTTGCACCGGATCTCTAATAATATACGGCAGTACATGCTACACAGAAGACATGGCAGTAGAATTGAAAGAACAAAAATGAATTTAGTTGAAGTAAGCACTACTACTAATTCTTTTCTGTGTAAATAAGTGTAGGGACAAAATTGGTCTAACGTTACTCATTTTATATATTAGAGATTTTAGGAGTTTAACCTTCTTGTGTGATATCTAAATTACTCTTACCTCCTTATATAAATTAAAATTACTTACCTCTCCTTTTAATAATTTGAATATTATATAGAACTTCATGTCTTATTGTTAAACTACTTTCTATTAGAGTTGTTGATGAGACGGGTTAGGGCCGGACTGAGCTCTGTCCAAGCCCGGCCTATAATTCTAAACCTAAGCCTAAATCCAAGCCAAACCCATGACATGTTAAAATAGTCCAGCCCGAGTCCACCCCAAGACATTCACACAAAGTTCGACCTGCATCCTCCTGAGCCCTTGCCCTGAAATATCTCCACAGATAAATGATATTTTAGTGTGCCTAATGTGCAAGAGAGTGGGAGAGAATGAAATAAAAGGGAGAACAAGTAAGTTTAGAAAAGACCTATCGGGTCAGGCTGGGTTATGCACTTTTGGAAAGCTAAGACCGAATCTGGCCTGATCTACAATTGGGCTCCTGATTTAAGCCCAAGCCCGACCATCTGACCTGATACACCACCCCAAATCCGACACAATACAGGCCAAGCCCGAAGGCCCATCAGACTACCTGGCCTATTGACAGCCCTACTTTCTACCCACGTGGACATGCGCACACAACTCCCTGGTGGATATGTAGCAGATTTGTGCTACATCCAATCAAATATCTCCTAAAATATACATCACCTAGGCTATAGCTGAAAATTTACCCTTCAGATGCATCTAACCATTCATTTACTTATTCTTTTCTATGAATTCATAGACCATAAAGTGGGCCCTCATCATATGGCCCATCATCGAAACATGTACAAATCCATTGGTGGGAAGTTATGCAAAACATGTAAAGAATTATAAGCCACACATGACATTAACGGTGCAGGCAATGTAATCAATGGTTTGGATCAAATGTATAGGACATTAAATGGGGCCCACAGAGGTGTTGTGCATACACATATTTCGTGCATCAATTACTACTATACCAACAATTGTAAAAAGAGATTTAAACACAGGGGTGTAAATGGGCAAGGATCGGGCCTCAAATGCATAATTTTGAACCAGTCTGGTCCGAAGACCCAACCCGAAACACTTCAAAATCAAAGCTGAGACCTACCCAGGCCCAGCCCATTGACAACCCTATATAAACACATGGGCTCTTAGGGCTGAAAGTTGGGCAGGTCGGGTTGGTGCTCGGCCCTAGCCCAACCCAAGGCTCTTATACCTCGAGTTGGGAATTCTCAACCCAAGCCCAACCTAAGCCGGCTCGGTCAGGTTGGCCGAGTGGATATATGCTAATATTTTTATTATTACATTAGTCTATTATATTTCAATACATGTCTTATTTTTTGTATTTAGGATTTTATTAATTATATTAGCTATTTATCGTTAAGAACTTCATTTTTTCTAAAATATAAGACAACTACTCTTTTAAAAGTCATATTGTATTGTACACAATCTATTTGGAAGAGAGAAATCAGGCGAATCTTGCTTGTTAGCTTGAGTCATCGGAAATGACATGGACCAATGAGACCTAAAGACACTGGAATTTCTCGTGCCTTCAACACAGACGATCCACACTCAATTATAATTTATAAATAACTTATATATTGATCAGGTTCAGGTTGGGTCGAGCAACCTGAGCCCGGCTCAAGTTTTATCGGGTTGGTGTTTGTATAGCCCAAGCCCAAGACTGGAGCCGATGCATCTTGCCCGAGCCCAACCCAATGTCGGGTCAGTCACGGGTCGGTCGGGTTGAACCCGCCCAACTTGCAGCCCTATCTTTTACCTCAAAGGAAGCATGTAAAAGTTGATTGCTGGAGGAGTTCAGTGATGGGTAAGACTCTTCTACCACCATTCCAAGAGTATATTTTAGTTATGTCAAACTCCTTTCCATTCACCTCTAACTCAAACTGCAAATACCTTATTGAGTCTTTCAGGTAGCCTTCATAGTCAACATTAATGGCCGGATCAAGTATGCCATCCGATCCTTCGTCTCGCCCCTTTATACATTACATAAACAAGACAAGCCCTACTAAAGACTTACACAGGCCAAACTAATGGAACAATGTAAAATCACTCCCAAAACCATTAGTTCATACATTATGGTCCACATGAGTTTTGTATCAAGCTGATTTTTGTATATTTTCTTCACCGCGTTTGACGAAAGATAAACACAATAGTGGGCCCACACACAAACCTATTATTGAGATCTCATCCCCATTCTTCCATGTTGGTGTCGTTCGACATTCTCGAACCGATGGCCCACCCACTACCCATTTAGAAATGGGTCGAGCTAGTTTACCCATGGGCCCACCTGACCCATTTTTCCCATTTATATTTTTCTTTGCCATCCTTAAAAGAGTATCAAAGAGTTTTTGGGCCCACTGGGCCATTACAAGAGGCCCGGCCCATCTTAATTATTAAACGGGTTATAATGCTTGAGCCTGGCCCATTGGGCTTAAACCCTGCCTGGGATTGGACCACCTAAAGTCCTTTTTTTGGTGAGATCTCTCTAAAGACTCATTTCGATCGCGGTTGATGTCGTGATGGACGCGGATCTATGTCGTTTCGCTTGTTTTTCTTTCGTTATTTTTACTGGGCCGTTGCAATCAGATCATCCATCAGCGCATAGTGGACCATCTAACACAGCAAAGCATCCTACTTAATTGTATCAGTGGATCAGAAAAAGATTGGTAAAGAAGTTCCAATTGAAACATTGAATTTATGCACTGGATAATGCAATATGGGACTATGGTAAGTCCGTGTTTGAATGCACAGGTAAATTGAATTGTGAACTAGGATGGCATCTCACAGCATTCATAATAAGGTGAAGTCCTCAAATTGGAGTGGCGACAGGTCGTCTATGATCCTAATCCCCTCTGATATCAATGGGCCTAAAATTCATACATGGGCCCTACCACTGTTTATTAATTGGACGTTTGATTTTAGCCCTGACGGTTCTTGCAAAAGCATGATTGGGCATGTTCTCAGGCTCAAGACGGCCCGCCACTTTATTTAATGGGCTTCAAAATCAGGCAGATACTCGACAGGCCTCTATCAGAGATAGAAACGTGTTCCATATCGAGGCACACCCCACCCGACTATCAACGGGCCTCAAAGTCAGGCCGGTGGGCATCCACCATTTTTTCCACTGGGGGTCTTCGATTGTTGGCCGAACTCGGTCCATGTAATAGCATGAAGGGGCATGTACATGGGTTCAAACAGGGAAGATGGCCCCACCCTTTTAGTGAATGGGCTTCTAAATCAGGCCATACTTAATGAGTCTCCATTGCAGATAGAAGTGCGACCCCTAAAATGTACATAATGCATGGTTCACATCAAAGGTGGGCCCCACATGATTAATGACCCACCTCAAAGTGTGGCCTGGCATAGACCATCCACCTTAAGTGGGCCCCACTTGATGGACGGTCCACATCAAAGGTGGGACCCACATAATGGGTGGTGGACATTAAAGGTGGGCCGGCATGATGGGCCGTTACATCAAATGTGCGTCATGAACGCTCCATATTGAAGAGGGCCCACATAATGAATGGTCCACATCAAGGTGGTCCACATAATGGAGAAAGTTAGCCATATGCATGAAACTCGAAGGATCCGCGTGCCCCACCTGATTATCAACAGGCCTAAAAGTGGGGCCAGGACCAGGACAAGGCCCATCCACCGTTGATCAATCAATCCTTGGATGTAGACCCAAACCTGTTCATGCAACTGTACGAAGGAGCATGTCCTAGGGCTCATGTGGGCCCCATTAGAAAACATAGGCCTGGACTTACCTGCTTATCAAATGGGCTTCAAAATCAGGCCCATATTAGTAGACTAATAAATGCAATTCAACTCGATAGTGCATCCAAACACGCCCTGTGTAGGATGAACGGTCAGACAAGTGATGCATTGATGTACGGTCTCGATGAGGGGAACAATAAATAAAAGATGCCTACAGTGCTTAAATTGTTGAGACACATTAAAAGGAGATTGAAAATATCAATCATTTAACTAGTAGATGGAGTTATTCAATGGTCCTGATTCCTCAGGACACCAATAGTATCTGTGCACCCAATCCATACAATTGGGGGGGCTAGTTTTGATGATCTAGGCCGTTGATCTGATGTGTCCCACTGTTGATGAGGTATCTCTAAAAACCCTCAAGATTTTTTAAATCCTATACATCCAAGATTTGGCCATTTTAGTAGCCCGTTGCTTACTTTCTTTGTTAGCTATCTAATTTTAAGCCACTGACCCAAGCGTTGGGATCTTCTAATAAGGAGAATTTTTGGGTGATCAGTCCATCGGCAGGGCCCATCAGATCAACAGCCTGGATCACCAAACTATGGCCATCAGGACCCCATAATTTATCACTTCCACTTCGGATTTAAAGAGGGTGATTATGCACCACAAAGATGGGGACCCTCGAAGTGAAAAGATCTATTGAAAATGGAAAGAAAGCATCAACGGTGGTGGTTTACAAGAACTTGGAAATGCCTCAATTAAATGATGGTGTCCCACCATACCGTACACAGAAATTTAAATTATGAGCTTTTTCAGAGAAAGGAGATAAGGACGGCCGTTGATTATCTTGAGCTTTAAGATTTTTGTTATTCCCTTTCACATGTGCATGTGTTATCAATAAGGCAGTCCATCTCCATGGTAAACTGGGACAGTATGAAATCCGAGCCATCCATCAGGTGGGCCCGTCTATTACAATTCTTGGCCCAAATATCAGGTCAGTCCAGCAGGTTGGAGTATAATGGGGACCTAAATCCAGTGCAGAAAATGGATTGCACTCAAATACACATCAATGATTCCTAAATCTTGTGATGGTATTCTTAGACTGGAGTCATTTTTTTTTGTTTTTTTTTTCATTTTTTCAGGTGAAAGAGATAGATAATGAAAGGTTTGGGTGAGGGATGGGCTACATTAATAATGACAATTTATAATATAGTTAATATGGAGCATCCATTTTTCTTACCATGATTGGAGGATTAGAAATATAGTCTAAAGTGACTTTTTTAGAGGAATGGGGAATCAAAGGTTGGAATCGTATAATGGATGTTTATACCATTGATTTGACCATTTCTAATATATAATTAATATGATTGTTTCATTTTCCTAGGCATCTAATAGAGGTTAGGATGATTCAACTAAAGTGATTTTTTAAGAGAGATGGTCAAATGAGTGTGGGACCCACATGATGGTTATAATAGATTAAAGATGGAAACATTTTTAGCATCATCAACACACACCACTTTCCATGTGTATTGATGGGAGGATTAAGATCATTCAACTTTAGTGATTGAAAGATTAGGCAAAGACTAGAATCATTCAAGTCGTTGGAATCAACTAGTACTAAGAAATCAGGCCAAGAGGTATAATAAATTTTAATAACCTATTGTTATTCAATTAGGCATGAGGTTATGTATGTTAACAAGCGACTCATATTCGTTCAAACATGTGCAATTAGGAATAGTATCAGACATCATAAAGTTGTACTCCGGTTGATTTTAATCGAACGGCTCTAAGCACCAAAGTAGATGGATTAGGATCAAAACTAAGAAGCTTAATCTAATTGTTTAGCCACCAATGTTGCAGCGATCAGGCAGTTTTCAAAGGAGATGATAATCATTCAATGAGATCATTTTATCTTATGCTAATAACTTTTTTTTTTTCAACATGCACTTGGAGCTCTTTAGCGAATGATGCTTGTATAGACTTTGAAGCGGTGGGTTTCCTCGCTGTTTCACGATGGTTTCCTTGACAATCATCAAAGGTCACTCGGTCATTTTCCATTCAAATTTGGATTCTTTATGCCACATATCATGATCTCCTTCTAATTATGAAATAACCCATTTCTTAATCCTCAAAATATTGATCATCTTTGAAAAAGCATAATGGTATAAAACGGCCTTGTCATGCATATCTTAGATTATAAAATTTTCGGTATCAACACAGGTTTTTATGTTACTTTTTGAGTATATTGATTAGTCACATGCAAATAGTCATATTTTCTTTTTAAAGTCTCTCTTTTCTTGACCACAAATATGATGTCTCTCTTTTTTATCTATCACATACATGCAAACAGCTCTGAGCCATACTGCTTTTAACACGTTAAGCGTCATTAAGAGTATATATCAACAATTTCTCGATGCACAAGTACGATCTTGTCTCCAGCCGTTCATATAATAGTGTTGACATGTAATGGTGTCTCATTGACTTATGTGAACTTCGCTAGGTCAAGTGCAGCTAAATCCACCACCCTATTTAACCATTAAAAAAAAAAAAAAACGTTTAAGATAAACAACCAGCAAAAACTCGGTCGAACGAAAGGTTAGAAACTATCGATCGCTATGTTTGATCACCCACCCATCTACGATGTGACTCCCTCAATCCAGATGGACATGTTACAAAAAAAATCATTTATAGGGAAGCATTGATACCATTGATTGGTACCGACGAAATGGTGGACCATCATTTATAAAATCTGTCCTTTTTACCAAAGTATGGTATTTCCATTTGAAGGTATTGAAATCTTTCGTTTCAAGCTTGGATACTGATTCTTTAACCCAATTGCCATGACATCTTAGCACATGTGTGAGATCCAGACCGTGCATTAGACATGCTAAAATTGACAGTCACACTCCTCAGGTGGGCCTGAATAGATTTTGAATGTACCATTATTGATTTCATCACACAAGTGTGTCCCAACCTGATGAGTGTACCAACCAGTCGTGTTTTGGCGTCAAGGAACAGTCATTGCAGGCCTGACTAATGAACGGACTGGATCTCACACGCTTGTTTCATAGCAGCATGTGTGGGGCTCATAGGTTTTGCACGTGTTGATGCAGGGTACAAGTTGGATTAGCCTGATGGGACCCTGCAATTAATCCTTCCCTAGTATCGTCTGATTTCATTGATGATAATGCTGCAAAACGGAGCATGACAAGCTTCGTCACGTTTGTAATATCTGAGTGGCTCATCAGGTAATCCTAACCATCAAAATGCCATATCTAAATAATCATGCCGAAGAATGGTCATCGGATAGGCAATACAGGTAGATAACAGACCAACAGTTGAGGGAATTTGACAATCTGTCTGCACTAATGCACATGTATGGGCCATCCAATAATCGGATCCGCTTGATTTCCCAGAAATGGCATCTGTGAAGTTGGGATTGCCCAATGAGCGGCTCTGATGATACACACACAACCCTCATCCCAGATGAGTGGCCTACATTGGACTAGTTATATTTAACTAATCGGATGGTTAAGAAGTCCACTCCGTTTGAGATTTGATCTAGGAAACCTTCACCATTGGGCCTAACTGATGAATGGTCCCGATCATGTCCTTGATGCCAACATTTCTGGGACAATGACTTACCACTGTCGGTTAAGGTTAGAACATGATTTGGCAGTGCCCAGACTCCCACTCCTGAAGTAATGGTAGCCTTCCTTTCCTCTTTCTACTTGTATGGGCCCCATCATTTTAAAAGTGGGTCCCACCATTTTCGGTCAATGAAACACCTGACTAGTAATGGTTAAACCATAGAAATCGTCTATATAATAGCATGTGTTCGAGGAGATAAAAAGCACCAGTCTCTTCAGCTTATTTGGACTCAAAACTCAATATTTCTCTTCATAGGTATCTAAATTTATTTATTTTTTATTTTATTTTGGGCCTGTTTGGGCTTTGATTTCAATATTTTCTTCAATGCTATGAGGTAAAAATACATATTCAAAACCAAAAATCTTTTTGTTTTTTCATGTATTGTACGAGGTTTGCCAGTACTGCTCTCCCACTGTTGCTTGTTTCTTGTGCCTTGTCACATGGTGATCCAGACCGTTAATCTGATAGGCCCCACAGTGGACTGGCCAAGGTGTATATTATATTTATACTGGCCTATATTCTTTCAAGTAAAAAAAAAAAAAATTGCAGAAAAATATCAGAGACAAAAAAAAAGGGAATGCTGAGAAATTCGAGAATATATTGTTTTCTATGTTGACAACATGGCTGTATCGGCTGATACGATACGTATATTTCAAACTGTGCATGTCGCCATCCATGGTGGAGCCTACAAGGCTGCCGGATTAATGGTCTTGATCACCATATCGTGACTTCCGCAAGCAACAACTGAAGAACAAACAACGCGTGAGTATTCAAGTCCATAACATGAGTGGATTGACTTACATGGGTTCATGTAAACAGAACAACTTAAATGGAGGAATTGCATGAGAATGGAGATGCACTTACAGTAACAAAGTCCTTGCTTACCTTAGTCCGGCCCTCTGAGAAAACCGATAATGGGTTCTATTTCCTCTCAAACCTCGATCAGAACATCGCTATCATCATGCCAATGGTACACTGCTTTTAAGGCAGATGAGAGAGAGTGACAATGCCAGTGAAGTGCTCAAGCAATCCTCATATATCCAAGGAATTGGCCCATTTCTATCCGTTCGCCGGTAGCCTTACAATCAGTTCAAATGGGAAACTGATTGTGAAATGCACCGGAGAAGGAGTGCAGCTCATGGAAGCAGTTGCAAACCATGAGATTGAAGTGTTAGTCGACATCACCATCCCGAAACCTGTGACACTGGGGAAGCTAGTATATACATTTCCGGAAGCGAAGAATGTCTTAGAAATACCTCCGTTGACAGTGCATGTATATACATTGTAAATACATGCATGCATATATACATACATATAAACTGATCATCAAGTAGGCCCTACCTTCAATGGGCCATAGCCCAAAAAAGAAAAAGAAAAAGCACCCATTGGAGGATTCGAACCCTTCACAATTAGAGGATCCTGTTCATTGAAGAGAGAGAGAGAGAGAGAGAGAGAGAGAGATCTATGGAATTTTAGTTGATTTTACTTTATAACCATTGATTTTATTTGCAGAAAAGTCCTCTAAGAAAATGGTTAGGATTGTTTGATCAATGTGATTTTTGAGATACGGGCCCATCCAAGGTAAGGTCTACATCATAGTTTAAAAACCCAAAAACTCAAAAGCGAATCAACTCAATATTCATCTGGGTCAGGTCAGGTCCCCACTCTTGACTCAATACCTAATAAATATAAATTAAGACTTACAGGAATAGTAATAAATATTAAAAATAATTGCATGTTATAAAAGTATCAAACTCAAAATGCAAAAACCATGTTACACCTAGCTTTTTGGTGGGGAAGTCCTGGTTTGCTGCTGATGCTCCTCATAATAATACTATTTTTAAAAAAATTTAAAAACTCAGGCCAAGTCTCCACTAGTTGTGTCTAGTCGACCGAGTTATCAAGTCGACTCGATGAGTCCTCCCAAGCATGGTATTCAAGAACAGTTACGTTACAGCCATAATGGCTGTTATGGCCCTGTTAACTTGTATAGCTAAATGAAGATGAAATTAATGTAGAGATGAAAATATTTAAGTAGGAGCACTTCTCTCCTGGGAAGTATATAGAACTTAGAATTTTCCTTAATTACCAAATGCTTTGCCAAGTACAAATATTTATATAGACCACTGATTAACTCTTCTCATATTTTTAAGCTAAACTTAATAAAAACATATATATTTTCACCAAGGTTTTATTTAACAAAAACAACAATAACAAAGAGTCATGCACAACACAATGTAATTCTTCTTTTTTCTAGACATGCATGCACAACCAACAATCTAGATGCATTTTCTAGACATGCATGCATACATGCACATGGAAGTGCATTGATTCAGCAGGCCCGTGATGTAATCACCATAAGGCTAGCCGTTATGGCCACCATTACCATTATTGAATACCTTGTTCAGGGCTAAGTCGATACTAAAACTGAGTTTCCTAAAGACTTAGCTCGAAATCTCGCCAAATCAAGTTGACTAGGCCAATTTTCAATTTGAGTAGGTGACTTTTAGAACAATAAGGTCTATAGCATAGTTTAAAAAACCAAAAACTCGACTCGATATTCCTTCATGTCGAGTCAACTCAAAGATGACCTAACTCTACTCGACAGCAAGATTATAGAGGTCGCTAGTTCGATTTGTCCCATCAATTTTTTATATTTTATTTAAAACTAGTATGTCAGGGACGTGAATCAGCATAAGTATGTAGGACAATTAACCAGTTGCTCTAAAAGCTCGAACTGTTAGAGTATGGCGAATTAATCCCTTTATCTCATAGCATAGGCCCCACATCTCATGGGTTAGAACTTTGGCCAACAGACAACCCCACTCGAGCCCAATGTGAAAATGTCCCTGCATTAATCACCCCCCGTGAGGAGTTTCGAACAGAAGACCTCCATCTCTAATACCGATTTGATGTAGGACAATTAACCAGTTGCTCTAAAAGCTCAACTGTTAGAGTATGACGAATTAATCCATTTATCTCATAGCCCAGACACTACATCTCATGGGTTATGACCTCGGCCGAACCCCCTTCGTGAGCCTCAAATCACATGGGCTGCCCACCCCAAGTGTGTCCCCGCATCCCACGGGCTAACCCACTCGAGTCCGGTGTGAAACGCGCATTACTCACCCTTGGTAAGGAGTCTCGAACACGAGACCTCCCCCGTGGGCCCCAAATCACATAGGTCACCCACCCCGAGTGTGCCCCTGCATCCAACAGGCGACCCTACTCGAGCCTAGTGTGAAAATGCCCCTGCATTAGTTTAAATGCAGTGGATTCGTTCTCAGAATAGCCATGAACCATTGCATGGCTGATGGGATATCTACAATGGAGTTTCTAAACTCATGGGCTGAAACTGCCAGAGGCTTACCGCTAACGGTTCCACCCTTCCTAGACAGAGCTATATTCAGATCTAGACAATCGCCCAAGATCGAATTCCCCCACCACGAATTCACAGAGATCGAAGACGTATCGAACATCGCCACCCTCTACTAAGAACAAGAAATAGTGTGCCGATCCTTCTGTTTGGATGAAAAGACACTATAATTGCTCAAGATACTAGCGATGAAGGATGGGATCATAACAAATTGCACAAACTTCACGCTGCTCACGGCATTGGAGTGGCAAGTCCGAAGCAAGGCACGGAAAATGGAACCCCATCAACAGACAAAGCTCCTCTTTGCAATCAACAGGCGGTCTAGATTCGACCCACCACTGTCAAAAGGGTATTTCGGCAATGCCACCTTTCAAGAGCTATACAAGTCTATTTCTAAGTTCAGAGTGTGTATGTATGATCAATCAGCAACATAAGTAGATTTGTGGCCCACTGACCATCTTTTAAAGTCGAGGTGAGCCTAGTTCTAAGTTCAATTTTGTACATATGATCGATTAGACTAACATAAGAAGATTGGTGGCCCACTAACCATGTTGATGGCACGTGTTTGGTCTACTGATGTAAGAATCCTAGTGATGTAAGAGTTCACATGCCTTAAAGGGGATGAAATGGTAAAGGAAATGATGTTAAGATGACAAGGGAATATTTGTAATCATAAACCCTTGGACATTCTGTCAGACTGTCTATTATGGGACATTGATCAAATGGTAAGGATCATCTAATGGATGCAATTATGCACAGAGCCCATTTTAGGACGTTTTGAAATTGTCCAGAAAATGGCCAATTTCAGGCAACTAGTACTTCAAGAATTTTAATAATATTTCTGGAATCCAAAATGGAATGAAATTTTGTAAGATGAAAATAGAATTGATGATGAATTACAATAAAAATTATAAAAATCATTTATGTATTGAAAATTCTTTGTCACACCAAACCTTTCCATCTTCAAAATCATGGCATTACCATCACATGTCTTCTCAACCTTACATTCTTCATCAATAACACCGTATCCAAATATTTCTTCAACTTTTTTTCCATTCCCAATTTCACATTTAACCTCTTCATAAAAAATAAGTCTTACCCTAATCAATGAAACTTTCCATCACGATAGTGGAGGAAGAAAATGGAAATTCTACCTTTTTCATGATGGCATTCAAAGATATTAAATGTTTGCCCGAATTTGATGAAATGAACATTGAATTATTTGTAAATTCTTCCATCAAAATCGAACTTGCTCTGATGCCACTTTGATGCAGCCCAATGTGGTCGCGATGGACTACAATGGACTTGCTCTGATGGACTATAATGGACAGCTTAAATACATTAAATTCAAAATAGTAAATCTTCTTGAATACAACTTTGATAGATGTGATTCAAAAGCCAAAACAAACTTTGATAAGCCTTGTTTCAAGAAAAAAAAAGAAACAGAGAAAATAAGACCCAAATTCAAATGACACTAATTTTAGGACATTTCAAACTGTTTAGAAAATTGTCATTTTCAAGCAACTGCTACTTCAAGAATTTTAATAATTTTTATGGAATTTAGAATGGAATAAAATTTTGTAAGATGAAAATCACCAGAAAAACTATAAGAATCATTCATGGACTAGAAGTACCAAAAAGTCACAAGCAACAGACAGGTCAGAATTGGAAATTTCTACAACCATAAGTTGCAGATGAATCAGGAAGCACTCAGCTGGTATGGATTGGTCTCACTCACAACCAAACAGGCATCACTCAACTCTCTCTTTTGCTAGAAATTTGCATGAAATAATAGGTTTTTTTTAATAGAGAGACTCTCGAGTCCAACTGGTTGGACCATACAACCACATCGGTTATTGGTGATTAATGAATGTTATTGCCAGTAATAAATAAAGGAAAGAAAAAAAGTGTTATAAAGGTAATAATAAATGCAAGAATGCATGATATTATTTTTCAAGTCACGAAATAACTCCTTTCTACCTAGTAATTATTAACATTAATTCAAACTAATAAAATCTATACTGGTTGGACCTAAGGTATAGTCCAACCGGTTAGATTTGCTCAAAAATATGAATTCCTTTCTCATTGAAAATGGGTCCTTACATAGACCAATTACAATTTACAACGACCTCTTATAAATACATTAATAACAACTATGGTTCCCAATGTATGTGACATCTTTCTTAAAAAAAAAAAATACAAGTTTCAAAGTCTATAAAGAAACATTTTCAAGACATACTTTGGTATGCCATAACGGCCGTTATGGAGCTGTAAAGGTTGTTGTAAACGAAAAGGTGGCAAAACGTTACACATCGGCAATAACGGCCGTTATGGAAAAAATGACATTGATTTCAAATCTTGGTATGCCACAACGGCCGTTATGGAGCTGTAAAGGTTGTTGTAAATGAAAAGGTGGCAAAACATTACACATTACGGGATTGTAACAGCAATAACAGCCGTTATGGAAAAAATGACACGTAACCACCGTTATGCCCCCTGTAAAGGTCGTAACATCACTGTAACAGTCCATTACAAGGTAGATATAACATTTTTGAGGTTTTTTTTTCAATAAAAAAGAGACCGTAACAGCCATTGCAACCCTTATCGTAAAGGTAACGATGGTGGCCATTACGGCCACCGTTACCTTTACAGAATACCCTGTTGCAAATTCTTCCCTTTTCTATGCATGCAACATGGTCCCAAAACCATGCATCATCATGAATGCACTTGGGCTGAAATAATGGGCTAGATTTCCTAGCTTGGGCCTGATTCATGGGTTGGGCTTTCCCCTTGAGTTGGACCGAACTACTAATCAGGAACACATACAACAAAACGAATCATGCTAGATACACATTTGTAACAGGCAGTTGAACGGCCATGAAAAAAAATGAAACAAAAACCAACCCTAGAAAATTCCTTCTTCATTTTTAGGTGTATGTACATCATATAGTGAAAAGAATCATGGTAAAAACATTTAGTGAAGTTCCACATGCATTGGTTTCCACATTCTACTGTCATTCTTATGAACATAGAGGTTGACAGAAACTGACCCAAATAGGAGAAATTCACTAAGAGTCATTGCTGGTGAGATCTCCCCATCGAACATTGTATTTAGCAGCAAGATAATGCTCCCCCACTGGCCCTCTGCTGCCATACGGATAAAGCTCTGGCGCAATCTTCTTTTCTTCCAGTTCCTTCAACAACGGTGTGAAAAGTGCCCAAGCAGCATCAAGTTCATCACTTCTGATGAACAGACGGCGCTCCCCTGACATCGCATCTAGGAGCAGACTCCCGTATGCATCTGGGATTTCCCTTAAGTACCTTCACAATAGACCCCATATGAAGTTACAGAGTTGAAAGATGTGTTAGATTGAGTATATTTGTGCCTGTTGCATTGCTCTTCTGATGATAATTATGTAATTTTCTTAGTTCACAAGGTCAGTAATGTACTTTAGGCTCAGGTTGGTTTCGAACTAGTAGAACGCAAGCAATTGTACATACAATCTCACCAGCAACAGTTCTGAAATAAAGGATATTTTAGAGCATGTGAATAAACGGTATAAATACTTGAATGTGTTTGCAAATTTGTGATATATTGGGTTTTTGGCATTCCTGG
This sequence comes from Magnolia kwangsiensis, assembly GCA_037074715.1. Taxonomy (NCBI): domain Eukaryota; kingdom Viridiplantae; phylum Streptophyta; class Magnoliopsida; order Magnoliales; family Magnoliaceae; genus Magnolia; species Magnolia kwangsiensis. Next base: position 8,458,263 of record CM073580.1, on the reverse strand, counting down.
AATAAAGCATATGAATAAGTTTAAAGATTTTTTCAAATATAATGGACAAGCATTCTTCAAAGAATACATACAGAAGCACACAAGCACACACACGTGTGTGTGTACATATACATAAATATATAATGGGCAAGATTTTTTTGCAAATATACAGCTAAATACTTACAGAAAGTTACAAGTTCGCAATATATTGTATTTTGGGTGCACGGATGTATAGGATGCTTTATGTAGTGTATAATTTTTTTTTATCTTTTTTATCTTCTTGTTTTTTTATAGTTTCAATTTAGATGTTGAGACACAAGGATTCTTCTATCATTAACATTTCACCATACAGACACAAGGATTCTTCCACCATTAGAATTTCATAAACCTGAATGTTTCTTCTAAACTCAACATCTAAACAAATTTTTCCACCCAATATTTCAAAGATTACACATTCATCTACAACCAGTCAGATATCAGCCAACCGTTCTACCATTGAGCTACAAAGGAACAATGGGAGATTAGATCTCGTAGGGTTCAACTCCCGTTCTCAACCCATGACCAATATGAGCCCGAAGCTTCTTTTGTAACTCTTGGAACTTCATCACAGTGGCTCTGTTCTATGCTTCATTTCATGTGGAACCTCAAAGCGGCTATTTCATTATATTCCATGTACATCCCAATATGACATCTCTCATTGACATAAGAGATGCAATTCAAATGAAGAAGATGGTCATTGACATAAGAGATGTCATATTTCTAGGTGATATGTAAAATAGAATCTTGGAAAGCTTTGGACAAGACCTTTCAATAATAATAATAATAATATTACTATTATTAAAGAAAGAAAGAAAGATAACTTTGGACAAGAGTTAAAAGGGACTTTCCCCACTCAGAGGTCTACACAAAATCAGATTTCTCTCTTCACAATCTAGGGTTTGGTTTTAAGTATGCCTTGGGAGAGGTTTAGCTGATGTTTTCTCATCTCGGAATATCAGTCTTCTCAACACTCTTGCAGGCCTTTCAAGGGTTATCTTTGAGAATATTTTTCCATCTTTTTGTTTGTTTATTAGTTGCCATATACCATATCTAGAAGTATTGATTTTGGGCCAAAATGAATGCACTAAAAGTGGATGCAAATGCCTTATTTTTTGAGAGTTATGAAGCACTCAATCTGTATTCATGTGACACTTATACATGTATGAAATCTGGATTGTTCATCTATTCTTCCCTACCATGGATCGGCCATACAAGAAAAATCTCACTAGTCAGATAACCCTAACATCAATCAATTGGAGGATTCATGCCCATTGAACATTGACCATTGGTTCAAATCTTTTTTGACAATTATTTATAATTTCCAAGAATCCTCCAATCAGTGGGTAGGATCAACCGACTTGGAGTACGCCCAATCCCAAATGGGATCTAATCAGTTCCCAAACTCATACAGGTGTAGCAAGTGTAAAGATGTTGAATGCTTGATAACTAACACAATACTAATAGAATTGAATCCTTTCTCATTAATTCTTGCTTGCATGAGCATTCACAGCATAACTCACACAATATGGCATATGTTGGAGAAATTTTCTCCTCGACCCGGTTCTCATGAGAACCCTGTGAGAACCCATCCCACATGATGTGGACACAGCATCCAATCTGTCTACCAGACGCATCACCTCCTGAAATCAGCCCAATCCAAATATCAGGCGGGCCACAGCAAAGTGGGAGGGGACGCCCACTTATGATTTTCACCAGGGCCCACCTGTGTTGCGAATGTGATTTTTGCCTGACCCTTCATCCAAGCCAAACGAGGGGTCTGTGTGTCCTGGATTGCATAAACAAACCATGTGGGAGAGTCCTCATAGGGTTCTCAGAGGTTCTCATGAGAACCAGTTCCTAGGAGGAATTAGGACACTTTTTTCCTATTAAACAAAGGGCATGACCACAGTCAACTTAGCGAGCAACTCTTCTTGGAAAGTTCTGCCTGTTTTAAAATTTATAAATGATCTTCTTCAATAAGATTTTAAGAAACTTATAATGAAACAGAAAAGACAGCATCATCCTAGTGAGACATGGATTTCAGAAAATTCCTTACCTCGCTTTGCAAAGTAGGTTCAGGTTACTGCGGTCAAGTCTCATGCCCAACCCTGGAATCTTGTTGTTGATCGTCAGATAGATTGCTTCATCGGGTTGCACTCGAATCACAAGCTCGTTAGTCGCTTCATCCATATCCATTCCAAACTTCCCCTTGTACAAGTTACCTGGGACATGCCTGAACTGAACCCGGATCTCCACTCTGGATTCTCGAAGCAACAAGATTTTCAGGCACTACAATGAAACAAAACCAAAGAAGAGTTCCGCTAAGCCCGCATGCATGTGGCCAGGGTGTGACTCAGATATGTCAACTGTGCGAGAGACCCAACTCACCCATCAGGTGGGCTGCACTGTGTTAGGTGTGCTGGCCCCAAAATCAGGCCAGTCCACTCATCAGGGACCATTGGGTCAGCCCTTGCATCCAATCTTCAGTACAGTTTTGCCCTCCTTATGATAGGTCAGCCTGATTTATGGCCAGGATATCTATACAGTGGGCCCACCTGATGGACATCTTGGATAATGCGTTTGCAGGCTTCACCGAAGTCACCCAAGAGAATGCAGAAAGGCAATCATACCTCCGGTTATGTAGCGCTTTCCCAGCTTTCATCAGGAAAGGCACCCCATCCCATCTTGCATTATCGATGAACAGAGCAACCGCGGCAAATGTAGCTGTCAAGCTATGGTTAGGAACGGTGGGGTCATCTGTATATGAGGGATAAGTTTTACTTCCCTTTGTATGACCCTTATATTGTCCCACAACCACATCATCGAGCTGTAACGTCCGCATTGATCGTAGAACTTTGACCTGAACACAGACCACACCGAATGTAAGCAAGCACTTTCATTTGGGTAAAGCATTCCATACAAGTGACACCCCATCATTCAGGGACTCAGTTCATTCACATGGTGGGCCTTGACATCGATGGAGGATGGAGCAAACATCTCCATTGACAATCTTAGCCATCCAGTCATTGGATCTTTGGCCTTTTTATGTGGACCATATGGCTTATATTTCACTTTAACTGTCCCTGAGTATGCTAGTTATCAGATGGCATGTTTAAATGACTGCCAGATCTACCGTGGGGCAAGAAGAGTCTGGATCCCTGAAAGATGGGCCCCACAAGCATGTAGTTCACTTCTAGGACCTTTTCATTCCTGACGTCCTCTGCATCCAAACTGACGGGTGTCTCCATGGCAAATAAAGCGAGAATTTGAAGGAGATGGTTCTGCATTATATCTCGGATGATTCCGTAGCTGTCGAAATACCTGAAAAGATGAGGAAGAAAACCTGGTGAAAGAGTTTCCAACCTTAAACAGAACAAAGCTCCAGGGGAGAGAATTTGAAATGTCCGGACTAACCCGCCCCGGCCTTCTACTCCGAAATCTTCGGAGAATATCAGCTGCACGTTTCTGATGTATTGTCTGGACCATAATGGTTCGAAAACAAGGTTGGAGAAGTGAAGCACGGAGAGATTCTCAACAAGCTCCTTGCCCAAATAATGATCAATCCTATAAACAATGTCAGCATTATTTCTACTTTCAAAGCTTCGCTAAGAACACATGCTACTCTACACATGCATCAGGTAGGCCCCACCATGTAGATGACCAGACTCAAAAAAGATGATGGGTCAACTCATCGTATGGCGATGCATGGACAGTTGGAAAAAAAGATTGCAGATGGTCCAAATTCCATGTACACATGTGGGGGCTGCCTAATGAGTGGACAGGACATCTAGATGGTGGGGCCACCTAACCCACATTTCGGATCTAAAATGGAAGGCATCGTATCATCAGTGCATTGCAGGTATACCTAAAGATTTGGTCCTCAGTTAAGTACTGCTTCAAACATCTCGTCAGCTCTCCAGACGACTCGGAGTCTTGACCAAACGGCTTTTCGACAATGACTCTAGTCCACCCAGTTGCAGGAGAAGCGCAACAGCTAGCACATCTTACGGCATCCACGAATATATTCGGAGGAATTGACAAGTAAAATAGTCTATTCGGCAATCTCCCAGCCTAAAAGAATTTCATATTTCAAAACATAACAAAATCTACTTTATAATCTGATTGCACTAAAACTGAGTTTTTTCTTTTCTTTTTTTTTGCGAAGTTGAGGTTGGATGTAGGGGGAAAAAAAAATGTATCTCAATGGGAATAAACATGATATCTTTTAACAGTAATTGATAACTGAAAATGCCGCACAGAGACATTCGAGACTTCGTGCTTCCTATCTTCACAAGGTGCAAGTGTTTGAAAACTATGTAAATGAAACCAATGCCGCACAGAGACTGTGACCTGCAAGGGGTCTAACTTTGCATTCAGGTGTCTATTTTTCTCAATCCCCTAATCTGCCAACTACTATTTGAAAACTCAAAAAACTCGAGACTCGCTTGAAAGTCGATTTGGTCATGACTAGCCAAAACTCAACTGGGTCAGGACCCTGCAATAATAATTTTCAAAATATTAAATATTACCAGAGTCCTGATATTCAAAACTCAAAAAACTCAACCGAGTTACTCAATCCCACTACTAGGATGGGTACTAATCTAGTTTTCACGAACAAATGAAGCATGTTGAAGTTGATTGTCATTTCTTCGTAAGAAGCTTATTCAAGGACTTATCACGCCTCCACATGTATCCTCCAATCACTAGATGACCAACTTGGAATGGATGGATTTGTTTCTGAAACAAATGGATGGATAAAAAGCATGGTTTCTAAGCTGCTCATTTGTTTCTAACATTGTGACCCTGTGATGAGTGGACCGATGTGATCTTTTCAGACAGGGCATCTACAGGGGGGAAGGGGGCCACTTGATGGGTGGCCTGGATCTCACAATGGTGTGCCACATTGGAATGTGTGGTGGGGTGCATTATACATGTGAATGTGATTGGGAAACGTCAAGCTAAGGATAGTTATCAACTGTCACACATAGTAGAGAAGTAGAATACAACTGTCAACACTACAAAATCAAACATAAAGGGGAGGTAGCATGATGGAGATCAAAATTTCTAAAATAAAACTACCATAACATGGTTAGGCCATTACCTCTTTTTCTTTCAGCTTTCTGTCTAGCTCCAAGAAATTATCCTCAGAACTGTACTGACCTGAATGGTAGAAACACCTCTGTAAGAACTGCACCATCTTGTGGCTGCAATTTTCCCTGTAAACCATATTGGAAAGAAATCGGAAAAAATCGACAGAATTATATCATTTGCATGCTATTGCATGAATCAAATATAAATCTCCACATTCTAATATAACTATAGAGGTGGTTGGGTTAGTGTGGCCATTGCATGCTATTGCTATTTGCATGCATGTGCAAAAAAGCTCATTGTATATGCCACACATGTGCCAGCAGTGCGAGATTCAATCCATCCATCAGGTTGGTCTGACCTTTTACATGTTTTCCCAAAACATAAATCCACTCCACTCAGCATGTAGGCCCAAAATGGAAACAGGTGGATGGGTTAGTGTGGCCATACACCAACCTGGGTTCAGCACCTCTCAGTCAAGGAGAGTGGGAGGTCAAGGCAACACTAAATGCCTCTCACTTTCACAGCCTCTCTCCCTTAGAAATGAGAGTGAACCTCTATTTATAGAGGCTGGCCCTGGTAATTTGGTAAATTCTAGCAACTTGGAGAGCAAACATTGCCACATGGCATGATCTAAACAGTTGGAGGACATGTGGCATTATGGATTTACTTTGATAAGTGGTAGAACAGGTCACTCTTTGGGAGGGTGAAATGGCCGTTTTATCCCAGGGGTGGCAATTCGATTGCTGCCTAGCCACTAGTTTTTCTTTATTGCTATCCAGAGAGATCTCGGGAGAAATCCTGGTACCTATCTAGATTTACAAAGGTTTGGGTGGCAATGGGATTGCCACCTGTTCACAGTTTTTGCATTTTTTGTCACAGCGACTCTGCATCCCCATTCTTCGTATGGGCTTGCTAGAATAGGCCTAGCTAGTGGCCCTATTGCCACTAGCACCAGTTGTAAATCCACAATGGGCGATTATCCATTATGGATGGCTTAGGGGCAACGTTGGCCACCTTGGCAAAGGTTTTTGCACTCCAAGTCCCTTATAAATCCTATTAGCTCAGTTGGGCCAATGGACCTTAATGTGGTTTGGATTGATTGGACTGTATTCCCAAGGGGTTTCCAAGCTCACAAGTCATCTCGAATGATCCAAGATAAGGTGCATCATTGTTGTGGTGCGGTGTCTACAGCTAGAAAACATCAACCGAGTTTTTTCAGAGCCACAAATTTGTTTTGCTAACTATGGCCCACCTACCCAGTGGATCAACCTGATACTTGGGCTAGGTCATCAATATAGTGGTGTCATCATGATGAATGGATTGGATCTCAGACCTATCATGCCATGAGGGCACATGTGTGGCATGTGGGCTTAGCAAAGCTCATAGTTATAACTTGATCAACACTAAGAGTTTAAAACAACATTTCGGGCCAGTAAAAACAACAATCCTAATCAGAATGGCCCGTAACACGGATTGCATGCCTCAGAACGGAAAACTTGTCAGGTTGGCGATTCAGGTCAACACTGTTTCAGACCCAATTACTAAACATGCCAAGCTCGAGTCCGAGCCTTTCCGACCCAACCATTAAACAGGCAGACTGTAGGTGACCAACAAATTGATAGTAATTTATGTGCAAACACAGAAAAAATAATAATAATAAATAATAGGACAAAAGTGCAATCGAATCAAAGATCAGTTATCAAATTAGCTTCAAAAGAATACCGCTTATCAATTCTGCATGTGAGAGTACTACTAATCATATTCCTCAGCTCCTCATCAGTCAGTTTACTACGAGCATAACCACAAACTGTAAAATGCTGCAAAACCAAATGAGGAAAATCCACCCATTTCAGATTTCATTGGACCAACACGTATTTACAAGCGATTCAAAAGAAAATGACAAGGGATTAAACCTTGGGAAGACAATCTTCATAAAAAAGAGCAAAAAGAGCTGGAAAAATCTTCTTCTTAGCAAGGTCCCCAGAAGCTCCAACAACAGTGATACTGATAGTAGCCTCCTTTGCTTCTGCTTCTGCTTCTGTGGAGGGAACTGTTCCATCTTTCGATATATTCTTAACAGGTTCATTTGTAGGTGATAAATCTACTCCAAACACCCATTTTGCATACGACACAGTGAAAACAATCAAAACAGGAAGAACCTATTTGGAAAGAATAAGAGGAACATTGATATGGTCAAAAAAGAAAAATGTAGGCAGCAATGGAGGAGACTGGTGCACATTCACCACCATTTATCGCACGGTGGCAAACTGTCCATCCTGGCCCGTATGAAGCATGGCCCAAACTCACTCCAATCAGACCATTGGACAATCCCAGCCATATGATCTCTCGCATACTGAATTTTCAACCATTGAATTGATGCTCATCAATCAAATAGGAGCATCCAATCAGCACCATTTTAAGGCCATGCTTAATCCACTGCATGCCCACATTGTGGATAGTTTGGAACGACATACATGTATGCAAGTGTGCATTGGGTTTACTGTGCCAATATTTGCCAAACGGTGGGCAAATCACACCATAGACAGCCCAAAGAAAGGGGAAAGGAAAAACAGAAGAATTGACATTTTAACCCCTACCTCTTTATGCATACACCCCTTTCCATTGTAAAGGGTAAGGAAAAAGGGTGTAATATCAGCTCCTCACAAACAACCCAACAAGAAAGGTATAATACAACCCATCCAAGAAGTATAGCCCGAAAACCCCACCAAGAACTATTCTGCTGCCTTCAATGCATACAATCAAACAGCTAATATCATCCAATCAGGGTCAATTTCAGACCATGCTCCAATCCACTGTGGGGCCCATGATTTTGGACTGTACAGATTTCCGCCACAGACTCGTGCCATGTGCCCGGTGGACCACGCCCCATTTTGATAAACAGTGGGGAATGCACGCCATTGATTTTGACTGTATGGATTGATGAACACAAATCAAACAGTTCAGATCATACAATCAGTGTCATTTTCATCCCTTGCTCCAATCCACATTGGGCCAATGATTTGGACCGTATGGATTGATGCACACGTACCGTCTATCCAGTCGACTGACATCTCCCCATTTTGATAAACTGCAGGGAATGCTCACCATATTCAACCCCAAGAAAATAGCGAAGTAATCAAGAAAATAAAATAACAATTAAATCAAGAAAAAAAAAAGACTCACCATCTTGAAAATGGACGGCATTTAAAGGATACCCATTTGAGCATTTGGATTGAAATTGCTTTCTGAGATGAGAATTTGAATGAATATGAAGTGGTGAAATGTTAGAACTAGGGGTGTACATTGAGCCGAACCGAGTCGAGTTGGGCTCAACTCGGCTCGGTCACCAAGCACACCCAGCTCGAACTCGGCTCGGCTCAGTGACCGAGCCAGCATCTCCAGCTCGGCTAGCAATCGAACCAGTTCGAGCCTATTTCGAGCTTTCGAGCCGAGTTCGAGCTCAAGCATTCGAGCCGTGTTCAAGTTCGTTTTTCGAGCCAAGTTTGAGCTTGAGCTTTCAAGCCGTGTTCAAGTTCGTTTTTCGAGCCGAGTTTCGAGCTTACGAATTTGAATTAGAGTTTAGTTTTCGCAATTATACAATGTTGGAACTCGAAACTAGGAAGTCGAAAGTATCGAGTTAAAATTATAATTTTACTACATCTATATACATTTAATAACATAACAAAGCATAAAATAAAACATTAAATACAAATTGAAGACACTACTGTAGAGGAGATTTGTCTTATTCATCAATGATAATAAGCTTTGCAAACCACTCCATCAGCTTCCCTTTTTCAAAATTATGAGTGATAAGTGTACCTTCAGAAACAGATCCTTCGAACTTTGTAAACGATAGCAATTGTTGGCTTGAAGGTAAAATTTTACGTCTCCTTGCACAACTTTGCCTATGTCTGTTTAAATGAGAAGTCGACCCCCCAGTACTTTTGCTGTATACACTTTTGCAGTGCAGACATCTGATCTTAATGACATTCTTAACTACTACTTTTTCGAAATCATTCCAGACAGCTGACCGTTTCTTTCCTTTTTGTGCAACTGAAGACACCACTCCCTCAACAACAAGAGGTGATGTGGCTGACACACCGGCACCAGGGGTAGTTAGGACTTCATCCTCACTAGTCATCTCTAAATATATGAAACAATTTCATCTAACCTTAGTAAAGAATTTCTTAAATAATATATCAAGTGTGTATAAATGTCCTCTAAACTTTTAACAATTTCCTAAACATTTAAACCAGTCACTCATTCAATGTTGAATTGATAGTAATGCTTTCATTATTTAATGTTAATGTCATGCAAAAATTTCAATATCATCTCCCCTTATCTCTCCAAAATATATTAATCTTGTATTTCATTCACACGTCAACTATCCACACAAAGTGTGAATATTTGATAAGTAAATAAATGCAAGAAATATATCTAGAGAGAATTAGGAGAGACGAACCGAAACAAGCATGTGTATTTAAATTAGAATAAATGATAACATTATTATCTATCCAACACTGAACTATCCAAAAAAGGACAATTTGAGAATTTTTATTCATCCAAGAACACACTCAATCTATGTCTGGCAACATAAAAATCCTCAAATGGGCAACTGATTATCCTACAGTACAACTAGAACATTAAAAATAATTAATATCTATGCAAACAAAAGAGCAGGATGAAAGAATAACTATTAAAAACATTTATAAATATAAAGCATATCCACGATAAATTAAAACTAGCTAACAAAAACAAAAAACATTGCGTCTCTCTTTTAAACTCAGCGAGCAGATCTGCTAGTTCCACGCTATGACCCTTGGGCCGACGTGAAAGCGGGCTCCAAAGGAGCTACTGCTCAGAGAGCACGGTTAGAGGTCTCTCCTCTTCTACCAAACGGGCTGTTGAGAGCTTAGAATTGAATAAGAATATAATAAACCCTATACATGTGGCGGCACATGTACTTGAAATTGTACGTTCATCAAGCGGACATGTTGTGGCAAGAGATTCCACCCTTATATGAGGAAGATCAAGTGGACCCTTACATGTGGGCCACACTACATAATACTCATCGCGAAACCATGTGTAACTATATGTTTAAAAATTAAACCATGCCAAAATCCCTATTGCTCTAGGATTTAAGAACCATATGTCACATAATAACAACTGCAAGAACACACTAAATCTCAATCAAAGCACCCATCCAACTTTACAACTTCATCATGTTCTCACCCTTAAACCCTAAACTTAGTAACAATTCAAAATCTATCATGGTCATTACCTCAATATTAAAATTCACAATTTCATAGGACTAGTTGTATTTGATTAGGAAACACAAGGAGAATGTTTATGAAGCTTTTCAGCGTTTTGGATTTCCGGAGAATGTGGTTTTTTCTTCTTCTTTCACACGTGCTACGTGAACTCGAACCAGTGAGCCAGCTCATTTGCATACCTTCATGTTCAGGAACATTTTTATTTTATTTTTTTGCATCTTATGGATATGGGAATTCTGGCAAAGCTTAAGGGTTCTATAAAGATAATACATGCTTTACCTTTTTTTCTTAGCCTTTTTGTAGGCCACTTATCAAAAGGTTTGGATTTTCAAATCTGAGAGATTTTGGAGTATCACTATCTACAGTTTGGCCTATCATATCAACGCTCTGGATCCCTAAACCATGCAAGATTTTGTAGGCCACCCATCAAAAGGACAGAACTTCCAGATATTGAAGATCTTCAGGCTTCTCCCATCTACAGTTCAACACATCATTTAAATGGTCTATATCACTAAAACCATGGACCCTACATGTATGGAACACATTAGAGATTTAAGGTTCAGTAACCCTAGAATATCCTCCTCTCTTTACACCATTTCTCAAAATCACTCATGCCAACATAAATGGGGGAAATGCAAATAGAAAACAAAACTACTCGTCGAATAAAATTAGTCGATCCAAGCATAGTTACAAACAGCTAGAATCTCTCTACAACTAAAGAAAACTGACTACAGATCCGTCTCAACCTCACTAATTCAATCCACAGAGGACTACCATAGCTTCTTTCTTTGCATGCATTTCTTCATGATGGGCCTAGCAATGATTTATAAATAAACAAGGAAAGCCAGATCTACAGGAGTTGCAATGATTTATAAATAAAGTAAAATTTCAAGGATTTGAAAATAAAGCAACAATATGGACTCTCTCAAATTCCCAACCGGGCCACACTGTACATATTATAAATTTACCAACATTTAGGAATTAAAGGAATTAAGAAACAAAATACCATTACATAAAAGAACTACAGTCAGGAATATTAAAAAATAAACAAAACAAAATGTAAGGGCAGCTCAAAACCAGCTACTTACCAGCAGTCGGACTCAGACTGGCGAGCTGCGGCAGGGGCAGGGGCACCAGGCAGGGCAGGGCAGGGACGACCGGCCAGTCAATGTTGCAAACAGACAGGGCGCCGGACAGGGCGAGGTGAGCGGGCAGGGCAGGGACGCCGGACAGGGCAATGTGAGCGCCTGAGAGAGAGAGGGAAGAAGAAGGGTAAGGGAAATGGCGACCAGGCAGGCAGGGACCGCCGGACAGTCGCTGTGGCCACCAGAAAGCTCGCCGGCAGGGCAATCGAGCGCCTGAGAGAGTGAGGGAAAAAGAACAGTAAGGGAAATGGCGAGGTGAGCGGCTGAGACTTGAGAGTTGAGAGAGAGAGGGAAGAAGAAGGCTAATGGCCGTGCGGGTTTAGGTTTTTTTGAAGAGGAAACGAGCGCTGAGAGAAAAGGGGGTTTTTTTTTTTGAAAGGGAGTTACTTTTTTTCTTTAAGGGTATATATGCACTGCACCGAGTCGAGCCGAACCGAACCGAGCCGAGTTCGAGCTGAGTCAACTGGCTTGGTGAAGCTCGAACTCGGCTCAAATACGCTTTCGGCTGTTGAAAGAAAAGGGTGATATAAAAGAAGAAGAAGAACACGAAGCCGTTGAATTGGGTTTTTGGGAAGAGATGACTAGACACTCGAAAGATTTCCATTGAAATGGCATGGAATGCAAAAGAAACAATGGGAATGAATTCTTGGGAAGAATTTGAAAGAATCAAAGCAAGGCATCATGGATGATGATGATGGTAGAGTGGACCACATAATTCAAATACTTGGAATTGACGATTGAAATGGCGGCCACAAGACCAGATGTAGGAGAGAAAGACCAACAACCTCAAAAAAGAGGCCGTTGCTTTTTGAAATGAATGTCAGGGACTCCTGTGATAGCTCACCACCCTTTGAAGATGGTGATGAGTGGTTACTCTTTCACCATACAAATGGCATGATCTTCCAGAAATCGAGGCCGCCCAGATATCTGACACAATTCTGGATTTATAATAATTTAGAGATCTCATATTAACCATCTAATTTTGTTTCTTGAATTTGATAAGTCTCTATTATATTTTAATCATTCATTTAATAGCTATTATTTGGATGGTTAGGATTTCTTATTCTATGTGATTTTCAAGCCTTACTCAATCCACGGTGTGACTGATCGTTTGGATGGCATGGATATAATAAAATGTCTGAATCGTGTGAGTAGGATGAGTCACCACCATTTTGTAAATGTTAATGGATTACCTCGGGTAGCATTTCTGCGCGTAATCCTTGAACGTGAGGCTCCGTATGTTTTTTAGATTGGATTGGAATGGAAAACCAAAAAGAAATCGAGCGCGACTGCGAACAAGAATCATAGATGTTGGTGGGACCCTAACATGGCCCCACCTGATTTTATATCCAGTCCGTCCATCTGTTTTTCCAACTTATTTTAGGTGTCAGTACCAAAAATAAAGTAGAGACTAAATTTAGGTGGACTGCACCACAGAAAACAGTAATGAACGCCCACCATTAAAAACTTCCTACGTCCCACTGTAATATTTACCGAACATCTAACCCATTGATAAAGTCACACAGACCTGTGGAAGGAAAAAAATAAATATCAACTTCATCCGTAACTTTTGTGGCCCACGAAATGTTTTTAAAGATCAATAACAACCGTTTCCTGTGATGTGGTCCACCTGAAATTTATATCTATTTCATTTTTTTACCATACCATAAAAATACATATGGACGGTCTGGAAATACATTGTAATGCATCGAGGTGGGACTTACGGTCAAGGTCCCACCCACCGGTTCCAGTTACCGAAAAGGATTGGCTACTCCCCCTGCCACCAGCCAATGGCTGATGGTCGGTGCTCTATGGGTCCACCATGATGTATGTATTTCATCCATGCGGTATATCTAAATCTAAAGTGGACCACATTATAGGAAATAGTGTTGAATGAATTTTGTCCATTAAAAACGTTTTGGGCGCAAAAGTTTTGGATCAAGCTGGTATTTATTTTTTCCCCTCATCTGGGTATTTATGACCCAATCAACATATTGGATGTGCAATAAACCGTACAGTGAGCCTTAGGAGGATTTTAATGGTGGATATTCATTCATTATTGTTTTCCTATGGTGTGGTTCACCTCAAGTTTGCATTGTATCATTTGTTAAGCGTACCTAAAATGATCCGAAAAAATGGATGAACGGAATGGATGAAACAAATACATTATGGGAGGCCACAGAGCACCGATCATCAGCCAGGGGCTGATGTCAGGGGAAGTAGCCAACCCGTCTCCTCCAGTTACAGGGTCCCAGCCAAGTCGCGCTCAATAAAATGATGGCAGCTGATCCACTGCACCAGGTTGTACGGAATTTTGATGATTCTAGACTTGGTGCCGTACAAGTGTAACAATTGTATTCCCGCCAAAATAAGATGATTCCCGCCGTGTGTGTGCGCGCGCGTGTTATAATAAAATAAAATAAAAATAAAAGTAAAAACAGATTGCAATTTATTCCCGCCAAAAATTCATGTGTAGAGTAAATGCGAGCTGTGAAAATTGTGGGCCACGTCACGAAGATCTACTGTAACTAAGATGATTCTCATTCACATTTTAGTACGACAAAAATATCGAAAATAAAAGGGGACCGTTGATACAACCCATTATAGAGGTATAGCGTACCTGAGAGTAAATCGGTCCGATTTTCAAGATAGGTGATCTTTGTGATGGGTCACACCATTTTAATGGCTTGGATCTACTATAAATTCTACCCAACGGATCTAATTTAGCATGAAGTAGGTTGCTTGCTATTATTCCTCAAAGAGTTTTTATATTAATAATTTCAAAAAAAAAAAAATCAATTAAAACTAGTTAAGGCAAGAGAACGAGACTTACAAATTCAACTAAACTATGGTAATTCATCTATCTCACACTTGTGGAAAATAGATACTCCGATATAATCCGTTGTAATGCCCCGAATTTCAAAAGTTTCTTGACTCGTGAGATTTTAAACATTATTTATACTTTACGAAAGTTTATATCTTGATTTCTTTCACGTTGAGCATTTGAGCATACATAGAATTATGCTAAACAATGTACCATCTTTTAAGTATTTTTTTTTTAGGGGGGTTAGTTAGCCACCCCCACTAGGGATCGATACTAAGATCTCAAGTGTTGAAATGAGGTATCTCTACTCAGTCTATCAGTTGAGCTATGGATCTGGGTGTTACCATACTCCAGGTTTAATGTGATTAAAGTAGATGTGTAAACCAAAACATACATATATTGTGAAATTCTTTTTAGAGTATAGGTCCACGGTTAGGTTTTTAATGTATATATACAATTCCAAAAAAACAAACAAAATGTGGTAACGTAACATCCAGCTAAACCCAGCGCTCCCTATTCAAAGGTACATGTCCTACATCAGCCCATCCAAGAGCTGAAAATAGGAGAATTTTTTCTCTTCATCCATGAATGACTGCTCCAGTGTATCAACATCCACAGTACCTGCATCTACACTAGTGTCTGGTTGGTGTTTTAAAACACTATCATGGAGTAAGAGTGAGTGATCAACTCAGTGGTTTCGTAAAGTAAAGTTATCAAGTCAATCAATACAGTAATGATAAGGCAATATAAAATAATCACTTCCTAACTACTCTTCTTAATGCGAAAATGGGGTTTATGACATGATGCATGCCCTCACCAATCAACACTCCCTCAACACGCGACTCCGACCACCTGTTTTGCACATCCCAACACTTCTTCAACATGCGATTTTAACGTCTGTTTCGCCACATTGTAAACTAATGCAATGCAGTGCACGAACATGTTAGCCGAGTGGTTAATTAGGGCTATTCATCCAGTAATTTAAGGAAGCTAGGATACCTCCCTTTTAAACATCGATCCCAACCAAATCACTAGGCATGGGACAACCACAGCGGTCTTACGCCTATGTTCTTAATCCTTCTAGGTTCGTCACTCGTAGATAAATACATGCAATAGGCAAGTTGTAATAAATGATGCTCGTGGTCACTACGGGGAGGCTCGTCACCCCAGTATAGGTCGACAACACGGACACAGTGTCCCATACCACCATATCCGGCTCACTAGTATTGAGGATCATGGTACAATGGTTAGTGACGGATCTTTACAATAGTGAGGGGGTACCTTAGATTTAAGCAATTGCATTCATATAAGGTAAATAAACAATATATCAACTGGTTCTTTGGGCATTTTCGGTTGGTACAGGCGCACGCTAACATAACCAGCATGGAGCGCTTGAGCGCCCCGCGTGGCCTAGCCACTTTCAATAGTCAATGTCCGACACGTGTCGTTCAAATTTACCCAGGGCGGCTAACCTAATTCGACCACCCAAATTTAGAATTTTATCGGTTACCTAGACTACTCTCGTAGTCCTATTCCTATTCAAATCATGTTAACAAACATTCACAACACATAAGTTAACGTTTGATAAACTACTCATTTAAGATTTCATCGAACACATAGACAATGTCAACTACAACTTGCAATTCATCAAATCATTAGATAGAGATATAAGTACACTTAAGACAACAAGAAACCCTACATTACCAATCATAAATCATTAAATATAATGAAAGCATTGATAAATCGCAACCTAAGCATTTATAGTCCGCATCTTTCGGTAGCATGCTCGACTCGAACTCGCTCCTAGGAATATGTTTCCAAGGAAGGATTGTCAGCCGCCTAAACGAGCACACGGGTTAGTTAGGGTTAGAGGAAACTCATTTGGAGACCTACATCTATAAGGGGAGTGTGTATTCTTTACCCTAGGTCGTAGTTGGAGAAGTTCTGGTAGCGGGAGTAGTGGTAGCTAGGCTTGTGAGTCAACGGAAGAGAATCATCCTTCGTAACAAGCACCCCTTCAATCTTCCTCTTCCTTATCGTTCTCTTTTCTCATCTTTCTCACCTTAGGATTCTCAAATTCGTATTTGGGGGAAATGAGGTAAATTGGGAGCTATTTATAGCTCCAAATGGTGTGTAAATGGCCTTAGGGCCACTTTATTTGATACTTTTACCATATGGGCAACTATTTCTGACTAACGGGGCCCTTAAGAGGGTCCGTGGGCTTATCGGTATCATGTGGTAGGCTCTCTATCAACGGATCAACATTAGGACACAATTTTGGTGCGATCGAATAAACAGATCGGCTGTGGGACACCTATGTCAGATCAACGATTATGAATGTTCAATCGGGGTCACGGTTATACGGATGTGTGTGGAAAATTTTTCTTACTCTTTGTGTGGAGTTTGGTCATAAACCGACGGTTCGAAATTCTCAATTTTGCATAGGAGTGGACAACCCAATTTACTTAAGCTTCAACTTCTTCCTTTAGGGTATTTGCACTTCTCATGTACTCGTCCCTCGGCTCAAGTTGAGCGATTTTAGACACTATCTAAGCTTGACTCCCGCGATGGTCGTCGAGCCTAGTAAGACGGACATTGCTCTATAATTTCAAGGCTAGCAGACCTCCGATGTGCGATATAAGTCCTTTACAGAGTTTCAGGGTACTCCCGAGAGGGACAGCCCTTGGGATTTTCCCCAAGTTTTTGGATGGTAGTGCGCTAGTGCACTTGTGATCCTGGGCTATATTTTTTTTATAGGAATGGTGGCCTGAACTTAATTTCTCTAATGCTATGTATTAGTATACACCTAGTCGTAGCTAGCTAATCGAGTATGACCCTCGAGCGGTCCTATCCGTGGTTGAACTCAGGTCTCAGTACGGACTTTTTTAGAACGTTACAATCTACCCCCTTTAAAAGAAAATTTTATCCTCAAAATTTGTATCTTCTCATATTCCTCAAGAATTTGTGGATAGTTCTTACGAACCTCAGCCTCTGTCTCCCAAGTGACTTCCTCCTTAGTATGGTGCGTCCATAACACTTTCACAAGTGGGATGACCTTGTTGCGCAACACCTGTTCCCTCTTATCTAGAATACGTGTGGGCCGCAATATATACGTAGCGTCTTCCCTTAGTTCTACTTGCTCCCACTAGATGATATGAGTAAGGTCGGGAACGTATTTCTTTAACATTGACACATAAAATATGTTGTGCATGCCTGTGAGTGGCGTGGGTAAAGCGAGACGGTATGCCACGACACCCACTCGGTCTAAAATCTAGAAAGGCCCAATGAATCTCGGCATGAGCTTCCCTTTCTTGCCAAAATGGAGTACTCCATTAGAGAAACTTTTAGGAATACATGGTATCCAACTTCGAATTATAAATGTCTCCGTCTCGTATTAGCGTAACTCTTTTGCCTACTCTAGCCTGCTAGGATTCGACGCTTGATAATATCTATCTTTTTTGATGTCGCTTGAACCAAGTCTGGGCCAACTAGGCTCCTCTCGCCGACTTCCACCCAATAATGTGGAACTCGACATGGCGTCCATACAAAGCCTTATAAAGAGTCATGTCAATGCTTGCTCAGAAGCTATTGTTATAGGCAAATTTGGCATAAGGGAGGCAGTCATCCCAGTTATCCTTGAAGTCAAGCACGCATGCTTGTAACATGTCCTCGAGTATCTGATTCACCCACTCCGTTTGCCCATCAGTTTGAGGGTGGAACACAACACTGAATTTCAGCTTCACCCCCGTTGCTTCTTGAATTTGGGTGTAAAAAATAGATGTGAAACGTGTGTCTCGGTCCAACATATTCTCTAGAGGGACTCTGTGCAGTTGTACTATTTCTTTGACGTACAGCTTGGCTAGCTCATCTGAGGAATTAGAAACCCAAATCAGAAGGAAATGAGCCGATTTCATCAACCAGTCCATAATCACTCAAATAGAGTCATGCTCTTTTCTTCTTCTTAGTAATTTGGGAATGAAGTCCATAAATATGAAATCTCACTTCCACTCAACTATGGGCATGGGTTGAAGTAAACCCGGGGTCGGCAGTGCTCAGCCTTGACTTATTGACACGTAAGGCATCGGGACACGTAATCTACTATTTGGGCCTTCATGTTATCCCACCAGTATAATCGCTTCACGTCCCGATACATCTTTGTACTACCTGAGTGCATCGCTAACTTAAAACTGTGAGCGGCTAGTTACTCTCTCCTTAGATTGTGAAGGTTCGGGAAGCATAGACGGCCACAATATCGCAAGGCTCCATCCAAGCTAGTCCTCCATTCCGATTCTTCGCCGTCACCCACCCGCTCTTTCAACCTCAACAATAACTCATCTTCTTTTTGAGCCTCAATGATTAGATCATCGATTAATGGTTGTACATGGAGGTGTGCAATGCTTTCGAATGACTCCTCCATCGTTAGTCTCTGTTCGAAATCTAGCACGAACTCTACCATATTCCACTCTCTTATTAACAATGAGACTGCAAATTCTATGGTTTTCTTGTGGCTCAACGCATTGGCTACAAGATTGGCTTTGTTAGGATGGTAAGAGACTTCAAAGTTGAAGTCTTTTAATGTTTACATCCACCGACGTTGCCTCATATTCAGGTCCCTCTATGTGAAGATGTACTTGAGGCTCTTATGGTCACAAAAGAGTTCGAACTCTTCTCCATAGAGGTACTACCTCCAAAGCTTCAATGCAAAGATGACTGCTGCCAACTTTAGATCGTGAGTGGGGTAATTTTCTTTGTGTTTCCTCAACTATCAAGAGGCATAACCGATTGCCCTATCCTTCTGCATAAGCACATACCCCAAACTGACTCGAGAGGCATCGGTGTAGATGGTATATTTGACCCTTTGTTCTGACAACACTAGTACGGGTGCGGACATCAGCTTATCCTTCAATTCTTGGAAGGACGCATCCGCTTTCTCATTCTAAGCGAATTTAATGTCCTTTCGAGTAAGCTAGGACAACGGTCGGGCTATCTTGGAGAAATCTTTAATAATTCAACGATAATAGCCGGCAAGTCTGAGATAACTCCTCACTTCTGTAATTGAACCGGGCTATCCCCAGTCCTGTACTGCAGTTATCTTAGCGATGTCCACAGTGACTCCTTCGTTCAAAACAATATGACCCAGAAACTTGACTTCTTCTTTCCAAAAGTCACATTTTCATAATTGCGCAAACATCTAATTATGTCATAAAGTATCAAAGACCGCTTATAGGTGTTCTTCATGATCTTCTTGACTTTTCGAATATATCAGAATATCGTCTACGAACACGATGGCAAATTGGTAGAGATACGGCCGAAACACTCGGTTCATGAGATCCATGAATACGGATGATGCGTTTATGAGTTCAAATGACATCACGAGAAATTCATAGTGCTCGAAGTTAGTCCTGAAAGCCATTTTTAGCACGTCATCCTTCTTGATACACAATTGATGATACCCAGACGACAAGTCTATCTTGGAAAAGTATTGGACCCTCTTCAATTAATTAAATGGGTCATCTATCCTAGGCAGAGGATACTTGTTCTTCACTGTAACGTGGTTTAGCCTGTGATAATCGATGCACAATTGTAGTGATCCATCTTTCTTCTCTATAAACAATACCGGAGCTCTCCAAGGAGATACACTCGACTGTATGAAACCCGAGTACAATAAATCATCAATTTGGTTCCTCAATTCCTCTATCTCACACGGAGGCATGTGATACGTCGGTAAGGAGATGGGTGTTGCGACCGACATAAGGTTGATAGTAAAGTCGATCTCGCGTTGAGGGGATAGTTCAGGGTTCATCCTGAACACATCCATGAAATCTTGGACAACTGGTGTGGCCCCAAGTGACGGACCATCATAATCCCTTAACAGGGAAGCATAACAACGGATCTGGAATAGATGACTGACTTGAACTGGGAAGGTGAAGGATGTACCCTCGGGCCCATGGACGGTCACCAATCTAGTCTCACAGTCAATCTCCACCTTCATCCTGGTGAGCCAATCCATGCCAAGGATGATGTCGTAATGGTAGATCTTTGTTATAATTAGGTCAATGTGCACCTCTCTACTCCCTAAGTCTATAGGGCAACTCCTACATAGTTCAGTGGTGTCCGAGAAAGTTCCTACCGCGGTGATGACCGTAACCCATGAAGCTAAGTGATGTTAGTTATGTAAATCTGAGACACCCAACACCTGTGGGTGAGATGAGTCTTTCAAATTTACATTACCTACACCATTTACCCCACCCGTTCACGTGTATGCCAAACGGTAAACATCTGTGTTTTCGTTACCGTACACATGAAAATGTGAACGCAACCGTATGCTATCCTACTTATCCCAAGATTACAAGTCTGTACCTGTAAAATTTTCATCTATTGAGGTCACTAGGATGGCTAACACAATAGAATCCAACATTACAAATATAGACTTATGATTTGCGGTTATAAATCTTGCCTCTCAATAGATTATAACTTAATTAGTCCGATGCGGTCCATAAGTTAGTTGATATTGACATTTTGAAAATCCTTAAAGTGAAACATATAAATAGGTCTCACATTTTATATTCCAACGGTCCATATCAACAATTAAAGATGGGTGATAGGCCAATAACAGAGCCGAATCAGGACTCTATATTATCAGGTTATCATCAATGAGCATTGTAAATCTTCTCTATAACATTTACTTAATGGACAGATGAAATTAAACTTTATGATGCAGATCCATCCATTGATATCCATAATATGGACTGATCAGCGCATATTCTTAATATTCATCGAATGAAGGTTATGATCTAGATTATTTATCCAGTCAATAAGCCAGATAGAGTTCTCATTGTGAATTGAAAAATGTCGATCCGATGTGGGCTCACTTATGGGCTTAATGGAATGTTCTCAAAGATTGGTCATAACCAACAGTTATGATCATTTTCCATATATGGGGCCCACATGGAAATCTATCATGTGTGTAACGGGCCCACAGGAGATTGGATATAGATCAAGTGGCACAGGATGTGGGCAATGGGCCCACATCCAGCAACATGCCCACAAAGGAATCGACGAACGTCGGAATTGAATACCCGTAATTGGGTCCGAAACCAATAAAGTCGGTCTTTCGACCTAGCTACAGGAAAATGGTCTATTTTCGACCGAGCAGTGGCTGAATGGAGAAAGAAAGGGAGAGATCTTCTCCTCCGCGAATGGATCTGCAGCCAAATAAACGGCCGATCGCCTCCATCAAAGACGATGTAGATCATGACGGCAACGCCATCCTTGACGATGTATTGCAAGTCTTATGATAGTGCAGGAAGTGCGAGATGCGGGATCTCCTCAGTCCTGGAAAATCGTCTGAAGAAGCGGCAGCGGCTGTGGCATCGGTTGCCATTGATGGACGCTAAAGCACGAGACGCTGGCAATGGCTCTGGATGGAGGAAGAAAGGAGGTTGAAAGCCATCACCATCGTCTGCACGAGCAAGGTTCGACAATGGCTGCCGGTCCAACAGTTCAAGGTACTAGATGAGACGCCGTCTTGGAAGCCGGATAAGAATGTCAATGTCAGAATACCGATAAAGCTAGGATCTTCCTTTCCTTCACACCCTTTATGCAAAACAGTAGATGAGACTCGAATTTCTACCGTATGGTGTAGGATCGGGGACCCAGCTCTTTTTTATAGAGACTGTGGAGGGGAGTTTGAAGCCCATCAAAACTCCCTCTCCCACGCTCCAGATTGCTATATCTTAGTTCAACTCAAACTGCCTTGCGTAAGGCCATAGCATTCCACCCCAAACACGCAGTGCTGTGCAGATAGATTGCGCAGCGTATCACCTTAAGCGGGACCCACTGATTAACTTAATCAAACAGTCCAACTAGAATACAATTCAGATCGTTGATCAGTAAGGCCCACTACATAAAGTTCTTACAACATGTGCAATTAGGAATAGTATCAGACATCCTAAAGTTGTACTTCAATCGATTTTAATTGAACACTTGTGGGTCTATGCACCGAACTTGTTGAATTAGGATCAAAACTAAATTTGATCTAACTATTTAGCCACCAATGTTATAGTGATCAGGTGATTTTCAAAGGAGATAATAGTCATTTGATGAGTTCATTTTGTCTAAAGACTTTTACTTTCAACACGGACTTGGAGTTCTTTATTATATAGAGTTAGAAGCGGTGGGTTTCCTTGCAGTTTCACAAAGATTTCCTTGACAATCCTCAAAGGTTACTCGGTGATATACCAGTCAAATTTGGATTCTTTATGGCACATGTCATGATCTGCTTCTAATTATGAAATAGCCCATTTCTTAATTCTCAAAGTATTGCGTATTTTAGATTATAAAATTTTTAGTATCAACGGGTTTTTATGTAACTTTTTGAGTACATAGCTTAGTCACACCCATACCATTTTTTATTTTTTTATTTTACACACGCACACCCCCCCACGCGTACTGTTTTTCTTTTTTTTTTCACATGCACACACACCCCCACACACACACTGTGGGATTTCACAACCACCACCATGGGTACTCGAACCCTTGGCCGGTGTTGAAACTCCACGGAGTCTACCACCCGGTTAAGAGCAACGACCCATTCACACACATACTTACTCACACATGACAATCGTGCAATGATCATGTGATTTTTTTAATTTTTATTTTAAGTCTCTCTTTTCTTGACCACAAACATGAAATGTTTCTCTTTTCTCGATCACAGATGTACGAACAGCTATACGCCATGCTAATTTTAATTGGCCACGTGTCATTGAGAGTATGGTTAGAAACTATGATTGGCTTTGCTCGATCACCAGCCCATTTACGATGTGTCCTCCCATCTATGATGTGACCTCCCTCGATCCAGATGGACATGTAACAAAACTAATCATTTATTGGGAGGCATTGATGACATTGATTGGTACCACACGAAATGGTGGACCATTATTTATTGAATCTGTCATTTTTTCCTAAAGTATGGTATTTCCAGTTGAAGGTATTGAAATCTTTAGTCTCAAGCTTGGGTTAACAAAGAACATTGAAAGTGGATACTGATTCTTTTACCTAATTACCATGAAATTTCCTGGGAATGGAAAATGGGATATCTTGGCACATGTGTGAGATCCACACGTGCATTAGACATGCGATGGAATGTATGTCCTATCCTAAAATTGGCTGGCACACCATTAGGTGGGCCTGAATGAATTTTCATTGTACCATTATCGATTTCATCGCACAGGTGTGTCCCCACCTGATGAGTGTTCCGGTCGTGTTTTGGAGTCAAGGAACATTCATTGCAGGCCTGCCTGATGAACGGACTGGATCTCACACGCGTGTTGTATAGCGGCATGTGTGGGGGCTCATAGGTTTTGCACGAGTAGATGCAGGGTACAAGTAGGATTAGCTTCATGGGACCCGGCTATGAGAAATTTCCAACTGTACGACCACTATATGGCCCATTCCTAAGACGAAGCCCACCCAATTTTACTTTCCAATAATACTCCCCGGGTGTACGGACGCCTGCAAAAGGTCGAAAATGCCCCCTGCTTTTTCCTTCAAGCGTTGACGCCCCTCGAACTTCCAGTTGTACGAACGGTTCAAAGAAGATCAACGTTACATGGGCCATCAGTTATGTATTTATTATATCCACAACGTTCATCCAAATTTTGAGATCATTTCGGAGTATTATCCAAAAAAAAAAAAAAAACATATCCAAAGATCAACTGGACCACACCACAAAGAGCAGCAGAAAATTGATTTTCACTGTTGAAACTTTCGTAGGGCCCACCATAACATTTATTTTCCATCCAATCTATTCATGAGGTCACAAAGACCTGGATGAATAGAAAAAACAAATTTCGTGATGATCCAAAACTTTCGTGACCCTTGAAAAGGTTTCAACGATAGACGTTCAAAGCAGAATGGCAATGCCATTTGCTACGGTTTGATCTATAGCTACGGATTATAACCGTAGCTATAGATAGTATAATCCGTAGTAATAGGGTCAATCCGGAGTGGGCTCGCCGAACTAGCAGTGCCCGCGCCACTTGCTGGCCTGTCTAGCGCGGCCACGTAGATCTGGTGGGGCTACGCCCATAGGGTGGTCGATATGGCTACGGATAATAACCGTAGCTAAAATCCGTAGCAATAGGTTCTTTTTTTATGATTTTTTTTTTTAAAATGGGGAGAACTTTTTATCCCTTACATTTTTCTCAAATACATAATTATGTAAATATGTATATATAAGTATATAAAAATATTTTTCTATCTCTTAATTTATTTCTTTATCTATTTATTTAAGAAGCATATCACCTAAACTAGAATGAGTTACATAACGTACCATAAATGATTTTAGGGTAGGAGAAGCTAATTTAGCCAACTAACATAGTAATTTTCTGAGATTCCATCGGGTCGATGGTTAAAAAAACACTTCACGGTCAATTCACTTCACTTCACGGACATTTTCACGCACTTTGTAGTCAATTCACTTCACTTCACCGTCATTTCCATGCATTTCACGGTCATTCTCAGCAATTGTGTTGATTCATGGTTAATTTGATGCACTTCACGGTCCATTCACTTCACTTCACGGCCATTTCCACGCACTTCGCGGTCATTTCACTTCACTTTACCATCATTTCCATGCATTTCACGGTCATTCCTAGCGATTCCTTGATCATTCACGGTCAATTCGACGCACTTCACGGTCAATTCAGTTCACTTCACGGCCATTTCAACGCACTTTGCGGTCAATTCACTTCACTTCATCGTCATTTTCATGCATTTCACGGTCATTCCTAGCGATTCCGTGTTCATTCACGGTCAATTCGACGCACTTCACGGTCAACTCACTTCACTTCACGGCCATTTCCACGCACTTCGCAGTCATTTCACTTCACTTCACCGTCATTTCCATGCATTTCACAGTCATTCCTAGCAATTTCGTGTTCATTCACGGTCAATTCGACGCACTTCATGGTCAATTCACTTCACTTCATGGCCATTTCCATGCACTTTGCGGTCATTTCACTTCACTTCACCGTCATTTCTATGCATTTCACGGTCATTCCTAGCGATTCCGTGTTCATTCACGGTCAATTCGACGCACTTCACAGTTAATTCACTTCACTTCACGGCCATTTTCATGCACTTCACGGTCAATTTACTTCACTTCACGGCCATTTCCATGCACTTTGCGGTCAATTCACTTCACTTCACTGTCATTTCAATGCATTTCATGGTCATTCCTAGCGATTCCGTGCTCATTCATGGTCAATTCGACGCACTTCATGGTCAATTCACTTCACTTCACGGCCATTAACATGCACTTCACGGTCATTTCACTTCACTTCACCGTCATTTCCATGCATTTCACGGTTATTCCTAGCGATTCCGTGTTCATTCACGGTCAATTCGACGCACTTCACGGTCAATTCACTTCACTTCACAGCCATTTCCACGCACTTCGTGGTCATTTCACTTCACTTCACCGTCATTTCCATGCATTTCACAGTCATTCCTAGTAATTCCGTGTTCATTCACGATCTATTCGATGCACTTCACGGTCAATTCACTTCACTTCACGGCCATTTCCACGCATTTCGCAGTCATTTCACTTCACTTCACCATCATTTTCATGCATTTCATGGTCATTCCTAGGGGTTCCGTGTTCATTCACGGTCAATTCGACGCACTTCACGGTCAATTCACTTCACTTCACGGCCATTTCCACGCATTTCGCGGTCATTTCACTTCACTTCACCTTCATTTCCATGCATTTCACGGTCATTCCTAAGAATTCCGTGTTCATTCATGGTCAATTCGACGCACTTTACGGTCAACTCACTTCACTTCACGGCCATTTCCATGCACTTCGCGATCAATTCATTTCACTTCACCGTCATTTTCATGCATTTTACGGTCATTCCTAGTGATTTCGTGTTCATTCACGGTCAATTCGACGCACTTCACGGTCGATTCACGTCACTTCACGGCCATTTCCACACACTTCGCGGTCATTTCACTTCACTTCACAGTCGTTTCCATGCATTTCACGGTCATTCCTAGCGATTCCGTGTTCATTCACGGTCAATTTGACGCACTTCACGGTCAATTTACTTCACTTCACGGCCATTTCCATGCACTTCGCGGTCATTTCACTTCACTTCACCGTCATTTCCATGCATTTCACGGTCATTCCTGGCGATTCCGTGTTCATTCACGGTCAATTCGACGCACTTCACGGTCAATTCACTTTACTTCACGGCCATTTCCACGCACTTTGCGGTCATTTCACTTCACTTCACCGTCATTTCCATGCATTTCACGGTCATTCCTAGCGATTTCGTGTTCATTCACGGTCAATTTGACGCACTTCACGGTCAGTTCACTTCACTTCACGGCCATTTCCATGCACTTCGCGGTCATTTCACTTCACCATCATTTCCATGCATTTCACGATCATTCCCGGCGATTCCATGTTCATTCACGGTCAATTTGACGCACTTCACGGTCAATTCACTTAACATCACCATCATTTCTATGCATTTCACGGTCATTCTCTGCGATTCCGTGTTCATTCACGGTCAATTCGATGCACTTCACGGTCAATTCACTTCACGGCCATTTCCACGCACTTCGTGGTCATTTCACTTCACTTCACCGTCATTTCCATGCATTTCACGGTTTAGGTTTTGGGATTTGAGAATGGGTTCGGGTTTAGGTTTTAGGTTTTAGTTTCGGTTTAGGTTATAGGTTAACGGTTTAGGTTAAGGTTTAAGTTTAGGTTATAGGTTTTTGGATTTGAGAATGGGTTCGGGTTTAGGCTATTGGTTTTGGTTTTGGTTTAGGTTATAGGTTTTGGGATTTGAGAATGGATTCGGGTTTAGGTTATACGTTTTGGTTTTGGTTTTGGTTATAGGTTATAGGTTTAAGTTAAGGTTTAGGTTTAGGTTTTAGGATTTGAGAATGGGTTCGGATTTAGGTTATAAGTTTTGGTTTTGGTTTAGGTTTTAGGTTAACTATTTAGGTTAAGGTTTAGGTTTAGGTTATAGGTTTTTAGATTTGAGAATGGGTTCGGGTTTAGGCTATTGGTTTTGGTTTTAGTTTAGTTTATAGGTATTGGTTTAGGTTATAGGTTTTGGTATTTGAGAATGGGTTCGGGTTTAGGTTATAGGTTTTGGTTTTGGTTTAGGTTATAAGTTATAGGTTATAGGTTTAGGTTAAGGTTTTGGCTTAGGTTTAGGTTATAGGTTTTGAGATTTGAGAATGGGTTCAGGTTTAGGTTATAGGTTTTGGTTTTGGTTTAGGTTAAAGGTTTTAGTTTAGGTTAAGGTTTAAGTTTAGGTTATAGGTTTTGGTTTAGGTTATAGGTTATAGGTTTAGGTTAAGGTTTTGGTTTATGTTTAGGTTATAGGTTTTGGGATTTGAGAATGGGTTCGAGTTTAAGCTATAGGTTTTGATTTTGGTTTAGGTTATAGGTTTTGGGATTTGAGAATGGGTTTGGGTTTAGGTTATAAGTTTTGGTTTTGGTTTAGGTTATAGGTTATAGGTTTAGGTTAAGGTTTAAGTTTAGGTTTTAAGATTTGAGAATGGGTTCCAGTTTAGGTTATAAGTTTTAGTTTCGGTTTAGGTTATAGGTTAACGGTTTAGGTTAAGTTTTTGGTTTAGGTTATAGGTTTTTGGATTTGAGAATGGGTTCGGGTTTAGGCTATAGGTTTTAGTTTTAGTTTAGGCTATAGGTTTTGGTTTAGGTTATAGGTTTTGGGATTTGAGAATGGGTTTGGGTTTAGGTTATAGGTTTTGGTTTCGGTTTAGGTTATAGGTTAATGGTTTAGGTTAAGGTCTAGGTTTAGGTTATAGGTTTTTGGATTTGAGAATGGGTTCGGGTTTAGGCTATAGGTTTTGATTTTGGTTTAGGTTATAGGTTTTGAGATTTGAGAATGGGTTCGGGTTTAGGTTATAGGTTTTGGTTTTGATTTTGGTTTAGGTTATAAGTTATAGGTTTAGGTTAGGGAATTAAGATTAGGATTAGGTTTAGGTTATAGGTTTTGGGATTTGAGAATAGTTTTAGGTTATAACTATAGGTTTAGGTTAGGTTATAGGTTAAGGTTTAGGGATTTGAGTTTAGGCTTAGGCTAAGGTTTAGGTTTAGAGAATTGAGTTTACGTTATAGGTTTAGGGAAAGATTAGGTTTAAGTTATAGGTTTTGGATTTAAGAATAGTCTTAGGTTATAAGTATGGGTTTAGGTTAGGTTATATGTTAAGGTTTAGGGATTTGAGTTTAGGATATATGATTAGGTACAGGTTTAGGTTTAGGGATTTGAGTTTAGGTTATAGGTTTAGGTTTAGGTTTTAGGTTTTACGTTTAGGTTTGGGTTTTGGGATTTGAGAATGGGTTCGGGTTTATGTTATAGGTTTTGGTTTAGGTTATAAGTTTTGGGATTTAAGAATGGGTTCGGGTTTATGTTATAGGTTTTGGTTTTGGTTTAGGTTAAGGTTTTGGTTTAGGTTTAGGTCATAGGTTTTGGTTTTCGTTTAGGTTATAGGTTGTGGAAATGGCCGTGAAGTGAAGTGAATTGACCGTGAAGTGCGTCGAATTGACCATGAATGAACACGGAATCGCTAGGAATGACCGTGAAATGCATAGAAATGACGGTGAAGTGAAGTAAAATGACCGCGAAGTATGTGAAAATGGCCGTGAAGTGCGTCGAATTGACCGTGAATGAACACGGAATCGCTGGGAATGACCATGAAATGCATGAAAATGATGGTGAAATGAAGTGAATTGACCGTGAAGTGCGTCGAATTGACCGTGAATGAACACTAAATCGTCGGGAATGACCGTGAAATGCATGGAAATGACAATGAAGTTAAGTGAATTGACCGCGAAGTGCGTGAAAATGGCCGTGAAGTGAAGTGAATTGACTGTGAAGTGCGTCGAATTGTCCGTGAATGAACACGGAATTGCTAGGAATGACCGTGAAATGCATGGAAATGATGGTGCAGTGAAGTAAAATTACCACAAAGTGCATGGAAATGGCCGTGAAGTGAAGTGAATTGACTGTGAAGTGCGTGAAAATGGCTGTGAAGTGAAGTGAATTGACCGTGAAGTGCGTCAAATTGACCGTGAATGAACACGGAATCGCTAGGAATGACCGTGAAATGCATGGAAATGACGGTGCAGTGAAGTAAAATTACCACAAAGTGCATGGAAATGGCCGTGAAGTGAAGTGAATTGACTGTGAAGTGAAGTCAAATGACCATGAAGTGAAGGAGTTTGACGGTGAAATGCCTCGAAATGACCGTGAATCAACACGGAATTGTTTCGGACGACCGTGAAATGCATGGAAGTGATCATGAATTGAAGCGAAATCATTGTGAAATGCATGCAAATGACCGTGAAGTGAAGGAGTTTGACCGTGAAATGCCTCGAAATAACCGTGAATCAACACAAAAATGTTTCGGATGACCATTAAATGCATGGAAGTGATAATGAATTGAAGCAAAATAACCATGAAATGCATGCAAATGAATGTGAAGTGAAGGATTTTGACCGTAAAATGCCTCGAAATGACTGTGAATCAACACGAAAATGTTTCGAATGACTGTGAAATGCATGGAAGTGATCATGAATTGAAGCGAAATGACCATGAAATGCACGCAAATGACCATGAAGTGAAGGAGTTTGATTGTGAAATGCCTCGAAATGACCGTGAATCAACACAAAATTATTTCGGATGACCATGAAATGCATGGAAGTGATGATGAATTGAAGCGAATTGACCATGAAATGCATGCAAATGACCATGAAGTGAAGGAGTTTTATTGCATTGACGCTTCACGCTGGGATTAGTTTCTTGCTTTATCATGATATGTAATTTCATATCATTGTCATTCCCGCATATTCCGTGTTAATTCACGGTCATTTCGACGCATTTCACGGTTGTGCCCCTTCACTTCACGGTCATTTTAGCTTATTTCACGGTCAATTCGCTTCACTTCATGATCATTTTCATGCATTTCATGGTCATTCTCGCATATTCTGTGTTGATTCACAGTCATTTCGATGCATTTCACGGTGAAGTGTAGGATTGGACCGTGAAATGCACAAAAATGACCGTGAAGTGAAGGGGCATGACCGTGAAATGCGCCGAAATGACCGTGAATCAACACAGAATAGGCGGGAATAACCAAGTTAGTTGGTTAAAGTAGCTTCTCCTACCCTAAAATCATATAGGGTACATCAAGTAACTAATTTTAGTTTAGAAGATATTCTTGTTAAATGAATAAAGAAAGAAATGGAAAAGCAGAGAAAATTTTCTAAACCAAAATCATATAGGGTACATCAAGTAACTAATTTTTTTATTTTTTTACATGGAGAACTTTATTCTACCTACAATTTTCTCTAATATATATTTATATAAATATGTATATATAAGCATATAAAAAAAAAATTCTCTCTTTTTTTTTTCATTTCTTTCTTTTTTCATTTAACAAGAATATCTTCTAAACCAAAATTAGTTACTTAACGTACCCTATATGATTTTGGGGTAGGAGAAGCTACTTTAGCCAACCAACTTGGTTATTTTTCAAGATTCCATTAGGTCGATGGTCAAAAATTCATTTCATTCACTTCACGGTCAATTTCAATCAGTTCGCGGTCATTTCGCTCATTTCATTTACTTCGCGATCAATTCCATGCATTTCACGGAATTGATCTCAAAATATTTTTCTTCTTAATTCATTTCTTTGTCTATTTATTTAAGTATATAAAAATATTTTTCCCTCTTAATTCCTTTCTTTGTCTATTTATTTAACAAGCATATCTCCTAAATTAGAATGAGTTACATAATGTACCATATATGATTTTGGGGTAGGAGAAGCTAATTTACCCAACCAATATAGTAATTTTTTGAGATTCTATCAGGTTGATGGTTAAAAATCCACTTCACGGTCAGTTCACTTCACTTCACGGCCATTTCCACGCACTTCGCGGTCATTTTACTTCACTTCATCATCATTTCCATGCATTTCACGGTCATTCCTAGCGATTCTGTGTTGATTCACGGTCATTTTGACGCACTTTACGGTAAATTCAGTTCACTTCACGGCCATTTTCACGCACTTTGCGGTCATTTCACTTCACTTCACCGTCATTTCCATGCATTTCACGGTCATTCCTAGCAATTCCGTGTTGATTCACGGTCAATTCGACGCACTTCACGGTCAATTCACTTCACTTCACGGCCATTTACACGCACTTCGTGGTCATTTCACTTCACTTCACCGTCATTTTCATGCATTTCACTGTCATTCCTAGCGATTCCGTGTTCATTTACGGTCAATTCGACGCACTTCATGGTCAATTCACTTCACTTCACGACCATTTTCACGCACTTCGTGGTCAATTCACTTCACTTCACTGTCATTTCCATGCATTTTATGATCATTCCTAGTGATTCCGTGTTCATTCACGGTCAATTCGACGCACTTCACGGTCAATTCACTTCACTTCACGGCCATTTTCACGCACTTCGGGGTCATTTCACTTCACTTCACCGTCATTTCCATTCATTTCATGGTCATTCTTAGCGATTCCGTGTTCATTCACGGTCAATTCGACGCACTTCACGGTCAATTCACTTCACTTCACTTCACGGTCATTTCCACGCACTTCGCGGTCATTTCACTTCACTTCATTGTCATTTCCATGCATTTCAAGGTCATTCCTAGTGATTCCATGTTCATTCACGGTCAATTCGACGCACTTCATGGTCAATTCACTTCACTTCACGGTCAATTAACTTCACTTCACCGTCATTTTCATGCATTTCACGGTCATTCCTAGCAATTCCGTGTTCATTCACGGTCAATTCGACGCACTTCACGGTCAATTCACTTCACTTCACGGCCATTTCCACGCACTTTACGGTCATTTCACTTCACTTCACCATCATTTCCATGCATTTCACGGTCATTCCTAGCAATTCTGTGTTCATTCACGGTCAATTCGACGCACTTCACGGTTAATTCACTTCACTTCACGGTCATTTCCACGCACTTCGTGGTCATTTCACTTCACTTCACCGTCATTTCTATGCATTTCACGGTCATTCCTAGCGATTCCGTGTTCATTCACGGTCAATTCGATGCACTTCACGATCAATTCACTTCACTTCACGGCCATTTTCATGCACTTCGCGGTCATTTCACTTCACTTCACCATCATTTTCATGCATTTCAGGGTCATTCCTAACGATTCCGTGTTCATTCACGGTCAATTCGACGCACTTCACGGTCAATTCACTTCACTTCACGGCCATTTCCATGCACTTCGTGGTCAATTCACTTCACTTCACCATCATTTTCATGCATTTCATGGTCATTCTTAGCGATTCCGTGTTCATTCACGGTCAATTCGAAGCACTTCACGGTCAATTCACTTCACTTCACAACCATTTCCACGCACTTCGCGATCATTTCACTTCACCGTCATTTCCATGCATTTCACGGTCGTTCTAGGTGATTCTGTGTTCATTCAAGATCAATATGATGCACGTCACCGTCAATTCACTTCACTTCACGGCCATTTCTAAGCACTTCGTGGCTAATTCACTTAACTTCACCATCATTTATATGCATTTCACGGTCATTCCCTGCGATTACGTGTTCATTCACGGTCAATTCACTTCACTTCACGGCCATTTTCACGTACTTTGTGGTCATTTCACTTCACTTCACCGTCATTTCCATGTATTTCACGGTCATTCCTAGTGATTCCGTGTTCATTTCATGGTTTAGGTTTTGGAATTTGAGGATGGGTTTGGGTTTAGGTTATAGGTTTTGGTTTTGGTTTAGGTTATAGGTTAACGGTTTAGGTTTAGGTTATAGGTTTTTGGATTTCAGAATGGGTTTGGGTTTAGGCTATAGGTTTTGGTTTTGGTTTAGGTTATAGGTTTTGGGATTTGAGAATGGGTTTGGGTTTAGGTTATAGGTTTTGGTTTTGGTTTAGGTTATAGGTTATAGGTTATAGGTTTAGGTTAAAGTTTAGGTTAAGGTTTTAAGATTTGAGAATGAGTTCGGGTTTTGGTTTCGGTTTAGGTTATAAGTTAACGGTTTAGGTTAAGGTTTAGGTTTAGGTTATAGGTTTTTGGATTTGAGAATGGGTTCGTGTTTAGGCTATAAGTTTTGGTTTTAGTTTAGGTTATAGGTTTTGGTTTAGGTTATAGGTTTTGAGATTTGAGAATGGGTTTGGGTTTTGGTTATAGGTTTTGGTTTTGAGAATGGGTTTGGGTTTAGGCTATAGGTTTTGGTTTTAGTTTAGGTTATAGGTTTTGGTTTAGGTTATAGGTTTTGGGATTTGACAATGGGTTCGGGTTTAGGTTATAGGTTTTGATTTTGAGAATGGGTTCGGGTTTAGGCTATAGGTTTTAGTTTTAGTTTAGGTTATAGGTTTTGAGATTTGAGAATGGGTTCGGGTTTATGTTATAGGTTTTGATTTTGGTTTTGGTTATAGGTTATAGGTTTTGGGATTTGAGAATGGGTTCGAGTTTTGGTTATAGGTTTTGGTTTTGAGAATGGGTTTGGGTTTAGGCCATCGGCTTTGTTTTTAGTTTAGGTTAGAGGTTTTGGTTTAGGTTATAGGTTTTGGGATTTGAGAATGGGTTCGGGTTTAGGTTATAGGTTTTGTTTTTGAGAACGGGTTCGGGTTTAGGCTATAGGTTTTAGTTTTAGTTTAGGTTATAGGTTTTGGTTTAGGTTATAGGTTTTGTGATTTGAGAATGGGTTTGGTTTAGGTTATAGGTTTTGGTTTTAGTTTTGGTTATAGGTTTTGGTTTAGGTTATAGGTTATAGCTTTAGGTTAAGGTTTAGGTTTAGGTTTTAGGATTTGAGAATGGGTTCTTGTTTAGGTTATAAGTTTTGGTTTCGGTTTAGGTTATAGGTTAAACCTAAAACCTAAACCAAAACCAAAACCTATAGCCTAAACCCAAACCCATTCTCAAATCCGAAAACCTATAACCTAAACCAAAACCTATAGCCTAAACCCGAACCCATTCTCAAATCCCAAAACCTATAACCTAAACTAAAACCGAAGCTTATAGCCTAAACCTGAACCCATTCTCAAATCCCAAAACCTATAAACTAAGCTAAAACTAAAGCCTATAGCCTAAACCCGAACCCATTCTCAAAACCAAAACCTATAACCTAAACCCGAACCTATTCTCAAATCCCAAAACCAATAACCTAAACCAAAACCTATAACCTAAACTAAAACCAAAACCTATAGCCTAAACTCGAACCCATTCTCAAAACCAAAACCTGTAACCTAAATTGGAACCTATTCTCAAATCCCAAAACCTATAACCTATACCAAAACTTAAACCTTAACTTAAACCAAAACCTTTAACCTAGACCAGAACCAAAATCTATAACCTAAACCCAAACCCATTCTCAAATCCCAAAACCTATAACCTAAACCAAAACCAAAACCTTAACTTAAACCTATAACCTATAACCAAAACCCATAACTTAAACCTGAACCCATTCTCAAATCCCAAAACCCAAAACCTAAACCTTAACCTAAACCTATAACCTATAACCTAAACCAAAACCTATAACCTAAACCCAAACCCATTATCAAATCCCAAAACCTATAACCTAAACCATGAAGTAAAGGAGTTTGACTGTGAAATGCCTCGAAATGACCGTGAATCAACACGAAATTGTTTTGGACGACGGTGAAATGCATGAGAATGATTATGGTTTGAAGCGAATTGACCGCAAAATGCATGCAAATGACCATCAATTGAAGGAGTTTGACTGTGAAATGCCTCGAAATGATCGTGAATCAACACGGAATTGTTTCGGACAACCGTGAAATGCATGGGAATGATCATGGTTTGAAGCGAATTGACCATGAAATGCATGCAAATGACCGTCAAGTGAAGGAGTTTGACTGTGAAATGCCTCGAAATGACCGTGAATCAACACGGAATTGTTTCAGATGACGGTGAAATGCATGGGAATGATCATGGTTTGAAGCGAATTGACCGCAAAATGCATGCAAATGACCATCAAGTGAAGGAGTTTGACTGTGAAATGCCTCAAAATGACCGTGAATCAACACGGAATTGTTTCGGACGACGGTGAAATGCATGAGAATGATCATGGTTTGAAGTGAATTGACCGCAAAATGCATGCAAATGACCATCAAGTGAAGGAGTTTGACTGTGAAATGCCTCGAAATGATCGTGAATCAACATGGAATTGTTTTGGACAACCGTGAAATGCATGGGAATGATCATGGTTTGAAGCGAATTGACCGTGAAATGCATGCAAATGACCGTCAAGTGAAGGAGTTTGACTGTGAAATGCCTCAAAATGACTGTGAATCAACACGGAATTGTTTCGGACGACGGTGAAATGCATGGGAATGATCATGGTTTGAAGCGAATTGACCGCGAAATGCATGTAAATGACCGTGAAGTGAAGGAGTTTGACTGTGAAATGCCTCGAAATGACCGTGAATCAACACGGAATTGTTTCGGACGACGGTGAAATGCATGGAAATGATCATGGTTTGAAGCGAATTGACCGCAAAATGCATACAAATGACCATGAAGTGAAGGAGTTTGACTGTGAAATGCCTCGAAATGATCGTGCATCAACACGGAATTGTTTCGGACGACGGTGAAATGCATGGGAATGATCATGGTTTGAAGCGAATTGACCGTAAAATGCATGCAAATGACCGTGAAGTGAAGGAGTTTGACTGTGAAATGCCTCGAAATGACCGTGAATCAACACGGAAATGTTTCGGACGACCGTGAAATACATGGGATTGATCATGGTTTGAAGCGAATTGACCACGAAATGCATGTAAATGACCGTCAAGTGAAGGAGTTTGACTGTAAAATGCCTCGAAATGACCGTGAATCAACACGAAATTGTTTCGGATGACCATGAAATGCATGGGAATTATCATCGTTTGAAGCGAATTGACCGCGAAATGCATGCAAATGACTGTGAAGTGAAGGAGTTTGACTGTGAAATGCCTCGAAATGACTGTGAATCAACACGAAATTGTTTCGAACGACCGTGAAATGCATGAGAATGATCATGGTTTGAAGCGAATTGACCGCGAAATGCATGCAAATGACTGTGAAGTGAAGGAGTTTGACTGTGAAATGCCTCGAAATGACCGTGAATCAACATGAAATTGTTTCGGACGACTGTGAAATGCATGAGAATGATCATGGTTTGAAGTGAATTGACCGCGAAATGCATGCAAATGACCATGAGGTGAAGGAGTTTGACTGTGAAATGCCTCGAAATGACCGTGAATCAACACGAAATTGTTTCGGACGACGGTGAAATGCATGAGAATGATCATGATTTGTAGCGAATTGACCGCGAAATGCATGCAAATGACCATGAAGTGAAGAGTTTGACTGTGAAATGCCTCGAAATGACCGTGAATCAACACGAAATTTTTTCGGATGACGGTGAAATGCATGAGAATGATCATGGTTTGAAGCGAATTGACCGCAAAATGCATGCAAATGACCGTGAAGTGAAGGAGTTTGACTGTGAAATGCCTCTTAATGACCGTGAATCAACATGAAATTGTTTCGGACAACCGTGAAGTGCATGAGAATGATCATGGTTTGAAGCGAATTGACTGCAAAATGCTTGCAAATGACCGTGAAGTGAAGGGAATTGACCGCAAAATGCCTCGAAATGACCGTAAATCAACACGAAAATATTTTGGATGACCGTGAAATGCATGGAAGTGATCATGAATTGAAACGAAATGACCGTGAAATGCATGTAAATGAAATGAAGAAAATTGACCGCTAAGTGAATGAAATGGATTTTCGATCATCGAGCTGATGAAATCTTGAAAAATCACCAGATTGGTTGGTTAAAATAGCTTCTCCTACCTCAAAATCATATAAGGGACATCAAGTAACTAATTTTAGTTTAGAAGATATTCTTGTTAAATGAATAAAGAAAGAAATGGAAAAAAAAAAATAAAAAAATTTATATGCTTATATATACATATTTTTATAAATATGTGTTAGAGAAAATTATAGGTATGAAAAAGCTCTCCATGTATAAAAAAAAAGAAAAAAAAAAAATTACAAAAAAAATAAAACACTTATTGCTACGGATTTTAGCTACAGTTATTATTCGTAGCCATAGGGACCATCCTATGGGCGTGGCCACGCCGGACAGGTCAGTAAGTGACGCAGGGGGCGCCAGTTCGGCGCGTCCACCTCAGGTGAACTCTTTTACTACGGATTATGATGTCTGTAACTATGGTTATAATCCGTAGCCATAGGTTTGGCTGTAGCAAATGTTTGTATTATTATACTTTGAATGTTTACCGTTGAAATCCTTTTCGGGTCACTGAAGTTTTGGATCACCACGAAATTTGTTTTTCCTATTCATCCAGGTCTTTGTGACCTCATGAATAGATTGGATGGAAAATAAATGTTATGGTGGGCCCTACAAAAGTTTCAATAGTGAAAATCAATTTTCTGCTGCTCTATGTGGTGTGGTCCAGTTGATCTTTGGATATGATTTTTTTTTTTTTTTTTCGGATAATGCTCAGAAATGATCTCGAAATATGGATGAACGTTGTGGATAGAATAAATACATAACTGTGGGCCCATGTAACGTTGATCTCTTTTGAACCGTTCGTATAACTCGGAGTTCGATGAGCGTCAGCGCTCGTCTTCGAGCAGCGCCCGATCCGCTTGAAGGAAAAAGCAGGTGCATTTTTGACCTTTGGGAAGGTGTCCGTACACCTGGGGAGTCTTTGTGGAAAGTGAAATTGGGCGGGCTTCGTCTCGGAAGTGGGCCATATACTGGTCGTACAGTTGGAAATTTCTCCCCGGCAATTAATCTTTCCCTAGTGCCGTCTGATTGCATTGATGATAATGCTGCACAACGGGGCATGACAAGCTTCATCACAGCCGCCATCAAAATGAGAGGCTCATCAGGTAATCCTAACCATCAAAATACCATATCTAAATAATCAAGCCCAATGGTCATCAGATGGGCAATACACGTACATAGCAGACCAACCGTTGAGAGAATTTGACAATCTGTCTGCACTCAATGTACATGGATGGCCCATCCAATAATCAGATTGGCTTGATTTTCCATAAATGGCATCTGTGAGGTTGGAATTGCCCGATGAGCGGCTCTGATGATATACACATGATCTTCATTCCCAGTTGAGTGGCCTACACTGGACTAGTTATATTTAACTAATCGGATGGTTAAGATGTCCAATTCGTTTGAGATTTGATCTAGGAAACCTTCATCATTAGGCCTAACTAATGAATGGTACCGATCATGTCCTTGATGCCTACATTTCTGGGACAATGACTTACCACTGTCGGTTAAGGTTAGAAAATGATCTGGCAGTGCCCAGACTCCCACTCCTGGAGTAAAGGGGGAGCGGATTAGATACTGAATGCTTCAGTAGCCGGCTGCTGAAGTGACGTGGTGAAATACAACTGGTTGAATATCCAGAGTAAACGTTATTTTCAAGTCATTTCTTTTCTTAGCTCCCGCTTACTGAAGGGACGTCACCACTTTCCATGGGCGCCACCATGATGTATGTTTTGTATCTACACCGTCCATTCATTTCATGATGTCATTTTAGGGCATAATCTAAAGAGTGAGAAAGATCCAAATTTCAAGTGCGCCCCACCGTAGAAAATAATGGAGATTTACCAAAAACATAATCTGGAAGTTTGGATCAATATCATTGTTAGGTCCATATTGTAACATAATCTAGAAAAACTGATGGCCGGGATAGATTTATGAAAAACATTACGGTGGGTGCCACTTAGACGTGTTACTACTTCAAATACTCATGTGACCGCGTTTTAGTAATTTGTAGGGGATTGGATTTTTAATTCTTTAAA
Organism: Magnolia kwangsiensis; assembly: GCA_037074715.1. Lineage (NCBI taxonomy): Eukaryota > Viridiplantae > Streptophyta > Magnoliopsida > Magnoliales > Magnoliaceae > Magnolia > Magnolia kwangsiensis. The sequence goes on along the minus strand of CM073580.1, from coordinate 8,418,974 downwards.
TTAAATAGAGTTGGGACTCGGGAGGCGGGTTGGCTACTGAACCAGAAGATAACGAGTCGTGCTACCGATGTCACGTCACCACGTTCTTTGGGCCCCACCATGATGTATGTGTTGTATACACACCATCCATCCATTTGGAGAGATCATCTTAGGAGTGAGCAAAAGAATTAGGCAGATACAAAGTTCAAGTGAACCCCACCACAGAAAACAGTGGGAGGTGACGGCCACCAATTGAAACCTTCCTGGGCCGACCATGATGTTTATTTGAGATCCAACCTTTTTATAAATTAAAAAAGATATGGAATAAGGTAAAATATTAGCATGACCGAAAGCTTCTGTGGCCCAAAGAGGTTTTAATGGTAGGCGTTCAATCTCCATTGTTTTCTACAGCGGGGTGGACTTGAAATTTGGATCTTTCTCATTCTTTGAATTATACACTAAAATGACATTACAAAATGAATGAACGGTGTGGATACAATACATACATCATGGTGGCGCCCATGGAAAGTGGTGACGTCACTTCAGTAGGGGGATCTAAGAAAAGAAATAATTTGAAAATAATGTTTACCCATGCCCTTATGTGGTCGAGTGCGTGCACGGGCAAACGGAGAGAGACGTCTGATGGAATTCCAAAAAAAAGATCATTAATTGTATGGGAACATGCTCTTTGTATTCAACCAAACCAATTGTATTTCACCACGTCACTTCATAGCCTTTTGGCTACTGAAGCGTTCAGTAGGATCTAATCCGGTCCCAAGTAATGGTAGCCACCCAATTTTCCTTTCCTCTTTCTATTTGGATGGGCCCCATCAATTTAAAAGTGGGACCCAGCATTTTCGGCCAATGAAACACCTGAGTAGTAATGGTTAAACCATAGAAATCGTCTATATAATAGCATGTGTTTGAGAAGATAAAAAGCACCAGTCTCTTCAGCTTGTTTGGACTCAAAACTCAATATTTCTCTTCATAGGTATCTAAATTAATTTTAATTTTATTTTATTTTGGGCCTGTTTGGACTTAGATTTCAATATTTTTCTTCAATGCTATGAGGTAAAAATACATATTCAAAATCAAATATCTTTTTGTTTTTCATGTATTGTACAAGGTTTGCCAGCACTGCTCTCCCACTGTTGCTTGTTTCTTGTGCCTTGTCACAAGGTGATCCAAACCGTTCATCTGATAGGCCCCACAGTGGACTGGCCACATGGTATATATTATATTTGTACTGGCCAAGTAAATAATTTGCAGAAAAATATCAGAAACAATGAGAATGTTGAGAAATTCGAGAATATATTGTTTTCTTTGTTGACAATATGGCTGTATCGGCTGATACGATATGGATATTTCAAACCATGCATGTCACCATTCATGGTGAAGCCTACAAGGCTGCCGGATTAATGGTCTTGATCACCATGTTGTGACTTCTGCAAGCAACAACTGAAGAACAAACAACGGCAAGAGTATTCTAGTCCATAACATGAGTGGATTGACTTACATGGGTTCATGTAAACAGAACAGCTTAAATGGAGGGATTGCATGAGAATGGAGATGCACTTACAGTAACAAAGTTCATGCCTACCTTAGTCCAGCCCTCTGAGAAAACTGATAATGGGTTCTATTTCCTCTCAAACCTCGATCAGAACATCGCTATCATCATGCCAATGGTACACTGCTTTAAGGCAGATGAGAGAGAGTGACAATGCCAGTGAAGTGCTCAAGCAATCCTTATCCAAGGTATTGGCCCATTTCTATCTGTTCGCCGGTAGCCTTATGATCAGTTCAGATGGGAAACTGATCGTGAAATGCACCGGAGAAGGAGTGCAGTTCATGGAAGCAATTGCAAACCATGAGATTGAAGTGTTAGGCAACATCACCATCCCGAAACCTGTGACACTGGGGAAGCTAGTACATACGTTTCCAGAAGCGAAGAATGTCTTAGAAATACCTCTGTTGACAGTGCAGGTATATACATTGTAAATACATGCATGCATATATACACATATATTAACTGATCATCAAGTAGGCCCTACCTTCAATGGGCCATAGCCCAAAAAAGAAAAAGAAATAGAAAAAGCACCCATTGGAGGATTCAAACCCATCACAATTAGAGGATCCTGTTCATTGAGAGAGAGAGAGAGAGGATGATCTATGGAATTTTAGTTGATTTTCCTTTATAACCATTGATTTTATTTGCTGAAAAGTCCTCTAAGAAAATGGATAGGATTGTTTGATCAATGTGATTTTTGAGATATGAGCCTATCCAAGGTAAGGTCTACATCATAGTTTAAAAACCCGAAAACTCAAAGTGACTCGACTCAATATTCATCCGGGTGAGGTCTGGTCAGGTTGAATCAACCCCTCTTGACTCAATACCTAATAAATATAAATTAAGACTTCCAGGAATAGTAATAAATATTAAAAATAATTGCATGTTATATAAGTATCAAAGAACTCAAAATGCAAAAGCCAAGTTGCACCTAGCTTTTTGGTGGGGACGTCCTGGTTTGCTGCCCATGCTCCTCATAATAATACTATGTTTTAAAATTAATAACTCAGGCCAAGTCTCTACCAGCTGTGTCTAGTCGACCGAGTTATCGAGTCGACTCGATGAGTCCTCCTGAGCATGGTATTCAAGAACGGTTACGTTACAGCCATTATGGCCATTATGGCCCTGTTAACTTATATAGCTAAATGAAGATGAAATTAATGTAGGGATGAAAATATTTGAGTAGGAGCACTTCTCTCCTGGGAAGTATATAGAACTTAGAATTTTCCTTAATTACCAAATGCTTTGCCTAAGTACAAATATTTATATAGACCACCCCCAGGTTTCTCTAGACTTCTCTATGATTAACTCCTCTTCTCATATTTTTAAGCTAAACTTAATAAAAACATATATATATTTTCACTAAGGTTATATTTAACAAAAACAACAATAACACAGAGTCAATGCACAACACAATGTAATTCTTCTTTTTTCTAGACATGCATGCACAACCAACAATCTAAATGCATTTTCTAGACATGCATGCATGCATACGTGCACATGGAAGTGTGTTAATTCAGTTGGCCCGTAACGTAATCACCATAAGGCTAGCCGTTATGGCCACCATTACCGTCATTGAATACCTTGTTCGGGGCTGAGTCGATACTAAAACTGAGTTTCGTAAAGACTTAGCTCAAAATCTCACCAAATCAAGTTGACTAGGCTAATTTTCAATTTGAGTAGGTGAGTTTTAGAACAATAAGGTCTATAGCATAGTTTAAAAACCCAAAAACTCAACTCAATATTCCTTCATGTCGAGTCAACTCGAAGATGACCTGACTCAACCTGATAGCTAGATTATAGAGGTCGCAAGTTCGATTTGTCCCATCAATTTTTTATATTTTATTTAAAACCAGCTTGTCAGGGGGATTGTATCAGCACAAGTCTCCTTTATATATATATATATATGGGAAAAGGTACTATGCGCTCGACCTCACGATAAGCTCCCGTGAGGTCGAGCTGCATAGGCCCCACCGTGATGCGTGTCGACCATCAACACTGTGCATTTGATGGGTACCCTTTAAATTATGGGATATCCCAAAAATCAGCCTTATACGGAACTCAGGTAGGCCATACCATCTAAAATCATGTGAAACACCATTAAAACATATAAAAGCACTTGGTGAGGCCCACCTGAGTTTTGAATGCTTCTGAAACTTGGTCTGAACCCTCAGACAAGTGGGACATACATAATGGATGGGCTGGATTTTCAAACCACATCTTTTGTGGGCCCCAAAAAAGATTATGAATGTTTTAATGGTGCACAACCCCTCTCCACTTCTGTATGTGGTGTGGCCCACACAAGTCACGGATTGACTTGATTTTTGAGACCTAGGCCCACGATGGAATGGCGCATCTAACTGATGAGTTAGATTTTCGAAACGCATCACGGTGGGGCCCACATAGCTCGACCTCATGGGACGGACTCGTGAGGTCGAGCGCATAGTACCTTTTCCATATATATATATATATATATATATATATATATATATATTATAATAATAATATTAGAATTGACTCAACCTGACCTGAAACCGACTTGACCTAACTCGACCCAGTTTAACCAGGTCCAAAAGGGTGAGACCCAAACCTGACCTGACTTATTAACTGATCCAAAAAGTTGGACCCAGACCCATTAAAATCAGGTAGTGTCAATTGGGTACTCGCAGGTCCGGGAACCCATTGACAGCCTATCTGTTGAGGACAGAGGTTTTATAACCATTTATGAATCCAAATATGCATACCATGTAGCTATAATGTATGGATGCGCCAATCTTGATATGCACGCATGCATAAACATACTAATGTATGTACATGCATGCATGCATAACGTATATCTAGCCCTAGGTTAGTTTCCCTTAATTCTTCACAGTTCTCTTTTACATTGGTCTCTTAATATTCAGGTGACTCAGTTTAAATGCGGTGGGTTCGTTCTCGGAATAGCCATGAACCATTGCATGGCTGATGGGATATCTGCAGTGGAGTTTCTAAACTCATGGGCTGAAACTGCCAGAGGCTTACCGCTAACAGTTCCACCCTTCCTAGACAGAGCTATATTCAGATATAGACAATCGCCCAAGATCGAATTCCGCCACCACGAATTCACAGAGATCGAAGACGTATTGAACATCGCCACCCTCTACCAAGAACAAGAAATAGTGTGCCGATCCTTCTGTTTTGACGAAAAGACACTATCATTGCTCAAGAAACTAGCGATGAAGGATGGGATCATAACAAATTGCACAAACTTCACGCTGCTCACGGCATTGAAAGGCACTGAAAATGGAACCCCACCAACAGACAAAGCTCCTCTTTCCAATCAACGGGTGGTCTAGATTCGACCCGCCACTGTCAAACGGGTATTTCGGCAATGCCGTTGTCCTCACTTGCTGTCTGTGTAGTGCAGGCGAATTAGCAGAGAAGCCATTGGCCTCCGCAGTTGGTGCAAGAGGCAATCGAATTGGTGAGAGAAGACTATATCAGATCGGCAATTGACTACTTTGAGGTGACGAGAGCTAGGCCGTCATTGACGGGTACTCTTTTGATCACTACATGGACCAGACTGTCTTTCATCAGTGCTGATTTCGGTTGGGTAAAGGCCAGGCAGTCGGGACCTGTGACTCTACCAGAAAAGGAGGTGGCTGTGTTCCTACCGCATGGGAAAGACCAGAAGAGCATAAATCTATTGTTGGGTCTTCCTGTTTCTGCCATGGACATCTTTCAAGAGCTAATGAAGATCTAGTTATAAGTTCAGAGTATGTAAGCATGATCGATAAAACCAATATAAGTCGATTAGTTGCCCACTGACCATCTTTCAAGAGCTATGCAAGTCTAAGTTCAGGGTGTGTATGTATGATCAATCAGCAACATAAGTAGATTGGTGGCTCACTGATCATCTTTTAAAGTCAAGGTGAGTCTAGTTCTAAGTTCAATTTTGTAAATATGATCGATTATGGACATTTCAAGAAAAAATAAAAAATAAAGAGAAAATAAGACCCATTTTAGGAACAAGGCTTATCAACATAAAAAGATTGGTGGCACTAATTTAAGTCTAAGTTCAGGATTGTAAACCTTGATAAGCCTTGTTTCAAGAAAAAATAAAAAATAAAGAGAAAATAAGACCCAAATTCAAATGGCACTAATTTAAGGACATTTCAAACTGTTTAGAAAATCGTCATTTTCAAGCAACTGCTACTTCAATAATTTTAATAATTTTTATGGAATTTAGAATGGGATAAAATTTTGTAAGATGAAAATTACTAGAAAAATTATAAGAATCATTCATAAACTAGAAGTACCAAAAAGTCACAAGCAACAGACCTGTCAGAATTGGAAATTTCTACAACCATAAGTTGCAGATGAACCAGGAATCACTCACCCAGTATGGATTGGACTCACTCACAACCAAACAGGCATCGCTCAACTCTCTCTTTTGCTTGAAATTTGCATGAAATAATAGGTTTTTTTATATCTATATATAGAGAAATTCTTGAGTCCAACCGGTTGGCCATACAACCACTTCGGTTATTGGTGATTGATAAATGTTATTGCCAATAATAAATAAAGGAAGGAAAAAAAAGTGTTATAAAGGTAATAATAAAGGCAAGAATGCATGATATTATTTTTCAAGTCACAAAATAACTCCTTTCTACCTAGTAATTATTAACATTAATTCAAATTAATAAAATCTATATTGGTTGGACCTAAGGTATAGTCCAACCGGTTAGACTTGCTCAAAAAAATGAATTCTTTTCTCATTGAAAATGGGTCCTTACATAGACCAATTACAACGACCTCTTATAAATACATTAATAACAACTATGGTTCCCAACGTGTGTGACATCTTTCTAAAACAAAATACAAGTTTCAAAGTCTATAAAGAAACATTTCCAAGACATACTTCGATTTCAAATCATGGTATACCATAATGGCCGTTATGAAGGTGTAAAGGTTGTTGTAAACGTAAAGGAAGGTGGCAAAACGTTACACATTACGGGATTGTAACGGCAATAATGGCCGTTATGGAAAAAATGACATGTAACCACCGTTACGCCCCCTATAAAGGTTGTAACATCGCTGTAACGGTCCATTATAGGGTAGATACAACTTTTTTGAGGTTTTTTTTTTTTTTTTTTCAATAAAAAAGAGACCGTAACAGCTGTTACAGCCCTTATCGTAAAGGTAACGATGGTGGCCATTACGGCCACCGTTATTGTTACAGAATACCTTGTTTCAAATTCTTCCCTTTTCTATGCATGCAACATGGTCCCAAAACCATGCATCATCATGAATGCACTTGGGCCGAAAAAATGGGCTAGATTTCCTAGCTTGGGCCTGATTCATGGGTTGGGCTTTCCCCTTGAGTTGGACCGAACTACTAATCATTGACCGCAATACAAAATCAAGCAAGAACACACACAACAAAACGAATCATGCTAGTACACATTTGTAACAGGCAGTTGAATGGCCATGAAAAAAATGAAACAAAAGCCAACCCAAGAAAATTCCCTCTTCATTGTTAGGTGTATGTACATCATATAGTGAAAAGAATCATGGTAAAAACATTTAGTGAAGTTCCACATGCATTGGTTCCCACATTCTACTGTCATTCTTATGAACATAGAGGTTGACAGAAACTGACCCAAATGGGAGAAATTCACTAAGAGTCGTCGCTGGTGAGATCTCCCCATCGAACATTGTATTTAGCAGCAAGATAATGTTCCCCCACTGGCCCTCTGCTGCCATACGGATACAGCTCTGGCGCAATCTTCTTTTCTTCCAGTTCCTTCAACAACGGCGTGAAAAGTGCCCAAGCAGCATCAAGTTCATCACTTCTGATGAACAGACGGCGCTCCCCTGCCATCGCATCTAGGAGCAGCCTCTCATATGCATCTGGGATTTCCCTTGGGTACCTTCACAATAGACCCCATATGAAGTTACAGATTTGAAAGATGTGTTAGATTGAGTATATTTGTGCCTGTTGCATTGCTATTCTGATGATAATTATGTAATTTTCTTAGTTCACAAGGTCAGTAATGTACTTTAGGCTCTGGTTGGTTTCGAACTGGTAGAATGCAAGCAATTGTACATACAATCTCACCAGCAACAGTTCTGAAATAAAGGATATTTTGGAGCATGTGAATAAATGGTATAAATACTTGATTGTGTTTGCAAATTTGTGATCTACTGGGTTTTTGGCATTCCTGGAATAAAGCATATGAATAAGTTTAAAGATTTTTTCAAATATAATGGACAAGCATTCTTCAAAGAATACATACAAAAGCACGCAAGCACAGACACATGTGCGTGTGTACATATACATAAATATATAATGGGCAAGATTGTTTTGCAAATACACAGCTAAATACTTAAAGAAAGTTACAAGTTCGCAACATATTGTATTTTGGGTGCATGCATGTACAGTATGCTTTATGTAGTGAATAATTTTATTTTCTTTTCTTTTTTATCTTCTTGTTTTTTTATAGTTTCAATTTAGATGTTGAGACACAAGGATTCTTCCATCATTAGCATTTCTCCATACAGACACAAGGATTCTTCCACCATTAGAATTTCATAAACCTGAATATTTCTTCTAAATTCAACATCTAAACAAATTTTTCCACCCAACATTTCAAAGATTACACATTCATCTACAGCCAGTCAGATGTCAGCCAATCACTCTACAATTGAGCTACAGAGGAACAATGGGAGATTTGATCTCATAGGGTTCAACTCCCGTTCTCAACCCATGACCAATATGAGCCCGAAGCTTCTTTCGTAACTCTTGGAACTTCATTATAGTGGCTCTATTCCATGCTTCATTTCATGTGGAAACTCAAAGCAGCTATTTCATTATATTCCATGTACATCCCAACTCCATTCATTTATATACCTTTGGTGTCATTGACATAAGAGATGCAATTCAAATGAAGAAGATGGACATTGACATAAGAGAGGTCATATTTCTAGGTGATATGTAAAACAGAATCTTGGAAAGCTTTGGACAAGACCTTTCAATAATAATAATAATAATATTATTATTATTATTAAAGAAAGAAAGAAAGATAACTTTGGACAAGAGTTAAAAGGCACTGTCCCCATTCAGAGGTCTACACAAAATCAGATTCTCACTTCACAATCTAGGGTTTGGTTTTAAGTATGCCTTGGGAGAGGTTTAGCTGATGTTTTCTCATCTCGGAATATCAGTCTTCTCAATCATCTTGTAGGCCTTTAAGGGTTATCTTTGAGAATATTTTTCCATCTTTCTGTTTGTTTATTAGTTGACATATACCATATCTAGAAGTATTGATTTTGGGCCAAAATGAATACACTAAAAGTGGATTCAAATGCCTTATTTTTTGAGAGTTATGAAGCACTCAATCTGTATTCATGTGACACTTATACATGTATGAAATCTGGATTGTTCATCTATTCTTCCCTACCATGGATCGGCAATACAAGAAAAATCTCACTAGTCAGATAACCCTAACATCAATCAATTGGAGGATTCATGCCCATTGAACATTGACCATTGGTTCAAATCTTTTATGACAATTATTTATAATTTCCAAGAATCCTCCAATCAGTGGGTAGGATCAACCGACTTGGTGTACGCCCAATCCCAAATGGGATCTAATCGGTTCCCAAACTCATACACGTGTAGCAAGTGTAAAGATATTGAATGCTTGATAACTAACATGATACTAATAGAATTGAATCCTTTTTCATTATTTCTTGCTTGCATGAGCATTCACAGCATAACTCACACAATATGGCATATGTTGGAGAAATTTTCTCCTCAAACCGGTTCTCATGAGAACCCTATGAGAACTCATCCCACATGATGTGGACACAGCATCCAATCTGTCTACCGGACACATCACCTCCTGCAATCAGTCCAATCCAAAAATCAGGCGGGCCACAGCAAAGTGGGAGGGGACGCCCACCTATGATTTTCATCAGGGCCCACCTGTGTTGCAAACCTGATTTTTGCCTGACCCTTCATCCAAGCCAGACGAGGGGTCTGTGTGTCCTGGATTGCATATACACATCATGTGGGAGAGTCCTCATAGGATTCTCAGAGGTTCTCATGAGAACCAGTTCCTAGGAGCAATTAGGACACTTTTTTCCTATTAAACAAAGGGCATGACCACAATCAACTTAGCGAGCAACTCTTCTTGGAAAGTTCTCCCTGTTTTAAAACTTATAAATGATCTTCTTCAATAAGATTTTAAGAAACTTATAATGAAACAGAAAAGACAGCATCATCCTAGTGAGACATGGATTTCAAAAAATTCCTTACCTCGCTTTGTAAAGTAGGTTCAGGTTACTGCGATCAAGTCTCATGCCCAGCCCTGGAATCTTGTTGTTGATCGTCAGATAGATTGCTTCATCGGGTTGCACTCGAATCACAAGCTCGTTAGTCGCTTCATCCATATCCATTCCAAACTTCCCCTTGTACAAGTTACCTGGGACATGCCTGAACTGAACCCGGATCTCCGCTCTGGATTCTCGAAGCAACTAGATTTTCAGGCAATACAATGAAACAAAACCAAAGAAGAGTTCCGCCAAGCCTGCATGCGTGTGGCCAGGGTGTGATTCAGATATGCCAACTGTGCAAGAGACCCAACTCACCCATCAGGTGGGCCCCACTGTGTTAGGTCTGCTGGCCCCAAAATCAGGCCAGTCCACTCATCAGGGCCCATTGGGTCAGCCCTTGCATCCAATCTTCAGTACAGTTTTGCCCTCCTTATGATAGGTCGGCCTGATTTATGGCCAGGATATCTATACAGTGGGCCCACCTGATGGACATCCTGGATAATGCGTGTGCAGGCTTCACCGAAGTCACCCAAGAGAATGCAGAAAGGCAATCATACCTCCGGGTATGTAGCGCTTTCCCAGCTTTCATCAGGAAAGGCACCCCATCCCATCTTGCATTGTCGATGAACAGAGCAGCCGCGGCGAATGTAGCTGTCAAGCTATGGTTAGGAATGGTGGGGTCATCTGTATATGAGGGATAAGTTTTGCTTCCCTTTGTATGACCCTTATATTGTCCCACAACCACATCATTGAGCTGTAATGTCCGCATTGATCGTAGAACTTTGACCTGAACACAGACCACACCGAATGTAAGCAAGCACTTTCATTTGGGTAAAGCATTCCATACGGGTGATTCCCATCATTCAGGGACTCAGCTCATTCACATGGTGGGTCTCGACATTGATGGAGGATGGAGCAAACATCTCCATTGACAATCTTATCCATCCAGTCATTGGATTTTTGGCCTTTTTATATGGACCATATGGCTTATATTTCGCTTTAACCGTCCCTGAGTATGCTAGTTATCAGATGGCATATTTGCATGACTGCCAGATCTACCGTGGGGCAAGAAGAGTCTGGATCCCTGAAAGATGGCCCCCACAAGCATGTAGTTCACTTCTAGGACCTTTTCATTCCTGATGTCCTCTGCATCCAAACTGACAGGTGTCTCCATGGCAAATAAAGCGAGAATTTGAAGGAGATGGTTCTGCATTATATCTCGGATGATTCCGTAGCTGTCGAAATACCTGAAAAGATGAGGAAGAAAACCTGGTGAAAGAGTTTCCAACCTTAAACAGAACAATGCTCCAGGGGAGAGAATTTGAAATGTCCGGACTAACCCGCCTCGGCCTTCTACTCCAAAATCTTCGGAGAATATCAGCTGCACATTTCTGATGTATTGTCTGGACCATAATGGTTCGAAAACAAGGTTGGAGAAGCGAAGCACGGAGAGATTCTCAACAAGCTCCTTGCCCAAATAATGATCGATCCTATAAACAATGTCAGCATTATTTCTTCTTTCAAAGCTTCGCTAAGAACACATGTTAGTATACACATGCATCAGGTGGGCCCCACCATGTAGATGACCTGACTCAAAAATGATTATGGGACAACTCATCGTATGGCAATGCATGGACGGTTGGAAAAAAAAGATTGTGGATGGTCCAAATTCCATGTACACATGTGGGCTGCCTAATGAGTGGACAGGACATCTAGATGGTGGGGCCACCTAACCCACATTTTGGATCTAAAATGGAAGGCATTGTATCATCAGTGCATTGCAAGTATACCTAAAGATTTGGTCCTCAGTTAAGTACTGCTTCAAACATCTCGTCAGCTCTCCAGATGACTCGGAGTCTCGACCAAACGGCTTTTCGACAATGACTCTAGTCCACCCAGTTGCAGAAGAAGCGCAACAGCTAGCACATCTTACGGCATCCACGAATATATTCGGAGGAATTGACAAGTAAAATAGCCTATTCGGCAATCTCCCAGCCTAAAAGAATTTCATATTTCAAAACATAACAGAATCTACTTTATAATCTGATTGCACTAAAACTGAGTGTTTTTTTTTTTTTTTTCTTTTGTGAAGTTGAGGTTGGATGTAGGAAAAAAAATGTATCTCAATGGGAATAAACATGATATCTTTTAACAGTAATTGATAACTGAAAATGCCACACAGAGACATTCGAGACTTCATGCTTCCTATCTTCGCAAGGTGCAAGTGTTTGAAAACTATGTAAATGGAGCCACACAGAGACTGTGAGCTGCAAGGGGTCTAACTTTGCATTCAGGTGTCTATTTTTCTCAATCCCCTAATCTGCCAACTACTATTTGAAAACTCAAAAAACTCAACTCGGCCGAGTCAATTCAACTTCATCAGATTTCATCAAGACTCGCTTGAAAGTCGATTTGGTCATGACTAGCCGAAACTCACTGGGTCAGGACCCTGCAATAATAGTTTTCAAAATATTAAATATTACAAGAGTCTTGATATTCAAAACTCAAAAAACTCAACCGAGTTACTCAATCCCACTACTAGGATGGGTACTAATCTAGTTTTCACGAACAAATGAAGCATGTTGAAGTTGATTGTCATTTCTTCATAAGAAGCATATTCGAGGACTTATCACCCTTCCACATGTATCCTCCAATCACTGGATGTCCAACTTGGAATGGATGGATTTGTTTATGAAACAAATGGATGGATAAAAAGCATGGTTTCTAAGCTGCCCATTTGTTTCTAACATTGTGACCCTGTGATGAGTGGACCGATGTGATCTTTTCAGACAGGGCATCTACGGGGGGGAAGGGAAGGGGGCCACTTGATGGGTGGCCTGGATCTCACACTGGTGTGCCACATTGGAATGTGTGGTGGGGTGCATTATACATGTGAATGTGATCGGGAAACGTCAAGCTAAGGATAGTTATAAACTGTCACGCATAGTAGAGAAGTAGAATACAACTGTCAACACTACAAAATCAAACATAAAGGGGAGGTAGCATGATGGAGATCAAAGTTTCTAAAATAACACTACCATAACATGGTTAGGCCATTACCTCCTTTTCTTTCAGCTTTCTGTCTAGCTCCAAGAAATTCTCCTCAGAACTGTACTGACCTGAATGGTAGAAACACCTCTGTAAGAACTGCACCATCTTGTCGCTGCAATTTTCCCTGTAAACCATATTGGAAAGAAATCAGAAAAAATCGATAGAATTATATCATTTGCATGCTATTGCATGAATCAAATATAAATCTCCACATTCTAATATAACTATAGAGCTTTGCCAAGTGCGCATGCGTGTGTAGAAAAAGCTCATTGTATGTGCCACACATATGCCAGCAGTGCAAGATTCAATCCATCCATCAGGTTGGTCTGACCTTTTACATGTTTTCCCAAAACATAAATCCAGTCCACTCAGCATGTAGGCCCAAAATGGAAACAGGTGGATGGGTTAGTATGGCCATACACCAACCTGGGCTCAGCACCTCTAAGTCAAGGAGAGAGTGGAAGGTCAGGCAACACTAGATGCCTCTCACTTTCACAGCCTCTCTGAGAGTGAACCTCTATTTATAGAGGCCTTGGTAATTTGGTAATTCTAGCAACTTGGAGGGCAACCATTGCCACATGGCATGATCTAAACGGTTGGAGGACATATGGCATTATGGATCGACTTTGATAAGTGGTAGAACAGGTAATTTCACTCTTTGGGAGGGTGAAATGGCCGTTTTATCCTCGGGGCAATCCAATTGCCACCTAGCCGCTAGTTTTTCTTTATTGTTATCCAGAGAGATCTGGAGAAATCCTGGTACCTGTCTAGATTTGCAAAGATTTGGGTGGCAATGGGATTACCACCTGTTCACAGTTTTTGCATTTTTTGTCACAGCGACTCTGCAGCCCCGTTCTTCATATGGGCTTGCTAGAATAGGCCTAGCTAGTGGCCCTATTGCCACTAGCACCTGTTGTAAATCCACAATGAGTGATCATCCATTATGGATGGCTTAGGGGCGATGTTGGCCACCCTGGCAAAGGTTTTTGCGCTCCATGTCGCTTATAAATCCTACAAGCTCAGTTGGGCCTATGGGCCTTAATGTGGTTTGGATTGATTGGGCTGTATTCCTAAGGGGTTTCCAAGCTCACGAGTCATCTCACATGATCCAAGATAAGGTGCATCATTGTTGTGGTGGGGTGTCTACAGCTAGAAAACAACCGAGTTTTTTCAAAGCCACAAATTTGTTTTGCTAACTATGGCCCACCTACCCAGTGGATCAACCTGATTCTTGGGCTAGGTCGTCAATATAGTGGTGTCATCATGATGAATGGATTGGATCTCAGACCTATCATGCCATGAGGGCACATGTGTAGCGTGTGGGCTTAGCAAAGCTCATAGTTATAACTTGATCAACACTAAGAGTTTAAAACAACATTTCGGGTCAGTAAAAACAACAATCCTGATCAGAATGGCCCACAACACGGATTGCATGCCTCAGAACGGAAAACATGTCAGGTTGGCGATTCAGGTCAACACTGTTTCAGACCCAATTACTAAACATGCCAAGCTCGAGTCTGAGCCTTTCCGACCCAACCATTAAACAGGCTGACTGTAGGTGACTAACAAATTGGTAGTAATTTATGTGCAAACACAGAAAAAGAAAAAAAATAGGACAAAAGTGCAATCGAATCAAAGATCAGTTATCAAATTAGCTTCAAAAGAATACCGCTTATCAATTCTGCATGTGAGAGTACTACTAATCATATTCCTCAGCTCCTCATCAGTCAGTTTACTACGAGCGTAACCAAAAACTGTAAAATGCTGCAAAACCAAATGAGGAAAATCCACCCATTTCAGATTTCATTGGACCAACACGTACTTACAAGCGATTCAAAAGAAAATGACAAGGGATTGAACCTTGGGAAGACAATCTTCATAAAAAAGAGCAAAAAGAGCAGGAAAAATCTTCTTCTTAGCAAGGTCCCCAGAAGCTCCAACAACAGTGATACTGATAGTAGTCTCCTTTGCTGCTGCTTCTGTGGAGGGAACTGTTCCATCTTTCAATATATTCTTAACAGGTTCATTTGTAGGTGATAAATCTACTCCAAACACCCATTTTGCATACAACAAAGTGAAAACAATCAAAACAAGAAAGATCCATTTGTAAAGAATAAGAGGAGCATTGATATGGTCAAAAACGAAAAATGTAGGCAGCAATGGAGGAGACTGGTGCACATTCACCACCAGTTATCGCACGGTGGCAAACTGTCCATCATGGCCCGTATGGAGCATGGCTCAAACTCACTCCAATCAGACCATTGGACAATCCTAGCTATATGATCTCTTACATAGTGGATTTTCAACCATCTAATTGATGCTCATCAATCAAATAGGATCATCCAATCAGCACCATTTTAAGGCCATGCTTCGTCCACTGTGTGCCCACATTGTGGATGGTTAGTAACGACATACATGTATGAAAGTGTTCAGTGGGTTTGCTGTGCCAATATTTGACAAATGGTGGGCAAAGCACACCATAGACAGCCCAGAGAAAAGGGGAAGGAAAAACAGAAGAATTGACATTTTAACCCCTACTTCTTTATGCATACACCCCTTTCCATTGTAAAGGGTAAGGAAAAAGGGTGTAATATCAGCTCCTCACAGACAACCCCAACAAGAAAGGTATAATACAACCCATCCAAGAAGTATAGCCCGAAAACCCCACCAAGAACTATTCTGCTGCCTTCAATGCATACAATCAAACAGTTAATATCATCCAATCAGTGTCAATTTCAGACCATGCTCCAATCCACTGTGGGGTCCATGATTTGGACTGTACAGATTTCCGCCACAGACTCGTACCATGTGCCCGGTGGACCATGCCCCATTTTGATAAACGGTGGGGAATGCATGCCATTGATTTGGACTGTATGGATTGATGAACACAAATCAAACAGTTCGGATCATACAATCAGTGTCATTTTCATCCCTTGCTCCAATCCACATTGGGCCAGTGATTTGGACTGTATGGATTGAGACATACATACCGTCTGTCTGGTCAACTGACATCTCCCCATTTTGATAAACTGCAGGGAATGGTCACCATATTCAACCCCAAGAAAATAGCGAAGTGATCAAGAAAAATCAAGAAAATAAAATAACAATTAAATCCAGAAAATAAAATAAAAAATAAAAATAAAAAGACTCACCATCTTGAAAATGGACGGCATTTAAAGGATACCCATTTGAGCATTTGGATTGGAATTGCTTTCTGAGATGAGAATTTGAATGAATGTGGAGTAGTGGAATGTTAGACCTCCTTATTGGGAGCAGGAGTCCCTTTTGTAGCGATTTTGGGAGTTGGGTTTGGTCATTGTTGAAAGAAGAGGGTGAGATAAAAGAAGAAGAAGAAGAACATGAAGCCATTGAATTGGGTATTTGGGAAGAGATGGTTAGAAACTCAAAAGATTTCAATTGAAATGGAATGGAATGCAAAAGAAACCGTGGGAATGAATTCTAGGGAAGTATTTGAAAGAATCAAAGCAAGGTATAATAGATGATGATGATGATAGAGTGGGCGACACAATTCAAATACTTGGAATTGACGATTGAAATGGCCTTTGAAGTGGCCCAAAAGACCAATGGCCACAAGACCAGATGTAGGAGAGAGAGACCAACGACCTCAAGAAGAGGTGGTTGCCTTTTGAAATGAATTCCGTGGACTCCTGTAATAGTTCACCACCATTTGAAGATTGGTGTTGAGCTGTTACTCTTTCACCGTACAAATGGCCTGATCTTCCAAAAATCGATGCCGTCCAGATCTCTGATGCAATTCTGGATTAATCATAATCTAGAGATCTAATATTAACTATCTAATTTTGGCTCATGAATTTGATAACTCTCTATTACATGTTAACCATTCATTTAATAGCTATTATTTGAATGGTTAGGATTTCTTGTTTTGTGTGATTTTCAAGCCGTACTCAATCCACGATATGACCGATGGTTTGGATGGCATGGATATAATAAAATGTATGACTGGTCTAAGTAGTATGAGTCACCACCATTTTGGAAATGTAAGTGGACTACCACTTGTAGCACCTACGCGCGTAATCTTAAACGTGAGGCTCTCTATTTTTTAGATTGGATTGGAAAAAGAAAATCGAGCCCGACCGCGATACAAGAATCATCGATGTTGGCCGGATCCTAACCTAGGGCCCACCTGATTTTATATCCAGTCCGTCCATCTGTTTTCCCAGGTTATTTTAGGAGGTAGTACCAAAAATAAAGTAGATAGGAAATTTAGGTGGACTGCACCACAGGAAACAGTGATCGTTGAACGGCCACCGTTAAAAAATTCCTACGTCCCACCGTAATATTTATCGAACATCCAACCCATTGATAAAGTCACACATACCTGGATGAAAGGAAAAAACAAATATCAGCTTCATCCATAACTTTTGTGGCCCACAAAATGTTTGTAACGATCAATAACAATAACAACTGTTTCCTGTGGTGTGGTCCACCTGATATTTGTATCTACTTTATTTTTTATACCATGCGAAAAAAATACATATGGACGGCCTGGATATACAATGCATGAATCGAGGTGGGACTTACGGTCAGGATCCCACCAACATCTATGGTTCCGTTTCAGGGTCGCAGCCAAGTCCCGCTCAAGAAAATGATGGCAGCTGATACACTGCACCAGGATGTACGGAATTTTCGTGACTCTAGATTTTGTTCCGTACAAGTGTCACATTTTTATAAGAATCCAAACCGTAAATCCTCCCGCCTCCACCGTCGATTGACCACTGATCATCAACGGTTATTATGATTTTCCATTTGGCCTTGAAAAATACTTTAAAACCCAAATCAACGGTTTGGATCTTGCCCATATATGGCACGTGTGTAGAAATGATCACATACATCTGACCGCATGTTATTTCAATAGACTGCAATTTATTGCCGCCAAAAATTCATGTGTACGGTAAATACAAGCTGTGAAAATTGTGGGCCACGTCATGAAGGTCTATTGTAACTAGGATGATTCTCATTCACATTATAATACGACAAAAATATCAAAATAAAATGGGACCGTTGATACAACCCATTATATAGGTATGGCGTACCTGAAAGTAAATCAATCCGATTTTCAAGATAAGTGATCTTTGTGATGTGTCCCACCATTTTAATGGCTTGGATCTACTATAAATTCTAGCAATGGCTTTAATTTAGCATGAAGTAGGCTGTCCACGATCATTCCTCAGAGTTTTTATATTAATAAGCTTGATCGATTTGACTCGGTTGAAAGTTAAGTTAAAACTGGGTTGACAATATTTTTTCAGCTTGGAAATGAGTTTGAGCCGAGTTTAAGCTGGCCGCAGCTTAACTTGACTCGGATGAAACTAATTCAATGACATGGTTACTTTGATATTGGTGTTACTTACCAATTGTTTGATAAAATAACTAATGAAATATGATTCGTGGCAAAGAAGATATGTATAGGAAAATAAATAAATAAATATATATATATATATATATATATATATATATATATATATATATATATATATTTGATTTTTATGTTGCTTAGAAGATATTTGATAAAATACTTATAAAACTATTGATATTATTTTACATATAGTGAAATTATAAAGGTGCAGTTTAGGTATTTTTTAAAATGTTGTACAAGGGAACTGAGCTCGATCTTAGCTTAAACTCGGCTTGAATTGGGCTAAGCTATTGATCGAACTGATTCAAGCTGGCTAGTCAAACTCGAGAACTAAACTAAGCCAAGTCCAAGTTGGGATCAGCTAGTAGCTAAACCGAGTTGAGTTGAAGCTAGCTCGACACGGTTTCACTCGATGTACACCCTAGCTAAAACCAGCGAAGAGGAGCATGAGACTCGGCAAATTCAACTAAACCGTGGTAATTCATCCATCCCACACATGTGGAAAATTGAGACTCCAATCTGGTCCGTACAAATTGTGGTCCCCATTTTTGTTGAAAGATGTGCCGAACATCACATTAGTCGGATGATCCTAACCATCTGATTTTTTCCATAGAATATGGGCTGCTGAAAATTATCTTTTCGACCGTACAAATAATGAGACCAACTGGACAGCCAGGATTGCATGAAACGTGTGATTTTTTTTGTGCTCGGTCCATAGTGGGCCCACCGTTTGAAGGAAATCGGATTGAGTCACTCAATACTCTTTACTCTTTATTGTACAGAGTAAACTCTATTGGGCTAACCTTGAATATATGTGGTTTATCCACCCCGTTCATCCGTTTTTCCACCTCATTTTAGGGGATGAGCCCAAAATTGAAGCATATCCAAAGGTTAAGTGGACCACACTACGTTGAAACCATCTAAGGCCCACAGTGACGTTTATTTGTCATCCAACCTGTTCATAAGATCACACGGACATAGATGGAGTTAAAAAAAAAAAAAAAAACAAATATCAGCTTGATCCAAAACTTATGTGGCCCCCAAGAAATTTTCAACGGTGAAGTTCAATTCACACTATTTCCAATGGCATGGTCCAGTTGAGTTTTTTTTATATGATTCATTTTTTAGATTCGAGACTAAAATTATCTAGTAAAATAGATGGATGGAGTGGATAAAATATAAAAATAATGGTAGACCCCACAGAGTTTACTTAGCTTACTGAGTTGCACAATACGCAATCCACTTCAATGGATGCATGTTTATGCTGGCCCGTTTGTTAAATCTGAAGTGTTAGGACTGAATCTGAAGCCTGAAGTAAAAAAACTTGTTGATAATTATAGCTGTAGTCTAAAAATTAAGTAATGCATCTTAAACAAATCGTTTGTTAACAAACATCTTAAATGTTTGAAATATGTTAATTTGACACATTTGTCCCTATCTCTTATTTGGAAATGTTTTATATTATAAAGAAATTAGTTTTTATTAAATAAAAATAAAATTATTATATTTAATTTAAATAAACTAAAATATTTAATAAAAAACTAAAATATCATCATAAAGCCCTCAACTCCTCTTAGGGGGAAGATTGTCACTATGTGTTGTATAGGATTGAACACCAGTAGCAACAAAACCTTCAAATAAGCCCACCTTATATTTATATGCCATCCAAACCCTTTATAAGGTCATTCCCAATTGGATGAAGTGAAAACATATTGATCCAAAACTTTCGTAGCCTATTTAAGTTTATTTTCCATCCAATATATTTATAAGGTCACAAAAACCTATATGGAGAGGGGAAAAAAATCATATTGATCTAAAACTTCTGTAACTCTAAAAAGGGTTTCAATGATAAATGTTCAATCTCCAGTCACTTTTTGCAACTTATTTTTCGTCTCAAGCTTTAATACGAGCTCGCCAAATGGATTGATGGTATGGATATAATACATACCTCGTGATGAGACCCACAGAACTTACCGACGTCAATATAGTAGCTATATAGCTGGTGTGAGGTACACCATCCAATTTGCATCCATAGTCCCCCCCCCCCCCCCCCCCCGCCCAAAAAAAAAAAAAAAAAAAAAAAAAAAAACAGTGGCGAGATTGATGCCTCTATTGAAACCTACCTAAGGCTCACCGTGATTTTTATTTGAAATCCAAATCCAACCTGTTCACAAGTTAACACGAACATAAAAGAAGGGGAAAAAACAAATATCAGCTTGATCAAACACTTTTGTTGCCTATTTAAGTTTTTAATGGTGGGCGTCACTCTCCCCACTGTTTTCTGTGGTGAGGTCCACTGGAGGTCTGGATTTGACTCATTCTTTAGATCTTTACCTAAAATTATATTTCCAAATGGATGAACGGCGTGGATACAAACATATATCATGATGGGGCCCACATAACTTCGGTAGCGAGGCTCACTACTCAACATGTTAGTATCCAATCCGCATCCGCAGAAACAGATTGGCTACTCCTTTGCCACCAGCCAATGGCTAATGGTCGGTGCTATGTGGGCCTCACCATGATGTGTGTTTCATCCATACCGTTCATCTATATTTATATATCATTTTATGGTATGAAACCAAAAATGAGGTATATCCCAATCTTAAGTGGACCACATTACAGGAAAACAATGTTGAATGAACGTCATCCATTAAAAACTTTGTGAGGGCCATAAAAATTTTGGATCAAGTTGATCTTTGTTTTTTCC
The DNA here is from genome assembly GCA_037074715.1 of Magnolia kwangsiensis. Lineage (NCBI taxonomy): Eukaryota > Viridiplantae > Streptophyta > Magnoliopsida > Magnoliales > Magnoliaceae > Magnolia > Magnolia kwangsiensis. The sequence continues at coordinate 8,397,950 of CM073580.1, read as the reverse complement.
ATTAATCTAGGTCTATATGACCTAATCAACAGTTTGGATGTCAAATAAATAGTACATTAGGCCTTAGGAGAATTGCAATGGTGGATATCCAATCACTATTGTTTTCCTATGGTATGGTCCACCTGAGATTTATATTCCTCTCATTTTTGGTATCAAGCCCTAAAATAATCTTTAAAAATGGATGAATGGAATGGATGAAACACATACATTATGGTGGGGCATAATGAAGTTTCACAGGTTAAAAGTTGATTTCGTACTGCACAAACAATTTGAAGAGAAAAAATTGCCGTGGTAACTTGAAAAGGGGTAATTTTGGAAGTAAAAAATTTTTGTTTAATGAAAAATTCACTGAGCACATTCTGCGTTCCCCATTAAGACAGACTCCTATCACGGAAAGAATTAAGTGAAAAACCTATTACCGCTTTCCTTCTTCCGCGTTAACGATGCATTAACAAACACCACTAAGAACGGAACGTTTTCCCAAATCAGCGTTAAGTGCAAAAATTCAATGTTAACAAACAGGCCCTATGCGATACCACTGATGGTCGAACATAGCGGATCATACTCAAGTGTACATCCGACTCACATGCTCACTAACCCAACCGTCCAAATTGTGGACCATGTTTTAGATGAGCATGGACCATAAAAATAACACTCACAGAACGATCTAACCATCTGATTGTGAGCCATTAAGCTAAGGTTACAAAAGGGAAGGTCTTGATTAGAAATTTGGATGGGGCCCATAATTTGGAAGGTTTGGATTGATTGTACACATATGTTGGATGTGTGCGTGATAAACCCTACACTGGGGCAACACCATGTAGTTTTGAATTTGAGATTTGCTAGCCCCACATGCACCTGACAGATGCATAGGACATCCGAATCGTGTATCATGTGGGTTCCACAGCGTAGATGACTCTTGACGTTTCTTATTAGGTGTAACACCTCGGATTTTTTGCCAACCTAGAATTAGACGTCCTTAGACAATGGGTCAACCATGGCACCTTGGTAGCTTCTCAAAACTCGATTCCAAAGCCAAAGAGATCATTTAGAACCAAATTCTTTAGAAATTTAACGTGTATTAACTAGCGCTACACTAGTTTTCCTACAAAATTAGCACCAATAACTTTAAATACAATCTGTAAGACCCAAAACCTATAGACTTGTTATCGCCATGTTACCCTAAAATCTAGGATCCAACTCTAAACCTAGTTGCTCCCGGGAGTACTTTGAAACTTCGTATCGGATTTAGACCGCATGTCGAAAGTCTGATAGCGATGAACTTAGACCATTATGATCGCCTAGTTGGACTTGACTATCACCTCGAAAATCAAGGCCAACTGATGTCCTGAGACCATTTTATTGAGCCCGAAGTAAAGAGAGTAGGAAAATAAAGATTTTTAGAAAATTAATTATATTTTTATGAAATCTGGAATGTTTCACTTGCGCGTTATTTTTAAGCGTTCTGACCGTCAGAATTCGACCAAATTTCACCCTCGGATCAGGAAAATTTATCCTTACATGTCCAAGTAGTTGTGGCCTTGATTGAAGTTTGATGACTATTGAATTGACACTGGTCCGCCACAGACGATCTGAAAATTTGATTGGACTGAAAACTTAATTGACCAAAGATCTGATGTTAGTGAGCTTAAGTCCGACCGCAATTGATAATAGGACCTCCAGAAGTGCTCCGTTGGATCAGAAAGATCCCGATTTGGTTATAACCTAAGTATACTTTGACTTAAAGTCCGTCTTCGTTATGTTTAGGCTTATAAAAAGGCCTTAAACCCTTAGCTTTCTAACCCATACAAATTTCTCAAACCCTAGAGATTTAAGAGAAAGAAAAGAGAGAAAGTGTGGGAGAATCAGGTGAAACTTCGTAGGATTCTTCCTAGTGCATCTATACATTGAACCGGCGTTTCTGAATCATTCTTCCGGCGTTTTTGACTCCGTTCTTGGGTAAGTGAAGCTAACCCTAACCTGTTTTGAAGCCTAAGATAATTCCAATGATGTTCTAACTAATCTATTTCTTGCCATAGGTAGCTTATTCACCGTTGACGAAGACTTATCGTCTGAATCATCTTGAATACATCTTTTCTGGTTTAAGGTGCGGACTATATGCGTTTAGGTTATGGTTTCCAAGACTTTCAATGTTAAGTAATGATTTATTCTTGCCTAGGATGCTATTTCACATGTATAAAGTGTTGTCCGTTTCATTTTTCAGTTATACGTTAATTATGTTGAATATACTGTATTCCTCATATTTGTAGAAAATACCGTATACGTATGAAATATGAATTTGAGTTTGCCATGATTAATCGTTGTCTACGTATGCTAGATGCATGTGTATCAACTTCTAGGTGAATGGATTTGTAACATCCCGAAAATCGGGGGTCGGGTAGAAACCCAACTCCCGAGTTCCAAAACGTTACTTATACAACATAGATAATGATGAATGCATGTTGTCTGTAGAATGACATTAAACAAGATTGGGACTAAGCCAAAACAACATATCATACTCCAGAGACAGTTAAATTAGCAAGCGGAAGACTGTGATAAATATATAAAATATATAAATGATTGTTAGTCTCTAGAGTGTGAACATGTTATCAGGTTAACTAATTACATGTATACTCCAAAATAGAAAAAAAAGAATATACATGGGTGTGTAAATAGAAGGCAAACCGCCAAGTGTATTGACATCTAATTAGTAACCCTGTAAACCCGTCGATCAGAACCAGCATATAGGAGAAATCCTCCTCATCATCAAACAAGTTCGGCTCTGCTTCACAAGCAGCGCCATCACCTGAAACTAAAATAGGGACTGGTTGGTGTGCGCAACACCGTCCCATAACGTGGGAGTGAGTAGCTAACTCAGTAGAATCATAAAGCAAAGGTTAACATATTATCAAATCAATCAAGCAATAATGATAAAGCAAGAAAATCAAACATTCCTAAATACTGTGATTAATGCAAGCATGAAATGACATGATGGATGCCCTCACCGACATACTCCCTCATGAGACACCATCTTACGTCCGCGGCATGCTTTCTTCCCTCAGTGCTCCACATCTTCTAGGCACATGCAGTGCGATATGAATATGATTACCGAGTTGTTATTAGTCCTTTTCATACAGCAGAATTGGAAAACTAGGGTATTTTCCTTATATCATTCCCAACAAGGATCCTGTCTAGGGTCGTCACTCCTAGTAATCTCATATGATGATATATTTCTAGGTCGCTGCAAGGGCTGTGAGGGCTGTTGCACGCACTCGTTGCTCCACTCGCCCATCACCTTATCAATACAGGCCTAGTTTATATCCTTAAAACTGCATCAGAACTCGTCGCCCCTATGCGGTGTCAGGATAAACTCAAGGTTACTACAAAGGGCTGTCAAGGCTGTTGCTCGCACTCGTTGCTCCACTCCCCCATCACCTTATCAATGTAGGCCGACAGCAAGAATATAGTGTCCCATACCATCATAATCTGCTCAGAGTAGGGTGCTCACTGGTCACTACGGGGAGGTTTATGGCCCCAGCGTAGGCCGACAGCTCGACCACGGTGTCCTATACCACCGTGCCCGGTTCATGAGTCTTAGTGGATCAAGGTACCACGGTTATCAGGGTTTTCACTGGTAAGTTCAGTACCTTAGGTTCAAGCAGTTATAACGAATACAAGGTGAACATACAATAGTCAGTCGGGTTACTTAATGATTCCGACTAGCATGATCGCACGTTGAATTGACCGACATGAAGTGCACAAGCACTTCGTGTGGCCTAACCACTGCTAACGACTCTAGTACGGGTCGGGTTCGTCATACACATCCTTCGTGATGAATAGAATCCAACCACGAATTTTGAGCTATTACTGACTGCCTGGACTAAAGTATATCCCTAAGCACATGTAATGTGAATCAGTACTCATATGAGAGAGAGAACTGAAATACAAGTAATTCCAGCATGTTATCAGCATGTTATAACGTACATCATAAGCAGTTAACCATACACGAGTATTTCACACCTAAGGTAGTCAATTTAAATACAACAAGCATGGAAGAAATCATGTGCATCATCAAAGTAGTTGAGAATCCAGTCTCAACGCTAATCTACAACACCATTTACTCAATACTTACTAATATATACATTTATACAAACACTTAGACTACGTAACTCCAACGTACTTGACGTATATTGATTCCAACATATAATATGACAGATCCTTATATTAAGGAGTTGTCTAATACACAACAATCATGTTCTTACATTCAAACATATGGCAGGCATAAATCATATTGATTTAGGCATTTCAACAAACACTTAGTCTACACACATTAGTCTACATAGCATATGTCGACCAATACGTGCATTAAGGCGAATCTCTTCGCCAAACAGATCATACACACATAACTAACATAGGTACACGACAAATACTCATGACAATCATATCGGTAAAATACGTACGTATACAGTATTTTCTAAAAATATCCAAAATACCCTAAATCTCATATTCTTCGTACGTATTTGAAATGAAAAACAGACAGCATGTTTTACATGTCAAACAGCATTCTTATCAACAATCTACCATTAAACGGCATTGAAAGCTTTGAAAATCGATAATCTAAGCGTCTAAAATTCGTACCTTACGCCGCAGGAGCGTAATGAATCGAATAGAAACTCTACGTCGTCGTCAACGACTGATTGACACCCTACAACACAAGGTAAGTCAGCTACTTCACTACTTGGATCGATAGAATCTCTAAAACAGGTTAGGGTTAGGATTTTCTTACTAAAACGGCGTTGGAATCGCCAGAATATCGATGCAGGTGGAAGGATCTGGCACGTGAAGCAGCAAGAAAGAATCCCATGAGAAAGCCCCAACTTCTCCCTCACTTTCTTTCTCTTTTATCTCTTCTCTCTCCAAGGGTTTTTCCAAATTCGTATTAGTTAGAAAGCTAAGGGTTTAAGCTCCTTATATAGGCTAAAAACTCATCTATATAGACTTAGGACCAAGGTATACTTGGGTTACAGCCAAATCGGATCTTTTTCGATCCAAAAAGACGTTTCTGGAGGTCCCCTGACTGAATGCGGTCGGACTTAAGCTTTTAAATATTGGATCTTGATCACATTAAGTTTTCAGTTCAATGGAGTTCCCAGATCGTACGTGGCGGACCAGTTTCAGTTCAGCGGTCATTGAGACTCGATCAGGGATTCCAAGTATACTGACCTGAGTGGAAAATGTTCCCTGATCCGAGGGTGTATTTGGGTCAGATTTTAACGGTTAGAACACTTAAAAAATGTCACGCAAGCGACATGTGCCTGATTTATTTAAATTGAATTTAATTTCTAAATAAATTCACTTTTCTCACACTCTTCACTCCGGACGCAAGGAAATGGTCTCAGGACATCGTATGGACTTGATTTTTGAGGTGATTGTCAAGTCCAACTAGGCGGTCAGGATTGTCTAAGTTCGGGATAATCGGACTTCCGATGTGTGGTCCAGGTTTGATACAAAGTTTCCAAATGCTCCCGTGAGTAACCGGATTTAGAGTTTGATCCTAGGTTTCTAGGTAACATAGCGTTAGCGGTCCTACTAATTTTGAGTCTTGTAGTTTATATTTAAAGTAATTCAAGTTAATTCTACTGAGTATTCAGTTTGGTACTTAACCAAATTCTACCATAATAGGACAAAATACGGTCCTAGGGCCATTCTATGCCCCATTTTGGGCACTTCTAGTTATCATATTATTTTTATTATTTTTTTGTTGGTTCATCATCAAGTTTACCCTATCTCCACAAAATTTTATGAGATTTTGAGGTGTATAAAAATTTTAAAAATTCCCGAAGCAGCAGTTGTCCAACAAGTAATTTTCAGACAGTTTGTCACAACGTCCTACTTTAAACTACATTAAATATTTTATTATATTTTTCATATATTTTTATATAAAAATAGACTTATTTAGCTTCAATATAGTTTTGAATCACCTAAATTGGAGTTATAACGAGGGAGATATGATTTTTCAAAGTTAGAAGAAACGTGCAGAAAAAAAGTGGAGAAACCGGCCTGCCAGACCGCTGTACGGACGAGGTTGGCGAGGCCTCGCCAAACCAGCGAGGTCCTCGCCGGTCACTGACCTATTTGGAGAGTAATCGCCCCATGAGTGAGGTCCTCACCCCCCAGGGATGCCGGAAACATATGGGGCCCACCTTGGATCCCCCTGAATTGAGTCGTTTAAGCCCACGAGTCCGTCGATGCGTTTATCGAGTCTCATTTACAAACTGGAATGACTTACGCGACGTACAACATATGATTTTGGGGTAAAAGAAGCTAGTCCAACCAAATAACCTATCTATATCATGAGATTCTAAAAATTCCATAGTCAAACTCCCATTTTACGTATGTATGAACCATTTATAGTAAGTTTTAGTTTAAGTATAGTTCCTCACCTTTTAAACTTTAGGTTTGTATCTAATATGAAAGTACTTAGAGAAATTTGAAGAATGGGGTGGTGAAAGGTGAGATTTTGAAGGAAATGGGTTGAAAAGCGATTTCTAGACTTTAGGATTGATCTCTAAGAGTGATATGGTTGACTCATTGCCTAAGGACATCTAATTCCAGGTTAGTGAAAATCTGGGGTGTTACAGGATTAGCCTAATACATATTTATCAACATACGTGGGGTATGTCATATTGTGTAGTCTAAGTGTTTATGAAAGTGACTACATGAGTATGAAGTTCGCTTTCGTGTTTGCCATGACTAACTGTCATGGATATACGATTGATGTATAGGCGATAACCCTTTAACGAAAGGATTTGCCCTAATACGTATGCTAATGAATGCAAAATATGCATGATATAATGTGTAATCTAAGTGTTTGAATAAATGCCTAAGTGAATTAGTAGTTAGTAAAGTATGATTGCTAAGCTGGTTGAGATATGGATCTCCATCACAATACGTGAGTCTATGAATTCCTCCATAAATAATGTAACTTAGATTATCCATGCTAAGTGAATGTATGATTTCCTCCATGGATTGTGTACTTAGTTGAAGCATGTTAAATGTGTAGGTGAATTCCTGCATGTACAGTTTACATTCAAGTTATACTTCATGATTGTTCATATGGATACAGGATATGAATCATATGCTAGTTGTTAGATTTGTATGTGAATGGGGCTATATTACAGTCCAGGCAATCGGAAACCATTCCGTAAATAGTGGTTGAGGATATTTTCACCACTCAGGATAAGCTTAGCGAATCTGAGTCGTACTTGGGGTGTTTGGCAGTGGTTAGGCCATACGGAGTGCTTATGCATTCCATGTCATTTGACTCAACGTGCGCTTGGCCTAGTTGAGCTTATCAACTAACCCGATTGATCGATGCTTGTTCACCATGTTTGGTCACCACTGTTTGAATTAAGGCACTGAGCTTACCAGTGAAACTCCCGTTAACCATGGTACCAAGATCCCTTAAGACTCATGAGCCGGGCATGGTGGTATGGGACACCTTGGTCATGCTGTCGGCCTATGCTGGGGCCACAAACCTCCTTGTAGTGACCAGTGAGCACCCTACTCTGAGCAGATTATGGTGGTATGGGACATTATATTCTTGCTGTCGGCCTACACTGATTGGTGACGAGCCCTCTGTAGTGACCTTGAGTATATCCTGACACTGCATCAGGGCGACGAGTCTTGATGTAGTATTGAGGATATAAATAGGCCTGTATTGATAAGGTGATGGGGGAGTGGAGCAACGATTGCGCGCAACAGCCCTGACAGCCCTTGCAGCGACCTAGAACCATAATATCGTATGAGATTCCCTAAGACTGACGACCCTAGAATAGATCAATGTTGGAAAATGATACAAGGGAGGTGCCTTAGCTTCTCAATACTGCTGTATGAAAAGGACTAATAAGAATTGAGTAATCATATTCATGACATCGCACTGCATGTGCCATTGGCGTTGGTGTTAGAGTACAGTGGTGGTGATTCATGCCGCGATCGTTAGATGATGTCGCATGAAGGAGTTTGTGGTGAGGGCATGCATCATTCTTCATATTATTCTTGCATTAACAAGAGTATCTAGGACATGTTTGATTGTACTGCTTTATCATTACTTCTTGATTGGATTGATAACATGTAAACCTTTGTTGTATATGACTTCCACTGAGTTGATCACTCACTCTCACGTTACGGGACGGTGTTGGCCACATCAACCAGTCCCTATTTTAGTTTCAGATGATGGTGTTGCTTGCGAAGCAGAGCTAGACTTTATGATGATGAGGAGGATTTCTCTTATATGCAAGTTCTGATCGACGGGGTTTACAGGGTTACTGATTAGATGCCAATACACTTCGTATTTTACCTTTTATTTAAACACCCATGTATATTCTTTTCTTTCCATTTTGGAGTATACATGTATTTAGTTAACCTGGTAACATGTTCACACTCTAGAGACTTATAATCAATTATACGTTTTATATATTTATCACAGTCTTCCGCTTAAGTAGTTTAACTGTCTCTGAAGTATGATATGCTGTTTTGGCTTAATCCACCTCATGTTTTATGCACTCATATAGCCGACATTCATCCATCATAAAAAATGTTGCGTAAATGATATTCAGAAACTCGAGAGCTGAGTTTCTGCTCGACCCCCGATTTTTAGGATGTTACAGATGGTATCAGAGCATGATTTGGATTAAACTGGACCTGGATTATGGTAACATGACGCACACTGACGCACTCTAACTTAGGAAGGGGGCGATGAAAACTTAGAAACCACATTAGAATCCCAAGTTTCGTCGACAGGCGAGACTGAATATTGTGATTTAGTCCACAATTCTTCTAATTTATTTTGTTGAGATTCATGTACCCAGCTACACCCCAATCTCACCACCACCATAGACCGGATCCCTATTGCTACTAAGTAATTCAGTAGGCCACACAAAGGATCGCAACAATAATAAAATCTAGGAGCACAAATGAAAGAAAACGTTTAAGTTCATATGTTCCACCATTCCACTCTATCTAGGACCATCCTCAGTTAAACCATAGATCATCAAATCATTTCTTTTTGCCTCCAAGCGCATCCTTTTGGGCCTTCTCTTTACACTTTTAGGACCTTCAACTTAAAGCCAACTCACCCCCAACCAGTGTTGTTCTTGGTTTCCATCTCACATGACCAAAGCATCAATGCCTACTTTACCCATGAATGATACCCCAAAGTTCCCTCGAATGCATTCATTTCTATATCTGTCATTCCTCATCTTGACACATATCCCTCCCAACATCTCCATTTCAACTACACATCCTATGAACATGTTGTCGGTTGACAGCTTAAGATTCTGGTCCATAAAGCATGAATGGTTTTATAGTTATCCTAGAAGATCTCGCTATTAGTTGATTTGGTATGCGACTATCACATAAAACTCCAAAGGCACATCTCCACTTCATCCATGCAGCTCTTACTCTACAAGTAGCATCCCTCATCACTCTCACCACTCTCATGAAGTATCAACCAAGATATTGAAAATAACTTCTCAGCACAATACTAAAGTCTAACCCATTTCCTTTAAAATTTCTCCTTTCATCACCTCATTTTTCAACTTCTTCTAAGTCCTTTCATACTAGGCATAAATCCTAACGTATAAATGATGGAGAATAATACTTAAATAAAAATTTACTATAAATAGTAAATATATGTATAAATTGGACTTTTGACCATTCAAATTATGGAATCTCGTGGAATAAATGGGTTAGTTGGATAGATTAGCATCTCCTACCCCAAAATCGTACGCTATACGTCATATAAACTTATTTCGGTTTGTAAATTGGCCCCGAAAATGCCTCAAATGGAGAGGGGGCCTAAACGATCAACTTATAGGGGGTTCCAGAGTGGGACCCCAACTTTTTCTGGACCCAGGGGGTAGGAGGACCTCGCCCGAATGGCCAGCCCTCGCCAGTTTTTCCAGAGGTCGGCAAGGGCCTCGCCGGTCAACGGGCTCGGCCGGGAGGGCCGTCCGGGCCGATCGTGTTTGTGGTTTAGTAGGACTCTATGGTATAGGGTTCGACCCCTATTTTATCCCCATTCTACCACTTCCTTCACAAAGTGACCCCCCAAGCTCTCCCTTTCCTTCATAAGTTGTTGTTTTCTCTTTCCAAACTCCCTTCCAATCATTCCCCTCTCTCATTTTTCATTATTTCCTTCACCCCTCTATCGTTTACAGTGATATCCAGCCCCTAGCTCTTCCATTTTCTGTGATTGGAGCTCCCATAGCTCCCATTTGAGTTCCAAAATCGTGCCAGCCCCCAACCCCTCCTAACTTGATCTTTTCTATCTTCTATTTTCCCTTTCTTTGACCCATTACACTCATTCTTCAAACCCAGATTCGTGGCAACCCATTAGGTCAGCCCTTTCTTCCATTTCATCAATTTTCCATGGCTCTTTTTGAGTTAGTTTTAGCCATTTTCTCGATCCCTCTGCCTCTACCGACGGGTGAGACCTAACGCAGTAGCTTAGTCCATAAACAGTGACCATCTAGTGGTAGGACCTAAAGATAGTACTCTTAGAATTCGAAAGATCTGACAATATAGGAAATCCAATTCTAATTAGATAATCTTGACCCTAAGCATTAGAACAAATTCCTAGTATTAGAAATGGTATGAAACCATCTAGCGTATGACTTAGAATTTGAATTACAGTTAATGAGTTACAGAATAGGCTACTAGTTATATTAAGTACTGTAAAGATTGTATATGCTGAGGAATAGTAGGTTTGATTTGGTTGGAGTAGGACTTCATTCCTTTGCTAGAGCCCCATACTATTCATAGGCTCCTTTAGTCACTCTCAGGAAGCTTTCTTAACTTAGAACTAGTCATGTGTAAGGAAGACTTATGTACCCCTCAGATGAAACACTAGGATAAACCAGCATGCCCCTTAAAAGTGTCCTCCTATGTACTTATTGCAATCGGGAACACGGAGTAAAGGAACTGTATATAAGTGATGTATTCGTGGTTTGAACTGAATTCTTAATCCTGGTAGTTACCAATAAATTCAATGCTCTGATCAAGCAGAAGATCGACATCGGTTAGAATTAAGAACTGATACGACAAATTTTTTGTCACAGTTTAGGCAGAAAGTCTATGTATCTGTCTCAGACCTACTACACAACTTTCCTTCCGTGCTGGCCCGACTACTTATAACCAAAAGTTATTGTGTTGTCTTTGGAAAATGGTGAGGACTTATAGCCAATAGAGATTTGACATCTTGCCACAAACGCACGCTTGTCCCTAGAATCATAATAGAGATTAGACTCATTTCTACAACCATAGGTACCAATGCCATAGAATGCATCATTAGCAAAGGAAGACTAATGCATTAAGAGATTATTTTCTGTTTCATGTCAAGGATAGGTCCTAAATTACACCTCGTTCTGACATACGGATCGAGACATAGATGCTTGAGCCTTGTATAGAATTATTTTTAAGGGGGGTAGAACATTTTGAGCCCAATCTAGTTAGGTCAGCTAATGCAATCGTTAGATCATAGTGGCGCATCAGAAGCGTGGTTAGCCCCTTCCCCACTGGCCCAGGATCGAAGGAAATCGATTTAGGTTATACGTAAGGTTAGGTCATTAAATAGGGACTGAGAAGCCTTGGCCAATCTAGACAATTAGAAATCCTTTTAGGATGATCAAGACCCAAAGCTCAACCCTATTAATAGGACTTTTGAACCTTTTAGTGATTGGCTTTCCCTAAGTTTTTAGAGTGATCGGATTAAGGAGTTACTGAAATATACAATGGCGAAGTATTCGCGGCTTGACCCAATTCTCAATCCTGGCAGACTACCAATGGACTCACTGCTTGACCGATCAGGAGACCAGGATCCACCAGGATTAGGAAGGGATACAACGTTGTCTACCCTGGTCAGGCGGACATTTGACGTATCGGGATCATACCCACTACCAGCATATCTCCGTGTTAGTTGACCATTAACATATTTTTTTAGGCAAAAGGAATAATAGAATCTTTACTCTTTTCCCTTAGCCAATTTCGGGGACGAAATTATTTTTAAGGAGGGTAGATTGTAATACTCCAAATTTTTTGTCAACCTGGAATTAGACGTCCTTAGACAATAGGTCAACCATGACACCTTAGTAGCTTCTCAAAACTCGATTCCAAAGCCAAAGAGATCATTTAGAACCAAATTCTTTAGAAATTTAACGTATATTAACTAGCGCTACACTAGTTTTCCTTCAAAATTAGCACCAATAACTTTAAATACGATTTGTAAGACCCAAAACTTATAGACTTGTTACCGCTATGTTACCGTAAAATCTAGGATCCAACTCTAAACCCAGTTGCTCCTGGGAGTACTTTGAAACTTCGTATCGGATTTAGACCGCACGTCGAAAGTCTGATATCGATGAACTTAGACCATTATGACTGCCTAGTTGGACTTGACTATCACCTCGAAAATCAAGGCCAACCGATGTCCTGAGACCATTTTATTGAGCCCAGAGTAAAGAGAGTAAGAAAATGAAGATTTTTAGAAAATTAATATATTTTTATGAAATCAGGAACATTTCACTTACGCGTTATTTTTAAGCATTCTGACTGTTAGAATTCAACCAAAATTTACCCTCAGATCAGAAAATTTTTTCCTTACATGTCCAAGTAGTTGTGGCCTTGATCGAAGTTCGGTGACCGTTGAATTGACACTGGTCCGCTACGGACGATCTGGAAATTCGATCGGACTGAAAACTTAATTGACCAAAGATCCGATGTTAGTGAGCTTAAGTCTGACCGTAATTGATAACAGGACCTCCAAAATTGCTCTGTTGGATCAGAAAGATGCCGATTTGGTTATAACCTAAGTATACCTTGACTTAAAGTCCGTTTTCATTATGTTTGGGCTTATAAAAAGGCCTTAAACCCTTAGCTTTGTAACCCATATGAATTTCCCAAACCCTAGAGATTTAAGAGAAAGAAAAGAGAGAGAAAGTGTGAGAGAATCAGGTGAAACTCCATAGGATTCTTCCTAGTGCATCTATACATTGAACCGGCGTTTCTGAATCGTTCTTCTGGCATTTCTGACTCCGTTCTTGGGTAATGAAGCTAACCCTAACCTGTTTTGAAGCCTAAGATAGTTCCAATGATGTTCTAGCTAACCTGTTTCTTGCCATAGGTAGCGTATTCGCCATTGACGAAGACTTATCGTCTGAACCATCTTGAATACGTCTTTTCTGGTTTAAGGTGCGGACTATATGCGTTTACGTTATGGTTTCTAAGACTTTCAATGTTAAGTAATGATTTATTCTTGCCTAGGATGCTATTTCACATGTATAAAGTGTTGTCCGTTTCATTTTTCAGTTATACATTAATTATGTTGAATGTACTGTATTCCTCGTATTTATAAAAAATACCGTATACGTATGAAATATGAATTTGAGTTTGCCATGATTAATCGCTGTCTACGTATGCTAGATGCATGTGTATCAACTTCTGGGTGAATGGATTAGCCTGATACATGTTTATCAACATACGTGGGGTATGTCATATTGTGTAGTCTAAGTGTTTGTGAAAGTGACTACATGAATATGGAGTTCGATTTCTTGTTTGCCATGACTAACTGTCATGGATATACGATTGATGTATAGGCGATAACCCTTTGACGAAAGGATTTGCCGTAATACGTATGCTAATGAATGCAAAATATGTATGATATAATGTGTAAGCTAAGTGTTTGAATAAATGCCTAAGTGAATTAGTAGTTAGTAAAGTATGATTGCTAAGCTGGTTGAGATATGGATCTTCATCACAATACCTGAGTCTATGAATTCCTCCATGAATAATGTAACTTAGATTATCCATGCTAAGTGAGTGTATGATTTCCTCCATGGATTGTGTACTTAGTTGAAGCATGTTAAATGTGTGGATGAATTCCTGCATGTACTGTTTACATTCAAGTTATACTTCATGATTGTTTATATGGATACATGATATGAATCATATGCTAGTTGTTAGATTTGTATGTGAATGGGGCTGTATTACAGTCCAGGCAATCGGAAACCGTTCTGTAAATAGTGGTTGAGGTTGTTTTCGCCACTCAGGATGAACTTAGCGAATCTGAGTTATGCTTGGGGTGTTCGGCAGTGGTTAGGCCACATGGAGTGCTTATGCATTCCATGTCGTTCAACTCAACGTGCGTTTGGCCTAGTTGAGCTTATCATCTAACCCGATTGACCGATGCTTGTTCACCATATTTGGTCGCCACTTTTGAATGTAAGGCACTGAGCTTACCAGTGAAACTCCCGTTAACCATGGTATTAAGATCCCTTAAGACTCATGAGTCGGGTATGGTGGTATGGGACACCTTGGTCATGCTGTCGGCCTACGCTGGAGCCACAAACCTCCCCGTAGTGACCAGTGAGCACCCTACTCTGAGTAGATTATGGTGGTATGGGATACTATATTCTTGCTGTCGGCCTACACTAATTGGTGACAAGCCCTCTGTAGTGACCTTGAGTATATCCTGACACTGCATCAGGGTGACGAGTCTTGATGCAGTATTGAGGATGTAAATAGGCCTGTATTGATAAGGTGATGGGGGAGTGGAGCAACGATTGCGCGCAACAGCCTTGACAGCCCTTGCAGCGACCTAAAACCGTAATATCGTATGAGATTCCCTGGGAATGACGACCCTAGAATGGAATAACGTTGGAAAATGATACAAGGGAGGTGCCTTAGCTTCCAATGCTGCTGTATGAAAATGACTAATAAGAACTGGTAATCATATTCATGACATCGCACTGCATGTGCCATTGGCGTTGGTGTGAGAGCACAGTGGTAGTGATTCATGCCGCGATCGTTAGATGATGTCGCATGATGGAGTTTGTGGTGAGGGCATGCATCATTCTTCATATAATTCTTTCATTAACAAGAGTATCCAGGACATGTTTGATTGTATTGCTTTATCATTATTGCTTGATTGGATTGATAACATGTTAACCTTTGTTGTATATAGCTTCCACTGAGTTGATCACTCACTCCCACGTTACAGGACGGTGTTGGCCACACCAACCAGTCCTTATTTTAGTTTCAGATGATGACGTTGCTTGCGAAGCAGAGCCAAACTTTATGATGATGAGGAGGATTTCTCTTATATGCAGGTTCTGATCGATGAGGTCTACAGGGTTACTGATTAGATGCCAATACACTTGGTATTTTGCCTTTTATTTAAACACCCATGTATATCTTTTCTTTCCATTTTGGAGTATACATGTATTTAGTTAACCTGGTAACATGTTCACATGTAAGACCCGTATCCTAATCCGTATTGTTCCGTCGCTTCCCGCGATCCTTCCCGTCGAAGTCCAACAATCCGCGACCTGTAGTCGACGTTGCGCACGAACCTAAGTGTATCCTATACATTTGAGTCGGCTTAATCCGAGACTTGTACCATTGCGACCGCACCGTCACTGCGGTTCCAACGCCGCGACTAACGCACCGATCTAATACCCGTACGTGGTGATATGCACCCATGTTCAGTTCGAGCAAAAGCATCATGCGTTACAAATTCAAAGGGAATCTCTACAACATGTCCCATCAATCCCATCAATCACCTCTCATGTCAAGTACAAAGCACCCATGCTTTCTTTCTCCACAAGTCAAGCAAACCCAAAGTCAACCAATCCATCACCTCACCCATCACTCACCTCACATCCATCTCTCCTTACATCTCACCTCTCTCTCTCTCTCTCTCTCTCTCTCTCTCTCATTTCTCATCACAATTCCAAGCAACCAAGAGAGGCTCCCACGTCCATGCATTCTAAGTGAGCGAGTGCATATTGGTGGCCCACTTTCCCATCCCAAAACCTCCATCCTAGCCATCCAAATCTCATCATCCACCATCAAAGAGAAGCACAAGGAGACCAACATCTCAACGGACCAAGAAGATCAAGTGGTGGGTGCTTCCACAGACTAATTTTTCATGTTTTTAAGATGGACCAAGTGAGGCCTACCGATTAATGGTAGGGATCTCACTTTGGACCCTAAGATGTGGCCAATGGCCCATCTTGATCATCAAAATCATTCCATGATGGGGCCATTCTCCATGGACCCCATCATGATGTTTACTTTCTTGCATTAAAGAGGTCATATAGACCGTTCATTTTGGATGGAGAGGGATCTCCACCGTTGATCTTTTATTTGGAAGGGCCATATGCAATGAGATCCATTGATGTATGATTGGATGGTTGAAACAGAGGGCCCATAGTGCCGGGGTCCCTACATCACGCGTGTCCCACTCTTTTACTCTCTCTCTCTCTCTCCCTCTCTTTTTTATTTATTTTCTTTGTATGTTGATGTGGCCATGTGACCCACTTGAATGAGCCCCATCATGAAATATGTATTTTATCCAAGCCGTCCATGAGTGGGGCCCATCTTAGACCCATTGTACTTACACCATCCATCCTGTGGTGGCCCACCTAAACCAAAAAAAAAAGGGAAACGTTCAGCGTCTGGACGCTGGACGTAGAAGGAAAACACAAATATTGACTTAATTTTACAAGCCATTGGGGTGAATCACTTGTGTAGGCCCCACCCTGATGTATGTTTCTAATCCAACCCATCCACCTTACTCCCTGACTCATTTTAGGCGTTGAGCCGAAAGATGAGGTTGATTGGAGTATTTAGTGGGCTATAGTGTTGAAAACTATATTATTACCATTGAAATCTATTTAGATTTCTTCTACACGTCGAAAGAGGCCCGATATCGGACTCATTGGATTTATTTTGAGCCGTAGAATCCAATGGCTGGACTGGATTCATCATATGCGGGCCCCACATGATTAAAACCCCAGAAAAATGGGTTTTTCAAAAAAAAATAAAAATAAAAGAAGTAGCAGTAAGCTGCTGCTATGTCAGAAGGCTGGCCGCGCCAGCGGCTGGCGGGCGGACTGAGGCAGACCCACGACTCCAGCCGTGGGCCCCACCTTGATGTTTATGTTCTATCTAAACCGTTCATATGGTGGGCCACCCTCTGAAGTAGGTCCCACCCAAAAATCGGCTTGATCTAGATCTCAGGTGGCCCACACCATAAGAAACAGCGGTGATTTAGCTCTACTATTGAAACCCTTTTTGGGCCCACAGAAGTTTTGGAATCAATATGAAATTTGTCTTTACTCTTCATCCAGGTCTGTGGACCTTGTCAATGGGTTGGATGTCATATAAACATTATGGTGGGTCCCACGTGGGACCCATAATGATATATGTGTTTTATTACCACCGTCCGTACAGACGGTGGAGGCCACGCCTATGTATGTATTTCCATGCCATCCAGCCATTCCTTTGGCTGCTGGACGACTGGTGGGACCCACCATGATGCACGTGCTGCATCCTATTTTCCAAACCATTTGATAGATCATTTTAGTGCATGAGTTAAAGATTGGGGCAGATTTAAAGTTCAAATGGACCCCACCTTGGCATATGTATGGGACCCATCTTGATTTACTTATGGTCATCCATTGAGGCCCACCTTGGTATATATTTAAAGCCCATGGGATTAAGCCCATTTGGCACATATAAAGCCCATGGGATTAAGCCCATTTGATACATATAAAGCCCATGGGATTAAGCCCATTTGATACATATAAGGCCCGTGGGATTAAGCCCATTTGATGTGCATGAGGCGCAAACGGAGTGACCCATTTGATATATATATAAGGCCCATGGGATGTGGCCCATTTTGAAATATTGTAAGGCCCATTGTGATGTATTCTAGGCCCGCAGGTTATGGACCATTGCAATGTATATAAGGCTCGTTGGTGAGGCTCATTAATGCAGCCCATTTGATGAATGTAAGGCCCATGTGATACGGCCCATTCAATGTATCCAAGGCCCATGGGTCGAGGCCCAATGGGATGTCCTTAGAGTCCATTGCAATGTGTGATTTTTCATGGTTCATGTAATGATATTTATGGCGGGCCGTGCTTTGGGAGCAATGTTGGTTTGACGTCCACATTGTAAGTATAATGTTGGTTAAATGTCCGCATTACGACTCTCCCTAGGGCCCATTGATAGGCTCATACTTGTTGATAGTTCATCACTTTATAACATGCTTAGTATAATCTCATGACTCATGCCCATACGCATCATATGTATGCTTGATATGAGGAATGCTTGATCATAGCATATGCCATTGGGCAGACCATTTACGGGACTTGTTACGAGACAGAGTGCCCCACATGATCGCGCAGTATGCGCTGGATTGCTACATGATTTGACGGTGTGATTCATGCATCTCGCATATGTGTGACTTGATCACTGCACGCCATAGCTACATCAGGGTCGTGGCTCCATAGGTACATCGTGGATGGCCGTATCGGATACCGAAAATACTTTGTTCTAGCACTGTGGGCACTTAGGATGTCCTTGGGTGAGAGTCCTAGAACCTTTTTGGTATCAGGAGATGCTCCAACGTCTAGACCGAGTGGATACACGAGCGCCTGAGTGCCAAATACCAGTAGGCCGCGTCTCCCACTGTGTCGTGGTCGGTTGGAAGGGGGTGTGGCCTTATCCGCCTGAGTGAGGGAGCTATAAGCTAGGATGAGTTTGACCAGCTTGCAAATGAGTCCGCTATCGACGAGCCGGGTAGGTATTGGCAGACTACTGGTTGGGCGGATAGTGAGGTCTATTCCGCTTGCTTGGCTGTGCAGCTAGGGAGGAGGCAGTCAGTGTGAGTGTATTAGACTCCGGTGATATCCAGAGAGGAACCGTACTGATATGTGTACTTGATGAGTACCGACTTGCTTCGTTTGCATTTCGCATATGACATTCGGCTATGTAAGCCTTGCAATGCATCGGTGTGGCTGATGGCATTCATATCTCGCATCGCATGGCCTTGGTATGGCCGATAGCATTCATGCCTTGCATCACATAACATTGATATAGTTGATTATATTCATCGACTTACCACATACTTCCGCATTACTCTGATATTATATACTTGACACTTGCCTTACCCACATACTTACACCACCCTCTAAGCTTTTATAAGCTTATGCACGACAGTTGCTTGCAGGTAGCGTTGGACAGCAGCAGCGCTGAAGCAGGAGCGCGTATTAGGCCATTTTGGAGCTTTTTGATCACCTTGTATTTCTCTTTCCGCATTGTACTTAAAGTTTTGATATAGTGGATATGTAGTGATGTTGTTATGTGACTTGGTTATGCTTGTGGTTATGCTCCATTACAAAAAAAAAAATCATTATGAAAATCCTCCTTGTAGGATTCCAGGATCGAAAATCTGACATATGTTTGCCAGGAGCCGAGAATGGGGCACTACGGAGGCCGTCAGCACCGAATTCGGTGATCAGGATTCCTGTGAATCCGATTTTCGGATCTGGGGGGTGACATCACACTTTGGAGACTTACAATCAATTATACATTTTATATATTTATTACAGTCTTCCGCTTAAGTAGTTTAACTGTCTCTGGAGTATGATATGCTGTTTTGGCTTAATCCACCTCATATTTTATGCACTCATATAACTGACATTCATCCATCATAAAAAATGTTGCATAAATGATGTTCTGGAACTCGGGAACTGAGTTTCTGCTCGACCCTCGATTTTTAGGATGTTACATTAGGTAGGCCCAACGCTTCTACAAAAAAAAAGAAAATAGGGATCTATAAATTACTTGTGTAAAACAACTAGGGAAGCTGATTAGGTATGACCCCGGCCACACTATATATATATATATATCCGCGGAGGGGGGGGGGGGGGGGGGGGATGGTTCTATACGGTCGAGTTCATGGGAACTTCCCATGCGTCGAGCTGTGTGGGCCCCACCATGATGCGTGTTGAACATCAACACCGTGCATTTGATGGTTCCCTTTTAAATTATTGGCTATATCAAAAATCAGCTGTAAAAGGAAGTAAGGTGGGCCATACCATCTAAAATAATGTGAAGACATGCATAAAACATATAAAATCAATTGGTGGGGGCCACCTAAACTTTGGATGCGTCTAAAACTTGGTCTAACCCCTCGCACAAGTAGAACACACATAATTGATGAGCTGGATTTGTGAAACGCACCTCGGTGGGCCCAAAAAATGATTATGAATGTTTTAATGGGAGGATAACCCAATTAAACTTTTGTATGTGGTGTGGCCCACGAAAGTCATGGATTGACTTGATTTTTAAGCAGGATGCCCACCATGGAATGTTGTATCTGACTGATGAGGTAGATGTTTGGCATATATCATAGTGGGCCCACACAGCTTGCCCTCATGGGAAGTTCCCATGAGCTCAACCACATTGAACCATTCCATGTGTGTGTGTGTGTGTGTGTGTGTGTGTGTGGGAAAAGGTACTATGCGTTAGATCCCATGAGTCCATCCCATGCGGTCAAGCTGTGTGGACCCCACTGTGATGCGTTTCGAACATCTACCCCATCAGTTAGATGCACCATTCCATCGTGGGCCTAGATCTCAAAAATCAAGTCAATCCGTACTTGTGTGGGCCACACCATATACAGAAGTGGAGAGGGGGTTGTGCACCATTAAAACATTTATAATCATTTTTTGGGCCCATCGAGAAGTGGTTTGCAAATCCAATCCATCCATTATGTGTGTCCCACTTGGATGAGGGTTCAGACCAAGTTTCGGATGCATGCAAATTTCAGGTGGGCCCCACCAAGTGCTTTTATATGTTTTAACGGTGTCTTCACATGATTTTAGATGGTATGGCCTACATGAGTTCCGTATACGGCTGATTTTTGGGATATCCCATAATTTAAAGGAGACCCATCAAATGCATGGTGTTGATGGTTGACACGTATCACGGTGGGGCCCACACAACTCAGCTTCACGGGAGCTTATTGCGAGGTCGGGCGCATAGTACCTTTTCCCTATATATATATATATATATATATATATATATATATATATATATATATATATATATATATACACACACGTGGCCCAGAAGAAGTTTTTAATGGTCAATCACCACTGTTTCTTACCGTATGACCCACCTGAGAATTCGATCTACTTCAGTTTTGGGTTAATATGGAAAAACGGATGGACGGCGTGGATGTAAAATAAATACATCAAGTTCGGTCCCATGGTAAGGGTCGCACCGTATTGGGTGATGCCGGGCCGCAACTAATCCACTCGCAACAACTGGGGTGTTTTAACCATTACGCAGGCCAAACATGTAATGAAACGTTGACGTCCTTAAACAATTGGCTCATTCTACATGTGTGGTCCACCTAATAGTTAACCATCCTAATATGCAGGCCAAATGAAATAAATGCTGGGTCTCACCTGATCAACGGTTCGGATGTCCTGCAAACTTGCCAGTCGGGGAGGTGCTGGAATGATGGAAATCATATTGTTCGATTGCAGACTCACACGATCTAACAGTTGGTTCGCCAATCGCCATCATTCTCTGGGTGGGCCTGCATCATTACCAATGTGGACTCCAGCAGATCTTATTGCTTTTTCATGTAAACACCACTTTGTATGCCAAGATCACATGTGTTTTGGACCTGATGGACGGTTTTGCTCAATCGATGGAACTTTTTTAATGCACCAACGGAACTAGGAGTATTGTAAATTAGGGTACTGAGGGCACCCTCACTGGTGTTTCTCCCCATCTAACAGGGAATTTGCCGAAAACTACATACGTAATATGAAATTTACATTCCCATACTTTTTAAGGAAAGATTTTCAAAACCTACCTCATTAATTCTTATAATAATCACCCCACTGGAGTGATGTTGATGTAAAATCCACCCAGACCGTCAAGTGCTTCCCCCCATGTATGGCCAGGACCTGATAACTTTCATATGTGATTCATGTGGACCACATGATTAGAAGCAAATGTAAGGCTCTTATCAGATAGGTTACATATGATTATCGATTTGGACCTGATTGTTAGATTATTTAGATTGAGCGATTTACTGCGTCCTATTACAGTTCTGATCATTATATATAAGCTTGGGATGGGATGCTTGAACTACTGTTCCTTATCAAGCCAACTATAAAAACCTTCTGTGTGTAAATTTTAGAGAGAGAAGTGTGATCGATAAGCTTCAAACCTTTTTTCTTATAAATAGATGTCTTGTTCTTGTTAAAGGTGTTCTAATATCAAGGTATCACAATACCTTACCAATCCAGCACACTTTTAGTTCAATTCCACATTATTGGTATAACAACAAAGTGCATGGCATCGCCTTTCATCTAAATTGTTCCTATTAGTGTGGACAATATGAATCATGGTGTAAAACAAACTTCTATTGGAATCTCGACCATCCATACTCTATTAGGGTTTTCATTTCATTACCAGTAAATACACAAACCTACACTACCGTTGGGCACCCACAAATGGGCCCATTACAATCCCAGCCATTGATGATGAACGATCAACACGCCAGGGCCCCACCCCACATACCTGTTTAGATCTGATCAGGCCACAGGAAGGCTCCAATAGCATATTGCCTTTTCTCATGAAGTGGGCCATCGAAGGTAAGCCCATATTCTCTCAGGACCACATCCACCTTCCATTCCTCCATCCTCTCGTAGTCTTCCTTTTTGTAGCGAGGGTAGTGAAGTGGCATTTGGAATTCTTTGGGATATTTACCTTTGCAATCCTGTAGCTGGGCCACCCTTTCTTTTGAGCCGTCCAAAGATTTGATGACACCATTTTCTTCATTTGGGTGGGCCCCCACGCTTTTCCCAGCCGTCGGATGCCCGAATATTCGAGCTTGCGTGGAATACAAGAGCCATCGCATTGGCATCTGTATTGAGAGATTAGGAGGAATGAGAAGATCTTAAGCTAGCTTAGGTGAACAATGTTCATATATATATATATATATATATATATATATATATATGTATATATATAGCTGGAAAAGCGAGTTATAGTTCTCCTAGTTGCACTGGGAGACCTCTACATCGATCAATCCAGACCGTACATTAAGTCCAAGACACATTTTATTGGCTTTCATAGAAAATCCATGCTGATCAGACGATCTGATCCATCCAAAAGATGACATTATTCTATTTAACCATCCATCTTCCAACACATGGATGGAATATTTCCGAGTGATAAAAATTATTCAATCTATGGTGGGTCATGACAAATAGACGGATCAGATTGTTGATCATGACTATCCAATTTATATGATGGCTAAAATTGTATAATCGGTGTTTTTTTTCTTCTTCGTGGGCAAGAAATTTGTGATGGTCCAAATGGACGGTCCAGATTGATTTATTGAGTTGTCCAAGTATCTCGATGGGACTTGGAGCACTATAACTTATAATGCTCTGAAAGCACTGAATCATTTCCCATCCGTTGAGTTGAACACATGCGACTGAACTTGTATGATTTCCACGCCCTGAGAGCTTTGCTAAGCCCACAGGCGTCTACAGGTCAGCTAATGCACACGCCACCACATATGCCACTGTGGAAAATAGTGAACATCCAAGCCGTCCATCAGAAGTATATCATTATTTATATTTCATAGGACAAAATCATGGCCGTGTACTAGTCTGGTAGCCCATAATTAACTAAACAAATGTACGGTTGTAAGATAGGCCAAAAATTTCTCATCTGTCTGCTTATTTCTAATATCATGGCACTCCTATTCAATGGACGGAATCTACACCGTGAAATTAACATGGTGGACGGTTTGGATATTACACCTGTATGCCATGGTGCTATATGTGGTGGCATGCATTAGCTGACTTGTACACGCGTGTGGCGTTAGGAGAGATCTATACTTACTTAAGCCTACGGTGATTGTTCTTTGTCGTTTTTTCAAATGGTGGTGATTCATCCGCCGTACACGTGGCATAGAGGTGCTTAAATCGTCCAAGTGGTGGGGGCACACTGTAAGTAAAAACTGGACGGGTAACGATGAAATCTTAAACGTCAATGGATGAATTTGATTTTCTTGGGATATGGTCCTTCTAAAATGGTCTCATTATTTGGACGGTCCATACACGGAAATGATAAATGGTGGTGAACAAATTTCGATGCACCCATGCTTTTCTGATTCAATGCCGTAACGGGGTATCAAAGTAAGAGTATAAACGCGAGTTCTCAATTACACCAAGTGGAGCCCATAATTCAGTAATCCAGACCGTTGGTCCATTGCGTTCTATCTTGGATGAACCATAAAGGAAAGATATCCTTAATAGTACCGTTTTTTATAAGAGAAACACAGAAACGGCCGCATTGAATTGAAATAAAGTCCCAAATTAGTCCATGAGATCTTCCAATGTAGGAGATTATTGTATATGTTACATAAAAAAATGGTATGTTTCTACCAACGGTCAGGATCATCGAACCATGACCCCCAGTTGTTAGAATCCAGGGCTCACGTATACAGCCATGTGACCACTACCATATCATTCTTCATAATTTTCCTCGGTTTTGCTCGCTGGAATTAACTGTTTTCCTTGAGGAAGTGGATTCAGGCGCTTTGCTACGTCCTCACGCGTGTACGTGTCCGCAAAAGCACACGCCACCACAAATGCCAACGTGGCAGAGATGTACAATATCCAAGCCATTCATCAGAATGGTATCACTGTTTTTATTTTGAAAATAAGATCGGATAACCAGTCAGATGGGCCAAAATTAAATAATCAAATGTACGGTTGTGAAAAGATCAACAGAAGTTTTCTAATATCGTGGATCACCTACTGAATTAACTACCTTTATCTTTTTTCAGAAAAATTTACGTGGTGAGGTCCACCTAATGGATGGATTGGATATTTCAATTTTCTGCCACAGTGGCATATGTATGGTGTGTGCATTAGCTACCTTGTATACGCCTGTGGGCTCAGGAAAGCTCGTTATTCTAATATAAGCGGTTATGAGTCGCTTTTAACGGCTGTGATCTTCAATTGAGGTTGAAGTTGGGTCTGAGATTGGAGCTGAAGGAACCTTGTGATCATCGGCCTTAGGATATGCGTACAGTACTTCTGATCTCGGTTTGTGCATGTGGGCCCAGTGTTCAGTGATTCCGACCATTGGTCTATTGGACCCCACCGTGAAAGAACCATGACACGAGAATCTTCTCCATATCATAATATTGTATTTTCAAATTATTGTGGCCTGCAAATAGATGTCTAAGAAGAGAAATAATGCAGTGGTCCACATTCAACTAGAGAACGGATCAAGATCGGTGGCTATGATCTTCCAATTTGTGAGGTTCTTGGGGCACGACCAACGTACGGTTTGGCACATTAGACTGAGGCTGAAAGTTGGGCGGGTTCAACTCAACCAACCCGGCATTTGGTTGGGCTTGGGCAAGATGTATCGCTTTTGGTATTGAGCTTGGGCCATTCAAACACCAACCCGATAAAACTTAGGTTGGACTTAGGTTGAGGTCTTTGGTTGCCTGGCCCAAGTCAAACCTATTCAATAAATAAGTTCCTTATAAATTAATTATAATCAAGTGCAGATCATTTATGTTGGAGGCAAGGGAAATTCCAATGCCGTCGGTTTCATTGGTCGATGTCATTACCGATGACTCAAGCTTACAAGATACGCCGGATTTCTCTCTCCCAAATAGATTGCTTGATACACTATAGGACTTTTAAATGAGTAATTGTCTTATATTTTAGCTTGTCTGTTTAGAAAAATGAACTTCTATACTATAAATAATTACATATATAATTAATAAAATTATAGGTACAAAAAATAAAAAATTTATTGAAAATATAATAAACTAATGTAATAATGAAAATATTAGTATATATTTACCCAACCAACCGGCCAAACCTGACCGAGCTGGCTTGGGTTGGGCTTGGGTTTAGAATTTCCAACCTAAGGTTGGGTCGGGTTGGATTAGGGTTAAGGTATAGGAACATTGGTTGGGTTAGGGTTGAGTACCAGCCCAGCCCAGCCCAGCCCAACCCAACCCAACCCTCCCGACTTTCAGCCCTAATGGCCTTAACTATGCCCCACCCGTAGAAGCTAAAAACCGAGTACACTGAATATCTCAAATACTCGGATTTTTAATTTGGACAAGTAAGGTCAATGGTTAAGTCATCTAGACCATTGGTTTGCTGTGCTCCCGGATTGAAAAAGCCCCCACAAAAAGAACTTCTATATTGAAAGATCATGTCCACCGATCTTGGGTCTTTTATTCAGTTGAATGTGCATTGGTGTTATATTTCTCTTTCCTAATGCAGGCCACAAATCGAAATGTTTAGAATTTTCCTATGAAAAAGATTACTTGGAAACATTACATCCGCTATAGGCTGGAGAGGACCAATGGTCCAGATCACTCAATCTTGGGCCCCATTTATCCAAACGCGAATCCCGAGTATCCTGTGCATGTTGCTCGACCACGCATGTACACAGGTGATGTCACTGCGTGTAGTGGGGAGAATCTAGTGGAAACCAGCCACTGGATCTGCTGGTGTGCCACACACCACTGACCCCGCTGGTGTAGATACGTGTCGTGCGAAGACAAGCGCTGACGCCCTTCGAGCTTCAAGTTGTAGGAACAGTTGAAAGAGATCAGAGTTGCATGGCCTCACAATGATGTATTTCTTATATCCACCGTTCATCCAATTGGAGAGATCATTTAAGGCATGATCCTAAAAATAACTCATATCCAAATTAATCCCAAGTGGCACCACCGAATTCATATCAGTGAGGGCAATGATTCTCACCATTGAAACATTTGTAGGGTTTACAATAACGTTTATTTTCCGTTCAATCTCTTCACAAGGTAAAAAAGAAATGGATGAAGAGGAAAAACAAACATACTATTGATCCAAAACTTCTATGACCCTCGAAGGAGTTCTAATGGTAGACTTCCCCTACTGCTTTTTGAAGTGTGGTCTACTTAATCTTTGGATTTGTCTTATTTATCCGCTCAAGCCTGGATATAACACATACCTTATGATGGGACACTTAGTGATGTCAACACACCAACTTAATCAGTAGTGTGGGGTACACTAGTCAATCCCCTTCCATCAATCGCTAACGTTTTGAATTTTCGCTATTTCGAATTTTTAAAAATCTCTAAAAAATTTTGATATAACTAGCGTATGTTGTCACTTATTGAGCATTAACGCTCGATGTGAGGCTATACGTGAGTGGTATCAATAAAGAACAGTATAAATTTGATTAATTAATCGTAGGAAGCCAACAAATCCGCCTGATCACTTAAACCTCAAGTCTAACCTTATAAATTGTTCACATAGGGCCCAAATGTAGCCGACCTATCGCTGACTAATTAAGAAGACCATAAGTAAATTAAAGATCTACCCAAAGTAGAGACAACTAGGGGTCAGATCTTAATTGACAGATCAAAGTAACCGAATTATCCATTTAGCCTACGAACCAACAATTTAGAGTGATTATGTTACGCTCCAAATTCGAAACCTAGGAACTACCACTTCTCAAGTCCCGAACTCAGGTCGGAGCAACTCCCTCGTCACTTACTGAACTTGATAAACGGTTAACGAACTTTACGACACCAAATTCAGATCATAGTAGGGGATTTTTTTTTTTTTTTGAACGGTGAATCTGTTTAGGCATTTACACATTTTGTACACGGTATCAAGACATATTAAAGAGACGAACCTTTTCGACATGTCACACATAATAGGATGTACCGGTTCAACAGTAATGAATGAAACAATAGCAAACTTGAACAACTCTTGTGTGCATCTTGAAAAAGTGTAAGTCATGTGTATGAGCAAACCACAGCTTATGAGTCTATTGTGTGCTGGGAGTAAAACACGGCTTATCAGGGCGCTTCCACAAAGACATCCAAAACAACCATAGATATGTTATCAACCGAGCATGATATCATAGGTGAGCAAGTTATTAATCAAGCATGTCGTATAACTACACGGGTTATCATGAACATGACTCAATAATAAACATGACACTCAACAAGCGACCATGAATCATTAGAATAGCCAATCATCATGAATAATATAATTAAATTCCATTTTTTACTATATGGCATACGATGGAAAGGCAATGGTAGGGTTGGCGTGTGGAGTTGGGATGGTAGTACGCGGCATCGCAAGTCATGGGGTTCATTACAAGGGAGTTCTATCTAAACCAGTCCCATACTAGATTTGGATAGTTAGACTCGACGTGGTAAACTTTTGATTTCATGTTAGTCCCATTTCTAATTGAAATTGTACCCATCGCGAAAGTGCACATAATGATTTATTTGTGCACCACCAACTCGAGTGAATAGTAGATGAATGAATGCATGAGTTAAATGTTTAACATCCCTCATTTTTGCAAGTACATCTCTACGACATATGATATATCTCCACCAAGAATCACGAACATACCACGCATGGGTAATCCACCATCCTCACATAAGAGTGAGACAACATCCCTCACCATCTGCTAGTACATCTCCACAACACATAATATATCTCTATCAAAAATTGCTAATGTACCACACATGGGTAATCCACCATCCATATATATGAGTGGGACAACATTTCTAAAAAGTAAAGTATTGCGTGTGTCAACCCCTACCCATCTAGCCATCGTCTTAACAATGGGGGACCATAATTTTTTTCGCCCTGGCCTCAGGAGTCGGAATACCAACCACCTCGACCCGGCACACGACGGTAGGTAGGATCATCACACCTCTTCCCTTCCCAGTCCCGGCAGTGGAAAGGACTCTTGCACTCATCATACTGTGCTCGCCCCCACTCAACACATGACGAAAGAGGACCCGATTGGCCAATCTTAGTGGGTTCATTGGAGGATAGGCGTCTCCAATATCTAAGCCCGGGGTGGCCATAACGCACCCTTCTCAAAACTTCCTAACAATATCAAAACTCGGGCCATCACAAGGCCTTAACATAATCATCTCACTAAACTAGCCATCACGTGGCCACCATATAAAACATTCATTCATGAAATATGTCATCTATGAAAGCCCATATAATTAAGTGTATAATCACAATGGCATGTACATACCCCAACTCCTATGGACTTTCATTTAGGCATAAGGACGAACACGAGGGCCCAAATACTACCATACGGACCAACATGAGGGCCCCAAATAACCATATGGACCAACACGAGGGCCCAAACATAATACATCGATGCATCTTATCCTCATACAGACCAGCACGAGGGCCTAAATCAAAACAATATCCAAAATCTTTCAACTCCTCTAGATCATGTCCAGGCATATGGAATAACACAAGCGCTCCAATTTCATAATGTGTTCATGCATGCATAAAAAATGGATGCTCACAAATCAATAATGTGTATCAAACTATCAGGTTGATACTAACATAATAATGGTAGGATCAATCAAATTGCCAAGGCACTACACATAAAAACTTGACAATAGACCTTTACGTCATAACCCATTGTCCATGGGAATATTCATTGTCACGCCCCAAACTCGGAAACCGGGCTCACAAAATTTTCAATCACCGAATCCGGCGCCGACAGCCTCCGTAGAACCCCATTCTCGGATCCTAGCTCCCATTCGCCAGGTTCCGATCCTGGGATGCTACGAGGAGGATTTTTGACATTAGTTTGATACGTAATAAGCATAACCAAAGGCATAACCCACAAACAACAACCAAGAAATCCATTACATTTCCACTATGATCAAAAACTTTACAAGTACAATGAGCATAAAGGAAAATACAAAAGTAAAAAATAAAAAATCCAAAATGCTCTGCAACGTGCTCCTGCCTCAGCGCTGCCGCGAACCAACGTCACTTGCACGTAACGGTCGTGCATAAGCTTACAGAAAGCTTAGAGGGTGGTGAAAGTGTGTGCGCAAGGTAGTAATATGAACATGTAATGTCAGAGTAAAGCGGAATATGCAGATAGAACCATAATACCATGAGCTGTACCAAGGCTATGCAATGCGAGACATGAATGGTATCGGCCATCCCAAGACCATGTGATGTGCAATGCAACTCAAGCATACAGATCCTCATCTATGTCCACACATCAATACAGCTCAAAATATGGGATATCACCGGGGTCTAGTACACTCTAAACTAGATTGACGCCACATCGCGCACAATAAGGTAAGTGGAAGAGACCTCACTATCCGTCTGCCAATATCGGGCGCGACTCGTCGATAGCGGATCCATTCCTCGAGCTGGTCAAACTCAGCCTAGTATTGCCCCCTACTCTTGGGCGGGTAAGGCCGCACCCCCTTCCAACCGATCACGACACAGTGGAGAGCACAGCCAACTGGTATTCGGCACTCAACGCTCATCTACCCACTCGGTCTAGACGTTGGAGCAACCTCTTGGTACCATAAGGATTTAGAGACTTTCACCCAGGGATATCTATAGTACCCCATGTAGAATAAGATTTTTGGTATCTAATCCTGCCAACCACGATACATCTGTGGAAGTCACGACCCCGATGTCATTAGGGCGTACAATATCCATGTCATACAAATGCGATATGCATGATTCACGCTATCCAGTCATGCATCAAATCCTGCGCATATCGTGCTCTCATGTAGGGCAACACCGCCTAACCAGGAGCGCATAAACAACCTGCCCGAAGGTAAATGCTATGATCAGACAATTCTCACGTCAAGCATACATATGATGCATATGATCATGAGTCATGAAACCGTACTAAACATGTTATAATAAAATGAACTGTCTTATAATGCAGATGGACCTGGATGGCCTAGACACGATAAGTACGGCCTAGTAATGGGCCCTAAAGAGAGTCGTAATGTGGACATCCAACCAACATTACACTCGCAATGTGGATGTCAAACCAGCATTACTCCCAAGGCACAATCTTCTTAGACATCGCTACGTAATCGGTATAGGATTACACATTGCAATGGACCTTAGGTTCACCCCATTGGGCTTTTCATATATATATCAAATGACCATATCCTATGGGCCTTTTATTCATCAGATGGGCCACATAAATGGGCCACACCAATGGGTCTTATGTGCATTGCAATGGGTCAAACCCGTGGGCCTTGGATTGCATCAAATGAGCTTAGTCTCATGAGTCTATTATGTGACCAATGGGCCACACCAATTGGGTCCCACATGTAGATCAAGTGGACCTCAACCCATAGAACTAAAATGAGTCAAATGGGCCTAAACCCCTAGGCCTTAATCAAATAAAATAGGCCTAACTCATGGGTCTCAAATAAATCCAATGGGCCTAATCCCATGGGCCCTTTTTATAATCAAATGGGTTTAGTCCCATGGGCCTTACAATATATATCAAATGGGTTCACTCCCATGGGCTTTAAGAATGCAACAATGGGTCGAATTTTATGGGCCTTGGAACACATCAAAAGGGCCTATTCCTATGGAATTGGAACATATCAAGTGGGCCCAAGTTTTTAAGCCTTAAATGAATCAAATGGCCTAGCCCATAAGCATTTCATAAATCAAATGGGCCTAGCCCATAGGCCTTTTGTAAGGTAAATGGGCCTAACCCATAGGCCCTTTTACAGTCCAAATGGGCTTAACCCATAGGCCTTTTACAGTCCAAAGGGGTCTAACCCATAGGCCTTATGTGTTTCAAGTGGATGGACGGTTCAGATGCATCACATGCATCATAGTGGGTCCCACTGTCCAGTGGACAGTGCGGATAGGGCACATACATCACAAGGGGGCCCCACCGTCCGCTGGACGATGGAGTATAACACATATATCATGGTGGGAGTCCACCGTCCACGGCTGTGGACGGTGTATTAAAACACATACATTAATGGTGGGATCCACGGATGTGGCCCACCCTGATGCCCAAATGCCATCTGAGCCATTCATAAGGCCTCTCGGACCTAGGTGGAGGGAAAATAAAAATTTCAGCTTGATCCAATGCTTCTGTGGGCCCCAAACAAAATTTCAATGGTAGACTTTTAAATCCACTATTTCAAGTGGTGTGGGCCACCTGAGTTTTGGATTGGTCCGAGATTTGGAGGGGGCCCACCTGAGGATGGGACCCACCCCATGGACGGTTTAGATTGCATATAATCATCAAGGTGGGGCCCATGGCTGGAGGTCGTGGGTCCACGCCGTCCGCCCGCTCCACGACGCAGGATGCGTCAGCGTCTGCACTGGCAGCAGCAGCCTTGCTGCTGCTGTGAAAAAATTGATTTTTTTAAAATATTGATTTCCTGTGGTTTTTCACTGGTGGGACCCAAGTTTGGAAGATCCATCCCGACCACGGGACTCTACAACTCGAGATGAACAAAATGAGTCCAAAGTTCGGGAATTTTGAACGCATAAAATCATCAGGAAGTATTTACAAGGGTAACCACCCAAGTTTCTGATATTACGGCCCACTGGATGATCACGTCAGCCTCATTCTTTGGCTCAACGGTTAAAATGTTGTGGGTAAGGAAATGGACGGCTTGGATCGAATATATACATCAAGGTGGGGCCTACACAAGGGAACCACCCCACAAGCCTCTCCTTTTTTTTTTTTTTTTTTTTTTTTTTTTTTTTGACCAGGGACGTCCAGCGTCCCAGACGCTGGACGGTGGGCCTCCTTCACCACATGGAAAATAGGGTGGATATCCCACACATAAGGTGGGCCACATTGGGGCCACATTGGTGATAAAAAAATAATGAACTCGTGGTGGGGTCCATTCAAGTGGGCCACACAATCAAATAAATAAATAAATAAAATAAAATAAAATAAAATAAAGGGAATAAAAGAGGGAGAGAGACATGGAGAGTGGGACACGCCTTGTGATGGAGGGACCCCGACATTATGGGCCCTCCCTTGCAATGAATCATACAATAAACGGATCCCTTTGAACATGAGACCATCAAAAATGTAAATCAACGGTGGAGATCCATTTCCCACCGATATGGATGGTGTAGATGACCTTTCTAAATGAAATAAACATCATGATAGGCTCCATGGAGGATGACCCCATCATGGAATGATCATGATGATCCAAATGGGCCCTCGGCCACATTTTAGGGTCCCAAGTGAGATCCACACCATTGATCGGTAGGCCTCACTTGGTCCACCATAAAAATAAGAAAACTACCCTATGGAGGCACCCACCGTCCGATCTTCTCGCTCCTAGGGGTTCCTTGGCACCTTAGCTTCAACTTCAATGGTTAAGATGAAGAATGGAGGGTTGAGATGAGAGATTTTGGGGTAGGAAGGTGGGCCACTTGGAGCTTAGGAGGGTTTGAAAAATTCCATACGTATGGAGTCTCTTTGGCTTTGGAATTTTTGAAATGATAAAGAGAGAAAGAGAGAGAGAGTTGTAAAGGGAGAGAGAGAGTGATGGATGGATGTGGTGAGTGATGTTTGTGTAAGAAAATATTGACTTTTGAGGCTTTTGTGTAAGGGAGGTATGGGTGGTGAAGACTTTTGTGACTTTTTGTGTAAGAGAGGTATGGGAGATGAAGACTTTTGTGGTTGCTTGGGAAAATGAAATAAAGTGATGTGTACTTGATATGTGATGGATTGATGTGATTGATGTGGCATATCGTAAAGATTTTCTTAGTTTTCGCAACGCGCGGCATTTTCTCACACCGAACGTTGGCCCATATCTCTTGTCCAGGGTATCGCCTTGGCGCGCGAGTCGCGGTATCGGAACCGCAACGACGGCACGGTCGCTATGGTATTGGTCTTGGGTTGAGTCGACTCAGGTTGTCGGCACATGAACTAGGGTCGTGCGTCGATATCGTTTAAGGGTCGAAGGTTGCCAGAATTCGACCGGTAAGACCGCGGAAGTCTACGGAACGGTATGAACCAAGATACGGGTCTTACATTCATCTACACCCATAATCCCTTCTTGATATAGGCCGGATCACGCCCTTAGTACCCATAAGCAACGGGCCTTAGCTTGGGCCCAACTAAGATTCAATCATCAATTCATAATCCGGTCTTATAAGACCCACGTTGTGTTTAAGCTATACATTTCATACCATATCCATCACATATTCACTGCATAATACATGCAATAATTATCGTGTATGATCTACACATCACACATCATCCACATATCACACCATATCACATACCATAATCATCTCATGCCCTCATAGGCGTCACTTAACAATAGTGCCAATTGGCTAAATAGACTAGCAAGCTAACAATAGTCAAAACATCATTCCCTTAACTATGAAAGTGAGCTCACTTGGCTTCTCATCCAACGGTTGCTTGTAACCAGGTTAAATTCCAAGTTCTATGGGCAAGTAGGCTTTCATAATGTAATGCCCTGAATTTTGAGGGTCGAGTAAAGCTCGACTCCCGAGATTTCGAACATCACTTATGCTTTGCGGAAGCTAATTTCTTGATTACTTTCACATTGAGCATTTGAGCATGCATTGAATTATACTAAAAAATGTATCATACTTCAAGTTTAATGTGATCAAAGCAGATGTGTAAATAAAAACATATATTGTGAAGTTTCTTCTAGAGTATGGGTTTAATGTATATAAATATAATTCCAAAAATATAAACAAAATGTGGAAATATAACATCTTGCTAAGCCCGTACACCCAACACTCCTTGCCTATAAGTGCACGGCCTACATCGGCCCATCTGAGAATTGGAAGTGGGAGAACTCCTCCTCATCCGTGAATACCTACTCTAACGTGTCGGCATCGTAGTCCCTGCACTTACATTAGTGTCTGGTTAGTATTTTAAAACCAAGTCTTAGAGTGGGAGTGAGTGATCAACTCAGTGGTTCCATAAAGCATGGGTTACACATGTTATCAAGTCTATCGATATAAGAATGATAAAACAACGTAAAATAAATATTTCCTAATTACTTCTCTTAATATAAATAATGGAGTTTATGAAATGATGCATGCCCTCACCATATAACACTCCCTCAACACGCGGCTCCGACCACCTGGTTCTCAAATGACAACACTCCCTCAACACGTGACTCCAACACCTATTTCACCATATTCTAAGCTAATGCAATACGGTGAATGAATATGTTAGCCGAGTAATTAATTATACCTATTCATTCAGTAGTTTGAGGAAGCTAGAATACCTCTCTTTTAGTTATTGGTCTCAACTGAATCACTAGACATGGGACGACAACAACGGTCCTATGCATGTAATCCCTGACCCGTCTGGGTTCGTCACTCTCAAATTAATACATACAAAAGACAAGTTGTAAAAGTAATGCTCGCGATAACTACGAGGAGGCTCGTCACCCCAGCGTAAACTGACAGTATGGACACTGTGTCCCTTAACACCATGCCCGGCTTACGAGTCTTGAGAATCGTGATGGTAATGGTTAAAAGTAGGCCTTTGCAAATGGAAATGAGAGTATCCTAGATTCAAACAGTTACAATCGTACATGGTAAACATATATAGGGTTAGCTGTTTCTTTAGACAATTTTAGTTGATATGAGCAAACACCGGCATAACAGGCATGGAGTGTGTAAGCACCCCGCGTGACCCAGCCACTATCGGTCATCCGTGTTCTACCCGGATCAATCGAACGTGTCCAGGGTGGCTAACCTTATTTGGTCAACCTATATCCGAGAATTTGCCAACTAACCAGACTACTTTTGTAATCTTACTTCTTAATTAAATCAAGTCGACGATCATTAAAGATGATTGGATTCACATTCAATCATCAAAATTAATAATCTACTCATTCATGCATTTCATTGAACACATAAGCATCACTATATGACAACTTACAATTTATTGGGCAAAAATCGAAATACTCATAAATCATCATGCACATAGTACATTAGCAACCATAAATCATTAACTGAAATGGTAGCATTAATAAATCGCAACCTAATAACTTATAGTCCGCACCTATTAGTAGCACGTCTGACTAGGACTTGCTCCTAGGAGTATATTTCTAAGGAAGAATCGTCGGCCACTTATACAATACACAGGTTCATTAGAGTTGTGGAGGACCCATTTGGAGATTTATATCTACAAGGAGGTTCGTAGTTTTACCCTAGGTCTTCGTTAAAGATGTTCCGATAGCAAGGACGATGGAGGTTAGGATAGCGAGTCAAGCAGGAGAGGGCCCGCCCTTCGTAGCAAGCCCTCCGTTGATCTCTTTCTTCCTTATCTCCCTCCTTTCTCTTCTCTTTCTCACTTAGGGCTCTCAATTTCAAATTGGGAGGAAATAGGGTGATTCGAGAGTTATCAGATGGTGTGTAAATGACTCTAAGGCCACTTTATTTGATACTTATACCCTATGGGCGGGGCCACTAAGAGGGCCCACGAGCTCATCTATTCTATGTTGTAGGTTCCCCACCAATGAATCAATGTTAGGACACAATTTTGATATGATTGGATAAGTAGATTGGCCGTGGGAAGCCTATGTCAGATCAGCGGTCGATAATATTCAATCGGAATCGCAGTTATACAGATGTATGAGGGAAATTATCCTTACGCTATGCGCGGAGTTCGGTATTAAACCGACAGTCTAAAATTCTCAACTTCGTAAAAGAGTGTACAACTTAAATCACTTAAGTTTAAGGTTCTTTCATAGGATATTTGCACTTCTCATGCACCTGCCCTTCGGCTCAAGTTGAGCAATCTTGGAAACTATCTGGGTTTAACTCCCTCGATGGACGTTAAGCCCAGTGAGACAAAAATTATTCTATACTTTCGGAATTTGTGGCCCGCTAACGAGCGGTCTAGAGTTCGTTTGGATAATTAGGGAATTTTTGGAATTAATTAACTATCAAGATTTCTTATATACAATGATTAAGGTTTGGATTAACTATGTTCATAGTGTGACCTATTCGCAATTAGTGAAAATGGTGATTCAGTTATAATCACTTTAAACCGTTGGTTCGTAGGCTAAATGGATAATTGGGTCACTTTGGTTTGTTAATTACAATCTAACCATTAGTTATCTCGGCTTTGGGTAGATCTTTAATTTAGTTGTGGTTGACTTGATTAGTCAGTAATAAGTCAGCTAGATTTGGACCTTATGTGAACAAATCATGAGGTTATACTCAATGCTTACGTGATTGGGAGGATTCGTTGGCTTTCTACGGTTGATTAATTAAATTCGTGTGGTTCTTTACCGGCACCACCCGGGTATAGGCTCATTTCGAGCGTCAAGGGTCAATTAGTGACAACGTAGGCTAGTTATATCGAAGGTTTTCAAGGGTTTTTAGAAATAAAAAACAGTGAAAATCCAAGACGTTACACATATGCCCAAGGCACTAGGCCCAACACAAGAATAACCAATGTGACGTAAAGGTCCGTACATTCAAGTGTCTTCAATAGCACACTGAGGCCCTATACCTCTTGTGAATACTTAACAAATAGCCACCAGGGCTCACATAGCATATACATACATAAGGTGTATAGGTTGTGGTGGTACACAAGGTCTCACATGCATCATCGTTATCATAAAAATCATTCAATCATCAAATTCATTGTCACAACCTACATCATGCAAGCATGTGCATGAAGTACACAACATGTAAGGATTTACATGCATCATCAATATCATCGCCATCATCCATCACTATCATACAACTTAGGCATTAGTTGTCTGTCATGCATGAGGTTATTCTTACGTTCATCAACATCATATATTTATCATCATCCATGCATCAAGTAAACATGGTTATCTTGTCCATGTTATCATCACGAGAATCAATATGTACATTATTATCACTTGGATATTAAGCATGGTGGTCAACTAGTATGTTTTGTCATCATATAAATATATAATATCATCATCATTACCATAAGGATCATTTCCACTTCATAATTAACATAAGAAATGTCATAAGTACTACACATAATTACTCATCCATCATCAATGCATATACCATAATTCACCATCCATTAAATCATATTCGTCATTTCAACCAATGACTCACAATCATCATTATCATGTTACCATACATGTATCATCATCTCACCCATCACTAGGTGCATCCTACTTAGTGTGAGTTCCACATTGACCTTCGATTACACGCAAGGCATAGGGTCATATAGGTCAAGTGTGAGTCCCACTTAGTGAACTAATGGGCCAACTCAAAGGCATAAATGTCCAACCACAACGCTTTCAATGATGCAGATCTAATTCCACAACTAAGCAGGCCCCACACATTCCGCCATTAATTAATAACAATGCACAATCTCAAACACAAAGACAACATGCTAACATCTTTCATGTTATACATCATATTAAGCCCACTAGCTAAATACACAACAAACCAAGAAAAAATCCCAATTATCCAGTTTATGCATTGTAAAATAGGCCTCTCTAAGCGTGGTCCACTTGACTAGAGGTAGAATGCAAGGCACGTTGCTCAATAAGCGATGGGCTTGCCCAACGAGTTCAAGGAAGGTTACCATTGTGAGCTTCTCACTCCCCAATGATTTTTCTTAGTATTGGGCCCACTTGGGCCTTAGGGTTGTATCATTTAGAAGGGCCCAAGGCTACCTATATCTTAAGAAAACATTTGGACAACAAGATCTCTTCACTAAATATTTTATAAGTTATATAACACCTATTTACAAAACACGTTAGGTGGTCCTCATTGCATGAAAGGTAAGGCCCATACAAGATAGCCCGTACTAGATGGCCCACTTAAGGTTTTTAACCCAACAACACCTAGGAGTTAATTTTCAGAGTTTAGATGCTGTGTTAAATGCTTTGGGAAGGTGGTGGACCCCATTAACGTGGCCCCACATAAATTTTATGTCAAACAGAATTTTGGTGCAATGTTGGTTTCTAGCCATCTTTAATTCAGATTTATGATCATGTGGGATCCACATCTGGTGAAAGAAAGAATCTATCTGGTAGCTCTATGTATGGGATTTAAAATATATAAAGTGAGCCTTATTGGTTTGGTGTATACAATTTACGGTGATGTCCTAAACATCGGTATTTGGAGAAAATGTGCAGGAAACACAGTGCAGAATTAGTTTTGAGCCGATTTTGAGTCTGTCCCATGATCACAAGGGACCACCTTTCAGTGTGCTGTCTAGTGCCTTTGGTAGTAATATATATGTACTTCAATAGGTATAAGCTGCGACCAACTTTTTGTGCACACATAATATTTGGTATAGGACGAAACATAGGTACTTTAATTTTCTACGTATACACAACAATGCCTTGCCCCATTTTGGGATCCACTCCCTGATCATGTGAGGTTTGATTTGGCCCAAGTAAAATATAATTTCTCTATTAATTGGTATAGCTTAAAGTTTACAAGTGGTAGCCCACTCATATCTTGTGCATGGGGTCCACTACAGAGGCTCAAAGTTGGTAAAAAACACAAATAATCAGACACTTTTCAGCAATGGTATCTGTCACAACTTAGGGCCCAAACACTTAGGGACTATTCTTGACACAAAGGTGGGACATCCCAGTTCACTTATATAAGGATTAAACATTCCTCAAAGTGGGACCCTTAACTACAGAGTGTAAGGCCCACCACAAGGTGTCAAAGATGTCTACATATAATGCAGTTAGGTACTTGGTGATGGATTTTTTTAACTCTTCGTTGACCGGTTATAGGCCCTGTACGACCGATCGTGGCTGGTGTTCGACCAGTCGTGAGTTTCACGACTCAAAGTTTAGCGAAGTTTGGACCGATTTTCTCCAGGGTGCTCGACCGGTCGTAGGTGGTCCACGACTGGTCGTAGGTGGTGCTCGACTGGTCGTGGACTCCATACGACCAGTCGTAGCTATGCAGATTCGTTCCACAATTTTTCGAGAATTTTGTGTCGCAAGTCCTTTCGCAATTGGGATGCGGAAAGGAGTTTTCTAAAACTATAACTAGGAGTTCCTAGGGTTTTCTAGGGAATGATGTTGTGTGAAGAAAAGCATAAGAGGGTTTCCTAAAGGGTTTAGGGATATCAAAGGTGAGAGAGTGAGAGAAAAGAGAGAGGAAGCTTGTGGAAGGGAGCCGTCGTCTCAGCGCTTCTATGTTCTCGTGATCGGTGAGATCCCTCTATTTTTCTTTTATTCTCTTATTGTTCATCCACTCCTGCGTGAGTGACGAAGCTTGTAACGTTCTACTTCATAGTGGATTGTTGATCTGGACGAGGTCCCGTGGTTTTTACCTCTTTGAGGATTTTTCACGTAAAAATCTCTTGTGTGGTATATGATTGTGCTTTGATTATTTTCATTGCTTTTATTATCCTATAATTTTGGTTTGTTCTGGAGGGCTAGATCCTAAGGTTTTGTACAAGGCCCCCAACAAAGTGGTATCAGAGCGCGTGGTATCAGAGCGCGAAGTTTATTGAACGGGTAAGATCGGTTTGAAATTATGGAAGGTGGCTCATTAAGGATGATCAACCTCAATGGTTCTAACTGGACCATATGGAAGGCTAAGATGGAGGACTTGTTTTATTGCAAGGATCTATATTCTCCAATTTTAGGCATATCAACAAAATCCAAGGATATGTCTGATGAAGATTGGAAGAAGTTGGACTGGAAGGCGGTGGGGCTTATTAGACAATGGCTGGATGATAATGCGTTCCACCATGTGTCTACAGAAACCTCAGCCGCTAGCCTATGACTGAAATTACAAGGGTTGTATGAGAAGAAGACAGCCGGTAATAAGATTTTTCTGATAAGGCGACTTGTGAATCTCAAGTTCAAGGATGGTGGTTCTGTAGCTGAGCACATGAATGAGGTCAGCAATATAGTAAACCAACTCTCTTCTATGAAGATGGTCTTGGATGATGAATTGCAGGCTTTACTTTTGCTTAGTTCATTGCCTGACAGTTGGGAGACATTGGTGGTGTTTCTAAG
Organism: Magnolia kwangsiensis; assembly: GCA_037074715.1. Classification (NCBI taxonomy): domain Eukaryota; kingdom Viridiplantae; phylum Streptophyta; class Magnoliopsida; order Magnoliales; family Magnoliaceae; genus Magnolia; species Magnolia kwangsiensis. The sequence continues at coordinate 8,357,227 of CM073580.1, read as the reverse complement.
TAACTTCGAGTCAGATGGAAAGATATTTATGGAACAGGTTACTAGTTGTCTTTTCAATGAAGAGACAAGGAGGAAGTCTTAGGGGTTTACTCAGTAAGAGGCCCTTGTGACACAGGAACGAGAGAGAGAAAAGAACAGGAAGGGCGGGAAGGCCCGAGATAAATCAAGAGACAAGTCGAGTAACAGGAAAGATGTTGAATGCTGAAATTGTGGCAAGAAAGGCCACTATAAGCATGAATGTCGTAAGGCTAAGAACGACAAGAAAGGAAAAGGAAAGGAGAAGGATGATGAATCAGATTCCACTGCGGTTGCTTCAGATGGTGACATTGTAATTATTCTTTCTGTAGATTATGATATGTCTCATGGCTATGAGTCAGGACACCGACTGGTAATAGACTTGGGAGCCTCTTTTCATGCGACTCCACATAGGGATCTCTTCACAAGCTACAAGTCAGGTGACTATGGGACCGTGGAGATGAGAAATTCTGGCGTATCGAAGATCGTAGGGGTCGGTGATATTTGTGTGAAGACCGATGTGGGCTGCACATTGGTTCTCAGAGATGTGAGGCATATCCCAGACCTTCGCCTCAACTTGATGTCGACGGAAAGGTTGGATGATGATGGCCATGAAAGCCAGTTTGCTGGTGGGCGCTGGAAGCTCATCAAGGGTTCGTTGATCGCAGTCAGAGGAAAGAAGTGTTGCACCCTTTATAAGACATGTCTCAGTGTGTGCAAGGGTGGGTTGAACGCAGTGAAAGATTCAGGTATTAACATGTGGCACAGGCGTCTAGGCTATATGAGTGAAAAAGGGCTTCAGCTACCAGCGAGGAAGCGGCTCCTTCCAGACGTGACAGGTACACCTCTCAAAACCTATCTTTATTGTTTATCAGGAAAACTGTATAGAGTTTTATTTGTTAAACTGTTTCTCATGTTAATAAAGTGCATGCATTAAATTTGGTTTATTCTGATGTTTGTGGTCCTATGAGGACAAAAATCTTGGGTGAGGCATTGTACTTTGTTACTTTTATAGATGATGCATCTAGGAGGGTTTGGGTTTATGCTTTGAAATCCAAGGATGAGGTGTTTAGTATGTTTAAGTTGTTTGATGCTGTGGTCGAGAGAGAGACAGGTAGATCATTGAAGTGCATCCGCACTGACAATGGTGGTGAATACATTGGCGACTTTCATGAGTATTGCATGTCCATGGGTATACGGCATGAATAGACGGTTCCCAAGACCCCCCAGCATAATGGTGTAGCTGAGCGAATGAATCGCACCATAGTTGAGAGAATCAGATGCATGTTATCCCATTCGAAGTTGCCCAAGATGTTCTGGGAAGAAGCAATGCACACGGTGGTGTATCTGATAAACAGGTCTCCATCAGCCCCATTGAATGGAGAAGTACCTGAGAAGGTGTGGACTGAACAAGATCCATCGTACAGTCATCTCAGGGTGTTTGGATGCAGGGCATCCGTTCACGTACCGAAGGACGAGAGGTCCAAACTCGATATGAAGATCAGACAGTGTGTGTTCTTAGGGTACGGTGACGAAAAGTCGGTTACAGATTATGGGATTCGACCGAGAGGAAGCTCATCAAAAGTAGAGATGTGGTTTTCTTTGAAGATCGGTGTATAGAAGACATTGGTAAGCCAGAGAAGAACCAGCCTAGTTCAGGTGAGCTAGAGGACATGGATCCGATTATTTCTCCTGAGGTGCCTGATGACGGGGGAGTATAGCGAGGTGCAGAGGACGAGGGGGTTCCTACAAAAGATTGATCGGAGGAGCAGCCCCCACTTGATCCACCTATTGAGCCACAGGTGAGGAGGTCATCTAGGGACAGACAACCGTCCAAAAGGTACTCACCACATGAGTACATTATGCTGAATGATGGGAGAGAACCAGCAGATTATTCTGAGGCCCTAGCTGACGAGCATAAGGAGGAGTTGTTGAAAGCTATGCAAGAGGAGATGAAATCTTTGCATAAGAACCACACCTATATTATAGTGAAATTACTTAAGGGCAAGAAAGCTCTGAGCAATAAGTGGGTGTTCAGAAAGAAGGTTGAGCAGAAGAATTCACAGACGAGGTTCAAGGCCAGACTTGTGGTAAAGGGGTTCGGTCAGAGGAAATGCATAGACTTCGAGGAGATATTCTCACCAGTGGTGAAGATGACATCCATACGGGTGTTGCTTGGGTTGACAGAGCATGGATCTGGAGATAGAGCAGTTGGACGTTAAAACTACTTTTCTCCATGGTGACCTGGAAGAAGAGATCTACATGCATCAACCAGAAGGGTTCAAAGTCAAGGAAAAAGAGCATATGATGTGTAGGCTAAGGAAGAGCTTGTATGGGCTGAAACAAGCTCCACGGTAATGGTACAAGAAGTTCGATTCTTTCATGTCATAGCATGGCTATGACAGAACGGAGTCGGACCACTGTGTGTTCACGCGCAAGTTCTCAGATGGTGATTTTATAGTTCTGATCTTATACGTTGATGACATGCTCATCATGAAAAAAGACATTAAGAAGATCGACAGGCTGAAACAGGAGTTGGAAAAGTCTTTTGCGATGAAAGACTTGGGCCCGGCTAAACAGATCCTAGGAATGGAGATAACCCGTGATAGAAGTAGTAGGAAGCTTTAGCTGTCACAAGAGTGGTATATTGAGAAAGTCCTACAGTGGTTCAATATGAATACAGCGAAGCCGGTTAGTACTCCACTGGATGGTCACTTCATATTGAGCGACAAATAATGTTCCAAGATGAAGGCAGAGGTGGAAGAGATGCAGAAGATAACCTAAGCATCAGCTGTAGAAATTTTGATGTATGCTATGGTGTGTACATGTCCAAACATAGCTTATGCGGTTAGTGTTGTCAGCCAGTATCTTGCCAATCTTGGCAAAGAGCATTGGGTAAAGGTGAAATGATTACTGCGGTATCTAAGAGGCTCATTCAGGTTGAGCCTATGCTATGGTGACGGTAAACCTGTGATAGAGGGCTACACAGATGCAGATATGGCAGGCGACATAGACTCCAAGAAGTCTACATCGGGGTTCATGTTTATGTTTGCAGGGGAAGCGGTTTCTTGGCAGAGCAAGCTACAGAAGGTCGTAGTATTGTCGACGACAGAGGTCGAGTACATTGTAGTCACAGAGGCATGTAAAAAGATGCTTTGGATGAAGAGGTTCTTACAGGAACTTAGCCTGAAGCAGAAGGAGCATGTGGTCTATTGCGATAGTTAGAGTGCTATAAACATGAGCAAGAATCCAAGTCAGCATTCCAAGTCGAAGCACATAGAGATTCGGTATCACTGGATCAGGGATACTTTGTAACAGAAGGTGTTACAGCTTGAGAAAGTCCACACAGACGATAATGGGTCAGACATGATGACTAAGGCTTTGCTTAAGGGCAAATTTGAGGTTTGTAGAAACCTGACTGGCTTGAAGGAGGATCCCTCCCGGGTAAAAAAGGGGCAGATTTGATGGATTTTTTTGACCCGTCGTCGACTGGTTGTAGTCCCTGTACGACCAGTTATGAGTTTCACGACTCAAAGTCCACCGAAGTTTGGACCAATTTTCTCTAGGGCGCTCAACCGGTCGTAGGTGGTGCTCGATCGGTCGTGGACTCCACACGACCAATCGTAGCTACGCAGATTCGTTCTGCGATTTTGCACGAATTTCGTGTCACAAGTCCTTTCGCAACTAGGATGCGAAAAGGAGTTTCCTAAAACTATAACTAGGGGTTCCTAGGGTTTTCTAGGGAATGATGTTGTGTGAAGAAAAGCACAAGAGGATTTCCTAAAGGGTTTAGGGATATCAAAGGTGAGAGAGTGAGAGAAAAGAGAGAGAGGAAACTTGTGGAAGGGAGCCATCGTCTCAGCGCTTCTACGTCCTCATGATCGGTGAGATCCCTCTGTTTTTCTTTTATTCTCGTATTGTTCATCTACTCCTGCATGAGTGACGAAAGTTGTAACGTTTTACTTCATTGTGGATTGTTGATCTAGACGAGGTCCCGTGGTTTTTACCTCTTTGAGGGTTTTTCATGTAAAAATCTCTTGTGTGGTGTGTGATTGTGCTTTGATTATTTTCATTGCTTTTATTATCCCATAATTCTGGTTTGTTTTTGAGGGCTAGATCCTAAGGTTTTGTACAAGGCCCCCGACACTTGGAAATATTCCAACAAACAGAAGGTGCAAAAGAAAGAAAATAGATATAATGGTAAGCAAGGCCCACACGCTCGCAAAACATATATAAGAGACAAACATTAATACAAATGGCTGTCCAGATTAAATGAACTAATAAAGTTCATAAATCAAAAGTGGTCTCACTACCAAGTGGGTCCATAATAAGAGGATGAATATAGTGGACAACATACAAGTAGCATATGAAATGTCTTGATCAAATATCTATGTTTTGAAAATCCGAGCCAATGGATGGTTTAGGAATACATCATTTAGGCCGTTTATAAGTTTCTAACCATATAGAGCCCTGAAACCATCCGGACCACAAGTAGCAACTCAAGGTTTATTCTTACGCAAGTATCTGTCGGTACAGAATTTCTCAAATTCTATTATGAAAAAAATCTAACCATAGGGACCGTACATATGATCAATAACTATCTTAAGTAAGTTAAGAAAAAATATCAATTACATCTGACCGTTGGAATCACGAATATAGCCCACATAAAAATGGTCACAACAAGCTCTCAGATACATTTTCGTACAAGGCCAAGATCTTAGTCATCCGAGCTCTGATCGAAGCGTATTATATTGTAACACCCCGTACTTTCCAATATTCGAGTGTTACCATGTAACCTAACCTGGTGTAAATACAAGCCTAGCTTAGGGGGAATGTTCACCCTCACTCTAATATAAATTCGTCCCTCGAAAGTCATCCCAATTCACATATCAAACCATCCATTTAATTGATCCTCAAAACGGTCCACTACGACTTTAGAGGCATCTATTCTAGGATTTGAATTGCTTTAGTACACCAATTAAAATGGTCACCATCAATTTCAGGACATAAACATAAAAATCCACCATCCATCAAGCAAGTGGCATCTTGTTCAACAATCCAACCCTAAATGACATGAATCCAACTATCAGATGGTAGTGCTGACTATACGGAGGCACCTAGATTAGTTTAGGGCCCTTAGATCGTTGGAAGGAATCTCCACATCTTAAAATCAAGTGACCCATCCGCTAATCTTAAAGATGGACCATCACATCATAATGGGATCAACGCCAAACATCAAAAGACCTACCTATGAGAATCTGATCATGACAAAACTTCACATAATGCTCTATAACAATAATTAGAACGTACATCGTCAGTTTTTGGGACCCAACTCAGCAAATCCACCGCACATTAGGTCTACATAGCTTTGGATTGCATTGTAGACTATATGCTAGTGAATTTAACCAATGAATTTCAATCGGGCAGCCTTAGGAGCCCTTAAGATCAATAAAGATTTTAATTAGAAATGAATTAGCCGTCAGAACAAAGGATGTTCACAATCTACGTTGGAATTCAATTGTGTGGCCACCTGGGCCTTTTGATCGGCCACACATCTATTCCCTTGCCCTAACTAACCCTGCTAAACGAATGAACGGACTAGATTTTCTGACATACCTCCGTGGGCCCCACAACTCACTAATTAAATATGAAATCAGTAATGGGGCCCACCTAATGTTTAGATCTGCCTGATTTTCATTTATAAGCCCTGATCAGGGACCCAGAAATAGAATGAACGGTGTGAATTTATCACAAACATCACTGTGGACCCCACCGTGTGCGGCGTGTGTACACGTCTTGCGTGCAGAAGAGGTACACCGGACTCCCAATACGGTCAGATGAGCGCTGACCCGCGCTCTTCCGAAAGAGGAAAAAAAAAATTCCCGCCTGCTGCTGTTTAAAACACGGCTCGGTTGTGTTTTTCGTCCCTCCTTTGATCGCGATGTGGCCCACCATATCATCCCATCTGGAGGATCCAAACCGCCCATCTGATAGAGCGCCCACGTCTGACCAAAACGTCCACCCAATGAAGTGCGCACATGTGCTCACAAATACCAGCGCAAGAAGGCTGTTTGCGTTGCCATTTTTCCGAAAACAGAAAGTTCTGTTTTTCTTCTAGCTCAGCGATCCGCCTGATCAAGAAAGAGCTCATCCAGGCCGTCCCAAACGGAGCCTTTTCAACCATCCATTCCAGCTAGTGGCATAGGTTTTCTTTTCTCCACCCCAAAAAAAAAAAAAAAAAAAAAAGCTGTTTTCTTCCTCCGGCGAACTCACCATGAAACCCACACTAGAGCTTCAACTTCAAGCTTCTGTAAGCTCCATTGGGTGTGTACAAGATATCTGGAAGCGCTGGAATAACAAAAGATTCGCCGGATTGAGAATCACCATTGGAGCTCAATCATCTTCCCCGACGATCGTTTCGGCTTCATCCATAAACCCAGGTCCAAGTTCTAACTTTTTCGTTTGATAGGTGGGACATTCTAACAATGTCTGATCATTACTCTTAAAATGTTCAACTCAGATTGTGTGGTGGTTTGCAATGGATATGATCCAGTGTAAACAGTATATACGAATCCGTCCACTCGTGATCCAAACTGGTGATGATGAAACATCTCAGTGGGGCGCACCACACTTCATCAGTGGACCTCACTGAGTCACGCGCTCAGCGCACCACGTCCCAAATCACACTGGACCACACCATGCTTAACAGGGCCCTGAGATGAGCCGGATTGTGGGCCGAAACCAGCCCACGTTCTGGGCTGAAAGCAGCCCAGAAGAGTGGCTGAAACCATCCCTCAATCAGGCCTTCATCAGGCCGTGTGAGAAGTCCAAAACCAGGCCCTCATCAGGCCATCAATGAGGCTGAAAACGCCCCTCAGCAAGGCCTTGGCTTGGGCCGAAAGCGGGCTTCAGCTGGGCCACATTCCAAGCTGAAAATGCCTTTCTCTTAGGCCAGCTGCTGGGTTGGGACCGGCCCTGGAACTGGGCCGTATTACACATCACCGTGGGCCTCACCTAAGCCAATACAGGTGGGCCGCACCCTTGCAGCCGCCGCTGGGCCGAAATGAATCTAGGCCCAGCCACTTGGTGGCAAACATGTGGGCCAGACCATCAGCCCACCACAACATAATACATGAGGTGGGCCCGCCTGATGTAAAACTCGGTGGATCAAGGTTGGTATGCAACTAAAATCCAATCTCTGTACACATAGTCATGTCGATTATTTATTTAGAAAGAACTAAGTTCTCCCTGTTTGGAAACTGAAATTGTAAGACAAACAATAGAGCAAGCTGATCTTCTCCATGATGACGGAACCCAATAAGTTCAATCTGCTAAGTCGAAGCCTTTAAATCCAGTAGGCTCTGTTCTTAACTCACCCCAAAATCACTCTCTCTATTTCTTCCAAATCTGTCAAAATTCATGATCCATAGACCCTAAATCCAACCATAATTCAGCTTGCCACGAATGAAGAAAATACCAATCAGAGAAGTTTGAACAGAAGACCAAAAGAAAGCATTTATATGGCTTTTTTAGTGAGCCCACGAAATTTAGCTAATGAGCCCCATAAATTTAATTAATAGATGGTGGACTGGCTCAAATTGGACTTCCTAGAACACCATGAAGTGTAGAACCATTTATCCAACAACTACAATAAAACTAAGGAATCCATGTTCTAAAATAAGAACATTTGTCATGAATCTAGTATCATGACTAGATTCACTATTGATAGTTACAACTATTAACATTAGAAAATAGTTATCATTTTCCTTATGGAACTAATATAATGCCCGTTAACATGATTATTAGCATTAGGCCTTATTACGTAATCGTTAGTAAAGATTTCATCATTATTACTTGTATTATTTAAAATATTTTTAATCATTATAAGGATATTAGATAATGCCGGTACCTTTAAATAGGAACTTAGGAACCATCATTAATAATAGTGATGAAATCAATATTCCTTTTGTGAATATTATTCAATCCATTGAGCAACACTAATAATAATAATAATAGTAACACTAATCTAGGATTCAGATTCTAGAATCTATGCATTTAACTCAACTCTAGGATGAAAACCCTAATTCTATATCAAAACTCTAAGTAATCTAAACCCTAAGTTATAATCTAGACCATAGGTAGTCTTGTAGAACCTTGTGTTAACCATACAAGTTCATAATCAGTGGTAGGATCAAAGCCTAAGGGTGTACGCACTTCCTAATGACATTAGAAGGCGGGTTGACAAATAAGGTGATGATTTCTTCCCCTTGAGCTTTCCATCTTCAAATTAGTTTAAGTTATAGTCTTTATTAAGAATCAAAATTTCCAATTCATAGCATGCGATCTCTTACATGATTTAAATCTGATTTACAATTGATAATTGTGAAATATGATTGCATGCGATAGTTACTTACATGATAACTCTCATTTTAATTTATAGTTCACATCATGACCTATTGTGATTATTATGCTTAACATATGCCTGCCATGCTATAGCGGTATATTTTCACATGAATTGTTGTAAGTCACTATGGACCTATATTCACTACACTTATTAGTGAGTAAGCCCTCTTGTGTATGTGAACCCATACTTAGGATGTAACATGATGAAGTGTGGAATGGAATGGACCCTCGATTGGAGGTTATGTGGGATATGAAATATTAATGTGGGATTTACCATGCATGCGTCATACGGCTTGAGTGGCCTAGAAACGATCTCTTTAACCGCCCTGGTTTAATCTTATCTGATCCCTTTGCCATTTCATTTAATGTACCGAGCACTCTTTTTTTACTGTGATTTAACGTCTGTCCTATGTTTTGATGATTTCCTTGCGTGCCTTCGATGACCTATAACCATGTGATGAAATTTCCTACTAATTTAATTTGATTGACCACTGGTCGACGGGCATCCATTAAACATCCTAAGATAGAGAAAGTCTCATGGGCCGAGGATGGTGGTTATGAGACACTATGCCCGAGCTATCGGCCTATGCTAGGTGACGAGCCCCCCATAGTGACCATTAAGTTTACTTAAATTGGCTGATTGAAATTAGAATAATAATGGTTTGGCTAATCATGCATTTATAGCATATTGGCGATGATGGTAGCTAATTCTAGATACTATAGCACGTGCCCTAGAGTTATTGGGATATTGTTTTGCTAGCTCCCAGACCATCGACTAGCCTATTTTCTGGTGACGAGTCCAATTTCTGACTGGATGAACATTCCCAGGTCGATGATTGCATGGGTGACGAGCACAAGTCTGACTGGATGAGCATCCCCAAGTCGATATGCATTCACGCATCCATTCATTTAAATAAGACTGCATTTTGGTTGTTTTAAATGCTTGTTGTTTTTAACTATACTTAGCTAAGGCGGCAGTGTATAATCTTGAGAAAAATTCACACTGAGTTGGTCACTCATCCATCAAATATATAACCATACAGGTAGCACAGGTGGCTTAAGTGATATGCAGGTTCAGACTGATGAGGAGCCGTTATGACGGTCAAAGATGCATAGTTGTACCTACCAAGGAAGCCGTATGATCTTATGACTTTCGTTTATATGCTTTTATATATTTCTCATGTATGTAAATCTTGTAATATTAACATGGAGACTTCGGTTTGTATAAGTCATTGTGGGTAAACTCTTGTATACTCTAAATGTAAATGAAAATTTTTTTTATGTTGACTTGTCCATTCTACGTTTATCTGCTAAATTTGATAAAAGAAAAAGATTACATATAGAATTTGCCTCTTTTAAAGTTAACACTCGGGGTCTTGGGAAACGGGTCATATACTCGGGTCCTGAAAACACGGGGCATTACATATATACCATCGAAAAGATACTTCAATTTTCTATGAAGCCAATGGTGTATATATATTTCTATTCGGTTTAATAAAGGGCCCAAAAATAGGTCACCTTTTGGAAAATCGGAACCCTCTGTGTATTGTTGGGCTTCAGCCAAGTAAAGTTAATGTCACAGATGATTGGATCGTTACATGGCTATGAAATTTGGCCCAAAGTTAGCTCATATTGTGTTTCATATTATTTCCAAGTTTCGACTCCTATCATACCACGATTGATTTTATACGATTTTTAGAAGTTATTGTCCAAATACAAAAATGGGATTACAAGTGAAGGGTGTGGATATAATGTTTATCATGGTGGACCATACTGACGTGGGCCAATTGCTGACCACCATGGACAGTAACATATGAAACCATGGGGATCCACACCAATAGGCCCCACACATATTAAGAAAATAAAAAGGAAGAAAAATGAGAGTGAGGAGGATAGAAGGAGGGAGTGTAGACTCACCTTAAATGGATGGATGATTGGATGATGATGTGTGGTCCACTTCATCTACGATTGATGGGCCACACCTTGGCCCCACTCTCTCTCACTATCTTTTAAAATCTCATTTTTTAAAGTATAACAAAGAAATGAGTGTAAAAGAGCTCTTACTCTTATATAGGGAATTGGGGTTGAGGTGGTAAGATGATGTGGCAAGTTTACGGAGTCTTATTGGTGCTAAAAGTGAGGTGGAAGGTGGTGTATAGTATAGTAGTGGATGGATGAGGTGGATGGTGCTAAGCATGCATTGGCCAAGGTGGAAGAAATTTAGGCATGCATTGGTTAATGAATGGATAAGGGTTATGGGTTGTAAGTGATGCATGGTGAATGGTGAAGTGGAGTATTGTAATTGGTTATTTGAAGTGATGTGACACAAATCAAGACATGCATTGGATGCATGTGGAGGATGAGGTGGACATGGGCCATGATTAATTTTTAGGGCATAGAGAAAGGGTTAATGATGGATTTTGGGGTAGAACCCATTTTTTATCTCATAGTGCTTGTCTTATATGTGTTAGCTACTTATTTGTCATGTAATTATTATCTTATCTTGTGATAATTTTCATGTTCTAAAAGTGGGCTTTAGGCCCACATGGGCCTAGGTCCAATGGGCCTAACAAAATAAAGGTTGCTTGTATTACAGGATACGTAATTTGAGTCGTACATTCGATGAGTCATATCTCACTAACAGAGCGTTAGATTGAGCACAGTTTCACCATTGCGACCGCAACGATAACGCGGTCCACATGATAAAGGTCTCAAGGTCATTCGGAACAAATCACTTAGGTGGAGTTACTGGGTGCATTGAGGTGCGGTGTATGGTATTTCAACGGTGCAGATTAGGACACGTGTGTGCAAGTGGTGTTACTAAATACCGGGATCCCACAGATTATGACCGAATCGGTACTTTCACTAATTATGAATAGACCACAGTATGAATAGTTAATCTTAACCCTAATAATTACGCACAAGAAATCTTGATACTAAATTCATTTCAGAAATGCCCTGATTATCCGAACAAGCTCTAGACTACTCGTTAGTGGGTCACTAATTCTGAAATTATAGAATAATGTCTGTCTCACTGGGCTTGACGTCTATCGCGGGTGATGAATCAAAATAATACCTAGAAATGTGCAACTTGGGCCAACGACCTATTGTTTGAAATGCACAAATACCCTAGGCTGAAGCCTAAAACTTAAGTGAATTAGACCTTCTACTAATTCACAAAGTTGTGACTTTCTGACCGTTAGATTGCAACCAATCTCGAGGTATGAGTTAATGATTTTTCTTTACTCATATCCGTATAGTCGCGGCCTCGATTGATCACCGACGACTGTCTATTGCAAATGGGGTCCCCACGGTTTATCAAAGCATCCCATGGTGGGATACCAACCCTCTGGTACAGATGAGCCTATGGGACTCCGTTGAGGCCTTGTAAGTTAGAAACACCCTCCCCCAGAACAAGTCTAATGGAAAAAGGGGCACTGGGGCTATTTATACACATTTTGGCACTATAAATGGCCCCCATTCTCACCATTTCACTCTCATACGAATTTTTATTTGTAACAAGAGAGAGAGATGAGAAGAGGGTAAAAGAGGCATAAGAGAGGAGATGTTTGGAGAATTTGCCTACCACTGCTAGCCCACAACGTAGCCGCAACCGTGTCCCACCGTAGAGAGTGGCCTGACGATAATAGAGAGGTAATCCCCTAGCCCCCTTTGAAATTTAAGCCTTATTGCTATTACATGCTCCCTTACAAGCTAACCTATGCGACCTAGGGCATCAATCCATCAAATACTTGGCGAGAATCCTAGGAGCGGCGCTAGGAAAATCGACAGGCAACCCCTAGGTGCAGACCATTACCTTTAGGTTGCCAATTATCGAACCTATGTCGCAAATAGTGATTGTGTAGTAAAAATTGTGAATTGCATGCTAACTAGTGACTAATCCTTAGACTTAGTCTTCCGCGAAGTGCAAATTTCATTTATGGCTGCAGATTACTAATTGCATGCTAGAATAGACTGGATTTACTGAAATTGCATGCTAAAATAGACTGGATTCACTGAAATTCCATGCCCATATGCTCCATATTTTTTCCTTGATACATGTGCATGTAACAACCGGCCTAACCAGAATAGTGTCCTGAGGTGTCCACGTGGGAACTGCTGCAGGACCGCTTGATTAGACTGCTCGTGTGAGGGATACCGCCAACAATTAACCCGGGTTATCCCATTAATGTGGTCAAGTTTGATTATGGTTGGACTAAGTGTCGACCGTAAAGCTGGTTAGCCCAATTGTACTTGGCAACTGTCTGTGCGGGCAGTACAATGACCAAGGAAGGTCAGAAGAATATAAAACTTGAGGAGACCTGGACCTCGCTAGGCTTGTGGTCCGACATGAATTATGGACCCAGAGGGCACCTAAAAATGAAATATCCGTACTACCCAGTCGGCACTTGCTAAGTGCGAATCACCCCATCCTTAGCTTAAGGATAAAAAATTTAAATCAATGTCCCCCTTGTTTGAAACATAGAAATGAAGTATTTCAGCTGTCAGATCTCTTCTTAATTTTCATCGAAGGCCGAAAACATTTATCTTCACCCGTCCACAAAATCTGAACCACGATCGTGGAACGGTGACCGTTGATCGTAAATCGGCCCCTTGCGGTAAAACCCCGAATCCGTTTGCCTTCAAACTTTGCACGGCCCTTCATTGGGCCATGGGACACCTATCCTATAAATTTCATGGCTAGGGGGCATCAGGGCAGCCCCAACAACTAAAAAAGGGTCCTACAAGGCCATTTGAAGGGAAATAATAAAACTCAGGGCCATTTGGTCTAAAATCCAAGATATAAGATCCTTAAGCTCCCTCTCTCACTCACTCCCACAGATACTCCAGCAACAAAAGAGAGAAGAGAGAGAGGAGAGAGAAATAAGAGGGAAAGAAGAGAGGGGAAGAGAGTGTAGAAGGAGGTGGGGCCCAAGGGACTTGGAGCCTTGAAGAATCTCCTTCCTCTCCCCCAAAGGATCTCACATCCTCATCCACAAAAGTAAATTCCAACTGATTTAGAGGTAATCATCAATCTTTTCTAGAAAATTCATTTTATTAAGCTAGGTCCTTGCATGTATCCTAACATGCGAATGTATTTGACTCAGGACCTTAGCAAATCGACCTGTGAGTTTGGCACCCCTAAGACGATTTTGTAAAATCTCAGTGATCCATAGGTGCGGACCATTACCCTTAGGTGTCCAAGTACCAATTCTAGGATAAATTTAATGATTGTGGATGCTAGATTGATGTGTATGCGTAATTTAGAGAAAGTCTAGTTAGGAACCTATATGATAAGTCTACCCAACATGCATGCGATGATAAATTGATGTTTGATTAGTCCTCAAATGGTTTGGGCATGAAATTTGTGCTGCATGATTATTCTTACATCTGATTTGTGCACATTCTTCCCTTTTGTATGCATGATTGTTTTTTCCTACACTATGGATGATGTGTGATCTTTTATCTTTTAGGTATTCGGGTACCACATGCGCACATGTCTAATTTATACTGTTAAGAGTAGTTGCATTCATTTTAATATCTTGAAATTTTATGCTTTGATGTATTGTACGTTTAATTCCATCTGTACTTGAAGATGAACTCATAGTTGCTTAGAAGTGTTATTGAATATAACTCATTTTCTGGGATTGGTCTGGAATCTGTGATTTGTGAGGGTGGTCCTGCTGGTTGGGCCGTCTCGTGACTAACCTGACTGATTTAGGCCAACGCGAATGGGTGATAGTAGTAGGACTACATGAGTTTCTTACACCCAATGTCATGCGTTATGTGCTTGCCTGAATTTGGGCGCTCTAGTCTCCCCGACTGACCAACCATGTTTGTTAACCATGTTTGCTCACGCTTGTTTGGAACCTAGAACACTCCTCGCCCACTAACGCTCACTGACAACAACTAGAATTGATCCACAGTCTTGTGAGCTGGGCATGGTGGAATGAGACACTATATCTGAGTTGTTAGCCTACACTGGAGTGACAAGTGTCTATGAAGTGATCCACAAGCGATCCCACTTTCTAGCACTCCTCACATGCTTGCAATCTGAGGTGAGGAATCTGATGGGATCAAGGATCGCGTGGTCCTGACCTCGCACGTTGAGGGGTCCTGACCTCGCAAAAAGGATAAGGGCATTGATATCGTCAGGGTGTATCAGTTTTCCTAATATGCTTGATAAACAAAATCAATTAAAAACTTAGATAACACGTTCGACTCGGCAGTTGAGGTCACAATGAGGGAGTGTTGGTTATGTGCGAATATTAGACGAAGTCGCTTGAGGGAGTATTGTTGTGAGGTCATGCATCATACCATAACTCATGCATATACATTAATAAAGATTAGTTAAAGATGTGTGAATGTATGTTTTTCATTAAATTCATCATGGAATTAGTATTTGATGTAACTTATGACTAATGACACCCATTGAGTTGATCACTCACTCTCACTCTGAGACAGTGTTTTAAAACACCAATCAGATACTTCATTAGATGTAGGTGATGCAGAGCTCGACGAGCCGAGTGAGGTGAGTATAGCCTAGGAAGAGGAGCTTTCCTACTTCCAGCTTATGGGCAGGTCATCGTATTCTGAGCGGGCTGACTATGGGTGTAACGCCCTGAAAATCGGAGGTCGTGCATACGCTCAACTCTCGAGTTCCCGAGTGTCACTTATCATCAATTTTATGGTTTTATGATTAATCAAGTTTAAACGCGTAGCTTGGAATTACTTGGATCATGAAATGCAACCATAACTAATCTACTGAAGTGAAAGAGATATATATATATATATATATATATATATATATATATATATATATAAGTCCAAAAGAATATAAAGGGATTGCCCAAGGCGTTGCCCAATAAAAATCACAAGAGAAACATATGTCCAAAAGAATGGTGCGCTGAGCTCACGACTCAACACTCCAGAATCCAGTCTCCTAAGCCGATGGAGAACCGCTCATCAACTGGAAGTAGGAGAACTCGTCCTCTATGATTAAGATCGTGCCGCATGACTCATCAAACTCAGCACAACCTGCAGCTACTGAAGAGTCTACGTGGTGTTTTAAAACACCGTCCCAGAGTGAGAGTGAGTGATCAACTCAGTGGGTGCTTTTAATCTTAAGTTACAACAGGCATCAACTATAATATGAATTTAATGAAATGCAGCCAATCATTAACACCTAGTAACTCTTATTAAAATGCATGCATGCGGAATGATATAATGTATGCCCTCGCCACAACACTCCCTCGAACGACTCCACCTAATGGTCGCGTATGTCAGCACTCCCTCATTGTGACCTTGACTTCCGAGTCGCCACCCTGACTAATGCGATGTAATGCGATCGTATTAGCCAAGTTATTAGTT
The DNA here is from genome assembly GCA_037074715.1 of Magnolia kwangsiensis. Taxonomy (NCBI): domain Eukaryota; kingdom Viridiplantae; phylum Streptophyta; class Magnoliopsida; order Magnoliales; family Magnoliaceae; genus Magnolia; species Magnolia kwangsiensis. The sequence goes on along the minus strand of CM073580.1, from coordinate 8,341,438 downwards.
AAGTCCATTCATCAAGTAGATTGGGAAATCTGATGCACCCCACGTATCAATATCCTAAGTCGGTTGTGAGGCCAAGACCCCCCAATGAGTGAGGTCGAGACCTCGCGGTCCGTGATCCCGTCGGGTTCCTCATCCCTAACTTCAAGCACATGAAGAGTGCCAAGAGAAAGGGATTGCTCGCGGTCACTACGGGGAGGCGCGACACCCCAGCGTAGGCTGACAGGTCAGACACAGTGTCCCATTCCACCATGCTTGGCTCATGAGGTTGTGGACCAATTTCAAGTAAGTTATTAATGGACTACAACGGTTGCAGAGTGGTTCAGGTTCCAAACATATGTGAGCAATCAGGGTTAACAATCAAGGTTGGTCAGACCGTAAACTAAACCGCAAGAGTCAGGCGAGTGTGAGATGAGCGACATCGGGCACAAGAGACCCATGCAGTCGAACTACAGCTGTCTGAACACACCCACCCAAATCCATAGGTTTAGTCTCGAGATGGTCCTACCAACGGGACCACCTTTGCTCTCCTCATGATTCTGTCCAACCTAAGGGCATAAATAGTGATCCATAGCATGCCGACTAACAATGTATCACTAGAACAACAAACGCATGTTCTCATACATATCAACATACAATTCATATTCTCCTAGTAATCTAGGCCAACCATATTAAGAAACAAGTGCATGTGAGTGTGTGGGTAAGGGTATGTGGGTGAGAAAGTTAAGTACTCCCTTCATTTTGAGAAATCATGTGTATAAGAGGAAGGAAATCATACATACTACGGAGCAACTATACATGAAAAAGAATTTAACAAGGCATGAGCATACACCATCCATACACAACATCATATGAGAAGCATGAACAACATCATGTGAGTTAAACACACCATTTCAACAAAATGTAATTCCTAGGGATTTTTTAAGTTCTCCAAAGATGTCACCTTAGTAATCAAAATCATTAAACTCAATAGTTCGTACCTTTGGATTCGATAGAGGCTTAGAAACGACCTAGGGGATGTGGATTTCGTGGTAGATCGGCCAGAATCCCTAAAATCAATCCTTGCATGTGAGAAATTCCATGCCAATCCTTTCTTATTACTTGGATCTCAAGAAGAGGTGGTGAGAGGTTCTTACCTAAATGGCCAACGGACGAATTTGGGGGTTGTGGTGGAGAGTTTCTTCTTGGAGGAGAGGTAGAGAGTTGAAAAAGGTTGATGCCCTTGGCCCCACCTCAATCTATGGTCCACCTTGCTCTTCTTCACCCTCTCTTTCTCTCTTTCTTTCTCTATTCCCCCTTCTCTTTCTCTTTCCCTCTCTTTCTCTCCCTTTTTCTTTCTTTCTTTCTTTCCGTAGGGTAAAAATCGTATGGGGAGAGGGGTGTCCAAAAGAAGGTCTTTTTATAATGTCAAAATCGGTGTAAATGGCCATAAGGGCTAAGTTTTTACTATACTAGACCTATGAGAGGGTCTTTCTAAGATATAGGGCCCACTATGGGGTGTACATATCGATATACACCGCAGGATAAGTGCTCTATGGCCCGATGAAAGGCCACACAAAATTTGAAAACGATCGGATATGGGGTTTGACCATATGGTCCCGATCTTTAAGTAGCCCTGTAGGGTCTATTCCAGTGATTGGAGAGGTTCTGGTGGTCCCCTGGCCATGAAACTTATAAGATAGGTGGACCATAGCCCGATGAAGGGCCATGCAAATTTTGTGGACGATCGGGTATTTGGTTTGATCGTACGGGTCCGATTTGCGATCAACGGTTACCGTGTCATGATCGGGTTCCAGATTCTGTTAATGGGTGAAGGACACCACATTAGACCTTCACCATGAATTTTGAAGAAATCCAACAGCTGGAAGGCACGGTGTCTTAATTTCATTATCCTATGTCAGATTCCAACTATGGCCTTGTGTGGGTTGACCAGTGCTGTAGGAACGGCTTCAATAATTAGTTTCTGGGTGTCCAATGAGTCTGTGGTCCGCGATGGACCACAAGCCCAGTGAGATCTAGTGTTTCTTAAAGTTTTATAATTTTATGACCTTCCTGCGTCGCGGTATGGCCCGCACGGGCTGTTGCTAAATATAAACGGTCATCTGCCTTGGCGGCTCACATTAGGTCCTAACATGATCCGTCTGGTCTACTCTAACGGGCTAATCATGGGTTAATTAACTTGTGATACTCCACCACGAGCAATTTAAACTAATGGTCCTGCGACAAATCCTACGTGGACGACCCAGGACACTGTGCTGGTTGGACGGAATGTTACAAGGGTTGATTTAGTTTATTAGTTAAGATCCGTGCCTCATCTAACTTGGCTTTGGTTATATTTTTAATTTAGTTATGCTTGTCTTGATTAGTTAATGACGAGTCAGTTAAATTTGGGTCTTATATGAGTAAATTATGGGGCTACACCTGATGTTCAAGCGATCAGGTGGATTCGTTGACTTCCTACGGTTGATTAATTGGACTTGTGCAGTTCTTTACTGGTACCACTCCCTGTATAAACTAATATTGAGTGCTAATGGTCATTAAGTGATGTTATAAGTTAATTAATAAAAAATAATTTAAGAATTTTTGGAAATCCAAAATAGTGAAAAATTCGGGATGTTACAATGGGCTATTGAGCAAGGGATTTTGCGCACTACTCTTTTGGACATTTTATATATGTATTTTGTCGGGTGACGCCTTGTGCGATCCGTTTGATATTTCTTGTAGACTAATATATCTTAGCCGCCTTTATTTCAGTAGATTAGCTGTGGTTGTGGTTTATGTTCCACTCGATTCCATTTCTGCTCATTTAAATTGGATTATATGCAGATCACTAAAATTAGGTTATAAGTGACACCTAGGAACTTGGAGGTCGAGTGTTTGCATGACCCACAAATTTCAGGGCGTTACAAGTTGGTATCAGAGCATTGGTTTAGAATCAATTGGGCGGTGGATTATAAACTCATAGTAACCCATCCGTTGACGTAGGAGGGAGCGCAATAGTGATGCTGAAACAATAAAACCCACCCCAGGTACCCCGAATCAACGAGTCTTTGATGGAGAATCTAACTTATGAAGGGCTTAGACTGATGAGAGAGAGAGAGAGAGAGCACGACAATACTGGGATCAGATCTGGGAGCCTTATGACACGTTTCAGCCCATTCTTGGGCAAGAGCTTGGGAACTTAATGGCAAGACCCCATTTGACCAACTAGGTAATTTAAGTAGTTCATTTCACCCAATTCATAAGTCTCAACTCTTCCTTTTAACCCATCTCCCTTAGGAATCTCACCTTCTACCACCTTATTCTCTTAATTTTTCTGGTACATTTCATATTAAACACAACTCCTGAAGCTCAGGGGATGAAGAGCTATAATTTAACAAAAACTCATTACAAATAATAAAAATATAAATAAAATAGATTTTTGACCATTAACCTAATGTAATATTGTAAAATAACTAGGTTATTTGGATAGAGTAGCTTCTCCTACCCCAAATTCGTATATGACATGTCGAATAACTCATTTTACTTTGCGAGATACATGTGTCAAAAGGTCTCGACAATCCGGGAGGCCAGAGGCTCACGTGGCCCCCGCCCGGGTAGCCAGAGCTCCGCATGGCCCCTGCCCGAGGCGCGTGACCCCCGCCCGGGCCGCCGAATGGTGGCCTCCCTTTTGAGTTCAAGTGCATGTGGGGCCCATTTCCTTGTTATCTTAAAACCCTATAACCCCTTTCTCCCTCTTTTATTTCACTTCGTCCCTCCTAAACTCTTAGAAAACTTCTTCCTCTCTAAAATATTGAGCCCATTCTCAAACCCATTTCTCAATCTTCACATCCACTCTCTCCCAAATGCATGGGCCACGCTGGAATTTGGACAGATTTTGTATCAACTTTGAAAAATCATATCTCCTCAATATAACTCCATTTAGGTGATTCAAAAGTCAGATTAAAACTTAATAAGCCTAATTTCATATAAAAATAAAATAAAAAGAATATAAAAATTATAATATAGGTAAAAATGATTTGACAACTGTCCAAAAATTGTTAGTTTCAGACAGTGATTATTTCTAGAATTTTAATAATTTATTTATAACTCTAAATGAGATGAAATTTTGTGGGATGAATTTAAACTTAATGATAAATCATTATAAAATTTTTTAAAATAATTCAAGTACTAAAAGTATAATAAACGTTACAAGAAATATAAACATTTTACAACAATATATATATATATATATATATATATATATATATATATATATATATATATATATATATATATATATATATATATATATATATATATATATATATATATATCATTATTGCATACAACTCTCACTTCTGAAATTTTAATAATTTTTCTACAAACTCAAAAGAAGATGAAATTTTGTAATATGAAATTAAACTTACTGATGAATTACAATAAAAATTTAGAAAATAATTTAGTTACTTCAAGTATGAAGAATGTTACAAGCAATAGTGGTATATCATAGACAAATGGAAAAAAAATTATTGGTTTTGGATAACTAGTACTTCCTAAATTTTTATAATTCTTATGGAACTTCAAATGAAACGAAATTTTGTAAAATAAAAATAAGCTTAATGATGGATTACTATAAAAATGATAAAAATAATATAATAAGCAAAGGTGACGAATATGTTACAAATAATAAAAGGGCTGAAAAAAAATAAAATTCTACAACTTCGAGTTATCAATAAACTAGTCGTCTTTTTCTATTAAAGTTTAGTATTAGGTGTATATTTAAAATTATTTGTAATTGTAATATGAATCATCCTGTGAATATATATATATATATATATATATATATATATAGAGAGAGAGAGAGAGAGAGATTCCCACACACAACTAGTTGTACTATTCAAATTGGTCTACCTAGCTGTCTCATTTAATGAGCAGTTAATGTTAATAAATCTTTTCATGTAATTGATGAAAAGTTGTTTGTTTGGGTGAGGCCCACTGTAGCATTACTGTGAAATCCATCCAATCTTTAGGTGAGTCACTGCATGTTACAACCGGTGTAAAAAGACTAGCCCTATCCCTGGTTCACATGTACCACACAATTGGAAAAAGTGTAGATAGAAAGCTTATCTTTCAAACTCTTTCTCTTGGTGTGGCCCACTTGAATTATTTATGAGATTCATTTTTGGGTACGATGCCTAACATTTGGTGTGGCAGCTAATGGTTGGAGTAGATTTTACATTCTCATCACGGTGGGCATTGTAAAAATTAAAGTTGGATGTCTCTTTCAACTGTTTCAATTGGTATGACCTACTTAAATCATTGATTAGCTTGACCCTTTTTTGGCTTTGATGCCAACATGGCATTACACATCTAATGATCAGAGTAGATCTATTGAACACATCACAGTGGGCCATTTTCAAAATTGAAAGGGGTGTACGCCCGTCAAACCATTATTGTCTCCATAAAATTGTTAATTTCTCTCGATGACAGTGAGAAGTGGATCAGGTGTTACCCGAGCAACACATGCCGCGGGTGTTTCTCAAACCATATGGCCCACCATATGCTACATATCCAGGCCGTCCATTAGTTTTTACGTGTCATTTTAGTGCAACTTACTAAAACTATAGCAGATTTAAATCTCAAGTAAACCCCACCACAGGAAACAATGGATATTGAATGCCTACCGTTGAAACATTCCTAGGCATACAACAATGTTTATTTTCCATCCCAGATGTTCATGAGGTCATGATATAGACACTGATGTATAATTTTCATCCATGTCGCTCGTGAGGTCATTCCTAATGGAATGAACTGAAATTATAACAATTTTTTTTTTAGCAGGATCCAAGACTTTTGTTATCGCACAGATATTTCAACGGTGGAAGTTCAATCCTCATCTTTTCTTGTTGTGTGGCCCGCTAGAGTTTTGGATCTATATCATTGTTGGGTCAATATCTTAAGATGATCTAGCAAAACTGATGGGCGGGATAGATTTATAACAAACATCGCAGTGGGCCCCACCTAGCTTCTAGTTGCAACTGAATGCTTTAGGCTTCGTTTCCAATAATACAGGGGAGAGAGAGGATTAACAAAGGAGGGAGAGATTAAATGAATAGAGAGAAAAAAGAGATTGAGGAAGCTTCTTCTAAAAGAAAACGGAATATTTAGTAAAGTTGTACATTTATGATTTACCATGGTGATCTATCACATGTGTAACAAATCCGGAATTACGGAACCTTATAAATAGGAGATTTAAACTTTTTAATGATGGACATTCCCTAAACATTTAGATTGATTGGACTACGGAATTACGGAACTATATACCTACAAAGCATTCGTGGCTTGACCCAATTCTCAATCCTGGGCGACTACCAATGGACTCACTGCTATGATTGAGCAGAAGACCAGGATCCACTAGGACTAAAAATGGATACAATAAGCCTTCTACCCTAGTCAGGTAAATGATCGATGTATCGGGTTCAAGCCCATTACAACCGTCTCTCCATGCTGGCCAAAGATTGAAAACATATATTTTTATTCTAAATAGAGGAGAACCGTCATTATAAATCCAAATCTTACAAAAAAATATAAATAAATAAAATTGTAGTAAACCATCAGGGTGAAAAGGTTTTAAAGGGGGTAGACTATAATAAACTAGGCTAACATAGATAATATGCACCTTACCATGCACATGAACGTGAAATTAATGACACTTAGGCATCTCAATTACTCTGAAGCTGAGAGACGAGCTGATTTATTATCTCTTCGAAAAGGAGGCCGATTCATAGTGGGAGAGCGTTCTCATGATCATTCCAGCGGATCACGCATGGACGTGGGAAGCGTTTGAGACCCACTTTTATCAGAAATATTTTCCGCAGACTTACTGCAACGAGAGGAAAAATGAGTTTCTTTGCCTCCAATAAGGAGTGATGTCCGTAGCGCAGTATAAGAACCGTTTTGTTGAGTTGTCATGCTATGCTCTCCAGATTGTTGCCGATGAGGAGACGAAGATGCGGTGCTTTACTAAGGGCCTAAGGAGCAGCATCCGCTCCAAGATGTGTTGTGTAAATATCAGGTCATATGCCGAACTTGTAGAGATGACTCTCCGATCAGAACAAGATGAAGAGCTAGTCTCACGAGCTCGTTTACAATTGGGCTCGCGGAATAGGACGAAAGGGCAGTCCTCATCCTTCACCGGAAAAAGGCAACGCCCGAACTCTTCTCCCAGGCTTGTAGTCCCTCTAGCTCCTTTTACACTGCCTAACTGAATATGCGGCTACTGGAAGAGGGTAGGCCACTCCGAGGTGTTTTATTTTTTAAGAATGAGGGACCACGGTTTCATGCCCCTCAACGTATCAATAGGCCCTCACGGTAAGCCATGTAGATTCATCCACTGAGGGTGATAGGAGCGGGCCAGCAGTTTTGTCGCCCTCCTACACCCCAAGTTAGGTCGCCACAATGGCCTATGCAGTAACTAAATCACCCACAGTAAGCTCGAGTCCATGCCTTGACGACAGAGGCCCTGGAAGCAGTCACTCCCACTCCCACAGCTTTTGAAGTGACCGCCCAGATACAAGGTACCCCCATTTTTCTCTTGATAGACACCGGATCCTCTACGTCTTTCATATTAAATGCAACTTTCAAGCATCTAGAGTTGTATTCCACCCCCATTGTAGGAGTAAGGATCATTGCCGCTGCCAGGACCTTCTCGGAAGCCAAGGATTTGTCATGACTGCCCTATAGATTTGGAAGGCAAGGTGTTTAAAGGGGACCTAATTGCGATGAAGGTCTTCCTTTATGACATTATGCTGGACATGAATTGGTTGGCTGAAATGAAGGCAGAAATCGACTGTGATACACGTTCGGTAACGATACACGAAAGCGAAGGCGCCACCTTCACATTCCCGGTCCAGGTCAGCTACTCACATAAAGTTTTGTGTTACGCTTCATTGAAAGAGGGTTACGATGGACCCTCACTAACATCCACCCCCGTGATCCAAGATTTCATGGAAGTGTTCAAACTTATACATGGACTTCCTCCTCGAAGGGAGATAGATTTCACAATCGACCGGACTCTAGGGGCCACACCCATCTCCTTGCCAACTTACTGCATGGCCTCGTGTGAGATGGAGGAGCTTAGGACTCAAATTGATAACTTATTAAAGTCGGGTTTTATCCGACCTAACGTTGCATCTTGGGGAGCCCCAGTCCTATTTATGAAGAAGAAAGACGACACCTTGCGATTGTGCGTAGACTACAGGAGGCTAAACCAGGTGACGGTCTGGAACAAATACCTGTTACCTAGAATTGATGACTTGTTCGACCAGCTGAGGGGTACTCAATACTTTTCAAAGATTGATTTACAATCAAGGTACCACCAGTTGCGAGTCAGGAAGGAGGATGTGTAGAAAACGGCCTTTAAAACCTGTTTTGGGCACTACAAGTTCCTAGTCATGTTGTTTGGACTGACTAATGCTCTAGCGGTATTCATGGATCTCATGAACAGAGTCTTCAGGCCTTTCTTGTGTAAGTTTGTCATTGTATTCATTGACGACATATTATTATACTCGAAGAGTCGCAAAGAGCACGAGGAACACTTGCGAGTAGTCCTCGAAACGCTTACGAAAGATCATTTCTGTGTGCAGTTTCGAAAATGCGACTTCTGGAAGGAAGAGATTAAATTTCTGGGTCATGTGGTTTCCAAAGAAGGCATATCCGTGGACCTCACCAAGGTGGCAGCTGTACAAGATTAGAAGCAACCTGGATCAGTTATAGAAGTAAGAAGTTTTCTTAGCCTTGCAGGCTACTATCAAAGGTTCATTAAAGACTTTTCGAAAATAGCTCGGCTGCTATCCTGGCTTATGAGGAGGGACGTTAAGTTCGCCTGAAATGAGAAGGTAGAGGCAGATTTTCAAGAATTGAAGGATAAAATGATATCGACGTCGGTACTCATGTTACCCGAGCAAAGGGTCAAGTACACCATTTACATTGATGCCTCTCGAGTGGGCTTGGATTGCGTACTCATGCAAAATGGCAAGGCGATTGCATATGCCTCTCGGCAGCTAAGGAAGCATGAGGAAAACTATCCTACCCATAACCTCAAATTAGCAGCGATTATCTTTGCTTTGAAGATATGAAGACACTAACTCTATGGGGAGGGTTTTGAGCTTTTTCGTGATCATAAGAGTCTCAAGTACATCTTCACTCTAAAGGATCTGAACATAAGACAACGTCGTAGATGAAGACATTGAAGGACTTCAAGTTTGATGTCTCTTACCACCCAGGCAAGGCCAACTTAGTGGTGGGCGCCTTAAGCCACCAAAGAGCGCTTGAATTTGCAGCCCCGTTGATGGTGAAGGAATGAAATATGGTGGAATTTGTATGGGACTTCAACATGAAGCTAACAATGGAAGAACCATATGAGATCATAGCCCACATCCATGTACAGTCACTAGTTGATTGTAAAATTATTGAAGCCCAGGAAGGGGATGAATTGTGGAAAAGGATGAAAGAAAAAGTGGGAAATGACGCAAAATCCGAGTAGAGAGTCAGTTCTAAAGGAGGATTGCGGTACCAAGGCCGTGTTTGTATCCCAAATCTTCATGGACTGCAGGAAGAAGTCCTAAATGCTGCCCACAACTCCAAACTGACAATGCACCTTGGTAGCACTAAGATGTACCAGGACCTAGAGAGAAACTATTGGTGGGACAACATGAAGGGAAAAATAAGGGATTGTATATCCTGATGCCTCACATGTCAACAGGTCAAGGCTGAGCACTGCCGACCACCGGGCATCTTGCAACCTATGCCCTTGGCTAAATGGAAATGAGACTTCATATATATGGATTTTATTTCCGGATTACCCAAGACTAGGAAGGGGCATGACTCAATATGGGCGATTGTAGATCGACTAACGAAATCAACCCACTTCCTTCCAATATGGGCCTCTAGCACCGCCGATGACGTGGCCAAGTTGTACATCAAGGAGATAATACAACTTCTTAGCATTCTGTTAGAAATTGTGTTTGACTGAGAAACCCGATTCACGTCAATTTTATGGACTCGCATCCAAGAAGCTATGAGAGTAAAGCTAAAATTTAGTACCGCCTTCCACCCGCAGACAGATGGGTAAACTGAACAGGTAAATCGAATATTAGAGGATATGTTGCGAGCTTGTATATTGGATTTTCAGGAGTATTGGGATGATTGCCTTCCCTATGCTCAATTTGCTTATAATAATAGCTTCCATGCTAGCATTGGCATGACACTTTATGAAGTTTGTATGGGCGCCCGTGTCGACCTCCACATTACTGGGTAGAAATTGGTGAGAAAAGCTTGTTAGGGCCAGACCTAGTACAAATGACGACTGAGAAGATTGAGGTTGTTCGACGCTGCCTCTTAGCAGCCCAAAGCAAATAGAAAAGCTATGCTGACACGAGGAGAAGAGACTAGAAATTTGAAGAAGGGAACCACATATTTTTCAAGATTTCACCAATGAAGGGAATTGTGTGCTTCGGTAAGAAGGGAAAGCCCATGCCACGATTCATTAGGCCCTTTTTAAATCCTAGACTGCATGGGCCCTGTTGCTTATCGCCTGGCCCTACCCACACCGCTCGCCAGAGTACACAACGTATTTCACGTTTCAATCCTAAAGAAGTACGTCCCCAACCCTTCACATATCATCAAATGAGAACATGTGTAGTTCAAAGAAAATGCCACATATGTCCTCCGACCCACTCGAATACTAGACAGGAAGGAACAAGTGCTCCACTACAAAGTCATCCCATTAGTTAAGGTGTTGTGGACGCACCATGATGAAGAGGAGGTCACTTGGGAGACGGAAGTAGAAGCCCGCAAGCATTACCCCAACCTGCTCCAGCAATATGAACGAGTACAAATTTCAAGGATGAAATTTATTTATAAGGGGGTAGATTGTAACACCCGGCCTAACCAGAACAGTGTCCTGAGGTGTCCATGTGGGAACTGTCATAGGACCGCTTGATTAGACCGCTCGTGTGAGGGATACCACCAACAATTAAATCAGGTTATCCCATTAATGCGGCCAAGTTTGATTATATTTGGACCAAGTGCAGGCCGTAAAGTCGGCTCGCCTGATTGTACTTAACAACAATTTGTGCGGGACGTACAACGGCCAAGGAAGGCCAGAAAAATCTAAAATTGGGGAAGACCGTGGACCTCGGTCGGCTTATGGTCTGACACGAATTATGGACCCAGAGGGTTCCCGAAAATGAAATATCCTGCTACCCAGTCGGCACTTGCTAAGCGCGACTCACCGCAGCTTTATCCCAAGGATTAAAATTTTAAATCAATGACCCTCTTGTTTGAAATAGATAAATGAGGCATTTCAGCTGTTAGATCTTTTCTAAATTTACATCGAAGGCCGAAAATATTTCTCTACACCTGTCCACAAAATCTGAACCCCGATCGTGGAACGGTGACCATTGATCGTAAATCGACCCTTTGCGGTAAAACCCCGCATCTATTTGCCTTCAAACTTTGCATGACCCTTTATCGGGTCATGGGACACCTATCCTATAAATTTTATGGTCCGGGGAGCATCGGGGCAGCCCTAACAGCCAAAAAGGGGTCCCACAAGGCCATTTGAAGGGAAATAATAGAACTCAGGGCCATTTGGCGCAAAATCTAGGATGTAAGATCCTTAAGTTCCCTCTCTCACTCACTCCCACAGCTACTCCAGTAGCAAAAGAGAGAAGAGCGAGGAGAGAGAAAGAAGAGGGAAAGAAGAGAGAGGAAGAGAGTGTAGAAGGAGGTGGGGCCCAAGGGACTTGGAGCCTTGAAGAATCTCCTTCCTCTCCCCCAAAGGATCTCACATCCTCATCCACAAAAGTAAATTCCAACTAATTTACATGTAATCACCCATCCTTCCAAGAAAGTTCATTTTATTAAGCAAGGTCCTTGCATGTATCGTAACATGCGGATGCATTTAACTCAGGACCTCAGCAAATTCACCCGCAAGTTCGGCACCCCTAGGATGATACTACAAACTCTCAGTGATCCATAGGTACGTACCATTATCCTTAGGTGGCCAAGTACCAATTCTAGGATAAATTTAATGATTGTGCATGTTAGATTGATGTGCATGCATAATTTAGAGAAAGTCTACTTAGGAACCTATATGATAAGTCTACTCAACATGCATGCATTGATAAATTGATGTTTGATTAGTCTTCAAATTGTTTGGGTATGAAATTTTTGCCGCATGTTCATTCTTACATCTGATTTTTGCATATTCTTTCTTGTTGTATGCATGATTGTATTTTCCTGGACTATGAATAATGTGTGATCATTTATCTTTTAGGTAGTCCGGCACCACATGCGCATATGTCTAATTTATGCTGTTAAGAGTAGTTGCATTCATTTTAATATCTTAAAATTTTATGCTTTGATGTATTGTATGTTTAATTCTATCTGTACTTGAAGATGAACTCTTAGCTGCTTAGAAGTGTTATTGAATATGGCCCATTCTCTGGGATTGGTCAGGAATCTGTGATATATGAGGGTGTTCTTGTTGGTTGGGTTGTCCCATGACTAGACTGACTGATTTGGGCAGACGTAAATGGGCGACAGTAGTAGGACTACGTGGGTTGCTTGCACTTGATATCGTGCGTTAGTGCTTGCTTGAATTTGGGCGGTCTAGTCCCTCCTGACTGACCAACCATGTTTGTTAACCATGTTTGCTCACACTTATTTGGAACTCGGAACACCCTTCGCTCACTGACACCCACTAACAACAACTAGAATTGATCCACAGTCTCGTGAGTCAGGTATAGTAGAATGAGACACTATGTCTGAGCTATCGACCTACGTTGGGGTAACAAGCGTCCCTGTAGTGATCCACGAGCGATTTTGCTTTCCAGCACTCATCACGTGCTTACAATCAGGGGTGAGGAACCCAATGAGATCAAGGCTCGTGAGGCCCTGGCCTCTCTCATTGAGGGGTCCTAGCCTCGCAAAAAGGATAAGGGCATTGATATCGTCAGGGTATACTAGTTTTTCCAATCTGCTGGATGAATGAAATTAATTAAAAACTCGGCTAACACGTTCATGATCGGAACGCATTAGTTAGGTTGGCGACTTAGCACTTGAGGTCGCAATGAGGAAGTGTTGGTCATGCATGAATGTTAGAAGAAATAACTCGAGAGAGTATTTTTGTGAGGTCATGCATCATACCATAACTCATGCATATGCATTAACAAAGATTAGTTAAAGATGTGTGAATATAGGCTTTTCATTAAATTCATCATGAAATTGATATTTGATGTACTTATGGCCAATAACACCCACTGAGTTGATCACTCACTCCTACTCTGGGATTGTATTTTAAAACACCAACCAGACACTTCATTAGATGTAGGTGATGTAAAGCTCGACGAGCCAAGCAGGGTGAGTATAGCCGAGGAAGAGGAGTTTTCCTACTTCCAGCTTATGGGCGGGTCACTGTAGACTGAGTGGGCTGATTATGGGTTGTTGAGCAGGGGATTTTACGCACTACTCTTTTGGACATTTTATATATGTATTTTGTTGGGTGACGCCTTGTGCGACCCGTATGATATTTCTTATAGACTTGTACATCTTAGCCACCTTCATTTCAGTGGATTAGTTATGGTCGTGGTTTATGTTCTAGTCGATTCCATTTCTGTTCATTTAAATTGGATTATATGCATATCACTAAAATTAGGTTATAAGTGACACCCGGGAACTTGGAGGTCGAGTGCCTTAGTTTTTCCAATCTTGTTGGACGAACGAATATAATTAAACATTCGGCTAATATGATTATTGTCGCATTGCATTAGTTAGGTTGGCGACTCGGCAGTCGAGGTCGCATTGAGGGAGTGTTAGTCATATGCGAATGTATATATGAAATCACTTGCGGGAGTGTTAGATGGTGATGACATGCATCATATCAGAATAGCATGCATGTGCATTAACAAAAGTATTTAGGGACTGTGTGCTTAAATTGCTTTTCATTAATTGTGCATGTGGATTTGATAGCTTGTGTAACTTGATGGTAATGGAACCACTGAGTTGATCACTCACTCCCACCCTGGGACAGTGTTTTAAAACACCAACTAAACTTTATCTTAGATGCAGGTATCATAGAGTCCGACACGCTAGATGAGACATTCATAAACTTGGAGGAGGAGCTGTAGTATTTTCAGCTCTTGGGTGAGCCACTGTAGTTGCCCTAAGGACAACGATGGGACCATAGGTGTAACGCCCTGAAATTTGGGGGTTGTGCAAACACTCGACCTAATTTTTATGATTTGCATATAATTCAAATGAAATGAGCAGAAATGGAATCGACTGGAGCATAAACCATATCCACGACTAATCTATTGAAATGAAAGCGACTAAGTATATGAGTCTACAAAAATATCAAACGGGTCCCACAAGGCATCGCCCGACAAAAATACATGTATAGAACATCCAAAAAGATAGTGTGCTAAGTCCCCTAGTCGGAACCTTACTCTTACTCAGGTGGTAGACTCTCAGGAGTTTCAACACCCGGTCAAGGGTTCGAGTATCCATAGGTGGTGAAATTCCACTAGCTTGAGTGTGTGGGGTGTGTGCGCATGTGTAATAAAAAAAAGTCCCCTAGTCAATAGTCCCAAGCCAAACTTGTATCGCCCTGACTTTTTAGGGCCCGAGTATACAACTCATTTCCCAAAAGCTCAAGTGTTAACCTTAAAAGATAGTTAAATTCAATATATATAATATTTTTCTTTTATCAAAGTTAATAGATGAGCGTAGGATGGACAAATCATACATAATAAAAAATTTTATTTACGTTTAGAATCTACAAGAAGTTGCCCATAATGACTTATACAAATCAATATCCCAAACTTACAATTATAAAGCAAAATGATATTACATGTAAACAAAGCAAATTGTAACGAATCTGGAACTATAAAACTATGTAGTAACTCTTGACAATACAATCATGCATCTTCACAGTGGTACTTTGCTCCTCATCAGTCTAAACCTGAAAATTAATTAAGCCACCTGTACGACCTGTACAGTTGTATATTTGATGGATGAGTGGCTAACTCAGTGTGAATTCTCCTCAAGATTATACACTGCCGCATTAGGTAAGAAATAATATAAAACATCCGAGTAGCCAAAACAGAGTAAATGCAGTCTTATTATATGTATGGATGCAATCATTGTCATGAATAAAATATCCAGACGGACATTGGGCTCGTCAACCATGCAATCATCAACCCAGGTAAAATATTCAGACGGTCTGTGCCCTAGGTAAAACATCCAGATAGGCAAACACGTACGATAACAATAGATGATGGTCTGTGCCCTAGGTAAAATATCCAGTCAGGCGAATCCATATGTCACATACGACATCAATAGATGCTGGTATGTGCTACGCATGCATGATTAGTCGACCCGTTATTAGTGCAATTACAACCAGCCAATTTAAATAAGCTCATGGTCACAGGCTAGCGTTGGCCGACAGCTCGGGCATAGTGTCCCATGACCACTATCCCCAGCCCATGAGACTACCATCTTAGGATGTTTAATAGAAACTCGTCGACTAGTGATCAATTATATTACAACATATGGGGCTTACCATCACATGGTTGCACAGTATAAAACATCGAGCCCATATAGGGAGAATACTAGAACAAAGCTACATAGGGCGATATCAAAATAAGCCACTAGGGCAAAATTTCAAAATAGGCCACATAAGAAAAGTATCATAACCATGCGATAAAAGACCATCATTGAAAACCATTGGACACAACAACCTTGGATGGTAGGCCCACATCAATGGTCAATTTAGACCTCCATTCAATAACCACTAAACTGAAGGTCCATTACAATCACAACCAGTCGGGTTACATCCCAAATATGGGTGTACATTTATAAGTGGGGGTTTTCTACTGATGTACCAGTTTAAGTTCCATAAGCAATCTACAAATAATCCATAAGCATGAATAAATATGCATGATAAACATTAAACATGCAATGTAGCAATTTAATTCTAACAATTACCACATATAAATATGAAATGGAGATCTCAATTATAAATTAAAATAAAAACTATAACCTAAGTTAATGGAAAAATGGAAAGCTCAAGGGGACGAATCATCACCTCACGAGTCGAACCGTCTACTAGTGTTGCTAGGAAGCGCGTGCACCCTTAGAATCTAATCTTCAAGTTTACACGACTGGTAAGTTAGGTGGAACTCAATGTCGATGCCATCCTGCCCTAATATATTTAATTGGCTCGGTCGACTTGTGATCGTAATTCGGTAAGAACTATTAAGGACCAACAATGAGTAAATTTCAAAAACAGTAATTGAGACACACTTAGCAAACTCACCTAGCCCATTTGAGCTAGCCCAACTAGGCCTACTAGCTTCAGTTTGATTCCTAAGTGACCCTAACTTGGAGGAAATCAAAAGACACTAAATATTAGACTGTACTAACTAATAATCAACTCTTTTAAATTTAACTGACTTAGTGTAACCCACTGAGTCAACTCGATGAAAAGACTCGAACCCCACAAGTCAATGCTACTTGACTGAGCTTAGTTAAGCTCGCTTGAAATCGGATGAACTTGAATCGACTTAACCCAGTAGTGAAGTGGAGCAGACCAATAATCTTGGCTTTAAGCCTAATTAGCTTGATAAACCCGAGTTCAACCGTGTATACTCCAAACCCGCGGTGTTGTAACTAATGACTGGGCCAAACCTAATTAGGAACTATGTTACTGGACTGGGAGTGCACTAAGAGAAATGGAGTTAAACTCCTACAAATCTGAAATAACCCAGCTCGACCCGACACTAACCTGCCGAACTAGAATGTGTGTAAACCCAATTTAGATATGGCTTGAACATAGCAATCCTAGAGTCGTACTCAACAACAACTAAACTGAAATAAAGAGGTTTTACCGGGTCAGTCCAAACCCGAGTTCTAAGGATGGCTATGACTCTAACAGCATCTTGATGAGTAGAGGGAGGGGTTTCACGCTGCTGGGACTCTTAGTGTGTCTCCACTTTTCTCACTCTCCTTCTCTCTTTTTCTCTATATTTTCACAAGTCCTGCACTTAAGCAAAGCTTGGTCTGACTCGGCTCAACTCACTCCCTCTCAACATCTTCTTCATTCTTTGCTTCCACTTTTCTTCTCTCACTCCTCCCTCGGACATCCCGGACCGAGCCATGCTCAACCCGACTTGGACTCGTCTAGAACTCAAACCGAGTTCGAGTGTGGCATGACAACAACAAACTATCGTTACTCTCCCTCTCTCTGGACAACAACAGTAGGACCGAACCCAAACCTGACTTAACTCGGACGTGGCCCAACTTAGCGGCAAGGTACCTGGCTTGGATCGGAACCAACCAGTTCAAAATGGCCCGAGTTGTCTGGTGCAGTGAGTTACGGTATGGCACTAGCTTGGGCCCACTCCCTCTCATCCTCTCTTCTTTCTCTCTGCCTCACCTCCCTTCCCAAGCTTTCCCAACACTAGGGCCTCCGAATTTTGCCCCACTCGGCCAGAACGAGCTGGCCTGCTCGACTCGGTGAGGTGCGGCACCAAGTTCAATGCTTGAACTGTCGCTCCCTTTTTTCTCCTATTTTCTCTCCCACTCCCCCTCTTTTTCTCCCTGATTTCTTAGTGAGAGTCTCGAGAAGAATGCGGCCTTAAAAGGGCTAGGGTTAGTCTTTCGAATCGGATCCTACGGTCATTGTTTTACGCTGCATGGTTTGGATAAGGTGGCCCACACCACCAGCTGATTTTGTTTGCTTGGTGGTCGCTCATTATGTGGGATGAATTTCCACCACTGTGGTTCGTCGATGGAACGTCTCTGCTTGAGAAATGGGCCACACCTCATCATGATGGGTTCTTTAATTGAACGAGGAAGATGAAGGCATCGTCCATGACAGGCTCTCATCCACGGTTTAAGATGGACATCCAAGCCATCTGATTGGACCGAATGTAGTCATAGATCAGCATGGGGCTTACTAATCCTATCCCTGGTCGAGATGCAATCATCTCGCGAGATTTCCTTTGCCGCGGCTCTCTTCTCACGTGAGTTGGCGATTTTCTTGGGGGAGCCGCTTCTGCCCTAATGCGGACGCTCGGGATTTCCCTTGGAGCTTGAGCGGAAGGCTAGGATCGTGCCAACGCGATTTTCCTAAAATGGAATTGTCTCCCCACGCAGTTTTGCCTAGCAAGCGGTTGTCTTCCTTCTTTTGGCTCCTAAAGGAGCACCGAGATGCGTCTCAACGAGTGGCCGGGATTTGCAGAGAAGACCTCTCACGCCGATCGGCGAGCCGACAGGACGAAACACACCTCTGTTTTCGGAAGCTTTCGCATGTAATCTTCAGTTTGGCCAGGAGTTGTGCGTCCACTCGTATGGAGAAATGTCTGAGGTTAATTAGGTTTTGTCTAGGCCCACTGAATGAGTCAGATGGGTGGTTTGGATCGTATCGAGGTGGCCCACACTAATCATAGTGGGATGATCTTGAGAAGGCTGAAAACACAATCTTACTCGGATGTTTGGCTACTTGCTATGAGCACGTAGGCATGTTTCTGCATGCGAGAAGGTCATGGTATTG
Source organism: Magnolia kwangsiensis (assembly GCA_037074715.1). Classification (NCBI taxonomy): domain Eukaryota; kingdom Viridiplantae; phylum Streptophyta; class Magnoliopsida; order Magnoliales; family Magnoliaceae; genus Magnolia; species Magnolia kwangsiensis. The sequence goes on along the minus strand of CM073580.1, from coordinate 8,322,840 downwards.
GTCAATTTTGAAGGGCGTGCGTGATGGACGGCTTGGATCATCCAAGAGGATGATCATGGTGGGCAGCCACGTCATCCGTTTGAACAGGCTATTGATGGGAAAATCGGACGAAAGAGTGGAGTCTCTCTTTTTCGCAAAGCTTTGGGTCAAAGGTTGTTTGACTGGTCTGACGGTCTGGTGCACTTCGTGTACGAGCCGCTACGGTGTGCACGCACCGGGTGTGGGGTCCACCATGATGTTTGTGTGAAATCCACACTGTTCATTAGCTTTGGAGGGTCCAGATGGATGGTCTGGCCAAAGATTAAGCATATCCAAGGTCTAGGTGGGATAAACTAACAGAACTATGGTCCTTTTCATGGATTCACGTCGATCTGATGATCAGGTCCTCCCGAAATCATTCGTTAATGGTTGAAAGGGCCCTAAGAATTCATTTAAGTGACTGGGACCCCTGTTCTATGATTTTAGAACATTAAATGTTTTTATTAGGGTTAATTCAACATTTATTGTTATTATCGTTATTACTGTCATTATTATTATTTATTTTCTTTATATATTTTGTCATATATAGTTTATATTATCACAAATTGTTAATATATATATATATATATATTATTTGTATATTATTTATATGGTCATATATGTGTGAGGTTTTAAATTTTATATAAGTCATTAAATTGTTTGAAATATGTTATTCATTATAAATTTTTCCAGTATATTTTATTTTTATGTATTAAAAATTCTATAGTTTGTAATTTTTATAATGATGTTGTAAGTATATGCATATAATATGGATTATAATTACATATCATTTTAATATGAAACTTTAGATATTTATAAAATATATAAATAACATTTCATAGTATATATATTTAGGTTGTATTATTATTTTTTGTATTTATATTAAATTAAATTAAATGGTAACACTCGAGTATTGGAAAGTACGGGGTGTTACAAAACCGGTACACCTACGGTGACCCGCCCATAAGCTGGAAGTAGGAAAGCTGCTCTTCCTCGTCTATGCTCACTCCACTCGGCTTGTCGAGCTCAAAATCACCTGCATCTATAGAAGAGCCTGGTTGGTGTTTTAAAATACCATCCCTGAGTGGGAGTGAGTGATCAACTCAATGGGTGTCATTAGCCATAAGTTACATCAAATATCAATTCTATAATGAATTTAATGAAAAGTATACATTCACACATCTCTAACTAATCTTGTTAATACATATTAATGAATTATGGTATGATGCATGACCTCACAACAATACTCCCTTGAGCGACTTCGTCTAATGATCGTGCATGACCAACACTCCCTCATTGCGACCTCAACTATCGAGTCACTAAACTAACTAATGTAATGCGGTCGTGAACATGTTACCCGAGTTTTTAATTAATTCCGTTCATCCAGCTGATTGAAAAAACCGATACACCTCAACGATATCAATGCCCTCATCCAATTGCAAGGTCATGACCCCTCAACATGCGAGGCCCAGAACCCACGATCCTTGATCCCCTCGGGGTCTCCACCCCCGATTACAAGCACGTGGGGAGTGCTGGGAAGCGGGATCGCTCGCGGTCATTACAGGGAAGCTCGTCACCCTAGCATGAGCATACATGTAACAACGAGCGGTCTACAGCTCAGACATAGTGTCCCATTCCACCATGCCCCGCTCACAAGACTGTGGATCAATGTCTGGCAATTTTCAATGGGTGTCAGTGGGCAGGGAGTGTTCCAGGTTCCAAACAAGCATGAGCATACATGTAACATCATGAATTTTCACTGTTTTAGATTTTCAAAAATCCTTGAAATTTTTTTATTAATAAAATTATAATATCACTTAATGACCATTAACACTCAATGTTAGTTTATACAGGGGTGGTACCAGTTAAGAATCACACAAGTTCGATTAATCAGTCGTAGGAAGCTAACGAATTCGCCTGATTACTTAAACATCAAGTGTAGCTCCATGATTTACACACATAGGACCCAAATCTAACCAACTCGTCGCTAATTAATCAAAACAAGCACAACTAAATTAAAGATCTAACAGAAGCTGAGTCAGATAAGGTCCGGATATTAAATAATAGACCAAATCAACCCCGTTACTCTTTTAGCCTAAAACTGACGGCTTAGAGTAATCATGATCAAATCTCCACTTTCATTAGTTATAGATAGGCCACACCATGAACATAGTTAACTCAAACCCTAATAATTGTCCATGAGAAATTTCAGTACCTAATTCATTCCATAAATACCCTGAATTTCCAAACAAGCTCTAGACCGCTCGTTGGCGGGCCACTAGTTCCAAAACTATAGAGAAATGTCCGCTTTACTAGGCTCGACGTCCATCGCAGGAGTCGGACCTAGGAATGGTCCAGAACTGCTCAACTTGAGCCAAAGGACGAGTACATGAGAAGTGCAAATATCCTAAAGGAAGAAGCTAAAACTTAAGTAAATTGGGTTATCCACTCTTTTGTAAAGTTGAGAATTTTGGACCGTAGGTTTACGATCAAACTTCGCACATAGAGTAAGGATATTTCTCTGCTCATATCCGTATAGTCATGGTCCCGATCGACCATCGGTAACCGTTGAACAGATTTATAATCATATCTGTCGATCGGCGCATCCAAATGGCGGGCCGATCATGCCCATACGTAGATCATCATTAGGGCTAACCATCCTATGGTGTATATCAACATGTACACCCTATAATGGGCCTTAGAGGCTAAAAAAATCCTCTCATAGGGCTAGTATAGTAAAAACCCAACACTTGGGGCCATTTGCACCAAATCTGGCATTATAAAAGGGACTTCTTTTGGGCACCCCTCCCCCCATATGATTTTGCCCTAGAAAAAAAAATGAAAGAGAGAATAAAGAAAAGGGAGAAAGAAGAAAGGAAGAAGAGAGGAAGGGAGAGTAAAGAAGAGGGAAGGTAGGCCATAGTTCTAGTGGAGCCCAATGGAGACCGATTCTTTCAACTCCTCACCTCTTCCTCAACAAATCCTTCACCCACAACCGGAAGATCCCCTCTCCACCAATTGAGTAGGTAAAATCCTCATATCTTAGAAATCCCTCATGTTGAGGATGAATTTACATGGGATTCTAATATTCAAGTACATTGTCTTTGGATTCCGGCCGATCGACACCGAGTTCGGCATTCCTAGGTCATTTTTCAAGTCTTCAACAATCCATAAGTGCGAACTATTATCCATAGGTGGCCTAGCACCAATTTTATTACGAATCTAATGATTTTGATTGCTTAGACAATGTATTTGGAGAATTTAGAGGAAACCTAGGAAAAATCTTACTCTTGATCCTCCTAATTTACATGGAATAGTTAGGGAATGTTTGTTGCCTCGCACATATTTGGTATAAATGGATGATTGCATGTTCATGGCTTGTTTGGTTCCTATATGATGTTACCTTATGACATGTTTGATTCATTAACTCTTGTGCATTTTGGTTCTATGAGATAAATGAAATGCTTAGCTTCCTCACTAACCCACATACCACACATGCACTTTTATTTTATAATATTGTCAGCTTACTTTGCAGGAAAATCTGAATTATATGTTAGGAAATATGGATGCATGGCATTACTTATGTTAGTTGACGACCTTAACCGCTGGCATGTTGTGGATTACCATCAAACCCTTGTGTAAGACCCGTATCCTAATTCGCACTGTTCCGTTGATTCCCGCGACCCTTCTTGTCAAATTCCGGCAATCCGCTACTTATGGTTGACGTTGCGCACGACCGTAAGTCGTATCCTATTCATTTGAGCTGGCTTAATCCGAGACTTGTATCATTGCGACCGCACCGTCGCCGCGGTTCCAACGCCGCAACTCACGCACCAATCCGATACCCAGACGATGAGATACGGACCCACGTTCAGTTCGAGCAAAAACACCGCGCATTGCAAATCCCAAGAAATCTCTACAAAGTGTCCCATTAATCACATCAATCAATCCCATCAATCACCTCTCATGTCAAGTACAAGCACCCATACTTCCTTTCTCCACAAGTCAAGCAACCACCCAAGTCAACTAACACATCACCTCACCCATCACTCACATCCATCAACCATCACCCCTTCACATCACTCCATCTCTCATTAATCACCTCTCCCTCTCTCTCTCTCATTTCTCAACACTCCAAACCCAAGCAAGGGAGAGCATCCAACGTCCAAGCCTTCCCATGGAGAGAAGTGCATATGTGAGGCCCACTTTCCATCTCCAAATCCCATCATCCTAGCCATCCATTTCCCATCTCCACCATCAAAGTGAAGCTTTAGGAGACCGGCTATCCAACGGACCAAGAAGATCAAGAGGTGGGGGTGCTTTGATGGAGTAGTTTTTCATGTTTTTAAGGTGGGCCAAGTGAGGCCAACCGATCAATGGTTTGGATCTCACTTGGGACCCTAAGATGTGGCCAATGGCTCATCTTGATCATCAAGATCATTCCATGATGGGGCCATTCTCCATGGATCCCATCATGATGTTTACTTTCCTTGTATTGAGGAGGTCATCTAGACCGTCCATTTCTAGTGGAGTGGGATCTCCACCGTCGATCTTTTGTTGATGGTCCATATGCAAGGGGACCTTTGATGTATGATTGGATGATTGAAATGGAGGGCCCATAGTGCCGGGGTCCCTCCATCACGCGTGTCTCACTTTATTTCTCTCTCCCTCTCTTCTTTATTTATTTTTTTTCTTGTATGCTAATGTAGCTATGTGGCCCACTTGGATTAGCCCCATCATGAAATATGTATTTTATCCAAACCATCCATGGGTGGGGCCCATCTTAAATGTACATCCATTTAGGGTGGCCCACCTAATCAGGGCCCACCTTGAATGTATTTCATGCAACTCAAACAAAAAAAAAAAAAAGAAAGAAGGGACGTCCAGGCGCTGGACGTCACTGGAGTAACAAAAAAAAAAATAAAATAAAAATATAAAGGCCAATGGGGTGGGCCACTTGTACGGGGCCCACCTTGATGTATGTTTCTAATCCACGCCGTTCTATCTCTTTCCCGACACATTTTAGGCGTTGAGCCGAAAAATGGTGTCAATCTGATATTCAGGCGGGCCATAGGTTAGCAAACACCGTCTCTATCGTTAAAAAAATTGGCTAGGGCCCACCTTGAGTCAAAAAAACACCGTATATTAGACTCGTTTGGATTGTACTGAGCCATGCAATCTAATGGCTGGAATGGATCCATCACACGCGGGCCCCATACATGAAAAACTGCAAAAAAATTAGTTTTTCAAAAAAAAAATAAAATAAAATATCAAGCTGCAGACGCTGCTGCGTGACAGAGAAGCAGGCAGAGCCTGCGCTCGTCTGGGCGGGCGGACGCCAGGGGGCCCACGGCTCCTCATGTGGGCCCCACTTTGATGTTTGTTTTTCAATCCAACCCGTCCATTTGGTGGGTCCCTACTTTAAGTGGGCCCCACCCAAAAATTAGCTTGATCCAGCTCTTAGGTGGCCCACACCACTTGAAACAGCGGCGATTGAATTCCACCCTTGAAACCCCTTTTGGGCCCACGTAAGTTTTGAATCAATCTTATATTTGTTCCTTTCCATTCATCCAGGTATTTGTGACCTTACCAACCGTTTGGATGGTCAGTAAACCATATGGTGGGCCCCACATGGGACCCACAATGATGTTTGCGTTTCATTCACTGGCCGTCCAGCGTCTCTGGACGCTGGAGGCTGGCGTCCCTCTCTCTCCCACACACGTATAAACGTGTATAACACTTTATATAATATATGTAAGTATATTACATTATATTGTATATATCATATATATAATATATAGATTATATATTATATTATATATAATACATACATGATGGTGGGCCTTCATGTGGACCCCCACCATGATGCCTGAACTATCAACCGTCCATTTATTTGTAAGCTCATATTATGGCTTGAGCTGGAAATGAGTCAGATCTATGGTTCAATTGGGCCCACCTTGGTATGTGAGTAGGGCTTATGTTGAGCTATTTGTGGCCATTCATTGAGGCCCACCTTGGTGTACATATAAGGCCCAGGGGATCAAGCCCATTTGACATATATAATGCCCATAGTATTAGGCCCATTTAACAACATATAAGGCCCATGGGTTCAAGCCCAATTGACATATATAAGACCCATAGGATTGCGCCCACTTTGATGTATTTCATGGCCCATGGGTCATGGACCATTGCAATGTACATAAAGCTCATTGGTGAGGCCCATTAATGCAGCCATTTGATGGATATAAGGTTCACGTGAGTCGGCTCATTTGATGTATCTGAGGCCCATGGATCGGGGCCCAACGGATGTCCTTAGGGTCCATTGCAATGTACGTTTCTCATGGTTCGTGAAATGATATTTAAGGCAAGCCGTGCCTAAGAAACAATGTTGGTTTGACGTCCATATTGTATGTACAATGTTGGTTAAATGTCCGCATTGTAACTCCCTTTAGGGCCCATTGATAGATCCATACCCGTTGCTATTCATTGCCTTATAACATGCTTAGAATAATCTCATGACTCATGCCCATACGCATCATATGTATGCTTGATATGAGTAATGACTGATCATAGCATACGCCATTGGGCAGACCATTTATGGGGCTCGTTATGTGACTGAGCGCCCCACATGATCGCGCAGTACGCGCTGGATTGCTGCATGTTTTGACAGCGTGATTCATGCATCTCGCATACGTATGACTTGATCACTGCACGCCCTAGCGACATCAGGGCCGTGACTCCACAGGTACATCGTGGATGGCCGTATTGGATACCGAAAATACTTATTCTAGCACTATGGGCACTTAGGATGTCCTTGGGTGAAAGTCCCAGAACCTTTTTGGTACCAGGAGATGCTCCAACGTCTAGACCGAGTGGATACACGAGCGCCCGAGTGCCGAATACCAGTAGGCCGCGTCTCCCACTGTGTCGTGGTCGGTTGGAAGGGGGTGTAGCCTTATCCGCCTGAGTGAGAGGGCTATAAGCTAGGCTGAGTTTGACTAGCTCGCAAATGAGTCCGCTATCGACGAGCCGGGTAGGTATTGGCATACTACTGGTCAGGCGGATAGTGAGGTCTTATCCGCTTGATTGACTGTGCAGCTAGGGAGGTGGCAGTCTCTGCAAGTGTATTAGACCCCGGTGATATCCAGAGAGGAACTGTACTGATATACGCATTTGAGGAGTACCGACTTGCTTGGATTGCATTTCGCATATGACATTTGGCTATATAGGCCTTGCATTGCATCGGTGTGGCCGATGGCATTCATATCTCGCATCATACCTTGCATTACATAGCCTTGGTATATTCATGGACTTACCACATACTTCCGCATTGTTCCGATACTGTACACTTGGCGTTTGCCTTACGCACACACTTACACCACCCTCTAAGCTTTTATAAGCTTATGCACGATAGTTGCGTGCAGGTAGCGTTGGACGACAGCAGCGCTGAGACAGGAGTGCACATCAGGACCTTTTGGAGCTTTTTGATCACCTTGTATTTCCCTTTCTGCATTGTACTTAAAATTATTGTTATAGTGGATATGTGGTGATGTTGTTTTGTGACTTGGTTATGTCTGTGGTTATGCTCCTTTACAAAAAAAATTCATTCTGAAAATCCTCCTTGTAGGATCCCAGGATCGGAATCTGGCATTAGATTATCAGAAGCCGAGAATGGGGTACTACGGAGGCTGTCGACACCGGATTCGGCAATTGGGATTTATGTGAATCCGATTTTCGGGTTTGGGGCGTGACACCTTGGGTTGGTCAGGAACATAAGGAGAGTGTAGGTGGTCCCGTTAGCAGGACTATCCTGAGACTAAATCTGTGGATTTGGGCGGATGTGTATGGGCGGTAGTAGTTTGATTACATGGGTGGCTCGTACCCGATGTCGTCTGTCACGTGCTCGCCTGAATTCGTGCGACCTAGTCTACTTACTGACCAATATTATTTGTTAACCATGTTTGCTCATATATGTATGGAACCTGGAATACCCTACAACCGTTGTAACTCATTGATTACCAATTGAAGTCGATCCATCAACTCATGAGTTGGACTTGGTGAAATGGGACATTGTGGCCGATCTGTCGACCTACGCTGAGGTGATGAGCCTCCCCATAGTGACTGTGAGCGATTTCCTTTTTAAGAGCTCCCCATGTGCTTGAAGTTGGGGATGGAGAACCTGAGGGGATCAAGAATCGTGGAGCCCTAACCTCGCGCTTTGAGGGGCCTAGGCTTCGCAACTAGTTAAGGGCATTGATACGTGGGGTGTATCAATTTCTCCAACCTGCTGGATGAATGAAATTAGCTAGGAACTTCGCTAACACTATCATCGTATCGCACTAGCTAGGTTGGCGACTCGGCAGTTGAGGTCGCATTGAGGGAGTGTTCGTCATACGCGATTTTTAGACGGAGTCGCTTGAGGGAGTGTTGTGGCGAGAGCATGCATCATATCATCTATCATGCATATGCATTAACAAGATTAGTTAGGCGTTATGAATGATTACATTTCATTAAGCTCATAATATAATTGATGCCTAACGTAACTTAAGATTAATAACACCCACTACGTTGATCACTCACTCCCACTCTGGGACGGTATTTTAAAACACCAACCAGACTCTTCAGTAGATGCAGGTGACGCAAAGTACGGGGAGCATGACAGAACGAGTTTGGATGAGGAGGACGAGTTGCCCTATTTCCAGTTGATGGGCGGCGCACTGTAGTTTTATGGGCGGACTTGGATCACTAAGTAGGGGACTTGGCGAATCATTCTTTTGGACGTACTATTTTTTATACTTTTATTAGACAACGCCTTGTGTGACCCATAGTTATATGTTTGGACATGTAAACATTGAGCCTTTTCCATTACAATAGACTAGTTGTGAGTTGTGATTCATGTTCCAAGTAATTCCAAGCTGCGTATTTAAACCTGATTAATCATAAAATTATAAAATGGATTATAAGCGATACTCGGAAACTTGGGAGTCGAGTCTATACGCGACCCTCAATTTTCAGGGCGTTACAATACATGGTTGACAAACATAGTTGGTCAGTCGGTGGAATAAACCATTCAAGTTTAGACGAGCACGTAACGTATGACATCGGGTGAAAGCAAACCACGTAGTCTCAGTACCGTCGCTTATTCGCGCCTGCCCAACTTAGCTGGACTAGTCACAGGATGGTCCAACCAACGGAACCACCTCACAAATCTCAGTTTCCTGACCAACCTAGAAAATGGGTTGTATTCTATAACACTTCTGAGCAATTAAGAGTTCGTTTTCTAGTACAGATGGAATCATGCTTACAATACATCAAGCATAAAATTTCAAGATATTGATAATGAATGCAACTACTCTTAACATCATGAGTTAAATGTGTGTGTATGTGGTGTCGGATTACCTAAGAGACCAAGAACAACACATCATTCATAGTGCAAAAAAAAAAAAAAAAAAACAACAAGAAATAATGACTCAGGAATGATCATGCAGAAATCAGATATGAAAATGAACATGCAACACCAATTTTATGCCCAAATATATTAAAGACCAATCAAACAACGATTTATCATTGCATGCATATTGGGTGGACCTATCATGTAGGTTCCTAGCTAGATTTTCTCTAAATTATTCATGCACATCACTCTAACATCCATAATCATTAAATTTATCCTAAAATTGGTACTTGGCCACCTAAGAATAATGGTCCACACCTATGGATTGTTGGGAGCTTGCGGAATCGTCCTATGTGAGCTGAATTCGTGGGTCGATTTGCTGAGATTCTAAGTTAAATGCATTTGTATGTTAGGGTTACATACAAGGCCTAGCTCAACACAATGAGTTTCTAAAAAAGAAGAGTAGTTACCTCCCTAATCAGCTAAGAATCTCCTTATGGAAAAAGGGGGAGTTGCAAAGCTCTACCTCTCTTGGGCCCTAGCTTCAATTGAACCCCTTCCTCTTTCTCTCTCTCCTTCCTCTCTCTTCTCTCTCTCTCCACTGTCTCCACTCTTTTGTTGTTGGAGTTGCTGTGGGAGTGAGTGAGAGTGTCACGCTCCAAACTTGGAAATCAGATTCACAGGAATTCCGATCACCGAATCCGGTGCCGACAGCCTCCGTAGTATCCCATTCTCGGCTCCTAGCGCAGCATATGCCAGATTCTTATCCTGGGATCCTACAAGGAGGATTTTTAGAATAATTTTTTTTTTGTAATGGAGCATAACCACAAGCATAACTAAGTCACAAAATAACAACACCACATATCCACTATATCAAGGCTTTAAATACAATACGGAGAGGGAAATACAAGATGAACAAAAAGCTCCAAAATAGCCAGATGCGCACTCCTGCCTCAGCGCTGCTGCTGTCCAATGCTACCTGCACGCAACTGTCGTGCATAAGCTTACAAAAGCTTAGAGGGTGGTGTAAGTGTGTGCGTAAGGTAAACGCCAAGTGTACAATATCAAAGTAATGTGGAAGTATGCGGTAAATCCATGAATAAAATCAACCATATCAATGTTATGTGATGCAAGGCATGAATGCTATCGACCATACCAAGGCCATGCGATGCGAGACATGAATGCTATCGGCCACACTGATGCAAATGCGAGGCTTACATAGCCGAATGTCATATGCGAAATGCAATCCAAGCAAGTCAGTACTCATCAAGTACACATATCAGTACAGTTCCTCTCTAGATATCACTAGGGTCTAATATACTCACACTGACCGCCTCCTCCCTAGCTGCACAACCAAGCAAGCAGAATAGACCTCACTATCTTCCTGACCAGTAGTCTGCCAATACCTACCCAGCTCGTCGATAGCGGACTCATTTATGAGTTGGTTAAACTCAGCCTAGCTTATAGCCCCCTCACTCAGGCGGATAAGGCCACACCCCCTTCCAACCGACCACGACATAGTGGCAGACGCGACCTATTGGTATTCAGCACTCGGTCGCTCGTGTATTCACTCGGTGTATACGTTGGAGCAACTCCTGGTACCAAAAAAGTTCTGCGATTTTCATCCAAGGACATTCTACGTGCCCGTATGCTAGAACCAAGTATTTTCGGTATTCGATACGGCCATCCACGATGTGCCTGTGGAGCCATGGCCCTGATGTCGCTAGGGCGTGCAGTGATCAAGTCACACATTTGCGAGATGCATGAGTCACACCATACAGTCATGTAACAATCCTACGCGTACAGCGCGATAATGTGAGGCACTCCGTCTCATAAGGAGTCCTGTAAATGTCTCAGCCCAATGGCTTATGCTATGATCAAACAATCCTCATATCAAGCATGCATATGATGCTTATGAGCATGAATCATGGAGTTATACTAAGCATGTTATAAAGTGATGAACTATCAACAAGTATGAGCCTATCAATGGGCCCTAAGGAGAGTCGTAATGCGGACATTTAACCAACATTATACTTACAATGTGGACGTCAAACCAACATTGCTCCCAAGGCTCGGCCCGCCATAACTATCATTACATAAACCATGGAGGAATGACACAAATGGACCTTAGGTACATCCCATTGGGCTTTAAATACATCAAATGGGCCGTGTTACATGGGCCTTATATTCATCAAGTGGGCCACATTAATGGGCTGCGCCAATGGGCCTTTACCAATGAGCTCTAATTGCATCATAATGGGCCTTAACCCACGGGCCCTAATACATCACAATGGGTCTCACCCCATGGGCCCTAATACATCACAATGGGCCTCATAAATATGAAGGTGGGCCTCAACAATAGGCTACAAATACATCAAGGTGAACCTAATCATATATTAAATGGGCCTACTCACAAGGGCCTTAAGATATCAAATGGGCCTGCTCACATGGGCTTTAAATACATTAAATGGATCACAACATATGAGCTAGAAACACATCACAATGGGCCTCAACCCATGGGCTCTAAATACATCACAATGAGCCTCAACCCATTGGCTCCAAATACATCACAATGGGCCTCAACCCATAGGCTCCAAATACAGTACAATGGGTCTCAACGGATGGGCCATAACTACATCAAGATGGGCCTAATCATATGGGCCTTATATATATACTAAGGTGGGCCTCAATGGACAACCAAAAATAACTTAAGAGGGGCCTCATACACATACCAAGGTGGGCCTCAATGGACGGTCACAATTAAATCAAGATGGGCCTCAATCCATGGGCCCTGATATATCACAATGGGCCTTAACCCATAAACCCTATATATGTCAAATGGGCTTGATCCCATGGGCCTTATATGTACACCAAGGTGGGCCTCAATGGATGGCCACAAATAAGTCAACATGGACCCTATACACATACCAAGGTGGGCCCACTTGAACCATAAATTTGACTCATTTTCAGCTCAAGCCATAATATGAGCTTGCAAAATAAATGGACGGTTTGGATGCAACACATGCATCATGGTGGGGGCCCACATAAAGGCCCACCATCATACATATATTCATATATAATATATATATACATATATACCCCCCATGATTTATGTGTTCTATCCACTCTATTCACATGTGTGGGTGTTTTTATATATATATATATATATATATATATATATATATATATATATATATATATATATATATATATATATATATAAACACCCACACATGTGAATAGAGTGGATAGAACACATAAATCATGGGGGGTCCCACTATCCAAATAGTGGACAGTGCGGATGAACACATACATCATAGTGGGCTCCACCGTCCGCTGGACTGTGGGAATACAGCACATGCATCACCGTGTGGACTCCACCGTCTGCCTGGACGGTGGGAGTACAACACATACATCACCATGGGCCCTCACGTGGCGGCCCACCCTATTGTTTACTTACCATCCAACCTGTAGGTAAGGTCACAAAGGCCTGGATTGAAGGGAAAAACAAATTTCAGCTTGATCCAGAACCTCTGTGGGCCTAAAGAGGGTTTCAATGGTAGAGTTCAATTCACATTGTTTCCTCTCACGTGGGCCACCTGGGCATTGGATGGGCCTGATTTTTGGAGGGTGGCCTACTACCCTGAGGGCCCACCATATGAGTGGATTGGATGACAAATAAACATCAAGGTGGGGCCCACGGCTGGAGCCGTGGGGCCCTGCCCGTACGCCCACCTGCTCACAACGCAGGCACTGCTTGCGCCTCTGGCAGCAGCAGCCTTGCTGCTTTCCATTCTTTCTTTTTTTTTTTTAGAAAAAGCGATTTTTCCACGGTTTTTCCTATGTAGGGCCCACTTCAAGTCAATCCAATCCAGCCATTGGATTCCACAACTCGTAAGAAATCCAACGAGTCCAATGTTGGGTATTCTTTTGGTGTATAGAAAAATCAGGAAAGATTTCAACGGTGAAAATCACTGTTTCCTGAAGTATGGCCCGTCAGAAGATTGGATCAGCCCCATATTTTGGCTCAACGCTTAAAATGTTATGAGGAAAGGCATGGATGGCGTGGATTGAATACATTCATCAAGGTGGGGCCTATGCAAGAGGCCCAACTCATAGGCTTGAAATCAAGCTCATATTTGTGCTTTCATGTCCAGCGTCTAGGGACGCTGGACGTTCTGGCTCTCACAGACGTTCAATGTGAGCCCTGCTCAGGTGGGCCACCACATGATGATTAGTGTGGGTATCACACTTATAAAGTGGGCCCCACCTACAAGTGACTTAGGTTCAATACATGCTTCATGGTGGGGTCCATCCAAGTGGGCCACAAGACTATATCATCACATACAGAATAAATAAATAAATAAATACAAGAGAGGGAGAGAGAGATTGAGAGGGACACGTGTGATGGAGGGACTCCGGCACTATGGGCCCTCCGTTGCATGATCTACAACATATATTAAGTGGGTCCCATTTCATATGGGCCCACCGGTCAAAATCAACGGTGGAGATCCTTTCTCCACCTAAATGGACGGTCTAAATGACCATTTATGTAAAGAAATTAAACATCATGATGGGGTCTATGGAGAATGGCCCCATCATGGATCGATCTTGAAATCAAAGTGGGCCATTGGCCACATTTAGGGTCCAAAATGAGATCCATACCATTGATCGGTAGGCCTCACATGGCCCATCATCAAAAATAAGAAATCTACACCTATAGAAGCACCCACCATTTATTCTTCTCGGTCCGTTGGAACGCCTATCTCCTTACGCTTCACTTTGATGGTGGAAGATGAAGAATGGATGGTTAGGATGGAGGTTTTGGGATGGGAAAGTGGGCCACCAAAAATCACATTTCTCTCATATGAGAGGGCTTGGACGTGCACTTCTTTGGGCTTGGTGTGGCTTGAAATTTGTGAAGAGAAAGAGAGAGAAAAGGGGTGGTTGTAAGAGTGATGGATGTGAGGTGAGTGATGGGTGAGGTGATGGATTAGTTGACTTTGGGTTTGCTTGACTTGTGGAGAAAGAACTTGACATGAGAGGTGATTGATGGGATTGATGGGACATGTTGTAGAGATTCTCTTGAGATTACAAACGCCCGGCATTTTCTTGAAATAAGCACCGGCTCACATCTCTTAGTCAGGGTATCGGATCGGTACATGAGTCGCGGTGTTGGAACCGCGGCGACTGTGCGGTCACAATGGTACAAGTCTTGGATCAAGCCAACTCAATTCTATAGGATACGGCTTAGGTTTGCGCATAAACATCGATTATCGGTCGTAAGTTTCCAGAATTCGACAGGAAGGATTGTGGTAATTGACGGAACGGTACGGATTAGGATGCGGGTCTTACAGAGAGGGAGAGTTAAAGGACCTATATCCTGGAATTTTGAGCCAAATGCCTTAAGTTCTGTTAACTCTCTTCAGTGGCCTTATGGAACCCAGTTCTGGCTATTGGGGTAGCTCTGATGGCCCCCTGGCCATGAATTTGTAGGATAGATGTCCCATGGCCCAATGAAGGGTTGTGCAAAGTTTGAAGGGAAACGAATGCGGCGTATCAACGGTCATCGTTACACGATCGGGGTTCAGATTTTATGGATGGGTGCAGAGAAATGTTTTCAGCCTTCGATGTAAATTTAGAAGAGATCCGTTAGCAGAAAGGCCTCATTTCTCTATTTCAAATAAAAGAGCCATTGATTAAAAATCTTAAACTTTAGGCTAAGGCTAGGGCGACTGTAACACCCCGGGTTTTCAGGGGCTGTGTAGGAACTCGACTCCCAAATTCTCAGGTGTCATGGGTGCCCTAATGGGCTTTAAATTTCAATTACATTTGGATGATCTCATAAACAATGAAGAGTTTAGTAAGGCATGAAGCATGAGTAAGTTATAAAGTAATATCAAGTGTCACTAAATATAAAAATATCTAAACCACAAATCCCAAATCATCTAAATAGAAAACTAGTCCCACTCATACATGACCCATAGCGACTAGAGCCCTGACCCATATCCCGTGGTAGCCCGAAATCAAACTAAAAGGATCCGTCGAAAGTCTGGAAGCAGGGAAGCTCCTCTTCCTTATTAGTGCTTACCTCACTTAGATCGTCGAGCTCCAACTCACCTAAATCTAGTAAAGGGTTTGATTAGATTTTAAAACACCATCTCAGAGTGGGAGTGAGTAGTTAACTCAGTGGTTACTATTAGCCTTAAGTTATAAATAGCAACAATTATATGATGAATTTAATGAAAGGCATACATTCATAGATCCCTAAATAGTCTCGTTAATGCATATGCATGTATTATGAAATGATGCATGACCTTATAACAACACTCCCTCAAGCGACTTCATCTCACAGTCACGCATAACTAACACTCCCTCATTACAACCTCAACTGTCGAGTTACCAAATCTTAGCTAATGCGATGCATGAATAATGTTAGCCGAGTATTTAATTAATTTCGTTCATACAGCAGAATGGGGAAACTGGTACACCCCACGTATCATTTCCCTCAAATGATTACAAGGCCAAGGCCCCTCAACGTACGAGGCCAAGACCCCATGATCCTTGATTCCATCGGGTTCCCATCCTCAATTTCAAGCACATGGGGAGTGCTGAGAAGAGGGATCGCTCGCCTCACTACGGGGAGACTCGTCAACCAGTTGGACAGCTTAGACACAGTGTCCCATTCCACCATGCGTAGGACGACAGCTCGGACACAGTGTCCCATTCCACCATGCTTGGTTTTCGAGTCAGTGGATCGGTTTCAAATGGTTATCAATAGACTTCAGTGGTTGAAGGGTGTTCCAAGTTCCATACAGGTGTGAGCAGACATAGATAACAAATATGGTTGGTCAGTAAGTGAACTAGTCCAAGTTCAGGTAAGTACATGATGGACGACATCGAGTGCAAGCGACCTATGTAGTCTAACTACTGTCACCCATTCGCATCCGCCCAAACCCACTAGTTTAGCCGAAGGATGGTCCTACCAATAGGACCACCTTCTCCCACTTCAATTTCCTGACCAACCTAGGGGTTTATGACATTCAATAACACTTCAACGAATCAGAATTCATCATCTAACACAAGTGATGTCATGCACTCATACATTAAACATATAAATTCAGATTTTTTTATAATTGCAACTACTAATAATAATATGAAGTAAATGTATATGTGTGTTGTGTGGAGTTAATGAAGAGAACAAGAGCTACACATCATTCATATGACAAACATACAATAAGGATTAATGCAATCATGCATGCCACAAGAAAGGTTATACTAGGATCGCATACAAGATGAACATAACATACCAAATCAAGCCTAATCATGTTGAAGAGCAAATAAACAACACTCAATCATATCATGGAATTTAGTAAAATTATATATGGGATGGACATGCCACACCAAAATCAAACCCAATCATGTTGAAGAACAAGTAAACAACACTTATTCATTTTATGAAATTTAGGGGGACCTATCATGTAAGGTCTTGGCTAGGCTCTCTCTAGATTTACTCAAGCACCTCATCCTAACATTCGTAATCATTAAGCTCATAGTAAATTTGATGCTAGGCCACCTAAGGATAATAGTCCGCACCTTGTGACGAACTGCTTGATCTACAATGCCCGTACGGTTATAGTGTTAGGAAATCATCGTTAAAATGTCTAAATAAGCATACAAGCTTGTAAGAATTGGAAGGTATTAAACATAAGACCTAGACCTAAAAACATAACTCAATACCTATCTTCAATCGTCGCTAAATCGATACCAATGAAGGATAATGTTGCTATAAAGGAGATGAGAGGGTGAAAGTGCACAAACCCTTGTGCTTCTAAGCTCTCCCTCTCTCTTTCTCCTCCTTTCTCCTCTTTCTCCTCTCCCTTTCTGTAACACCCCGACTTTTCAGGGGTCATGTAAGAACTTGGCTCCCGAATTCCCAGGTGTCATGGGTGCCCTAATGGGCTTCATATTTTAATTATATTTAGATGATCTCATAAATAATGGAGGATTTAGCAAGGTATGAAGCATAAGTACGTTATAAAGAAGTATCAATTACTACTAAATATAAAAAAATATTCAAACGATGAATCCAAAATCATCTAAATAGGGAACTAGTCCTACCCATACATGACCAAAAGTGATTAGGGCCTTGGTTCATACCCCGCAGTAGCCTGAACTCAACTAAAAGGATCCGCCAAAAGTCTAGAAGCAGGAAAGCTCCTCTTCCTTATCCTTGCTCACCTTGCTCGGCTTGTCGAGCTTTGCCTCACCTATAGCTATTGAAGAATCAAGTTGGTGTTTTAAAACATCATCCTAGAGTGGGCGTGAGTGATCAACTCAGTGGGTGCTATTAATCTTAAGTTACAATAGGCATCAATTATATTATGAATTTAATGAAAGGCAAACATCCATAAATCCTTAACTAATCTTATTAATGCATATGCATAATGAATGGTATGATGCATGACCTCGCCACAACACTCCCTCGAGCGACTCCGTTTAACGATCGCACATGACCAGCACTCCCTCATTACGATCTCAACTGTCGAGTTGTTAAATCCTAGCTAATGCAATGTATGAATAATGCTAACCAAATATTTAGTTAATTTTGTTCATCCAGAAGATTGAAAAAACTGGTACACCCCATGATATCAATGCCCTTAACTAGTTGCGAGGCTAATGCCCCTCAACACGCGAGGCTAAGACCCCGCGATTCTTGATCCCATCGGGTTTCCGTTCCTGATTTCAAGCATATGAGGAGTGCTGGGAAAAGGGATTGCTCGCGGTAACTACGGGGAGGCTCGTCACCCCAGCGTAGGTTAACAGCTTAGACACAGTGTCTCATTCCACCATGCTTGGCTCTTGAGACGGTAGATCAATTTTAAATGGTTATTAATGGGCTTCAGTGGACGAAGGGTGTTCCGGGTTCCATTCAGGCATGAGCAGACATGGTTAATAAATATGGTTAGTCAATAAGTGGACTAAACCATGCGAGTCCAGGCGAGCGCGTGACGAATGACATTGAGTACAAGCGACCCATGTAGTCCAACTACTATAGCCTGTTCGCACCTGCCCAAATTCACGGGTTTAGCTTCAGGATAATCTTACCAACGGGACCACCTTCACTCCCTCAGTTTCCTGACCAACCTAGGAATTTAATGGTATTTAATAACACTTTAACATATTATGTATTGCTTGTTGTTCATTAACATGATTCGGCATGAATTTGTTGAATGCATGTTCATTTACTACTTATTTTTGTGTGATGATTCCCTATAGCTTGTATGTCCCATTAATCCTTATTGTATAGTATGTGTGCTCGCATAAGTCCTCGATGTATGTTATGCTAGCAATATTCCTTATTGCATGTTAGTGCTTGAAATGATTTATAGCTCTTGATTCCTCCGCTAACCCCCACAACACACATGCACATTCATTTGGTAATATTGTTAGGACTTGCATTTATAGAAAAATCTAAATTCCTATGTTGATGTATGAGAGTACGACATTACTTGAGTTTAGATGATAAACCATAAATTGTTAAAGTGTTATTAAATACTTTACCATTTCATATCATTTGGAGAATCTATCATGTAGGGTTTGGCTAAGGTTTCACTAGATTATCCAAATATTTCACCAAACAATCATAATCATTAGATTCATACTAAATTTGGTGTTAGACCACCTAAGAATAATAGTCCGCACCTTAAGATGAGATTTCTATTCTTTGAGATCTTAGGGTTTAGGGATTTGAGTAAAACTGCTAATTTCTAAATCAAAATCAAGAAAAACAACATTAATGCCTAGAAATCTACACTAGGTTCTCTATTGAAGGAAAAATATACCATTCTTACCTCCGATTCTTGGCATGGGTGGGTTTGGTGGAGGTTTTATAGTAGCCACCAGTTTGGGTGAGGAAATACTAACCTTACAAGCATCAAGATTTTCCTCACCCACACAAACACTGTCTCCCTTATCTTTCTCTTCATCTTCTCTCCATTTCTCTTTCTCTTTCTCTTCTCCTCCACCTAAAGTAGGGTATGAAATGCATATGGGAGAAGGGGGTGCCCAAATGAGGCCCTTTTGTAATGCTAGATTTGGTGTAAATGGCCCCATGGGTTAGGTTTTTATTATACTAGCCCTATGAGAGGATTTTTCTAACTCTAGGGCCCACTATGGGGTGTACAAGTTGATATACACCCTACAATAATTAACTATAATGATGATCTACGTATTGATATGATTGGCCTGCCATTTGGATGTGTCAATCAATGGACATGATTAGAAGTTTGTTTAACGGTCACCGATGGTCCATCGGGGCCATATCTATACGGATATTAGTAGGAAAATATTCTTACTCTACGTGTGAAGTTTGGTCACAAAACGATGGTCTGAAATGCTTAACTTTTTATGAGAGTAGACGACCCAATTCACTTAAGTTTCAACTCCTTCCTTTAGGGTAGTTGTACTTCTCATGTACTCATCTTTTAGCTCAAGTTGAGCAGTTTTGGACCATTCCCAAGTTCGACTCCCGCGATGGACGTCGAGTTTAGTAAGATGGACATTTCTTTATAGTTTTGGAACTAGTGGCCCGTTAACGAGCGGTCTAGAGCTTGTTCAGAAAATCAGGACATTTCTGAAAAAAATTAGGTGATGAGATTTCTCGTAGTAATGATTAGGGTTTGAATTAACTATGTTCATAGTGTGACCTATTTATAACTAGTGAAAGTGAAAATTTGATCATAATTACTCTAAATCGTCGGTTCTAGGCTAAAAGAGTAATGGGGTTGATTTGGTCTATTATTTAAGATCCGGGCCTTATTTGACTCAGCCTCGGTTAGATCTTTAATTTAGTCATAATTGTCTCGATTAGTTAGTGATGGGTCGGTTAGATTTTGATCCTATGTGAGTAAATTATGGGGCTACACCTGATGCTCAAGTGATCGGGCAGATTCGTTGGCTTCCTATGGTTGATTAATCGGACTGGTACGGTTCTTTACTAGTACCACCCCTGTACATACTAACATTGAATGTTAATGGTCATTAAGTGATATTATAAGTTAATTACATGAAAATTTTTTTTAAGGATTTTTAAAAATCTAAAACAGTGAAAATTCAAGATGTTATACTTTCTCTCTTTCTTTCTCTTAGGGTAAATTCGTATGGGGAGGGGTGCGCAAATGAAACCCTTATATTTGGCCAGATTTGGTATAAATGGCCCCAAGGGCTAGGTTTTTACTATACTAGCCCTATGAGAGAGTCTTTTTAACCTCTAGGGCCCACATGGGGTGTACATATTGATATACACCATACGATAGTTAGCTCAATGATGATCTACATATGGACATGTTTGGCCCGCCATTTGAATGTGCCGATTGACAGATATGATTAGAAGTCTGTTCAACAGTCACCGATGGTCGATCGAGGCCATGACTACATAGATATGAGTAGAAAAATATCCTTACTCCACTTGTGAAGTTTGGTCGTAAACCGACGGTCCGAAATCCTTAACTTTGCATAAGAGTAGACGATCCAATTCACTTAAGTTTCAGCTTCTTCCTTTAGGGTATTTGCACTTCTTATACACTCATCCTTTGGCTCAAGTTGAGCGATTTTTAGACAATACCCAGATTCGACTCCAGCGATGGGTCAAGTTTAGTAAGACGAACATTATTCTATAGTTTTGGAACTAGTGACCCACTAACGAGCAGTATAGAGCTTGTTCAGAAAATCGGGCCATTTATGGAATGAATTAGGTATTAAGATTTCTCGTGGGTAATGATTAGGGTTTGGATTAACTTTGTTCATAGTGTGGCCTATTTATAGCTAATAAAAGTGGAGATTTAGTCATGATTACTCTAAACCGTCAGTTTTAGGCTAAAAGAATAATGAGGTTGATTTGGTTTATTAGTCAAGATCTGGGCCTTATCCGACTCGGCTTCAGTTAGATCATTAATTTAGTTATGATTGTCTTAATTAGTTAGTGATGTTTCGATTAGATTTGGGTCTTATATGAGTAAATCATGGGGCGAGTAAATCATGGGGCTAAACTTCATGTTTAAGTGATCGGGCGGATTCGTCTGCTTCCTGCGATTGATTAATCGGACTTGTGTGGTTCTTTACTGGTTCCACCTTTCCATAAACTAATATTGAGTGCTAATGGCCAGTAAGTGATAATAAAATTTAATTACATTAAAAAATTCAAGGATTTTTGGAGATCCAAAATAGTGAAAATCTACGCCATTACAGCGACTCTCACTTGGCAAGTGCCGATTGGACGGTGTAGATATTTTTATTCTCAGGCGTCCTTTGAGTCTGTAGTCTGTGATGGACCATAAGCCCAGTGAGGCCCATGACCTTCCCAAGTTTTAGATTTTTCTGCCCTTTCTTGGCCGTTGCACGACCCGCACAGTCAGTTGTCAAGTACAATCAGGCAAACCGGCTTTACGGCCCGCACTTGGTCCTAACATAATCAGACTCGATTGCGTTAGTGGGATAACTTGGGTTAATTTATTGGTGGTACCCCTCACATGAGCGGTTTAATCAAGCGATCCTGCGGTAGTTCCCACGTGGACGCCTCAGGACACTGTTTTAGATGGGCAGGGCGTTCTAGTAGGGCAGGGACATTTTGTACATCTTTTGGACTATAGATATTTTGCTTGGATGCAGTCCCGTACACTACGCATATACACTTCATTTTGTTAGTCATGCTTTAATTTAGTTAGTTGATTTCAGTTTACACTATATGATCCATTTAATTTTTCAAATGCTCATACACTAATCAAATGAAGCCCAATTGGTTAATCCGCAAAGCATAAGTAGCACTCGAAAATTTGGAAACTTGGCATTAATCAACCATCGAATTTCAGGGCATTATAAAAATGGATTGGCTACTCCCTACCACCATCCAATGGCTGGTGGTAGGTGCTCGGTGGGCCTCACTATGATGTATGTGTTTCATTCATGTTGTCCATCTATTTTTCTAGATCATTTTATTATATAAAATAAAAAATGGCATCAGTACCCTTTGAACGATCCCGGGCATGAATGGAATTGGTTGATAAGCCATTTCCTTATGATGATTTAGTTTTTGGTTACGAGATCGCGCTGAACTGAGTGATCATACTCGGTGTTTAGGTGACGACCGATATCAGATTGATCATCATACATTTGGGGTATCATGTCGTACATTTGGAGTCCTTGATTTATGAGATAAATAAGGGTTGCCTAAATTTAAATAAAGGGATAGTAGTGAGGAGCCACTACATGTCACAACGAGCCCGTGGTCCAAATTAGGAGTCATGGTATAACGTCGGTATCCTGGCTTCACTAATTTGTTGTATGAATTAGAATTAATAATCACTTGGCTAATCATGCATACCTTAGGATAAGTTGCGATTTGGCGTTGGAGTCACTTGTGAGGGAGTGTTGACATTTGTGAAATAGGCATTGAAGTCACTTGTGAGGGAGTGTTGGATTGTAAGGCGCATACATCATCATATAATCTTATTTGTGCATTTAACAAAAGTATTTAGGAAATGCTTGATTTTTTATTTATCATTAATTGTGTTGATTGTGTCGATAACATGTATAACTTATAACTAATGAAATTATCGAGTTACCTACTCACTCCCAACTGGTACTGTGTTTTAAAACACTAACCATACATTATTATTAATGCAAGTTCTATCGATGCCTCCAGTGGGTAAGCTTGGATTGGCATGTACCTTTTGTCGTGATTTTGGGAGTATCGGGTGAAACTAGAAGACCTTACACTTATTTAATTTTGTGCTTGTATATGTTGGAGTTCCCAACTGGACATGCTCCGTATGTTGATTTTGTTGTATGTTCATTATGACTCGTATAATCTCCATTTTGAGTAATCACCACTATTGAAATTATATTTTTACTCTTAGCCCTATATTTATTAATTGTTGTTATCTCCACCTTGCTTCAAATCTGTTAATTTGAATTGTGCTACTCTGATTGCTCGTGTGTAAAATGAATGTGAATTTGAATGAGGTTACATATGCAATTTTTATTTAGTTAACATTCAAGAACTCGGGATCGAAGTCCATATACTCGGGTGTCGATTTTCAAGACATTACAACATGGAATGCGTAAATGCCCTTAGGAAATATCATGAACTTAACCTAATTGTCATCCTACACTTTTTGTCAAATCATGGCTTTTAAACCATTAAATTTTGATCAAATTAGGAACACTAAGGCCCCGTTTGTTAAATCTGAAGTCTAAAGCCTGAATTTGAAATTTGAACCTGAAATCTGAAATCTGAAGCCTGAATCTAAAATCTGAAGTCGAAAAACTTGTTTGGTTACTATGGCTGAAGTCTGAAAATTAATTACTAAATTTGAAACAATTTTCTTGTTAACAAACATCTGAAATGTCTGAAATATATTAATTTGACACATTTGTCCCTATCTATCTCCTGTTTGGAAATGCTTTACATTATAAAGAAATTATTTTTTATTAAATGAAAATAAAATTATTTTATTTAAGCCTTTAGAAATTTCTTAATTTTCATTCTCAAACAAGCTAATCACAAGGGTAAATTTGTTTGGCATTCTGTATGATAGTTATCTATAAATACGCTTTCCATCCTTATCTTTTTAAGGAATTCTAGCCTGTCTAAGAAGAAGGAAAATGGGTAGAGCTATGTTTTCAATCTCTTTCATCATCCTCCTCTTTTCTAGTTGTGGCCATAGTCGTTTGGTGACGGAGGTGTCAGGCGATCTAGTCTCTGACGGAATCCGTTTCCTTCCTTGAACTCCATATCTGGATCTGGAACAACCAACGTTGATAGCAACATGCGATCAGACGTATGGGTTCATGTCATGCTCGAGCACTGTAATAGGCAACATACCGTTCATGTAATGCCCTGAAAATCGGGGGTCGAGCATAAACTCTACTCCTGAGTTTCAACGCATCACTTATGCAACATAGATAATGATGATTGAATGTTGTTCATATTAGTGCATTTAACATGAGTGGGATTAGACTAAAACAACATATCATACTCCAGAGATAGTTAATTTCACAAGCGGAAGACTGTGATAGACATATAAATATATAAACTGTCGTAAGTCTCCAGAGTGTGAACATGTTACCAGGTTAAATATATATATGTATACTCCAAAAATGGATGAAATGAATATACATGGGTGTTTCAAAAGTATAAAATAACAAGTGTAATGACATCTAATCAGCATCCCTATAACCCCGTCGATCAGAACATGGTTTACATCGATCCGCCTGATAGCTGCATATAAGAAAAACCCTCCTCATCATTATAAAAGTCCGGCTCCGCCTCATACGCATCGCTATCATCTGAAACTAAAACAGGGTCTGGTTGGTGTTTAAAACACTGTCCCGTAACGTGGGAGTGAGTGATCAACTCAGTGGAACAATAAAGTAAAAATTAACATGTTATCAATTCAGTCAAGCAGTAATGATAACGTAATACAACAAGAAGTACCTAAGTACTCTTATTAATACAAGAATGATATAAAATAATGATGCATGCCCTCGCATGCACTCCCTTAGCGTTTTCATCTTACGGTGTGTATGGCAACCACCCAAAAGTACTCTTCCTCGCCAAAGCACATGCAATGCGGTGCATGTTCATATTAGCTAATACTTAATTAGATTTATTCATAAAGCAAAATTGAGAAGCTAAGGTACCCCCCTTATATCAATTCCCAAACAATGATCTATTCTAAGGTCGTCAGTCCCAGCAATTCTCATACGATATTACAGTTCTAGGTCACTACGAAGGGCTCATCACCTGATCAGTGTAGGCTTAGTTTATACTCTAGTTGCTACGAAAAGACTCATCGCCTCAAAGCAGTCTCAGAGTATGCTCGTGGTCACTACAAAGGGCTCGTCACTTGATCGGTGTAGGCCGACAGCTCGAATACAGTGTCACATACCACCGTATTCAGCTCACAAGTCTAGGTTGCTCACTGGTCACTACGGGTGGGCTCGTCACCCCTGCGTAGGCCGACAGCTCGACCACGGTGTCCCATACCATCATACCTGGCTCATGAATCTTAGCGGATCGAGGTACCAAGGTTAAAGGGGCTTTTTCACTAATAAGTTTGGTACCTTAGGTTTAAGCAGTAGCATCCATACATGGTGAACATACATTAGGCCAATCGGTTTATTAGACGATTTCGACTAGTACGAGCGTACGCTGAATTTATCGACAAGGTACCGTTGTCGACGATCCTCGTACGACTTGGATTTACCGAACTCATCAATTGTGGCGAGACTAGCTCGGCCACTCAAACAGAAATTGTTACCAATTTTCTAGACTACGTCATAGTCCCAATTATATTCAAATGCAGCATATGGAGACATGTGATAATCATATAGGCATTTGACAACAATTCAAGTACCACACTCATTTGAGTATTTTATCAAACACGTAGGGCACATGTTAACATACAAAGGCATTTCATCCATAAATCACGAAATAGTGAGATAGGTTACACGAAGGAAATTGTAACTATAGATAAGAAAATTGAGAATCCCATCTCAACACCCTTATTAAATACATCTCAACATGCCTTTCCTCATTCAGGCATTTTATCAAATACATAGGCTACACATTTCAACATATATGTATTAGACTAGTTATAACATATATCCTGGAAAGCCCTTTTTTAAATGAGTTGCCACATACACAACAAGCATAGATTCATAGTTAATAATCATGGCAAGCACATATCCAAATTCCATACAGACATTTTTACAAACACTTATACTACACACTTCAACATACGTGACGTATGTTGGTTATAACAGGTGTTAGGGCAAATCTTTTCACCAAGGAATTGTCACACGTATAACGACCATATATCCACACCGAATAATCATGGTAAGTGTGATTCCAAATTCCATACTCATTTAATCATATCAACAAACACATGGAATACACTACATTTAGCATAGTGAATATATATGTGTAAAGAGCGGGAAACATTGTATCTAAGCATGTGGTAGCAGTCAATTCAGTCATAAATCATTAACTAACATTGAAAGCCTTGAAAACTATATCCTAAACATCTATAGTCCGTACCCTACGCCGATAGACAAGTAACGAACTCAGTTCGAACACTATTCCTTCGTCTATGGCACAACAACCACTTATAACAGGGAATAGGTTACCTATTCCACCATTTGTTCTATTTAAATCTCTAAAACAGGCTAGGGTTAATATTTCTTACCTAAGAACGGAGTCGGAATCACCGGAATAACGATGCAGAAGGGTTGATGCAGCCCGTGGAGCGATAGGGAAGGATCCCGAGGACAAACGCCAACACTCTCTCTTACTTTCTTCTCTCCTTACTCTCTTCTCTCTCCTAGGGTTTTTCAAATTCGTATGAAATAGAAATGGGGTGGGTTTAGGCCTTTATATAGGCCTAGGACTGATGGAAATAGCCACAGGGCCAAGGTCTACTTAGGTTATAGCCAAATAGGGTCTGTTCCGATCCAACAGAGTACTTCTAGAGGCCCATTTGCTGAATGCAGTCGGACTTAAGGTCCCTGACATTGGATCTAGGTCAGGCGAAGTTTTTAGTCTGATCGAATTTACAGATCACCCGTGGCAAACTAGTTTCAGTTCAACGATCACCGGCACTCGATCAGGGCCACAAGTGCACTGAAATGTGTGGGACATTTTTCCTGATCTGAGGGTGTAATTGAGTCAGATTCTGATGGTCTGAATCCTTATATTTTTCCCACAACTGAACCGACTCAATTCACTTAAGTTTCAGTTTATTTCTTAAAGATATTCGCGTTTCTCACACACTTTACTCCGGGCTCCAGTAAATAGTTTTAGGATACCATTTGGACTTAATTTTTAAGGTGATTGTCAAGTCTAGAAAGGTGGTCATAATCCTATGGTTTCGTACTTATTGGACTTTTGACACGCGGTCCATGTTCGATACAAAATTTCAAGATGCTCCCGAGAGCAACTGGGTTTAGAGATTGATCCTAGGTTTCTAAGTAATATTGGATTAATGGTTTTACTTATTTTGGATCTTGAAGTTTATATTTAAAGTAGTTCAAGCTAATTCTACTGAGTATTCTATTTAGTACTTAACCAAATTCTATCCTAATTATGACAGAATAAGGTCCTAGCGCCATTTTATGCCCCATTTTGGCACTTTTAGTTAGTATATTATTTTAATTATTTTTTTAATATTTTATCATTAAGTTTACTTCATCATCACCAAATTTCATGAGATTTTGTGTTGTAAAAAAATTCTAAAAATTTCAGAAGTAGCAGCTATTCAACCAATGATTTTTGAATAATTGTCATAACGACCTACTTTTAACTAAATTAAATATTTTATTATATTTTTTTACTTATTTTTATATAAAATTAGACTCATTTACCTTCAATTTGAATTTTGAATCACCTAAATTGGAATTATAACGAGGGAAATATGACTTTTTGAAGTTGTATGATATGCATAGAAAATTTGTAGAAAACGGACCGCCCGACCTGCTGCGGCCTGCCAGGCGGTGAGGCCTCGTGGAACTGGCGAGGTCCTCACCGACCGCTGGACCCTGAGGTGATGGCTCACCTCAGGGGGGGGGGGGTGCCAGGAATGTGCGGGACCCATCTTGGGTCCCCCCGATTTGGGTCGTTTGGGCCCTTGAATCCGTTTGGTGTAGTTTCGTCAATCTGATATTTGAAATGGGTGTATCTTTCAATCTGGAATGGGTTATGTCACGTCCCAAACCCAGAAATCGGATTCACAGGAATCCCGATTGCCGAATCCGGTGTCGACAGCCTCCATAGTACCCCATTCTCGGCTCCTAACGTTCACACGCCAGATTCCGATCCTGGGATTCTATAAGGAGGATGTTTTATTTTATTTTATTTTTTTTACATTTAAATTGTAATAAGAATAACCACAAGATTTACCCAAATCACAAAAGCAATATCATCATCACATATCCACTAATGTAATGATTTAAGTACAATGCTGAATGAAAAATACATAATTCGAAAATCAAGCTCCAGAAGACCGCTGCACGCTCCAAGGTCAACACGGCTACAACCTAACATCACCTACACGCATCTATCGTGCATAAGCTTATAGAAAGCTTAGAGGGTGGTGTAAGTGCGTGCACAAAGTAAGTTTCAAGTGTTCAATACAATACCATCATCATACAATACCGAAATTTTTGAAAATTCATAAATCGTACTTTTCGGAATAAGCAGAAATACTGACAAGATCATAAATCATACAATGACAGAGTAAGCGGAAGTACGGACAAGTTCATAAGTTAATCAATATCAAAATACGTAATATAAAACAGTTATGCACTAAGGAGTCATATATCAGATGTCTAGGATGTAATGCAATATACAAATCCTGCTAAATCTGTCTATGCCATATAAGTGCAGAAACTTAGCAACCCAAAATACCATATGCCCATGGATGTAATACAATATGCGATGCGAATGAAATGACCATGCTGGAGTGTGAAGTCGGGATGATAGTACGTAGTATCGCAGGCTACAGGGTCCACCACAAGGGACTTCTATCCAAACCAGTCCCATACCTAAATTTGGATAGTCAGACTCATCATGGTAAACTCCTGATCTCAGGTTAGTCGTGCGCCTAACCGAAATCTTTTCCATAACGAAGGTACATAATAATTAGTTACGCACCACCAACCCGAGTGGATAGTGAATGAATGAATGAATGAGCATGTAACTCCTACTCAATAAGTCCACATATAAGTACGGTTCCTCTCTGAAAAATCACCGGGGTCTATTACACTCCATACCAGATTGCCGCCCCATCGCGCGCAACAAGGTAAGTGGAAGAGACCTCACTATCCGCCTGCCAATATCGGGCCCGGCTCGTCAATAGCGGACCCATTCCTCGAGCTAGTCAGACTCAGCCTAGCATTGCCCCATCCTCTCGGGCAGGTAAAGCCACACCCCCTTCCAACCGATCACGACACAGTGGAGAGCGCAACCATCTAGTAATCGGCACTCGGCGCTCATCTACCCACTCGGTCTAGACATGGAACAACCTCTGGAACCAAGAGGGTTTAGGGACTTTCACCTAGGGATATCTATAGCACCCCATGTAGAACAGATTTTCGGTATCCCATTTGGCCATCCACGATATGCCTGTGGAGGCTACGACCCTGATGTCGCTAGGGCATATAGTAATCACAACACACAATGCGAGATGCATGAGTCATATAATCCAATCATGCATCAATCCTACGCATACCGTGTGCTTATGTGAGACAATCACCGCCTATCAGGGAGTCTTATAACAACCAGCACTATGACATATGCAATGGTCAATCATATCTCATAACAGACATGCAGATGATGCGTATGACCATGTATCATGATGCTATGTAGTCACATACTCATAATCAGTATCAATAACCGGCATCAACAATCGGCCTTGACAATGTGGACATCTAACCAACATTGCCCCAAGGAGTGACCCTCACAGATCCAAACATATAATGGGCCCACGGCCTCACACAAGGGCCTAATAAACAACACAATGGGCCTTACTCAAGGGTTACATGTACACAACAGGTGGGCCCTACTCATGGGCCTAACATACATCACAATGGGCTCCTTTGCCCGACCCTCAAATGAATCACAATAGGCCTCATCACCTAGGCCTCAATATACATCACATTGGGCCTTAGACATGGCTGAATACACATCACGTCGGGCCTCAAATACGGGTTGCATGTTCATCACATTGTACCTTGACAATCAAAATCGACAATCGGCCATGACAATTCAAAATCAGTAATCGGCTTCGATCGATAATCAGTCCCGATCGATAATCGGCAGTCGACCTCGATCGATAATCAGCCTCGATCGATAATCGGCAATCGACCTCGATCGATAATCAGCAATCGGCCATCAGAATCGGTAATCGGCCTCGATCGATAATCAGCAATCGGCCATCAGAATTGGTAATCGGCCTCGATCGATAATCGGCAATCGGCCACGACAAATCAAAATCGGTAATCAGCCTTGATCGATAATCGGCAATCGGCCTCGATCAATAATCAGCCTCGATCGATAATCGGCAATCGGCCACGATAAATCAGAATCGGTCAATAATCGGAATCGACAAATCGGTCATGACAATTGGCATGATAATCAGCATCGGTAATTGGCATCGATAACTAGAGTCGATAATCGGCATCGGCCTCGACAATCGACACCGATAATCAGCATTGGTAATTGGCACTGATAATCAGGGTCGATAATCGGTGACGGCCGTGGTTATGAAGTCATTCGTCTACAGCGAATGGGGCCCACTTATTTGAGTTAACCCACTAAGGGAAAGATGAGAATGGGCTTAACAAGGCCTAAGGGAAGGTTACAATGAGGACATCTAACCGTCATTGCCCATCAATGTAGACATTCAATCAACATTGCTCCCAAGGAGTGACCCACATAGGGCCGAACATACAGTGGGCTTGTAACTTCACACAAAGGACTATTATACATCGTAATAGGCCTCATACAAGGGCTACATGTGCATCACATTGGACCACTTCTTAGGGCCTCATATACACAACAGGTGGGCCCTGCTCATGGGTCTCAAATACATCACAATCGGCCATGACATTTGGGCCGAAAAATACATCTCAATGGGCCGCAACACATGTACCTCGTATACATTAAATGGATCGCACTATATGGACCTAGAATACAACTCAATGGGTCACGCCATACATAACATGCGGGCCCTGCACATAGGCTTAATATACATAACAGGTGGGCTTCCTGAGCCTCATCATATCAAGTTGGGCCGTGTTAATGGGCCGCACCAATAGGCCTCAAGTGGGCTTGGACCACACCACAATTCAATTAAATAGTTGTAGGTGTAACATGTGCATCACTATACACTATCATTCCATGGGGCACATGGCCCACTAACAATGATCAGCACTATCCAATCATTGGACAACAGTGCTGGATGGTGTGGATGAGACAAATACATCACGGTGTGGCCACAGTGCCACCCAAACATTGTCCAACACCGTCTAACACTT
The DNA here is from genome assembly GCA_037074715.1 of Magnolia kwangsiensis. Classification (NCBI taxonomy): domain Eukaryota; kingdom Viridiplantae; phylum Streptophyta; class Magnoliopsida; order Magnoliales; family Magnoliaceae; genus Magnolia; species Magnolia kwangsiensis. Next base: position 8,291,336 of record CM073580.1, on the reverse strand, counting down.
TTTGCCAGTGTGGATGAAACAAATACATCATGGAGGAATCCACGTCCCTCACCAGGAACGCTGTGGATACAAATTTCATACGTGAAGGAGGGTCCCACCCCCACACGTGCCATACGTGTGAGGTGGGCCCCACGATTAAATAGATGTATGGTGTGTATATACATCATGGTATCCATGGCACGTGTGGGGGTGGCCCCACGATTAAATAGATGTATGGTGTGTATATACATCATGGTATCCCCCTGGAATCTGCTGGCATGAATCAGCAGTTGGGACCCACCGTCCTAACTTTGGACGGTGTGGATCTGAAATACATACATCAAAGTGGGTTCCCACGTGGGGCCCACATGTAATATATATAGTATTATATATAAACTATCTTACATACTATTATTATTATATTATTATTATTATTATCATCATGTATCTATCTATATATATATATATATATATATATATATATATATATATATATATATATATATATATATATATATATATATATATTAAAAATCTACACAGCTACTGTCCAGAAGCTTAGATGAATGGACGGTTTGGGTTTAAGGCGCGTACACCAAGGTGGGGTCCTCATTGATGGACGGTGTTTGATGAAACATATATATCATCGTGATAAAACACAAACATCATGGCATGGTCCACGATCACATCCAGATGACTGGACAGATCAGATTAAACAGATGGATGGATTGGGTACAACAGATACATCATCAGTGAGCCCCACTGTCCAGGGTGCTGGACAGTGTGGATAAGATCCGTACATCATGGTGCCCCACAGAGTTTGCTGACGTCAACCATCAGTAGCTGGTGTGAAGTATTCCTGCCAAACAACATCCACCGTCCATGGATTGAACGGTGTGGTTGCAATACATCAAGCTAAGGTAGCCCCACACACTGCTATGGTGCGAGGGATTCCAGTTAATCTACACATGTGTAAGGCATCCAACCAATCTTCACAAGTGTGAAGTACATGAAATATATACATACTGCTGGTGTCCCACGTGCATAGAACAAATACAAATGAGGTGGGTCCACGCGTGTGGACCCACAGCTTTAGAGGAAATTGATATTTGTGGTTTCAAATGTCCAGCAGTGGACGGTGCGTATACGGCACCAGAAAAAATGGTGGGGCCCACTTCAATGGACGACTTGGGTATACATACACATCACATGAGACCCACAGGACCTGCTACATCAGTTGGTAGGTGGGTCCCACCAGCAAAACGGATGGTCAGCATGGTGGAACGCATATGCCAATGGACCCACAGAACTTGTTGATGTCCTTTACAGGGGCGACGTGGTGTGTTCGTACACTAGCCAGTCTTCATCCAAGTGGGTCCCACGTGAGGCCCACCAAAACAGTTATCTTTCATCCCATCGGTTGATAAGGTCATACAGACCTAAAGAAATAGGAACAATCAAATTTCCTGATGATCCAAAGCTTCTGGGACACCCATAAGTGTTTCAATGGCAGTCCTTCAAACCACTGTTCCCTATGATGTGGGCCACATGAGTTATGTATATAGATGATTTTTGGAGGGACCACCGGTCAAAACAAGTGCCACCAATTGCACGGTGTTGATGTCCCACACAACTCACGTGGGGCCCACGGTTGGGACCCATGGTCCCTGGCCTGTCGTCACACGCAGGAGGACGCCAGCGGTTAGCCGCAGCAGCAGCTGCGGCTACCTTCTTAATTTATTTATTTTTGAAAATTGAGGGTTTCATAGTTTTTCATAGGTGGGACCCACATCAAGTGGATCCACTCCACCCATTGGATTCCACGGCCCGAGATGGACCAAACAAGCCTAATATCAGATATTTTTTTGGTGTATAAAAACGTCAGGAGTTATTTCAATGGTAAAACTGTTGTTCGCTATGCTATGGCCCACCAGAAAATTAGATTAACTCCAAATTGTGGCTCAACGGTTAAAATGAGGTGGCAGATGGAATGGACGGTGTGGATTATATTCACACATTAAGGTGGGGCTTACAAGATTAGCCCACTCAAAAGTTTAAAATCAAGCTGACACATTGTTTTTTGTTTTATTTTATTTCTTCTGCTACCATCAGAACACGCCACTGCCAGTTCATACTTAGTGTGTAGCCGGACGCTGGACGGTCCCATATAAATCATTTTAATGTGGGCCCCACCTACCAAATGGCTTGAGAAAAATGCATACTTCAGGGGTGGGGTCCATTTAAGTGGGACACATAGCTATATTATCACATAAAAAAAATGAAAACAAAGATAGGGAGAAAGAAGCACCCACCATTGTAAATCTTATAGCCTCTTTGGTCTCCCGAGCTCTAAAGGATGCGATCCAACGGATGAGATTGCCTTTGGAGGTGAGGATAGGAGGTAGGAAGGTGGGCCACACTTGACTTGGGGAAGGGAGGGCTTGGACGTGTGGTGCTTGGGGGGTTTGAGGAATGAGAGAGAGAGAGAGAGAGAGAGAGAGAGAGAGAGAGGATATGATGATATGGATGGGTGGAGTGGTTATTGTAAGGTGAGGTATGGGTTGAGTTGAAAATTTGTAAAAGAGGGATGGGTAGGAGAGAGAGTGTTGACTTTGGGTTGCTTTTTGGGTAATGTGACATGTACTTGATTGATTTAACATATTGTTGAGATTCTCTCGGTATTTGCAACGTGCGGCGTTTTCTCGAACTAAACGCGGGCTCACATCTCCACGCTTGGGTATCGCCTCGGAGCGCGAGACGCGGGGATGACGCGGTCGCTAGGGTACAAGTCTCGGGTTGAGTCGACTCGGGTTAACAACGTGTGAATCAGGGTCGTGCGTAAATGCCGTTTAAGGGTCGAGGTTGCTGGGATTCGATTGGGAAGACCGCGGAAGTCTACCGAATGATACGGTGTAGGATACGGGTCTTACAAGTTATATGACATAAAATAGATAATTTTGGGGTAGGAGAAACTAATCTATCTAAATAACCTATTTATATCATGAGATTTCAAAAGGTTAATGGTCAAAAACTCAATTTAATTATATATTCAATATTTAGAGTAAATTTTAATTTCATTATTATTCTTCATCATTTATACTTTAGGATTAATGTCTAATATAAAATTACTTTGAAAATTTGAAGAATGGGGTATTAAAAGGTGAGATTTTTGAAGGAAATGTAAGATTTTGAAGGAATTGGGTTGAAAGAAGATTTGAGGCTTTAGGATTGAGTTCTGAGAAGTTAATTAAGGTATTATGATCGACTCATTGTCTAAGAACATCTAACTCCAGGTTGGCAAAAAAAATCCGGGGTGTGACAGTTCATAACGTCATTCCTACTAGAATGAACTAAAAACACAAATATTAGCATGATTCAAAACTTCAGTGGCCCCATGAATATTTCAATTGTGAACGTTTAGTTATCACTTTTTCAGCCCACCTGAGCATTGGATACGGTTCATCTTTGGCCCCACCTGCGTTCCCAGTGCAGGAACTTCCTGCGAAAGGCTTTCGCAGGAGATCCGCGTCCAGTCCAAGACGGAAATGGATTGGCAACTCCCCCAGCCACCGTGGTTGGTGCTCTGTTAGCCCCTCTATGATGTATGTGTTTCATCCATTCTGTTCATCCATTTTTACAGATCATTCTAGTGATTCACCACAAAAATTAGAGGGATATAAATCTCAGGTGGACCACACCATAGGAAAACAATAATGATTAGATATGCATCATTAAAATCCTCCTGAGGCCCACTGTACTGTTTATTTGACATCCAATCTTTTTATTAGGTCATATAGGCCCAGATGAAGGGAAAAAACAAAGATCAGCTTGATCCAAGACTTTTATGGTCTCCAAAAGGTTTTTAATGGTCAACGCTATTCAACATTGTTTCCTGTAGTGTGGCCCACTTGAGATTTTGATATACCTAATTTTTTGTCCCATACCATGAAATGATCTGAAAAAATAGATCGATGGCATGGATGAAACACATACATCATGGTAGGGCCCACAAAGCACCGACCATCAGCCACTGGCCGGTGGCAGTGGGAGTAGCCAATCCGTTCCCGTCGCTCGTGTTTAACAAGGACGTGGATTGTGTACTACCCTCGCCCGTCCCTGGCTCCGAACAGGCGGTTCTATGGGCAGGCCCACCGTGATGTATATGTACATCCAAACCGTCAGTCCTTTTTCTTAGATTATTTTAAGGCACGAACACAAAAATGAGGCAGATCCAACACTCAAGTGGACCACACCAAATAATAATCTTGGTTGCATTAAAATGCACCAGTTACATTAAATGCAAGAGTCATCTATGATGTGGTCCATTTGATCGTTGGATCTGACTCATTTTTGTTTTAATGCCTTAAAATAATATGAGAAAAGGGACACAGGGTTTGGATGTACAGATACATCATGGTGGGCCTGCCCACAGAACTGCTCGTTTGGAACTATGGATGGGCGGGGTAGTACACAATCCGCATCCTAGTTAAACATGAGCGATGGGAATGGACTGACAATCCGCGTCTGTTGTACGGACGGTTCAAAGAGATCAAAGTTACATGGACCATTGTGATGTTTTTTTTTACCATCCAACCTATTCATTAGGTCATGTAGATACAGATGAAGTGAAAACAAAAATATCAGCTTGATCTGAAACTTCTCCAACTCTCAAGAAGTTTTTAACGGTGAACGTTCAATCCCCACCTTATGGTCCAATTAATCATTGGACATGCTTCTTTTATTGGATCACACCTTAAATCATCTGAAAAAGTTGATGGACAGTGTGGATCAAACACATAAATCATGGTGGGGCATAAAGAAGTTTCAAAGGTTAAAAGTTGATTTTGTATTACACAAACAATTGAAAAGAAAAAATTTTCGTGGTAACTTGAAAAGGGGTACTTTTGGAAGCAAAAATTTTTTGTTTAATGAAAAATCACGAAGCGCATTCCGCATTTACCATTAAGCCAGACTCTTATCACAGAAAGAATTCAGTGAAAAACCACTTAGCGCTTTCCGCCTTCCGCATTAACAAACACCATTAAACACGAAAAATTTTCCCCATTCCACATTAAGTGCAAAAATTCAAGGTTAACAAACATGGCCTAACTAAGATTAATACGTTACACATATTTGTATAGTCGTGGCTCTGATCAACGATCGCTACCTATCAAATTAACTCAAAACCTTATCCATTGATCGATACGTCTGTACATATCCATACTAGATCTCCACTAGGGACAGATCTCCACTAGGGACACCTTTTCTTTTCTTTTTTTTTTTTTTTACACCCCCCCACACACTCACGCTACACGCACACCATGGGATTTCACCACCATGGGTACTCGAACCCTTGACCCGGTGTTGAAACTCCAAGGAGTCTACCACCCGGGTAAGAGTAAGGACCCTCCACTAGGGACACCTATTTCATGGTATAAATCGGCCCTTACACCTCCCAGTGGGCCCAATAGTTGAAAATAACCTTACATAGGACAATATATCAAAACCTGGTCATTATGGCTATTTGCACTGTATTTGATACTATAAAAACCTCAATTTACAATGATTTTTTTTTTTTAAATTTTTTCCATCGCATCAACATCTGCTTGATAGAATCAAGTGAGCTGTAAATAACATCAACGTACTCTCTTAAGACATTAGACAGCATATCTCATGGTCACTAAATATACGCCAGTAATTACCCCATTAGATGATTGTAACCGTTTGATTGGGCTCCCTTAAAATGCAGACCGCCCTTAACAATTGTCCATTTTTATTGGACGGACACCGCTGATATGTTGTACCCGATTATGGGGGGTTCATTCTCCAAAAATCTCCTCAATAGGATGATCACGACCTTCAATTTGTGCCCTATGAATGGACGGTGAATATATAATAGAAATAAACCAAAAAGTGCCCAAAATCCGTGTCTAGGGTATTCGACAATTTGTGCCCTACAAATGGACGGTGAATAATAGAAATAAACCAAAAAGTGCCCAAAATCGGTATCTAGGATATTCCAATCTGGGAGATTTTTGGGCCATGGTATATCTACAGTGGGATGCAACATACAGATAGTCTAGATCACATACCATGGGTCCCGTCGCCACAGAGTCTTGAATTTACACCGTCCAAATACTTTTTCTAACCAAAGGTGTATGCGTAACTTTTCCAACCGAATGATAGTTGTGGACCTGCCGGAACAAGCACGACAGATAATAAGTGCACCAGCCCCAAATGTGCCAACAAGGAAAACATGTGAGTGATCAGATCCACTCATCAAGCCATCCCCACGGGGAACATACTGTGCTTAAAAAATCATGGCCATATGATAACCAGGTGGGCCACGTGTTTCTGAAATAAATGAACTGCTAAGAGTAATTAATCAACGGTGAACGCTCTACGCAATCTGAAGATCGGATTGACTTGATTTCTAATACATGGCATTTACACGGTAGGTATTACATGACCAACGGTTCCGATCTCGCACACCTTTCCTGTTTCCACGTTTGTAAGTTGCAACGGTATACTCGTTTTTTCGGTTCTTACATGTGGGGACAATTTTTAAATAATCTAGACCATTGGTCTGGTTAAGTTTCACGCTGGAATGTGGATGTACCGTGCTCCAAACTCTCATATATTGGAAGATCCTAGCCACCGGCATTGGTCTTTTAGTAGAATGTGGACGGTTAGCTGCATTTTAAGAGGAGAATTTCAGCGAATACTCTATCCGCGGTGGGATCCAGCAGAACAATGGTCGTGATCACTGGAACATGGACTCCACTTGGCGGAACAAAGAATCCGAGTATCATGTAACTGTCCTAGCGCTTGTTTTTAATTATGATAAGTGGGGTACATGCATCAACAATCCGTACCGTTGTTCGCTTGTACCGACCTTTGATGAACCACTCTCCGAAAATCACCCGAATTGGAATGTAGTGTCCTGTCTAATTAGAATAGTATCTTGAAGCGTCCACGTAGAATTTGTCGCATGATTATTCGTTTAAACCACTCGTGGGTGGTCACAAATAGAATTAACTAGGATTAGTTCATTAGGGTGGACCAGTCTGATTACAATTGGACCAAGTGCGAACCGCCAAGTCAGATAGCCCGTTTACACTTAACAACAGTCCATAGGGCCATGCAGTGACAAAGGAAGGTCAAAAAGATCTGAAAATTTGAGGAACCTCAGATCTTACTGGGCTTGTGGTTCATCACAAACCACGGACTCAATAGACACCTAAAAATTAATTATCCATGTCGTTCCGGCGGCACTTGCCAAACGCAACTCACCCAAGAGGCAGAATTGAAATCTGACACTTTTAAATAAAATTGAGATATCAGGCTTTGTAGCCGTCGGATCTCTTCTACATTTATGGTGAGGGCCTAAAGTATTTTTCTACGCCCATCCACAAAATCTGGAACCCGATCGTGGAACGGTGATCGTTGATCGCAAATCGGACCCGTATGGTAAAACCCCACATCCGTTTGCCTTCAAATTTTGTACGGCCTTTCATCAGGCCATGAAGCACCTATCCTATGAATTTTATAGCCAAGGGAGCATCAGAACCGCCCCAACAACCAAAATGGACCCAGTAGGGTCATTTAAAGATCGGAACCGTATGATAAAACCCCACGTCCGTTTGTCTTCAAAATTTGCACAGCCCCTCATTGGGCCCTAAGATACTTACACACCAAATTTGGTGGCCAAAGGGGCGATGAGGCCGCCCCAAAGCTAAAAAGGGGTTCTAGAGAGCCATTGATGACAATTGTTGAAACTTTAGACCAATTGGCCCAAGCCTATGAAATAAAGCCTTAAGGTTCTTTCCCTCATGCTCCCACCATTACTCCAACAAATAAGAGAGAAAGAAGAAAGTAAATAGAGAAGAGAGAGAGAGAAAGAGAGAGTGAGAGTGGACCATAGCTCAATGTAACGCCCTGAAAATTGAGAGTCGTGCATACACTTGACTCCCAAGTTCTCGAGTATCACTTATAATCAATTTTATTGTTTTATGATTAATCAAGTTTAAATGCGCAGCATGAAATTACTTGAAACATGAATGACAATTCACAACTAGTCTACTGTAATAGAAAAGGCTACATATTTACAAGTTTAAAAAAAATATAACTATAGGTTGCACAAGGTGTTGTCCAACAAAAGTTCAAAAATTGTATGTACAAAAGAATGATTCGCCAAGTCCCCTACTTAGCGGTTCAAGTCCGCCTGCAAAATTAGGACGAGCCGCCCATCAACTGGAAATAGGACAACTCGTCCTCCTCATCAATGTCAGCGTCACTCGACTCCTCGAACTCAGCATCACCTGCAACTACTGAAGAGTCTGGTTGATATTTTAAAACACCATCTCTGATTGGGAATGGGTGATCAACTCAGTAGATGCTATTAGTCTTAAGTTACACAAACATCAATTATATTATTAATTTAATGAAAAGCAATACATTCATAAAATCCTAACTAATATTATTAATGTGTGTGCATGTGTTATGATATGATACATGCACTCGCAATAACACTCCCTCGAGCGATTCCATCTAACAATCGCGTATGACCAACCACCCTCATTGCGACCTCAACTGCCGAGTCGGCAACCTAACTTATGCAATGTGGTCATGATCGTGTTAGTCGAGTTTTTAATTAAGTCCATTCAAACAATAGATTGGAGAAACTAGTACACCCCACGATATCAATGCCCTCAACTGGTTGAGAGGCCAAGGTCCCCAACGTGTGAGGCTAAGACCCCGCGATCCTTGATCCCGTCGGGTTATCCATCCCTGACTTCAAGCACATGGGGAGTGCTGAGTAAAGAGATCGCTCGAGGTCACTACAGGGAGGCTCGTCATCTCAGTGTAAGCTGAAAGCTCGGACACAGTGTCTCATTTCAACATGTCCGGCTCTCGAGTCAGTGGATCGTTTTCAATTGATTATCAATGGGCTTCAATGGTTGAAAGGTGTTCCAGGTTCCATACAGGCGTGATCAAATAGGGTTAACGAACATGGTTGGTTAGTAAGCAGACTAGACCGCACGAGTTCAGGCAAGTACATGATAGACGACATCAGGTACAAGCGACCCATGTAGTCCAACTATTGTCGCCAATGCGCACTTGCCCAATTCCACGGGTTTAGTCTCAGGAAAGTCCTACCAATGGGACCATCGTCTTTCACTTCAGATTCCTGACCAACCCAGGGGTTTGATGATATTCAATAACACGTCATCAATCAGGATTTATCTACTAACATGCATTCATATTTCCAAACATAAAAATTTAGATTTTTCTACAAAGCGAATGCTAACAATATTAGGAAATAAAGGTGCATGTGTGTTGTTTGGGTTAGTGAGGAAGCCAAGCAATTTATATATCTCATAGCACAAAAAAATACACAAGGGTTAGTGCATCTAACATGTTATGAGGAAACATCATACAAGAATCGAGCAAGGAATGTACAAGTAATCATCAAATGCATACCCAATCATGTTGAGAAACATCAAACATTCCATAATAATTCCATATTGATTTGGGGAGGACCTAAAGTATAAAGTCTTGTTTAAGTTTCTCTAGATTGGCCAAATACATCACCTAACAAGAAAAATCATTAGATTCATATTAAAATTGGTGCTAAGCTACCTATGAATAATAGTCCGCATATATGGATCGTTGAGTTCTTGAGAAACGACCTAGGAGTGCTCGGATTTGGAGTTGATTAGCTGGAATCCCTAAGGCAAAGCATTTTCTGGTTAGAATTCCATGCAATCCTTTCTTAACACAAACGTTTTCAAGAAAAATGTGAGGGATTTACTTACCCAATCGGTGGAGAGGGCTCCTTCCGATCGTAGGTGAAGGATTTGTTGAGGAAGAGGTGAGGAGTTGCAAAAATCGGACTCCTTTGGGCCCCATTTGAGCTATGGTCTACCTTCACTCTCTCCTTCACCTTCTTTCTTCTCTCTTTACTCTCCTTACTCACTCTTTACTCTCTTAGTTGTTGTAGTAATGGTGGGAGTTATGAGAGAAAGAGCCTTAGGGCTTTATTTCCTAGACTTGTATGATCAAACCTCACCTTCGTTGATCTGTTTGTCCCCAAAATTTGTATGACCCCTCATTAGGTCATGAGACACCTTCACACCAAATTTGGAGGCCAAAGGAGTGTTAGGGCCACCCCAACACAAATAAATAGTCCTAGTAACTATTTTGAAAATTTGAGAAAACTTGGGGCCAAAGGGCTCAACTCTAGGAAATAAACCCTACTCATTGTCTCATATCTCCCACCACTCTCCAACAACAACAAATCCCTCTCCCTCATATCCTCTTCCATTCTCCAAAAATAAATCCCCCTCATAACTTCCTTCAATCTTCAACAATTAAGCTCTCTCCTTCATATTTCCTCCATTCTCCAACAACCCATCTCTAGCTCTTTCACAACTCTCCTTTTTACCCCAATCACCAAGGAGCAAAGAGGAGAGAAGAAAGAGAGAGTGTAAAAGAGATTCAAGGCGGACCCTAGATCGTGGTGGAGCCGAGGAAATCAAGTATTGTAACTCCCTACTCTTTTCTCCAAAGGAAATCCTACACCACCACCACAATAATCATTCCATAAAGCATCTAGGTAAGATCCTTCACCCTTTTGCTTGAAACTCATGTATTGAGAACGGTTTGGCTTAGATTTCTCACATGCAAGAGCTTGCTTTTGGGATTTCGGCCGGCCAACCCCAAAAACCCTCATTTTTAGGTCGTTTATCAAGCCTCCAATGATCCGAAGGTGCGGACTATTGCTCTTAGGTGGCCTAACACCAATTCTATTATGAGTTTAATGATTTTGATTGCTTGGGTGACATCTTTGGAGAACCTAGAGAATCCTTAGGAATTGCATATTTGTTGAAATGGTATGTTTGACTCACATGATGTTGTTCTTGCTTCTCATATGATGTTGTGTATGGATGGCGTATGCTCATGCCTTGTTGAATTCTTTTTCATGTATAGTTGCTCCGTAGTATGTATGATTTCCTTCCTCTTATATACATGATTTCTTAAAGTGGAGGGAGTGCTTAACTTCATCACCCACACACCCTCACACACAAACTCACATGCGCTTGTTTTTTGATATGGTTGGCCTAGCTTGCTAGGAGAATATGAATTATATGTTGATATGTATGAGAACATGCATTTCTTGTTTTAGCGATACATTGTTAGTCGGCATGCTATGGATCACTATTTGTGCCCTTGGGTTGGCCAGAATCATGAGGAGAGCGAAGGTGGTCCCATCGGTAGGACCGTTTCGAGACTAAACCTATGGATTTGGGCGGGTGTATTCGGGAGGCTGTAGTTCGACTGCATGGGTCTCTTCTGCCCGATGTCACTCATCTCACGCTCGTCTGACTCTTGCGGTTTAGTCTACTGTCTGACCAACCTTGAATGTTAACCCTAATTGTTCACATATGTATAGAACCTGAACCACCCTTAACCGTTGTAGCCCATCAATAACCCACTTGAAACAAGTCCACAGCCTCGTGAGCCGGGCATGGTGGAATGAGATACTGTGTCCGAGCTATCGGCCTATGCTGGGGTGTCGCGCCTTCCCGTAGTGACCGCGAGCGATCCCTTTCTCTTGGCACACCTCATGTGCTTGAAGTTGGGGATGAGGAACCCGACGGGATCACGGACAGTGAGGACTCGACCTCACGCATTGGGGGGTCTTGGCCTCCCAACTCGTTTAGGGCATTGATACCCGGGGTGTATCAGATTCCCCAAACTGCTGGATGAATGGACTTAACTAATAACTCGGCTAATACCATCGCATTAGTTAGAGTGGCAACTCGGAAGTCGAGGTCGCTTTGAGGGAGTGCTGACATACGCGATCGTTAGATGGAGTCGCTCGAGGGAGTGTTGTGGCAAGGGCATGCATCATATCATTCTGCATGCATGCATTTTAATAAGAGTTGCTAGGTGTTGATGATTGGTTGTGTTTCATTAAATTCATATTATAATTGATGCCTATTGTAACTTAAGATTAATAGCACCCACTGAGTTGATCACTCACTCCCGCTCTGGAACGGTGTTTTAAAACACCAAATAGACTCTCTACTAGATGCAGGTGAAGCGGAGCTCGACGAGTCGAGCAAGGTGAGCAAGGATAGGGAAGAGGAGCTTCCAGACTTTCGGCGGATCTTTTTAGTTGAGTTCGGGCCGCCACGGGGTATGGACTAGGGCCCTAGTCGCCTTGGATCATGTATGGGTGAGACTAGTTCCCTATTTAGATGATTTTGAATTCGTCGTTTGTATATTTTTAATTTAGTAACAATCGATACTACTTTATGATGTATTTATACTTCATGCCTTGTTAAATCCTTCATTGTTTATGAGATCATCCAAATGTAATAAAAATATGAAGCCCATTAGGGCACCCATGACACCGAGGAATTCAGGAGCCGAGTTCTTACACGGCCCTGAAAACCCGGGGTGTTACAGGGACGGTGTGGATAATTAATTTTTGGATGTCTACTGAGCCCGTGGTCCGCGAGGGACCACAAGCCCAGTGAGATCTGCGGTTTCCCAAATTTTAAAATTTTTCTGACCTTCTTTGGCCGCTGCATGGCCTACACGGGCTGTCGCTAAGTGTAAACGGGCTATCTGGATTGATGGCCCGCACTTAGTCTATCATAACTAGACTGGTCCACTCTAATGGGCTAATCTTGGGTGAATTTATTTATGGTACCTACCTAAGAGTGGTTTAAGCGAACGGTCCTGCGGTAAACCCTACATGGACACCTCAGGATACTATTCTGATTGGACAAGACGTTACACTTAAGTGGGCCCAAAGTAGTCCGATTCTTGCAACTCCTCACCTTTTTTCTCAACGAATCCCTCACCCACAACCGAAAGAACCCATCTCCACTGATTGGGTAGGTAATCCCTCATTTTTCTTGAAACCCCCCTGTGTTAAGAAGGAATTTGTATAGAATTCTAACATGTAAATGTTTTACCTTAGGGATTTCGGCCAATCGACCCCAAATCCGATCACTCCTAGGTCGTTTCTCGAGAACTCAGCGATCCATAGGCGCATACTATTATTTTTAGGTGGCCTAGCACTAATTTTAATATGAATCTAATGATTTTGCTTATTGGGTGATGTATTTAGGTAATCTAGAGAAACCTAGATAAGACCTTATACTTTAGGTCCTCCCCAAATTAATATAGAATGATTATGCAATGTTTGATGTTCTCAACATGATTGGGTATGAATTTAATGATTGCTTGTACATTCCTTGTTCGATTCTTATATAATGTTTCCTCATAACATATTTGATGCATTAACCCTTGTGTATTTTTGTACTGTGAGATACATGAAATGCTTGGCTTCCTCACTAACCCACACAACACACATGCACCTTTATTTCGTAATATTGTTAGTATTTGTATTGTAGAAAAATCTAAAAATTTTATGTTTAGAAATATGAATGCATGATATGACTTGTGTAAGTAGATAAACCTTGATTGTTGAAGTGTTATTGAATACCATCAAACCCCTTGGTCGGTCAGGAATCTGAGGTGAGAGACGGTGGTCCCGTTGGTAAGATTATCCTGAGGTTAAACCTGTGGATTTGGATAGGTGTGTATGGGTGACAGTAGTTGGACTACATGGGTCGCTTGTACCCGATGTCGTCTGTCACGTACTCGCCTGAACTCGTGCGGTCTAGTTTACTTACTGACCAACCATGTTTATTAACCCTGTCTGCTCACGCTTGTATATAACTTGGAACACCTTTTAATCATCGAAGCCCATTGATAACCATTTGAAATCGATCCACTGACTTGAGAGCCGGGCATGGTGGAATGGGACACTGTGTCCGAGCTGTCGGCCTATGCTGGGGTGACGAGCCTCCCCGTAGTGACGATGAGCGATCCCTCTGCTTAGCACTCCCCATGTGCTTGAAGTCGGGGATGAGGAACCTGACGAAATCAAGGATCGCAGGGTCTTAACCTCACATGTTAAAGGGCCTTATCCTCGCAACCAGTTTAGGGCATTGATATTATGGGGTGTACTAGTTTCTCCAATCTTCTGTTTGAATGGATTTAATTAAAAACCCGACTAACACGATCATGACTGCATCGCACTAGTTAGGTTGGCGACTCGGCAGTTGAGGTCGCAACAAGGGTGGTTGGTCATACGCAATCGTTAGATAAAGTCGCTCGAGGAAGTGTTGTTGCGAGGGCATGCATCATATCATAATATATGCACATGCATTAATAAAATTAGTCAGGATTTTATGAATGTATTTTCTTTCGTTAAATTCATAATATAATTGATGTTTGTGTAACTTAAGACTAATAGCACCCACTGAGTTGATCACTCATTCCCACTCTGGGACGGTGTTTTAAAACACCAACTAGACTCTTCAGTAGCTGCAGGCAGTGATGAGTTCGAGGAGCCAAACAGCACTGGCATTGATGAGGAGGATGAGTTATCGTATTTCCAGCTGATGGACGGTTCACCATAGATTAGCAACCTATTTTGGATCATTGAGTGGTGGACTCAATGCAACATTCTTTTGGACTTATCATTCTTTTATATTTTTACTGGGCGACGCCTTATGCGACCCATAATTATATTTTTTGGACCTGTAAACATTTAGCTTTTTCCATTACAGTAGACTATTTGTGAATTGTGATTCATGTTTCAAGTAATTTCATACTGCGCATTTAAACTTGCTTAATCATAACACAATAAAATTGATTATAAGTGATACATGGGAGCTTGAAAGTCGATTGTATGCACGACCCCCAATTTTCAGGACGTTACATGGAAGATCCCGGCCATAGATCTATCTGATGAATGTGGACCGTTGCTATTTTTCATTTCTTAATATTCTATTAATGGTAGGCCAAAATTGAAATTTTCACATTGTCCCATCAAAGGGAGTTTCTAGGAATGGTCCACCAGTCTTACGGTAGTGTGGACCTCAGCAAGCCCCACAGTGACCATGTTCAACGGAAGTGGATTAAATAGTGTGTTGACATCGCCAAGTTACATGGGTCCCATCATGATGTATGTTTTATATCCAAACCGTCCTTCCATTTAGCCGGATCGGTCTTAATTCTTGAGCTGAAAATTAAGAGAGTTCTGACAATGAATTGGACCACACTGCAAAAAGCTGTGGGGGAACATATACCATTGGTACCCTTTGGGGTTCGTAGAAGTTTCGGAGAGATATGATATTTGTTTTTCCTCTTCATTCAGGTCCGTATGATCTTACGGAGAAATTGGATGGAAAACTCTTCGGTGGGGCATATGAATGTTTTAACGGTAACTTTCATTATCCCCACTGCGGTGTGGTTCACTTAAGCTTTTGATGTAAATTATTTTTGTTATTGTACTCTAAAATGATCTCACAAAATGGATGAACGGTGTGGATATAATAAATACATCATTTGGGGCCACGTAACTTTGATCTACTTTGAACCGTTCGTACAACTCGGAGCTGCAACGCTCGTCTTCGCAAGACACGTACCCACACCAGCCAATCCGCTTCCATGTTCAACATCCATTCTTCCGTCCATCAGGCGCGACCTTCGATGTTAGGCTATGTGGCCAAAGAGCACTACTCCAATGGAAACGGATTGGCTACTCCCCCTGCCACCAGCCAAGGGCTGATGGTCGGTGCTCTGTGGGCCCACCATGATGTATGTGTTTCATCCATGCTGTCGATATATTTTTCTAGATCATTTTACGGTATTACACCAAAAATCAGGTATATAAAAATCTCAAGTGGAACACATTAAAGGAAACAGTGTTTAATGAACATGGACCATTAAAAACTTTTTAGGGCCATAGAAGTTTTGGATCATGCTGATATTTGGTTTATCCCTTCATATGGGTCTGTATGACCTAATCAATAGATTGGATGTCAAATAAACAGTACATTGGGCATTAAGAGGATTTTAATGGTGGATATCCAATCACTATTGTTTTCCCGTGGTGTGGCCCACCTTAGATTTATTTACCTCTCATTTTTTGTATGAAGCCCTAAAAGGATCTGTAAAAATGGATGAAGGGAATGGATGAAACACATACATCATGGTGGGGCCCACAGAGTACCGACCATCGGCCTTGGGCTGATGGCAGGGGCAGTAGCCAATCCGTTTCCTACTCCATCTACAGGGAGCAGTTGGGAGGGGACCCCAACCAATAGAGCCCTCCATATTGTTATTGGGGCCCACCGTGATATCTATATTCCATCCAATCCATTCATACGACTACCAAAGAGATTAATACAAAAAAGTAAAACGTAAACCATTTATAAGACTCTAGTGGGCCACACCAAGTTTCTTTAGAGGTTTTATGGTTGATTTAATCTATTATCTCTGGTGTGGCCCACTATATTTTTAGATCATCCTTATTTTTCTGATACACAGTAAAATGGAATCTTCCAACACAATGGACGGAGTTGATATCTGAAAAATATTAATATGGGGCCACAGACGTTGTTGATGGTACCAAGTTATGATGGGGTCGAAATCACCGGATTAGTAGGCAGTAGCCCGCCGGAAGCGGATTGGCTGGTGTACCACACACCGCCAATATGGCCGGTGTGGGTACGTCGCGGATAGCTACTGGCAGGTTGAATAGCGACACTCGCTACTGAAGTTACGTCACCAAGTTTTGTGGGCCACACCATGATATTTGTTTTGTATCTACACCGTCCATCCATTTGGAGAGATTATATTAGAGCATGATCCAAAAATTCAATCAGATCTAAAGCTTGATAGGACCCCACCACAAAAAACAGGAGAGTGACACTCACCGTTAATAAGTTCTAAGGGCCACGAAAGTTTTCGTTAAAGCTAATATTTGTGCTTTCCCTTCTTTCATGTCATCTTTAACACATGAGCAGGTGGGATGTCAAATAAACATCATGGTTGACCTTTGGAAGGTTTCAACGGTGGCCGTCACTCTCATCACTGTTTTCTGTGGTGGGGTCGACCCCAGCCTTGGATCTGCCTCGTTCTTTGGACCATACTCTAAAATGATCTCTCCAAATGTATGGACGGTGTTGATACAATAAATACATCATTGTGGGGCCCACAGAAGTTGGTGACGTCACTTCAGTAGCTAGTCTTGCTACTCAACCTGTCAGTATGGGTACGTGTCGTGCGAAGACCAGCGCTGAGACTCCTCGAGCTCCAAGTTGTACGAACGGTTCAAAGGAGATCAAACTTACATGGGCCACAAGATGATGTATTTATTATATCCACCCCGTTCATCCATTTGTATAGATAATTTTAGATCATGAACCCAAAAATAATTCATATCCAAAGTTCAAGTGGGCCACACAACAAATAGCAGTGGGACAATGATTCTCATCGTTAAAACGTTTATAGGGCCCTCCATAACGTTTATTTTCCATCTAATCTATTCATAAGGTCACATATACCTAGATGAAGAGTACAAACAAATATCATATTGATCCAAAACTTCTGTGACCCCAAAATGGTTTCAATGGTATACGTTCAATCCCCCACTGCCTTTTACAGTGTGGTCCACTTGATCTTTATATCTGTATTATTTTTCTGCTCAAGCCTTACGAAGAGTTCTCCAAATGGACGGACGGTTTGGATATAATACATACCTCATGATGGGACCCACAGAACTTGGTGACGTCAACACACCAGCCATATTGGTGATGTGTGGTACACCGGCCAATCCGCTTCCTAGCCCGCGATATAAAAAGCCTACAACTCCATCCCAGGCACTACAAAATACAAAATTCTCATCAGAGGCCCATCCTATCTTGATTGAAGAAAGCAAAGATCAATGGCTGAAAACAAGCGTCATCGAAAGGTCCATTCTCTAACCAAATCCAAGTCGTTGAAGAAAACCATCCAAATCCTACTTCCAATCTCCCTCCTTTCCATGCTCTTCTCCTACTCTCCATTACTCTTCCCTCCCTCTCTCTCAAATTCCTTCGATCTCTTCTTCTCTACATTCATTTCAAATCTCTTCAACTCCTATATCAGTAGGGAGCTGGTGTTCCTCCTCTGCAATTCTATCCTAGTGTTCGTCACTAGGAGCGGATTGGATCCTGTCCGTTCATCTTCGACCGTTAACCATGATGAATTCGATGATGTTGTCCCTGTGAAAAATGTTGTACCGTCGAAGGAAGATGGTGCGATCGTTGTGTTCGGCACAGACGGTTCAGATCCTGCCGGTTCTTCGTCAGCCCATCTCCACGATGATCGATTCAAGGTGCTTGATGAGGACCATATTCGGGTGGGCCCCACAATCATCGAATCGAGAGATGTTGCACCAATCAAGGAAGATGGTGCAATCGTTGTGATCGTGGCCGGTGGCTCCGATTCAATCCATCCTTCGATACATCTCCATGATGGACGGTTCAGGCATGATGTGGACTGTCTTCAGGTGGGCCCCACTTTCAGCATGGGACCGTTGTTGGATGATGATGCTGCAAATGAAGAAGAAGAGAATGGGCTTTTGGGTGTGGAGGAATCAGATGAAAGGTTTGAGGAATTTATAAAGAATACGAAGGAAAAGATGAAGAATGAAGCTCGACAGCTAATCCTCATGGTTTAGTGGTCAGAATAATCTCAACCGTTGATTCCATCAGGCCAATCCTGATGGCCCAGTCAAATTGCCCATATGGTAAAATCCTAACCATTCAATAGGTGGCCTGTGAAACTAAATATTCGTCAAATAAGGCCGGAGATTCTATGAGTAGGATCTTCCAAGGAGATTTTAATTGCATGGAGCCCATCACATCAACGGTTTGGATCACTAAATCATTAGCTCTTTTGTACAAAGTTAGGGTTGAGCATTATCCTCTTTAGCCTTCTGTTTATAAGTTCTTGCTGAAATGAGCTATAAAATGTGGGACGTCTTTTGTTTATTTCTCTTGGTTTGGTGGTCACGCCTCCACCGTTCATCGGTGTTGATCCACACCGTTCAAAATTTGGGGCCTGCCGTGGGTGGGGCATATCAAAATAAAATAGCCACTGATGCGCGGAATCAGATGGCGAAGATCATCCGGCCAGTGAGATGTTTGGGATATGTTATGTGGCCCCACATGTACGGATGAGTTGTTACTATTTTAAAAATGGCAATGAGCTGTCATTGTGCGTGTATTCTCGGTTCTAAACCGTTTTTATCCGTTCATTTGATGACCACCAATCAAATGGCCAGGATCGTCTGATCTGTCTGGTTTTCGTTCTTATCCGAAGCTACGGCTATTGACTTGATAGACTTTTAGTCTTCCAAACGCGGTTAGAACGGGACGGAAGTAGCTGACGTAGATACGTGTCGTGCGAGGACGAGCGCCGACGCTCCTCGATCTCCGAGTTGTACGAACGGTTCAAAGGAGATCAAAGTTACATGGGCCCCAAAATGATGTATTTATTATATCTACACCGTTCGTCAAATTTTCGAAATCGATTTAGACGTTTGCCAAAAAATTAATAATATCCAAAACTCAAATGGACCACACCAAAATAGCAGCGGGATAATGATTTTCACCGTTAAAATTTTTACAGGGCCCACTATAACGTTTATTTTCCATATAATCTGTTCATAAGGTCACAAATACCTAGACGAAGAGGAAAAACAAATTTCGTATTGATCCAAAACTTCTGTGACCCCAAAAGGGTTTCAATGGTAGAAGTTCAATCCCCCACTGCTTTTTGCAGTGTGGTCCACTTTATCTTTAGATCTATCATATTTTTAGGCTCAAGACTTAGGATGATCTAGAAAAATGGATGGACGGTTTGGATATAACACATACCTCATGATGGGACCCACAGAACTTGGTGAAGTCAATACATCAGCTCACACCAGCCGACCCGCTTCCGGAAGAAAGTGGGTCCCACAATTTGGTACTCCAGTGCAGTGTAGTGGTTCATACACATGCACTCATAAATATATGCGTGGAGTAAGGTGATTCAAATCAAACCGTCCACATCGTGGAATCCACCTTACATAGATCATTGACTTCTGATTGATGGGCCGATTATAACCTCAAATTAGCAGCTCTTACCCGGGTGGTAGACTCCTTGGAGTTTCAACACCGGGTCAAGGGTTCAAGTACCCATAGTGGTTAAATCCTACGGTGTGTGTGCGTGTGGCGTGAGTGTGTGGGGGTGTGTGTGCGTGTGTAAAAAAAAAAAAAAAAAAAAAAAAAGCAGACATAAGTTTGTCAAATCCAGGCCGTTGGTTATATTGAATTTAAAGCTCGACTGGAGGTGCATTACTCGGCTGGTTAGGTAATTCGTTCTGTGTAACCTTTGTTTAAGAACACATCTAGAGTGGGGCCCGTGATTCAGAACCGTCTGATTCTAGTTTCCTATCCGCCACGTGTACAATTTCTAAGGGCATGCGCAGGAACCAGATGTACCGATAATCTGTAAGAAGATGATGGTTTGTACGCAAGCGTTTATACGTGCCAACCAAAGTAAACCGTCCAAGTAGTGGGACCCACTTAACAATAACCGTACATTTAGTGGCCACCAATCGGATGATACCATTTTGAGGGCACAGGGATTCGCATGCATATAATTCAATGCCTACCGTTGATTTAGTTTTGCGAAATGTGACAAACTCACACTGTAGTCCGACACAGTGAATATCCAAATCCGATTATAGTCAACGGGACACGACAACGACCAAGGCCCACCTTGAAAATGCATACAGCATGCTCAGTTAGAAGCTAGAACCGAATCTTTCGACACCATTAAATATCAATGCATGAAAATGATATGGTAGATCAGGAAGCACCAGAACATAGGAGTGCCATCTCTCCAATGTACTCGTGGCAGCTGATGTATCAATCGGATCCATCCACCTATTGAGTGGTAGAATCGACATATTTCAAAGATCAAGGCCATTAGATAATATTATCCGTACAATTATTCAATTAGCCCACTGAATATTTTGGCGTTTGATTCGTTTAGTTTTCCACCGTTGCTTCGATTGCAACTGTTCGGATGGATAGGATTGTTTAATAGGTGTGCGTATTGAGATGTAAGCCATCCATAATACGGATTAGTATATGTATAGACCCGATTGGTATATCGAGCTGCCACGTGTACGTTCGAGGTGTCATCTCCCATCAAGGGCACATACAACTCCACAGTATGCTGAGTTAGCAATCTGCTCCCCTTTTCCCGCCAATATGTTACATGAGTTTCACATCCAAGCCGTGCAATAGGTGGGCCCAATCTTGAGGATCTGACATGAATTTCAGTCTGATCTAGTGATATGAAGGTCACATCTAGAATCGGTTTCACATCGTCATCCATCCATTTGATTGGATGCTGTGGCCACTTGATGAACGGATGGAATATATTTTTGCAACATATGATCATCCTGGTGCGGGCTACCACCTGCATGGATCTGATTTGCACTCATACGACATATTGCGGAGAAAAACAAGGAAAGGGAGACAGAGATAGAGATGGAAATGATCGGTAGATGTTAAACCACAACGTCGCCTAACGGGAAAACCTCTTTTCTCAATTGCATGTGCCCCTTGACCGTCGTTCACGTGGTGGTGATCGGGACTGGTAAAGAGGTGGGCCCCACTATTTTCCTCTGGGGACCAAAAAAACAAGGAAGCAGATTACGTGGTGTGCCACACACCACTGGCTTTGGTGATGTGTTGACGTGGCAAAATTCTGTGGACTGCGCCACGGTGTACGTGTTATATCCACACAATCCATCCATTTTTATTTCAGGAGATGAGACAAGAAAAAGAAAAGAGAAGAAGAATGAGCCAGATCCGAATCTGAAGGTGGATCACACCGTAGAAAGTAGTGGGGATTCAACGCCTACAATTGAAAACTTCTTAGGGGCCATGCTGATATTGAACAGGTTAGATGGAAAGTAAACATCATGGTGGACCGTAGGAAGGTTTCAACGGCGGGCATAATTGTCTCCACGGATTTCTACAGTGTGGTCCACTTGAGATTTGGATCTTCCTTATTTTTGGATCTATCCTCTAAAATGTTCCGGTAAAATGGATGGACGATGTGGATGTAACATATAACTCATAGTGGAGTCCACAGAACTTCTTGACTTCAACACACCACCAAGGTGTGGTGTATGTCACACCACGCAATCACTTTCCAAAAAAACAAAAACAGACTATTCGAACAGTTCGGGTGAAGATATTTTGTCGGTCGGATGTGGACCATCTACCTCACCTGTCTTTCTAGCCATCGGTATTGGGCGCATGTAACCGTGACATTGATGGTGTGGCCCACCTTTTTTTTAGCCGGTATATACATCTGGACCATCCAAGCCTACCCAGCACATAGCCACAGCACATGTCGCACAATAGTTTGGTGATCCAATCCGACCATCCATTGAGCTCCTTAGTAGATGGACCCTGGTACAATATTGAATGGCTGTAAGCATCCTACTTCTCTAGCCAGTGGCCTCCAAATGGACGGTTCAAAATGAAACAACCCCTTTTCTAACTATATATGAGATTTGCACTTGCACCAAATCCAGTCACTCGCGTGATGGGCCCCAGCATAGATGGGCAATGCCTCGAAAAATCTCTTGAGCTACCAACGGTCCAGAGCAAAGGTCAGAGATTGGATGGATAGAATCTTCCATCCATGTTGGGCCGATAATTTCTGACCATGTGGATCAGCTGACCATGGACCTCACTTGTACCGATAATGAATATCAGGACGTTATTTAAGTCCCAGCGCATCAGGGCCATACAATTTCCAATGGCCCTGATATTACTAATTCAATTCAAGCATTTAAACCCTTTCAACGGCTGAAAGGGACTGGGCCTCGAAATCTAATTCCGTACATGGTATAACCCTGATACATGGTCACGAGTTCACACCTTTTATTTTCATCTTTGTTTCCTGACCACGTATCCGCCTCTAAAGGTGGCCCACCTCATTAAGTCATTAGTTAAGATCTAGAAGCCTTCGTAATGCAGGAGGTTGATGACGGTGAGTGGGGCCCATTCGGTATATGAAAGGAATTAGGCTAGGATTGACCTGTACCGCCTTCATCTTGGGGGCCCACTACCCAAAACAATGTCTAAACGGACGTGAATTAGCTACAGAACTTAGGGATGTACATGAAGCCCAACCGAGTTGAGCCGGCCTTTGCTTGACTCGGCTCGGCCACTAGCTGACCCTAGCTTGTACACAGGCTTATCTCTGTACGGACAGTCGCTTGACTCAGACTTGGCTCTGTACGGACAGTAGCTTGGGCTAATTAAACCTGCGTTTGAGCTGAGTTAGTTAAGTTCCCATGCAATATTTTCATAAACACTTGAACTGTACCTTCAAAATTTCAATTGTACGTAAAACATTAAGAGTGCTTTTATAAGTGTTTTATTAAACATCTTCTAAGCAATGTAAAAATTAAAAAAAAAATTTTTATTTTATTTTATATAAATACTTTCTTTTCCATCAGCCACACTTCATTGAGTCATTTTATCAAACATCAGGTGAGTAACATCAATATCAAAGTAATCGAGTCACTGAACTATTTAATTTGAGTTAGGTTCGATCCGAGTCGAGTCGAGCCGGGCCGAGGCAGCTCGAGCCCGAACTCTAACTCATTTTCAAGCTAAAAAATTCAACTCAACTCAGCTCAGACCCATCTCCCAATTAAGCTTTTTCGAGTCGAGTGGGGTGAGCTATCCGAGCTCGGTTCGCGTATGCCCTGGATGAACTCTACAGTAATTCTCGTGACGTCCCCACGTTCTATGGGCTCCACCATGATGTATGAATTGTTTCATACTATTCATCCATTTGAAGAGATCATTTTAAAGCATGACCAAAATAAAGAGGAAGATCCAAAGCGCAAGTGGAGCCCATCATAGAAAACAGTGGGAATTGAACACTTACCATTAAAAACTTATTTGGGCCATAGAAGTTTTTGATCAAGGTAATATTTATGTTTTCCTTTAATCTATGTCTGTATTAACTTATGAATAGGTTGGATCTCAAATAAACATCATGGTGAGCCTTAGGAAGGTTTCAACGGTGGTGTCATTGTCCCCACAGTTTTCTATGGTGGGGTCCACTTGAACTTTGGATCTGCCTCGTTCTTTGATTCATGCACTAAAATGATCTCTCCGAATGGATGGATGGTGTGGATACAACATATACATCATGATGGGGCTCACATAACGTGGTGACGTCACTTGAGTAGCGAGACTGCCACCGTCGAGTTCAGTGGCTAATCCGTGTCCTGTCTAAAACATGCAAAAATATAACCTCTTAAGTGGGCCCATAATCCATATCAACCATTCCATCTTTTCAAATATAATCAATATGGAACGAACGTTTTCCTGGCCGTTAATCGGATTGGGATGGTCATGATCATCCAATCAAAGTGATTTGAGATAAGTGAGCAATTGAAGGTGGCCCACATGATGGATAATCGATGGTGATTGTCCCACGTTTTCTAGCATAACTAATATGGACTATCCATTTCCTTAACCATTGATGATATCTTGATCTACATTTAAGATCTTTGAAAGAAGGGTCGCACTGTTTGGATGACTTGGATAGAGATACATGTACGCTCGCATGGCCCACTGTTTGAACACGATGATGCGACGGTCCACCAAATTCTAGTCGCATGGTTATTTTGATGAATGGCCTAATTAGTATTTGAAAATTAAGCAACGGTGAGGGCGCCTTGTCTGTGACCCAGAACCAGCTATGTGGGTGCGATCCTAACCGTGAGTCCCATCTCCATACATACATTGTATAATCTATTTTGCTAGCTTATTTTAGGGCCTGTTTGAATTTACAGTGGAATGGTAAATAGCTGGAAACAGAATAATAAGTATTTCCCTTCGTAGTTGTCGCACGCTTCCCTGTAACTGATTTGACGGTTACTTTTTGGAGGTTAAAATGGCAAATACTATTAAACATTTGTGGGTCCCACCATGTTGCATATCATATATCCACACCGTTCATCCATTATGTCAGATAAATTTATGATATAAGTCAAAAAATGAGTTTTATCCAATGCTCAAGTAGACCACGCAATAGAAATATGTGAATTAAATACTTTCCATTAAAAACTTCATGTGGCCATTGTTTCTTTTGATACGGCCAGTTGAGTGTTGGATTTAACTCATTTTTCTTCTAATATCTCAAAATGTTGTGATAAAATGAATGGACGGAGTAGATATATCATATACATTAAAATAGGGTCCTAAAATAGCCACTGCTACTTTTGAACCGGTTCCAAGAAGTGAAATCTCCGTGAATATTGAAACAGGTGAAACGGTAATAATCATCCATTTCTTACGTATTAACCATCTCCACGTCGATGAAAATCAAACATGGGTGTGGTCCCAAAAATGAAGTTGATATAAATTTCAAGCGGTGCATATTATAAGAAATACTTGTTAATAACCATTAAAAACTTTTTACAGGTCACGAAAGTTTTAAATCAAGCTTATATTTAATTTTTATTTTTTTTCCCCTCTTTTACCCAGGTTTGTTTGACCTTATCAATAGGTTGGATGGTACACAAATTATGGTGGACCCTGGGAAGTTTTTAATGGTGGGCATTCAACAACCAATGTTTCCTATTGTATGGTCTACTTGAAATTGATATTTATTTTTTTCCTCTTTTACCTATGTTTGTTTGACCTTATTAATACGTTGGATGGTAAACATTAATTATGGTGGACTCTAGAAAGTTTTTAATGATGGGCATTCAACAACCAATGTTTCCTATTGTGTGGTCCACCTGAAATTTATATCTTCTTCATTTTTGGTACCATACTTGAGAATAAGCTAACAAAACATATGGACAACATGAATATACAGTGCACATATCGAGGTTGGCCCTAAGCGACAGTCACACCCACATCATTAGTTCCAAGGTCGCAGCAGGGATATATAATGCATACATCAAGGTGGGCCCTAAGTCAGAGTCGCACCCACGTCGTTGGTTCCGCTCACATGCATCAAGGGGCCCTAAGTTAGGTCACACCATGTTGTTGGTTCCGAGGTTGCAGCCAAGTCACACTCAATTTGAGAATATTTGAAGTATATATAGCTCCTTATGATCGTGTTTGGTAATCCATATTTGTTTAATTGATGTTTACATGACTGGTGGAAGCTATTTAAAACAATATAGTTGGTAAATTTTCAATCAATGGCTAAGAAAAACAATCGTTATTGAATTTTTTTAATAACCGTTAGCTCATCTGAATTGTGCTTATCAAACAGGTTTTTTTCGGTCTCTTCGGTTTTCCCATCAACTTGATTTTTCAAAAGGATGGGCAATTAAAGATGGAACCCATACAATGAATAGTCTATATCACCAGTCAAAATTTCAACAGCTCAACTGTTCTCAAAGTCTGTACATTTAGATTTCGTGGAAGACGCTCAATTGAGTCTTCACATGACTTGATATTTAATAATAATTAAATAAAATTTTAGTGGTAGTAATTGATCGACATAAATTAATAAAATAAATAAAATATAAAGGGGACCAGCTACTTTTAGTCATTTAACAATTGGTAAAGATAATCCAAAATTAGTTATTTGATTTTCAAGAGAAATTTGGAAATTTGTGCTTAAAGTAAGCCCACATGATGGATGGTCCAAATCAATGATAATAACTTTTCTTATATTGACAATGACGACTATGGACCATATGTGCCATATGGTTTTGAGCATCGGAGCAAAGTGGTTTATCAAGGAACGATGACCCCACATGAATAGCATCAAAATCAATGATCTAACAATTAACGGTGCATATGGCTCTTTAGAATAGTGTTGGGTAATCCATATTGTTTAAATGACTGGTGGTGGCTGCCTAAAAAATGAATTGTGATCAACTTTCAATCAATGACTTTGAAAACAACAGTTACTGAATTGTTTAATAATTATAGACTCGTCTAAAATGTACTTATCAAACATGTTTTTCATGTCCTTTAGATCTTCTTATCAACCTAATTTTTAATAAGGATGGACAATTAAAGAGGGACCCATATAATGTATGGTCCATATCATAATTCAAAATCTCAAAGGCTCAATTGGACTCAAAGTCCATATGTTTAGATTAACTCAAGTCTTGATCGAAAATCTCAAAGGCTCAATTGGAATCAAAGTCCATATGTTCAGATTAGCCCGAAGTCTTGACCGAGTCTTCACACTTGGTCATGTCGTCACATGACTTGACATTTAATAATTAATTAATTAAAATTTAGTAGTATAAATAAACATTGACTGATAACATAAATAAAATATAAAAGGGGCTCGGTCACATTTAGTCATTGATCAATTGGTATAGATAATCCAAACAAATTGATTTGATTTTCAAGAGGGATCTGCAGTCAAAGTTAGCCCCCACACGAAGGATGGTCAAGATCAATGATCAAAACTTTTCTTACATAGTCAATGAGGACAGTGCATAAGCCGTATGGTTTGGAGCAGCAGATTAAAGTGGCTTATAAAAGAATGAGAAATCAAAGAGGTACCCCCGCTATAACGTCTCAAAATGTTGCCAATTTAAAGTTGGGCATCCTTGGGCGTTACCTTTGCTTTAATGATTTAAGTATATATCCGTGCATGCATTTGCACGTGTTTGAAATCAAAATGGGTGATGTGGAGTCCACCAAAACTGCCTGAAAGAGTAGAAGTTTGAACTTTAAAGGGTGGGGAGACCAAGCCCGGCGGTGCATGGGCCTAAAAAATGAGCTATGAGACAGTTCTCGGAGGTGGCACCATGGAATCGGCGGTGCTACCGCATAAAATGGACAGTAGGCGGTGGTGCCACTACATAATCGGCGGTGCCACCGCGCCCCCTATTCAACGATCTTCTACGTTTCGAATTTTGACAGTTTCGATAAACTGACTTTAAAAATTCATATATTTTGTTTTACAACTTTAACTTTGTATTTGTTGGTCGAGTTTCTATCAAGCTCAAATCACTCATTCTACTAAGTCTTTAAACTCCTACGTCGAATCTTGCTCACTCGAACGACAATTTACTAAATTCACTCATTTCAAGTTGGAATCATACATACTTAAACACCTCGTAAGTGACAAAATTAACCAGGGTGGTGTAATGCCCTGGAAATCAGGGGTCATGCATACACTCGACTCCCGAGTTTTTGAGTGTCACTTATAATTGATTTCGTTAATATGCGTTTAATTAGGTTTAAATGCGTAGCCTGAAATTTTATGGAACATGAAGCACAACCACACAAGTTTATTGAAGTGAAAGATATTAGGCACATATACAGGTCCAAAAGAATATAAATGCATCGCACAATGCATTGCGCGACAAAAACCACAAAAAGAATAATGTGTCCAAAAGAATGAAGATAAGTCCACATCTCAGTGATCCAAATCCCGCCTTGCAAGCTGAAGGAGAGCCATCCATCAACTGAAAGTAGGATAGCTCGTCCTCCTCGTCTAAGCTTGTGCCGCCGGGCTCCTCAAACTCCTCGTCACCTGCAGCTACGGGAGAGTCTGGTTGGTGTTTTAAAATACCGTCCCAGAGTGGGAGTGAGTGATCAACTCAGTGGGTGCTATTAGTCTCAAGTTATAATAGGCATCAATTATATTATGAACTTAATGAAAAACAGTCATTCATAAACACTTAACTAATCTTATTAATGCGCATGCATGACGGATGATATGATGCATGCCCTCGCCACGACACTCCCTCGAGCGACTCCATCTAACAATCGTGTATGACCAACACTCCCTCAGAACGACCTCGACTGCCAAATTGCCACCCTAGCTAGTGCGATGCAATGAGATCGTATTAGTCGGGTCCTTAGTTAAGTCCAGCAGATTGAGTAATTCGATACACCCCACGTATTAATGCCCTGAACTGGTTGGGAGGCCAAGGCCCCCTTAAGTGTGAGGTCGAGACCCCGCAGTCCTTGATCCCGTCGGATTCTCCATCCCCGACTTCGAGCACATGGGGAGTGTCGAGAAGAAAGGGATCTCTCGTAGTCACTACAGGGAGGCGCGTTACCCCAACGTAGGCCGACAGCTCGGACACTGTTCCATTCCACCATGCCCAGCTCACAAGGCGGTGGACCGGTTTCAATTCGATTGTCAATGGGCTACAACAGTAGTAGGGTGTTCCAGGTTCCATACATATGTGAGCAAACAGGGTTAACAACAAGGTTGGTCAGTAAATAGGCTAGACCGGCAAACACGTGACAGACGACATCAGGTACGAGCGACCCATGTAGTCTAACTGCTGTCGCCCACACACACTCGCCCAAATCCATGGGTTTAACCTCAGGGTAGTCCTACCAACGGTTCACCTTCGCTCTCCTCATGTTCCTAACCAACCCAAGGGTTGTGATGGTGATCTATAACATGCTAACTATCAATGTATCAACTAGCATAAACAACATTATGTTGTCATACTTCTCAATATACAATTCTAATTTCACTTAGCAAGCAAAACTAACAATATCATGAACAAAGTGCGTGTGTGTTGTGTGGGTTGGTGAGGAAGTGAAGCACTTCCCACCTCTTATAGAACTATAATACACAAGAATCAATAAATCATACATGATATAAGGCAACTTCTTAAGAGAAATCAAGCATGACATAAATATATAATCATCCATAGTGACCTAATCATGTGAGAAGCACGAATAATATCATATGAGAACTAAACAAAACATACAATTTCATGTAATCCCCAAATGAACATCCAAATCCTAGGTTTTCTCTAAATTCTCTAACTACATCATCCAAGCAATCAAAATCATTAGACTCATAGTATAGTTGGTGATGGGCCACCTAAGGATAATAGTTCGCACCTATGGATCATTGGAGACTTGGAAAATGACCTAGGATTGAGGACTTTGGGGTCGACCGGCCGAAATTCCTAAAGAAAGCACTTGCATGTTAGAAATCCATGCCAATCCCTTCTCAATATAATGGTTTCAAGGAAAAGGGATAAGAGATTTATCTAGACGATCAACGGAAGCGATTCTTGCGGTTGAGGCCTAGGGCTTTCTTGTAGAAGAGGTAGGGAGTTGCAAGATGAGGTTTCCTTGGGCCCCACCACGATTTATGGTCCACCCTTGCTCTTCTTTACTCTCTCTTTCTTCTCTCTTTACTCTCTTACTCTCCCTTCTCTCTCTTTGGTGGGTGTAGTATAGGAGGGAGTTATGAGAGAGTTAGGGCTTAATTTTCTAGACTTGGGCCCTTTAGCCTTAAGTTTCCTCAAATGCCCACACTATCCCTCTAGGACTCCATATTGGCTTTGGGGTGGCCCTAACACCTCCTAGGCCACCAAATTTGGTGTGTAGGTGTCTCATGGCCCGATGAAGGGCCATACAAAATTTAGAAACGATCGGATATGAGGTTTAGTTGTACGAGTCCGATTTGTGATCAACAGTCACCTTGCCACAATCGGATCCTAGATTTTGTGGACGGGCGTAGGAAAATACATTAGACCTTCATCATAAATTTAGAAGAAATTCGACAGCTAAAATGCCTGGAATCTCGGTTTCATTTACAAGTGCCAGATTTCAATTCTGGCCTTGGGTGGGTTGCATTTGGCAAGTGCAGCTGGAACGGCGTGAA
Source organism: Magnolia kwangsiensis (assembly GCA_037074715.1). Lineage (NCBI taxonomy): Eukaryota > Viridiplantae > Streptophyta > Magnoliopsida > Magnoliales > Magnoliaceae > Magnolia > Magnolia kwangsiensis. Next base: position 8,260,766 of record CM073580.1, on the reverse strand, counting down.
AAAATAATTTCTAGTTGTCCACTGAGTCCGTGGTGCGCGATGGACCACAAGCCTAGTAAGATCTATGGTTTCCTAATTTTTTATAATTTTTTAACCTTCCCGTGTCGCGGTATAGCCCGTACAGGTTGTTGCTAAGTGTAAACGGCCATCTGGCTTGACGGCCCACACTAGGTCCTATCATGACCCGTATGGTCTACTCAGTTGGATTAATCTTATATTAATTTACTTGTGGTACCTCACTACGAGTAGTTTAAATGAATGGTCCTGCAGCAAATCCTACGTGGACGCCACAAGATACTGTGCTGGTTGGACAGAACGTTATAGGGATTGATTTGGTCTATTAGTTAAGATCTAGGCCTTATCTAACTCGGCTTCGGTTAGATCTTTAATTTAGTTATGCTTGTCTTGATTAGTTAGCGACGGATTGGTTAGATTTGGGTCCTATGTGAGTAAATCATAGGGCTACACCTGATGTTCAAGTGATTAGACGGATTCGTTTGCTCCTTCGGTTGATTAATCAGACTTGTGTGGTTCTTTACTGGTTTCACCCGTGTATAAACTAACATTGAGTACTAATGGTCAGTAAATGATATTATAAGTTAATTACTTGGGAAAAAAATTCAAGGATTTTTGGAAATCCAAAACAGTGAAAATCAAGGATGTTACAATTTATTCCCGTTAAAAATAATTTTATCCCCGATATTGCCTAAGGATAATAAGTAAAGGTTTCATTATTTCATTTGCCTAGGTTTTGTTGATTTCAAGTTTAGATGCGGTATAGGGTGTATACTATCTATGTTGGTCTGGCTTATTTTATTCTCCCCCCCCTTAAAAATAATTTCACCCTAATGGTTAACTACAATTTATTTATTTATTTATTTATTTATTTTAAGATTTGGATTCATCATGACGATTTCTCTCTATTTAGAGTAAAAATATTTCTTTTTAATGTTCGACCCACACGGAGAAACGATTGTAGTGGGCTTGAACCTGATACGTCGATCATCTACCTGACCAGGGTAGAAAGCTCATTGTATCCCTTATTCGTCTTGGTGGATCCTGGTCTTCTACTCGGTCAAAGCAGTGAGTCCATTGATAGTCGTCCAAGATTGAGAATTGGGTCAAGACGCGAATACTTCGCAAGTGTATACTTCCATAATTCCGTAGTCCGATCAATCTAAATGTTTAGGGAATGACCATCATTGAAAAGTTTAAATATCTTATATATAAGGTTGTCCTTTGGGTCTTGGTTTAAGAGAGTTCTTATTTTAATTCTTATATAACTTAGTGATTTAAATCTCCCACGGTGTCTATGGTCAAATGATTATCCTAAAAAGGTTTCTAATAGTATAAAATTTTATATGTATATTACCATTTCGATCTTATGTCTAGTGGGTTATGAGCAGACTGCACTTCGATTTCATAAACTTTCAGAGGGAAGGAAGAATTGAAAGTTATAGGGTATTTCAGAGGTTTGAAGTGCTAATAACGCTAAGAAGGCTGCAGAAAAAGAAAGACGAAGAATGTCGTCTTCTTAATGTGGTACGAACCTTAAATCTATAACAGAATAAGAAAACTTGAAATATTTTACCATAATCCGCCTTTAATACGAACTTTTGGAGCCTTAAACTATGAAATTCAATCCTACTCAAGGGTCCTAATTCGATTGCATTGAAAACTACTTAAAATAGAAAAATATATAAAAAATAATTTAATCATAGGATGATTCCTAGTATTATTAGAATTAAACATTCTTATCTTTGTATGCATTTTTTTTAAGATAATAAATTTAATATCAATAAAATTATTTCACCCTCTACTCTATTATTCTTGTGGATGTACTCTTGTCCATTTCTTATGATTTGTGTATCGAGGTCTCATTGACTCGATAACCAGGTTGCACCAAATGTTTGTCATCATCATTACCATATCCATGTCCTAGCTATTTAATTGGCATTATTGATCCTCCTTCACAATTCAATTGTATCGAAGTCTCTGTCCTCAATAAGTGAACAAGCCTTCATATCCTTTCTTACCACTTCAATCCAAGTCTTTTTTTTTTTAGTTTCCTTGGAGCCTTCCTCCAAATCTCATATTTATCATTTTCCTCCTAAAATCTCATTATACAATACCACATCTTGCAGACAACATACACCAAGAGACCTCATCCCAATTAGTGGTTAATTCATTTGTAACAAGTACAAAAATGTAAGGACTTGTAACACCCCGGATTTTGGCCAATCTGGGATTTGACGTCCTTAGACAGTGGGTCAATTAAAACACCTGAAAAATCGTTCAGAACCCAATTCCATAGCCAAAGAAACCACTTAGGATAAATTTCTTTAGAAACTAAGCATAAGTTAGCTAGCGCAACGTTGGAGTGGCTGGGAAACAGTCCCTGATTACTTTAAATACGTTCTACAAGGCCCAAAGCGAGTGGAACCAATGGTGCTATAATGCTCTAAAACCTCGGACCAAACTCTAAGCGGGTTTGTTCTCTGGACCACTTTGAATCTTTGTATTGGATCTAGACCGCACGTCGAAAGTCCGATACCTCCTATCTTAGACCGTTAGAACCGTCTAGCTGGACTTGACACTCATTCCAAAAATCAAGTCAAACCGATGATCACAGGCTATTTCATTGAGCCCGGACCGAAGAGAGTGTGAATAGGGACATAGTTGGAATTTCAAATTCAAATCTGGCACACAAATTTGACGCATCAGTATTGAGCATTCTGACCGTCAGAATACAGCCAAATTACACCCTTGGATCAGGAAAAATATCTATTATATATCACGAGACTTATAGGCCTGATCTTGGTGCGGTGACCGTTAAACTGAAACTGGGCCGCCACGTGCGATCTGGGAACCCAACCGGTCTGAAAACTGGATGTGTGCTAGATCCAGTATGCATGAGCTTAAGTCCGACCGCATTTGGCCTGGGGACCTCCAGAAATGCCCTTTTGGACCGAAACGGCCCCGATTTGGTTAGGCACCAAGTAAACATTGTTCCCAAGCCTATTTTGAGAATGTTTTAGGCTATAAAAGGGGTTGAAACCCCCACTCCTCTCTCCCATCCGAATTTGAGAGAAGCTCTAGCTTGGGAGAGAGAAAAAGAGTGAGAGATTGTGAGAGAGTGGGAGAGTTCTTCCCGCCACTTGTGCTACGTGTTGCACATGCTTAAGCAACACTCCTCTACCGCTTTCCCGGCGATTCCACCGCAATCCTAGGTAAGTAAAAACCCTAAATAGTTGGTGATTTGAGTTTTCCTTGTTTCCATAGCGATGTAGCTTATGGATCTTATGTATTAGGTTCCTTATTCGCCGTAGACGAAGCGTATACGCTCCGTTTCAATTTCCGACTCTACAAGACATAAGGTGCGGATAGTAGACGCTTTGATTGACTGTTTTCAAAGCTTTCAATGTCGTTTAATAGTAGATTCTTGACGGCAACGCCGTTTGACATGTACAACATGCTCTCCGTTTCCTGTTTCGTAAATTAACGAAGAATATGAGATTTAGGGCATTTTAGTCATTTGTAGGAAGTACCGTTTACATTCATATTTTGCTGATGTGATTGACATGGTTTGTTGTCGCATTAGGAAGTTAGGAATGCGTGCATAATTAGTTTGGCGAAGAGATTCGCCTAGTTGCGCACCTTGGGTCGACATACTATATGTAGACTTAAGTGTGTAGTGTATGTGTTTGTATAAATGCTTGTATTAGTATGTATTGAATTAAATGATGTTATTTGATAGTTTGTGATTGATTTTTCAATTATTATGCAGACCTAAATGATTTTCTACATGTTGACAAAATGCATGATTTCATTACATGCATGGAATGTATGTGCTTGAGGATTTGCTTAAGTTGAATATGCATGGGAAGTATGCCTTGAAGATTTGCTTAAGTTGAATGTTATAACATGTGCTAACATGCTCACATGATGTATTTCAATTCCAACACCTTTGTATAGTGTTAATGTAATTCCATAGATGTGTGGGACTTGACTTAGTCCAGGCAGTCGGTAACCGAGCGAATTCGTGGCTGACTGGTCATAGCCACGAACGACGCGTCGATGAATGTGATTCGTGTTGAGAGTTGGCGGCAGTGGTTAGGCCACGCGAAGTGTTTCACGCACTTCATGTCGTTCAATTCGAGATGCGATCGCACTAGTCGAGCCCGTCAAGTAACCCGACTGGCCGATGTTTGTTCACCTTGTATGTATCATAACTGCTTGAACCTAGGGTACTGAACTTACCATTGTAAACCCTGTTAACCATGGTACCTTGATCCACGAAGACTCATGAGCCGGGCATGGTGGTATGGGACACCGTGGTCGAGCTGTCGGCCTACGCTGGGGCCACAAACCTCCCCGTAGTGACCAGTGAGCACCTATGACTCGTGAGCAGATTATGGTGGTATGGGACACTATATTCTTGCTGTCGGCCTACACTGATAAGGTGATGGGGGAGCGGTGCAACGAGTGCGAGAAACAGCCCTGGCAGCCCTTTGTAGTGACCGCGAGCGTATTCTGAGTCTACGGGAGGCGACGACCCTTCCGTAGCAGTAGAGTACAGTAGGCCTGTATTGATAAGGTGATGGGGGAGCGGAGCAACGAGTGCGTGCAACAGCCCTGGCAGCCCTTGCAGCGACCTACAAAATATACATCGTATGAGATTACTAGGAGTGACGACCCTAGACAGGATCTGTGTTGGGATTGATACAAGGGAAGTACCTTAGTTTCCCAATCCTGCTGTTTGAATGGATTAATAACAACTTGGTAATCATATCACCATAGCATTGCATGTGCCTGGAAGATGTGGAGCACTCTAGGGAGTGTGGCATGCCGCGGTCGTAAGATGTTGCCGTATGAGGGTGATCGTCGGTGAGGGCATACATCACGTCATGTCATAATTGCATTAACAACAGTATTAGGATTGTTTGATTTATTGCTTTACTATTATCGCATGATTGATTTGAGAACATGTTAATCCTTGCTCTATTATTCCACTGAGTTAGCTACTCACTCCCACGTTACGGGACGGTGTTCCGGACACCCACCAGACCTTTTTGTGATTGCAGATGATGGCGCGGCCTGTGAGGCAGAGCCGGACTTGATGATGATGAGGAGGATCCCTCCTTTATGCGTGTTCTGATCGACGGGACTACAGGGAGGTTGATTAGATACTTTGACATTTGTCATTTTATATTTTTAGCGCACTCATGTATATTCGTTTCATCTACTTTTGGAGTATACATGTATGTGTATAACCTGGTAACATGTTCACACTCTGGAGACATACAACAGTTTATATATGTTATACATACTATTACAGACTTCCGCTGGTTATTTTAACTGTCTCTGGAGTATGATATGCGGTTCTAGCTTAATCTCACTCATGTCTAATACATTATCACAGACAACATTCAATCATACATATCTATGTTGCATAAATAACATTTTGGAACTCGGGAGTTGGGTTTTTGCTCGACCCCCCGATTTTCGGGATGTTACAGATGGTATCAGAGCATGATTTGGATTAAACCGGGCCTGGGTTATGGTCACGCGACGTACGCTGTCGCTTCCTTTGACTTAGGTGGGTGCGAGAAGGGTCTAGAAACACGTCTAAGATCGCAGATTCGCCGATAGGCGAAGTCTATTAGAATCGATCGCAAGATCGAGTCTGTAACGCATCTCGGGTCGCGTAAGGCAACCCGAATCACTTCTAAGCTGTAGGAAGTCGGGTTGAGACGTCCTATGAGCGGTTTTAAACCGCAAAAGTAAATCCTTGGGCCGTGGGACAACCACGACCCCTGTATTCAATCGCCAGAGCTTAAAAACCCCCGTTTCACCGAAAATCTTCGAAATTCTTCCTCTCACCACCCCAATATTCAATTATTTCTTATCCATTTCATATTAGGCATCAATACTAATGTGAAAATAACATAAAATCTTACTTTCACAAAATTTTACAGTGAATAGTAAAATTTCATGAAAAATGGCCATAAGGCCATTATAAATTCACTTTCTTTAGCAACTAATGGGCTATATGGATGTACTAGATCCTTCTACCCCAAAATCATATGCTGAATGATAGGGTTTTGTATCCGGGATTGAAGATTGGACCCGAAAATCCTCGAATGGATGTTAAAAATGTATTGGCCTCCCTAGGGCAATCTACAATGAACTAGAGTGTGCACCATACCTTTTTGGAATCCCTAGGGCAAGAGGAATCCATCCCATATGGCCTCAGAGGCAAGTTTGCAACTTCACCGGCGATGCCATCGCCGGTTCGGCGATGCATCGCCGGCCGGCGAGCTCCGATGGGGCCGTCCTTCGGGCGCACCCCCTTAAACAGGGTCCACATCACCCCTATGCACCTCCCACCCCAAGAAAACCCCAAATATGGGTACTTCCTTCACAAAAAGCCCCTCCCCTAGCCCCATTTTCGTTTTCAGCTGCCCTATCCCAAAAATTCGTGATTCCAAACCACCCTAGATCCATTCCCCGCCAAAAACGACTACCCTCCGTCATTCCTTTGAAGTTGGCAGCCCTCCCTCTTGAAGATTTCATCCGTTGGAGCTCCTAAAACCCCAAAATCGAGCTGAAATCGTGAGGTGCTCCATTCCCCTTTTTCATTTTCATTTCTTTCTGAAAATACATCCTAGGGAAGCTTGAAGCATCCCTCTACAACGCCTAGATTTCATTCTGTCCCTTTGGGCGACCATTTCTTCGCATTTCCTCCATTTTCCATGGCTATTGTTAAGGCTGTTTCAGCCTTTTTCCTCCCTTTCCATCGTTCTCTCTCTCATGTCCCTTTTATTTGAGCCTTTACCCCCTTTTTGGGTCTCAGAATCATGCTAACCTCAAATCCCATTTCTCAACTTTCTCCGTTTGAGAAGTATTGAAAACACATGGCCGATAGAGCTCTAATGGGCAACTGACAGTATTGAACTTGATAGTATTCAAGAAGGTCAGTCGGGACCCTGGTAGAAGTCCTTTGGTAGAATTAGGCATCTATGTCGTTGCCCTTTAGCTTGTTTGACTACTGTTTGAAATTTCTGTGTTGTTTTGTTGTTAGGTAGAAAAATGTGTTTGTGTTGTGGTTTGGGCTTAATATAGCCAAAATTTGCCGAATGGAATGCATGTTGTTTCATTTCGCTATAAAATATTGTCCCTAGATTGGGAGTATTATAACTCCCTGAGATCCAGCCTACAAATTAATTTTTATCCCCACCCACCCTCCTACCAAGCATACCACATCCAATCCTGCCATGGGACTAGGAATGCAGTTCCATTTAATACAACTAAGCGCTACCGGCCACATAGGCTCTAGGCGTTTGGAACCTAGTGTTAGTACTCCTAGATTTGAAGGATCTGACGACATAAGAAATCCAACTTCATTTAGATAATCTTGACCCTAAGCAATAGAAGACTTCCCTGTAGTAGAAACAGTATGGAACCATTTAACGTACAAACTTCGGCTTTGGATTATAACTATTGAGTTATAGACTAGGCTACTAGTTGTCTTAGGCAGTGTAAGGCCTATATATACTAAGGGATAGTAGGTTGGATTTGGTTGGAATGGGACTCCCTTCCTTCGGTAGATTCCTTTATGGCTTATAGACTTCTGTTGTTGCCCATAGGAAGGAACCATACACTCTAAGGGAACATTTATAACTCCCTCAGATTGAACTTAGAATGTACTAGCACACCCCTTAGAATTGCCTTCCCCAAGGACTTATTGCATTCGGGAATGCGGAATAAAGGAACTACATGTAAGCGATGTATTCGCGGTTTGAATCGACTTCTTAATCCTAGTGGTTACCAATAAATCCAATGCCCTGATCAAGCAGAGGATCGGCGTCGACTCGGATTAAGAACTGATACAACGCATTTTCTGTCCTGATTAGACAGAAGGTTCAACGTATCCGGCTTAGACCCACTATACAACCTTTCTTCTGTGATGGCCCAACCATTTACAACTAAACAGGATCACATTGTCTTTGGAAAATGGCGAGGACTTAAAGCCAGTAGAGAATTAGACATCTTGCCACCAACTCATACCTGCCCCTGAATTCAATCATAATAGAGATTAGGCTCATCTCTATGATCATAGGTACCAATGCCATAGAACGCATCATTAGCAAGGAAGACCATATAGAGAAAGGCTGTTTCCATTTTAGGTTAAGGATAGCCCCTAAGTTGCACCTCGTTCCGATATACGGAGCGATGCATAGATTCTTGAATTTAAGTAAAACTAAGTTTTAAGGGGGGTAGAACGTATGGAGTCCAATCCGGTTAGGTTAGTCAACGCTCCCGTTCGATCAAAGTGGCGCAGCGGAAGCGTGGTTAGGCTCTTCCCCACTGGCCCAAGATCGAAACATTTGATTTAGGTTATATGTACGGTTAGGTTATTAAGTAGGATTTGAACCTTCCTTAGAATGTCAATACTAAAGTCCCTCTAGGTACTCCTTGCCCTTCGCCAATGTCGGGGACGACATTGTGTTTTAAGGGGGGTAGATTGTAACACCCCGGATTTTGGCCAATCTGGGATTTGACGTCCTTAGACAGTGGGTCAATTAAAACACCTGAAAAATCGTTCAGAACCCAATTCCATAGCCAAAGAAACCACTTAGGATAAATTTCTTTAGAAACTAAGCATAAGTTAGCTAGCGCAACGTTGGAGTGGCTGGGAAACAGTCCCTGATTACTTTAAATACGTTCTACAAGGCCCAAAGCGAGTGGAACCAATGGTGCTATAATGCTCTAAAACCTCGGACCAAACTCTAAGCGGGTTTGTTCTCTGGACCACTTTGAATCTTTGTATTGGATCTAGACCGCACGTCGAAAGTCCGATACCTCCTATCTTAGACCGTTAGAACCGTCTAGCTGGACTTGACACTCATTCCAAAAATCAAGTCAAACCGATGATCACAGGCTATTTCATTGAGCCCGGACCGAAGAGAGTGTGAATAGGGACATAGTTGGAATTTCAAATTCAAATCTGGCACACAAATTTGACGCATCAGTATTGAGCATTCTGACCGTCAGAATACAGCCAAATTACACCCTTGGATCAGGAAAAATATCTATTATATATCACGAGACTTATAGGCCTGATCTTGGTGCGGTGACCGTTAAACTGAAACTGGGCCGCCACGTGCGATCTGGGAACCCAACCGGTCTGAAAACTGGATGTGTGCTAGATCCAGTATGCATGAGCTTAAGTCCGACCGCATTTGGCCTGGGGACCTCCAGAAATGCCCTTTTGGACCGAAACGGCCCCGATTTGGTTAGGCACCAAGTAAACATTGTTCCCAAGCCTATTTTGGGAATGTTTTAGGCTATAAAAGGGGTTGAAACCCCCACTCCTCTCTCCCATCCGAATTTGAGAGAAGCTCTAGCTTGGGAGAGAGAAAAAGAGTGAGAGATTGTGAGAGAGTGGGAGAGTTCTTCCCGCCACTTGTGCTACGTGTTGCACATGCTTAAGCAACACTCCTCTACCGCTTTCCCGGCGATTCCACCGCAATCCTAGGTAAGTAAAAACCCTAAATAGTTGGTGATTTGAGTTTTCCTTGTTTCCATAGCGATGTAGCTTATGGATCTTATGTATTAGGTTCCTTATTCGCCGTAGACGAAGCGTATACGCTCCGTTTCAATTTCCGACTCTACAAGACATAAGGTGCGGATAGTAGACGCTTTGATTGACTGTTTTCAAAGCTTTCAATGTCGTTTAATAGTAGATTCTTGACGGCAACGCCGTTTGACATGTACAACATGCTCTCCGTTTCCTGTTTCGTAAATTAACGAAGAATATGAGATTTAGGGCATTTTAGTCATTTGTAGGAAGTACCGTTTACATTCATATTTTGCTGATGTGATTGACATGGTTTGTTGTCGCATTAGGAAGTTAGGAATGCGTGCATAATTAGTTTGGCGAAGAGATTCGCCTAGTTGCGCACCTTGGGTCGACATACTATATGTAGACTTAAGTGTGTAGTATATGTGTTTGTATAAATGCTTGTATTAGTATGTATTGAATTAAATGATGTTATTTGATAGTTTGTGATTGATTTTTCAATTATTATGCAGACCTAAATGATTTTCTACATGTTGACAAAATGCATGATTTCATTACATGCATGGAATGTATGTGCTTGAGGATTTGCTTAAGTTGAATATGCATGGGAAGTATGCCTTGAAGATTTGCTTAAGTTGAATGTTATAACATGTGCTAACATGCTCACATGATGTATTTCAATTCCAACACCTTTGTATAGTGTTAATGTAATTCCATAGATGTGTGGGACTTGACTTAGTCCAGGCAGTCGGTAACCGAGCGAATTCGTGGCTGACTGGTCATAGCCACGAACGACGCGTCGATGAATGTGATTCGTGTTGAGAGTTGGCGGCAGTGGTTAGGCCACGCGAAGTGTTTCACGCACTTCATGTCGTTCAATTCGAGATGCGATCGCACTAGTCGAGCCCGTCAAGTAACCCGACTGGCCGATGTTTGTTCACCTTGTATGTATCATAACTGCTTGAACCTAGGGTACTGAACTTACCATTGTAAACCCTGTTAACCATGGTACCTTGATCCACGAAGACTCATGAGCCGGGCATGGTGGTATGGGACACCGTGGTCGAGCTGTCGGCCTACGCTGGGGCCACAAACCTCCCCGTAGTGACCAGTGAGCACCTATGACTCGTGAGCAGATTATGGTGGTATGGGACACTATATTCTTGCTGTCGGCCTACACTGATAAGGTGATGGGGGAGCGGTGCAACGAGTGCGAGCAACAGCCCTGGCAGCCCTTTGTAGTGACCGCGAGCGTATTCTGAGTCTACGGGAGGCGACGACCCTTCCGTAGCAGTAGAGTACAGTAGGCCTGTATTGATAAGGTGATGGGGGAGCGGAGCAACGAGTGCGTGCAACAGCCCTGGCAGCCCTTGCAGCGACCTACAAAATATACATCGTATGAGATTACTAGGAGTGACGACCCTAGACAGGATCTGTGTTGGGATTGATACAAGGGAAGTACCTTAGTTTCCCAATCCTGCTGTTTGAATGGATTAATAACAACTTGGTAATCATATCACCATAGCATTGCATGTGCCTGGAAGATGTGGAGCACTCTAGGGAGTGTGGCATGCCGCGGTCGTAAGATGTTGCCGTATGAGGGTGATCGTCGGTGAGGGCATACATCACGTCATGTCATAATTGCATTAACAACAGTATTAGGATTGTTTGATTTATTGCTTTACTATTATCGCATGATTGATTTGAGAACATGTTAATCCTTGCTCTATTATTCCACTGAGTTAGCTACTCACTCCCACGTTACGGGACGGTGTTCCGGACACCCACCAGACCTTTTTGTGATTGCAGATGATGGCGCGGCCTGTGAGGCAGAGCCGGACTTGATGATGATGAGGAGGATCCCTCCTTTATGCGTGTTCTGATCGACGGGACTACAGGGAGGTTGATTAGATACTTTGACATTTGTCATTTTATATTTTTAGCGCACTCATGTATATTCGTTTCATCTACTTTTGGAGTATACATGTATGTGTATAACCTGGTAACATGTTCACACTCTGGAGACATACAACAGTTTATATATGTTATACATACTATTACAGACTTCCGCTGGTTATTTTAACTGTCTCTGGAGTATGATATGCGGTTCTAGCTTAATCTCACTCATGTCTAATACATTATCACAGACAACATTCAATCATACATATCTATGTTGCATAAATAACATTTTGGAACTCGGGAGTTGGGTTTTTGCTCGACCCCCCGATTTTCGGGATGTTACAGGACTTAATGCTGATACCTGACGAAGATCCACTATTGCTAGATACAATCTCACAAAGCATGTTCTCACTCTTGTGATGGAACCCTTGTAGATTTCATAATGTGACTCATAGGTTGGACCCCTTGATTAATGATGCAACTTCGTCCATCTCTTTTGTTCATGTAATTATAGCTACTGTGATGCTTCTCCACACATCTAGCATTTCTTGTTTGTATTTTATTGAAAGACTAGTTAACCAAACAATTCGATTTCACTCCTTCTACACTTTTATAGGTATATAGTCTTGTTCCCACAACCTGTAAGATACACGTGCTCCTAACCAATAGTGTCTGAGGTCTCACCTATCGTAGTACTAAACTGTTGGTCAACTAGATACCCCTCTGAGTAAATTCAATTTGGGGAGATTTTAGGTCAAGTCTCATAGGAACTTACGGCGTAGTATTGTATCTTAGAGAATATATGAATTATCTAAGGAATTTACCCCTTATATTAATGCCGAAAAGTTTTTTTTTTTTTGTAATGATTTAGCCTTGATGTACTTTACATTGAAAACTAGTATAATGACATTCCTGTACTTCATAAGCATTGGTCACTGGTTGCTCCTGTACATTTCACATGTTATTTACAACTAATCAGCCAAATTTCATTTTAAAAAATGACACATGCACACCAATATAAGATGATATGTGCATTATAATTATCTTTTACATTTTTTGCAATAGATTGACACATAGCTAGAGATATACATGGAACAGAAACAGAGGCTACACTTCCATTTCAATAGGAAATCTAATGGAGAAGAAAAACTAAATTAATGAGGAATCTGATTAGGCTCTTGGAAGTTCGTTAGGGAAGTAGGACTGTAGAGTTAGAGAGGTAAGTTAGTTTCTAGTTCTAGTTTAGAGCTTTTGAAGAGAGTATCAAATTGGTTTTGTAGATAAGTGCGGTGGACCAAATTTAGCTTTTGAGAGCAATTAGTTAAAATGATTTATTTCCTGCCTCAAAATTCTGCTACTCAAAATTGTCTTGATGCTAAATTTTATTTTTCTGCTAGAAATTTCATATCACTACTAATCGGTTTAATTTGTTCTACTGTAATCCTTGTGTGGGAAAATCAGAGGGCTTGGTGGATTCTTCTGTTGCATCAATAATTAACACCCTTTTTTTTTTACTTTCCCACTTCAGACCTATTTAAAATTAATCCATTATAACCTATTTTGCGTTTGCAACAAAACTCATTAATAGATTCGGCTTGTTGTTTAGTTTCTGCTTCTAGAACTGTTTCCAACACCCATAACTTATCCTGAAACTTGCTTATCAGCTCCTATTTTAGCAAAGTTTTCACCAGTCAACTATCTGGCCAACAGTTAATTCCTAAGGCAGTTCAATAGGAAACTAATAATCCAAATCTAAATTTATCCATAGTTAACCATCTGTCTTCATGACTGATCTGTTTCCTAGCCACTTCCACACTCAACATTGGTACAAAAATCTAGCATTGAGTGTCCATGGCTACAAAGTATCTTTAATTGTGGACAACACAATATTTAGATGAGGATGTGTATATGGAATCACAGTCTATTTATTTTCATTTGGAGAAATATCACCTATCTGTGATGAAGCACATTAGATGAATGGATTGGGTGGCAGATCAAGACCATGATAGGCCCCGTATGCAACAAACAGTGGATGTTCCTTCTCAACTATTCCATGGGATGGCCCATTTGAGTTTTAGATTATCATATTCTAGTTCAATGGTTGCCTTTAGAAGAAAGAAAAGAAGAAGAAAGGATTGTAGTAATGGGTTTTTAATGATGGGTTTGGAGAAGGTGATTTGGAAATGAGGAAGAGGCGATGGGGAGTTTGTAGGAGGAGAAGATGGATTTTGAAGAGATGAGAGTTAGTTGGAGAGATTAGTTTGGAGATGAGGAAGATGAGATGGGAAATGTGAAGGAGGAGAAGATGGATTTTTAAATAAATGGGTTTGAGAGAATGAGGATTGAGATGGGTTAGAGTGAAGAAGAAGATGGTCTGTTTGGGGATTGGGTTTTGAGATTGGGAGAGGGAGAGTTTTCTCTAGGGTTTAGAAGGGATGGTGGAGGGTAATAGGAGTAGTAGAGATAGGTTTTATGGATTCTAGATAGTCCTAAATAGCAAGGAAAAAGGGCCCTACTCGTGTGTACATTGAAAGCGAGGAGGAGACATATCTTAAAATGTTTCTTATACTTTTAGTAATTGGATTATTTTTAAAATTTTTATAATGATTTACCATCAAGTTTTAAGTTATCCCACCAAATTTAATATCATTTGGAGTTGTAGATAAATTATTAAAATTCTAGTAGCAACAACTGTCTGAAATTAATATTTTTTGGATAGTTGGTAAAATATATTAATTTTAACTATATTATAATTTTTATTTTATTTTTTTCTTATTTTTATATAAAACTAGACTCATCAAACTTCAATCTAGCTTTTAAATCACCTAAATCGGACTTGTAACGAAGGAGATATGATTTTTTTAAGTTGGGGTAAAACCTATCCAAATCCCCATGGGGGCTACGCCAGTCGGGTGGGGTCCCTCCGACCCTCTGGATGTTTAGGTGGGGGCCCCACCTCGCTGGAGCCAGGGCGGGGGTGGGGTCCCGCCAGCTCACTGTTTTTCGGGCGGGGTCGCCTTGCAACGGGCATATCTCACAAACTGGAATGAGTTATTCGACGTGCCATATATGAAGTTGGGGTAAGAAAGGTCGATCTACGCAATGGACATAGTTATTTTACAAGATTCCTCTCAATTAGTGGTTAAAAATCTATTTTATCTACATTTTTACTATTTTCGATAAATTTTTATTTACCCTCAAGTCTTTATCCTAGAATGGGTCGAAACTAACAAATTTGACTTGGAATTAACAAATTTGACCCAGAACTAGCTCATTCGGACTTGAATGTTGCCTTCGACCATCAAATCTTTTAATTTATGGCTCGTTCCTAACAATGTACTGGGGAAGTTCAAGAATAGAGTGATGATAGGGGAATATCTTAAGAAGATATATTAGAAAAAGGAATTTCGATCTAGGCCTGCTTGGCTATGAGCATTAAGATGTACCAAATGGGGTTGCAATGCTAACCCCAACCCGAGATTTGGGATTGACATGTCTAGAGTGAGTGTGAAATGGGATTTCCAAGTGTAATTTGGAAGGAAATCCCGCGATTTACCTTTGATTGCATGCATACCAAACCTGGTATTGGAAATTATGGGATAGAGACAATATAGGGACAATATCATATACATGTATTTATTGCCACTCTTACAATTCCATTCTCCTTAATCCCACTTAATGCGGTTGGCCAAATGGGTCCTTAGGGATTAGGTGGACTGGACTAGTAAAATTTCCTAGTTAGTCCAATCGAGTCTTGCCATCATGTTCCCAAATTCCTTGTTCAGAAATTGGGCCAAGGCACCATAGGACACTCGGATCTCCTTTTCTAGCGTTACTATTCCCTCTCTCGCTACCCATTCCTAACTCCTTGGAAGTCCTACCCTCCATCTACCATTGTTGGTTCGGGGTCTAGGATGGTTCCTAGTGCTTTAAGTCCCTATTGCATTGTCTACTGCGTATCCTCTCAAGTCAGCGGACACGTTAGTGAGTTCATGACCCATGACCCAATGGATTCCAAACTATTGCTTTGATACCAACTTGTAATGCCCTAGAAATCGGGGGTCGTGCACACACTCGTCTCCTGAGTTCTCAAGTGTCACTTATAACCGATTTTGTTAATATGCGTTTAATCAGGTTTAAATGCGCAGCGTGAAATTTCCTAAAACATGAAGCATAACCACACAAATCTACTAAAATGAAAGATATCAAGCACATATACAAGTCTAAAAGAATATAAATGGGTCGCACAAGGCGTTACCCAACGAAAACCACAAAAAGAATAATATGTCCAAAAGAATGAAGCTGAGTCCACAACTCAGCAATCCAAATCCCATATGGCAAGCTAATGGAGAGCCATCCATCAACTTAAAGTAGGATAGCTCGTCATCCTTGTCTAAGCTCGTGCCACCGGGCTCCTCATACTCCTCATCACCTGTAACTACCGAAGAGTTTAGTTGGTGTTTTAAAACATCGTCCTAGAGTGAGAGTGAGTGATCAACTCAGTAAGTGCTATTAGTCTTAAGTTATAACAGGCATCAATTATATTATAAACTTAATGAAAAACAGTCATTCATAAACACCTAACTAATCTTATTAATGTGCATGCATGATTGATGATATGATGCATGCCCTCGCCACGATACTCCCTCGAGCGACTCCATCTAACGATCGCGTATGACCAACACTCTCTCAGAGCGACCTCAACTGCCGAGTCGCCACCCTAGGTAGTGCGACGCAATGAGATCGTGTTAGCCAGGTTTTAAGTTAAGTCCATTCATCTAGCTAATTGGAGAATCTGATACACACCACGTATCAATGCCCTGAATTGGTTGCGAGCCCAAGGCCCCTAACGTGTGAGGCCGAGACCCCGAGTTCCTTGATCCCATCGGGTTCTCCATCCCTAACTTCGAGCACATGGGGAGTGTCGAGAAGAAAGGGATTGCTAGCAGTCACTACGGGGAGGTGCGTCACCCCAACGTAGGCCGACAGCTCCGACATAGTGTCCCATTCCACCATGCTGGGCTCACGAGGTGGTGTACCGGTTTTAATTCGATTGTCGATGGGCTACAATAGTAGTAGGGTGTTCCAGGTTCCATACATATGTGAGCAAATAGGGTTAACAACAAGGTTGGTCAGTAAATAGGCTAGATTGCACGTGACAGACAACATCAGGTACGAGCGATCCATGTAGTCTAACTACTGTCGCCCACAAACACTTGCCCAAGTCCATGGGTTTAGCCTTAGGGTAGTCCTACCAACGGACCACCTTCGCTCTCCTCATGTTCCTGACCAACCCAAGGGTTGTGATGGTGATTTATAACATGCTAACTATTAATGTATCAACTAGCATAAACAACATTATGTTCTCATACTTCTCAACATATAATTTCATTTTCTCCTAGCAAGCAAAGCTAAGAATATTATGAACAAGGTACATGTGTGTTGTGTGGGTTGGTGAGAAAGTGAAGCACTTCCTACCTCTTGTAGAACTATAATACACAAGAATCAATAAATCATACATGTTATAAGGCAACATCATAAGAGAAATCAAGAATGACATAAACATATAATCATCCATATTGACCTAATCATGTGAGAAGCACGAACAACACAATATGTGAACTAAACAAAACATACAATTTCATGCAATCCCCAAACGAATATCCAAATCCTAAATTTTCTCTAGATTCTCTAACTACATCATCTAAGCAATCAAAATCATTAGACTCATAATATAGTTGGTGCTAGGCCACCTAAGGATAATAGTCCGCACCTATGGATCGTTGGAGACTTGGAAAATGACCTAGGATTGAGGGCTTTGGGGTCGACCGGCTGGAATCCCTAAAGCAAGCACTTGCATTTTAGAAATTTATGTCAATCCCTTATCAACATAATGGTTTCAAGGAAAAGGGATGAGGGATTTACCTAGATGATCAACGAAAGAGATTCTTACGGTTGAGGCGTAGGGCTTTCTTGTAGAAGAGGTAGGGAGTTACAAGATGGGGTTTCCTTGGGCCCTACCACGATCTATGGTCCACCCTTACTCTTCTTCACTCTCTCTTTCTTCTCTCTTTACTCTCTTGCTCTCCCTTCTCTCTCTTTTGTAGGTGTAGTAAAGGGGGGAGTTATGAGAGAGAGGGCTTAATTTCCTAGACTTGAGCTCTTTGGCCTTAAGTTTCCTCAAATGCCCACAATGGCCCTTTAGGATTCCATATTGGCTTTGGGGTGGCCCTAACACCCCCTAGGCCACCAAATTTGGTGTGTAGGTGTCTCATGGCCCGATGAAGGGCCATGCAAAATTTGAGAACGATCGGATATGGGGTTTAGTCGTACGGGTCCGATTTGTGATCAATGGTCACCGTGTGACGATCGGATCCCAGATTTTGTGAATGGGCATAGAAAAATACATTAGACCTTTACTGTAAATTTAGAAAAAATTCGATGGCTGAAATACCTAGAATCTCAGTTTCATTTACAAGTGTTAGATTTCAATTCTGACCTCGGGTGGGTTGCATTTAGTAAGTGCCTCTGGAACGGTGCGGATAACTAATTTTTAGGTGTCCACTGAGTCCGCGGTCCCCGATGGACCACAAGCCCAGTGAGATCTATGGTTTCCTAATTTTTTATAATTTTTTGACCTTCCCGTGTCGCGGTATATCCCGTACGAGCTGTTGCTAAGTGTAAACGGCCATCTGGCTTGGCAGCCCGCTCTAGGTCCTATCATGACTCGTCTGGTCTACTCAGTTAGGCTAGTCCTAGATTAATTTACTTGCGGTACCTCACTACGAGTAGTTTAAACGAATGGTCCTACGACAAATCTTACATGGACGCCACAGGATACTGTGTTGGCTGGACAGAACATTACAGGGGTTGATTTGGTCTATTAGTTAAGATCTGGGCCTTATCTGACTCAGCTTTGGTTAGATTTTTAATTTAGTTATACTTGTCTTAATTAGTTAGCGACAGGTCGGTTAGATTTGGGTCCTATGTGAGTAAATCATGGGGCTACACCTGATGTTCAAGTGATCGGGCGGATTCATTGGCTCCTTCGGTTGATTAATCAGACTTATACGGTTCTTTACTGGTTCCACCCGTGTATAAACTAACATTGAGTACTAATGGTCAGAAAGTGATATTATAAGTTAATTACTTGGGAAAAAAATTCAAGAATTTTTAGAAATCCAAAATAGTGAAAATCCAGGATGTTATAGACGGTCATGAGTTTCTCATTTTTAAGTTAAAGTTCGAACGCATTACAAAATTGGAAATTTGATCCTATAGTTCATCATTTCTAAGTTCAAATTCAAAATTATCAATACAATTGGAAATTTAACTCTAGACTCCAATTTCTGAGTTTTGAGTTTTGCACTATAGCAAACTGGGGAGTTTAGTACTAAGGTTCATCATCTCTAATTTATTAGATTTTCTACTATAACAAATATTCCTAAAATCAGGAAGATCTCCCATAGGACCAACCTCTAATCATAAGTGTCCCAACCTTAGTTATTGGGGTTTCTATAGTCCGCATTTCCAAGGTCCTGGTTATCTTAATACGCTCGCTCTGATATTAAATTGTAATGCTCTGAAAATTGGCAACCGAGTACATAGACTCTGATCCCGAGTTCTCAGGTGTTAACAAAATAAAAACACACGTGTGTCCTCATTCAGATTAGAATACATTTTACAAATAGATAATCAGAATAACGCAATTTAAATGAGCAGATCCAAAGTGAGGTACAGATAACAATAGTTAATAAATATAGGGCTAAGAGTAAAAATATAATCTAAATAGTGGTGATTGCCCAAAATAGGAGTTATACAAGCCACAATATACATACCCAAGATGATTAAAGTATAAAGCTTTCAGTTTACGCCCAATTCTTGAAAACATAACAACGTTGAAACAACCTGATATAAGCCTACCTGTCTGAGGTCTCACTAGTACTTGCATCAATGATATGTCTGCTTGGTGTTTTAAAACATCTTCTCAGGTGAGTAGCTAACTCAGTAGTTCCATTAGTTCTATGTTACACATGCTATCGATACAATTAGCGTAATTATTAATAAACAAGAAATCAAACAATTCATAAATACTCTTGCTAAATGTGCATATGAAAATATGACATAATACATGCTCTTTCCAAACAACACTCTCTTACACGCAACTTCAACGCCTATTTCTTAAATGTCAACACTCCCTCATCACGTGAAACCAACATCAGGTCGTCATATCCTATCTAATGCAATGTGATTGATGTGTATGTTAGCTGAGTAATTATTAAGTTCCATTCATTCAGTATATTGGCGAAGCTAGGATACTAACGTCATATCACTAATCCTTATCCAGATCACATAGCTCGTTGCGACATGTACCGGCTCGTCACTAATGTCCCTTGATCCAAATTTAGGTATTGCCCGTTTATATCACGAATCAACAATTTCAAATGTACGACATGATACTCAAATGTATGAGAATCAACTTGGTATGAGTCGTCACCCAATACTGGGTATGATCACTCAGTTTTGAGGTGCGGGCTTGTCACATAAAATCAAAAAATATAATGGAAAAAGCTCGTCACCCAATTCCATTCACACTCAGGTTATTCGAACAATACTCTAGCACGGAATCATCAGCTGGGTAATTTGACGGGGGTCGTTCAAACAATGATCTATCACTTCCATTAGTACTCACTGATCACTACAGGGAGGCTCGTCACCCTAGCTTAGGCCAACAACTCGGACATGGTGTCCCATACCATAATGCCCAGCTTATGAGTCTTAGTGTGATCGTATTGCACTAACAGTTATGAATGGAATCATCCATTAGGAACAAGGTATACTAGATTTGATTTGGTCATATCATACATTATAAACATACATGATCAAACGACTAGTGAACTAATTTGATTAACCCGGGAGAACCCCGACGCAACCGGTGTTGGGTGCAAGCAACCCGTGTAGTCAAGTTACTGTCGGTCATCCGTGTTCAACTCAGGTACATCAAACAAGCCTAAAGTGGCGAACCTAACTTGGGCCACCCTTTTAGTTTGGGTGGTTAGCCAACGACCCCACATCATAAGCAATCCTAAATAACACTATGGACTTAGCAATTCGTCATGTCGTCGTAACATAGATTTAACAACACAATTACTTAGGCATTTTATCAAACATGTGAGCCTCAATAGTTGTCACGCCCCAAATCCAGAGATCGGGCTCACAGGAATCCCGATCGCCGAATCCGGTACTTACAGCCTCCGTAGTACCCCATTCTCGGATCCTAGCGCCCATACGCCAAATTTCGATCTTGAGATCCTACAAGGAGGATTTTTCAATGTACATTTATCTCGTAAGAAGCATAACCACAAGTTTACCCAAATCATAAAGGCAACATCATCATTACATATCCACTAATATAATCATTTGAATACAATGCTGAAAGGGAAATACATATGTCAAAATCAAAGCTCCAGAAAATAGTTGCACGCTCCAAGCTCAATGCTGTTGCAACCTAACATCACCTGCACGCATCTATAGTGCATAAGCTTATAAAAAGCTTAGAGGGTGGTGTAAGTGTGTGCACAAGGTAAGTGTCAAGTATTCAATACAAAGTCATAATCATACAATACCGAAAATATTGGTAATCCATAAATGGTATAATGTCAGAATAAGAAGAAATACTAACAAGAGCATGAATTATCATAGTAAACAGAATATTGACAAGATCACAAATCATATGATAACAGAGTAAGCGAAAATACATACAAGCCCAGAAGTTAATCAATATCAGAATACGCATTATAGAATAGTTATGCAAATGAGGAGTCATAAAGAGCCAAATGTCAGATGCCGAAGATGCAATGTAGTACGTAATTCCTGATGAGTTCACGAATAGCATTAGCCGTATCTAGACCATATAAATGTAGGAACACAGTAACACAAAATGCTATATGCTGCGAATGTAATGCAATATGTGGTGCGAATGGAATGACCATGCTGGAGTGTGAAGTCGGGATGATAATACATAGTATCGTAGGCTATGGGGTTCATCACAAGGGACTTCTATCCAAACCAGTCCCATACCTAAATTTGGATAGTCAGACTCGATGTGATAAACTCCTGATCTCAGGTTGGTCACGCGCCCAACTGAAATCCTTGCCATAAGGAAGGTACATAATAATTAGTTATGCACTACCAGCCCGAGTGGATAATGAATGAATGGATATGTAATTCCTACTTAATAAGTCCACATATCAGTACGGTTACTCTCTGAGAAAATTAACGGGGTTTATTACACTCCAAATGGCACCGCCGCTCTCCCTAGCCACATGGTCCAAGCGAACGTAAGAAACATCATTATCCGCCTGACCAATAGTTTTCCAATACCTATCCGGCACGTCGATAACGGACCCATTCCTCGAGCTGGTCAAACTCAACCTAGTAATGCCCCCTGCGCTCTGGCGGGTAAGGCCACACCCCCTCCCAACCGACCATAGCATAGTGGGAGACGCGGCCTCCTGGTATTCGGCACTCGGGCACTCATGTATCCACTCGGTCTCGATGTTGGGGCATCCTCTAGTACTAAGAGGGTTTTAGGAATTTTCACCTAGGGCCATCTATGACAGCCCAATGCTCGAACTAAACAATTTTGGTGTCCCATTTGGCTATCCATGATATGCCTGTGGAGGCTACGACCCTGATGTCGCTAGGGCATACAGTAATCACAACACACAATGCAAGATGCATGTGTCATACAATCTAGTCATGCATCAATCTCGCGCGTACCATGCGCTCATGTCGGGCGCTCCGTCTCATAAGGAGTCCCGTAAATGTCTCAGCTCAACGGCTTATGCTATGATCAAGCATTCCTCATATCAAGCATACATATGATGTGTATGACATGATGCATGGAATTATACTAAGCATGTTATAAAGTGATGAACTATCCTCACAATGAAGATGGGCCTAGACGGCCTACAAGTATGGTCCTAATGATGGGCCCTAAGGAGAGCGACAATGCGGACATTTAACCAACATCATCCTTACAATGTGGACGTCAAACCAACATTGTTCCTTAGGCATGGCCCGCCATAAACATCATTACATAAACCATGGTGGAATCACATTACAATGGGCCTTATGTACATCCCATTGGGCCTCAACCCATGGGCCTCCAATACATCAAACGAGTCACAACATATGGGCCTTAAATGAATCCAGTGGGCCGCATCATGGGCCTTATATGAATTTAATGGGCCGCATCATGGGCAATAAGGTACATCAAGGTGGGCCTCACATATGGACCACAAAATACATCAAGGTGGGCTTTAACGGATGGGCCACAATACATTAAGATAGGCCTAATCACATGGGCTGAAAATATATCAAATGGGCCACAACATATGAGCCAAAAACACATCACAATGGGCCTCAACCGATGGGCCCTAATACATAACAATGGGTCTCAAACCATGGGCCCTAAATACATCACAATGGGCCTCAACTCGTGGGCTCCAAATACATCACAATGGGCCTTAACCCATGGGCTCCAAATACATCACAATGGGATGCTTGGATCAAGCACGTACATCACGTGGGGGCCATGTGGATGGACGGTGTGAATATACAACACATCTTAAGGTGGGCCCTACCCGTCCTACGACAAAACGAAAAGGACGACTGGGTATAGGACGCATGCATCAAGGGGCCCACCGTCCCACAAAACAGATGGACGGCATTGCTGCAAAGCACAAACATCATGGTCAGCTTATGCAGCATCGCGAAAATGGACGGTGTGGATATAACATACATATATCAAGGTGGTCCGACGGCCTCGCTCATGGGACTTACATACATCAGGTGGGCCTAAAAACGGGTAGGCGATGTGGGAAAGCTTATATATCATGATGGGCTACAAGTATATCCAAGTGGGCCTCTCGAATGGGCCATAAAACATATCAAAGTGTGCCCCCAACCATGGGCCACAAATAAATCAAATGGGCCTCATATCATGGGCCTTATGTTCACATCAAAGTGGGCCTCAACAACGGCCTCGTACACATCAAGGTGAGCCTCAACAATGGGCCATAAATATGATGAGATGGGCCTATTCTCTTGGGCCTTATACCAAGTGGGCCACATCAATGGGCCACACCAATGGGCTTTATGTATATCAGATGGGCCACGCCAATTGGCCCTATATATATCAAATGGGCCACACCCAAATACAAATGGTGATGATGTCTCCCACCATTAAAATTCCCAAGGCCCACCCTAGCATTTATTTCCTATCCAATCTATTCATAAGGTCACCAGGACCTGGATTTAGAGGAAAAGCCAATATCATAATTGTCCAAAATGGGTGGCCTAAGGGTTTTAATGGTGGACATTCAAACCCACTACTTTCTATAATGTGGTCTACCTAATCCTAGATCTGTCTTAAGTTTGGTCTCAAGCCCTAGAATAAACCCTCAAAATGGTTGGACAAATTGGATGTGACACATGCATCATGATGGGGTCCACACCAATTGGCCCACCAATAAAATGGATGGTTTGAATATAACACAAAACATCAAGGGTGAGCCTACTGTACTATGGATCGGACTCATTCTTAGTCTTAAGCCTTAAAATGGGCTTTCCAGTGGTTGGACGGTTTGGATGTAACACATGCATCATGATGGAGCCGGTCACCAAATGGATGGATAGTAGGGATGCAGCACGTGCATCATAGTGGGTCCCACTGTCTTTGTACAGTGAGAATAAAACACATGCATCACCGTGGGCTCCACCGTCCGTTGGACAGTGCAAGTAAAACACATATCATAGTGGGAGTCCACCGTCCACGGCTGTGGACGGTGTAGTAAAACACATACATAAATGGTGAGATCCACGTGTGTGGCCCACCATTAGGTTTGCCTGCCATCCAAATCGTTGATAAGGTCACGTAGACCTGGATGAAGAGTAATAACAAATTTCATATTGAATCCAAAACTTCTGTGACCCAGCAAAGGGTTTCAATGGTATACGTCCAATCCCACTGTTTCCTACGGTGTGGGCCACCTGAGCTTTAGATGTGGCTCATCTTTAGAAGGGACCCACTGCAGGAAGGGGCCCACCTTATGAGCCGGTTGGATGACAAATGAACATTATGGTGGGGCCCACGGCTGGAACCGTGGGACCCTTGCTGGCCGCCCGTAAAAAATGCAGCAGCGTCCTGCTGCTATGTCAGCGGCAGCAGGCGCTGCCTTATTATTATTATTTTTTATCTTTTCTAAAAAAATTAATTTTCTGGGGTTTTTGATATGTAGGGCCCACATCAGGGAAATTCAACCCTGCCATTGCATTCCATGGCCTGAGATAGACCCATCAAGCCCAATATTGGGCCTGTTTCCGCGTGTAAAAGAAATTCTATGTAGATTTCAATGGTAATGACACTGTTTTCAACACTATGGCCCACCATATACTCCGATCAATCTCATTTTTTGGCTCAACGCCTAAAATGAGTTGGTAAATAGGATAGATGGCGTAGATTGAATATATACATCAAGGTGGGGCCTATGCAAGTGGCCCACCCCAAAAGGAATTAACTAAGCTCATATTTATGTTTTCCATTCAAACGTCCAGCGTCCCTAGATGCTGGACGGTCTGGACATAATGCATACACTGAGGTGGGCCCCACCTATGGATGTGGGCCACCAAGGAAGGGGTTGGAGGGCATGGAAAATACATACATCAAGTGGGGTCCATCCAAGTGGGCCACATGGCCACACCATCACACATAAATAAAAAGAAAAGAAGAGAGAGGGAGAGAAAGAGAGGAAGGAAAACCGAGTGATGAAGGGACCCCAGCACTATGGTCCCTCCCTTTCATGATCTACAACATACATCAAGTGGGCCCATTACATGTGCAAGGTTTAGATGACCCTATTTGTGCAAGAAAGATAAAAATCATAATGGGGTCCATGGAAAATAGCCCCATCATAGAGTGATTGTGAGAATCAAGGTGGGCCATCGGCCACACCTAAGGGTCCCAAGTGAGATCCAAACCATTGATCGGTTGGCCTCACTTGGCCCATCTCAAAAACATGATAACTACTCTATCAAAGCACCCACCGTTCGATCTTTTTACTCCTATGGGTTCCTTAACACCTTAGCTTTGATTCCAATGGAGGAGATGAGGTTTGGATGGTTGAGATGGGGGATGAGAGGGTGGGAAGGTGGGCCACACTAATAGTTTGAGAAAAATGGGGAGAGGCTTGGACGTATGGATTTTTCTTTTGCTTGGGAGAGAGTTTTGAAAATGAGAGAGAGAGAGAGAGACAGAGAGAGAGAGAGAGAGAGAGAGAGAGAGAGAGAGAGAGAGAGAGAGACATGTAAAGGGAGAGAGAGATGGGTGATAGATGTTTGATGTGGTGGTGATGGGTGTAAGAGCCACTTTATTTGACTTTTGGGGTAAAATATGCAAGAAAAGTATGGCTTGTGTAAGAGCTTTTTTACTTTAAGGGTTGCTTGGAGAAGGGTGAAAAAGTGATGTGTACTTGACATGATGGGATTGATTGTTGATTAATTGAGGTGACATCTCGTAGAGATTCTCTCAAAATTCGCACATGCGGCATTTTTTTCACACCGAAGGTTTGCCCACATCTCCTGACTAGGGTATCTCCTTGGCGCGTGAGTTACGGCGACAACGTGGTCGCTATGGTAAAGGTCTTGGGTTGAGTCGATACGAGTTGACG
This sequence comes from Magnolia kwangsiensis, assembly GCA_037074715.1. Classification (NCBI taxonomy): domain Eukaryota; kingdom Viridiplantae; phylum Streptophyta; class Magnoliopsida; order Magnoliales; family Magnoliaceae; genus Magnolia; species Magnolia kwangsiensis. Next base: position 8,234,549 of record CM073580.1, on the reverse strand, counting down.
GCATACGAATCAGGGTCGCACGCAAATACTAGTTTAAGAGTCGAAGTTTGCCAAAATTCGACCGGGAAGACCGCAGATGTCTATGGAACGGTACGGTCTAGGATATGGGGCTTACAATAGTGTAATACATTCATTAGAGAATTTAATCAAACATATGAACATAAAAAAATTAACATATTTAATCGAGCATTCAATCAAACATGTGAGCATCATTAGAATACCACTTTTAATTACATAGGTATTTTATCAAATATTTAAGCATTCATAAACAACCAATGACACATAAAACAATCAAACATGAAATATGAATATGCTAGCTATTACAACTCATTCAACATAAGACATCATTAACTGAAACCCTCAAGGGTCGATAAATGGAAGCCTAGGCATAATAGTTCGCACTTTTAAAAAGGAATCTGCGATTTTGAGCTCCTGGGGTTAGATTTTTTTAAAAAATCATTAAAAGACCAAAATAGGCATACAAGCTTATAAGATTAGGGATAAACAACTATTAAAACCTTAAATTATATTTGAGATTCAACACTTAGCTCCAACCATTGCTAGGAAAGCTCCGATGAGGACTCCGGATATGGCGAGACGGTTAGAGAAGAGATGAGAGGGTGAAGGTGCACCAACACTCCCACCCCAAGCTCTCTCTCTCTCTCTCTTTCTCTCTCTCTCTTTTCTCATTTCTCCTCTTTCCCTTTTCCCTTTCTCCCTTATTTTCTTGTTGAAATTCATATGGGAAGAGAGGGTGCCCAAACAAGGCCCTTATATAGTGTTAGAAGTGGTGCAAATGGCCCTAATGACCCTTTATCCATTATATTAACCCTAAGGGAGGTTGTTTCCTACTTATAGGGTCTTTCTGGGAGCCCACTAGCTCATCCGTGTCAGGGAAAAGGTGCCTCAATATAGGATATATGGTTCATTAGAATCAGGCGGCAATTGGACACTTCGATTAACCATGGGGGCCCCACTTACGATAGATGTTCGTCAGTGATCAATCGGGGTCGCGGCTATACGGATATGAGTAGAAAAATATCTTTAACTCATACCTCGAGTTTCGTTGCGATATAACGGTCGAAAGCTACAACTTCATGAAAGAGCATAAAATCTATTTCACTTAAGTTTCAGGCTTCAGTGTAAGGTATTTGCGGATTTCAAGCACTCAGCCTCTTATCCAAGTTGCGTAGTTCTGAGTACTATCTTAATTCTCCACCCGCGATGGATGTCAAGCCTAGCAAGATGGACATTATTCTATAGTTTTGGAACTAGTGGTCCACTAATGAGCGGCATAGAGCTTATTTGGATAATTGAGGCATTTTTTTAATGAATTGGGTAGCGAAATTTCTTGTACACAATGATTAGGGTCAGAATTAGTTAAGTTTATAGTATGACCAATTTATAATTAGAGAAAATGGCAATTCAGTCTTAATAACCCTAAACCGTGGTTTTTAGGCTAAAGGAGTAATTAAATTAATTTAGTTTGTTAATTAAGATCTAATCCCTACTTATCTTGGCTTTGGGTAGATCTTTATTTAGTTACGGTGTCTTGATTAGTGTAACATCCTGAATTTTTACTGTTTTGGATTTTTAAAAAAATTCTTAAAATTTTTTTTATTAATTAACTTATAATATCACTTAATGACTATTAACACTCAATGTTAGTTTATATAGGGGTGGTACCAGTAAAGAACCACACAAGTCCGATTAATCAACCGTAGGAAGCCCACGAATCTGCCCGATTACTTGAAGATCAAGTGTAGACCCATAATTTACTCACATAGAACCCAAATCTAATCAACTCATCGCTAACTAATCAAGACAATCATGACTTAATTAAAGATCTAACCGAAGCCGAAGGCCCGAATCTTGACTAATAGACCAAATCAACCCCATTACTCTTTTAGCCTAAAATCGACGACTTAGAGTAATCATGACCAAATCTCCACTTTCACTATCTATAAATAGGCCACACTATGAACATAGTTAACTCAAACCCTAATCATTGCCCACGAGAAATCTCAATACCTAATTCATTCTATAAATGCCTTGATTTTCCGAACAAGCTCTAGATCGCTCGTTAGTGGGCCACTAATTCTAAAATTATAGAGTATTGTTTGTCTTACTGGGCTCGACATCTATCATGGGAGCTAGACCTAGGCCATGTCCAGAATCGCTCAACTTGAGCCGAAGGATGAGTGTATGAGAAGTGCAAATACCCTAAAGAAAAAAGCTAAAACTTATATGAATTAGGTCGTCTACTTTTATGCAAAGTTGAGAATTTCGAACCATCGGTTTACGACCAAACTTTACACATGGAGTAAGGATATTTCTCTACTCATATCCGTATAGTTGCGGCCCTGATCGACCATTGGCAACCGTTGAACAGACTTTTTATCATACCCGTCGATCAACGCATCTAAATGACAGGCCTTTTGTGTTTATGGGTAGATCATCGCTACGGCCAACTATCCAATGGTGGGTGTCGACTTCTACGCCCCATAGTGGGCCTTAGAGGCTAGAAAAACCCTCTCATAGGGCTAGTATAGTAAAAACCCAACACTTGGCGTCATTTGCACCAAATCTGGCTGTAACATCCCGGAATTTTCATTGTTTTGGATTTCTAAAAATCCTTAAATTTTTTTTTAATTAATTAACTTATAACATCACTTAATGACCATTAACACTCAATATTAGTTTATACAGGGGTGATACCAGTAAAGAACCACACAAGTCCGATTAATCAACCGTAAGAAGTCAACGAATCCGCCTGATCGCTTGAACATCAGGTGTAGTCCCATAATTTACTCACATAAGACCCAAATCTAACTGACCCATCGTTAACTAATCAAGATAAATATAATTAAATTAAAGATCTAACCAAAGTCGAGTCAGATGAGGCCCGGATCTTAACTAATAAACCAAATCAACCCTTGTAACGTCCCGTCCAACCAGCACAGTGTCATAGGTCGTCTACGTAGGATTTGCTGCAGGACCATTAGTTTAAATTGCTCATGGTGGGGTATCACGAGTTAATTAACCCATGATTAGCCCGTTAGAGTAAACTAGACAAGCCATGATAAGACCTGGTGTGGGCCTCCAAGCCAGATTGTAGTTTGCACCTGAGGACAGCCCATGCGGGCCTTATAACGACACGGGAAGGTTAGAAAATTATAAAACTTTAGGGAACCATAAATCTCCCTAGGCTTGTGGTCCATCGTGGACCACGAACTCATTGGGTGCTCAGAAGTTAGTTGTCTGAGCCGTTACATCAGCACTTAACAACCCACCTAAGGCCATAGTTAGAATCTGGCATGGGATAATGAAACTAAGACACCGAGCCTACCAGCCATCAGAGTTCTTCAAAATTCATGGTGAAGGTCTAATGTGGTGTCCTTCACCTGTCCACAGAATCTGGAACCCGATCATGGCACGGTAACCATTGATCACAAATCAGACCTGTACGATCAAACCAAATATCTGATCGTCCCTAAAATTTACATGGCCCTTCATCGGGCCATGGTCCACCTATCCTATAAGTTTCATGGACAGGGGACCACCAGAACCTCTCCAATCACCGGAATAGACCCCATAGGGCCATTTAAGGATCGGGACCATATGGTCAAACCCCATATCCGATCGTTCTCAAATTTTTCATGGCCCTTCATCGGGCCATAGAGCACTTATCCTGCAGTGTAAATCAATATGTACACCCCACAGTGGGCCCTAGAGCTTAGAAAGATCCTCTCATAAGTCTAGTATAGTAAAAAACCAATGCTTGAGGCCATTTCCACTAAATCTGAAATTATAAAAAGGCCTTCTTTTGGGCACTCCTCTTCCCATATGATTTTTGCCCTAGGGAAAGAAAGAAAGAAAGAAAAAGAGAGAAAGAGAGAAAGAGAAAGAGAGGAAGAAAGTGCATGTCACGCCCCAAACTTGAAAATCGGATTCACAGGAATCCCGATCGCCGAATCCAGTGCTGACAGCCTCCGTAGTACCCCATTCTCGGCTCCCTTCGTACGTATGCCAGATTCCGATCCTGGGATCCTATAAGGAGAATTTTTCAGTGTACATTTATCTCGCAATGAGCATAACCATAAGATTACCCAAATCATAAAGGTAACATCATCATCATATATCCACTAATATAATCGTTTGAATACAATACTGAAGGAAAATACATCTCTCTCTCTCTCTCTATATATATATATATACATAATCAAAGCTTCAGAGGTCTACTGCAAGCTCCAAGCTCAACGCTGCTGCAACCTAACGCCACCTGCACGCATCTATCGTGCATAAGCTTATAAAAAGCTTAGTGTGTGGTGAAAGTGTGTGTACGAGATAAGTGCCAAGTAAGAAATATCAGAGTAATTAGAGTAAGCGAAAATACTGGTAAACCCATAATCATACAATATCAGAAACACTGGTAAGATCATAAATCATACGAAATCAGAGTAATATGAAAATATGCTGATAGGCCTATAAATACCATCAGTCTTATCCAGGCTCTGCGACGTAAAATATAAAAAAAAATATCATATACTGATGAAGCAATGTAGATCGACTATGCAAAGCGGAGACAACAAGCCAACTATCAGATGCTGATGATGCAATGCAATATACAAATTTTGATGAGTCCATAAATACCGTCAGTCATATCTAGGTCGTATAAATGCAGAAACATAGTAACCCATAAATGTCATATGCGTGCGGATGTAATGCGATATGCGATGTGAATGAAATGACCAAGCTGAAGTGTGAAGTCGGGATGATAGTACGTAATATCACAGACTACGGGGTCCACCATAAGGGACTTCTATCCAAACCAGTTCCATACCTAAATTTGAATAATCAGACTCAATGTGGTAAACCCCTGATCTCATGTTAGTCGGACGCCCAACCGAAATCCTGGTCATGTGAAGGTACTCGTAACAAATAGATGCACACAATCAGCCCGAGTGGATAGTGAATGAATGAATGCATGAGTATGCAATTCCTACTCAATAAGTCCACATATCAGTACGGTTACTCTCTGAAAAATCACGGGGGTCTATTACACTCCGAATGGAACTGCCGCTCTCCCTAGCCACACAGTCCAAGTGAGCGTAAGAAACTTCACTATCCGCCTGGCCAATAGTCTGCCAATACCTATCCGACACGTCGATAGCGGACCCATTCGGTGAGCTGGTCAAACTCAGCCTAGCTTTGTCCCCTGCGCTCGAGCGGGTAAGGCTGCACCCCCTCCCAACCGACCACGACACAGTGGGAGAGGCGACCTCCTGGTATTCGGCACTCGGGCGCTCATGTATCCACTCGATCTCGACGTTGGGGCGTCCTCTAGTACCAAGAGGGTGTTTAGGGATTTTCACTCCGAGCCATCTATGGCAGCCCGATGCTCGAATAAATTTTTGGTGTCTCATCTGGCCATCCATGATATGCCTGTGGAGGCTACGACCCTGATGTCACTAGGGCGTACAGTAATCACAACACAATGCAAGATGCATGAGTCATACAATCCAATCATGCATCAATCCTGCACATGTCGTGCGCTCATGTGGGAGAACCTCTGCCTATCAGGGAGTCTCATATCATCCTGTCCAATGACATATGTAATGGTCAATCACATCTCATAACAAACATGCAGATGATGCGTACGGGCATGTACCATGATGTTGTGTAATCACATACTCATAATCGGTATCACAATCGGCCTCGACAATGTGGACATCTAACCAACATTGCCCCAAGGGATGACCTACATAGAGCCAAACACATAATGGGCCCACAGCCTCACATAAAGGCCTAATGTACAACACAGTGGGCCTTGCCCAAGGACCATATATACACAACAGGTGGACCCCTACTCATGGGCCTTAAATACATGACATGTGAGCCCTACACATGGGTCTCGAATACATCAAATGGATCATGCATCATGGGCCTAATACATATCACAACGAGCCTTGCTCATAGGCTACGAATACATCACAATGGGATCCAACTACGGGTCGTACATACCTCATATAGGTTTCGACAATCGGCCTTGGCCTCGACAATAAAAAATGGCCTCGATACGCAGTCTCAACAATCAGAATCGGCCTGTACAATTGAAATTGGCGATCGATCACGATAATCGGCCTAACAACGCCTAAGGAAAGGTCACAAGGTGGACATTTAACCATCATTACTCTAAGGAGTGGCCCACATAGGGCCGAACATACAGTGGGCCCACGGCCTCATACATGGGTTTGATATACGTCACAATGGGCTCTATACAAGACTACATACACAACAAGTGGGCCCCGCATAAGCAACAAGTGGGTATACTCATAACATACCCATCTAGATGGGTCACAAGTATATCAAAGTGGGCCTCATAACATGGGCCTCATATATGGCCTCAGTACCAGGCCACAAATACATTAAGATGGGCCTAATCAATCATATGGGCTAAATCAAGCAAATGGGCCGATACAAGCAGGCCGATTAAATAGACCGATACAAATGGGCTGAATCAAATGAGCCAAATCAAATGGGCCCCCAAATACATCGAATCGGACTTCATCAAGTGGGCCCCAAATACATCAAATGGGCTACGCGTCATGGAGTTATACTATGCATGTTATAAGGTGAGGGATGCTGTTCATAACGAAGATGGGCCTAGGCGGCCTACAAGTATGGGCCTAATAATGGGCCCAAGGGAGAATCATAATGTGGACATTTAACCAATATTGTTCCCAAGGAGTGACCTACATATAGAGCCAAAACATATAATGAGCTCGTGATCTCACATAAGGGCCATATACACATCAAGTGGGTCGATCAAATGGGTTGATCAAATGGGCTAAATCAAATGAGCCAAATCAATGGGCTATATAAATATCATAGGTGGGTCGTATCCAAGGGCCACACCAATGGGACTCAAATACACAACAGGTGGGCCCTGCACATACAGTAAATGGGCCCCACTAAATGGGTAGTGGATACATCGTACATAATGGCGGGTCCCACTGCCCAAACGACTGGACAGTATGGATGTACAGAGGCATCAGGGTGGTACCACGTATGAAGCTGAATGGACGGACAGTGTGAATACAACACACACCTTATGGCAGGTCTCACTGTCCAGACCTGCTTAGCGGTGAGAATGGTAAAATAAATACATCAATGTGGGCCCACGTCTAGATAGTTGGACGGCCTAGATATGACACATACAAGGGCCCCACGCCCAGTGTGATGTTCGACGTGGATTTACATTACTGTGGGTCCAGCACCGTCCATAGGCTACTGGACGGTGAGGATTTACGCATACATCGTGGTGGGTATCCACCGTCCAAAGACTGGACGGTGAGAATACATGATCAACACATCAAGGTGGGCCACGTCCAGCACTGCTGGACACCATAAATAATCACATAGGCCATGGTGGGCCCCACATAAGTGGAGGGTGTGAATACACCACATTCATCAGGCAAACCTCACCATCTAGATCTGCTGGACGGTGAGGATGAAATACATAAATCACAATGTATTCCACCATCCTTGATGGATGGTGTATGCACAGCATACATTTGGTGGGCCGAGCCGAGCCAAGCCGAGCCGAGCTAGCCAAACAATACTATTAGATGGGCCAAGCCGAGCCGAGCTGAGCCGACCAAACAATACTATCAGGTGGGCCGAGCCGAGCCGAGCCAAGCTGGCCAAGTAATACTATTAGGTGGGCCGAGCCTAGCTGAGCCGGGCAAGCAATACTATCAGATGGGCCGAGCCGAGCTGACCAAACAATACTATCAGGTTGGGCGATCCGAGCCGAGCTGGCCAAACAATACTATTAGATAGGCCGAGCCGAGCCGAGCCGGCCAAGCAATATTATCAGGTGGGCTGAGCCGAGCTGAGCCGGCCAAGCAATACTATCAGGTGGGCCGAGCCGAGCTGACCAAACAATACTATCAGGTTGGCCGAGCCGAGCCGAGCTGGCCAAACAATACTATCAGATGGGCTGAGTCAAGCTGAGCCGGCCAAGTAATACTGTCAAATGGGCCGAGCCGAGCTGACCAAACAATACTATCAGGTTAGCCGAGCGGAGCTGGCCAAACAATACTATCAGATGGGCTGAGCCGAGCTAAGCCAGCCAAGCAATACTATCAGATGGGACGAGCCGAGCTGACCAAACAATACTATCAGGTTGGCCGAGCCGAGCTGGCAAACAATACTATCAAATGGGTCGAGCCGAGCTGAGCTGGCCAAGCAATACTATCAAATGGGCCGAGCAGACCTGACCAAACAATACTATCAGATGGGCCAAGCCAAATCGAGCTGGCCAAACAATACTATCAAATGGGCCGAGCCGAGCCGAGCTCTTCTCTTTAGTCAGGCCATTCTTACCCATAGCATGTATTATCATACACTATAAATCTATGGGGCTCATAGCACATCAGAGAGGACCAGCACTGCTAAGACATTGTCCATATAACCTGCACCTTTCAAACTTGTCCAGGTACACCAACACCACCCAAAATGGATGGATGACATGGGCAGGTCCCATAGTTCCCATGCCAGTTTACACTTCACTGCTGCCACTGCTACTAGGGATGGATGCCAAGACATCAGTGTTGAAATGAGGTAACTCCGCTCAATCTACCAGTTGAGCAATGGATCTGGGTGTAAACACGCATCAAGGAAGGTCCGCAAGGACGTGGCTCCACCGTCCAGGGGTAGTGGACGGTTTAGATAAGACCTATACACCATGGTGTGGGCCATCTGGACGGATGGAGGGAGTGGATGGGTCCCATGGACCCCATGGTCAGTCCACACTCACGTCAGTCCACTCATGTCAGTACACACCCCATATTAGCCACCTCCGCAAGGATCACTACCAAGACCTCATGTGTTGGATGAGGCATCTTTTAATCAGACTACCACCTGAGCTGTGAAGCTGGGTGGGTTCTAGCTTTGAAAGCGAGGTATCTCTCACTCAGTCTACCACATGAGCTGTGGAGCTGGGACCCACGTCAGATCACACTTCACTGGTAGCCACACCCACCTTCAGCTGGACGGATGGAAGCATGGACAAATCAGGTGGGCCACAACATCAGAAAACCAAAGAAAAGGGAGAGAGAAAGAAGACCTTGGCCATAGGGAGGACTCCGCCACTATGAGTCCTCCTCAAGCAATCACAACCACATGATCAAATACATATGGGTCTCATGCATGCATGGACCCTACAAATTAGAAATTTGAGGTGGGGATACCATCCCCACCATGGATCTAGGGTCTAGATGACCCAACAAACCATAGATCAAAGGAAAAACCTCATGATGGGGGCCATGGAGAATGGCCCCATCATGGCAACATGCATGCACAAAGTGGGCCATTGGCCACACTCATGGAGTCATGTAGGATCTCCACCATTGATTGGTGGGTCCTACACACTCCCAAGCAAAGGTAAGAAGGATACATGAAAAAAAAGGAAAACAAAGAGCTAAACTTAGAAGGGCACCCACCTTTTTCGCTTCTTCTTGGACCAGTGGCAAGCTAAACTCCTCGGCTCTAACTTGATGGAGGATGATGAAGCTGGGAGGGTTAGGATGAGAGATGTGGGGGTAGGAAGATGGGCCACACCAAGCTCTCTCCCATAGAAGCTTAGACGTGGGTTGCTTGAGAATGAGGGAGAGAGAGATGAGAGAGAGTGGTTGTAAGAGAGAGAGGGATGGGTGAATGATGGGGTGATGGGTGAAGTGAGTGATGGGTGTACTTTGTGTAAGAGAGTGTTGACTTTAATTGTTGCTTGGGGATGGGTGATGTGTACTTAATTGATGGGATTTGATGTGATGTTTCTCTTGGATTTTGCAATGCGCGGTATTTTTTCTTCCAACTGATTGCAGGCCCACATCTCCTAGCCAGAGTATAGCCTCAGCGTGCTAGATGCGGCATCAGAATCGCGGCAACGACGCGGTTGTTAGGGTACAAGTCTCGGGTTGAGTCGACTTGGGTTGACGATGTGTGACGTAGGGTTACGCGTAAATGTTGGTTAAGGGTCAAAGGTTGTCGAAATTCGACCGAGAAGACCGTGGAAGCCTATAAAATAGTACGGACTAAGACACGGGTCTTACAGAGTGAAAGAGAGGGTGAAGGTGAGCAAGGTGGACCTTGGATCGAGGTGGGGCCCAAGAAGAGCAAACCCCACAACTTCGTACCTCTCTTCCAAGAAGAAACCCTCATTCAAGGTCGTTCCTTCTTCTCATTGAGCATCTAAGTAAGATCCATCACATATTTTCCTTGAAACCCTTATGATGAGGGGGATTTACAAGGAAACTCTCTTCCATAACCTCAACAATCGTTCATGGGTCGTCTAGGTAAGATCTCTCACCCCTTCACCTTGAAAATCCATGTATTAAGAAGAAATTGGCTTGGAATTCTAACATGAAAGAGCTTATTCTAGGGATTCCGGCCGATCGACCGCAAGCCCTCAATCCTAGGTCATTTTTCGAATCTCCAACGATCCATAGGTGCAGACTATTGTTCTTAGGTGGCCTAGTACCAATTCTATTTTGAGTTTAATGATTTTAATTGCTTGGGTAACATCTTTGGAGAACCTAGAGAATCCCTAGGAATTGCATGTTTGTTGAAATGGTGTGGAATGGTATGTTTGACTCACATAATGTTGTTCATGTTTCTCATATGATGTTGTGTATGGATGGTGTATGCTCATGCCTTGTTGAATTCTTTTCATGTATAGATGCTCCATAGTATGTATGATTTCCTTCCTCTTATTCACATGATTTCTTAAAATTGAGGGAGTGCTTAACTTCCTTACACACAAACCCTCACACACACTCACATGCACTTGTTTCTTGATATGGTTGGCCTAGCTTGCTAGGAGAATATGAATTGTATGTTGATATATATGAGAATTTACGTTTGTTGTTCTAGTGATACATTGTTAGTCGGCATGCTATGGATCACTATTTATGCCCTTGGGTTGGCCAGAATCGTGAGGAGAGCGAAGGTGGTCTCGTCGGTAGGACCATATCGAGACTAAACCTATGAATTTGGGCGGGTGTGTTCGGGCTACTGTAGTTCGACTGCATGGGTTTGTTGTGCCCGATGTCGCTCATCTCACGCTCGCCTGATTCTTGCAGTTTAGTCTACAGTCTGACCAACCTTGATTGTTAACCCTGATTGCTCACATATGTTTGGAACTTGAATCACCCTGCAACCGTCGCAGCCCATTAATAACTCACGTGAAATTAATCCACAGCCTCGTGAGCCGGGCATGGTGGAATGAGACACTGTGTCTGAGCTGTCGGCCTACGTTGGGGTGCCATGCCTCCTCATAGTGATCGCGAGCGATCACTTTCTCTTGACACTTCTCATGTGCTTGAAGTCGGGGATGAGGAACCCGACGGGATCACAGACTGCGAGGTCTCGGCCTCAAGCATTGGGGGATCTTGGCCTCTCAACCGGCTTAGGACATTGATATTGGGGTGCATCAGATTCCCCAATCGGCTGGATGAATGGACTTAACTAATAACTCGGGTAACACGATCGCATTGCATCGCATTAGTTAGGGTGGCGACTCAGAAGTCAAGGTCGCAATGAGGGAGTGCTGACATACGTGATCGTTAGATGGAGTCGCTCGAGGGAGCGTTGTGGCGAGGGCATGCATTATATCACTCTGCATGCATGCATTTTAATAAAGTTACTAGATGTTGATGATTTGCTGGGTTTCATTAAATTCATATTATAATTGATGCCTGTTGTAACTTAAGATTAATAGCACCCACTGAGTTAATCACTCACTCCCACTCTGGGACGGTATTTTTAAACATCACCCAGACTCTTCAGTAGCTGAAGGTTGTGCTGAGTTCGACGAGCCTGGCGGCGCGAGCTTAAGCGAGGAGGACGAGTTCTCCTACTTCCAGTTGACGGGCGGTTCTCCATCGGCTTAAAAGACTGGATTCTAGGGTGTTGAGTTGTGGGCTCAGTGCACCATTCTTTTGGACATATGATTCTCTTGTGATTTTATTGGGCAACGCCTTGGGCGACCCCTTTATATTCTTTGAACTTGTACATATATATATCTCTGTCACTTCAGTAGACTAGTTGTGGTTGCATTTCATGCTCCAAGTAATTCCAAGCTGTACGTTTAAACTTGATTAATTATAAAACCATAAAGTTGATGATAAGTGACACTTGGGAACTCGGGAGTCGAGCGTATGCACGACCCCCGATTTTCAGGGTGTTACACTGGCATTATAAAAGGGGCTTCTTTTGGGCACCCCTCTCCCCATACGAATTTATCCTAGAGAAAGGAAAGAGAAAAGATAGAAAAGGGAGAAAGAAGAAAGGAAGAAGAGAGGAAGGGAAAGTGAAGAAGGGAGAGAAAGTGGGTTATAGCTCAAGTGGGGCCCATATGAGTTTAATTCTTGCAACTCTTCATCTCTTCCTCAACGAATCCTTCACCCACAACCGGAAGAACCCCTCTCCTCCGATTCGGTAGGTAATCCCTCATCTTCTCTTAAAACCCTTTGTGTTGAGAAGGAATTTGCATGAAGTTCTAACACGCAAATGCTTTGCCTTAGGGATTCCGGCCAATCGACCCCCAAATTCGAGCACTCCTAGGTCGTTTCTCAAGAACTCAATAATCCATAGGTGTGGAATATTATTCTTAGGTGACCTAGCACCATTTTTAGTAGAATCTAATGATTATGATTTCTTGGATGATGTTTTTAAAGAATCTAGAGAAAACCTAAGCTAGACCTTACGTTTTAGATCCCCTCAATTAATATGGATTGATTATGACATGTTTGTTGTTCCTCAACATGATTGGGCATGGGTTTGGTGAATGCATGTTCATTATTGCTTGATTCTTGTGATGATCCCTTATAGTTCGTATTTTACATTAATCCTTGTTGTATATATGTGCTTGCTTAAGTCCCCAATGTATGTTAGGCTAGCATTAGTTATTGTTGCATGTTTGTGCTATGAACGGTGTATAAATCTTGATCTCCTCGCTAACCCACATCACACACATGCACGTTTATCTTGTAATATTGTTAGGATTTGCATTTATAAAATAATCTGAATTTTCATGTTTTGAAGTATAAATGCATGACATCACTTGTGTTGGATGTTTAGAATTATTGAAGCATTATGAATATCACCAAATCCCTGGGTTGGTCAGGAAACTGAGGTGAGAGAAGGTGGTCCCGCTGGTAAGATCATCCTGCAGCTAAACCTGTGGGTTTGGGCGGATGCGAATGGGCGACAGTAGTTGGGCTATGTGGGTCGCTTGTACCCGATGTCGTTCGTCACGTACTCACCTGGACTCACACAATTTAGCTCAATTATTGACCAACTATAATTGTTAACCATGTTTGCTCATGCCTGAATGAAACCTGGAACACCCTTCGCCCATTGAAGCCCATTGATAACAATTTAAAACCGATCCACCGTCTTGAGAGCCGAGCATGGTGGAGTGTGACACTGTGTCCGAGCTGTTGGCCTACGCTGGGGTGACGAGCTTCTCCATAGTGACCGTGAGCGATCCCTTTCGCAATACTCCCCATGTGCTTGAAATCGGGGATGGGGAACCCGATGGAATCAAGGATCGTGGGGTCTTGGCCACGCGCATTGAAGGGCCTTGGCCTCACAACTAATTAAGGGCATTGATATCGTGGGGTGTATCAGTTTTCCCAATCTGCTGGATGAATGGAATTAACTAAATACTTGGTTAATATTATCCATGCATTGCATTAGCTAGATTTTGGCGACTCGGCAGTTGAGGTCACAATGGGAGAGTATTGGTCATGTACGACCGTTAGACGAAGTTGCTCGAGGGAGTGTTGTGGCGAGGGCATGCATCATATCATAATACATGCATGTGCATTAACTAGATTAACTAGATATCTGTGAATGTATTGCTTTTCATTAAATTCATAATATAATTGATGTTTGTTACAACTTAAGATTAATAGTACCCACTGAGTTGATCACTCACTCTCACTCTGGGACGGTGTTTTAAAATATCAATCGGACTTTTCAGTAGATGCAGGTGACACAGAGTACAAAGAGCATGACGGCGCGAGTCTAGATGAGGAGGACGAGTTATCTTATTTCCAGTTGATGGGTGGCTCGCCCTAGTTTTGTAGGCGGACTTGGATCGCTAAGTAGGGGACTTGACGAATCATTCTTTTGGACATACCATTTTTGTACTTTTGTTGGACAACACCTTGTGCAACCCATAGTTATATTTTGGGACTTATAAACATTGAGCCTTTTCCATTACAATAGACTAGTTGTAAATTGTGGTTCATATTTCAAGTAATTCCAAGCTACGCATTTAAACCTGATTAATCATGAAACCATAAAATTGATTATAAGTGATACCTAGAAACTTGGAAGTCGAGTCTATGCATGACCTCCAATTTTCAGGGTGTTACAATTAGTCTGTGATAAGTCGGCTAGATTTGGACCCTAAGTGAACAAATCTCGAGGCTAAGCTCGATGTTTAAGTGATTGGGCAGATTTGTTGGCTTTCTACGGTTGAATGATCGAATTTTTGTTGTTCTTTATTGGTACCACCGGTGTATAGGCTCACTTTGAGCGTTAAGGGCCAATAAGCGATAACGCAAGCTAGTCATATCGAAGGTTTTCAAAGATTTTTTGAAAATTCAAAATATAAAAAAATTCTAGGATGTTACAATATTAGGTGCACAGTGCCCAAAAGTACCCATTGTCTAAATGGACATGAATTAGACGTCCCCACGTTTTGTAGGCCCCACCATGATATATTTGTTGTTTCACACCGTCCATCCATTTGTAGAGATCATTTTAGGGCATGAGCCAAAGAAAGAGGAAGATATAAAGCTCGAGTGGACCCCACCACAGAAAACAATAGGGACTGAACACTTACCATTAAAAACTTCTTAGGACCATAGAGGTTTTCGATCAAGCTAATATTTATGTTTTCCCTTATTCCATGTCTATATTAACTTGTAAAGAGGTTGTCTCAAATAAACATATGGTGGGCCCTAGGAAGGTTTCAAAGGCGGGTGTCACTACTGCCCCTTCTGTTTTCTATGGTGGGGGCCACTTGAACTTTGGATCTCCCTCATTCTTTGGTTCATGACCTAAGATGATCTCTCTAAATGGATGAATGGTGTGGATGCAACACATACATCATGGTGGGGCCCACAGAAGGTGGTGACGTCACTTGAGTAGCGAGACTGCTACTGTCAGAGTTCAGTAGATAATCCGTGTCCTGTCTAAACCATGCAAAAATACAACCTCCGTAGTTCTGTTAAGTGGGCCCATAATCCATATCAACGATTCCATCATTTCAAATATAATCAATATGGAACGAACGTTTTCGTAGCCATTAATCGGATGGGATGGTCATGATCATTCAATCAAAGTGATTTCAGATAGCTCAGCAATCGAAGGTGGTCCACATGATCGATAATCGATGGTGATTATCCAACCTTTTCTAGCATAACTAATATGGACTATCCATTTCCTTAACCACTGATGGTATTCTGATTCAAGATCTTTGAAAGCGGGCCCACTGTTTGGATGGCTTGGATAGAAATACATGTACGCTACGCATGGCCCACTTTTTGAACACTACGACGGTCCACCAAATTCTGGTAGCATGCATGGTTTCTTTGATGAACGACCCTAGTATTTGACAATTAAGCTACGGTGAGCTTGAGAGAGCTCGACGAGTGCGACTTGGCTGCAACTCGGAACCAGTGATGTGGGTGCGACCCTGACTGTAGGCCCCACCTCCATGCATGCATTATATGATATATTTTGCCAGCTTATTTTAGGGCATGGTTTAAAAAATGAAGCAGATATAAATTTCAAGTAAATCATATTATACGAAACAGTAGTTATTAATTAACCATTAAAAACTTTTTATGAGACATGGAATATTTAGATCAAGCTGATATTTGTTTTTTTCTTTTTTCCTTTTATTCGGCCTGTTTGACTTTATCAATAGGTTGGATGGTCAACATAAATTATGTACTCTAGGAAGTTTTTAATAGTGGGCATTCAACAATCACTGTTTCCTGTCATGTGGTCCACTTGAAATTTGTATCTTCTTCATTTTTTGGTACCACACCTTGAAATAAGCTGGAAAAACATATGGACACCGTGAATATACAATGCACCCTATGTCAGGGTCACACTCACATTTCCAAGGTCGTGGCATATATATACAATTGTGCCTGGGCATTTCATACCCGAACCGGTGGATCCGGCCTAATTAGACCCGATCCGACCCGATTCGAATAGAACCGATGGTCAGGATCGGATAGCATAATTTAGATCCGAATCATTTTTTGGGTCGAATTCGGATAAGCCTTGTTCCGACCGGATTCGAACCGTGTATATATATATATTAAAAACTTTTACCACCTGGACCTTAGGTTCGGCGCCAAAAAATTCCGCCCAGTGTACTCTCTCTCTCTCTCTCTATCTCTCTCTGTATGTGATTCTCTCTCTATGTCTCCCTATTTGTGTTGAAGAAGAAGGCTCTCTTACTGTATGTCTCTCTATTTCTATTGAAGAAGAAGCTAAGAAAATGGTTTTCTTTCTGTATATCTCTTTGTTTCAGTTGAAGAAGAAGGCAAGAAGAAGATTTTGGAGCTTGAATACCTTCGCTGGAGTGAGATGTATTGAGAAATTATCTTGGGTACGGAAGAGAGAAAGAGGGAAAGAGAAAGAGAGTCAGGTATGTCTTATATCCAAATTACCCATCCATTTGGCGAGCTCATTTTAAGGCTTTGGATATTCATCAATTTTAGGTTCAACCACTAAAATGATATGGAAAAACAAATAGACGATGCGGATAAATCACATGCATTCAGGGTGGGCCCCAAGAGTTTACTCAATACAGGATTCGCCGGTGTACCACGGAAACAGACTGGCTACTCTCCCTGACACTTGCGAATGGCTGGTGGTCGGTGCTCTGTGGGCCCCACCATGATGTATTTGTTTCATCCATGCCGTCTGTATATTTTTAAAGATCATTTTAAGGCCTGAGACCAAAGATGAGGTCTATTTCAATCTCAAGTTCACTACATTAGAGGAAACAGTTTTGAATAAGTCTAGACCATTCAAAACATTTTGTGGGCCATAAAAGTTTTGGATCAAGCTAATTTTTGTTTTTCCCTTTATCTGAGCCTCTATGACCTAATCAACAGATTGGATGTCAAATAAAAAGTATAGTAGGCCTTAGGAGGATTTTAATGGTGGATATCCAATAACTATTGTTTTCATGTGGTGTGGTCCACCTGAGATTTATATATCTCTCAATTTTGGGATCAAGCACTAAAATGATCTTTAAAAATTGATGAACAGAATGGACAAAACACATACATCATGGTTAGGCCCACAGAGCACCCACCACTAGCCACGGGGCTGGTGGCAGGGGAGTAGCAAATCCGTTTCCGTGTACGGTGTACCACACAAGCTAGCTATAGCTAGCCGTAGGTACGTGTCGTGCCAAGACGGACGCGGATTTCCTACGAAAGGAAGTTCCCATGCTCAAAACCCATGTGGGACCCACTGTGATGTTTGTGCGAAATCCTCCCCGTCCATATGTTTTGTGAGTTCATTTTAGTACATGAGGCTAAAAATGAACCGTATCTAATGCACAAGTGGGTCGAAAAAGTGATAATTGAACGTCCACAGTTGAAATATTCATGGGCCACAGACATTTTGAATCATGCTAATATTTATTTTTTCAGTTCATTCTAGGAATGACGTTATTAACTGTATGGATGTCATGTAAACATCACCATCGAGCCTAGGGAGGTTTCAACGATAGTAATTTACCTAACCACCTTTTCCTTTAATACAGCCCACTTAAGTATTGGATCCTGCTCGCTTTTGGTCTCATGTTCTAAAATGATCTCAAAAAACGGATGAACGGAGTGGATTACTGAAAAACATCATGGTAGGCCCTAGAAAAACATCATGATGGGCCCCACCTACGATCCCAACACACGAAACACTTTCGCACGAAATCCACGTCCCTGGTTAGCGTGCCGTGCACGCCAATACAGGCCAGCTGTATTCTGGGGAACCAGATTGTGTAGGCTACACTTACTGAGTAAGCTCTGTGGGGTCCACCATGATTTATATATCTTATCCACTCCTTTCATCCATTTTACCACATAACTTTAGGCCTCGGTGCCAGAAATAAAACATATATAATTCTCCAATGGACCACACCATAGGAAACAATGTGAATTGAATATCTGGTTAGCGTGCCGTGCACGCCAATACAGGCCAGCTGTATTCTGGGGAACCAGATTGTGTAGGCTACGCTTACTGAGTAAGCTCTGTGGGGTCCACCATGATTTATATATCTTATCCACTCCTTTCATCCATTTTACCACATAACTTTAGGCCTCGGTGCCAGAAATAAAACATATATAATTCTCCAATGGACCACACCATAGGAAACAATGTGAATTGAATATCTAGCATTGAAAAATTCTTAAGGGCCACGAAAGTTTTGCATCAAAGTTATATTTGTGTTTTCCCTTTCATCCATGTTTTTGTGGTCTTATTAACCAGTTGGATGACAAATAAACATCACTGTGGGGGCTAACAAGATTTCAACGTTGGAAATCATTATTCCCACTGTTTCCTGTGGTATGGTAGACTTCAATTTTGGATATGGTTCATTTTTTATCTCAACCCCTTAAATGAGATGGGAAAGCGGATGGACGGTGTAGATAAACCACATACATTCAGGGTGCGCCCAACAGAGTTTACTCAGTACGATAAGAGCGTACTGAGTAACTCAGTATGAAATCCGATTTTGCATGCTCGAGCTCCGAGTTGTACGAATGGCTCAAATGAGATCCATATTACATGGGCCCCACAATGATGTATTTAATATATCCATACCATTTATCTATTTTCTGTGATCATTTTAAAGCATTTGGGAAAAAAGGATGAATCATATTTAAAGCTCAACTGACCACACCCAAAATAGTGGCAAGGATAATGATTTTCACCATTGAAAAATTCGATCTTTAGCCAAATCCGATCCGACTCGGTTTCCTTGGCCGAGTCGGAGTCGGTTCGGGTTAGGCTAAGAACATAATGGATCTGTTCGGGTAAGGTGTTCTGTACTTGATTGCGGATTGGGTAAGGTTCAGATTAGTCGATGCATTTTTTAAGGATAGTACCGAGTTGGACGAAATCTCATCCGACTCAGTCCGATGCCCAGCTAATACAATGCATGCATCAAAGTGGGCCCTAAGTCAGAGTCGCACCCACATCGTTGGTTCCAATGTCATGGCATCAATATACAATGCATGCATGATCAAGGTGGGCCACTCGTAGCTGTCCAGCTGGTCCCTCTCTCAAGACCCAGTCAGTTCAATTTGTGGTGTATATAGCTCCTTATGATTGTGTTTGGTAATCAATATTTGTTTAAATGATGTTTATATGACTGGTGGAAGCTACCTAAAAATATATAGATGGATAAACTTTCAACCAATGACTAAGAAAAATAATAGTTATTCGAATTGTTTAATAACTGTTGCTTATCTAAATTGTGCTTGTTGATGACAAAATCTGGTCGGCCCCCTCTCCACGTCACCCTCTACGTGTCGTCCCTGAAACCTACACCAAGAAAATGGGCAAAGGTGACCCTGTCTAAGCCGGGGGACCCTCCAATGCCTAAGTCAGGACAAGGGAATCGGGGTCTAAGTAGGGAGTAGAGAAGAAGAGAGCTTGATTTCATGTACCTATAGATATGATGTTGTGTGCTATTTATACTTGCCTGTGGGGCGGTCTGAATACGATAATCTCGGCACGATCAGGGAGATTCCCGGATCGTGGAGATACCGTTTGCAATCTATCGATCATGTAGCGTATCCGGCGGATTATGCGTATCTACGAGCGATGTTATCGGTCATGTTCGATTATGGCAGTTTCCATGTTCAGCGAATAGGATATGCGCATCTGAACGTCTGTTCGGCTCAGCTCGTATGAGGATACAACCGATCCGACCCGCCTGGTCGGTTCCGTTGGTTCCATCATAGTTGACAGGGCTGACCAATCCGAGCAAAGTGTGGTCTCAAGTCGCACCTCATCCGATCGGAGTATGGTCCCGAGTCGCACCTCAACCGTGTCGGCTGCTCGGGCGGGTCGCGTCTCGAAACAGGTCGGAAGAAGCATGCCTCGGCTCGGATTGGCGCTCGGGGCAGTCTTGTATCGTGAGCTCAGATTTCTCATAATAAAAGCCCCTTACTCTTTGAGTTTGCCTGCAGGCTTGGAGAGTACTCATGTAGGAAATCTTCTGCCATCACTGCAATGATGACGAGTCTCGAATGGCGCGCGTGCTAGTCACTTTGGTTAACGCGTGGCGACGGTTACGATCCCGAATCTCCTCCCAGCCTATAAGAAGTTTCCACGCAGGCCTGAGGGGGCGTGCGCGTGACAGCTCCGACTGCTGGGGCGTCGCTTCGTATATCGAGGTACACTGCCTGATGTCAGAGCCGTACCAACGGTTCAGTACTCCTCCAATGCGGTGCGGCTATGTGTGCTCGAAGATCGACTCGTGCCGATTCGGCTGTTGCCATTAAAGCTCGCCATCAATGTGGAATTCCTTTGCTGCCTATATAAGGCGCCCCAAGCTTTCGTTCGTCACTTTGCATTCCGAATCAGAAGAGCATACCGGAGGTGGTGATTTTCGACGAGATAATTCCGGTCGATTTCGAAGTTTTCGGTAGAAGGCGATTTTCGACAGTCTCCCGGTGAGTCCTGTTGATCTTCATCCTTCATTCTATCATGTCTTTCGACCTCGAGATGGTTCGTGAATACGCCGATGACTCCGAGCTGGGGAGTACTGAAAGTGAGAGTGAGTCTTCCGAAGGCCCTTTCGAGACCACTCTCCCATACCCCTCTCCTCGGAGGTAAAAAATGTTGGGCCCCAAAACCAAGCAGCTTAGCAAGAAGACAGCCACCCGAGCCCGCCGAGTCGAAACCACTGCCACCACCGAAATGCCTGCGAGTTTGCGCACCGCAGAGGTAGTCTCAGGAGGCTCTGTCATGTCGGAGTCTCAGATGGAGTGGATTCGTTCAGAATTCCAGATCCCTGACTCCGTTCAGATAAGGGCCCTGGGCCTTTGGACGTAGCTAGAGCTCCAGCCAAGAGGGAAGTAGTCATCTTCCTTTATGCGCTGCAGTGCGGAGTCCGGCTCCCACTCCACCCCTTTATCAGGAAGGTTGCGGCTCACCTTGGATTGGTTCCCAGGCAGTTTACTCCGAATGCCTGAAGAGTGATGATCTCCGCCTTCATTATTTGGAAACAAATCAGTAACTCCAAGCTGACCCCTGAGGAACTGCTGAGTCTGTACCTGGTCAAGCATGACAGCAACGATCCATGGTACTATTTTGTGACTCGAAGGAATAAGGGGTCGGGATTGGTGATGTACCTGCCATCCTCCAATAAGGACTGAAAAAATAAGTGGTTCTGATCGGCAGGTGAATGGGAGGCTCCAGCGGCCGAGCTTAAGACCTCAACGGCTCGTATTCCGACCCATTTTACGAAACCAGGTCGGACTTCATTTTACATTTGGGTTACTGCCTTAGTTTTTTCTTATTTTAATTGAAGTGAAATTTCTCCTTTTCTTTTTGCAGCTTTCGCAAAGGGGTTGCCGCTCCTCGACTCGGATCAGAAGAACTGCATCGTGAAAGCCAGAGCGCGATCGGAGATGCTTCGCTCCCGGGCTGATCTGATCACCACGGCTAACCTTCACTAGTCTGGGCTTTGCAAGCACCAGCCTTTGCCCACATCCCTCAGTAAGCTGCCCTAATCTCTTTGACGAACTTCATTTCGGTTATTTAATAGCTAATAATCTTTTTTCTTCGCAAGCATAACCGAGGCATCCGGGGCTCGGAAGAGGAAAGTAGCTCCGACAACGGCTGAGTTGCTGAAGGAAGCCCCCCGAGTGAAGATCACTTGAAAGAAACTAGTTTCCCCTCACGTGGGGGAATCTTCCACTGCGCCGACCTCAGCAGCCCCAGTTTTGAAACCAGTTAGCTCCTCCCCTGCGGTGTCGACCCCAGCACTGCTGCTGTTCCTTCGGCAGTCTTGCACCCGGTGGTGTCTCCTCCTCCGAAACTCGTCCAAACGACTGTGGTCGACACCCCAGTCATTTCGAGTCCTGTCGCTCGTGCTCCTACTGTCGTTGTTCCCCCCACCGTGGAGGCTCCTGCCACAGACCCCGAGCCCCCCGTCGCTGTCCTATCTTCCTCCGAACGGGAGGAGGCCATTAGAATGGCTGATAATATGCTTTACCCCCTGAGGTCGGGGGAGATGTCTGCGCCGAGGGTCAAAAATCAACCGGCAGCAAGGTAGGGGCCGAGGGGGCTATGGCCTCTCCCCCGGCGGGCATGAGCGGTGAGAGGTTCGAGCTGGGTTATCATATGGCGTGCTTGGCTCCGTGGTCTGCTAAGCATGCTAAGGAGGAGGATATTGCTCAGAACCCTGACCGGTCGGAAGGAGGCTTTCTGAATGACTTCGCCTCCGTGTGCTACATGGTACATCTCCAAGAGGATTCTCCCTTTCTTTCACATCGTTATATTTTTTAGGTTCTGACCTTTGTTTCCTATTCAGGCCGTCCCGGTGTTGCTCTTAATTCGATAGAGTGTGGGAGCATCAGAAGAGGGAGGCAGAATTCGATGCTCTCCAAGCTGAGACGGCGGCCTTGAAGTCCGAGCAGATCGAGCTGCGTCAGTAGCTTTCTGGCGAAAGGGCCAGGGTGAGCCGACTACAGGGAGTCATCATCGACCTGGAGGCCAGGGAGCTGCACCTACAGGAGAGGGCGGATAACTTTAAGGCAAGTGGCGATGCAGCGACCGCCGAGCTGACCCGTGCCAGGGCTCAAGCCGACTCTTTGGCCATGGAAACTACTCGGCTAGGCGAGGACCTGAAATGCTCCAAGTCCGAGGCGGCTGAAGAGTGGACCTGAGCCGTGAATCAGGCCGTGGGGGCTCAGTGGGCCAAGGACGAGGCCTCTCTGGTCGCAGCGGTTGCCGCCGCGGTTGAAGATTTCAAGACCTTTAAGGAGAGGGACGCTGAAGCTGCGATATTCTATAACTGCGGTTTCGACTATTGTCTCGAGGCAGTCCTGGGTTTATACCCGGACCTCGATCTTGACTCTTTTCTGCCTGAGGACTCCAAGGATGCCCCGGCTGAAGTCGTCTGCTCGGACCAAGCCCCTGACGCCCAAGCTCCTCCTCCAGTGTGAAGATAATTTTTCTCTTCCTTTTTTTTTGAAACTATCAATGTATTTTTTGCCCCTCCGAGGAGATTTACTGAATGAAAAATGTTTCCTTGGAATTCGTTCTCTTTACGTGCGATGTCGTTTTATGGCCAAGCTGACCTCTTTACGGGTCTGGCCCTTTCATTATTTCTTAGTTAATTTTTCGAGCCTCCTCGGCACAAGCCTGAGTTGGATCCGATCTTTCAGGGTACTCGGCTTGTCGCTTGTCTAGCGAGAGCTTTTCATTCTGCCGCATGTCGAGCCGGGTACTCCACTGGAAGGTCGGACTATAATTGGCTTTTTTCCTCATGAGGATGCCTTGTCGAGCCTTTGTAGGATAAGGTTAGGGTCCCTTTCAGGGTACTCGGCTTGTCGCTTGTCTAGCGAGAGCTTTTCATTCTGCAGCATGTCGAGCCGGGTACTCCATTGGAAGGTCGGACTATAATTAGGCTTTTTCCCTCATGGGGATGCCTTGTCAATTCCTCGTAGGATTAGGTTCCGGCCCCTTGGGGGTCGGACCATTAGGTCGTTCTCATACTAACAAGACAGTTGAGTAAACACCTGAAGCTGAATTAGAATTTTTATTAGAGCCTTAAAGGTTAGCCGCGCGGAGGCGTACATTTCATTGTGAGCCTAAAAAGGTTTGTTCCTCACGGGTAGTAGATCTTCAGGTG
Source organism: Magnolia kwangsiensis (assembly GCA_037074715.1). Taxonomy (NCBI): domain Eukaryota; kingdom Viridiplantae; phylum Streptophyta; class Magnoliopsida; order Magnoliales; family Magnoliaceae; genus Magnolia; species Magnolia kwangsiensis. The sequence goes on along the minus strand of CM073580.1, from coordinate 8,210,566 downwards.
CTCGACGTTCCAAGGATGAGGGAGCTGACGGCCTTCGAGGTCTTTCAAGTGATACGAGCCCGGTTTGGCAAATCTGACCACACGATATGGTCCTTCCCAGTTGGGTCCGAGCGCTCCTTCTCTTGGTTCAGCCGTATTCTAGAAGACCCGTCAGAGGACTAAGTCCCTTGGACGGAAGCGCCTGACTTTGACCTTTGAATTGTAGAACCGTGCCACCTGCTGGTGCCGAGCGGCCGTTCGGAGCTTGGAAACATGTCTGAGTTCTTCGAGCAAATCCAGATTGGCGGCGATCTGCTTGGAATTTTGACTTTCTTCAAAGCTCTTTACTCGCGTCGTTGGGAGCCCGATTTCTACTAGCACTATTGCCTCCGAGCCATAGGATAACGAAAATGGGGTCTCTCCCGTTGAAGTTTATGCTATGGTCCTGTAGGCCCAGAGGATGAAGGGGAGCTCCTCGGCCCAGCTTCCCTTTGCTTTTTCGAGCTTTGTCTTGAGATGATGCTTGATGATCTTGTTTACTGCTTCAACCTGCCCATTTGACTACGGGTGTCGAGGTGATGAATAGGCGTTCATAATGCCGAGTCCCTGCACATACCACGTAACTTATCATTATCAAATTGACGGCCGTTATCAGAGACAATAGTCCACAAAATTTTGAACCGGCAGATGATATTCTTTCACACAAAGTCGATTACTTTTTGTTCGGTGATCTTCCCAACCGGCTAGGCCTTGGCCCACTTGGTGAAGTAATCGACTGCAACTATGGTAAACTTGACCCGTCCCTTCCCTGTTGGCAAAGGACCGATGATGTCGATCCCCCATTGGGCGAACGGCCACGGCCCACTCATGGGGGTCATCTCTTCTGCTGGTTGCCTCAGCACAGCTGCAAAATGTTGACACTTGTCGCACTTCCGAACAAAGTCCTTCGAGTCTTGTTTTAGAGTTGGCCAAAAATACCCTTAACGAAGTATCTTCATAGCGAGGGCTCGGCTACCAAAATGGTTCCCATAAATCCCCTCGTGAATCTCCTGAATAACGTAGTCGGCCTCCTCCGGTCAGAGGCATCTAAGGTAAGGTTAAGAATGTCCCTTCTTATACAGCACTCCGTCCAATATGACATATCGAGCTGCTCTGACCCTAAGTCGCCTCGCTTCCAGTTTGTCTAATGAAATTTTACCGGATGAGAGGTAATTGAAGATTGGATCCATCCAACTAGGAATAGACTGGACGGGGTTGACCTTCTCCGAATGACCAATACTCGGGTGCTCAACAAACTCAACGAGAACAAAACAGGGGATCTTCCCCTCGGAAGCCGAGGCGAGTCTTGCTAAAGCATCGGCCTAGGAGTTCTCGGCTGCCAGATGGTGCAACTCCAAAACTTCTCGATTAATTTCCTCGCTTCCTCGAGGTAAGCGATCATTCTGGCCTCTTTAGCTTCATACTCTGAGGAGACGTAGTTCACTACCAGCTGCGAGTCGCAGCGGACTTGCAGGGTCTGAACGCCTAGGCTCGCTGCCAGTCTGAGCCCAGCTAACAACGCTCCATACTCGGCATCATTGTTTGAAGCTTTGAACCCGAGTCTGATTGCGTATTGGACTGTCGTTGAATCAGGTGCGACCAGGACAACACCTGCTCCTGCCCCTTTAATGTTGGAAGACCCATCAACATAAAGGACCCATCCCGGATCCGACGCTGCCTCTCGGTCTCTCAACGGGATGGGTGATGTCATCTCGGTTTCCTTTTCGATTTGTTCTTCACTTGGAGCCGTGAATTCGGTGATGAAATCGGCCACAGCTTGACCATTGACGACCACCCTAGGGCAGAACTGAATATCAAACTCTCCAAGCTCCACGGCCCACTTGGTGATCCGACCCGACACCTCGGGTCTTTGGAGGACTTGCCTCAGCGGAGAGTCGGTCAACACAATGATAGAATGGGCCTGGAAGTACGGCAGCAATCTCCTGGCCAAGATGACGAGGCATAGTGCCAGTTTTTCTAAGGACGGGTATCTCGTCTCCGCCAGTACCAAGGCTATACTTACATAGTACACGGGGTACTGCTTGCTTCCGACTTCTCTGATCAGAGCCGAGTTGACAGCTGAAATCAAAACCGCGAGGTAGAGGAATAGGGGCTCCCCTTCTTCAGGCTTGGACAAGAGAGGCGGCGATCCCAAGTACTGTTTCAACTACTGGAAGGCTTGCTCGCACTCTGGCGTCTACTCCACCCTCTTGTGGCCCTTCAACTGCTGGAAGAAAGGAAGACATTTATCAGTAGCCCTAGATATGAAGCGTCCGAGGGCGGGACCTCTTTTCGTGAGACACTGTATCTCCTTTAAAGTCCGAGGCGAGTTCAAGTCTAGGAGAGCCTTGATTTTATCTGGGTTGGCCTCAATCCCTCGCTGGCTGACTTGGAAGCCAATGAACTTTTCTGACTTAACTCCGAACACACACTTGGCAGGGTTAAGCTTCATCTAATATTCTCGGAGGACGCTGAATGTTTCTCCGAGGTCGGCAAGGTGGTCGAGGCTCGGGTACTTTTCACCAACATGTCTACATACACCTCCATGGTGCACCCAATCTGACGAGCGAACATCTGATTCACCAGCCTCTGGTATGTTGACCCAGCATTTTTCAGGCCGAATGGCATGACCTGGTAACAGTAGAGTCCTCTACCCTTGACAAAGGTCGTCTTCTGCCTTGTTTCGACAAAGAAACAAATGCATTTTGATTTGGAGAGATTGTCTTATTCAAACATAACAGAGAGAGAGTACTATGAACATTCATCACATTTTATTAATACTGAGTTCGTTTACATCCTCTTTACACTCCTTGATTCTAAGATAAATCATTTAGAAGTAAAGGCTTTGTGCTTTAAGCATCAAGAGTTTATTTCGACAGCCTTCCGGCGCCTGATTTGATCATCTCCTATGACTTAGGAGGAATGCCGATTCGATCGATGGGTCATTTCGACAGCCCTCTGGCGCCTGATTTGATCTTCTCCTAGGACTTAGGAGGAATGCCGATCCGATCGACGGGCCTTCAATGAAATAAATATTTCAGCAGCATAACAGCGCCTATTTCAACCATCCTCCAGGACTTAGGAGGAATGTCGATTAAATCGACTGATCTTTCTCCTTAGAACCCATGAAGAGGAGAAAACCCAGAGAAAGGAAGCCTGGGCCACGGACTTTGGCAGCACAACAGCTCTTGGGCTTTACAGACTGCAGGGCAGTCCGGTTACGCGGTCCTGCGCAACTCCCAGGAGACTTCGCTCCTACCTTCTGTCTTTCGCTCCGCTTTGCTTCTCTTGAAAATCTTCAATTCCCTTTAATGAAGGAGGGGAGGGGGTATTTATAGACTCTTGCACGTGTGAAAATCCTGATGTTAGCGATGTGGGACTTTTTTAGTGCTTTGGATCATTTTGAACGAAGCCCTTTTATGCAGTTCATTCCGAGGTTCCACGCAACTGATACTTTCATTGCGCGGTCTCGCACAACAGAGATTGATTGCATGGACCCGCGCAACATATACTGGCTGCGCTGTTCTGCACAACTCCCTTTTCTTCTTTCCGAAAGTTCTTCTCTTATTCTTTTTTACCTTTACTTTCTTGATTCCTTTCACCATTTTTATGCCTCAACAGATTGCCCCCTTGATCGTTTATTTGTTCTTTCGGAGTAACAAGTAAAGGATCAAATATCCCATTTGGTTTGTGCGGACCCGCGCACCTGGCCGTGCATATACTCGGTCACAGTAACCTATAAATACCGCACCCTTCGTCACTTTCTGCAATCTCTGCTTTCTCTGGCGAATTTTTTCGCTCTTGGCTATTTTCCTCGCAACGCACATTGTCTGTGCGGAGCCGCACAACGAATCTTTTGTTCGCGTAATTTTCTAAGTGCCGCAACACGTCGTGCAACTTCTTTGATTGCGCTGACCCGCGCAACCAAGACTTCTCCATTTTTTGAACTCTTTCCTCAACAACCTTTCTTAAGTCTTCAACCCTCCTCTCTTCATGGCTCGCATCAAGAGGACCCTCCGTCCTGTAGACCCTCAAATGGAGCATCCTTCTCATTCCGACGCTCCTGATACTTCTCATCGCCCATCTCCTTCCGCTGACCAACCACCGACCAAGCGTACCAAAACCACCACTCAGACCCCATCATACTTCAAAGAGCCAGTACTCCCAACTTTTGATTTCACTGGTCGCATCGAAACACTTTCCTCACCCATTCATCGTGCTATAATCATGGGAAACATAGAACGGCCTCCCAAGCACGGTCGTGAATATGATTGGGAAGAATGGTTGAAGACAACTGCCCTCATTCGCACGGATAGCGATAGACCCCCTGTCAGAGAAGGTATCCCGCCCGCTTCTCCCTCCAAGAAAACTCGTCGAAATAAGGCACGGGAGTTTGAAGAAAAGATCAAAGAGCACAATAAAAAGAAGCTTCAGAACTCTTGAGAATCTGTTCGAGTGATTGAGGGTGTCATGAAATTTGACAATCCTCATTCGGAAGGCATGACAGTAATTCCCATTAGCGTGCATCGTCACCAATCCATCCTTGAATGTGAACCCACAGACTATGTGGACAGAGAAAAGCTGATGTATACTGAATCGTGGGCGACGTGAGAACCCCAGATTCTTGAAGGGAGAATACAAGCGCAGAAACCCCGACAGATTATCGAAGAGGCCCATCCCATGATCTTCCTTGCTCCCTTTCACAGTCTGTACAATCTCTTCCCGACATATTTTTACGAGACTGTCAGACAACGCTACAAGGACTGTGATCCTCTCTGGGGATCAAAAGATTTTCACACAAGAGGCCTACTGACTTCTCGTCGCTATTACTCTGATTGGGCAGAGGCAATTCTGAAGAAACACGCAAGTACCCTTGCTAAAATAGGCCTTTACGACGCGATAGAGGTCACATCCCAATATTTTTATAAGGAACCCTGCATACTGAAAGGATTTCTCGAATATTGGTCTCCCACCACCAATTCCCTTCACCTGCCGTTCAGAGAAATGAGCATATCACTATGGGATCTACACCGCATAGCAGGTCTCCCACTTACAGGAAGATTTTATGACGAGTTTATACCGGCAAATGCAGAATTGACATTTATATCCTCTCCCGATCGCAGACCTTCCATCTCAGAAACCACCATCAAACTTTTCAGAGATATGGAAAAATTTCTGAATATTCACAAACTATCTCCTCTGCAATGGCTGGCCCATTGTTCTAGAATACTCAGGTATCCCATACCCAGAGATTAGTGTATTCCTCTTCACCACATATTCCTGCATATTGATTCCTTTCTTGTTCTACAGATTTTGTGATAGTCGTTGTAAGGAACTGACGACCCTTCGTGACAACATGAAAGAACGACCAGCTTATAGCTCATTTGGGGAACTGACAGCTTTCTTTGCTTACTGGTTGAGCATAGTTGCTCTTCCTAGTTCCAAGTGGGCGGATGCTATTCGCCCCACCACTTTTGTGTCGCCGGAGCTCTAGCAGAAGGTCAGAAGTATTCTATTGCACCCCCTGTGCTATGCTCCATTTATCGGGCTTTTGGAGAGATCTCTACACACATAAAAAATCCCACCCTGGGATCTTCATCAGCGTATACTGCCTGGCACTATTTCACCGGATGGCTAGGAGTCTATTTCCCCTGGACTTTTGAAGCACCGAAAAAAGCTTACGTCAGTCCTTCTCATCTTCCTCCTTGGTTCTTTCAACAAAGGGCCATGGCCAGAAGATCGTACGAGTGGGTGATCAATAAGATTCAGGACTTTGATCAAGTGGACTTCTTCCAGTTTCGACTTCATCACTACATTCAAGATACAGATATGGTAGATCAAGGGGCACTAACTGTAGCAGAAAGGGCCTTTTTTCTTTCCATTCGTTATTGCAGTTTGCCACTCAGCGAAGGAACAGAATTCTGGAGAGAACCCTACTATCCTAGACGTTTTGCTCGCCAATTTGGTTATGACCAGGCCGTGCCAGAAGATTGTGGGCTGGTTACTAAGAGAATGCGCTGCTATGGAATAGGTCCCTTGAACTGGGCCATAATATGGAAACAACTATTAGGCAGCCATGTCAACTCTTCTTTTATCATCCCTAGCTGCGATCGAATAGTCCGTACTTCTTACAACTGGATGAGGTGGTGGGACCACCAATCATTTCTGATCAACAAACGCCTACCGGTGGACTCTCTTCTCTTTCTCTATCCACCTCGGCTTAGAGGCAGAAAAATTGATAATGGAATCGGCTTCATTCCAGAGAAAAGTCGAGCTCCTCATCATGGTGAAATTTGCAGAAAGATTTCGACGGAAGAGCCAATCCATGAGAGAAAACCAATTAACACTTTAGAAGGTTGGTTTGCCCATGGAGTCCTGGCGAAATTTGAACATATTCCCCACGACCTTGGTGGCCGAGCTCCAGAAGATGTTGCAGGAGCATCCTCTCCTATTCCTGAAGAGACTGCTTCAGCTGAAGAAAATACAGCTCAAGACAAACCTGCCCCTTCTCCACAAACTCTTCCCCCTAGCTCATCATCCGCGATGACTAGATCACAAGCACATCAACAAACGTTGTCACTCACTCCTCAAGAAGAAGCAAGACAGGTCTCTTCATCTTCCTCGATTCCAGTTGGCAGGAGATGTCCAAGGGAAAGCAACCAGCCTATTTCCTATAAAGGGAAACAAGTCGCGGTTGCAGAAGTGGATGAGGAAGATCTGGCAAGCGAAAGTTCATCTTCTAGCGAAGATTCATCTTCTACATCAGGAAATTTCACTCCCCTGGGGTCTGACAATGATGATGATGAAAATAATGGAGTTCAAGATGATGATTATGAAGAAGGGGAGGTCAATATAGATGACGAGGAAGATATGACCACCGAAAATGTAGCAGAAGAACATCTCCCCATAGCCCCTGAAACTTCCCCTGCCACTTCCATTCCTAGCAAGCCACATGCGGTAACCGAAGAGGATGAAGAACTCTTGGACTACGGGGAATATGGGTATTCACCTGGTAAGGGAGCTCGAATTCCTTAAACATTTATGTGCTTGTCAAGTGATCACTATCTTAACACCACTATCACTCTCTCTTTTTTTAGGTACTCATGTGGCTTGCATTGAAACGAGCGCTGCCCCCTCTGCAGAACTTCATCCAACTACACCAATGGTCTCCTCGCAGGTTTCTTTGGCCCCTCTGGTGGCGCCGAAGAGCGTGGCCCGTGAAATTATATTTCCTGTTGAGGCTACTGATCTACCAACTCCTGCTACCAGAGAATCCAGCACAGCAGTGAGAGCGCCCTCTCTTACTGATATGTTGGAATTTGGTACTTCTGTAGCCCCAGAAGTTCCCTTACTTGCTGGTCGTATCTCTATGGCAGGTATATATATTAATTTGAAGAGCTGTGAATTCTTCATTTTGCATTCTCACTCTGGCTTGATCTTTTATTCATTTTGTAGGAATTCTCCCCTGTAGTGGGGCGGCCAGTTCCAAATCTGTGGCCACTGTCTCTGAGTTACCATTTCCTTCACAAATCCCCGCTCATAAAATGCTTTTGATGAAAAACTCTTTGTCAACAGTAATTCATATCTTCAAAGATCCTGAACAATGGTCAGATCTAGACATTGCCATCGAAATTCTGGAAAACTCTGTAAAGATGTCGAGGATTAATATCTCTGTTTTGCGTAATTCTCTCCTTAGATTTCGTGATTCAATAGCTTCTCTAGCATCAGTGGAGACTATTACAATTGCTCCAGAAGTCCTTGAATATGGGAAGCGGTTAACTTTATCTAAGGAGAGGGCTTCACTCATTGCTTCCACGATATCTGAATTAGATCAGGAGCAATTATTGTTGCAAGAACACTTGAAGACCCTTACTGGTGACAAAGAGCTTATTCAAGATCGTATCGCAGCTTTAAGAGAAGAGATTTCGCAGATGGAACTGCAAGGTCATGAGAAGGAGCTACCTATACAGGAGGTTAAGGAGAAACTCGAGGTCAGTATTCGGTCTGTCGATACTGAGAAGTTGGAATTACTCAGGAGCAACGAAACGATCACATCTCTAGAAGACAAATTAGCTGGCCTTCCTGATCAGACAAAGATTATTCTTGAAGAAAAATCAAAGCATGACGCAGCTCAGCTTCAATTAAAAGAAGACTTGCGACCATTTATGAATGTAATAGGCATCATAGAGGAACTATAAACATGTAATCTTTCCCTCTCTTTTTCATGTTTGAATGTATGTTCTCTTTGGGTTTTCATCAGTAAATTTAACTTTTCATGCACTTCTATATTATGTATTATTTCAGGCATACCATTTATGTCATGATTTCAATATGAATTTGCTACATTTTGAACATGGCACATAGTTTATCATGATATTCTATGAAACTAATCATAAAACAACAATATTTAATGCTTTGTTAGTATGGAGTTTCTTATATGACCTCATCCATTTATATTTTATTGGCGGTGCTAAGTTTCGATTCAGTTAGTTGCACACAGTTTAAGCTCATGAGTAGTGGAGCGCTGTTACTTCGGGTCTTACGTGACGGTCTCTGTAACACTCTAGAGTTCGCTGGACTTCTCACTGCCTAGGGAGTTCACAAACCGCGATCCATCAGAGGGGCCCAGTGAAGCTACCGGGGCCATGAACTCGGTTGGATTTATAGCACAGGGTTGGCCACGGTAACTCTCTAGAGTTCACAGGGCTCACAAGGCTACCTTTGGGGGTACCAAATCCATTGTTGTCGATCCATTAATGAGTAGGTTTAAGCCCTTCCTCATGAGTACGTACCGAAATCGAACCATAAATCTGGGGGGTCTTATGCATGGTTGGCTTGTCATGCGCGCACTGCGGCCCTCATTTTCTTCGCATGTAAGGTCGGGCCCATTCACGGGAGGGCTTGTCCTCCGTTCCCCGTGACGCTGCCAGAAAGTTATACAAACGGCATGGGTGTTACGCTTGACTGGTCATTTGGGGACTTTTAGCACTTTGGCTTTGAGTCGACTTTTTGGCCCTTTGCTTTTGATCTTTTGGATGACTTTTGGCTCTTGGCTTTTGGTCTTTGAAGATTTTGAGCTCTTTCGGCCTTTGGTCATTTAAAGATTTTGAGCTTTTGGCTTTTAGTCAACTTTTGGCCTTCTGGCTTTTGGTCATTGACTCCGTCAGCTGCCCGCATGGGTATGTATACGATGGCCTTCATGGGCTTTTTAGGACCACTAGCTTCTCACCGCTGCCCGAATGGCGATCTTCATAGGTCTTATGCGTAGCTGGTCCCTTTTGAGCTTTGGTCCTTTTAGGACTTTGGCTTTTCTTTCTTTTTCTTTTTTAGGACTTGACTAGGCTACCTTTTTATGATGAGCAGCCATTGCTATTACCAATTCATATGTACAATTAACTGTATGATTCATTCTACTGTGATCATATGGTTGACATTTCGTCGTTGCTGACAATGTCACAACGACTTTCGTATTATGTTTATGTCAATTTTTTGTATCAGCTTAGCGATGATGGCAACTTTGATGAGCGATTGATCGGCAATAGCGATAGTTGTTCTCTTTTTCTTTTTATGATCATTGATACCTGATAATTCGATTTCGATGGAGATTTTCTGTCGATTTCGATGGAGATTAGAGATTTTCTATTGGCAATGAGCGTCGATGCTTGATAGCGATTGATCGGCGATTTTTACGTCAATGCTTGATAACGATTGTTTAATCGCTTGATCTTCTAATTGCTTGATAGCAGTAGTTGCTAATTTTGACAGTTAACTTTTCATTTGGCTTTGCTTTTGACAATTGTCTTTGGTGCTTCGCGTTTGGCAATGACTTGTTATGCTTGAAAGCCTGCATTTCATTCATATACACCAAAGAAATATATTTCATGGTGAGAAATTCATTTCATAGCTTTTACTCGCCTAACTTACCTGTCTTGCCCCCTTTTGATACAGAATTATTATCTTGATAATGTTTTGTATCAAAATCAGTAGCGCCTTCGGAAGCAATTTCCCTTTTGCCAGCGCGAGTATAGGCCAACATAGGCTTTCATTTACTTCCTTGAAGGGTTTTGCCTTTATTGAGCACGCTTTATCTCATTTAGCTTTGAATTTGTCCCCTGGATATGATCGTGACAGTCAGTGGAGATACATTTTTTGATCTTGGAGATATGGAGGAAGCATATTTCTGTGAGAGGCTATAAGACTGTAATTGTATTCATTGACTAGCTTGCCCCCAACCCATGAAATTTTCTACGCTTCTCCTGATTGACCCCAATGGGGACCTGAATTCCCTTCCCGTGATTTAGGTCAACGGGTTCTTCATAATCAAAGCCCATGTTTTTTATAATTTTCTTACTTGCCGGACTATACTTTTGAAGGTCTTGCGGCGTCAACCTACCATGATATTCATTATTTTGAGCCACTTCTCTTGTCCTTACTGCTTCTGAAATGTAGAATTCGATTGGCTCAGAATATTTTTCATTAGCTTTAACTTGAAATCTTGTTGGAGCGGCCGAAAATGGTTTATTTCTTTCAGCATACCGTAGCGGCATCGTATAATTTGACTGTAAAATCTTCAACTGTTCAAATGATAGCAAAGTTAACGGCGGTTGTCCGGGTTGTCTTAAATGTTTCGACACAAAATAGAACTTCTTGCTGATCTCTGCTGTTCTGGACAGCACTGCTTTTTTTGCCATTTCTGTAATTGCACTCTCTTGATCACTCTTCAGGACGTCACTTTCATCCTTATCTATTTTTCCGGTGGCAAATTCTTTGTAATAACTTGCATCTGCAAAGAAGGACTCAACTTCTATATACGATCTCGCATCGGCCATTACTTTATGTTGTACCCCGTTTTTATAGTATTTGAAACACTGATGGAGAGTAGAGGGTATGATATTGTACTGGTGTATCCATGGCCTTCCTAGGAGAAGGTTGTATGTCGTCACTGCATTTATGACATGACAAACAACGTTAGTAGTCAGTTCCCCTATTTCCAACGTCACTGTAATTTTGTCAAGTGCGCGCTGCCCGTCCTGATTAAAACCTTGTATCATCATCCCACTGGGACGTAATTTTGAGCGACAGTAGTTTAATTTGTTTAACATGGAGAGTGGCAAAAGATTTACTGCAGACCCATTGTCTATCATGATCCTCTTGACTTTCTTCCCGAGAATATGGCCTTCTATCATTAGTGGCCTATTATGGACTTCCTCACAGATCATATCATCATCAAAAAAAGAAATGACTGGGTAGCAGTCCTCATGCTTATTGGGTTCTTCATGTTCTACCTCTGCCAGTAAGGTTTCCCTAATGTCATGATCAGATAGGGCCTGAATCAAACTTTGCCGAAATTCTTCTGATAGCTTCAGTGCGTCATAAACGCTTAATCGGGCCGGTATTCCCTTTAGATGATTTACCACGTCATAATTTACTTTCGTCATTTCATTATTTCCCTTCATCTTGCTGCTGTTATTTTCTTTTGCAATCGCTTCTCTTGTTTTCTGTTTTATCGGGCTTACCATCTTCTTACCCGACCGTAGTGTGATTACTGCAACCTTCTTTACAGTTTTACTGCTTCCTGCGTTATTCGCTTCTTGTTCCTCTTCTCAGACTGTAAGTGTGTTCACGGTTGCCATGGAGCCCCTTTCTCTTTCTTTCCCCAACACTATCTCGCCTCTATTGATCAATCGTTGTATTATACATTTTAGTGTATAGCAGTTTTCTGTGGGGTGTCCCACTAGGCGATGATAACGACAAAAATTCTTTTCTCTTGTCCTTGTTATATCTTCTGGGCGCTTAGGCTCTGGCAGTACTATCGTGCCAGCTTTTAATAACTGCTCCATTATAAGGGCGACATCTTCTTTTTCAAATGCGAATCTTTCATGAGAGTTTAGCATTCTAGGTCGCTTCCTGTCGTACCTATTTCTTGACCTATCACCCTCTTCGCGTCGGTCTGGCCTTCTTTCTCTCAAATCCTTTGTATCTTTTCCTTTTCTGTCGTGATCGACAGTGTTTACAGCTGTTCCGCTGGACGTTCTCCTAGTCGTATCATGGTGAAATGCCGAAATTTTATGAGTCATCAGTTCCAATGCGTGGGCTTTGGTAGCCAAGTCACGAAAGGTCCTGATGTCGGCGCTAGTCAGTCCGAACGCAATCCCCATGCCCATAGAATTTAGACACATCTTAACCTGTTCTTTTTCCTCCGGTAGTTGTCTACACGAAGCCCCTAACGTTTTCCACCTGTCTATAAATTTCTCTATCAGCTCTCCTTCTCTTTGCCGAATAGAGGCCAGTTCCGTAATACTGATGTCACGTTCCGAGGAGAAGAAGTTCGACATGAAAACCTCCTGCATTTGTTCCCATGTGCGTATCGATCCAGGTGCCAAACTAGAATACCATCGGAATGCTTTGTGCGTTAGCGACGAACCAAACAGTCGCATGCAGTACTGTGGTATCGTAAAAAAAATTCCCATGCTAGTGATAAAGTGCATCAAATGCTCCTCTGGAGATCCTTCCCCATTGAACTTTTGAAAATCCGGATGCTTGAAATTGGCCGGAAAAGAGATATCTTCTACTTCCCTTGGATACGGTGTTCGATATCTAAAGCGCCCGGTATTTTCGCGTTCTCTTTCGGCTCTGACCGCCTCTTCGACCACTTGCCTCACCTCTTCCTGTGTCACAGTTCTTGCTGCCGGAATGGACCCTAGTGACCCTGCCCCCTATGGTGGAAGAATGTCGGGTTGATTTTCTTGCCCTTCTGTTGCATTCTGGGGGATTGCCATTCGGGCTACATTGTGTGCGAGGTTGCCAGTGCTTCTCTAAGATTTCTGCATTCTTCCATTAATGCATTTTGGGCTTCTGCTATTGCATTGAAACGATCCTCTGTAGTTGCTCTATAATCTGGGCTTGTTCCATCCATGAATACTGCAGCCTCTCCACTGTTCTTCGAAGCAGTAATCGGAGGAGAACAAGAGAATGCTGATGTGACAGGGCTTGCAGAAAAGGGAGGGGATATAGTTTCACCGGGCTTTTTCGTACTCTCTGTGGCATCAGTCGACTGAGATGACGCCGATACTGGTGAATCGTTTCGGGATGGCGTTGGTGATCTAATTACCAATGCTTTTCCCTTTTGTTCCTTTGTTCGTTTAGTTATTGAGGCATTTAAAATCGAGAAGTCGCGTACCGTCAAGTGAGGAACTGTTTGCGCTATTTGCGCCTGGTAAATTGCCGGAGGAGCAAGTTCAGGATTTCTTCTGACTGTGCTTCGTGTGATAGGTCCTCTGGTCTTTAATGAAGGCTGACTCATTCCATAATTCTTGAAGTCTTGTGTTCGTGCCTTACGAGAGATCACAACAGTCCAGCCTGCATTATCTTCTAATGACTGGGGCGAAGCGAAAATGACCCCAGCTGTTACTTGAGAACTGCTACTTTTACGCACATGACTTAGTGCGTATTCTATCACGAACCCTGTCGAGATGAATCGGAAGTTAACTCTTATTACGGGGATCGCCATGGATGTTGAGTCGTAATCAGATTTTAGAAACCTTCAATCACAAAACATGTTTATAGTTAGTGATTGAATGATTAGGGTGATTTATCTTAGAGATGAAGGGGAGGACTTCCCACTGAGAGTCGCCATTTTGGCGTCCATAGGACGCCAAACCATGACGAATGTTCATAACAACCTTACTGTTAATACTTTGAATAAGACAGATAGTTCCCCAGCAGAGTCGCCATTTTGTTTCCATAAAGAAACAAATGCATCTTGATTCCGAAAGTTCTTCTCTTCTTCTTTTTTACCTTTACTTGCTTGATTCCTTTCACTATTTTTGTGCCTCAACATGCCTGTCTGGGGGCTACATAGTAATTTGGTTATACCCGGAGTAAGCGTCAAGGAACGAGAGTAGCTCATGTCCAGCCGTGCTGTCCACCAGCTGATCAATCCGAGATAACGGGAATCTATCTTTCGGGCACGCTTTATTCAGATCGGAGTAGTTTACGCAAACTCATCACTTTCCATTGAACTTCCTAACAAGAACAACATTCATTATCCAGTCAGGGTAATATACTTCTTCTATGAAACCCGCATCGAGCAGGACAAACACCTCCTCGGCAATGGCTTCATATCGTTCGGCGTCGAACGACCTTCTCTTTTGCTTAACTGGCTTATGATCTGGGTCCACGTTCAACTTATGAACCAACACTTCGGGAGAGATTCCCGGCATATCAGCGTGTGACCACGCGAAGACGTCTCGATGCTGCTTCAAGAAGGCTAATAATTCGTCCCTTCGCTTGGGATTAAGTGATGACCCGAACTAAACGGTTTTGCTCGGGTCTGACTCATTGAGGGGGACTTCTTCCAGATCTTCTACTGATGAGCTTTCTGTTAGTCCTCGAGGGTCCAAGGCGTCCACCATAAGCACCTGCTTGGCAGCTCCTTTTCTTACTGCTATCGCATAGTACCTCCGGGCCTTGCATTGGTCTCCTCGGAGGTAACCGATCCCACCTTCCGTTGGGAACTTCATCATCAGATGGTAAGTTGAGACAACCGCTCTCATCACGTTGAGGGAAGGTCGGCCCAGGATCACATTGTGGACAAATGGAACATTGACAACTAAAAAGTCCACTAAAAGTGTGACCTGATGTTGCCCTTCTCCCGCTGTTACTGGGAGGGAGATGGCTCCTTCGGAGATTACTCTCTCTCCGGCAAAGCCTTGTAGGGGAGTCTTCACGAGTCGGAGGCGAGACCGTGGAATTCCCATCTTCTCGAATGCTTCAGAGTACATCACATCAGCTGAACTCCCGGTGTCGACGAAGATGCGATATACTTTGTGATTTGCTATGGTCATGGCGACCACTAGCGCATCATCGTGCGGGTGCTGGATCCCGCACGAGTCATCTTTCGTGAAAGTCAGGCTGCACGGAGTGGCTCGGAGTTTTTTGCTCGGACGTTCCGCTGGGTGAATGTGGTGTTCCGGCTCGGATCTCTGGGAATGGACTTTTCTGGCCCTATTTGAATCTCCCCCTCCGGCCGAGCCCTCGAAGATGGTACGGATTTCTGCGGGTTCTTCTGGGGGGTTGTTCGGCTGTTCCTTCGGTCGCTCTTCTCTCCGAGCGGACCTCTCTTTCTTAGTGTAACGGCGCAGATGTCCCTTACGGATGAGGGACTCGATCTCATCTTTTAGGTCCACCCAATCGTCCATGTTATGCCCATGGTCTCGGTGGAAGCGGCAGAATTTTCGCTTGTCCCACTGCTCTGGGTCAGCTCTCATGCAGACTAGCCAATTGAGTAGCATGTTTCCTCGGATATCTAGCAGAATCTGCTCGGCGGATGTGTTAAGAGGAGTATAGGAACGGAATTTCCCTTCTGGCCTACGGCTCGGTCGATGATCGCGGGGAGTACGGTCGTCCGCCCCTTTACCGCTCGGTTGAGAGTCTTCATTCCTTGGCCTCTTTCCTTTGTTTGCCGAGTTAGCGGCTTGTATACCTTTACGAGCGTTAGTGAACTGCTCGGCGTTGGTGTATTTTTGAGCCTTCGCCATGAAGTCCGTTATCATTTTCGGGAAATTTTTTCCGATGGAGAAGGCGAACTTTCCTTCATTCAGTCCGCTCAGGATGGTAGGAAGAGCCATCTTGTCATCATAGTCTTCGACATGCAACGCCTCTTCATTAAAACGGGTGATGTAGTCTTTTAACGACTCCTTCGGAGCCTGCTTGATGGTAAGCAGGTGGGTGTTAGGTTTTCGACTTCTCTTACCACTTATAAACTGTGTAAGGAATAGTCAGTTTAGTTTTGCGAAGGAGCCCACGGAGTTTGGCTTGAGCTGTCGATACTAAATCCGAGCGGATCCTGTGAGGGTGATGGAAAACCCCCTACACATCATCGTGTCCGTTGCAGTCTGGATCTGCATTTATGATCGGTAGGACTCCAGGTGTTCTGATGGGTCGCCGGACCCCGAGTACTGGATGACAGGAGGCATCCGAAACCTCGGTGGCATCACCTCTGCTATGATGGCTGGGGTGAAGGGAGGTTCAGTCTCTTCCATCATCACCTGGATCGTGGCCGAAACTGTTGATTGTTGTTGTTTTTTCTCCAACATTAAGAATTCGTCCTTCAGCTCCGTAAATCGGGTCTCCCAAGGGTCTTTATTCTCAACAACGACTTCTGGGGCATCCTCGATTTCTGGAGTTCTTTCCCTTCTCTGCTCTAATCGATGACGGAGATCCGTGGGTGCTAGAGCGGAAGTGACCGACCCGACAGTAGTGGGGGCCCGAGCAGTGTCATTTTGTGCGGATCCTTCAGCGCGCGCTGCAGGAGGATGCTGACCTGAATGCGGTACTCCCGAATGCTGGGGAGCTTCAGGCCTTACACTCCTCGGCACAGAGCAAGTCTCCACGAACAAACCCACCGACTAGAGAACGAGATTTTCCTGGATTGGGGGCTTCTGCGCCTCCTTTTGCTGTTTCATTCTATTCACTTCATCGCGCAGGGCCTGGATTTCGTTCTGTATGGCGCGATATTTACTCTTCCGACTGCGAGATCGTTGGGAAGGCCCCAGCGCGGATTCGGTATGGAGTGATGATGATGAACGAGTTTGTTCGTTCGTTTGCGGTTCCACAACCGCAGCTTTCTTCTTCCTCGCCATTGCTCAAGAAGATGAGAACCCGACTTTTAGTCTCGGATTCCCAGAGACGGCGTCAAAAAATGTTGATGACAAAATCTGGTCGGCCCCCTCTCCACATCACCCTCTACGTGTCGTCCCTGAAACCTGCACCAAGAAAACGGGCAAAGGTGACCCTGGCTAAGCCGGGTGACCCTCCGATGCCTAAGTCAGGATAAGGGAATCGGGGTCTACGTAGGGAGTAGAGGAGAAGAGAGCTTGATTTCACGTACCTGTAGACATGGCGTTGTGTGCTATTTATACTCGCCTGTGGGGCGGTCTGGATACAATAATCTCGGCACAATCAGGGGGATTCTCGGATCGTGGGGATACCGTTTGCAATCTATCGATCGTGTAGCGTATCCGGCGGATTATACGTATCTGCGAGCGATGTTATCGGTTACGTTCGATTATGGCAGTTTCCATGTTCAGCGAATGGGATATGCACATCTGAACATCTGTTCGGCTCGGAACGTCCGTTCGGCTCGGCTCGTATGAGGATACAACCGATCCGACCCGCCTGGTCGGCTCCGTTGGTTCCATCATAGTTGACAGGGCTGACCAATCCGAGCAAAGTGTGGTCTCGAGTCGCACCTCATCCGATCGGAGTATGTCCCGAGTCGCACCTCAACCGTGTCGGCTGCTCGGGCGGGTCGCGTCTCAAAACAGGTTGGAAGAAGCACGCCTCGGATCAGATTGGCGCTCGGGGCAGTGTTGTATCGTGAGCTCGAATTTCCCATAACAGTGCTTATCAAATAGGTTTTTTCTTTATTCTGTCCCTTCAATCTTCCCATCAACTTGATTTTTTAAAATGATGGTCAATTAAAGATGGGGCCCATATGGTGAATAGTTTATATCACCGTTCAAAATCTCGACAGCTCAACTGGACTCAAAGTCTGTACATTTAGATCTCCTCGAAGACACTCGTTTGAGTCTTCACATGATCTGATATTTAATAATAATTAAATAAAATTTTAGTGTAGTAATAAACATAGATTAATATAAATAAATAAAATATAAGGGGACCAGCTACTTTTAGTCATTGATTAAATGGTAAGGATAATCCCAACTAAGTGATTTGATTTTCAAGAGAAATCTGCAGTTAAAGGTAAGCCCCATATGATGAATTGTCTGAATCAATTGTAAGAACTTTTTTTCATATAGACAACAAGGACAATGCACCATATATGCCATATGGTTTTGAACATTGGATCAAAGTGGTTTATAAAGGAATGAGGACCCCACATCAATGGCATCCAAATCAATGATCTAACAATTAAGGGTCCATATTGCTCTTTAGGATGGTGTTAGGTAATCCATATTGTTTAAATGATTGGAGATGGATACCTAAAAATAATTGGTTTGTAATAAACCTTCAATCAATGACTTTGAAAACAAAAGTTAATGAATTGTTTAATAATTATAGGCTCATCTGAATTGTACCTATTAAACATGTTTTTCCTATCATTTAGATTTTCATATCAAACCTAATTTTTAAATGGGTAATTTAAAGAGGGACCCATATGATGTATGGTCCATATCATAATTCATGATTTCAAAGGCCCAATTGGACTCAAAATCCATATGTTCAGATTAACTCAAAGTCTCGATCGAGTCTTCACACCCTGTCATGTCGTCACATGACTTGATATTTAATAATGGATTAAATAAAATTTTAGTAGTATCAATAAACATTGACTGACAACAGAAATAAAATATTAAAGGGGATCAACCATGTTTAGCCATTGATCAAATGGTAAGGAAAATCCAAACCAAGCAATTTGATTTTCAAGAAGGATCTGTAGCGAAAGTTAGCCCCCACATGATGGATGGTCAAGATCAATGATCAAAAGTTTTCTTATACAGTCAATGGGGACAATGTTTCGTAAGCCATATAGTTTGGAGTAACATATCAAAGTGGCTTATAAAGAAAACAAAAAAGGAGAATGATGATTTTTTTTTAAAAATACTTTTTTATTTCAATTGATGGCTGCGTGAATACATAGGTGATATAGAGGCAAATATTTACACATGAATACATTCAATAAAGTTATAAAACAAGAACCATAAAATAATCCTATAAAGTCTGCTGCTGATAGATATGCTCCTCATAATTTTGGTTGACAGCTCATGTGCATTCCGTTTATATTGCATGGAATTTCCTTATTAGTTGGAGCATCATATTGGTTTGAATTTGTTGGCGTTAAAGCTCCAATATCCCTTAACGTCTCTCCATTGATTGAGGTAAGATTGTGAGAGTATCCAACCTTATCGTTCCAAAAATCTTATGTATCCTTATCTATCCATTGACTCTCACAATTGCTAAGCTTGCTGAGCTGTGAGGTGCTAATAGCTTATAAAAGAATGAGAAATCAAAGAGACTCTGTACCTTACATGAATGGTATCCGAATCAATGATCATTTGACAATTAACAGTGCATATGGCCCCATAGGATCATGGTAGATAATCATATTTTATGATGTTTTGGGGCATAAATTACTTTATAGGAGATTTTAGATCTCAAGTTACTTTAGATAAGCTATACTTATGGCATAAGTAATTTATTTTGGTTTCTACTTATTCAATAGATGAGCATTTTTTAGTAAATAACACACTGTTAATCAACCAAAAAGTAGAAAAACATGTTTGGTTTGTAATATCTCAAGTAATTGTCCCTACAATATGCATGGTCCCCCTCACATCCACCACCATCTTCTATAGCCAACCTTTGATGTGGATTGTTCATGGTGTAGTCCCCACCTTTAATGTGGATCATCCATCATGTGAGGCCCACCTTGGATGTTAACGCATGGATGAACATAACGAGGTCGATCACCGTCTTCCTCAAGGATAACTACTCTGATTCAATAGAGCTTTTTTGGACTCTTCATAGAGAAAAAAAAAAAAGAAGAAGAAAAAATAGAAATAAATTCTAGAAAATTTATAAATTTATTGATAGTTGTTTTATGTTTGTCCCTGTTACACCATTAATACAGAAAAAAAAAAAATCAAAAATCGTAATTATCAAAAATAGCAAAATTCTAACTCTAATAAAAATCCTAATTTTAATAAAACTCTTTTAAAACCTAATTTCTAAAAATAAAAATTTCAATTAAACTTTTGATAGAAGAGTCCTAACATGATTACCAGTTGTTTCTAAAAAGTTAGAAAATCTAAAACTCTAAAAATAAGAAAATATTAAAAAAATTCAGAATTACTAAAAATAGTAAAAGTTTCCTAAAACTTCGTTTTTGAGCTGAAAGTATGCATTTTTTTACGAAACGGACAAATACAACCTACTTTGTGGATCAACTCACCTCAGATGGCCCATTTCAGTAAAGATTGATAGGTTATGCGCCTATAACGATACTCAGATCAAAAGTTATGATCAACTTATGGTCCAACTATGGTAGGCATGTACATGTGTCATGTTCTACATCAAACCCATTTACTTAAAAAAAAACTCGTCTTCGAGTTACTCAATAGACTTCGCTCATGGTAATCAAATAATTTTTAGCGCCGGCATCTACTGGCAATTTCTTTATAGTTTACATTAGACTCTTGAGCTGAAAGAATAAATGTACTCACACCTTCCTTGACTTGACTCATGCTCTCCTTGACTTGAATAGTATTGATCTGTTTCTTCACTTATGTTTGCAATATCTCACATTTGACTGTCTAGATTGCTTTCATTTATGTTTTGTGTATCTCCTTTTATTATTTTTTTCTTTTCTATTTTACATTTTTCAGGTGGGCACCATAAAAATAAGCTAGCCTATCCTATCATATACCAAACAACACACTTAAAAGCAACAGGACCTCAAACTAGCAGAGCTCTTCAAATGATTGATTAATAGCAACGCAGCAGCTAGGTGGACAAATATCAACCCAAGGACATCAACCACCACAATTGCAATAGATAACAAAACTGATGTGGATACCCTCCAATGAACAAAAACAGATCAGTTGTGTTTTGTGGATACCCTCCAATGAACAAAAACAGATCAGCTGCTACAACTTCATAGCCCAGAATTTCTGTCGGAGCTCCTCTCCCCAGAACAGTTTCCCTTCCATGCCACTGCTCCAAGTCTAGCCATGGCATCTGCCAACGCATTTCCCTATCTCAAGGTATTAGAGATAGTAACATTGAGGGTAGAGCTCTCGAAAAGGACTTCTCCTACTTGATACTAGATTTTCCACAGAATTTGTGCGAGGGGATTAGATATTGCCTCTGTGATTACTTTGGAGTCAGATTCAGCTATGATGTCATGTAGGCCCATGTTCTTGCAAATCCTAATTCAGTCAAACATCACTTTGGCCTCTACCACCCTAGTTAGAAACTCTCTCATACACTCACTGGAATGCAAAGATAACCTTCTCGTAATGGTTCCTGCACAAACCGGCCCGCTGCCACACACGTAGGTGGATTTATCATCTGATGAGATTCTTGATTTCATGTATCTAATTGCACCAGAAATTTTCTTTCTTCCAATTTCATTCCCTTATCTAGTCTCTCTCTGGGTCATGTTTTGATAACAAGCGTAAATATTGTATTTTCCTGACCATGGTTGGTTGTATTTTGTTAGTGAGAATTTTGATTATGGAAGAGGTTAGTGATTGTTATTTTCAATTTTACTAATTTATTTTTTGTGATGCAAAGATTACAATAGGTCTAAACAATGGAAAACCTTTACTGGACCTTAAAAGGAAAACGCTAATGTGGCAAGATTTGACCATCTTGCCACAATCTAGATAACCTCCCAGAGTAGTGTTTTGGATGGCTGGGTTGACCTGGCAGGCCATTTTACCCAACCCAACCAAAGCAGGTTTGGATATGAATTTAGACTTGTTGGGCCCATAGGTTAAAAACCCCAACTACTAAATGAGTTGGATCTGGACTTTCATGAAGTCAAAACCATCCGAAGCTGCCTCAGGACCCTATTAAAATACTGTCCTTTTGATCCAATAAACTCCATCAAAGTTATTATTATTATTATTTTAATTTTTCTATTTCAAATTGATTGGGCAAACTGGGCCACACAACATGGATAGTGGGGATGAAACACCACCATTGCGATGTTCATGGGCCCCACCTTGATGTTTCTATGCCATTCAAGCCATCAATAAGGTGGTTTCAATCAGGTTGAAGGGAAAACACAAATATCACGTTATCTAAGGGCTCCTTTGGCATTTCTACTTTAATCTAATTAGAGCTTTTCAAATAAGACTTATTTTAATAAGTTCTTTTTATTCTGGCTATTATTTTATTTTATTTATTATCATTATTTTGTTAAATTAGGCTTTAAACAAAAAAAAAAAAAAAAGCTCTTATATAAAATAAGTACATTTAGTAAAACATTCAAAAAGAAGATCTTAAAGATTACGACGGCTTCATTATAAGAGCAATCAAAACAACTGTTTTCGTGGATCTAGTCATTGATTGACTTAGCTCAAAATGGCGAAAGAATGGATGAATATAACCTTCATGTTTTAAGACATTTAGGCAATCCATTATGTCCAACAACGGATGTATATCCTCTATCATATGGAGCCCACTTTTGATGTGGATCGTCTATCATGTGAGCCAAACCATCAAAGTGGTCCGTCCATCATTCGAGCCTTGTCTTGGATGTAGACAATTCATTGTTATGAGTTGATCCTTGACATGGACCATCCATTATGTGAGGACCACCTTGATGTAGGTCATCCATCATGTGGGGACCACCATTAGTGCTAATTGTCCTTTATGTGAGGTTCCTCAATGTCCCCTACCCACCATGTGGAATCCACATTTGATGTATCCACCATGTAGCCCCTACCTTTGAAGTGGGTTGTTCATCATGTGGGGCGCACTTTAATGTCCACCATCCATCATATGGGATGCACCTTTTATGTAAATCATTCATCATGTTGAGCCACTTTGGATATGGGTTATCCATCATGCGAGACTTTGGATGTGGACCGTCCATTGGGTAGGGCCCAATTAATTTTGATTGTCTATCAAGAGGGGCCACACATTGATGGGGTCATCTATCATGTGTGGTCCACTCCATTCATTATGTGGGCCACCTTGATGTGGACCATTCATTATGTGTGACACCCCTTCAATATGAATCATTCATCACGTGGGCCCACCTTTAATGTCAACCATCCATTACATGGGCCCACCTTTGATGTCCATCATCCATTTGTGGGTCCCACCTTTGATGTGGACCATCCATAAGTGGGGCTCGCTTTACTTGGATGGTCCATCATGTTGGACCATTCTTTGATGTGGGTCATCTATCATGTGGGACATGACCAACCTTTGATAGGAACCCTGCATTATGTGGGTCCACCTTGATGTGGGCCATTGATCATGTGGGGGACACATTTAATATGGGTCATTCATCATGCAGCCCCACCTTTGATGTCTACCATCCATCATGTGGGTCCCATCTTTGCTATAGACCGTCCACCACGTGTGGCCGACTTGATGTAGATAGTCTATCATGCGGGGCCACATGTTGATGTGGACCATCCATCATGTGGGACCCACTTTTGATGTTCACCATCCATCACGTGGGTCCGATATTTACTATGGATCATCCATCATGCGGGTCCAATATTTACTATGGATCATCCATCATGAGGGGTCCAACCTTCAATATGGGTCGTTCATCATATAGGCCCACCTTTGATGTGAACCTTCTATCATATGGTCCCCACCTTTAATATCCACCATCCATCATGTGGGTACCATCTTTGATGTGGGTCGTCCATCATGTGGGGTAACACTTTGATGTGAGTCGTCAATCATGTGGGCTCACACTTTGATGTGGACCATTCATCACGGGGGGCCCCACCTTTAATATGTGTTACTCATCACGTGCCCCACCTTAGAGAGATTGTAAAGAAAGAAAAGTACAGTAAGATGAGAATTATTTAAAAAAAAATAAAAAAAAATTTGAGAATAAACTTGTCTAAAAAGGAAGTGGAATATGTACTGAGTAACACAGTACACTTAGTGTACTCAGTGAACTCTATGTGTAACATCCCAGATTTTTTACTATTTTGGATTTTAAAAATTTTTAAATTATTTTTTATTAATTAACTTATAACATCACTTAATGACCATTAGCACTCAATATTAGTTTATACAGGGGTGGTACCAGTAAAGAACCGCACAAGTCCGATTAATCAACTGTAGGAAGTCAACGAATCCGCCTGATCGCTTGAACATCAGGTGTAGCCCCATAATTTACTCACATAGGACTCAAATCTAACTGACCCGTCGTTAACTAATCAAGACAGGCATAACTAAATTAAAGATCTAACTAAAGTCGAGTCAGATGAGGTCCGGATCTTAACTAATAAACCAAATCAACCCTTGTAACATCCCGTTCAACTAGCAGTGTCCTGGGTTGTCCACGTAGGATTTGCCGCATGACCATTAGTTTAAACCGCTTGCGGTGGGGTACCACACCTAAATTAATCTAGGATTAGTCCAACAGAGTAGACTAGATGGGTCATGTTAGGACCAAATGCGGGCCGCCAAGGCAGATGACCTTTTATACTTAGCAACAGCCTGTGCGGGCCATACCGCGACGCAGGAAGGTCAAAAAATTATAAAACTTTAGGAAACCATAAGTCTCACTGGGCTTGTGATCCATCGCGGATTACGGACCCAGTGGACACCCAGAACTGGGATCTGGTACTGGCCAAATGCACCCCACCAATGCTAGAATTGAAATTTGGCACTTACAAATGAAATCGATACTCCGGGCTTTTCAGCCATCGAATTTCTTCTAAATTTACGGTGAAGGTCTAAGATGCGGGCCTACTCCCGTCAACAAAAATCTGGAACCCGATCATGGCACGGTAACCGTTGATCGCAAATCAGATCCGTACGATCAAACTAAATATCCGATCGTCCCCAAAATTTTCATGGCCTTTCATTGGGCCATGGTTCACCTATCCTATAAGTTTCATAGCCAGGGGACCACCAGAACCTCTCCAATCACTAGAATAGACTCCACAGGGTCACTTAAGGATCAGGACCATATGGTCAAACCCCACATCCGCTTATCCGTTTGATCCCAAGTTTTGCATGGCCCTTCATCGGGCCATGGAGCACCTATCCTACGGTGTATATCGATATGTACACCCCATAGTGGGCACTAGAGCTTAGAAAGATCCTCCCATAAGTCTAGTATAGTAAAAACCTAACACTTGGGGCCATTTCCACTAAATCTGGAATTATAAAAAAGCCTTCTTTTGGACACCCCCCTCCCCATACGATTTTTGCCCTAGGAAAAGAAAGAAAGAAAGAAAAAGAGAGAGAAAGAGAGAAAGAGAAAGAGAGGAAGAAAGAGTGAAAGAGAGAGTGAAGAAGAGATCCAAGGTGGACCCTAGATCGTGGTGGGGCCGAGGAGATCAAGCATTGCAACTCCCTACTCCTTTCTCCAACGAAAATCCTCCACCATCACCACCACAATAATCATTCCATGAAGCATCTAGGTAAGATCTTTCACCCTTTTTCTTGAAACCCTTGTATTGAGAACGGTTTGGTTTGAATTTCTCACATGCAAGAGCTTGCTTTAGGGGATCCGGCCGGCCAACCCCCAAAACCCTCATTTTTAGGTCGTCTATCAAGCCTCCAATGTCCGAAGGTGCGGACTATTGCTCTTAGGTGGCCTAGCACCAATTTTAGTATGAAATTGATGATTTTGATTGTTTAGATGCCATATTTGGAGAATCTAGAGAATCTCTAGGAATTGTATATTTGTTGAAATTGCGTGGAATTGTGTGTTTAGATCTCATGAGGTTGTTCTTAGTTCTTGCATAATGTTGTGTATGGATGATTCTATGCTCATGCCTTGTTGATTCATTTTCATGTATTCTTGCTTCATAATATGTATGATTTCAATACTCTTATGCATATGATTTCTTATGATGGAGGAAGTGCTTAACTTCCTCACACCCACACACACCCACACACTCACATGCACTTGTTTCTTGATATGATTAGTCTTACGTGTTATTAGAATCTGAATTGTGTGTTGTGAAGAGTGAGAACATGATGTTGTTTATTCTAGTGATGCATTGGTAGTCGGCATGCTATGAATCACTATTCGTACCCTTGAGTTGGCCAGAATCATGAGGAGAGCGAAGGTGGTCCCGTTGGTAGGGTCACCTTGAGACTAAACCCGTGGGTTTGGGCGGATGTGTTCGGGTGGCTGTAGTTCGACTACATGGGTCCTCTGTGCCCGATGTCACTCGTCTCACTCTCGCCTGACTCTTACGGTCTAGTTTACAGTCTGACCAACCATGATTGTTGTCATGCCCCAAACCCAGAAATCGGATTCACAGGAATCCCAATCACCGAATCCGGTGCCGACAGCCTCCACAGTACCCCATTCTCGGCTCCTAGCATTCATATGCCAGATTTTCGATCCTGGGATCCTACAAGGAGGATTTTTTTTTTTTGTACATTTAACTAGTAATAAGCATAACCACAAGTTTACCCAAATCATAAAGGCAACATCATCATCACATATCCACTAATATAATCATTTGAATACAATGCTGAAAGGAAAATATATATGTCAAAATCAAAGCTCCAGAAAACAGCTGCACGCTCCAAGCTCAATGCTGCTGCAACCTAACATCACCTGCACGCATCTATCGTGCATAAGCTTATAGAAAGCTTAGAGGGTGGTGTAAGTGTGCACGAGATAAGTGTCAAGTATTCAATACAATATCATAATCATACGATATCGAAAAACTATTAATCCATAAACCATACAATGACTGAATAAGCAGAAACACTGATAAGAGCAGGAATTATCAGCGTAAACAGAAATACTGACAAGATTATAATCATGTGATAACAGAATAAGTGAAAGTATGAACAAGTTCATAAGTTAATCAATATCAGAATACGCAATATAGGACAGCTATGCAAATGATGAGTCATAGATAATCAAATGTCGAATGACAAGGATATAATGTAATACACAATTCGAAAGAGCTAACAAATATCATCACTCTCATCTAAGTCACAGGAATACAAAAACATAACAACCCACAATGCCACACGTCGAAGAT
Organism: Magnolia kwangsiensis; assembly: GCA_037074715.1. Taxonomy (NCBI): domain Eukaryota; kingdom Viridiplantae; phylum Streptophyta; class Magnoliopsida; order Magnoliales; family Magnoliaceae; genus Magnolia; species Magnolia kwangsiensis. Next base: position 8,183,801 of record CM073580.1, on the reverse strand, counting down.
GTAATGGAATATGCAGTATATGGTGCTAATGGAATGACCATGTTGGAGTGTGATGTCGAGATGATAGTACGTAGTATCGCAGGCTACGGGGTCCACCATAAGGAACCTCTATCCAAACCAGTCTCATACCTAAATTTGGATAGTCTGACTCAACGTGGTTAACTCCTGATCTCAGGTTAGTCGCGCGCCCAACCGAAATTCTTTCCATAACGAAGATACACAATAATTAGTTACGCACCACCAGCCCGAGTGGATAGTGAATAGATGAATGAATATGCAACTCCTACTCAGTAGCCTGTCAGCACAGTAGCTTGTAAACCGCTTGTAGCTCGCCCAGTGTGGTAGCTCGCCCAGGCCTCAGCCCCGCCCACATCAGCGTCCGCCCAGGTGCACCCGTCCACATGCACAACAGTGACAGGGTGTCATAATATCATTTCAGTCCTCATATCAGTACGGTTCCTCTCTGGAAAAATCACTGGGATCTATTACACTTCACACCACCTGCCGCCACAATCAAGTGCACAACTGGGTAAGTGGAAAAGACCTCACTATCCGCCTGTCAGTAGTCTGCCAATATCTACCCGGCTCACCGATAGCGGACTCATTCCTCGAGCTGGTCAAACTCAGCTTAGCCATGCCTCCTCCCTCGGGCGAGTAAGGCCGCACCCCCTTCCAACCGACCACGACACAGTGGAGAACGCAGTCATCTGGTAATCGGCACTCAACACTCATCTACCCACTCAGTCTAGACGTTGGAGCATCCTCTGGAACCAAGAGGGTGTTTAGGAATTTTCACCCAGGGCCATTTATGACGGCCCGATGCTCGAACAGATTTTCGGTGTCCCATCTGGCCATCCACGATATTCCTGTGGAGGCTACAGCCCTGATGTCACTAGGGCGTACAGTAATCACAACACAATGCAAGATGCATGAGTCATACAATCCAATCATGCATCAATCCTGCGCATGTCATGCGCTCATGTGAGATAATCTCCACCTATCAGGGAGTCTCACATCATCCTGCCCAATGACATATGCAATGGTCAATCACATCTCATAACAAACATGCAGATGATGCGAATGGGCATGTATCATGATGTTATGATGTCACATACTCATAAACGGTATCAATAACCGGCGTCGACAATGTGGACTTTTAACCAACATTACCCCTAAGGAATGGCCCACATAGAATCAAATGTATAATGGGCACATGGCCTCACACAAGGGCTAAATATACGAAACAGGTGGGCCCTGGTCATGGGCCTAACACATATCACAATGAGCATTGCCCATAGGCCTCAAATACATCTGGATGGGTCGCACCCATGGGCCTCAGATATATCACAATGGGCCTCAAATATATTTCGCAGGTAAGTCACATACCTGGGTCTAATACACATCAGTATGGGCTACATCACATAGGCCTAATATACATCACTATGGCCACAACCTATGGGCTTTAAATACACAATAGGTGGGCCCTACACATGGGCCTCAAATATATACCACGGGTGAGCCTCAATGGACGAGTCACCAATACAACAGGATGGGCCTAATGACATGGACCCCATAAATATATCGAATACGCCGCACCAATTGGGCCTTACATACATTGCAATGGGCTATGACTCATGGGCCTTGCATACATCACAATGGGCCTTGCAACATGGGCCTCATATATATTTAAGGTGGGCCTCAACAACGGGCCTCATACATATCAAGGTGGGCCTCAACAACGGGCCTCATACACATCAAGGTGGGCCACAACAACAGGCCTCATACACATTAAGGTGGGCCTCAACAACGGGCCTCATACGCATCACGGTGGGCCTCAATAACGGGCCTCATACACATCAAGGTGAGCCTCAATAACGGGCCTCATACACATCAAGGTGGGCCTCAACAATAGGCCTCATACACATCAAGGTGAGCCTCAACAACGGGCCTCATACACATCAAGGTGAGCCTCAATAACGGGCCTCATACACATCAAGGTGGGTCTCAACAACGAGCCTCATACACATCAAGGTGGGCCTCAACAATGGGCCTCATATATGGCCTTAACAACAAGCCACAAATATATCAAGATGGGCCTAATCAATCATATGGGCTAAATCAATCAAATGGCCGATACAAGCAGGCCGATCAAATGGACCGATATAAATGGGCTGTGCGTCATGGAGTTATACTAAGCATGTTATAAAGTAATGCCCTATCCTTACAATGCAGATGGCCTAGACGGCTTGCATACAAGTACGGGCCTACCAATGGGCCCTAGGGAGAGTCGCAATGAGGACATTTAACCAACATTACACTCGCAATGTGGACGTCAAACCAACATTGCTCCCAAGGTGTAGCCCGTAGTGAATAACATTACGTAAACCAGGTTGGGATCACACATTGCAATGGACCTTAGGTACACCCCATTGGGCCTTAAATACATCAAATGGGCCATGTCATATGAGCCTTTTACTCATCAAATGGGCCACATCAATGGGCCGCACCAATGGGCCTTATGTGCATTGCAATGGGTCATAACCCGTGGGCCTTAGATTGCATCAAATGGTTCTCGACCCATGGGCCTTATACATATCAAATGGGCCTAATCCCATGGGCTTTAAAATACATCAAATGGATCCAATCCTATGGACCTTGGAACACATCAAATGGGTCCACTCTATGGGCCTTAAATTACATCAAATGGGCCTAATCCCATGGGCCTTGGAACACATCAAATGGGTCCATTCTATGGGCCTTAAATAGTTCAACAAATAGCTACATTCATGGACCCAATTAAATTCAACTATGGTAGGCCTCAAAAGTGCATTCATTAAGCCCAACATTTAAGGAACTAAAGGTATAAATCATTTCCTCTAAGATCTTTATAATATGGTGGGCCCCACTCCTCAAAATTTCATCCTAAGGCCAGCATAATTATAACATGTTGCTGTCCTAAATTTGAGCACTCCATTGGAGTGGGTCCAAGGCCTCTAAAACTCTAAAAATTGAGAGTCAAGGTACCTCATTATGCATACAATGAGAGGAAACCCAAAGAGGTGGCCCACCATCAGAAGAAATATTTTTGAATTATGGATTTTTATCAAAGCATATTGCTGGACTGCACAGCAGAAACAATCTGGGAGTCCAACTATCTTGGCCCATTCTTTTGGATACCCAAACGGGGTCACTTGAGGATGAAATTTCACAGAGTGATACTTCCATAGGTGGGCCACACCTCTACAAAATTTCATAATTTTTAGATATCTGTAAGTATTTTAATTAATTTAAACAAAACAGACTGTCCAGAAAAATCGGACTGACCTGGACGTCCCAACGTGGTGGGTCAGTCCAACCCTCACCACGGTGTGTACAGGGGTCCATTGGCCCTGAAATTTGGTAGGTGGGTTCTAACATAAGTGGACCACACTTCTAAAAAATTTTTAGAATTTTTGGACATTTTTAAATATTTTAATTCATTTACATAAATCAATCTGTCCTGAAAATCGGACTAATCTGGACACCATATTATAATGGGCCGGTCCCGCCATCACCATGGTGTGTACAGGCGTCCATTGGCTCCAAAATTTTGTAGGTGAGTCCCACCATAAGTAGGCCACCCCCCTAAAAATTTTTATAATTTTTAAACACCCATAGGTATTTTAATAAATTTTAAAAATCTAACTGTTCATGGTGGAATGTTGCTGGAACAGTGCAGAAAATTCAGACTGTCCACCTCACTTGGACCACACCTTTGGGACCCCAATGAAGGTCAGTTGGAGCTAAAATTTGGGAGACATCAAGATGAGATCCCCACCTTTTAGAAAAGTATATTTAATAGGTATGAATAGTCCCCCAAACAGTCCCAAAATCTGGTCCAAAAATAATCAGAAACTGTCCAGAAAATTCTGGACAGCAACATGTACTTAGATAAAATTTATTATATAAGTTAAATAAAAAGGGAAATACATTAATGGGCCACACACATCAGGAAATAAAATGAGGAAAAAGAGAGATAGAAGGACAATCCGGCCATAGAGAAAGGGGCTCCGCCACTATTGAGCCCTCCCAAGATCAATCACACCCGCACATCATACATAAATTTACATTTACAACATGGATCTTGCACATGCATGGGCTATAATTAAAATGCATGGTGAGGATGCCATCCCACCATAGTTATAAGGTCTAGATGACCCAAACATAATATGATATGAAATAAAACTACCATGATGGGGCCCATAGAGAAAGGCCCCATGCATGGATCATGCATGCATAAGGTAGGCCATTAGGCTACAACTATGGGATTGTGTAGGATCTCCACCATTGATTGGTGGGTCCTACACTTTCCTCATGAAAGAAATAAAACATCTAGGCTATAGAAATCAGATTTTTTTACATCTAGAGGAGCACCCACCGTTCAATCTTCTTGCTCCTATGAGTTCCTTAGCACCTTAGCTTTGATTCCAATGGAGGAGATGGGGAATGGATGGTTAGGATGAGAGATCATGGGGTAGGAAAGTGGGCCACACTTGAAGTTTTGAAAGAGAGGGAGAGGCTTGGAGAATTCTCATACGTATGGGATTTCTCTCCTTAAATTTTTTTGAGTTTGAAAATGAGAAAGAGAGAGAGAGTTGTAAAGGGAGAGAGAGATGGGTGATGGATGTGGTGAGTGATGGGTGTAAGAAAATCTTGACTTTTGTGGCCATTTGTGTAAGAAAAGCATGGGTGGTGTAAGAACTTTTTGACTTTGAGGGCTTTTGGTGTAAGAGAGGTATGGGCTTGTAAGAGATTCTTGACTTTTGTAGTTGCTTGGGAATGGGTGAAAGGTGATGTGTACTTAACATGTGATGGTTGATGGATTGATGGATTGATGTGACACCTCGTAGAGATTCTCTTGGGTTTCGTAACGCACGGCGTTTTCTTCGCACCGAACGTTGGCCCACATCTCTTGATCAGGTTATCGCCTCGGCCCGTAAGTCGCGGCATCGGAACCGCAGCGACGGCACGGTCGCTATGGTAAAGGTCTTGGGTTGAGTCGATACGGGTTGACGGCATATGAATCAGGGTCGCACGTAAATATTGGTTAAGGGTCGAAGGTTGCCGAAATTCGACCGGTAAGACTGCAGAAGTCTATGAAACGGTACGGTCTAGGATACGGGGCTTACAATTGTTAACCCTGATTGCACACATATGTTTGGAACCTGAACCACCCTGCAACCGTTGTAACCCATTAATAACTCTCTTGAAATTGGTCCACAGCCTCGTGAGTCGGACATGGTTGAATGGGACACTGTGTCTGAGCTGTCGGCCTACGCTGGGGTGCCGCGCCTCCCCGTAGTGACCGCGAGCGATCCCTTTCTCTTGACACTCCTCATGTGCTTGAAGTCAAGGATGAGGAACCCGATGGGATCACGGACCGCGAGGTCTCGGCCTCACGCATTGGGGGGGTCTTGGCCTCACAACCGGCTTAGGGCATTGATACATGGGGTGTATCGGATTCTCCAATCTACTGGATGAATGGACTTAACTAATAACTCGGATAACACGATTGCATTGCATCGCATTAGTTAGGGTGGCGACTCGGAAGTCGAGGTCGCAATGAGGGAGTGCTGACATACGCGACCCTTAGATGGAGTCGCTCGAGGGAGAGTTGTGGCGAGGGCATGCATCATTTTATTCTGCATGCATGTATTTTAATAAGAGTTGTTAGGTATTGATGATTGATTGTGTTTCAATAAATTCATATTATAATTGATGTCTGTTGTAACTTAAGATTAATAGCACCCACTGAGTTGATCACTCACTCCCACTCTGGGACGGTGTTTTAAAACACCACTCAGACTCTTCAGTAGCTGTAGGTTGTGCTGAGTTCGACGAGCCTGGCGGTGCGAGCTTAAGCGAGGAGGACGAGTTCTCCTACTTCCAGTTGATGAACGGTTCTCTATCGGCTTAGGAAATGGGATTCTGGGCTGTTGAGTCGTGGGCTCAGTGCACCATTCTTGTGGACATATGATTCTCTTGTGATTTTTGTTGGACAACGCCTTGGGCGACCCCTTTATATTTTTTTAGACTGATATATATATATATATATATATATATATATATATATATATATATATATATATATATATATATCTTTCACTTCAGTAGACTAGTTGTGGTTGCATTTCATGCTCCAAGTAATTCCAGGCTGCGCGTTTAAACTTGATTTATCATAAAATCATAAAATTGATGATAAGTGACACTCGGGAACTCGGGAGTCGAGCGTATGCACGACACCCGATTTTTCGGGGCGTTACACTATGAGTTAGACCATGATTTATGTATTTGATCCACTCCGTCCATCCATTTTATTGGATAATTTTAGGACTTGAGCCCAAAAATTAAGCATATCCAACGCTCAAATGTATCACACAACAAGAAACATTGTGAATTGAATATCTACCGTTGAAAAATTCTTGGGGCCACATAAGTTTTGGATCAAGCTTATTTTTATGTTTTCCATTCATCCATGTCTGTATGATCTTATGAACGGGTTGGATGACAAATAAACATCACTGTGGGGCCTAGCAAGGTTTCAACAGTGGAAATCATTATTCTCACTATTTCTTGTGGTATGATCTGCTTGATCTTTGGATATGCTTCAATTTTGAGGTCAACCCCTTAAATTATTTGGAAAAACATTGGACGGTGTGGATAGACTATATATATTCAGGTACATTCAGGGTGGGCCCAATTGAGTTTACTCAGGACTATATGTGCTTACTGAGTAACTCAGTACGCAATCCGATTTTGTCTAAAAAATTGCATTGTTCTAAACTTAGGTGGGCCACACCAAGTTTCAAGCATGATTTCACACTATTTCGGATCAGTGCAGGATTAGGGAGTAAGGCCAAACATTAGATGGAGCAATCGATGGATAGCGTAGATCTCATCCCACACCAAAGCGGAAGGCAAAGAACTAGATGCCGATTGGGTACTACCCGGTGTGTTCTGAGCTTCGAATTAATAGACTAGGGCTTTGAGGAGCGACATTAATGCATAGGTTTTATAGGCTAAAAGTGAGATGGATTCAAGGCTTGAGTGGATTTAAAAGTGAGGATTGAATTCCTAATGTTAAAAACTTCGTGGGTGAGACAAGTTTTGGATAAGTTGATATATTTATCTTTTAAATTTTTTTAAATTTTTTACACACCTAGCCACTAACACGACAATAGTTTTTCATAATAATGGTACTTGAAACGGTGACCTTGAGTTGAAATTTTTGTTAGTCTAAGTGTTGTAGATGAATTAAGATTCATAATGTTTGGGATTCTCTCGAGATTTTGTCGATGATCTTTAATCCTGAGTAATCATCGGTCACACTTTACAATCCTTGAAAAGAATTTTGGACCATTCCCATGGATAAGATCAAAGCGCATTCATCCGGCCTTTGGATAAAGTTGGACTGCAGAGGTAACAACGCACAAGGTCAAATGAGCTTTCCCTACTGCAGACCTATCCCTTCAATCAAGAAGAATATATTTATAGGATATTCATGTGATGTCTAATTTATGTAGCTTTTTAATTTCTTTTCGAGTCTTAATAACTTTTTCAGATTATTTCCGGTAAAGTCAATTTTAAATCATGCCTACCTCTAGGCTAACCTTGGTCGTGCCAACTTATGTTGTGCCGACCTTTGTTCTTAATCTGGCAGTTGGATTTCTTATCCTCTATTGCACATCGAGGCGTGTCAGATCTTGACCTGATTTGTCTATCCAGGTTGGTCCATTTTTCCAATGATAGAAGGTTTCATCAACAGGCGACATTATCACCATTGCTTCCTGGGCTGTGATCCAGTATCTGCCTCATTTTCAGATTCGTGGATAAAAAAAAAATGATATGAAAAAGTGGATGGACGGTGTGGATAAAACACACGTATCACGATGGCTCCCTACCCGAGACGGGGAATTTTTATAAGGAAACTCGCGACATAAATCCTGAAGAAATAAACAAAAGAAAGAAAAGAAAAGAAAAGAAGAGAAAAATAAAAGAAGAGCGGAAGGGCTAAGGATGGATATGGGGAAGAAGCTAAAGTTAGATGGAAAGAAGAAGGATGACAGAAAGACGTGGTCCGAATTTCCCACTGAAGTCCTCATTACTATTCGAATGCGTCTATATCTAGTTGATTTTGTTCGTGCCGGGTCAGTCTGCGTCTCGTGGCGGAGATGGTGGCCCGCAAACTCCAACATCCGTCGCATCAACTCCCATGGCTGATCGTCTCACGAAAAAAACGAAATCCATAAGAGTCTTGAATCTATTAGACAACAAGGTCTACGGGTTACATCTTTACCAGGCCTGCGGTGCAATCTGTTTAGGATCTTTTGATGGATGGCTGATATTGAAGGACAAGTGGCCTAATGAGTGTTTTATTTTGAATCTTACCTCCAAAGAATGTATCCGGCTCCCCCTTCAAGCTAATGTTTGGAACTCGGCCGGGCATTGCTATGTTGAAAATTTTTTGGAGCAAGGTATCGGAATAGATGCTAAGGCCATTTTATCATCTGACCCTACTTCAGGTGATTGTACGGTTGTGATCGATTGCTCAGGGAATACATTGGCCTTCTGTAAAGTGGGAGATGCTGCATGGGCAACCTTGGAAAGAGAACCTGATCAATATTGCCACATATGCGATATTGATCAGGTTCTAGCAAGCTATGGCAATCAAGTCACTATATATGAGGAGTTAGTTCCCCGTCCTAACTTGGCAAAATGGAAGACGCTTCCTCCCCCTGAAATAGAATATCCTCACTATGAGGAAATGATTTTTGACCTTGATTTCTATCTGGTGAAATCATGTGGGGATTCGTTAATGGTTGTAAAGATATACGATGAACATAGACCTCACAGTAGATTTAAGACAACATTTCGCATTTTTAAAATGGACACAAGTGGTTCCGGTTGGATCAAGGTAGAAAACTTAGGTGATCAAATGCTTTTCGTAGCCTACTCCAACTCCAAGTCTGTTTCGGCTATAGGATTGCTGGGCTTCAAAGGGAATTGTATCTATTTTACAAAAGATATTGTTGCGACAGACAGTGATTCAGGTCGTTTCCTTCAAGCGTTTCCTACCTAAATTCCATATCTGCCAATCTGGGTAACACCATATCTGATATAACAGTTTTTATTTATATATTTACTTTTCGTTTAATGATAGTTGTTTTTGCACTCATTTAATTTATTTGAAAAATTGGAATTAGATATACATCATATTATATTCAACTGTTAATAGCTTAATTGAGCTTCTCATATTATATCATTATATTATGGGGAACAATAGCATACATTTGGATGTATGCGAGTTCCATATATGTTCGTTGTGTGGGACCCACCACTATATGCCTGTGCCCTTCCCACCCTATTAAACCCACATCAAAATGCATGGACAGTGAGGAGATCCTAGACAATAGAATTATATGATACATGGCCCCATCTTTGCATCATTTCTTCAATTCTCATAGGCCAATTGTTTGGTAATTAGGACCATTGATTTGTTGAATCCCACTATGGGTTGGATTGCTCCAAAAAAAGTGATGGATGGGAAGATCCCAAGCAACCAATATTAAGAAGCTTTTCAATTGAATTCCTACCTACATGTCTTAATGACCCAAATAAAAGATCTTAAGATTGTTCTATCCAGGAGATACCTGATGCATAGTCAAACCACGGTGGGACACAATAGATCAATGGGCGCGTGCGTGTTGCTCGGACAATCTCAGAGCATTATAAATTATAGTTCCCCAGTTGCATTGGGACACTCGGATAGTCCAATACATTAATATAGACTTTTCAATAGGTTCAACTTATATTTCATTGTCAACCATGAAAACATCACATTGGTTTGAGAAGTATGAACCGTTTGATCAATGGCCTTAAACATGGGCGGTAGAGATCATTTACACAAAAAAATAGGTCTAACCAACAATTTGATCCATCTATTTGTTAGGGTCGCCTTCTAGCAAACCTCTAAATAAATAAATAAAATTTACATGCTGTCACTTTTGGGATTGAAGATGAGGGAAAAAGAAGATTGTAATCCAAAACCAGTGCTGAAACCATCCACTGCATTCTAAAGAAAATAGACTTAGTATGCTAGTTGACACTCTTAAGTTAAAAATTCCACATAAGTATGCTTGGAAAGCCTGCCCTAACACGAGCATGAATGCACACCCAAACACTACTTACTTTCAAAAATTACCTAGAAGCTTCAGATTTTATCTCAAACTCTCCCTAGAAAATTCATTGCTAGCTCCGAACTTCCAAATTCTCTCGATGATTTTCTCATTTCTCATATGTCCAAATTTATGTCTACATCCATATCATGTCCTTCTACATTATGTGATTCTCAGCTTCTATGAATATTGTCGACTCCCAAGAAATTCAATGATCCCAATGATGTCAAATACATATGGTTCTTGAAAATTTACTTTTCAAAGTTGATGCCGTTTTTCATGGTGCGAAACTACCATTTTGTTACATGCCAAGGGGCAACGACTTTGCGTAGTTATCGATCTTCATTAATTTCCTTTGGATGTTCATTGGAAATTGGGCCTTTGAGAGGGGTCAACGAATGAAGTGGATTTTTAGACTCCGGGTTAGGATTATCTCATCTTATCTTAGTTTTCTGTGTGGATTGTAATTAACTTATGTAATAGACTACTAGTTGGTGCTTGATTGTACTCAACCTAATTAATAGTCTATTACATACCTCTGTGTGAATTTTGAAGCTCTGGTTGCTAGTCCTTAGCCCAGATTAAGGAGGGTTGTTTTAGGTTGGTGGTCGGTGTCAAACTTATGCCATAACTTTTGTCATGAATCTGAACAATATGACATTTCAAATCCTTGATAGAGTGGAGTGGCGGAACAAGATTCATGTGGCCAACCCCAATTAATTGGAATGAGGCTTAGATGATGATGATGAATTGGATCCATGTACCAAAATGGGTTATGGATAGTCTTGCACAATCTTAAAAATTTTCATAGAAGTTGGGAAGTATTTTCCCAAATGATTGTTCATGGAGCTGGAAGTGTCGTTGCAGAAAGGTCTTGTAGAGATTGATCTCTATGGAGCATGAGGATGGAGGAGGCGGAATGTTGGGGGGGGGGGGGGGGGGGGGGGGGGGAGGTGCTAGCATCCAGGATCTCTCTCAGAGACTAGCAATTGGAGTCACAAATCAAAGTAGGGGGTTTGTTTCGTTCAAGAATGCTCTGGAGGGGTTTTTGGATGTTATTCATTCCCCAAACCCTAAGATTTTAAGTCCCCCTAATCTATGTCCTTCCTCTCTGTTGAGTCTTCCCAAGCCATTCTCACCTTCAAGTCTCGCGATGTCGTTTCTTGCAAGTTTTTTCAATAAAACTATAGCTGGTTTACAATGCTGTCTCATTGAGAGTAGGGTTTTAGGCCTTTGATTTGAGCTCTTGGTTATGTTCCGGTTATGATTTAGAAATCCATGATTTCTTTATCTGTCAGGTTGATGGTTGGTTTTTTGGGTCTCCCTTTCTCCTCATTTTGATGTCAATAAAGTGGTGTTTTCTGGCCAGATCCATTGTAATGGCCATGTTCTGTCTCTTTCGAAATAGGTAGACTGATTTGTTTTGGGTTATATGGATGTTCAGGTCCACCTGCTTAATCCTCTGCTAGATTTGTGGGTTGAGGAGGTCCTCATTGCCATTGGGTCCTACCTGGGAGAGGTCACGCTTGTTGATGAAGCTTCAATCAAGTGGGAGGATTTGCGGTGGGCTAGGCTGTGTGTGCACTAGAAGAATTCTCTCCCTATGCCAGAATCAATATTCGTGTCGGTGGGTGATGATACTTTTATCATTCTTATTAAGTGCGAAAGCTTGCTGGTCAGAGTTGGAGGCGTTATGGTGCCCTCTTCGACCTCCTGTTCATCGGCCGTTGTCCTTGGTAGTGCAGGTCATGTGAATAAAGAAGAAGGATCTCCACTTCTGTGCTCCCAAGGTGCTTCAAATGCTTGTGGTTCGATGGTCCTGCTTGTGGATTCTACCGCATGTTTGCCCCCACTTTTGTGCCAAGTTCGTGTGTGCAATAATAGGGAGGAGGTGTATGATCCTCCTTCGACTGTTGGGGCGATAGATGGCTATGCCTGATCCAAAGTTGATCCTAGCCGTTCTTTTCCGACGAATTGCGATGTAGTCCATGTGAACGATTATTGCGTTCTGGAGGATCTTATCGTTGTTTTTGTAAGCTGCCCGCCTGCCAACATGTGTCCCCCCTCCTTTATTATCAATTGCCTCTTGCTGCCTCAAGCTCCTGTCCCATGCGAGAAGATGGACGTGTGTCCAAAGGAGACCTTGCCCTTGAGCCCCTCCCTCGTCTTGAGGGTTCTATGTTTGCGGCTAAGAATTGTGACGTTGCGAGAAGAGGCAGTGGGTGTTGCCTACGTCAGCAAGGGGAGAGAGAATTTATTGCTATCGGTAGGGGGTCAGGGATGTTGTCATCTGGTCTTTATGAGGGGTCGTATCCCCAGGTCGATCCAACCAGCGAGGACATGGCCTGTTCACCTCCTTTCTTGAGCCACCATTCATTTGATGTGGCCAATTGCAACATGTACTCTTATCTTATATTCTAGAGAGATGAAAGGAATAGTTAAGATGGATCTGGCCTTCGAAAATTTCGATGTCCATCCGAGTCATCTTACTGCTAGTTCTTTTGGTGTTAATCCTTGCGAGGAAAGTTGTGCCCTTACCCCTTCTCCCTCCCCTTTTATTGATTATGCCTTTTTACCCCTCGATTTAAGTATTTTTGGTCAGTTAGAAGGTTAAATTCTTTCAGTCAAATGTCTCGATTTCTAGATGTAGTGGGGCAGTGATTCCCTTCTTTGCTCCTCTGCCATTTCTTTGTGTTTCTACCTCCGCGTCAGGTGAGGTTGTCCAGTTTCTTTCGGATGATGCATTATTTGTTTCCCCTCTCTAGGCATCTTTTGTCTCCGATTCCCCATCTTTGGTTTGTCTTGGTGGGGCAACACTTTTAGATGAGAGGTTGGTCATTTTGGTCGAAGCAATTAAGGGTAAGAGATGGGTAAGGGAGGTGGTTCGACATGTGGGGAGACTTCTAGGGGTGGTCTTTGGTAACAGAGATGAAGATTTTGTGGCCATTTTCAAAATGGAGGAAAGAGGGATTCACAGTCTACCCTTGGATAGTTTTCCTTGGTCTCCGGTCCTGGTTAGAGGCTGCGGGGAGCTAGTAAGCTTAGGGGTAGGGCAAGCTCAGTCTGAAGAGTCTCTTCCTCCAGATTCTAGAAGGGGTAGAGGGGTTAGAATGGTGACCCTATGAGGATCCTGATTTGGAATGTTCGTGGGCTCGGATGCCCCTAAATGCACATCCTTGTTAAAGATGTTTGTAAAATATTTAAGGCTCAGTAGTATTATTTTACAAGAGTGTAAGACCCAGTCCATGTCTAGGAGTTTTGTGGAGTTTGTTTGGGTGTGCAAATGGGTAAGTGGGTGTCTCTTGATTCGGTAGGGGCCTCGGGGTGTATTATGATATGTTGGATCCTTGATCTACTTCCATTGGAGGATAGTTGGGTTGGGCTTTTTTTGACCATTGTTGTCTTCAAAGAAGTATCCTTAGGTCTTATTGGAGTTCTTTCTAGTGTCTATGGTCTTAATCACCTTGGTCTGCGCCCTTCTTGTTGGGAGGAGCTTTCTTTTGTTTATGATAGATGGATGCTTTCTTGGTGTATTGGCGGGAACTTTAATATTGTTAGGTTTGTGGGTGAAAAGCTTAATGGGGAAAATCTCGTCTAGCATGAGGGGTTTTGAGGAGTGGGCAAGCAAACATAGTCTCGTCGATATGCCTATGGGGTGTTTTAAGTTTTCTTGGTCTAAGGGTCAAGTGCCTCCAGCTATGCTGTTGCACAATAGATTTCTGGTGTCTTAGGAGTGGGTGCAGTCATTTCCCTTTTCCCGTCAGTGCGGCCTCCCCAAGCTTGTGTCGGACTATTCCCCCATTATATTGGAGGTCGATGAGCTCAATTGGGCCCCCCAACCCTTCAGGTTTGAGCTAGCTTGGCTCTAGGTAGATGGTTTACACTCCTTGATCAAAGAGTGGTGGGAATCTTTTTTTTTTTTTTTTTTAAATCACAGGGAATGCAGGTTTTTGTGATCTTCAAAAAGTTAAAGTTGCTAAAAAGGAGGATTTCCTACTAGAGACATGAGGTGTATGAATCCAGGGAAGGGGAGATGGATGCGATGTTTGCTGAGATCCGGGCTTTTGATATAAAGGAACAATCTGGTTGTCTTCTCGATTCAAAGATAGTCAAGAGAGATAAATTATCTTCCAATTATGCAGCCAGGGTTAAGGAGATGGAAATCAAATGGCGGCAATGCTTGAGAGCAGAGTGGTTAGTGAAGGGTGATAAAGACACCAAATTCTTTCACGCCGTTGTCAGTGCTCAAGCTTGGGCCTATTGCATTTCATCTCTGTCGGTTGATGGTGTTAAAATTGTTGATAAACATGGGATATGTATTGCAGTTATTAACTTTTATTACAATTTGCTATCAGACGAAGGTTAGGTTAGGCCAACTATCGACGATTTGGATTTCGACTCTTTAACTCTAGAGGCAAGGGGTCTGGAAGTGCCAAATCTCATTGGAGGAAGTGAAAATGGTTGTTTGGGATTTAGGAAAAGAGAAAGCATCGGGCCCAAATGGCTTTCTGATTGGTTTTTTTTTTTTTTTTTTTTTTGGGACATTATCCATATTTATCTTTTGGCTTTTATTGTCAATTTTGTGTGTTTGCTAATCTTAATCAAGAATTAGGATGCGCCTTTATTGCCCTTATCCCTAAGGTAAGTGGTGCGATCGATTTGAGAAACTCCAGACCAATCAATTTGCTGGCTAGCCTGTCCAAGGTCTTAGTGAAAATCTTGAGTTAGAGACTGAGAAGAGTTTTGTCTAAAATCATCTCCCCCTATCAAAGTGCCTTTCCTTCGGGGCAACAGATCTTGGATAATTCGCTGATTGTTGATGAATGTCTCGACTCCTGTTTGAAAAGTGGTTGTAAAGAATTGGCGGCGGCTAACCTATGATTGACTGTTGGGTGGTTCGAGGTAACCTTTGGGCTTAAGGTTGATGTTTTCAAATTGGAAATTCTGGGTATCCATTCTTCTTTGGAAGTTCTTGCTTCTCTTTTTGTAATTTTCGGGAGTGAGGGACTGCATCTGTCCCTGAATGTTGCTGACTCTGGGTGCTGGAGATTCAGGAAGGCTGGAGTCTTTTCTGTCAGTTCGCTGTATTCACATCTAGATTAGAATGCACATGGTGAAAGTGTGTTGCACACCACCGTCGTTCGGAGATACAGGTGCCTCTGAAAGTGGCGGCCTTTGGTTGGCTGGTAGGGAAAAATAGAATTCCAATGATTGACAATCTTTGGAAGCGCAATATGGTTCTTCTGAATGCATGCATCATGTCCTTGGAGGTGGAGGAGAATGTGAAGCACTCGTTTTTGCATTGTGCTTTTGCTAAGATTGTGTGGTCTGGAACTTTCAATGAAGCTAACACTCCCTGGATTATGTTGGGGTCAATCAAGGTGCTTTTCAGAGCTTAGCACGGAGAAGTGGGGGGTGGATTAGGCAAGCATGGATGGAGAGTAGCTCTCTTGGCTGTTCTATGGGCGATATGGCTGGATTGAAACAACCGGACCTTCAAGAATGTTTCCCAGGAAATTGTGGTTGTTCTAGGGAGGGTTCTGTCCAATAATTTTGAGTGGTCCTCTTAGCGATCTGTTTTTGTCAGCTTCTTGTGGGAGGCTAGGGTTTGTTGGGTTCCTTTGTACTTTTTTGGGTTCGGGACTGAGTGAGTTGTATAGTGTTCCTGGCTTGGGTGGTTTGTATAGCTTTTTACTTTCTTTTATGTTTCTATTTTGCTCCTTTTTTGGCTTCGGCTTTAATAAATTTCATCTAATCTTTCAAAAAATTATGAAAAAAAAACTTTGAAAGTGAATATTGGGAAATGAAATTTGAATCTTTCAAGATCCGAGGATATTATATTTGAGGGAAGAATGTTTAGAGTTATTTCAAAGGTTGTGGTATTCATGTGGCTTGTGGAGTGCAAACAGTAAGGTTCTAATTGTTGATAATCCGCATAGGAGAAAGATGATTCTTCCGGATGTTTGCTTGATGTGTTATCAGGATGAGGAAATGGTGAATCATTTATTCATAGGCAAGAAGGGTGTGGGAAGGCTTCTTCGAGTTGTTTGGTATAGTATGGGTTTGGCCATCTTCCATCGCCCAATTTGTTATGATGTTTGTTAGAGAGAGAGAGAGAGAGAGAGAGAGAGAGAGAGAGAGAGACGGGGTCCTTTAAAAAAAAATCAAAAGCAGGAGTACTTTTTTTTTTCTTCTGCTTTTTAATCAAAAGCATGGGGTGTATATCTCATTTCTGTAAACAAAATGCTGAAATTATTTAATTATTTCTCATTTGTAATTATATCTCTCATTTGTATTTATATCTCTCAGTTGTGCAAAGTATTTAATTATTTCTGTAAATATCTCAAATTATTTAATTATTTCTGTCAAACCTATTTAAATATCTCAAATTATTTAATTATTTCTGTAAACCTATTTAAATATCTCAAATTAAATATCTCATTTCTGTAATTTTTTTAATCAAAAGCATGGGGTGTATATCTCATTTCTGTAATTTTTTTAATCAAAAGCATGGGGTGTATATCTCATTTCTGTAATTTTTTTAATCAAACGCATGGGGTTCTAATTCTGAAATTATTTAATTAATTAAGAAATAATTTGATCACTTAATTATGAGTTGATTAGTCAGTCATTTCTCATCTCAATAATGTGCAAAGTATTTAAATAGGTTTGCTACGGTGTGTCAAGACGAGTTGTTATAGATATGTCAGAACTACAACCGTCGGATCTGGGGTTATGTCCTCAATTCAAACTGTTGATCAGAAGAGATTGACAGTTGTGGCTGAAATTCCTAAACATTCAATCAATGGCCACAAAACAACAATTAAGCAAGGTGTCCGTATTCGAGGAAAGGAAATAGTCTAATCTGAACATTTATTTTTTAGGGTCCCTGATCTGCAATAAGGCCTTTTACACATGTATGTAATTGTTCGTCAAAATGTTTGCACAAGAACAATCAATACTATTATCATACATACATAGAATACATGAAGTGGAGTATCTTCTTGTCCAATCTTCCCCATCTCTTTGAGCTTTCATATATGACAAAATAGGCAGCACTTGAAGAAAAACCATATGAATACCTTAATGTCCCAAAGCAACTAAAGAATCCAATAAACATCATTCGACAGACACACAACCCATCCAAAGATGCAGTTAATGAATTTTGTAGAAGATTTTATGAGAAGAAATCATTAGAAAATTGAAAACCAGTTCCTACCAATACAATATCAAGTGCTGATTTATGGCAAACACATCCAATGTAAATAGGGTATGTTTATCTTCTTCTTTTTTTTTGTAAAAAAAAAAAGGAAAATGTGGATTATAAGGCCATAATGATCCCTCTTTGACACCCACCTTGTGGATTGCCATACTAAATGTTCATTGGGTCCAAAATCAAGAAAGTAAAATAAAATGGTTATTATCACCTGATGAGTGTGTGCATGGCCTATTCTCCATCATTGATGAAACTGAAGTTTTTTACAGTCTAGATTAGATTGCTTTCATTTATGTTATGTGTATCTTGTACGAGTCACCATACTTTACAGTAAACATGAATTGAATGTCATCAGACAATGCATTGTGAAAAATTCAAATCATATTCATTTAACAATAACAACTCAAGTGCAATACAAGAAGGATTTTGTGATCACCTTTTAAAATCTGCAGTGCTGAATTTCCTTTCCTGGCATCCCTATTATCATCAAGATCTGCCACTCCAAGATCACCAAGAGTAGAGCTACTTTGTGTAAAACATGAATCGAAATTGCAAAATATGGATAGAGACAACTGATGTTTCTTCTCTATTGAAACAAGGTAGGAGTACTTCTACAGCGGCAGGCTTGTTTTGTTGATATTGATCTTTTGTTGGGGCCGATGGGGTGTATCTATCGAATCCTAAGGGCGCAATCGATGGCCGTTAGCCAATCTCATGTAGTTAATCATGTTTGGCAGAGTTGCACCTGCATGTAGGTTTATTCTTTGGAGATTTGAGGATACGAAGATTTGATGAAATCACATCAAGGAGAACATGCATTTTTTCCCCATTGTTGGCCAACCTGGCCAATCAAGCAGAAGCAAGATGAATTAGAAATTTTCGTCTCTCATTGATAAGCTCTACTCAACAAACCCACCCAAGATCATGATATGGCAAATAGAATCCTCTAGACTAATAAAATTTAGACTGGAAACATAGTAAGATAGAGGTTCTAGAAATACACAGATTGCAATCACTTAAGACTACCTTGATCTTTCTGTGATTATATCAATACTATCTGTTACAGGAAAATGATGGGCTTAAGACTAATAAAAGTTATAAATCATAGTTCTCAAGAAGTTTTTCCATGGAGGCCTGTCCCTTTGGTCACACCATTTTGTTGATCCTGACTTCTCATCTAGCAGGGCCCATCATGTATGGCTACATAACTAAAATGTTTCTGGTCCCGATCCACTTATATGATGACCCTCAGCGTTGATGCGGCACACACATACACTCCAAAAAATAAATTTAGATTTAGATATTTGAACCCCTTGGGATAGAAATTTCTTTTGGGAGAATTCATAACAAGTTCCATGAGGAGAGAAATGAGAGTCTTGAGAGAAAGGGGGAAATCTAGGGTAGGGAGGGGGAGTCTCAAGAGAAAGGGGGAAATCTAAGGTAGGGAGGGGGTGTCTCAAGAGAAAGGGGGAAATCTAGAGGAGGAAGACACCATTCGATTGGAGACGGGGAGCATTTCATTGCTGGAAAGAGGAAGGTCACTTGGACTCCAATCGTTGGAAAGAAGACATCACGCTTCAGGATTCTTAGTCTCTTCATCAGCAACCTGCCTTTCACTTTCTCGGGGGGGGAAGTGCATGATATCTTCGGCAAGAATGGGGTAATCACGAATGTTTTCATCCCCAAACATCCAGATTTGAATAGACCGAGGGGTTTTGCCTTTGTCAGATTCCTTTATGAGGACGAAGCGAATGCGTCAAAGGGAGTGCTAGATGGGAGGAGAATCGATGGTAGGATTGTAACTGTGAAGGAAGCCAATCTGTAGCAATCTCAGAAGCTCAGCCTCAGGAACGAGGTGGTGCCAGATCAGAAACAGGGGATTCCGTGTTGATTCATCATAAGACCGAGGTTTTGATCTCGGTGGACAGGAAGATCATTACACCAATCTATGAAGCCTTCAAAGGTGGAGGCCTGGTCACCAGCTGTTGTGGTGGGTAGTCAAGCGATCTGGATTCGGAGGTCTGCCTGAGCCCATTGTCAGAAATCGGTTTAGCAATCTCCTCCAGCAGGATATCCAGGAGGGAAATGAGGCTCGCAGTGGCCCATCAGATCTTCGTGTAAAGTCCAGTGAGAAATCAGATTAGCTTCCACAGGTCTGGCTTTGGAATCTGCCAAGGATGGAGCTGCAGCATCACTGGAGGATCCCCACATCCCTGGAGAAGCAGTGATTAGGCCAGAAATTGCTCCATTTAAATCGAGTGACAGTGGCAGAGCTGGAGAAGCAGGGGTTGGTGTGACTTCTCAGGCGAACCTTCTTGTGTGCGCGCGCTCTCAGCCATATGGCCTGCACTCGGCCACTAAGCTCTCTCTCTCTCTCTCTCTCTCTCAGCTTTCATATACGACAAACTAGGCACACTTGAAGTAAAACCACACAAATACCCTAATGTCCCAAAGCAACTAAAGAAGCCTATAAACATAATTCAACACACACACAACTCACCCAAAAATTCATTTGATGAATTTTGTAGAAGATCTTATAAGAAGAAATCGAAAGAAAAAAAAAAAAAAAAAAACTAGTACCTGCCGATACAATATCAAGTGCTGATTTCAATTTATGATCATTGCAAATAAAATTCAATCACTGAAGGCTGATTCAATATTGTATATGATGTTTCTAAAGCTCCCATGTCAGCTAGTTCCATGATCACCAAAAAATCATGTGTTCGCCTGGGTAATTTATGACAACTCAACCAATGTAATGTAGTATGTTGATCTTTCAATTATTAAAAAAGAAAAAAAAAAGTAAATGCAGCATGCTGACACACTAATCTAGATTTATGATCTTAGTCATAAGGCTGTAATGATCTGGCTTTGACAGCCACTGCATGGATGGCCAGACTAATGCTCACAAGGTCCAAATCGACGAAGTGAAATAAAATGGTTAGAATCACCTGAGGAGTATGTGTATGCCTATTCTCCATCATTGATTGGGCTGATGATTTTGACAGTCTAGATTGCTTTCATTTATGTTATGCATATCTTGTATGAGTTCTCGACAAACGGAAGTTGAATGTGCATTAGATAATGCATTGTAGAGGAGTGAAATCATATTCATTTAACCAATAATAACCCAAGTGCAATATAGGAGTGATTTTGTGAGTCTTTTAAAATTTTTAGTGGGGAATTTCTTTACCCGGCATCCCAATCATCATCAAGATATGCCACTCATTGATCACCAAGAGTAGAGCTACTTATCTTTCAAAAAAAAAGAAAAGAAGAGCATAGCTACATTTTGAATAAAGAAATTCAGATTTAGATACTTTGACCCTTCTGGTATTCAGAAGTTTAGAAGACTGCCCAAATTCGAACGAAGAGTCAAAATCAAGGTCGAAATTTTCCTATATAAGAGTTTTGATTTTAATCTATCCTCTGTCCAACCTATACCTCACCATATAAAAGATTTGGATCATTAAAATGTGATCCATGTTCTAAGGATAAAGTTTTGACATATCAATTGCATTTTGCCGGGACGTCCTTTAGGGATGAAGAAGGGGGAGGTTTTTTTTTTTTTTTTCAAAAGGAGGGCCATGCCCCTATTTCTTTGTAATTATGAACAGAGGATATACAAGGCAGAGTATCTGGTGGGCTCCACAAAAGGACAACGGGCCTCACCTATCATATCTCCTAATCAGCAAACAAAATAGAAAAAAAAAAAAAAGAAAAAAAAAAGAAAAAAAAAGACAAAGGCTTAAGCCACCCTGAAGAAAAACAGTTCTTCCAACCGGCTTCTCCTACAAGCAAAGAGACATATCCCTGCTCCACCTCTGGTCGGGTTGTTTGGTTGAAGAAGGGGGAAGTTCTTTCCAAAGGAGAAGATCGAGAATTGTTCTTTTGGCTGTCTTTTGGGTTGTTTGGTTGAAGAGAAGCAACCGTTGTTTCCATAATCTCAAGGGTTATTCTTCTGGGGTTTCTAGTTGGGTTGCTTTGTATATCAGGAATTGGGCACCCTGAGGGTGCTCTTTAGTATTTTCTTTCCTTGGTAGTTTTTGCTGTCTGCTTGTTGTTTTGTTGTATTGATTTCCGGCTTTAGCCTTCAATAAATTTCATCTCTCAAGAAGGAAAAAAGAAAAAAAAGAAGAAGTTTGGAGGTCTTCTACCAAATATGCTGTCACTTTGAGATTGAAGATGAGTAAAAAGAAGATTGTAATCCAAAACCAGTGATGAAACCATCCACTACATTTTAATGGAATACAGTTAGTATGCTAGTTGACACACTTAATTGGAGTTAACAATTCCACATAAGTATGCTTGGAGAGCCCTGCCGAGCATGACCGTGAAAGCACACTCAAACACTACTTTCAAAAAATTACCTAGCAGCTCCAATTTCATCTCAAACTCTCTTTAGAATATTTGTAGCTAGGTATGGACCTCCGAATGCTCTCGATGATTTTCTCTTTACTTGTATGTCTAAATTCACCGTCTACATCCAAATCATGGCCTTCAACATTTTCTGATTCTCAGCTACTGCAAATATTGTTTACTCTCAAGAAATTCAATGATCCCATTGATGTCATGTACCTACAGTTCTTGAAAATTTACTTTCTAAAGGTGATGCCGTTTTTCAAGGTGCAAAACTACCATTCTGCTACATGCCAAAAAAAAAAAAAGAAGAGCCGCTCTAGGAGGTAGCAACCAATGTCGGTAAATGGCATAAGTGATCCCATATTATCCAAGGGGGTTGTGCGATTATGCTATGTCAGTCACCAAAACAGTTCTTTTTTTTCAAAAAAAAAAAAAGAAGAAAAATTCAAGGAAAAATGAAAAATATATATATAAGAAAAATATGTAAAAAGACTACGAGCTGGGGTATATATACTCACCCCGTACAAACTTTTTTGAGAACCCATCATACGTGATGTGGATCCAAAATCTGAACCGTTCATGTGAAGCAGCACCTCGTGAAACCCCCCGGGCCCAAGTTTTACTTTGATATAAAGCTTTGATGGGCCATGAAAAATAAAACAGTTTCCTCCCTTGATTTGCATTTCACTTTGCTATGGCCCACCAGAATCTTAGATCGGTGTGAAAACTCACCTCCTAGGGTTTCATAGGATTCCGCATCTTATGGACCATTCAGATTCGACTCCTATGACACGTGTGCAAAGGTGCCTAGGTGCGTAGGGGAGCATGCCTCTCTCTCTCTCTCTCTCTCTCTCTCTCTCTATATATATATATATATATATATATAAACTTTAGACTAACAAGTCGACTAACTACTTAAAAGGATGCATATGGTTAACAATGTGGAAAAAAATAAACATATACACTTATGTCATTTTAAGAGAGCACGAGTAATAGAGTGTGAGAGAGAATAGAAAGGTAAGAGAGCTAACAGGAGAGAGAGAGAGAGAGAGAGAGAGAGAGAGAGAGGGCCACACGACAGTGGGGATGGACCCCACCATTGACACCTTCATGTGGCCCACCATAATGTTTCTATGTCATTCAAGCCCTTAACAAGGTGCTTTCAAGCAGGCTGAAGGGAAAACACAAATATCAGCTTTATATGACAGTTTTGTGGTCCATTAAGAATGTTTCAACAGCATGCATTTATTCCTCTCCATTTCTTGTTGTGTGGCCCACTTGACTTTTTAATTTGCCTGATTCTTGAGCTCACGCCTTAATGTGGACAAGAGAAATGGATGGATGGATAGAGTACAAACATCACAGTGGGCCCTTAGGGTTACGGATGTAGATTAGGTGTGTTTTCGGAACCGTGGGGCCCACTGTGATGTATGTATTTGATATCCACGCTTCTATTCATTTTGCCAGCTCATTATAGGGCATTTATCCAAAATGAAGCAGAGCCAACACTCAAGATGACACTTCCGTTGAAACCTTCCCTCAGCATCAGCCAAAACTTTTGTGGCCCTAAGCAAGTTTTCAATGACAGGTGTTCTATTACCGGTGTTTCCTTTGGTGTAGTACACCTGAGCTGCGTATCTATTTCATTTTTTGTTTCATGACCTAAAATGAGATAGGAAAATGGATGAACTGTATCATATAAAACACATAAATCATGGTGGCCCTACAGTACAGAACACATCAATACACCAAATGTGATGTATATGTTTTATCCACACCATCCATCCATTTTTTCTAGCTTATTTTAGGCAATTAGCCCAAATTTAAAGCATATAGAGTGGTCAAAATTAAAGCATATTCAAAGCTCAGGTAAACCACACTAAAGGAAACAGTGGGAATTGAATTCTCGCAGTTGAAAACTTATTGGGGGCACAGATGTTTTGGATCAAGCTAATATTTCTATTTTCCTTTTATTCATATGTGTGACCTTATGAAACGGTTGGATGACAAACATAAATTACTATGGTCCCTAAGAAGGTTCAATGGTAGATGTCATTAACCCCTGTTTCACATGGCTTGGTCTATTCAAGCTCAGGGTATGATTTCTTTTTTAAAATTTTTAGTTATTTTAATATTTAATTTTTAAGTTTTTTTAAAGAGAATCCTTTTTTTTTGTGGCTTGGGATATGATTCAATGTTGGGCTTAGGGCCTAAAATGAGCTGGTAAATTGTACTGTTCTGTAGCATGGATTTTATGTTAATTGGAATCCAAATCCTAATTACCATAGAATTTATGTGAATCAAAATCTTAAATAGTGTTTGTCACTATGCATATGAATTTTATGCAAATTCAAAATTTTTAGCTGGCACTTCTCTTGGTGCCTGATATGCATTTCATTATATTTTTAATAATGGCCCACCATGGGTTATGTAAAATCCATCCTGATCACTACGTGTGCTACTCCATATTGGTCAAAAGGCCCAAAACAAACTTAGCTCGGTTCATCATTCAAGTAGATAATATGGTTTCTAACTCAGATCGATTGGCGATTCAAGTGGACAATATGATTGGAAACAATATACATGAGACATCTCTCAACTGTTTCCCTTTATATAGCTCACTTAAATCACGAACCATGCAGATTTTTGAGCCTTACGGCTAAAATGAAGTGACGCATCTAATGATTGGGGTAGATTTCACTTAAACATTAAGGTGGTTT